>CM034465.1:23862246-26831002 GCA_019925255.1 Litchi chinensis | reverse complement strand
TTCGATAATTTTTGTCTTTAGAGTTTAGATACCAGCTTGAAAAGAAAATATCTAGAAAATAAAAGGGCAAAAATGGAAGAAGGACAACTAGAAGAGAAGGTTCCAAAACGTCCTTGTTTACACAGAAATATTTTCTCATTAATCTAATCGTAATTAATATATTAATACAAACACATCCTCTCTCTCTTCTTCAACAAAATCCCACTCTCTCTCGCTCAAAATCTGAACTTTCCGTTCAAGAACAATTCACAAACACTTCCTCTATATATTCCTCTACGTGGGTTTGAGAGATATCAGTTAACAAACACACACAGCTTCAGAGAGACAGGCTGCTGTCAGAAGCTTGAAATTTTGGTTTTTGGTTTGTTTTTCTTTTGTTGTTTGATCAACCCTTTCAAAAGAAGAGAAAAAATTGATTTCTTATTGGTAAATTAGGGTTTTTTTTGCTTTATTTTGGTTTAAAAAAAAGTGGGCATGAGGTTGAACGGAGAAATCTCTCACAAGGGAGGAGGAGAAGAAGAAGAAGAAGAAGGACAGATTGAAAATGGGAATTTGCAGTCACCGAAGGCTGTTGTTGTTGTTGGATATGCTTTGACTTCCAAGAAGAAAAAGAGTTTCTTGCAACCCAAATTTGAAGTCTTGGCTCGGTATATACAACACACATTTTCCATTTTTATGTTCAAATTTCAGTTTAGACCCTTTTCTCTCTGTGTGTATATATATGTATGTATGTATGTATACGTATGTGCATTTCAACCAGTTTTTGTTTCACTTGCATTATCATTGATCACCTGTTGCATTTTTTTGTCCCTTTCATCATGTACTTAATTTTATGTGTTGTTATTTATGATTTATGAATCTCTTTATGGTACTTTAGTTGTGAAAATTATATTTTGATGGGTGGCAAAAGATTTTGGTGTTGGCCTTTGAATTTCTTTGTTTTCGATTACATTTTTCTTTGAGAATCTTAATTTGTTAGGGTGTTAGTTGTATCTTTATTTAATTGTTTCAAATTATGGGTTTGATTATAAAAAGTGGTGAAATTTTTTTAAGATTATGGTTATTCAATGCCAAAGATTTGGCAAAATTACCTTCTCCAGTGGCAGGGGATATGGTGTTTTTTTCTTTAGTGGTGAAAGTTATTGCATATATAATATAGTTAGTGCTTCCTCAAATAAATCATTGGCAACTGTTTTTGCCTGACTTATCAGTTGTGTTTAGTTTCTTGGTATCATGAATCTTTAATAATTAATAGTTTTTCCTAGATTTATTATGAGAATATTCCATCAAATATACTCTTTGGATTTGTCTACAGTGGAGTGCTTAAAGTCAATGCACTGTGCTTTGTTCTGTTGTTGAAAAACCATATTTTACTAAATGCTGCTGTGGTCCTTAACTAAGATCATCTATTTACAAATGCATCCCTAATATTAATGTATATATATATTTTTTTCCTGTAATACAAAATATCGAGGCGATCTTAGTTCTTAATTTCTTATCTCGTTTCAAATTCGCATTCATTAAATTTACTACTGTCTTTGTAATTTGTGTTATGGATGTGGTGCATGTTTGTTACCGCTGCTATGTAATCTGACGTATATTGAATGTTTAACTGAATTCTCAACTAATGCTTGATATGCTTTCATCGTAACTTTCATTGTTAATAGATCAGATTGCAGCTTGATGCTTGCTCGATATATGTTTTGTGTTTTCATATTTTGTTTTAAAATGTGCGATTTATGGTATTTGTTTTTCTTTTATGAGTCTGTGATGGCAAAAGAGGACTTAAAATTTGTCTAGATCTTCTTGATTCAATTTATTAAAAGGATGTCTGCTAATCTTTTTTGTTTTTGAAATTAGTGGAAATGGTTTTTAGGCCGTGTTACACTTTAACTTTGGCTTGTTTTTCAAGTATGTGTTCTTTGGATTGGAAAACAAATGAAAATACTGTATACCGTTGACATGTCTATTATTTGTGCATTTTAGTTAGACAAATGAAGTTTAGATTGTTTGATAGCTTAGATTTCAAGAATGTTGCCTCTTTACAATGCGTATTTGATAACAATTAAAAAAATGCATTCTTGTTTTGCGCAGAAAGAAGGGAATCATATTCAGTGCCATTGATTTAAACAGGCCATTGTCAGATCAAGGCCCTTTTGATGTTTTCTTGCATAAGGTTAGTTGTGATTTCTTCTGGCCATTCCACTGAATATATCTTTCATAAATGTCTCTATTCTCAGAAAGTTTTTTGTCTCATTGTCGGTTATCAGTACCTTAGGTTGTTTCTTTTGGACGAAATATGTACATAATATTATGATTAAATGTCTGATGAACATTTTGTTCCTTCCAGATGTTAGGAAAGGAGTGGTGCAAGATCATTGAGGTTTGTTCATCTAAACTTCATTACTTTTATGTATTTATTCTTTTTATCTTGCAAGGAATTGAACTTGTGTTCTTGCTATTTTCTTTTGTGAAATTGGTGGTACAACATAGAGTCATGTTATCTCTTCATGTTTGACAATAAGTGTGAACTGATGGTGATTGGTTGAACACAAAATCTCCTGAACCTTAAAACTTATTTTTGTCTGACATAATTTGCAGAGTCTTGCTCTCCTCATCATGATTGATGATCAGATAGTTGAAATCGGTCCCTCAAGAATCCAAACAAGTGAGGATTTTACCTTTTGTGATTAATCTAGATGATTGTTTAGGTGTTGGTGAGCTTGATTGCTAAAATAGTTTGTTGCTTTTTTTTTTCCCCTAAGTTTTTTAGGATTTTATTGATCATTGGTTTTTGAAAATGACTATATTGGAGCTCAATTTGCTGGCCGTCATGTGTATAAATTTTCTCTGTGAAAAAGCAAACTAACCAACTTCATTTTTAATTTATTTTTAAGTTTCTGTATTTATTAACTTGTCAAAATGAAGAAAGTATTTGGAACCCATTATTACATTTATATGTGACCTTACCTGAAAATTGTAAGTTTTCTGGAAAATACATATCCATCATAAAGTAGGTCTCAATGTTAAATGGTTTACAATTTGCATCTGGGTTAATCATAAACTCGTAGTTTGTGCCAATTTATGTCTATGTTTCTAAAACACACATAGACATTTGCATGAGGTCTTTTCTGTCCTTGATATCTTATTCTCTTTTCCTTCAAATAATCGTATCTGGAAAAGCTTTCATGGTAGTTAAGTTTAATGGTGGTTACCTTGACTAGTTTCTTTTATATAGTTGCAGTATAAAAGATGTCAGTGCTTTCAAGCTTAAAAAATTTCTATCTTTTTTTTTTTTTTTTTTTTTTTTTTTAAATATGTTTTTTTTTATAAATAATTTTCGTTACCCTCCTTTTTTTTTTTAAATCAATCAACAAACGATATCTATTGTCAGATTTTTTGGAGATTTTCTTCTTGGGGATAATTTTATTTTATTTTTATTATCATTATTTTTTTTAAATTTTATTTTATTTTTCATTGTTGTAATGTCATCCTTTTTAACCTAGAGTCGGAAACAATCTTTTGGGTCAGTGTTGAATTCATATAATGTTTAACCCGTTACTGAAACTCTCTTGTATGTATCCTCTTTTGTAAAAGGAATGCTCCTATGCCCTTGAAAGATTATGAATATCATCTAGAGAGCCACTTTGAGATCTATGAACTTACAAACTTGATGGAAGTCATGTTTGAATAAACCCGCTCCCTTTGCAATAGATGGTTGAATGTTTTTTTGCTTAATTAACCTATTATCTATTTATTGTTTTCCTGTCAAGTGTATTTTATGTGTTTGTAGTCCTGTTGGTTCCTTCCTTTCTTGAAAATGTTTGCTAAATCAATTGTGGAAGAAATCAAATCAATCTGTCTTTCTCATCAATTAAGATAGTTTTATAGTGAAAGCTGCTTAATCTTCAAAGCTGCACGATATTCTCCGCTTACTGGTTGATCATTACCTGCCTAAATGATATTAAAAATATAGCCAGTTATAGTCTTTACATCTAACTTATGCCGTTATCAATCTCTTATATAGCTTAGGTGTGTTTAAGATATTTTGTTGTTTGTTGGGTTGCTTTCCAAAATCGTAAGAATGCTAGAGTCAAGAGCTGCAGTCTAGATTTCTTTGAACTCTCCAATGCCATTCTACCTTTTACTTAAAGATTGCATAGAAAAATATTAGGATGCATGCTCATTATATGAGGGGGAATCATTTTTCGTGTCTTCATACAATAAAGCAGTATTATCACTAAGTATTGCTTTTAAGGCTAATTACTCGAAACTTGTACTTATATAAAAATCTGTCATGGGAACACCTCCTATTATAATGCTGCTGTTAGGTTATATAGACTCAGGAAATAATTGCACTTTCATAGTTATATATCAATGACAACAATTTAATGAATTTATGTCTGAAAAAACTGTTAGTGTATAATTTTTTAAAATGGTGAGGGTAATGTTGTTATTTCAATTAAATAATATGTTTGTGTTGGAGTTCTCAAATACCATTGTTTGGATCTTTTCTATTTGTTTAAACTTTTGGGTTTGTTGGTTACTAATATAATATTAGAGCTAAGTTATACTGTCCTAGGTTTGAATCCTCCTACGCAATTATATTTGAACATTTTTTTTTTATCTGAATTTGTTGTGTTTTTGTGTTTGAGCTTGAGTTATGTGGCGACCATTTTGGTTTTACATGTGAGGGGTGTGTGTGTGTGTGTGTGTGTGTCAAAGTGCTTAAAAACTATCGTTGAGTCATTTCCTATCTATTTAAACTTTCTTGGATCTATTGATTACTAATAGTTTGTAAGGGTTGCAATTGTAATTTTATATGTTCTCATGTGTTAGATTGATGTTTGGACAAACAATTGTTGATAGTGGTGGTATTGGGTGGTTTCGTACGTATTTTCCAAAAGAACCTATTATCTGCAGTTACACTGAGAATTGGGGTTCCCCAAGATATTATTCCTGTAAATGTATACTCGTGGTTGGAATATTCTTAGGACTTAAATGAAAATGGAATACTATTAATAAGATGGAGACGCTTTATCATGCTTTTATAGAATTATAGGAGCTTTCATCTTGCGAAAGAGATGTGCTTATTAACTTTTTTCATGAATTAAATATCCAAGTGGTTTTATGATTTGAAGAATTTTATAATTAAGAGATCTGAAACTTCTTATGTCACGGTTCAATCATAGCTGGGAACTGCCAATTATAAACTCTTCCATATCCATGAAGGCAATATCTACTTGGCTCTAAGAGCATCAATGGATACATTTGACACTCTTTATATAGAAAAGAGGAAGTGCTATGGAATCTAGAGTATTATAAGTGTTTCAGAATTGATAATGGTTGGATTCCTGTGATGCCAAATGAATATCAATCTTCATTCTTCTATAATAATTGATCTAGAAGCTGTGCTTGCATAAATTTTACTTTTTAGACTAAAAAAAAGGTTGCTTCAGAATGGAGTCTGATCCTAGGTTGGGCTTTCTCCTTTTGGATGCTGTAGAATGTCGACGTTTTAAAAACTGGATTGAAGAATTCCCCAATCTCAACAAGTGTGAACAGCTCACTCTTCATTCTCCTCCTGAAGTGTTTTGTAATGCAGATGGAATGCTGTGGCCATCCTCTAGAAATCTTATATTTTTGTTTTTTAAATCTGTATAGAGAACATTTTTGATGCCTGTTTTTGAAGCATAACCAACTCAAGATCTAAAGTAAAGCAAAATAAAAATAAGGCATTATAGGTTGTACTTCCAACAAAATTATAACTGTAAACTGCATCTTACTGTTGCTCATGGTTCAAGAACATACTAATGTTGATATGCTCCTCACTAGTTTGTTTCAGTAGCTTTAAGAAACTTGTGCATTTAACTCTGTAGCTTAATAGAAGCTAGCTGGTTATAGGTGTCTAATTAATTATGACTTATTTGAAGCATTCTTGAGGGATTGGGAATTATTTACACATAGTTGTGTTAGCATAATACTAATCTGGAACCATCGACAGATAATCCAAGCTAGTAGAGTATATATGTACGAAGATTTACCTGATGTATTTGCTTTCTGTGTGTTTGATATGTATAATTATAATTAGTCTATCACATTTCCTATGATTATCAATTGCAGTGTAAAACACTATCTTTTTGTTTCTTTTGTGCTCATAAAATGGGGCTCATTTATTATCCCTTTCTTCGTGCTTCTTTCTTGTTGAAGGATTACAAGCAAAACAATCCAGAAGTCACTGTCCTTGATCCTCCAGATGCAATACAACATATACATAACCGACAGTCGATGCTCCAGAACGTGGCAGATCTTGACTTGTCTGACTGCCATGGTAATTTTTGCATTGTTTGTTAAACTGTACAAACCCTAAAGAAACTTTGTTTTCTTTTTCTTGAAACTTTGGGCTCATTGATGTTTGCAATGACAATGTCTTTTGTAGGCAAGGTTTGTGTGCCAAGGCAAATGGTTATCACAAGAGATCCATCGTCCATCCCTGATGAAGTTTTTGAAGCTGGTCTAAAATTGCCTCTAGGTATGCCTTTTATTTTATTTTTTTATTATTGGATTTAGTTTGGTGTGTAATTGCTGTATTGCTGCTATGTCTGAAGCAATCTGTGTTCTCTAGCTGGCACTATATACATGGCATTTCTAGACCATTAATTTGGAACTAGCGGGTTATGGCTGAGGGAAACTTCTCCAGATTCCTCTATTGGATGCCTTCATTGGGTTTTGATGTCATGGTAGAGCCATAGTCACTCAACCTGATTCCTATATGCTATGCCTTCATTGGGTTTCCATGTTTTGGCTGAGCAATAGTGGTCGACCTTTGCAATCCTTACAATCAGCACGCTATATTAAATGGATATTGTTGCTGATGCCTGATTGTTTTTTGGGGACTAGTTATTAAATTTTCTAGTTTTTTTCCATGGTATGTCCTAATGGTTTCCTTGTATATTTTATTATTTCAGTCGCAAAACCGCTACTGGTGGATGGAACTGCCAAGTCACATCAAATGTTTCTTGCTTATGATCGGTTTTCCCTCGCAAAACTTGAACCTCCCTTGGTTTTACAAGAGTTTGTTAATCATGGTACAATGTTGCTCTCAGTGCACGGACCTCATCATTTTTGTCAAGTGATCATTGCAATTATGATTTGAAGTTTAAAATATTCTACTTGTTCACTTGTAGGTGGTGTTCTCTTTAAAATTTATATTGTTGGGGAAGCTATAAAGGTCGTAAGGCGTTTCTCTCTACCTAATGTCAGTAAATGTGAGCTATCAAATGCTGGAGTGCATAGTTTTCCAAGGGTATCTTCTGCTGCAGCTTCTGCCGATGATGCAGATCTGGACCCTGGTATAGCTGGTGAGATTGTTGACTTCTGTGTATGTGTATGTGTGTCAGCATTTTAATTTATTTGATTATATTCCTTACACGGTTCTTTAATTATAAAGTGTGTTTATCTAATAATTTCCAAATTTATATGATATTGCCTCGAATTGTTTATTTTTAGCCCCTGGCTGCTTGCTCTGCCTAATCCGGCATTCTTGTTGCAGAACTTCCTCCCCAACCTTTGTTGGAAAGACTTGCTAGGGAACTACGCAATCGACTGGTAAAGTTTGTTTCGTTATTTTATTCTTTCCATTGTATTAAGCAATGTGACAGCAGTTTTATAATGCATGTATGTTTTATAAAATATTACTCTTGGTGATATCATACTGCATTTCTAGGGCCTGCGGTTGTTCAACATTGATATGATTCGAGAGCATGGGACCAGAGATGTCTTTTATGTCATTGACATCAACTACTTTCCTGGTAAGTGTGCAGTCATTGTTGATGCGATCTGTTTTCAGTTTCTAAATTATCACAGACAGATGCACTCAAGCAATACACTTCGTGACTTGAGCATGGATACTAACATTGGTAAGATTGTTTTTTCTGATCCATTCTTCACCTTCATCCCTCCGTCCCTCTCCATGAACCATTTAAAAACAATTTGCGTTAATTTTCATCTCTAATGTTTTGGCTTAGATGAAATCTCTGTGCTACTGAAGATTGCAGATGAAACTGGCTGGATTAGGATGATGCCTATAAAAATTTTGGTACTTTTGTAGTGTTTGGCATTGTTGAAGGTTTTCATAAGGGTATTTGTGAATTTTTTTTAAATTTTTTTACAGAGAACTGGATATTGTTCCTTAAATGAAGTGATTATTGGCTGGTGTGTTATCTTCTTTTTGAATTTCTTCAATTAGGCCTCTCCACTATCATTTCTAGGGGCAACTTCAGAACCCCAAGCCCAAGGTTTTGACTTCATTTCAAATATGATTCTTTTAGTCATTTTTTCACTTTCCCCATTCCGGCCAACATATTTGTGAATGCAGAATGTTGTAGGATCACAAGCCAACTGCATAACTTTTCCACTGCAGTTTCATAGTCAGATTTTCAAATTGAAGTGGAACTTGAGGGATGTTTTGCAAATGTTAGAAGAAATCTCAAGCCCTGAGCCAAGGCATTGTTTATGGCTTATATATCATGACACTTGTGCATACCTTATTAGTGCATGGTATTCGGTAGGCTTATTCGAGCTAGTTCTCCTTAAATGTTTTTGCTACGGAAACAAGTATACGGCCTCCATTTCCGAGTTATCTTTTTATTGTTTATATATTATTTCAGATGTATATTGCCACTTCATTTAGAATTCCTTTACTACCTTCAGCTTCAGTTTATTATGGTATATATCCAGAGCCATGATGCTTCTATTATGGCGGTTAAACAAGCTATTTGAATGAAATGCAGGGTATGGAAAGATGCCAGATTATGAACACATTTTTACAGATTTTCTACTGAGCTTGGTGCAGAGCAAGTACAAGAAGAGAGGTGCAACTTGAAGCATGAGAGTAGCTGTAGACATTGTATATGATGATGATATTTGCTGCAGGTGGGGAAGCCTCGTCAAGAATAGCAATTTAGTTTTAACTTCTTTAGTTTCTGATTGGTATGACATGTTCTTGTTCAATCACAAGCATGTATACAAGGTTCTCTTCTCATTGCAATTTTAGCCATTCTTTTTGTTTTTTGTTTTTTTTTTTCCGTTTATTAATTTATAATAAGTTTAACAGTTTCCAACGGATAAGGAGTTAATAAATTGATTTTGAAGTTGAAATTTTACAATTCAAGTTCTAGATTTGATGATCAGATTGAGGAATGAATCAATATAGGGTGTGAGAAATTTTAATAAATCTGAAATTAACACTGAACTATATAGATGAAGGTTTTTTTTTTTCCTTCCTAGTATTATCATTTATTTGTGAACTGACATTTTAGACAAGCTAACTACTACTGGACAAGCTAATGAGTCTTTGCACCTTTGCATATAATGTTCTCTAATCGTGTTTCCCTTATATAAATGTAGATATATATATATATATATATATTCATGTGGTTGAGACTACTGAGTTGATAAACGATATATTAATGTAAACTCAACAACCGTTGATAAATGATATATTAATGTCAACTCAACCGCCTTATTAATTGAAAATAAATTTAATAGAAAACATAGTTACTTCGGATAACATTTATACATGCTTGCCCGAGCAAACACAACATTCTTTTACAGGATTTAAGGTCAAATTTTGGGCTTCACTTGCATATAGGGGTGGGTAACACCATGTTCGGATTGCTTCCAACCGGATCCGATCCGAACATGGTAACTTCGCGGATCGCCATTTTTGGATCCGAACATGATCCATCAAGGAGAAGAAACCGATCCGATCCGAACACCTAGTTCACAGATCGGATCGGATCGAAACACCTACTTTCAATTTCAACTTATAATAAGAAGATAAATAGAAATATCTTATTGGTGTACCTTCGTAAATTGTAATAGATATCTCCTAAAATTTGTAAACATTCATACAAATTACTCAACATCAAACACGTGCAACATCTCCTTTATCGACTACCAACATCAAATTACGTGGACTTTATATAGAGGCATATGAAATTACGTATGTATCATTGTTCACGGATTCACGGATCGGATCGGTTTTGGATACCCCGATCCGATCCGATCCGTGAAACATGGTGTTTTCACAAGTGAGGATCCGAACACCTTACTTTTGAACATGTGATCCGATCTGAACACCCATGGATCGGACCGGATCAGGGTGTTCGGATCGGTTCCATGTTTTTGTGCCCACCCCTACTTGCATATACATGAGAAAACATCAGACATTCAATGTGAGGAGATACGTCCTGATACATAATATGACGGACTGACCTCTGAATTTATTTGTTCTATGTAGATGATCCTTCTAATATATGCTTTTAACATACGTACATCAACAAAACTATTAAAAAGAAGAAATTACTAATAGGTAATTCAATTCAATTAATCAATAGGATGGAATTTGCTTCCCTCGTTAAAGGCGACATGCTAAAAAAATTAAAGAAAATTATGGATTTGTAATATGTAATCAACCAATGTCTAGATCATACAAGAGGCACAATTTCAAATTATTGAAGTAGAAGTCTAGACAAGTGAGGCACATTCAATCTCTCTCAGAGACGTCTACACTCTCTATTAGAAGAAAAGTGAGAAGTGAAAGCCACATGAGAGCTGACACAAGTTTTCAGTTTTCTTGGCTTTTAAAGAGCTTAAATGCTCTAGCTCACCATAATCGTCTTTAAACATACGGTCCAGGCTCCACAGTGCTGTGCCATTGTTTGCCTACAAGTCTACATACTCTCCAATTACATACTAGATAGGTTATGACCTACTCGTCTAACCATCCATACACTTTAATTTCAATGTGTTATTATTATTTTTTCAAAATAACTTTCATTGTATTATTATTAAAGTCATAACAGCCATGCCATAATACCTCCCATACCAGAAAAGATAAAAGAGAGGCGATATTTCCAGCCCTTTTAACACCTCTATTTACACCCATTAATATTTTTAAAAATTTTTATTTTATAAAGACACCTTATGTTTACCCTTTTAATTAAATTAAATCATTAAAAAATTAAACTTTTATCTTTGAACTTATTTTGATGTTTTCTTTAGTATTCACAGTTTATTTTATGTTCTCTTTCATTTTCATTTAAATTTATTTTATTTCACTAAAATTCTATATATAAAACTATAGAAACAAAACTAAAAACCACCGTTTTTATTCAAACTAAGCTTTAACCTACCTGAAAAAACATAAAAACAAAACAAAGAAAACCTTCCAGACACTCATTTTCACCATAACCATTTCTAAAACCTCTAAAAGCACAAGAAGCATTATCATTTTTTACTCTCTTTTATCCAAAACAAATCAAGTTTTTTATTAAGATTTGAAGTTAAAATATTCAAATTTAATTATAATAATTATAATATCATATTTTAATTATCTTTTAATTAAAGTGTTAATAATTAAATTTATAGATAATATTGAACTATTACAAATATATAAATTAAAGGGTGTACATACGATTTTACAGGGTGAAAATATCGCAACTTAAAAATGTAAAAAGAAAAACAAATGGCCCAGATCCAATTCAATATAATGCTTCCTCCTCCAGCCTTTAATTTGGTTGGACATGGATTGGAGACTGTTTTTCATCATCATTAGCCAACATGAAAATTGATCACCAAAGTTGATTGAGATAAGTTTGAGATTGTAAATATCAGAATTCATTCAACAAATGAACATGACCATGAAACATTAGTATTGCAGACAAAAGTTACCAACTTTGTGTAAGGTGACAAGCGGAGGAACCTCATCAGTTAAGTTAATCTAGGTGCATCCAGTTTGCTGAAACATGCTTTTAACTATTATCTAAGCAGAAAATGTGACAAATTTAACATGAGAAAATAACAATAAAATTCAGGATAGACAACAACTACAGCCACAATTTAAAAAAAAAAAAACCAACAGACTAATGTTGATCACAAACTTACAAATTTAAGTGAAAATAGAAGTCAGACGTACAACAGAGGCGATGATACCAAAAAAAGCAGAGCAAATGCAGTAATGGCAACAATCAACAGAAGTCGCATCTCCCACAAGAAAGAACCGGGCTTAAACCGCCACCACCCAGCTATCCTCAACAGAATGATGAGGAGAGAAGCCGCGAGAGCAACGGAGTCGATCACAAAGGAACAGCGGTAAGAAACCGGATGTTGGTTATGCAAATAGGTTAACCACCCAGTGTTGGTGTGCTTCCATATGACATCAAGAAACAGCCATAAAAAATGCAACGCAAAGCCCGCTACTATGATTGCTGAAAGAGTCAATCCATTTTCATCGATACCATCGTCCATCTTCTTTTCTTTTTCTGAGAATAAATATAATCACATTAATGAAATAACAAGAATTTGCTTAAAAATAAATAAATAAAACACTGACAGTAAGTGCCCGTTTGGGATGAGCGGAGAAGAGCATTTTTTGGCTTCTTGAAGCCAGAAACCATTTTTACAGCTTTTAACAAAAGAGCTTCTTGTCTTGGAAGCTCTTCTACCTAAAGCCACTCTAACTTGGAAGCTCTTTCTGGAAATCACTGGAAGCCAAAATTTGGCTTAATGAATTTTTCATATTACCAGTTTTTCCCTTCGTATGACAAACAACAAAACAAAAATTCCACTTGTATCGTTTTATCTCTTCCCTGCTCTGACAAACAACACCACCGAAAATTCATTTCCGTGACTCAAAAATTCATCTCCTCTTCTCTGCTTTGACAAACACCACCACCAAAAATTACCCAATTCATCATCAAAACTACCCTAGCAACAGTCCCTTCATCACCGAACACCCACACCATCAAACCCAGCAACACCTTCAAACCCAACAACACCATCAAACCCAATTTACTTCACCGAAAACCCACACTATCAAACCCAGCAACACCATCAAACCAAACAAAACCCAGAACACCTAGAAAGAGGAGAGGGACAGATTAGAGAGAGAGAAGGATTTTGAAAGAAGAGACGGAGTTACCTGAAGTCCTAGACGCCATCCGTGAAGCAGGAATGAAGAGAGAGAGGGAGAGAGCGCTGATCGCAGGGAGAAGAACGGGAACCGTAGGAGAATTTGAGACGAGAGAGACTGTGGCTGTAGATCACATAAAATTGAGGAGAGAGAGAGTGAGGTTCTGCGAAGGATAAAGAAACATTAATATCCTTTCATTTGTTAAAAATAATATTAATATTAATATATTTTTTGAAAATATCCATTTTAAAGTTCCTTTTTTTAATTATTTCAATAATTTATTTATTAAAAATATCTTAATATAAAGTTTAAGATAAATGTTTTTATTTATTTATTTTAAATACAGTCCGTGAGTATTGTATCACAGGTATAAAAAATTCTAATAAAATAAGTCATATTATAATTTATTAAATCTTTCAAATGTAAATGTTTCAAGGCACTTTTAAAAGTTCAAAAATTTTAATCCAAATAATAACTTAATAACTTAGCTTTTACTTGTTCCCTAAGTGAAAATTAAAAATAAAAGTTATCACATATGAAGTATAGAGATTTTACAAGGGCATACGTGTTCCACAAAACCATTGAAAATCCAAAACAAAATCATAACCCAGTTGCTCAAATCCCATCAGAAACAGAAACATAGGAGAGACTTACAGGTTAAGATGGGCAACGTTGAGAGAGAGATCGGGAGAGGGTGAGACGGTGAAATGTAGGGCTGACAATTTGGAACCCGACACGACGGATCGACACGAAACCGACACGATTATTACGGGTTTGGTAAATAAACGGGTCAACCCGTCTAACCCATTTAATTATCGTGTCGGGTTCAGATTCGGGTTCTATTTAACGGGTAACGGGTTGACCCGTTAAATAAGGGTAAAAAATTAATTTTATTTTAGAGGGGTAGTCATGTAATTTTAGTGGTAGATATATATACCCTTCAAAGTTCAAACCCTAACCTAAACACAAGTTTCCAAACTTCATCTCTACACTTCATCTCATCACAAATTGTCATGTAGTGATAAAATTTTATTGGTTTTGATAAAATATTTGTTGAACTATTTTTTTCATGTATAAATGTATAATTTCTTAATTAGTTAACTTTTAATTATTATCTTTTGACAAGTTTAGTTTGACGGATGTAATCAACGCTTGATGTTGTTTTTTTATTATAAAAGACTATATCAAATTTTTTTTTATGTTGTTCTTTTTTTTTTTTAATATGAAGGACTATATTTGTAAAGATATTTTTATAATCATCTTTGTAAACATTTGTATTTTTATGGTTTAGATTGTATTTGTGGATGATAGTATTTTTTAGGTCTTATGTGTTTTTATTTTAATTTTATTTTTTATTATATCTATATTAAAATTTAAATGTATTAATTATCATTAAATGAGTCATAAACGGATCGATTAAACGGATTATTCGTGTCGGTTAGACAGGTCACTAACATATCGGTTAAACGGGTCATTAACGGATTGACCTGTTAGTAACCGAGTCAGATTCGAATTGAAAGGGTTCAACCTATTTTCTTATCGAATCGTATAAAAAATTATCGAATTAGGTTTGAATTATGTCTAACCCAATTCGTCAATTCGGATTGTCACCCATAGTGAAATGTAAAGAGAGAAGAAAAAGGTGCATGATGATTTGTGAGGTGAGAAGAGTAAGGTGCGAGATGAGTTCACAGGGGGGCTCTCTCAGTGGGGATGAGTTGTGTTGATGTGACGTACACTAATAAAATTTATTGAACATCACCACCACCTACTTGTTTTGGAAACACTTGCGGGTGGCCCCTAACACAAAAACAGAAAAGAAACCATTAATGAATGGCCCACAATTTCGTCCATTATTAAGCTATTTGTGAAAAGGATATGTAAATCATTAACTAAAACAAAAATGATGACATACTAGCGGTTACGGAAGAGTTATGAGTTATGGAGTCTTAACGTGACTGGAAGATAAGAGTACCTGTAATTTAAAAGTTCACTGAGATTTAACTTTACAAGTCAAATATATCCCTATAATTTAATTTTATTCTAAAAAATCTTGTTTATCATTTACTTTTAAAGTAATTAATTACAAAATTTGTTAGTAATAATTAAATAATAAAAACTAATCAACAAACTAATATTATATAATGATAAAATATTGTTTTCAAGAAAAGCATTAAAAAATCATTAAGGGAAGTAAAAAAAGCGAAAACAACAACATTAACATCAAAGAGCGCCGAAAAAAACAAAGGTTGTAGAATACTTTTTAACTTGGAAGTCAGAAAAGCATAAAATGGAGGAAAGGTTGAGAAAATAAATAAAAGAAGGGCATGCACTCTAACCAAGCGGCATGCATTACCATCTCTCAAGGGTAACACCAAAATTCATACCATTTTTATATCAAAAAATATTTATAACAAATTCTTTTACATTAATTTTTTTTTTATATTTCAATATATTTTACATCAAATTATTATAAAGGGCATCTTTAAAATTTTTTTTATACACAATTCTTCAATCAAATTGAATTTTTACATTAAGAATATGATTCTTTGTATCAAATAATTATTGAAATAATAAATCTTTATATACATTAAAAAATTTAATTTATTTTATATTAATAAACTATTTATATTAATTATTAAAAATTTAAAAATATATTTAATATTATATTCATTTTAAAGATTTTAATGAAATATTTCCAATAACATATGTTTTTTTATAATAATTTAATTTATAATTTTAATTAAATTAATTTATATTCTAACATAATTTGTTATGTTGATGAATAGTTGGTATTGCACTATCCATCAACACTACAAAAAGGGTCTTGAAATGATACAAATTGTGTATTCTTTTTTTTTTTTTTTTTTGAGAATACAAATTGTGTATTCATTGGAGAGCATTTGGGCACAAAACACCATTTTGGTGTCCCATTGGAGATGACCCAGAGGAAAGAGAACAAGACAAGTCACATTAAATGCATCCCGTATCATCATTGCCAACAATGGCATGCATTTAACCACACCGTATGTGTACCCTTAGGGGTAACTACACCATATTTTCACATCACTCATTTATTTACAATGTCAGCTAGCAAGCATTTTATTTTATTTTTTAATTCGATCTAAAGGTTTGTTTCATGTGCCCCACATTAGCATGCAACTCCTTCTCTTGGGTAATATTATCTAAAGATCTAAAGTTCTCGAAATCTTCCACCCTCGATATTACAATATTGTCGAAGCAGAGGGAGTATTATTCTGATGGCTTGCGTCAGTTGCAATATTATTTTGTAATAGTATTATCAATGATATTATTTTGCATGTTTCATTTGTCCGCATGGATTTATGAGGCCCTGTATTAAGGCTATGTTGTAGATTTTATCTAATTCCCTTGTATACCCATGTTACCTGTTGAGAAAACGTAACTTAATTATGTATCTGGTGGGATCTGATTCAACTCAGTGAAGTACCGGCCGAAATTGTACTATTCTGATACCTTCAAATCTGATGTTGTGGTTGCTTTTTGCGGTGGCCTTTTCCCATACTTTGAGAGAGATGATCAAGTATAGATCCTACACACAAAAGGTAGGTGTATAGCTTTGGAATTGTCCTTTGAACAGCGTCACAGGTTTGCTACTCTGGAGTATATTTGTCCTTCTGCGCATTTAATGGACTCGTTGGAGAACGAGAAGAAAGCATTAGGTGGGGTTGAAAAACAGTTACGAAAATTGATAAAATTAGCTTACCAACCTCGTGTTTTCAAATGGATGATGGTAGTAACCACAGGGCAATTATTTACTATGGTGAAAACAGTGGGTAAAGTTGATGACATCATTCCTGTCATGCTCACATGCATCTGAAAAAGATAAAGTTGATGATTTCTGTCAAAGATAACATGTCAAGAAGACGTGATGCACTAATGCTTCACATTTATAGGAAATATACAACATCAATACACGTAGTGCGTGCACCAACCACTGCTTCTACATATATCACCTTCTTCACCTTACTTTTCACTCGCAAGTCTCACCTTCTTCTCCACCACTCTTTAACTTTCCTTACAATCGCGTATATTTTTTAAGTACATATTCACCAGTCACCTTTTTCAATTTAGGTAAACCCACCAGTTACCTTTTTGAATTTAGGCAAACCCACCCATCTCCAAGCGGAAATCTGCTTGATGAATTGAAGGCCATATTTTAAAGGGCAATGAATGCTAGAGATTTAAAGGGCAATGAAGGCAGGGCTGTCCAGCAATAAAAGCGACTACAGCTGAAATAGTAAATATATTTGTCAGAATCCATAGGCGGGCTCTAATACCATGGAAGGATTTTTAATTTTTTTTCTATTTTAGTACCCTTGAGGAACTGTACATGAATGTGTATAGGAAATAAAATAGCTTAACCCTAAAGCAAACTATAGCTGTAAATTGACATCTGTAAACAAATAATTAAAGACATAATTATGTACAGCTGTATGTGGCAACTTGCTACACAAGTTTCCAATAATTATTTACACCAGGTCCAAATCCAAACACACGGAAACTTAATACACCACGTTCCAACAATTTACATTGCATAAATTACAATGAAAGGTGAAATAAATAAATAAAGAAGAGCACATCGACTGTTATCAATACGATCTGCTGCTATGTACACTCACTTTATATACAACAATACTTGGGTTGGTATTGGCGTGGGTTCACCAGAACGGGCACCACCTGAAACAATCCAAAAAAACAGCTGAAATTAGAATCCAACTAAAAAACTCTAAACAAGTGTAATTAATATGCATAACAGGATCAGTAATCACTTTTGACAGCAGATAGGTTGTCATCTGCAGGGAAGCCCTAATTGGTCAATTTTAACTATGACATCAAAAGAAACCCAAATCTAGCTGTTTCAGTACTTAATCTAATTTCGTGTTGATAAGAATATTATCATACATAAATAAAAATATGCTCTACATATGCAGAAGAAACACTGGTGCACTTATCCGGACTAACTGCATTAAAACATTGCGTCTATAATAGAACGAGAAAAGGAAGGGGCATATTGCAATACCATACCCGACATAGTTCTGGCACAAATTTTCATGTGACCTAGCTTGGTTAATCAACTTCTGAACTTGCAATTTAACGCTTAAACCATGATCAACTTCACGGGTATCTCCGGAAATTAAGGTGCTATGATCTACTGCATGTTGGATAGAAATGTTGGGTGCAGGTGAGCACGAGGAAAAGTCACGTCCAGTGAGCTTATTACTCATCCGAGACATGACAACAACAGCACGCTCATTCAAAACCTCATTAGCATCACCAAGCTGATTAACAGCCTACATATACCCAATAAGTAAATTAGAATAATATGTAATAGCAATAATTGACAAAATTCTGTGTATAGAACATCCTAAACCTGAAGAAGTTCTCTTTCACGTGCACCCCGCTGAGGATGAGGAAGATCTCTGTTTGGAGCAGATTCTTCAGTATTCCCAACAGGAGGGACATGAGTATTTCCAAGCACTGACATTTGTGGTACTTCATTGAAATTGAAAAGACGCCAATTAATCAGAGGATCATGGACAAAGGCCTGAAAACAGGTGAAACTAAGAATCAGCTTCTTCAATTTACAATTTATAAGTATCGCATCAGTAGCACTACTGCCCAGATCTACTACAGTCTTTTATTATTCTAGATATTAAATCAAAAAATTTTGAGCTAAAATATGTTAAGTCTTAATATACTAATTTCTAAAGAAGAAACATAATGCATGAACAGTCCACACCTCCATCATAGCCATAACACTATCCTTATTTGTTCGCAGAACATGCATCACATTTTCACATGTTGAACGAAAGTTGCCCTCAATACCACTAACCTCCATGGCTTTAACAAGCATTCTAGTCAAGCGAAATGGAACCTACAGAATATCAACAATGAAGTTAGCGTATGTATTTCTGTAAAACAACCATTAGATGTAAGGAAGCAGATTGACTGCCATATTAAGCGTATACCTTTTCAGGAAACTTCTCCCGGTTCATAGAAGCTTCAAAGCAGTCCCCAAAATCAATGTGCAAAATCTTACCACTGTAAAAACATAACAAATATAAGAGACTCCAAAACTTTAGTTACAGATACTACCTGCTTGCTTCTAATCACAATGTACCTGTAACGGTGCAGCATAAGATTACTTGGGTGTCGATCACCTAAACCAAGAAGATACCCAACCTGAAAAAAAGAAAAGTAATTTGCACAAAAAATTCTACATTTAAAAAAGAAAGGTCACTGGAATCACAAAGCAAGGTGATACAAACCACGCTCAACATAAATAGAAATGCATATATTTTTGGTACCTATTTCATCAACTGGAGTTCACATCTATCATCTACATGCATTAATGTATCTTCCATTCATTTTCATTTTCATCTTTACCCATTAGCCACCTCTATTCTATATTTTTCTTTTGGTGATAATGGCATACCTTCTTTAGACAACAAATATTACTCTTAATCATTATCAAAACTCCTGAACAAACTCCAGAGCATATCCTCAGAAGTCATTATTTTAATTAGCTTCCATGCACTAGATGCTTTTAGATGAGTATATCCAAGCATGTGTATGTGAAGAAGAGTTGAATTAACTAAATGCTCCGGGAAACAGAACAAAGAAGAAGAAAGTGAGACCAATTCCCAGCTAAGTACAGAAACTTAATGTCTTAGTTTTAAAATTAGATTATCAAATAATGCTGCACCATCTAACATCAGTTATTCTTTTTTTTTTTCAATATGCCTTCTATCAGGGAAAGCTTCCAAAACTAACACAAGGCAAACCAAAATAGCCCAAAACGAAGAAAAAAGGAATAGAGAAACAGGGAGAAACTGATACCATGCTCATGACTGCTAAACTTCTTGTATAGTTTGTCCTTCTCTCCAGCCATACCTCAGAAGAACGACTTTTTAACCAAAGAACCTAGAACAAAGAAGCCAGATCTGGCTGTTTTAAATAACAATTTTCTTTGATGGAAGAACAAGAAATACGGAGAAGAATAGGCTTCCACAACTCTAGAAGAGAATACATACCCTAGACAGGTCATTTCCTTCAGTATTTTGTAGAGCATATTCAAATACCTCCACTTTCGCTATGAGAGGCAAATGATCATAATCAGGAGCAAAGCTTAGCATATATTTATGCTCTTGATTTAAGGTGATCTGTAACAAAAATATTAAACTAAATGAATGCAGCTACCCTCATACTCCACTCCATTTGAACACAAGAGCACACACAATATCCGAATTTCAGTTGACCAAAATAAAATATAAATTAACTTCAACAGACCTTTCTGGCATCCCTATACTCCCGGATAAGTTGGTGCAGGGTGTCACAACTGGGAACCCATCCAATTAAGCCACTATTCGGAGAAAGAGGAATGACATCATATCGTTGAATAGACAGATCCTTCTCTGAAGTTTTTCTAGAATTTTCCAACAAGGTATTCACCAAACCAAAAAGCTGAAGAAACATCAATATCAACAAGATTATTCTTCAGATGTTGATGAAATAGAAAGAGTGCATTTGATAGTGATTTCATTTTAGACGACAAAAGCAAGACACCTCCCAAGGCTAGAACCGAATGGCAATATGCACAGAACAAGGTGCAAGCAGTACCAAAGAAAAAAAAAAGAGGTGAAAAAGAGAGCGCACCTGCATGACACGCTCATCTTGGCGTAAGTCTTCATGTCCCTTAAGCAAGAAAGCATAATCGTTACCATCACTCCCATATATTGTCAATTTACGAGGTCGCTGTTTAGATGTTATGACAATGAGCTGGGCTGCAAACGACTCAATTGTCACCACTGGCGTCTCTGGAGATTAAAACCGGTGTAAATTTTCGAGAAGCAGATTATATTTAGCACCAAAACATACTTTAATCAAATTCAATTTTACCTGCACGATATGTTCCCGGAACAGCAAGCTCCAAATTACGGCATTCCAACAATTCTGGAGAAACAGACTGTTTGTTGACATATGCAGTAAACAGTTAGTGCCATAACAATGTTAGGTTAAAAGTTAACATAAAGGTATTCTTCTTGCCTGCAGGTCCAGGGTAGTAAGACTTTGTAGCTGTTTGTCTATTCTTCTGAAAACATGATAATAAAGATCCCATGCCTGGTCAAGATACAAGCAAAATCCTTAGCGCCCAAGTATCAGAAATACTCAAATACATAAAGAACAACTGAAAGCATGCACACCTAAGCACCCAAGTCGATCAATCACAAGATAAAGAAAGTTTATTTTCTTTCTTTCTTCCGTCCTTCTTTCTTAATATTTTATAACAGAGAAACATGCATAAGACTTCATACTCTATATATTGGTACACACAGACACACACGTGAATGTAGTATGCTGTGAATCGCAACTTGAATGAAAGCTTTATGACATAGAGTCTGAAACATGAGTCAACAGAAAGAAATATACAAGGAAATAGGAAAAGAAACTAGAATTTTTCTCATTCTCAATTCATCTAATCATCAGCTCTGAGAAAAACATACAAAGGTCGATATATATAGACCAGAAACCAAATTGAGCTCAAACAAGAAACAAATCCACTTCAGAAGAATAATCTACACTATCTGAAATAAGAAACCAAATCCTACTCCTCCAAACATTTTCAAAATCCTTAACAAAAATCCCAAAGGATTCCCAATATCATTCTTCATGATAATATAGAACAACCTAAAGCAGAGTAGCTGTAGCAACCAATTTTCCTCATAAAAATAGAAGGGAATCAATTCATTAGGAGGAAAAACCTCAGACTTTACTAAATTTTTGTACCTGAGTAAGCTCAGCATCTTTTCCAGTTCTCTTATAGTTCACACAACAATCATAGGCCTCCAGTAATTCATGACGGTATGCCTGTAATTACACAAAAATGAACGTGTAATGATCAAATATTAATAAATAAATTCAATGCATAATCTCAGAAAATGCTTCAATGATCCACAAATAGAAGGATTTCAAAATTTAAGAAAGAAGTCCCAAGCAACAATTGGGTGTCTAAATATTAACATAAAGTCAGTACCACAACCAGTGATCAAAAGTATATAACACCCAGATCCAGAAAATCAGCCATTATTATGAAATAACTCAAAATTCACAGATGTTCCAAAACAAGCTTAATATGTCAGAATCAACTCAACATACATTAATTGCTCTGCTCACCATAATAGAGAGCATGTACGCACTAGAACAGAAATAAAATAGAAATATAGATACCTCTATAAATGCTCTCTCTTTTATGGTGGTATTTTCCCTCATAGCCCCTTCCTCAAGCATTTCATGCAATGGCTCCAACACTTTCAACATCCCCTCAATGTTGTGTTCACCAAAATATAAACGGCTAGCTTCTTCCAGAGCTTCATGCCACATTTCATGCCAAAGAATTGCAACTCTGATCAGTTCCTTCGACACAAGTTGTGCCTGCATAAAAAAGAGATTGTAAGATAAATAAATAAATATAAAAGAAAAAAAGTAAAATATATATTAATCAATTATTTGACCTGATCCACGAGCACACCACTATGCTGCCGCACTTTGTCAACCACTTCTTGAGCTGCAGCTCTGCGTAAATTGCTTATTGATTTACAAGCAACCAGGAGAGGGTACATTAGAGCCTGAACAAGTAAAGAATTTACCTTAGGAATGGTAGAAACTTTTACAGGTTCAGAGGAAGGGAAACAACATGACCTCTATCATAAAGTTGAGCGCCAACCACAGATAACAAAAAATAATTTGTGATTGCATGCAAATAAAATTATTTATCGCATAAGATACTTGAGCTTTATCTCATGTAAGTTATGTAACAGATTTAAATTCATTCAAATAATCCTCCTCCTATGAAGAAAACAATATACATAACCAACCAATGTTATATATCCGTTTTTATTTTCCAATCACGCTAACTACTAAATTAATTTAGTAACAGATAATAGTTAGTATGTGATGCCAAACAAGAGAAAGTGTGCACCCAACCCTAATAATAATAATTATAATAAAAAAAGAACGAGCAATATAAATGATTGGTTCACCTTATAGATAAAACATTTTCAGTAGCTTTCCTTGGAATATAGTAAGTAGGATGAAGTTGACTCAATTTTCTTATTGCAAGTTTGGTCTAACCACTATCATACTCAAATTAGTCACTAATTAACCAGACTCCATAAGTTATAAAACCCAGCATGAATTTTGTGGTTATAACAAAATGCCATAAAACTTGGTTTCTACAACACAATGTAATTTATCCGATATTTTCCAGATACGTCAGCCAGCACTCCTTGTGCTACTACCGAGAAAAACAATGCGTCAAAGGAACTTTGATTTCATAAAACTGGTTAAATATCCAAATAGAACTATGTGCACAACCCTCTAGTAGTTTCGAAGTTTGTTCTTATGATATCATAGTTAACTGACACTGAGTTTGCAATTTAGGTTGTAACTGAACACAATTATCATCTTCTTAGTACCAAGAAGTTTGTAATCTATTTAATAATTCTTCAAAGCATCATGGCCCCCAAAAAAAAGGATTGCTTGTAAAAGAGACCATAACTTTAACATTATATTGCGCCGTATTATGTGTATGGATTAACTTCTGCCTTCTTCCCAGCAGCATAGAGGTAATATTTGACTACAAAAACCATTTGGTATACCGTGGTAGAAATTGTCATGAACAAACAATTGAGAATCCAATACAGCAATATATTAGCACTTCCTATAAAGGTTCTTGCACTACACCTCATCAGTAAATGAAATTTACAAATACGTTACATGTAACAAAACTTGAGGGACTAACCATTAAGATTATCATTTTTATAAGATAGTTTTTGAATAGTAATAAAAAAAATATGCACAATAAAAGATTAAAAAACAAAAGGTTTAAAAGCCCTAGAAACCACACATGCTCTGCAAAATAATCATTCATCCCTTAATCAACTCTCACTACCACACTAAAGTTACATTCAAAAACTACAAACCATTAAGAACAAACCTGTGGATGACTTTGTCCAATTCGCACTAAAAGCGATTGTATCAGTTCTCTCACAGCATGGTTATTTGAATGTATCCTGGCAATTATTTGAGGCAAAACAACAAGCCAGGTATTAATATTAACATGCGCAAATCCTTTCTGTAGAGCTACTTGAACTTCTGTAGTAGCTCCATGGTTGAACCATAATGTGAGAAGACGAAGTATATCCTGAAAGAAAAAAAAAAAGGAAAATAAGGAAAATGATAGGCATTTTCAAAGCACTGACACAGAGGAAAAAAAGGCTGCATGCATGTAAAGATGAAATGCAAAACAAAGGCTGATTGCCCATAAAGATGAGATATCTTGAGTAAGCAGCAATGAAATCCAATAATCTTCACTATTGTTAATTTGGGGGTGCAAAGGAGCTGAAACACTTGGTTTGTCAGGTTTGGCTTATCTAAAAAGAAAGCAAAAAAAAAAAAAAAAAGGGAAGAAAAACCAAGTGCAATCAAGTTTCAAATGTCTAAGTCAATCCAAAGGATCACGTAGAAGCTCAACCTTAAAATTGACTCTAGGAGACACTGTCAATAATTCAGGCGTAAGAAAATGATTCCTCGATTAAAAAAAGAAAAGAAAAAAACCTGTATATATCATAAAACAAAAATGTTTTACACTAAAATCTACGTATAGTGAAGTGTTTACTTTGAGCTAACTAAATATATATAGAATCAAAGTATGAGTTCAAGCTTGATTTCTCCAGTCAATCAAGTCTTTTAATAAGCCCAGATTGAACACTTCAACAAAGGTTCAGTTCATTAACACCCCTTACCATGACACTCTTTTAATAAAGCAAGATATTGATGAAGTAAATAAAGTTATGTGTACAAGTTCAGTCAAGTAAATAACTTGGCCATCTCAGCATACAATCAACTCTAGCGAAGAAGAGACTCAATGTTTATGTCCAGGATTTTCTAATTACAACCATTTATGCCAAAATAAATCTTTTACCTGTAGACTATCATCAACACCTTTAGCATTGGCAGCACATGCTATGGAGTGAAAATATCCCGTGACCGCTGCAACAACAAACGGGGAGGCTACAGTAGGGATACCTCTTGCAGTATAATGAGACATAACTGCTGTATTGAACAGTGCCCATTTGTGCCATGCTTTTGCCCATTTTGGAGCATACTGAGTGGCGTTTCTGAATGCAGCAAGAATTTCTACGGAGAAAAAAGAGAACATTATCCTGTAAAGGACCAAAAAATATTTAAAGGTAGATAAATAACTATTTGGTTATCATTACCTTGTATAGATTCATCATCCAACCCTGGAGCAAGTGCCCACCGCCAGGTTCCAAGTGTACGATATATACGGGCAAGGAGTGGGACATTTGTAGTAGCACTACTGGTCATACCACTAGGAGTACCTTGTATAAATGGGGCACTTGAAAGTTCCTCTGCCAAATTCTAAAATGGAGGTTGGCAGCCAAGTGAAATAAAGAACAAAGATATTAGAATGCAAACGAGTAGGTAATACTTGCACAGACAGGAGCAAATTAAGATTTTTTTCCCCCCTTAATGCACATTCTAATTCTATATATCTATATACGTCTTAAGTAAGTATTTTTATATATTTATAGAAACCTATCATACCTGAAGTCTAGCAAATGCTTCCTTTCGCTTATGATCCTCCCCAAGTGACCATTGATATTTCAAGTATGCCAGCATTACTTGAGGCGGCCCATGATAACGAAAAGTTTCATGAGATGTTTCAGGGTCATACTAACACAATTTGAAACAAAGTCAAACTAAGCAGACAGACAAAAAGTAAGAAAAAATTTCCAATTAGCATCCTTGTGTGATCAAAACAAATGCAGTACAGACCTGTAAGAGTTTAACTAAAGTAGATCTAGCCTGACTAATCCGTGCATTTTTGCGGCAAAGAGAAGCAAACTTGAGCCAAGTTTCAATGTCTTCTGTAGGTGGTAATACAAGAGCTCTAACAGCCAAAAGTACTTGCCAAACCTATACAATCAAGCAAATGAAGGTTCAGAAGGAATCAATAAAACCATGGAAATAGGAGGCATACACAACTACTTATGTTTAAGCATATACCTCAACATTACGTTTAGCACCTTGTATCCGCTCAGTCCACATATTGCGAATAATTGCCCGCCGTCCTTCAGCAACAGGATTTCCCACAGGAAGTGTACAATAATCGATGACCTGTCAAAAAATGAATTTTCCTCGTGTTACCACTTAGCTGTGCTAGGTTGCTTGGATAAATTGAGTGCAATGAAATTGCTTAAAACAAAATATAGAACGAACCTCCTCTAGTTCTGACAGCTGCTGAACACGGACCATATTGCTATAAGCACGCTCATAGCTTTCCAGGACCTAACAAGAGTACATACTTAACCCAAATACCAATTGAAAGAATTTGCATGATGAAATATCATACAATGTTTCTCTGCACATTAAGTAAAAGATTGATGTATGCCTATCAAGAGTCCTTTACATCATTTACATAAATCTTTGTATGAACCTAACATTACTTATAGTAATTAGAGCAGATAGTGCCAGGTCCAAAATAAACAGCAACCATTGATGCCACAATTGAACAAATGAATTTCCAGCATGAAAACAAAACATCAACAGTTCAGAAACACAACTTGGTTAAAAAAAAAATTTTAATTAATTAAATTCAACAAGAAAAATTCTGCAAAATAAAAACAAGAACAAAAAACAAAAGCAAAGTTTTAGTGTGCTTAAATACTATTGTTGGGTCTTTTCCTGGAAGCTTCAGTTTTTGAATCTAGTGGTCTTTTCCCCCCACTTGAATTTGTATTTGTTTCTGCATTTTTTTAGGTTTGAATATGTGTTTGGGCTTGGGGCCACATGCCAAGTTGGCTACTCTTACACAAGAGGGAGTGTGTTAAAGTACTTAATACTATTCTTAGGCTCTTTCCTAATAATGTGAACTTTCAGGTCTAATGGTAAAATTAATAACAAATGTTAGTAGATGAACAGAAAGAAGGGAAAAAACAGAGAAAAAAAGACTAAGTGAACAGCATCCAGCAAGTACAAGAGATAAGGAGAAGTGATAAAATGTCCTATAAGAAAGTCCAAAGAAATCACAGAGTCTCAAAACATCCCAACCCTGCTAGGAACCTCGCTAACCAAAAGAGAATATTAGAACAATAGGGACTTTTATTGATGAATACTGAAATTAAATAATACAAAAGATATATCCCTCAATGCTACATTGAGAGATTGAGGCTAGTGCTTCATTTCACCTGTCACAAAGCTTCTCTGCAAATAAAACCTGAAACTCAAGCTAAACAACTCCTAACAGCCCCTCCCTTTAAATAATAGTAAAACCCTAAAACAGATCCCATAATTTCCCCTTCGAATCAGCTGCCAATATTGTTACTTGCCATTTAAGAATCAATCCCATTAATGGGCTGCACCTTCCTGTTATAGACCTTGAGATCCTTGATTTGTTTCTTTCTTCCATGATAAGTAACAACAATTGGGGGTTTAACAAACCCTCTCCCCATCGATTTCCAATCTTCTTCCCGATTGTCAAGAATAAAGAGATAAAAGTCATCTATAAATTCCAAGGCAACCAAAGCCAATAGAAAAAGCGAAAATCTGATTTATCACATAAAGGCTCAACGTTTTCTCTCTTGAAGTCTTCAGAAAGTCTTTGTTCCTCCCATTTCAAATGACTCGAAAAATAGCCATCTTTGCACAGTCCCACAGCACCTTTCCTCTTCTACATCTATGAAAGCTAGAGTAAAAATCAGGCAGTACCGCACTGGCACTGCAAATAGGGGGCTGCCCAACAGAGATTCTCTAACCTGAACAGTTTACTTCAGACACTCCAGGCTATTCAACAGTGAAGACACAGATGATCAAAACTTTCCAAATTATTAGGCACAAATCATTCACCAATGGGAGATAAACACATCCCAGGTCTTTTCTTTTGCAAAAGATCATAGGAATTAGGAATTGATTCTTTTCAAAGCAAAGGATCAGGCTGGGAATTTAATTTTTTGGGAAGGAACTTTTGACCTTGAAATGAGATTTGACAGAAAGATTTGACACAGAGGATAGCAGGACCATCAATCAGGGCCAAAGAAAGATTTGACAGAGAGGTTTCCAATCTTTTCCAGACTCAAAACCTCCTATTAACCTTTCTCTCTTTTGTGATTTCAAAATGGGAATATAACGGTGGAAAGTGAGGATAACAGGACCATTTATTAGGGCGAAAGAAATATTCGACTACAAGGTTTCCATCATTTCCTGACCCAAACCTTCCTATGATCCCCTCGCTCTCTCCCTCCCCCAGTCCCTCTAAAATAAAAAGGCAATTGCCACCCACCCGTTTCAAGATCATTGAGATTTCTAACAAATTTAAGATACCAGCCTCCATTGGTCATACCAGCAGCCTTCAGACTCACTATGGGGTGATTCTGACCCGTTGAAAATAAATGAGGAAACAACCTGTAGTCCCTCCCTTCCCAGGGTCTTCCTAGAACCACTTTCTTCGGACATTTTCTATCATATCTCCCTTCCTAGGTCCAAGGACAGCGGCTGGAATATCTAACAACTAACTTAGAATCCCAACCATTGTTGTGAGGCCTGCACTTGCTGTTAATGTTTCTGTGCCACAAAGGTTGATTCCAAAGGAAAAAGCCAAAGCCATTTTATTTTAAGAGCCCATTTTTCCTTTTAACCAATTTCCCAACACCAAGACCACCTAAAGTTGAAGTAAGGTCATAGTTTTAAAAGGCACAAGATGCACCGAGACACAAAAGGGCCATGGAGCCCGAGACGAAAGGTGCAGGGTGCGCCTTTTCGAGCCACGGTGCACCTCTTATAAAAAAGCTTAAAATATTATAAAATCATAAGATTAGGGTCTTTTTATATATGTATATATAATTATAGGAATTTTTTATTTATTCTTCAAATCAAAGGGTTTAATTGGGTATTTTATAATAATTTAGGGAGTCAAAGAGTTTAATTGGGTATTTTATAATAATTTAGGGAGTTATTTACAATTTTTTTAAGGTTTAATTGAGTATTTTATCATAAATTAGGAGGTTATTTGCAATTTTTCTATACACATATTTAAGTTTTGACAACCAAAAAACCTTAACAACGGTCACTTTCCTCTTTGCCTCTTTTTTGCCTCTCTCTCTCCTCACCGTCTACAGCCAAGCAATTACCCCTTCGAGCATAGATTTCCGTGACTGGAATGTTGGCAAGAGGAGAGGGGAGTGGATCGACGACAAAAAGGCTAGTTTCAAGGTTGTTTGGCCGGTTTCAGGGCTGTTTGGCTGGTTTTGATGGTTGTTTGGCCGGTTTTAGTGTCCAGTTTTGACAGCTAGATGGTTGGGGGTGAGGAGAGAATGACTTGTCAGCTAAGAAGTGAGAAAAAAAGAGAAAAAAACTCTGCCAGCCTTTTATTTTGCCCAGGCGCACCTAGGCACCCCTTGTGGTTCTGCACCTAGTCATCATTCACGCGCTGAGATAGCGCATCATCGTGCCCCGTAGGCACGCCTTTTAAAAATGAGTAAGGTGAACCATATTTCATTTAAACAAGAGGTCTTTTTTTTTTCCCTCCATTTTTTTCAAAAAAAGGTTTCTCATAAACTTTTCAATTTGCTTAGCCACCCTCATTGGAATACAGAATAACAAAATTGTTAGATAGTCCAGCTGTTGCTCATGTTTGCTTTCATGAGTCTCTGCTCCAGCATTTGGTTCCATAAGAAAAAGCCTAAGTCAGTTTCCTAAGAGAGCCCAAGTATTCTAGCTAATTTCCTAACAGCAAGACCTCCTTTAAAAGGTGCAAGGCAACTGTATTCCATTTGGTCAGGTCTTT
Organism: Litchi chinensis; assembly: GCA_019925255.1. Taxonomy (NCBI): domain Eukaryota; kingdom Viridiplantae; phylum Streptophyta; class Magnoliopsida; order Sapindales; family Sapindaceae; genus Litchi; species Litchi chinensis. The sequence goes on along the minus strand of CM034465.1, from coordinate 26,801,117 downwards.
TTTCTTTTTCTCTACTCCTTTATAATGAACGTTTCTCATCAGCACTTTAATGCTCTTAGGTACTACAGGAATGTGAAATAAAGATGGATAATATTGAGAAGGCCAGATAATACCCAATCGGATAAGGTTTAATCTACCTCCCTCCAAAGAAAAGCTTTCCTCTTAAATGACAACTCTTTTCCATCTTCTCCTTCAATCAATGTTTTAAAAGGCACAAGACGAGGTGAGGTGGTGGAGTCTTGGTGAGACGAGATGGTAGCCTCGAGGCGATCGAGGTGGCCGCCTCAACTCCAAATGAAAATAAATATTTTAATAAGTAAAAAGAAACTCTAACTTACAAAATCATTCATAACATTGAAAAAGATAGTGAAGACCAATGTTAAAATATTAGTATCAAACAAAATAGAATAAACCCAAAATAAAAAATTGATTATACAAAATTTTAAGTTAGGCTAACATGAAGAAAAAATTCAAAACAATTAAAAAAATAATAATAAAAATAACATTAATGTGTAATTATATAACATGGGACGGGCAGTTTTAGAAAAATGTTAATTTAATATTTAATAAATATTAATAAAATTAGAAATTATATAAAGTAGTCAAACTCTAGATAATTCTTTAACAAGTCTCATCACTCTCTCATCAGTCTCCTCTCTCAACTATTGTTCTAAAAGATTTCCCGTACAAAACAATTGGGTCTCATCCATCTCACAACCAATTGATTTTTCTTTGATCAAAACATCCCATTTGTCTGGCTCTTCAATCAGTTCCCTTTTCTCTTTCTCTTAACTAGCTCTCTCCCTCCTCTCCTCTCTCTCAACCAGCTTTCTTCCCCTCTCCTCTCTCTCAAACGACATAGGAAGGGCTGACTACCCAAGTACGATGAGTTTTTATTTATAAAAAAAATTAAAAACCTAATTTTTGGGCTGTGAGCATGGATGATGCCTCACTCGCCTTGTCTCAAGGGGAGATAGAGACGGTCACCTCACCCTCCAGTGACGGGTTTTTCCAGTTGCTCCACCTTATATGTGTGCCTTGAGGCGCCTTAGCCACTAAGGCGGTGAGGCAGCGCCGCCTCGCCTTTTAAAACCATTCCTTCAATATAAAAGCTTTCCTTCAACATCATATATTTAATTATCTAGGCTGTGTTGCAGTGGTAGCAGGAAGAAATACAGAACGAAATTAAATTTGGTTATATGTTATTTTTCTTCTGCTTATATCCTTTCAAGAGATCTTAAGAAAACATTCTTGTTGAGAAAATAAGAGACAAATAATTAACTCATTAATGGAAAATTATAAAGCTATGAAACTCACCAATGCTGCAAGCTCAGTTGCAAGGCATTTCCTAGCTCGCTCAACGTACTCACGCGCTTCATCATACTGAATGAGAAAGATATATATATATATATATATATATATACACATATATAAATATAACAATATGCAAAATGAACATAAGAGAGATAATTAGGGGTGCATTTAAATCTCATATTAAAAATACCTCTCCTCTACGGACTGATAAAACGGCCCTGAAGAATGTACCATTACTGCTTCCATCACCACTGGCAGCAGTATTACCCAAACCCCGAAGTTTTGTTTCATCCCCATCATCCAACCGTAACACATATTCTGACATTTGATCCCACTCTCCCATATTCCAAGCAGCACTTGCAGCCTGGGACAACATCACAGGTGTAAGCATGAGAAGAAAAAAGCACTGTTGACATCAGTATAAATGTCAGAAAACAACCATTGGCGCCATTTCTAGTCGTGCAGCTGGCTCAGCTGGGGTCCAATATTCTTTGCAAAGGTTGTTAAGCTCTTCCCATCGAGCCAATGCAGCTAGGCAACGCATCCTCCCTACATAACACACCAAAATAAAGCATTTGAAGGAACTAATGTATATATACATATAATCTCAGAATTTCATATGCCCAAAGTTTTACAACAGTGATACAGAATGCATAGATGTCTCTAGAGGGAAAGGAAAAACATTATAACCAATCCTTAAATGATATGTCAAGTAATCAACAAAAGTGGCACATTATAAGGCTCAAGAGATCATTTGAGATAAATTGGTGTGGACGTTTACCCAATTGAGTGAGAATCATTATTGAATAATTTGCCTAATTTATTGGCCAGGCAACAGTTATCTGTCAAGTGTTGACTTATATTGAGCAGTTCATAGGCCTATGATTTGCATGGTCAACTGCAGCCTATACATCATAGCATCAAGAGGCACATAACAAGACAGATGTCTCAGCACACCAAATGGAGAAGTCTAAATGCTGTTTACAAAATCATATCTAGACTGCCATTAATTACAAATTCTCACTATGAAATATTGAAACCCAAAACAAGCATTGCCAAAACGGACCCATGACCAGATTAGGTTCCACTACACTATGCTCAATAGATCCATTCATGCCTGACAGCAAACTCAGAATCAGTGGTGATGATATGAACACAAAAACCTACAATGGTACAGGGTTCCTAGCACACTGGATACCAGGCAATGACACTGTTGCCATGAGCATAATCACATATCATTGTTTTTTCTTTTTGTTCAATGAAATTTAGAAATGCAAAATTAATGCTATCTTGTTGCAAGATCCAGGAAAAGGTCACGTATAAAACCATGTACACTCTACCTGCAACAGAATGTTAACAAATTCCATAGACATGGAAATGAAAAGTTTGGGATGGTTCAAGCTGCAAAACATTAATTGTTCACTTCAGTCAAAACAATTTTGTTTAAGCACAGTTATTCTGAAACTATTTTGTTGACTACAAAATAAGATATCTTAGGCTTGAACAAGGAAAACTAATAGTACATGGTGGTTTCCAGTTACAATTACATAACATGGGAGAAAATAAAGACTTTTGAGAAAACAGCAATTAACTGCATTAGTTAAATGTCACACAGCACATCCACATTAAGAGAATGTCAACTGAACAAATATATTAGTTTTTATTAAGATTGTCATTACATAATATACAAATAAGAAAGGCGTCAAACCACTTGATTCAACTCCTATGCACATTTTTTCAGAACTAAACTGAGATTCTATCACAAAATTGTAGTACACTAGAAGTCCAATTATAGAGAAGGAAAAGAAAAAAAAACAAGTGATACAGACCTAATGTAGCTTCCAGTACAACATGCGGATTTGATGCCTGAGCAGCTTTGGCAGCATAAGCCTTGAGAGCATCATCCCACCTCTGCAATTTCTCATACCTAAATATGGAAATAGAGATATAAGTGCTTGTGGCTTTCCTGTATCTGGTAATTCCTATGACCTCTAAAGTCTAAACACAATATAAAAAATAATTAAAATGACATTCTAAAATTTTAAAAAATAGGTTGATACTGCAACCAGAAGAAGAGATAACAAGGGGGAAACAAAATTTAGAGTATATGAATCTAAACATACCATGACTCCTTCAATTGAACATCTAGATTTTGTTGAGCATACGTCAATATTCCAACAGCAGCCTACAGGGGAAAAAATGTAAATATAAGAAAAAATAACATGAACCAAAAGCAAAAACTCAAAATGGAAAAGATTACATAGTATCAAAGAACTGTGAAAATAACAAAATCGGCAAACATGAACACTCTATTTTTGAAGTTAACCTCGTGCTGGTGTAATTGATTATTTATATGAATAAGGGCTTCAACTACAGCAACTGGGTTAGCATCCATCTTCTTGGAGCGTGCACCTTCAAATTCCATTTCTTTGTAATGCAAAGCCTTGGCGAAAGCACGACACTGAGATGGAGTGGCCAAAAAATAAAATACAAGAAATGTCTTAATGTCATACTTGCAAGATACAAAAAAGGGTAATGACATGAAATTTTAGAAATTTATTTAAGCACACCTTTTCTGCAAGGGCACCAAGGAGACGGATGTCAATAGGAAGAGGTTTCTCATCATGTTCCATGAACTCTGCCTACATAGATATGTTGATTAACACATGAATATTAAACACATATATGTCAGATAATTAGAGTCGTCCATAAAAACACACAATTGCTCCAGTGGTAAATATCTTATTTCTAATTTTCTCACTATTAGTTATGTTCACGCCTTCACCCAATAAAGATAAACTCAAGCCAATTTTCGTTTGAAATCTGCCTACACCAGTAAAAGGTCAACAACACTGAAGAAAAGCAGCTCCAAAGACACATTAACGAAATCTAGAATTCAATGTTGCAGGCTATGATTATATATGCAAGTAAAGAAACGTACACAAACACAGAAAAAATGTCATGTATTTGGACATTAAAAAAGGTTCTGGCCTCTAAGCAGGCAAAATACAAAATGCTCCACTTTCAAAGCTTCTCAAATTGAACAGCATCGATACCTAGTTCTGGAGGATTATTCCTTTTACCAACATATCTGACTAAATCTGATTGACCAACTAATATCTATTCTTGAAGCAAGAAAATTTATCCAGCAGTAATTCGAGATAACGAAAAATTTAAGGCAACTGACTCAAATTCTGAAATGCAAAATGATTGCCATCAGAATTATTAGTTAGACACTCAATGGACCTGTAATGCAGATAAAAACATTTTGCTCAGCTTTCCAATGTTCAAGAATCACTGCTCTTCTTCTTCTTCTTCTTCTTCTTATTATTATTATTATTATTATTATTATTTTAACAAAAACATCAAAATATCATTAAACCAGGGAACCATATGCAAGTTAAGGAAGGACAATCGAATCCTGGATCACTAAAACTGTTAGGATCAGCAAGAAAAAGAATACACAAAAGTCAAGAATCAGTACCGTTGAGAAACAATATTTGTTAACGTACTCAGTAGAAGAATTTATGGATACAGAGTGATTGGAAATCTTGCTAGGCTTTGAGAGTTTAGGTAAAAAGTGTTGATTTTTGTTTAACTCAATCATTGTTTAACTCCCTGATTTTTCAAAATTGAAACCCTTAGCATTTTTAGAGATTTCAGTCTAGGTCTTCAATTGACTAATTCTCTGCTGGTCATTTCTTTCAAGGGTTTGTAAAGAAGCAGTAAACAAGCTTTGCCAAATGCACTTTATGGCTTTCTAATGCAACTGCTCAAACTTTTATGAGGGAAAACATGCATTCTTTGACATACTAGTATCTTTCCACAAACAAACAATCTGACAAGTTCCCTGACAAACATTTGATATGTATTAATCATAGAGCATTTACTCTAGAGAACCTTTGAAGTTTGCTGACTTTTTACGAAATTACTGAAATAGTGTTTAAAAAGAAAAAATGAGATCACATAGCAATAATTATAACATTTTGACACTAAATTTTTCAATCAAACACGTGCAAAGTGTATGTCAAAATAATAATTATTTCTCATACTTTTACTTTACCATCTTAATCAGCAAGAATAATAAGCACATGTACAATAGGCATACCAAGTTGAGAAGTGTTGCCAAAATTTCAGGAGGGATATTTGGAGATGAAAAAGCCATCTCTAAACTCCGAACTAGCTGCTTTTGACTGGTCTCATGCAGTTGTGACCAACAGCTAACAAAACCAGCAGCAAACAACTCCCGGCCAACAAAAGGCTGTGAAACCTAAGAATCAGAACATGAAGCCAAAGCAAGACAAACACAAACAAAAATAGTAACCACACCTGTAACTGTGCAAGCCTTGCACAGGTTCGTAATGCAGGAGAAGGAGACTCCTTCAATAGTTCAATGCTGAAATGCCTCATCCATTCTGCCCAATCTTCCTTGGTACTTCGCTGAGAAGCCTCTCCTGCAGTGCGTAAACGGCCATCATTGACCTGCAAGGAGTTTATTTATTAAGTCAAAAGAATCTTAAAAATGCCAAAAAACAACTAACAAATGGCTATTCAAGTCAGTTTAATTAGAGTTACAAGTGAGAAAGAAGCATGGCAATCTATACAATGAAGCAAGTATACACAGATGGAACCAAGACAACAATAACAATTATATAATATATATATATATATATAGCAATCATATATTGACACCATTGTTCCATACTAATACCACTACTACACATGTAAATATCATCCCTTATATAAGATGCTGTATGGGAAATCTTGATCGTCCATATTAGCACAGTAGTTCCATAGTACTACTACTACTACTACACGTGTGAATATCATCCCTGATCCCTTATATAAGATGAGGTATGGGAAGTCTTGATCATCCATGTAACAGTCTGGATGGGTCTTGATGATGTCATAAAACCTATCAACACTCTAGTAAGGACAATCAAGAATTCCTACATTAATGATGTAAGGGATCTAGCACATTAATGCATACATATACACACATATATACATGTGCGTGTGTGTGTGATACATTCAGTACTCCATATCGAACATATAGCACGGAATAGGCAACTCTGCTGCACCATAACAAACCATTATTTTCTATGGTGGAATGACCTCAAGCTTATAATTTGTAAATAAGAGGACGCATACGCATTCCCAATAATGCACACAGAACTAGGTGCAGCAGAATAGTTGTTTTGAAAACGAAACGAATAAACTCAACAGAAAACGATTGAACACAAACCTTTAGTTTATTATTACTGAAAAGAAAAATAATAATAATGTACTTAACACAAGCAAACATAGTGTTTAAATAATGTATCTAATCATAAACTACTAGGAATAGGAATCCTAATTGAATCCTAATTTGAAACTAGAAAACTTAGCATTAAAGAAACTTAAATCCTACTCTTATAAGAACTCTAATTCTAATAATGCTCTACATCAGAACTTAACCACAAAAAGAGTACCAAAACATCTTTCAACCCAACCTATTACATAAAAATCTCCATAAAGAATAGGGTAGAAACAACTGGGCCACATGCATAAACATTACATTTTAACAACTCTTTAAGTATGAAACTCCCATCTCCGCAACAAAAATTATCTATAGCAACAATTGAAGCGATTAAAATATAGAAAAGCAATGCAAGAGAAGTGATAAAATAAAAATAAAATTATATCTTAAAGAGTATAAACTACACAAAAGGTGGAAGGACAAAGCACTGATTTGGTATAATATCTAATCTATCCAATTTGTCCTTAACAACAGCTTAAACTAGTGCACTGGAATTTTACCCTCTCAAATTCACAAATTGTCCTTTCACACTAGATCCCCAAAAAATAAAAGGAAATTAAATTTCAATGCACCCTTAAAGCGTTTCTACAGACATCTACCTCTGAAGAATTCAGAGACAATTTACCTCTTCTCATCATGTCAGACTGGATGGTTGTCGCTAATTGATTGATTTTCTTGTATCTTTGTTTTTTTGTTCAGTTTGTTGTTTTGGTGGACTACCAATTTCTGCAGTTATTTTCTTCATCTTTAAATTAAGTTATTTGTTTCCAATCAAACAAAAAAGGAAAAAAAAAATCATATTTAAAGTCAACATTCTGATCCCAAAAAAAAATTCAAACCATTTGCAAGTCGTTCTCACAGTCTTGATGCCCTTATAAAAATTTATCCCACCTGAATCCTCAAAAGTCCAATATGATGCCATCATTTCCTCAACAATGCAACCCCTTTAGACAAATTGGTCGCACACAGTTCACTCTGATTTCAAGGCTCAATGAAGTTTCAATGACTGAAGCGTCATGCATGATACATAGAGATGATAACTGACTATGCACCAAAATGGCTGCTCAATTAGAATAAAAGCCTTAGCTGGTACCTAAAAAGGGCTTCTCTAAGTTTCTAAACTAAGATGTAGAGACAGCAGCAACATATATAAAGAGCACACAATTGTAAAAGAAGGATACCTGATGGCCTCTAAGCTGCCTCTGCACATCTGTCCCGTCTTCATAAGGGTCAATTTCCACATCATTTAATGGATCACTGATTACCTCCACTGGAAGTTGTCGACTTAATCGTTGTGCGGCCGTACTCCCCAAAATTAATGGTTCACGTCTCCTCAAGCGTCCCTCGATTTCCTCAAATTCTTTATGCTGCAATAGGATTTGCTTTCAGAGTCAATCTCAAAAGGCAAGAGAAATTCCTCTAATGAGAACATAAAAACCAAGAACATTCGGATAAGATATGGACCCGCAATCGATGTTTTAGGAGAAGTTTGTGTATTGACGGAATGAAGATAGTAAAGTCCTCCCCAAGGGCATGAGCAAGGCAACAAAGTGCATCAACAGCATCTTTTCGCAGCTCATCATTCTTCCTGTAAATTAGAAATCTACATAGTTGAAGCTCAAGGTCCAACAAAATCAAAGAGGTGGAGATATAAGATAAATCCAAAACTATAAAATTTATCAACTAGAAGCATCACGTCAAGAAGGATTTGCATGCACTAAATCAAAATAATAGGACCTTACGAATTTTCTTCAAATTTTGGAAACCGAATTCTTTTTCTTAAAAAATAGGAGAGAGCGAAAAAAAAAAAAAAGAGACTTCGACAGCGACTAACACATACATCCTCTTCGATGGTGAATGGTAAAGTCAAAGAAAACATAAAACATAGACATTAAGTATTGCCAATTTAAGTTGTCATTGGAACAAAATAGAGCAGCAAGAAGTCAAACAAGATTGGAAAGAATTAAAAAGTTTCCATCACAATGTCACTATTGGGGAGAAGTACTTGGCATTAACTACATTTCGTACAAATTGTAGACCTACTGCAATTTGTTCATGGTCATTTCTGTCTGACACATACTAAACTTAAGTTGTTTCACAAAGTCAAACTAGGTTCAAGCACAGCATTCTTCTTTCTTTAGGGTGGCAAAAAAACTCAAATGCAGAAGATTGTTGATGGCTAGTTCAAGCTTTCATTAGAATACCAGTGTCCATTCACTGAAAATGGTGAATCCAAGAAAAATGTAGTAACCGAAATGTAAACTCAATGCTCCAAGATGATAGAAGCAAGTCCAGAAATTTCTTTCCAAAACACATATGAGTCAGCGCATGTGCGCGCAGCACTATTCTAAAAGAGCAAGTCAAATGAATATGCACTGTGGGAAAGGGGAGAGAAACTCAAACATTGAACCCATTCTTGTTGATATCCTTGTATCCAATCCACAAAAGCGACAGACTACAAGTGAAATAGTAGCAATATGAGCAGGAAATGTAGTAAACCATGTACCATTTTCCTAATAAGAGACTATTGTCGTCTTTCTTTTTAGAACAATAATATCTATTGTTCTCTTTTCTTTTTAGAACAATAATATTTCCACTGCATTTAGGGTTTCATAAATTAATAAATAAATAATCCAAATTTAAGATTGAAAGAAAGCCACAAAAACCACGTGTTGGACTTCTTCCTAATCCCAACTTTGTATTTACCCAAGTTTTGGCATTTTAATCATTATTTATTTTCTTTTAGATTAGACTGAGTAGATGTTATAATCAGGATCCACTAACTCTATCTGCAAGTACTTTTAGAGCTAAGCATATTTAGCGTTCCCTCTATTTTAAAAAAGCTAACCTCAGCTTTTCAATTTCAATCTTCTCCTTAAGCCAAGTATGGAATTTGTCTCAAACTAATTGAAAATCAACACAGTATATGAGAATATTTTGCATGTAAAATAAGTAAAATGTACAAAACTTTCAATTAAAAATTAAATTGTCCTATATATATGGCAATGGCATGATAAAAAAAAAAAACATAGCAAGATATCACACCCACATTTGAAGCTTAAGTACAATAAAATGGAAATAAATCCCACATTGAAAACATAAAAGACAAGGGAATATATATCAATGGATGCCACAACCCAATAGGCTGGTCTTTGGGTTGTATGACTATCCACCAATATATAAATAGTTTCTCAATAACACATAGCAATATAATAATTACAGAAATTTAACAGACAACATATTCACAAGGGTCAGCAAAAGAATTAATCTCTTCGTTGAAATCCAACATAAGTGAAAAGCATATATAGTACATGTCAACCCAAAGTAAATGCACAAGAGATGTCTGATCCTCATGTAATGTACATGTACAAACAAGAACAGATACCGCACAACACAACCCCACACACAGCCCATAGAGGCAAGAGCTACATGTTTGCTTGGTATGCAACCATGAAATCTCCATTATTTCCCCAACATCTACTGGTTGTCATGTAACAATTATACATATATTACTTCAATTATATCGTCCTTATTACTCCATATCCAACTCTTTCACACTTTAATATCAAATCCATGGTCCGGCAACATCAAGCTAATTAATAATTTATAGAAACAACTATATGAGGGAACACCATGAGAAAAAGAAAACTAGTTATCGAAAGTCTACACTACAAGATGCAGATATAATTGCAACCAAAAACAGCTGGAAATGTTTACATATAAATACTTCAATCAGCCAGAACCAAAGATTGCTTCAGATGTCAACAATGCAATAGGAATTAACTAAACAGACCCTAATCATTACTCTTATCTCCAGCTAAGCCTTTACATGCTTCACATAGGCACACACGCAGTGCAGGCATATAAACGAAGACAATATTTCCCCAAATAATTTGAAATCAATGGAAGCAGAGACTAACCCATCCAGGACCAGTTTTAAGTGATGCACAAGAGACGAGATGTGGCCAGTAACCTGACAATAAATGGAAAAAAGGAAATGTACCCACAAAATAAATCAGCAGAAAAATATTTGAACAAAGGACAAGTAAAATTCAAATAGACTTAACTATTTGATTATAGAAGCTCATTTTGAGGAAAAATCTCAGGTACCAACCTGCACACGAGGGATCAATCTTGTCAAAGTTTTGATAGCAGCACGTCTTACATCCACCGGGGCATCCACTTTAAACAATCGAATAAGTGCAGGAAGCAGCAGATGCATATGTTCGTCCAATGTCCCTATATTGTTTTCAGAAGAAACAAACAAAATTTTATTAAATACAGAAAGAGAATAAAAAAGTGACAGTTCACAAAGACTACATCAAAACTAACTGATAATAAAAACATTATAACCAAATCACAACCTACTCACTGAGACAATCCTTTCCAATTTTGTAAAATGAGGAAAACAAATTAGAAGAAGGTAAAATCTCGGAATTCTTTAATAACTGAAGCCCAATAAGCAGCTAAAAAATGAACCTTCTCCACAAAAGACTGGAGTCCATTTCAACATCTTCCAAAGTTACCTCTATTCCTCTCCAACCAATCACACCAATAAAATGACCTTAAATAACTTCTATCTCATCCAGCAGTAGTCAGTTAGAAAAAAGCACTAAACCCAAGCAGTGCTGCATCTATTGAAAATCTTTAATGATTTCCTATTTCCTTCAGTCCCACACAAGTTTGTGCACTGCTTACTGCATATAACCAAGTTCAAATACTGCATTTATCTTGTTTACCTATTTACTAGTATATCACACAGGTTCACCACCAGCAAAATATTAAAAATCAGTGTACAAATTAACACCAAAATGAAGAATACTAACCACCAAAAACTTCAAGGGTGTGGAGAATGTCAAAAACAAAAGTGTAGTCGTTACACCTTTCAGCATCACTTAGAACTACAATGCAACAGGGAAGAATAACTGGAAGATGTGCTCTGAATTCATCATTAAGAGCTAAGCAAAGCTGCTCCAAAAGATGCAGAACCTGAGAAAAATAGGAAGACAGCCACCAAGCAATAACTGAGACTGCAACTATGAGGTATCAATCTAACAAAACGACATGCAGGTTATCAAAGTGCTAAATAAAAAGGATATACATAAGATATACATACCGGAAGCCCACGAGAAGTACGATTAGTAGCTGGCAAACTGAAGGATGACCATAGTTCAGAAATTAGAGAGAACAATTCTTGCAAATATTTACGAATATGCTGCACAAGAACATTAAATTCCATATAATTTGATATCCAAGAAATCCCAAAATTATTTTTTAAGTGTTAAAAAATCAAATGAAATATATATATACCTGACGCACAATACACACAAGAGTTCCAAGCTTCCATGTTATATAATCCCTCAAATAATCGTCACATATGCGAACAGTGTGAAACAGATCAGGCAGCACCTACAGAAAAACAGCCAAGGAGAAGCCACAGTTCATAATAATACAATTAACATAGTAACAAAAAGTTCAGTAGAAGAAGATTAAAAATTCGAGAATCATGCAAGGGGAAGTTCACAAAGACAAAGTTTGTCCCCAGAATATTAGAAGACCATTTGAAAGACTCTAGAATCTAGACTTCAGATCAACAATATGCAGTCTAAAGAAATGCATATACGCATGTGTAGACTATAATTTTTCTAACATACATGATTGGCATACTTCAGATCACAATAATTTACATTTTCACAAGAATTTTGATTTGTGTAAATACATGAACTTTCCAAGAAAGTAATGACAAACTACTGAAATTTAAGTTGCAACCAAACAGTTTGCAGGAGATATTTTTACAAGAAAAAGATAATTACAACTGAAATGTTGATGGACAAACCTTAGGCAAGTAAGGAACACAGCCCAGACCCATTGACTAACCTCGCAGGAAAGGCAAATATATTAATCATACACGATATTAAAAGAAGAAATAAAAAAAGCAAAGAAACAAAAGAGCATTCCTCATTTTAGTGATACCTTGAATATAAACATAAGGGATCCAACCACCTTCTGGTGGTAACTAGCAAGAGAAGGATCCCTAAGAATTCGCATGAGAGAATTGATTGCAACCTGAACTCAAGGGAACATAGAGGATTAACATAAGAGAGAAAAAAAAAAAATGATAAGTAGATGTGAGGTTTGGTTGATACAGTGGAATAATAATCTTCAGATGTGGCAAATGATGGCCAAAGATCCATCGGCAGTTCATCCATTGATGGAATGTGCTGGCCAGAATCACTGGCAGCACGGGTAACTTCTCCATGTGACCCTGACAATAACTGATTTCGTTTGTGCGCATGAGGATCCAAAGCACCCATAATCCCAAGCACCTGAGAAGCCCAAGTTTAGTTTTAGCTTGAGAAACATATAAATGTTATACAACTAAGCATTCCAGTTCATCATAGCTACCTTTAGCACTTCACGTCTGGTAGACCACACTAACTCACCATTCAACAGTTTCAAGAGCAACCCAAGTAACTGTGGATATTCATTATATGGAGTTATCACGTACCTGAAACACAACAAAAAGTTTAAAAATACATGTGGATGATTCCAAACAGAAACCACTGACACGGAAACCATTTTCTCCAACTGGAATATGTAAGAATTTTACTAAGTCTATACATGGTTCTCATAAATATTGATAATTTATTATGCAGAAGCAATATTTCACCATCAATGAAACATCTAAGTATATCTTGTCACTCGTACACTTGTTTTATTTTTCAAGGGATAAAACGTTTTATTTGGCGTCTCTTTGGGCATCTACGAGTGAAGAATTTAAAGACTTATCTTTGTCTCTTATTATGCTAGATTGGAAGGCTGCTGTTTTCTGATTCTTCCACTCAATCTAGAGTTTAGTTTCTGTTTGTTTTGTTTGTTTGTGGTTGGACACCTAGTCCACAGTTGTACTTTTGTCCTATTAATAAAATTTCCGTTTCCTATCAAAAAAAAATATTTTTCAAGGACATTTAAATGCCTCAATTTAAAGAGAGAAGAAATGTTTGGTTCATGAAACAAACAACAAAAAATGCACACAATCTTCATCATTATCAAAATGTGACTTAAAATGTTGTAAGCTGAGGATAGCTGGTCTTCCATTCCTCAGTAATTTTCTCTTTGTTTAATACGAATTTCTGCGTTTTTTTAGAGGAGGAGGAAAAAATGAAGGCTCGAAAAGTCTTAATGGTAAGTCAGATAATAAAATGACAAAAATAAATAAGTTGCATACCCAGTGCTCTGCACAACTTGACCAAGAGTTGAAACAGCAACTTCACGTTTTGTGGCAGCCGCCCCATCCAACAGAGCCTCAACAATAAAAGGCATCAGTTCGGAAATATACTGTCTCATTCCAAAACCACCCTAAACAAAAGTCACAGAAAGAAACATAAATTAAAACTCATTGTAAATTACATGGTAATCAGACTATCATTCATAAACACGATTATTATCAATAATGACATAAAATAATATACAAATTTGCAACAACTTATAGATTCATATCAAACAACTTAGCTGTCATTGCTTAATAAGAGGGGATGGGGAAGAGAAACAGCATCTGGAGCAAAAACCATAACAGTTTAACTAGAAGTAACAAATTGAGATATCAACATATTTCTAAATACAAGAACCCAAACAGCAATATATTACAAAGAGCAAACAAATACAAAAGGTTAGGTATTCCAGCCTTAGAAAGTATACCTTCTCACAAAAATCAATATAAATGTAAGAAACTTTCTAACAATCTACCTTATAAAATAAAACAATGCATACCACTCTAGCAAGATCCCCAACAGTTACAAGAACACCACTGATAATGCCATTATAGGCAGTAACCCCACTGCCCTCAACAAGTCTTGCCACAAGTGCCTGAAACATTAGATATTCACTACATGAGGCAGGGAAAAGCAAAATGAAAATTAAAAAATAATAATAATAAATTGTTATCAGAAAGGGCCTAATTAATGGAACGGGATAGATGTTACAGACAACATGAGTAATCAAAACCTTATGTATTGGAGCAATGTATGGACGTATAAGTCTTTCACAATTGCGTATTAAACAACCAAGTAACTTTGAACTTTCTTCTCTGCATTTGGTATCTGCACTGCTGACATTAAACAGAAGTCAATATCTGTTACAGAAGTATTTGATGTTCTTTCATTTCATCTAACTCAGATTACCACAAAATAATTGTTAATAACTAAAATTTTTAAGTTACTCAAAAATAACCGTAATTTTAAGACTCAACCATAACCTTTGCCCCAGATACGTTAATAACTGTATGAGATGACGACGAAGTGCTGGAAGAACATAAGCAGGATTTTTTTCTGACAATCTCCCCGCTAGCGAAATTGCATATTCTCGTACATCAAAATCCTATTACAACAAATACATTCAAGTATTTACAAAAGCACGAGATAGAAATTCCAAGATTGGATCAAGGTAACTACCATATTTCAGCATGAAATAAAACAGAGTTTTTTTGTTTGTCCTCCTTTTCATTGGGGGAAAAAAAAAAGTATTTTCAAGGAAAAAGGGACAACATGGAAAGAGTGAAAAGCAGTCCACAAAACAATTTTAACATTATGAGAAACTTAAAGGGCAGTCCGCTTCAATAACAGAGCAACTGCAGAAGGTGAACAAGCAGGACACCCATCCTCAGAAACAAACATCAAAATAAGTTCAAAACATATAATCAGCACAACAATCAGTTCATAGAACTGCTGTTGGAACTCTGTTTTGGGCTCTGATTAGAATGGAACTTAATGAAAATGTACAAGAATTTATGTAACTGAAACCAAGTAGTACTTACACACAGCATGATGAAGCTAAAAACACTTTCAAGATGGAAAGACATATCTTGACAAAATAAAGTTAGAATAAATATTATCGTAGCCAACTCCAAAAATGTCTTCTATCAAGACTAACCTCATCGTTTAAAGCAGCAAAAACTGCACTCAAACTATCAGCCTGTGCTAGAAAATCATCAAAACCTCTATTTCCATGCAGAGAGGAAAAGATAGAATGCCGAACAGTAACGTCAGCATCAGCAACAGCTGCAATGAGAAGCTTCTCCACAAGCTGCAGAAGTCAATACATGAGAAACATATTTGAGAAATGTCAGCTACAATCAACATCTGAAACAAGCAGGAAGCGGGCATAATAAATCACAAAATAATAAAAGAACAACAAAGTGTTGACAAAATCCAACCTCCTCAATAAGACGACGTCGCTTTCCTCCAGTTCGACTAGACCTACTAGAACTGAACTGTGTGCATGATACACCAGAGAAAGAATTTGCAACTAACTTGCAACAACATAAGGCAGCATCTTTTCTAGTGGCTTTATCCTCATCATCCAAATATACAACAACCGATTCTCGTGCAAACTCAAGAAGATCATGACCCTATTCCACATAACAGCTTCAGAATTACATAAAGGTTAGATTTGAGTTCATATCAGACAATCAGTACACATACCTTGAAATTAAAACGAGCAAGAGTCTGCAAAGCAAGTTGCACAAGGGCCGGACCATTAAGGTCAGAAACTTGCTGAGGGACATTCATCGTATTTGCTCGAGCCAAGGCCACAGGTTGCCTTGTCTGAGAATAATGGGATTTCGAAAGAACTAGTGAAACGCAATCAAGCAGCCGATCTTGAATAGTTGGTAGCAAAGAAGGAATACTGAAACGGCAAAAGTGGCATCAACGTCAATATTTTTATAAAATAATCACCAATAACATCTAAAAGAAGTACAAAATTCCCCACCTAACAGTAATTTGCTCAAGGGCATCTACAAGCGTAGTAGAAAGACCAGCAGAAAACATAATATCTAAAAGACCACGAACATGAGGTTCCATGGCAGAACCCATGGCCTTTGCAATATTTCCAACGCAAGCCAGTGCCTCAAGTGAAGGTTTACCTCTGCGTGGAGCAATCTACATATAATAAGAACCACAATCAGAATCTTATTGGCCATAACATAAAATGAAAAGAGCATAAGTCAATAAATAAATCATATTAAACAACAATCCAGGCACAAGTGCTTATGTCAGCAAACAGCCTCTTACAGCTTCACGTAAGTGAGATGTAATTGTCGGCAAATAGTGTATAAGTTCCCCATCTAAAGCACCAGCCATCTCCCCAAGGGCAATGAAGCCACTGTCACGTTCAGCTGGTAATCGTAGAACGGTAATGATATGAGCCATGCATATCTGAAGACACCACAATAAATGCACATGTTATTTGAATAAAACATCGTCATGTATATAAAAATAGTTACAATCAAAATGTTATCCATATTAGGTACAATTATATGATAAAAAAACAGAATACAGTTTGCAAACCTTCAAATAGTTTGTAACAAATCTATCACGCAAGAAATGTGCAATGCGAGGTAGTAGAGAAGTTATGCTAAGGCGAACAAGCCGATCCCGATGCTCCAAGTATCTAAGAACAATTTCAGCAACTTCTCTGTACCTTGACATCATGAACTCGCCTGTATTCCTGTCCCAATAGAGTTTCAGTCACATCCACATCAAACACTAAATCAGTTGAATACAGAAGGCAAACAGCCTGTAATGTGTGTGTGTGTGTGTGTTCTGTTTTGGCGTTAACTTCACAATATAATTTGTCTATAACAACTGGAGCCACTGTCAATCAGTTTTTATGATACAAGAATAGCAAACAACATAAGTATCACCAAGTAGTCAAATAAACTATAAATCACCTGATGTACATGATATATTAAACAGTTTAGAAGCAATTTAGCAACGCATATGAATCAGTACAAAATGAATAATTACAATAAAATTAGCTAAAAATTAACCCCCAAAAAAGATTACACATTAAAATGAAAGCATGAGAACTTTTCAAAATTTAATCTAGTCAAACTAGAAGATCAATTAACATTAGATGCTGAAAATATTTTGCTTCAATAAATGTATATATCTACTACCTCAGGAGCTCTCCAACAGCTAGTAAAGAACCATGAATGCTGTGAACTGGAGCATTTTTACCCAAACCGTCTTGTGTAGCCTCAAACATTCGATAATACCTGTTCCAAAGACAAAATGACTCAAGTCATTTTCTAGAGAATAATAATGAACTTCAAGATCAAAGGAAGGTAGGTTCTCAACGTGTTTAAAAACATCAAATTTAGAAGTCATGCACATAACTTCCATTTCCTGCCCACAAAAAAAAAAAAAGAAGAAAGAAATCATGCACAGTGACACGACCAACATTATGCTGATCAATGAAGTGAAGGCAACATCAATCTTTGTAACACAACCACCTTCAACAGGGGTTAGCAAAAAAACCAAGACCTACCAAGCCCAAACCGATCCCAACCATACCGACCTGAAAATATCGATTTTCATTTATACTTCAAGTTAGGTTGGTTTTGAGTGTAAAAAAATAAAAAATAAAAACCTATTTATTTCGGTTTTGAGCAATGTTTGAAAATACGTTATACAGAACGATATGGGCACGCCGTTATGGTACCGGCATGCCCAGTATCGATGGTACCGGCATATTGACCGAAAATGGTTTTAAAAAAAAAAAACAAAAAACAGTACAAAATATCATAAATTTCTAAAACAACAATATATTTAAAATTAATTGTCCAAAAGCAACATAACCAAACTACCAAAGTGCCAAAGTAAAATTAATACAAAAGTCAATGAAAACAATAAAAAGGAAGCTATTGCCGTGTAAATCGAGAGGAAAAAAAAAAGGAAGAAATAAAGCAAGCTACTGCTGTTCTAAAGAGAGAAAGAGTTGAAGAGTTATAAGAGAGAGATGAAGAGAAAGAAGAGTTCAAGAGAGAGAAAGCAACGTTCTAGAGAGAGGAAGCTACTGTCGTGAGGTAAGTCGCCGGATTTTGCCCTTACAGTCACCAGAAAGCTTGTAGCCGTGAGAGAAATCATCGAAAATGAGGCTATAGTAGCCAATGAGGAGAGAGGAAAGCCAATTTGTGAGAGAGAGACTGGATCGATTAAGGTTAGATGGATTTTAGGGTTTTTTCCTTTCTATAGCTGATTTTTTTTTTTTTTTTAACTTTACCGGACCCAACCATATATGGCTGTCTTGTACGTAAGAGACAGATTTTGGCAGTTTCTATCTCCGACACGGGCGTTTCAGTGTGTCTCACTACTGACATACCTCTATCGACGTGTACGACATTGTATTTTTGAACAATGGTTTCGGGTCGGTTTTAGGTCGAAAAAACTTACTTGAAACCGAAACCAACCTTATTTAAAAAATAAATAAAATATAATATAAAAGCCAACACATTCTCTTCTCACTCTCACTCACCCTAGCCAATCCCTCCCTTTACTCTCACTCTCTAGTTCAACACATTCTCTTCTCACTCTCACTCTCCATTTTATTTCCGATTCAATCCTCGTTGACCCCTCCCCTCACTCTCACTCTCCACATCTCCAAGCCCTTCTCTTCTCTCATCGTCCACATTCGCACTCTCCAAACCCATTATTTCCCCTTTCAACTACTCTCTTTTCTTCAAATTCATCCCCAAACCAGATCTCTTTGGTTAATGTTAAGGTGTGCTGCTAGGATTATGGGTTAGAGTTTGGCGTAGAGTAGTGGTGGTGATAGATTAAAGAGATGAAGTAAAGTAATCGTCGTGAGCGATGACTGCGGATGACGATAATTGCGGCTAGCTTTCGCAACCAAAATACGAGTTTGTTATGGGTGACACTAACGTTGGTGATGATGGTTGTAGAAACCAAACCACAACCTAGATTAGTTTTTATTTTGAGTTTGGAATATTTTTGGTTTTTGGATTGAGTTTTTAGTTTTTATTTTTTTAAAAAGAAAATGGCTTGAATTTGTTGGGGATGATTCATCTAGGTTTTGTTAAAGATAAACAAACAAAATCTGGAATACCTTTATGTCTAAAAAAAAAAAAAGGAATATTTTTGTTTTGATATTTGGAATATTTTTGGTTTTTAGATTTTTTACTTGTAAAAAAAATGGCTTGAATTTGTTGAAGATGATTCATTTGGGGTTTATTAAAGATGAACAAACCAATCACATTTTTTTCTTTATATTCTTTTGCATTAGAGGCCCAATTGTAGCCCAAATCGACGTTGACCGACCCGATAAAAGTCGGTCCATGTCAATTTTTGTAAGCACCTTGGGTCAAATCGGTTTGCATTTTTGAAAGTCGGTTTTGGGTCAATTTTCTCCCAACCCGACCTGTGCCCACCCCTATTCAACACTATACCTCTCCATTCTCAAGCACAGATAACATAAACAAGATAATCAAACCAAGGTGAGTTTTTTTTTTTTTTTTTAAGTAAAGTAACGTCAATTTGAATGTGTTTTAAAACAATAACTTCAGAAATTTTGTCCATAAAATTGTACCACCAAGGTCATTAACTTATCATGGAAGGCAACATTTACTTTGTTACAACTTACATCATCATCCTCAACACAATACCAATCCCCTCTTAGAATAGATAGTGAACAACAAAGGAAGCATAAAAATACAATGTAGAGCACTAAACAAATATTAATCAACCCATTAGGAAGCACAAAAACGTGACACTATCAGCTATTCTAGTTTTCATCTTTTTTTTTTTTTCAGTT
Source organism: Litchi chinensis (assembly GCA_019925255.1). Classification (NCBI taxonomy): domain Eukaryota; kingdom Viridiplantae; phylum Streptophyta; class Magnoliopsida; order Sapindales; family Sapindaceae; genus Litchi; species Litchi chinensis. Next base: position 26,780,893 of record CM034465.1, on the reverse strand, counting down.
TCTTTGGTCCAAATCAATATTCAATACAACTAAAAAAATTAATGCTCTATTTCACTAAATTGCAAATCTTTCACAAGTTACAAAATCATGATCCTTATCTAAATTACCCAAGGTTTTCCCTTAATATTATATTGGCATGGGCTAGATTTCGTACTATTGCTACAGTACTGGCAAATAAACTTGTAAGAGTTCCTGCACAAAGGTTTTACACTTTTAACTTTCAGCTTTAAAGATTATATTCAATTTCTTCAACTATAATTCCTCATGTTTGAGGATTGTTGCAATTTCTTTCAGGTTTGGAGGCTTATAGATAATTTTCTTTTGGAAGCAAAAAGGATTCGGGTTAAAGTGGAGAAGATGGATCATGGGGTGCTTAAAGTCTGTAAATTTTTCGATCATGATAAACGGGAGGCCTAGGGGAAAGTTCTCTGCTTCTAGAGGACTTAGGCAAGGGGATCCTCTCTCCCCTTTTTTGTTTATCCTTGTGGCAGATTGTTTAGGAAGACTGATTGATAGAGCGAAGGATTGTCACTTGATAGAAGGATTTTGTGTAGGTAAGGAGAATATAACAGTCTCTCACCTTCAATTTGCTGATGATACCGTCTTCTTTTCTTCTGGGGAGGAAGAGAATTTCAATTCCTTAGTGGCAGTGATTCGATTGTTTTGTTGGATGTCAGGGCTTAAGGTAAATTTGGCCAAGAGTGTAATAGCGGGCATTAATTGTGAGGAAAGGAAGCTAGCGGATTTGGCTAAGGTTGTTGGGTGTGAGGTAGGGAAGTGGCCATTGAAATATTTAGGGCTGCCATTAGGAGGTAATCCGAGATCTTTTGAGTTTTGGATCCTGGTGGTGGAGAAAATTGAGAGAAGATTAGAGGGATGGAAAAATGCTTTCCTTTCTAGGGGTGGAAGACTGGTATTAATTCAAGCAGTGTTACACAGCATTCCCACATACTATTTATCTTTGTATAGAATTCCTGTTGGGGTAGCAAAAAGAATTGAGAAGATTATGAGGAATTTCTTGTGGGACGGTATTGGAGAAGGAAGAAAGATTTATTTAGTAAGATGGAATGTTGTTTCTCGTCCTAAGGATAAAGGTGGGTTAGGGATTGGGAATATTGTAATGAAGAATGTGGCTTTGCTTGGCAAATGGTTATGGAGGTTCCCTTTGGAAACCAATTCTTTGTGGTATAAAGTGATTAAAAGTAAATACGGAGTCCAAGGAAATGGGTGGGATTCCAATCTAGTTCTTAAAGGCTTTAGTAGATGTCCATGGAAAGCTATTATGCAAGGCTTCAACGCTTTCTCAAGTAATTTGAAGTTGGAAGTGGGAAATGGTGCTCGAGTTCGATTTTGGGAGGATTGGTGGTTGGCTTCTCAACCTTTATGCTCAAAGTTCCCAAGATTGTACAAGTTATCTTCTTCCAAAGATGTTACGGTGTTAAGTAGATTGGAGAGATCTTCTACTCACAGAGGTTGGCGCTTTGACTTCAGAAGAAACTTGAACGATAGGGAGATTGAGGAATTTTCTTCTCTCACTTCCTTGCTTGAGGGGGTTTCTTTCAATCCCGGATCGGTCGATTATAGAGTATGGAGGTTAAGTTCCAATGGAGTCTTCTCATGCAAGTCCTTTTTTAGAAAGCTAGTCCAAGATGATTTGATTCCCAAGTTTGATTTCGCTAATCTTATTTGGAAGTCAAAGGCTCCAAACAAGATCAAGTTTTTAGTATGGCTTTTGGCCCATGGGAAAATAAGCACTTGTGATGTCATTCAAAAGAGATTTCTGAGTATTTGTCTCTCCCTTTCGATGTATCATGTGCAAAAGTTGGGGGGAAAATTTGGATCACCTTTTTCTTCAATGTCCCGTGGTTGGCTTGTTATGGAATGGGTTGTTTTCTTTAGTAGGTTTGAGCTGGGCAGCCCCTAAATCTTTACGTTCTTTTTTATTGGAAGATTTTTCAGCTTTAGGAGGGGGAAAAAAGGCTAGCATTCTATGGAATTGTGGAGTTTTCGCTAACTTATGGGTTATTTGGGAGGAAAGAAACAAGAGAATCTTTGAAGATGTAGAAGAGGAAGGAATATTTTTAAGGGATAAAGCGTTTTATTTGGCGTCTCTTTGGGCATCTACGAGTGAAGAATTTAAAGACTTATCTTTATCTCTTATTATGCTAGATTGGAAGGCTGCTGTTTTCTGATTATTCCACTTAATCTAGAGATTAATTTCTGTTTGTTTTGTGTGGTTGTGGTTGGACACCTAGTCCTCCATCACAGTTGTAATTTTTCCCTATTAATAAAATCTTCTGTTTCCTATAAAAAAAAAATAGATAATTTTCTTTTGATTCGCTTTTTTTTTTATGGGAAACAAAAACTTCAATTCAATAAAAGAAAATAAATACAAACGTGAACCGAAAGTCCACCAAAACAACAAACAAAAACAAGACACTTAAAATGAAAATACACTCAATGAACAACAGACTTCCAATCTAGCAAAATAAAAAATAAAGAAGAATTTTTAAGGTCTTAACTAGTAGAAGTCTAAAGAAAAGCCAAATAATAAGCTTTGTCCCTACAAAAAATCTCCTCCTTTTCAACATCTTCAAGAATTCTTTTATTTCTCTTTTCTCAAATAACCCATAAAATGACAAAAATTCCACAATACTAGAGAATGCTTGCTTTCTTTTCCTCCACAAGAATCTTAAAATCTCCCAAAAAGAAGGAAAATAACGATTAAGGAGCAGTCCACTTTAATCTGATCTAAGAAAACAACTTACACCAAAATTTAGTCGCCTCTAGACGATGAAGAAAAAGATGATTCACGTTTTCCCCTGACCTCTTGCACATGACACACCAAGAGGGAAAAAGATAAAAACTAGGAAATCTTTTCTGGAGAACATCATAAGTATTTAATTTCCCATGAACGATAAGCCAAACTAAGAACTTGACCTCATTTGGAGCCTTTGACTTCCAAATAAGATTAGCAAGATCAAAACTTAGATGAGAATCATCTTAAATCAATCGATCAAAAAAGATTTGCAAGAAAAAAATCCATTGGCATTCAACTTCCAAACCCTTTTATCTTCTGATCCCGTATTGAAAAAAACACCATCAATTAAAGAGATAAGAGAAGAGAATTCTTCAATCTCCTTATCATTCAAATCTCTCGTAAAATCGAAAGACCATCTTGAAGATTAAGAATAAATATTCATTCTATTTAAAATTTAAGCACTTGGAGAGGAAACAAACTTATATAACCTCGGGAACTTCAAGCATAAAGGCATAGAATCCAAACAACAATCCTCCTAAAATTGAATCCGAACATCGTTGCCCACCACAAACTTCAAATTAGAAGAAAAGACTTGGAAACCTAGCATAATAGCTTTCCAAGGACATCGGCTAAAACCTGTAAATACCACATTGGAATCTCAACCATTTCCTTGGATATCATATTTACTTTTAATCACTTTATGCCATAAAGAATAGGTTCCAAAAGGAATCTCCACATCCATTTACCAAGCAAAACCAAATTTTTCTTCACAATATTTCCAAACCCTAAACCATCTTTATCTTGAGGACGAGAAACAATATCCTAAGTTCCCAACTTATTAAATGAGATTTCTTTCCTTCACCAATGCCACTCCACAAGAATTTCCTCATAATTTTTTTATAACTCTTTTAACCACCCCAATAAGAATTCTAAATAAGAAAAGATAAAAAGTGGAAATACTATGCAACACAGCTTGGATCAACACCAATCTCCCTCCCCTAGATAAAAAAGCATTAACCACTTGCATGGATAAGCAGAATTTTGACTTTTTACTGTCTAGAAACATCAAAGCCATGATATCTCACTTTGTTTTAGGAAAAAACAAGTTAACTACTGCACCTAATCTCGTATTGGTTGGCCTTAACATAATTTGAAAGCACAACAACAAACTAAACACTAGAAATTCCATCAATCTTGATTATCTATATTGCAGTAACTCGAAAAAAAAACGCCAAACAAAAGTTTCTAATACTTGCCAATGCAAATGAAAGGAAATAAAATAGACTTTTTTGAGACAAAATTAGATCAATAACAATCTTTGTAAAAGAAACATAGGCTTTCATTTCCTTTCCACAGGGGAAAAAGAAATTGATGTAGGACAAGACAAGAAAATATAATATTTATAAGAATAAAATTTAAATTTCCTAAATATTAAGTTTTTTAGTTTTAATTAGTTTTTAAGTTAGAATGTTAAGAATCAATTAGGATTCTTAATTCTAGTAGTTTTAGGATTAGAACCATTATAAAAGGATTTGGTTTGTTTAAGTTTAGTATGTTGATGATTAACTTTTTGAGTGATAATAAAATTTATATTTTAGTTTTATCACTGTTTATCCGTTTCAATTTCGAAACAAACTTCCACTACACCAAAATTAATATCAGAGCGTGGTTTGCCCTCGGCTGGTGGCTAAAATAAGTTCAAGTGGACAACAAACAGCAGTTTGCGATTATTGAACGACGACTCGATAGCATGGATGAAAAACTTTAATGACCTTACAAAATAGACGAAACGCTTCAAAGTCTTCAACAGACTCTTGCTGCGTTGACTCTTAAAGTTAGACGAGTTGCTGGTGAGCGTCAACCTGACTTGTCAGGTGACCGAACGGCGACTGTCGACGAGGACGCCGAAGATGATAGCAGGCGACAGGGAGGCCGGCATCTAGACGGCCGTGACCTACGCAACTCAGATTTGAGCAGAGAACCTGCAAGCGACCCGAATCTGAGCAACCAACCCGTGCAATCCGTTTTCTAACCTGATTCATGACCAAGCCTTCCCAACCCGTACATAGGTCCAACGAGCCTTCCAACCCCACGTGCAGGTCCGATTCACTGCCCAGATCCCCAAGATCCGATCGGTCAATCATGGAACCCATGGAATCCACGCGGCCCACTTCAAAACCCGAGAAACCCGAACCTTCGCAACTTGTTTCACAGCCCTAGTCATGTAGATCCGCGTTACCCAGTCCAAATCGAGGTCAACCAAGGTTGGAACAATGACAATAAAGGCCGACGATCCCATATCAACGGCGACACAAGTCCAAACGACGACAAAAGGGGCAGGTTTGAAAGGATCCCACAACCCAGCAGCTTTGACCCGACCTCAACCACATCGACCCGATCCAATTCATGTATATCAGAGGAGTAATCAAGCTGTTTTTGGATGGCACGATGCCCAAGAAGACCGCCAAGCGGTCTACAGACGTGGTGAGAGGGGATTTGCACCCGTTGGAGGCTTTGATTATTCTTCGGAAGAAGAGGATCATGTCAATACAGCCAACAACACTTTCACGAATGAACGCAACGCCTTTAGGAACGTTAATTATCGTCAAGATCGGCAAGATTACAAGATGAAGATGGACTTACCCACTTTCGATGGCCGATTACACATTGAGGACTTCCTTGATTGGGTGTACAATGTTGAACAATTTTTTATTATTCAAAGATCTCCGAGGAGCGACAAGTTAAGTCCATGATGTATAAGTTGAAAGGAGGAGCTGCAGCTTAGTGGGAACAGTTGCAGTTCAATCGTCAAAGACAAGGAAAGCAACATATTCAAACATGGGCAAAGATAAAATGATTGCTTAAATAACGATTTCTTCCTCCTGACTACGAGCAATTCCTATATCAACAATTTCAGAATTGTCGACAATTAAATAGAAAAGTTATAGAATACACCGAAGAGTTCTATCGACTAAGTGCTAGGTATAATCTAATGGAAACTATGGATCAACAAGTTGCTAGATATATCAGAGGTTTAAGTTTGGCTATTCAGGATAAGTTGGCTCTCCACAACGCCTGGACATTAAGTGATGTAGTCAATTTGGCCTTGAAAGTTAAGACTCAATTGAATCGGCCAGTTAACAGGAGTCCGAGTAATTTTCAAACATACGGTCCAGATATTTCAACCACTCTAAGGGTGTCTACAACGACTGATGATAGTGAGGATAACTCTAAACTCACTTCTACGCTTCACACCCTAGAACAAGGATGAAGTTCAAGTGTTGTCCCTAATTTGAGCAATAGTACCAAATCAACAGTCGCATCAAACTAATCCTAACCCCTATGCACGACCTAATCTAGGCAAATGCTTTAGGTGCAATCAATCTAGACATCTTTTGAATAACTGCCCTAATCGAAGGACTATAAATTTTGTTGAGGAAGAGAAAACGGTGGGCTACTCTGTAGGAGATTATGATTTTTACGAAGGGGTTGAGTTTACTGTAGGAGATGAAGGGGAAGCAGTTGTTTGTTAGGAGTTACGACTTACAACATGGCTGAGACAAAACTCGAGAACGAGTTTTTTTCAAAAGGAGGGGACTTGATGTAGGACAAGATAAGGAAATAGAGTTTTTATAGGAATAGAATTTAAGTTTCCTAAATATTAAGTTTTCTAGTTTTAATTAATTTTAAGTTAGAAAGTTAAGAATCAATTAGGATTCTTAATTCTAATAGTTTTAGGACTACAACCATTATAAAAGGATTTGGTTTGTTTGAGTTTAGTATGTTGATTATTTTCTTGAGTGATAATAAAATTTATATTTTAGTTTTATCGTTTCTTTACTATTTATCCGTTTCGATTTCGAAACAAACTTCCGCTGCACCAGAAATAGAAAAGACGAGGCTTCAAACAACTCAAGAATCTTAATCAGAAGTATTTTAATCAAATTTAAGTGATTAGAAGGAAAGATCAACTTGTCAACGTTATTCTACTTTCATCAAAGTAACTGATTCGAAACAAACTTCCGCTGCACCAGAAATAGAAAAGACGAGGCTTCAAACAACTCAAGAATCTTAATCAGAAGTATTTTAAACAAATTTAAATGATTAGAAGGAAAGATCAACTTGTCAACGTTATTCTACTTTCATCAAAGTAACTGATTTGAATGAACTTATAGAAGTCAAACAATTTTTCATATCTGATTGAAGAAAAGAAATACAAAGAATACAAACAACTTTGAATAGCAACTGTCTGTACGCAACAGACCCTCACACCATTTTCTCATTAACTGTCATCCCTTGCAATTATACATGGAGCATTATACTTCCTCCAGAAAGAAACTTCCCCATAAAGATATTACCGATAAAGATATCCACAAAAACAACAGGCTTTTCATGAGGGAGACAGTAATGATATTATACTTCCTCCAGTAAGAAACTTTACCAAAAAGATGTTACTGATAAAAATGTTCACAAAAACGAAGAGACTCTTCACGAGGGAGGCAGCCTCAAATAATCTTCAGGAAGAACGCCAAATACCCAGCAGACACTCAGCAGAAACATTTTAATCAAGTAATTAGATAACCCGCACCTTCACATCTAACACTTTTAATCCCTCTAATATTCTCCTTTACAAATCCCCAGGTCTGTGAAACCACTTTAAACTATATAAATTAGCTCACATCCTTCCAATTTTGAAAATCATTAACTCAGGGAACTTTTGAAAAGATAACCAACTCAAAACTTTCCAGATTCAAGAAGCCTTAGAAATAATAATTTAAAATTACCATCTCAGCATAACCTTTCACATGAGCCGATATTTCATATCTAGATAGTCATTCACGAAACACAAACCACAGCCCATAGCAATATACAATGAATCAATCTCAAAACAGACTGTAAATTCATACTGCTAATGGAAATATCGTCAAAACCTTTATGTAGGAAAAATTGTGAAATCTACCTAGTACCTACTACTTATTTCATATTAATGGTAAAAATTAAAGCTCATAACATGAAACTGAAAAGAGATTATAATTAAACTGAGCTAAGGAAAGCACAGTATGCAGCAAACACTATGAAAGTTGAAAGCAAGTATATATCCAAATATTCTTAAATAGATGCCGAGATAATATTGAATCCGATAGTTCCATTTCTCTATCCTCTTGGCTTGCTCATATCATAAGCTCAATCCGATAGTATCCACTTGCAATGAGAAGTAGGGAACCATAATGGCAGAATTACAGAATAACTGATGATCAAAACATGGCTACATTGCCAAGGGCATATCAAAACTACATTTGTCAGTCATCACACACATTTCACAAAAATGGCTATAATATTTTTGTTAGAATTGTTAATTACTACTGTTGAGCCATTTTTTATCAGCTTAAACTTTTAGGTCTAATGATAGCTAACAACTTCATCGTATTTCCTATACTTCTATTTTTATTTTATTACCTTTATTGTCCCTTCAAAATTTCTTGGAGACAGACAGATTCCAGAAATGTTAAATTTCAAATAGATAACTAACCATTGAACCCGCCATCTTGTCTCACGCTTTTCAATAACACGAAGGCAAGCCCGCAATGCCTCTACGGCCCGCTCCCGAACAGCCAACGTCGGATCCCTAAGTGCAACCCAAATAGCATCAACAAACTCAGGTACATGGACGTTGAACACTGTGGATGCATTTTCTGCCATTTCCTACAAGAACAACAATGTCAAACCCATATCCTTAGTAAGCGAAAAAGCTACGATAATCACACGAGAAGTTTTACTGCAAATTCAACTAAGACAAAAGGACATGCACTTATAACCCTAAAACATTATGAACAGCCATCAGCTAATTTTTAATATAAATCACATCCAATTTCTATGTAGCAGACATTCACAAGCCAAGTTTCCATCTATTCTCGTTGTATGCCAGCCCAACCTAATAGTTCAAACCTAGATACATACTAGGGACAACAAAAATACAATGCTCAGACTTACTTTCAAGATTAAGACAGCAGCAAAATGGCGATACTCAACTCTTCCCCCACGAAGCCAATCCAACGCCATTTTCACCTGAAAACAACAAAAACGCCCAGTCAACATGCTGCTGCCATCCCATAACAAGCAAAAGCTGAGTTAAGAAACCTGAAGTTCGACTTTGTCAGCAGTCATTGCACCACCAGCCCGAGCAAGATGACCCAAAACCCTACTGGCAAGGACCAAAACCTCACGATCACGCTTGACCTCAAAGACAGTCTCCACATACTTAGAGAACGTAGAGACCTTGGATGCGTTCTCACCAAGCGCAACATCTATCAACTCATCAATGGCTCTCAAAGCCCCCAAATTCTCAGCAACATCGTTGCTCTCTAACAGAGTCGAAATTCTATCGTATAACTGATCCATAAACCGCGGAAACCCTTCTCCACTAAGATCACGCGCTTCTGCTTCCAGATGCTTCCTTAAAGCTAAAGAAGCACCCTCCTGAATAACAATAACAGTAATGTTAGTTACTGCTGCTTTTCTATAAAAAAAAATAATAATAATAATTTAATTTAATTTAAAAAAAAAATTATCAACAGACCTTGGGATTGGGGTGAGTGCAGAGGTCGGCGAGGATGCGGTTGAGAGCGTCGAAGCTGCCGCCAGTAGCGGAGGAAGCACCGGGAACAAAATAGCGGAGAGACTGTGACGTGGAGGCCATTGATTGGCCTCAAACCCTAAACCCTATTTTGTGTTTAATAGTGTCGGATCCTTGTTTATGACATTGACGATAAATAAAATGAATTTTGAAGGAAGCCACTAGAAACTACTAGCCAGGGAGAGACAGAGAGAAGTGTTTGTTGTGGAAAATTTGAGAGTAGAGGAGGCGTGCGTGCGTGCGTGCGTGTTTGTGTCTGGTAAGTGGTAAGTTCACCGTCTATGTTTGATGTTACTATCTATTATTAACCTGACATGGCAATTTTGTTTGTTTTTATCAATTTTTTGTGATTTGGATCCGGACCCGTTACAGGTGACCTTTTTTAAATAGTTTTTTTCTTTATTTAAAAAAAAAGGACTAAAACCAATCCAAAAAATTATTGAAACCTATCGAAATAGGAACATTGCTACCGTGGTCCGAAGAACTGCTCTCAAATGGAATGAATCCACCCACACGAATGTGAGAGGAAGAAGGGGGATTTAACCCACATGGTTATCAGTGACTTTTGTAGTTTTATTATTGTCCAAATAAATAGGAGATGATTATTATAGGAATAAAACTATAGGATCAAACCCGCACTTATCAAAATCCCAACATACATTATTTATGTTGAGAACTTGATGAAAGCAATTCAAGAATTGATATGCCTCGTTACAATTGAAAGACTCATGAATCAATTACTTATTCCTAGAGGTGTGTAATGGGGTCAAACTACACTGTGTTGACTTTGAGTAGGTCTCATCGGTCAACTTACTTGAACTACTAATTTGTATTCTACACAAATCAAACAAAGAGAGTGCTAGTGATATTAACATCGATGGGGTGCTACACAAAAATATTTTGACGCTCGAATCATAATAAAAAGTGATATTAATAAAGATAAGCAAACAAATGCGCTCAACAAATAATATCTTTCTGTCATTTGACAAATGTATATAAAGCCAACAAGCAAAATTATAAAGAATCTAGTGGCGGTGTGAAGGTGTTTGAGCGTGGAGGAGGCCTTCGGATTAGCAAGGCATGGTGAAAATATAAATAAAGAAAAATGTATTGTTTGGAGTGGTTAAAGGAGACTTAGTTGTATGAAAGATTGGATGTCCGCCTTATTCGTAACACTCCCTTTTTATATAGGTGATAAGAGCCTTAGAATGAAAATAAGGGTGTGTTTACTTCACTTTGAGAAATTTGAATAAAAATCGAAATAATCTAGAATTTGAATGACTTAGAATCGGAATAATATATCGAAATCAAAATAAGTTGTTTATTTTAACTGCATGAACCGAAATCATAATTAGCAGTATTTCTATTGAATTTATTTTACTTTGGAATCGGAATTAATTAATTAGAGGTTACAAAAATGCCCTTAATTAAAATTATAAATTAGTTACAATATGCAAAATAGTATTTAAGATATAGTATTAAATTTTGGTCATCTAACTCGTCACAATAAGCTTAAAAAATGAATTTTTATAACAATATTACTGTAAGAATATTGTGTATCTTATATATATATATATATATATATAAAATGTTATCTAATATTATTTTGCTTTTATAAATATAGTAGTCTAACAACCACGTCAATGGTAGTAACAACTATCACCAATATGTAACATTCTTCAATTCATCACAAAATTTAAGTGCTAACTACATATCATTGGAATAAAATATAACACTTAACACTAGTGCATTTTTTTTTTTATGAAAGCTTTTAGCATATGTAAATATTCATATTTATAAATATAAAAACAACCTTCATAAATCATAATAGCATATGTAAATAATAATTAACAAATTAGTTTTTTTAATAGCAAATAAAAAACCAATGGTGTCAGCAAAATAACAAGTAAATAGGTTTTTAAATAAAAACTGCTAACTTGTTTCAATAGGGGATGAAAGATCGAGAAATTGTTGATGAGAGCAATGGTACAATGGCAACAGTATGGACGGATGTATAAAAAATATATATATATTTTTTAAAGAATGATATAAAAAAAAATTACATTAAATTTGAGAATGAGAATAAGATTCTCAAGTAAGGTGGGGGGAATGAAATTTCTGTTTAATGATTCCAAATTGATGTGAGCACACTTTCATTCTTATTATAAAATGAGTTTTAAGCAAGTAAAACATTATTAATCAATCACATTCTTCATTCTTATTCATTAATCCATGAAGCAAATATATCATAAATCAATGAGTTATTGAAGAGAATCAATGAAAGAAATTTCAAAGAGAGAGATTCGAGGAGAGAAAATCAAAGAAATAACCAAATAGAGAGAATCAATGAGAGAATATGGGAAAGAGAATCTACAAAATGTGAATCCAAGGATTCACTGTCAAGTTATTATATTAAGGGGAGTATATTCAATAAAACTTTTAATGACTTTTACAAAGTTTAAAAGTTTGGATGTATTAAATACAAACTTTTAAATACTCTATAAAAGTCATGTGGTATTCAATATAAATTTTTAATGATTTTTAAAAAGTTTATAAAAGTTATGAGGTATTTAAAATGTCAACGATTTTTATAAAATTTAAAAATTTAATGACTTTTGTAGACTTTTATGTTAAATTTATAATAATCAAGATTCACAAATTCTCTTCCACTCCCCTTAAAAACTTTTGTAGACTTTTATTATTGATTATAGAAGCAAACTTCACAATCACTTTTAAAAATATTTAATTTATTTTAAAAATACACACACAGAGAGAGATATATATATTTAATCCCTATTTTATTGTGAATTATAATGGTCAACATTTTTTCCTATGTTCAAATAGTTAGCTTTTTAGTTTTTGAATCTTATTAAACTTTTTTTTTTCCCAAAGGACATCAATTTATTATTTTGTAAAAGATTTCAATTTTGCATCAAAATTAAGGAGTTAGATCTCGATAAAATAAATTTTAAAAAGGAAAACATCTTATAATTTTTATTTATATAAATACAATACCAAAAATAAATAAATATAAATTATAAGATGTTTAAAAATAATTATATAAATGTCTAGATGGATATTGATCCAAATTATCTTATTATTTTTATGATAAACAATACAACTATTATTAACGATTATATTATTTAGTATTTCTTGTGTACAAATAATGAAAATAGAACTTACAAATGTACAAATGAAAAGTCTTATTACTTTAAAATTAATGAAATTAATCAATGGAATATTTGTTTTTTATGTTAAAAAATAAAAGGAAAAACCTCTATTCATAAAAAAGAAAAAAAATTAATATTTGGTGATTTTTTAGCTATTGTTTTATTAAAAAAATTAAAAATTTAAATGTAATTATTTCATTATATCTATATATTTGATATTTTTTTTTCAACTTTTAGTCATATTACGTACTTATTGAAAAGTTTCTTGAATTTTACTTTTGATTAGTTAATACTTAGGGCACAATAATCAATTTTGATATTTGTAAAATATTATAAAATTAATTAGCTTAAATTGAGTAAAACATTAGTTTTAATAGTTGTTTTTCATCTGTTTATTTACATTATGTTAAAAGAAAATATTTTTATTGAGATAAGAAATATAACTTACAAAGGGTATAATTTGCATGAGTTTGTTAAAGGAATATACTTTTATCTATAAAAATCTATTAATATCTATGAATCTTCTTCATCTTGATCATCATTACTAGTTAATATAGACGACGATTTTAACTCATTTCTTGAGATTTAAAAATTTATTAATGTTTATGAAAGTCTATGAAAGTCTTTGATATTGTTTTTTTAGAAATCTATAACAATCTATAAAAGTTAATAAAAGTTTTTTAAAAAGAATTTATAAAAGCTTCTAGAAGTTTTTCATGAATTTATAAAGTCAGTAAAAGTTTATGAAATTCTACAAAAGTCATTCATTAAAAGAAGTATATAAAAGTGTTTTTATAGTTATGATTGAATACACTCCCCTAAGAGACTTTCTCCCTAATATTTTCCTTATACGCATATATTTTCAATATGGAAGTTTACCAAGTTTTTCAACAAAGGTATACTGCCGCAGTTAATGGTATCTGTCAACATGCTTTCCCGGAACCATTTCATGCGTTTCAACCATTTGCCATAGTGTGTACAGAGTGATGATACCTGACAATACTAATATAAAGAAATCGATCAAATGAAGAATCTAGATCCAGTAGTTTGAGAAGGAATATGAGGTTTCCCAAGACAAAAGAATTGATGAAAAACTCCATAACCAAGTGTTGTGATGACTCAAAACCCAGGCTACCTTCCAAATTGGTGTGCTTATGATGCCTCAAAACCCAGGAGGAAAACAGCGGTCGCGACTTGCATTCATGGCCTTGGCTATAGGAGCTGTGTTTAGTGGCATCAAATTTGTTACGTGTGCTTGTAATTTCTCGCTTATGAAGCTTTATAAATAGTAGATCAAATGCCTATTAGTTCCAACGCGGGAACGTACTTTACTTCCATATGAAACTAAAATATTTCTTGTAATTTCTTGGTTAAGATGAGTGTTGCAAACCTCCATTAGAAAATTAGGGTGAAGGCTGCCGTGTAGCCCTTTTATTTCCTTCTTTATTTTTTTGTTTTAGTTTATTTATTTATTTATGATATTATCTTAAACAGTTAAAATCAAAGAAAGGGTGTATTTGGTAATGTATAGGGTTGATTTACAAGACTTTAACTACTATAATATTTTAGTGGGATGGACATGCGAGTTTTTAGGGGTGTAAACATCGACACTCAAAGTTGTTTTCTAAACCAGCTCAAATCTAATCTTGCCCAAGTTCAATGTGGCCCAATTATTAAAGATTTTGGTCATTACAATTGGGCTTGACATCAATCAGAGACTGCAAACTGCGGCCTGGTCTAGTGTGCACAGTAATTTCACGACAACCCAAGGCGGAATTCGAAATTCGACATTCGGCTTGAAATTTTTGGGTCGGATCAGCCTAACCTGACACCCATTTGACACTATTTAACTTTTTCCATTGTCTTCTGTTGCTCACCGTGGCTTTAATACCCAGATCACAAAGGAAAGAAGACTATGAAAGTAACAGGTCCAAAATGTCATCCATCTGATTAAGTTATTCCATACACAAGATTTATTGACGTTTCATCCTTTACAATGTTGGTAGTATAGAGTAGATGATCAATTACTATACAATCATCAATATATAATTTTCTATGAGTCAAGGATAATATGCAAGTAGGAAATGATGCCAATAGTTGTCGAAAATGTGCATCTGACTAGATTTATGAATTAGAGTGTAATAGATAATGTGATGATAAAGAAAAGTCGAACATTTTGGATTAATGCCATAAGTGATTAATGTAGAAAGACTGGCTAATGCATCACAAAAAAATATCATCAATCATAATAATTTTACAATCTTGAAGTACAACAATTTGCATTTGATATCATGTATGATTTTTTTTTTTTGGTTATTGTTGGATACCATGGATGTTTTACGTAATCATTTCAAGATGACAAGTTAATATCGTAGTAGCTTTGCAATTTTCAAGTACAAAAATTTGCATTCTTTACCATGTATATATGTGTTTTTTTGTTGGTTGATACTATGGATGTTGGACATCATTATTTTGAGATAATAACTAAATATTGTAACATTATTGCATTTTTCACATCTGAAGAAATGGCAAGAATACCTAACCACAAGAGTTTTCAAATCTTTTAATCGATGAAGATTAATTCACCGATTGGTATCAACCGTTAACAGCTTAAACAAAATTCTTTTGCCAAACCAAAAATAAGGTAACATGCCTTCTTATAGGCTGAAAAAGGCAATGGACTTTCTCGGGCCTCAAGCAAATCGAGAAGCAAATATGCAAATTTTGCATGTGTTCCCATGATTTTCAGCTTGGTGCTTGAGCAAATAGATTCATATTAGCAATCAAGATGTGTTTATTTATTCTATCAAATTTTGTGAGTTGTATAAAACTAACAGAAGCCACCCCAATATTTTTAATGGTTTTACTATGTTGTTCCTAATACAAAAAGCACCAATTTCATGATAAAGAGGGAAAAAAAAAATCTAATGAAAATTGCATTCTGATTGATTGTTATACCGAAAAATAAAAGTAAATGACTGCATATAATGTTTTTGTCTTACGAATTCGAGAATTTCTAAGGAAATATGAAATAATGTATCGCTACGGACTTCCAAAGAGGCATCAACGGCTAGCTACATTACTGCATTAGTTACAAATTTTAACATTTATATATCTTGTGCAAAAATAGGAAACGTGGAAAGCATGATAGACATAGACCTAAAAGTGTTATAATGAAATTTGATATTGGGTAATGGGCAACAACTTTTTGTAAGAATATGATTAAATTCATTTAAAACTACTTACATACTGTGTTTTAAGATAGAGGTGAGACTTAAATTTTTGATCATCAAACCTTGTTTTCCAGGATAAGAGTGAGATTTGACCTGTTGGCTTTTTAGAATTAACGAAAATGCTCAATCACTCTTATTAAGAATCGCACATCACTTCTTAGTAGAAATGATTGAGCACATATTTTGATCCTAAAAAATCAAGATTCAAATATCATACTTGTGGAGGAAGGTGTGGGTGATTTTCTATAAATTTAATCCCCTCTTTGCCCCCAAAAAAATTGCATGATAAGTTCATGCATTATACTTGAAAAAAATTTCACCCAATCCAACCCCATGAAACTTTTCAACCTAACCCAACATTGATCAGGTTAGATTGGGTTGGACAAATCAAGTTGAACTTAAAAACATAATAATAATAATAATAATTTAATATAAAATACATCAAGTTATATCACATGTTAGATGAAATATAAAAAATGGTACAAATATTAATCCTAATATCACATCACTAAAGCATTTCATATGCACCAACATAAAAAATATATAACATGATATAAGCACCAATGTGCAATCCTGAAGCATAAACAAACAAGACAAGAAAAACCCATAAATAAGTTTCGAAATTTCTCATTAAACCTCATCCAAGCACTTTCTCGAATATTAGCATCCTTCCCAATTGATTAAAAAATATATTTATAAAAGTATACTATGTTGTATAAAATTAAATTTTTAAAAATGCTAATACTAGTCTTTGAACAAGTAAAATTAATATCAAATATAAAATAAAATTAAAAGTAAACTCCATTGCAGTGTCAAGAAAAAGAAAAAAGAAAAAAGGAAAACTCCTTTGCATTCAATCATTTAAACTAGTAACACTAGTCTCATTAATTTTAATGAAATTTAATATAATTCTCATATTAGTTTAGAATCATTTTGTTTTGTTTTTTTTTTTTTTTTTGAAATACATTTTGATTTTTTTTTTAATACTTGAAAAAGTTGATAATGTCCAAAATATTAGAACAGTGTAAAACGACATTAGTAATATACTACAATGACGCACCACAATTTCAAATGAATATGGAAGGGAAAAAAAAAAAAGAGAGCTTGGTGTTGATACATGATCACATCTCCTTTTTCAATGTAATTGTTATTCCTGCCCTGCTCCCATAAAATATAATATGCTTGCTTCATTGTATAAGTTCCTTGCAGGTAATCTGTAAGATTTGAATTTTGATTATGAATATTATTTGTTTAGGTTGGATTTGTCGCACCAACACCTTCCTATAGTAGTTTGTAACATAGTGATCATAAACAAGTAGAGAATGCAGGGGCGGATGCAATGATTAGCAAGTGGGCTTGAGGAGTTGAGGAAGAAGGATCATGTGGATGATTATTATTTGTTTGATAAGGCTAGAGACATCTTTCAGCAAGGCATGTCCAACCTTGTTACTTTAAATGATGATTTTTTATGCATGCTCAAAATAATTACAACTCTGTCAGACATGAAAATTTCCATCAAGCCTTGGACTTGATGGGGCAGGTCAAAATTAAATACATCATCAACATCAGTCTTATATGCTGTTTTCATCAATGTTTTTGCATTTAACTTTTCAAGTCCTCCATTGTTTAAGAGCTGTATATGTTGCATCAATGAATCGAGTTCAATTATCTGTATGCCATTGTTAACTTAATGGAATAAAGCTTCAATTGGTAATCGTGGTATAATCCTTTTATTTACCTATTGGTTGCTACTAATTCTGTTTTTACCTTCTGTGGCAACTGATGGAAATCAACCCCATTCGTATGGAGCTGCATAAATCCTCGAGACTTAACTTTTTTTGTTGATAGGTAGCTTAGAGTGTACTTGAGCTGTTTATGAACAGAATTTGGATTTAAGAACTGTGACGCCTCAGATTATCATCAATAATGCTCTGTGTCTCCCAGAAGGGACATATCATCAATAATGCTCTCTGGTATTCCCTTTAAGATTTACATATTTCTTGATTTTTCAACTTTTACAGAAGCATAAATGCTTTGAAGATGCTTTAACAGTGTACGAACAAGGTGTTAAGATTTTATGTATCCCCTCATGGGAACGATATATGGGAAGATGCAACTTGAAAGAGCCAGAAAATTGTTAGGAATGCTGTTGAATTCCTACGTACCATATTGATCGTTTGGTCTTAACATCTACATCTGGAGGCTGTAGTGAAAAACTGGAGACTGATATTTGTAACTAACATCTACATCTGATAGTAGATGCAATTTCACCACAACTTTTTATGTAACTAACTTGATAGGCTTGTTGATCACTAACACACCTGTGCTCTGTATTTGTTAATGGAAAAAAAAAAGGAAAAAAATTAAATGTAGACACAGAAATTAAGAAGAATCAGAAGATCTGAATTAAGATTCGAATTACAAGATGTTCAGATACAATCAATCAAAGTTAAACAAACTACCTAAAACTATAGTCAGCAGAAGCTAAATAGTGGTGCAGATATATATATCATCAGAAGAGGCCTAATCTGCTGCACAAAGATTTGTCACGAAGAAGTGACTTGTTTTCTGATCCTGCTTGAACGCCTAACAGGAGTGACCACCTCATCGTCTCCACATCCCTAGAAAAGGCAACACACAAGACATAAGAAACAGCTGTGAAAATGCAGAACACAACTACTTATAATGTAACATGGCAGTTGTGTAGTAACTTACCTTGCTGGAAATTTTCTCATAGGTGGTGAAACTACCATAAGAAGGTGACCCCATGGAGAAATTCTCTGATGAAGCAAGAGACTCTCTCCGATAACTATTCCTGGGCGGCCTCCTTTCTTGGCTCTGAGCTTCACTTGATGCTTTGTTGAGTCCTTTCTTGCTATAAGAGGTACTCTTGAAGCTGCTCATTTCTGATGGGCATGATTCTCCCACTGTTTCCTCCTCTGTCTGCCAATTGCTGGTATGCTGGGCAGAGACTGATATTGGACTGTAGTCCAATTTCTTGGTCACTGCAGGTTGGTCCACATGACTTGTAGTAATAGTAGTAATATTTGGAGTTGATGACTTTCCTTTCTTTGCATAGGTGGTGAAGAGAGCGGTTGCCACTAGCACACTGAGAAGCACACTCAAGGAAATCCCCGCAACTCTCTTTGTCATATAGTTATTTTCTGATCCGTTTAATGTTGCTGAATTCTGTAGATTAGCCATCGAATCGTCCAATTCTGAGTTTCGATAAACAATGTCTTCAGCTTTGCTTGACACAATTTCAGCATCAGTTTCTCCTTGAAATTGATGAGGTTCAGCAACCTCTGTGAAAGCTGCCACATCAGGCTGATTTTCAGCTACGTCTGAAAATTTCATCACGTCAGGTTGAGTTCCATCAACCTCTGAAATTAGTACGTGCTGTTGCGGAAGGTCCATGTCTCTTTGCAGCTTAATATCAGATGCAACTATTTCTTCGGGCTGCTCTGCCTCTAAATTGTCTGGTTTGAACACTTGAGCCAATGAAGTTGAGCATAGTTCATCACATTGTGAATTGGTGCGATCTTCTGAAACCACATTAATGTTGTCATGCTCTTCAATCTCTTGGTGCACTGCTTCAAACTCTGGGCTATTTTCTTCCTCTAAAATCTCTTCAAGGTTCCTGTTATCAATGCTCTCATCATCTTCAATCTCTTCATGACCCTCTTCCAGCTTGACATCTCCCTCCCTTGTGGGTGCCCAAAAATCATTTTCATACTTGAAATCTGCACTGGCCTCTTCTTGAGCAAATGTTAGGTACTCATCAACTGATTGATCCTTCTCGAGCAAAATAGTCAGATTACTGTATTGCAAAGGACCTAGTTCGTGCAGTTCTCTTAAACTTGATATCAGCTTGCAAATGTAAGCATAAGAGTTAGCAGACCACAACTGAAATTTTTGAACCAGCTCCTCGAAATTTACTTTTGCAAATTCAGTGATCTCAGGTGGGACATACAAGTTAGAGAAGATTAAATCAGAAACCTGGGAATCACTGACTGAGATTGATAAACAAGCAAAGACCAAGATCAAACCCAATGCAATAAACTTTGATCTTCTAAAGAGCTTTGATTTGGACTCCCTTTTAACTTGGACACTCCCCTCAGGCTTGAGGGTACCGGAGGGGTTCGGCTCAGATACATTAAGCTCCTCTTCCTCATCTTCTTCAACTGCTTCCTCTTCTTCTTCTTCTGTTTCTTTCACTGTTTCATCTGAAGAAATATCCGCGGATTCTTTCAAGGAATCCTCTGACTGAATTTCACTGACTTCACTGTCTGATGAATTTTCTGATGCAAAACTCTCCTCAAGCCGCTGACCATCTTTAACCTTGTTAAGCATAGACTCAATTCTCGGGTTTGGCCTATAATGAAGAAACTGAGGCCTTGGAGACAGATAATTGATTTTAGGATCATAAGGTGGCATTAAAGGATCTGCATCCAGAGGCGCCATAATAGGACTTGATGTTGGACAAGAGCTTCTAGGACTAATCTTGAATGTTGTGTCAAGATTAACACAACCCTTCTCGTTGGTAGCAGGACCCTCCAACAATGAAGAACTTACATCAGTCTTCGAATCCAAAAGTACCTCAGAATCAAGACCTGAACTACTGTTCACGATTTCCTCGCGACCCAAGTCAGTTATAGTTGAGTCATATGAAGACTCAAGCGTCTGATTCAAGCCCATCTCTGGCTTTGAAAACTCATCATCTTCCATCATTATGAGGTCTTTTACATCAGAAAACGTAACAGTCTTCTTCTTACCCAAACTGATCTCTGGTTTTGTCTCATTGTCTTCCACTGCTTGAACTTTTGCTTCGGAGAATGAAACAGAAGACCGAACTGGCTCATTTCTCTCTACCAAGATTTTCTTTCTAGGTGATGTAGCAAACTTTGAAGCTGCAGAAATTGTGGGAGACATAAAATTCCTTGTGCCCTTTGAAGCAGAAGCTGGAGATCGGACTCTTGCAGTCTTTAAATTTGAGTCTTTGCTATTTTCTTTATCCTCAAACTCCCGCAGAGAAGTTAGACTTTCTCTACTAATAGAGCTTCTTCTAGGAAAATCTGTAAACCATCCACACACAAGATTATTGTCATGCTTTGTTGATCTGCTAATATACCTAACAAAAACAGACAAATTTATATTCCTAGCTACATTTGGTGCTTTACCAAAAATGAATTTCAATAGTGTATGAGAAAATTCATCTTATCGATGTCTACAATATCCTACAATGTATGAGAAAATTCATCTTATCGATGTCTACAATATCCTACAATGTATTCATAGAAACTGATTTCCCACCTAAACAAACACAACAGACACCCAAATCCAGTTCTCACATAACCCAGAAAAATCTGTAAAGCATCAAAATTTCTTTCCTTTTATTATATTTTTCCACATTTTATTGGCATCCAAACACATCGTCATCGCAAAAACAAACAGGAAATTAAAATAAATGAAAAATGGTATATCAAAGAAGGCCACCTAAACAAACAAGACGTGTACCTAAATCCAGTTCAATTAATCACAAAAGTTGGATATCTTTAAATCCCAGAAACAAAAACGTATAAAAATTCCAATTTCGTTGAATCTTAACACATCACCACCACCAAAATAAAACAAGAAACAAAGAAAATGAGAGATACCTGTAGGGCTGTTAGCAGGAGTGTTGGGATTGGCTCTTGAGTTGGTCACAATGGAGGAGGGTTTGGTGAAGGGGTTTCCAGTGAAACTCCTTCTCATGGGATCTTTAGTTTCAGAGCTTCTGGCATTAGGGTTTGCTCTAGATGGCGGTGGTATTGGAGAAGACGAAGAGGGTTTGCTTGCGGCCATGAAAGTGTTGATTCTTCTTCTTCTTCTATCTGGTGGGTTAATTGAAAAATATGGAAAGAGAGTGAAAATATGCTGAAGAAATGGTGGGGGGTTAATTGAAAAATATGGAAAGAGAGTGAAAATATGCTGAAGAAATGGTGGGGGGTTTTGAATGCAAAGAATCTTGAAAGATTGATTGATTGTTGTTTGTTGTACTTGATTGGTTTCTCGTTTGTGGAAATTGAAGCAAATGTAACGGCTAGTTTTTGGAAGTATGGGGGAGACTTAAATGTTGGGATTTTTTGACCGTTGGGATTAAATAACGGATTTTGGCTTTTAAAAGGTTTCAACCGTTGGATAATGTTTTTTTTTTTTTTGGGAAGTTGATTGACCAAGCGTAAAATGTAGCCGTTACAGTTCTTTTCTTCACTTTGGTTGCAGTTGACTATTTTGATTCTACTTTTTTATCATCTGGCTTCTGGTTTTTCGATTGTCAAGTACAACTGTACAAGTATAATGAATCAAGATGTTGTTAGCCTTAATAGCTTTAATATTAATATATATATGTATATGATTGCTGAAACAAACTGAAGGATTAGTTAGAAAACTAATGGTGCGTTTACTTTACTTGAAGGAATCGGAATGATTTGAAATCGAAATGATGTATCGGAATCAGAATAAGTTGTTTACTTCAACTGCATGAATCAGAATTGGAATCAACAGTATTCCCATTGAACTGTTTACTTTACTTTGGAATCGGAATGGATTAATTATAAGTTACAAAAATGTCCTTAATTAAAATTATGAATTAATTATAATAGTGTACATTTTTTATTATAATATAAATTTTTTAATATCAAATAAAAAATTATATATTATAATAAAAAAACTACTTATTATTTTAATAGTCCATTAACCTAGTATACAATTTTTTATTATAATATGTATTTTTTATTTGATATTAAAAAAAAAAAACTGCATATTATAATTAGAAAAAACTACATATTATTTTAATAGTCTACTATAATAATTAAAAAATTAGTGATGAAAAATAAATGATATGCAGTTTTTATTATAATATCTAGTTTTTTTTTTTTAATATAAACTAAAATAGGTTTTTTTTTTTTTAAATATTTGTTTAAATAAGTGTATAAAAGATGTTATGTCCATTTTCTCGACTTTGACAAAAGGGCTGTTAAAGGCCCAATGAATATGAACAGTACTGAAGCCCAAAAAGCCCAAGGAGCCCATCCTGAGCTCGCCATAACGAGTTCAGCGGACTCCCAGAGCTCGCAGCATCCAAAGCTTGTCTTAACTTATTTCCAGCCTATACTTGACTGAATCTGCCTCAATAACTCTCCAGCCCATGTTCATTAGTCCGCCCTGGTATCTCTTCAGCTCGTGCAGCCTGCTAGGTCGAAGAAGCTTGCACCAAGAATTGTCTCATATAGTCTGCTATCAGGTTAACCTACTCCCCAGATTTCATGCTGGTGCAACTTTAACAGCTCCACAGAAGCATTTATTATGGCGGCTGCTCATTTAATGAAATGAAGACTTTATTACCTGATGCAATTAATACAGACGTGTGCATGAAGAGAATAATCATTGTTGTAGCATTAAATGTAGTATGACTTATGTCAGATTAGGTAAGAATAATCATGATCAGAAGCGTGTGTAATACTCCAATTATATCTCCCCCTTCTCTATAAATAAGGGAGATTGTCATTGTAACAAAAAAGCTTAAGAACACTAGTACACCGTCACTCTGCCAGAATTTATCCAGAGTGACCCGTGAACATAGACGTACTCGTCGAACCACGTAAAAATCGCTATCTCTGTATTCTCCCTTTTCCCTCTTCCTTCATTATTGCTAGTTTTATTACTACTGGCCATCTGCTATGACCAATATTCCTTCACTTCAATCACAATACACCAACCTTAAACTATATTTACTACATAATTAATACACTTATTATCATTTATTATACCAAATTGCAGTTTGGGCCTTTGGATCTCCCGTCGACCGTTTTCGGACATTGACAAAAGACTTTTTATTTTGATAAAGGAAATGAGAATGAGATTCTCAAGTGGGTTGGGGGGAATGAGATTCTCATTCCATAACCCCAAATTTATGTGGGGCCCACACTTTCATTTCAATTACGGAATGAATTTTAAACAAGTAAACACTATCAATCAATCTCATTCTCCATTCTCATTCTCCAATCCATTAAGTAAATGCACCAGTAGAGAGCCCACACAAAGTGGGGGGACAACCCACGTATTTTTATGTGGTGGCCGATGGGGAAGAAGTTGCATTGGATGAGAGTCGAACTTAGACCTTATTAGGCACAAGGTCAGTGGCTTACCAACTACACCACACTTGACTGTCATTAATATATTAATGTTAATATTATATTAATGTGAATCAAATTGTTATTAGCTTTAATTTTCACCTATTACAATAATATTACTATGATGTTTGAAAGTAGTATTCAGAATTTTAACGAAATTATAGTATATTTATAAAGTAGTAATTCTAATAAGAGAAAGGAATTTTACACTTAATTTTGTCATAATCATGTCAACCCATATATAATTATATCATGTTCATATTGAAAATGTCCAACCCATTTATTAATTGTGTCATGTTAAGAGCAATCGTGTTGTATTTGTGTCGATTTCAACCCGACCCGTCAACTTGGATTGTCATCCTAAATCTCAAGCATTTAAGTCCACTTGTTATAAAAAAAAAAAAAAAGTTGTAATTGTTTTTTGAGAAACAAAAGTCATAATTGTTTTTGAAAGTCTTACAATAAGATTAATTGGGGATGAAATTTTATAAATTTAAGATTCACGTTCCACAATGATTTATAAAATCATAAGATTTAACAATTTTGTGTTGCACTTTTAATTATTAAATGTTGATTTTATAAGGTGGCAACAAACTCCAACTCTAAAAATAATCAAAAAATTATTTATAAATTCTAAAAGAATTTAATCCAAAATAAAAAAAATAGTGATTATCACTAATTGATCAGAAAAAAAAAATGTAGATATTTCGAATTTGATTGTACAACCATCCATTTTGACTTACGTAAAAGTTAAAAGGTGGTCGAAATAATTTTCTCTATATTATTAATATTTTACACTAAAAAATATATCCTTATTTTAAATAAATAAATAAATATGTTAAAAAAAAAAAAAAATTTCAGTGACTTGGGCTGTTAATTTGTTATAGCGAAAAGCCCTGGTGGTGTGTGACTCGAAAGAAGATAAAAGTGGTGTGGAGAGTGGAAAAATGTCGTGTCTCCTCGTCAAGTCTCTTCTTCCTCTGGTGGCTCTCCGGAGCACCCGAAGATCCCTCTGCGTTTTTCTCTGCAGACCCACTTTCCCAACAAACCCTTTAGCTTCTTTCTCTGTTTCTGCTTCTGCTGAAACCACCGCAACCACCTCCACTGCCCCCGCCGCCACCACCACCCCACAACTCCCTCTCAAGGAGCCTCTCCACTGGATCTCTCGCACTCGTTACTGCGGCGAGTTGTCTGCTGAAGATGTGGGTAAACGTGTCAGCCTCTGCGGGTGGGTGGCCCTCCACCGTGTCCATGGTGGCCTCACTTTCCTCAACCTCAGAGACCACACTGGCATTGTCCAGGTATCCTTCTATCTACATTTTATTGTTTTTGATCACATAAATAGTATTGTTTGTTGGTGCTTAATTTAATTTTAATTACAGATTACGACGCTGCCCCAAGAGTACCCTGATGCTCATTCCACTGTCAATGATTTGAGGTTGGAGTATGTTGTTGCTGTGGAGGGTGTTGTTCGCTCTCGCCCACCTGACTCTGTCAATACTAAAATGAAAACTGGTTTCATTGAGGTATGCTATGTGCATCATTTTTTTTTTTTTCAGTTTTGAAATATGTTGCTGATTGTGTGTGTGTGGCCAGGTTGCTGCAGAGCATGTTCAGATATTGAATGCCGTGAGATCAAAGTTGCCATTCCTAGTCACTACTGCTGATGATGCCAAGGATTTAGCGAAAGAGGAGATTCGTTTGAGGTTGTTAATTATAAATCTTTTTAATTGTCATATAGTTTTGTCAATTGTTAACTATGCTGTCAGGTTGGTTGGTGATTTATAAATTCTGTATTCGGTGTTGTTATTGTTGTGGTTTATGAGTTCTACTACTGACAATCCTAATATGGTGTCAACTATATTGTCATTGAATTTACATTTACTTGTATGTTAAAATCCGTCTCAATTTGTTGTTGTCTCCCACCACAACCCAACACCCACCCACCGCCACCCACCCCCAACAAAAAAAAAAGAAAAAAAAGGAAGAGAACAACAAAGTATCCTTTTATGCATGAAGTTTTTCTGGTTGTCCTGAATTAAAAAAGTAAAGGCAAAATCCTTATTTTGCATTGGAAAGTCAGAGGTACAGCTACTTACTTCTTTCATATCCTGTAAGTTTTCTTGGTGATACTGATTGATTTATACCAGTCAGTAAGTTTTTGTTGTTGTGCTGGTTAGATGTGAGAGTTGGACCCTACCATTCATGTATGTGAATGGGTTTCTAGTAGGTCTCAATGTCTCAACTAGTCAAAATTTTTTGAATGCATTTATGATTGTCAATGATTGGAGTTTTTTGTAATCCTATGCTTAGATTTGGCAGTATCATGATTTTTCCAAATGAGTTATTTAATTGTTAAAGTAAATTTGGTCTACAAGACTTATTTTCTGTTGTCTAGAATTCTTTTTTTGGTATTAGTACCCTAAATCTATTGCATAGTTTCTTAAAACATCTTTCTGCTCCTCTTCAGAGTGGTTTCCTGAGAATTGATAAAAATCTCCAAGTTGGAAAATGGAAGTTTGTTTCTTGCAGTGATCTTTTTTGCATCTCCAATAACTGCAAATTGCTTTTCTTATGTGATACTTTTTTTTTTTTTTTTTTTTTTTGTTGGGAGTTGTTTTGTACATGATACTTGTTGGCTTAAGTTTTTATATGGTGGGTGCTGCAAATGAATTACTGATTGGACTCGAATGGGTGTTAATAGATACCGTTGCCTTGATTTGCGGCGGCAGCAAATGAATCACAACATATTCTTGCGGCATAAAGTGGTGAAACTTATGCGAAGGTACCTTGAGGATGTACATGGATTTGTAGAGGTAATGTTTATTCAGATTAAATTATTGTAAACTTAAAGTTATCTCCTTGTTTGCTTCAAGTTATTTCTATCCTTTTGTTGTTTTGATCCTCACTTTTTCATGGTTTTAAGGTAGATTGAGACTCCGATACTCTCAAGGTCTACTCCAGAAGGTGCCCGGGATTATTTGGTGCCCTCGAGAGTTCAGGTACTTCACAATTATAATTTATTTAGCTGCCATTCACTGTAATGTCTTGCTTTTACAACTCCTTGGACAACTGTACAGATTAAGTCACCAATGGTTTAATTGTTGAGAAACATTACAATGAGTTGTGTTATCTAAACAGGATTTGCCTTTGTTGTGCTTATAACTTCTGGAAAGCCAAAGGCCCAAAGCCATGAGATTAGTTTCAGTGGCATTTTTTGAAATAGGATTTGGATTTTGGATTGCAGGAAGGTCGGTCCTAATTATCCTCCCTTTAGCCTGGGGGCAAGGGGTTTTCGTAATTGAACTTTGAACAAAATATGCAGAACTGATACTTTCAGTGTAATGGTGTTTGTGCTGCCAACACGTCTGTTTTTTTGATGTGTGTGGAATGATATTGTTCATTTCTATTGTGTTTGTTGGTAATAATAGAATAAAAGTTTAGTTCATTTACCAATTCTTTTTTCTGGAAAATGCATATTTTCCTGTAGCTTTTGATTTTAACACTAGTTTTGGATAATGAATTCTGGGTTTTTCAGATTCCGTTTCTTGTATGAAAGGTCTGATATATTATTTTATCTTTTTCTGGATTACTGAAATAGAAGACAGGTTTTAGATTTTCATTAATAGAAATATTAACTTTAATAATGAAGTGTGACAACCTTATGGGATGATTATAGACCCATTGAATTGTATAAACCATTAGTTTTAATCTTTCAATGTTTATGACATCTAATTTTGGGTATTTTTCAGTGATAATTTACATAATTTGTTTAAAATTTCTAACCACATATTAACATTTTCTTTTTAACTCTGTTACTTGTATATTTTTTGCATGGCTTTCACATCTGATTCATTCTAATTTGTATTTTGAAGCCAGGAACATTCTATGCTTTGCCTCAAAGTCCACAACTATTTAAGCAAATGTTAATGGTCTCTGGTTTTGATAAATATTATCAGATAGCAAGGTAGGCTTGTTGCTAATTGGTTGTTTAATCATATTCCAGTATAATCATATTCCTGTATTAAGTGGCATTGCCTATGCCATCTATCTTCTGGCTTATGTTTTGGCCAATGAACTTGTTATGTAAAGTTCAAATTTTCCTCTGGATATGCATAAAGAATATGTGACCTTTATATATTATGTTCTAATAACCTCGTAGGTAAATTTATTTTACTGTTGAATTTTTGTGAGAGCAAATTTTCGGTCTTAACCCTGTAGTTAATGGTTATAAAATTTTAATACTTTTGTCCTTAACAGATGTTTTAGAGATGAAGATCTAAGAGCAGACAGACAACCTGAATTTACACAGCTGGATATGGAACTAGCTTTCACTCCTTTGGAGGACATGCTGAAGCTGAATGAAGATTTGATTAGAAAGGTTAGTATACTCTTCTTTGTTTGGTTAAGAACCGGAAGACTTGAAACAGGAACAAGTGTGATTAACGTTGGTCAATTAATGTAGAAAATGATGAGAAGGGAAGAAAAGAGAGAGTATAAGCTTGAGAGCTCAAAGAATTTCGTAGTTTTCATTTTAATTTGTATTAAGGTCCATGCAGTGAACATTCCATAGTGAAGTACTACTAATAAATTTGTAGATAAGCTCACCTCTGGAGGTGATCCCACACAAGACAATCTTGCAAGTTGTTTTAAGTGTAATATATACTATCAAGATATTATTTTGCTCTGAATAATTTTGACAGTGCTAGAATTAGGTTACTTGAGTGAACTTATTGCAGTCTGGATCTGGTTTCTGCTTGTGAAAGATAAGGCTTGTTTGATATAATTTTAACCACCATTTTGCGTTTTCCAACTAACAAAATAGTCGTAAAACTCATCTGTTTTGAAAATTTTGAAATTGAGGCAATGGCAAACAGAAAGTCATTTTCCACTTTTAACACCTTAGTATAGAAAACATCAAAATTATGTTTTGATTGGTTTTGTTTTACAAGGCCTCAATGGCTGCTTTGTTAAATCATGCCATGGTTATACATGAATTAAACACTCTTATTTAATTTTTGTTTTAGAGTGTTAATTGTAGGAAAATTTTATAAAATTTAACCTATGATACTAAAAAATCAAATAAGATTATAATATTTTTGTCAAATAATTTGTATGTCTTCTTTACATAGGGAAATATAGGACAAGAATTTAAGAACTAGTTAAAAAGCAATAATGTTGTATAATGTTTGGTTGTATGATTGTAATAAGTTGAAAATAATTGAACTGGACATTTTAATTGTTTACTCTTTTAGAATACTATTTTCAATGTATGCGACTTGTTATAATTTTGATTTTGAATCCTAAAAATATATAATTCAATTTCTCTTTTTCAATTGAAAATCATAAAACAGGAAATGTTATCAAATGGACACTTGGTGTTGTGCTTAGGATCATCTTGTAGTGACTCAAGATTCCTACAGGTGGCATTTACTGGTTTTGGTTCTAGATAGAAACTGGATGGTTTAAAAATTATAAATTGGATGGAACTGGTAGTGCTATCTACCTCTAGCAATCTCTAGTTTACAATAATTTTCAAATAAAATAATTAGATTGAATTAAAAATAACATACATATATATGAATGAATGACAAGAATTAGTGTTGAAAGTACTTACCAATTGATACGGTTCTCAAACTCGTAATGCAATCCTCATGGTTCCTGCTATGTCCATTGTTGTTAGTGGTGCAAACTTTGAAGTTCTAGATGAAGATAATATTAAATCAATTTCATATTATAAAACATGCACAAACAATCATTTCGAGTATTGGTGTGTTAGTACTTACCAATATTCATTTGCCACCAACCCATTGTCTAAGTTCTGCTGGCCCTTTATAAAAGCTCCCTGGGTAACTGAAATGGTTTTTCTCAAAAGTTTCCGAGCCTCAAGGCTAGAACCTTTACTATTTTCCTTGTGCAGGTGAGTAACTATGTTGATAGGCTTATACTACTTTGTGTAAGGCTTCAACTTTCTTAAATGAGAAATATAGGATTCTTTTGTTGCGGTGTTAATGTTCCCATTTTGACGAAGCTCTTTAATGCCATAGTCTACTTTGATGATCTCTCATCTCAGTTTGGAAAACAGTAAGGAGAAGCCATCATGGCCCGAAGCATTGTCTTAGAACGCTCTTCAACAACTATTTTAACCTTCTCCCAAAATGGTCTCTCTCTCTCTCTCTCTCAAACAAAACTGCATGGCAGGATAGAATAGGCTGCCACTCCAACCCCTCAATTTAGGTCTCTCAATTTTTTTTCTTTAAGAATGTAAAATTAGAGACATTTATAAGACCTCCTCCTCCATAGCTTCCTTTTCCTTTCAATTTAGACAATTGCTGTATCTAATCAAGTCAACCTTGGAAAATGTTTGGTAGTTTTGGTGTACTCTTGACAGTGGTTGTATGGTCAAAGGACTGAGTTTTTTAATTTTTGTATTCAGAGAAAAAGGGAAATAAAAGATGGAAAAAAGAATTGAAAAACAAAGCAATCAAGCTTATTACACATGCATTTATTTATCTTTTACTTTTCATCTGCTGAATTTGGTATGTTTCATATATCTATAATACAGCATTATAGGGTATGCTTAGAAAACTTTTCTTGTTTCAGGTTTTTCTAGAGATTAAAGGCATCCAGCTACCAAACCCATTCCCAAGGCTAACATATGCTGAAGCAATAAGTCGATATGGTTCGGACAGGCCGGATACCAGATTCAATCTTGAGTTGAATGATGTAATTATCTACCTTCTTTATTATTATTTGGCTTCTCTATTGACATCTATTAGTGAAGATTTCGAAGACACTTCTTTATTTTTCATTATGCTTGATTAGAAGAGTGCTATTTGTTGATTGAATTTTTTCTATTTTGTATTTTGTTCTTGTTTTGTTTGTTGTTTTGGTGGATTATTGGTTCACTTTTGTACTCCGTTTTTTTTTTCCTTTAAATAAAGTTTTCGTTTGGTATCAAAATAATAATAATAATAGTAAAAATCCCCCTTACTGTAAATTGACCAGGCATTTTAATTTCATAAATATCCACTTATTTAATGGCCTCAAATGTAGTCTGTTGACAACCTCCCAGATTTGATGCTGAAATTGTAGTGTTAAATAAAGTTATATATATATATATATATATATATATGCATTTTGTTGCATCAATTAATCTTGTACTGTGCTACATTTGACCAGGCATTTTAATTTCATAAATATCACTTATTTAATGGCCTCAAATGTAGTCTGTTGACAACCTCCCAGATTTGATGCTGAAATTGTAGTGTTAAATAAAGTATATATATATATATATATGCATTTTGTTGCATCAATTAATCTTGTACTGTGCTACATTTGCAGAGACTTTGATCACCCTACACTGTCTCCCCTTTTCATTTGGACATTGTAGTGCTTGTGCCGTTGTGCTGCACCTTCATTCATGATTGTATTTGGTTGACAAGCAGTATGATAGCCGTATTGTATTTGTTTAACATTGAATTTCAGATTTTAGTTTCTCATTTCATTCTGTTGATGACTGTTCTTTATACCTTAATAAATTGTCTTTAGCCGGTTTTTTAAGAAAGTTGTAGATGCACCAGTTGCTGTTAGGAACTCACACTGTGTCATCTGAAGTTTATCTTTTCCTGTAGATTGATGACTAACTAGGGTTTGATCTCCTGAGTAATTCAGAATTATGTCATTCTCTATAACTTAAAAAATGTATCTTCAGCATAAGAATGGGTACAGCATATTGTGCTTGGCATTTTCTGTTCCAGTTTGCTTAACATTTTCTTTTAGCAGTGGGCATGACTTTGTTTGGTTCAGCTAAAGTTGAAAACTGAAACCAAACTGAATAAGGGGAGAAAAGCTGGTCTATTTGTCCTTGTCACCACTCTGAAGGAGAGAACTTAATCAATTGGTTTTGTAGCAATTTTATTAGCATATATTGAATAATTATACTCTTATGTAAAGTTTATATACTCTATTGGTTTGGGTTTTTCTTGTTATAGTACGTATAAAGCCTAAACTGATCAAATTGTGTGCTTTGAATATTCCAAACCAAAACCAAATTAATCAGCTTGAAAATTCAAATTGAACCAAACAGGTCGGTGTGGCTTGACGTTTGTGTGTGAATGTTCTATTGCGCTCTCTGTTTCTAATTGAAGGACTTTGCGGTCTGGTTTAATTGCTATAATCGTACATGTCCAACCATCAAGTATTATACAGCTTTCCTTTTAAATGCCTTGTATTTCTTAATTGTTGTATACTATCTATTGGGAAGAACTTGATGGATAATATTTAAGAGATTTGCTAAAAAGTAACTTGACATGCATAAGGGTCTTTATTTTTTTATATTGTTTGCACTTGTCTTAAAAAATGAGTTTTCCATTGGAGTGCAGGTGTCTGATGTTTTTGTGGAGTCTTCCTTCAAGGTCTTTGCAGATACTCTGAAGAGTGGGGGCATTATCAAAGCATTATGTGTCCCTTCAGGTGTTAAAAGTTATTCAAACACGGCTCTTAAGAAAGGTGACATCTATAACGAAGCTATGAAATCTGGAGCAAAGGGTTTACCGTTCCTGAAGGTCTCTGATAGTGGTAAAAAGAGATGATTCTTTTCTTTCTTCTCTTTCGTTTTTCCGTTCTTCAAGGTGGATATTCTATGGTCTCTGTGTTTCACAATTAATGGGTTTGAGATTCTTTCAGGAGAGGTTGAGGGAATTGCGGCATTAGCATCAAGTTTGGATCCAACAAAGAAAGAGCAATTGTTGACACAATGCTCTGCTGGACCAGGTGATCTTATCTTATTTGCAGTGGGCCATCCTGCATCAGTTAATAAAACTCTAGACCGACTGAGGGTGTTTGTAGCGCATGAGTTGGGCTTAGTTGATCATGTAAGTGCTTGATCTGCCTTCAATTGTATGTAACTATTGGTCTTGGTATATCTGATATTTGTACTTTTTTGTTGGTACGTAGTCCAAGCATTCGATTCTTTGGGTGACTGATTTTCCAATGTTTGAGTGGAATGATTCAGAGCAGAGGCTTGAGGTTCGTCTCTTGTTTGTTATGTGCTACCTGTAGTATTATTAAATGAATGATTTTTTTATTTGTATCTTCTCTGATATCGGTTGATGACAGTTTATGATTACAGTGATTTTTCTGCATTCTTTATCTGGATTTTATGGTAACTGGATTGTTATAATATTAGTTGATTTTGATTCACTAAAATTTTGTCATGAGGTTAATTTTAAAAGGATATGATTCTTCTTCTGCTCTATGATTATATGGAAATAAGTGTGCTTTATGATTATATGGAAATCAGTGCTTGGTTTTGTCTCAGGTCTATTTTTTCTTGCAGTTCCTCTATTTTCTTTGGGAGATGGAATTCTAATCTTTCTTTTTTACCAAGAAAACCTACTTTGTTGTGTTTTAATATTGGGGATTCCTGCGATAAGATTAAAATGTTTTGCACCTTCTACTTTGGATCCTGTTATTACGACTATTTGTTTATTATTTGCAGGCCTTGCATCATCCATTTACTGCTCCAAACCCTGAAGACATGGAAGATCTTTCCTCTGCTCGAGCCCTTGCTTACGACATGGTTTATAATGGGGTTGAGGTAACTTGTCTTCACAGCATAACGTCTGCAACCTTTTAAACTTTTTGCCAACTTCAGGGCCATAATGAAATGTCCTGTTACCTCATTTCTGTGTTATTTTCAGATTGGTGGAGGAAGTTTGAGAATTTATAAACGTGAGATCCAACAAAAAGTTCTGGAAATTGTTGGCATCTCCCATGAACAGGTGAGTCGATTCTAAATCAGTTATAGTGCACTTAAGTTTGATTGTTAAATCTTAAATGCAAACAAGTTATGATCATATAACTGTAGGGAGTGACTCTAGACTTCCAGCTATTTGGTCATACTCGCTGCAGTTATACCTTACTCTTATGAATTATGGTGTTGTTATGAGCTAACATTTGTGTTTCTGTTATGTATTGAGATACAAATTGAACCATTTCTCAGACATCCCAAAGGGATCATGATACTTCATTCATATTGAAAAATAGTTTTTACATTAGTTAAATTGTTACTCGTATTGGAGCTGAAGAACTGTAACTTGCTGTTCTCCTAATTAATACATTTTTAGTTTCTGTAAATATATATGAGAAGAAAAATTGGGAATGTAGATCTTAAACATGTTCTGTTTCAGTTTGTACTGTGATTGTTTCTTTTAAGGTACATAGTAAAACTAAAATGGAAGTAAACTTGTCTGAACATAAGACTTCTATTCTTGAATATCAACCAGCTTGAATTTTAAACCTCAAACTTTAGGCCCCCTCTGAAGTACCTTTGAGTCTCAATTCTTGGAGAATCACTCTGATTATAGCAGATTATTCCATATTGCCTAACAGCTGACATCATCTTGAATATGGTTATTTGTAAATTGTTTGTAGGCTGAGGCGAAGTTTGGCTACCTTCTTGAGGCTTTAGACATGGGTGCACCTCCCCATGGTATGAAACACTTACCTTGCTTGCATTCATCGTTTTTTAAGAAATAGAGAGAATCACTAGCACAACTGTATTATGGATGTATCCCGATTCTGTATATGAGAATCCAAAACCCCATTGACAGGTCCATACGTCTTTGGGGGCAACTGGCCTGCCTAAATTAATGGATGTATCCCGATTCTGTATATGAGAATCCCCATTGACAGGTCCATATGTCTTTGGGGGCAACTGGCCTGCCTAAATTAATGCCAAATAGTCAAATATGGTTGAATCTTCATCACCAGTTGGAACTTTTTCTGTTGCAGGAGGAATAGCATATGGGTTGGATAGATTGGTTATGCTGTTGGCAGGTGCTAATTCCATTAGGGATGTTATAGCTTTCCCCAAGACAACAACAGCACAGTGTGCCCTCACTAAGGCTCCATCAGAGGTGGATCCCCAGCAGCTAAAAGAATTATCATTTCAGACAAAATAGGTTCCTGTTCTAGTCTGCAGATCTATTATGCCAGCAGGTGTTATCGTGATTTTTCCTCGGATCATTGAGAACTTGTTTTTGCTGCACAACCGTTCCTTATTTGGCTAGGGAATTCAAAATATGTTTGGGGGCAGAAACTAGCTATGTATATTAGGATCGTGTTCAATTTCTCAAAAGGAGGTATTAGGCAGAATTTATGTCATGAAAATAAATAGAAAATTTTTCATAAAGTAAATCATAAATTAGCTACCCAGTTTGGAAATATTGTTGGGGGGAGTAAATTTTGTATATTAATTATAGGCTATCTGCTGTTAGTTATTGACCGTCAACATTAATGTTTGCTCATGTCAAAAGAGTTTACTTTTTTTTTTTTTTTTCCTTTTAATTTAATAAAATTAAAAAAAAAAGAAAATTGAAAATTGCTCCTATATAAAGTGAAATAAAAATATTGTCTGTTAACACAAATGAGGAAACGAGAGAGGGAAAACGTGATGGTTTGACCTGAATTTATGGCAACTTCAAGTACAGGGAATGCGGATACTGATGGCAACTTCAATGACAAGTTAGACGACGAGTTTAAGGACATTGATTGATTGCATTTTGAGTTTGTAGAAATTTTTGGGGGATTTTGAGATTGAAAATAGGATGGATTTGTGTTAGATGAGTGTAGGTGATAAAATTGACCGTTAAAAATGTTTAAGGAAGCCATGCGTGGGAAGGTGCAGTTTGTTTTCGAACGCCACTGTTGTTTGAATTATGCCATGTGATCATACTTTGGGACATATGGTCTTTGTCTAGGATATGTGCATTTGTTCGAGATGTGTTATCATGTGTTTAGGACATGTGATCTTTGTTAGGGATAAATGGTCCTTGTTTGAGATATGTGGTTATATAATTGGGACATGTGATTTTTATCCGAGATGAGTGGTCTTTGATCAGGACATTCAACAAGGGTAAAATGGGAAGTTTCCATTTTAGGTGATATTAAAACTCAAATTCCATGACAAAAAAAAAAGGTAAATGAGTGCATTTCCTTCCATTTGCACTAGTTTTTATGAGATAATGTGGACAATGACATGGTAATAAGTAAGAATAAATTATTTACCATATTATTTGAGTTGATTATTTATTTATTTATTTGTTTTTGACCATGTAGCTTTGCACCCATTTTAGTATATATTACTCTGTGCTCTAACAGAATTTTTACAACAAAAATTTTGGTCAACCTCTTGAAGACAGGTTGTAATGATGAAAATGAGGGTTAATGTAATGACGTGATATAACTGAAAAACAATTATAGACAAACTCTTACTAGTCTAAGCATTATATATATATATATATATATATATATATATATATATGCACATATATATATTTAACTTTTGTAATTAGGTATATTTGATTTTAAAAAGTAAGAATCAATTAATTAAATTCATTGCATTCTCTGTTCTAAAATAAATTTTCTCTCCTATTTAATTTAAATGAAATAAATAAATTTGATTGGTTGATTTTACTTTTTAAAATCAGATGTATTGATTATAAAATCATTATATTTATGTATATATATGTATGCATGAGTTTCTTCAAGTTGCAACATAATCTATAATTTGTATATTAGTTCTCCTACCATGTGTATAGGATTCTTAAAACTTTATCTAATGCTGATAGAAAAACATGTGTGCGGAAAAATAAATTTTTGATTTGGGCACAAACTTCGTTTTTAAAGCAAGATGCCATATATGTAAGTTGCTAATCTGTATTGTTGCAATTAGAGATGAAATTAACACAAAATAAAAAATCATTTAAAGCTACAAGAAAAAAAATATTTTGCAATTAAATTTGTGGTTGACTAAGGCACACTTTTTGTTACTAAATACTTTGCGCAACTAATTTATTTTTGGTCACATGTTAGTAACAATATGGTGGACGCAGAAGGATTTTTGCGACCATTGACCATGGTTATGGAAAGATATATATTTCACAACTAATAGTGATTTTTTTGTGTGGGTGAACTAAACTAATAGTGATTTTTTTGAGCGGTAAAGGTTATAAATAATTTAATATTATTTTTTTTTTTTTAATATATGAAGCAATTTAATGCAGTTGTTATAGTATTTTACAACAAAATATCTTGACGCAGAAACATACATTTTGCAAACAATTAATATTTTATGCTTTTTGCAACAAAACAAATATAGTGGTGAAAGTTGTACATTCGTAACCAAATATTTAGTTATAAACATTTCATTCTATTTAATGCCAATATGTTTTTAAAGTCAATGTGTATTACATTTTGCTGCAACAATGTGGTTAGCAATTGAATGTTTCCATGAGACCATGACTAATATTAATTTGAATTATTTTATTTTATTTTATTTTTAAGGACTTGGGGGAGAGGAGTTTGAGTATAGAACCTTTAATTACTGGGGAAGTATGGTTACCACCGGGCTATACACGTGAGTCTATGACCACATATTAATTTAAATTTGACTAATAAAAAACTTTGATAAAATTTAATATTTTGCATCAAATATATATTTGGTTACCGATTACGCGTTTGTTTGAAAAATATTCATTTAAATTTAGACTAACGTTGGATAAGAAAACAAATTTTGTACTTCAAGCTACAAAGGAAAGAACAAAACAAAACGTGAATTTTATTTATTTTTAATTTTTTTTTTTAATATGAGTTTCGTAGGGGTGGCAATTCGGGTTGATGGGTCGGGTTAGACATGATACGAACACGATCCGATTATTTTTGACACGATATGATTAAGAAACGGGTCAAACCCATTCAACACGAACACGATACGATTATTAATGGGTCGATACGGAAACGATACGATTAACTTGTTTATTTACGGGTCGTTTATTGACCCGTTTAGCCTGACACGTTTAATGATTCGTTTATTAACCTGTTTAGCCAATGTGTTTAATAACCCGTTTAGTCGAGACGTTTAGTGATCCGTTTAACTGACACGTTTAATGACCCGTTTATGACCCATTTAACCATATTTAATATATTTAAATTTTAATATAGATCTAAGAAAAACAAAATTAAAATAAAGATACACAAGACCTTTTAAATCCACAAATACAATCCAAAATCTTAAAAAAAAAAAATAATACAATCATCCATAAATACAATCAAAAACATAAAAATATATATCCACCACTAAAACTACATAAATACCCCTTTAATATGAAATTATTTTTTACCCTCATTAAACGGGTCAACTCGTGACCTATTTAAGAAAACATGAACCCGATATGATCAATAAATGGGTTAGACAGGTTGATCAGTTTATTTACCCAACCCGTTTATGCTCAACCCTAACCCGTAATAATCATGTCGGTTTTGTGTCGACCTGTCATGTCGGGTTCCAAATTGCCAGCCCTAGTTTTTTATATATATATTTTTTATTACTAGCACATGCTAAAACACTGTCGAGACTAGTTGAGATAAGACTTTGAAATACGGTTCAGATTTCTACTCCCAAATGTGCGAGAGGGTTGCCCACATAAAGCACTGAGATAAGACTCTAAATACAGTCCAGATTCCTACTCCTAAATGCATGAGAGGGTTGCCCATATAAAATGAAAAATCTATCTACAATTAATGGAAGGATGCAAATTGAACCCATGACCTAGTGTATAGGCAGAAGTGACTATACCATTCGATCAACCTCACTTGCTGCATGAATTTCGTGTTTCAGTCTCACTATAAATGGCAAATCATAAGTTGGATAAATTATATATGGATTTTCAAAACAATATTGTGCATCGTTTCAACAAAAGAATTGGTACAATAATATTAGTAGAGTAACATTCAAGAAATTTTTACTTCTTAAATCTATATGAATGTACTCAATGGTGAATCATAAAAAGGTGTACTTGATGAAAGTTTTATTAACATTTAACAATTCTAGATATTATACCAAATATATGTCCTCTCATACAGATTATATTATCACCCAAAACAAGTAACTAATTAAATTTAGACAGCAGAAATCACGACTATCCACGTCAAACATAATTATCCTGGATAGCTCAAACTATGAATTTGTAGACCTAGAGCCCCCTATAAACCCCTATGATCTCTTCTCTATACTTTCACCCCTCAAAATAATATATTTTCTCTCTTTTTAATAAGTTAATTTTCACTTATCAATTAAATCTCCAAGTCATGACGAGGAAGAGCAAGGGTAAACAAAAGGTGGAGATAGTGAAAATCCCTAATGAGAGTCATCTCCAAGTCACCTTTTCTAAACGTCGATTTGACCTTTTCAAGAAAGCTAGTGAACTTTGTACACTCTGTGGTGCTGAGGTTGCCATTGTAGTGTTCTCTCCTAGGAATAGGGTGTATTCTTTTGGCCACCCATGTGTTGAATCTGTGGTCGATCGTTTCATCAATCAAAACCCTTCACAAACCTCAAGAACTGTGCAACTAATAGAGGATTCCTGTAATGGTAGCATTCGTGATCTCAATGTACAACTTACTCAGGTATATACATATTTGAGTTCTAATTGTTGTTATTTTTTATTATCAACGACGAACTCCTGTTTTTTCTAATATTAGTTGAAACAAAATTTAAGATCTTAATTGCCTTATTTTTTCTTTCTAAGGTAAGGATTCAATATAGATATACAACAAAACCATATTATTTGTTCCCATTTATTTTTTTTATTTAAATCATTCCATAATATTAAATCATAATATTATATGTTTTTAAACATTAAAATTGCATTAGAAATGTATGATAAATACATGATTGAAAATTAGGGTGAGATGTAAAAGTCAAATCATGCAACCACTCTATGACTGTCTTCCCAATCTTGTGTGGGCCGACCTATCCTAAATTTAGAGAGCAGTCCTGATATGGAAGCTACTCTCTAGATTGGGCTACTAATGTTTCATCTGTATTGTCCTAATAATTCTTTAGATCCATCTAAATAATAAAAAAGATGACGTGTGGGGGACCCACGGGGGCCATGGCCCCCTAGCCAAACATACCATTTTAGTGTCCCATGCTACATATGTAATAAGATTTTACTTTCTAGTGGGTCTCTTCAGAGCCAATCAACTTTCAATAAATTTTCAGCATACCATTTTTACGTCTCATACGGCACATGTGATAAGTTTCAAGTGGGTAATTTTTCTTTTGTTTTAATAGGAAGTTTTGAATCATCCAAAGATCA
Source organism: Litchi chinensis (assembly GCA_019925255.1). Classification (NCBI taxonomy): domain Eukaryota; kingdom Viridiplantae; phylum Streptophyta; class Magnoliopsida; order Sapindales; family Sapindaceae; genus Litchi; species Litchi chinensis. The sequence goes on along the minus strand of CM034465.1, from coordinate 26,740,755 downwards.
ATTTGCAAAAAAAAAAAAAAAAAAAAGGTCATGCAACCAGCATAACAACCGGTACATTCCTGCATGGTCACTATATTTCCTAATATTTTTCATTCTTTTGCTTAAAATTATGATTATTTTAATAATATAACTATTTATATAATTTATCCTAATTGATTTAAAATATGAGACAAAACCTACTCCTTAAAAAATTTAGTTTCCCATTACTTCACACATAATATATATACATATATATTATTATAACTTCTTCTGCATTAATTCATAATTTTAAGTTTATCTTGTAGTTGTAATTTCTTGACTTATTAAATATTTTTTATTGAAAGAGAAATCTCAAGGAAATTTAGTGTAAATACGATAATGGATGATTTCAAAAAAAAAAAAAATGACGAATTCCATTTTGATTCACAAAGCAATGCTTTACTTTATCAATTTATTTGTTGCAATAAGACTAATTAAGTATTATATTCAGTGTGTGTGTGTGTGTGTGTTTTTTTTTTTTTTTTTTCAAAGAGGATTACATTGTGTGCTCTAATAATCCTCGCTCAGCTACTGATTACAAAGGCATCCTATTTCATAGCAAATTTTAACTGTTTACATCCAAGATCTGTAAGTTGAAAAATTTTTGTTTTTTAACCAAAAAATGGCTTAGGTGCTTGATGAGCTTGAAGTTGAACGAAAGCGAGGGGCGGAGCTGACCCAGACGAGACAAGCTTCCCGGAGTCAATACTGGTGGGACACACCAATTGATGAACTCAGCCCACCCCAACTTGCGGAGTTGAAAGCATCTTTCGAAAAGCTCAAAGATAAAGTCGCTCAGCAAGCTCAGAAGGTTATAATTCAGTCTCCAAAGAGTTCAAGCACAAGCAGGATCTTTCAGTTTGATCTAAACAATACCAGCTTCAATCCCCCGAACATGAACATGAGTCCTTCTCCTTAATTCTGCTCCTCATCAACCTGATCAACCTCAATATCCGCTTCACTTTCCCTTTCCTCCTCACTGAAAATCCTAGAGTCAACCGTACCTTTTACTATGCTTATTGTTGGTTCAAAAGTTGAGACAGTAAAATACAATTTGCCTTGTATCTTTAATTAGGGTTCGAGTGTTTTGTTTGTTATACGGAATAAGAGCATATTTGTATGTCATGTACTTGACCTTATTTTGTTTTATTTGATAGATATTATGTATGCAATCTAAAATTGTCAATGGAGATGCTTATAATAATAATACATCACATACTTTAATATATATATATATATATATATGAAAGTGTTTTGTTATACAGAATAAGAGCATATTTGTATGTCATGTGCCTGACCTTATTTTGTTTTATTTGATAGATATTATGTATTCAATTTAAAATTGTTATTGATTCGATAGAGACGCTTATAATGATAATAGATCACATACTTTCATATATATATATATATTCCTATAAAAGTGTTTTGTTATACAGAATAAGAGCATATTCGTATGTCATGTACTTGACCTTATTTTGTTTTATTTGATAGATGTTGTGTATGGAATCTAAAATTGTCACTGATTCAATGGAGATACTTATAATAATAGTACATCACATACTTTCATATATATATATATATATATATATATATATATATTTTAGCATACACTTAGGTTGTATATATTTGATAAAAAAAAATAAGTGATTACATTATAAAATTATCGATTATAATTTATTATATTTTTATTATATCTGATTACAACTAAACATGTGTGATTACAATGATATATGATTACAATAAATAAATTAGTATATATATATATATATATATATTTCCACAGTCTCTCTTTTAAGATAGCTGCTCTAAACTCCCAGTATAATGACTGCCTATCTCTCATCCATGATGCCACATAACTTCCACAACCACGTCAAATAATCTTCTAAATATATATCTCATATATATATATATATATATTTGCTTTTATTTTAACTTAGTTTTATTTTTTATTATTTTTTTCAGTTGGTAACTTCCCTATTCAGACACCTCTCATTAACGGTTCCACATTTCTAATCATTGCAGTGCTTTGTTTTAATTATTTTTTTGACAGTGATAAAGTATTGAAAATTCTAGCTTGACACTATATCACAGGTTACAGTAAATTATTTCTAGGGACTTTGTATATTATCACTAGCCTACTGATAATTTGATTATTCTACTTTGGTTTTTATAAGTCTAACATCTTCTAGCGACTTTGCATTGTGCCACTAGCCTTTCGACGGTTCGAATAGTCCACTTCTATTAATATAAATTTTACATCTTTCCCCTTTCTTCCCCTCTTTTTCCACGTCAAAATATAAACTTAATTATTATATATATATAAATATGTACATTTTAAAATTACATACTTTGATATGACGTTGAAAGATTACTTTGAAAGCTACACAACAATTAAAAACAACAAAACAATTAAAATCTAAATAATGATTAAATATTAAATACATGGACAATATTTAAAATTGATATGTAGTCAAGATTATTACAAATGTAAAAATTAAGTCACATATCTACAATGAAATCTCTCGTTAACCAATTAAGTATCTTAAATGACAAAAAAAGGAAAAAATCTACTTTTTTTCTGCATAGTTTTTGAGCAATTACATTATTAAAAATCACAAATATTTGTATCTTTCTATATTATATACTTATATTTAAATTGTTAAAGTAGGAAATGAAACATGTTTGGATTTAATTAGGATTAGTTTGGTGTTGTTTTTGGACAAATTATTTAAGATTTTTTTTTAAATATAAAGAAATTTGAAATTAAATTGTGTTTGGTACAGTATTTAAAAGTAATTATCAAATATGCTAAAACTATGCAAAGTTATGAAACACTACGTCTAATTTAGTAATGTACAAATGAGTTTCTTTTTTTTTTTTTTTTTGAGTAGTGAATATAAATGAGTTAAAATGCACTCAAATATCATATTTAATCTAGTCATCGTACTTTATTATAATATTTCTGGAATAAAATTATCAATATATGCACAATACACTCGAGTCTCAGAACAATTTGACAATGCTTTTACTCATAACTTTTGTCTAATTAACTTTACAAGTTACAACTAATTAGTCTTTCATCATAAATTATAGCGATCATTTTAAAATTACATTTTTGAACTACTATTATATATATATTCTATAATTTCTATAAATAAGGCTTAAACAGAACTGTTAAGCCTTATGTTGATCAACAACAGGAATCCAGCTGCAAATGTAACCAATGTATGCTTGCCAAGTCAGGAAGCTCATGGATTGCCAAGTCAGCAATCTCTCAGCCAATGAATGAAGAATATGTATTAAGGAAGTTAGAAAGCTAGTAAGAGGCAGAAAAATGTATAATAACAGAGGTAGCTTCTTGTACGAAAGTAAAGAAAAATCAATGAAAAAAGAAACACAATTTTCTCTAAGTTTTTCTTGTTTTCTAGAATTCTCAAATCACAACATGGTATCAGAGCACTAACAGACCTGAGCCCATGAATTCGGAAGCACAAATGGAGTCAAGTCATGAAGTACCGTCAAATCGTGGAGTACCAACACTGACAAAGAAACAGAGAGAGATTCAATTACAAATGATTTTGAAGAACTTGAATTACAATCTGCCTATCAAACTGAATCAGAACAATTTCGTGCATTGGAGAGCTCAGATTTTACCAGTAATCAGAGCATTTGACATGGAGGAGTTCATTTTTGGACCAGGCAAGAGTCCACAGAAATATATTGAAGTTAGAGATGAAGCTACTGGTGAGTTGTCCTTGATTTACAATGATGACTTCTTGAACTGGAAGAAAATAGATCAAATTCTAGTTTCTTGGCTTCTTTCGACTTTTAGTGAGTCTATTGTAGGTCAAGTAACACATTGTGTTACTGCCTTCGAGATTTGGGATTGTGTTGTGAAGCTATTTTCGACTCAGTCTATGGCTAGAATAATACACTTAAGAAGTCAATTACAGAGCACAAAGAAGGGAGCAATGTCAATTACTGAATATATTGTTAAAATCAAAGGGATAGCAGACTCTCTAATGGCTGCTGGTCAGGTTATAACTGAACAAGATTTAGTTTCCTATGTTCTTGGTGGTCTGGGACAAGAATTCGATCCCGTAGTTGTGACCATTACAGCCAAGAAAGATGAAATAAAATTACAGGAGACTCAGTTCTTGTTGATGAGTTTTGAGTCTAGGTTGGAGCAATTTGCTGCTTCGAGTGCTATTGAGATACCAAACGCTTCTGCAAACATTTTAGGTAGAATCAACAAGGGAGAGTTTTCTGCAAATTTTCTAAGAGGAGGAGGCTATAATTACTTCTCTAGAGGCAGATCTAGAGCAAGAGGCAGAGGTAGGAGTGGAAGATTTGGCAGTTCTCGACCCACTTGTCAGGTGTGTGGCAAAATTGGACATGTTGCAAATGTGTGTTACCATCGGTTTGATCAGACTTTCAACACTAGCAAACATTCAGGTCCAATGATACAAGGAAATATAGCTCATGCTGTGGAATACCCTTCAGATGACTCTTATTAGATTCAAGGAAATACTTCAAATGCACTAATAGCATCACCATCAACTGTCAATGATCCAAACTGGTACATGGATAGTGGTGCTACCAACCACATCACCACAGACCTTAGCAATCTGTCTATAGGCAGTGAATATAAAGGGAGAGACACTCTTGCAGTAGGTAATGGTCATAAACTCCCAATCTCTCACATTGGTAAAAATTTCATTTACTCTAGTTCATTTGATAAACCAAAACTTGCTTTGAATAATATGTTGTTTGTCCCTGGTATTACCAAAAATCTGTTAAGTGTAGCCCAACTCACCAATGATAATAATGTTGTTGTTGAATTTGACAAACATGCTTGTTTTGTTAAGGACAAGCACACAAAGAGAACACTTCTCAGAGGAATTCTGAAACGTGGGCTGTACCAATTTACAATACCAAATGCTGAGCACTCAAGTTTGTTGAGTGAGTGTGCTATAAAATTCTTCACTTCTGATGCAAATGCTTCTCTTTCTGCTGCATCATTTCCTGTAAATAATTGTACTCCTCTGAATGTTAGCATAAATAATGAGAGAGTTAGTCCTGAATGTAATAATTTCAGTTTGTCTTCTGGTTTGTTAGATACTCCTAAAGATGTTTTGTTGAAAACCTGGCATAATAAGCTTTGTCATCCTTCACAATCTGTTTTGCTGCATGTTCTGAGAGGATTGAATGTAAATAACATTTCTTACAATACAAAGTATTTTTGTGATTCATGTCCCTTAGGAAAAGTACATAAACTTCCTTTTGATCACATGTCTCAAAGAGTAGCAGCACCTTTTGATTTAGTATGCTCAGATGTATGGGGACCTTCACCCATTGCATCCACTCATGGTTTTAGGTTCTATGTTAGCTTTGTTGATCAACATTCAAGGTACTGTTGGATATATCCAATGACACTCAAATCTCAAGTCAAGTCTATTTTTATTCACTTTCATAAGATGATTCAATGTCAGTTTAATGCTACTCTTAAGGTCTTTCAAAGTGATAATGGAGGGGAATATCTTGCTCTTAAAACTTACTTCTCTCAAAATGGAATCATACACAGAACCTCTTGTCCTTATACCTCTCAACAAAATGGAATTGCTGAGAGGAAACATCGACATATAGTTGAAATAGGTCTCACCTTACTTGCTCAAGCTCAACTTCCTTTATCTTTTTGGTGGGAAGCCTTTCATACTGCTGTCTTCACCATTAACAGACTTCCTTCTTCCACATTAAACAATATTTCACCCTTCACTGCCTTATTCAAACCACAACCTAACTTTCTTGAACTAAAAACTTTTGGTTGTTCTTGTTTCCCATACATTAGACCCTACAATAAGAATAAATTTGCTTATCATTCAAGCAAATGTATATTCTTAGGCTATAGTGATACCTCTAAGGGATACAAGTGTTTGAGTTCAACTGGAAAAGTTTACTTTTCCAGACATGTAATTTTTAATGAACAAGATTTTCCCTTCTTATCTCTTTTTTCTTCGAAAAATACTGTCCCAAGTCATCAAAATTAGTCTTGTCCTCTGTTGTCAAGTAAGTTCAACAGCTCAGCACTACAATTTGGTACAGTTCCATATACTTTAGATTCTAATACAAATCAACAACAACATTATTATAAAGGGTCTCACACTAACACCTCAAACACTGACCAACACACTCAACCACCACATTGTCAAAATAACCCTCCTCAACCACCTTCCTTTACCCATCATCTTATTAAACCTACACAATCCATTCATCCTATGGTAACCAGATCAAAATCTGGCATTCACAAACCTAAACTATATCAAACCATCACCTCTGCAGAACCCTCTCCTGATAATATTCCTCATATTGTGTCTGAAGCTCTCAAGCATCCAGCTTGGAGAGCTGCTATGCAAGCTGAGTTTGATGCCTTGAAAAGAAATAACACATGGACTTTAGTTCCTTTCCAACCATCTATGAGCATTGTAGGGAACAAATGGATTTTTCGGATTAAATACAACCAAGATGGGTCTGTGGATAGATACAAGGCTAGGCTTGTAGCAAAGGGCTTCACTCAAACTCCTGGTCTCGATTTTACAGAAACATTTAGTCCAGTTGTTAAAAGTTCTACAATTCGACTTGTTCTTACATTGGCAGTGACTTATAACTGGGATATACAACAAATAGATATTAACAATGCTTTCCTTAATGGTGAGCTTCAAGAGGCTGTCTATATGACTCAACCCGAGGGATTTATTAGCTCATCCTCACCATCTTATGTTTGCCATTTGCACAAGTCTCTATATGGCCTGAAACAGGCACCAAGGGCCTGGTATGAAAAGCTCTATACAACATTGATCAAATGGGGTTTTATCAACAGCAAAGCAGATCCATCTTTATTCATCTATAAGACATCAACATCCTTTCTATTGTTATTGGTTTATGTTGATGATATTTTGATAACAGGAGGGGATAACTCATTGATTGCTAAGCTCATTGCAGATTTGAATCTCACATTTGCTTTGAAGTCATTAGGAACTCTTCATTATTTCCTCGGCTTTGAAGCAAATAGAAGTTCTTCAGGTATCATCCTTACTCAATCTAAATATGCATAAGATCTTCTCATTCGAACAAGTATGCAGATGTCCAAACCATGCTCTACTCCTTTAGCATCAGGTTGTAAACTTTCTTCAAAAGATGGTGATCCTCTAATGGATTCTACACTGTATAGAAGCACTATAGGTGCATTGCAGTACCTAACTCTTACCAGACCAGATATCTCGTTTGTAGTAAACAAACTCAGCCAATTTCTTGCCTCACCTACTCAAGTTCATTGGCAAGCTGTCAAACGAATACTCAGGTACATAAAAGGTACTCTTTCCACTAGTATTTCCTTTGCTCCTGCTCAGAATTTATCTCTCGAAGGTTTTGCTGATGCTGATTGGGCAAGTAGCCTTGATGATAGAAAGTCTACTGGAGGGTACTGTTTATATTTTGGTGGCAATTTGCTATCTTGGTCTTCTAAGAAACAAAGCGTAGTAGCACGATCTACCACCGAAGCAGAGTATAGATCTCTTGCTTCTGCTGCCACTGACATATTATGGTTTCAGTCACTTTTAAAAGAGCTGCACATTACTCTGTCATCCCCTCCAATCCTTTGGTGTGATAATGTCAGTGCTAACTCTCTTGCTCACAACCCAGTTTTCCACTCGAGAACTAAACATATAGAGATTGATGTTCACTTTTTAAGAGATATGATCAATGCTGGCACTCTTGACATCAGATATGTTCCCACATTGGCTCAAACTGCTGATATTTTTACCAAACCATTACCTATAGCTCGTTTTCAACTTCTTCGCAACAAGTTGGTAACCGATCCAGACCAGCTTCGTTTGAGCGGGAATGACAATGTTCCTGTTGTTGATCAACTCTCCAAAGTCAGGTTCAAACTCACTGATCTAGATCAGTCACGTTTGAGGGGGAATGTTAAGCCTTATGTTGATCAACAACAGGAATCCAGCTGCAAATGTAACCAATGTATGCTTGCCAAGTCAGGAAGCTCATGGATTGCCAAGTCAGCAATCTCTCAGCCAATGAATGAAGAATATGTATTAAGGAAGTTAGAAAGCTAGTAAGAGGCAGAAAAATGTATAATAACAGAGGTAGCTTCTTGTACGAAAGTAAAGAAAAATCAATGAAAAAAGAAACACAATTTTCTCTCAGTTTTTCTTGTTTTCTAGAATTCTCAAATCACAACAAGAACATGATTAATCTTATTCCATCTTTATGTATGAAGGGAAATATTTTATTTTATTCCATAAAATAATGCATGTTATTTGAAGTTAATGATTAATTAACTGGATCTTCATATGATCATATCACATGACTTGACATTATTTAAATGCTAAAAGTTTTCTCTTTTTTTTTTTTTAATAAAATGTTTTCAATTTTACACCATGTTATTTGGAGAAATAATATTTATTATTATTATAATAATTATTATTATTTTTGAAGAAAAGTGATCAAGCATTGAGATTTCCATGGACAAATACAAATAGACTTGAGTGATAAGGTGCACCAAAAATATGACATATGCACCGCAGACCGATCAGTCATATCTCTTACCAGAGACACAACTCTTGAACTTAGGATATCTATTGTCAAAGTAACTCTTCAAAGTTATTAATTTATTGCATTAATGTAGACATTCTAAAGTTGCAAACTTATATTGCAAATATTAAAGTAGGAAATGAAACAAGTTGGATTAATTTTATTTAGGACTTGTCTGGGATTGTTTTTGGATATATATATATATATATATATATTTATATAAACACTATTTTTTAATGAAAAATTTGAATGTGATTGGAATAGGACTACTCAAAACTGATTATTAAATACTTCAAAAAAAAAAAAAAACTGATTATTAAATCGTTTTAGCTAAATGTGCGAAAAGCTTATGTAGTTATTATACACTATCTAATTTCATTATATAAAAATGACTAAAAATGCACATAGAATATCATATTTAATTTAGTTAGTATATGTAACGCTTTTCGGATAAAATTATCAAATGCATGCAGAATGCTTTTGAGTCTCACAATAATTATAAAAGGTTATTAACCAAACATTTATTTAATCAATTTGACAATTAATTATTATTTTTAGCATAACTAACCGTGATTATTTTAAGAGTTATAACATTGCAAATTGACTATTAGACAGTGCAAATGAATGTATTCAAATGTTTAATTAGTTTTCTTAAAGTCCACAATATAGAAATAGTGAAGTTCAGTTGGTTTATAAGTACTCCAAGAAACCTAATTATATCTCATAGATCTTCATAGAGACGATCTTATCAAAGGTTACTCTACCATATAAGTGTAAAATGTTTCTAGGAAGGATGATATTTCTCCCTCTGTTTTTCGAATAGCTAGCTTTCTAACTCTTTTATAAGAAAGTAAGAAACAGATCGAGATAAAATAAATGTATTTAATGATGTCGGATCGATAAATTTAGAATATTGTGAAAAAGCTTAAATGAAAAATGATAATTGGGATAAAACTTTAAATTCCTTTATTTATGGTAGACCTAGGTTACACATTGTTGTACGTTACTTAGTACACATAAGGTCTGACATCTGGGTTTGTTTCTAAAATATAAATATATTATGGATTATGCTAACTATGCTCTATGGACACATTTTAAAGAGAAACTTTTACAAAAATTTATGAAGGACAAAAATTTGATCAAATTAGATGTTATGTAATAATTAAAAATCAGTTTTAGATATTAAACTCTTACTACTCTAAGCATTGTCAAATATTTGAGTATCTTCAAGTTGCAACATAATCTATAATTTGTATAATATTAGATCTCTTACCATGTGCATCTGACTCTTAAATTTATCAAATGTTGATGGAAAAACGTGTTAATGGAAAGATATATTTTTGATTTCGCTATAAACATTGTTTTCAAAGAAACATGCCATATACGTCAGTTGGCAATTTGTATTGATGCAATTAGAGATAAAAATTAGAGTAATGCTGGAATTTTAAACAATTTTACTCAAATTTATGCCCAAATGATGTGGTATATAAGTTGTCAAGATCTTATAAATCATAAGATAATGTGATAATTAATAGTATCATGACAATTCACAAGTCACATAATTTGGATATGAATTTAAATAAAATTTTTGAGAAGCCAAGTATTATTCTAAAAATTAACATAAAATTAGAAATCAATATAAGATGGATAAGCAGATGAATTTTGTACTACTAAGTTAAAAAGAAAAAAAAACATAACAAAACATGACTTTCATTTTCTTATTTCTTGATAATATGAGTTTTGTATTCCAGTCTTATTACAAAATGAAAAAAATTATAAGTTAGACAAATTAAAATATAGGGATAATCCTAAAACACCACCCCTAGTTTGTCAAAATCTTTATTTTCCAACTCTAGTTTAGTTTTTATCCAAAATCTTCTCTATCGTCACTTTTTTAACAAGAATATATATATGTTAGATAAAAGTTGAAATATTAAATTTACCCTTGATTTAAATAATATTAAAATATAACCACACAAAAATCTCAAAATCAAAATAAATAATATTAAAATTTAAAAATATAAAAATAAAATAAATAAATAAATAATGTAAAAAATTTAATATAGATAGCATTAAAATATAAAAAAAATGATGGGAAAAAATGAAAAAAAAAAAAAATCCAATTAAAGATAATCTTCAACCTAAACCACTTCTTTATTTGTAGTTGATAATGTTAATTGAAGATGATCTTCAATAAAAATTATAATTTCAATAAGCATTATCATTTTAAAAAATACAATTATCATTTAAAAATTGACGATTATTGCAAAAAATCAAAAATTAAAAAAATTGTTATAAAGGAAATAAATAAATAAATAAATAAGAACTAGAACCATCATCTTCATCAACCTGGAACCATGTTTGATGAAAATGATGATTGAACATTATCACCTTATTCAATCATCTTCAACCTAGAACCATCATCTTCATAAATTTTTTCTTCATCATCTTCTCTCTCTTTTCTCATTGCTTTTCTTCTTCATCAACTCATCCAATCCGTCATCTTCACCATCAATAAACCTCAACCAATCCATCACAAAAACAAATCGTCTTAAACCAAAAAAATCCATCACAAAGAATTTTAAAAAAATAATAAAAACCACTGGGTCTCTGTCGAAGGCCAAAATTTCTAAAAACCATTGGAGACTTGGATTTCTGATTGGTGGCGGTCTCCACCGTTAGAGACCCAAAACCGATGGTCTCTAATGGTGGAGATCATTGGTTTTAGGTCTCCACAGTGTAGACCCAGAATTGGTGGTCTCCACTATGCCGAACCAACTATGTCGTTGCAAGCAAACTCACCTATAAATTTGATCGAAGATAGAGGAGAAAAAGAGGAAGGAGAGAGAGAGAGCAAGAAAGGGAGAGAGGTAGTTGAGAGGAAAAAAAGATTTTTTTTCTTATATATATTTTTATTTTTAAATGAAAATATCTTATTTTTTATAATTTTATATTTAATATTATTATATTGATTTATATATATTTTAATAATTTTTCATTGCATTTTCCTTTTTGCTCTTGGAGTCAAACGTCAACCAAATCAACCTAACAAATTCTATGACCGTTGGGGCAATTGTCATCATTTCACACGTCTCCAACACGTGCTTTGAGTGTTTTTATTAACGTCGGTGGTATTTTAGATAAAAATAAAACCATAAGTTGTAAAAAAGAGATATTTGCAAACTATGTATGGTTTTTTGAGATTACATATCCTAGTTATATATGAATTTTTCAAACAATATCGTGATTTGTGTATCATCTCACTAGAAGAATTGGTGCAAGAATTTTTTTTTTAATTTTTAAAATTAATTAATTAATTTTTTCTTTTTGGGTGGGAGAGGGTAGATTAAATTTATAGCAAAGTACTCACACCTTCAAGAAGAGAGAGATTTGAACCCTTAAACTCTTAAAATTAATGGGGGCGCCTAATCATTCTCACTAAGAGATAGTATGCAGGTGCAAGAATATTACTAGAGTAACATTCAATAAATTTTTCCTTTATAAATCTATATGAATTTAGTCAATGGTGAATCACAAAAAGATGTATCTGACAAAAGTTTTAGTAATGTTTAATAATTCTAGATATTCATACCATATACGTCCTTTTGTACAGATTTTATTGTCACCCAAAACAAGTAACTATAATTAAATTCAAACAGAAGAACCATAACTATCCACGTCGAACACAGTTATTCAAGACAGCTTAAACTGTGAATTTATAGATTTACAGCCTCCTATAAAACCCAATGGTCTCTTCTCTATACTTTCACCCCTGAAAATAATATCTTCTCCTTCTTTTTAATAGGTTAATTCCCTCTTGTCAGTAAAATCTCCAGGTCATGATGAGGAGGAGCAAGGGTAAGCAAAAGCTGGAGATGGTCAAAATCTCTAATGAGAGCAATCTCCAAGTTACCTTTTCCAAACGTCGATCTGGTCTCTTCAAGAAGGCTAGTGAACTTTGTACACTTTGTGGTGTTGAGGTTGCCATTTTGGTGTTCTCTCCCAAGAACAAGGTGTTTTCTTTTGGCCATCCAAGTATTGAATCTGTGGTGGATCGTTTCATCACCCGAAACCCTCCGCAAAACTCAAGAACCATGCAACTAATAGAATATCACCGTAATGCCACCATTTGTGAGCTCAACATGCAGCTCACACAGGTATATATATTTGAGTTCTAATTGTTGTTAATTCATTTTTGACGATCAGAGGCAAACTCCTATTTAATTTGGTTTTCAAATTAATAGTATTTGAAATAAAAAGTAAGATTTAAAAACCTTTTTCTTCTTTCCGCGGTAGGGATTCAAAGTAGATATACAACAAATCCACATTGGCAGTCCTTTTTTTTTTTTTTTTTCCACTTAATTCATTATATAAAAATAAATCATCGTATGATAGGTTTTTTATGATTAATATTGGATTCAAATTCATAATAAATATATGATTAAAAAGATATTCTATGTCATAGGAAATTTTAATCAACTGTTGCCGTAGAAGATCTATGAGTTGAAAACTTTTGTGTTTTAACCGATCGATCAATGGCTCAGGTGCTTAATGAGCTTGAAGTTGAAACTAAGCGAGGGGAGCAGTTGACCCAGATGAGAAAAGCTTCCGAGAGACAGTATTGGTGGGAAGCACCAATTGATGAACTCAGCCCCTTGCAACTTGCGGAGTTGAAAGTATCTTTTGAAAAGCTCAGGAATAAAGTTGCTCGGCAAGCTCAGAATATTAAGTTCCCGTCTTCTACTGCTATTTCATATTTTCCAAAGAGTTCAAGCACAGGAAGGAGCCTTCAATTTGATCTCAACAATACCACCTTCAACCCCTCCACCATAAACATGATGCCTTCTGCCTCTGCAACCTAACCAACCTGAAGATCCTCTTCATTTTCCGGTTCCTCCTCACTGAAAATCCTAGAGTCTACCGTGCATTGTAATAAGCTTATATTATTGTTTCAAAAGTTGAGATTGTTAGTGAAATACAATTTGCTTTGCATCTTCAATTAGGATTTGAGTGTTTTGTTCGTTTTATAGAGTGGGAGTATAATTCTGTGTCATGTTTAGCCTTATTTTGTTTTCTTTGGTAAACATTACCAATGCAACCTAAAATTATAATAATAATAATAAATCACATGTTTGTTTCACTTTAACTGTATGTGTGTGTTGGTGAGTGTGTGTGTGTATAAATATATATATAAAAGGTAATTAATATTTTTAATTATTAAAGGGTACTTTGATAATTTCATTTTAAATATACAGTCAAATCTAACTGTTTACTCGTGTTGACTGATGGCTTGGGGGTAATCTATTATTTAATGAAAAACCTGCATTTGTTTGTAAAAAGACAAATCTTGGATTGGTACTGCACAATTTACTATTAATTAAATATATGTAACAGTGTTTTTTTTTCCCTTTTTAATTTCATAAGTGTGTTGTGTGTGGATATATGTGTGATTCAACATCGGACGTGTGATGTGTCGATTTTGTAAAATTTGGTATCTTAATTTTCCAGAAAAGATAAACATTAATATTATAATAATAAAGAAGATCAGTATGCTGATATTCACAAATTCTTGGTTAGGAGTTGATGTCAATTCTTAATTTTTCTTTTGATCTTATCCAAAATCTGCATTGCTCTTATTTTTTTTGATAGAATTTTCTACTCGTACAATTTTGTAATATTGATCAATACATCTTGAGAAAGTTTTTTATTATATATATATATGGACACCAACAACTTAAATATATGCATACATACATATACATATATGACACATTCTACAGTACATCGGAGGTATTGATACAGTTAACAAAAAAAAAAGAGTGTATTTAAAAATTATTTATTGTAATTTATTATATCTTTATTATATGTAATTACAACTAAACATGTATAATTATAATCAATAAATGTGATTCTACCTGTTGATTGTTATAAATGTAATCTAACTCATTTATTTATAATAAGATATAATAAATTATAATAAGCAATTTTAGAATGTAATTATTTTTTTTTGTTAGGCTAGATATAACCAAGGGAACCCATATATATTATATGTGTGATTGTAATTTATTATATATGATTATAACTAAACATGTATGATTACAATTAGTAAATGTGATCACATTTATTAATTGTAATCACATATATTTAGTTGTAGTTACAAATAATAAATTATAATCACACATTCTAGAATGCAATTATATATAGAGTAATTCTACTATAAGTGTCTCTTAACTTTAAAAAATTAGAAATCAATTAAATTTATCAATTGCATTTGAATTAAATAGGAAAGAAAATTTGTTTTAGGTTAGATAATATAATGAATAAATTTGATTGATTCGTCATAATTTTTTAAAATTAGGAGACACTGATGATAGAATTACTATATATATATAAATATATATAGAGAAAACTTCTATCATTAGTACCTTCTAACTTTTTAAAGTCAAGACGAACCAATTAAATTCATCCATTATATTTTCTCTCCTATTTAGTTCAAACACAATGGATAAATTTGATTGGTTAGTTATAAATTTTTAAAATTAGGAGATACTGATAGTATAATTACTTCATATATATATACACTATATATATATGTATAAAAGTTTTGCCATTCTTTGTTTACTCTTTTCTATTTCCTTTATTGTCGTGCATTTTTATGTTTTAAAACTTGAATTATATGTATATATATATATTTTTCTGTTTTCCTTCTAATCTTGGTTTGTTTCCTTTTATATCTTATTCCTTTTTGTTTCTTACTTTTTTTTTTTTTTGGGTTTCATTCCATTTCCTATTTTTCCTATTTTTCTCATTTTTTCTTTTTTCCATTTCAATTCTTTTTTCTTTCATACTAATGTTTGTATGACTCAAATAACACTATAATAAGGCATTCAAGTTAAATTGGATCCGGTAATTTTTAGTTGTAAGAAAAGTTTCGCAACTATTTGAATAATGCCAAAATGGTGTTTGAACTTTTTGTTTGAGAAAAAATTGTACTGAAACATTTTCTTTTTCTTTTTTTTTTTTAATAAAGTATCAAAACGTTTTATCTCTAATTAACTATTCAACAAAGTAGACACAAAAGTATTGATTCTCTAAGTAAAATTTGTTGTGGGCATATTTTGAGCTACGTAAATGGACTGGTAAAAGCGCAATAAACTGACTCAAAGAGTTGGTCCAATAGACAAAGCCTAAAATCTAAGGAACGAACCCAACTCTCAACTCTCAGCTGCTATGCATCCAGCTCACAGGATTGAGCTCTCAGCTCTCAGCTCGCTATGTATCCAGCTCGTTGCTTAGAGCAGGGTCTAGCTCGAGGTCGTTCAAGACAGACTCTAGCTCGTACAATGAACAGCTCGATAAGGAAATCTACCAGAAGGGCAATAACCCAAATTGATTGTGATTCTTATATCAGAATTGAAAATAAATTCAAATTCAAATGTTGATAGATTTGATTCATGATTTAGCGGAACTGACTTTTGATTTGGTGCTAACTGATTTAGGAATGTAATTAATGCACGATTCTTTCCTATTTTATTTCAACTCAAATTGTAATGCCTCTTCCTATAAATAGGGGCTGAAAATTCATTGTATGAGATATACTGAAACAATAATATACCGTGATGCTGCCAAAATATTTAGAGAACACAGTTGTGGACGTAGGCACCATTGCCGAACCACGTAAAAATTCCCTTTGTACGGTTATTCTTCTTCCCCCCTCTTTATTTTTCTCTTGTTTTCTGTTTTGTTTTACATTAATTATAGATATTGGGCTTTGAACCGTAGTCGACCAGAAATCAACGTCGACATTTTGGCGCTAGAGGAAGGGCCCAGACTGTAATATTTAAGTTTTCAGCAACCATGGTAAGAGGAAGAACAACCAAAAGTTCAGATGCGGTAGCTGATCAGCTAGAGAGGTAGACAGACCAGCAGCACCATGATGTCCAACCGATGAAGAATGTTGTCGTGCTCATGTCAGGCACTTCTTATGCCCCTATGACAGGTGTTGTTGTAGGTATACCTCCACCAGCCTCTCGCCAGCCAGCACCATTGGATTCTATAGTCGGGGGGCTGCATGTATGACACCAACGACAGGAAGCATTAGAGAACACAGTGCAGCAACTCGCTGAGGCAATCAGGGCACTGGTACAAGCCCAAGCACGAAACGCACCCAGATCCAAGGTTGTTGCCCTTAGAGAAATTTACCAGTAGCAGCGAGAAAAAGTACCAGCTCCTGAAAGACCACTCAGAGATCAGCCACGACCTGCCAACTTAGTTCGTTCCTCCAGCTCGCGTTCGAGAACTGAAGGTCGCCGAGGTCGTGGAGTTGGGGGCTCACAAAGGTCTCGTCTGGAATATGTGCCAGATCGCAGCTCCTAGGTCGCGAGCTCGGGGGAGGATATAACCCTCAAAATCCAGTATTCGAAGAGCTGTTTCAAAGGGTCCAGCAACTTGAAGCACTCCCCGACACTTCTAACCAACGCCATTAGAATGAGGAGAGGTCCCCTTTCACTAGGGAGATCCATATACAACCTCTCCCTCTCAGGTTCAAACTCCCCAACATTTCACCTTATAGTGGGGATAGTGACCCCTACGACCATCTGGACGCTTTCGACATACAGATGGACCTACAGACGTCCAACCTCTTGGTGAAATGTCATGTTTTCCCAGTCACCTTGGGTGACGTTCCGCGGACCTGGTTCAAGAGTCTCTCAGCTCTCTGTATAGGTAGCTGGGAGGAATGTCAGCAAAAATTCATCAGCCAATACCGGGCTCTAAAGAGGCAGCTTGCACCATCCTGCTACCTCGCTGTAATATTTCAACGACAGAACGAGTTCTTGAAGGACTACATTACCAGGTTCAGACGTGAGGTCACTAATGTGAAGAATCCTTCAGATGAAAGCATCCTAACTACGATCTCAGTTGGGCTTCGTAAGGATAAGAAGCTCTATGAGAATATATACAAGTCTCCAGTGAGGGACTTGAGTGAGTTCTACGAGCA
Source organism: Litchi chinensis (assembly GCA_019925255.1). Taxonomy (NCBI): domain Eukaryota; kingdom Viridiplantae; phylum Streptophyta; class Magnoliopsida; order Sapindales; family Sapindaceae; genus Litchi; species Litchi chinensis. The sequence continues at coordinate 26,723,132 of CM034465.1, read as the reverse complement.
AACTGCAAAGGAGATTAGATGGGAGGAAACCTTCGGCTCTAAGAAGTCTAACCAAACGGATGAATTGGGCAGTTCCAACCAGCTAAAGAAAAGAAGTAATGGTGGGAACAGAGGTAAAGGTTAAAGTAACGGTGCAAATAGTCAGGTCGCTAAGAAGGCTAAGAATGAACCCAGAAATGAGTGACCTTAGCGTCAGGGTCGTCATGATAGCTACAGTACCCTGTCAGATACACATGACAAGATCTTTGCAACAGAGAGAGAAAGGGAGGATTTCAGGAAACCCAATCCCATGAAGACTCCCGTTAGGTTCAGAAACAGGAGCAGGTTTTGTGACTATCATGATGAAGTCGGACACAATACTTTACAATCTTGGGAACTAAAGGACGTCATTAAGGACTTAGTCAAGAAAGACCGCTTAAGAGATTATGTGATTCAATCGGTAAGTCTGCGACCTCAATAGCCTCTATAGCCAGTATAATTGTAGCCTCAGTGAGGCCCTAAAAGAGACATAAAACCTGTAGTGCATTCACATCGCAGTTACACCCAATGGATCATGTTTCTAACTTGTAATTCAATATCTAAAATTAATAAAAGCTATGAATTTCCCTTGTCGATGGCCAGCGACCTCTCCATCAAATTTTTCTTTGAGAAGTTTAATTAAGTCTTGCTATATTAGCTGAGGTCTGACCTATTGAATATAGCTTGACTAGAATTTAGCTATTAGTTGAGGTCTCAACATTTTGGATAGCTCCATCAATTTAGCTGTTAGGTGAGGTCTTAACCCTCTGGACAACTCCATCAATTATGCTGTTAGTTGAGGTTTCAACCTTTTGGACAACTTCATCAATTTAGCTGTTAGCTGAGGTCTTAACCCTCTGGACAACTCCATCAATTATGTTGTTAGCTGAGGTTTCAACCCTCTGGATAGCTCCATCAATTTAGCTGTTAGTTGAGGTCTTAACCTTCTGGACAGCTCCATCAATTATGCTGTTAGCTGAGGTCTCAAACCTCTGGACAACTCCATTAATTATGCTGTTAGTTGAGGTCTCAACCCTCTGGACAGCGCCATGAAATATGTTGTTAGCTAAGGTCTCAACCCTCTGGACAACTTTATCAATTATGCTGTTAGTTGAGGTCTCAACCCTCCGGATAGCTCCATCAATTTAGCTGTTAGCTGAGGTCTCAACCCTCCGGACAGTTCCATCAATTTAGCTGTTAGCTGAGGTCTTAATCCTCCGGACAACTCCATCAATTATGCTATTAGCTGAGGTCTCAACCCTCTGGACATCTCCATCAGTATAGCTGAGGTCTCAGCCTTCTAGACGACTCAACATCACTACGATAGGCGAGGATGCAACCCCCTGCTTAGCTCGACAAAAGCTCGCTGTAACGTTGACAGGTTCCGACCTACTGACTCTTAACCTTATGCTCTGGAAGGAAATTCAAAGACTTGAAGAAGCAAATTCATTCAAAGAAAACTCGCAATAAGGCGAATTGGTTTAACTATGATAACCTCGAAATGGGGCGAAAATATTCATTACAGATGATCTTACGGAGCGAGCTTTGACCACCTCCTTCTAAGCAGCCTCAGCAGCTTCAGCTCGCCTCTCAGCATCTTCAGCTCGCTACGGTCAGAGCGTCCTCAGCCTCCTCCCTGGTTTCCTCAGCATTTATCAGTTTGACTCGAAGGACTTGCTCTATTCTTTATGATCTCTCAGCTTCTACTATCGTGAACGGGAGCTCGCTAGACAACTATTTCAAGCTCTTTTTTCTCCTTGAGAACTTGAAGCCCCAACCGCTTCATCACTTTCATAGTGGCCTGAAATGCAGCGAATAAACACTTAACCCAGATAGTCGCCATGAGTTAAGTGATGGGAAAGAATCTAAAAAGGTAGCACAACAGATAGTAACGCATTGGCTTTTATCAGTGGGCTTTAGCTCTTAGTCCAAAGATCGCACTGAGAGTCGGAAGGCTAATGTTGTTGGTATATTTTGGGCTGCATAAATGAACTGGTAAAAGCCCAATAAATTGATTCAGAGGGTTGGTCCAATAGACAAAGCCTAAAATCTAAGGAATGAACTCAGCTCTCAGCTCTCAGCTCGCTATGCATCTAGCTTGCAGGATTGAGCTATCAGCTTTCAGCTCGCTATGCATCCAACTTGTTACTGAGAGCATGGTCTAACTCGAGATCGTTCAAGACAGACTTTAGCTCGTACAATGAACAACTCGATAAGGAAATCTACCAGAAGGGTAATAACCCAAATTGATCGTGATTCTTCTATCAGAATTGAAAATAAATTCAAATTCAAATGTTGATAGATTCGATTCTCGATTTAGCGGAACCGACTTATGATTTGGTGCTAACTGATTTGGGAATGTAATTAATGCACGGTTCTTTCCTATTTTATTTCAACTCAAATTGTAACACCCCTTCCTATAAATAGGGGCTGAAAATTCATTGTATAAGATATACTGAAACAATAATATACTGTGACTCTACCAAAATATTTAGAGAACACAGCCGTAGACGTAGGCACAATTGCCGAACCAAGTAAAAATTCTCTTTGTACGGTTGTTCTTCTTCTCCCCTCTTTATTTTTCTCTTGTTTTTTGCTTTGTTTTACATTGATTGCAGGTATTGGACTTTGAACCGTAGTCGACCAAAAATCAACGTCAACAATATTACAGTTTTAAATTCTATATATATTAATTTGGTCCAAAAAAGTATACATTTGGAGGGAAAGAGTGGCACCAATATACTCCTTCCACTTGGTCGACTAAAAATATTAGTAGGTAATAATAATCATAAGCCAACTAACATTATAGTTATGAATAATATGCAAAAAAGATTATACCTATTTATATAGACTAAATTAATGGACAAAAAAAAAAAAAAAATCCATGCATGACTAAACGTATATTATTAATTCTTTATATTTGGTCTTGAAAAGTATATTATTAATTCCTGTGTTGCTGGCCTGTCCTCTGGGCATCCATGGCTTCCTCCAAGCTCGGGTCTGATGAATACGGACACTGTTGTTTGGGAGGGAATTAGTTGTATTGGGATTGGTGGAGTTTTATGCGACTCTTTTAGAGCTGTCGTGGCCTAGTGGGTGTTCAGATTTTCAGGTTTTTTCTCACGCGAACTGGGAGAGCTCATTGCCATTTGTGAGGGGTTGAGGGTGTTGAAGCTGGTTTTGTAGTCTCCAAAGGCGAGTCTGATGCTCTTAATGCAATCAAGGCCATTCAGTCCTGTAATGAGTTTTCTCCTGACTTTTTGATTAATGATGATAGTAAGAACTTGTTAGTTTCTGCTGGGAATGATTTTTGTCATCATTGTCCTTGTTTAGGAAATATAGTGACCTATTCTTTGACATCTTCAGCTGTTATGGGTCGATCTGATCAAATTTGGATGGAGTGCTGCCCATTTTTTATTTCAAAGGATTTAAGTGCTGATCTTCTGAAATAAGGTTTCCTATTTTTTCAAATATATATATACACACACATGATTTCCCCTTTCTCAACTAATAAAATAGTTATAGAAAACATCATTCTGCAACTAAAACTATATTTACTAAAAATACATACTTATATAAGAAAATCTACACTTCGAGGGAAAGGAAGACACAAATTTCAAATTCCAATTCTCAACTAAATTAGACATTATCATGAAATATACATATTTTTAAACTAAATTATTAGTCACAAATCACATAAATTTGGTAATAGGATGAACTAAAGCTATAATTTGTCAATATAGCAACTACCACTACGTTACAATGGTTGCAGAAAGTAACATTTCGAAACCATTTATTACGTAATCATAAAATGTTAATTAGTTACTAAATATCAATTTTCTTGCAACCAAACTTGCCACAAGATTGAATTTATGCTAAGGAGCAAATACATAAAACACACCTAAATCATGCTAACTTAAAAAACAAACTAGACATGAGTAAATACAAGATATGCATGATACATTGAAACATATGTGTGTGTGCGCGCAAACCTCTCTCTCTTAAGAAATCAAATCTACATTAAGCACAAGTTAGAATTGACACCTCGTGGAAGATATAGCACATGGCTTACAAAAGACGCTCCTTGTTGCATAAAAAAAAGGATGCTTCTTGTTATAGGAACTAAAAATTAAGGAATAAGAGAAATAAACACATTACAAGTAAAGAATGTTTGGTCATAAATAAGGCAATACACTATGAGGTCCAAATTCATGTACCTTACATTCTCCCCTTTAGCTATTAATTATTAAAAAAAAAAAAAATCAATACATCTATTAGTTCATAAACTTGGAATTGATATGATTAAAATTATATATATATATATATATATATACATAAAGAGAGAGAGTTTAAAACACACCTCCTGATTAAAAAACTTTCAAACCATGTTAAATTGCTAGTTAATCCAAAGAATGGAATTTATGTGTGAAATAATAATAATCAATATTAAGATAAAAATAATGTGGTATAATCATATAACTAAAATCCTAAGACTAACGAGTTTATGACGAAATTTGAGGTGGCTAAGGAATAAATCTGGTACACACATAACAATCAAATTATGGGTTTTAGCTTTTTTTTTTTTTTTAACTTCTAACTTTTTTTATTTTTTTTTGAAAAAAAAAAAAAATGAATATTAAAGCACCTCAACATTATCGCAATAAGATTAACATAAATTAAAGAAATTTTTAAACAAAATGCCGCAACCCAAAAAAGGGGAAAAAAAAAAAACAGAGAGAAAACATTTTAATAAATTTTGAGTGTGGTGAGAAATAGTTTGGGTGGCAATAGATAGAGTTAGTATTTCAACTTCATATTCACTTTCGTCCTTCCATAGTTAATTGAGTGTGTGTGTTTGTGTTGGTGTGAATTTTGATGTTTTTGGATGCTGATAGAATAGGATAGAATTCGGGATTGAGAATTGAGCAACAGTAGTGAGTTCCAAGACACCAATATTCAACAGCAATTTTATGGGGGAAACTAAGCAATAGTTTATAGCAATATAGTTTGTACAGATTTTAACAACTACATGAACAATATCAAAGTAATTGCTGAGGAATACAGGGCAGGCCCCCAATTCTAGACATATTCAGGGAAGAAAAAACTCAATGGTCCAAGCTTCAAATCACACAAGGCATCTCCTGCTACACTTCCGATACCATATTACAGGAAATACTTTATAATTTGTATCTTCCATCTGTAAGAATGGCACCTTGTTGGTTGCAGCTGGTACTTGAAACCTCTAGTCAAAACAAAAACCGTGACTTAAGTCAATAGCACAGGTGAAACAAAAGTATTTCCCTACTAGTTAGATAAGTGAAAGCAAGTTAACAGCTTGAGAAGGGGGATATTACCAGTTAGTTCGCTCACGATCGCGACAAGTTGGCCTTATTTGAATGCCATGAAGATGCAGAGCTTATCTTTCATGTCATACAAAAAGTTGAAATAAGCGTATCTCCATGACCTGTTTAACATTAGAGTACCACAAACTGCCCAGAAGCCTGTGAAAAATCCAAGAAATATGCTGACATATAAACCTTCAACAACAAATTCTTCCTTATCATCATCCTGCGGAGGAATGGCTGCATTATGATCATGATCTGGTTCTTCAGGACATTTATTTGGAAGAGGCGGACCACAAAGTTCAGGATTTCCCGCATACGCTGGGGCATCAAAACTTTGTAATTTAGTGTTTGACGGAATCTTTCCTGACAATTTATTATTCGACAAGTCCAAGACTCCAAGCGAATTCAATTCAGAAAAGCTTTGAGGAATTTCACCGGTAAGCACGTTCTTCGACAAGTCAAGGGAATTCAACGTACTCAACCAACCGAGTTTAAGAGGAATCGATCCACTTAAACCGTTTCTCGATAGGTTTAAAGAGATTAATCCTACAAGACTCGTAATTCCTTCAGGAATCCCCCCAGACAAGTCGTTGCTCGAAAGATCAATGCTCTTCACAAGGCCCAAGGTGTTCTTATACATAGAATCCGTTCCTTTCCAAACCAACAGGGCATGGTCATGATAATTGCCTTCAATACCATAGGAACGTTTGTAGGACCGATCAAATATAGAGACCGGAAATGGATAGGTGATGATTGCATTCGAACTCTCTTTACGTGACATGGTAGTTAAATTGGCAAGACACTCCGGTATAGTCCCCCTTATATTATTCAAAGAGAAGTCCAAAACCTGAAGCTTAGCCAGATGACAAAGCTGTATAGGCAACGTTCCCTGGAATTGATTGGAGCGTAAACTAAGAACAGCCAAATCCGACAGGCCATCACCTATCCAAGCTGGAATCTTCCCAGAAAAATGATTTTGTCCAAGATCAATAACTCTCAGCCAACTGCAGTTGGTCAGAGCTGAAGGTAACTCTCCAACCAAACTATTGTTACGTAAATGTAGTGATTGGATATGACATCCAGAGTTCAATGATTTTGGAATTTCTCCCGAGAAGTTATTGTTTGCCAAATTTATAATGGTCAACCTTTGCCAACGGAAAGAGCAATCATGGAGCGACCCCGATAACTGGTTATCTGAGAGGTCTAGATAGCTAAAATATTTACCACTGATCCCACACAAGAAAGAAATGGACCCCGAGAACTTATTTTTGGAAAGAATTAAAGATGTCACATTTGGAGGAAGGGGTGGTATTGGACCCTCAAGATTATTGTCACCGAAATCAATTACAGGATATCCGACAAATTTCGAAGACAAATCTGGCAGCACACCCCTTATGTCGTTATGTGAGATATTTAGACGATGCAACACGGGGGACAGGTCCCAGAACCAATCAGGAATAGTGTCTGAAATCCTAGAGTTGGAAATATCTAGATAAGAAAACATGCGTTGAGTTTGGATCCATTTTGGAAAACGTGGCCCCACGGTGCAATCCCTCATGATAATGGTTTCAAGTTGAAACGGAGGGATCCAACCGTCACTGAAATTCAAAGTCAATGAGGAGGAAGATAAGTCCAAATAATTTAATCTTGACAAATTTGATACGTGGGCCTCAGTGATGATGCCTTCCAATAAATTGGTTGACACATCCAAAAGCTCAAGCTTTGAAAGGTTTCCTATACTTTTGGTCAAGGTTCCATTCAAAAGGTTGTTGTGGATACTTAGTTCTTTCATGGACAAAAATACACGGAAATTGGGTATTGAACCCTGAAGATAGTTGTTACCTATGTACAGCTTGGTGAGATGAGAAAGTTGTTGGAAACGTTTTGGAAAAGAGCCATTCAACATATTACGCTGGAGTTGCAACTCTCTCAATGATGGAAAGAGTGTGAAATCAGGCAATGAACCACTAAGAATGTTATCATTTAACAACAAATTTTCTAATGTGTGTTCGGTGCAACCAGACAAATTAGAAAAAAGTTGGGAAAGCTGTCCAGTGAGATTGTTGTGATTCAAAGACAACGTTTTCAAACACAAGCTTCCAAAAGATTTTGGGATGCTATCAAATTGGTTATAACCAAGATCAAGATGTAATAAGGAAGTCATATTCGAGAAAGCATAGTCCGGAATGGATCCTTGTAGCTTGTTGTAAGAAAGGTCAAGATCAACAAGGCTAGTACTGAAGTTTGACAACCAAAGATGTATTGAACTAGACACATGGTTTCCAGAGAGGGAAAGCTGAGTGAGAGTTTTAGAAGAATTAGTGAAAGAAATAGATGAAGGATTGACAGATGGAAGACTGCACCATCTTAACTGCAACTGAGTTAAAGACGGAAGCTCGCTGACTACTTGCAGCCAATCAAATGCTTCTGCAAGACGGATCGAATTTAAACGAATTTGTCTTAGAGAAGACAGATGAGAAAGCCACTTCAGCTTGTCAGCGTACAAGGCATAGTTATAGCTGAGATCAAGAGATTGCAATCTCGAGAGGTTGCCAAGTTGGTAAGGAACTTTACCACCAAAACCAGCATGGGAGAGATTGAGGTGCTGTAAATTCTTAAGGGAGCCAATGTGATCTGGGATCTGCTCATCTCCAAAATCATTAAGACTCAAGTCCAAGTAATTCAGATGCTGTAATTCAAGCAAGGAAGAGCTGATGTTACCTCTAATAGGCATGTAATCGGAGAAGTCAGAAGTGACTTGAAGGTCAAGTCCGACCACATGGCCAGTTCGGTTGCTACAGCGAACACCTCTCCATTTGCAACAATCCCTTTTGCCATCTTCGTTTCTCCATGAAGAGAGATGGTCATATTCGTCTATGAGGCTTTGTTTGAACTTCAGGAGAGCATGTCTTTCCCTCTTATTGCACTTAATATTGCCAGCTCCGCTTCCTGAATGGGATCCCAAGGCAGTTTTTGCGCAAAGTAAAAGCAAAATGAACATGAAAATAAGTGGAAGACACCTTTCGTTCATGTTTATTGTAAGCATGATGGGTGATCAAGTTGAAGAGATACGAGCAGTTGTTTTGCAGAATTGTTTTATAGTTCATTTTTTGAATCACAGAATTAAAATTTATATATAATGTATTAATGTTGAACTAGAAATTCTGTTAGATCACAGAAGTCAACTCACTTATCTTTAGTATTTGTATTTTTTTCCTTTGCTTTTCTTTTGTTTTTGACAAAGACATGGAAGAAATGAAGAATTCATTTCACATGATCACATAAAAATAATTGCTAGACAATTTTGCAACTTGGTAATCTAGAATTGACAGGAAATAAACAATAAGAAGAGAAAATTCTCACATAAATTCCTGCTTTTGGTAATATTCGGGACCCTCACTTTGTGAATAAGGATGATTACCACCAAACTAAAAAACATCTGATCCAATTTCCTTCATGCCAATTCAAGGTCCAATATGGTTCCAATTCAAACCTTTCGGTTGCTTGATTAATTTGCCAATCAAATATCTCTCCACTCGTTTAATCGTGCTTATGCCCCTCGAAGTGTTTTAAATTTATTTATTAATAATCCTATCATCTTGCTTGTTTTTGTCCTCGAAGTGCCCAAAAGAGAGGTCAAACTTGTTTTAAATTTATTGATTAATAATCCTATCATGTGTGTGTGACTGAAAATGGAGGGAAATAGCGAAGTCAATAGTGCTCACTTTACCCTTAATGAATGGGACTATCGTGTACGTACGAGTGAAAATGGAGAGAAATAGCAAAGTGGAAAGTGTCCATTTTACCCTTAATATGTGAGACAAAACTCAAGCTCTATTTTTCTCTCTTCTATGATATCTCTTTCTCTTTCATTTTCTCTTAGGCTTTTCAAACCTATTGATTATAGTGATATTATGAAAAACCTCCCTGAAAAGTAAATTAATCAAAAACAACTCCCAATTTTTTTTTTTATTAGGTGAATCACCCCTTACCAGTTAAAAAAAAAAAACAATCAGTGTTAAATTTGAAGGGTATAATAGTAATTGGATGAATAATTTTATTTGTTTTAATAAAATTAAATAAAAAATTTAATTTATCAAATCTCTACTGTCCATCTTAAAATAGACTGTGGAGATTAATTTAAAAAATTAAAAAATTAAATAAAAATAAAAATTTTTAATTTTTATTTAATATTAATTAATTAATTAATTAAAACACTCTTTTTTTTTTTTTTTAAAAGGCAATGTTATCTCCATTGTCCATCGTAAGGATGAACAGTGGAGATGGAAACAAATATTAAAATAAAAAATATATATACTAAAAGGCCAAAAAAAAAAAAAAAATCACTAGTAAGACCAGCTCTTGTTTTTCATCTTCTTGCTCCATTTTCTTCTTTCGATTTTTTCTTCTTCTTCTGTCTTCTTATTCTTCTTCTTCTTCCATCTTTGCTTTTCATCTTCTTCTTCTGTCTTCTTCTCCTTTTGTCTTCTTTTTCTTCTTCATCATCCATCGCCGATTGCCAACATCTAAGTTGGCATGGTCTCTGATGAAGGAGACTAGATCTAGTCTCCATCACTAGCTAACACCCATCAACCTCTTACTAGTTCTTCTCTCCGCCATTGAAGCCACCACCAACCCTTTAATCTCCATCACCTTTCTTCTTCTTCTTCTCTCTTTCCGTCTCCCTCTTCTCTTCCTTTTGGTCTGCAATGAATTGTGTTTTTTTTTTTTTTTGTGGTTTTTGTGTGGTTTGTTGATGAGAACAAAGAAGAAGATGAAGAATGAAGAAGAAGAACAATATACTGTTCTTCATTTTTTTTTTTCGTTTTTTCTTTTATTTTGGATTGATGATTGATGATGTTGGTTTGATGATTGATAATGATTTTTAATGATGGTCTAGGAGATTGATGATGGCTTGGGAGATTGCGAGATTGATGATGCGTGGAAACCCAGATTCTAGGTTTCCAATTGAATGGAAACCCAGAATATATATATATATATATATTTTGTTTAATTCTATTATTGTTTTTTTTTTTATTTTCATAAAAATTAGTTTAATAATCAATAAATTTGAAGGGCATTTCAATCATCACATTAATTTAGAGGTATGATAGGAATTTTATAGAAACTCAATAAGGGTATTTTGGTCATTTCATTATTTTGGATGGAAAATATTAACATTTTAGATGGAAAATTAACAATAGAGGCGGTTCACCTAATAAAAAAAGGGAGCCATTCTCGATTAGTTTACTTTTTAGGGGAAATTTTCATAATATCCCTTGATTCTATTGATTATGTGGAAACTTTTCTCTTTCTTCTCCTCTCTTCTACATCTCTCATTCTTTTATTCTCTCTATTATTATTTCATGTGCAATGGTACGAGAAAATTATTGAGTATTTTGAAATTTTTGTTTAAAGAAACTAGAAGTTTCTTGAGTTTTTATTAGTTCATAGGTGTTGGACAAACTTGTGTCCAAATTTTGCCAAGGCTAAAAAAAAGAATGAATTTTCTATTTTTAAGCAGATTTGTTTTATGCTATTTTATCTCTAATCGAACATTTTTATTTTGTAAATATTATCGAAAAGAAAAAAAGCTACATATTTATATATATATTTAATAAATAACAGGTTGATTCTTTCAAGTTTTTTCCAAAAAATAGTGGGATTTGAAGAGATTGTAAAACTTAGAGTATTTTCTCTAAGTTATTTTTAGTCTTAGGGATTGAGTAACTTTCTACGTACAATTTATAACAAAAGGCTTTTGAAAGGAAGAGCTTAATAGTCTTCGACAGAAAACTAGTTTCAAGTTATTGAAGGGAGTTCAAGAAGTAAGAGATCATTAAAGTTGAGGGAGCTTGCTAAACTGGATTGGTGAAGAGTAGAAACACATCATGACTATTGTAAAGATGAAGTCTTCCATTGAGTCAGTCAATTGGTGTTTGTACATTTGATTCTTTACTAATTGATTTAAATTCTCTAGGTGTGGCCCCATGAATGTAGGTGAAAACCAAACCACGTTATAAATTTTGTTGTCTCATTTAATCTTCTGTTACAACTGTTACAACAGTTGCTTAAATTCTATTACAACGATTTTCAAATTGTGTTACAATAACTTTTACAATTTGTTGCAATGATTAGTTAATTTAACTTAAGAATTTAAAAATTTAGTGATTTTTAAGAAAGCAAATTTTTCAATTTTGAATTTGTAAAATAATATGGATTTGTGTTAAACTTAGTTATCGAAATTGAATAAAAATTGAGGCTAAGGAAGGCATTAGCGAGAAGAAACTTTGTTTTGCATTTAGAATTTCAATTTTTATGACCTATTTTTCTTTGTTCAGGACATATTTCCTTTATTTGGTGCCTATTTCCTTTGTTTTGGGATCTATATCCTTAATGAAAATTCGTCCACTAGGAAAATAGAACCCAAATTGGAGGAAATATAAAGCTCTTGAATTTGGAAAAATAGATCCTCAATTCTGGAAAATATATTACATACTAAAAATAGGTCCCAAATTTCAAAAAATTGATCTGTAATTCGGAAAACTAATCCCAAATTCGAAAAAATTGTCTCAATTTCAGAAACACTAATCCCAAATTCGAGGAAGTTAATCTCAAATTTAGGAAAATAGATCCCGAATTAATTAAAAAAAAGGTATTGAATTCAAATAGATCTCGAATTTATATTTGTTATACCCATTTTCTCGATCGGCCCAAATGAGCCAATACAGGCCTTATTAACTTGAATAGAAGCAAGGGCCCAGGAGGCCCAAGGTTGGAACCAGTGATTGCAAGCCCAGCTCGCGAGGTCATCCAGGTCGCGAGCCAACAGCAGTTCCCAGAATGCCTCTTGCCTGTACCTTCAGCTCGTGGAGCTTGCGAGGTCGCCCATGTCGCGAGCTCGCGGGAACCCCCAGACCGTCTTACCTCCCCTCCAGTGTGCATCACCATGCTGATTGGAAGACTTACCCTGGGGATATCATGTATAGCAAGTTGTCAGAATTACCAACTCTCATGGTTCCCCGCCGGAAACTGTCTGCACAATTACCCAGAAACATTTAATGAGGTAAAGGTCTCTTCAAGTATATTAAATGCAGACTCGTGCAGGAAGAGAATCATCATTACCTTTACAATTAATGCAGCATGACAATGTCAGGATTAGTTGAAACTAGCCGTTGCCAGTAACGTGTATAACTTTCTTTTATATTTTCTATTGTCATCTCCCCTCCTCTATAAAGGTGAGAGACATTTTTACTGTACCGATAAGTGAGATATACTAGAGAACTGTCACTCTGCCGGAATGACCCCAGAGTGGCCGTGGACGTAGGTGCAATCATCGAACCACGTAAAAATCCTTGTGTTTCCTCTCTCTCTCTTTCTCTTTAATTCCTCGTTGATCACCTCATTAAATTCATCCAACCTCCAGGACCGATATTCTTTCACCTGAATTAATCACCACCAACCTTGAACTTCATTAATTGCCCATTTACTATCCTTCTATCAGTACGACCAGAACCTTTAATTACCAAGTTCGCCGTCTGGGCCCCAGAATCTCTGGTTGACCGTTTCCGAACGTCAACATCTTTTGACGCTAGAAGGAGGGCCCAACAGCGACCTGGTAATCTCCATTCAGTTACTATTTCACATTCACCTATATTTGTCTACCATGGCTAGGATCAAGGCAACGAGGAGTGTCGGAGTGGCAGAGGAGCGACGTGAAATTCGAGAAGAACAGAGCGCCTCACTTTCAGGAAACGAGGTCGCTCAGGAATGGCAGCAGCGCCAGCGAGCTCTAGAAGATACAGTAAGGGAGTTGACGATGACAGTTAGGGCGTTGATGGAAGTCCAAGCCCGCGCGGTGCAAAGACAGGTGGAGGTTGCACCACCAGACAGAGCTCGCCGTCGACTTTCAGAAGAAATCCCAACCCAGGAAGGAGTAGCTGCTAGGGAAAGGTCACGGATCGAAGGATCAGCTAGCTCCTCGAACTTACACCCAAGGAGAGCTAGGGGGCGGAACCAAGAGCGGGAGATCTCACCTCGCCAGAACGGGATAAGGGCAAGGGCGAGCATCGAGGGCGCCAGGCGCGAAGAGGGTAGTCGTGGGCCAGAACGAGTCCGCGGATACCGTGCAGGTTATGAGCCCGAGCCGCAGAGGGCCCCCAGACACGTAGAAGCTTTTGGCGAAGAGGGCAGGTCGCAAAACCGTCACTTTGGGGAGCAGGAAAGTACCAGTAGATGGAACCCCAGTCGGCGATCTCTGACCCAAGACCCAATGGTAGAAGAGTTGTTACAGAGGGTCCAGCAATTAGAAGCTCGACCTGGAGGCCGGACCGGGGAAGAGCGGGAGAATCGCAGGGTACCATTCACCTGGAGATCGAAACAGTACCCTTACCAGCGAAGTTCAAACTCCCCAATATCCCTCCATACTGCGGTAGGACAGATCCTTACGACCATCTGGACGCTTTCAATGTATAGATGGATCTTCAGACAGATGACCCGCTGGTAAAGTGCCGAGTATTCCCAGCTACTCTAGGGGATGCTCCGCGAGCTTGGTTCAAAGGCCTTCCAGCCCGCAGCATCGGAAGTTGGAGAGAATGTCAGAAGAGGTTCCTGGACCAATATAAGGCCTTGAGGAAGCAGCTCGCGCCAGCCTGTCACCTCGCTACCATTTTCCAGAGACAAAACGAATCCCTGAAGGATTATATCACTCGGTTCAAAGAGGAGGTGAGTAATGTGGAAACGCCCTCTGACGAGAGTATTTTAACAGCTATTTCTGCAGGGCTCAGGAAGGACGGGAAGCTGTACGAAAGCATTTACAAATCCCCAGTAAAGGATCTGGGGGAGTTTTACGAAAGGGCTGCTAAAGAAATCAGATGGGAAGAAGCCTTCGGGGCTAAGAAACCCGGCGGTCAGCGGGGTGAAGCGAGCGGTTCCCACCGCGAGAAGAGGAAGAACCATGGCAGTGATAAGCCGGGGGAGCCGAGACACCAGACTGCCAATGTTGTGGTGAAGCGAGCTAGACCAGGGCCGAGGGTGGAGCGACCCCGGCGTCCGAGCCGATATGAAAACTATAGTGTGTTGTCGGACAGGCAAGACAGGATCTTCGCCGCAGAAAGAAACAGGGAAAATTTCGGGAAGCCACCCTCGACTGGACCTCCTAATCGACGTCGGGACCCGAGGAAATACTGTGCCTACCATAATGAGAACGGGCACAATACCTCAGACTGCTGGCAGTTGAAAGATGCCATTGAAGAACTCATAAGACGAGGTTGCCTAGGAGAGTATGTAGTACAGCCCGCTGGCAGGCGACCTCAGCACCAACGACCTCAGGGACAAGACCAGCAGCCTCAGCGAGCTTAAGAGCCCGAGCGCGAGCACGCTGTAAGAACAATCTTTACTATTTATGGTGGACCCTACATGGCAGGTACATCAAACAGGTCGCACCAGAGGTACGTGCGAGAAGCTAACCATACCCTACTGGCAGAATATGGAGGAGTCGAGGGACCCACCAAAAGGGCAAAAGCGTCCTCAGACAGTATTGTATTCATGGAGGAGGACGAGAAGGGAGTACGCTGGCCCCACAACGACGCGATTGTAATCAGGGCCCAGATCAGTAACGTCGAAGTACGAAGGGTAATGATCGACACTGGCAGCTCAGTCAATGTCATGTATAAAAGCTGCTACGACCTGATGGGGTTAGGGACGGAGCAGTTAACACCTTCACTAGAGCCCATCTATGGGTTCACAGGAGACGCAGTGATACCGATAGGCCAGATCAAATTACCTCTCACCCTCGGAGAACCAGGCCGGCAAGCTACAGTTCTTACAGACTTCCTGATTATCAATAGTCCCTCAGCATACAACGTGGTCTTGGGGCGACCTTCGATGAACGAGCTAGACATGGTCACCTCCACCAGATCACTGACAGTCAAGTTCCTAACCCCCAACGGAGTAGGCTGTGTTAAGGGAGAACAACAGTTGGCCAGGCGATGCTATGAAGATGCAGTGAAGATGGGAGTTCGAGGAAGGAAAGTAAACGTGGTCTCGGGTGGCCAACCACGAGTTATCTCTGAAACCGGGGTGAGCGATGACCTCGACCCTCGCGAGGTGGATGCAGACAGGGCCACGGGACCTATTGAAGAGCTAGAAGATATGCGGGTCAGTGAAGTAGACTCGGAGAGATGTGTGAAGGTAGGAAGAGACCTGCTACCAGAAGTAAAGACTGAGCTCATAGAATTTCTGAAGATGAACCTTGACGTCTTCGCCTGGAACCACGAAGACATGGTGGGGATAGATCCTGATGTTATGTGCCACAGACTGAACATAGATCCCCAGCACAGGCCAGTCCGCCAGAAGAGGAGGCCGATGACCCCGGAACGTTATGCAGCTCTGAAGGAGGAGGTCGAGAAGCTGCTAGCTAACAAGTTCGTCAGGAAGGCCCGTTATCCTGTCTGGGTCGCAAATCCGGTCCTCGTGAAGAAGAAAAATGGGAAGTGGAGGACTTGCATTGACTTCACCGACCTGAACAAGGCTTGCCCGAAGGACAACTTCCCATTACCCAGGATTGATCAGCTGGTAGATGCGACAGCCGGGCACCAACTCTTGAGTTTCATGGATGCCTACTCAGGATACAACCAAATCCCCATGAGCCCGCGGGACGAAGAGCACACCTCTTTTGTCACTGATAGGGGGTTATACTGTTACAGGGTGATGCCATTTGGGCTGAAGAACGCAGGAGCCACCTACCAGCGACTGGTCAACGCCATGTTCCAGGACCAGATTGGGAGGACCATTGAGGTATATGTAGATGACATGCTGGTAAAGTCCCAAAAGGCAGCAGATCATGTTCGCGACCTGGATGAGACATTCAAAGTCCCCAGAAATTATCGGATGAAGTTGAACCCCCTGAAGTGTGCCTTTGGGGTAGCGTCTGGTAAGTTCCTTGGATTTATGGTAAATAATAGAGGGATAGAGACCAACCCGGAGAAGATCAGGGCGCTTGTGGAAATGAGGTTGCCCTCTAAAATCAAGGACGTACAGAGTCTCAACGGACAGGTCGCGGCTCTCAGCCGGTTCATCTCGAAAGCTACTGACAAATGCGTGCCATTCTTCGAAGCTATAAAAAAGTCCAGGAACTTTGAATGGAATGAGCATTGCGAAGAAGCATTTCAGAGGCTGAAGGAGTATATAGGCCGGGCCCCCCTCCTGTCCAAGCCAAAGGATGGGGAGAAGCTATTCCTGTACTTGGGTGTTTCTGAACACGCCCTGAGCGCGGCCTTGGTGAGAGAAGAGGGGAAGATGCAGCTGCCCGTATATTACATCAGTAAAAGGCTGGTTGATGCGGAGACCCGATATTCACAAATGGAGAAGCTCGCATACTGCCTGGTAACCGCCTCCAGGAAGCTACGTCCCTACTTCCAAGCTCATCAGATAGAGGTTCTCACTCAGTACCCTCTCAGGCAAGTCCTCCAGAAAGCAGACACTTTAGGCAGGCTCCTCAAGTGGGCCATCGAGCTTGCTCAGTTCGACATAGAGTTTCGGTCCAGAACGGCATTCAAGGCCCAGACACTTGCAGATTTTATTGTGGAATTCACAGGGCCAATACCAGAGCAGGGGGAACTAGCCGGTGATCAAACTTGGGAGCTTTATGTGGATGGATCCTCTAACGAGCAAAGCTCAGGAGCTGGAATAATGCTGGTCAGTCCAGAAGACCACAAGATCCTGAGTGCCTTAAGGTTGGGATTCTGAGCTACCAATAATGAGGCCGAGTACGAGGCATTGCTTGCCGGACTTCGCCTGGCAAAGGAGGTACGAGCTGAGCAGGTAAAGGTCTTCAGTGATTCTCAACTTATTGTTTGCCATGTCAGGGGAGAATATCAGACCAAGGGAAGGAGGATGTCGAAATACTTCCAAAAGGTTAAGGAGTTACTGGGGGCTTTCAAGGGGTTTGAAGTGAACCAGATCCCCAGGGCATAGAACTTTAACGCAGACGCCCTTGGCCCGCTTAGCGACCTCCCAAGATGCAGATCTCCTTGAATCTATCCCTATGGAATTCCTACCACCGAGCATCGAGGACGAAGATGCAATGATGATCATACAGGTTCGGCCTAACTCCTGGATGAGCTCGTTATTGGGTTATTTGCAGGAAGGAAAGCTGCCAGAGAACAAGCTGGAAGCTTGCCGCATACGAGCTAGAGCAGCCCGATACTGCATTTATGATGACAGATTGTACAAGAAGGGGTTCTCAACCCCGCTACTGCGATGTATAGATGATGAGGACTGTGAGGTGGTGCTGAACAATATTCATGTAGGTCACTATGGGAACCACGCAGGAGCATTATCCTTGGCCCAGAAGGCCCTCAGACAGGGGTTCTACTGGCCAACTATGAAGCAGGACGCCTTGGATCTGGTGAAGAAGTGTGATAAGTGCCAGAGATTTGCCAAGGTCCCGCGAGCTCCACCAGCCTATCTCCAACAGATGGTAAGTCCATGGCCTTTCGCAATCTGGGGGATGGACCTCATCGGACCTTTGCCCACAGCTCGAGGAAGTTGCAGGCATGCTGTGGTCGCTGTGGACTACTTCACCAAATGGGCCGAAGCTAAGGAGCTAGCAGAAATCTCCACAGCGAAGATAGAAAAGTTTGTGTGGGACAACATCATCTGCAGGTTCGGGATCCCTCAGCAGCTCGTCATGGACAATGCGACTCAGTTCACCAACGAGCAATTCATAGACTTCTGCAATGAGCTCGGAATCGTGAAGAGCTTCTCGGCTGTGGACCATCCTCAAGCCAACGGTCAGGTCGAGGCTGTGAACAAGATCATCAAGCAGACTTTAAAGGCCAGGCTAGAGGCAAGAAAGGGGGCTTGGGCTAACGAGCTACAGAAAGTCCTCTGGGCATACAGGACCACAGTCCGTAACTCGACGGGTGAAACCCCATTTTCCATGGTATATGGAACGGAGGCCATGATACCGGCAGAATTTGAAGTCACCAGCCAGCGAAGGGCCTCGTTCTGACCTGAAGACAATGACCAGCTGCTTGCGGCCAGTTTAGACTTAGCCGAGGAAGCAAGGGAGACAGCTCGCCTGAGGGTGGCGGTGTACCAGCAGAGAGTTGCCAGGTATTATAACAAGAAGGTGCGAGCTCGAAGCTACAAAGCCGGGGACCTCGTTCTCAGGTTAGTCCTCCCCGGGGCTCGCAAGGCAAGCGATGGGGTGCTCGGCCCAACTGGGAGGGGCCGTACCTCATCAAGCAGAATCTGAAGAATGGAGCCTATCACTTGGCCAGCATGGATGGATCAGAGTTACCCCGAGCCTGGAACGCTGAACACCTGCGGCCGTACTACACCTGAGAACTGTCAGCCCGCTCTAACTTTGTACATGATTCTTTTTGACGATTGTCTGTAAACATGCTTTCACTCGTTTTCTGTTGTATGTGTCATGTTTGATGCAGAAAGCAAACTGGTTGAACCAGCAAATGTACATGCTAAAAAGAGCAAAGCTAATGAAATCTCTTTCTCAAGAAATCGAGCTGCGATCTATCATCATATATACCTATATATATATTATTCCTTGAAGATATCTGTGCAAAAATCCAAGGAATCATTCGCAATCAAAATGCTCGCATAGAATCGCTGACCAAAGCTATGAGCACGTTCCGGCAATAAGTGTCCATAAAAAGCCTCAATCGAGGATGCCTCATCAGTTGATGCTCGACTTACCCATATTATCCTCACTAACGGAGGTTTGCGTCGGCAAGTATCAAGTTCATTTCTCAGTTCGCAGCCGCTATGTTCCGCGACCTCGCGAATCATTGCCCCGCAACCTCGCGGGAGGGGGTAAGGCCACGCCTCTCAAATATAAAGCTGCCCGCGACCTCGCGAATCATTGCCCCGCGACCTCGCGGGAGGGGGTAAGGCCACGCCTCTCAAATATAAAGCTGCCCGCGGACTCGCGAAAAGGGCTCACCCTTGAACTACGAGTACTGCCACAGGTTGGAACCTCAAAGTTCGGGAAAATACCGTCGTCAAGCGCACTCAACGCCATTGAGACACGTGGGTTAAGGAAATTCCGAGCCCCTCACTAACTGTAAGCTCCTGCCAATCCTTTAAGGCTTGTCCAACTACGTTACAAGCAGGATCAAATATTTTGCTCAACCGAGCTATTCGCTGAATTCAAATCCTTACGAGCTAATGTGTTATTATAATCACCGACCGCAGTTAGCGGGTTCGTAAGTTAGCATGATTTTCACGATTGTGGTTTACTTAACAAATTTTTATACTTATAATGGTACGCTTATTGTCTGCTAGTTGCCCATCATATAAGTAAAATGTGCATATCTACACTTGGACAGAATATTGGAATTGTGCAGGGAATCCAGTATTATAATTTCGAGCTTTAAGCTTACTGTTTGAGTTCCAACAAATAAAAAATTACAAGGGATAAAGCAAACAAACAAAATCAAAACGCCCTAGACACCAGCTGGTTCGTCCGAAGGAGCAAGATCAACAGGGGCCTCTACTGGGGGCTCTGTCGCAGGGACGTGTTCAGGAGCTGGTAAATCAGGAAGGGCCTCTACTGGGGGCTCAGGCATTGGAGGACCCTCTGAAGCTGGAGGCACCTCGAGGACCTGTTCTGGTAAAGGGATTGGGACAGCAGATGGATCAACCGGGGGAGCAGAGGAAGTATCCACATGTTGCGTGCCCTGAGCACCTGCAGCGAGCTCCATGAACTCCCAGATCATTTGGACCCCGGCTGACCCAAAGAAGGAGTAGTCCAAGTCCGGGTAGCGCTCCCACATGCTGAACAGAAATGCCCTCTCGACCTCTTCCTCGACCCTGTCCCGCTCCCGAGCTAACTTGGCCTCAATGCCCGCCTCGGTCTGAGCCAGCTTCCCCTCTGTCTGAGCCAGTTTCCCTCCTACCCCAGCGAGCTTCTCCTCGACCCTTGCGAGCTTCCCCTTGGCTGAAGCCAGGTCCCATTGTTGCTGACTTATTTTATTCTCGACAACCTCTACCTCTTTCCGTGCAGCACTTAGCTCGCCCTTCACCTGTTTCAGTTCGCTATGGGCCTTATTGACTTCAGAGGTAGCAGCCTCCCTGCGAGCAGTCTCTTGTGACAGGGCCGCGTCAGCATCTCGAAGCTTGGCAGAAAGCTCTCCATGTTCCTTTTGGAGGAGATTGACTTCATCCTGCAGTATTCTCCTCTCCTCCTCGAACTGTACCTGGGACACCCTAAAGGCCTCCCTCTCGCCAAGCTGACAATCTACCTCCCTCATCAGCTTCACAGACGCCATACCAAGCTAAAAAAGCAAAAGATATGGTAAAAGATTTTTAAAAAAGAAGAAAGTCAAAGTATAAAGGGGTGTGAACCTTACCAACGCAGCATGACGAGTTACATAGCCTACGAGGTGCCGGCCTGTGAGCTTAGCTCTCTGCAGCTTCGGGTTGCGCCTTCCCATTACTCCGGGCATGAGCTCCATGAAGCTGTTTAGGTACTCCATCTCCTTTGCCGCCTCAGAGCGGAGCTCGGAGTCTGTCTGTTCCCCCATCACTGGCCTCGCAGGACATCCAGGTGTCTCAGTACCCGACTCCCTGCCAATAACAACTGCCCCGGCCTTACGCACCTCGATGGCACCCTTCTGCTTTGGGGCTGGGGGCCCAGCTACGACCTTCCCTTTCCTTTTCCTGATCAGGGCCTCAGGCTCCGGCTCCTCAAGTGAGCCCGCCTCGACAGAGACCTCGGCCCTCTTTGCTGGGGAAGGACTTTGCCCTCCAGATGAGGCAGCCCGCTTTTGGGGAGTCGCAGCTGATCTGGTTGGAGAAGAAGCAGCTGCAGCAGGTTGAGAGGGCGCTCTTTGTGAGCGGTCTGAGGAAGTGTCGTCCACGTCGACGACCTCGGTCGGTCCGGCAGGTGGAACCGACCTGAGAGGAGGAACGGACATCTTAAGCTTTCCCATGTTGCCTAAAGAAAGGCTGGTGGAGAAGCTCGTGCTCGGGGACCTTCGTTGTAGGGGCTGCAGATCTGATTCAGACTGTGCAGGAGCAGCAAAGACAGAATGAACCTCGCACGTTTCCCCCCTTATTCCCAAGTACTGAACTATGTTCAAATGAGGACCTGTGGCAGATGGTGCGAGACCACACTCTACCAATTCACTATCGGAAGGGAAAAAATCCTCAGTTGGTCTCTTGGCCGCTGCATAAGCATCCAAAACAGCGAGCTCGTCCTTTCTAAGCTTGTATCCAGGAGTAGCGACACCTGCAAAGCAAAAGCTAGCTCGTAAAAAAAAAAAAAAAAAACTATTATTGAAGTGCTTGTGTCCCTATTAGGCTCATGTACGAAACTCCTATTATTCAGCCCGGCAAGCGAAGGGCACGTGACCAGGGCCCAATTTGACTTGTATTCTCCCACGTTGGACTTAGTGCAGCTCTGGGGTAAATACGCCCTGTAATGAGAATGTTGGCGAGGCGTGGCGTAGTAGAGTCCGTCCTTTCCGGAGATCCCCTTGAAGCTGAGAACGTTGCGGATGATGCGAGGTGTAGGGAGCCCGAGTTCGTACTTAACGAACGCCGCAGCTAGGGTGGTTATATAGGCATACGAATTCGGGGTTAATTGGAACGGCGCGAGCTTCAGGTCGTTCAGGAGATTCTTGAGATAGCCAGGAACAGGGAACCTAAAGCCGAGCTCCATATGCTCGTGGCTGATCGCCACAAAGCCCGCGGGAGGATGAACGGCTCGATCACTGGCCGCCGGGACGTTAGCTCGACACCTCAAGGGGAAGTTGAACTCCTGGGCCCAAGCCTCCAGCTTCGAAAGAGTAACGAGCGAGGGCGTGTGTTTAAAAGGATGGGGGTCTGCCCTCTCGGCGACCTCGTCCCCTCCTGCGACCTCCTCGCGGACGCGCTAGCTCGCGAGGTCGTAGCCTCGGCTTCACTAGTCTGGCACCCTGCCTGCCTCCTAGAAGCAGAAGCCCTGCCTCGATCTGTGCGTGAGCGACCTGACATCTACAGCACAGAAGGAACGACATCAGAACGCCTACAGCATGCTGAGCCTAGCAAGACACAGAAAAAGAACTCCTAGAGCTATTGTCCTATACGTCAGGTCGCACGCTTGGCCTCCAAAGGCAAGAGAAGGCCCAGGGACACGGGCCCATCAGGTACTGTGTCACCTTAAATATGTGTGTTGCTAACCCTATGTTTACAGGTACCCTACCAGGCAGTAATAGGACACTTTCATCAAAAGTCCTAAGCAACAACAATATAGGACACGGTTAACAGCCAGGTCGCCCCTAGCGTACGCAGGTATTCAAGCAACGATCACGACAAATCTCTAAAGAACAAACAGGCACACAGGGACCCACAGATGTGGTACAGAAACAGAAACTAGCAACACAAACCAGGAGCAAATCCTACAATAACGCAAAAAAGCAAAACGAGGGAAGAATTACCTTACTCGAACTGTGTGTGGCTTGTTGAGAACGGTAGCTAATTCCTGTAGCGACGGAGTCTGAAGAGGTTGTCCGACGTCGAACAACAAACCAGAAGAAGCAGAGAAGAAGAAATGATGGAAAGAAGAATGCTGGAGTCGTATCAGGAAAGCAAAAAGGGGAATATGAGGAGACCTGTGGATTATATAGGTCAGGACGTCCGTCCCCAGCCATCCGATCCAACATAAAGGCATAACCGTCAAAGATCCAACTGCTAGGCACCAATCTCGGTCATGTGCCATCATGCCTGTCAGTTACAAGACGTGCCCATTTAATGCATACGGTCCCGAGACACGTTTTTCGGCTCCAACGCCTGTGTGGACGCCACGTGTCAACGGTTACAGTGCGGAGATCGAAACGACACCAGAAGGTTCGAAAATGGGCGCCAGTTTTATGTTTGAATCAGCTCCCAGTCCGCAGAATGCACAGAGAGCTGGGGGGCTTGATGTTATACCCATTTTCTCGATCGGCCCAAATGAGCCAATACAGGCCTTATTAACTTGAATAGAAGCAAGGGCCCAGGAGGCCCAAGGTTGGAACCAGTGGTTGCAAGCCCAGCTCGCGAGGTCATCCAGGTCGCGAGCCAACAACAGTTCCCAGAATGCCTCCTGCCCATACCTTCAGCTCGTGGAGCTCGCGAGGTCGCCCATGTCGCGAGCTCGCGGGAACCCCCAGACCGTCTTACCTCCCCTCCAGTGTGCATCACCATGCTGATTGAAAGGCTTACCCTAGGGATGTCGTGTATAGCAAGTTGTCAGAATTACCAACTCTCATGATTCCCCGCCGGAAACTGTCTGCACAATTACCCAGAAACATTTAATGAAGTAAATGTCTCTTCAGGTATATTAAATGCAGACTCGTGCAGGAAGAGAATCATCATTACCTTTACAATTAATGCAGCATGACAATGTCAGGATTAGTTGAAACTAGTCGTTGCCAGTAACGTGTATAACTTTCTTTTGTATTTTCTATTGTCATCTCCCCTCCTCTATAAAGGTGGGAGACATTTTTACTGTACCGATAAGTGAGATATACTAGAGAACTGTCACTCTGCCGGAATGACTCCAGAGTGGCCGTGGACGTAGGTGCAGTCACCGAACCACGTAAAAATCATTGTGTTTCCTCTCTCTCTCTCTCTTTAATTCCTCGTTGATCACCTCATTAAATTCATCCAACCTCCAGGACCGACATTCTTTCACTTGAATTAATCACCACCAACCTTGAACTTCATTAATTGCCCATTTACTATCCTTCCATCAATACGATCAGAACCTTTAATTACCAAGTTCGCCGTCTGGGCCCCAAAATCTCTAGTTGACCGTTTCCGAACGTCAACAATATTCAACATAAATGACTTATTTGTTAGGTGTAACATGAATGAACTATTCATCTAAGTCCCAAACCATAGGCCATTGGTTCGGAACCCTACCCATTTCAATCACTCTCTCCCATTTCAAAAACATGAACATAATGACCTCAATTTCATCAAATGAATTAATCAATCTGCTTCACAAACCCAAACTTTGATGGATTCTTTGTCATCGTCATTGATTACCATTTCGCCATCGTCTTCCACTGTCATCGTTGACCGATAGCTAGCTCTTTTTTTTTTTTTTTGGTCTTTTACTTCTCTCTTTTTCGTTTTCACTCTCTCTCTCTCTCTCACTCACAATATTTATTGGTTGTAAATTTTTTGTTTCCCTTTTATATAAGGGCAATTTTTTTCCAAATACATGAAATATGTGACATATAAACTGAAACTATTGATTTAGTGACATTTTTCAAACCCACTCAATAGCTAGTGCTAGTAAAAAGTGGACTATATATATAATGTTTTATAATCAATACCTTATAACTTTAAAAAGTTAAGACAAATTAATCAAATTCGTCCATTGCATTTGAATTAAATAAGAGAAAAAAATTATTTTATGAGAGAAAATACAATGAATGAATTTGATTGGTATAATAAATGAATTTGATTAGTTCATTTTGACTTTTTAACATTAGAAGGTACTGATTATAAAAGTAATATATATATCTTTAAAAAAAAAATCCCTCCTAAAATAGAAAATAATATCACTGATTACCATTTTTTAACATGAAAAAGAGTGATTTCTCTCTCTCTCTCTCTCTCTCTCTAAAAACCTCCTAAAATAGAAAATAATATCATTGAACACCATTTTTTAATATGAAAAATAGTGATTTCACTCTCTCTCTATCTCTTTATATATATATAGCTTCTAATTGATATTAATTATAATAACAAGTCTACACATGACCTAACCTAACTATATGTTATTGGTGATCCTTACAAGTAAGTTCCTCCAAAAATTGAAAAGAATAATAATAAACCACTAATTTTATTAAATTTGAATATGTGGTCCCATCTATAACAACAATTAATGCAATGACAAGTCTACACATGACCTAACCTAACTATATGTTATTAGTGATTCTTACAATTAAGTTCCAATAAAAATTGAAAACAATAATAATAAACCACTAATTTTATTTAATTTGAATATGTCGTCCCATCTATAAAAACAATGAAAGGAAGTAGACTTGTTATAATAACAAGTCTACACATGACCTAACTTAACTGTATGTTATTGGTGATCCTTAATTAACTTTATTAAATTGTTGTATGATTTACCAGTTTTCCAAAAAACAAATTAAAGGTAAAAATTATTTTCATGTCTAAGTTTTGAGAGTGAGTCAAATTTTTAGCTATGTTTTGAAAACACATTAAATCTTCTCTAAAGTTTTGAAAAAATGTCAAATTAATCGTTCTCGTTAGTCAACTAACGGTCAAACTAACATAGACTATGATTATCAAAGGTATTTTGGACATTATGTAATTTGATTAATAGATAAAAAAATTTAACTAAACAAAATACACATGTCAACCAATGAATGGTAAAATAATAAAAATATAAAATAAACAAAAGATTAAAAATAAAAAAAAATGACAAATTAAAAAAAATTAAAAAAAAGAAAAAAAATTTGAAAAAAGAAGTTCAAATGAACCCAGAAGGATTGGGTTTATCCGATGAAGATGAACTTAGTTGCTTAGGTTTGTTTCTCTTCTTTGAATGAACCCATGTGCGACTTGGGTTCATTCATCTTTGGGTTTTTGGGTGTGCATGTGCCAGATTTTTGGATTTTTGGGTGTGACCCAAGTGCGATAGAGGCTATCAATTCAATTGATTGTAAAATCAGATGTTGTGGTGGCCTGTAGGGTGGTAATAGTTTGGCTGACAATAGAGGTGGTGATGTTGTGGGTTCAAAGTACCGGGTTATGGGTTTAAAGCATCTGGTTGAGGTTGAAGTGTTCAAAACATTCACCAATTAGATTAGTTGTGAAACCAGATTTGCAGCTTGAGGTTGAAGATGAACCTAATGTGACGTTTTGGTTCTCATCATGGTATTGACGATCTGGTTGAAGGTGATCTCAAAGATGGTGACGATTTGGTGGTTCTCATTGTGGTGGTGGTGACGATCTGATTGAGGTTGAAGATAAACCTGATGTGAGGTTAAAAACAAGCTTTGTTTTTTTTCCTTTTAAAAATATATATATATTTATGTTTATATTTTTAAGTTTATTTACGTTTAATCTTCACATTTTCCATTTTTTAGATTTTAAATATTATTTTAATTTTGAAGATTTTTCCTTTTTTTGTGTTTGTGAATTTTTTTTCTTGATATTACCTTGATTTTCAAATGACATTTTATTAAAGTGATGATGGATGAGAAATTAAATTAGATGTTGTGGGTGTTGTTTGATCAAAGATCATAAAGATTGATGTAGTGATTGGATTGAAGATGAAGACGTGAGGGTTAGTTTAGTCTCAATTTTTAAATTCATTTTATTTTTGGTTTTAGTTTTAATTTTTATTTTATTAATTTTTAAGTAACTATAATTTTTAATTTTATTAAGGGCAAAATAGTCATTGTATGTATTATAAATAAAGTGAGGGGTAAAGAAGTCTTTTCCTATTTTTGTTAGGTTTGACAGTCAGTCAACTGATTGCATAAACTAATTTGATACTTTTTTAAAATTTTAGGGATGATTTGATGTATTTTTTAAATATAGTTAAAAGTTTGGCCATTTTTCAAAATTTAAGGATAAAAATGATTTTTAATTATATATATATATATATATATATATGATTGTTACCCTCGCAGTTTGCGCATAATGTGGTAACAATCATTTTATTGAAAAACTTGTAAATGAGACAAGTATTTAATTAATAAATGATCTATAGTGGCTGTAGGTAACAATCATTTTGATAAATACAATTAATAAATGAAAAACTTGTAGCTAGAGAAGAATATAATAATCTTTTTTTTTTTTTGGTTATTATGACATATAATGAAAGGAATTAAGTTGTTGTGACGTGTATAGACTAAAAGTCTGTCAAGGATTGTGATTTTGATAGAGAAAGAAAATAATTTAGAAGAGAAAAAGAAGAAAAAAGAAACAAGAAACATTAATATACAAGTAACAACAAAAGTTAGAATCGTTGAAAACGAAATCGTAACCCGTTTTCCACTAGGTAGCTGGTGGAAGGCCATTGGCCTTTGATGTTCGAATGGTCAACAAGATAGCAACATTATTCAAGGACTATTATTGCTTCTTAATGCTAAATCAGTCAACTACATAACAAGACTGCTTGATGCTCAATTAGTCAAGTGCATGACAAAATTATTCAAAGACTATTATGGCTTCTTGAGGCTCAATTACCCAAGTAGATAACAAGATTATTCAAGGACTTTTATGGTCTCTTGATGCTAAAGTAATTAAGACTACGTACATGGACTCCAGTAGATGCAAGATTATTCAACGACTTTTATGTATTGTCAAAGAAAATTAAAATAAACCTTACTTTATGATATTTGGACTTTGGACGTCTCCTAATAATGAGTTCACATTGCTTCTATAAATTTCGATGTTTTAAATAATAATGAACACTTTGGATGTATTTGGATGGTGGTATTGAATTGGCTTAGATATAATATTATGTGCTTAGATTAGATATTAGTTGATTAAATTATTTATTAAATAAAATGTTAAAAATTATATTTTATAAAAAATTATTAAAATAGCTTATGTTATAAATACTTTGATATAAATATTTATATTTATTTTTTACACATACTATGCATGAACTAAATTAATATGATTATCCTTTTAATATCTTTTACATTTCCAGAATAAAAATTATTAGATTATAGCACATACAATTTTGGAATTAGTATTTTTTCAAGTCCCAATATGGTGCCCAACATTCATGATTAGTGCGTCTTAACTTTTCAATCGTTAAGACTACTAATCTTAGGCTCCATTTGTTGTATTTGAAAATATAAAAAATAATATTTTTTAAGAGAGATAATATAATGAATTACTGAGATGAATGATCTTAATAATTTAAAAGTTAAAATACATTAATCATTAAAACTATATGTTTGCAAATTTTATAACAGTATCCTTTTAATTAGCATTGTTTTATTGTCTAAATTCTTAAAAAAAATTACCAAAAATGCTTTTTAACTGTTAACATCTGTTGGTTCAGTAGTTAGTATGGCAGTAGTTAATGTTAAAAGTCAAAAATTGCCTTTGGCAGATAAATACCCATTTTAATGTATGTGTGAATTCAAAAATACCATTTGAAAGAAAATTAATACCCATTTCAATACATGTGTCAAAACAGCCTTTTAAAAAAAAATAATAATAATAATAAAATAAATAAATAATAAAAGCCATCCATTTCAATATATGCGTGTACCCTTTGAAAGATAAAAACCAATTTCAAAAATATCTTTGAAAGATAAATGCCCAGTTCAATATATGTGTCCAATTTCAAAAATATCTTTGAAAGATAAATGCCCATTTCAATATATGTGTGTAACCTTTGAAAGATACATTCTATTTCAAAAATATCCTTTGAAAGATAAATGACCATTGCAATATATGTGTCCAATTTCAAAAATATCTTTGAAAGATAAATGCCTATTTCAATATATGTGTGTAACCTTTGAAAGATACATTTCTGTTTCAAAAATATCCTTTGAAAGATAAATACTCATTTCAATATATGTGTAACCAAAAGTCTACTAACACCAATGGTCAACAGTAGTCTATGGAAGCCACCAAGATAAAACATGCTGACCGAAAATATACTACCGTAGCAATGGGAGAAAACTCATCTCACATGTTAGTAAATATATGTGACGGAACTTGAACCCTTATCATGGATGTGAAGACAATCCTTTGAATCTCAGTTCGACCATATCTGAACAGATTTTTCCCCACCACAGGGCATGTTAATTCTGTTGATTCAGGCCCAGCTCTACATCTTTTACAAACTGCATCTTCCAATACCTGTTCTTTACCCAGCTTACACAGAGCAGGGATAGGGTTATAGCATACCCTACATATGATAATTCTTGCCTTGGGCGGTATATTCAGATTCCCTAACGTAAGCCACTTTCTCTTGTCCACCACAGAATCAAAACCTGCCAGTAGAATAAAACAACTCAGATTTTAATTCAGGATAACTCTATAGTTTAGCTTTAATAACAAGACCCCAAGAAAAAAATAATGAACTCAATTTGGACAACTAAACGAAATCGTTCGCAATTTTTATTTTTTCAATAGAAAAACAAAAAAGAAAAAAAAAACAGAAAACAAAATACGAAAACAAAACAAAACCTAGTCAAGCACATGTTTTCTCTTTCTGAATAAGATAAAGAAAAACTAAACGAAGTCAATCGCATGTTTTCCCTTTTGAAAAATGAAAAACAAAAATAATTGAAAATAAAATCAATCACATGTGTAAACATCGCTATTCATTTCCATAGATATCAAACTTTCTCCTCATTTGAGAGAGTACTCTAACTCAAATTCTATATGTATTATGTGAAAATGAAGGAAAATGATATTGAAAGTTAGTTGACTTGTACAGTAAGAATTAATAATATTAATTACTATCAGACCAAAAAATTTAAACTGATAGAAAAATGTCAAACTATAGTATTTAAGATTTAAGGTAACGATACATTAACACACCCCCTCATGTGTAACGTAGACAGGTAACGAATAGAGGACACATGTTAAATGTTCCATACCGTATAACATATATAACGAGAAGATTTTCAAATAAATGGGGGACTAAGGGTTTGAACTAAGAACCTTCAAGTTTTGATACCATGTTAATTATTATTAAACCCAAAAACTTAATAGAAAAATAATCTAATTATAGTATTTAAAACATAAGATTACGATACGCTAACAAATAGTTTGAGTTTTAATATCATATAAAATTAGAAACTTCTCTAAATACCCTTAAAAAATGATTTTTCACTTGTTTTTGTCGTTGTTTTTGTTTTTGCTGACATTTTTTCAGCCTTCTTTATCTCTTTCCTCATTTTCTCTATCTCTTTCTCTTTCATTTTCTCTCCATTTTTCATGTTGCATTTGTCTCTTTCTCTTTAAAAACACCCACTTTATCTTTCATCAGAAATATGGCACTATGATACATACCATCCTAAAGCAGAGTGGTTAAGTACCTCTCTTAACTCTAAGAGATTAAAAGTTTGAGTCTTATATTTGTTTTATTAAAATACAAAATGTGGCTGTGAATCTCCTCTTATAGGAGTAGCCATCTTTGAATTGTAGAAATAATCATTTAAATCGTGCTATCA
Source organism: Litchi chinensis (assembly GCA_019925255.1). NCBI lineage: Eukaryota > Viridiplantae > Streptophyta > Magnoliopsida > Sapindales > Sapindaceae > Litchi > Litchi chinensis. Next base: position 26,692,582 of record CM034465.1, on the reverse strand, counting down.
GTAATCGAAGTAGTCATATTCTGATTGTGGGAGTATTTATTTAAATCATATTATCAATAATCGATTTCAATAGATTCCCACACTATCGGTAATCAAAATAGTCATCTTTTGATTGTGGAAGTAGTTATCCAAATCGTGCTATCACTAATCGATTTCAACATATCTCAACAACCTTTTTTATGTGTGCATATGTGTGTGTCTATATATATATATAGTTATTCTGTCTTTTATATGTATAAATATGTATTATGTATTTAGGCATTGTATTTATTTGATAAAATTTAAAACAATACATAAAAGCTTGATAGTGCAAGTGTGCTTACGTTTGTATATGTACGTGTATGTGTGTGAGAGAGTTATCTCTTTTCTATGTATAAAAATGTATTATATATTTGGACATTGTATACGTTTGACAAGATTTAGGTCAATAAAATGACAATTCCATTCACAAATTCGTGAACTCATGGAGTTTCACTCATAGTGAATAGATGTGAATTTTATTAAATGAGTTTATGGGTGGGTGTGGACGTGAAATTCTAAACTCGAAGTAGGTTCAAGTGTGATGCCCAAAAAAATCCTCACCCACACTCGTGAGCCCGCAAAAAAAAAAAAAAAATTATATATTAAAACAAAAAACTATGCTCAAAATGATGTCGTTTTAGGCATAGTTTTATATGCAAGTTTAAAATGACATCATTTTGAGGTTGTGTATATATATATATATATATATATAAATATTTTGTTCAAAGCTTAATCCTTTCGTTCCGTTCAATCATTCCTCTCTTTCTCCCTTCCTTTTTTGTTTGTAGCACCCACCCATACCACACTAGTGACCACATCGTCGCTACCACACCTACCTTGCAATCTTTCGCCACTACCAACCGACTCTCACTCTCTCTCTTCTCTCTATTTTGGTTATGCTTTTATCTCTTTCTTCTCTCTTTTTTCTCCTCCTCTAGCTCTCTTTTCAGCTCTTTTTTCGTCCAATTAATTCTCGTTTTCATATTTCTTTTTCGTCTCTACTTCTCTCTCTGTGAACTACTGTTCACCTTATCAATCTCTCTTCCCTCTTCATTTTGTTCTCAACCCAGTAGTCTATTTCTTTCTCTTATTTTCTATGTTTCCTTTCCTTATCCTCTCAGTTCTTCTATTTTTTAATTCTTTTTAATTTTCTTTAAAATTTATTGATAAATGATTTGCTCTGTTTAGTTTTTGATGATAAGATTTTTTTTTTTTTAATTTAGTTTTCATGGTTTTATGAGTGATTAATTTTCTTGCACGTTCAACTTCTTGTTTGGTTACTGTTGACGTTCGGAAACGGTCAACCGAAGATCCCAAGCCCAATACTTGTAATCAGAGAGCACACCAAAGAGGGGAGAGAGGAAGAACAGGAGAGATAGATGCACAGAGATTTTTACGTGGTTCGACTATGGAGCCTATATCCACGGGTCACTCTCAATATATTTTTTCAGAGTGACTGTTCTACTAAAATTTTTCAACCCTTTTTATAGAGAATGAGAGATTATAATGGAGTGATGTACACGTAAAGAAATCAACTACTCTGACATGTCATTTATTGCATTGACTAACAACTCTGTCATAGTCATACTGCATTAATTGCTCCTTGGGATCTGGAATAACATGGAGCTCGCTGGTACGAGACCTGAGAGCTGAGCTGAAGGTTGAGCTAGCTGAGAGCTGGATGCTGAGCTAGCTGAGAGCTGGATGCTGAGCTAGCTGAGAGCTGCGAGCTTAGCTAGCTGAGAGCTGCGACCTGGCGACCTGCAACTTGGCGACCTGGCGAGCTGAGTGAGCTGAGAGCTGGAGCTGAGAGCTGAGAGCTGAGCTGAGCTAGCTGCGAGCTGAGGAGCTGCGACCTGCGACCTGGAGGCTGATGAGCTGAGAGCTGGGCCAGCCTATTTGATTGGTTCTTTGGGCTTTTACCAGCCCATTTTTGCAGTCCCAAAAATACTTATAACAGTTACCGAGAAAATTCGAAAAAATTAAAGTGATCAATGGTTGTAACTAGTTGAAAAAACTTATTATTGTTTGTATAAAATATATATTCTTTATTACTTGTTGTGGGTCGATAGATATGGTACAGGTCCACCCGCATCCACACTTGTGAAGATTTTATGAGTGCGGATTTGGGCAAACTCGCTTGAACTCAAGTCGTTGCCATTATTAGGTTAATACACTAAAGCTTGATTAAATTGTTGTTGTATACTTGTAAATGGAGCTCCAAATCTCAAGAAATAAGAGAAAAGGTTCTCTATTTGTATTGCTTGTATTCTAAATAACATAACAAGTCTGTTTTTCAATATATATAACCTTTACATATTTGGTCGTATTTGATTGGTCATTCCCTAACTAACTTGACTCCATTTGACACTCTATGATTAGTGAATCAAGCTAGTTGGATTAATTTGATTGGTTCATAACTTTAACTTATCTAATACACTTCTAACAATATTTAGGGGTCATTTGTTTTTTTTTTTTTTTATCTGAAGACTAAATAGTTCTACTGAAAACTGAAAACTTAATAGTGACTAAAACTTAAAATTTGAATAACATGTTTGTTTTTTCTTACCTCTAAATATATTTTAAATTTGTTTGTTTTTTAAAGTTAAAATTGTCAGAAAACTAGTAATTTGACATTTACACCATTAAAGGATTATTTGTTATGTAATTTTAGTTAATTTAATAGAAACATTTGAAAATAAATAATTTAATATACATATTATAATATTTTATTCATAATTAAAATATGATTAAAAAAATATAGTAGCATTAACCATATTTATATATTTAAATATATTAATATATTTAAGAAAACAATTAAAAAATGAATGTTTAAATTGTAAATTAAAATATATTAGTTTAATTTCAAGACAATATGAGATGAGATATATTTAGACTTTTCTTTTCAAATATATTTTTTATAAGTATCAAAGAGAAAAATAGAAAAGAAAATTTGAGTAATATAAAATTAGGATAAATTTGAAATTATGTTATTTTAGGAGAATAGATTTGGAATAAAAATTTTTAAATATCATTAAATGATTTACAGTTAAGTGAAAAATTAAAAATTCTTACTTAATTTTTTTTAGTTTTTTGGGATAGTTTTAAATGATTTGACAATTTAAAAAAACAAATGAAAATAACTTAATAGGTATAATTCAATACTATTAAATCTTAAGTAGAAAAAACAAACGACCCCTTATTCTATATAAGATGATATAAAATTTGCTTTGATTTTTGGTCTAAAAACTAAACGGTGTTGAATTTTACTAATTATTGCATAGTGACTACAAATTGGATACTAAAGATTATGATGTTTATTTTTCTTTTAAACTGAATACTGAATTATATAGGTTAAGAATTAAAACATTCAAATATAATTCAGTTAAGTGAAAAATGAAAAATTTTCAATTTTTTAATTCAGTCATTTTAGGAGATATTTAAGTGATTTTATGACTTAAAAAATCAAACAAAGTAACTTAATGATACTCATAAAGTGGCATTAAGTATAAAGTGAAAAAAATCAAACAAGCTCTAAGGGGTTGTTTATTTTTAGCACTTATCATTTAGTGGTTCTGAATTGGATTCATCAATTTATTATTATTTTTTTTAAATGGTCAAACTACTTAAAACTACTAAAAAATTACTTAAAAAAAGTTACAATTTTTATCTAAATACCAAATCAGTTAATGATCCTTTAAATAGATTATTCCAAGTCTATCCTCCTCAAAATAATATATTTCCAAATGTGTCATAATTTTATATTTTATAGATTCCTTTTTAATGTTATAACAAATATTGCTGACAAAAAAAACTCTAAATATCTTATCTTCGAATTTTCTTTACAATTTAAACTTTCATTGTAATAGTAATTCAATTTAAGACCATTTTATTTATTTTATTTAAATATATAAATTTAATTTATTCTATTATAATAATTAATGATATTTTATATATATTTTTTGAAATGAATCATATTTTTATTTTGAATAAAAGAATTATTAATATACACATAATAGTGTTTTAATTGTTGGTAAATAATTTATTTGTAATTATTTGTATCATATTAAATGAAATTATATTGTAACTAATAGTAAAAAGATATAAATGTCAAATTATTAATTTTAGATAATTTTAACTTTTACAAACAAACAAGATTAAGAGGAAATATATATATATATATATTATTCAAATTTCATATTTCGGTCACTATTTAATCTTCAATGACTTTCAATACTATTTAGTCTTCAAATAAAAAAACAAACGTCTCCTAAATCTTACTAAATGTATACAATTATATATATGCTCATAAACTAAATTTTCATTATAATTGGCTTTTGCAAATTATTTTAACAAAAACTAGAATATGTCTCATGGGTCATGCCATGGCTAGGTTTTGTGACTGACTAGATTTCTTTTCCCCACTGGATTTGATATTTCTGTAAATCGTCTATTCCACAATTTTTTAATGCATAATCCTCATAAATATTTTTTATAAATTAAACCTATATTCACCGTCTCTAGGTTATACATATATAATAAAATAAAAAATTATATTATATTATATTATATTATAAAAAACTTTGTTTTTCGTAATTACAAATCGTCTTCAAATTCTATTGGCCATATTTGGACAAAAGAGTCGTGCGTTATATATGGTCTTTAAATCATAATTTATTAGAAAATCTTGTAGGATGTGTGAACAATTAACAGAAATAAGAAAGATATGGTAATGTCAACTTAGATCTCATAAATGAAGAGAGAGTAAGAAATGCAATTTTTCTAAGTGCACCCTTCAACTCAATTAATATATTTTTTAATTGCTAATAGATAAAAGCAAATTATCAGATCTGAGCAAGGCAAAAAGAAAAATCAAGGGAAAAAAATGGGCAGAAAGAGGGTTCAACTCAAGAAAATTGAGAGAGACGATTACAGGCAGATTTGTTTTGGCAAGAGAAAAGATGGGCTTGTCAAGAAAGCTTATGAACTCTCAACTCTTTGTGATGTGGAGGTTGCTCTAATTATATTTTCTGCGGCTGGAAAACTGATCATTTTTGATGGAAAGAGAAGGTGTTATTGTAGATCTATTTTCATTTGATTAATTTGTACTTGGGATATTGTGATTTTTATTATTATTTGGCTGTTTTTACTAATTTGTTTAATATTCTTGTACAGGGTAGAGGAAACAATTAGACGTTACATTGATCTTCCTTATCGTGAATTTGGACGGTAATGAATTTAAATTTAAAAGTTCTATTGATTCATAAATTTTGCATCTATGTGTCAAGTAATTAAATGTGAACTAAAAATTAGTTTATGAATGGATTTAAAGAATCTTTGATCATGCAAAGACTCCACGTTGCCGTCCTTGAATGGAATGAGATTTAATTCCAGGTTAAGAGTGGGGGAGGGATTAGTTATACATCTTTGATCTTGATTCCAGAGTAGGAACAAACCTTTATGGTAGGGTTTGGGTTGGGGTTGGGGATTACTAAACCCACCCTAGAAATGCCCCTATGGCATCCCCAAATTAGAGTAATGAGAGTGGGGAATTCTAATAATGTAAATGCTATCTTATTAACATAACCTAGAGTTTCTAATAGCCGCAGGACTTGTAATTTGGGTTTCTTTGGTATTCTAAAATTTTTAAAAAAAAAAAATGACAACACATATTGTGTATTATATTGTAAAAATACGTAAAATGGGCATGAGGTGAAAAAAAAAAGAAAAGCGATTTGTTATTAAAACACATGTTGAAAATGGAGAAAATAATAAATTTTTATTTTTAACATTTTGATTATAATAATGAAAACAATGTTCCTAATTTTAGAAAACAGCTTCTGAAAACCACTTGGAAAAAAATTAATTATTCTTTTTTCCAAGTTTTTTGTTTCTAAAGTGAAAGTTTGTTTTTAAAAATACATCCAAACCACCGCATTTAGTTGATATTAATTTGTAGTTGTCAATAATTGTTTGCCTAGCATATGCAATAATGTTTTTATTTAACAAATAATAAAAACATCTGTATTAGTGTAACATAATTTGGATATATATATGTAATGATAATCTGCTTATGGCTGGTAATGTTTTCTACATACCACCCAAAATTTGTTATTTTAAATTTCTTTCTAGGAAAAATCTAATTGATCGAAATTAGCAAATTAAACATATTTATTAAACAAACTGTTGGATTATTTAGACCAATATATAATTTGCATACACCCCATATACAGTAAAACTTTGTGACTTATATTACAAATTTCAGTTGTATAATGATTTGGTGCAGTTTGGTGCACTTTTCATTATTTTTATAATAGCAAATGTAACATATTATGAATTTGACTTCGATACCTTTTTGTCATGTATGTACTCAAATATCATATGTATTATCCAATCACAAAGGGTGCCTAATGAAGAGGTAAGCTACATAATTATACAGATCATTCAATATTAATTTTCTCTTTCAAATTTTAATATGTATGTATAATTTTTAATTACATAGCTATTGATCTATTGTAACTAAAACTAATACCAGACGATTCGTGGACTTATTAATCAAATGAGTATGGAAACCAAGGTGTACCACCAACTAAACTCATCTAGGTTCGTTCTTCTCTTTTGTATTCCTTAAATTTGTCATTCATCTTCTAACAAACTTAATTCCTTATTAAATGTTTATTAATTTGCTGTGCTAATTAATTTTCTTAATTAACTTTTGAGCAATAGTGACAGAAACAGAAGAATGGTTGACACTCAATTGGAGGTATCTAATTAGTTAATTATTTATTTAGTCAGCTCAATAATTTAGTTTATTAATAAGTAATTATATTAGATATAATTAATGATTCTAATTGGAATATGCAGATAATTCAAAATCAAATCAGTTTGGCCAATGTTCGACTAGAGCAAGTGGAGAAACAACTTCAGTAAGCCTTTTCTAAATTTAACCATTAACATGACCTAAATCCTGGTATGTTATGATTTTGTGAAATTATATGTGTACATGTGTTTCACTCTCCTAGGTACCTTATGACAAGTCCTTCAAGTTGTATGAAGTCAATCAACGAAATTGAATGCCGTGAAACCATCCTAAAAGAAGCCATGAAACGTGTCTCTCTTCGCAAGGTAAGCTCCACACACATCTTATTCATGATCTTCTTTGGAACATGAAATTTATAAAATCCCTTTAAAAGCAATGTTAATGTATGCAGCAAGTGCTTGAAGAAAAAGTCAACAGCGAAATAGCCTCCGAGGTATGTTCCACTTATTTGGTCATGAAATGTACGTTTAAATGTTGGTTATTGAAAAATAATGTTTAAGAAATGTCCTAATTACCAACTACCATTGTCTATGTGATTTAATGGTAAAAAGCACTCATTCAGTTTGACAAACTCTAATATTTAAGTCACTCCATTTATTTGGTCATGAAATGTTTCTTAGAATATTGGTTATAGAAAAATAATGTTTAAGCATCCAAGTTACTATTGTCTAATATGGTTTTATGATAAGGAGTGTTTATTAAGTTTAGTAATCTCTTATATTCAAATTGATATAATTATTTGGTCATGAGATGCTTGTTCGAATGTTGGTTATATAAAAATAATGTTTAAGAAATGTCCAAATTAGCATTGTCTGGTTACTTCACGTACGTGGTATTTCTAAAAAAAGGTCAAAAAGACATATCTAAATTTATTTATTTTTCCTTCTTGTGGAAATAGACACTGCATCCACAGACTGCAACTGCTAGTAGATTCATGATGGGAAGTCCAAATTATGGCTTGGGATGGCCTCAACAACAAGATCATACCCAATTTCTGACTACCAATTTAGCTAATCCAACTGGATTTCAATCCTTGAGGTGTGTTTCTACTCTATTTTGAACAAACGAAATGCATTTTGTTTTGTCAATTATTACACCTAATTAAACAAAATCCTTATTTTTTGAGCATACAGGAATGAATCAGAAAATTTTGCTGAACTGCTTCCATCCTCAATGGCCTTTCATGATACCACTGGGTACGTAGTCGGTGGTAATTCTGATCAGCTTCAATCTTCAGTGGTCTTCCGTAGTGCTGGGTACCTGGCTGGAAATGCAGTGAGTTTTGATCAACTTCCACTCTCAATGGCATTTTATGATTCTGATCTGTTTAATTATTGTTTTTTTTTTCTTTTATAAAGTGTGCAAATTATTTATGAAAGTATTTCAAAGCTCATTTCAATGAAATATATATATATATATACATATATTTAACCATCAGATTTTAGGCACTTTGTTTTAAACTATTGCTATTCAAAAATTAATTTGCTAAATAATTTTGTTAAATTTCAAAACGTTAGTTTCCATATCTCAACCAACAATATATGTAGACAATACAACTTTTTGATTTTTTGGGATAATCCCAAAACTTCATTTATTTTGATAAAATGTCCATTTTACCATCTATGATTTTATTTTTGTCCAAAATCCTCCTAACGTTAAGAAAAATACTTAAAATACCTCTTAAAGCATGTAAAATGATGACAATACCTCTAACGTTCACAGATTCCGTTAGCTTGACTTGGTTGACCGTTTGACTTTAGGGGTCAAATGGGAAATGTGATAAAAAATTAATTAAAATATAAAAAATCAAAGTAAATAATATACTAATATTAAATATAAAAATATTACACTAAAAGTAATAAAATAAACAAATAAAATAACATTATAATTAAAAAATAAAATTAAAAAACCAAAAACCCAATTCCATTTCATTGCCACTCATCATCATCATTCGCATCTCTTTTCTTCTTCTTCTTCTTCTTCTTCCACTTATCTCTTCGCCGTCACCATTGATCTCTACCATCGATGACTGTAGCGCACCCATCTCCACCAGTGCTTTTAAAACTAGATTTTGACCTACTCATCTCCTCTGTCGATTTTGACGCACTCATCCCACCTCACTGGTCTCTCTCTCTCTCTCACTCTCTCTCTCTCTCCGCCCTCACCGCGCTCTCTCTTATCTTCCTTTATCCTTCCCTTCAACCTTAACTTTTTTTTTGCTCAAAGCGTCAACCCCACCGCATTGAATGATGTGTGGTGTGGGGAGGTGATGTTGGTTTGGGCTTGATTGGGATTGATAGTAGTGGTGGTGGGTTTGATTAGGTTTGATAGTGGTGGTAGTCATGGTGATGTTGCGGTTTCAGTTTGATTAGGTTTTTTGCTGTAAATCGATGGTGGTGGTGTCGGAGTTTGACGACTGGGTTTTTGGGTTTGTTGTTATGATTGAGTTTCTGGGATTGATGATGATAACTAGAATATTGCGTTTATGAATCTGGGATTGAGGTTGACGGTGGTGGTGGTAGCTTTGATTAGGTTTGACGACAATAGTGGTGGTGGTGATGTTAAGGTTTGGGTTTGTTGCTGTGAATCGATGGTAGTAGGTTTGATTGGATTTGACGGCTGGGTTTCTAGGATTGATGATAGTAACTTAGATATTGAGTTTGTGAATCTTGTGATTCGGGTTGGTGGTGGTGGTAGGTTTGATTGGGTTTGACGGCGATTGTGATGTTGGGGCTTGGGTTTGATTGGGTTTGACGGCGATTGTGATGTTGGGGCTTGGGTTTGATTGGGTTTATTTTCATAAATTGGTGGTGGTGGTATTGGTGTTTGATAGCTGGGTCTGGGTTTGATTAGGTTTCTGGATTTGTTGTTGTGATTGAGTTTTGGGATTGATGATGATAACTGGGATATTGGGTTTGTGAATCTACTAGAAATCCAGAAAATTTGTCAATGACAAAGTTGGCTTCCTGAGATGATGATGATGATGGGTGATTGGGACATTGGGGTTTGGGTTGTTTCATTTTATTTATTTTTTAATTTTCCTATTTTTGGTTCAATTTAAAATGTTTTGATTTTTTATGTTTTTTTATTATTTGGATTTAATACTATTTCTTTTAAATTTTAAAATTTTATATTATATTATTTAAATCAAGGGTAAATTAGATATTTTAACTTTCTCTAACATTTTCATTAAAAAAATCGACGGTAGGTTGATTTTGGATAAAAATAAAACTTTAGTGGAAAAATAAACATTTTTTCAAACTAGAGCAGGTTTTTTGGGATTAACTTTTTTTTTTTTTTTTTTGGTTGACAATACCTAGAGCACTCTCTAAAGTACTTTTAACTTAATTTTCACCATACTTAATATTACACCACATTAGATTAGTTTAAGGATCAATTTTGATTTTTTAATGAATAACCAATTTTTTTTTTTAAACAAACAATGGCTGTATAACTCAAGAAATGTCAATCAACTAATATAAGTAAATGATTACAGGGAAGGACTACTGGAATGACTACAGAATCAAGCCAAGTAGTCAGCGATGCCGCTGAAGGCAGTCAGGGCGACTCTATCACTCCCATGATTGATCTGAACTTGCCTTTTGCAGTTTGATTACAAATTAGTCTCAGAATTTAGGGGAGATGGTAATTATCTTTCTGATAAAAGTGTTGCCTTAATTAGTCGCCTCATTATTATTATTAGTTGCATATTTGCTCGTTTATCATGTTTGTAACCAAAGCTCAAATGATATGTAAGAGTGAAGCACATTTTAAGGAAATTATGATGTAATTTTTATAATCAACTTTATTAAATCTAATTAAGATAGGTCTCCAAGTACTAATGGTGAGGAATCAATAGATTGTCGTCAGAAACAAAGATAAATATTATAACACAATATTAACTATTACTTCAAAATAAAATTTACAATAATATATATTTGATACATAATTGTATTAGATGGATTAGCAGGTTGGGAGGTGTACATTCCAAACATGATCCATTTACTTAACGGGTATAAGGTATTGATTCATTTGTGATTTGATTTAATAACGTTTAACACAAACCTACTGTCAACTGGCTGCTGGCGCAGTGGAGCGCCAGCAGCCAGCCCTGCCTCCCTTTGTAAGGGGGCCGGGTTCGACACCCCTACATGTATAATATTAAATAATAATAAATAATGTAATAATTTATATAATAATAATAATATATATAATAGTATTTAGTCCCATCAATTGTGTGGGTAGTTCTCCCACCCTAGTGTGGGTCTTCCCTCCCACCTTCGTGTGGGTAGTGGTCTCCTAATTGGGAGTAGTCTTCCGGACCGTGCCACTAGTGTCCTATCTCGATTGGTCCCGAATATTTCCTGGGTCTATCCCAGATATAGTTCATTTATTCAAAAAAAAATACAAACCTACTAATTTTATATCGTGTTTATATTGTATTACCAGATCGAGTCAATAATTGTCACCTCTAAATATAAATTTTCCAAACGTCCACATCATCTGTTGTCTTTTCTTCATTCTTTATCTTTCATTTTTTTATATATGTATTTCATTCAATATTATCTTGAGGCGAACAAAGGTAAACTCGGATGATTTGGGCTCAATTATTTTATTGAAGTAGATAAATTTCAAATTTTAAAAAGAAACAGAAAATCTAATTAAACATTGGAATATAATATTGATAAAAGAAAATTAAAATAGATGGTTATAATTCGTCTACAACGGATATTCGGCAAACCACCTTGAGATCATCGCAAGGCATTCCTTTGGCCTGTACTCTGGAGCTGTGTGCCCTCCTCCCTGCACAACCCAAAACCACACAATAATTAGCTTTATACTTATTACCACCATTATTTAATATTAAAAAAAGACAAAGAAAAAAGGTAATTGCTACAACGTATTCTTGCCTTTATAGTGGCAAATGTCAAATGGTAATCATTCTGTGAATACACCACAGAGTATCTGCAGAAACCAATTTACATAATGACCATCCAATGATATTTTCAAGGCTAATTAAAATACTGTAAAATCACTGACTGGTTTAGTTGGATACTAACCCGGCAACTTGGCCATCAACGAACCATGGTTGCCAACCATAATCAATCGTCAAATTCAGAGACTTTATCCATTTTTCTGTGCCCACGTATGGAATTGCCATGTCATGATCGCCACTGTGTTACGTAAAAAGCACTAATTATGTTAAAATTAGATTTTAAAAAATTAAAAAAAGAAGAAGAAGAAGAAGAAAAGGAATTGCCGATCCTCTGGATGGTATTACCTGTAAACCAAAACTTGATAGCAGTTCTTGGACAGGCTTCGGTGATAAACAACACTACTTGGGACATCTTTTCTGTAGGACAAGCTTTTGTTGCATCTCACCCATTGGTTCACTGTTCCCTGCACCTCTTCAAAGAAAATGGGTGTATACATCAATTAATGCTACAAACTCAATAAATTAGTCTTTTTATATTGTAAGACAATTACAATATTTTACAAGAAGTTAAAATAGTTTTAAAAAGTAAAGTACACGAATAGGGGCGGATAAGAAAATGGGAACCCATCAAAATTGAAAATGGACAAGAAAAATTGGGTCGGGTCAGTTTTCGATTTGAAAAACCGAAGTAGTCAGCACCGACCCGATCCATGTCCACCCCTAGACATGAATCATATCTGTATTTAAGCTTTATAACCCATCATTAAAAACTACTTAAGGAAGTTTAGATTAACAAAGAATCTTTTAATTGGGAAAAGAATATACCTCTCGAATTCCAAGAGCCTTTTGAACGGTTTTATCATTTGCCCAAGAGTATACATAGATATAGTTTTGATTCTACGAAAGGGAGTATTATCAGTATATAATCAAGTTTATCAATTAACTGATAATATATATGACTATTTAATTAATTGATGTGAGGAGTTTTATTTACTCGACACCAGAGCGTTGAAGAAGCTTCATAAGTTGGTGAAAGGAGAAAATCCATGGGATCATCATGTTCATCTATAATACTGCCACTCCAGCTTATTGGCGTTGGTTTTGGGGCATGTCGGGCACATTTAGGTTCCAGAATTTGTGGCCTATTGATTCGTTCAGTGCACTATACATGGAAAATTAATTATTCGTTAATGTTAAACTAATAATTTGTATGGTATTTTACATTCTAATTCATGAGTGTCACTTCAATTTAACTGACATGTATAAGCTAAATTTGAAAGACATCTCTCCAAATTAGAATATAAGTTGAAATGCTTAATATTATATATTATTAATTATTGATAGTGCTAGATACATCACTAAAAGAATTTGTGGCATATTAATTAACGTTTCATTGTTTTGGCAAGGTCAGGTTTATTTAATTTTACATACCTGCGTAACATTTTGAAGATCGGCTACACATAAACCGTTGTTGGGATCTACATTTATGTACTCGCCCTTGCAATTTCGTTTGACTGACTGACAAAAATAGAACCGTTACAATTGTCAACATGGTGCAAATACATTAACAGAAAAAACCAATTAATTCATAAATTTAAAAATAGCCATTAACCCTTTATTCCAAATGTACAATTAATTATTGTACAATCATGGTTTATAATTATTAACACACTAACAAGATAATGAAATGTGTTTTAGTAGATTTAATTTTGAAAATAAAAGCAGTATATAATACATGCACAAGAATATTTAATAGGGAAAATTCAGAAAATCTCCTAAATTAGAAAATAATGCTTGTCAACCCCAACTTTTAAAACCATTAGTTCAAAAAACCAAAATGTTAGTTCAAAAGCAGTTTCCATTAAAAAAAATGATTTTGTCACAAATCTAGAAAAGGTCAAAATATTGTTATTTATTGTATTAAAAAATTAAAATATATTACAAAATTAAACATTAAAAAATTAATTAAAGCAAAAACCAAAAATCAAGGTTCAACCTAGATTTTCATACTTTGAAGATCTACGTTCATTAAAGCAGAAAAAAAAAGAACAATATTTTGAGGGTAAAAAAGTGGAAGATTTGGGTTGATTAAAGGAAAAAAAAATAAAATAAAAACAAAAAACACAACAATAATTTGAAAAAAAAAACAAAAAAAAAAAACCAAGAGAAAAATTAAAAAACAGTAAACAAACCTAAGCCAAACGAATGACAAAAATTAAAAAATAAAAAAAAAAAAAAATCAACCCAATCTTCAAGATTTTCGTTCAAACCCAAGTGAAGCATCTAGATTTATAAATCAACCCAAATATTAAAGATCTCCGTTGAAGATCTAATAACTCATATCTTCAATATTTGAACTTTTCTTGTATCTTTCGTGGTCCCCTTATCTTTAAGGGGTTGTTGTTATAAAAGTTTTTATTAAAAAAAAAAAGAAAAAAAAAAAAGGAAAACTTGGAAACGAGAGATGAAGAAAGAGGAAAAAAGGAGCAGCCGTTCTCTCATATTGAATGACATTTTTGTCCTCACATGATGACAAAATAATAAAATTATGTGAGAGTAATATTTAGCGACTTAAGCATAGTAAATATTACTGAATTGAAAGAGCTATATCTATCAAAATCAAGGCTAGATCAAAACCTTTCAAATTTTTTCATCTGTGTAAATGCTGGCTAATCGGCATATTTATTTCATCTCTAGGTTTTGATTTAATCAGAGGACCACGTAAATTTCTCTTCTTTCTTTTTTTAACGAAGTTACTTGTAAAATTTTAATTTGTTTGGGTTATTTAAAAAATAAGGAGAATTATAAGCTGGAAATTCACCTTGTAGAGTTCATAGGAGATAAGTGCCTTCAGGTAAGCAAACCGAATTCTTGAGTTTAAGTCTTTATCTTCATCTGCGACTGGGTTGCCAATCACATATCCCTACAATACATAAGAAGAGACCTATAATGACATTTATTTGCAACATATTTGAATGCATTACAAATGATAGTATCATTATTCAATAAAATAGTAATATTGCACAAAACGAAGACAATTTATTTAACTAAAACTTACTTTGAGATTCACTCTTGGCTCGAGCCCAATATCAATACCTACAATAAAACTGCTATGATGACATGAAAGTGGTAATTAATATAATGAATTTCAAATTTATGACCGAAGAAGAAGATGCTGGTCTTCGGCATGTAAGTTACCATAAGATATTTCTTGAACAACCATCGGAACAATTTTGCCTGCATATGAGTCACCGGCAACATAAAGTTGATTTGAGAGGAATTTGGAATGAGTTATAAGCCACTGCAATATTCTCAAATATACATTAAATAACATCATCAGTATCTCTGACGACTCTGATCTACTAAGACTTAACAGTTAAAACAATATTATAACACTTACTTTTTTGAGAAAAGAATAGGTTTGTTCTACTGCAAGTGTGTCACTCATGTCATAACCTTGCCAAGTTGTGGCGTAAGAGAATCCAGTGCCTACGGGTTGATCTAAGAATATTATGTTGGCAACCTGTAGATTTGCATATATGAGATGCTCGGCATAGGTCTAATTATCTTGATTAATTGCACACAAAATATAACGCAAAACCTTCGTCCATGAGTATGTGTTCAATAAAAACTTTGGTAACTGTCCCCTAGAATTTTTGTAGTCAAATGCTAATGGCCCTGCAATACGTGAACGTCTAGTTAGGGAGAACCAAGTGAGGACAAAAAAAAACATAAGAAATAATTCAAACAAAGAAAGATAGTGGCCTGAGGATACTGCAATTTGTTTTATAGAGTTTTAAAAAATAATAATAATAATTAATTTTCGTTATATTCTTTCAAAAGTCAGAAGTCTTCTGCTCCCTTACTTTTCAAAAGTCAGAAGTCATGAAGTCTTTTTTTTTTTGCCTTTTCTTTTCTTTTTTCGGTTGGTATGTAAAGTGCTTACTTTACATACCAACCGAAAGACATGTAGCCTCTTCCCAGCACGGGAGACCCACCTTGAAGGACCGACACTTCAACGCTGCTCCTCTAGAGAGAAGCACAAGAAGACTTCTCTAAAATAATTTAGTACAACAAAATTTGAGTTTTTATCATCATATTATTCATGTAAGGGAGAATTGTAAATTATTTATAATGTTTTTATGGATTTATTATGGTGATGAAATTATTTTTTGAATTATAATTTATATGTGTCTATTATTGTACACTTAATTATATGATTTTTAATTGTAGGGATATTATCCAAAATGTCCCTTGAATGAAAATTAATATCAAACCACCCCTAATTTTTAAATAACCACCCAAAAAGACCCTGACGTTAGTGGGTTGGTGCTTTCTTTTCTCTCCTCCCTCTCTTCCCTCTCACCACCATCCCTATCTTCCATCTCACTCTCTCTCTTCAATCTTGTCACTCATTTTTAGGGGTAAAATGGTAAAATGGTAATCTAATAAAATAATTAAAAATTTTAACACCGATTGATTAAATTCTAAGGGTAAAATGGTAATCTAATAAAATAATTTAAAATTTAAAATAAAAAATTGATAAAAATTATAAAAAATAAAATTAAAAAATCAAAATAATTTAAAAAATTTGTAAAAAAAATTTAAAAATAAAAATTAATAATTTTCTAAAAAATTTAAATTGATTTCCATCGTTCATCATACATGATAGATGGTGGACATCATTTAAATAAATAAAAATTATTTTTAAATTAAAAAAAAATTATGGCACCTTCAATTAATCATCAACATCAACAAACAATCCATTCATCTTCATTAAAAAAGAAAAGAAAAAAAAAAAACCCCACTTCCATTAATCATCCACTACAACAAGAAACAATTCATTCATCAACCAAAAACAATCCACTTCCAATAACCATCTCCTTCTTTCTCATCTCTTTTCACTTTTTAGTTGTTTTTTTTTCCTCCTTTTTCTTTTCTTCGTTTTCTCGATTTCCAACATGCTGGAAAATGTTTCCTCAAAAAATCAAGGTTTCCAAAAAGGGTTTCCAAGACCCAAAAAAATCATCCCCTAAACTTGAAATCATAATCCCTTCATCGATTCAACACATCAATCCCAAAACACAAAACACATCAATCTCAAATCAAACCAACATCACCCAAAAGAGGATAAGAGGAGAGAGAAAGAGGAGAGAAAGAGTGACCAAGAGAGAAAGGTCTTCTACCACCATCCATCAACACTGCCACCGTCATCGTCGATCGACAATAGAGAGAGGAGGAAAGAGGAGAGGGAGAGCAAGAGTTTTAATTTGATTTTAATTTTGTTTTAGTTTAATTAATAGTTTAGTTTTTTATTTTATATTTTTTTATTTAATAATATTATTAATTAATAAGTTAAAAGGTATTTTAATCATTTCATGATGTTGGACGGAAAATGTTAATATTTTAAATGAAAAGTTAACAGTAGAGAGTGGTTTACCGGATAAAAAAATGGATGACTAATCTCAAATAGTTTATTTCTCCGGGGTATTTTTCACAATATCTCACAATATTCCTATACAGAATGTGATAGAGGAACATACCCTCGAATATCCTCATCCGGCATTTACCTCAAATGAGGATTTCGAGAGGAGATATGAGAAAGGGAAAGGAATGGGAATGTAAAATGGTTGGATACCACGTTGACAAAGTTATAGATTTTCCTCAATAAATCTAAAAATAATTATTTGAGGCAAGACGACTTGGAACAAAAGAATAATAATAATAATAATAAAAATTACCAATTTCGTAAACAAGGCCAGAGAAGGCAGAACAGCCAGGGCCTCCTGTGAGCCAAAGCACAAGAGGGTCATCCTCCGGACTTCTCTCTGATTCAATGAAGTAGTAGAACAACTGCACTTCATCCAGCTCCCCGACCCCGATATACCTTTATTCCCAATCATATAAGTTATATAAAGTAGATGATAATACAAAAGCTATCCGAACATATTAAATAGATATAACCAAAGAAAAGTGTAAACTCACCCAGTTTCAAGCTTGAATGGAAGATCACCGGGAAATCCTGGCAGGTTTTTGATGATTGAATATTGTGATGCCAAAATGTTGTAAGGAAGCAATAAATAAACAAGTACACATGATAACAAAGTGGTAGACGCCATGCTGGCTCCTTGTTTCCAGCAACCCACGATTAATAAAAAAAATGAGACCAATAATTCATACCGGAAATGATAGAGTTTATGGGGGATAGTGTACCTGCCCTTTTAACATAGGGTGTTAAAGTACCAAAATGCCCTTACTTTATGTAGTTAGTCTCCTAGGTTTTGGATTTTGAAAACAAAACTATGTCTGTAAATAAAGATAAAATTATTAGAGATGATAAGAAATAGAACAGGATTTTTCCATATCCCTACGCCCTCTCTACCATCCCTAACCTTACCTTTTCCATCCTTTCACTTTGCATGCACCTAGGGATGGCAACGAAGTGGATTTAAACGAGTTTGCTCAACTTTGCACCTAAACTAGCGAAAAACTTTTGTACCTGCTTTGTAGGTTAGGGTGTGGGTGGACTCGAACGTCACCCACAAACCCATAACATTTCAACAAAAATTTTTTAACATCAATTTTCATGCAATTTTTTCCTCAAATATCACCTTAATAAGTACAATGATATAGTTTACAGATTTCGAGAATAACATTAACCACAAAATAAAATTAATTTAATGATCTAACTTAAATACAAGTAACATAATAAAATCAAAATAAATAACATAAATCTCATATATAAATCCAAATAAAACACAATATACCAATGCAAGCATTGGCCAAATATACATGTTTAAGGTATAAAAAGTTTTTATATATACTACTCAAAACAAAATTGTTTTGAGGATACTATATCTAAAATAAAATTAGCAAATATAAATTTTATTTAATATTGTAAAGAAAAATTTAATATTGTGAGTTTGACGGTGTAGGTGTGGATTTTCCACAGCACCTGCACTCGAACCTGTTACGAGTTCTGAATTTAGCATCCACACCTACTCACGAATTCATATGGTAAAATTCACACCAATCCCTTATAGATGGAAATCTGCAGGTTCATGAGTTTGCGGGTAGAATTATCATCTCTACATCTACAGCCTCAACCTCACCTCCTCTTTTGACACTTCTGATGATTCTTCCTCTAACAACCACTTCACCGCCATCTTTACCTACACTACCCAAACAACCACAAGCATCCCCTCCACAAACACCAACTAAATTTGCTTACAAACACTAACAAACTATAATATGCAAACACACACTAACTAGATCGAAGAACAATCTAGGTTCTTCGATATTGACTTGAATCAAATCAAAATCAATCTGGTTCATTCATGAATCGAAGAACCCAATTGTTTTTCTATCCGGTTCAAGGTTCTTTGATATGATAATTTTTTTTTTTAAAATTTTCTTTTTAAGGTAATCTCTACCATCTATCAGTGTGATGGGTAATAGAGGTCTAATGTATTTTTATAAATATGTTTACTTACTTCATTGTGTTGTATTTTATTTTATTTTAATTATATTTAAGGGTATCATAGTCTTTACACCAATTGACAATCGCAATTGTTAAGATTAACACTTTTTTTTTTAGTACAAGAACTGTATCTGGAACAGACTCAGGAGACTTTCGGAACTAACCGAAATATGATACTAGTGACATGGCTCGAGGAGGGATCCACCCACACGGAGGTGGGGGAGAGACCCACACTAAGGTGGGAAAATAACTCACACAATTGGTGGAAGATCAATTATTATTATTATTATTATAAATATTATTATTATATTATTATATTATAGAAATTTGGATTTTGTAGGATGGGGTGTCGAACCCATGCCTCTTACAAAGGGAGGCATGGGTGGTTGCTGGCGCCAACCAACTGCATCAGCAACCAAAGACAGGTTAACGTTTTTTTTTTTTTTTAGTACAAGAACTATATTTGGGATAGACTCAGGAAACTTCTGGGACCAACCGAGATATGACACTGGTGGCACGGTTCGGGGGACTACTCCCAATTGGGAGGGATCCACCCACACAAAGGTAGGGAGGAAGGGAGGAGAGACCCACACTAGGGTGAGAAAGCAACTCATACAATTAGTGAAAGACTAAATATTTATTATTATTATTATTATTATATTTAACAATTTAGATTTTGCGGGGTGTCGAACCCATGCCTCTTACAAAGGGAGGCATGGGTGGTTGCTGGTGCCAACCAACTGCGCCGGCAACCAAAGAAAGGTTAACACTTTTTTACTACCACCGAATAATCAAATTGTAATTATCATATAAACTTTATTTCGTCGGTCAATAGTTTAAGCAGTTTATAATTTGCTAATAAAACGTGGTCAAACAAAATTTGTTCAAACGTTGCATCCATAGCTCACATGAGCATCAATCTGCAACGTGGTCCAGGCAGATAGATCTGCAGAGATGAAGACATGAGAGTAAAAAAAAGGGAGAAGCAATACAAATAAATTGCAAGTGTCCCATTTGAAAAAAGAAAAAAGAAACTTCAGATTCCATGTCTGAATTAAAGTAATACAAAACCTTGGCTGGACGGAAGTAAATGCATTAAAAAGGGGCCCTTTATGATCCGTGATCATAGAAATAAATAGAAAAATGAAGACCCCTCTATGGTCTGTAATCATAAACAGAAAATGAAGAGATAATTTAATCCTGAACAACTGGACCTTAAAATTATAAATGTCGTCAACCAAACGCAACGCGCAATGATATAGGCCCTGACAAAAAACAGACATGCTACGTGACAGGCTGCAAGAGAGTTTTTTAAAACTTATAATAGAAAATTACGAAAGAGTCCTTAAAGAACTTAAAAATAAAAAAGGACACCTACAAAGTAAGGGTGGCAATTTGAAACCCAATATAATGGGTCGATATGAAATCGACACGATTATTACAGGTTAAAATTGAGCATTAATGAGTTAGGTAAATAAACAGGTCAACTCATCTAACCCGTTTAATTATCATATCGGGTTCGTGTTCTATTTAATGGGTCATGGGTTGATCCGTTAAATAGGGGTAAAAAAATAATTTCATTTTAAAGGAGTAATCATGTAATTTTAGTGGTAGGTATATATACAATTCAAACCCCAACCTAACCACAAGTCTCCAAACTTCATTTTTCAATTTTCACCTCCAACCGCCACACCCACACACACTCCTCCACAGTCCACTCCCGACTCCACCTCCACGGCTACACACCACACGGTCACACAGCCCATACCAGTCAATGCCTACGTCGATCATCGCTACCACACCAGTCACCCAACGCGTCTCATTCGTCTTCATCGTCTCCACGCTGGTCGTAGATCTCCTTCATCTTTATCATCTGGTCGGTGGTTGCGACATCTCAAGTAATACCGATCACGGATCTCGTTCATCTCTATTGTCTGGTTGGCGATTGCGACACCTCAAGCAACGTAGGTCTTGGATCTTGTTCGTCTCCGTCATCTAGTCGGCGGTCACGACATCTCAAGCATTGTCCGTTGTCTCCACAACGGTTGTGGATCTTTTTTATTTCCATCGTCTCTACACCAGTTAACGATTGCAACAACGACATCTCCTTAAAGATTTTTTTATAATCATCTTTGTGAGCATTTGTATTTTTATGGTTTGGATTGTATTTGTGGATGATTGTATTTTTTAGGTCTTATGTATCTTTATTTTAATTTTATTTTTTATTAGATCTATATTAAAATTTAAATGTATTAACTATTGTTAAATAGGTCATAAACGGGTCATTAAACGTGTCAGTTAAACGGGTCATTAAACGTGTCAACTAAACGGGTCATTATTCGTGTCGGTTAAAAGGGTCAATAATATGTCGGTTAAACGAGTCATTAAATGGATCATTAACGGGTCGATAAACAACCGGTAAATAAACGGGTTAATTGTATCGTTTTCATGTCAATCCATTAAGAATCGTGTCATGTTCATGTTGAAGGGATTCGACCCCTTTAGTTATCATGTCGTGTTCATGTCATATCAAAAATTATCGTGTCGTGTTCAACCCGACCCATCAACCTAGATTGCCACCCCTACTGCAAAGTGTAGACAACAAAAGTGCAAAAAGACCTCTGCATAAAACACTCAATCATAACACATCAAAATTAAGAAAGTCTAAAACTCATCTTCCCCAAATCACGTGCAACTGAAACTCTGAAAGTCTTAATTTCAAATTTGCCTAGAAATTCATCATATACCGAGAATACAACGTCATATAAAGAAAACGAAACCAATGAAGCAACCCCCAAAAAAATTAGTCAATACGGTTACACTGCAATGGACTAAATGTTGTCCGTCCACCTTCTTTCCCTTGGGAGGTGAGTGATTCGACGTCCTCTTCCATGTAATATGACTTTTCTTCCTACGTACGTGTGGACTGTCCCCTAAGAAGAATGATAAGGATGTTGGAGTTGATGAACTTGTTGAAGTTAACCCATCTTGAGATAAAAAAGTTGAAAGGGCTAAGTCAATCTAAAGAGTTTTTTGGATTTATCTAAGCACATGAGACCTTTTATCAAGTTGTAGCTTTATTATAAATCTATTTGTAATTGTGTTGGTAACTTTTATCATTTAATCTTTTTCGTGTGCTTGGAGTCTATCATGTAATCTGTACTCTACTATTTATAGTGAATGTGAAATACAAGTATACAGATTCCATTTCACAAAATTATCTAATTTCTAAATATCTTCACTTGGTATCAGAGCCAACCAAGACAAACGTCCAAACTCCTCTTTGTTTAACATGTCAACGGAAGCTATAATTAACTTAACTATGATAGAATCCCTACCCACAAAATCCACATCCTTAACAATGCCTATTTTTAAACATAACCATCTCTTCTAGCTCATAAAATCCAATTTGTTTCTCCCTTGTCAGTAGCCGATATCTTCAATCCTTTTGGTGGCAAACTCAGCCACTCAACAGTGATCAAACTAGATCGCAAAAATCATCTTATTTGGAAATCAATAGTTTTTCCAATTATCAGAGGTTACAAATTGGATGGCTATATTTTAGAAACAACTCTTAGTCCTCCAAAACTGCTTTCAAAAACTTCAATAAACTACCTACCCAAACAAAATCTAGCATATGAACACTAAATGATACATGACTAGCTTTTATTGGGCTGGCTTTTAAGCTTAATGATCGAACCGATACTTGCTAAAGTAGTCAGTTTAACCACATCTCAAAAGTGTGGACAAAACTTGAAATAATGTTTGCTAATCAGAGTATGGCAAATATGTTGAACTACAAACATCAGTTATATCATACAGTGAAGGGCTCATTAAACATTGATAAGTATCTTACCAAAATGAAGAGCTTAGCAAACCAAATCGAAGTGGCATGACATCCTTTATTAAATTTGAACTTATAACTCTTGTTTTGACAGGTTTGGATTATGAGTATAACAATGTTGTGTCATTAATTACACATCAAAAGGCAACAATAAACTGGTCAGAAGTGGAAGCAATATTGATGACATAGGATACTCATATTGAACAACTACATTCCCAGAATTCTATTTTTGCAAATTTAGTCACACAAAACAAATCAGGAACTAATGGAAGGCTTAAAGATCCTTAATCTCATAATAGAAATGGTCGCTCTCCATATCAGGGTAATCCTCGTGGTAGGAGGTCATCTCAAGGGTGTGAAGGAGGTCGATTTAACTAGGGTCAGAGGCCTTCGTGCCATGTTTGTGAGAAACTTGGACATATAGTGGCTATATGTTATTACAGATATGATCAAAGTTATAATAACAGAGGTGCAAACAATAATCAAGGAACATGAACTAATGTAGGAGTTTTTACTGCCACCTTTGACATTGTTCAAGACTCCTCCCAGTATGCAGACAGTGGGACAACAAATCATGTTACCAATGATCTAAGCAATTTGATGGTAAAATTCGAATACAATGGTAAGAAAAATCTTGTTATAGGTCATGGAAGCCCTTTGAAAATCACTCATACTGGTTCTTTAAAATTTCAGACTGCTGATTCAGTTATGAACCCTAACAAAATTCTTCATGTCCTTGACATTACAAAAACTCTGTTAAGCATTTCCAAACTTATTGCTGATAATAATGTTGTGATTGAATTTAATTCCAACTCTTATGTTGTGAAGGAAAAGGCAACTCAAAAAATCTTGTTTCAAGAGAGGCTTATGCAAGGACTTTATCAGTTGGATATACCTATAGCTTCATCATCTCAAGTTCAATCCAGTTTGAGTCCTGAGTCAAGTTAGCATGTGAATTTTAGTTTAGTTGAGTCTAGTCCCAGTTTTGCTTGTTTTTTAATGTGCCACCAAAGATTGGGCCATCCTTCGAGCAAAATTATAAAATCTATTCTCAATGCTTATAATGCAAAATTTACTTTCAATAAAAATTTAGAATTTTGTGATGTCTGTCAACTTGGAAAAATTCATGCTTTACCATTTCTCACACTAAAACATGTTCACCTCTTGAGTTAATCCACATATATCTTTGGGGTCTTGCACCAATGTTTTCAAATGAGGGTTAGAGATATTATATTCACTTCATTGATGATATTACTAGATTTACTTGGATTTATCCCCTTAAACAAAAATCAGATACCTTAAAGATTTTTCTTCAATTTAAATCCTTAGATGAAAATAAATTTGATAGAAAAATCAAAGTTTTACAAATTGACTGGGGTGATGATGAATACAAATCATTTGTAAATCCTTTTATTGAAAATAGAATTGAGTTTCGACATCCTTGTCCTCATGTTCATGAACAAAATGGAAAGGTTAAACGAAAACATCATCATATCGTTGAACTTGGTCTAACTTGCACAAGCATCCTTACCATTAAAATTTTGTGGAACTCCTTTTTAACCGCAGTGTATCTAATTAATAGATTGTCAACATCTGTTCTAGATGGAATTTCTCCATTAAAAAAACTTTATAATTCTCTACGAAATTATTCTTCGCTTCGTGTTTTTGGCAATGCATGTTTTCATATTTACGAGCTTGTAAGAAATATAAATTGCAATTTTATACGTGTAAATATGTTTTTCTAAGATCTAGTGAGTCTCATAAAGGCTACAGATGTCTTATTCCATCATGCTGTATTTATATCTCAAGACATTTAATTTTTAATGAACTTCATTTTCCTTTTTCTACTGGGTCTATTTTAACTTCTGATATCTTTAACAAGTCCTTAGATGTCATCATGACTTGGCCATTAGAGTTGCCAAATCCTATGTAGCATGGGTCCACATCTGATAATATCTATTTAGTTTTTCTTGATGCAAGAAATTCTCAAGTTGCACCTTTTTTATCACAAAATTAAGGGATCGGTCATAATGTTATTTCTCTTTCACCGGCCATTGCCCATCATTAATTTTCTCAATTAGCAACTCTTTCCACTGCCAAAATAAATTTGCCACATCACACTCGTACCACATAGTCTGAGTTTCAATCAAAATCTCTGGAATACCATACTAGTCAAACAACCCATTTGCAACCAGTCCAACAACCCGCAACACAACACCAGTCTGAACCATCACACCAATCCAAGCAGTTTAGCGACTACACCTATCCTCAACAACCAAACTAGCTACCACAACTTCAGAAACCAAAACAACGACTGTCACTAGACCAGCAGTCCAACAATCTATAATCAAGTTCACAACTAGTTTTTTTGCAACGAAATCAACTCTCGGATGACCCTATCAACCCAAACTTATCATTGCCATCCTCCTCTGTCGTCAACGTTGTTCCTGAATCTACCTCTTCTCACTCATATAAACAGCCCCATCTCTCACATTCCAACTCACCCTATGATAACCCGAGGTCGAGATGGCATCTTCAAACCCAAAAGTTTTTCCAGTGTTGCTCAGACCATTGATGACCTACTTTGCCATATTTGATCGAATCACGTACTCTGAAAGAAGCTCCTCGAACTAAGGAGTGGAAGCAAGCTATGGCAGATGAATTTCAGGCTCTTCAAAATAATAAAACTTGGACACTTGTATCCAATTTATCATCTTATAATGTTGTTGGAAACTGGTGGGTGTTCAAGCTTAAACTAAATCTGAATGGTACGATTGCTCGTCATAAGGCACGCCTTGTAGCAAAAAGTTTTCATCAGACGTCAGGTGTTAATTATCGTGAGACTTTCATTCCAGTAGTGAAAGCTACAACTATCCGAACTATTCTTGCTCTTGCCATTAGTTTTCAGTGGCCTATCAAACAACTTGACATTAACAATGCTTTTCTGAATGGTGTCCTCCAAGAGAATGTTTACATGTTTCAACCGGAAGGCTTCATTGATTCTAATCAACCTAAACATGTTTCCAAGCTAAATAAGGTATTACATGGTCTTAAACAAGCTCCCAGAGCTTGGTTTGAATGACTTTGCACCACTTTAAAACAATGGGGATTTTCTAATGTTGTGTCTGATACTTCATTATTTTTCTACAAGACCAAATCCATTGTCTTGCTCCTTTTGGTGTATGTTGATAACATACTCATTACAAGCAATGATCCTACATCAATATCTCAGCTTACTACCAAACTTCATGCTACTTTCGCTCTTAAAGATTTAGGTACTCCTAATTTTTTCTTGGCATAGAAGTTTTTTGTAATAATTCTAGTATGCACTTATCTCGATCAAAGAATATCCATGAATTATTACATTGATTTGGTCTCGATCATGTTAAACCTTGTACGACTCCTACTCATATTAGTGTCTCAACTTCTAGTGAAGAACGAATGGAGAATCCTACTTTGTTAAGAAGTGCTATTGCCATGCATGTTGCTTCCTCTCGTATCTAGGAGTGGATCTCCGGACTGCATCCCAATGCCTATTATTATTAGTCTCGGTCATACCCTGGGTTGATCTCAATCATAAAAACAAATAAATATATTCATCATAAATCATGAGTGTGTGAAGCTATTTTACTTTTTCTAAATCATATATCATTAATTTTATCTCATTAGGCTTCGTTTGGTACAACTTCTTTAAATAGATCTTTTAAAAGTAGATCTTTTGGAAATAGATCTTTTGGAAAAAAGTTATTGGTTGTTTGATTGTCAATTAAAAAAGCTCTTTTAAATTGTAGAGTGTTTTGTTAAATTATTTTTAAAGTATTTTTAGATTATTAATTTACTAAAAATGGTATAAGAGAGAGGAGTAATATATTTATTCTAGAAATGTAATTGCTTCAACCTTAACCATAAAAAATTAATCAATCAAACAACTAGTAATATATTGTAATGCAATATATATATACTTGCAATTGCAGTGTATATATACTGCAATTTTGAGTATATAATTGCAGTATATATATATACTGCAATTTTGAGTATATAATTCCAGTATATATATACTACAATTGCAGTGAACACTGCAATATATATACACACACTGCAAGTACAGTACTAAATAACAGATATTTAAATAGAAAATATAGTCAAATAAATAGAGAAATATGAAACAAACTCAAAATAAAGAACATAAATTTAGAAACGATAAGCAAATATTGAAAAACAATAAATTTACTCTGAGAATATTGAAACTTACAAAATATTGTTTCCAAATCAAATTGTCGGGAATTTATTTATTGGATAATATAAGAGAGGGGGAATATCTCAGAATCTTTTCAACACATGAAATGTTCTGAAACTGGGGATTTTGAATTCGGAATTTAACCTCTGCCTTTTGAAGAGGAAGAGTTACAAATATATACTAAAATTTTGTCGGTAAACCCTGGTTAGTTTGGAAAGAAACTAAGGTTTACATTTGGTAAAAGATTCCAGCTTTTCCGAAAATTTCGATAGTGATTGAAGGAATCCATTCAAAATTTATCAGATGGCTGGTGAGGTCTTCACATGCCTTCACATGCTGCTACAGGAAACTCCACAGAAAGGTTTTTTGTCATTTTGTCAGATGGTTGAGGCTTGTGTCAGGCATCTTTCAAAGTTTCTGAAAATGGGCCAAGTCACAACCAAAAAGATCAGGATTGATATCTTCAAGGTTGTCTTGATTGTCTGCATCATCATCACTTTGATAAGAATCTGATTTTGTTGAAGAGGATAAGGTAGGCAAAAATTCTACCATGATTGCCACCACTTCTTCATTTGTCTTGGCTGCACCTAGTCGTACTTGTAGTTGAGATTTTGATAGAAAGAATTGTTCTTGTTCTGGTTTGGGAGACGGGTCTTTGCAGAGTTTTGGATGTTCTGCAAAGTAGAGTCTGACTGCATTGTCATCAATTTTGGAGAGGTTCATGTCACTCCACCACTTGATTAAATATTGTTTGCCAAAATAGGGGACTTGGAAATTGCCAAGTTGTCGATCTTGAATTTGATAGTCTAATATGAGGATCCATGTGAGACTGAGATGTTTGTAGAAGATGAGGAGCTGCGGAAGAAACTCTTGTCCTTTAAGGACCACCACATGTTTGGTCCAATAATCAAAACTCTTTTTTACTATGGGGGGTAGAAATTCAATTGTAGGATCACATTTGTCCCACCACTCGTAAAACCAATGAGGTAAATTGCTGAGTTGAAAATTTTTGTCAAAATAGAAAAACCATGATTTTGAGTTTGTACAATTTTATTTGTAAAAAGCACAATGCCACACATCAATATAATCCCAATAAGTATAATTTTGGGGTACAAAGATTTGTGATAAAATTTTTGCAGCATTGGGATTTCCCTATTGTTCTTGAGAAATAATTTTTCTAATTTTTATTTTTGAAAAAACTATTTTTACTGGGTTGATTTTGTCTGCAACAGGTTGAAGACCTATTGAATCTGAATCTACTAAAATGAATTCATAGAATTGTTGGGTTTTTTGTATATTTTCATAAAGACGAAAATGTTGGTTTGAAAAGAATTGGTCTGCCACTTTTTTGAGTTGTTTGAAAACTTGGTCTGTCATCATTAATGGTTCTGGGGGAAAAATTCTCTCAAAAATGGTTTATTAATATAAGCAAATTTGAGCTGATTGATCTGGGGGAAAAGTAGACTATTGTCAGGTGGTATGTGGCTTAAGGATGTTGAAGTCACGTTTTTGTACGTGTTTGTTAAAGAAATAATTGGGTTAAACCGATTTGTAAGGTCCAAAGGGGTAAGTAATTTTTGGGAAATGGTTCCTAAAGGTACTAATCTATTATCTGATGATTGAGATTGATCTTTAGTAATTTGAGAAGAATGGGTCATTGAGTAATCGAACCTTTGAGTGAAGAAAGGCTTTTCTTCAAGTTTTGGGCTAGCCATTGTCTTTTGGATTAAATCCATTGTCTATTTTGAGCCAAAGGCTTTTGGCTGTTGTTTTTTGTATTCACCCGAAGATGCCAGACTATTTTTGTCTTTTCCTTTGGAAGTGCTTGAGCGGAGGTTGACACTCATTTTCTTCCCTGCAAGAATTCTCTTGTTAGAAAATCAGGCAAAGAATTCTGATTTCCATTGATATGCTGGATTTCAAAATCAAAGATTGATAAAAGGGTTTGCCATCTTGCAAAGATTTGTTTTGAAGCAAGGTTTTTGACATCTTTCTGTAAAATAAATTTAACAGATTGGCAATCAATTTTTAAAAGAAACTTTTGATTTATCAAATCATCTTGAAACTTTTGAATAGTTAAAACAATTGCTAAAATTTCTTTTTTGATAGTAGAATAATTTCTTTAAGTATCATTCCAGGTTCCTGATAAATATCTAACTAAACAGTCTTGGTTGGAGATAGTTTGTTTAATTATTCCTCCATAACCTGAATCGGAGGCAACTGTTTTCACAATTTTTGGGGCTAAAGGATTGCAAATTGTTAAACAATAAATTTTCTTGATTTGGTCCTTTATAGTTCTAATAATATTTGTATGTTCTTCAGTCCATGATGGAGGATTGGTTTTAAGTCTTTAGAACAAAGGTTTACACATTGGTCTTATATTTTTGCAAAAATCTGCAATGTAATTTAGACAACCTAAGAATCTTTGTAATTGGGTTTTATCTTTAATGACATCAGGAAATTTGTCTGTGAAATCTAAACTTCTTTAAATTGGGATGATTGTTCCATTGTCAATATTATGTCCTAGAAATCTTATCTTGGTTTGTAGAATGACTATTTTTGGGGCAGAAATTACTAAATCATTGTTCTTTACAATCTTAAGAAAAGTATTTAAGTGTTTCCAATGTTGGTCTATTGTTTGTGAAAAAACAAGGACATCATCTATATAAACAATTATGAATGAAGAATAGGGGTTGAAAATATTATTCATAATAGATTGAAATTCTGATGGTGTATTTTTCAGGCCAAAGGGCATGACATTCCATTCATATTGTCCAAATGGTACTGTAAAAGTTGTTTTGTATCTATCTTTCTCAGCTATTTGTATTTGCCAAAATCCTGATTTCATATCGAATTTTGACATAATTATGGCACTATGAAGTCTTTTAAGAAAGTCTGATTTATTGGGAATATGATATCTAATTCATTCTAAGGCATCATTTAGAGGTTTATAATTGATTACTAGCCTAGGTACTCCCCTGTCTATTTCAGAAGCCTTTTGAACATAGAAGGCTGAACAATTCCATGGAGATCTAGATTTTCTTATTAATCCTTTCTCTAGTAGATCTTTTACTTCTGTTTGACAAAATTGTAATAAACCTTCACTCATCTGTATAGGCCTGACCTTGGTAGGAATTTGTCGTTTATGGAAGTCTTTTCTGTAATGAAGTTCTACTAGATGTTTTTTCCTTTTTCAGAAAGCATTTGGAAATGAAACACATACTTGGGATTCTAATTGTTCTTGAAACTTCTTTATTTGGTTTTGAACTATTGGTCCTTCTAGAAGTTTCTTTTGTCTCAGATATTGGATATCATTCTGGGGGTAATCTATTTGTTTTTGTTTTTGATCAAGAGATTGTATGGATTGTTCTAACGAGACTAAATGGGTTTTTAAAAGATCTAAATCTTTTGTTTGTTTTGGCATGAAGAATTCGAATAAAATTTCTTTGTTCATATAATTTGTTATAATACCATTATTTGTCACTTTGAATGGAGTAATTAATTCTAAAAATGGTGTTCCTAGGATTACTGTTTGAGTTAATGTTTTTACCATCATAAAAGGCGTTTTGTAACAGATTCCTTGGTTACAGACTTTGGCTGAAGGAAGTTTGTATTTGATATCAAGGGTCGTTTTATTGGCTCCGTAAAGAACCTCTGATGTTCTTTTTAACTATTTGATAGGAATTAAGCCCTCTTAAATGCAATTTAAGTCAGCTCCTGAGTCTATCAAAGCATGTCGAACTCTCAGGGTATAACTGTCTTTGATCCTAATTTGTAAATTACAATACCATTTTCTATATGTTATTCTTTGTGTAAGATTGACAAACATGTTTTCTGATATTGGTTGAGTAGGTTCTTTGGAAATATGTTTGGAATGGTCTGTATCTAAGTTGGAGGAAGATGTGTTTGAGGAATCAAGAAGAATTTTGTCTTGGAGTGTTTGGACGGTTAGTTGTAGTTCTTTCATTTCCTTTTTTACATGTTTTATCTCTTGTTGGAGGTCATTTATTGAAACCTTTTTATTTTTGAATTTAGATAAGACATCTTTGTCGAAATCTATGGCTTTGAATGGTTTTTTAAAAGGGTCACTATTACTAGCTTTGGAAGTTAGTTCTGATTCTACTTTAGTAACTATTTCTTTAAGTTGAGTTAATTGTTTGATTTTTTGTTCAGGTTCTTTCATTTGGTCGATTAATTCTATCCAGGTAATTAAGTCATTTTTTTTCTAAAACACAAATTGTCTTACAACATGAGTTATCTTTGTTATTACAGATACAAGTTTGTTTTTCTATGGAGGAAGAATCACTATTGGAGTTTGCTGGGGATTCTTCTATATTCCATATATTTTTGTCAGTATGAAATTGTTCAGAATCAGAAGAGCTGTTGTCTAGGATGTTAAGAATTTGGGTTTTGACAGAATCTTCTAAGTCTAATTCTTGAATTTTCTTTTTGAGTTCCGGACACTTATTAGAGTAATGGTCGGGTTTTCCACACTTATAACATTTGTTAGATCTTTTATTAGATCTCCTAAAAGATCTTCCTTTCTTGTTTTGATTTTGATTATAATAATCATTGTCTTGTGTTTTTAGATATCTTTGATAATTTCTCTTTCCTTTGTATGGTCTATACGATTTATTCTTATATTTCTTATGTCTGGATGATGTCTTAATTTTGTCAAAACCTAACTTATCACACCATGATCCTAATTCTTTATTGGTCGTTTTTCTATCTTTCTTAATTTGGTCTTGTATCCTAAGATCATTACACAATTGTAGTCCTGTAACTTCGATGGCTTGTATCCTAAGATCATTACACACTGCACTTGCAGTGTATATATATATATTACAGTGTTCACTGCAATTGCAATGTGTATATATTGCAGTGTTCACTGTAATTGCAGTGTGTATATATATATACACACTGCAACAGCAGTGTGTCAATTACAGTATATATACAACCCAATTACAGTATATATATATATCAATAAACCATAATAATAAAATCAATTAAAATTAATTACAGTATATGTCAATAAACCACAATAACAAAATCAATTGCAAATTGTAGTGTATATATGTATCTCAATAAACCAATAACAAAACTAATTGCAATATATATATATATATTACAAATATGACATATAATATTTATGACAATAAGATAAAAAAATTGCAATATCAACTTAAATCAATTGAAAAAAAAAACATAAAATATAGAAAACTTACTGATTAGAGAAGAGTTCTTAAAAGTTTTGATGAAATAAAAAGTAAATGAAAGTGGAAGCTATGTGTTTATATTTATAATGAAAGTGTAATAGAGTTACAAGGGTTTAAAGAAATTAACAAAATAAAATAGGGATATGTTAGACATTTTATATAAAAAAAAAAACTCAAAAAGATTTATTTGGAGAAGCTTAAAATTTGAGCTTCTCCAAGTAGACATTTTTCAGTTTTTTTAATTTCCCAAAAGTTTTATTAGGATGTTAACCAAACGACGCAAAAAAAATCAAGTAGAGCTTTTGACATTAAAAAAATATTTTTGGCCAATAGATAAGCTGTACCAAACGTACACTTAATATTATTTATACTAAAACGTAAACGTGGAAAGAAGTTTACTTGATTTTCAACAGACATAAGAGATTTTCCTTTTATTTACTGTAGACAGAGGAGAGATTTTCTCTCAATTTACTGCAAGAATTGTGGAAGCATTATTCTGGTAAACTATTCTTTGATCTCAACATGAGACCTTTTTTTTAAGGGATATTATGGAAAAAAACCTCTGAAAAGCAAAATAATCGGAAAATACCCCCCCCCCCCCCTTTTTTTTTATTAGGTAAACTACACCCCACCTTCAGAAAAACTCAAACGCCGTTAAACTGTGGGGGTAAAATGGTAACGTAATAAATTAATTAAGTTTTTTATTAGGTAAACTACACCCCACCGTTAGAAAAACTGAGGGCATTTTGGACTTTTAACAATTGTGAATGGAAATCTCTAACAGTTTGTACGGATTTTTAACAATGGGGGTGGTTTCCCTATTAAAAAAAAAACTGGGGGTATTTTCTTATTATTTTGCTTATCAGGGGTTTTTTCCAAATATCCCTTTTGTAAAAAGAAAATTAATATCCATTTTCGTTAAGAACTATATATATTATATTTTCTAGGAAAATCTTGAATTCGATATCTTTAAACAAATTGAAAATCAATCTATACCAGTCAGATAATCAATTGCTACTTTATTTGAGTTTATTTGGTTTTTTTTTTTAAGGAAAAAAAAAAATTTGTGTTTATTTACTTTTTATCTGGGAGATGACACATTTTAAAGTCTGGTTATCATTTGACTATAGTATAATATTGTAATTTGCTTGACTATGTCCATAAATTGTGAGATTCAATAATTGTCCACAAACTATAAAATTCAATAATTGAGAGTGTTAATTGATCATTATATGATTTCTCTCTCTCTCTCTCTCTATATATATATATATATTTATATTTATATATTATTCATGTTGGACAATAATTGAGAGTGTTTAATTCCGAAACAAAATATTTACAAGCTTTTTGATAAATCTCATTCAATTAAGAACAAAATCTCAAGATGGGAGAATTTTTCAAAATCTAGGAGAAAAAATTGGATCCTAATTATTTACATATTTTCTATGATTTTCTTACTAACATTTGCATATATTTACATTCCTCATTAAGGAAATTCTCTCGAAGTCAACATTGAGAGATTGATAGCATTCATTTACCATTTCACTCAATACAACTATCAATTATTTGAAATCAATTCATCTGCTTATTCAAAAATTTCCTTCTTTTGTAAAGTCAAAATGGTAATAAATCACAATGGTAGAATTTTAGATAATTGACAGCAACATGTATAATCTTTGAAGATTTTATAACACTGAAAAAAATGAAAAATAAAAACAAGAACATATTCAATTATATATACTTCAAAAATTATACTCCATAATCAAACTAATCCAAGAAAACTTTGTTTTTTATTTTTTTAATTTCAATCTCCTCCATGGTGATCATCAGCAACAACATCAACAATAATGTACTCAAGCACAAAAAAAACAAGACAACCAAAGGCCGCCAGAAGATAGAAATCAAGAAAGTGGAAGACAAAAACAGCTTGCAAGTGACCTTCTCAAAACGTCGGTCTGGCCTCTTCAACAAGGCCATGGAGCTTTCTGTCTTGTGTGGTGTGGAAGTGGGCATCCTTGTATTCTCTCCCAACGGGAAGATGTTTCTGATAGGCCAACCTGACTTCGACACCGTCCTGAACTGGTATCTCAACGGGGAGTCTCCTCCTCCGGAAATGGCTGCAAGTATCCCATGCGTGCAAGAACACAACAGGCAGTACGAGGAGGCCATTAAAGAGTTGGAGAAGGAGAAGAGGAGAGGGAAGGTGATAGAAGAAGAGAAAAAGTTGAAAAGAAATAATGGAGGGTTTTGGTGGGATGAGAGCATTGATCAAATGGGGTTGGCCGAGCTTGAAGAGTACGTGAAGGGGTTGCAGAAGTTGAGGTCGACCGTGGCTTCAAGGATTGATGATATGATGATGACTCAGTATATGATGCCTCCATCTGCAACAATGGCTACTACCGCTCATGATGTGTTGGCAAATAATAATGGTTGTGTTATTGATGATAGTAGTACCAGTGGTTGTGGATTTGATCTTCACTTCCCTCAACACTTTCGGATGTGAAGATGATGATTTATTGGCGGTAATAAATAATTATGCTTAATTTGATGTTTTTAGGTATAGTATTGTAGTTTGCTTGACTATGTCCACAAATTATGAGATTCAATAACTGAGAGTGTTAATTGATGACTTTGTGATTGCTATAATATCGAGTATATATGCATGTTGGATATTCTATTTATTACTATTTTTTTAATAGGTGCACAAATATGGAAATTACTTTTAGTAGTAATGTAGATTTGTGGTTGTAATTATTTAGATGCATCTCTATGGTTGCGATTTTCACATATATATATTATCCAAATTTGGACAAATTTCGAGAGAAATTATTTAGGTATACTCCAACAATTGAAATTTAATGTATGAATTTTTGTTTAAATTCAAATTATTGCTTTAAAACTCGACTGAGTTCTGACCTAGTCAAGAACGCCGATCAAAGAACCTCCACATTGGGTAACTACTGGCCGATGGCAAGTATTCATCTAATTGGGCCAAGTACTTGACCAACTTGCTCGATGGCCAAGTTGTTGAACACACCTATTGAAAAAAGAAAGAAGCAAATCAAAATGATGAGGGTTTTGAGAGTATAGAGAACTGATTAGGGAGCTAGAGGAAGGAGAGGAGAGATACCGACAAGCGAGAGAGAGAGAGAGGAAAGAGAAAGGGGGAGTCGTGGGAGGAGAGAAAGTTGCTCGTTGGTGGTCAAAGTGAGTGGGGGCAAAGATGGCGATGATGTTGTCGGAGTAAGGAGAGGCAACGGGGTGGCATAAGATGGCAAAAGCGGAGTGCCTGGTGAGAAGGTGCATGATTTGAAGAGAGAGAGAGAGAGAGAGAGTGGAGGGGGGTGCAGCGGGACTCATGAGAGAGGAGGGTGAGAAAGAAAGTCTTATAAGGTTTATATATTTATATATTTAATGCTTTTACTACCATTATCTCTTAACTTAAAAAAATTAAGACGAATCAATCAAATTCATTCATTGCATTTTCTCTCTTCTAAAACAAATTCTTTTTTCTATTTAATTCAAATACAATGAATAAATTTAATTGGTTCATGATATACTACTAGTAAAAGCACTATATATATATGACAAATTATACAAACTTTCTCTAAAGTTTGATGAAATTACATCAATATCTGAGTTTTACCATAATGACATGAACCTCCCTTGAGATTCCAAAAACTTAATAAAAATATCCCCTACCTTTAAAAAGTTACTGTGAAATCCTAACGGTCGATGGTCGAAAGTGTCAAAAGACTAAAATTCTCCAATCTTAAAAAATTAATATATTATTATTTTAATTTTAAATTTACTTATATATTATTATTTTAATTATATGATTGTGTTAAAGTAACTTTTGAGATTGCATGAAATATGTTTGATGATGTTTTGTGATTATATGATTATATTTTGATGATATAGAAAATTTTTAAAGTTTTTTCTTTTACAGGTTTAACTCAATTTGACCATCAGTCAATAGTTTAATAGTTCACTAATGATCAAACCAAATACTTGTCGAGTAACCAAAAATGTTACTTGTTATCTCGCCAATCGAGGAGCGAGTTCTAAAATCTTGATTCAAATGTATGCACTAACAAGGACTATAGACACAAGTTTTCTCTTAAAAAAGATCATTTGTTTTTTTTCATTAATTTTGTAAGGGTAATACCACTATAAGAAGACATGTAACAATAATATCCAACATATTCCGATTTGTTTTTTTTTTTTTTTCCCTTTTTTGAGCTAATTACAACTACTGGGACCATTATAATGGACACTATGGTGCAACTCATAACACAAACCCCTATTTAAGAGGAAACTACCCTAACCACCCTGAAGGGGCTTAATAGCAATTAACCCACATGCACAAGAAGAGTCAAGTGGTAAATGTCTGCATTATTGTAGACGACACTCGAACTTGTGCACTCTCGTGGGGGGCGGGTATGTTGTGCCAATCCGACACAGCAACTCGGAGGAATATAGTTCAATTTGTTATTCAAAATAAATTGTGGATTTCAAAACTAAAAATCCAGACTTTGTTTTAAAAAACGAGTTAATGAACTGTTGTATATGAGGCCCATTGGGCTGCCTTTTGTGGAAGAGCTTTTAAAAGCCCTTAAACTCGTTTACTTACCAAATCATTCAAACAACTCTGAATGCTGCTTTTGGGTCTAAAGAAGGTTTTCAGCCTTTTAATAGCTTAGCCAGACACAAGAGTAGTGTAATAGCACAACACCTCCTAACTTAAATGTTTCATTAAAACATATTAATTTGTATATAAAAAAATGTGGACATCATGTTTGAGATACACACAGAAGATAGTGTTTTATTACGTGAATTTAGCATAAGTATGATTACATAAGATATATTTTAGCTCTATTTTATTTTATTTTTTTTTTAAATATCATAATATTTGAACTTTGATTTATTATGGGTTTGAATGAGATTTTTGCACCATCAAATCATATTGGACGGTTTTATTTTAATTCTATTTGATATCAAACTTCATTTTTTTTTTCATATTGGATGGTTTTATTTTAATTCTATTTGATATCAAACTTCATTTTTTTTTTTTTTTGAAATGCCACCTTCAATGTAGTCACTCAAATCTGAATTATTGTCAAATTAAATGAGAGCTATCTAACGCTAGACTATATTGGGTAGTAGTAACTTCCATTATTCTATGCATTAAAGGCTTTTGAATACATTAGATAGCTCTTAGAATAAAGATTTCAATATAAATAAAAAATAAAGTATACATATTAAGAAAATGCAAAAATTTAAAACACATGTAAAGTTTTAAAAAATAAAAACAGAAATAAAAATAAAACAAACAAGTTGATGTTTTATTATAAGGATATATCATCAAGGTGATGTTTTGTTATAAGTATATGTCATCTATGTATTTTTTTGTGTTATTAATATGTAATAGAAAACAAACCTTTCTCCATTTTTATTCAAGTAGAACCTGAGCTCGCTATATTGCTCGAACTCAAATGATATGCAATTCACAAATGTAATGTATCTTCATTATAAAGAATTCTCATTCAATGACATTGCATCACATGTAACTTTTTGAAAAAAAAAAAGGGTATATCATTTAAGTAATGATTACATAGACCGAAGAGTATTATTATATTATATGCCTTTCTAGTTTCTACGTTCTACCGGAGTCTCTCTCGCGTATCAATGTTGCTTATGAAACCAGTAATATGTGTAAATGCAATGAGGAAAGCCCACTTCAAGTTTTTCTACTTGGGCTCTGAAAGCCCATTCGACGGCATAATATATTAGGATGTGCGAAAATGCTTTGCAACAACATACTGCTTGTAGCTAAAAGCTATGTAATGATATCTAACAGCATCTTATAGAAAAATAATAACCAGTATTCAGGAGTTCCCTATAAAGCATTTCTTGTATTCATTTTATACCATAAAAATAAAGAAATAATAAACAAAAAAAAAAAAAAAAAAAAAAAAAAGAAAAACCGCAAAGGTACTTACCAATTTCTCTTTCAGTAGGCATTTTTCAAATGCTTTTTGGTATGAGAATAAGTTTCTCAACAAATTTCATCGGTCATATTCAAATTTCAATTCATGTAACATATGATTTATTAATCATATTAATAATGAGTTAATTACAAAGTGTAATGAGTGGTTTTTCCTATTTTTTTTCTCCATTTTGAA
This sequence comes from Litchi chinensis, assembly GCA_019925255.1. NCBI lineage: Eukaryota > Viridiplantae > Streptophyta > Magnoliopsida > Sapindales > Sapindaceae > Litchi > Litchi chinensis. The sequence goes on along the minus strand of CM034465.1, from coordinate 26,653,843 downwards.
AGATGGGTTGTTGTTGGCTGTTGGTTTTTGTTAGGATTAGTTACTCCAAGACAATAGTGTTGTTCTTTCTTTCAATTGTTTAATTATCAAATTCACTTTCTCTATAACAATTCTTGCCCAAAAGAATCAAATACTAACGTTGTGATTTGTGAGTCCTAAGCACAAGCAACGTCAAGCCAGTCAAGTGTCTACGTTAACATATATTAAGACTTTCATATAGGGTAGTTAGACACTTCACTAAAATATCGAGAGTTTAATTCTTACTAATCGTATTTCAAAAGTTCATATTGATAGTTTCTCTTTTATTGTAAGAGTAGTCGTCTCCTATTTGTAGAAATAGATATTTAAACCATATAAATAATATTTGATCTTAACAAATCGTAATATATTTTGACTATTCGATATTACCTTTAAATATATATACATATATTATCTTCTTTTTTTTTTTACTTTTTCTCTTTTATTGATAAGCTATTGAGTGTTTCTTCTAGAAAAAGGAAAATTATCTTAAATATGTATTTTACATCAAAAGATTAAAAAAACAAAAAAGTGTGAAGCACTATAGACAGCAAGAACTATAATTATCTACCATACAATTATTTGTCTTTTTTTTTTTTCCCATTGAAAACCCATACAATTATATGTTATATGTATAGGTATTTAACCACTTTTGTAACTGTTGGATTCAGTTAATGATTTAAATAAATCCAAGTTCTCTAAACTCAATATTGTTTAATAAAAAATCAATTCACTTTCTAAAATAGAGCTCTGTACGGATTTCAATATTAGTATTTCAATATTAGTATACTAATAGAATTTAAATCAAAAGTCTATACATATCACCATCTCACAAGATTTGGCAGGTTGTGTTAGGTATATATAATTGTGATGCAAAATTAAACACAGCTAAGAGTCTAAGACTGCATGGACCATCACATTGCGTTACACTTCAATATTCTTTTTTTCGTTTTTTCATTTAATTCAATTTGATACTTCAAGAGCATTTGTCTTCTTCCTAGAAAAAACAAGAACCTCAATCCATCATTATTGCTTGCATGATATAAACTAAATAAATTTAGTAGACTGCAATAAAAGTCTCATCAATGTATAATGTCATCTTGAAAATTAATCAAGTTATTGCTTCCCGGGTATGTTTTCATTTTTTAAAATAATAGTATTATTGCAAAACACCTTCTTTTAATTTCTCCATTTTTCTGTTTTTTGTTGAATATTAGTCATGCTCAGGATTCTGCAACTTGATTAAATTTTCACACGGCAAATGGCAGGTTTGTGATGGTTACATACAGATCTTAAGATCAAAATCTACTCTTATTACAAATTTGAAGAATTTAATATACACTAAGACGTATTGTTATGAAAATGGTTAAATTCATGACCTGCAATCACTCTTATTGCTGTTATTTAAAATATTCTCATGTTAAAAGACAATTACGATGTTATGATGAAATTGCCGAGAGAATTTTACGAAAAAGATCATAATAACACTGTTAGGCTGTTGATTGCATCCAAAGGCGGCCGCCAGCACACTACTCTCTACATACAATATTCCGGATAATGTATTATAATTTCCACAAGTGTTCTAGCAGAGTTTACCCTCTATTACTTGTGTGTTCACTGGAGACCTTGGAGTCTCTGTTGACAACGGCTAAGATTAAATAATAATAATATAGGCGGTGCAGCACAATGACATCAGTCCCTTAGTGTGGCTTTCTGGTTCAAGGTTAAAATTGTAGTAATGTCACTTTTATTAATAGGACAACTTTTTTACTTCGTATCAGTTGTTTTTCTCTTTTTGAGAGTCTTTTGTGTCTCAATATCTTAATCAAAAGCATCTGATTAGTGATAAATATTTGTGCAATATGTACTATTAAAATAAAAAAAATGGCTTCGTATACATTTCAAAAAATATGATGGAGATGGCAGATCCGAGGCCCCCAGCTCGTTCGTACTGCCCCCGCCACACCAAACAATCCAAACCTACGTGGCTTCCACGTCTTCGCTCCTAAGTTAGTACGAAGAGCATCCTGGGACATATAAAAGCTCTAATTAAATGAGCTTTCTTTTTTTGAGAAGAATTAAATGAGCTATTGTTGTAGAATAATTAATGAATTTACATGTCAAATCATATATATTTGGCATTAATTTAATTAGAGATCAGAAAGCCGTTATGAAAAATTTCACCATAATTTAAGATTTATAGATAAAAAAGTATTGAGGATATATTGATTTGATTGTAAGTGGGGATTTACTGATTTAATATTGCGGGGTGAATCAGTAAAAAAAAAAAAAAAACCCATAAATAATAATGGACGCACGTGTCACTTATTCGAGGATATTGGCCTCCTAAAAATGGGTTAATCCCAATTTTCCCTCTGTAGTTTAAGAAAATAGTCAAAAAATCCCTTTTGTTTGAAAAAATTAATGAATAAAAGGGGGATTTTAGCTATTTTTTCAAACTACAGGAGAGAAATTGGGATTATCCCTCCCAAAAATAGATGCAGAAAGATCTTTTGAAAAGCTCAAAGTTTTTTGTGAGGACAGAAGAATCTAGTCATACGTGCATACACACGCGCGCATATATAATATATATATATATATATATATATATATATATATACACACACAAACATATATCTCAATCTAAAAATCCTGAAACGTGATTAGTGGATTAAGTTGGTATAGTAGGACCACTTGACAGTTCCCTTGTGGGTCAAAATGTAAACCCACCAGAATCCAACCACTGTCTTGGTGGCCACAGCTGTTCCGAGGCCGACACAATTCTGATCAGCTTCAATCTTCAGCGGTCTTCCGTAGTGCTGGATGCCTGGCTGGAAATGCAGTGAGTTTTGATCAACTTCCACTCTCAATGGCATTTTAGGATTCTGATCTCTTTAATTATTGTTTTTTTTTTTCTTTTATAAAGTATGCAAATTATTTATGAAAGTATTTCAAAGCTCTTTCAATAATATATATATATATATATAAAACCATCAGATTTTAGGCACTTTGCTTTAAACTATTGCTATTCAAAAATTAATTTGCTAAATAATTTTACTAAATTTCAAAATGTTAGTTTCCATATTTCAACCAAACAATACATGTACACAATACAACTTTTTTATTTTTTATTTTTGGTCGACAATTCCTAGAGCACTATGTAAATTACTTCTAACTTAATTTTCACCATACTTAATATTACACCACATCAGATTAGTTTAAGGTCAATTTTGACTTTTTAATGAATAACCAATTCATTTTTATATAAACAAACGATGGCTGTATAACTCAAGAAATGTCAATCAACTAATATAAGTAAATGATTACAGGGAAGGACTACTGGAATGACTACAGAATCAAGCCAAGTAGTCAGCGATGCCGCTGAAGGCAGTCAGGGCGACTCTATCACTCCCATGATTGATCTGAACTTGCCTTTTGCAGTTTGATAGCAAAATAGTGCCAGAATTTAGGGGAGATGGTAATTATCTTTCTGATAAAAGTGTTGCCTTAATTAGTCGCCTCATTATTATTATTAGTTCCATATTTGCTCGTTTATCACGTTTGTTACCAAAGCTCAAATGATATGTAAGAGTGAAGCACATTTTAAGGAAATTATGATGTAATTTTTATAATCAACTTTATTAAATCTAATTAAGATAGGTCTCCATGTACTAATGGTGAGGAACCAATAGGTTGTCGTCGGAAAAGGAGATAATGTTATAACATGATATTAAATATTAATTCAAAATAAAATTTAAAATAATATATATTTGATATTTAATAACATTAGATGGGTTAGCAGATTGGGAGTGCTACATCCCAAACACAATCCATTTACTTAACAGGTATATAACATATTGATTTATTTGTGACCTGAATCCAATAAGATTTAACACAAACCTATTAATTTCATGAGAAAATGTATGAAATAGCCCATTTGAAATGGTCAACCTCAAAACTAACCTTTTAATTTTTTATTCTTAAAAAAATCTCAAATGGACAAAAATACCCTTAATGGTAACAAAGGGAGTCAGTTTGATCCCAACCTGGAGGTTGGGATCCCTATTTTCAGGTTGGGATCCATCTAGGTTTGATCCCAACTTAGAGATTGAGATCCCTATCTCCAAGTTTGGATCCCAACCTGAAGGTTGGGATCCCTACTTTAAGGTTGGGATCATCCTTTGATGTTGGGATCCATACCTCCAGTTTGATCCCAACCTGGAAGTTGGGATCCCCACCTCCAGGTTTTGATCCCAACCTGGAGGTTGGGATCCTCACTTTAAGGTTGGGATCCGTCCAAGTTTGATCCTAACCTTGAGGTTGGGATCCCTACCTCTAGGTTTGGATCCCAACCTAGATATTAAGATCCTTACTTTAAGGTTGGGATCATCCCTTGATGTTGGGATCCATCTTGAGGTTTGATCCCAACCTCGAAGTTGAGATCCCTACCTCAAGGTTTTGATTCCAACCTGAATGTTTAATTACATATATTTCGTAATTAAATAAAGTTTTGGGGTTATTTTATAATTATAATATTTAACATAAAGGGCGTTTCTTGGGTTGTTTTGTAATTAAAGATATTTTCTAAAATTACAGAATTACACCTTAATTTTCTGAATTATCAAAACTGACATTATTATTATTTTTTAAACAAAATTACCCCTCTCATTCCTTCAATATCAAATCCATAATCTCCCACAATTCATCAACATCATCAACCACAATTCATCAACATCAACATTAATAAACAAACAAACAAAAAAAAAAAAAAAAAATCTGGTTCTGGGTTTGCGACCCAAATCCAACTCAGCAAAAAAAAAAGGGAAAGAAGAAGAAGAAGAAGAGAGGGAGGCGGGATGAGAATGGGTTAGGGAATTTTAGAGAGAGAATGAGAGGGAAAAGTTTGAAAGGGAGAGAGTTAGTGAAAGGGGTGGGTCAGTGTAATTAGTTGCACTGTTAAGGGCATTTTTGTCCAAAATTATACCCATCTGAATAACCTCACAACTGAAAGGTTATTTTTCAACAGGGTCAGTCAAAAAAGGTTAGATTTCAACAAAACCCTAATTTCATTTAGATCGTGTCAATAATTGTCACTCACAAATATCAATATTCCAAATGCCCACATCATCTGTCATCTTTTCTTCATTCTTTACCTCCATTTATATATATATATATATATATATATATATTATCTTTTCTTTCATTCTTTATCTTTCATTTATTTACATATGTATCTAATTCAATATTACCTTGAGGCTAACAAAGGTAAACTCTGATGATTTGGGCTCAATTAGTTTATTGAAGTAGATAAATTTCAAATTTTAAAAAGAAACAGAAAATCTAATTAAACATTGGAATATAATATTGATAAAAGAAAATTAAAATAGATGGTTACAATTCGTCTACAACGGATATTCGGCAAACCACCTTGAGATCATCGCAAGGCATTCCTTTGGCCTGTACTCTGGAGCTGTGTGCCCTCCTCCCTGCACAACCCAAAACCACACAATAATTAGCTTTATACTTATTACCACCATTATTTTTTTATTTTTTATTTTTTCAAAAAAAGGGAATTGCTACAACGTAGTCTTGCCTTTACAGTGGCAAATGTCAAATGGTAATCATTCTGTGAATACACCACAGAGTATCTGCAGAAACCAATTTACATAATGACCATCCAACGATATTTTCAAGGCTAATTAAAGTATTGCAAAATCACTGACTAGTTTAGTTGGATACGAACCCAGCAACTTGGCCATATATCAACGAACCATGGTTGCCAACCATAATCAATCGTCAAATTCAGAGACTTTATCCATTTTTCTGTGCCCACGTATGGAATTAACATGTCATGATCGCCACTGTGTTACGTAAAAAGCACTCATTATGTTAAAATTAGATTTTAAAAAATGAAAAAAAGAAGAAGAAGAAGAAGAAGAAAAGGAATTGCCGTTCCTATGTATAGTATTACCTGTAAACCAAAACTTGATAGCCTTTCTTGGAAAGGTTTCGGTGATAAACAACACTACTTGGGACATCTTTTCTGTAAGACAAGCTTTGGTTGCATCTCACCCATTGGTTCACTGTTCCCTGCACCTCTCCAAAGAAAATGTGTACATACATCAATTAATGCTACAAACTAAATAAATTAGTCTTTTTATAATGTAAGAATATATATAATACAAATAAAAACAAAAATTACAATATTTTAACAAACAGTTAAATAGTTTTAAGAAGTAATGTACATGAATGGGGGCGGAAAGAAGAAGGGACCAGTTAGACTCGAAAATGAACATGAAAAATAGGGTCGGGGTCGGTTTTTGATTTGGAAAATCGAAAATACTTGATACTGACCCAAGCCGATCCATGTGTATTTAAGCTTTATAACCCATTATTCAAAACTGCTTAAGGAAGTTTAGACTAACAAAAGATCCTTTAATGGGGAAAATAATATACCTCTCGAATTCCAAGAGCCTTCTGAACGGCTTTATCATTTGCCCAAGAGTACACATAGACAAAGTTTTGACTCTGCGAAAGGGAGTATTAGTATATAATAAAGATTATCAATTAAGTGATCATATATATGACTATTTAATTAATTGATGTGAGGAGTTTTATTTACTCGACACCAGAGCGTTGAAGAAGCTTCATAAGTTGGTGAAAGGAGAAAATCCATGGGATCATCATGTTCATCTATAATACTGCCACTCCAGCTTATTGGCGTTGGTTTTGGGGTATGTTGGGTACATTTAGGTTCCAGAATATGTGACCAATTGATTCTTTCAGTGCACTATACATGAAAATTAATTATTCGTTAATGTTAAACATTCTAATAATTTGTATGGAATTTTACATTCTACTTGATGAGTGTCACTTTATTTTAACTGACACGTATAAGCTAAATTTTAAAGACATCTCACCAAATTAGAATATAAGTTGAAATGCTTAATATTATTATTAATTATTGAGAATGCTAGATACATCACTAAAAGAATTTGTGGCATATTTATTAACGTTTCATTGTTTTGGCAAGGTCAGGTTCATTAATTTGATTTTACATACCTGCGTAACATTTTGAAGATCGGCTTTACATAAACCATTGTTGGGATCTACATTTATGTACTCGCCCTTGCAATTTCTTTTGACAGACTGACAAAAATAAAGCCGTTACAATTGTCAACATGGTGCAAATACATTAACAGAAAAAACCAGTTAATTCATAAATTTAAAAATAGCCACTTAATTCTTAATTCCAAATGTACAATTAATTATTGTACAATCATGGTTTATAATTATTAACAAACTAAAAAGATACTGAAATGTGTTTTAGTAGATTTAATTTTGAATATAAAAGCAGCATATACTACAAGCACAACAATATTTTATAGGGAAAATTCAGAAAAAACCCCTAAAATGGAAAATAATGTCACTCAATCCCAAATTTTCGAACTATTAGCCCAAAAAAAAAAAAAGCAAATGTTATTCCGAAAACGGTTTCCATAAAAAAATGGTTTTATCACAAAACTTGAAAAATATCAAAATACCCTTATTGTATTATATTAAAAAATTAAAAATTAAAAAAATTAATTAAAGCCAAAAAAAGAAAGGAAGAACTAGGATCAACCCGGATCTTTAAAGATCCCCAAAATTTGAATATTTAAGTTTTTAAAACAAAAAACAAAAAGTAGAACAATAATCTGAAAAAAAAAAAAAAAAAAAAGGTGAAAGATTTGGATTCAAAGTTTGAGGATCTAGATTGAACCCAAATATTTATTAATGAAAAATAAATAAATAACAAAAAACAAAAACAAAAAAAAACAAACAAACAAACAAAACAAAATAAAAACCAAGACAAACATTAAAAAACAGTAAGCAAACCTAACCCAAACGAATATAGAAAATTAAACAAAATCAACCTAGATCTTAAAAGTATGAGATCGAACCAAAATGAAGGATCTGAGTTTGAACTTAGATCACGTTGAAGATCTAAGATAAACCTAGATGAACAAAAAATAGTAATAATAATAAAGAACAAAAAAATAAAAAACCTAAAAAAAATTATTGTTTATGTTTTGTCTTCTACAACAAAACACAAACAGAAAAAAAAAAAAAAATAACACAAACAGAAATCACAAGCACACTAAACACACATTCAACAAAAGTACGAACCTATGTGGGTTCTTCATCGAATTAACCCTCTTAGGGTCGACAATCTAGATGAACCCACCTAGGTTCACTGTTGAATGAATCTACTTGGGTTTGTCAAAGAACCTAGTGCATTCGTTGGATGATCTAGTTTCATCTGGTGATCTGGTTTCCATGGAAACTAGATTAATGATCATCGATATGGTTTCCATGGAAACTAGATCCGACCGGTAAGTTGTCTTGATTGACAGCGATGCCTAACAAAGAGATTGTGAGAGAGAGAATGAATTAATTTTGTGTGTGTGTGAGAGAGAGAGAGAGAGAGAGAGAGAGAATAGGTTTTGTAAGAACATAGACGTCCCCAATCCACCAAGTTAAGAAAATTTACGTTAATATCCTCACACTCTAATGATTCTGTCAATTTATGAACATAAATTACCATCCAACTAACACTAAGGTTTTTCAGATTATATTTTAAAAACCAATGTGGTTTTGTATTATTTTCATTTTTAAGGGGCAGTTTGATAATATCCCTATTTAATATTGTTTATGAACTAGTACATTTTATATATGAAAACAAATTTGTTTGTAATATTTTTTTAAATAGCGTCTCATTTAAAAAAAAAAAAAAAATTACACAGAAAGAAAATTGATACCATAGAGTTCACAGATGTTAAGTACCTTTAACTAAGAAAAGTAAATTTTAACTTGACGTCTATATCTTCATCTATAGCTGGGCTACCAAGCTCAAAACCTAAGACAAAACCCCTCTAACTAGCTAATTAACCAAGGAAGAAGCTTTAGAGAAGCTATAAATCCGGAAAATTCTGAATTCTGTGCAACTGATCAAAAGGACCTTGGAGTTCTAAGAGACAACACTTCGAGTTTGTGGTTTGTTAAAACCTTGAGGAGTTGGTAAATTTGTGACACACAAACAAGAATGAGAATTTCACATTTCACAAGGATCAAAGCTTGAGACATTTCATCGATTGAAGAAAGATACATGAGATGAAGGAATAAACATGACTGTATTGGGCTGGAAGGAACCATTTTGTTTGGAATGAAATGCTAAAGCATTACTTTTATGTTGTGTTTCCATGCATTTAGAACCACAAAAATTACTTCACATTCTAGCAAGGCTTGATTTTTTGACGATGCTGAATTTTCTGAAGTTTATGCTTACACGAGATTTCATGAAAGTATATAGATGGTTTTAAAGATGAAATATAAGTCTCGCAAAAATTTATGAAGAATATATAACTTTTGACTTGACAACCTTATATCTTGTTGGGCTAATCTAATGAGATTGGCTCTTTAGATCTTTAGTAGATTTTGCCAGATTTAATTTTAGAGATATAAATCTAATATGATTTTTATTGTGCATCAGATGAATTTGAAGCTGTAACAATGATAGAGAGATATAGTAAAAGCAAAACTTCGAAACGTACGGGAGATGAAGAGAGAAGAAAAAAAGAGCAGCCATTCTCTCTTATTGATTGAAATTTTTGTCCTCACAGAGTGACAAAAGAATAAAATTATTGTGAAAGTGATATATATTTAGCTACTTAAACGTTAAATATTACTTAACTGAATGAACACTATCTATATCATTAAATCATTTTGGACTCTTGTTGTGTGAGGTTATGTTAATGATATTTGTTCAATTTCTACCAAAAGGCTTTCCAATATTGATTACTAGGAATGTTATAAAAGCTTAAGATGTTTTTTTTTTCCCTTTCTATCTTATTTATTTAAACCTTGATAAAGGTTTTTGATAGCCTTGAGAAGATTAATATTAGAGCTTCCATGACTAGTCTTTGGTTTTGTTTTTCAAAATCAAGGCTAGATCAAAACCTTTCAAATTTTTTTATCTATACATAGGGGTGGGCATGAAAACATAGAACCAAGTCGAACTGAACCGACCGACAAGTGTTCGGGTTGGTTTCATGTACATTTTCAAGGTGTTTGAACCTTCTACTTAAAAAACACTAAGTTTCACGGATCGATTCGACTCCGAGGGTTTAAACCCGACCCTATCTATGAACAAGGGTACATGTGTAATTTCGCATGTTTCTATGTAAACCCCCAAACCCTACATGTGACAAACCAAGCCAGCCCTTTTCTTCTTCACACAACCGCACGTAGCCTTTCCTCTCATCTCTCATCTATCGTCGTCGTCATAATCTTTGTGCATGCCATCACCGTCACCATCACCATCACCGTGAAGGTCCTGCTTTCTTCTCCTATCTCTTCTTCTCCAACCCGTGCATGTCATTGTCATCACCGATGATGATGGTTGTGGCTAGTGATAAAGGTTGTGGGTAGGTTATTTGCCTGTGTAAAGAGAGACTCTCCTCTCTCTGTCTCCATAGAAAAAAATCGAAACTTTATAAAGTTATATGAAAAACAAAAAAATCTTTTTTTCTCTTTGGAATTTTTGGCTAATACCCTAATCAACAATTCATTTTTTTTTTTTTAAATCAACCCTAGTTCTAATCAAAATATATAAACCCACCCACTTGTGTTGGTCTTCAATTTGGATAAAATATATGTGTTTTTGCTGGTTTTGGTTTGACATAATTGTGCAATTTCTCTTCAGTGATTGACAGATGCAAATGGGTTTTGAGCAATCATGGGTGTCTTTGACATGTAATTTTTGTTTACTAGTTTTGATGATGTCTCGATTAGTGGTAATCATTAGTGTAAAGATGAGGAAAAAATGTTGTGTTCTATTTTGATGATGTTTGGTAACCAATATCTGGGGTTGTTTATTGGTGATAATGGTTTTGGTATTTGGGTATTTTTGATTTGGGTGTTTAAGATTTGCAAGTTCATTGAAGATGAAAAAATTTAGATTTTTGATTAATTGATTTTTTTATTTTGAATGATTTTGTTTTGATTTATTGTTTTTTGAACCCCCACCCCCCCTAATAAAAGGCCAAAATTGGGGCCAAAACATGGAAACCAAACCGAACCGAACACTGGTTGTTCTGTTTGGTTCGGTTCCTCCCCCTTACTGGACCATGTTCAAACCCAAAAGTGGCGATCTGAATACTTACCATATTTGACTTGGTTCCAGCAAGAATGAAACCAAACATAATCATACCAACCCCTATTTGTGTAAATGCTGGCTAATCGTCATACTTATTGTATAAGTATGTAAATTTCTCTTTAAAAAAAACAAAACAAAATTACTTGTAAAATTTTAATTTATTTGGGTTGTTTAAAAAATAAGGAGAATCATAAGCAGGAAATTCACCATGTAGAGTTCATAGGAGATAAGTGCCTTCAGGTAAGCAAACCGAATTCTTGAGTTTAAGTCTATATCGTCATCTGCAACTGGGTTGCCAATCACATATCCCTACAATACATAAGAAGAGACCTATACTGACGTTTTGTAACATATTTTGAATGCATTTCAAATGATAGTATCATTATTCAATAAAATAGTAATATTGCACAAAACATAGACAATTTGTTTAACTAAAACTTACTTTGAGATTCACTCTTGGCTGGAGCCCAATATCAATACCTACAATAAACTGCTATGATGACATGAAAGTGGTAATTAATATAATAAATTTCAAATTTATGACCGAAGAAGAAGATGCTGGTCTTCGGCATGCAAGTTACCATAAGATATTTCTTGAACAATCATCGGAACAATTTTGCCTGCATATGAGTCACCGGCAACATAAAGTTGATTTGAGAGGAATTTGGAATGAGCTATAAGCCACTGCAATTTATACATTAGATAATATCATCAGTATGCATTCTCTGATCTACTAAGACTTAACAGTTATAACAATATTATAATACTTAACTTTTTGAGAAATGAACAGGTTTGTTCTACTGCAAGTGTGTCGCTCATCATGTCATAACCTTGCCAAGTTGTGGCGTAAGAGAATCCAGTGCCTACGGGTTGATCTAAGAATATTATGCTGGCAACCTGTAGATTTACACTATTTTCTATATATGAGATGCTCGGGATAGATCTAATTATCTTGATTAATTGCACACAAAATCTAAAGTAAAACCTTTGTCCATGAGTATGGGTTCAATAAGAACTTCGGTAACTTTCCCTTAGAATTTTTGTAGTCAAATGTTAATGGCCCTGCAATACGTGAACATCTAGTTATTGAGAACCAAGTCAGGAGAAAAACATAAAAAAAAATAATTCAAACAAATAAAAATAGTAGCTTGAGGATACTGCAATTTGTTTTATTGAGTTTTTCTTTTTTAAAAAAAGAAATTAATTAATTTTTGTTATATTCTTTCAAAAGTCAGAGGTCTTCTACTCCCTTAGTTTTCAAAAGTCAGAAGTCATGAAGTCTTTTTTTTTTTTTTTTTATTGGTATGTAAAGTCGCTTACTTTACATACCAACCGAAAGACATATATGCAGCCTCCTCCCAGCACGGCAGACCCACTACCTCGAAGGACTGGCACTCCTACCTACGCTGTTCCTCTAGAGAGAAGCACGAGAAGACTTCTCTAAAATAATTTAGGACAACAAAATTTAACTTCTTATCATGAGTTACTATTCATGTAAGGGAGAATTGTAAATCATCAAAGACCCTGACGTTAGTGGGTTGATGCTTTCTTTTCTCTCCTCCCTCTCTTCCATCTCAAAACCGTCCCTATCCTCCCTGTCACTGTCTCTCTTCCCTCTCGCCGCTCGTCACACGCTGCTTGCCGCTCTCTTTCAGTTCAAATGAGATAAAATCGGGATGGCGGATAAGGGGAAACAAGGAAAATGGGTGAATACATAGGAATGTGATAGAGGAACATACCCTCAAATATCCTCATCCGGCATTTACCTCAAATGAGGATTTCGAGAGGAGATAGGATAAAGGGAAAGGGATGGGGATGTAAAATGGCTGGAAGATGGTTTTGAGTACAACGTTGACAAAATTATAGAATTTTCAAAATAAATCTAAAAATAATTATTTGAGGCAAGATGACTTGGAACAAAAAGAGAAGTACCTACTTAAAAAAAATAAAAATAAAAATTACCAATTTCGTAAAAAAGGGCAGTGAAGGCAGAACAGCCAGGACCTCCTGTGAGCCAAAGCACAAGAGGGTCATCTTCCGGACTCCTCTCTGATTCAATGAAGTAGTAGAACAACTGCACCTCATCCAGCTCCCCGACCCCGATATACCTTTATTCGCAATCATATAAGTTATATAAAGTAGATGATAATGCAAAAGCTACCCGAACAAATTAAATAGATATAATAAAAGAGAAGTATAGACTCACCCAGTTTCAAGCTTAAATGGAAGATCACCGGGAAATCCTGGCAGGTTTTTGATGATTAAATATTGTGATGCCAAGATGTTGTAAGGAAGTACTAAATAAACAAGTGCACATGATAAAAAAGTAGTAGACGCCATGCTGGCTGCTTGTTTTCAGCAACCCACGATTAATAAGAAAAAATGAGACCAATAATTCAAGCTGGAAATGATAGAGCTTACCCCTTTAATTGACCACCTTATTAACATAGGTTGTTAAAGTACCAAAAAGCCCTTACTTTTATTTATGTAGTTAGTTGGTTTCCTAGGTTTTGGATTTTGAAAACAAAACTACATGTCTGTAAATAAAGATAAAATTATTAGAGATGATAAGAAATAGAACAGGATTTTTCCATATCCCTACACGCTCTTTACCATCCCTAACCTTAACTTTTCCATCTTTTCACTTTGCATACACCTAGGAATGGCAACGGATTGGATTCAAACGAGCTTGCTTAAATCTGCACCTAAACTAGCGAAAAACTTTTGCACCTGTTTCATAGGTTAGGGTGTGGGTGGACCCAAACCTCACCCACAAACACATAACATTTCAACAAAAAAATTTTAATATCAATTTTCATACAATTTTTTCCCTCAAATATTCACGTCAGTCCCTTATAGATGGAATCTAAGAGTTCTTGAGTTTACGAGTAGAATTGTCATCCCAACATCTACTGACTTAATCACACCTCTTCTTTTAGACACCTCTGGTGATTCCTCCTCCAACACCCATCTCAACACCATCTTTAGCTACACTACCCAAACCACAAAAGGCACTCCCTCCACAAACACCAACTAAATTTGCATACAAACACCAACAAATTATAATATGCAAATACACACCAATCAGATTAAAGAACAATCTAGGTTATTCGATATTGATTTGAATCAAATCAAAATCAATATGTTTTATTTATAAGAAGAACTCAATTGTTTTTCTATCTAGTGCTGGGTTGTTCAATATGGTAAATATTTTTAATTTTTTCTTTGTAAAGTAATCTCCACCATCCATTAGCGTGATCGACAATAGAGATCTAATGTATATTTATAAATATGTTTACTTACTTCACTGCATTTTATTTTATTTTAATTATCTTTCAAGGACATTATGGTCTTAACACCAATCCACAATGGCAACCGTTAAAGTTAATACTTTTTTGCTACGACCGAATAATCAAGTTGTAATTACCGTATAAACTTTATTCCGTCCGTCAATAGTTTAAGTTCATTTATAATTTGCTAATAAAACATGGTCAAACAAAATTTGTTCAAACGTTGCATCCAGAACTCACATGACTCATGAGCATTAACCTGCAGAGTGGGTCCAGCAAGCAAGATCTGCAGAGATGAAGGTATATGAGTAAAAAATAAAATAAAAAATAAAAAATAAAGAAGCAATAAAAAGAAAGGGACAGTTCTAATTCCCCGCAGTTTGGCCTGCAACAAAAGAACTCTGCTTGAGTTTAAAAATCATTAAAAATCCTTTATAATTTAGAAAAATAATTAAAAAAACTCCTAACTATTTATAAAAATAGCCAAAAACGTTTTTATTGTAAGGATTTTTTTTACTACTTTTATATAACAGAGATTTTTTTACTATTTTTATAAATTATAAGGATTTTTAATGATTTTTGAAATTAGGGAATTTTTTTGCTATTATATCAGATCATAGGAAAAAATTAAAACTATTCCAAAAAAACAATTGCAAGTGTCCCATTTGTGAAGTAATATATATATATATATATATATATATATATATACACACGCACTTAGATTCCATATCCGAATAAAAGTGATACAAAATCCAGGTTGGCCGGGGTAAATTCATTAAAGGAGCCCTTTTATGATCTGTGATCATATAAATAAATAGAAAAATAATGGCCCCTCTATGTTCTGTGATCATAAAACGAGAAAATGAAGAGAGATTTGAATCCCTAAATTATAAATGTGATCTCTTTCTAAAAAAAAAATTATAAATGTGGTCAACCAAAGAGCGCAACGTGCAATAATGATAGGTTTTGACAAAAAAAAAAAAGAAAGAGAAATGCTGCATGAGAATTTTTTTTTTTAAATTTCTAATACAAAATTACGAAAAGGTCCTCATAAAGAACTTAAAAATCGAAGAAAGACACCTGCAGAGTGCAGACAGCAAAAGTACGAAAAGATCCCTGCATAAAACGCTCAACGAATCATATCACATGAAAATTAAGAAAGTATAAATCTCATCTTCCCCAAAACAAGAGCAACTGAAACATCATATAAATTAAACGAAAACCTATGAAGCAACAGAAAAAATTAAATATATTCGTCATAAAGCATGAGTGTGTGAAATTATTTTACTTTATCTAAATCTTATATCATTAATTTTGTCTCATTAATATGTTATATTGAAATGTAAACGTGGAAAGAAATTAACTTGATTTAGGACAAACATGAGAGATTTTCCTTTTATTTACTACAGACAAAGGAGGGATTGTCTCTCACTTTACTGCAAGAATTGTGGAAGCATTATTCTGGTAAACTATTCTTTGATCTCAACATGAAACCTTTTTTATTTTTTAAAGAAAAATTATGTCCATTTTCTTTGTAAGAACTATATCTACTATATTTTCTAGGAAAATCTTGAATCCGATACCTTTAAATGAAATGAAAATCAATCTATGCCAGTCACATCATCAATTGCCACTTTATTTGATATTTATTAAAAAAAGAAGAAGAAGAAGAAGAAGAAGACTTTTTGTTTATTTACTTGTTATTTGGGAGATGACACA
Source organism: Litchi chinensis (assembly GCA_019925255.1). Taxonomy (NCBI): domain Eukaryota; kingdom Viridiplantae; phylum Streptophyta; class Magnoliopsida; order Sapindales; family Sapindaceae; genus Litchi; species Litchi chinensis. Next base: position 26,637,619 of record CM034465.1, on the reverse strand, counting down.
TTTTAATGTGTGGTTGTCATTTGACTACAGTATAATATTGTAGTTTGCTTGACTATGTCCACAAATTGTTGTCAGATTCAATAATTGTCCAGAAATTATGAAATTCAATAATTGAGTGTTAATTGATCACTTTGTGATTGTCTTTATATATTCATGTTGGACAATAATTGAGATTCAATAATTGAGATTATTTTATTCCAGAAACAAAATAATTGCAAGCTTTTTGATAAATCTCATTCAATTAAGAACAAAATCTCAAGATGGGAGAATTTTTCAAAATCTAGGAGAAAAAATTGGATCCTAATTATTTACATATTTTCTATGATTTTACTAACATCTGCATATATTTACATTCCTTATTATGGTAATTCTCTCGAAGTCAACAATGAGAGACTGATATGATTCATTCACCATTTGATCTCAATACAACTATCAATTATTTGACATCAATTCATCCGCTTAATAAAAAATTTCCTTCTTTTGTAAAGTCAAAATGGTAATAAATCACAATGGTAGAATTTTAGATAATCGACAGCAACATGTACAATCTTTGGAGATTTTATAACACTGGATTAAAAAAAATGAAAAATGAAAAACAAAAAACATATTCAATTATATTATAAAACATGGTCTAAAAGCAATAAATATAGAATAATAATCAAATAAGAGAGAACAAGCAAAAGTAAGAGAGAAATAGATAAAATAATTCAATTTATGTGTATTTTAATGGTTATAATATAGGCTTATTTATAGGTAAATTGGAGAATTACACTACAAGAAAACAGTATATTAATATCGGACTATCCATACCGAGCACTAAAAGCCAGGGCTCGGTATGGATAATCCATTATCCATACCAAACAACATGGCGTTTGATATGGATAGTCTAAAGAAATTTAAAAAAATATTAATTTTTTATCCATACCGGGCACCCGACCCGTCCGGTATGGATAATAAAGCTTATCCATAATGATTGGGTCAAACGCTCCGTATGAATAAACTATTTTTTATTTTTTTAAAATTCATTGATTATCCATACCAGACACCTAACCCGCCTAGTATGAATACCATTGATAATCCATACCGGGTGGGTCAGGTGCCCGATATGGAAAATCAAAATTAAAAATATTATATTATCCATATCAGGCACCCAATTCGCTCAGTATGGATTATCCATAGTATCCATATCGGACGAGTCGAGCACCTGGTGTGGATAATCCATGGATTTTAAAAAAAAAAAAAAAAAAAAGGATTATACATATTGGGTGCTCGACCCGTTTGGTATGAATAAGTTGGGTATTTAAACCCAACCGATTCTCCTCCTCATTTTCTCCATTTTCTTTATCTCACTATCTTTTTCTCACACATTCTCTTTATAGGAATCCTAGTCGCCGATGTCATCACAGCGTCATCACTCCAGTTGTCGTCCGACGTTGCACCGGCCACCTCTATCACCGACTCGTCAGTGAGTCCTCTTTCTTTCTTCTTCTTCTCCTCTTCTTCTTCTTGGCCATTTCTTCTTCTTCTTCGATCTCTTCTTCTTCTATGGTTCTTCTTCTTATTGTTCTTATTTTTCTCCTTTTCATCATCTTCTTCATCTTGTTCTTCTTCCTTACCTACACAGGATGACCAGACTGCCATCCGATCGCTGGAGTGGTAGTCCGGTTGTTACCTTTTTTTCTCATTTTTTTACTTCATTTCTTTTTTTGTAACTTATTCGCCCATCTAGTACTCTTTTGAGAATGTTATCTTCACCAATTTCCTCCTCTTCTACCGTTTCAATTTTTCTATCAAAAAAGGTATGGACTTTATTGTGGTAGATTTTATCAAATTTAGTGATTAAAATTTTTTTTGGTGAAATTTTATTTTCATATTAGTGAGGAATTTGATATAGATATGAACTTATACCACTATTAGTACATTGATTTGAATTATTGAAAAGTTGTTGCTTTAGATTTCTTGTAATTTAATTTGATTAGTTATTTTATATATATTTGAGTGAAAAAAGTGCTGCAATTCCATGTAAATTTTTATTAAGAATTTTTAATTGATTATAGAGAATTATCATATTAGAGGCAATGATAATGTGAATTATTACTAGTGTCCTATAGCATAATGAAATTAAAGTATCTTTCAATAAGGATTGTTTTCGGTATGTTGAATTTGGAATTGTTACCTACAAATATTTATAATTTAGAATTTTGGATGATGATATGACCTATATATGATGTCTTTGAAAATTTATGACTTGGAGTTTTTAGATTATTGAAATTCTAGAGTATTGAATAGAGTTCATATTGACTCTTGAGATAGTTGTAAAATCATATAATTGTTTTGTTGTGTTATTAATGATTATCATAGTAAAATTTTATATTGTTTTGTTGAATATCAAACTTGCACAATGAAAGTGTAGTATTTAATCTTTTGTTTGAGAAATTTCATGTTTTCAAATTAAGTTATAAGATAGTAGACTTGATATTTGAAGATAATTGAATGAGATTTATGCGAATATAATCATGAATGATTTATTGTTTTCAAAGAGTATGGATAAAAATTGATAAATAGATGTTATTAATTATTCATTGATGTATATTGATTCATTATTTAAAAGTTTAATAATTTTAATGTAGTTTAATACTATGTTATTACGTGTTTTGTTTTTTAGTGTTATATATTTTCAAATGAATAAAGAACGATTAAGATTTTTAAGGTTAATATCCTAAACTCAATTTATAAGGGCATAAGATTTAAACTTGTAGTATTTTTAATAATTTCTTCTGTCGTTTTTAAACTTTTAGAATGTTGAAAGAATATAGAAAGAGAGCTAAAAACTTTGTTGAGGTCGCGAACAAACATTTAATAAATACTAGTTTCATCCCTTACCCTTGTATAAAATGTCTCAATGGGAGGTATCATGACACTAAGATAGTGTATGAGCACTTAGTCATTAATAAGATGAATCCTCAATATATAACTTGGTTCATGCATAAAGAATCCCTGAAAACTTCCACACTTGTTGAAAGCACTTCCAATACATATAGAATGTATAGTTATGCAAATCTTGAAACTCATTGTAATGTTAAATTTGATGTTGAAGTAAGACAGAAAGACATCATTGCTACTTTGAAAGATGTTGAAATTCCTTTATATGAAAGTTGTTTAAGGTACACAAAATTATCGGCTATTATAGCTTTATATAAATATAAAGCTACTTATGATCTATTTGATAGGGGGTGTGATGAACTTCTTAACATTGTTCGAGACATGTTGCTATCAGATAATGTTCTACCAGAATCATTGTATTCAATAAAAAAGTTGTTGAAAATGTTTGATTTAGGGTATGAGAAAATTCATGCATACATCAATGATTGTTGTCTGTTTAGAAAAGAATTAGAGCATCATGAAGAATGTCCAAAATGTGGCAGTAGATGCAAAGTAAAACAAAGTTACGAAAAAAATTCATAATGGAGTACCGGTTAAAGTACTTTGATACTTTCTAATCATACGGCGGTTTAGGAGAATGTTAACATCAACTGAAATGATTAACGACTTGAAATAGTATTCTACCCATATAAGCCAAGAAGATGTGCCATCGCATTGATTTTGAAGCCTAGAAAACTATAGATAGGAAATGATCATCTTTTGCTTCAGAGCCACGTAATTTAAGGTTGGATTTAGCTGGGGATAGATTTAATCCTTATAGCAACCTAAGCACAACATGCTGTTGTTGGTCGGTGGTGTTCGTTACATATAATCTACCTCCATAGAAGTGTATGTAGAAAGAAAATTTGATCAACACTATTGATTCCAGGGAAAAAACAATAGGGAATAATATTAATATATACTTGCAACTACTAATCGAAGATTTGAATGAGTTATAACACTTAGGAGCACAAGTGTATGATTCATCTATTAAATCTACTTTCAACTTAAAGACTATCTTAATATAGACCATAAATGATATTCCTTCTTATGGAAACTTAATAGGATGTTGTGTAAAAGATGAATATACTTATCCTATATGTGGGCTGAACATACATTCACAAATATTGAAATATAGTAATAAAAATGTGTATATATGTCATCGGCGATTTTTCTAAAAAATCATGTTTTTCGAAAAAAAGAAATTGTAGTTTAATGGGAGAAAAAGAAATGGATGATCCTCCAGATATTCTTGATCGTAAACAAGTTTAAATTGCATATGAAGAAGTTGAAAATGATTGGGAAAAGAAAGTAAAAGGGAAAAGGAATAGAAAATGACATCCTATATGGGAAAAAAAAATATCGATATTCCTTGATCTTTCATATTGAGTGGTAAGATTTTTAATTCAAAAGATAATGTAACTTATTCTATTATATTTAACTATGTCTTAAATTTATCATCATCAATTTTTATAGGATTTGTGCTTGCGTCATAATTTAGATATGATGCACATTGAAAAAAATATTGGTGAGAGTCTTGTTGGTACGTTATTGGACATTCATAGGAAAACTAAGGATAATATTAATTCTTCTAGAGATCTGGAAGACATCGGGATTAGATAAGACCTTCATGTGAAAGAAGATAGAGATAAATCGTATTTGCCTGTAGCACCACACACTCTGTCAAAGTAGAAAAATAATAATTTTGTAAGAGGTTGTTAAATTTAAAGATGTCTGACAGTTATGCTTCAAACATATCTAATTGCATTTCATTGAATGAATGCAAGATAGTTAGACTTAAGTCTCATGACTATCATGTATTGATGCAATATTTGTTATCGATGACAATACAGGGTCTCTTACCTAAAGGGCCAAGAATTGTTATATTTCGGTTGTGTTCATTTTTAATGCAATTTGTCAAAGAGTCTTAAATAGAGATAAGTTAGATTCATTGGAAAATGAAGTTGCAGTTACTATGTGTATGCTTGAACGTTATTTCCCTCATTCTTTCTTTGATATAATGGTCCATCTTACAATTCATCTAACAAAAGAAGCTCGCTTATGTGAACTGGTTTAATATCGTTGAATGTACTCTTTTGAAAGGTTATTCTTACATTATTCTTCATATATGAATTAAGATTAATGATATCCACACATTTTATTTGCTTTTATATATTCATTTTATAGATTTATGAAGGTGTTAAAAGGATATGTAAGAAATCATGCACGACTAAAAGGTTGCATAGCAGAATCCGATGAATGCATGCAATTTTGTAGTGGGTATGTACCACAAGCAGCAGATGTTGATGAGAAGCACAATAGAAATAAAGATATTGTGTTTCAAAATATAGTGGAAAGACATCCTACATCTATATCGACTTTAAAAACAATTTCTATGGACCTGCTATGGATTACATATATGTATATACTGTTGAATAGTGCATTAGTGGAACCATACATTAAGTAAGTGGTTTAAATTGAAGCTGAATATAGTATAAATATTAGTAAAAGTTACTAATGTTATACTTATTTGGTTATGTTGTTTTTATTTATATAATTGTTTTATTAGTATGCACCTGAAAGAGCTTCAACAATTAGATCTCAATCTGTTAAGTAGACCAAATATGTTACAAATGACACATATTAGAGAATTTCCAACACGGTTCAGAAATAAGGTGAATTCACTAACTTATACGTTAATAATATGATGTATTTATCTTAGTTTTTTGTCCTTGATAATTTAAATCGTAATCTCCCAAAACAAGTCTTCGATTAATCAAATACCATGAATATGCTCCTAACTCTAAAGTTTCTAAGACTTGGACCAAATATGCAAGTCATATGCTATTTAAGCTATGTTGTGAATGAGAAATGATACTATATAAAAAGCAGTGAGAAAACTAGACATGATAGTGGTGTTTCACTTAAAGCAAAAATTGTTTGTAATAAAAGAGATGACACTCAAGTAGTCAAGAAGATAGTTTACTATGGAGTTTTAAGGGAGATACTTTTGTTGAATTTTTTAGTATTTCGTGTTCCATTGTTCAGATGTGATTGGATGGGTAGTGCGAGTGATGTTAGAGAAAAAGATGGGTTCACACTAGTTAATTTTAGTCTACGTGGAAATAAATGGGATAGAGATCCTTTCATTTTAGCCTCACAAGCAACACAAGTGTTTTATTCTAGGGAAAATGATAACTCTAATTGGTATGTTGTTCTAAGAGCACCTCCAAGAGGTTTTCATGATCTAAGGAAGTTTGATGAGCATACTTATATGAAAACTACACCATTAGATGTATCTGAATTTAACGTAGTATGGACAATAGTAAGAATTATACAGGATAAATTATGAGGAATTAGTTGTAAACATATAATGTTAATAAATATAATCATATTTTCATATTTTATTTGCAATATATGTGTATATATATTGTTTGTGTTTATGTTTGTGAGGAGACAGAATTTCTAAAGTGGTTGGATATGTTGTGAAATTACTTTGCTATTTACATTGCAGGTGAATTAAATTTTGATAAGGTCGAGAAACAAGGAAACTCTGTCAAAATTTTCGTAAAATGGATTGACTTTATATCAACAATTTTATATATTGATAATGTTATCTATGTGTTGGCTACTAATATATATTATTTCCATAACATTTTCAGATGTCGACTGAAGGAACATCAACTGGTCAGTCTTCAAATAATTTTAGTGGAGAGAAAAAAAAAAAGAGAAAAAAATCTCAACCACTTGGATTATGAGAAAATGGTCAAGGTTAAAGTCACAAAGATACAAATTAATGACGTTGGACAAACAATTGGAGAAAATTCGGTGATCTATAGTTCAGGTTGTGGAGCCATTGCAGCTCAAATAATACCTATAACCTATCGTAGCTGGGATAAGGTACCATAATCCTTAAAAGATACAGTGTGAGAGAATATAAATGTATATACTGGATTCATTTATTTATGATATCAATGTTACATATTTATTTTTATAACATATTTACTTTTAAACAATTTATAACTACAATTACGACTTAGTGTTAATGAATCAATGAAAGTTCATATGTTAAAATCAATGAATGAATATTAGAGACAATATAAAGACAGAATAACAAAACAAATTAGAGACGTTCCTCCTGATTCTGATGCACACGGAAGATACGAAATACTAAAACCAGCTAACGTTAATGATCGGGATTGGACTGCATTTATTAATCAACGATTGTCTCCAAAATTTGCGATAATTATGCATTCATATTCTTAAGCTGGTATGAACATATATGTTTAATGGATTTTGATTAAATTTTACAATATTTTATGATACTAGTAAGTATTATAGAGAGTTATCAAAAAAGAATCATACGCCACATACATCAAGTCGTAAAGGAATGACACGACTACAAGAATATTTGGTAAGAGTTTAATATATTGTGATGATTGTTTTACATGTGTATAATTTTTGTTTTTCGAACTTGTATATATTTTTGTATATATTAGTGTTAAAGTTAGAGAGCAAAACAAGTGGCTACGAATGAAGATCCTGAAGTCGATAAAGTTGATATTTTGATAGCCAGTCCCAAACACAAAGATAGGAGTGCAGTGAATGAGAAAATTGGTAATAAAATTATATGTTACGTTAATTTGATCAATTATTTTGTTGATTGTATTACATATGTATAGTTTTTTTTAATGTTAATATCATGTGACATCATTTATAGACACAAATAGAGTCACTACATCAAGAAACACAACATTCAATTAGAGATGATATTGTCTCACAAGTTATGGGTAAGCAACACCAAGGTAGAGTTCGAGGAATGAGTTATGGTGTAACACCATCTATTGTACAAGTATTTGTGATTGGTAAACAAAGCTTTGCACAATATCAACAACATGTTGATGGTGAGATGGCAACCATGAAGCAAACAATTATTAATTTGACAAACTCGCTCATGACTCATTTGTCGAACATAGATCAAGCTCAAGTATTGGTATGTATGTCTCCCATACAGTCGATAAATGACTCAAAACATTTATAATTTGATTACTTTTATTTTTTGGTACTTAGTATATATTTTTTTTCCGTTTACATAATTTCTCACAAGTGAGTGTAATCATTTTTTCATATTTTTTGCTATGTCTGTGTTTGTAAATATATATATATTGTTTACGTGAAACTTTATTGAGAAATGTTGTTTTGGTTGGATCGATTATAAAAGATTAAGAAGTCTGATAAATTGTAGGGGAATTAAATTTTTGGCAAGTTCGAAGAAAAAAGGGAAACTCTGTCAAAATTTGTATAAAATTGATCGAGTTTATATGTATTGTTTTATCTATTGCATTTGTTACTTATATGTTGTCAAATAGAGGTACTTATAATATTCTTTTCCCTGATATCTATGTTTTCTAACAACAATGTTATTTATTTTTTTCGTAGACACAATATTCAAGTGGCTCAAATCAGATGAGATCTAGTAAAAATGTTCAATTTGCTGATCATTCAACTAAGGTTAAATATATGTTGGATTTATATTATTTATTGTTTCAATTTAATTTCATATACATAGATGTGATTATTTGAATTTGTTAATAGAAATAAATATTTAAATTTTTGTGCATACAGTTCATATCTCAGGGTTCCTTAAGCCAAGTTAATGGATCGAATGACAACCAATGCAAATTATTAAATTAGATGGGTACAGGAATAGTGATGGCGGAAGCGAAAATTGGCTCAAAGAACCTTTATGTTAAAGTTCATCACCTCGAGTTTGATCCAGATTATTGGCGCATTTCCGTCAAGAAAGTAATGGTTAATGTTTCACTATCTCGACCTACCAATGAGCTACTAACTTTGGAAGATACATTAAATTCATTTATTATTTAGCCAGTAAAATATATTGTATCTTAACATTATGTACTGAGTACTTATCATAGCATTTCATAATGTACGTTTAACTTTAGATTATGTAATTTAAATGTTGTTAATATATTAAATAACATATATTTTTAATGTTTATGTACATTGGTAGTTTTATTGTAATATTAAAAAACAAATTTATCAATTTAAATTTTTTTAAATGAAAAAGTTTTCTACACTGGACCAGACTTGATATGGACAAGATTATTTATATCTGGTCAAAGCTCGGGGATTGAAATAAATATCCATACCGAGTGGGTACCTAGTATGGATAGTTAATATCCATACCGGGCGGCCCGGTATGGATATAGCGGGTTGACTTATGATGCTTATGTATCCATATTGGGTTATGCCCAGTATGGATATTAATTATCCATATCGGGTTGGCGCTTTGTATGAATACAAAAGTATCCATACTAGCAGCAAGCATGTCGAACGTGTTATCCTGTATGGATAGTCAACCATATCGAGTATTATTTGATATGGTTGATGATTTTTGTTGTAGCGTCATTTCTTTAGTGAAATAACAATAAATAAAGTAAAAAATATTATCAAAAAAGAAATGGTGTTAAGACTATTCATTCATAACATTCTTCCTTGGGTATACACTACTTGATAATACTCTTCGAGATTCTTGGATGTCTCCAAATACTGCCTCATTAAAAATCTTACCAGTAAAACCTAATGGGATAAAAACTAGTCAAAAAGGAAAAAAGTGTAGGATATAAAACTCTAAAAAGAGATGACATATTCCTTTGATGAAAGCAAAAGATATTTCATAATTTGTTGGATAAAAAATGCAATAATCTTTTGAATTCAATAGTATTTTGACATACTTAAAGGGATTACCTCGTTAAAAACCTTGTCAAAAAAACCTAATATGACAAAACTTGATCGAAGGAAAAAAGAGTGCAATATACATATGTCCATATTAATTTAATATACTCCCCTTACAAGATATATAACTATTTTTTTTATAGTTCTTCGAAGATATTGAAAAATATGTTTAATTCCATTCCAATATCTTCGAGTTGATGGACTAATATTCACTCTGACTTGTGTTCGATCTTCAAGCTAAGACAATATCTTGCTTTCTCAAAATCTTACATCTTAAATTCCCTTTTCTAGCATTTAGCAGTTCTAAAAAGCTCTTCAGAAGTTCCAATTAAATTTCATGTCATCGATATATATTGCTACAATTACAAATTCAGATTTTGATTTCTCTATGAATACATAAGGACATATAGATAATTTATATATCCTTCCTTTGTGAGATATTCATATTAAGATAATTATTTGACATTCATCTGGATTGCTTTAAGCCATATAAAGACCATTGTAACTTTATTGAATACAAGTTATGAGAATTTGATTTATATGTTTCTGGCATTTTAAATCCTTCAGGAATTTAATGTATATATTGGTATCTAATGACCCATATAAATATGTCATTACCACATTCATAAGACACATTTAAAGTCTATTGGAGACTACCAATTTAATTCAAAAAATCGAAATGTAACCATATCCATCACAGGTGAGTACATTTAATCTCATTATGCTTTTTTATCAAATACTTATTTATATCCAACAGATTTGATGTCTTCAGACATCTAAACTATTGGTCCAAATATATCACATTTGACTAATGAAATCAATTTTACTTGAATTGCTTCATTCCACTTAGGTCAATTATGTCTTTTTCAACACTCATTGATACTATATGGGTTCATGATCATTAGTTGCAATAATGACTCCACAGTTCTCCAAATAAATTTTTGTATTTTCACGATTTTGTATCTCTTTAAGAAATTATACCATTTTTAGGGTACTAGTCTTTGCAAGGTCTGTTAATTCTCATCATATGAAATTAACTATGAGACAATTTATTTTCACATTATCAATATTGGATTTCTGTAGTAAACTTTTGAAATATGATTATATCTCACTATCTCAATTTTCATATGAATAATTATTTTAATCAAAACATATGATGTCTTCGAACGTCTACATAATAAGTTTAATACAACTACATAAGTACAACTTTGCTTTTGTTTTAATCAATAATTTTTATATCGACATTTATTTAGAATATGTTATTCAATATTCTCATCATTTTTCTGTAATATATAGAGTAATAAAATATGAGATCTTAATTTTCTTTAAATTTTCAGTACACATACCTCTTTAAAGGTTACTGTAAACTTTCACATATTTTTAGGACAAATTATAATATTTATAGTTTGAGCATATGCACTTTTCCATATGTAATTAAAATCACTTTTAAGTTTCATAAGAGGGGATTCAAAGATCTCTTCAAAAATATTTAACTCTTCAAGAATTATATTTATATGATGAGGATTATATATAACTCAAGCGTGATCTTTAAAATGATCATGATCTTTCATTATTCACTTCAAATAATAATAACTTTACAACCAAATTTACTTTTCACATTTCTATATGTAAAGAATGATTTATTCGTTGTCATTTATATAAATTATTCTTCAGGAATAATCACCAGGGTTAATATATTGACAATAAGTATAAAATCATTCAGATATGTAATTTTCAAATAAATGATCCTTTAAACGTCAAGTTCATATGACTTATACAATAATCGTCATAATGAATGATACATACCAATTATAATTTCACTAATTTTGAATACATTAGATAACTCTTAGAATAAGGATTTCAATATAAATAAAAAATAAATTATACATGTCGACGTTGAAATTCAGTCGACGAGTAATTAATACCCAATACCTGCAATCAATGTGAGAAAACACAGAAATCGATAGAAAACAGTAAAGAACCAGACAAGAAGACCAAGGATTTTCAACGTGGTTCAGCAATTGTGTCTACGTCCACGGTCTGTCTCTCTTAAATTCTGTAGAGTGACAGTATGATATTCAATGTGTCGTTTACAATGATTTTAACCCCTATTTATAGGTGAAGTATCGTTACAATTTATGAATCAATAAAATAGGAAGAAAATCACGAATTAATTACACTTCCTAATCTGTTTGAATAAAATCAGGAAACTGCTCCTTAAAATTCGAGATAATGTTGACTGAGTTTGATTTTGAATTAACTTCCGTTTCTGGAAAGAGAATCACGATCAGATTAGGTAACTACCTGTTCTAGAAGATACTGCATTAATTGTGCTCCTGGACGAACTGTCGTTTATGGCGACCTCGAGCTGGAGCTCGCTGAAAAGCGAGCTATGCTTATGGTGAATGGTGAAACGAGCTACAATGTAACTGTGAGACGAGATCGTTACTACGAGCTGAGGAGATAGCTGGGCCGGACTGTGAAGCCCACAGGACTTGGATATCTGGGCCTCGTTTGATGGCCTTCGCATTTGGGTTGATTTTATTGGGCCTCCTATTGGGTCTAAGTTGGGTTTTTACCAACTCATTTAATGAATCCGAAAAATACATATAACAATACATAATAAGAAAATGCCAAAATTGCACTTGAAACACTTGTATACATGTAAAAGGTGATATATATATATATATATATATTAAATAAGTTGATGTTTATTATAAGGACATATAATCTATGTATTTTTTATTATTATCAATATATTATAATAAAAAAGCAAATTACAAATTAACTATACCATTAAAACCATTTTTTATTATTAATATTATTACAAACCTTTCTCTATTTTTATATAAGCAGAACTCGAACTCGCTGTTGCTGGAACTCAAACGATATACAGTTTACAAATGTAATGTATCTTCATTCTCCATGATAAAGAATTCTCATTCATCTTGAGAGTCATTGCATCACACATGTAACATTTTGAAGAAAAAAGGAGTATTTCATTAAGTATATGATTACATAGACCATATAGTATATATGCCTTTCTGGTTTCTACCGGAGTCTCTCTCGCGTATCAATGTTGCTTATGAAACCAGTAATATGTGTAAATGCAATGAGGAAAGCCCACCTCAAGTTTATCTACTTGGACTCTGAAAGCCCATTTGACGGCACAATAAATTAGGATGCGTGAAAATGCTTTGGCAACAAAATAGTACTTGTAGATAAAAGCTTTCTCTGTGATGGTATTTAACAGCATCTTATAGAAAAATAATAACCAGTATTCAGTCGTTCTCTATAAAGCATTTCTTGTATTCTTTTTATACCATGAAAAAAAGAAATGCGCAAAAGCACATACCAATTGCTCTTTCAGAAGGCATTTTTCAAATGCTTTTTGGTATGAGAATAAGTTTCTCAACAAATTTCATCCTCATATTCAAATTTGAATTCACATAACATATGATTTATTAATCATATTAAGAATGAGTTAATACCATGTGTAACGAGTGGTATTTATATTTTCCATTTTGAAAGATGGATTGTTGCCTGTTGGTTTTTCTTAAGATTGGTTCCAAGAGAATAGTGTTGTTCTCTCTTTCAGTTGTTTAATTATCAAATTCACTGTCTCTATAACAATTCTCGCCCAAAAGAATCAAATACTAACATTGTGATTTGTGAGTCCTAAGCACAAGCAACGTCAAGCCAGTCAAGTGTCTACATTAACGTATTTTAAGAATTTCATCATTTACACGTCATTTTTTAATTTTTACTAGGATAGTTAGATACATCTTCACTAAAATGTCGATGGCTCAATTCTCACTGAGCGCATTTCAAAAGTTTATATTAATAGTTTCTCTTTTCATTATTAAAGTAGTTGTCTCCTGTCTGGAGAAATAAATAATCAAATTACATAAATAGTATTTGATATTGGTAAGTCGTGATATATTCTAATTTGTTTGACATCATCTTTAAAAAAAGTACATGTTTCATCCTTTTTTTTAACTTTTTCTCTTTTTGATTAGCTATTGAGTGTTTCTTCTCACAAACGGAAAAATAATCTTAAATATATTTTTTACACAAAAAGAATAAAAAAAAAAGTGTGAAGCACTATAGATAGCAAGCAACTATAATTATCAGCCATACAATAATATGTTATATGTATAGGTATTTAACCACTTTTATAATTATTGGATTCAATTAATGATTTAAATAAATCCAAGTTGTCCAAACTCAATATCGTTTAACAAAAAATCATTTCACTTTATAAAAGGAGAGCTCTGTACGGATTTCAATATCAGTATACTAATAGAATCTAAATCAAAAGTTTGTACACCTCACCATCTGACAAGATTTGGCGGGTTGTGTTAGGTATATATAATTGTAATGCAATTATAAAAGGACAAAACTATTTAATTAAAGTGATAATCTGTTGTTTGATATAATCGTTAATTTTCTTTTATAATTTATAAAAATCTCATTTTATCTTTTTTGTTAACTCTGTTAGTGGAAAGAGCTCCTAACTATCATAATACATGAAAAGATCAAACTGCCCTCAATAAAAGAATAAAAAATTTAATATTTTTTTATGAAAAAAAAAAAAAACGAAAGTAGAGATCCAATCTTCAAATTGGATCTCTAGCATATATCACGTCCTGTCATGTCCTTATTCAATGAAGAACATCCAAACAGGCAAAAAAAAAAAAAAAAAATCAACACAACTCACACACAAATCCATATTTAGAGTTTTGGCTTCCCTTTTCACACACAACACATAGATTTAACAACAAAAAAAAAAAAAAAATCAACAGAAACCCTATCATCACCAAACCCCAACACTGTAACATCAAACATACAAAAAAAAAAAAAGTCTAACACAACATCAAACATTCAATAACAACACACACCAATATCAACGAACACCACATCAATGAACGATTTTCTTCTTCATTTTTCATCAACAAACAACATATCAATAACAACAAACAACTATATTGCATTTGAAAAAAAGAAATTGAAAAAAAAAAAAAAAAAACACTCAAATTCATCATCTTCATCCCTCAAAAAACTAAGGAAAAAAAAAAAGAGGTTAAAAAAAATGGAAACATTGGATCTCCTTCATCGGAGACCAGGGGGTCTCTGGCAAAGGAGACCCAACGGTCTCCATCACCTGGAGACTAGAGTCTCCAGGTGATGGAGACTGTTGGTTCTCTTTCACCGGAGACCTAACGGTCTCCATCGCCTCTGGTCTCCAACGCTCGAAGTTTCATGTCGACACGACGTTTGAGAATGAAAAGGAAGAAGATGTCCTCCATGTCGACCCCGATTTCCAACAAAGAAGAAGATGGTAGAAGAAGAAGAAAAAAAAAAAAGATGGAAGAAGCAAATGGATACGGTCAACCGTGGGTTTCTATTTCAATTTAACTAATATTATTAAATAATTTATTTTTTCAAAAAAATCTATTTTAATTTAATTAAAATAATTTATTGTTATTATTATTATTATTATTCTTTGACAATTTTGCCACTCCACATGACAGTCAGATATTGGTTTCTAACGTCCAAGTTGACGACAAGGTTTTTTTCAATATTTCAATAAACTATAAGAGGGGATTTTAGGCATATCTACAAACTATAGGAGAATATTAGCTATTTCTCAAATCAAGTAAAGATTTTGGTTATTTCATCAAACTACAGAGAAGGAAATTTGGATCCCTTAATTAAACATAGCTAAGAACCTAAGACTGTATGGACCATTACATTGCGTTACACTTCAATATTCTTTTTTTCGGTTTTTTTTTTTTCATTTATTTTAATTTGATACTTCAGGAGCATTTGTCTTCTACCAATAAAAACACAAGAATCTCAATCCATTATTATTGCTTGCGTGACATAAACTAAATAAATTTAGTAGACTGCAATAAAAGTCTTATAATATCATCTTGGAAATTAATCAAGTTATTGCTTCCCGGCTATGTTTTCATTTTTTAAAATAATAGTAATTATTGCAAAAAACCTTCTTTTAATTTCTCCATGTTTCTGTTTTTTGTTGAATATTAGTCATGCTCAAGATTCTGCAACTTGATTAATTTTTCACACGACAAATGGCAGGTTTGTGATGGTTATATACAGATCTTAAGATCAAAATCTACTCATATTACAAATTTGAAGAATTTAATATACACTAAGACGTATTGTTATGAAAATGATTAAATTCATTTTTTAGAAAAATTTTATTTAAAATATTTAAAAAAATGGAATTACATTTCTCATGTGAAAAGACAATTACAATGATATGATGAAATTGCTGAAAATTTACGAAAAAGATCATAAGAACACTGTTAGGCTGTTGATTGCATCGAAAGGCGTCTGCCAACACACTACTCTTCATATATAATAATCCGGACAATGAGACTATAATTTCTACAAGTATTCTAACTGAGTTTTCCCTCTATTATTATTGTCTTTCACTTGAGACCTTGGAGTCTCTCTTGAGTAACGGCTTTATATATACTCACTTATAGCTGTTCATGGTTTAATTCGTTACGATGGTTCATAACAATTGTATAGCTTCCTAGACATTTATGTCCATCCGCCATATGACATATCTTGCTATTAGCGTCATGTGATCTACTGAGTAAGTGGAGTGCACTATTTTTGCGGTGCACTTTCAACCCATTTTGCATGTGGCTTCATGCATTATATTATATTTCATCGTAAATAAAAGTTCACATTTGAGAATAGTTATTTTATAGATAGATTATATTGTATATGAATTTTATTATTAATGTTTTTTTTACATATAAAAACAGAATTAAACACACTCCACTTTAAGCATAATTAGATGAACTTCTATTAATAAGATTAGGCCAGCGTCAACCATATTAAACTGGAGGTCATTACAAAAAATTCTAAGATTTACAAGAGCTAAGATTAAATAACTAAAAGGCTTCAAATAAATTTCAAAAAAACATGATCACCCCGACCACAACAAGCAATCCAAACCTATGTGGCCCCACGCTCCTAAGTCAGTACGAAGAGCATCCTTGGACATATTAAAGCTGTAATTAAATGAGCTATTGTTTCAGAATAATTAATGAATTTAATTAGAAATGTCGTACATATCAAATCATATATATATAATTAGAGATCAGAGAGAGCAAATATGAATAATTTCATCATAATTTAAGATTTATAAATAAAAAAGTATCGGTGATATATTGATTTGATTGTAAGTGGGAATCTACTGATTTAATATTGCTGGGTGAATCTGTAAAAAGAGAAGTGACAAAACCCCGTAAATTAACATTGGACGCACGTGTAACTTATTCGATAATATTGGCCTCCCAAAAATAGATGCACAAAGATCTTTCGAAAGGCTTCAAGGTTTTTATGAGGACAGAAAAGTCCAGTCCCAATCTCAAAATCCTGAAACGTGATCAGTTGGTATGGTGGGACCACTTGCCAAGTCTCTTACGGGTCAAAACGTAGCCGACCAGAATCCCAACCACGGTATTGGTGGCCACAGCTGTTACCAGCCCGACACAATTCTCGCTTCCCTAACGTATACATCACACCTGAATTATACGAATACGATCGTAACTACGAAAACGAAGGAAGCCACTAAAGGACAAGGCGTATTTAATTAATTAATTAATGAGAAGAGGGAGAAAAACGAAGACAAAGAGTTGGAATATATTTTGACGTTGATGCTCCTTGCTGGCATCTTGTGTACGTGCGCATTGTGTTCCAGCTCATCCTTCGCCACCATCTTCCTTTCTTTCTTATTATTATTATTGCTCCTGGATGGTCCTACCATTGCTTCCATCATCCAGCTCATTTCTTCGTCCTTCCTTTTTTTGTTTCTTTGTTTTTATTTTTTATTTTTACCATTATAGTTTCAGATTTTCATGAGAGGATACTTATAAGTTTACTAATATCGGGTAAGGAGATGCACCACTAGATAAGTAAATTATTTATTTTATATTACATAATAAATTATTTAATTGATTTATATATATGAAAAAAGTATTATTAGATGAATAGTATCTCATCAATGATTCTTTATTATAATGTAGAAAGAATTTAAATGTTGAATTAAAAAAAAAAAAAAACACAATCAAATTATGATTTTCTTAACAAAATGATATAACAAAATTTTAAGGAAAAATAATGGTTGTGTATCACCAATTTGTTTTACAAGGTTATATATATAAGATTTTGGTGGGATTTGGTCTTTCTCAACGGAATAATTATTAACATTATCAATATGGTTTAGTAATAAACAACATTCATTCAATTTAGTAATGTGTCATGCTTAAATCGTCACTACCACAAACTACATCTTAAAAAAAGTATTTCAATACATTACAATCTTAATAAATTAATATTTTTTTAAATGTGTTTTAATAATTACACAACTTGATGAATATTTTTTTGACTTGAAATTTGAAAATGGAGACAAATTTATAATGCTTGAAACATTATTATAATAAGAGTAATGCTAGATTTCTCAAAAATTTTATCTAAATTCATGCGTAAATGACATTAAATATGAATTGTCAACATCATATTAATTATCATATCATCTCATGATTTATAAGATTTTGAAAATGACAACTCACATACAATATCATTTAGACATAAATTTAAATAAAAAATTTGAAAAGTCTAGCAGTGTTAGATAATAAATACTAATAATTTCATATTAATCATGGTCAAAATGCATGTACATCCGTAATGCATTTTACATTCAAATTTCTGCCAACTATTTTACAGGTTTGTCTCTTTTAATGATGTTTTATTTTCCATTTGCTTCTTTTTGGACTAAAAGAATTCTATTCTACATGGAATAGTCAACCAAAATATCGTTTGTGACACAATTTCCCACTTAGAAAATTCATCCTTGAATATCAAGAGAAAAGTTGATTAAACATTCCAAACCAATAATAATAATAATAATGAATTAAACCACACTCATTTCTTAACTAATTAGTATATTTCTCGGTCATATCTATAATAGACTCCCATCATATGTATTTATCAATCACGTTTATGGAAAGTCTTGTTTTATTACAGAGATAATAGATTTTTAATTATACCATAATTATATTAAAAAATAATAAATAATTAAAAAGGACAAATACCGAACAAGAGAGACTCATGAAAGGAAAGATGAGGGTGGACACATACTAGTGCACTCTTACCAAAACGAAAGGCCCAGCTATTTGACAGCTGTTCCATCATCGTATCGCTATCCATCTCTCAAGTCTTTCTGTTTTCGGCTTTATGCGAAGTCGGTAAACCCTTTTTATTTGTGGAGACTCCACCCATCATCGAACATCACCCCCCGCCCCATTATTCCATCCAATCATGGATCCCTGTCCTTTCGTCCGGCTTCTCATCGGCAACCTCTCCCTCAACTACTCTCCTTCCTCCTCCTCCTCCGGACCACCTTTCTCCTATTGCAAGATCAAACTCAACCCCTTCCCCGACCAACGCCCCCTACTCCCTCCCACCCACCAAGAGAACTACGTTGCCGCTTGCTTCAACCTCGACAAGGCCCACGTCGACAGAATCTTGCAGAAGAGCAAGTCACAATCTTCCAAGGGCGTCACTAGTCTGAAGATCGATGTTTATACGGGGAGCGATGGGAATTCGTGTGTAGGCAGTGGTGGGAAGTTGCTTGGGAGGGTTTCTCTGCCGTTGGATCTACGTGGGGCTGAGTCCCGCGTTTGTGTCATCCACAACGGTTGGGTTGGCGTTGGAGACAACAACAAGGGGTGGAAGTTGCATGTCACTGTCAGGGCTGAGCCTGATCCAAGATTCGTGTTCCAGTTCGGAGGAGAACCTGAATGTAGCCCTCAGGTTTTTCAGGTTCAGGGTCGTGTCAAGCAGGCTGTTTTCACTTGCAAGTTCGGTTTCAGGAACTACACAGACCGGAACCTGGCTTCCAGGTCAGTGTCTTGGTCTTCGAGTACCGAAGACAACAACACTAGAATCACTTGTCTACCGTCTTTTGGAGCCGAAAAGGACCAGTCTTCCAAGGAGAGGAAAGGGTGGTCTGTCACCATACACGACCTCTCAGGTTCGCCCGTGGCTATGGCGTCGATGGTGACCCCCTTCGTGCCCTCCTCAGGCTCGGATCGGGTCAGCCGCTCCAACCCCGGTGCCTGGTTGATCCTCCGACCGGGAAACTGCACGTGGAAGCCCTGGGGCCGTCTCGAGGCCTGGCGTGAGCCCGGCAACTCTGACGCTCTCGGTTACAGGTTCGACCTCTTGCACGACGCCACGTCAGCAGCCACCACCCTCGTGAACTCTACCGTGAGCAGGAAAAGAGGCGGGAAATTCACTATCGACACCACAACCAGCCTTGCAAGTACTCCGGTACATAGCCCCCACAGCAGTTTGGATTTCGGATCCGGGTCATTTTCCACGCCCGGATCGAGACCGGGGTCCGGGTCAGGGTCGGATTTTCTATTCTGCACGTGGCCGAGCTTCATGTACAGAGGATTTGTGATGTCATCGACGGTGGAGGGAGTGGGGAAGAGAAGCAAGCCAGAGGTGGAGATAGGGGTACAGCACGTGACATGCACGGAGGATGCTGCTGCATACGTGGCATTGGCTGCAGCCATCGATCTGAGCGTGGATGCTTGTAAATTGTTTTCTCAAAAGCTAAGGAAAGAGTTGAGGCAGCAGAGTCAGCTGAGTGTCGTTTGACGTGGAATGGTTTGTCGCTTTTGGGGTTGTCGTTGGGATTCTTTTTGGCAGATAAACTAACAGCAGTTTTTGAGCTGTAGCCTATATGTTACCAGGTTATTCATTATTTTTGTACAGTGAGGAGAATTATAAAGCAGATTTTCATTTTTTTAGTGCCATTCTATTTATTTATTTATTAATACTGCTCTTGCATAAAGTATAAACCAAAGTCCCAATGGCGCCGGCAGCCCCCGTGCCTTAGTGGCATGGGTTTGACATCCACCCATCAATCTAAATAATGATAATAATAATATAACAGTTCTCTTATTATTATGTGTTGATTGTCTTCCTATTTTCGTATGAAGCTCTCTTCACCCCCATGTGGTTAAATTCCTCTCATATGAAAGGAGTGTTTTAGGCCGCGCCATTAGTATTTATTTCTCGATTGTTCTCGACAATCCTCTTAACCTATCCCAGTCTTTAAAAAATATATATAAACCAAATTATCCTCCCATGTCCCATCCTCTAGTGAGCGGAATTTTTGTGTTAGCCTAATACATAAACATAAGCAGTTTAATCCATTAATCTGTGAGCATGTTTGATTCATAGGATTTAGGGTAGGATTGGAAAAAAAATTTTCCAATTCCATTCAATCCTATGTTTGGGCATGGAAAGGGACTTTTCTTGGTTCGCCACCCATTCCTGGCAATATAGGAAATGGAATCCCAGCCAAAATAGTGGGATTTTATTTCCTACCTTGGCGGGAATGGGTCTCCCTCGCTGTCTCTCACCACACCACCACTAGTTACCATCTCTCTCTCCCGCCACCACTCGTCGTCTCTCTCTCCCATCACCAATCACAACATCTTTCTCCCATTACCACCATAAACCACCCTAAACAACAAACATTATTTAGGTTCCACAATCAACCGCAACAACAGAACCATCGTAACAACATACCCATCAATTGCAAACCTAAAAAACCCAAATCAACTGCAACAAACCCATCACACCAATAACAGACCCATCAACGTCTATCATCACCAACACGAGAGAGGAAGAGAAATAAGTGAGAGAATAGGTTAGAAATCCAAAAAATTGCAGCAGACATAGGTCTCTAATGGATTGGTGACGGATTGGTTGATGGAAACGAAGGAAAGGAGCTTGTTGGGGAGGGCAATGAAGACGGAGATGTTGGAGTTGGATAAGGTAGTAAGGATGGTGGCGATGGCCTTATAGAGCTTGACATGATTGATGTTTTATGATTTAAGGAGGGCTATCACTTTCTTCAACGACGACAAGGAGAGGAGGCAGAGAGATAGAAAAGGGAAACGAGGAGAGAGAGGGAGAGGTTTTGATTCAAACCGAGGAGCAAGAAAGATTGGTTTGTTTATTTTGATTTTAATATTAATATAATTTTAATTCAATCTCAAATCCTACCAAATATGAGATAATAATTTTTTAATCCAATTCAATTTCAATCTCATTTTCAATTTCAATCCTGCTTATCAAATGGAATTTATATGTTATTCACAATTACATATTATAGAAGTTTGAGTCTCACCAAATATATTTTGGCAAGGATAGTTTATCTCATTATAAGAAAAATAGTTATTTTTTGAGAACTATTTTATTATTATAATTATTATTGAAATTCAACATCACTAGAGTACTAGTTGAGGTCAATAAACTACAATCTTAGTTAAATATTACATGCGTAGTTCACGACTAATCCAATTGTATTTTTTGACAGAACTGGTAGATCGAACATCAGCTCAAATATAGATACTAATCTAATCCTTAAATAAAATACATGAAGAAATCTAATTTTCACAGCATTTGAGAGACTCTGGTAAATTTATGTGATGGAATTTGAACCTTACAAGCATCCAAAGTGATTGACGTGTGCAGGGTGCACCACTCAGTTAAGAGTAGATAAATTGTACAACAATTTCTGTGTTTGACTAGGCACCATTGAATCACAACTTTTGTTGTAACTAAGGTGACATTCGTATTGCACTAACACGTAAATATGTGTTAATTACCTATCTTTTGTTCCAACGGAGGAGAAATTTGTATTACACTGAGATATGAATATTTTAGCTATGACATTTGTCTCATGTAGTTTTTCAATTTTAGACATATAAAATTCTTATCTGATCACCTCACTTGGCATAGCATTACTATAAATCTTTTCTTTTCTTTTATTTGTAATTTAGGAAATATACTATAAATCAGTTTTATGTTTGTTTATTGGGTGTCTACTGGTGTTTGCCTTGCCCGTTTGAGGCTGATTTGCTTCGCTATGGGGTTGTATGTCGAAGAATCCAATCTTGGTGCACATGTTCCGCTATTCAATCCACGTACATAGAAGGTGACAAAACTTGATGATCCAGATGACTTTGAGTGGGACAATGTGGAAATGTCAATATAAAATAATAGATATAAGAATAAATATTAGGTTGCAACCTGGAAGAATAACGACCCCACCTGATTTTGTATCAAAATCTGGGCCAAAATTACTTTTTATTAGGCATTGTATATCAAAAAGAAATGAGTGACAATCCAGAAACAATATTCCGATTCAAAAATAGTTCTAAAATATAGAATATGCATTTGAGTATAGAGATAGTTTCTCTATAAGAAATTAGGCCTACAGTAATGCGTGAAATATGTTGTCGAAGCATTTTGTAACATTAGGTGCATGTTGCTGATGTGCATGTTACCATAGTGCTAAAGGCTAGGGCTTTGACAAAGTGCAACATGCATTGTCCTAGAACATAGTACTGTTGCGGTAAGTTACAACAATGCGCATCTAATATTTCTACAGACATCTATGGCAACATTAGATGCACCTTGTCATAGATGTTCTTATTAAAAGTAGAAGAAACAATTTTCATCATATTAAGATTTCGAATCAACTTTTGAATTTGTATATGAAAATTGTTTTTCAATACAATCCAGACCAACCAAATTGTTTTCCCTAAATTTTAATATCCCTGGTCTTTAAAGAAGCAAACATTGTATCTGGATTATGCATGAATCAAACACATAAAGGGGTATCTATATACAATAATTGCATGATCATATGCATATAATTATTGTACAATGGAAATGATGTGTCACCTTCTGTTTCACTCTTCTTTTAATAAGAAAACAAACGGATAAAATGTTATTTACTAACACCAAATTAATGACATTGGACAGCAATGATAAAACCAAGGAGAAAATGTTGGACTTGTTCTAAGAGGACAAACAAAAAGAGTCCAAAAATACAGGCAAAAGATCTGGCCGGCATCATTTGATACTACTTTTGTTGAAATTCTCTATAATGTACAGGTTCTGGTGTCTTGAAAACAAATACATTAATACTCAATCCAATTGAAAGAGATGAGGCCTTTAGGATGGTGGATGTTGGTGGGTGGTTTATATCGGTTAGCCTCTATCTGGTTTAGGTTCTTCAACGTCTGGTATCAACATCATGGTCGTCCCTGCTCCAAACACATATGTAACTTTTCAACTTGCATCTCTTCTTCTCTTATTTAATTATCTTAAACTTAATTTGGTATAAGACCTTAGGAGACCAGGAAATTATAGGCCAGAGATTCACAATCGCTAGATATATCCAATAACTGAGAATGAATTGAGAGATTTGAACCTCCTCAGAAAGTATAATTTATTTAGTAAAGTTAATTTGATCGGTTTTATATAAATTGTTTACTGATAATTGTTATTATTTCTGTGTTTTGTGTAGTTACTGATACTTATAAATGGACATTGGCGAACTTTGGTCTTCTCACATGTGCAGTCTGCTATATATGTGCATTCAAACTTGGAGACATTAAAGAGAAGCCACTGTATATGGCCATCTTTCTTACATTCATTTCTCTTCTTACCTTTGCCCTTGCTGAACTACAAATCAATCGAACTGTAGATGTCGGGAATTATTCACCTGTTAGCTTTCTCACAAGTAAGGCCATATATTGTCAGTTTACTTGGAACAATTTTAGTATTAATTCATTGCCTTGTTTTACTTGGAACATGTATGGCATAGTCCTCATTGAAGAGGTTGTAATCAGAACTCCTATATAGAAAAGGGTGTGTATATGCCTATATATATTTTGATGATCCTTTCTAACTAGGTGATACGAGACTTATGATACTAATTGCTTACCTCCCAACTTTAATAACTTATTTTGAAAGCGAGAATAGGGTTCCAGATTATGAGAACAAATATTGAGCAAATAAATAACAGATAGTTAACGATGAATGACTTTTAATTCATGTTGTTATGAACTTTTTTACTTCGAGAAGGGTGTGCATAAGCACAGGCTAATACTTTCCCAACATATGTGGTAATACTTGATGATGCAAGTGTTAGCCAGAATGATTAGGCCCCAAGCTAGAATATTAAAGTTGTAATAAGTTTTTGATATTTTAGTTTAACATTTTTGTGCCCGCCTAGACCAGATGGTGAGGCCGGATTTTTACGTAAAACTTGTGGCCTTGTAGTATCTCTGTCAAGTTTTATGTCGTTGCTGATTATGAATTCTAGCACTGACATGCTTACATTTTGGTTTTGTCTTGAAAGGTAATCACGTCTGGTTTGGATAGGAAATGAACATCCTACTAGATTAATATCCAGAATAACATAAATTTTCATGATTTTGAGCAGGCACATTAGTGGTTTGGCTGTTGCTGCAATGAAAAACACTTCAACTTGAAAGCTACGCCTGGAAGCCAAATGAAATATTTGACACTGCTGAGTCGTATCTGCTTGTACTTATATAGCTCCTGGTTTGACAATGCTTTTGTTTTGATTACCTGTCGTTTCATGACTTTCACCCTTAAAATAAACGTCCATCCAAGATGTGTAATTGTTTCTAACTAATTCCAGGATTTATTACCAAAATAGGTAAGTTTGGACTTTAAAAATTCTTGGCTTTAGAACTTGGTTGTTGTGTCTCTTATTGCCCCAGTTCAGTCTGCAATAAATCAAAAGAAACTATCCATCTGAAACAGACATGCTCAAATGATGCACTCAAACAGGAGGCAACACATTGCAGATTATGATTTCATTATTGAACAAAGACTCAAAATGCACCAGCTGACATTACACTAGTACTTACCATTAGTTTGAAGAAGAAACTTATCTATTCATAACTGAAGGAAAAATAAAATGGAAGATAATTGACAGTTAGAAATGCTTAATTAAGACTAGCCAAGGTGTCCGAAATTTGTGACCATGTTAACACTGAATGGAGCATCACTTCGTAAAAAGGAAAAGAACAAGAAAGAGTGAGGTGTATGCAGTGGGGTGGTACTACTTCACCTTCAACTCTTGCAAATACATGCACTTCATCTGGTTTTGATAGCGTTAAACAAAAGGCCACGCCACACTGAGCAATCCGAAGCATGAACAACTATACAAGGGTACCATAACAAGTTTTTATAATTTACACATTAAATATGATCATAAAATGTAAACCAGCCTATGATTTCCGTGCAAAGTATGAACCTTATCCTCTAAACATAGATCAATTCAGACAAGCAGAAATACTCCAAAAAACATTACCTGCTTCTGTATCAAAATCAACAACGAAAATTACAGTTTTCTTTTGGCTGAAAATTACAGTGAAAAACCTCACAGCAGGAAAATCCGTTAAGCTTTTTACCAAGTTTTTATTCTGCTGCAGTATCATCACTATTTCCCACATCTGTTCTGATAGGCAATGCGATTCTGTCCAGATCAATCCGAGCATCATTTTCAACTTGGACAATTGAGGAATCTGAAGAATCAATGGGGTCCTCGTTAATCACCTCCACAGTCTCATTTGTGGAGGAAGCGCCTTGGCTTTCATTCGTTCCACCTGACTCATTATCGGTATCTGACTTTTCTTTCTGAGCATCATCAGTTGTCTCCTTCATAATGGAAGAACCGGAAGTTATTTCTCCATTAGCTGTTGTGTTTAAGGTTATGATATTTTCCGATTCAGCAGACCGTGAGTTGTTAAAGGAATCTCCAGTGGTTGCATCCGCATTCACAGTCTCGGTGGAGATAGTTGAGTTAGAATCAGATTGATCACTGTTAGAAACATTGTTAGACATATTGACCTCATTCGATTCAACAGTTTGCAGGTTGGTGGTTTCTGTATTAGTTGCACCATCAACTGTTGCATTTTGAGTTTGATTTGAAGCTAACATAGTCTGCATCTCATTCTGCAGAGAAAAACCAGCAACTTTGGTACCCAATCCTGTAGAATTGTTGCTTGTTTCTCCACCAGTAACAGTAGTGTTTTTGCTTGCATTTAAAAGCAAGCCATCATCAGAATTGAATGATCCAGAGTTATTATGCATTTCTTCAAAGGTTGTCACATTCAATGGACTGCCATTCTCAGCCATTTCACTTCCTCCTAATTTCGACACTGTATCATTCTGGTTCTCATTGATGTCCTCAGATTTATTTAATTTATTTGCATCTTCTAGAACATTCTTTTCAGAGCTCTCATCAGAGTTTTCTGAACTTGCTTTCTCAGTCTCAGTGGTTATAATTTGGCTATCATGGGACACTGCACTGGAAGCATCATCCGCCTTATAATTTTCTTCCCGTGCCTCATCAACATTCTCATGGCCATCATGATCATGATCATCAGACGAATTCTCATATTCTGCTTGATTACCTTTCTCTTCACCCTCATTCCCTTGGCTCTCTTTACCGTCACCCTCTCCCTGCCTTTCCTTCTCTTCATCTATTAATTCATCTTCATGATCAGCTTCACCCTTTGTTTTTACTTGTTCCTGTTCATCTCTCTCATCATCTCCATCTCCTCTTTCCTCATCTTGTGCCTCTTCATTTTTTCCATCTTCTTCTTGCTCTTCTTGCACATGCTTGCCTGCTGCTTCTAGCTCCTCATCTTCATGCTTGCTTGCTTCTTCCTCTTGCTCCTCTTCATCATGTCTGCTTGCTGCTTCCTCTTGCTCCTCTTCATCATCATGCCTGCTTGCTGCTTCCTCTTGCTCCTCTTCCTGCTTGTTTGGTTCTTCTTGTTCCTCATCTTCATTCTTGTTTTCTTCTTCTTCACGCTCTTCTTCTTCTTGGTTGCTTGCTTCCTCTTGGTCCTCTTCTTCAGGCTTTCTTATTTCTTTATCTTCTTCTTCATGCTTATTTTCTTCCTCCATCGCAGTATCTTCTTCTTCTTCTTGCTCATGATTCTCATTCTTACTAGCTTCCCGCACCACCTGAGGAAGGTCTTTCCTTCCCAATTTTAGAACATCATCACGTTGCATTTTGTCTGAGATTTTCGTGTCTTTCCCATCAAATTCCTTCTTCTTGTCATGGGAGTGCTTGACTTGGTAGATTAACCAGAAGCAAACTGCAACCAACACACAAATCTGCAGAACATGTTTTACCTTGATGCCTTTAGATCTTTGGTTTCTACTCAGTGATCGCTTGATCATGATGGACTTCCCAGAATCCTATTATCTTATTTATACCTCTTTTATAAGGAACCTCCTGCCTACACTTTATGGTAACATGATAAACAAACATAGTTAATCAACCATTCAAAGCAATCAGATTTAGATGATATAACTAAACAATAAATTAAATTTAACGACGAAATTAAATAACCGAAACATTTCTATCAAAGAAAAAAAAAGGGAAATTGTTTCTTTCATTAATCCATGTAACAGCATCCTAATAACAATAAAAGGATTAAAAATCTTACCAAGAATTGAATGATTCCGATTCTAAATCCTTTATCTGAATTTTCTCAAATCACCTAACTGAGAAAAGGCTAGAGTCCTATAGACGTGGTATTATTACAGCCATTTTGTGGGTGCTTTGGTTAGAAAGAGAGAAAAGGACTTTTGAAGGGTATGCCAGGATGGAAACTCACTCTATATGAAACCAAGTTCAATTTGGGTGTTTTCCTCTCCTGAGTTTATAAATGTTCCTTTATTCTTCATTCAGCAGGGAGGTTGTTATTGTTTGACGATGGTCTAAATCCATCCCCCCCTCCCCCCTTTCTTTTTTTGATATAGGTGGTCTAAGTTTTGAAGTTCTTGAATATAAGCCCTACATATCTACAGGAAAAGGTTCTTGATGAATTCAAACTACTCTTTATATTGTGCTAGGAACCTCTGAAATGTTTACGAAAAACTTAAAATAAAACATGGCTCATAAAGTTTCTATGAAAAATCCAATTCAAGGAAGCTTGGCATAAAGATCAGATTCAACAAAATAATCACGAAAACAAAGCACCATAACACTTAAAACTGATAAGATTGTCGATTCCACAAAAGAACAAAAAAGGCGACAACAATTTAAAAAAAAAAAATGAAAAATTTGCAGGGTGTCTTAAATCAGAAGACGATTCCTATTCTCTAAAAACACAGAACACAACCATTTACCAAGTTCTCTACTAACATTCTATTGTCTGGAAAACATCTAACAGCAGTGTTCACTAAAGCCCGAAAAACAGAGAAATCAAATATAGAAAAAACGGATCTCAAACCAAATGCCTATGATATTTTCATTCTACTTTTTCCCCGTCCTCACTACGATCATAATCAATGGATGAATCACCCAATTGGCCCAAAATTACGAACCATTTCCCAACTAACAAATTCAATAAACCCAACTTGCCATTTACCTCCTGACCGTAGCCACCATTGCGTCATAGCAAATGAGTATAATAATTTCTTTAGACAAAAACATAATTAAAATAAAATTAAAAAAAAAAGGAATTTTTCACTCAGAAACAGAATCGACCAACAAAATAGCTATATCCCCAAATGAATATGTCCCATTACAAGTAATATAATAATGTTGAATAATTATCAATACTCTTCATAAACAATCAACCATTAAAACCCTAACCAAAAGAAATAAAATTTAGAGATATAAAAGCAAACAGACAAATTAAACCCTAGAACAGGATGAGAGCAAAGTCAACATCAAGTAAAAAACATGGGCAGCAAAATCCATTATCCATCTATTCAGATTCAAACCCAAAACCCACTCGCCAAAGTTGCTTATAATGAGCAATAAAGTGAGAAAAACAACAAACATCAAGATAAATCCATGCTTGAGTTATAAACAGGAACTAGTTGAAGCGAAGTAAGTTTGGAAACAATAGAAGATTTTATAAATTAGACAAGTACCTCCGGCTGCTCTGGAAGACAGAAGAGAAGTAGTTCAAGTGTGGAAGAGAGATTTGGGTGGGCTTGGGTTGTCGTTGCAATTGGAGACTTGGAGTCGCCGAGAAGTGGATCTACTCACAAGTACTATGACTCTCAGCCTCACAGTTCTCCCCTACGTAATTTCCCGTTAGTCTGATTTTTTATTCAGGTCTTTCATTCTGACTATTTTTTTCTTTTTTTATTTTAATGGAGTGATGTTAAGTTGTTAACATTTTTAAATATTTTGTCAACGTTTATATTTAAATGTTGTGATGTATGTGCTATTAAAATAAAATTAATTATTGAAATAAAATTTTAATAATTTATATGTCACATCAATTTAATCATAAATTTAAGTAAAATATTCATTAGACTTTTTCCCAACAACTCATATGTCATTGGACGTATATTTGAACAAAATATGTTAGAAAATTAGCATTTTTTTTTTTTATAAATCACCTAAATATAGGTAAATCTTTGTAAAAGGGCCTTAGAAAATTAGAACGAGATTTAATATTACAATCAATAAAAATGTCTATTTAAATATATTTTAAAAAAACACTCAAAGTATAATAGAAAATAATAACAACATATCCATATGAAATTAAGGTTATAATAGAGTGTTTTTATGTTAAATTAATCAGAATAATTTAGTAATTTAAAACACTAACATATAAATTATTTCATGATTATCTTATATTAATAATTTATCATTTTCTTTTTAAAATAATAACAAATTAATCCAAATTATTAAATAATTAATTTTGAAACATTTATCTAACGTTTTATCAAATAATTAATGTGAAACTCTAGCCAAATATCCGTTTTTTTACAAAAAATTAATAAATCATTTTATTTTTATATTTTATGGGAAAATTACACAAACATCCGCAATGTTTACCAATATTACACAAATATAGCAACTATCACCCCTTTTTGCACTAATATCACTTGGGTTACGTTTGACATGTGAAATTGGAATGAAATAATTGAATTAAAATGAAATAAAATAAATTGAATTTGATTGAAAAATTATTATTTCATATTTAGTAGATTTTGGTATCAGATTAATATTATACCATATTATGTTTTATATAAATTGGGATTGATAGAATAAAATTAATTTAAATATTTTATAATATATAAAATACCTAAAATTAATTTTAAAAAATTCTTTATAAAATTTGGAAAAAAAAAAGTGGGGACGGAATACTCATTCCTAAATCCATCAAATTTCATCATTTTATTTGAGAATAAGCATTCTCATAAGAGGATAATTTGAAAAAGTTTAAACTTAGATATGGAATCCTACTCATTGCTCTCTAAACATGAGATATGAGAGTTTTGGATATTTTAAATCTCAAACCCACCTAAAATCCTATGATCCAAACATAGCCTTAAGGTTTCATGAACCCAACAAAACACCCCAATCATTAATTTTGATTGTTAATTAGTAATGGTCAATGGACGGTCAATTATGTTAAAAAGACTAAAATGCTCTTTTCCTAAAATTTAATAAATTAATTAATGGATAAATTACGTAAATATCCCGATGTTTGTCAATATTATATGAATATGGCAACTTTGATCAAACCTTAAACTAATCATTATAGGGCAATTTGGTTTTTTCATACTATATTAAATAAATTCAAAAATCAACCAATCAAATTTTGTCATATCATCATCCATTAAAAGCTATTTTATTTTTAAACCCTAAAAGTATTAAAACATAAAAAATTAATAATTTTTTTTAAAAGAAACTGGGATGGAGACCAATTGATATGGATACCATCTAGGTGAAAAGCACCTCATGCCACCTCTCTCCACCGCTTCCTTTTCTCTCCTCATCATCCTTAGTTCTAGAAATTAATTATTTTATTAAATTTTGAAATAAAATAATGATATGTTAATGATAAAATAATTATTAATTTATTTATTTAAATTTCAGGAAAAGGATATCATAATCTTTTTAACATAATTTTATTGACTATTGATAGTTACTAATTGACGGTCAAAATTAACAACTATTTGGTGTTTTTGTTGAGTTTATGAAATCTCAAGTGATACTAGTGTAAAAAGAGTAAAATAGTTTTTATATTTGCGCATGAGGGTGGCCACAAAAATTGAAACCGAACTGAACCAGTTTGAATTGAAAAAATGGGTTTTCCTCTTATATTCAATTCGGTTCGGTTTGTGATAAGGAAAAAAAGCAAAAATTTTCGGTTTGGGGTCGGGAAAACCATTCTGAACCGAAAACCAATCGAATCTAAGGGAGGCATATCCAATCATGACTTTGAAAAATTTTCAAAAACTTTTTTCTGTTAATAACTTTTGTAAAATTTTACAGACTTCTAATGATTTTACAAATTCATGAAAAACTCTCGTAGATTTTTATAAACTCTTTTTTAAAATACTTTCATAAACTTTGATAGACTTTTAAAAGAAATTATGAGATACTTTCATAAACTTTCATGGACTTTTATAGACTTTCAAGTATTTTCATAAACACTTTCATTAACCTATAATATAATATACACGTTATAAGTTAATAAAACTATATTTATCATGTTAATAATGATGAAAAAGCATGACACATAAAATAAAAGTAAAATTATCTCAATTACATAAATTGATAACCAGAACACTAAGTATTTTAAGTTTTTTATTATTTATTTTATGTATTCTATGAAAAATAAAATCTCTAATGTCTTATCAATAATCCCAACATCGCTCCACATATCAACAATTACAACAACCCTCTATTCATTAGCGTGCTCTCCTTGTTGCTCTTAAGTCTCAAAAAATGAGTTAAAATCGTCAATTTTATTAACTAGTAATGATGAAGATTTGTACATATTGATAGACTTTTTTAGATTTTTATTTACTTCTAAAATAAAAATATATTCATTTGACAAGCTTGTGCAAATTATACACATTGTAAGTTATATTTTCATCTTAATGAAAATATTTTCTTTCAATATAATGTAAATGAACTAGTGAAAAACAACTATCAAAACTAATGTTTTATAAAATTCAAACTAATTTTAATTTTATATATATATTATATATATATCAAAATTGATTTCTATACTAATCAAATTGACTAATCAAAATAAAAAGTTCAAGAAATTCCCCAACAAGTATGTAATAGAAATAAAAGTTGAAAAAAATATCATATATATTGATATAATTAAACAATTAATTCAAAAAAAAAAAAATTTTAATAAACCACGGGCTAAAAGATCTCCAAATATATATATATATTTTTTTATTTGAAATAGAGGTTTTTCCTCTTATTTTTTAGTATAAAAAACAAAGATTCTATTGATTAATTTCATCGATTTTAAAGCAATGAGATTTTTCATCTGTACATTTGTGAGTTCTATTTTCATTATTTGTACACAAGATTTGTTAAACTGTTAGTTTACAATACAATTATTAATAATAGTTGTACTATTTATCATAAGAATAATGAGATGATTTGGACCAATATCCATCTAGACATTTTTTTTGGTATTATATATATATATAAATTATAAGATATTTCTCTTTCTTAAATTTACTTTATTGAGATCTAACTCCTTAATTTTGATTTAAACTTGAAATCTTCTACAAAATAATAAATTAATGTCTTTGGAAAAGAAAGGGCTCTAATAAGATTCAAAAACTAAAAAGCTAACAATTTAAACATAGGAAAAAATTATTGACCATTATGATTCATAATAAAATAGGAGTGAAATAAATATATATATATATATATTTGTGTGTGTGTGTTTGTGTATGTGTATTTTTTTTTAAATAATCAAATATTTTTATTTATGACTATCACTGAGTTTGAGGAGATTCAAATATTAAAAAGATTGTGGGGTTTGCTTTTTATAATCAATAACAAAAGCTTATAAAAGTTTTTAAGGGGAGTGAGAGAGAATTTGTAAAGTTTGATTATTATAAATTTAACATAAAAGCCTATAAAATTCTATCGAAGTCATTAAAATTTAAAATTTTATAAAAATCATTGATATTTTAAATACCTTATAACTTTTATAAACTCTTCAAAAGTTTTGATTGAATAGATCATAACTTTTATAAATATTTTAAAAGTCATTAAAAGTTTATATTGAATATTATATGATTTTTATAGATTTTTAAGAGTTTATATTGAATATATATAAATTTTTAAATTTTATAAAAATTATTGAAAGTTACAATCCTCTTAAAAAAAGCGAGAGGTTATAAAATGCCGCTCACTCGGTCAAACCTTACCCTTTCTTTCTTATTTTTCACCTTCTTTCATTTTAACACGCAGACAAGCAGCTGCCGACGTCAAAACTCAAAACCAGTGAGAAACTGAAGCAGGTAATCTCCTTCGTTCTTCTTACGTTCGAGTTCATTTAAAAGAGATCTCCACTTTTCCATTTTCTTGAAAGCAAAGTTGTTGTCTTGTATCCATCTTGGCTGACTCTCTCTGTCTCTCAGATCTATCTCTGTCTTAGCCCAGGTAAGCATTGTCTCTTAATCTTCGAATGGACATCTTGCTCTTTCTAATGTTATTAAATTTTGATTTTGTTCACATGGCTATCTCTATTTTTGGTTTTTGGTTTCTGGGTAGAGATCAAAATCGTTTTTTGTTTCTGTTTTTGTTTCTATGCCGAGGAAACATTAAAAATGAAGAGGAAATCAGGGGTTTTGAATAGTTGATATTTGATCAGGAATTATAAATATGATTTTCCTTTTCATATGTTATTAAAATTTTGAATAGGAGATGTATGCAGTAGCTCTTTGATCTGTTTGATTCTTCTTTTGTGAAAAAGCTACTTAAGGCAGGATATTTTTTTCACTTGAGTAAAATATAATGTCAGAATTGCCAATTACATTACTTTATATTTCTTATATTTAATTTAACAAATATTCTGCCAAAAATTTAAAAGAAATCAAATGACATTACTGTTGGTTGCCATATCATCTTTATTTGACTCAAATCCATCATAAGCATCATATTGGCATGTTAAAAATTAAGTAGCTTGTTACTTGCTGTTGATGTGCTTGATTCAAGTTGCTTTTATTATTATTGTATCTAATAAATGAGAAGCAATAAAAGTTTTCCTTTTCCTCTTTATTACTCTTTTAATTTGTTTAATATAAAAAATTACTTTTCTTTTTCTCTAATCAGTGCAATTAGCAGTAATATTGTTACTTGTTACATTGAGTTTGTGCTTGTGCTTGTGGTGAATTTGTATAGATGGATGTTGATGAAGGTGTTGACTGTGGTGAATATGAATCTATGTTTGGTGATGGTGATGTGGTTTCTAAAGGTTGAGGAGTATCATCAAAGAGAGGGGGAAGAGGTCCAAGAGGTGTTAAGAGGGGGTATTCCTGGAGATAGAGGTGGTCGGGCAAAAAAAAGGTCAAGGTGTTAGATGCATTTTGAGCCATATGATACACCCGATGGGAAAAAGAGAGCTATATGCAAGCATTGTAGGGATGCTTGTGACCCTATTGCCAATGGGACTAGCAACTTGATCCATCACATTGATCGCAAATGTAGAGTTCTGCTTTCAAAATGAACCGAGATGGATGCAACCCAAAAAACCTTGTTTGGGTTCTTTTGTAAAAAATAAGGGCTGTCTGTACTGTTTATTGGACTGTGTTTGTTTATGGGATTAATTAGGGCTGTTTGGACTCTTTATGGGATTAATTAGGGTTGTTTTGGACTGTTTATGAGATGTTTAGGGCTGTTATGGACTGGTTATGCGTATGTTTATTAAAGTATGTTAATTGTTAGGCCTGTTATGAATTGTTTTTTTTTTTTTTTTTTAAATAAACAGTTTAAAACTGTTTTAGGTGCTGTTCCATGTGTTTAGATACATATTGGTGCTGTTTTGAATTGTTTTAGGTGCTGTTTAGAATTGTTCTGAATTGCAAGCTACATATAGGGTTTGGATTAGGTTCGGTTACAAAATCCGAACATGGGTTGTTTTTCCAAACCTAAAATCGAATGCCCTTCCTTTTTGTTACACGAATCGAACCGAACACCTGAACATCCGAAATTTAATTTGGGTTGGTTCGTGTTCAAATGCCCACCTTTAATACCAATAGTGCACTCTCTCCCATGGGATGTGGTATTGCAATATAATAACTTTGAAATGATTTTATTTTAATTATTAATAAAATTTATTGTATTCAAATATCTTATTCAATTCAATATCATGTTACACTAAATAAAAATTTGTATCTTATAATTGTTTTTTCTACCTTTACTGTATTTTGGGGTCTGAAGGAGGGGGTACGAGTCAAATACAATATTTGAAATAAATAAATTAATAAAACTATAAATAAATACTTGGAAATTACCAATAATCTATTTGAGTAAGTGATTGTATTGAAGGATTTTGATTCTTTCATCACCTAAGCTTTTGTTAATCGGATAACACATAAGTACTATGATCAATAAATGGTTGGAATATTATTGTTTTTCACTGTTATTTTATTAGCGACCAATTACATGTTTAACAAAATTTAGGATAAATCTTTAGGTGATATGTATGAAAGAATTCAAATTCTATATTAAAGCTGGTAAAACTCAACAGAACCTTTTACATGAAGACTCTCTCATCTTTGCATCCTAAAATTCCAAAGTTAAAAAGCTTTATTTTTTTTAATATTATAAATCCAAAAAATTAGATTATCAAATTTAAACCAAATTCACTAAAATATACAACTAGTTTTCAAGCCTTTAAAGAGAATAAAAATAATTAAATAAATATTCTGTTCCTTGAATTTTGGTTAGTGTAATTGTTTTAATTGGAACCTTTGTGTCAAAAACTAATATCCATGAAAATTTCTTTGCTAATTGAAATTGGCCTTAAACTTGGTTCTAAAAATTAAAATAAAACTAAATATTCGAACTCTATATCTTAACTTCTATATTCATTTATAATGTGTCAATAGATAAATGAATACATATTGATAGTGACTTAATTTACTGGCAACATGTCCATATGAATTAAATTATCACTTTACAAGTTGATATATAAATTAAGATATGAATTGAGATAGCAAGCATTAATCCTAAAATTGTTGTCTTTGATTGAATCATTTATTAAGCTTTTTGTACTTTTCATGATTTTATTTTTAAATGTCCGACTATTTTCACTTCTTTTTATTTCAGTTTCTAATTAATTCAGTAGTATTATAAATTTTTTTTACTAGCTACCATAAGCTGG
The DNA here is from genome assembly GCA_019925255.1 of Litchi chinensis. Classification (NCBI taxonomy): domain Eukaryota; kingdom Viridiplantae; phylum Streptophyta; class Magnoliopsida; order Sapindales; family Sapindaceae; genus Litchi; species Litchi chinensis. Next base: position 26,600,843 of record CM034465.1, on the reverse strand, counting down.
TGTGCTATCATTTTAATAAGACTTTTTTTTTTTTTTCCTTTTTAATTTTCAGGAGAAGGGAGGTTTGAATTTCCGGACCTCAACTTTGTTACAGAAATAATTATGACCAAACTATGTTTAATATGATATTAATGACAACATAATGCCTCTAATTCAATTTATTTAATCATTTGTGATATACCATTAATTATCCAATATGACCAGTGAAAGAAAACCTCCATTCAGCTTAATAATGATTTAAGTTATAGCGCAAGTGATAATTTTTTTTCTAAAAAAAAAAAAAAACAGAATCATTTGTGATATATCAAAATAAAAAAGTATATATCGTTTGTGATACTATTTTAGTTCATGACCATAGTTCGTTATATACGTTTCGGAAATATTTTGAAAACTCTACTACCTAACTTATATTTTAATTAGTGATAACCAATGTTCAAGTAAGTTGGATTATATATGCATTCATTTGTCAACTCTCACATGAATGAACCAAAGGATATATTCCGTTTGATTAGGATTTAATCAAACTTTACCCTTTCTTGGTTCACCTGCAAATTATATATAATTACCATTTTTTTTTTTTTTTAAATATCATGTTGTGATACACTCAATAAATTTGAGAATCACATTGGGCGGGGTAAAGAACCGATTAGACTAATTTAATTAATGTTAATCATTAGAAGTTGGATTAAAGCTACAGTGAGCTTTTTTTTTTTTTTTTTTTATAATTATGTTCTTGCTTTATACTAGATAAAGCAATCAAGCCCATGATATCCAAAGTTTATATTAACAAATTAAGAAGCTGATAAATGGAGTTCACTTAGTGGTAATATGCCTTTCTTGTACCCACGTTAATCAAGTTTTGAGGTTAAATAGTATCATCTTTATGTAAACTCCAAATTTGTAATATTTAAGAAACAAAAAAAATCAAGTGAACCTAACTCAAATCATTAACTCACAATACCAATAAAACTGTAAACTGAAATAATTTGCAAACTACTTTTGTCCATCTTGCTTTTAAAGACACAACTCCACCCACATTGTAAAATTAATCATGATCTGCACCAACCGGCAGCCACCGGGTGCCTTTATGTCACGAAAAACCTTCGTTTAAGGCGGCACAATTAATAAATCAGAACCTTTGATTTGTGTAGGTGGGTGATTTGTGCACAAAGTCCTTCTAAGTTAATACATGATAGATTAACATGCAATACTGTTATAACTTAATATTGTTGCTTGGTTCTAATCTATAATTAGTGGAACTTTTTTTCTTTTGAATGAATAATTAGTGAAAGGTTAACTAGACATGGTATGTGAAATGGTATCTATTGATATTGAAGGCAAACTACAACACAAAAAATAAATAAATAAATTGGCCGGTCATAAGTCCCATCCTTTATGTTAAAGTTGTAAATAATTTTCTCTCAATATTTGAAAGTAGTTATCCAAATTGTGTTATTAGAGTTTTATCTAAACTGATATCGATAGTCTTCTGAACCTAATAAGGTGTCAGAAAATCAAAAAGAAAAAAAAATGATCTGTCTTTGATGTACTTTTTTTTTTTTTTGGCCTAGTAAAATGTACACCATGAACTAGGCTGAATTAATTAATAAAATTCCAACCAAGGTACAACAGAAGAAAATTAAGGAGGTAAAGAACAAATGAAAGTCCTTGAAAGACAACAACAGGCTAGCTTGAAAGACCAAGTTATCTTGAAAAGCAAACAAGAAGGGAGAAAAAGAAACCAGATGTCCATTGAGTTTGTTCTCACTTTCCTAAACTTTCTGCTAACCAGACAGAGAAAAAGGCTTCTGGACAGAAAGCCTAAGGGTATTCGCAAAGCTTGGTATATAATGTCAGTCCTTATTGTAAAGCATAATTAGAAAAGCAATTCTTTTGTATTACGTACGTTAAAAATTAATATAGCTATTTTAGTCGGGCTACTGATTTATAATGAAATTAATATTTATAACCATTTAATAAGTTTATGTGTATTTAGCTTATTAAAAATAAAGGGAGGTCATTAATATTCTCCAATCAGGTTTTACTCACGATTAGTCACATTCATGTGTGAACAATAAGTCTGTAACAAACCAATAGAAGCTAAATATGCTCAATTGATAAGATGCTAACAGCTTGATATGTCTCTTTGCTTCCTTCTAAAGATATTCTTTCCTAAACAAAACCTTGCTAACCCTCACTTTTTATTTCCCTCCCATGCAATACCTATATATAGCAATTACCCACCATCTCCTTAGCATTCCCTTTTTAATCAAATCAAACAAAAACCATGAACAATTTCATCAAATCCATTGGGGTACTCCTTAGCTTATATCTACTTCAAATCTCATCAGCTTCTCTAGTTTCCACTGGAGATTTTAACAAGGACTTCTACATAACATGGTCACCTACCCACGTAAATACCTCTGCGGATGGCCGTGCTAGGAGCCTGAAGCTTGACCAACAGTCTGGTATAGTACAATGCGTTAAGTTAATAGTTTGTTAGAGCTTAACATGCTTGTAAGTTTAAGTTTTTTGATCTAGTATTGATAACTTAATTAATATGGTATCAAAATCTATTTTATAGGGGCTGGTTTTGCTTCAAGTGACATGTTCTTATTTGGACAAATAGACATCCCGATCAAACTAGTACCAGGTTATTCTGCAGGGACAGTTGTAGCCTTTTATGTCAGTATAAACTTTTCTTGCCTTTACTTATTTATTTATTTTTTTGGGGCTTCTCTCTCTTTTCTTCTTTATTTGACACTTGCATATATATATATATATATATATACACACACACACATACGAGTGATTGCTAATACAAACTGATTGGGGAATGCAGCTATCGTCTGATCAGCCAAACCGAGATGAAATAGACTTTGAATTCCTTGGTAATGTAAGTGGGCAGCCATATATCCTTCAAACTAATGTTTTTGCTGATGGGTTTGGCAACCGCGAGGAAAGGATTTATCTTTGGTTTGATCCAACCAAGGACTTCCATACTTACTCTGTCCTCTGGAATCTTTACCAAATTGTGTAAGCAATTTTTCATTAATATATCTCTAGGTTTGACAGATTTAGTCATGCATGTTTTAAGATATCATAGAAATTTACGATTTGGTTGTATACATGTATACAAATTCAGATGATTTTAAAAACTGACTGAAATTACCTCAAATTTTTAAGTTTTCAAAGAAATCATTGTAATTCTTTTAAAATGATTATGGATGGATAATTATGATGAAATTAATTGTGTGGTCTTCAGGTTCATGGTGGATCGGATACCCATTAGAACATATAGAAACCATGCAGACAAGGGAGTGGCATACCCCAGATGGCAGCCCATGAGCATAAAAATCGCCCTATGGAATGGCGACAGCTGGGCAACACGTGGCGGAAAGGACAAAGTTGATTGGTCAAAGGGTCCCTTCGTAGCTTCATTCCGGGACTACAAGATTGATGCATGTGTTTGGGAAGGAAATGCAAGGTTTTGTAGGGGTGAGAGCGCCACCAATTGGTGGAACAAAGAAAGTTTCGACTCTCTCACTTCTACACAAAGAAGATGGTTCAAATGGGTCAGGAAGTACCACATGGTTTATGATTACTGCCAAGATAACGAGAGATTCCAAAACAATCTTCCAAAGGAATGCTCTCTTCCTAAATATTGAGACTACTAAGATGGATTTTCTTTTTCCATCTCCATTTTTCACCACGTTAATTTACTATGACTATTTTGTTGTTGATTGATAATTATGTAATGTACTAATGCAGCATGTTTAATTAATTGGTGAAAGTATCTTTATTCTTGGAAGCAAAGCAACCTTTCCAGTGCCTCTCTACACTCTAGCTAGGTTTGCTTGGATAGTTGGGTTGCCATATCAGTAATAAATATTGTTTTGAAGATAAAATACACAAACATTGTTTCTGGATAAAACTCGAGCATGAAATCCATATTTTTCCCTTCACTGTTGGTTTGGGGCATAAATTTCGTGCTTTTTTGCCTACAATTTTACTTTAGAACTATAGTTTTAAATATTGTTCTTTTTCCTTGTTATTAGTTCACAAGATTAGAAGGCAAGACTAAGGGTCAACTAATACACTACATAACTCAAGTACCTATAACTTACCTCACTTATTGTATAGTTAATGGATGACTATTGATTGTTAGACTTAAATTTAACATTCATAAAAATTCATGATCTAAAAATTTTAAAAAAAATTACTAACAAAAGAAAATAATCCTTCTAGTAGCTGTTGTGTATTGATAATAAAGTTCCTGTATGCTAGCATAATATAATAAATAAGATTGACATGATTATAAAAGATTTATAACATTAACTTATATCGGTATTTCTTGAATAAAGTTCATGTATACTACATTGTAATCTTGTAAATAATAGTTGACATGATTATAAAAAATATGTAACTTTAACTTATAGGTATTTCTTAAATGGTGAGCTCATTTGTTTTTTTGTTTGAAGATTGAATAATCCTAAAATTTATTGAATAGAGATTAAAACTTGATTCTAAATGAAATGTTATGTTATTATTATTATTATTTTTTAATTTGTTAATGTGTTGTTAACTTTTTTTAATATAGAATTATTTAAAAACAATAATTAATTAAATATTTAATACCTTTTGCTCTATATTTTTATTTAATATGATACTAACAACTAAAAATAAATAATTTAATAAATTATACCATTCTTATTAAAATATTGATTAATTTCATTCATAATTATAATATATAATAAAAAAAGTAATGTAAAATTGGTTTTTCAATTGTTTTTTTTTTTAAAAAAAGAAAAAACTCAACAATGATGATGAAATGTTAATACCTAAATATAATAATTATTTTCTTTAAAAAAAACAAAAAAGAAAACATAAAGCTATGGTAATTAACCTTTGTTTATTGTAAGAATTAAATAGGGGGGGTAACGGGTAGGGTTCGGGCCGATTTATCAATTTCATACCCGAACCCGTAAAAATTTGTATATAAGGTTGGCAAAATGGACAGGGTCTTCAGACCCGAACCTTACCCGTGATAATACGGTTCGGGTATAGACCCGAACCGCTTTTTTAAAGACCCTTAAAAGAACCGGATCTTAAAAACCCGCATAATTGCGGGTAGGATATGGTTCTGGTTGAGACCCGCAAAATACCCGTTGTTTATATACCCCACCCCTACCCGGTTCCCTTTTGAAAATCCCTGACTTCTCCCAACTCTCTCGACTCTCTCTCCCTCTCTCTCAAATCTCCGTCGCCGCCGTTGCTCCGCTCGACTGCGCCTCTCTCTCTCCATCGCCGCCGTGTTATCGCCGACCACCAGAGCATCTCCGTCTCTCTCTCTCCATCGTCGACCAACAAAACCGAGGTCTGTCTCTCGAATCTCCACGCCGCCGTTGCTCCGCTCGACTGCGCGCCTCTCTCTCCATCGCCGCCGTGTTATCGCCGTCTCTCTCTCGCCATCGGCGACCAACGAAACCGAGGTCTGTTTTCAAAAAACCCGAGGTCTTTTAAATTTTTCTGGGTCTTTCGCATCTGGGTCTTGCTTCGATTCATCCATGCCTCCCAGGTCCTTCATAGCTTGTTGTTTCGCATCTGGGTTTTGTGTGTTATCTGGTTATTTGTGTGTTATTGATGTTATTGATGTTTGGATATTTAGGACTGCTTTGAAGATCAAGTTCAAAGCTTTTGATTTGCTTCGTACAGAGACGAAGTAGACGTAGAAGACGAAGAAGAAGGAGAAGAAGAGGAAAAGCAGTCTCGTTTTCTCTCTCATCGATTTCGCGTAAGTCTGTTTTTCTCTCTCTGGAATCTGTGTTTTCTACTGATTTTCGACATGTTGTTTGCTTCTGTATGTGATATGTATGTATATATTGAAATGTAGTTTCCATTTTTTAGTGAAATTGACTTAATAGCTTCAATGTAGCTGAGTTGTCACGTGATTGGTTTTACTGATATTGTGATGTCATATTCTTCCATCTATGAAGAGGAAAGAGGTATGCTTAGAGGGACCATCTCCAAACTCTGGTAGCTTTGATCTTTGGTTTGTTCTTCAATGATAGAAATGTGATTCTTATTTTTTATTTTTTTTGAGAAATTAATATGGCTAGTTAAGCAAGTAATAAAAGCAAACGAAAACTTTTCTTTCAAACCATTAAGCTAGTTGTTTGTGCTTTTGCTATGATGATTCCCGTGGCTCCAAATGATGTTGCCTTCTCTATACATGCTATTCTGTTGACTGCTATTACTTTGTTCCAGATTGCAATCTGTGAAGTAAGTGTGTCCTTTTGTTTTATTGGAAGATGTGTGTGCTTCTGTGGGCTAGTTGGGTGTTTAAGTAAGTTGCTGTTTTGATGTTGTTGACCTGTGTGCTTGACATTAGGATAAAAGATTATATGATTGCACAGGATATGTTTTACTATGTAGAAGCTGATTCTTAGGTTGAATTGGAGCAAGCTAATCTAGGCCTGATTTGACTTGTTGCTATACCTAGTCCTTTCAACCACCAAACCATATTGGCTGGTGACAGATGGATTCCATGTTAAACCAACTCGATCCATGTTTCTCATATTAAAGAATAAAACTAGATTCGGTAAGTTATAAAGGTATTTAATAAGAATGTGTATTAACTTTAGCTTTCTCATCTCGCGCAAACATGTAAGCCGACTGTTTGCTGAAGTTGAGTCTTGTTTCCCTTAGGCTTTTGGCCATTTATGCAGTTTCTGATTGTATGTGAATGCTACCTCTTCTGGTACAGAGAGAAAGAAAGAGATGGAACATACTAGTAAAGATCTTTTGCACTTAGAGCACAGGAATTCGTCCACCTCGTCCATAGGTATCCATATTCTCTTTCTCTTGTTCTTTCAATTTTTGTGTCTACAGAAAGTTCATTGCTGGATTCTCTGTGTTAATGTCTGCAGAATCTGCACTTCTCGTTTGTAACAACGAAGATTTGCCGTCACAGTCAAAGAAACCAAACCCCGATAAGAAACCCATCTGCAATCCAGTTGCCAAAAGCCAAGGTACTTATAAATTTCACTGTTTTTGTGATTCTTGAATTTGTGTTGGGCATTTGACCTAGAAAATTATGAATTTCTTGTGTAGCAATTTAGTTTACATGATAAATTATTGGATTAATCTTTAATCAGGTTTTAATATATTTTTGGGTTGAGGATGATATAGTATTATCAACAAAGTAAAAAGAGGTAGGGAACAATTTGTATTTGGAAAAATAAAGGGATAATTCCAATTTCCCCCCTGTAGTTTAAAAAAATAGTCAAAAAACCCCTTTTGCTTGAAAAAATTAATGAATAAAAGAGGGATTTTAGCTATTTTCTCAAACTATGGGGAGGAAATTGGGATTATCCCAAAAATAAATTGTCTGTGTTACATTGTTAGTGATAAGTGCATTCATACATAATGGAGTTATAGTTTCTGTCGTTTTTGTAATATACAGTTTCTTCATGCAATCATACCATTTGAATCATATATATATTTTTTTCTTATTTTGCTTCTATGAAATTCTGCTATATAAAGTTAACCATTTAATTTGGCTTATCTCAGAGATAATGTTTAAGGCTTGGCATTTGAATTCTCAAAGGATTTACAATAATTCAAGCTTGTTTATAATTTCGTTGATTTAAGAACTAAGAAAACGCTCAAATGTAAAATTTTTTCTTTTCTTTCTGAATTAGTGGACTTGTTTTTGGAACCTAGAACATTCAAGTTTTCAACTGGAAATTACACTAGGACTTGGCATCATATATGATATTTTAAACATTTTTTATTTGATGAATGATGAATCAGTTAAGAATTATGGATGTTGTGAGAATATATAATATTACTAGGCTATGTTATGCTAGTGTATTATTAACGCTAGATATGATGAAAATCTGTTCTATTCTTGCATGAAAAAGGTCCTATATATAGATCAATACGAAGTGGAAGAAAGAATTGTTGATTTTTAAGCAACTGCTTCGAAATTCTTTGCCATTATTTGCAGTTTTGGATAAAGTGAAAGGCTTTTTAGGAGTAATATCAGAAGCTAATAAAAGACTCCAGCTTGATGCCAAGGTTTGTGTATTGATCATATTACTAAATCTTGACCATTCTTTATATTCTGATCATGCTTTCTTGATTACTAACCTGTTTTATCATTTATCAATAATGTAGGGAAATGCTCAAGATTATGATATTGAAGTGCTCACTGGAAATGAATCTGAAATAATTGAAATGGTACAATGAGAGTCCCCCTCCTTTCCTCCCTCCATGTGTGTGCCTATCTTTCGATATATGTATATATCTGTTTTCCATTCCTTCTCTTAGTTATGGTGCCCATTGTGTCAGTTCATGATTGAGTTTTTGGGTGCACCTTCATGACAGGATTTAATGCTTGGCGTAGCTGATCTTCATACACCTGAAGTTGTGAGTGCTGCTGAATCTGCAATTGCTGGTAATCAGCCAGTGCTTCCGTTGGCTACTAGCAGTAGCGAAACAGATACCAGCAACGACAGTGATGATAGTGATGGTGATGATGGTGAGGACACTGATGATTATGATGATAATGAAGATAATAAAACTGATTTTTCACAGAACCTCAAAAGATCTGAGACAAGCAAAGGCAATTCTGTGAGTAAAGCTGCAGAAAAGAAGCAGTCCAAAAAGAGGCCAAAGATTGTTGAGCTTTCATGAAAGCGTTTTTGTTTGAAAGGAGTTGGTTAGAAATTTAAGTTTGAAGGAAATGTTTGGAAGATTCCACATGCAGGGACTTCCCAAATCTTCATAATACTTCTAATGTGATTCAAAGCACCTGTCTACTGCAAGGAGGAATTTTCATGAATGATGTTGGAATGTCTGTTGGGAATCGAAGCTATACAGAGGAACAGTATTCTTGTCTATTATTGTTCTAATAGTCCTTAAGAAAAGGCGTTTGCTAAGGAAACAGGTGACACAGTCCTCACATATATGATGTAAAAATTTTATTAGAGTGTAAGGTGTTTCTATTTTACATGCTTCAAACTTTCAGCCAGTATGCCAATTTTGTCGTGCAATAGAGTTCTGCATGTATTTCTCTTTTAGAAATTTAATTGTTGATTGTAATACATTTAGATCTCTTGATAATAGAATTTTCTTGTTTTTGACAAGCGATACGAATTGATAATGTGTTGTGAATTGTTTGTAATAATTAAAGGTGCTCTCGATTTTTTATTATGATTATAAGGAAAAAATAATTAGAGTCTGATGTACTCTGTAATTGTGTTTGAAAAACAACTTAAATTTTCAGTTGAATATAATAAGGTTTTGCCGATAAAACAGTTCTTGACCCAAGAATTAATTACATTTATAGTCATGACAACTAGTAATAACAAAAGGATGATACAAAATTACTGCATCTGATTGTTGACTTGGGTCACTTGACCAGCTTTTCTTCATCAGAAAGTTCATTTCTAAATAATTTATCTCAATTCTTTGCATTTATTCTTCAGTTTGTTAATACTTGTATAGTTATATGGGAGCTATTCTTTTGTTTCTTTCTGTTACTAAGTTCTTGCTTAAATTTAACAGTTGTTCACCTCCAGTTTGGTTCCTATGGTTTTTGAAAACCTTGATAAAACCTTCTTTGATATATGAGACTTTTAGACTGAGCTTCACATTCAATAACCTTGTATTTGACTCAAAATGAAAACCAGTTTTTGAGCAGCTTATAGTACAACAAGCCTATAAAAGGCTTTAAGTTTAATTGAAAATCAACAGACAGACAAACACAAGATCTTTGGAGATTACCTTCTAATTTTCTTTTACTATAATTTCATAATTCATCAACCTGGTTGACAATGGTTTATCATTATCTACTGGGGGGAGTGGTAGCTTCTCTGTGGGGCATTGCATTGCGGTACCATTCAACAGGAAAGAAGAAGAGTATAGATTCTACAATGGATGTCCAAAGAAATGAGTGTCTCAAAAGCTCAGAAAATGTAGCACGCCCTTCAGATTTTGGTGGAAATGCAGATAGTCATTGTTGGGGCTGGTGTTGCTGGTTCAGCTCTTGCTTACACGCTTGGCAAGGTCTGTGTCTGATTCAAACTTCTGTTGCTCGATCTTGAGGTTTCATTATATAGCTTGAAGATTTTTTTCTTTATTAATTTTATTCTGTCATTTTTAAGCTCTGTTTGGCTACTGAGAAAATTGAGAAAAAGGAAGATTAACAACGGAGACTGAATAAACTTTTCTAGTGAATGATGTTTCAATTCTATCTTGTATTTCTCCATTTTCCGCCCCAATAAAGTGTAGTTAGTACTCGGTAGTTACAGGACTCGGATTTTTAAGGTGTAATTGTTGAAGTGATAATTTCTTCATGATGGGTAAACTTGGAAAAGCAAGCTGAAATTGTTCCCATAATACGGAATGGTGAATGTATCTCAAGGTTGAAGAACCCTAGGTTTTTGCTGTTAATACTTAAAACTAATTATAGGTAAAATTATGTAAAAAATTTGTATATCTGTCATGTAATTGGTATAGAAATTAACAGAGTTGGTATTCATAAAAAAATGACTCTCTGGTATAGTTGGAAATCTTCATCAAAATATTCCCTCTGCATTATTGTTGGCTTATTGTTGAGTATAATCTGTGAGCTTATCTGCCTCTTTCTAATTTTCATATTGTTTTTTATTGCAGGATGGGTGCTGCCGACGCCGAGTGCATGTGATTGAAAAAGACTTAAGTGAGCCGGATAGAATTGTTGGTGAATTGCTGCAACTAGGAGGCTACCTAAAGTTAATTGAGTTGGGTCTAAGGGTAAACGAGCAATAGCTTTATTGTTTAGAAACTCAAATTATAAACTAGTTTTTTCTTTTGTCTATTCCATTAGATATAAGTGATGCCAAGTGAATTTTAATCATGTGGTTGCAGATTGTGTTGGTGAGATTGATGCTCAGTCTGTGTATGGATATGCTCTTTTCAAGGATGACAGAAGTATTAAACTGTCCTATCCGTTGGAAAGTTTGATTCAGGAGTGGCAGGAAGAAGCTTTCACCATGGACGTTTGATACGAAAAATGGGAGAAAAAGCTGCTTCTCTTCCCAAGTATCCACTCTTTCCCATAATAGATATTTATCTTCCTCACATTAACGCTGCTCATTATTTAACCTTGGGTAAAGCAATAGATTAAGATACATTGTCATTCCAAAGGGTTTCAGGTTTTTGAATATGGGACTAATGTACTAATACAATCTCCATGATTTGAATTTTGGTTTAAAAAGATTTTTGTGAATTCAACTGTAATCTTGCAACTTCTTATTGACCATTTAAGAGTAATTTTGCAGAGCCATTTCTTACCTTACGTAACTGCAACTTTTTCTTACTTCATCATCTATTGACACTATTTGATTCAATACTAAATCAGAGGATTTACATATTTCTTTGCTCACATGATTTGAAGTAACATTTTCAAAATCTTATTTATGTTTTGCCACAAGACTGGAACAAGGAACAGTAACATCTCTACTTGAAGAAAAAGGAACGATCAAAGGGGTACAATAAACCAAGACTGGCCAACAACAGACAGCATATGCTCCCTTGACGGTGGTATGCGATGGTTGTTGTTCAAACTTGCGATGTTCTCTCTGCAATCCAAAGGTGAACTTGTGCATCAATCTATCAAATGAAAAAGATATCTTTATATTCTAAAAAAGATACGAAATCATGAATATTCCTATTTCATTTTACAAGAATTACATTGAAAGTTATGTTTAACTTTCATCTATCATGTCTGCAGGTTGACAATCCTTACTGTTTTGTTGGTTTCGTCTTGGAGAACTGTCAACTTACCATACAAAAATAATGGACATCATGTTCTGGCAGATCCTTCACCAATCTTGTTTTATCCTATCAGTAGCACTGAAATTCACTGTTTGTAGATGTACCTGGCCTAGAGTTCCTTCCATTTCTAATGGTGAAATGGCTAACTATTTGAAAACTGTGATGGCTCTCCAGGTAATCCATGTTATTTTGGTGATGAAAAATTCAAATCAAATTTTGAGTATTTAGTTATTCTGGAATACTGGGACCATGCCCAATGTTTTAACTGGTTCCTTTTAACTTGCTTCTCCCACACATTTGGATTTCAACAAAATAACTTTTGCTAATCAATTTGCACTAATTGAGGACCTCGAATTTTGAGATTCCCCCTGAGCTGCACACTGCTTTTATATCTGCCATTGATAAAGGAAACATAAGAGCAATGCAAAGTAGAAGCATGCCAACTTCTCCATATCCCACTCCAGGTGCTCTTTTAATGGGGGATGCATTCAACATGAGACATCCTTTAACAGGAGGAGGAATGACTGGCTTTATCTGATGTCATTTTACTGAGGGATCTTCTTAGACCTCTAGATGCTCTGAGTGATGCATCCACCCTTTGCAAATATTTTGAATCCTTCTACACTTTGCGTAAGGTAACCAGCATTCATATAATTCCTTTTAAATACATTTGCAGATCGGTCTTCACGCTATTGCCATAATTACAAATGTGATAGAATTTAGATATGAGAATTGAAATATTGCTCACAGAATTAAAATTAAGAAATTTTATATAGCAATTATTTCCATAGTTTCTGTAAAAGCTTTGAGTATATTTTTGTTGAAGATAGTGCTGATTTTGTTTGCAGCCAGTGGCATCTACAATAAACACATTGGCAGGTGCCCTTATACGAAGTGTTCTCTTCATCTCCTGATCCCCTGAGAAAGGAAATGCACCAGGCATGCTTGGACTATTTGAGCCTCGGAGGTGTTTTCTCAAACGGACCAATGGCTATACTCTCCGGGCTCAACCCTCAGCCATTGAGCTTGGTTCTCCATTTCTTTGCTGTGGCCATCTGTGGCATTGGGCGCTAGTTAATCCCATTTACATCTCCCAAACGTGTGTGGATTGAAGCTAGATTGATTTCAGTATGTATCTCTGGTCCTTATGACCTTAACTAGAATTCATTTTCATGACTTGTATTTCCAGATGGATTCTGCATATGGAAGATTAGTGAATAAATAAGCAATGTTTTCTTATCTATATTAAATGTTTGATTGTGATTTAACAGGATGCATCTGGCATTATTTTCCCTATTATAATGGCAGAAGGAGTGAGACAGATATTTTTCCGTGCACCTGTACCTGCATACTATAGAGCTCCTCCTGTTATATGAGATTGTGAATACAACAACATCAACCAAATTATGGGAAACAAAATTGGAAATGTGATATGGAAAGAAAACTTTATTTTGATGTTCGTAACAATGAGTTGGATGGTTATTTTATTTATACTGAAAATATGATTTGAGTTGTTCTAATCTGTAGACATTTCTTTAAGTTTTTTTTTTTTTTTTGGTGGTTATTTATGGATTGAATTGTATGATTATTTGAATTATAAGTCGAAAATAAGAAAATGTAGAAAGAAACTTAAATCTGGAAGAACTTTACATCTGAAAAAAAAAAATTATAGATCTAATAATGAAAAACATAGAGAAGGAAATTTATTAACTCTCAGAGGAAGGAAATTTCCTTGGAGCGTCAAGGAAGAAAAATTTTCGAGAGTTCTTTTTTGTTTTTTTTTTTTTTGAGATTTGTAAAATACGAAGTGAAAATCAAGTTTTGTGTGTAGATAACTTTAGTTTTGTGCATCTTAAAATTAAAAAAAAAAAAAAAAAAATTAGTTTTGTGTATGTATGATGACGTTAGCGAAACTTAAATTATTAATGAATTGATTAAAAAATTGAAAAAAAAATTGAAAAAAAGTAAACAACCCGATGTCACATGTACAGCGACGCATGCTCAAGTGCGGCAACACAAAAGAAATTTCTTATATTGTTTTATAACAATTTGTTTTCCTCAATGTTGTCTTGGTCTCATTAATTACCTTTTACTTAAGTTGTTAATATTTTATTCTTACAAGGTCACATCAATTGACATCAACCTTCGCTTCATGAGAAAATTTCCTACTTTAGTGGGTGCAACTTTTGTCAAATTTGCCATGCTAGTCTCTCAAACGAAAGGGAAAAAAAAATTGTAAGAAAAATTCGTCTCGTTAGTGGTTTGACCAAAATCTGATAGTTAAAATTTTAAGATCAGATTTTATTAAAATCCCCTGATAAAATTTATACAAAATAATTATATATGATTTAAATTTACTGCTCGATCCTTTGTTTCAAGAGGGAAGAATCAATTCTTTCAAAAAAGTAAAAATAAAAAGGAAAAAAATCAACTATTATTGTTCCATTTTAAATCATTTGATCAATATAATTGAAATCATAATTGATATGAATTATTAAGGCAAATAAAAATAACACATAATAAGATTCAATCATAGCAATCGTTTCAAAAGATAAAAATCACACATGGTGATATCATTGTTGTCTTACACATGACCATGCCCACTGTTACATGCATGGCCTTAATTTATTTTTCATACCACACTCAAGCTAAACCGGCTCCTTATTATTTGTTCACATAACTACTGAATAGGGACGTTGGTTGATGAAGTTGCCAGGAGGGTCATAGTTGCAGGTGATGAAGGTGCCACGATTGTTGTCGCACCTCACTTTAGCACATCCTAAACGAACAGAGTTGCGCCACACGACTTGAGTGTAATGTCTGCATTCTCCACCAACACAGGTGTTGGAGTTGTAGTCGTACTTAGGCTTCTCATCCACCCACAGCTTCACGGCAGCCGTGCCCGTCATGTCACCGCTGCTCCATGCAATGTTCTCGCCGTAAGGACCACCCGAGTGCACCAGCCTGCAGTCACCCCTACGTTGGTTGGCGTAGGTTTGTGCATAAGCTGCCACCCTATCGTCCCATCTCATCTGCCCAACGCCTACTTGTGCTCGAGCTGCATTGTGTGCTCTCAGATAGTCTTGAGGTGTGTTTTGGCCATAGGAGAGATGGAGAGTGGCTAAGCCTATGAGACATAGAATTGCTAGTGAAATCTTATCCATTTTGATTTTTGTTTTTTTTTTTTGGTTTTTTGATGTGACTCTAATGAAAAACTTTGAAGATATGAAGAGGTTTATATAGATGATATGGTGTGGAAATTGTTGAAGAGTCTTTATTGTAATATGTTCAAAAGCATTATTGTTTACCGGCCGGCATACTTTAATCAAAATATCTCATAAGGTGTCTTATGGTTTTAGCTCATTAGGTATACGTAACATCATGTTATCTTATTACAAATTGCATTTCAAAAATAAATAATTAAATAAATATTAACTCCTCTTGCATTGAATTAATGTTTCCCATAAATTTTGTCTTATCTTAATTAATCGAGTCTTCTCTTTATCTAACATCTCCTAAGTTTCAAAGATGACCCACCGTTAATATTAATTAAGTACATCTTTAACAATTAATCATAAGTGTGTATTTTCACAAAATAAAATTTAAATTGCATGTTGAGAAAATCCTTATTATTAAGTTTTTAATAAAAATAATAATAATATTTTATCCTTAGAAGTATACAGTCGATTAAATTCATATTATTGTTAGAAATGCTTGTTCATCTTGATAACAAAAAAGTCGAGTGACGTTGTTGGTAGGATCTAAAAAAAACTAATCACGTAACATTAATCTTTTTTTCAACATTATTTTATTGAAACACATAAACAAGTAATAAAAAATATTAATTAATTAAACAGTAAACAATCGCTTACTGACTTACTGCTATATATTTGCCCCATTTATGGTCCTTGCACTGGCAGACCTTGTATTATTCAAAGTCAAGATCGTATATTCAAGTTAATTCACTTATAACTTCGTCCTAATCCGATATGATTACGTCTAGTTAATCTTCTACATATTTTC
This sequence comes from Litchi chinensis, assembly GCA_019925255.1. NCBI lineage: Eukaryota > Viridiplantae > Streptophyta > Magnoliopsida > Sapindales > Sapindaceae > Litchi > Litchi chinensis. The sequence goes on along the minus strand of CM034465.1, from coordinate 26,584,994 downwards.
TTCAGGAAAAATTGACCCTGTTGAAGATTATTCGTTTTGCTTGTCTTCTTCAACTTTCTCTCTTCTAATTAATTTATTGGTTTATCCATTAATTTAAATAATAAAAAAAAAACCTACAAGATGTATCTAGTCAATGTTTAAACCTACAACATGTATCTAGTCAATGTTTGCATTTTATTTTATAATGCGGACTTTTAAATCTCAAATGTTATACTTATCTATTGGTTGAGAATTGTTTATCCTTTACTTTGCTTTTTATAGAATTATCTCCATTCCAAAAAAATAAGGCAACATCAGTCTGAATCATCTTATAATCACTAAAAAATTAAGGCTGCTCTATTTTTCAATTAAGGCTGCTTTATTTTTTAATTAAGGCTGCTATATTGTGAAAGAAACTTTTAGAGGGTGTATTCAATTTAAGATTTGAGTGGAATTTAAAGGATTTTTTTAGATGTATTTAATCCAAATTTGAATTAATTCTATTGAAATCTAGGTGTATTCAGTCCAGATTTATATAAGATCTATTAAAATCTGGATATATTCAATTCAATTTTAATAGAAACCAGTTAAATTTATATGTTTTCAGTTCAGATTTGCATCAAATCTAATAAAATTTGAATGTATTAAAAAAGTCACTGATTTCACAAGTTTTATTTAAATGATGGATTTGGATGAAGTTTAAAGTAACTTTTATTGAAAAATAAAGTTTATAACAAATCTTACCACTCTTTAAAATTTTATTGACAAAATCAATATGGAGTTTAGAATCTTTAAATTTTACCAAAATTTATTATTTACAAAAAAGAAATCAATTGAACTCCAGAAAACTCTAGATAGAATACACTCACATTAAACTATTACAACTTTAAAATAATGGATCACTACAAATAATTTTGGTCCCAGTTAATTATACCTTGCTAGATTGCCTTCAATTAAGGTCAGCTATATATTTAAATAACCATTGAGCAGGGGCGGACCTAGCTTGGTGTCAGATGGAGTGCGTGTTATTTCTGAAATTTTATGAAAAATTATTAAGTTTATAATATTAGCAATTAAATATTAAATATACAAATAAATATTATATAATGCTACGAGGCAAATAAGATCACGGAATCGTAATTGGTCTTCTGGGTATGATTCGTTTCCAGTTTTCCCCCCCAACCTGGTTCGATCCTCACTCGTGCACTCTCTGTTTTGCTTTTTCTCTCTTTTTTTTTTAATAAATAAAAGGCAAAAACACATGCAAATAATCTCACGGCAAGGCGATTGGTCTTGGGGTTCCTTCCCTCAAAACCGTTGTTTCGATCCTCACCGTTGCTTTCTTGCTTACTCTCTTCTGCTTTTCTCTCTCTCTCTCTCTCTCTCTCTCTCTCTATATATATATATATATATTTTTTTTTTTCTCTTCTTCATTCATTTTCAAAACAATGACAAAAAATGCATGGATATGGTTCAAATCGAGACTTGGAAAGAAATGGCACAACTACTTACCAATCCAATTGATATGTAAATTTGCCATAGTTTGACTTCGAAAACTTTTATATCATTTCATGTACCATGAACAATTATTACAATTACATAATTAGCACAAACTATTTTTTAAGTTTGAGTTATATCATGTATATTTACCAACCTATATAGGGAGAGTTTTCTCTCTCTTTATTGTAGAAGTACATATTTTTCAATATTAAGAGAGTGGAACTTATATAGAGAGAGTTTTCTCTTTTTTTTAACAAAAAACTCAGTATAATGTTGTTTAATTTTAATATATCTTGGTTTATTTATGATTATTGGTATGAACTATTTTTGTTGTACATAAATTATTTTACATGATAAAATTCATAAATAAAAAAACTCATATGACTTATAATTATTTTTATCATTAATTTTCATTTTATTTCACCTTGTTAAAAAGTGACCATTCTAATATAAATGTCTAGTCCACCTTTGAAACTCTATATAAAAACATTATATATTTAATATGTTCTTAATTTTCAATGTTTTTATTATTTTATTTTTGTGCCCCCACTAAACAAATTTTCTGAATCCGCCATTACATCGACATGATATCATGGTAATTAATTCTTTTTCTTATAATCATTTTTAGAGCATCTCTATGATATTATTCATTTTTAAATTTTAATTAGTAACACATCAATAATTCTTTTGAGTATGAATCCATTTTTATCACAAATATATATATATATATATATAGAGAGAGAGAGAGAGAAATACATATTGGATCTCATTTACAAATCTACAATGCAATTATAAAGCAAAATATGTATCAAATTTTGACCAATCACAATAAAAAATGTGTCTCACTCTCCTTCTATATTTTACAATTAAGAGGAGAGAGAGTGAGACGAATTTTCATATTTTTAATTAGTTGAAAAAATTGAGAGATCCTAATCATCATTTTTGAGAGAGTTTCTCAATTAAGAAACTCATCCCATATTCTCTATATATTTTTTGCCACATTAACTTTATATTTGGGTTAGATAATTGTATATAGGATTTTGCCCCCACACTATCTATCCATCTTATATGAAAATAAATTTAACTTAAATATATAGATAATTACATTGGAGACGGTATAAAAAATTAGACATGTTCATAAATAAATTACTAAGCAAAGACTAACATGTGGAAAGTAGAGTCGGGATTTTGATTTGGGGAGGCCAAACAAAACATAAATATTCAAATTGATAAAAAAAAATAAAATAATTGTACAAGTACTGCTTACAACCAATCATAAGAGGACACATGAAGCCAATAAGAAAATGACATGTGTTAATGTACCAATACCTTTGATTAAGGGGTTAGTTTGCCAAGTCTTTGAGCACTAGTTAATTTAATGTAAATGGAAAAACAGAATGAAGAAGGAGAATGATGACATACTGAGTGTCATCCTTTAATAAAAGGTGGCAGATATAAGAGACACAGTTAACATTTATCATCCAGAGAACAATATAACTAACAAATGGCAAGCATATCAACATGCGTTAGAACATTTGAAAAGGTAAATTTTGTCTTCTTATAAAATGTGGTTTAGCAATTCATTAGACATATGGAAAAAGATAACTAAACATTTCTAATGAGATATTTTGATTTTAGAAAGATAAATATTGACTTAAGTATCAAATAATGTTTTAAGATATTAACTCTAGGTCACCTTAATGTACCAATACCTTCAATTAAGGGGTTAGTTTGCCAAGTCTTCGAGCACTAGTTAATTTAACATAAATAGAAAAATAGAATGAAGGAGGAGAATGATGACATACTGAATGTCATCCTTCGATAAAAGGTGGCAGATATAAGACACACAGTTAACATTTATCATCTAGTAAACAATATAAATAACAAATGGCAAGCATATCAACATGCATTAGAACATTTAGAAAGGTAAATTTTGTCTTCTTATAAAATGTGGTTTAGCAATTCATTAGACATATAGAAAAAGATAACTAAACATTTCTAATGAGATATTTTGATTTTAGAAAGATAAATACTGACTTAAGTATTAAAGGGTGTTTTCAGATATTAACTCTGGGTCACCTTAATGAAGGTGTTATTTATCTTCGCAAGAGCAAACAAAGGTTGTTAAATGAACGAGAGAAGTGGGTTTAAAGGCATTGACTCATCGAAGCCCACAATAAACTTTGAGAACCCATCTCTATCGAAACATTAATATTCAAAAACTTATTGGTAAACTAAATATAATATCGTTTAAATCTTATATAAAAATAAATTATAATTTTGAATTAAAATGTAATTCTTTGATATTTCAAGACTCAAAAATAATCTATAATCAAATTATATATATATTTTTACAATTTTTCTTTCAATATGCATAATCAAAAAATTTGTACAAAAATCATATTTCATTTGATTACGAAACCTAGTTTTAATAATTTTACAAATTAACAAATTAAAACAAATTTTAGAAAGAATATTTATTAATTTCATAGCTCAAACTTGATAAGTCAGGATGTCGCAACCTCATAAGTCAAGCTTAATATTACGAATGCAGTGTAAAGAAATAAAAACTGCAACATGAGAAATCTAAATTTGCTTAATTAGCATAAATTAGTTAAAAAAAAGAAGAAGTATACATATGTAGACTACACCAAGGAATGATATGTAATTTAATAGGAAACTAACCTATTGTAAATTGAAATGATTAAAATATTTAAGATGCGTATAATATTAAAAAATATAAAAAGTTTGAAGCACATAAATAAGAGTATCTCTAATACTCTCATAGATTATGTTTTTTTAAAAAGTGTCATATCATCAATATCAAAGAATTTGTTTTCTATATAACTTATATATAATTTGATAGACAATTAAATTGAAAAATTATTCTTCAATGTTTTCATATATTTCCATTTCATGTTATCATGTATTTCCATTTAATGCTTCAATATTTTCCATTTAATGTTTTTCGGCCCTTTTTTTTTTTTTTTTTTTTTGACTTGTAATTAGATTGAAAAATTAGAATTAACTAATTATTGATTTGTTGATATGACCGTCTAATACATCATTTGAAAATAGATAGTCATAATGACAATGTTTATTTTATTTTCCTTGCCACTTCAGTTTGATATTGATAGGTGACAATTGTATTGAAGAGATTTATTTTAACTCAACGTCTTATTCATTCTATGTAGCATGTAATTTTTTCATAATCCATAAGAATATTGGAGATACTCTAAGATATAAAAAATATGGATGAAGACACATATTTAGTAATTTCATTTTCCAGCTTTTATAACTTTTTTGCACTTGATCTTATTTTTCAATAATAATAATAATAATAATAAATTGGTGGTACCCATTTGTATTTTTTTTTTTTTTCGTTTTTGTTTCTTTTAGTATGGGGCTCATGATTGAAAACTATTATTTGTAGTGCATAAGATAATAACATTGTACATTAAAAATATTCTAAAATTTTATCACTACTCGACTCAAAATAAAAGTACCATGAAAATTGATTGTCGACGGCCCCTTTGGGCACCCCCACAAATGTTAAAATTTTGAGGCTCCTTGTACCAAGTATACAAGTAACTAAGAAGATCTCTAAACAAACAGGAAAATGTTCTCACTAAATGAATTGAAAAATATTTTATCTAGTATTGGAAGCACTCAAGGTGGTGGAGTCAATTACGGGTCTAAAAGATGACCATTAAGATAAAAAGATGGATGTTTGGACCCGCAGTCGAGGATTTATATCCTCCGAAAGTATAAATATGGACATAAAAGAACAAGTGAGGTTTGATATTCTTCAAAGGTGCTTCTCCAGTCAAGATCAATCTTGGATTTTTTTCAGGACCATTGGACTTATAATTGTGCAGATAATTTTGATGCGTTAAAAAAACACTCACGATATATCATTGCAAATCGATTTACTAATGAAAGTTTATTGGTTTTTGTTGTGAAATAGAGACACAAAATAAAGTAAGAAAAAAAAAAAAAACCACACAGAGAATTCTAAGAGTTTGGTAGTATGCCTACTTCCATTCTCATATTGTTGAAAAACTTTTCACTAAATTTTCAATATAGTTACAACAGATATTTATGTCAAAAACTTGAAAATACCTTTATAAATATTAGACTGTACCTTTAATGATATAGTATGAATTTATAATATCAGTATTAGTAAACCAATATTAAATTTGTAAGCAAAAGGAAAAGTTTGTATTCGCAAACTAAGTAACTTAGTCGTCAACAAAGAAATTGTGTTAAAAAATTTCATTCTCATCTCATTATATTGGTGCTAGTGTAAAATTTTATATTAATTTTAATATTATTTTATAATATTTTCACTGTACAATTATAATACATAAAGATTCTGAGAAAAAAATTATAATATATAAAGTTAAACAATATAAAGACATATTAGCTTGTATTCATTTTTTTTTTTTTAAAATCTCTAAACGCAATTTGATCTCAAAGTATATATGGCTCTCTTTAGTCACTCAAGATTGATTGATACATCCAAGTCCCTTTTAGTTTACTTAATTGTTACTGAACTTCCAAAGATATTATAAGTCAAAATGTCAAATATATTTTTAGTACAAACATATATAATTCATTGATCAAATTAACTACTGGTTGTTCAAATAAAACAAATGCGTCAGTTCCAGTGATGAATTATAAGTAAACAATCACGGAGGGCGAATGGATTTTAGCCTTTTTATTCATTTAAAGCTATTAGACATGTTCCAAAACATGTTATCTAATAACGACTCTGGCCAACATAATTGCCCGGGGCATCATAGTTGCAAGTGACAAACCACCAGCCACTGTTGCACTGAACCCTAGCACAATCGAGACGAACCGAGTTGCGCCAAAAAACTTGCGTGTAATGCAGGCACTGTCCCCCAAAACAAGAATTCGAACTGTAATCATAGTATTGCTTGCTCTGCCAGCCACCAGTTCGCAGCAGCCGTGGCTGTAAATGAACCACTGCCTTTGGCTAGGTTTTCGCCATAAGGTCCATTTGAATGAACAAGATTGCAATCGCCCTTTCTCAAATTTGCATAGTTCAGTGCATATGTTTCCTATGTTTCGTATGTTCCTTGGTAGCTTCATCCCTACAATCTTTGCTATTATGTCTGATTCGACCACAAGTAAAGCAAAACTTAGGTAGTCTTTCATATTTTAGATCAGCCCATACCGTCGCCTGAGATCTATCAACATTAATAAGTAATCCCCTTCTCAGAGGTTTCTTGATGTCAATCGTCGCTCTTACCCTTAGGAATTTACCTCTATACTCTCTCGAGTCATCAAGCAAACCTTTTATCACCCCAATTTGTTTCACTAAAACTCTAGCTACTACCCTATTTATACACATTAAAGGTACATCATGTATTTGAACTCAAAAATCAGCTTTATCAAGCCCTAACCTTGACACATCCCCCACTCTAGTAGGGATTTCAAGGGCGATAAGACTGTTCTCAAAATGCCACGACCCCCTGTTTAGCACTGAATTACGGTTTTCTTTTCTTTGGAAGTAGAACATAAATAGGTTAAAACCAATTGATTCCACCTCCACTCTTTCGATCATTCTCCATAGCTATTCGATGACTGTCTTAAAAGCCTCTCTGTTAACTCTCTTCTCAAATAGCACCTTCCCAACTAGACAGTGGTCTACATCTTCGAAACCCAACTCCCATTCTTCTCCTTCAATTGTACATATATTCCCTTCGTCTTCCATAAGGGATAATCCCTTACAAAGATTTGCGATTTCCTCTTCCTCTATTGAGACAAAGAGTAAGATGAAATAGAAGTCAAGGATCACCCAGGAAACCCCACACTTTGAACTGTAAGAGACTCGCTACTTGACGGACCAAACTACCTCCACAGTGAAACCCTTGAGAGAAACATGCGAGAGGACCTTTGATGGTTAAAATTTTAAGATCAGATTTTATTAAAATTCCCTGATAAATTTTATACAAACTAATTATATAAGATTCAAATTTGCTGCTCGATCCTTTGTTTCAAGAGGGAAGAATCAATTCTTTCAAGAAAGTAAAAATAAAAAGGGATAAATCAACTATTATTGTTCCATTTTAATAGATTTATTTCACAACTTTTAAATTATTTGATCAATATAACTGAAATCATATTTTATATGCATTATTAAGGCAAGTAAAAATAACACATAATAAGATTCAATCATAGCCATCATTTCAAAAGATAAAAATCACGCATGGTGATATCATGATTGTCTTACACATAACCGTGCCTACTATTACATGCGTGGCTTTAATTTATTTTTCATACCACACTCAAGCTATCCTTATTTGTTCACATAAATTCTGAATAGGGACGTTGGTTGATGAAGTTGCCAGGGGGGGTCATAGTTGCAGGTGATGAAGGTGCCACGATTGTTGTCGCACCTCACTTTAGCACATCCTAAACGAACCGAGTTGCGCCACACGACTTGAGTGTAATGTCTGCATTCTCCACCAACACAGGTGTTGGAGTTGTAGTCGTACTTAGGCTTCTCATCCACCCACAGCTTCACGGCAGCCGTGCCCGTCATGTCACCGCTGCTCCATGCAATGTTCTCGCCGTAAGGACCACCCGAGTGCACCAGCCTGCAGTCACCCCTACGTTGGTTGGCGTAGGTTTGTGCATAAGCTGCCACCCTATCGTCCCATCTCATCTGCCAACGCCTACTTGTGCCCGAGCTGCATTGTGTGCTCTCAGGTAGTCTTGAGGTGCATTTTGGGCATAGGAGAGATGGAGAGTGGCTAGGCCTATGAGACATAGAATTGCTAGTGAAATCTTATCCATTTTGATTTTTTTTTTCTTTTGGGGGATTTTTTGACGTGACTCTAATGAAAAACTTTGGAGATATGAAGAGGTTTATATAGTTATTATGGTGTGGAAAATTGTTGAAGAATCGTTATGGTAATATGTTCAAAAGCAATATCGTTTGCCGGCCGGCATACTTTAATCAAAATATCTCATAAGAGGTCTAATGGTTTTAGCTCATTAGGAGTACGCAACATATTGTTATCGTATTACAAATTGCATTCCAAAATAAATATTAAACCTTCTTACATTGAATTAATGTTTACCATAAATTTCGTCTTATCTTAATTAATCAAGTCTTCTCTATATTTAAACTCTCATAAGTTTTAAAGATCACCCATCATTAATGTTAATTAAATACATCTTTAACAATTAATCATAAGTGTGTATTTTCACATATAAAATTTAATTGCATGTTGAGAAAATCCTTATAATAAAGTTTTTAATAAAAAAATAATAATATTTGATCCTAAAAGATATATAGTCAATCAAATTCATATCATTGTTGAAAGTGCTTATTTACCTTGACAACAAAAAAGTTGAGTGATGTTGTTGGTAATATCTAAAAAAACCTAATCACTTAACATTAATTTTTCTTTCAACATTATTTTATTGAAACACATAAAAAATAATAAAAAATAAATAAATAATTAAGTTAATTAAATAGTAATTAACCAGTTACTGACTTACTGCTATATATTTGCCCCATTTATGGTTATTATTGCCTTGGCAGACCCTGTATTATTTAAAGTCAAGATCATATATTCAAGTTAATCCACTTATAAGCTGAGTCAGTCTTATTAGTTTGTTTCCAAGTTTGATGAAATGATCATGTGGGTTATTGACACGTCAACAAAAGTGAGTTAGGAGTTAGAGTCTGAAAACAAGAAATATAGGTGCGTTTGGAATAATTTTTAAAATGGTATTTTTGAAAACTATTTTCAAAAACGAAAAACATATTTTAAAAATAATGGTTTTGAAAATGTAATGACTTAAATAGAATTTTTAAAAGTTATTTTTAAAAACAGAAAATGATAAAAATGTATTTGATATTATTTATAAAAATATGTAAGATAGTTGTTTGGAAAAAAAATAAAAGTAATGACTATTTTTTAAAACATGTTTTGAAAACAGTAAAAGACATAAAAAGTTGCTTTTTACTTTTTAGTTATCATTTTCAAAAATGTGTTTTTCATTTTCAAAAACACATTTTACAAAATGGTCAACTAAACACTCTATGCATATTTTTAGTTTTTGAAAATGAAAAATTATTTTCTTAAATAAATCCAAACAGCACCTAAATGACCAAGATTGTATGCAAGATTCATTCAAGCAAAAATGAAAAGAAAATTCTCTCATATGGCTCTCAAATATTTCTCTAGTTTCTTCTAATCTTCTTCTCTCAAATCCCTTCAAATCTTTCACCAAAGATGAAACCGACCATGATCATATCCCTGTTCAACTGCCAAAATAAAAGCAAAACATTCTGCATAAAAGGGAGTTTGATGACCCAAAACCAAGAGAAGCCACCATAACAATCACGAAAAACTCAACCACAAACAATTGTTAGAAATTTTAGGTATTATTGGAAATTAATAGCCCTTTCACACAAAAAAACTATTAGAAACAGTTTTATGTCTCTTTTAACGAGAGATGGTGTTTTACGTATTAACTAAAAGAAGTAGGGAGTTTTATTTATTTTATAAAACAATAGGCGGTTTTTAGGATAATTTTTAAACTAGAGGGAGATTTTGATGAATATGTCAAATTACAGACGTATTTGTTGGATTTTGTGCCCTAAGAGCTTGTAATTATGTAAACGGTTTTAATAAATAATAATAAAATATTTATTCTATTCAATTTATATATTTTGCAAAAATTGTATATGTCATGAGAAACATCCTTGATTACTGATGTATTTTCAAACTAAGTATATAAGTGTTATATACAAGCGGATTTAGTTTGAAAGAAGTAATCTAAAGAGTCCGTAGAAAGCAAACGAAGCTGGGTACTTTGTTTGTGGTAAATCTACAATTGCGGTCCATTTTGTATTCGGTACAATAGTTTTATCCGAGACTATTCATGTAGTGACATGGAAATGGAGGCACCTTATATAATAAAAATTATATAGGACTGGACCACGATAAACATGAGTCTCTAATTAATATCCGTTAAACTTAGAGATTTATAGTTATCGACTAGATAATCATATGTAGTGATTATATCAATGGACGCTGAAAATTTCAGATTGTATAAAAACATCTATAGTGTTGAGAGTGCAATCTTAGGTTTTTAGTGGAGTAACTCTAAGATTAATAATAGTGAATTATTTAATTAAAGAGTTTAATTAATAATTCCGATATTATTGGAGCTCAAAACTGTAGGTCCATCGGGTCCCCTTGATAGCTCATTTCACTATAAGAAACGTGTATATAGAATATTGTAATTGGATCGTCTAATTATATTTGTTACATAAGTAGCAAAATATGTGTTCACTTGGTATTTGAATAATATTGATTATTCAAATTATTAGTTAGTTAATTATTAATTATGAATTAATAATTATTTAATTAATTTAATAAGAGCTGTTGAATTTAATTCTAAGTTGTGATCGGGTATAAATTAATTATGAATTAATTATAGGTCACAAGTATGATTATAAAATATAACATGAATTAATTTTGAATTAATTATGTTATATGGGCAAAAATTTAATTTTAATAAACTTGGGGTTAAATATTAATTTTGATTAATTAAACCCTAATTGGTTGCCTATAAATAGAAAGAAATAGTATTCTTTTCCTAACAGAAGATATACTTAGGTTTTGTTTTACGTTCTTTAAAACAAAAACCTATTCTCACCTCTTATTCTTTTGAGAAAAGAAATCAATAGAAAGTGAGCACAATTCTATATAATTGTGCCCACTCACTTGTTTCTTGGTGTAGAGACATATCAAGGAAGGTAAGGTGGTGAGCAATCCACAGAGATCAATACAAGAGGTATAAGATTCGATCTTTAATTTAGTTTTATTATTTTATTTCATTGTTTTATGGATCTAGGGTTCTTGAGTTTTCTAACAAAATTTTTAAAACTCAATGTTCCGCAAAATCTTATTTTTATAACAAACAACTGTTGTTTTTTCCCTTCAGTATTGTGGTAAACAAACCTTAAAATCAGAATATTCATATGATTTTTTTCTCTTTTTTAATCATATGATTTATTTTGAAATACAGAATAGTCATACTTGTTCAAATTAAAGTCACATGAAATCCAAATTATCATAAACTTTTTTTTTTTTTTTTTTTGCTTGTCTTCAGGATCATAGCTATAAACATTTGGAACTGAATCCATATAAAATTAAATGAAAAAAGAATAGAAACGCAAGTGGGGTTCTTAATATTAATTATTTGTTCTGATTTTTTTCCTGTTTTAAGTCTTCTTTTACTTCCCAACTTTTCAAGTAATAAGAATAAGCATTTTTTTTGACATAAATAATAGCAGTTTTGTTTTCTTTCATATCTTAAAATACCTAATTATCGTGCGTCCTCAAATTCAATTAAGTGCCAAACACGTTAGAGTACATTTGCTTGGCATCCACATGTTAATTTTCTGGCATTTATCTCGGAGAGATTGACGGTGCCACTGTAAATGAGTCAATTGCAAATCTTGTAGGTACATTCATCAATTGAATATTATAGGCGTTTACATCTAACTTTCTTAAACTGTTTATTGCTTCTTGACTTTTCAAGATTATTGATGATGAATTTCATTGTCGACGTTTATAGTTATCCATACAGAAATTTAACTAGGAGAAAGTAACAAAAGACAAGTAGAGGTGGACTTTTCAATAGAAAGACTGGACATTAATAATTACAAAAAGTCAATGTTCATTACGACAATGCAATAGACGATTGATCATTCGTAATTTGTCACTAATAGATCAACCACGTATCAGAACATATACTATTTAGTTTCAAGATTATTCATTCATAAGGTAGTCGATCATTTCACAAACACATATCCAAATCTTGTCGTAAGATCGAAGTAATAAGAACCATGTGGGACTCCCCTAGTTAGTTTATACCTGCCTACGTCAATAAAAGAAGTCATTTATATTATTTTAAGTGAAATGGATCAGTTTCCTAAACTTTTGAAGTAATCCCTCGTTAATTTACTTAAAAGTTCATATAAGTTGACTGATCGACTTAATAACAATATGATTCTATAGCAATATGACTCAACTTTTCAAAATTTTTTAACATTACGTAATAAGGTTGGTAAACGAGAGATGTAATAGTAGTACTAGGAATTAAGACACTATTCATTCATTCGTCTGTTCCAAGCACAGCTGCAAATGCTTACTATATAGTTTATTTAATGGCCTTGTATATAGCTCAAAAGACACTGTGACTCTTATTTATTTATTTTTTTCGAAGTGGGACACATATATATAGATATATTTTGTCCAACAGCAAGAGAGCAGGTAAATATACATCTGTAATGTAGTTGTAGCAAAATAACTAAATATAACAGTTTCTTTTGGCAAATAAAGTTGCATGTCCATTATTCATTCATTTATTTCTCGATAGAGCAATAAATGCTCACATTACATGCACATAATTTAAAATTACATATAATTAATAAGGTTTCTGCCCCCTAATGTTGCCTCGGGGGGCATAGTTGCAAGTGATGAAAGTTCCTCCAGTGCTGCACCTCACCTTTGCACATCCAATCCTAACCGAACTGCGCCAAACCACCTGAGTATAGTGCCCGCACACCTTGCCAGGAGCGCAAGAGTTAGAGTTGTAATCATAATCAGCCTTCTCATTAACCCACAACTGCACAGCCTGTATGCCGGAAAGCGCACCAGAGCTCATCGCAAGGTTCTCTCCGTAAGGTCCGGTGGAGTGCTTAAGGCTGCAGTCGCCCATACGTTGCTTAGCGTAGTTTCGTGCGTAGGCAGCTACCTGCTCGTCCCAGGTAACAGGGCCAACATTGACCTGAGAACGAGCTGCGTTGTGAGCATTGACGTAGTCCTGTTGTGAGTCTTGTGCATGGGATGGCAGGACAAGGTTTAACCCTACAAGACAGAAAAGAGCCAGTGAAATCTTAAACATTTTTATTTTGGTTTGCAAGTTTTTTGATTAATGTGAAGGAAATCTTGAAGTGTGATGACAGAAATGAGACCACTTCATGTGTATTTATAGGGTTTAAATCTGGAAAATTGACGGACGAACTTGGGAGAAGAATGTTCAAAAATAACGTGCGCGGACGAACTAGGGAGAAGAATGTTCAAAAGTAACGTGCAAAATGCACTAGATAAAAATATATATTATTAAAAAGCAAAATGGTTAAAAGTAACAATAAAAAAAAAAAAAAACCACAACAACAACAATTGAATTTCGAGAAAAGGTGATTTCGATACCAGTTTTCGTGTAGTTGATTGATTGTGCACCCTTTTTCTTTTTTATGGGATATGAATTTTATCATGCTCACAAAAATACAACTCCGGAAAGGTTACCCTTATTTGTAAGAGCATGTACCTCTTCGTTTATAGGAGTTGATTTGGTATTATTAGGTGTAGTTCCTAACGATTAAAAATGTTTATTTAGACAAATACAAAATAAAGTTAGCTTACACTTGAAAAAAAATAAAATAAAGCAAAACTCCAAAGCTCATAATCCATATCCCATTTAGATAAGAGCAATTCTCCATATTCCTAATTGTATTTCAACTCATGATGTTCTAATTAATGAATGGATAATGATTATTTATTTTAATTGAAAAATGTAATTATTTATCTGTCGACGTTGGAATTCAGTCGACGAGAAATCAATGCCCAATACCTGCAATCAATGTGAGAAAGCACAAAAATCTAGAAAAGACAAAGACAGAAAACAGATGATCAAACGAAGAACACCAAATTTTACGTGGTTTGGCAATAAAAAGGCCTACGTCCACGACTGTCCAACTCTTAATCTCTGCAGAGTGACAGTATATTATTGAATATTGTCTGCCGTTGTTACAACGGTTTCAATCCCTATTTATAGGGAAAGAAGAGTTACAATTCTGGCTGTAGCAAATCAGGAAGAGAATCCTGAATTAATTACATTCCCTAAACAATTGGGAAAAATAAGGAAAAGAATTATAAATTAATCATGCTTCCTAACATATTTAGGTGATATCAGGAAATTGCTATAATTATCTTGAAGTAATGATGACTTGAATTTGAATTTGAATTAATCTCCATATCTGATGAGGAAATCATGGTTTGATTGGGCAACTACCATATTCGGAGAGAGAGAATCACTATTGAACTTGGTAACTGCCTGTTCTGGAAGATATGATACTTATCACGTATCTGAGCTGACGTGTCATAGTGGTCCTCATCTCGAGCTCGCTGAGAAACGAGCTGCGCAGGCGTCGAGCTGCGACTTGCCTGTATTTATGAGTCTGTTGATGCCAGCTGGAAGTCTCGATGGTCTTTGAGTCAATACTAGGCCTCGTCTGATGGGCTTTGACTATGTTGACCTCATTGGGCCTTCTCATTGGGTCTTAAATGGGCATAAATTGGACTTTTACCAGCCCAATTATTGAGTCCGAAAAATACACATAACATTAGCCCCCCAGCTCTCAGTTCGCTTGGGCGAGCTGGGAGCTTGCTTTTGCTGGTAAAAGTTGGCTTCCTTGGCACATTTATTTTTGTAACCGCCTCTGGGCACTTTTCGAATTCCACCTTTTCAGCTGCGACACGTGGCGATCATGCAGATGGTAACTGAAACGACGTCTGCACGTCCTTTACTCACACATTTAATGCGCACGTCCTTCAACTGACGGCTGCATGATTTCCAAAGCCACGTTTCACGCTGCACCGTCAGATCTATGACGGTTACATTTCCCAAAGATCTGACGGTTGGGACTCATGCTTGCTTGCCTATATAAACCGATGGACCCTTTTCACTTTCTCCTTTCATCTGTCATTTTCACTCGAAGCAAACAAGTGTTCAAGCTTTCCATCATCCAGGACCCACTGCCTTTTACGAGATTCTCAGCCTCCTTCGTCGTTCTTCTACTTATCAACGATTCAAGGTGAGACTTCTTCTTCTTCAAACTTTCTATTCTGGGCTCATCATGCTCCATTCACCATTGTTGCTCCTGCAATGATACATATATTTTTATATATTTTATTTTTTATTTATTTTTTAGATGTCTTCAAGTGGGATTCGCAAGGGGATGATCCCAAGCAACGAAGCTCGTGAGCGCGATAAAGCCCGAGTTCATGCCATTCAGGGCAGAGAAGCCCGTGCAGCATTCGCCCGTCATCCCTCATCATTGAAGCGTCCTGAGGTGGAAGGACTTGTCAAGCAATTCCACATCCCTTTTGGTTGCCGCATTTTACTTCCTGATTCGGACAATCATGCTTGTTATCCACCCAGGGGATATATCGCTGTCAGCACCCAGCATCTCGAGCAGGGGTTGCGGTTCCCCGTTCCACCGTACTTAATCGAATTTCTCAACAAAGTCAAGCTCGCACCATTTCAACTGACTCCGAATTCTTACACACAGTTGATTTCGCTGGCCATAGCTTTCTACAGGATTGGCCTTCATGCCCCTACACCAAGAATTATCCAGGAGTTCTACTCCTTCAAGGCTCTGAGCGCGGGAGAAGGAGAGAAACCAGATGGGATTTACTATCTGACAGCTCGTCAGTCACAATACAAAGACCTTTTGCCCAAGGGAGAAGCGAAAGGTAAATCCAACGTCGGGCCATACAAGACGAGCTGGTTTTACATCTCGTGCCCATCTCTTGCAGACCTCCGAAACTTCAGTTTCGTTATGAAACCAGGTATTCATAAGAAAACTCCCACGAGCTGATTTTGTTTTGCATCTTCATCACTTATCATTCTTTAATCATTTACTGTGCAGAGCTGAAAATGGACGAGTTTTCTCTCAGCAGCGGGGAGGAACGAGCTCTTAACAAGCTCGCGAAATCGAACGACGCGGGCATCAGCAGCAGATTTGATGATGTTATCCTTAGGGCTTACAAGCTTGCCCCTTCTACGGAATCACATTTTCTGCGAGCTGGGGAGGACATAGGCAAGATGAGTGACAGGCCTAGACTTCCTTCTGTTTTCGAAGTTTCTGTTCTAGATGCGTCTACTTCCCGACCTCCACCAACGGTCTCTTCATCATCAGAGGAAGTCATTCGCTCGGATAACATTCGCTCGTCTTCTCCACCTCGGAAGACTTCATCTCGAAGCGCTCCTGCTCGCACCTCGTCTAAAGCGAGATCTTCTTCAGCTCGCACACCAAAGAAGGCGAAGCCGTCTTCAACTCGCACTCCTTCAAAGGGTGCGTCTAAAAAAGGTTCTTCTACAGATCCTGCTCCAGCTCGGACAGGATCAGACTCAACTCCTGCAGCTCCTGCTGCACAGGCTGACCCATCATCTTCTCCACGTCATGCATCTACTCCAGGGGCTTCACTGTCATCCCTAGCTCGCGCTCCAGCTCCTGCTCCTTCTTCCACGAAACTCCCGGCAAATAGGAGGAAACTTGTGCTCATGAAATCTCCTCCTGCACGCCCTGCTGAGTTTCAAGCTTCCTCAGCTCCTTCGGCAAAAAGACCTGCTGAAGACTTGGCCACTCCAGTGGCACCCTCCAAACGCTCCAAACCATCTGGCCAGGACCAGGCTCCTTCAGTTGCTGCATCTACCAAAGGGCCTGCAGTCACTGAAGCCACTGCCCCTTTAACCGATGTTCCCAGCGAAGTGCATGCTGCTGCTGGAGCCACTATTCCCTCGACTGATGTTCCCAGCGAGGTGCATGCTGCTGCTGGAGCCACTACTCCCTCGACTGATGTTCCCAGCGAGGTGCCTCTCCCAGATGTTTTTGCAAATCTTCAGCGACCTACGCCTTCCAGCTCGCAGCCTGGAAAAGGTGATGCTCCTTCAGATGTTGCCCCCGAGGCAGCCCGAACTGCCCGCAGCACATATGCGACTAGGCGTACTGTTGTGTCGCGTCGTGGCGCTTCTCATGATGATGCGCGCGATATCCCAGAGCGTGAGAGAACTCCTTCACCCACCAGATCAGATGTCGAGCTGGGTCCTGGAGGAAGATACTTGAATGCTTTCCTTGACAGCTGGTCAACAATTATGCTTAATCATACGAACGTCTTGGAAAATAGGTGCCTTAGGGGCGAGGATCTGGATGAGTTCGTGGCTCGTCATTGTATGCTGGTAAGTTAATTTTTTCTCATCTGCTGATTTTCTTCCTTGACAATATTTTAATGTGTTCTTGATTTTCAGGGTGCCCTTGCTGCGATGAAGCGAAAAAGGGAGACAAGGGCTGCCAAGGATGAGATGAGGAAGTTGGAGTTCGACCTGGAGGCAGCCAATGATGATTTAGCTCGCTTTACCTCGGGCAAGATAGAAGGTCAAGAAGCCCAGATCGCTGAGGCAAACGCCGCAAGGCAAGCAGCCGAGGATGCCTTGAAGAAAATGGAGGATGATCATGCTATGTTAAAGGATGAGCTGCTCAAGGTAAAAGAGGATCTGAGGCAATCTGAGCAACAGGCCGCACTGGACGAACAGCGAGCTTCAGCTGCAGAAGAGAAAATTGAAGTGCTTCATAGTCAGATTGATGCTGCTCTGGCGCGAGCTGAAACTGCCGAGAAGCAGGCCGAGGAGGCCAATAAGCGGGCCGGTGAGATGGAAGCTGCAGCTAAAAGTGCTAAGGAGGCTGTAGCCAAACGAGCTGAGGAAGTGACAGCTGCGGATAACCGTGCGAAGGAGGCTGAGCATCGAGCTGAGGTACTTAGGCAACAAGTGGGGGAAACTATTCAGCGAGCTGAGGCTGCGGAACAGCAGGTTGAAGATATGAAGAAAGAGGCTGAGGTCGTCAACCGTCTAGCTGATAATGCCTTCGAGGAGCTAACAGCCTTTAGAGAGCAGGCTGCCCAAGAACTGGAAATGCGGGTTGCAGATGCAAGGGATGAGGCTGAAGAAAGGACAGGTCGCGATTTCCTCTATACACTGTGGATGTCCCATCCAGACATGGATTTCTCTATCTTCGGGGACATAGGGCTCGAAACCATTGAGGATTTTAAATCAAAAGCTGCCTCGTCTGCCCCTGGTCCGGAACCTTCGGCTAATCCAGACCCTCCTGCAGAGAACTAGCAATTTGTTTTTTCTTTTTCATGTATATCTTTTTTCTTTCAATTTGTAATCAGTCTTCGTATTTTAATGAAAATTTCTTTCATTACTTCTCTTGTGTTGAATGTTTCTCAGGCCAATGTACTTCATGCTCTTCATTTTTCCTGCGAGCTAATAATCGATAAACCCAAAACCTGATAATAATAAAAGCAATACTTAACAAAATTTTGTAAGTATAAGTAATGGGTATTTTAGAATGTTTGGCGAGCTATGCAAGGGTACTTAACTACTTGCTTTTTAGGCTCTTTAATTCATAGCGAGCTATGCAGGGGTCGTCACCTCGCTGCTTTTTAGGCTCATTAGGCGAGCTATGCAAGGGTACTTAACTACTTGCTTTTTAGGCTCTTTAATTCATAGCGAGCTATGCAGGGGTCGTCACCTCGCTGCTTTTTAGGCTCATTTAGGCGAGCTATGCAAGGACACTTAGTCACTTGCTTTTTAGGCTCTTTAATTTATAGCGAGCTATGCAGGGGTCGTCACCTCGCTGCTTTTTAGGCTCATTTAGGCGAGCTATGCAAGGACACTTAGTCACTTGCTTTTTAGGCTCTTTAATTCATAACGAGCTATGCAGGGGTCGTCACCTCGCTGCTTTTTAGGCTCATTTAGGCGAGCTATGCAAGGACACTTAGTCACTTGCTTTTTAGGCTCTTTAATTCATAGCGAGCTATGCAGGGGTCGTCACCTCGCTGCTTTTTAGGCTCATTAGGCGAGCTATGCAAGGACACTTAGTCACTTGCTTTTTAGGCTCTTTAATTCATAGCAAGCTATGCAGGGGTCGTCACCTCGCTGCTTTTTAGGCTCTTTAATTCATATTCCTAACCATTGAGCTCGGAGCCCGTCAGCCTGGTGAAGAAAGTTGAATCAAAAACAGGAGAGAAATGGAGATATCATTTACAATTAATCCATTTTACATGTAATGAAAAACTTATTGATAATAGGGGCGGAGATGCTCGGCATTCCAAGCTCGGAGGACTTCTGCCCCGTTTACATTGACTAGTCGATAAGCTCCATTTCCCAAGGCTGTTTTGACAACATATGGTCCTTCCCAGTTTGGGCCTAAGGATCCATCACTCGGCTTGCGGGCTCCTGGTAGGATGAGGCGTAGGACTAGGTCTCCTACGTTGAATCTGCGAATGCGAGCATACTTGTTATAGTATCTCGCTATTCTCTGCTGATAGACAGCTACCCTTAACCTAGCGGTTTCCCTGTGTTCCTCGAGCAGGTCCAGGTTTGCTGCAAGTAGCTGATCATTGTTGTTTGGATTGAAGGTCGCTCTTCTTTGCGAGGTGACTTCAAACTCAGCCGGGATCATAGCTTCCGATCCGTAGACCATTGAAAATGGGGTCTCGCCAGTGGAGCCGCGAGCTGTGGTTCTATAGGACCACAATACTTTTTGGAGCTCGTCTACCCACGCTCCTTTCTTGGCTTCCAATTTCATCTTCAGGGTCTGCTTGATAATCTTGTTTACAGCTTCCACTTGGCCATTGGCTTGTGGATGGTCTACTGCCGAGAAACTTTTAACAATTTTGAGGTTGTTGCAAAACCTAAGAAACTGGTCACTGGCAAACTGAGTTCCATTGTCTGTCACGATCTGCTGTGGGACCCCGAATCTGCTAATAATGTTGCTCCACACGAATTTCTCAATCTTTGTAGTGGAGATCTCAGCAAGTTCTTTCGCTTCAGCCCACTTAGTGAAATAATCCACTGCGACTACTGCATGTTTACATCTTCCACGTGCCATCGGTAGGGGACCGATCAGGTCCATTCCCCAGATCGCAAAGAGCCACGGGCTCACCATCTGTTGGAGGTAAGCTGGTGGAGCTCGCGGAATATGAGCAAACCTTTGACATTTGTCGCATTTCTTCATTAAGTTGAGAGCGTCCTGCCTCATGGTGGGCCAGTAGAAGCCTTGGCGAAGTGCCTTCTGAGCCAGAGACAGCCCCCCAGCATGGTTCCCACAGTGGCCTTCGTGTATTTGCCTCAATACTGTTTCACACTCATGGCCATCAATGCATCTTAATAACGGTGCTGTGAACCCCTTCTTGTACAGTGCATCATCATAGATGCAATACCTGGCTGCCCTAGCTCGTAGTCGTCGGGCTTCCAGCTTGTCATTAGGCAGTTTTCCGTCCTGCAAGTATTCTAGAATAGGGCTCATCCAGGAATCGGGCCGTACAGATATGACCATCGTTACACTCTTTTCTTCAGTACTTGGAGCTGGTAGGAACTCAACTGGGATAGCCCCAAGGAAATCTGCATCTCGCGTAGTTGCGAGGCGAGCTAATGCATCAGCATGCGAATTCTGAGCTCGCGGGATCTGCTTCATTTCGTATTTCTGAAATGCACCTAGCAGCTCGTGAACTTTTTGGAGGTAGAGGGCCATTTTTGGTCCCCTGGCTTGATATTCTCCTATTACGTGGCTGACGACGAGCTGTGAGTCACTGAAAATCTTCAAGTGTTCAGCCCGCATCTCCTTAGCCAATCGTAGACCCGCGAGCAGGGCTTCATACTCAGCTTCATTGTTTGTCGCCTGAAAGCCAAACCTTAGAGCACAGAGGATTTTGTGGCCCTCAGGACTGATCAGTAGAACTCCAGCTCCAGCCCTCTGCTCGCTGGATGATCCATCAACAAAAAGCTCCCAGGCCGGTCCTTCAGAAGACTCAGCTTCATTATCCACGGGTCCTGTAAATTCTGCAATGAAATCTGCAAGAGCCTGAGCTTTGATAGCCGTCCTTGGCTTGAATTGGATATCGAATTGCGCGAGCTCCACTGCCCATTTCAACAAACGACCTGAGGTGTCTGCTTTCTGCAAAACTTGCTTTAATGGATACTTGGTGAGGATTTCTATGGTGTGAGCTTGGAAATAAGGTCGCAGCTTCCTTGATGCAATCACCAGGCAGTAAGCCAATTTCTCCATCTGGGAATATCTGGTTTCAGCATCTTGTAACCGTTTGCTCACATAATAGACTGGGAGCTGCGTCTTTTCTTCTTCCCTTACCAGCGCCGCACTTAGAGCTTGCTAAGACACCCCTAAGTATAAGATCAGCTTTTCCTCTTCTTTGGGCTTGGAAAGAAGTGGAGCTCGCCCCATATATTCCTTCAACTGCTGGAAGGCTACTTCACACTGCTCAGTCCATTCGAAATTCTTTGCTTTCTTTAGAATGTCAAAGAAAGGGACACATTTGTCTGTAGCTTTCGAGATGAACCTACTCAATGCTGCGACCTGGCCATTGAGGCTTTGTACGTCCTTCACTCTGGTCGGCGACCTCATGTCAATCAGCGCCTTGATCTTCTCAGGGTTTGCTTCAATCCCCCTACTATTGACCATGAAGCCCAGGAACTTCCCAGAAGCCACTCCGAATGCACATTTAAGTGGATTTAACTTCATCTGGTAGCTCCTCAGAATTTGAAACATCTCTCTCAGATTGCTAACATGATCACCGATCTGCTTGGACTTTACCAGCATATCATCAACGTAGACCTCCATAGTCTTCCCAATCTGTTCTTTGAACATCATGTTCACCAAACGTTGATAGGTCGCTCCAGCATTCTTTAACCCGAAGGGCATCACCCTGTAGCAATATAGCCCCCGATCAGTCATGAACGAGGTGTGCTCTTCGTCTTCAGGCCTCATTGGGATCTGGTTATATCCTGAATATGCATCCATGAAGCTCAGGAGCTCGTGGCCAGCGGTAGCATCCACGAGCTGATCTATTCTTGGCAGGGGAAAGCTGTCCTTTGGGCACGCCTTGTTCAGGTCAGTGAAGTCGATGCAAGTCCTCCACTTCCCGTTTTTCTTTTTCACCAACACGGGGTTGGCAACCCAGGTCGGGTAGTAAGCCTCTCTGATGAACTTGTTAACCAGGAGCTTGTCCACCTCTTCTTTCAGTGCTAAGTATCGTTCCCCTGTCATTACCCTTCTCTTCTGGCGAACTGGTTTGAAATGAGGATCAATGTTTAGCCTGTGAGACATCACCTCTGGATCTATTCCCACCATGTCCTCATGATTCCATGCAAACACATCCAAGTTCGCCTTTAGGAAGTCAGCGAGCTGGGCTCTCAATTCCGGAGTTAATCCTCTTCCCAGCTTCAAGCATCGCTCAGGATCTACCTCGCTGACTGGTACATCTTCTAACTCCTCAATTGGACCGGTAGCTCGGTCTGCATCTACCTCGCGAGGGTCCAGGTCGTGACTGACTCCCTTCTCAGTCTTAGTTCGTGGCTCGCCCCCTGAGACCACGTTCACCTTCTTTCCTCTCACGCCCATCTTCACAGCATCTTCATAACAACGACGAGCTAGGTGCTGTTCTCCTCGAACACATCCGATGCCATTGAGAGTTGGGAACTTCACAGTCAGTGTTCTGGTTGAGGTAACCATGTCCAACTCGTTCATAGCAGGTCTTCCGAGGACCACGTTATATGCTGATGGGCCGTCGATTATCAAAAAGTCCGTCAAGGTTGTTGCTTGACGACCTGACTCCCCTAGAGTTAACGGCAGCTTAATCTGCCCCACTGGTATCACAGCATCTCCAGTGAATCCAAATAGAGGCTCCGGGGATGGCTTCATCTGGTCTGCTCGCAGCCCCATTTGGTCAAAACAACTTCTATACATCACATTCACCGAGCTCCCAGTGTCGATCATGATGCGCCTAACTTCCACATTGCTGATTTTTGCTCGTATAACCAACGCATCATTATGAGGACAGATCACTCCTCTAGCATCTTCTTCTGTAAATACGATCTCGTCCGAGGTCGGTTTCGCTCTTTTGGCAGGTCCCTCCGACCCGCTGAGTTGAAATGAATGGTTCGCCTCTCGGACATACCTCTCATGCGATCTGTTAGAATCACCTGCGATATGGGGGCCACCATAAATAGTGAAAATAGTTCTTACCGCAGGTTCCTGGCCTTGCTCGATAGCTCGCTGGGGCTGTTGTTGGTGTACTGGCTGTTGCTGTTGAGGTCGTTGCTGATGAGGTCGCTGGTCAGCAGGTCTTGCCACATATTCCCCCAAGCGACCTCGCCTGATTAATTTTTCAATGGCGTTCTTCAACGCCCAGCAATCTGAAGTACTGTGCCCGACCTCATTATGGTAGGCGCAGAACTTGTTCTGATCTCTGTGCTGAATGGGAGCCCTTATAGGATTGGGCCTCCCGAAGTCCTCCTTATTCCGCTCCGCAGCGTAAATCCTGTCTGGGGACGTAGTCAGGATGCTGTATCCTTCCTGGCGACCCCAACGCTGAGGTCGCTCATACCTCGGCTCTCTCCTCGATCTCTTCGCAATCTGATTACTCGAGCCGTTATTCCTTCCTTCTTCGTTCCGGCCATTGTTTCTCTTCTTTGGCTGACTGGAACTGCCCGCTTCATTCTTCTGATTCTGTTTCTTCGGGCCGAAGGTCTCTTCCCATCTTATCTCTTTCGCAGCTCGCTCGTAGAACTCTCCCAGATCCTTCACTGGGGACTTGTAAATGCTCTCGTATAGTTTTCCATCCTTGCGCAGCCCAGCTGAGATCGCTGTCAGAATGCTTTCGTCTGATGGATGCTCGACATTCGCGACCTCGCGTCTAAATCTGGTGATGTATTCCTTCAACGACTCACCCTGACGCTGAAAAATGGTGGCAAGGTGGCAGGATGGAGCGAGCTGCCTTCTTAGTGCCCTGTATTGACCAACGAACTTCTGTTGGCATTGCTCCCAACTTCCTATGCTGCGAGCTGGGAGATTTCTGAACCACGTTCTCGGAATATCCCCCAATGTGGCCGGGAACACTCGGCATTTCACCATTGGATTTCCTGTCTGCAAATCCATCTGAACGTTGAAAGCGTCTAGATGGTCATATGGGTCACTGTCCCCATTGTATTGCTGAATGCTCGGCATCTTGAACCTCGGAGGGAGAGGCTGTGTCTCAATCTCCCTTGTGAATGGGGTCCTGTCTCCGTAGAGCCCACGCTGTTCTGGAACTCCAGGTCGTGCTTCCAACTGTCGGACTCTTTGGAGGAGCTCCTCTACTTGGGGATCTCGGAGCTCGTATCTTCTCCTATGATCAAGACTTGGAGCCGGATGCTCAGGATCATACCTTTCATCCTCGAACCGATCTTCATGACGATGGGGCCTTACCTGCTGCCCATCCACCTCATCGGCATAACGAGCTGCGACTCGAACTCTGCCTTGATCAACTTCCATTCGCCTGTTCCCCTCCTGGCTTGGTCTTGCTACCTGGCTATCAGGACGTGCGACCTCCCTTTCGTGTTGAACAGGGTGTCTTTCACCCCTCGAATGCGCATTAGATGAGCGAGCCGAATCTGCAGGTCGCGGGACCTCCCTTGCTAGCCTTTCAGGTCCCTGCGCTATTTCGAGAGGCTGAGGCACTCTCTGTGGTGCCTGAACTTCCACCCTAGTCACGTTGTGTACCTGGGCCTGTACCAACATGTTGACGGCTTGCGTGAGCTGCCTAACCGTATCCTCCAACGCTTCTTGCCTTTGTAACAACGCATTCTGCCCTTCGGCCGTTTGGGCAACTGGAACCGATTGACGGTGAGGCAGAGGGGGGATGCCTGGCGCGGCCCCGAGTATCTGTCCTTGGGACGGGCCTGCTGCATGCGTGGTTGCGTCTTGCCCAGGCTGTAAGTTCTGCTGGGATTGGTTCACGTGACTTTCCGCCTGGTCATCATCTCCAAGGAACCTGTTTGATCTAGTCTTTGCCATATCGTCAGAAGTTGATAAACTGGGATGAAAAAGATTGCAGTTAGGGCCCTCCTTCTAGCGCCAAAATGTCGACGTTGGAATTCAGTCGACGAGAAATCAATGCCCAATACCTGCAATCAATGTGAGAAAGCACAAAAATCTAGAAAAGACAAAGACAGAAAACAGATGATCAAACGAAGAACACCAAATTTTACGTGGTTCGGCAATAAAAAGGCCTACGTCCACGACTGTCCAACTCTTAATCTCTGCAGAGTGACAGTATATTATTGAATATTGTCTGCCGTTGTTACAACGGTTTCAATCCCTATTTATAGGGAAAGAAGAGTTACAATTCTGGCTGTAGCAAATCAGGAAGAGAATCCTGAATTAATTACATTCCCTAAACAATTGGGAAAAATAAGGAAAAGAACTATAAATTAATCATGCTTCCTAACATATTTAGGTGATATCAGGAAATTGCTATAATTATCTTGAAGTAATGATGACTTGAATTTGAATTTGAATTAATCTCCATATCTGATGAGGAAATCATGGTTTGATTGGGCAACTACCATATTCGGAGAGAGAGAATCACTATTGAACTTGGTAACTGCCTGTTCTGGAAGATATGATACTTATCACGTATCTGAGCTGACGTGTCATAGTGGTCCTCATCTCGAGCTCGCTGAGAAACGAGCTGCGCAGGCGTCGAGCTGCGACTTGCCTGTATTTATGAGTCTGTTGATGCCAGCTGGAAGTCTCGATGGTCTTTGAGTCAATACTAGGCCTCGTCTGATGGGCTTTGACTATGTTGACCTCATTGGGCCTTCTCATTGGGTCTTAAATGGGCATAAATTGGACTTTTACCAGCCCAATTATTGAGTCCGAAAAATACACATAACATTATCAATTGTCACATTAAATATAAGTTGTGATACAAAAGTGGTATGTCTAACATTATTTGTTTATATATATGTTAGGATCGTCTACAATATATTTGAGTATTGATATATTTGAACTAATTATATTATAAAATTATTGAACGTATTTTATTATATATGATTATAACTAAACATGTTTAATTACAATTAAACATGATCGATTATTATAAATATAATCTGATTTATTTTATTGTAATCAAATATAATAAATACATAATCAGATATAATATAATATAATCAATAATTTTATAATACAATCACTCATTTATAATTGTTAGGTATATTAATACCTAAATGTGTCATATATATTATGTTATGTTATAAGAATATTATCATTTTATCACTTGTCTTTTCAATGGTATTCCATCAAATTTTTGTTAGTTTGCAAGGGCATCAAGGTAATCGTAGTGTGCTGTCTTTATTTAGATTACAAGTGATGACTTGCAGACTTGGGTTTAAGGATATGAAAGAGAGAGACATGGGTGAGATGGACAGTGGGTGATAACGTTTGGAGACAATGAGAATATTTGCAAGGCAATGATGGTACCCCTTTCCAATGGTGTTCCATCAAATTAATGTTGGTTAGTTTTCAAGGGCATTAAGGTAATCGCAGTGCGCTGTCTTTATTTTAATTACAAGTGATGACTTGCAGATTTGGGTTTAAGGATATGAAAGAGAGAGACATGGGTGAGATGGATGGTGGTGATAACGTTTGGAGACAATGAAGATATTTGCGAGACAATGACGGGGATAGCGGATGATGAATGGCGGTAATGGACCCCTTTTTTTTTTTTTTCTCCTAAGTAAATGGATAGATTTATTATAATTAATATTTTGATTTATTAAACTTTTTTATTATTTTTTTTAAATTTTGTAAGGGTATAATTTTTATTTAAAGATATAAAAGTAAAATAGACTTTTTACTTTCGAGTCAGATTGAAGCTGATAAAAGAGAGAAGTTGGGTATTTTTGAAACCGTGGAGGGTAAAAAGATGAATTTTGCTCAATCAAAGGGTAAAATGATAGTGCTCTCGTTATTTATTTATTTATTATTTTTTTTTACAGACATTCGAATTCTGATTAACATGACTTATGGTGTCATCGAATAAAATTTCATATTGCAAGTTGGAATCCCTAGCATCATTGAATTTAGAAAAAAAGTTAACTAATATTAATTGGTATAGCAATTTAATTTATTGATATGTGTTAAGAGAAAAGCCATCATTAATATTAATCTATTTGTCAATTAATATTTTATCAATTGAGATACAAGTTGGAATAAATGTAGAGATTTCTAACATAATTGCAAATTGAAGATACCAATTATATGCGATAACATTGAACTTCAATATTTTTGTTTCTTTCAATTGATTTTTGCTCTCCCTTCACCTTCCTTTCATATGAAAAGAAAAAAGAAAAAAGAAAATGGTTTTTAAGGTTCAAATAGACTGATTGACTTAATGTTTGAATTAATGTGGTGGTGTGTGAGGGGATGAACTCTTAAAACTGCCCTTTGCTTTGGTATTGATGGGTGTATATACTAAAAGTTAATGGCTTCATATCATATGATAAGAATATCTTATCGGGTTGAAAATTCTCTCAATATGTTATGTCTTGTCAATAGATTTGGCCGCACACTGCGGGCTACTTAAAATTCCATCATCTCAAATTTTTTTTTCCAAAAAATAGGGTCATCATCCCACCACGACATGTATAGTGTATTAGTTCTTACTTCTCATAATGAAAACGTGACCCCATGGAAGCCTTGGTTGATACAGGGCCACTCGCTACATACAGTCAATCCCGGCAACTCTTGTAATGCCAAGTGGATCGTCCTCGATCGTGAATTCGTGATGTCTTATTAGATTCCTTGTTGTAATGAGCTTGGATAGGACCTAATTACGATGTAACAAAGAGCATGAAGACAATTGACTCCCTTTGTCATTTTTCGTTCCGAATAAGCCAATCTTGTACTCGTTTTTGTATCCAGCTGGGTGGGTTTATTTGAACCTGTCACAACTCTGAGAAAAACAAGAGACAGCGTCCCTTGCTTTGTCATCTCTTTCTATATATATATATATATATATATATATATTTCCTTTCCTTTTAATAATACTAAATTTATTTAATTAGTTTAAATATTAAATTAATATAAGCATTAATTATCTATGAAAAATTATATTTTATATTAATTATAAAGTAAATATTATTTTATTTAAAATTGATAACATATAGTTATATTTATTTTTGAAAGTAATTTAACATGTTATATTATTTTAAAATTAATTTAAATAATTTAAATAACCTCAACCAAACAAAAAATTATATTATTTTTATCTAATTCCATACCATATCAAATATATCACAATATTAATTTATTCAATCCAATCTTATCAAAATAATCTAATCTAATCTCACATGTTAAAAGTATCAATGAGTAAGATTCTAGTGTTTAGATGGGAAATTGTAATTAATATGCATGTTCACAATGATAATATTACAAAATGCAAGTTTCCTTTTTTTTTTTTTTTTTGTGTGCGCGCAAATAACCGTAGAGTGTTATAACATGGCCAACCATTAATTTTAAATTATTTCTAAATTTATTGAATGAAAGATTTGAGTTATTATTACTATTATTATTATTATTATCTTTACGAAAGCGTTAGTCCACCACCTAGCGACTTGTGTCTAGTCGGCAAGGCGACGAATACTAGGTGACTAGTTGATTTGATTATCAATCAATGGTTAATTCGTTCATCGATAGTTAAACTTGGTTAAATTTGTAAAAAAAAATAAAGAAAAAAGTTGATTTATTTTATTGCATTTGATGAAATATGTGGTTTAATTAGATATTTTTATCATCTTGATTTAATGTATTT
Organism: Litchi chinensis; assembly: GCA_019925255.1. NCBI lineage: Eukaryota > Viridiplantae > Streptophyta > Magnoliopsida > Sapindales > Sapindaceae > Litchi > Litchi chinensis. The sequence goes on along the minus strand of CM034465.1, from coordinate 26,555,955 downwards.
TAATACTCATAAAAGTTGGTACTTTTGGCATAATATATTTGCAAATCGATTTTGCGATGATGGTGTGTTTCAGTAGGCAATTCAAGTGGCCCAAATCAAGAGTATCAGACTCAAGTCACTAGGTCCATCTACCTCTAAATCTACTTAACCTAAATCACACCAAATGTCTTCTCTTTCAAACCGTTGACTTGCAACTTAGCTTCATTAAGCAATTGTCGCAATCTCCATGGTCACTGACCGCATCTTCTTCTCTTTCACCACCATCACCAATTGCAATGCCAAGCTTTGCCAAGCTTTGTCAAGCAACCGCCGCTACAACCTTCGTAGCTATTACTAAACCAACGGCTCTCTCATCTACTTGAAACCACCACCATCACCAACTAAATAAAGCAAAGCTTGAGACAGAGAGAGATGGGGAGAAAGCCAAGAGCTAGAGGAAGGGGAAGAAATCTTGGAGAGCCAACATTGGCACAGAAGACAATATTGAATACTTCTTTGAAAAGTCTACTAAAGATGCTCTCGCTAACAATTCTCTTTCTTAGCTCTTCAATGAGTCTTTTTTCTATCCAGACAACTCCACAATTTGGTTGTGATTCAATTCCATCTTGTTTTACTTCTTATTCCATATTTTTTCTTGTTATTAGTTGTCAAGTTTTCTTTTTTAAAAAAAAAAAAAAAAAAGTTACCGACTGGGCTGACTAGTCTGTCCAACTCGGCCAAGTAATCGGCCTAGTGATTAGAACCCTCAATTTTGTGGTTCTCGAGTTGCCAGAGTGCGCCAAGTGTCCTATATATCATATAAAAATAAAAACATTTAACTGTATAGCAGAATTTAGTTAGTGATTAGGGATACAATTTTCAAAACTAAGATACAATTTTGTATTCAGTCACTTAAAGAACATAAAAGAGAATAAATATAATTACTTTTATATTTAAAAATATCAGCAAGATTGAGATAAAAAACATTTAATTGGATTCGATATAATTTAGTAGTATAATCAACAAAAACAACTTTGAATTCCGCTATTTTCTTTTATTCGTTGCTTTTAACAGTAAATTATTAATTTCTTTGGCTGGAAGCCAGAACTAGAACATGATTCTCAACTATCTTACTTCTATGGTCAAACTCGAAAGCAGAAAAACTTTTCATCTGGTCAAGTTTTGTAGGCTTGATGATGTCGCCGCTGTCAATAATCATGAGTCAAATTCAACATGAATTTGTGATTTCTTGTGGAACTGGCGATGGACGCGCTAGCTTCGCAAAATTAACGGATGATTTTTCTAGTTTGGACTGAAATTTTCAATTTGTGTTTAAAGGTTATAGTACTATTTTTAATTTTTGATGTCCTCAAGAAAATTATTACATTTTGAAATAACAGTTTCCCATTATGTAGTAAGTTTTAATGAATAGATAGGATTATATGTACTGATAGTTAAGATTATAGCATTGCTTCTCTTAAGAAGTCTATCCAAAAATTGGTAGTGTTCAGAGTTTGTATATATAAAAGAAAACGTATTTAACTACTAACATGATTAAATTGTCACCCGCTGTGTTAAAATCATAATTATACTTATAGAAAGTTCTGATACTTTATAAAAAGTAAGTGATTAATTTGTAAATTTGTAAAGCAGGTATATGTAGGTGAGAGAAGAACTTTTTTAGAATAGCAATTAAGCCACCCTTTAATGCAATATATGCTTGTAAATAAGTTTCTATTGTAATAAATATTAAAATCACAATAATAAAACGTTACGTTTTTATTATTGCGGCATAATAAAGTTGACTGTAAATGCTTGCTTTACAAATTTACATATATTTCCATAAAGTTTAGAAAAAAAAAAAGGCCAGTATTAGATATAATCATAGACAATTTCTTTTTCAATGAAAAATAGCATTTATTAAGGGAGAATTGGTTATGAAAAATGGTAATTAGCGAGACAAAGAAAAAGAGAAAATGAGAGAAAAAGGAAAGAGAAACGTTAGAAAAGTGAGTGAAAATGAGTGGTGGATGTGTTTTAATATATTAAGACTATATTTGAAACATAAAATTTGAGGTAAATTTGAGATTCAAAATATCTCAAACTCTTAAATCTCATGTTTGGAGAGCAATGAGTAAGATCTTAAATCCAATCTCAAACTCCATCAAATCATTCTCTCATGGAAATATTCATTTCAAATCGAAATGGTGGGATTTGATAGGTTTGAGAATGAACATTCTATCTTTTTTTTTTTTTTTTTTTCCTCAACTTTTTTAAAGAATTTTTTAAAATTAAATTTTAAGTATATTATAAAATATTTAAATTAATTTTATTTCAATCCAATCCCAACTTACACCAAACAACTCCATTTTTTTTTTAAAAAAAGAATTTTTAAGAAATAAATTTTAAGCATATTATAAAATATTTAAATTAATTTTATTCCAATATAATCATAATTTACATCAAACATAATACGATATAATTTTATTCAAATCTTAAGTTCCATCAAACATGAGATAATAAATTGTCAATTCAATTAAATTAAATCTAATTCATTTCATTTCAATCTCATATGTAAAATGTAGCCCAAGGTAATTTCAGGCTCTGTATTTACATGCTATTCAAACTTAAATAATTAATCTAGTGACTGTGGACGCAAAAAACAGAAATATAAATGACAAATTCTACTGTTTCACTATAAAAAATTATAGACTCCTAGACTCATGGCATACGACAACATGAAATTCTTACCCTGCCCCCAGTCCCACCCTATTAACATCCCTACAGTTGCTGCCAACCTCACCATGTGTAATAACAAAATATAAATTAAGCTGGCTGACATTGCATTGAAAGCTGCTAGACTGTTGACTTTGAAAAATAACAGGGCTTGGGCTTGGTTATTATAGATCCCGGTACAACATGATGTGATACCGTGCCAACGAAAATGTTTTTGAGGATAATCTCAAAAAACATTTTATTACCTATAATTTTATTTTTATCCAAAATCCTCTATATTAATAAATTAATAGAAACTATTTATTTTATCTCTATAATTTTATCATCAATTTGTGACTATTAGAGCATTATCATAATTTCAATGTCTCCAGAGAGTATTTTGAGTTTTTTTATTAATGTCAAGAAGATTTTGAACAAAAATGAAACCATATATAATAAAATGGATATTTTTATAAACTACAATGAGTTTTTTGAGATTATCCCATGTTCTTAAGTTAATCAAATTGTAAATTAATATTTGTTATGTTTGTAGTCAAGTTGAAGCCATACAGATATTTCGTTTTGTTTTTGTTTTTGTTTTTGTTTTTTTTTTTTTTTTTTAAATGAATAATAATAAATTACACTGAGATGGATTCAAGTTTATTAGCACTTTGTCTGGATCAAAGCATGGTTCGATTAACTTCTTTAACAATAAAAATATAAATTTTCCCCACATTTGACTTTTCATGAGCGCTATTATTAAACACCAATTGACATAACAAATAGGGATGAAAAATGCATTATACTAAAGCAAGAATAGATGTTGTTTAAACCTTATCTCATATAACTCATTTATTAGATTCACACATCTCTTTGCAGTCTGCAAAGAAGTTGATGATACCTCTTATGTCTTCATTTCCTCCTACATGAAATTCTTATCCATCTATTCAGTAAAATCAAGACGTGTTATACGCACTCTTCTGTGCATGCCATAATCCTATCAAATCAAACCATATATATTACGTACGTAAATTTATCAGGTGTGCATAGACTCTCAGAAAGAAGTTGAGTACAGTTTGCTAAACCGAAGATGTTTATTATTCATTCATTAATATTTCTCCAAGGACAGCAGCAATTGCAAATGGATACATATAACTTTAAATTACTTATAATATATTAATAAGGTTTCTGCCCAATAAAGTTGCCTGGGGGATCATAGTTGCAACCAATGAAAGTTCCTCCAGTGTTGCAGCGTACCTTAGCACAACCGATCTTGGCCGTGTTGCGCCAAACCACCTGAGTATAGTGCCCACACATCTTACCTGGAGTGCAAGTGTTAGAGTTGTAATCATAATCGGCCTGCTCATCAACCCACATCTGCACAGCCTGTGTGCCTGAAAGGTCTGCGCTGCTCCACGCAAGGTTCTCTCCGTAAGGGCCGCCGGAGTGCACGAGATTGCAATCGCCAATACGTTGATTGGCGTAGTTTTGAGCGTAAGCAGCTACCTGGTCGTTCCAAGCGACAAGAGGAAGAGAAAGCTTGGAACGAGCTTCGTTGTGAGCATTGACGAAGTCCTGTGGTGAGTCTTGTGCATGGGCTAGCGCCACGATAAGGAAGAAAAGAGCTACTGAAATCTTGCACAAAGTCATTTTTCGTTAATGTGATGGAAAAATGAAAATCGTGGGTGTTTGATGGAAAAACAGGACGATTTGATAGGTATTTATAGTGATAAAGTGTGGAAAATTATTGGACGAAAGAACATGGAAAAAAAGAATGTATTATAACTACCATATCAATTATAAAAGAACAAATTATTTTGTTGAAAGAAAAGGAAAAAGAAAAAGAAAAATCAGCTGTCCCCACTCGAGAATAAATTATTTAGGACAAAATTAAGCTAATTTCTTGTTTACGTTTTGTCAAAAAAATTCCAAATTCAGCTTCTAGAAAGGTGCAACCAAATGGACAATTACGTTCCTATATAAGAGTTTATTGAAGTTATAATATTATATAAGAGAACTGCTAGATTATAACCATTTACACAAGGAATTTTTTCGGTGATAGATTTTGAAGGAATTCACAAAATCTATAAACTTCATATTGATTTTTTTAGAATTCTTTAAAATCAATAAAATCTTTAGAAGAATGCTAAGATTAGTTATAAACTTTTTTCCTCATAAAAATCATTTTTAAAATTCATCCAAATTCATCACTTAAATGAAATTTATGAAGTCAATGAGTTTTTTTAATACATCTAGGTTTCATTAAATTCCATACAAATCTAAATTCAATACACCTAAATTTTAATAACTTTTTATACAAATTTGGATTAAATATAGTTAAATTTCAATGGAATCAATTCAAATATGAATTAAATACATTCAAACTTTTAAAATATTTTAAATTCGAAAGAATTCTAAATTTGATACACTCTAATCTCTATAAAGTAAATGATTTTTTTAAGGGATAATCTCAATTTCCCCCCTGTAGTTTGAGAAAATAGCTAAAATCCTTCTTTTATTCATTAATTTTTTCAAGTAAAAGAGGGTTTTTGACTATTTTCTTAAACTACAGGGGGGAAATTGAGATTATCCCTTTTTTTAATTCACCTAGATTTAAATAGATTACATATAAAAATATATTTTATTAGATTTCATCTAGATTATACATTAAACCAAATCCATCACTTAGGCTATGTTTGGCATGCGGGATTGGAATGAAATAAAAATGATTGGATTAGAATGAAATAGATTGGATTAAAAAATTAGTGTTCCATATTTGGTAGACCTTGAGATTTGATTAAAATTTCATTAATATTAAAATATTAAAACAAATCTATATTCTCTGTCTTCATTTCATCTTCTCCAACCACACTCTAGAAACCTCTCTCTCTCTCTCTCTTTTCTTTTGTCTCTTTTCCTTTTCTCTATAACCGACCATTTGTCACCACCTTCTTCATTGTAGACATCTCCTTCTTCGTCTCCATCTTCATCACTGACATCTTTGTCTCTGTTTTGTCATCATCGTCGACCTAGGTTTGTTGCAATTCTCTCTCATATATTTCTCTCACCCTTTTTCTTTCTTGCCAGTGATGATGGATGTTGATGGGTTTGTTGTGATTATGGGTTTTTTCGGTTTGATTGTTATGGTTGTTTAGGGTGGTGGTGGTAGGAGAAAGTGACAGTGATGGAGAATGGGTTCAACGGTGATTGTTGCTGGGCTCAACAATGGTTGATGGAGATGGGTTTGATAGAGAGAGATAGATGGAGAAGAAGAGAAAGAACGAGAAGAGTGAGACATTTTATTCCAATCCAAACCCACCAGTTAGAATGGAAATATGATTCTTGTGAGAACAGGAATGAAAAGAGGTTGGGATTGGGTCTTGAATCCATTCCCAACCTCTCCAAACACCGGATTTCATGGGATTAAGAATTTTCAATCCTAATCCCATGAAATATCCGGTGCACCAAACATGGCCTTTAAATGAAATTTGTGTAGTCAATGAGCCAGTTTTTAAATACTTCTAGATTTTATTAGATTTCATACAAATTTGAATTAAATACACATAAATTTTAATAGATTTCAAACAAATTTGGATTTAGTACATCTAAATATCAACGGAATCCATTCAAATCTGGATTAAATACACTCAAAGTTTTAAAATATTTTAAATTCGAATGAATTCTATATTAATTCTTTTTTCTTCTTTTTTTTTTTGGGGGGGGGGGGGGGGGGGGGGGGGGGGTGTTTGTTTGTGGAAGTGAGCAATTCTATTTGCCGATGGTGTTGGTTTTAGTCATGAACTCATCCAACTAAAGGAGGGGGAGGGATTGCTTCAGAACTGAATAGAAATACAGTACGATAGAAAAATGCAATTCTATTGTTCTAATTTTAAAGTACATGTTTGCAATTAAATTCTCGGAAAATGTGACACTATTTTCTATCTTGATGTTGTCATCTTGGAATTATTGTAGTCATACTGCATACAGCTTAAGAAATATAATTTTTTCTTCTCATTTTTATATTTTTTTAAATAAAACATTTGAGACAAAGGGGAAATGTTTTTTAAGTGGTAGCCTTTGAATAAGGAAAAAATCTTCTGTGAGACTGTTCTACGACTGATCTAATGTCACAGACCAATGAAATAGTGTTATTTCATTTTTTCTTACTCTTTCCATTGATTTTTTTTTTCTCATTAGTCTGTCACATCATATCAGTTGTGATACAATTTTTTGAGAAATTTTCTCATAAATAAATTGGTTTTGTCAACAGTAGTCTTTAAATAAGTAGATTTTTCCTTTTTTATTTTTATTTTTATTTTGTGTTGAAAAATAAACTTAAGCAGGTTAATACTTGATATAGTCTTTTTTTAATTACTCTTTAAATGCCAACAATTGAAGAGAAGTAATGAATAAGGTTGTTTTATCATTTTAATTCTATATTTATGGCCTGATATTGTTACAAATTAAAAACTTATAAATATATTTTTTTTAATTCATAAATTTCACTTTAGAATCCATCCAAATCTAATAAATTTCACTTAAAATAATGTATTCAACTTAAAGTTTATTGAAGTTTGATGGATTTTTTTAATAATGGATTTTGGTGGAATTCACAAATTATATAGACTTCATATTGATTTTTTTTTTTTTTAATTCTTTAAGACCAATAAAATCTTTAAGAGAATGCTAAGATTAGTTATAAATTTTTCCCTCATAAAAGTCATTTTAAAATTCATCAAAATTTATCATTTAAATGAAATCTGTGAAGTCAATGAGGTTTTGAATGCATCTAGATTTAATTGAATTCTATACAAATATGAATTAAATACATCTAAATTTTAATGCATTGAATACACCTAAATTTCAATGGAATTCATTCAAATTTGGATTAAATACATCCAAACTTTTAAAATGTTTTAAATTTGAATGAATTTTAGATTGAATACATCCCAAATTCTCTGAAGTAAATTACTTTTTAAATTCACCTAGATTTAAATAAATTACACATAAATCCAAATCCATCACTTAAATGAAATGGGTTTTTTAATACATCTAGATTTCATTGAATTTTATACAAATCTGAATCGAATAAACCTAAATTTTAATGGATTTTAAATAAATTTGAATTGAATACATCTAGGATGCATTTACTTTAATTATAAGAATCGTAATGAGAATCAGAATTATCTGAAATCAGAATAATTTTAAATTGAAATGATGTATCAAAATCGGAATAAATTATTTACTTCAACTGCAGGAATTAGAATCATAATAAACAATATTTCCATTAAATTATTTACTTTGTTTTGGAATTAGACTGAATTAATTGTAAGTTACAAAAATGTCTTTATTGTTTATTTTAAAGTTTAAATGGCACTTATGCTTCCTAAGTATTCAAGTAAGGATTTTTAAAGTCAATAAGTTATGCCAATTTAATTGTAAAAAACTAGCTCTATTAGATGGTGTTGGTGGCTTATTTTCCTTTAGTCTTTCTTGGTCTAGGAGTATTGTAATCTCCAGTTTAGATGGTCTTCTGTATGAAATCTACTTACGATTGTTGATAATAATATGCATATTATATATGAATATATAATATGCAGATATGTATTTATAATAATAATTTAGAAATTGGTGATGAAACACCAATTGTGTGGAATTTTTTTTTTATAATATGAATGATGTATTTATAACATGTAGGTTTTTTTTCCAATAGCAAATAAAAAACCAATGGTGTCAACAAAGAAACAAACAAATAGATTTTTTTATTAATCCAATAACCTACGATGGTGATGAAAGATGGAGAGACTATTGATGAGAGCAATGGTGTGTGATGACAACATCAAACACAAACTTGTAAAAATATATATATTTTAAATAAGGTTATGAGGGATTTTTCACTTTGCAAAGAGAAATGAGAATGAGAATGAGAATAAAATTTCTAAGTGGGATGAAAGGAATAGGATTCTCATTTCACAACTCCAAATTAATATGGGACCCACACTTTTATTTTCATTACAAAATGAATTTTATGTAAGTAAACACCATCAATCAATCTTATTTTTTATTCTCATTCTCTAATTCATAAAATAAACACACCGTTAAATTTTAATGGAATTCATTCAAATCTGAATTAAATACATTCAAACTTTTAAAATATTTTAAATTTAAATGACTTCTAGATTGAATACACCCCAAACTCTATAAAATAAATGACTTTTTTAATATACATAGATTTAAATAGATTACACATAAATCTAAATTGAATATAATCAGATTTAATAGCAAATAAAAAACCAATGGTGTCAGCAAAGGAACAAACAAATAGATTTTTTTTTTAATAGCAAATAAAAAACCGATGATGTCAACAAAGAAACAAACAAATAGAATTTTTTATTAATTCACTAACCTGCGATGGTGATGAAAGATGTAGAGACTATTGATGAGAGCAATGGTGTGCGGTGGCAACATCAAACACAAACTTGTAAAAATAAGTTTTTCTATTTTTTCTTAAAAAAAAAAAGAAAAAAGAAGAAGGGTATAAAGGATTTTTTCACTTTGAAAAAAGGAATGAGATTTCCAAGTAGGGTAAGAGGAATGAAATTCTCATTCCAGAATCCAAAATTAATGTGAGACTCATACTTTCATTCCTATTATAAGATGAATTTTATGCAAGTAAATACCATCAATCAATTTCATTCCCCGTTCTCATTCTCTAATTCATAAAATAAACACACCACTAAATTTCAATGGAATTCATTCAAATCTGAATTAAATACACCTAAACTTTTAAAATGTTTTAAATTTGAATAAATTTTAGATTGAATACACCCCAAACTCGGTAAAGTAAATGACTTTTTTAATACATGTATATTTAAATAGATTACACATAAATCCAAATTTAATACAATTCGATTTAATTGAATTTCACATAAATTTGAAATGAATACAGCTAGATTTAAATTACTTTTATATATGTAGATTTCAATGAAATCCATACGAATCTGGATTTAAAAAACGCAAACTTTTAAAAGATTTTGAATTTCAATGAATTATAAATTGAACACACCCCCTTTATTGCTCAATGTGTCTTGATGGCTAAGAGTACTCATTTGGGCCTAACAATACTGCAGATTGAGTAACTCAATCATAGGTGATATTTCAAAGAACCTAAACAAAAGATCTTAATTAAATTATGCACTTTTTGTGGATGTTATTGAATTTAGGTGGTAGTATTAAATTTTGTATAAGTAAATCAAATTATATTTCCATTGAGTTTACGTGTTTGTCTTTTGGTGATGCAGTTTATTTTGCTTCTCTTGTTCTCTACACCTCTCACATAATAAAACCACTGAACCAACATACCTATTTATCTTTTAAAAATCCATACCTAATCTAGTATAGGAATTAAACTTGGATGCACTAAAAATGGGCAATAGGGACCAAATCTTTAGGAAAAAAAAAAAAAAATCCTTAAAAGGACTTCTATATGACAAAACAACACTTGGTTATGAAGAACAAAGTTAAAAAACATTTTTGAGGTTGAAATTAGGGAGATTGATGGAGTGAATTCTGGAACAAACGCCGTGGTGTGCGGGAAAAATATTCTTAAAAATACGTCACCATGACATCTATATCTATGTATGACGTATGATTAATATGGCCGCCCAATGGTTCATGCATGTTACACGGCCAGTCTCTAGAAATATTTTTAATTTTATTTTAGTTCCGTGTTACACTTCATAACTTTTGATATGCATTGCAGTCAATCCGGTCAACCTTTTTAGGTTAGAGTTGAGTAATCATAATTTCTTAGCCCAAATATATAAAGTAATTGCTTTTTTTTTAAATAAAATAAAATAAAATTAACGTTTAGTTTAAATCTAATGTAAGTATCCAATAAGATAACTTTAGAAATATAATTCAAAATAATTTTAATGTAAACATTCGTATTAATATATATATATATTTTAAATATCTCTTATGTTGAGGGCAATTTCAATTTCATACATGCTCGTATTCAACGGGTACTCTCTATCATTTTCAAAAAATTATCCAACTCTAATCAATTCTAGATTAAATGGACCCTTAATGTGGAAAAAAAAAGGGAAAATGAAAGCCTATGATGGTAAAAGGAGACCATTTAATAGGGTATTAAAAGGGATAAAGTGTGGTAAGAAGGTGTGCAAGACTAGAAGCATAACACACCTATAAAGATAATTGGGATAATTTACCGGTAATAATATGCATAGCATCACCGCACGTCACAGTCTTGAGGAAAATGTGAACGGACACATTTGATGGAAAAAATGAGAGAATTTGAATAAAGGTGTGGAAAATCTAAAAGTAACACTTGGAAAAAGTTACACTTATAAAGATTCTTTACCGGTACTACTGCATAACCGCTCATCAGAGTCCTAGGGATAATGTGAATAGGCATATTTGATGGAAAAAAAAAGAATGAAATAGTACAGATAAGGTGCGAAAAATCATGATATATATATATAGTAATGACTATTGATCTACATGGGGTTTTGGCCTTGTCCTAGAGGACTACGGTGGAAGTTAGCCTTTCTTGAACTATAGCTTTAAAACAACGTAGAATATAATGGAAATACTTTCTTCTTGAACCATAAATAAATGGATAAAATAACGTTTTCAAGGTTTGAATCAAATAGCCTATTGATATTTTTATTACAAATCTAGTACAACCAAGGGTCTAAAGATCACAGTCGAACTAAAACCAAAAAAATCAGTTCCTTAGGAAGATGAACCAAATAGAATCGATATAGTGCCTATAACTGACCCAAACACCCAAAATTCGGGTCGATTCTATGGGTTTGGTTCATTTATGCCTAGCTCTGGAAAGGGATAAGGTAAAGGGTGTGGAATATTATGGGAGCAAACAGACTTAGAAAAGAGTGTACGAAAGTATCACACATTCACACTCCATAAAACTAAGGCGTAAATTAGTGGTAACTTCCCTCACACTTGTATGTTTTTAAGTTGTCTTCTTTCATAATTTTTAAATTTTTGTATAACAATAAGCGTCACACTTAGCACTTTGAGCAATTAGAGGAAGGAAAACATCATATCCACTTTTATATTAAGTAATTAGTATAGTTCATTTATTATACAATTAATGTGTATTTACCGATATATGTCCTTTATTGTGAATGTAAAATTTTATGCTACATATAGTATTTAATATCCATAAATTTAGATATTTGTTCATTAATTTCCATAAAATTTCGATTATATTATATTTTAAAAAATAATGCAAACAGACCTTTTTAAAACAAAAGCAACAATTGAACCATCAAAAACAAAAAAGCAACAATTGAAAAAAAGCTACGACTCTAGCGTAACTTTACCGTCACTACTCGCTACCATAAAGATTGCAGCATAATAACCCCACATCAGAAATTCACAATCTTTATAGCAATAATGTGAACCCTGCTTGGTGTAAACACGAGATAATTTGATTTTGATGGATGTTGAAACGGATAGAGTGTGTGAAAAGTTATTGGACTAAATAGACTTGGCAAAGAGCGTTCGAAATTATCTGAGACAACAAAATCGAGATGTCGCTTTCTGGTTAGTTTTCTACACTGGCGCGATGAAATTATGGGTTTCAGTAGACAATAATCTTCTCCTCCTATATCTCAAATTTAAATTTATAAAATATGCAATTTTTAAGAAATTACAAAACTAAATATATATTTATAAAGAAAGGCGATAGCAAAAAAGCAAAATGTTGGAATAGCCATGGCTCTTAACATAACTTACCCGTACTAACCACACAAAAATTGTAGCATAACCCCACATTACAATCTTTGTAGCTAGCGATAATGTGAACTGGCCTTTTTTATGGAAAAACGAGACAATTTGATGGGAATTGAAAAGGATTATTTCAAAGTATCAACGCAGAGCAACTAACTACAGGAACTATAATATCAATTAAAAAAAAGCAAACAGATCTTATCAAAAAAAATGAAAATTGCGCATGTTTTATGTATTATCTTATTTGTAACACTATAAGTTTATATATATTTTAGGTTTTAGAATTTGATGAAAAATTCGGTATCAAAAGTTTAAAACTTGTCATCTTTCCTTTTCCACATTTTGAATAAAAAAATGTTCAACATCTTGTGAAAATATGAAACAACACTTAAAAATTGAAACGTCATTCATGCCAATAACTTAGCCGACTATCAGCCGGGTGTGATAACATTGTGAACCTCTAACTTTAATGTTTTATGAAGAGTCAGATTTCTGTCGGATTCCTCTTTCAACTGTATCTTTTGGACCACTTATCCATTAGTTCATAGAACAACGTAAAATATCAAAAAAAAAAAAAAAAGTGAAACATAATGCTGCTAAACCAACTGGCTTTCAATGGTACGTGATGTCACAACAAACCTCTAATTCCAATTCCGGTATACGGTATTGGATTCCACTTTGATTTCATGGTTAATAATCTACCATCATTTAAAGCATCAATAATATTGTACTTTTTAAAAAAATTTAATATGATAAATTTATTTGTGATTATCACATTAATTTTAAGATAATATATTCATGATGTGATAATTATATATAAATTTATCATATCATTTGAATAATAAATTTGAATAAATTTTATTAGATAGTATAATATTGTTCATAATAAGAGTAATAATAATAATTGGTATAGTCAAATGATAACCACCCGTTAACATGTATCATCTCCCAAATAAAAAGTAAATAAACAAAAGTCTTTCTTTTTTTAAAAAAAAAAAAAAACCAAATAAACTGAAATAAAGTGGCAATTGATTACGTGACTGGTATAGATTGATTTTCATTTCATTTAAAGATATTGAATTCAAGATTTTCCTAGAAAATATAATATATATAGTTCTTAACGAAAATGGATATTAATTTTCTTTAAAAAATAAAAACAGTTTCATGTTGAGATAAAAGAATAGTTAACCAGATTAATACTTCCACAATTCTTGCAGTGAATTGAGAGAAAATCCCTCCTCTGTCTGCGGTAAATAAAAGGATAATCTCTCATGCCTGTCGTAAATCACGTAAACTTTTTTTCCCCTCCCGTTTACATTTCAATATTCTTTTTTTGAAAAAAAAAAAACATAAATCAATAACTGTTTTTAGTGTCATCGGTATTTACGTTATTATTCATAAATTAAAGTAATAGTTGACGAATAAGTATGGACTTAAAATTATTTGTTTGTGAATTATTGCCTTTATTTACAAAATTTTAAAAAAGATAATTTTTAAAATTTATTGTTACATCAAAAGTTCATGCTAATTTTAAAATTACAAAAGATATTTTGTTCATTTAAAAATATTATAATTATTTTTAGAGATATTATAACGTTTGCTGTCTAATCAGGGTAAGAACTTACTGTGGTAAAACACCAATTTCCAGCCTCCATTTTAGGTTGCTCTATTGCCGCCCAAGATATTTCTCTGTAAATTTATAAATAGACAAAAAAAAAATCTTATTACAAAAATATCTTTATATAAAATTATTTGAAAAGTCATTGTTGATTCATCTTCTGAACAACCTCAAAACTAAGTTTTGATGGCTGTTGCAAAACTTTTAATTCCAGATTAAATCCTAATCTCTGAGAATATCTTGCCAACAACCCATTATTGAATTTTTTTTCTTTAGTCCACGGATCAAAACTAGGAGACTGAGTTGAAAAAGAAAAAAGAAAAAGTCACCGCATTTGGGTGAAATGAAATGACTAAGAAAATTCAGAAAAGCCATGAAAGAATGATATGACTCAATCCTAAAGTGCGATCTTCATCAATCTGCTTTTGTTGTATTTTTTTATTTTTTATTTTTATTTTTTGAAGTAAAGTTATTTCCATTAACAACAGCCCTACAAATCGAGGGCACCAGGAAATATACATGAAACACACGTTGAATGCCAATGAAGCTCCTTGAGAACATGGCTAGGGAGGTTAGCTTGTTTGCCAGAGGGTTCCTATTTCGAAAAATGACCTAACACTTTTTGACGCCCACCTTCTTACACAAAGTCACAATATCATCAACTACACAACTAGCTTCTCCATAGGAAGAATTACAGGAGCTAACCTCAGAAGCTTTTGTCCTCAATTAGCTTATAAATGAGGGCACAATTTACTTATTGCTTGGATTGAACATTTTGTCTTTTTTCTTTTTATTGAAATTATTTGGTTTCCATTATTCAGAGTTAAAAGTTACTTTTGAGGATATATTTGAAATTTAAAGGGTGCAATTTTTTCCTTTTAATTTATAAATTTAATAGATGAGTTGGTGAAATAAATACACGTAAAGAGATATGTTTTGGGTGACAATAGGGCCACCCCTTGATTTTTCTTTACTCGACATATGTTCCCCTTAAGTGCCTAACGTGATTGAACAATTTTCAGTCAAACTTGCTCAGCTGCCGGGTCCATCGCTATTTCCATTTTCCCACAAAAAAAAAAAAAAATCCTGAATTCATGCTTAATTTGCCCCGTGCTTAAAATAAAATTTCCTGGATTTACGGTCTAAAGCATTCATGAACCTGGACACATGAAATTGTCTTTACATTTGACCGTATAATTTTAGTATGAAAATTCTTCGAGCCGGTTTCCATTCCCTGCCATACAAATTTAAGAGCCATTTGATCCGTGAACCAAATATAATCTTTTATTGTTATAAACGGAGAATTAAAAAAACTTGGAAAAATAAAATAAAACTTTGAATGAGTAGAAATCAGGAAAAAAAAAAAAAAAACTTTCCACTGTATTTTAAATATTATAAAATCCTTTTTTTGAAAATAAATATTATAAAATCTTAAAATAAGGCAAATTATCATTTTACATTTTCAAGGAAGTTGGACATCAAGTGAACATTGGCATAACTTTAATCACATCTTTTTATAAAGTGAAGTTCCGAGTTCAATATATCATCGTGATATATTAATTTTGGAATATTTGGATAACTTTTCCTTAAAAATTGAATTCAAGCCTCAATCATTTTTAACTATCTAAGATATTAATTTAAAATAATATTATACTATCCAAAAATTTACCTAAATAATGAGATAAATTTATGTATAATTATCACATTATTAATATACCATCCAAAATTAAAGTAATAATTACAAATTAACTTGCCAATCGAACAAAGTTTTTGAAATAAATTGTTGGGAAGTGTATTATTATTCTATTATTATTATTATTATTATTTATTTGTTTTCTGGAAACTAGCATTCTGATTTTTGTAACATCCCACCCAATATGACAAATGCAGGGAGGAAAGAGTGGGAGCTAAGAATGTTCCAGATGACCAAGGAAAAGTTGGAAATTTGAACGAAATATAGAATTAGGAGAAACGGTTTTTTCTAGCAATAACCTATAGATGCTTGATTTCTGTATATATCATCGACATGGTAATATTAAGCTTTTTATTTTTTCAGCACTTAAAGTGTTTTTTTTTTAAAAAATTTTTCTTAAAAAAATACCGTTATTTTACTTTACATCAGAACTTTCTTTATTTCAAAATTAAAAAGAAAAAAAAGAGAAAATAAATATGAAACCAAAAAAAGAAGAAGAGAGAAAAAGCAGACATGGAAACGAAGAAAATAAAAGAAAGAGCAAATATTGATGGCCGAGAGACATCACGTGGTCCTCAAATATTATTTTCTTTCTTGTGTTTTGAATTTAAGTTGGAAAAATATGAACTAAATAATTGCATCTAGATGATTCAAAATGATTGCCCTTGAACGATGTAGTTGAAGTTGAAGACACTGTTACACGACATAACAACTACAGAAGTAGAAATTTAAATTTTATGTCTTGACTCTTGATCAAGACCAAGACTTATAAATGTAAAACAAAGTGCACATATTTATAAAATATAAATGGCAAAATGATGGATGAAAATGTACATAATCACATGAAATAGGATAAAATGTTGTTCTATTTTTAGGGTTAGTAATATGCATCATCACATTCATAATTTCATATATACATCCAATCTACTTAAATTATATGGTGTGACATGAACAATTAATCATATGAGAGATTATATCATATAACATGATTTGAGTGGAGTATATATAGGATTTGGTTACCTTACTAGTTTGATAAATCATCTATAACAATCCTTAAATATTCTTTAATAATTACTCTTACAACTAATTTAAAAATTATTATTAATTTTATAATTTTATCCTACCAATAAAATAGTCAAACTCATCTAATTTTTTGTTTAGCCAACAATTTCTTCAAAACCATCTTTTCATTTATGGATTAGAATTCATTTAGTTGATTGTGTGAGTGGTAATAGCTACAATGCTTCAATCTCTTGTACATACTAAATACCAATTTTAGAAAACCCACTTCGATGGTGGGCTTCAACAAATGTAATCATCATTGTGTTTTTACAATTTTTTTCCTCTTTTTCACTACATCATTAGCTTATATATTTATTTAATAATTTTTCTGATTACCTCTTTTGCTGTTGGCTGCTAAAATTAATTATTCTATTTATTTATTTTGAAATAGTTATATTTTGTTAACATACTTTTTATACCTAAATTTTCAAATTTATCAACAAATAATAGTTGTATTTTGTTAACATACTTTTTATATCTAAAATTTTAAAATTTATCAATAATATTTTTTATATTTTAAAAACATATGATTTTTTTTCTATTTAAAAATCATTAAAAATGATTTTATTTAATAAAATGTTGTTAATCCAATTATATATAATCATGTACTCATTCCGATTCAATCCAATTCCATAATATACAAAACAAGAGATCGTATTTAAATCCAATGCAATCTTAGCAAATCTAATTCAGTTTGATTGAGCATGGCATACTTAAAGGTTTGGCCACTGATTGCACATGCTCGCCTGTAAAAGTTGAAATAGTAGTTCACCCAACGGACTCATGTCTTCTTTTGATTTTATAGCTGATTATTGCCTGGCCCATGATTTATTGATCCAGCCCACTTGAGGTGCAAACAATTATTCTTTTGTACAACATATGGGATTATGTTAGAAGTTGCCAAACTAAATTTTAAGAATCGATATAAGATGATTGCAAGTCTCATCTTGGGATACAAATACAGTACAATCTTTATTGCCTTGATCTTCCAAAAACAGTGTTAATTTCTGACTCTTCAAGATTTACGTAATTTATAAAAAAAAATTACGTAATTTTATTTAGTTTATCCAGATTCCGTCACAATTTAGATAGTATTATTTGTTAAGCCTTATATTGATCAACAGCAAGGAAACCAGCTGCAAAAATAACCAATGTATGCTTACCAAGTCAGGAAGCTCATGGATTGCCAAGTCAGCAATCTCTTAGTCAATGAACGAAGAAAATGTATTAAGGAAGTTAGAAAGTTAGTTAGAGGCTAATATTATATAAAAACAGAGGAAGCTTCTTGCACAAGATACAATGAAAATCAATGAAACAAAAACACAGTTTTCTCTCACCTTTTCTTGCTTTCTAGAATTCTCCAATCTCAACATTATTGAAATTAGTTAAGAATAAATTAAGTATAATTGTCTTTTTCAGACAATATATCCGACAATTTCAATCTAAAAGATGGGACAATTAATTTATAACCTACAATAAATTATACACTTTTCACTTGTATATCAACTTTTACATTTTAATCGCAAAAGTAAAATAAATAAATAAATAAATCACTTGCCAATCCTGTTAGTCGATCTTAATAACATAAATCTTTATCTAACAATTGCTTAACATGATATCAAAATTATTTCTACCTATAGATTTGAGTTCTCACACACCCATTTAAATAAGAAAATGAGATGAAGCTGTACATGAGATGACAAATATAAATGATTATTTATAAATTGCTTTCATTTTTTCTATTAAACTTATTTATAATTCTTATAGTGATAATTAGTCATCATGATGACCATTAGTTTACATAAGCTTTGGCCTTGTACCTAGATGAGTGTGGTGGAGGTGAAGTGCTACCGTTTATTTTTTTGACCACAAGTCAGGCTTTCACCTTGCCCATGGAGAGTTGTGGTGAAGGCAGAGTGTTATTATGTTATTCTTGAACCATAGATTGGGGCATGGCGGAGATGATATACTGTTATGTCTTCCTTACACCACAAATGTACCGTAAGGTGATGTCTTCAGGATTTGAACAAATAACTTTATAGATATTTTGATTGTAAACCTTGTACCTCTAAAACAATAACTTATAATAAGATCAAAAAACAGTTTTGCCCCTTAAACAATTAATGATAATAGACTTGGACTAACCGTGGATGGGTAATTTGTAATAAGACTAAAAAATTTGCTCCACATGAACATATTTTGGAATTGAATAGATAAATTATAATTCGTTCATTCATAAAATAGAAAAGTAAACCAAGTAAATTACAAAACAGAAAATAGAATCTATTGTACATAATTATCCAAGTTTATTTCCACTCAATCCAAGCAGTATGATTTGAGGGGGATTAGTCAGTAATCAGTAAGGACGCTGACCCTCAATATTCCCTGGTGGATCGTAACTACAAATAACAAAAATCCATCCATTCTTGCATTTAACGCTACCACACCCAACATGAACCGATGTGCTCCAAACGATCTGTGTGTAGTGTAAGCACTCATCACCAACACATGAATTCGACCCATAGTCATAGTGAGGCTTCTCGCTTGCCCAAAACTTGACTGCGTCCGCTCCATCCATTTTTCCATACCCTTCGGCTAGATTTTCCCCGTAAGGCCCCATCGAGTGCTCCATTTGGCAGTCTCCTATTCTCTGATCGGCATACTTCTGAGCATAGGCCGCGACAGTGTCGTTCCAAGTGATCATACCGACCCCAACCTCAGCCCGAAACGCATTGTGAGTGTCCACGAAGTCTTGTGGGGAATTTTGTGCCAGGGAAGTGTGAGCTAGAGTTAGACAGACCAAGTAGATGGCTAATAAGAACTTACCGAATCTCATTTTGCTAGCTAGCCTCTAATTATGCAAGACTCAGGTGGAAATTAGAGAGTGCAAAATCTTTATATAAAGGGCAAAGACCGGCAAAAGTCGTTTTAAATGGATTAATTGATAACGAATCCATAAATGAAGCCTGTAATTGTGTTCTGTAGTCAAATATAACATGTGATTCTACAGTACGCCAAACTGCAAAAAGTATTTCTAAATAGTCCAGGTTGGACCACATGTCTAATGTACGTTGAAATGTCCATTTCTCGTTATTGCAATGAAGGAAAGAGAGAAGGAGATTTTTTTAATTTAGAGTTTGTTAGAGTTTGATGATTTTTTTTCTTTAAATAATAAATTTTGATGAAATTTATTTATTCAATAGCTTTTATATAGATTTTGTTAGAAATCTATAGGAAATCTAATAAAATTTATGAAATCTAATAGATTTTATGAGAGTAAAGAAAGATTCGTTATAAACGTTTTTATTTATAAACTTCGCTTTGAAATTCATTGAATTCCATTACATAAAGATTGGAAACTTTTTTCTTTTTGAAAGGATGAATACACATAAATTTGTTGGACTTTTGAAAATTCTAAATTGAATACAGTTAGATTTTAATAAAATTTATAAAAATCTAAATTTAATACATTCAAATTTTTATAAGTCTTTAAAAGTTTGCATCAAATAGAGTAAGACTTTTAAAATCTTTTAAATTACGATAAGTTTTAAATTGAAAACACCTCCTAAATAATTTAAAAATATGTTTTCGATTGTTCTTTTTTATTGCACTTAATAAGAGTACATAAGGTTACATTTGAGAGCACTGAAACAAAAATTAGTGTTAGGGGCTAATTGTTTTTTGACCATTGACCATTAGGATTTAACGTTAGTTAACTAACGACAAGGAGTATTTGTGTTGGATTTTTGAAAACTCAAGTAGTTTCACATAATTATGGTCAAATGTATCATAGATATGCAATTTTACCAAATCTTAGGAGAACTTGTGTAATTTATACTAACCTTTTATTATTTACTTAAATATTGCTTATCAATGTCTCAATATTTATACACACACATACATACATACATATTGCTCATCAAAAGTGTTGTGCTCGTTTTCTCGACCTGGATAAATGGGTCAGTACGGGCCCAATAAGCATGAACAGGAATGAAGGCCCAGGAGGCCCAATCCACAGCTCGCCGAGCCCGCTCAACGCCAAAACAATTCAAGCACTCTTTCAGCCCGCCTCAGCACCTATTCAGCTCGCTCTGTTCGCCAAGCCAAGGAGCTCATGCCAAGCAATACCTTGTGCAGCAAGTCATCAAGTCCACCTAATGCCCTGGTTTCTCGCCGTCTCCATTTGCACAACTACCGAGGAGCATTTAATGCGACGACTATGCATTTAATGAAGAGAATACCTCTCCTGGTGCAATAAATGCAGACGTGTGCATAGAAGGAACAATCATTACCTTTTGTAATAAATGCAGTATGGCTCACGTCAGGATTAGTTGAAATAACCATCATTTTGTAACGTAAATTACACTCTTTTGGATCTCTCCTCCCTCTATAAATGGGGGAGGTTTTTACTGTACAAGGGGAGAAAAAGATTAGAATACCGTCACTCTGCCGGAATTATCTTAGGGTGACCGTGGACGTAGGCGCAGTCGCCGAACCATGTAAAAATCCGTGTGTTTACATTCATTCTCCTCCCTCCTCTCTTCATTAACTACCCTATTATTGCTGCATATTTACTACCTCCAACATTTCTTCATCTTTATTACTCCAGACCAACCTTAAATCATAGTCATTACACATTTAATACCATTAACACCCTTTAGTACCACGTTCGCAGTTTGGGCCCATTGAATCTTTAGGTTGATCGTTTCCGAACGTCAACAAAAAATTTGTTAAATTATCTTCTAGAACCACGGAACAAAAACAAGGGATAATCCCAAAATACCATTGTATTTTACAAAAATATCCATTTTACATGTATATTTTATTTTTGTCAAAAATCTCTCCTGATGTTAAAAAATTAACAGAAAATATCAATTTTACCCTTTATGACTTCATCTTCAATTTATGTTCATCAGGGATATTTTCGTCCTTTCACATGCCTCCAATAGATATTTTGAATGTTTTTGTTAACGTCAAGGGGTATTTTGGATGAAAATGAAATCATAGATAGTAAAATTGATATTTTTACAAACTACAATGGATTTTTTTAGATTATCTCCAAAAACAATGGTGTCACATGACAGAAGCCTAGGCCTTTTAATATTTTTGTTAAAAGATAATTTAATTTCAATCTTATAATTATAGGTTAAAGTATTATTTATTCTTACTGTTGCACTTAAGAAGTTGAAGGATTATGACATGTCAATGCTACATTTGTTCGTAGAACGTAGTCATGATTTTTACATCAAAGTCCAATCACCAAGTGTTTTGGCATGGTAACTGTTTTTGAAAGATAGATTTAACTACTATAAGTTTGACCAGATAGCAAATCCTACTACAGGAAAGCGATTTCCACATGCTTTATGATTTCTCAAGTAACAACCCACAACAGTGATAAACTCGATTCAAATAGCAACTTCCACTTTATGGAAGAAGTCTCACTATATTTTGTAATTTTTCTAATAATAACTATCGTAACGGGGGAAATGACTTGCAACTTTATGATAATTCACGACTGACTCTTCTAATGGTATACTTCAAAATTTCAAATCTGATAAATGGAATGGATATACGTGCTTGGTCATATATTATATGAATCTCAAAAGACTTTATTTCTCAACCAGTTGAGTTCTTTTTCAAAATTTAAAGATGTAGTAACATAAGCATTGTTATTATTTAATAAACAAATCATGATTTTTATATGTTTTGTCATCCTTTATTGTAGGAATAATTATTTTTTATTATAGGAATAAATATTCAGATGATGTAATTAGTGATTGATTTAAGCAGATTTCTATTAATATACATTGGCGTCAGGTTTAAACAAAACTTAAAAAAAAAAAAAAAATTGTCATGACATAGCGTCTATAATTTACCATCAGATATTAAATCTATTAAATGCAGGCCTTCAGAAATTACATTATTCATATGGTCCCTCTGTCCTTCAATAATTTACCATCGCATATGACATTGTGTATATAAATATATAACTGATATGATATGGTTACTTATGGAAATAATTCTCCTCATTAGCATAAGTAAAATTTGAGATGTCTACAAAAATCTGAATGTGCCCAGGTGGCTAATCGACAGCATATAGTGATTTCGACCCAAAGTTTCACGGGTCTATAACATATTTTCTTGATTTCTTTATTGCTTTCCTGTAAATTTTATGTTGGTGACTTCTGGAGCCATTGATTCTAGACAAGATTTAGTGTCCAAAAAGAGTCAAAAAAATGGATGACGTATAATTATAAACCAAGATAAATAATATAATCATGCTTTAATCAATTGCTTTTGTACCTTAATAGGCGGAAATCGACACGACGAACCACTTTCTTTAAAACAAAAAGTAATCGTGTCAGATGTTTATCAAACGAACGGACCACAAAATCGACAATTTCAGCCTATGCATATATTATATTGTTATATATGTGGCCTTTTGGAATTCTCGGCTAGATTGTTGCCTCATGTCATGGAGCTTGAACATGTGACCGTTGAAAAAATCTTCAGCCTGCATATCATGGCATCTATATCAAACCATAAACTTTATATAAA
This sequence comes from Litchi chinensis, assembly GCA_019925255.1. Classification (NCBI taxonomy): domain Eukaryota; kingdom Viridiplantae; phylum Streptophyta; class Magnoliopsida; order Sapindales; family Sapindaceae; genus Litchi; species Litchi chinensis. Next base: position 26,532,550 of record CM034465.1, on the reverse strand, counting down.
TGAATTCATTTTGTAGTTTTTTGAACAGATCATATAAATTAATTGTTATTTGTAATTTGATAAATCTATCACTTTAGCACGACTCAGTAAGTTGATGTGATGTATCATTTCTACAACATTATAAATTTTATCCTAAAGATGTCAGGAAAATAAATCCACATAGGCTGGGGAGGACCTAGAATAGGCCCGTGCCCCACCTAAATTTTTGGAAAAAATTTCGAGTTTTCAAGTATTATATATTTAATTTCATAAATAAATTTAATTTAATCTATTTTGCTATTTTTTCCTAACTTTTATGAATTTTTTTTTCTCTTTTACTTGCTAACATTTTTGTAATATTTAGTTTTAATTATGGTTGTGAAAATAGATTGATTGGTAAAACTGAAGCCCCAAGTTTAAATTCCCTTTTCCCAAAGTTTTTGTTTTTGTTTTTTTTTTAAACTTATTTTAATTAGTTTTTATTAATTAATTACCATTAATCATTTTAAATATTTTTGTTATCTATAATATTTTAGCTTGAACAATGTCTTAGTACTAAAATTTTAAGTTAAATTTATAATTTTTAATATTATGCGTTTATACTATAAACTTGTTTGTGTTAGAACTTAAAGAATATATTGTATTATTGTAACTAGAGTTATTTTATACAATTCAATTTTGAGAATTAAATCACTATTTTCTTAAAGGATAATTCCAAAAAACCTATTATAATTTGTAAAATATTATTTTTATCTCATTAGTTTTATTTTTGTCTAAAATCCCCTTTGATATTAATAAATTAATAGAAAAACTATATAAAAAGTAAAATGATCATTTTAACCTTGAGATTTTTATTTAAAAAATAAAATAATATTTTAAAATAAAAATATCTCTGTCTTCATCATCATCAATCTTTATCATCAACCTTTAATAGTATTTATTTTATTTATTTATATTTTAATTAATATTATTATAAATATTTTTTGTTGCATTTCTTATTTTACCTCTAGATTCAAATTGTCAACTAAGTTAACCTAACTTATAACCTCCAGAGATATTGTTGTCCTTTCACACACCTTCAGGGTATATTTTGAGTATTTTTTATTAACGTTAGGAGATATTTTGGACAAAAATAAAACTATAGATGGTAAAATAAATATTTTTTAAAACTACAATAAGTTTGGGATTATCTCTTTTCTTAATTAACAAAATATAATGTATGATTTCCTTACTTTGTATTGCCTGTATTAATCTAGTAATTAATTTTATAAATGTATATAGATATAAATAATTTAAACTAGATAATCAAATAGGGAGATTAGATAGGAGATTAGATAGAATGAATGAATAAAAGTGGTGATTAGTGAATGAAAAATTGATAGATAATCTAAGGTCCAAATCCTAATAGACATACAAGATTAATACAAGCCAAGTTATTATTATTATTAATTTGACTTAGTCCAAATTTTAGGGGCATAAGGGGGCATGTGGATAATTGCTAGACATTTTTAAAAGAAACCAAAATTGGGTGTGAAATTAGAAAGATTATAATTTTCACGATATCCTCCTGAGTTCAAGAGAGGAGTCAGGGTAAGTCTCGTTAGATATAGTATTTTTTATGGTGCACTACAAAATGTAGTTAACATATAGAAAATCTTGTAAATTAAATTTATTTTAGAGTGAATTAAAATCTTATGACCTTTTTAATAATATGATATTTCAGTAGACTATTTAGATGATACAATCAAACAGTCTATTGTTATAATTTTTTTTTTTTAATTACCAACTAAATAATTATATATAACTTCTTTTGAAAAGTTTGTCAAAAAAAAAAAAAAAAAAAACCTTCTTTTGAAAAGCTCAATTTCTAATAAATCTATTCGTAAATCTTTTACAAATAGATGTATTTCAAGGGCCCAACAAAACAGGCTCTTAATGATCACAACAATAATGTTGTTTTATACATAAACAAATTATAAGAATATTAATTAGTAAGGTTTCAACCCAACAATGTTGCCTCCTGGAGCATAGTTGCAAACAACTATAGTCATTCCTTGATCGCATAACGGCGCGGATTTAGCACAGCCAATGCGAGTTGTGTTGCGCCAAACCACCTGAGTGTAGTGCCCACACTGCTTGCCTGGATCGCAGCTATTGTCACCGTAATGATAATAAGCCTTCTCTTCAGCAAACATTTCCACAACATCCTTGGCCGAAATCTCATCCCAAGAGCCAGCAGCCAGGTTTTGACCTATATAATCAGTCGGGTAATTATTTGGAGGCATACCGTGCTCCCATACGCATTTGTCAGCCCACAATTGAGCGATTGCAGCTAGGCGGCCGTCCCATGTCACAGGGGGGACACCAACCTTGGCCCTAACAGCGTTGTGCTCGGCCACATACTCATGTGGTATGATTTTGTTCACAAGTCTAATTGCATGGGCACCGTATGACCCAACCATGATCACACACAAAACGGCCAATGAATATGAAATCCGAGACATTTTCTCCATTGGCGTTTTATGTGCAACTTATTTTAATTTAGATAACTATATACAACATTCTGATTAATTTGATAAGTATTTATAGGGAAGCAATACTTAATTTGGATAGATTAGTTACATAAAGTTGAGAGGTTTTCACGGTATTTGGTCGCTGATATTATCTGTAAGCCTCCACCGGCTGATATTAAGAATCCATGCTTGTAGTTAGTTTTTTTATGGTTAATAGTAGAGTGTTACACTATAAATGGCTCCAATATTTTAGTTTTAGTAGATTTTCAGTTTTTTAATTAGCTCCGTATAGTATAGTGACACAGGCCCAACAAGCACCAAAGCCAACCATGGATCGCCTCGAATTGCTTGAAGCTCAAATGGCCCATCTGGGTACAATCTCTCTCTTCTTAATTTTTCATTTTTCCCGCAACTAAACATTTTTTTTTTCTAATAGGATAAATAAGAGTAAAACTCACAACTTTGATCGATGTTGTGAGTAGAGCCTGGCTTAACCCAACCAAACACCCATTGTCTATCCTAATTTTATTGTCAATTTAAATAATAATTTCATAAACATTTAAATATTATTCTCCTATAAAACTACATATATACAATTCAATTTCATTGTTTTATCATGCGTAATATTTTTAATGAATCAAAATGTATTAAATTTGCTTTAATATCATCAAGATAATCACTAATTTTAGCGTAAGTCGAGATTCTTCTTCATGACCGAAAGACTATACATATGGGTTGCTTTAGTGCCACTCAACCTATTTTTTAACCAAAAGTTATACCTTTAAATCACCCATATGTAGCATAATTTATTAAAATGGAAAAATAACTTAAATGAAAAAACGATAATTACTCTCAACAGTTGCTTAATATTCATGGATCTATATAATGAACCCTAATTGGCTTTATCAGCCATATTTATCATCTACCAGAATTCTAAATTGAAAATCTCACAAGATACTTATCTTTTAGTCATTAAGGTGCATTTCAAATTGCTTAATTTATAAAATAATCACTTATTCCATAAATTTGGAGATCTTCATTAATTGTAAATCATTGATTAATATTATCCAACGGCTTCTTGTTGTCGTCATGAATGAAGTATCTATTCAATATGCATAAACATCATATTTAATAAGGCTCTTGGGCAAGAGTTGCTGGAATCGTTTTCATGGCAATTAACTTATTTTAATTTAAGAAAGACAATCAATTATAGAAATTTAGTGAAAAAATGTGTATGACCACTTGATGTTCTACTGTTATTAAAAGAAACATTAAAAAATTTATAATGTCTACATGTAGAAAGAATTTGATGGAAGAAAGAGATCATAGGATTAATTTTGAAATACAAACCCCTAACGGTGTAAAAAAAATAATTCACCTTTCTTTTTCACTTTTATTCTCTAAAGACATTTTATATTAAATAATAAAATTTCTAAAATTCTCTATTTTATTCCAAAATACACTTTTATCTTTTCATATTTTTTCAACATACATTTTATTTTAAAAGAGACATTGCAATTTCTTATAAAATTAAAACATTTTAATGAAGTTTTATTATATCCTAGAAAGTAAAACTTAAAGACTGCAAGTTGATGAAAGTTGGTATTCTAACTGTTGACGCCACATTTGGACCCATAGTTAGAGTGTCAGGTTTGTTGCCTTGCCTTGGAGAGGTGTGGCGGAGACTAATGATATCGTGCTCCCCTTGAACCATAAAGTGACGTTTCTAGGATTTGAACCGATAATCCTATAGGTATTTTGGTTATAAACCTAGTAACATCAAAACTTGTAACTAAAACGCCTATAAAATCCGCGGGCAAGGCCAAAACTCTCGACGTTTCGTTTAAGGGTCCAAATGTAGCGTTTTATATTGGCACCATATTTTGAAGCAATTTAAAAAAAACAAGAAAAGTAGAAAATAGAGAGCAAAGTAAGAACCTGGAAAGCTTGAGAGAACTCTGTAAACTCATTCACTTTTTATTAACTGAGACTAACAACTTTAACAGCCTATTTATAGTACACTTGAAGGAATAACTAACTATGCTTACACGACAATATATCATTGGAATATTTGTTACAAAACTATTTGAGTAACAAGCACAGCTGGAGCTACTTGATTTGTTAGTCGAACATTGACTAAGTTACACAAATATTACTTCTAACATCCCCCCTCAAACTATGCTTGGTAATTTTTCAAGTAGTAATTTGCTTCTAAGTAAGCTGAATCTGGTAACACCTAGGGGCTTAGTCAATATGTCTACAACTTGATCTTTTGTAGGAACATACCTTACATCTAGCTCCTTTAATTCAATTTTACCCCTAATAAAATGTAAATCAAGCTCTATGTGTTTTTCGAATGAAACATAGGATTTTTGGCCAGAGCACTAGCTCTTTTGTTATCATACCACAACATAGGTAAATGTGATACTTTGATTCCTATTTCACCAAGCAAAGCCACTAACCAGATTACTTCTGCAATTGTGTGAGCCAAAGCTCTATATTCTGCTTCACAACTTGATCTTACCACCACAGTTTGCTTTCTTGAACTCCAAGAAACGAAGTTTGAACCAAAGAATACACACCAACTAGAAGTTGATTTCCTATCATCATGACTGCTTGCTCAATCTACATCAGAAAACCCTTCAACCTGTAAAGCTTTTGAGTTAGCCTTCTTGAACTTCAAGCCTACATTCAAAGTGCCTTTTATGTATCTAAGTATTCTCTTACATGTCTACCAATGAGAGGTAGTAGGTGAGGACAAAAATTGACTTAACCTGTTAACTGCAAAAGACAAGTTAGGCCTGGTTAATGTCAAATATTGTAGGCTACTAGTCACACTTCGATACAATGAAGGATCATCAGAAGGATCTCTTTCAGACTTTAGTAATTTAATTCCGATACTTATAGAAGTGGAGTATGGTTTACAATTTAACATCTTGGCTTTTCAAGCAATGCAGTGGCATATTTCCTCTATGTAAGTAGAATTCTTGCATTAGTTCTGCTTGCTTCAAATCCTAGAAAGCAACTTAATGAACCCAAATCTTTCAGGACAAACTTTACATTCAAATCATTCAATAGTTGCTCAATAATAGTCACATCATCCCCTGTCAATAAAATGTCATCTATATAGACTAAAAGGATAATCAAACTAGTGTTCTTCCTGTATATAAATAATGATGTGTCAGCCCTTGAATTTACAAAGCCCCAATGTAAGAGGGCAGCTTTGAGCTTGTCAAACCAAGCTCTTGGAGCTTGCCTCAATCTATAGAGAGACTTGATCAACTTACATACATGACTGGGATAGATGGAACTCTCAAACCCTTCGGGTTGCTCCATATGGACAACTTCCTTCAACTCTCCATTCAAAAAACCGTTGCTTATATCAAGTTGCCTAATATCCCAATCAAGATTTATAGCCAAAGAGAAAACTATCTAAACTGTTGATGACTTCATTACTGGGCTGTAAGTTTCAAGAAAGTTCACCCTTGCGATTTGAAGGTATCATTTGGCAACTAACCTTGCCTTATACCTTTGAATGGATCCATCTACATTATACTTTATCCTAAACACCCACTTGCAATCTATAGGTGTCATATTAGCTGTTCTAGGCACCAACTCCCAAGTATGATTTCTAACCAAAGCTTTATACTCATCAAGCATTGCTTTTTTCCATTCAAGATGTTGCAGAGCTTTACTTATACTAAGTGGTTTACTAGGGGTAACAGTTACAATATGTGATGCAGGAGGGCTTGTAAATGCATGTGCCTTAGATCTAGTAATCATATGGTGATTAGATTTTAAGGGATGATTGGTGTTTGTTATATCAATACAAAAAGGAATGTTTTTAGGTGAATGAGATTGTGGTTGACAATTTTGCTCATGTTAAGAGCCTTTGACAGTATCTATTGCAAGAGACCTGTGAAGGTCTGCTGACTCATTTAAATTTGGCACAAAATAAGCACTTTCAAAAACTGAGATAGGTAGTCTAGAATGAGGTTTAGATGATAAGCTAGGAGACTAGGAGAACAAGGAAGTGTATGGAAAATCTTGCTCATTGAAAATCACATCTCTTGATATATAAATTCTGCCACTTGGATGCAAACACTTATACCTTGTATAAACATCATTATAACCAAGAAAAAGACATTTTAAGGAATGAAAATCAAGCTTATGCTTGTTATATGGTCTAAGAAATGGAAAACATGCACAACCAAACATCTTTAGAAAATTATAATCTGGTTTGTGAAGAAAAAGTTTTTGAAATGGAGAGATATATTCTAATATAGGAGTCGGAAACCTGTTAATAATGTAAACTGCAGTATGGAATGTCTCCCACCAAAAAGATATAGCCATTTTTGCTTGAGCAAGCAAGTTAATCCTACCTCAACAATATGTCTATGCTTCCTTTTAGGAAGACCATTTTGTTGATGAGTATGAGGACAAGGATGTCTAAAAGTGATTCCTTGTTGATTAAAGTAGCTAGCTAAGAAACGAAATTCACCACCCAATCACTTTGAACTAATTTGATCATTTTATGAAATGCTAATTCAACATGCTTTTGAAAGTTGAGAAAAATGTCTTTTACTTGAGATTTTGAAGAAAGAGGATATATCCAAGTATACCTAGTAAAAGCATCAATGAAGTGAACATAGAACCTATGACCTTGGTTTGAAATATATGGGGAAGGACCCCATTTATCAATAAAAACAAGTTCCAAAGGGGTAGTGTACACTGTTTTAGACTTAACATATAACAATTAATGGTATTTTCCACACATACAAGTATCACAAAAGTCTAAAGATGTTGGTGTTGTGCATGACTTATTCATGGTTCCTAAGATTTGTTTTAGAATAGGAAAAGATGGATGCCCAAGTTTCGTATGCCATAAGAACATATCTAAAGAATTGGCAGCAATAGAAACAAAACAATTCTTTATTGAATTATCAACAAAAACAACAGAGTTTGAATAATAAAGACTCATACTAGCATGCTCATCCCTCTTATTTATCAAACATGAACCTGAATTTGTAGTATTTAATAAGGCAGAAGATAAAAAACTAGATACATTTTTTGAATGACACTGTGATGACAGTTAAGTAGACAATTTTGAGGACTTGAGCTATGACTTAGCAGCTATGAGATCTAGCCAGTATAGTCCATTTGTCAGCTCCCCTTGCAACAGAATAGTCTTCGAACTCTTTTCCTTGATAGCACAAGAACTCGAGTCAAATTCCACTATCATATTGTTATCTTTTGTAAATTGAGAGACGCTTAAAAGGTTTTTAGTTATACTAGGCACATGCAAAATATTATTTAAGAACAAGGTGTGTTGTGGTGATGTGTAAGATAAAATGGGTGTGGAACCAATGTGAGAGATGTTAAGTTTAGTGTCATTACCTATTGCAACATTCTTATGTCCTTTGTAATCCACTTTGTGAGCCAAATTTTGAGAATCTGCAGTTATATGTTGTTGGCATCATTGTCAATGTACCAAGTTGAATTGGACACAGTTCTTGGAGAGGCAAGAAGGGCATTTGGAGCATTTTGAAATTGATGAGGCTGATATGAGCATACTGAGCTATGTCAAATCAATAGCAGAAATAACATTATGCTGAGCTAATCTATTCTCATAACTCATGAGCTAAAAGTTGACCTGTTGCAGAGTCAGAACATCCTACCTAGATGTAAGATTCACTACAACCGGATTGTATTCAATGCGAAGACCACCAAGTATATATATGATATTAGATCCTCATTAGGCAAAAGCTACCTAGTACTAGCTAATTTCTCACTGAGATTTTTCATTTTCAATATATACTCACTAATACTCTATGAACCTTTCCTAGTAACTTGCATTTCAGCTCTAATTTGCAGCATTCTAGCCTTAGAAGTAGTACAGTGAGTAACTTAGCCAAATACTGACTCACTCAAGGTAGAGAGCAACCAACATACAAGTAACTCGTCAGCCATTTTCCACACCAGAAATTCCTCATTTATCGTCTCCTTTTCCTCATCAATAAATTTAGGTGGACATTTCTGAGGATTTAAAATATAATCCTCTAGTTCAAAAGCTCTAATAGCAAGAAAGATTTGATGTTTCCAAAAACTATAATTGTTCTGATCAAGCTTAATTGGCAACTTAAAATTTAGGTTTGAGGCAAGTTGATTGACTTGACTTTTATGCAATTGAAAACTTGATCTATCCATGTATGATGACTTAGAACCTTCTTCCTTAACTTGAGGGTTTAAATGCACCGTCAAATAAGAAATCTTCAAGAAAATGTTTTAACATACACTTCCGGATACTACAAAACAAAACTATACTTCTTTATTGTAGCTACCAACAAACAAGCTTGATTCAAGATAAAAAAGTGCAAATCATCATTAGCATAACCACGAATCTCTATATTTTTTATCAACAAACCCTACAAAACAATTTACGAATGATCAAAACCCTAACTAGGAAAAACCTGAGTTCTAACTCCTTTGTTATCAATTGCATCTAGTACTGACTATACATGAACTAAAAAAATACCTAAGTTTCATGGTAATCTTGAAAAACACCCATGGAGGCTCTGATACCGTGAAGCAATTTCAAGAAAACAAGAAAAGCAGAAAATAGAGAGCATAGTAAGAACCTAACCTGGAAAGCTTGAGAGAACTCTGTAAACTCATTCACTTTTTATTAACTAAGACTAACAACTTTAACAGCCTATATATAGTACACTTGAAGGAATAACTAACTATGTTTACATGGAAATACATCATTGGAACACTCGTTACAAAACTATTTGAGGAACAAGCATAGTTATAGCTACTTGATTTGTTACTTAAACATTGACTAAGTTACACAAATATTACTTCTAACACATTTGGATCCTTAGCCGAAGCATCGAGTTTTTGGCCTTGCTATCGGAGGGATGCAATGGAGGCTTGATGCTGTCACATCCTCTTTAAACCATAAGGTAGCGTCCATAAGATTTGAACCAGTAATATTATAAATGTTTTAGTTGTAAATCTTGTACCATCAAGACAAGTTGATTATAATTGGACTTGGATATTTACTTAAATGACCATGAGTATTTTGCCTAGTCAATCAAATGATAGGCGAGTTCTTAGTGATTTCTAAACAAATGCGTGATTGGCTACTACATCAAACGACAATGGGGAAATAAGATTATCCTTTGTTTTTAAATTGTAATTTAGAGACTGGAATTTTGTTTAAAATCGAATAGTCTATCCTAAAATATACCTTATAATAACGAATTAATTCTCATCCATTATATGCATAAGACATGTGAAATTGAGTTTATTATTATACAATACTGTTGATAAAGCAATTTAATGGAAACACCTTAAGAGGTTAAAGGTTTGAGTCTCACATTTGTTCTATTAAAATATAAGATGTAAGTGTGAGTATTTTTTTATAGGATTAATCATCTCCTGATTATAGGAGTAGTCATCTAGATCACATCATCAATTACTCAGTAGGTTCCGGTAATCCTCTAATTCGTAAGGTGTCAATGTTCAAAAAATAAAATAAAATAATTAATTAATAGAAAACCCAATTATATTGCTCCAAACGGCTCAAATTTGTCATCTTAATTTCAACCAAGGATCAACAAGAGAATGATTCTATATTTAGGTATGTTGTACAATTACAGCCAAAAAACCTTAAAACGAGGCCGATTGTGTTCTAAGTTTCTAACTATAAGGCTATATTTGAAATATGAGATTTGAGATAAGTTTAGAATTTAAAATATCTCAAATTCTCAAATCTCATGTTTGGAGAATAATGGATAGGATTTCAAACTCAATCTCAAACTCCCTCAAATCCTCATTTCATGGAAATACTGATTCTCAATCAAAATGGTGGGATTTGATCCCATCCCAACACCAACCCCAACACCCCCCCCTCCCCCTTCCCCCCCTCCCGAAAAAAAACCCCTTTTTTCTCAAAATTTTAAAAAAATTAATTTTAAGTATATTATAAAATATTTAAATTAATTTTATTCTAATCTAATCTAATCTTAACCTACACTAAACATAATTTTAATTTAATCCTAAGTTTTATCAAATATGAGACAGTAATTTTCTAATCTAATCTATTCCATTCTAATGACACGTACCAAATGTAGCATAGATCAAAGTCACAGAACCGTACATGGCAATTCTCTTTACGTCTTGCTTGACTTGGCAATTAGTGGGATTTGGATTCTCTACCCATCTTTTTTTGTTAATCTTTTAATTAGATTGTAACACATGGCACAAACAAAAATAAATGGTCCAGATCAAATTAATTTCTCTCTCCCATTTTTTCTCATTATCCCTATCTATCATTTTCTCCCATTTGAATGACATTACTCTTTGGATTCAAGGGGTTTAAATGCCCATTTCCTAGTTCAGCTGCAAGCCGATCAGCCCATTCACTTTGGGCAGGCCACCAAAACATGTTTGCACATGTCACAATCTCTGGGTAAGCTGTTGGCAGTGCCCTGAACACAAGCAAAGGGATGTCATCCTTATTATACTCATCATATATTACATTGCATTTTAAAACCCAGATATAAAAGTATATTAAAAAAAAAAAAAAAAAAGAACCCGATGAATCAATTTCTGGGACAACCCTGAGACCATGAGCCTGACCAAACTCAACAACATTTTTGATATCATCAGGAGGTGAACACATATTTTATCAATGGTGTAAGTAGTGGACTTGGATCGAACAGGTGGTTGACATATATTTTATCAACTTGCTTGTCTGTGTAAGTGTCTATGCCTTTTGTTAATGGAGCTGTGCTTGAATGCTTGAATGACAGGGCTTCAAGTTTGGCCTTTTGTTGATGGAGCTGTGTTTGAATGCTTGAATGACAGGGCTTGAAGGTTGGTGATCTGGGAGAAAATGACAGACTTGGAAAATGGGATGAAATGACATCGTTTTATGATAAAAAAAATGGGAGAGAAAAATTGATTTGATCTGGACCATTCATTTTTGTTTGTGCCATGTGTTGTAATCTAATTAAAAGATTAACAAAAATAAGATGGGCAAAGAATCCAAATCCCAATTAGTGACCTAAAAAAGTGCCATGCCAGTCCAGCAATATACAATACTTATATAGGAGGTAAGTCATTAATTATCTGTCCCAGTTCCATAAGTGGCAGACTATAATTAGTTCACTTTCAGCATATGTAACCGTCAATTGCTTGTACACCGTCCTTGGATTCTAATTGCTGCAAATTTCACTACCTTTTTTGAGGATTTAGTTGAGCCCTTTTTTTTGTTGGTTCCCCTATATAAGACCTTGGCTTCAAGCCTGCATTACCACTACAAAACTTAGCCATTTTGCATCTTCCGAATTAAGGGCGAGTCATTTGTCTACTCTTTTTATTTTATTTTTGACGAATAAAAGATTAATTTAATTGACAGTACTACATTAATTCTTCAAAAATCATTTGAGCCTTCAAACATGTGAGATAAATTTAGAGTTAACAGTTTTTTTTTTTTTTAATTCCAGGAACCCTTGATATAGTGACTATATTTTATTGTTTGAAGCTACTCAATTAATTCGTTAGCAGCTATGGCTCCACCCTCTTTTGAATCAACTGTGTACAGGTACATCTCATAGATTGGTTGTAAATGCGCAGAGCCCATATCAATAGTTATCATAGTAAAATTTGAGTTACGAGGCCTGAACATGAGGGGCATTAAGACCTTTTTCCCTTTCCTAGCTAGTTAAATGGGCTACTTTTCATTCTCTGCCCCCCATTAGACCTTAGATTATTGAGTTGTCTTGTTGTATATTTAGCATTCTCTCACAAAAGTTTCACAATTTGGCCGAGTAATTATTTGTTCTTGAAAACAGCAATGGTTATGAAACATACGCCAACATCAACTGGGATGAGCTTGGATTTGGTTTGACTACAACAGATTACATGTATGTAATGAAGTGCTCGAGCAAAGAGAAATTTTCTCAAGGACATATTACAAAATTTGGGAACATAGAGATGAGCCCTGCAGCTGGAGTCTTGAATTATGGACAGGTAAAACAACCCATCAGAAAATGCTATAATATTAAAACACGAATGTGATTGTGAATTTAGCTGAACAGGATGATGTAACTTAGTGACATGAATATTTGGTAATTTTAGGGACTGTTTGAAGGGCTAAAGGCATACAGGAAAAAGGACGGCAGCATTCAGCTCTTTCGGCCAGATGAGAATGCTCTGCGCATGCAAATGGGTGCTAAGAGATTATGCATGCCATCGCCTTCTGTCGAGCAATTCGTTGAGGCTACAAAACAAGTTGCCCTTGCCAACAAGCGTTGGGTATTGGAATTCTTTCTCTCAAATCCTGTTCATTTTCATGCATCTGATTAATCATGAGACTTATATATGCATTGGACTGAAACATAGGTGCCTCCTCATGGAAAAGGATCACTATATCTTAGACCTCTGCTCGTGGGAAGTGGGCCAGTTCTCGGTATCGGCCCAGCTCCTGAGTGCACTTTCCTCATATTCTCTTCTCCAATCGGAAATTTTTACAGGGTGCGTCACATTCTTCAAGGAAATATATTATCATTACTACATTCTTCAAAAAAAATAAATTGATATATATTTTTTTATTTCCTGACACCCTTTCAACGTTAGAAAATTACCGATATCAGTCCAAATGAAATTGAAAATAAATTGTTATTACTCTTCAGAAAATAAAAACATTCAATTGAAACAGTCTTATTTTCTAATCACAGGGTAAGGAATCCTTGAAGTTGTTTGTGGAGGATAATCTCCACCGTGCTCATCCTAGTGGAACCGGAGGCATCAAAAGCATCGCCAACTATTCTGGGGTAATGTTTTGCGTATTGATATTGATGATATTCACCTCATTAATTTGAGTTGATCTAATCTCAACGCTACATTGAATCAGCGTTTCTGTTCCTAATTATTACTTTCATATTGTTGCAGGTTTATGAAGCGGTATCTCAAGCAAAAGCCAAAGGCTACTCCGATGTCTTATTCTTAGATGCGGCGACCGGAAAATACGTTGAGGAGGTTTCTTCTTGTAATATTTTCATTGTCAAGGTAATTAGTTATGTCCCCTTTGAAATACAAGATTAATTATAGGTCAATCTGCAAACAATGAATATAAACCTTTGCCTTCTCTCTTGCAGGACAATCTTGTTTCAACTCCTTCAACTCATGGAACTATTCTGCCCGGAATCACCAGGAAAAGCATCCTTCATTTGGCTGAGGATATTGGTTTTCAGGTGATTATCATAGATTAGAATTCGAAAACAAAATGTTTTAACTCAATGCCAAACAAAACATTGAGGACACACGTTTTGCCAATAATGTTCAGGTAGCAGAACGCGATATCCCCATCGAGGATTTGATGAATGCAGATGAAGTTTTCTGCACAGGAACTGCAATGGTTGTGACCCCAGTTCGCTCTGTTACCTACCAGGATAAAAGGTACAAACAATAGTGCCACTAAATATTTTGCGATTATTACTAACATATTTCTCTTATTTTTATTCTAACGAATGGATTATGTCACGCATGCAGCGCTGAATATACAACGGGAGAAGACTCGGTGGCACGTAAACTTCACTTACTGCTCACAGGAATTCAGACCGGAATTGTTGAGGATAAAATGGGTTGGACTGTCCAAGTGGATTAACCAGCTTTTTCTCCTGCCTCGCTAAAATTATGGACAAAATTTAGAAAATAAACTATATACATATATTGTAACTGCGTGCAATAATGGGGTGATTGTTTTATCCATATAAAGTTTGTACAGCCCACCTCTTTTAAGCACATTTTGTTTGCAAACCCCACCTCTTTTAAGTACAGTGTGTTAGAATTTCCTAAGTTCTGGGCTTTAATTGATCCAGAGTTCCAGAACTTGTAATGGCTTTTGTTGTTGTTGTTGTTGTTGAAGAGCAGACCTTTTAATGTTTGAAAACGAGTTGAACTTTTAATTTAATTGAGTTGCCTTAACTCCACTATGTTCACATGATAACTATGTGAGTAAAATGAAGTTCTCAAAAAATCAACCTAAAAGTCAACTAAAAACAGTTATGTTATTATATATTTTTATTTATCCAAATTCATTATTTATATAATATAAAAACTAATTTGTTACTGTTACATTATCAATACATTAACTCATGATTAATGTAGTCACTATAAATAATCATATTATGTCATTTGGACAAACTATTTGGATAAATTTTTGGAAAGCATGACATCATATTTTGTTGAGTCTAAATACAATAAGGGTAGAGTAGGTAAAATGTCACGATGGATAATTTGCACTTTTATGTAAAAAGATGCTTGTATAGGCTATGTTTGTTTCGGGGGACGTGGGGTGGGATTAGAAAAACTTTTTCTCAATCCCACTCAAACCCACGTTTGGCCAAAAGATGGAAAGGGGTATTTCTCTTTCTAGGCCCACCAATGCATCTTCCTCTCTTTCTTTTCTCCCTTCTTCCTTTCTACTCTCTATCTTTCTCTCTCACCACCATTACCACCAATCTCTGATCTCTCTCTTTCTCTTTTTTTTTTTGTTAATTTTTTTTAATGATGGTGTGATGTTCATCTAGTTGAACCCAACATCATTTGGGTTTTAAACCCAGATAAACATTATTTGGGTTCCGAACCTAAGTGAACATCATTTAGGTTCTAATTGAACTTATATGATGTTCATCTTGGTTCAAAACTGAGATGAACATGATGGTTAATGTTGATGTTTGATTGATTTGATTAGGATTGATGTTTGATTGGTTCATCTGATCTGATTGGTTCGACTAGGTTTGATGTTTGATTGGTTTGTGATTTAATGTTTGTGGCTTGTGGCGAACCTTGTTTTTGATAATTGATGAACTCGTGGTTTGTGGTTTGTGATTTGTGGCGAGTCCTATTTTTGATGATTGATGTTTGATTGATTTGACTATTTTTGTGACTTGTTGTTTGATGATTGTTTGACTAGTTTTGATGTTCAATTGGTAGATTATGTTATTAAGATGAAACCTGTTTTTTATGATTATTGAACTTCATCTAGGTTCAACGAATGTAGATGAAGAGTTTGAGGCTGAAGACAACAGAGATTCATAAGATTGGATATCCATTGTTCATCTAAGATCCAATCTGGCGGAGGATGGACAATGAAGATCAAATTTAGTGAATTTTTTTTTTCATATTTTAAAAAATTAATTTTAATTTAAGTTATATAATAAAATATTTAAATTGATTTTATTGTAATTTGATCTCAACCTAAACCAAACATGAGAAGATAATTTTTTAATACAATCAAATTCAATCCAATCCTAATCCCTTCCAATCTTATTATCACTTTCAATCTTAATTCACGTGCCAAACGTAGACATAAAGCCATATATATTTGCATGCATTATGGTTAACTCAATATAGATCACCTTAAGGCCTTGTTTGGTGAGTATGATTGGATGAATGAGATTAAATAGGAATGGGTATGATAGGATATAATTAAATGAGATTGGATTGAATTAAATTAATAACATATGTTTGATATAGTTGGGTTTGGATTATATTCGATTAAATTAATTTATAGTGAATCGGTTATTAAATAATTTATAGTGAATTAATTTTTTAATTTTTTTTTAAATAAGTACTGAATTAATTTTTAAATGCATTAATATAAATAATAAATAAAATAAAAAATTAATTAAAAATTTCAAATGGGTGGGTTTCACAACTCCCAAAAAAGTTGGATCTGACGGTGGGACCCACGTGATTTTTTCCTTCCAACCATGCGCCAACGGCAGCATGGGCAGGATAGGAAAATTACCTTCCCCAATGGGCCCTGAAGAGTTTCAGTTTCTACTTTATACAATCAACTTTCTCTCTCTCTACTTCCAAAAAAAACTTTCTGTGTGTCTCTCTCTCTCTCTCACTCTCTCTCATAGTTGGGTGCAAGCAAAACCATGGCCAGAGCAAGTATTTGTGTCAGAAAATGGGATCAACCTTCAAGAATCGGATCGCTTTTCAACCAGGTATGTGCCTCATTGAGATGGAAATTATAAGATCTTTGTATATTTTCAATTTCTTTGTTTAGTTATTATTATGATTTCATATATCTTTGGTTGAATTTTGCTGAGACTCCATCGTTATTCTACAAAAAATTTGTGATCAGTACTGAAGCTATGAATTCGATATTCACTTTTTTTCTTTTTCCCTCTCATTTTATCTATCTTTAAAATGTTGGTTTGATTTTGTGTATATATATTCACCATTTTTCCCCTCTCATTTTCTCTGGCTTTGGAGTGTCGGGTTTGCATCAAAAGAATAATTCTCAGTTTTATGTTCTATACAAGCAAATTTTCTCATTTTTAAACTCATAAAAAAAAATAATTCTATCATTTCTTGTTGATATTTACAAAGAAACTCCTCCTAAAATTTATTAACAATAATCAGAAACTCTTTTTACGTTATCAAATTTGACGAGAACCACCCATATATCCAAGGCAGGCTTTTTTTACCCCCCCTCTTTTTTTGACAAATTTAATTAGAACCGCCCATTTTACCTATATTTAACCCAGAAAGAACGTATGGTAGTTATTATTATCATCTCTTTACTTAATTTAAGGTTGAGAATTAGAGTTCTAGACATCGTTGATTTTCTTTGATTTTTTTTGGGTATAAGTTTGTTAACAAAATAGTAGCCCAACATGCAATGCATGTACCCAACTATGTCCGATTGAAAATAAAACAGCCGTTAATTTTTCATTCTTCAATGAGCTAGATGGATCTCAAGATTAAGTTTTTACAAATTATAGAGCTCAAGATTAATTAGTAACTGTTTTTTGTCACACTAATATGCTTCGACTGGAATTATTTTGTGTCTGTTTTTCATTTCCCTTCTTGACTACAGTTAAGAAATCGGTCCCGGTATGCAGCTTCTGTCCAAACATGCCTGCCTAACACTGACAAGTAAGTTTCAAAAATATATATAGACAAAAATCATACGTCGAGTAAAACAAAAATATATCATACGATGTTATTATTGCCTTGGACCAGCTTATTGGACTAGTACTTCATTCAGTGTCAATAAAACCCACACATAAATGATGCGATACCTACATATTGCAGTATCGCATGGCCCAAAAACAAACATGTTTGCAGTGTGCTCTGGTGTGTATTATCTGGACTTGTGAAAACTGATGTCATAATTTAACCCAATTTACTAATGTATAATATGATATCACTCACATATCACCTTCTAATATAGTTTATAATGGAAAGAAATTATTCATTATGACAATAATTTAAATTCAATTGAGTATATATACATATATATATTCTAGTGAGGAATTGTTATAATACACGCACTGTAAATATCACTATTGAAATCTAACTAATTTCATGAATTTTGATGTGGTTTTGTGCATGAATAATAAAAAGAATTAAATAAATTTTCAAAAAATTTGATTTTTTTTTTTAAGTTATGAACTATTTTTCTCAACTTTTTTATAGATGAAATATTCAAAAAATGGGTAAATATAGTTAAGAAATCTGGAAAATTTTTAAATTTATTTTAAATGTGTATTTTAATTATTTTAGATTGCATACAAACTATGTTATCAAAATATACAAAATATCATGAAACTTCATTAAAGATGCTTATTCTATTAAACGAAGGGAATTATCTTGAAATTTTATTAAAGATACTTATTGTATTAAAGTAAGAGGGTGCTCATGGGAAAATAATACCGTGTGTGTATCTCAAATTTCTTCCCATTTTGATTTTTCCTGCTCTTGAACTACAACCAGCAACGGAGAACGTGCAAATTTCAACTGGGACGAGCTTGGATTTGGTCTAGTTCCGACAGATTATATGTATGTTATGAATTGCTCTAAAGAAGAGAATAGCTTT
The DNA here is from genome assembly GCA_019925255.1 of Litchi chinensis. Classification (NCBI taxonomy): domain Eukaryota; kingdom Viridiplantae; phylum Streptophyta; class Magnoliopsida; order Sapindales; family Sapindaceae; genus Litchi; species Litchi chinensis. The sequence continues at coordinate 26,514,148 of CM034465.1, read as the reverse complement.
TCCAAAGGAGATCTGGTTCGGTTTGGAAACATGGAGATGAGCCCTTCTTCAGGAATTTTAAACTATGGACAGGTATTTTAGCATGATCATTTAATTAATTAGTGAACAAAGGTTAATTAAACCTGCATTTTTTGTCTGCACATAAGCCATATTCGGTATGTACAGCATGAATCTAGTAACGGACCCGCGTTTAGGTTCAATTGGGGCACCTACCTCACTTTGAATACGAAGAAAAACTTATTTCTTATTTATTTCATTTTATTAAAAAAAATGTATATTTTTTAATAAAATTATAAGCTCAGTGTATTTCATTATACTTTTTTAATAACAATTTCATTTTTATGTACTAGCAATAACATTATATCTCTAGGAATTCTTATTCTTTTATCAAATTATTAGATTCCATGTGAGTGTTTGTGTAAGTAGTAATATTTTTTTAGTTTGACAAACTTCTAATCAATAAACCTTAAAACCTCCTATTATTTTTTTAGGATTAAAATTGTTAATAGTTTAGTACGTTTCAATTTTTTACATCTCACATTTTTTTCTTTATATTACGAATTTTACTTAAAACATCTGATAAAACTTAATATAGTAATTAGAAGAAAATAAATTCAAAGACAAAGAATTACGTATTCTTCATGACACGTAATTAAGGGTGGGCATCCCCAACCTAACACAACAATCCAATCGACCATACCACCTTTTATTGGGTTGGATTAGGTTGAAAATCGATAAATGTTCATCCCCAGTTCTAAATCCAAGTTTTTCTCTTTCTTCTAGAAGAACATTTGCTGAGGAAGGAGATCAAAAATAAATTGTGGTGAATTGAATTTTTTATTTTAAATCATTGAATATTTATTTGTATTTATTTTATTTATAATTAAATTGTTAAGACTATAAGAGTTACTAACTAAATTTTTATGTCTTTGTGATAGATTAAATCCAATCAAATCAACTCAATCCAAATCAATCTGATTATTATTGGATTGAGTTTGGTTGCGTTGAAAAATTTATTGAGTTAGGTTGGGTTGAAAAATTTTCAACTCAACCCAGCCATATTGGGTTGAAAAAATCCAATCCGAACTCAAAAACACCTACCCCGACATGTAATATCTAATAAGATATTAAATCTTGTTGAGAAAATTTGTAGCAGTGTATTATATTTATTGTTTTGTTTATTTATTTTTAAAAATATTTTAAATGCAATTAGAGTGTAATATTTTCTAAGTCTATTGATTAGGTGGCTATTTGTTTCAATTTGATATAAACTTTCCCATACAATCATTTGAAAAATATTATGTATATTATTCTATGATGTTAGCTACTGGACGCTGTAGTTAATATTAGCAGTAGATAGGACTGCTAGGGACCTCAACTTGAAATAGAATAGTTTAATTCAACTTACTTGATAAGTATAATTAATAGGTATTCACTTATCAATAAAAAATATTTACATCATAAGTTGGATCCTAAAATTATTGTATCACATTTTATTACAATGGTTCTTCCCATACAAATTTTTGAATCTATCACTAGTTAAAAAATCGATCACATTACCTTGAAACCATGCCACATGAGCCATCCTCACCTACGATGTTGTAGACCATCACCAAACTAATTCAACCTAATTACTTTCATATAGTTCCAATCAAGGAGAGTCGATCCCCATCTCCCCCCACTTTCGCCACCCACACCACCCCTCCCCGCTCCTTTTTTTTTTTTTTAATTATTTATTATGACAGATTTGGAGTTAAAACTAGGGATTATTGGAAGGCCTGAAGGCTTATAGAAGAGAAGATGAGCAAATTCTTCTGTTCAGGCCAGAATTGAATGCCCTGCGCATGAAGATTGGTGCAGAGAGAATGTGCATGCCTCCACCAACTGTAGACCAATTTGTCGATGCTATTAAGCAAACCGTCGATGCTAACAAGCATTGGGTAATAATCTTCAGTCTCAACCATTATATATGTATATATACACACACATAAATACATGATACAAAGTTTGGTCATTAGATGAATGTACTTTGAATAAAATATATAAATCGTAATAATTTTTGGGATGTGCATAGGTACCTCCTCCAGGGAAGGGATCTATGTATATTAGGCCATTGCTATTGGGACATGGACAAGGTCTAGGCGTTGGACCAGCCTCCGAATACACGTTCATCACATATGCTTCTCCTGTGGGCAATTACCACAAGGTGCTCATTCTCTTTTAGTTTTTCAATAAGCAAAGGAAATTTTTTTCTTTTTTTTTTTAAATGAAATACCAAAAATATTCTACAACATTTGGTCTATTTACATAATAGGGTGCCTTGAATTTGGTTGTTGAGGAAAAGCTTTATCGAGCTACTCCTGGTGGAACTGGAGGCATCAAAGCCATCGTCAACTATGCATCGGTAAACAAATATATTAAAATATACATCACATTTGTTGTTTGGTCATTACAATATTTACAATCGCAGTGATTGTTACTAAGCATTATTATATTGACTATTGAGTATAACATTAGTCTTAATTACAAAAATCTTTCACTGGCTGTAGATTTTCAAAGCAATAACTGAGGCGAAGGCCAAAGGGTTCTCCGATGTGTTATTTTTAGATGCAAAAACTGGAAAATACCTAGAGGAGGCTTCTACAAGCAATATTTTTGTTGTCAAGGTCTGATTGAAGTATAATATACTAGTTGAAGAAAGTTCTAATTTATTTGATTTTAGCATCAAGTTATCAACTGGATATTGAGTATTTTGAAACAATAATTTCAGGGAAACGTCATCTCAACTCCAGCAACTAATGGAAGCATTCTTCCGGGAATCACTCGAAAAAGCACCATTGAAGTTGCTCATGTTTTGGGTTACCAGGTGACACTGATACTCTCTCTCAATGGAATTTTATCAATTCTTTTTTATTTTTTATTTCTTATTTTTTATTTTGAACAAATATTAGATATCATATTTTAATAATTGACTTTTAGTTAGTCTTACTTGTGTGATTTTATATAACTATGCAAGTGATCTTAGATTTTTCTTTTTAAAAAAAAACTAATATCCATAACTTGCTTTATTGTTTAGTAGTATTAACTTGTATCCTGAGACTATATGTTAAAATTTAAGATCATCAATAAATATATATAAAAAGGAAGAAGAAAAAGAGATAAATGAATACAAGAAAAAGAGATGAATGAATATATTCATTGGTTAATTGTGGCTTTCATTTCAACTTTTTAGGAGTTGATTGTGCTTCAATTTTGTTCAGGTCGAGGAGCGTGCTGTTCCTGTAAAGGAGTTGTTTGAGGCTGATGAAGTTTTCCTGACAGGGACTGCTATGGTTATTAATTCTGCTAATAGCGTAACCTATCAGGGTAGAAGGTATCGAATCATGCACGTGATGATAAATACTATTTGACTATTTTACTGGTTAAGTAAAATTATTCATCAATAATAATAGTTTAATATTCTTTTATAGTCATTCTTATAATCAATCCACGAGTTATTATTGATAGGTAATCTTACTCAATCAGTAAGTTAGCAACATCTAATAAATTATTAACAATCTCTTATTCTTGATCTAATTGATTATGGAATTGCTAGTTTTCTTTCCATTATCGTGGTTAGTATTTTGGGGCCTGCCAAAACTTATAAACAATCTCAATGCAGGATTGAATACAAAAAAGGAGCAGATTCTGTGGCCCACAAGATATACGAAATGCTGACAGGAATTCAAACTGGTCGTATTGAGGACAAAATGGGATGGACTCTGGAACTCAAATGAGATTCTCTACCCTTATAAACTATAATATTTTAATTAGAATATGTTTTGGTGAGTTACTACATTTCATTCGTAGATTAGACAGAAGATGGTTATGTTAATATATCATGTATGTGAGAATTCTGTTTTTTCATATATACATATATATATATATATATCGCATAATCGACAATCCCTACAAATTACATAAATTCTTATGCAAGTTGTTTAGCTTTGGATATAAATGAGATGGACGCCTAATTTATACTCAAGTCCTTAATTATATATATATTTGTACATCCAAAATAAATAAGTATTGTTTTTGCTCTCATTTTTGATACATTCTCTTTCTTTTTTAATTATTCATAAGACAATCAACTAATTAATCCTTACCAAAGAATTCAATCCCTTCCACAATTGTGATACTTGCTTCTTGAAAACAAATTGATCAAGCCAGCACATAAATTAATAAATAATTCTTTTTATTAAAAAGAAAAGAGAGTATTTCTGAAATTGGAGTACGTAACCAAAGACCACCAATTATTAAATATGATTTATTGTTAATTTTTAAAGCATATTTTGTTTAATTAAATCTTCAGAAAACAAAAAAGAAGATTTAGGGACTAAAAGAGAATTATATCTTGCGTTTAGATTGGGCGAGGAATAGTGGAAGCTTTATTTAATTAATTATTTGTGACATTTTAATTTATCGATCTACTTTCTCAGCATAAGTATTGATGCAATTCTATACTATAATTCATATGATTTTGTTGCTATACATAATCTATATGATTATAGCAAAAAAGATTATCAGTTTTTTAAAAATATTATTCTTTTTAAATCGTTAAACTTCAATAAATTAATTATATTTTTTCTTCCAAGGTATTAATTATTAACAATTATATCATAGCCAAATCATATTTCTACCATAAATTTAATTTATAATCAAAAGTTACTCTAAATAAGTTGATTATTTTACTAATAATAAAAGAGAAAAAAATATATATTAAAGAAGAGAGAAAAGAAAATATATTTATTTTGGATGTATAAATGTATATAGAATTAAGGATCTAATGCATCTTAGCCAGTCATCTCATTCAAATCCAAAGGTTAACAATTTATGTAAGAAATTGTGTAATTTTTATAGAATGTTGATTTTGCCCTTATATCATAGTGATATGACCCACTAAAAATTTGTGGCGATACACACACACATATATATATATATATATATAGTGATTTTACTATCAATATCTCCTAATTTTTTAAAGTTAGGACGAACGAATCAAATTCATTCATTGCATTTAAATTAAATAGGATAGAGAATTTATTTAAAGAAAAATAATATAATGAATAAATTTAATTGGTTAGTTATAACTGTTTAAAGTGATGAGGTATTAATAGTATAGTTACTATATATATACATATATATATTGTGTGTGTGTGTGCGTGCGCAAATTATATATAAGCTTTTTTTTTGTTTTTTGTTTTTCTCAAATAATTTTAATCAACGTTATAGCCTATAATTGTTGGATATCTTCAACCTCCAACGTGCAGCATAAATCAATTTACTGATTTGAAAAAATAATAAAAAAATAAATGACTTTGAACCTTTTCTATTTGGGCCCCCGTTTACTGTATCGGGGCTCATGCAGTTATTTATTAGCCATTCACTTTATAAAATATAATTTTGCAAAACTAGTTTACGATGAATAAAATTTCTGAGGTGTAGAAAATAATATTTTCTTAATTATTAAGAGTTTAAAGATAAGGCATAACTCAAACCATTTATCTTTTGAGGTGAATGTGAGGAAAAAATGTCTTGACTTTCATAACATTCTTATTCTTGTTGAATTAAAAACCTTACACAAGGAGTTTTGAAACGAAGATAAAATATATATATATATATATATTTAAAGAAGAAAAAAGGAAAAGAAGAAAATTAAGGGGTACTTTCATTTTTGTTTAAAGATTGGATAGTGATTGAAATCTCAAACTCAAATGATATGTTTGTATATTATTTTTTCATCTCTCTTAATTAATTTTACCTTGTTTGCTTTATAAAATTGTATGAAAATAAGTAATTTGACATATACATCCTTATCTATATTTGCAGTTAAATATTTTTTATTTAATATGATACAAATAACTACAAACAAATATTTTACTAAAAAAAAAAAACTACAAAGAAATATTTTAAACTAATTTCATATAAATGTCAGTAAGAATTTTTTTTTCATGATTAAGATATGATAAATACTGATATAGATTTTTTTTTCTTTTTTAACAAAGAAATGAAAATTTTTCAAAAATTTGCATTGGAAATTTAACATCCATTCCCATTCATGAACCCATTTAATTAAATTCACACCCTGTTTATTGTGGCCGGATATCTGCAGGTTGACAAGCAAAATTGCCAGCCATATTTGTCTTTATGTCATCAGCTAGCTGCTCACAAACCTGTGAAACACTTGATGTGTCATCGGCTGGCTGCTCACAGACAGGTGTGTGAACCATGCCAGGTTTCTTTATGCTCAACACTTGATTCTCATACTGCTGGCCAAAATAATTCCAACAGTGGACCCCGTGCCCAAATTTAATTGTTTAAATGTGCATATACTGTTTTTATTTTATTTGCTTTCATAGTTTTAGAAAGAATACCATAGTTTGATGTATTATCCTTATATAACTGATATTTGATATATCAAATTCAAGATTTTCTATTTAGTTTTAGATATTTTCAAACGATATTCCAGCGCTGTCAGATGAATTTAAAAATTGACCTTAAGATAATTAAATGTATGTTGAATGGGTGATGGAATTGACGACTAAGAATTAGGATTTATATGACAATAAAATGTATATTGAATAGGTGTAGAAAGTAATTGTATTTAATTTATTTACATTATTTTTCTTTTAAGGCATTTTTTGAATATTTTAATAATTAAAAAATTATTAAAACATCTTAAGCATGTACTATTTTTATTTTTATAAGTTATATTATAGAATTATCATATCTGTAGGGAGATATGAAGAAGATGATGAGCGAAAAAAATTAGAGAGCATAACATGCAAAAAAAGAATGATATTTTAGTAAAACCATATAAATTCTCCTTTTTATTAGGATCAATTTCCCTTTCCAACAAAAATTTAATTTTTAATTTACGTGTGGGGTTCACGTAATTTAATTCCATAAATTTATGTAAAGATCAAAATTCACAAATAATAAATTAAATTTTCTTTTCCATAAGTATGAATAGACAAAGTTGCCCTAAGGGTAATAGCCTAACACTTGATGGAAGAGAAATCATGCATATAATTAAAAAAATAAATAAAAAAGTGTTCTCATGTGGCATGGTATCCCTGTCCTACTTTCTATTAAGAAGGAGGACAAAGTTTAAGCATCATAACTCACAAAGCGTGGACAATTTTTTCACTTAATGTTAGTAGATTTCTCCCGCTTCTAGGAGTAGTATTTTAGACTTTGCGTTAGAGTCCTATCTTAGTTACTATTATGCTCGTTTTCTGGACTTAAACAAATGGGCTGGAAAAAGCCCAATAACTGTGAACATGAATGAAGGTCCAGGAGGCTCAACTCTCAGATCGCTATAGGGAGCTCGCTGAGATCGCATAACGCCAAGACAATCCAAGCACATTTCCAGTCCACTTCGACATCTATTCAGCTCGCTAGACCAGGGAGCTTGCACCAGGTGTTACCGTGTGCAGCAAGTCACCGGTTCTGCCTAATTCTTTGATTTTACGCCGGTGCCACTTGCACAGATACCAAGAAACATTTAATGCTGCGACTATACATTTAATGAAGAGAAAACTCTTTCTAAATGTAGACATATGCATGAAGAGAATAATAATTGTCTTTACAATAAACGCAGTATGATTGTGTCAGATTAGTTGAAAATAACCATAATTTGTAATGTATGTAACACTCTTTTGTATCTCTCTCCCCTCTATAAATATGAGAGATTTTTACTGTACCAACAAGCTTAACAACACTAGCATACCGTCACTCTGTCAGAATTAATTCAGAGTGACCCGTGGACGTAGGCGCAGTCGCCGAACCACGTAAAAATCCTTGTGTTTGCATTCATTCTTCCCCCTCCTCTCTTTATTAATTGCCTATCATTGTTATTCATCCACCATAACCGACATTTCTCCACTTTTATTGCGACATACCAACCTTAAACCTCATTTATTGTGCATTTATTTCAACTATCACCATTTAATTATCTTGAGAGCAGTCTGGGCCTTTGAATATCTGAGTTGACCATTTCCGGACATCGACAATTATATTTCAACAGTTGTCCGATTTAAAGTCAGAAGGTAAAAATAAATAAATAAGAAAAAAACAAGAAACTCAACATATTTATAAAAATTATAATTCCAATTTTGCTTTGTTGTTTGATTTAATCGTTAATGACTCCGTATAGTTAGAAGAAGTCTCACTTTTCCCTTTCTGTTAACTCTGTTAGTAAAAAATAGACTTTGACCATAGAAGTATGCAAAAAGACCAAACTGCCTCAGAATTATATGAAAAGGTGAGAAAATAAAAAATAATAAAAATAATTTATTAAAAAATTTTAATCTCTACCGTCCATTTTTATGATAGAGACAGAGATTCATTTTAAAATAATTTTTCAAAAAATCTTTAAATGAAAATAAAAATTGAGCACACATTTTTGGGTTTAAAACTCAGAAGATTCATCTTCATTAACGCATACACCAAACCCAAACCAACTCCAATTCATCTTTTTCACCCAGTTCATCATCTTGAACCATCATCAATGTCTAAACCTAACTCAAACCAAACCATGTTCATTTCCTTCATCCAGTACATCATCTTCAACCATCATCAATGTCTAAACGATCGTTAACCCTCAAACGCTAATAATCTCTCCTCTTTCTTCCACATGAACCACCATCAATAGATCATCAACATCAATATCAACATAATTTTTTAAAACAAATTTAAAAAATTGAAAAATGAAAAAATTGGGTTTCATTTTTTTTTTTTAATATAAAATGAAAAGTGAAAAATCTCTTTCTTCATTTTTTATCAATGAACACCAAATCAAAAGTGAAAAATCTTCTTCTTCATTCTTCTTCATTTGTCATCAATGAACACCAAATCAACAATAAAAAACAATCATATTGCATTTGAAAAATAAATTGAAAAAAAAAATCCAAATTCATCACCTCATCCTCAAAAAATTGAGGAAAAAAAAAAAAAAACTAAAAAACGTTAGGTCTCTTTCGTCCAAAAGGAGAGGTTTTTCGGCGAAAGAGACCCAACGGTCTCCATTGCGTGGAGACTAACATCAGTCTACTGGCGATGAAGGCCAGTTTTGGTCTCCATGCGATGGAGACTGTTGGATTTCCTTAAAGGGGTCTCCGACTCAATGTGACTCTTGAAAATGGAAGAAGAAGAAGATGTCCTCCATGCCGATCTTTGGTTTTTGATGAAGAAGAAGAAAAAGAAGATGATGATGATGATGATGAAAGAAGAAGAAGAAGAAGATGATGATGATGAAAGAAAAGAAGAATGGAAAAAAAAGAAGATGGAAAAAGCAAATAGATATGGGACGGTCAAATGGAAGAAAATATAAGAAAGTGAATAAACCTTTTTTTTTTAAAAAAAAAATTGTTTTAATTTTTTTATCTTATAAATAATTTTTTATTTTAATTTTTTGTTTGGAGATGACATTATTTTTTAAATATAATTTAATTTAATTAATTAAGGAATTAATATTATTATTTTATTTTATTTTACTTGAACACTCGGTTCCTTACCAAAATTCTCGCTCTTTAAGCTGTATGTGCTAATCTCTAGAACCGATCAGGAGATTAATCACTCCTTAGAAACTCATCGGAATACCAGCAGTCATGACACTTACGGCCCTAACAAGTCCTCTTGGCTCAAATGGGACTAACTGGTCAGACTGGCCTCTTTCCATTTCCAGAAATAACCCATAAAAAAAAAAGTTCACTGGATTAAGACTAAGATACCGGAGAGAGAGAATAAAGATAAAGAACCAGGTGAGTTTTTTCCTTATCTTAGTATTTTGAGATTCCTTATATTGCTATTTCAGGTGTTTCAGATAGAAAGGAGAAGTTTAGCCACAAAACATAGTATATTACTTTTTTGATATTTCAAGCTTGAGTACAACGAAGAGACGAAGCCATTTTATAGGGGAATGACTTGATTACAAGACAAACAAACTGACATCACACGGTAATGATAAAAGGAAAAACATCATCATCAAACTGAGATAAGTACAAACTTTAATTATGACAGACATAATAATTAAAGATAATCAGACCCACATCATTATTAACTTGAGCACACTAGTTGATCGGTGAAAAGCAAACGATAAGAAAGCATCTGGTAATAGTGACCACAATGATGAGAGCATCTGCAAATAGGAACTGCAATAATGATAGTCACCTAGTCTGAAAATGATAGGTTGCAATTGACATGATCTTCATCTTCGGAATCTGTTGCACCACAAATACGACAAGGCCAAATGCGATGCATGTATTCTTCATGATCAGGACAAGTGGTAGTGGAAGTACAGGCTGGACAAAATGCTGGATCAATGGTGGGAGAGTGATCATCAGATAAGGATACAGTAGCAAATCGATCAATATCTGATGTACTGGGACCTGCTTTGTCTTTTTTCTTCTTTTTTCTGGTATGTTGTTTGTCTTTTTCATAACTGCTTTTTGCAGCATCGAGATCCTCTTGTTGCCATGATCCTGGTTGGGTGTCTGGATAAAACCAAACGGGAAAGTCTTCTCGGGTGGAAAAACGTGAGACAAGAGAGTCAACATACTGATCCTGAGCTTGGGAAAGATTGTCAAGATAAGATTTAGGAAAAGTGGACCAGAGAGTTGGATCAGTAATGGATGGATAGAGCTCATCTGGAATAAGTTGATTTTTTTCAAAAATCTTTTTCTGGATAGGTCGGATTCTTGCAGCATAATTGATATTTCCATCAAAGACTGGGATATGGTTTTGTTCAATTATGGAGATTTCTGGTTTTGAGAAATTAACACCATCGGACCTGACAAAGTAAGGATGATGGAAGACAAGGACTGACCAATGCTTTGGATGAAGAACTTGTGACCATAATTCCCATGCATGAAGAGATTGAAATCTGGTGAGGAAATCGGGAAGAAAACTGTTGAAGTTTTCAGAGTCATGACCCCATGTAAGAGCCTGTTTAAAGAGATCATTGGGTAGTTCTAGGGCAAAGTGATGAAGATGTTTGAGACACCAAAGGAAGTATAACAATTTGATAGGAAACACAAAATAGAGAAAATGTGACTGGGTAAGAAGATGAATAATCTTAGCAAAAGGATAATCAGGATGAACACAAAGAGTTTTAAAGAAAACTTGACCATGGGATAACACACAATTATACTGGTAAGAAAACATTAATTCTTTAATACGGGCTGCTGGAAAATTAGATCTGAGAAGATCTGAAAACTCTGAAATTTCTAAACATGGAGGAGAAGAAGATGAAGAGGGTTGAAACGTAAACACAGGAAGTAAAGCTGACACTACTGGTGCTGTTTAGATTGGATGAGAGAGATGATCTGCAAGAAAGTTTTGTGTACCTTTGATATGTTTTACTGTAAAAGAATATTTGCTGAACCATTCAGACCATCGGAGAAGAAATTGGTGAGGTAATTTTTTCTTATGGAACTGGAGCATTTGAGAGAATGATTTCATGTCAGTCTCCACTATAAAGTGATGACTAATGAGATGAAACTCAAATTTTTCAATAGCGTATTTGACTGCTAAGATTTCCTTGAAGGTTGAATGATAATGGAGTTGATTGGGTTTGAAACTACCACTCTGGTAAGCACATAGTTGTCTGATGCCTTGCTCTGTCTGTTTAAAAAGGACTGCTCCCCAAAACTTTTCACTGGCGTCTGTCTGTAAAATTCTTGTGCCTGTGGAGGGGATGTGTAGTGATGGAAGATGTTGACAAGCTTGCTTGAGTTTTTGAACTGCTTGGGTTTGTTCAGAACTCCAAGGAGGAGGATGTTTCTGCAGTAAGGCTGATAATGGTTTGGTGAGAACTGCAGCATTGGAGATGAAAGGTCTGACATAGTTGACAAGACCAAAGAACTGCTGAATTTCATGTTTGGTCTGTAACTTATCAGAAAACTTGAGAATCTCTTGGCCAATATGGGGCTGAGGGTGAAAATTTCCTTTAGAAATTTGCATGCTAAGAAAAACAATATGCTGTTGAGCTATTTCCATTTTCTTTGCTGAAAACATGATGCCATGATCTTTTGTGATCTGGGCAAATTGTCGGAGAAGGTGATAGTGTTCTTGCTCATTTTTGGATAAGAGAATGATATCATCTATATAGATGAGAGCACTGTGAAGGATGAGAGCATAGATCTTGGTCATGGCTTTTTGAAACAATGAAGGAGCTGTTTTTAAACCGAAAGGTAGGACTTTCCATTGGAAATGGTGATCTGGAATACAAAACGCAGTTTTGTATCTGTCATCTGGGTGAATACCTAGTTGCCAAAATCCTACTTTCAAATCAAACTTAGAAAATATGTGAGTATTTGAAAGACAAGCAAACAAAGTTTGGCGCATGGGTAATGGAAACTTATCATCTTGTAAGAATTGGTTAAGAGGTTTGTAATTGATAACCAATCTTAATTTTCCTCGAACTTGTTCTAAGTGTTTGTTGACATAGAAAGCTTTACAAGCCCATTGTGAAGTGATGGTTTCTATGAGATCTTGCTGTTGTAGCTGATAATATTCTGACCTGGCCAGAAGGAGGTGGTCAGGATTCATTCCTGAATGACTGGCTTGGTTGGATTTATGTCTTCATTCATGTGAAAAGATAGTCTGATAAAGAAGTCAGGGTTTTGCCAAAGAGGATGAGAACATTTTTGAAGGAATTCAGAATGGTTTTCTGAACAGGAATCTTGGACAAGTTGATGGTGAATAGTGGTAAAATCAATGGAAGGTTGAAAGGAGTATATGCTGAGGACAGAAGTCCAAGGTTTAAAATGTTGTTTAAACCTAAGACCATCAAGAAGAATTCGGAGTGCTTGGATTTGAGAGTAAAGATCAAATCAAAAAACAAGGTCTTTTTGGGGTAAGTGAGAACCAACAACTTTCTGAGTAATGGTGTATTCTGAAAATATTTCAAAGAGAAGAGGTTTGCTGATAAGTGACACAGTGAAAGGATTTTCATTGACAGTACAGAATCTTTCTTTGTGTGGTTTCCAGCATTCAAAGGGAAGAATATTAGGGTTCATAATAGAAGTGATTGCACCAGTATCAATGAAGGCAATGACTGGAATTGGTTTGGAATATTTGGTCGGGAAGATTTTTATCATGACTGAGGGGACAGTAGTTGGGGCTGAGTGAACAGCAAATTGGAGATGTTCAGAATGACTGTCAGAATCAGAGGTGTAGTTTTTGGATTTGATCTTTACTCTCCCACCATTGATCCAGCATTTTGTCCAGCCTGTACCTCTACTACCACTTGTCCTGATCATGAAGAATACATGCATCGCATTTGACCTTGTCGTATTTGTGGTGCAACAGATTCAGAAAATGAAAATCATGCCAATTGCAACCTGTCATTTTCAGACCAGGTGACTATCATTATTGCAGTTCCTATTGGCAGATTCTCTCATCATTGCGGTCACTATTACCAGATGCTTTCTTATCGTTTGCTTTTTCACCAGTCAACCAGTGTGCTCAAGTTAATAATGATGTGGGTCCGATTATCTTTAATTATTATGTCTGTCATAATTAAAGTTTGTACTTATCTCAGTTTGATGATGATGTTTTTCCTTTTATCATTACCGTGTGATGTCGGTTTGTTTGTCTTGTAACCAAGCCATTCCCCTATAAAATGGCTTCGTCTCTTCGTTGTACTCAAGCTTGAAATATCAGAAAAATAATATATTATGTTTTGTGGCTAAACTTATTCTTTCTGTCTGAAACACCTGAAATAGCAATATGAGGAATCTCAAAATACTAAGATAAGGAAAGAACTCACCTGGTTCTTTATCTTTATTCTCTTTCTCCTGTATCTTAGTTTTAATCTAGTGAACTTTTTTTTTTATTGGTTATTTCTGGAAATGGAAAGAGGTCAACCTGACCAGTTATTCTCGTTTGAGTCAAGAGGGCATGTTAGGGTCGTAAGTGTCATAGATGCTGGTACTCCGATGAGTTTCTAAGGAGTGATTAATCTCCTGATCGGTTCTAGAGATTAGCACCTAGAGCCTAGAGAGCGAGAATTTTGGTAAGGAATCGGGTGTTCCGCTCAAGAATTTTTTGAAAAAAATCAACTTATTCCAGATGAGCTCTGACCATCCATTACTTATCCGACTCCCTGGTCCACTTTTCCCAAATCTTATCTTGACAATCTTTCCCAAGCACAGGATCAGTATGTTGACTCTCTTGTCTCACGTTTTTCCACCCGAGAAGACTTTCCCGTTTGGTTTTATCCAGACACCCAACCAGAATCATGGCAACAAGAGGATCTCAATGCTGCAAAAAACATATATGAAAAAGACAGACAACATACCAGAAAAAAGAAGAAAAAAGACAAAGCAGGTCCCAGTATGTCAAATATTGATCGATTTGCTACTGTATCCTTATCTGATGATTACTCTCCCACTATTGATCCAGCATTTTGTCCAGCCTGTACCTCCATTACCACTTGTCCTGATCATGAAGAATACATGCATCGCATTTGGTCTTGTCGTATTTGTGGTGCAACAGATTTCGAAGATGAATATCATGCCAATTGCAACCTATCATTTTCAGACTAGGTGACTATCATTATTGCAGTTCCTATTGGCAGATGCTCTCATCATTACGGTCACTATTACCAGATGCTTTCTTATCGTTTGCTTTTTCATCAGTCAACCAGTGTGCTCAAGTTAATAATGATGTGGGTCCGATTATCTTTAATTATTATGTCTGTCATAATTAAAGTTTGTACTTATCTCAGTTTGATGATGATGTTTTTCCTTTTATCATTACCGTGTGATGTCAGTTTGTTTGTCTTGTAACCAAGCAATTCCCCTATAAAATGGCTTTGTCTCTTCGTTTTACTCAAGCTTGAAATATCAGAAAATAATATACTATGTTTTGTGGCTAAACTTCTCCTTTCTGTCTGAAACACTCGAAATAGCAATATGAAGAATCTCAAAATACTAAGATAAGGAAAGAACTCACCTGGTTCTTCATTTTTATTCTCTCTCTCCGGTATCTTAGTCTTAATCTAGTGAACATTTTTTTTGATGGGTTATTTCTGGAAATGAAAAGAGGCCAGCCTGACCAGTTAGTCCCGTTTGAGCCAAGAGGGCATGTTAGGGCCATAAGTGTCATGACTACTGGTACTCCGATGAGTTTCTAAGGAGTGATTAATCTTCTAATCGATTCTAGAGATTAGCACTTAGAGTCTAGAGAGCAAGAATTTTGGTAAGGAACCGGGTGTTCCGCCCCAGAATTTTTTGAAAAAAATCAACTTATTCCGGATGAGCTCTGACCATCCATTACTTATCCGACTCCCTGGTCCACTTTTCCCAAATCTTATCTTGACAATCTTTCCCAAGCACAGGATCAGTATGTTGACTCTCTTGTCTCACGTTTTTCCACCCGAGAAGACTTTCCCGCTTGGTTTTATCCAGACACCCAATCAGAATCATGGCAACAAGAGGATCTCGATGCTGCAAAAAGCAGATATGAAAAAGACAGACAGCATACCAGAAAAAAGAAGAAAAAAGACAAAGCAGGTCCCAATACATCAGATATTGATCGATTTGCTATTGTATCCTTATCTGATGATCACTCTCCCACCATTGATCCAACATTTTGTCCAGCCTGTACCTCCACTACCACTTGTCTTGATCATGAAGAATACATGCATCGTATTTGACCTTGTCGTATTTGTGGTGCAACAGATTCCGAAGATGAAGATCATGCCAATTGCAACCTGTCATTTTCAGACTAGGTGACTATCATTATTGCAGTTCCTATTGGCAGATGCTCTCATCATTGCGGTCACTATTACCAGATGCTTTCTTATCGTTTGCTTTTTCACCAGTCAACCAGTGTGCTCAAGTTAATAATGATGTGGGTCCGATTATCTTTAATTATTATGTCTGTCATAATTAAAGTTTGTACTTATCTCAATTTGATGATGATATTTTTCCTTTTATCATTACCGTGTGATGTCAGTTTGTTTGTCTTGTAACCAAGTCATTCCCCTATAAAATGGTTTTGTCTCTTCGTTGTACTCAAGCTTGAAATATCAGAAAATAATATACTATGTTTTGTGGCTAAACTTCTCATTTCTATCTGAAACACCTGAAATAGCAATATGAGGAATCTCAAAATACTAAGATAAGGAAATAACTCACCTAGTTTTTTTATCTTTATTCTCTCTTTTCGGTATCTTAGTCTTAATCTAGTGAACCTTTTTTTTTTATAGGTTATTTCTGGAAATGGAAAAAGGCCAGCCTGACAAGTTAGTCCCGTTTGAGTCAAGAGGGCGTGTTAGGGCCGTAAGTGTCATGACTGCTGGTACTCCGATGAGTTTCTAAGGAGTGATTAATTTTCTGATCGGTTCTAGAGATTAGCACCTAGAGCCCAGAGAGCGAGAATTTTGGTAAAGAACCGGGTGTTCCGCCCCAGAATTGGTATCAGAGAGTTTTTTGGATATATTAACAAACTACAGGGGATATTAATTATTTCTCAAACTGAGGGAGGATTTTGGATACTTGAGGGGGAAATTGGGAATGTCCCTTTATAAAATCATAGTTCGCATGCAGCTTAACATGTAGCCGCAAAGCGTTGTGGTTTTGCACCAAATCACTCTGTCTTTCTCTCTAGGCAACGCCAACACACACCATGACCATATCTCGACAAGCTGATCATGATCAGCAAGTTTCCGAACCAACCGTGAATAGGTAATTCTGATATTTGAAACTTCAATTTTTTTGTTATCAATCTTCTCGTCTTTGCTTTGCAAATTCTATTTCCTTTTACTTTCAATTTTAATATTTGTAATGAAAGCAGTACAAATGGTAAAAAGGAATTATACGCAAATGTCAACTGGGATGAGCTTGGATTCTCTCTAACCCCAACAGATTACATGTACGTAATGAATTGCTCCAAAGGTGAGACTTTTTCACAAGGTACTCTCACTCATTTCGGGAACCTGGAGATCAACCCTTCATCGGGAATTTTAAACTATGGACAGGTATATATATGCATTATTTCATTTTTGGCTTAACTAAATAAGTAGACTTCCACAATCATCACAATATGTTACCCTTGAATTCTGACATTGTTTTAGTGCAGTATCACTTTCCAGTGTAGAATCCTTAATTTTCTATCTAACACTCAAAAATCTTAGTGCAATATTATTAATTTAGATTTCAAAATCCAATACACTAAATTATTAATTTTTAAATTAATCTAATGACTGAAATTTGTGAGTTTGGATATTAATAAAATTGGGGATTCAGCATCTTATAAAAATTAGTACAGTAGTGAAACTGCTTAAGTTTATATATATGATCGATTTTGTTGTATATATATCTAGGGATTATTTGAAGGTCTGAAGGCCTACAGAAGAAAAGATGGGGTTATTCAACTATTCAGGCCAGAAGAGAACGCGCGGCGCATGAAAATGGGTGCAGAGAGAATGTGCATGCCCTCACCTACTGTAGACCAATTCGTTGATGCTGTAAAGCAAACTGTCAACGCCAACAAGCATTGGGTAACTGCCTCTCTACTAGCAGCACCTTGTAGTCCTTTATGCTATTACCTTAAATATTTATAGTGCGTTTCAGGTGCTGGTTGTTTGTACATTATTTTTGTATAGAATAGTTTATATTTGTATATAATTCCCAAATATTTCTCGCAAATTGGGTGTTTGAATTCAATAGGTACCTCCTCCAGGAAGGGGATCATTGTATCTTAGGCCTTTGCTAATGGGAAGTGGAGCTACGCTAGGTGTTGGACCGGCAACTTCATATACATTTCTTGTATATGCTTCTCCTGTGGGCAACTATTACAAGGTAGTCTTTGGCATATTATTATTATTTTTTTTAAATAAAGAAGAACCAATAGTACTCATTTACATCGGATTTGTTCTATTAATATACAGGGTATCCTGAATTTGGTTGTTGAGGAAAAGCTTCATCGGGCTGCTCCTGGTGGAACTGGAGGCGTCAAATCTATCAATAACTATTCTTCAGTAAGCATATAATTTCTATATCGATTCACAATATCTTAGCAAGTAATTTCAATTTACCTACTCTAAGGTATAACTTAGATTTTCTTTAAGGTCTTCACTCTTCCCTTGAAATCTCTTCAAATCTGTCGAGAGTCCCCTTGTAAAGGAGGTTGTTACGAAAAATTGAATCAATTACATGCACTTAAATTCTAACTATAATCCTAAAGAGATCGGGCCCTTATAGTTTACCTTCATTCAAATTGCATTAGCAGGAGCTGACCTATATGAAAACTACGGGGTCATGGTTATTGCCCTGGCTCTACACATTGTTCAATGTTTGAGTGTTAATAAATTACTTGGGACTTTTTAATGTGTACTTCTTGGCTGTAGATTTACAAAGCAATTGCCGAAGCAAAGTCCAAAGGATTCTCTGATGTTTTGTTCCTTGATGCTGTAACTGAAAAATACATCGAGGAGGCTTCTACAAGTAATATTTTGCTTCTCAAGGTAACATTACTCATAAATTCACATAGATCATGTTAAAGTATCAACATTGGTACATTTATATTAAAGCCATGGATTTCAATGTTGCAAGTGAGCTTTTCTTATACACTATAAATATTTTGTAATTTCAAACTTATGTTTTTCAATACTGTCCTTGTATATGTGTACACACTAGAACTAGTACTTTAAAAGCTAAAATTACTTCTTTTGTTTTGATCTAAAGTTTCATCTTCAGTACTGTAGCAGCAGATTCCTAATGTTTGATTATTTTCCAGGGTAATGTGATTTCAACTCCAGCAACCAAAGGAACTATTCTGCCTGGAATCACTAGAAAAAGCATCATTGAGATTGCCTGTGGTTTGGGTTACCAGGTAATATACTCTGCTATGAGATATTCAGATAATGTAAATAGAAAAACTTTGATTTTTAATGTTAACTAGTGTTTAGTTTCTTATAACAATTTATGTGGAATTGATTAAGGTTGAGGAACGTGAAATACCAGTAGATGAATTGTTTGATGCTGAGGAAGTTTTCTGCACAGGAACTGCAGTTGTTATAAATTCTGTCAACAGCGTAACCTATCAGGGCAAAAGGTATGCAAAAGCTAGCATATGTCATATATATTATTTACTGATTAAAGGGCATATACATATATATATATTTATAAAGTACGTCAACGGGTGTTATTGTGTGTGATTGATTTGAAATTATAAAAATTCTATCTTACTGATATATATATTTTGATTTTGTGTGGATGCAGAAGCGAATACAAAATTGGAACAAACACCATAGCTAGACAGCTATATGAAATGCTAACAGGAATCCAAACTGGGCTTGTTGAAGACAAGATGGGATGGACCATGGAGCTTATTTGAACTCCTGCTGTGTACTACAACAGCAAACAAATATTATAATACTCCTTTCAGGTTTTTCTTTAAAAAATTTTTATTTGATGAACCATGAGATGACATAAGATTTTTCAGTAATGGCTGAAGATTTTACAATTATTAATTTTTTAAAATTATTTATATCTGTTTTTTATTGTTTTCATGTGTTCTCCTGCTGTTGAGTGGTAGATTAATTCACACCATATGAAGTGATTTACATGGACTCTTGTTGATATGAGAAACAGCATAACGATTGTAATCACTAGTCAATAATAAATAATAAGGAGCTGAAAGTAAATTTTAACCATACATTCTTCCTTCTTAATAAAATTTAGTTTTTTTTTTTTTTTCAACCATACATTTTTGACAAATAATAGGTTTTTTCTTTTTCATTTACGTATCAGATTCTAATTAATATTGCAATTGAGATTTTCTAAACTAAATCTTAATTGAAAATATTTGGATTCCTCGAATTAGAAAATGAACTAAATTAAAATGAAAAGAGAAAACTTGATCGAAATTCAGTTTGTTGGCTTGATTCTAGTCCTTTTATCCACCCAAGTTTATATGAGGAATGAATACAGATTTATAATTAAAAAATAAAATCATAAGGGATTAATGGCTCAATGTATAAGTGTATACACATTTAGACTACTTCTCAAATCTTGTGCCAAACATCAACAACTTTGAAATGTGTTTCACATGCACAGTAATTTTGGATTTCATAGGCAATGTGAGGCTCATTGGTTCCAACTTCCAAAAGGCCTTTTCAGGAGCATCACAACTACCGTGAAATCTAGGTTTTTCTGCATCTGATTCTTCGGTTATTGAAGAAACATTAATTCAATTAGATTTTGTTTTGTCCCCCTCTTTTGGTTCACCCTTAAAAAGTTAGATGCTATCACTAATACGTGAGTTTCTTCTTTCACTTCTTATGGGTTGTCCCTCCATTTATTGTGGGTTAGCCTTTTTCGTTCTTGTGAGCTGATCATCTGGCCGCGTTACAATATTTATCGTTACTGATCTCAATGTATCATGGACTGATCCTAATCATTTAAAAAAAAAAAAAAGTATGTTAGATGCTTTTGGGGTGCAGTTGTTACAGGAAATGAGATTGAACAGGAGTTGTAATAAGAGTCCAATCCGTATTTGTTGCACCCCAAGCCCCCAGCAGCCAACTAACTCCTCTCTCCGGTGGGACAAATTTGTCCTGCCACAAATAATGGGAAATATATACATATATATATATATATATATGTATTAATTTCATTTCATTTCATTTCACTGTAGAGAAAATTTTCCTTTCATTTATCTTTATCTTTTTCTTTTATGATTTTATTTTTTTCAGATGTTTTAATTTTTTTAAAATAATTTAAATGCTCTTAAATTATTTAATTATTTATAGCTAACATATGAAATTGATTTAATATATTTTATTAAAGCATTTTAAAAGGTAATCTACTTTAAAAAATAATTTCATTAGATTAATTTAATATAATTTTATAATAATAATTTTCATGCTATTCCAAATATTAGACACAACTATATTTTATTCTATCATATACTACACCAAAGAGAAAATAATGCTATTTTTAACTACATCTATATTGCAAGAAACATTTTACTTTACTGTTTATTTTAATTCAATCTCACACATCAAACAGACCTTGTAGAGTTATTTTGTCTTGTTATCTAATTATTTTTATCTCTTCAAAAAAAAAAAAGAAAAAAAAAAGAAAATAACTAATTATTCCTACTTGTGATTTTTCTTTATAATGAAGCATAAATTATATTACTGAAGACATAGATTTGCTGGCTGGGATGAGATTTCAAATCTCTTAAACCCACCAAATTATATGATTGGGCTTAAGAAGGGAAAGAAAATTTCTTTCCTCGAGTCCACCTCTATTTTCTATCAAGGCAGGAAATGGATGGTAAATTTCCAACTCCTACTTGATAGGAATCAGGTATATATATATTTTTAAACTATGATTTCTTTATTCTAAAATATATAAATTATTTATTATAATAAACATGTTTAATATAATTAATCAAAAATATTTTTATGAGATTTATAATTTAAACATCAATTAGTAAATAAAATTTCTTCTTCTATATAATTAATTTTTTTAATTTTTCATATTTAATACATTCAAAAATTAATTTAATCTAATATATATATATATTCATTTATTCCAATCTAATATAATCTCAACTACATCAAACACATTATAATACTAATTTAATCTAATTCTATAATATTTAATCTTGCGCACCAAATGAAACCTCAAAGGTAAGGTTTTTTCTTTTCTAACTAGTTATAGTTTTCATTTTATTTTAAAAATAAATTCTTTGTAATCGTCTAGACTCATATGCTTTTCACATCATCATTTTTATGATTTTTTTTTTTTTCTGAAATCTAATTTTTATGAGTTTTACCAACCACCAAAATATACCAAATCACAAATGAATCATGAAAAACTAATTTTAAGATTACTGGTCATGTTTGAAATAAGTATCTGTCTAATAATTGAATAGATATATCATTTAAAGAGAGTCATATCATTTATATAAATATTTTGATTTGTTATTTGAAAGTACTGAGCACTCTATTAAGGTTTTGGAGGCAACTAAAAGAAACACACGAAACTAATTGAGCATTTTTCGTTGAAATTTGCATTCCGTCAACTCATCTAGAATATCATTTCATATACCAAGTGATAGTTTGTTAAATATTTGTGTGTAATTTTTCAATTTTTAAGATTATATCTGTTAATCTTGTGTTAATCTTTAAATTTGAGAAGTTAAAATGAATGTTTGCATTGTTTACACGCGTCTAATCCCACGGAATCTTAAAAATATTTTTTGAAGAATTTAGTATTTGTAAAATATCAATTACAGTCTTTTTTATGTATATTTTATTAGATTATTAAAACTTAAAAAATGTATTAGTACTTTTCTTAAAATTTAATTAAAAAAGAAAAAGGAAAAGGCAGTAGAGAGAAAGAATAAGTGACTTCTATTAAATATGGTGAAGACTGAAGTGAGGATATTTGTGGCTGCTTGCTTTGTCCACTCATATTCAAGTTTACTGTCAGAAACTTGAACTTATGTGTTGAATTATAAGAATTGGTTTTGCTTTGATGACCCTCAGAAGTTTGTCCGGAATTTGAGAAAGTTGTATAATTTTTGGCTTTGTAAATGAGTTAGCAAAATATTCTTGAATCCGTCAACAACTCGATCTCACTTGATTCAACAGGAGGTAGTGATTCCATAATTAACAGGAAGCATTGGGGCCAGCAGCAAGAGCTTTGTAATCTACTTCCTCGTTGGAGCATCAGGCTTGTGCCACCGTTGCACCACAGGTCAATAAAATAATTGGGTTGGTGATCAAAGACATACTGAACCGGGTAGATAATGGTGTCAACAAAATGACTCTAACCATTGATAATTATTGCGGGACCTGTCTGGGGTGAATTCCAGTTATGTGCCTAATTATTCTTCCATTGTTCGCCTTAATGAAACTGTTAAATTATAAAAAATAATAAAATTAATAAATCGAATGAGAATACAATCTGAATACAAGTAATTCGTACATCAATTTTGGTCCTTAATATTGTTCAGATGTGTTACGAACAAATCATTCCAACTATCTGTAAGCCCTGGCAAGCACCAATGCATGCAATCATCATGTTTCTTTCCACCGGCTGTCGAGGGATGAGCATCTGCTCTGAACTCACTCATACGTGAAATGTCCAAAATACTAAAATCAGACCCCTTCAGGGCCCCATACAGGTGCTGATTCACCAACCGTTCTTCCACATTTGTTCCATTATTTTTCAGTGAGAAGAGTTCTTCAACCTGAAAGTGATGCAAGGAATTAAAACTACTAACCTTAATAGTAGAGTGTAACAGAATTGAAAAAAGGCACAAACATTTATAACAGATAACTCAGTTATCGATTCATTCTACAGTAGTAGACAAGTTGTGTTCCAATTAACAGATTTACATTATTCAATCAGAGAACATAATATGTGACTCACTTCCTCTGACGACAAAGGCTGCTGCCTTTGACAAGAACCACCTTGATCCCAGTCACCTCCTTCAAAATGTCTTGGAGACTGGGTACGAAAGACTTTGATTGCACCTGGACGTGCAGTTTTGTCCACAAAATGTATCTGTCATCAAATCACAAATACTATAAGAGAAAATAGACATAGCCCTATGTTAAGATACTCAAGAGTCATTACTTTACTTCCACTAATATATTTGATCCTGTCAGAAGTGGTCATTTTTAGTATCAAACTGGCTATACCCAAATGTTAACTCATGCTAGAGCATGTAGGATCATGAAGGGCTTTGACAGCAGTTAGAGGAAGTCTTGCTAATGAGTTATTCTAAATTGGGATATATCAAAAAGAATAGATGAGACTGATGACATTTTAACAGAGTTTTGTCATCAGTAGGGCCTTGACAATGGTTAAGAGGAAGTATTTCTAATAAGTTATGCAAAATTGGGAAATATCTAATATAGAAAAGATTGATAACATTTTAACATAACGTCATCATCAAAAGGGCTTTGACAACAGTTAGAGAAAGAATTTCTAATGAGTAATGCAAATGCAAAATTGGGAGATATCAAAAGAAGTAGCCGAGACTGATAACTTTTCAACAGAATTTGGTCATCGGATACATGTTTACTTGGGTAAGTGACTTTCTTTTTATTTTTTCCTTTTTCTAGAGGGTAAACAGATTAGCCACTGTCATCCCATTCTAAATTGCTTTGAAGATTATGCCACCCAGATTCTTCAATAAGTGAGATTTGAATGTTGTTGAATATTATAACATTGTATGCATGTAAAAGTAAAAAATCTCAAATTAAAAGCTAGTAAATAGCCAGTTCCTACCAAGACTTCACTATATAAGATTATGATGTCCTATACGAACTAACTAAAACAGAACAATTCAATAACATACCGTGTGCTTTAAAACTTCCTTCAGACCAACATCAGGAGGAACAGGAGGGATTACAGGCTGATCCTGCTTAAAGAAAAGCATCGGTGATTTTACAGGGTCAAATTTTGAAGGAGCCCACCACCTATCAACAAAAGCCAAATTTGGTTAGCAAATCAGCTGCGCAATATAAATTGTTCTTAATAAGAGCAAGAACAAGAACAAAATATGAGATTAGCATAAGTAGGAAAAGGTTGCATGTTGTCCATAACGGCATAACCTATATTAATTGCATTTCAATATCAAGTGTATCATCTCATTCAGCAAAACACGGGCAATATACCACACAATACTTCCACGTAGAGCCAAAAACTTAAAACAAAACGCAAAAGTGCCAATCACTATAATATGATTAATATCCCAGAAAGCGAAGGTCGCCCATCAACTTTGGTGCTCTAAACTGTTACACAAGTAGATTCTGCAACCATAGCTACAAGCTCCCTTGACAAAGCTTTCACAAACATGTTTTTAATTGCTACCACCATTTAGAAAAACATAAAATGCAACATCAATATCCACAGGGACAACGGCCAATGATATTACAAACAAAAATAAGTTTACCAATGTCCCGTGTTGAAGATTAAAATATCGTGAAAGCTTGGCGCCTTTGCCCACGTGCCTTCTGGAACATCAATATCTACTCTGTAGCCCTCTTTATATCCAAGAGCTTCCAACTCACCACCATTAGCATTTGCTGACCACCTGCATTACAAGAAGAACAAGCATAAGTTAAATGGAACACCAACATCAAAAGCATTTGTACTTGATAACGAATCGTGAACCAAATCAACTTAACAACTATAAATTGCTTAAATCCATAATCCAATAACACATAATTTATGAATATCTGTGCAATCTCAAACACATGTATTAGTTTCCTTAACAAATGCTTTAACAAACCATATTTCACTGTCATTACGTACCTACTCATCCTACTAAGCAAATACTAAACATTGTTAAACAACATAAAAAAAAAGTGTAGAAACAATGGTCTAGCTTACCTACCATAACGCGCCAAAAGATTGGTCCGATGATAGGCAATAGTGAGGTTATATTGAAGAAAGGTAAAGCCGCGATCAGCCCCAGCAGGTCGCCACTTCTTTACTTCCTTTGACACGCTTTTCAGGGTGCAAAACAGTGACACAAACATGTTCCTATTCAAGGAGTCACCCACAAACCCTGCACTGTGGAATACTCATAAGATGTACAAAACAAACAAAACCCAGATGACAAAATCAATCACCCATTACTATTATGCATACCGATGTTGGTGTGGCTGAAAGTGCGGAGAAAGCGGAGGGGATCGAGAGGTTGGAGAAGACAAGCGTTGGGTTGCCAGCGCCAGTTGGGGATGTGAGGGGCGTTGGATTTGTTATTGAGAAGACAGTTCCACCCTTTGAAGATCTCCTTACAAGTGGAGTCGTATCTATGATAGGAACTGAAGTTGGAGTCGTAGATCCACTGGCCGTCCGAGTAGTTGCAGGGCTTCGATTTGTCCGGGGGTTGGAAAACATGCTTGCCAGATTCTGAAGAAGAAGAAGAGGAGAAAGATGCCTTGCGGGAAAGCGAGAGGAGGAGGAAGATGGAAGTGAAAATGACAAGAGAAAGTAAAGGAAAGAGAGTGAGTTTTCTTGTTTGGTTCTGCTTTTGCTGCCCTCTGTTACTTCCCATTGAAGACCCCGGACTCACTTTACGCACTCTGAACTCCAATTCGCTCCTCTTCTATGTATATACACACAATTACTGAAACACTATCTCATCTAATCAAGAAACGAAAAATTTATTCACATCTGCTGCTATTCAGAGATGTCGGTATATAGCAAATATGTTTCTATTTTTTTTAATCATTTTTAAGCTTACTTTTTCCATTTTCGTTTTCATTATTATTTTGCTTTCTTGGTCCATTTTAACACTAAAATTCAAGTTCCACAGTGGATATTTTCAAATATGTGTAGGAAATTTTATATCCAAAAATAAAAAATATGTGAATGAAGTGTTTTTTTTTCCCCTTTTATTGTAAAACATCGTCATCTTCTGCTAATGAAAATAAATTAATTGGATTTTTTATTGACAAATAAATTAATCATGCCAAGAATTTCTTTTTATAACTTTCTAAAATAATATAACAATACAACTCAATTTAAAACTGGATCTCTCCCAACCTGTGTCAATACTGAATATAATTTGATCTTGTCGAGACATAACAGAGGTTGATTATATTAAATGATTGTTCAATGTTTATAATCCCAAAGTGTAGTCTCTAAAACTTTCAGGAGGAGTCTAAATGATAAATAATTAAATAAATATAGATAAAAATTCTTTTCTCCTTAATTCATTCTTACTAAATTCGTTCTTATATAATAAATTTAATACCTCAGTTATCAACCGTGACATATATGTTATAATATAAGCAATTGATGGGGAGTGAGGGAGACCACAGCTTTAACTCCCCATAAACTGGTTTAGTTCGATTAAGCTTCAAATATAGTTCTTAACTTGAACACGTAGACAGACCATAATGTATAGGTATCTTGAAATTGAGCATATAATACTGTTGTATGTTTCTAATCCAATGGAAAGCATGGTTCCTGCAAAAGGACCCTCTTATTCCAACTTACAGCACAAAGTTTAGAAATTTATGTCAAATATAACAGGCAAGTTTAACCCACAGCATTCTCACCATTGTTGAAATCAATCAGAGAGCTACTTGTTTATCTGAATTCTTATCAACTAAAACCCAGAGAAAACAAAATTTTAATGTCACTGTTTTGAGTAGCAAATTTTATTAACTGAAAACAAGATTTATGAATCCTCGAATTGCAGTGTTATAATGGCGAAGGTTCAAGGATCAATAGGCAAAAATGCAAAACAATTCATGCAAGTCTAGTAACAACCAACAATCACACAGAGACAGACGCCTGCCAAACTATACTATGAAACTACAGTGTAAAATTCCCAGCACAGATAATGAAACTACCTACACAACCATTTCTTGCCATCTTAATATACAGATACACAGACAGATGATAAAGCCTCTGTAAAGGTCTCAAAGTCTACCCTAGTCCAGTATCCAGCTTCCTTTCTCAAAGTCTACTCTAGTCCAGTATCCAGCTTCGTTCCAACCCACTCCTGCGTAAGATATATAAGATGCCACATCCAATTGTGAATTATATCAAAACATACTTAACCAATAAGAAAAAGAAAAAATGGTAATTACATGTTCTTCTTATAAGTATGTGGGTGACATATTGCCATATCATTCCCTGACAAGTGAGATAGCATAATCAGGAGTAAATACCAAGAAAAGAATACATAAAGGCAGAAGCCAATCCATGTGAACTCACTTGGCCAATAAATATTTGATCAAGAGATCTACCGTCTCATGATTGGTATACAAAACAAGGCTACGTAATTACTACAAAACATAACATACTCTTTGTGTGCATAGACACTTGATAGCTTGGTTTTCAACAGTAACTTCAATAAGACAGGATTTGATGCTAAGATGCTCAATGATTGAGGTTAAAAAGTTGGCAGGCTGGTTTATAAGACCTCTTTCATGAAGCCTATTGGAACTTTTCCACTGCAGCCTACTTCTCTTCTAAGCTATTCTGAAGAAAATACCTTATACACCAAGATGAACTCTGTAATTTGGCTTACACAAAAATAGCATTTCACGATGTCACCTTTCTTAATCAATTATTGGAAACTAACTTGCTATGCTACAAAACAAGATAATCATAACCCCACCACCTTCCCCCTCCCCCTCCCCACAAAAACAATACAATAAATAAACAAAATTGCACAACAAAGTACATGTAAACTACCTCCTGATTAGTTAAATAAAGATCTTGGTATCCTGACAAATCAATTATTTCCCATCACAAACTTCCTGGTTTCATGATTTTCCAGTCCTCGTTTCTTTTTATTCCTCAATTCTAAATTAAACTAACTTTTCCTGTGTCAATTTTCAAATTGTTTCATTCTGTATCAGAAATTACTTACCAAATGCATCCATTCCCACTTCAAGCACTCCTTGATAAACCTGCGGTCCATTTCATTGACAAATCAATGGTTGCAAAATAAAAGGTCTTCTGAACCCAATACAACAAAGCTCATCTAGTAGCTTTTTGCAAAATTGCAAAAGTATTTGCTAATTACTGGTATTAATATTTAAGCATTTGCTAATAGGTATTAATGCTTTTTTTGCACTATGATCTACACTAATTTGACTCAGTTTCTTGATTTTACCCCAAAAACAAATCTATCAAATGAAATGCACAGTATTTCAAATCTAATAACTTACCAGGTTAACTTTCCATGTGTTCAAAGATCTCAAGTTAGTTGACACGTAAACGGCTTTTAGTTCACTAAATGATACAGTAATCAAACTACTGTTTATTCAGAGCAATAACAGGTTCTTAATAGTAAATTGAATGAAAATGACATTTTCCACAATTTTCATTATAGCCAAGCCTATATCAGAGCATGAATGATAGAACTTAAATTTATGAAACCACAAACGTTTTATGCTTCATATGTGGCGAAAACAGTTCTCATCTACTTCAATGAAAGAATTAGGTAAGACCAAAAATTGAAAAGACAGCATTCAAGTAACATTGCAAGTATTCACACTATATTTCAATCCACTCCCCATATAACAAAGAACCCACAAATTTGAATAGTTCTAAAACTTTAGCTCCATGCTGACCTTGATAACCCACAAATGAAATGACATGTCGGCAAAAGTTAAGGCAAAAAAAAAACAAATTTTCATGTGAGATAAATGCATAATGAAGTACCAAAACAGATATAAACAAAAGAAACAGTTCAGATCATGATGCATCACATTCAAATGACTAATTAGTAAATTTAAATGATGCTATATCTCATTCTTCATAGAGTTTACTTTTTAGAGTATTCATGTGATTATACCAGCAAAGCAACACAATGTTTACTATATTTGCACTCTTTATTCAATTCAAAGGATTAAACTTAAAACGCGGCTAATAGCAGCAAAGCAACCTAATGTTTACTATATTCTCATTCATATTTATGTATTTCATTCAGTACACATGCACAAGTGCACTTGCACTCACAGCACCTCAAACAGGAACTTACACAAAAGCTAAATAACGATTTACCATCAAATATTACTGCAACATCAGCAGATACCCTTGCCAATTCCACAAGAGTTTTGTTGAGGTATTTTAAGGACAAGTAGTTCACAGCATCTGACACTACGATTAGAGAAGACAACTTGGGCCTGTAGGGCAGAGAAACTCGATATGAGCCACCAGCACAATTGACAATCCTTTCTGCACAACACCCTTGCAGTGGGCATCAACATCATTCAAGTCATATGGTTCAACACCACAGGCTCCACTATCCTCCTCTTTTGACAATTAGATACCATTGAACAAGTTTCAGGTCCTACATACAACACTTTATGCATATTGTCACCATATGCCTTCTTAAATGCAGGAGGTGGTGGGTTCCAACACCTCTCTGAATCATCATTTAGTGCAACCTATTTGCTTCGTTAATCTTCCCAATCTTACAAAGCTCATCTAGTAGCACATTAAATGCCACTAGAGCAGGCTGAACACCTTGATTCAACATCTCTCTAAAAAGGCTTTTAGCCTCCTCACATACACCAACACAACACAAACCATGAATTAATAGACATATAAGTGACCGCATTTGCAGGGATTCCCCTACCCTCCATTATGTTTTGCTTTATCCATAAACCCATCTTTGCAAAGACCACCAACCATACTACCAAACCAAACAATGCCAGACTTAAAAATAACACCATACTTACTATTCCCATTAACCATTTCTTCATGTAATTAAGAGCAACAATCACATCACCACATTGCCTCTTCAACACAGCCCATGAATCCAAATGTAACCACACTAGGCATGCGACCAAAACCAATCATTTGCTTAAGAAGCCGAGTTGCCCATTCAAACAACTTTAATCAAACAAGTCGAGTGCTTCACCAATGTGGATATTACCTGACTTACATTTCCCATGAAGGAAGGAATTCAAGAAGCCGAGCTTTCAATATAGATTTTGGGGTTGAAGTGGCTAAAAGCTTGGAATGAAGATGTTAGTATGTATAACTTTGAAAGCCGTCATTTTCAAACTTGCGACTGATGAAATTGGAGATGACGTCGAGCTGTGATGGGAATCACTGGCGAGTGCCAACGTAATGGAAAGAGACGGGTATCGGGTATGGACTTAACAAAGTGTTGGGTTCGATTGGTGGGTCAGATTGGCTGATTGCCTTTTGGTTATGGTTATAGTCATTAGGGTTTGTATCTGTTAAAAAATTGTACGAACTACACATCCCCTCTTATTATTACAGTGTTTGTGATCGATTTCCACCCAGTGATCGATTTCCACCCAACATATTTTTTGAGTGGATAATATTCCCCTCTTACAATGAAAATAATTATATCCCATATATGAAACAGTAAATTAAACCGCACAATTAATGCTATATTTTGAGAGACTCCAATAATTCTCTGATATATTCAATATCATTTTTTTAAAATAACTATATGAACACTTTCTTGTAAGTAAATCCTATTAAAAAATTAAAAAAATTTTAATAGCTTGTAAATAAATCTCACCTAATACTAAAAATACTCTTTTTGAATTTTACTGCATTTTTTAAGTATAAAGCTACCTACATCTATTTTATTATTTATGGAACTATATTATTATTCAACTAATTAGTTTAAATCTTGCACACCATCCTTTAGTAAAATGGTTAAAATTTCTTTGATCTTAAGAGGTCAAAGATTTTAATCTCATCTTTATTATTGAAAAAAAAGAAGTGAATGGTTTTCTCTAAATTAATCTCCATACATATATATATATACACTAATTAGTTTAAATCTTGTCTTTTCATAACTAACTTCATCAGATTACTTTGATTTATTCACCATATTTTATAATCAAATTATATTTTTTAAAGTAATATGTGTTTGAGATCAGTATTTAGGAAAAAAGTTATGTTGCTTTTGTACATTGCATTAGTTGAATTGGACTCAAAAAATGGATTCGAAATGTTTAGGTGATGTCTTTTCAAAAAAAAAAAAAAAATGTTGAGGTGATGTTGGGAACGTGGGAGGGTGATGCTGACAATACGAAATTATGATGATTTAAAATTATTGTAAATTCTTAAGCATTTGCCGTCGTAAAATTATAAGAATATAAACCATTATAAAACCACGAAAGATTTCTAAAAACCATCATTTTGAGAGTTTTTAAAACCATCATAATTTTGTATTACCAATTTATTTATTTCTTCTAATGTATTACCAATCATTTTCAAATTTTCAATTATCAAAGAGTGATCATTTCAAAATCCACTAAAGTTAGATCTTAAAATATCCAGACCACAGAATGCTCATCATGAATTTATAGATCTCTCCTCTACCGTAAACCTTGGAGTGATCCCTGTAAGGATGCAGTGACCTAGCATTACATGGAATTCAGATAGGTGATGATGTCTTCGTCACTTTGGTGGGACGGCTCCAGTTTGTAAACCAACAGCAATAGCTGTGCTGGCTGGCTTGCAAGCTACAATTCCATTACAAAGTCAAAATTGGTCTGCCCTCAGCCACAGTACATTAGTTTAAAAGATCTCTTCCAAAAATATCTGTCATTTGCCACCCAATTTAATATCTTTCCACACTAACTCCTAAGTGGGAGTGTGGGACGGAGTGGGAGCGCTTACTTCCACACCCGGCTTTGCTACTTTTAAGTTGAAGATTGGATTCGAATATCTCTACCCATAAAAGTTAATAATTTCCTAAACGACTCGTAAGTATAGATGATTTTCTAAAAAAATTTTCATTAATATATGAATAATTTTTTTTGATTTTATGTAAACTATTCTCTTTCGATTATTCGAAAATAGAGATATAAATTTTACATCGTAGAAACTTATATTAGAAGGTTTCGATTGCTGTAAATTGTACTTATATTATTAAAAAATATATGTTTTCACTCTATTTCTCTAATATGTTTCATTTTAGAAAAGCTTTTAAGAAATATCTGAAAAAATATATTTTTTTATATTGAGATTATCTTATTATGTTCTAATATATCTCAATACTTAAGTGGTTAGTGTATATACATATATTTTTAATAAGAGTTTAGGTCCTATAATGTGCCAATGCCAATTGTGTTAAGAATTTTCTCTCCCTGCCGTCGACATGTGGCTCTAACTTTGCCATGTCTCAGTCTCATACTCTCTTGATGTTAATATTATAATATATGTTGAAGTGCGTTTTGATTGCTGCAAGCACTTTTGATAGACAACAATTAGAGAAGCAACAATGAAATCACCACGAACAGCAATGCTACATTTTAGTTTTTTCCTTTTTTTTTTTTTCCAACATTTTTATGTTTTTGATTGCGAGCTTAATGCATGCACTTACTTTTCCGTGAATTGATATGTCGAATAAGATAGCAAATTTGCAGACCAATCCTGACCCATCTTAGTCTATATTGGCTCAACTTTTTTGCGTCAACACTAAAATGAGTATCGTCTTTTCATTATCATGTCCTAATTAAAGTGGTAGTTTAGGTTATAATCAAGCATAAAGGTACGTAACCAATCTCGACTTTTAATGCCAATCCTTTTAAAATCAAAGCCTCCACTAAAGTTGGTCTTATATATATATATATATATATATACAACTTTTGGATGATAACGCAGCCACTGTAACTTCAGCATGGCCTCCTTTTTACCAATAGCGTGGCGTGTCCGTAATCGTAACACAACTTTCTAATAACTGTCCATTGCATTGTATAG
This sequence comes from Litchi chinensis, assembly GCA_019925255.1. Taxonomy (NCBI): domain Eukaryota; kingdom Viridiplantae; phylum Streptophyta; class Magnoliopsida; order Sapindales; family Sapindaceae; genus Litchi; species Litchi chinensis. Next base: position 26,480,897 of record CM034465.1, on the reverse strand, counting down.
TAACTTTTAAATTTTATTTTATTTTAAAAGATTAAACCTATAAAATATCCAAAAACAACCCCGTCTGTTTTAAAGTTACCCTTTATTTATATTTTCGCACTTTTTTATTAAAAAAAATAAATGTTTTAAAATACTAATAATTAAAAAATAGAAGTACCGTACTGCTCGCTAGGTAATTACAAAGGATACCCTTCAACATCAATAAATTATGAGGAAAATATTTTGAATGCGACCATAATATTATACAACAACTACATAGAAATAACAACAAAATGCGTTAATAAAATGTGTTCAATCAATTATATAATATTTCATGAGCTATGCTAGGAACAGTCGCCTTACTTGAGTGTGCAGCTATTCCTGCACGGTCACCCGCGAGGAGGAGCCATGGGGGTTTATGTATATATATTTGAAATATAAATTTGTTTAAATTACATTTTTGCTCTTATTCCTAACATGCCTTTGTATTTTTTTACCCCAGATGTTTTTGGTATAATATTACATGTGTATGTGTGTGAGGTTAACCTAATGGTATTTCTCTTCCCTCTATGTAATGAGATCATGAGTTCGAGTCGTGTCTTTTTTTTTTAAAAAAAAAAAATAGAATTAATTGTAATAATTTTTTAAAAAATATTTATACAATACAAAGTTGTTAATCAAAATTAAGAATATGTCTGGTACCTTTAGATAAAATTAAAATTATGACAACAAAAACACACATTTTATAAAAAAAGAATACAGTTTAAAAAAATAAAGACAAATATAAATGTTTAGTTATCTTACTGATTGGATAAGGTTATTTATCAATAATAATTTTTAAATTGATTCTAATAATGGTTATTAAAGAATATTAAAAAATTATTATATATGAAAACCTTACTTAGTCAAACCTAAATATAATATTACATAAACTTACGTACAAAATTAATGCACACCCATGACTCCTCAGATATGTGAGGGGAAGCGACTGTGCGGAAAAGTCTTAAGCGACTGTTCATAGCACAGCTCAATACTACAATGGTCTCTACTCTCTAGATTTTGGTAACCATGTTCAAGTAACACGCACGTGTGATAACAACTTCTTTAACAAATTGTTTGATAGGCGTGGCGACTGATGCAAGAACATGCGAGGTCATGTTAGACGCAGAAAGTGACGCTGGAAGTCACCAAAATGTTGAATAAAAATGTTGAGTAAAACAGGGAAGCTAATTAATTCTAATCGTAAATGGTTTCCACAAAGTAGTTATTATGCATGAAATTAAAATGGAAGACTCCTCCTCAGATTCCACTTGTCACTTTGCATCAACATTTGCTTGGTGGTTATCTACTTTGCCACCTCAGGTGGGTTTCAAACGCCCTTTCCTTTTATACGTACTTCAAATTGATACATATAATTTGCTTTAATTTTTTTTTTACTAAACAGTAGTAAATACGTAAGAATTTCTAATCTGTTGTGTTTAATCACTGTATTGTACGTCTACTTTTTATATAAGTATCATCACACCCCAGTTGATTCTCACAGCTTCTATCTTTTGCTTCCAACTCAACGTTTCTTCTCTCGAGTGCTAGCTTTCTCTGCTAACAACTTCGAAGAAGGAAAACAGAAAGACACATTTATATATACATATTCTGTGTGATTTCTCTTTCGGTTCTTGCTCTCTGTTTAAGATGGTGGAGATGGGGCATGTTTGTGATTTGATAAATGGGTTGAAGCCAGCTTTGATGATGGTGGTGGTTCAGGTGGTGTTTGCTGGGGTCAATGTGCTCTATAAATTGGCTGCTAATGATGGAATGAACTTGCAGGTTATTGTTGCCTACAGATTCATGTTCGCTTCAGCTTTTATGATCCCTCTTGCTCTTGTTCTTGAAAGGTTTGCTCTTTCTCTTCTCAATATTTATGTATATTGTCTGCCTTTACCTATACAATTTTGAGAGACTTTACACACGCATATACAAACTTACCTGTTTATTTTCTCCATGCATGGCCTTCGACATTGGAGTCTTCTTTTAGCATAAAGAAAACAAGAAAAATCACTTGAACTTTTTTTTTCTCCTTGATTTTTTTTTACTGTTCTTTTGATTCTTATTTAGTAATCATTCTTAGTCGTTCTTCCTGTTTTGGGGCATGTGATTAATCAAGTGCTTTCTTGGTCTATTGGGAAAGTTGTGGACCATTTTCTTTTTGAAACTTACAAGAAACAACGTATATATTGAAGCTCATACCATATATGAAAGCTAAATTATTAGATAGGAGACTATTTTGAAAACAAAAAAATAAGAAAACTAAAAAGACATTAGCGTTTATTTTGCAGGAATAGCAGACCAAAGCTGACTAGGACGATCGTTTTTCAAGCTTTTCTTTGTGGGTTATTTGGGTAAGTAACATTCAAGCATACATGCTTGTGTATATTGCGAGGTAAAACAACAACTTGAAATGACAAATTGGTATGATACAAAATATGAGGCAAACTTAACCAAGGGATTGATAACGGTTAGCACGATTTATTATTAGAGGTTTAAATTTTACTGGAGTAACAAGTATAACCCAACTTAGTACAATATTTGCACTACTTGGGATGATGATGCAAGTTATGTGAGTCATAAAGGTAACAACTTGGAATAACATGTAGACATATGGTACAATATGTAAGTCGACAAGCATACTGGTCATAGTTGACATGATAGACAAGATTAGCAAGTTGGCATGATATCATTTTCTTATTTATTTTTTTACCTATTTTTTAAAATAAAAGACATGAATTAACAAATTTGCAGGGGATCACTATCTCAAAATTTGTATTTGAAGAGCTTGGCCTTAACGTCTGCAACATTTGTTTCGGCCATAAATAACCTTGTGCCTGCCATTACCTTCATATTGTCCATTTCTTTCGGGTAATATTATTAATTTTATAGCTATGCATGTATCATGTAATTTGACTTCGATCATCCTTATATAGTTCATAACAATTGATCTTGTTTGGTGGGTTTACAGATTAGAAAAAATGGGAATACGTACATTGACTGGCAAGGCAAAAGTTTTAGGAACATTAATGGGAATAGGAGGGGCAATGCTTCTCACTTTCTATAAAGGAATCAAGTTTAACATCTCTTCAGCTCATCTTGATCTTCTCCACCATAATCACCTACATGCTGGCCAAGTGGCATCATCACATGCTTCCTCTGTTGAACATCTTTTGGGTCTTTTATTGGCCTTGGCTAGTTGCTTCTCTTATGCTGTATGGTTGATCATTCAAGTAATGGTTTTTCCATTGACTACAATTATATATAATATAGATAAAGAAAAATAAAAAACTTGTAATTCATTTTAATTTTCTTATTAGATTTGGTTTAATTTGTTTGTTATAGGCAAAAATGAGTGAGAGGTACCCATGTCAATATTCAAGCACAGCTTTAATATGTCTGATGGGATCAATCCAATCCACTATTTACGCTCTTTTTATGGAAAAGGATAAAGATCAATGGAAATTAGGGTGGAATATTAGGCTTCTTACTGTAGCTTATTCGGTATGTAAATATATTAACAATATATATATATAAATAGGTAGATATAGATATAGATATAAGGGTTGTTTATGTGTAATTAATATATTGATGAGTTGGGCTTTGAGATGTAGGGAATTATGGCGTCTGGTCTGATGGTGACATTGATTGCATGGTGTGTAAGGATGAGAGGACCTCTCTTTGCATCTGTATTCAATCCATTTATGCTTGTGGTAGTAGCCTTTGCAGGTTCTTTTATATTAGATGAGAAGCTACATCTCGGCAGGTATTCATTTGTTTCATTTTGTTATATATAAATTTCACTTTCATGTTATGACAATTCAATGACAACGTGATACAATATTCAATTACAGCATACTAGGATCAATGTTGATCGTGTGTGGACTATATGCTGTGTTATGGGGTAAAGGCAAGGAGATGAAGAAAATAAGTCAAGTAATGCCTTCTCAACATTCTAAAGAATCTCAATCTATTGAGATTATTATCACCTCTCCTATTGACCACAATATTTCCACCAACAACCACAAAAATAACTATAGCGACATCTTTGATGAAGAAGATACATCATCACAGAAATTTGAAGAAAGATCAGAAAATGATAAACAACAAATTAAGGGTGGGGGGGCAAGAGCTTAGTTACAAAGCTTACAATAGGTTATTACCATTCACTAGTTTTTTTCCTTTTCATTCTGCTTTTATTGTTTTCATTTTTTTTTTCTCTCTTATTTCCATTTAATTATTAATTAGACAGGTAGAAACAATCATCCTCCTTTTGGCAAAAATTCTTTCATAAAGCTATAGCTATTAATTCAACGTATTTGTATCATTTGACAATGCACATCACCATCGAAAGTATATAGATGGATGTAATCATCATTCACAAATTATATTAAAGGGATATAATTATTTTACCTCTTGAATACAAAATAATGTCAAACAATCACTAGTTTTGAAAATATTATTCAAAAAATCTCAACCATTAAAGCGAAGATTTTTCCATCCAATATTTAATTGTTCCATTGTAAAGGGTAAACAGATAAATGTACTGGTGTTTTAAGCATGTGAGAACACTGTCAAAAAATTAATTAAGTAAAAATGAATGGATGATCTTGTGACACTTGGCATCCAAATAATATGGTTTTAGAAAACAAAAAGAAAACCAGTTCACTTTCTGAAATGACACTTTCCCCACCGGTTCACTTTCTTTTCAATGTCACCCCGCCATTTCATTTCCTCTCTTACCTCACTGGGTTTATTCAACCTTACCCCACCTCACCGGTCCACTTTCTCTTCAATCTTACCACATATTTGATGGTGGTATGAATGTGGTTGTATTGGGGGGTGTTAGGTGGTTTTATGATGGGTGGCAACAATATTGGTTTGATGGCAATGTGTGAGTTTGCAGAAAAGAGTGTTGGTTTGATGCCCTCAATCTTGATTAATAAACGGTGGTAATGTTGGTTTGTAGAAAGTGATGGGTAATAAATAGCCATGATTCATTTTTTTATTATTTTTAATTTTTCATTTTAATTGTATTTTAAAATAGAATCTCCACCGTTCATTAAGATTGATAGACGGTAGAGATCATAACCGGATCTCCATCTCTAATTTAATTAATTTAATTTGATGATGAGACCGTGGACAATAGGTGATGGTGGATTTGGTAATGGATGGTAGATGATGAAATTTTGATGAATGGTAGGTGATGATCTAAGGGTAATATGGTAATTTAATAATTTAATAATTTTTAATTTTTGATATATTAATATTATTTTTAATTTGTAAGGGTATTTTCGTATTTTTTAAAATTGTTTCAAATACCACTTATTTGATGGATGAAACCACCATCCCATTAATGGTAAGGGTTTTTCTATTAATATTTGAAAAGTTCGAATTAATTGGTATTATTTTCTATTCAAGGAGGAATTTCATATTTTTCCTATATTAAATTTTTGAAAAAAGAAAAAAGAAAGGGATTGTTATTATACTAAATGAATAATCCCAAAAAATTGTATGTAGTTTATAAAAATATCATTTTTGCCTTCTATTTTTTCATTTTTATCTAAAATTTTCCCTACCATCAATTTTTTAATGAAAATGTTAAGAAAAGTTAAAATATCAACTTTACCCTTGATTTAAATAATATTGAAATATGAAAATATGAAAAAATAAAATAAATAATATTAAAATAAAAAAAAAAAAAAAAAAAAAAATAATTAAATATAAAAATCAAAAATCAAAATAATATGAAAATATAAAAAATAAACAATCAAAATGAATAATATTAATATATAAAAATATAAAAAATCAAAATAAATAATATTCAAATATAAAAAATTGTTGAAAAAAATGAAAGATTTAATTTTTCATTTTTATATTTTAATTAAATTTTCATCACATTTCCATTTATATCCCGGGAGTCAAACGGTCAACCAAGTCAGTCTAATGGAATCTCGTCAAGGATATTGTCGTTTTTTAACACATCTTTACTAAGTATTTTGAATGTTTTTATTAATATTAGAGAGGAATTTTTATAAAAATGGCATTATAAACGTAAAAATTATTTTATTACAAATTACGTATGGTTTTTTAGGATTATCCCTTACATAAATAGTATGTAATGTTATGAATATATTTGAATTTATTTTCCTTAATCATTTTCACTAATTAAATATTTAAATTTTACTTACTTTTGTTTAATATTTTTCGGCGTTAACAACAATTTAAAAGCAATTTAGCTGGCTCTATTACCACAAAAGAAATTTATCTCCATAGGTCTTGTTTAAATAAAGTTTTAACGATTAAAAATATATATCCTCATATTAAATTACTTAATAGGACATAACTATCCAATCAATTTGAAAGTTACTCTTTGCACCTATATGTTCATCCACTTTATTACTAATCATTAGTCATGTTCATTCAAAATAAAGGATAAGATATTGTTGTTTTTGGATTGTCCTAAATAACAGCACAAAAAGTCTAACTCTATTGTGAATTTTATAACTAACAAGTCTAACATGGAATTATGATAATAAGTTTTACGACACCAATAGTTTTCAAAAATATCATTTTAAAAACAGTTCTACACATGCCATTTTAACATGAGATTTTGATCACATATTTGACTCATGTTAATCAAGTTAGCTTAAATCCTTGCACGAAGAGTACTTCTCTAAGTTCTGGAAATCCCTCAACATTCAAAGGTTTATTTTAGAAAAATAAATACAAGGATAATTCCTTTTTTTTTCAATGAATTTTATCCAAAAAGAAAATATCTTTTTAAATTAGAAAACTTCAATAAAAAGATATTCATTAAAAGTGATTATTTTTTTTCACTAGATAAATATGAAAATAATCTTGAGAAAAATCAGAAAAATTTACTCAATTCACATAATTAAATTAAAGTAAGAATTCTTTCATTTTTACTGCACAAAGATGAAAGTCCAGAACACACTGCTGAACATTCAAAGTTGTTGTAACATTGAGTCAGTCGTTTTAATGACTGTTAATGACCTATTACAACATCTTTTATGAAAAATCTGAAAGTATCAAATCATGAGTTTGCCTATTACAACATCTTTTATGAAAAATCTGAAAATATCAAATCATGAGTTTGCTCAAACTGTTGTCATGTAATGATACGAAACACAAAAAGACTCAAACATTGTTATATGTTATATAATGCCAACACCTATGAGCTAACATGTTTCATTTTATATATGGTTGATTACATTAACCTATCCTCACTTTTTGTCCTCATGTCTTTTTTTTTTTTTTTTGAAAAGTTCTCATGTCAATATCATATAAAATTCTAAAGAAATTTGCACAAGTATAAGAAAAAATGTGTTCATCTCTTCGTTTCAATCAAGTATTGCAGAATAATAATAACAATAATGATAACAAATAAATAAAATAATGAAAACCGTAATAAAATTATTGTCGCAGCCACTAGCTAGATAATAATTATAGGGGATGAGCCAATATTGGTTAAGTATACGTTTGGTACAACTTATCTACTGGTCAAAAGTACTTTTTTAATGTCAAAAGGTCTACTTGATTTTTTTTGCATCGTTTGGTTGACATCTTAATAGAACTTTTGAGGAATTAAAAAAACTGAAAAAGGTCTACTTGGAGAAGCTTAAATTTTAAGCTTCTCCAAGTAGACCTTTTTGAACTTTTTTTAAAATATTAAAATGTCTAATATATCCCTATTTTATTTTATTAATTTCTTTAAACTCTTATAACCTTATTACACTTTCATTATAAATATAAATACATAGTTTCAACTTTCATTCATTTTTTATTTCATCAAAACTTCTGAGAACTATTCTCTAACCGGTGTTTTCTATATTTTGTGTTTTTTTTTTTCAATTGGTTTTTATTAATATTGTAATTTTTTTTATCTTATTGTCATAAATATTATTTGTAATATATATATGTATATATATATATATATTGCAATTAGTTTTGTTATTGGTTTATTGAGATACATATATATATACACTGCAATTTGCAATTGGTTTTGTTATTGTGATTCATTGACATATATATACTGCAATTGATTTTAATTGGTTTTATTATTATGATTCATTGATATATATATATTGTAATTGGTATGTATATATACTGTTATTGAACACTGCAATATATATATACTGCAATTGTTGTATATATACTGTATATACTGCAATATATATATATATACTGCAATACACTGTAATTGCAGTATATATATTGCAGTGCAGTATATATATATATATATTGCACTGCAATATATATACTGTATACGTTGTAATTGTCGTGCAGTATATACAGTATATATATATATATTGCAGTGCAGTATATATATGCAGTATATACAGTATACTGCAATTGCAGCGTATATATATACTTCAATTGGTTGTAATTGGTTTTTATGTTTTACAAATAGTTTTAGTTTGAAGTGTATCTATTTTAATAATAGATTTTTTAATTTAGATATGACTTTAATTACAGCAATTTTACATTTATTTTATTGAAAATCTATGAAACACTTCTCTTTTGAAAATAAAAAATAGAGAAACAAAATAATTTTATATTTATTTTATTGAAAATCTATGTTTTGAAAATATATTTACATCAAATAATTATTATTTGTTTGATTGATTAATTTTTTATGGTTGAGGTTGAAGCAATTACATTTCTAGAATGAATATATTACTCATCTCTCTTATACCCTTTTTGGTAAATTAATAATCTAAAAGTGCTTTAAAAATAATTTAACCAAACACTCTACAATTTAAAAGAGTTTTTTTAATTGATAACCAAACAATCAATAACTTTTTTCTAAAAGATCTATTTTCAAAAGATCTATTTCTAAAAGATCTACTTTTAATAGATCTATTTAGAGAAGCTGTACCAAACGAAACCTAACTAGGGGGAAAATTTTTTGGATGTAACGCTAGACGTTCTATGCAACTAATATTTAGGAGCAACGACAACATGAGTCAATATCATAAATGCAATAATGTCTACAATCCTTTTTTTTGACATTTATTCACACTGTAAGTGTCATGGCCCAGGGCCCGGGTCGTGGCAGTAAGTTTCTAATATATGCCATTATAAAAATCAAATATATTTTATTTTATTGTTATGTCACCTCCTTATTTGTGCATCTATTGATAGTTTAAATAATAAACGTATTTTCATTATAGGTTTATGCCTTATAATACATATTTATCAAAATATATTGAGGTATTGGTCTGTTATGGGCTTGTGGCTTTGATTTTCCCATGTCTCGTAGTCTCATGCTCTAATGCCTTCAAATTAAACAAATGAAAATACATTAGTATACGTTGAAATACATTTTAACTGTTACAGGCACTTTTCAATTTTCATAAACGACAATTAGGGAAGCAATTATGAAAATCACTCCAAACAGCAATGCCATATTAGTTTTGATGTGAGAAAGAGGGATATAAACTTAAGACCTTCACTTTGTGAAGAAGTATGATCAACACGAAACATTGCTTACGATCACGTGGTATTTTAGTTTGGATTGCCAGCTTAATATTGCACATACTTTTCTGTGAATTGAATGAATAAGAGGGCAGATAGGCAGACCGTTTCTGACCCATTTTAGTCTATATTGGCTCAACTTTTGTGCGTCAACATTAAAATGACTACCATTTTCGTTGTTATATCCTAATTGAAGTTGTTTTTTTTTTTTTTTTTGGAAACAATTGAAATGATATTTTGGGTTAGAATCAAGCAAAAAGTTAACCAAACTCGTTGTTAGGTTACTGGCACCTTTGGTTGGCCACCAGTAACCCCTGTGCCTCCCATAGTGAGTGGCATAGGTTCGACACATATAAATTTATATGTATATAATAACAATAATAATATTAAATATATTAATTGTTTTCCACAATTTAGTGTGAGTTTATCTCTCACCCTCATGTGGGTTTCTTCTTCATCTCCATATTAGTAAATTCTTTCCAATTGGGAGTTTTTTTCTGAACTGTGTCATAATGTTTTTTATCCTGATTGATCTCGATAGTTCTTTAAGTCAATCTCAAATATAAAAAAAAAGAAAAAAAGAAGGTTAACCAAACTCAATTTTAATTTTAATCCTCTTAAGGTCAAAGCGTCCACTAAAGTTAATAACCTTTGGTCTTTGGAAGATAACGTAGCCACCGTACAACTTCAACATGGTGACGTTTTTACTAAATCATGACGCATTCAGACCATATATAAAATATACAAAAACAACAGTGAACGGTCTGTATTAAAGTGGCCTTTTCTTTCATACTTTCACACTTTCACACTTTCTCTAAAACAATTAAATTTTTTTGAATATTAATAATTAAAAATAATAAAAATACTATAGCCCTAGCTAGGTATTTACGAAGGATACCAATCGAAATCAATAAATTACGAGAAAAAAAATATTTGAATACAATGAAAATAATATACAACAAATATTTGAAAAAGACAACAAAATATATTTCTTAATATTATATAGAATAATATTATATTACTCAAAATTTTATTTAAATTTATTATTGAAACGACATAGTAAACTTATATATAACAATCACATAATTAATAGCACATCATCCTATAATTATTGTGGTTATTATAAATCATCTTATATATTATTTGAATAAAAAATATGAATAAATTTTTAAGATGTATAACATTATTCTATTATATGTGTTCAGTTAATTACATAATATTTCATACTATGGTAATCTCTTGACTATTGAGCAGTCGACAATCGCATCAGGAGACCATTGGTCTCTAGCTTTTGTTAACCATGTTGAATACGCACATGTGATAATAGCTTCATTAAGAAATTGCTTGATAGGGGGTGAAGTCTACAATTTTTCGGAATTCAATATTCGCTACTCGACCGATGACCTAGTGAATAATGAGTACTTGGTTTAACCATCAATCAATGATCAATCCATTAATTGATAGTCAAACATGATCAATCCTATAAAAGAAATATATATATATATATATAAATATATTGTGTCTCCCCTACAAACCAAGACAAAAAATAACTCTCAACTGAGTAGCCCCTACAAATTGCATTACACTATAAGCTGAGGTCTTCTTTTCTATTTTATATCCCTTTTTAAAAATATATATATTTTAACTTTCAAGAACAGTTATTAGCTTTAATCTCTGATACAATTAACATATGAAAGTAACAAAAAAAATAATAATGTAAATATGGTTATAAGTCATATAACATAAAAAAAAAAAAATAATTAACATAATGAAAATATCAAAGCAAAAATAACATACAATTAACATAATAAATTATATAATACATAAAGAAAATAAGAAACAATTAAGTGATTAAAAAGTAATAAATTATTAGTATGTTAATAATTAATAAAAAAATTCAAAAAGCTTTCTATGTTCCAGAATTAGTGATGGAGTTTGCACGAAGAACTTACATGCATCACCAGCCTTGCACAACAATTTAGGACCAGTAATTATAGGATAATTAAATACTAACCTAAAAGATTTTGTGATGGACACAAAGACTACATGCATGAGCACCACTGGCACGACAATTTAGATAATTAAGATGAGACCACACAAAGACTACATGCATGAGCATCACCTGGGCATAACAATTTAGATGATTAAATTGTAGAACACCTGTAGAAACTTTTCAAGAGTAAACAACATGATTGCCAAGCGCAACCATTTAAAAGCGTTAATGTAGGAACATTAAATACTAAAATAATTAACATTTGTTTGACGTCTTTACAAAATTTAAAGAGTGAAATACTTGTAGCAACCCTTCACCGTTTAAAACCGTAAAACAACAGATCCTAACAATATTTTTCCTCATTTTTCTCTCCTGCTTCCGCGACACTGCCATATCATTTTGTAGCAGCTCCCATCTCTCTCTTTGTGTTTCTCTCTCTGTAACACAAAGCCGGTCTATTTGAAGAAGAAGAAGAAGACGAATATCACAGCCGTTGAGAGAGAAGTTGAATACAGGCTTCGATGGCGACGATGAAATGCGCGGAGCCCGAGACTCAACTTGATGAGTACTCACCGGACGCGAATAGAATCTTCGATTTCAGATTTGCCACCAAGAACTCAGCGCAATTTGCCAAGTTTTACAAAATTGGGAGACTGATGCAAGAGCATGCCAGGTGATGTTAGATGGAGAAAGTGACACTAGAAGTTAGATGTGGCAATCTAGGTTGGCGGGTTGGGTTGGACACAACACCAACACGACCCGATTTTTTTTACACGACACGAACACTACACGATTAATAAACGGGTCAAATCTCTTTAACACGAATACGACACGATTATTAATAGGTCAATACGAAAACGACACGATTAACCCGTTTATTTACTGGTCGTTTATTGATCCATTTATTGATTTGTTTAGTGACCCGTTTAACCAACACATTTAATGACCCGTTTATGACTCATTTAATCATATTTAATATATTTAAATTTTAATAGAGATCTAATAAAAAAAATTAAAATAAAGATACACAAGACCTCTTAAATCCATAAATACAATACAAAACCTAAAAATATATAATCATCCACAAATATAATCCAAAACATAAAATATATATACCTACCACTAGAATTACATAAATACACTTCTAATATAAAATTATTTTTTTACCATTTTTAAACGGATCAACCCGTTATCCGTTTAAGAAAATATGAACCCGATATGATTAATAAACAAGTTGGACAGATTGACCTGTTTATTTACCTAACATGTTTATATTCAATTTTAATTTGTAATAATCGTGTCGATTTTGTATCGATCCATCGTGTTAAGTTTCAAATTATAAGTTCTACTAGAAGTCACCAAAATGTTGGACAAAAATGTTTCGCGTAAAAATAGGAAGCCAATTCAGTAAAGAGATTAAAAAAAAAAAAAAGAAGAAGCCAATTCAATTCCGAAATGGGTACCAAAAAGCAGTTATTATGCATGAACCTGAAATGGAAGATTCCTCCTCAGCTTCCACTTGTCACATTACATCAACGTTTGCTTGGTGGCTACTTTACCACCTCACGTGGGCTTTAAACGCCGTCGCCTTTTATATGTACTTTAAATTAGCGAATATAAATAGCTTTCCCTTTATTTATTTATTTATTTATTATTTATTAATTTTATGTCAAACGAGAGAGATTAAATTAAAAAAAAAAAAACTAATTATTTTAAGACCAAGATGATGAGATTTAAATCATTGACATCTCAAGATCAAGTAAGATATTCAATTATTCTTACTAAGAGATGATAAATAAATTAAAAATCAATACTTGTTTTGTTTTACATACTATATAATATATATACCATATTTATATCTGACCTATTGTATATATATATTGATGACTAAGATAAACTCAGTGATCAACTGGGATCAAATGAGATTTGATTTTGTAGTGCCACCCAAGAAATAGCTCCCATACGGAAGAGAGAAATCTACACATAGATACGAGAAAGACCCATACAAGGTGAATGGACAATCCACATATTTTTATGTGGTGGGAGAAAATCTTCCTTCATTGAGAGTCGAACAAGGGACCCAAGGACCCCAAAGTCAGTGGTTGACCAACAAAGCCACTGATTGACTCTCTGCTGCCTACATATATTTGGCATGATAAACTAATATTAGTCTAGCATTATTTTATATATATTACTTTTTTGGAAAAAATGTTTAGAAATTTTTATATATTTGACATGATAAACTAATATTCTATATATATTTGATAAAAATTTGGGAAGTTTGGCATTGTTCTTTACTTGTAACAATAAATAACACATCCATTTATGACCCATTTTAGTCTATATAGGCTCAACTTTTATTATTATTATTATTATTATTATTATTTTTGATTACTGAAACTAGTTTAAGAGACTACTGAACCAACTGGGATGGAATATTAATGGCACAGTTTGGGAAGCTACTTCTATACAAGAGGAATTGGCCTGTATGGAGGTGGGGGAGCGGCTCATATGAGGGTAGAGGGTCTGCCCACACAAATTAATGAGAGAAATATTATTATTGGGTATAGAATTCATATCATAAGGTATGGAAGCTACGACGTTTACCAATGATGTCAACATCGAGCTACTATAGTGGCTCAACTTTTGTTGGTCAACATTAAAATGAGTACCATTTTCCTTGTTATATCCTAATTGAAGTGGCATTTTGGGTTATAATCAAGCTTAAAGTTAACCAAACTCAATTTTGAGTTTTAATCCTTTTAAAGTCAAAGCCTCTACCGAAGTTGGTATTTTACAACTGTTGGATAAATATAACGCAGCCACTGTGACTTCAACATGGTGACGTGTTTAACACCATGACGCGTTCGGACCTTATATTTGATTGTAAACTAACAAATAAGAGACCCAAATTTCTATTTAATTTTAGTAGCACCTTGAGCAAGAGCTCTATACTCAGCTTCTGCACTAGAACGAACAACTACCTTCTGTTTGCGAGCACTCCAGGTAATAAGATTGTTGCCCAGAAAAACACATAAACCTGATGTAGACTTTCTGTCATCAAGACAGCTACCCCAGTCTGCATCAGTGTAACATGTGATCTTAAGTAGAGTAGAAGGCCTAAAAAATAAACCCCAGTTTAAAGTACCCTTAACATATCTTAGAATGCGCTTACAGGCGAGCCAATGGGTTGTGGTAGGATGAGCTAGGTACTGACTCAATTTATTCATAGAGTATGCAAGATCAGGCCTGGAAATGGTCAAATACTGCAGTGCCCCTATTGTGCTTCAAAATAAAGAAGGATTAGAAAAGGGCTCACCATTCTCTTGAGAAAGTTTGGCACCATAAACCATTGGAGTAGGACATGCCTTTGAATGAAGCATGTTAGTCCTTCTTAATAGATCAATAGCATATTTAGTTTGTGATAGATGCAAACTAGTAGAGCTTCTGTCAATCTCAAAACCCAGAAAATAATGTAGTTGTCCAAGTGTTTTCAGAGCAAAAACTGATTGAAGTTGAGAGATGACTTGAGCTATAAGTGAAGAACTTGAACCGGTAATAAGGATGTCATCAACACAAACAAGAATCAGAATTAAACCAGCTTTATGATGTTGAAGAAACATTTAACTATCAGCTTTGGACGTAATAAAGCCCCATTGCAGTAATGCTGATTTCAGCTTGTCATACCAAGCATGAGGTGCTTGTTTCAGCCCGTAAAGCGATTTTTGGAGCTTGCACACATGCTGTTGAAAGTGAGGATGAATAAAACCTTCAGGTTGATGCATAAACACAGTTTCTTGGAGATCCCCATTAAGAAAAGCATTATTAATATCTAACTGCTCTATCCTTCAGTTTAGTGTCACTGCCAGGCTTAGAACTATCCTGATTGTAGAAGCTTTTACTACTGGACTAAAGGTCTCAAAGTAGTCTATACCTCTATTTTGGTGGAACCCCTTGGCAACAAGCCTAGCCTTGTATCTTTGGACACTTCCATCTGCATTGTATTTCACCCTAAAAACCCACTTATTGCCTATAACATTCATATGTGATTGAGGTGAAACCAAGGTCCAGGTTTTATTGTGAATGAGAGCTCTATATTCATCTTCCATTGCAGCCCTCCATTTAGGATGAGCAAGAGCCTCTTTAGCTGTCTTAGGTTCAAGAGAATGAGTTTCATTGGTTATGTCAGTAGCAAGAGCAGTGAACTGATTTGCCTTACTTCTAGTTATCATTGGGTATGTAGAGATGGAAGGTTTTTTGTTAATAGGAAGGTTGATAGTTAAAGGTATGGCAGGGTCTGTGACATTCATTTGAGATGTTCGAAAAATGTTTGGTTGGTTTGGACAATAAGCAGT
This sequence comes from Litchi chinensis, assembly GCA_019925255.1. Taxonomy (NCBI): domain Eukaryota; kingdom Viridiplantae; phylum Streptophyta; class Magnoliopsida; order Sapindales; family Sapindaceae; genus Litchi; species Litchi chinensis. Next base: position 26,465,027 of record CM034465.1, on the reverse strand, counting down.
AGTTGAGTTATGTTGATTCTTGTTTAAGATAGGATCATTTAGGGAAGCTGAATTTCCTGCTGTTGGAGTATAAAGCATAGAAATTGGAAGACTAGATGATGAAGATTGCAATGACTCAGACGATGATTGGAATAAAGATGAATATGGAAACTCATACTCATTGAAAACAACATCTCGAGACATATATACATGACCAGAAGGATGTAGGCATTTATATCCCTTTTGTTGAAGACAGTAACCTATAAAGACACACTTGGTGGAATGAAAATTGAATTTAGTATTGCTATAGGGTCTAAAGAGAGGAAAACAAGAACATCCAAAGACCTTTAAATCATGATAGTTTGGCTTGTGATGATAGACAATTTCAAAGGGTGATTTATCTTTCAGTGTTGGTGTAGGTAATCTGTTAATCAAATGGACAGCAGTAGTAAATGCCTCCCACCAAAATTGAAGAGGCATACCAGCTTGAGACAAAAGAGTAAGGCCAGTTTCAACTACATGTCTATACTTTCTCTCAGCTAGACCATTTTGTTGATGAGAATAAGCACATGAGAATCTGAATTTGATACCAGTAGACTCAAATAATTTTTGAAGAACTTTGAACTCTGCCCCAAGATCACTTTGAAGACACTTTAGTTTGGTAGAGAACATAAGTTCAGCAGTATTTTTAAACAAGAGAAAAGCATCTTTTACTTGAGCTTTTGTTTTCAAAGGAAAAATCCAAATGTATCTTGTAAAATGATCAACAAAATGGACATAATACCTAAAACCATGAGAGGAAATAACTGGAGCTGGTCCCTAAACGTCTGCACAAACAAGTTCTAAAGGAGTGAATGTCCTAGTTGTAGAAGTGGAATATGGCAGTTGGTGTGCCTTTCCACACTGACAGGCATTACAAAAACTATTGCACTGTGAAGGAACAAAATTTTTTAGAGTTCTTAACACTTGATTCATCACTCTAAATGATGAATGTCCTAGTTTTTGATGCCATAAATGTATTTGATCCATCTTTGAAGATAAAGGATTAGAAACAGCAATATTTGCAACACAAACATCTTTATTATCAATAGAAGAGTTTTTACAAGCTGAAGTACTCATTACACCTGCTGAATCTAGATTATTGTCATATATACAATCATTTGAACTGGGATTTGTACAAGATGAGTTCAAATGTACTAGACTAGCAGAAGAACTAGAATTGACAGAATTGTTTATACAATTGGAGTACTGTGACACTGAGTTATCATCTAGACAGCACTTAAAGTTTGAAAAGAAAATTTGAGAGTTTCCAGTAGGTAATCCATGAAGCTTTTTTGTTTGAGTTGATGGCAGTTTAAGATGGTACAAACCATCTTTCTGCTCCCCTTGAAGAAGGACTTTCTTCGAGGTCTGATCCTTTATTAAACAATAATCAACATTAAACTCAACAATAGCATTATTATCTCTAGTAAATTTTGAGATGCTAAGAAGATTTTTTGTAATACTAGGAACATGCAAAATGTGTTTAAGATACAGGGATTTATTTGCTTGTGTGTATAAAGGAAAAGAAGTGAAACCAATATGAGATATAGGCAATTTATTCCCATTACCTACTGTCAGCTTTTCAAGGCCCTTGTACTCATTCTTAATGTTGAGGTTTGCAAGCTCAGATGTGCAGTGATTTGTTGCACCGCTGTCTAAACACCAAGAGGCATCTGAACTTTGTGACTGACTTTGAGCTGAAGTTGGAGCATACAGAGCAGTAGTAGGATGTTGAACACATAAAGCATTGGCACGTTGAACACTTCCTTGAAAATTTGCATAATTCCCTTGTGAGCTTCTAGAACCTTGTATTGAATTTGATCCATTCTGATAGTGTCCTCTAATTCCCTGAAAGTTCTGGTCATACCTATGATAGCAAATGGCTGAATAATGACCAACCTTACCACACAACTGACACACTGGCCTGGATCCACTTCTACCACCTGATCTACCCCTTCCTCTTGCTCTTCTTCCTCTATTAAACTGCTGACTACCTCCTCGTTGACCAAACCTATCACTATAGGAATAATTTGCAGCCGCATTTCTAGTAGCCAAAGAAGCAGAAATTGATCCTTGATTCTCAAGTCTAGTTTCATAACTCATCAATAAAAACTGTGCATCCTGTAAAGATACTTCTCCAGTGTTGTTCAAGTGTGATGTGAGATTCACAACAACTGCATCAAACTCACATCCAAGTCGTTCAAGAATATGCATAACAAGATCGCTATCACAAATTGGCTGACCTGCTGCACCTAAAGCATCGGCAAAACCTTTCATTTTTGACACATACTCTGCTATGGACAAAGAACCTTTCTTTGTAGATTGGAGTTGTGCTCGTACTTGCATGATCCTAGCAAGTGACTTCTGTGAATACAGCTTTTCAATTGTTGACCACACATCATGTGAAGTCACACAATGAGTGACTTGACTAAGTATTGAAGGGGTTAGAGTTGACAGCAGCCAACATACAAGCAGTTGGTCTGCTTTCTTCCACTGAGTGAATTTTGGATTTACATTGCTTAGAGAATCGCCAAACTCATCGCCATTGCTATCTAGGTATTTCTTAGGACTCTTTCTTTGACCTAATACAAACTCTTCAAGATCATATGCTCTTATCGTAGGCAAGACTTGTGATTTCCACAATACATAGTTGTTGTGATCTAGTTTGAGTGGCAGATTAAAATTCAGATGCGTAGGAAATGATGAAGTCTGTACCTGGTTCAAGGTTGATGAGCTATTGTTGTTACTTCCACTGGCTGGACTTGTAGCATCACCTATGGCAGCCATTAATGAACGATCCAAGACTCTGATACCGTGTAAAAACTGTAAAGACTCAAAGATTGGGATAGAAATCAATCGTGATATTATTCACTTAGTCTCACACTTACATGACTAACATTGACCAACCTTTTTGTACCTGGAAAAACAAGTTAGTTAGCAATAACTAACTTGGTGTTTAGCTGGACCAATTACAGATAAATAGCACATCAAATAATGACCAATCAGAGTGAGACACCAATACAAAGTTCTAGCCAATCACAGAAGGAAGTTCTAGCTCTTTGCTTTATTAGCTGAAACCTCTTCCATATTCTGATTACTAGTCTGCTGAAATAATGAAGACTTGACAGCAGCTTCTATTGTGTTAACAAGACCATTTTATCTTTTAAAATTTATTTCATGTAAAAAAATTAAATCTATAAGACATACAAAAGCAACATAATCTGATTTAAAGTGACATTTCTTTCATATTTTCACACTTTTTCCCCAAAAAAATTAAAATTTTTAAATATTAATAATTACAAATAACAAAAATACTATATCAATATCTAGGTAATTACGAAGGATACTAGTCAGCATCAATTAATTATCAGGAAACAAAATTTTTGAATGCAACAAATATATTATACAACAAATATTTAAGAAAGATAACAAAATATGTTAATTAATATTATATGGAATAGTATTACACTATCTAAAATTATATCCAAATTTATTGTATAAATAATATGTTAAACTTATTTGCAACAATTACATCATTAATAATACATCATTTTATAATCAATATGATTATTATAAATCATATTTAAACAAAAAATATTTGAATAAATTTATTTAATGTGTAGCATTATTTAGTTATATGTATTCAGTTAATTGCATATTGTTTCGTATTTGGTTGTTCGAGGCTGTTGAGCAGCCCACAGTCGCATCGAAAGACCGTTGGTCTCTAGTTTTGTTAACCATGTTGAAGTAGTACGCACGTCTGAAAATAGCTCCATTAAGAATTTGCTTGGTAGGTGTGAAGAGTAACGCAAGAACATGCCAGGTGATGTTAGACGCAGAAAGTGACGCTAGAAGTCACCGAAACGTTGAATAAAAACGTTTCGACTAAAAATGGGAAGCCAATTCAACCAAAAAACAAGAAAAGGGAGGCCAATTCAATTCCTGAATGGATACCAAAAAGCAGTTATTATGCATGAAACTGAAATGGAAGACTCCTCCTCAGCTTCCACTTGTCACATTCCAGCAACGTTTGCTTGGTGGCTACTTCACGACCTCACGTGAGTTTTAAACGCCCTTCCTTATTATATATTTTAAATTAATTAATATTTTTTTGAGAAATTTAAATTAATTAATATAAATCGCCTTACTTGTTATTATTATTATTATTTTTTATATATTATATAAGGTAACACATTTCAATATCACCAATGTAGATAAAATAATACTAAACTTTTCAAATATTTTACTCAAATCTATGTCCAAATGATATGATATGAGAGTTATCAAGATTTTTTAAATCATGAAATAATATGATAATTAATAAGATTTTAATAACTCACACACCACATCATTTGGATATGAATTTGAACAAAATATTTAAGAAGTCCAGTATTATTTATATATATTTACTAAAAATCTTATAAATCATGAGATGATATAATAATTAATAAGATTTTGATAATTCATATACACATTATTAAATATAAATTTGGATAAAATATTTGAAAAACCTAGTATTACTCATGTACATATATACACACATATATATTACTTTTTTAAAAAGAATGTTATAAAAATTTTATTTTAAGATCATTTATTATAATCAATTTTTCGTTTAAGTGTATCTCACCATTACGAGGAAACCTGTTAGATACCACTGAGTATAGTCTATAGTTTATGGTTTGAAAATAAAAATCTTTATCATATATGGTTAAATAGGTATATTTACTCCCGAAATAAAATAATAATTATCTTGTATTTATAAAATAAAAACCGCCGTTTTTTACGAATAACAGTAAAGAACGCAAAACATATGCAGTGACGTCACCTAAGAAATTCTGATTTGCAGTGTCTAGTCTCTATATAAGTATCATCACTCCCCATTTGATTCTTACGGCTTTTATACTTTTGCTTCCAAGTCAATATTTCTTCTCTCAAGTGCTGGCTTTCTCTGCTATAACATCTTCGAAGAAGAAAACAGGAAGACACATTTATATGTACATATTCTGTGTGATTTCTCGTTTGGTTCTTGCTCTCTGTTTAAGATGGTGGAGACAGGGCATGTTTGTGATTTAATAAAAGGGTTGAAGCCAGCTATGATGATGGTGGTGGTTCAGGTGGTGTTTGCTGGGGTCAATGTGTTATATAAATTGGCTGCTAATGATGGAATGAGCTTGCCGGTTCTTATTGCCTACAGGTTCATTTTCGCTTCAGCTGTTATGATCCCTTTTGCTCTTGTTCTGGAAAGGTTTGCTCTTTCACTTTTTAATTCTTGTATATTGTCTGCCTTTACCGTTTGAATCCGAAACCTCTATGAGAGATTTTACACACATATATAAATTTACTAGTTTATTTCCTTCCTGCATGGCCTTTAATATGCGACATTACTTATTGCATAAAGAAAACAATAAAATTGGACTTCTACTCAGTAATCATTCTTAGTGGATCTTCATCTTTGGGGCATGTGATTATCAAGAGTTTTCTAGTTCTATTGGAAAAGTTGCGGATCATTTTCTTTATGGAAACTTTTAAGAAACTAACATATATATATGTATCGAAGCATATACCGTATATGAAATAGAAATCAATATTAGATAGGAAACTTTTCAAAAAAACGAAGTAAGAAAAATACTAAAATATATTGCCGTTTATTTTGTAGGAATAGCAGACCAAAGCTGACTTGGACGATCCTTTTTCAAGCTTTTCTCAGTGGGTTATTTGGGTAAGTAACATCCAGACATGCATGTTTGTATATATTGTACATGTGTTTTAATTAGTGGATTAATTATTTTAATGACTAAGAAGAATTGGTAATTGATGATTTGCTAATTAAGATGCTTCAAGGTGGAGAGTAATGTTATATTGCATTATAAAAACAAAAATCGAATACATATTGCATGGCCTTGTACATATATTGTTCCTTGTTAATAGCTTTAGCCTTTATGTGACTTTATTGTAAGAGTAATATTAAATTTCTTAAAAATTTCATCCAAATTTATGTCAAAATGATGTGGTATATGAGTTGTTAAGATTCTATAGTTATCACATTATCTCATGAATTATAAAATTTTGACAACTCGCATAACACATTATTTGAACAAGAATTTTGACAAAATTTTTGAGGCGTTTAGCATTACTCTTATTATAAAGCAAACTAGTTGTTTTTTTAATTTCTAACCTTCTTTTTCTCTCTCTATCTCTGTTTGGCTCACTCTCTCAAGTTTTGTTGATAATTATGCTTAGTTGGATCAAATGACACAAGACTTCAAAGGCCTTGTAAAATGAATACATATATATATATATATATTAATTTTAACTTATTAAACTTTTAAAGAATATCCTAATTAATATTAATAAACTAATATAAACTTGGCATGATAATACACATTACATGAGTCGTACTAAGGGACAAGGCACAAATGAGTCAAACTTAAGGCATTGGTTACGACTAGCAAGCATTTGTCACAATTGGCACGACTTATGATTAGAGGTGTGAATTTTACTGGATCAACAAACGTAACCCAACCTAGTATGATATTTGTAGTGCTGGGGCGAATGATACAAGTTTTTAGGTTACAAAACTAACCATTCGGAATAACATGTTGACATCGTTCATTATGTGAGTCAAACTTAACCAAACGTATTTATCACAACTGGCATGATTGCACGATGGACAACATTGGCACGATTGACACAATTGGCATGATTTTCTTTTATATCTATATATATATATAATTTTAAAAGGAAAGTGATGTAATTAACTTAAATTTGCAGGGGATCATTAGCTCAAAATTCGTATTTGAAAAGTTTGGCCTTAACATCTGCAACATTTGCTTCGGCAATATTTAATCTTGTTCCAGCCGTTACTTTCGTTTTGTCCATTTCTTTCGGGTAATATTATTATTTTTTAGCTATGCTTGTATCATGTAATTTGATTTTGATCATCCTTATATGATTCATTATGAATTTGGCGGGTTTACAGATTAGAAAAAATGGGAATACGAACATTGACTGGCAAGGCAAAAGTTTTGGGAACATTAATGGGAATAGGAGGTGCAATGATTCTCACTTTCTATAAAGGAGTTGAAATTAACATCTCTTCAACTCATCTTGATCTTCTCCACCATAATCGTCAACATGCTGGCCAAGTGGCATCATCACATGCTTCCTCTGCTGATCATCTTTTGGGTCTTATATTGTCCTTGGTTTGTTGCTTCTCATATGCTCTCTATTTGATCATTCAGGTGATGATTTTCCCATCCACTACTATTATATAAAATGTAAATGGAACTTAAAAAACTTATAATTCATTTTAATTTTCTTATTTAACTTGGTATAATTTGTTTGTTATAGGCAAAGATGAGTGAGAGGTACCCATGTCAGTATTCAAGCACAGCTTTAATGTGTTTGATGGGATCAATCCAAGCCACTATTTATGCTCTTTTCATGGAAAAGGACAAAAATCAATGGAAATTAGGGTGGAATATTAGGCTTCTTACTGTAGCCTATTCGGTATGTAAATGTATTAACATTGGTAACATTGTTGATTGCTCTACGTGTAATTAATATGTTGATGAGTTGGGTTTTGAGATGTAGGGAATTGTGGGTTCTAGTCTAATAATGACACTGACATATTGGTGTGTACGGATGAGGGGACCTCTCTTTGCATCTATATTTAACCCGCTTATGCTTGTGGTAGTAGCCTTTGTAGGTTCTTTTATATTAGACGAGAAGCTACATCTCGGCAGGTATTCATTTGTTTTATTTTGTTATATATAAATTTCACTTTCATGTTATGACAATTCAATAACAATGTGATACAATATTTATTTACAGCATACTCGGATCAATATTGATCGTGTGTGGACTATATGTTGTGTTGTGGGGTCAAAGCAAGGAGATGAAGAAAATAATGCAAACAATGCCTTCTAAACTCTCTGAAGAATCTCAATCTATTGAGATTATTATCACCTCTCCAATTGACCACAATATTTCTACCAATAATAATAATGGCAACATCTTTGACGAAGAAGATACATCATCTCAGAAGATTGAAGAAAAGTTAAAAAATAATGAGCAATAAATTAATGGTGAGTTGGCAAAAGTTTAGTTACAAATTACAATAGGTTTTTATCACTCATCAGTTTTTTTTTTTCCCTTCTCTTTTCAATCTTTTTTATTTTTTTAATCATGTCATTTTTCTTTCTCTCTTTTATTAATTAGAGAGGTAGAAACAAGCATCTCTCTTTTTATACAATTCTTACACAAACCTTAGGCTACTAAAAATATGTGTTGTATCATTTGAAAATACACGCCACCAAAAAAGTGTATATGGATGTAACCATAGCTCGCAAATTATTTTAAAATTTGTGTAAAAAAAAAAAAAAGATTAGAGAGGGGTTTTCATTATATAAATTAGTATGTAATGTTATAAATATATCTAAATTTTAATTTCCTTTTTTTTTTTTTTAGTAAATATGTAAATTATACTTAAATCTACATCAAGTTTTAACATTAACAACAATTTAGAGACAATTTAGCTGGCCCTATGCTACAACAAAATAGGTCAACTATATCGGACAACAAGAATACCCGGTATAGTTGACTATCCATATCAAGCAGCAAACCTGACATGGATACTATCGGTGTGGATACCAAAAGTATCCATATCTGGGCGTCACCTGGTATGGATATGGTATAAATCACTAGTCAACCCATGGGTCAACTTATGACATGTCATTATCTACACCGCGTTGATGTTCGATATGGATAATATTATCCATACTGAGCATGTGCCTAGTATGGATAGTTGTACCCATTCCGGGCTCTAACCCAATGTAAAGACCTTTGTCCATGTTGAGTCGGAGCCTGAATGGGTAATTATCTATACTGGGCGGCTTGGTATGGTTATTTTTATTCATATTGGGCTTGTGCTTGATATGGAAAATATTTTAATCAAAAAAATTAAATTAACATATATATAATTTAGTATTATAATAAAACTAACAACATACATCTAAAATGTATTTTTTCATATATATATTACCTACTATTAATGTATATCACTTAAAGTTAACGTACATCATCTAAAGTCACCGTACATTATGAATTGTTATAACAACTTAGTACATAATCCTAAGATACAATATATTTTACTGGCCAAGTAACAAATAAGTTTAATATATTTTTGAAAATTAGCAACTCATTGGTAGGTTGAGATAGCGAAACACTAACCATTATTTTCTTTACAGAAACACGCTAATAATCTGGACCAAGCTTGAGGTGATGAACTTTAATGTTGGGGTCTTTTGATTCAATTTCCGCTTCTGCCACCACTGTTCCTCTACCTATCTAGTTTAATAACTTGCAGTGGTTGCTACTCAATCCACCAACTTGACTTGAGGAACCTCGAGATATGGACTACATATGTACAAGAATTTAAATATTTATTCCTATAAAAAAATTTAAATAATTATATCTATATATGAAATCAAATTGAACTAATAAATAATATAAATTTCATAAATATTTACCTTAGCTAAAGGTTTAGCAAATTTAACATTTTTACTAACTCCCATTGGATTTGAGCCACTTGAATATTGTATCTATAAAATAAATAAATAAATAAATAACATTATTGTGTGGAAACATGGATATTGGGAAAAAAAAAAAATTCTAACTACCCCTATTTATTTACATATAGATAACAAATCCAATATATAAAACAATACATATAATCTCGATCAATTGTATACAAATTTTGATATAATTTCTTTTATTTTTCAAACTTGCCAAAAATTTAATTCCTCTGCAATTTATACACTTCAGTACTTTCACAATTAATCTAATAAAACAACGTCTTTCCGCAAATATATATGCAAACAATAGACATATGTATAGATAGATACATGTAAACTCACACATAACAAAAAGGTTTAAAATATGATTACACTCATTTGTGAGAAAACATGAATATGGAAAGAAAAAAAATACTAAATACCAAAAAATGGAAATAAATAAATTTGAAAATTTTTGAGTTGTTTACTGCCTGTATGAGAGGAATACATACCAAAACTTGAGCTTGATCTACGTTCGCCAAATGAATCGTGAGTAAGTTTGTCAAATTAGTAATTATTTACTTCATGGTTGCCATCTTACAATTGACATGTTGTTGGTATTTTGTGAAGTTTTGTCTACCAATCACAAATGCTTGTACAATAGATGATGTTACACCATGACCCATTCCTCAAACTGGACCTTGATGCTCCTTACTCATAACTTGTGAAACAATATCATCTCCAATTGAATGTTGGAATTCTTGATGTAGTGTCTCTATGTGTGCCTATATATGATGTCATATGATATTAACATTAAAAAACTATACTAATGTAATACAATCAACACAATAATTGATCAAATCAATGTAACATACAATTTTTTCAGCAGCACGCACTCTCATCTTTCTGCTTATGACTGACTATCTATATTTCAACTCTCTTGACTTCAGGATCTTCCTATGCAGTCATTTTTTTTACTCTCTAACATTGATATTCAGAAAAACAAAAATATATATAAGTTCGAAAAACAAAAACTATACACATATAAGACAATCACCGTAATATATGTAACTCTTACCAAATCCTCTCGTAATCATGTTATTCCTTTACGACTTAATGTATAAGGGGCAAGATTTTTCTTTGACAACTTAGAATAATGCTTACTAGTAGTATAAAATATTTTAAAATTTAATCAAAATTCATTAAAGGTTAACATGCTAGTTTAAAAATATGAATGCATAATTACCTCAAATTTTGGAGACAATCGTTGATTGACAAATACAGTTAATCCTGCTCACTAATGTTAGGTGGTTTTAGCATTTCATATCTTCTTCATGCCTCAAAACCAGCAAGAACATCTTTAATTTATCTTGTTATTTTGCCTTTAGAGTATCTTAAACACTCATTCATTGTTTTTAATGTATGAGCTTTCATTAATTCATCAACACCAAGTCGTAACTGTAGTTGTAAAGTTTTTAAAAGTGAGTATGTTTTAAAAATAAATATGTAACATTGATATTATAAATAAATGAAACCAATATTGCAATACAAACATACCTTTATATTCTCTTGCACTGTATTTTTTAAAAGTCATGATATCTTAACCCAATTAGTGTAGGTCATAAATATCATCTGAGCTGCAATGACTTCATAACCTAAACTATGGATCACTGAATTCTCTCCAACTAGTTGTCTAACTTTATTACTTTGTATCTTTGTGGCTTTGACCTTGACTATTTTTTTTCATAATCCAAAAGATTGGGACCTCTTCCTTTTATTTTCTTCTTTTCACTGTAGCTATCAGAAGACTGACTAGTTGATGTTCCTTCCGTCAACATCTAAAAATGCTATGAAAATGACATATATTAGTAGCCAATACATGAATAAAAAATTTAATATATAAAACAATGCATATAAAATCAATTCATTTTATGAAAATTTTGATAGAGTTTCCTCTGGTCTTTGACCTTGCCAAAAATTTATTTCACCTGCAATCTAAATAGCAAAATAAGTTTACAACAAATCTAACCACTTTAAAGACTTTGTCTCTCCACAAACATATACACAAAAAATATATATACACATATATTGTAAAAAATATGAAAATATGATTATACTCATTAACATTAGATGTTTACAACCAATTTCTCACAATCTATCTGAGCATAATCCTCATTATCATCCATACTAGAGTGAAACTCAGATACATCTAATGGTGTAGTTTTCATATAAGCATGCTCATCAAACTTCTTTAGATTATGAAAACCTCTTGGAGATGCTTTTAGGACAACATACCAATTAGATGTATCATTTTCCATAAAATAAAACACTTGTGTTGCTTGTGAGGCTAAAATGAAAGGATCTCTATCCTATTTATTTACATGTGGGCTAAAATTAACTAATGTGAACCCATCTTCTTCTCTAACATCATTCCTATTATCCATCCAATCTTATTTGAACAATGGAACAAGAAATGCTTAGAAATCCAACAAAAGCATTTGCCTAAAACTCTATAATAAACCATCTTATTGATAAGTTGAGTGTCATCTCTTTCATTATAAATAGTTCTGCTTCACGAAAAACACCACTATTTTGTGTAGTCTTCTTACTACTTTTTATGAAGTATTGTTTCCCATTCACAACATAGCTTGAATAGCATATGACTTGCATACTTGGTCCAAGTGTTAGCAACTTTAGAGTTGAATGCATATGCAATTTGATTTATTGAGGATCTGTTTTAGGACATTACGATTTAGATTATCAAGGACAAAAAGTTAAGGTAAAGATATCACATTATCAACATATAAGGTAATAAATTCACCTTATTTTTTAACCATGTTAGAAATTTTTTAGTATGTGTCATTTGCAACGAAGTTGGTCTACTTAAAAGATTGGAATTTAAATGTTGAAGCTCTTCCAGGTGCACACTAATAAAACGTTCATATAAATAAAAACAACATGACCAAATAAGTATAACGTTAATAATTTTTACTAATATTTATATTATGTTCATTTTAAATTTAAACCACTTACTTAATGTATGGTTCTATTAATGTATTATTCAATAGTATTTACATATGTGCAATTCGTAGCATGTCCGTAGAAATCGTCTTTAATATCGATACAGATGTAGGATGTCTTTCCACTACATTTTGAAACATAATATCTTCATTCCTATTGTACTTCTCACTAACATCTGTTGTTTGTGGTACATACATACTACAAAATTGCATGCATTCATTAACTAAACAACATTCTGTTATACAACCCTTTGGTCATGCACGATTTGTTATATATCCTTTTAATGCCTTCATAAATCTATAAAATGAATATATAAAGGTAAATGAAATGTGTTTACATCATTAATCTTAATTCATATATGAAGAATCGTGTAAGAATAGTCTTTCAAAAGGGTACATCCAATGATATTGAACTGGTCCGCATAAGCAAGCTTCTCTTATTAGATGAATTGTAAGATGAACCACCATGTCAAAGAAAGAATGAGGGAAATAATGTTCAAGCATACATATAGTAACTGCAACTTCATATTCCAATGAATCTAACTTATCTCTGTCTAACACTTTTTAACAAATTTCATTAAAAAATGAACACAACGAAATATAACAATTTTTAGCTCTTTAGGTAGGAGATCCCGTATTGCCACCAATAACAAAAGTTGCATTAATACATGATAATCATGGGACTTAAGCCTAAGCCCAACTATCTTGCATTGATTCAACAAAATGCAATTAGAGATGTTTGAAGCATAACCGTTAGGCATCTTTAATTTAACAACCTCTTACAAAATTGTTATTTTTCCACCTTTGATAGAATGTGTGATGCTACAGGTAAATATAATTTATCTCCATCCTCTTTCAAATAAAATTCTTGCCTAATCCTAATATCTTCCGGATCTCTACGAGAATTGACTCCATATTTGGTTTTTTCATTGATATCTAATAATGTGCTAATAAGACTCTCACCAAAGTTTTTTTTTGTAATGTGCATCACATCTAAATTATGATGCAATCATAAATTCTGTAAAAATTGATGATGATAAATTTGAGACATAGTTAAATATAATGGAATAAGTTAAACCATTTTTTGAATTGAAGATCTTATTTCCCAATACAGAAGATCAAAGAATATTGATCTTTTGTATTATTTTTTTTTCCATATAGGATGACCTTTTCTTTTTCTTTTTCCATTTATTTTCTTTCCTTAATCATTTTTAACTTCCACATGTGTAATTTGAACTTATTTATCATTAAAAATCTCTGAAGGATTATCTATTTCTTCTTTCTTATTAAACCATGATTTCCTCTTTCAAAAATATGATTCTTTGGAAGAAAACACCGATGACCTATATACACATTTTTATTACTATATTTCAATATTTATGAATGTATGTTCAACCCACATATAGGACACATATATTCATTTTTCACATAACATCCTGCTAAGTTTTCATAAGTAGAAAATAATCTACGATCCATATTAAAAGAGCCTTTAAGTTAAAGGTCGACTTAATAGATGAATCATACATTTGTGCTCTCAAGTGTTATAACTTATTTAAATCTTCGATTAGTGGCTACAAATATACATCAATATCATTTCCTGATTGTTTTTTTTTTTTTATTTGCCTGAAATTGATAGTGTTATCATCAAATTTTCTTTCGATATACATTTTTATGGGGTTAGATTGTATGTAACTAACACCACTAGCCAATAACTATAGGTTATGCTTAAGTTGTTATAAGGATTAAATCTATCCGTAGCTAACCTCAAATTATATGGCTTTGAAGCAAAAGATGGCCACATCCTACATATAGTTTTCCAGGCTTCTGAATCAATAGGGTGACCCATCTTTGCATCTTGGTTTGCATGGGTAGAATGCCATTTCAAGTTGTTAGTCATTTTAGTTGACGTAAACATTCCCCTAAACCGTTGTATGATTGGAAAGTATACTTTAGATGATACTCCCTTATAAATTTTTTTAGTAACTTTGTTTACTTTCTATCTACAAGTGCTATATTTTGGACATTTTTTATAATGCTCCAATTATTTTCTAAATAGACAACAATCATTGATGCATATATGAATTTTTCCATACCCTAAATCAAACACTTTCAATAACTTTTTTGTTGAGTACAATAATTCTGGTAAAACATTATTTGATGGCAATATGTCTAGAATGATGTTAAGAAGTTCATTAAACCTCTTATCGGATAGACCGTTTAAGTTTATATAAAGCTACAATAGTTGATAATTTTATGTACTTGGAGCAACCTTCATACAAAGGAGATTCAACATCTTCCAAATTAGTAGTGATGTCTTCTTCTCTTACTTCAACATCAGATTCAACATTACAGTGAATTTCAAGGTTTGTATTACTATACATTCTAACTGTATTGGAAATATTTTGAATAGGTATGGAAGTTTTCAGGGGTTTCTCATGCATGGACTAAGTTGTATACTGAGAAGGCATCCCATTAATGACTAAGTGCTCATACATTATCTTAGTATGATGATACCTCCCATTGAGATATTTTATACAAGGGTAAGGGATGAAATTAGTATTTATTGAATATTTGTTCGCGGCCTCAACAATGTTTTTGACATTGTAAAAATTTAAAATTGATAGAAAAATTATTAAAAATATTGAAAGTTTAAATCTTATATCCTTATAGATTAAATTTAAGATATTAACCTTAAAAATCTTAGTCATTCCTTATCCATTTGAAAGCATAAAACACTAAAAACCGAAACATGTAACAACATAGTCTTAAACTATATTAAAATTATTAAACTTTGAATAAAAAGAAAACAATCATATTCATATAGACATTCACCATATCTAGATATATTACAATCATCTTAGATATTACTTATCCATGCAAACTAGCATATACACATATCTTTAACATACAAAACATAAAAAATATCACAACTTTAACCTTTAAAAAAAAATCACAAAATCAAACATAGACAATTAGCCTAATAATAATATTATGTTTATATTAAAAGAATCCAAAATCATAATAACAATAATTCATATATGATATCTAGTAAAATCCGTAAAAAACAAAATCATAAATTGAAACATCTAAAAACTAAAAATCATAAACTTCATGCCTTCTTAACAAAGAAAACAACAAAAAGAAGTAGATCGACGATGATGACGATGTCGGATAGCAGAAGAGTAGTATATCGACAAATATGGTGGCGCTCGAACAACGTCAAAATTTTGGCAATGGCTCCAAGAGAAGAAAATAAGTGAAAAAATAAGAAGGAAAAAAAATACAAAAAAAGCGACGGTTGGCCTATCGCACTGCTGGCCTATGAACAGAAGAAGAAGAAGAAGAAGAGAGAAGAAAAGGGGAAGAAGAAGAGAGAAGAAGAAGAAAATGAGAAAGTTGTTTACTGGTAGTTGATTGACAATGAGGGGCGATCAATGGTGAACGGTGGCTATCGAAGCTGCGAATGATCGACAAAGTAAAGGGGGGCGACTAGGGTTTGAAGGAGAGATGAGGTAAGAGAATAAGATAGAGAGAGAAAGAAATGAGGAGGAAGGGGAAGATCGTGACTCGTATAAACCTAGATTATCCATACTGGACGGGTCATGTACCTAATATAGATAATCTATTTTTTATTTTATTTTAATAAATGGACTATTCATACCAAGTGGGTTGTCGGACACTTAGCCCACCTATATGGATACTAGTCAAATGCCTGATGTGATTAATCAATTTTTTATTTTTTTTAATGGACTATCCATACCAGGCGCCTGACCTACCCGGTATGGATATTAAACACTATCCATACCAGGTGGGTCAAGTGCCTGGTATGGTTATTAAAAATTCATTTTCAAAATAATTTTTTTTTTTGATATAGATAATCAAATTTAATTTTTAAAAATATAAAATATATATTATCCATACCGAGCCACTAGTGCCTGGTATGGATAATTGAGTTTAATAATAAAAAAATGTATATTATCTATATCTGGCTTTTAATGCCCATATGGATAGTTCCGTATATATTTTTTAAAATTAAGTAATGGTATCCATATCGAGCCTTTAGTGTCTAGTATGGATATTCAGGTATAGATATCTTGTTTTGTTGTAGTACTATTGCCACTCAAAAAATTTATCTCCATACCTTTTTTAAAGAAAATTTTTATGAGTATTATATATATGTTTACACTAAATTATTTAATAGTGTATAACTACTATCGTCTAATGTGGCTTGATAGTAGAGAGTTATTATTCAGTCTAATAATAACCATGGTTGAGTGACTGCACTATAGGTGGTATTAAAAAAAAAAAGATATAATTATCTAGTCAATAGGAAGTTACTCTTTGCACCCATATGTGCACCCACTTTATTACAAATCATAAACCTTGTTCATTCAAAATCAAGGTCAAGATATTTTATTAGAATATTGTCCTAAGTAAAAGCTCTAAAATTGTTGTTAGTTTTATAACTAGCATTGAACTATGAAATTGATTTTTGTGGCACCAATATCGTCCTAAGTAATAACACTAAAATTGTAGTTCGTTTTATAAAGACTTCAAAATTCTCACTCTGAGCTCTTCTCTTTTGTTTACCTTTTCTCATTCAGACTCTCTCATACAAACTCTCTCACTCAAACTTTCAATTTACTATCATTCTCATTAATTGATTTAAACACAAGAAACAGTCGGAACACTTTGACAAGTAGGATAATGAATAGTTAAAAGAGAGATAAATGAATAGACTCTATCCAAAGTGACTGAGATTGGGACGTTGACAAACTCCCTATCGATATATACGGTTCCAAATTCTATATACTATGACCTTTTGAAAGAGTCATATCTCATCGGACCAAAAAATATATATAGTTCATGAAAAAAAAAAAAATTGAAAAAGCGAGAAACTTTTGACACCTTTATATAATAGTATAATGGATATTTACATACTTCGATATTAAAAACTTCTCATTTTCATTAATTATTAGGTGAAGGCTACAAAAATCCGTATGTATATATATATATACATATATAAAGATTGTTGAATATTACAGAGTATAAATATAATCTACTTGAAACACACTTCAGTTTACACCTTAATTGCAAAATTAAAGTACATTGAACATAATATAAATGAAAATGCAAAAATTGGAAAATAGTTGAGTCTCGTAAAACTACGGTGTCTTTAAAATAGATTCGTGCCCCGCCCTTTGTGTTGAGTGTCTATCTCCCAGGATACAACAATTATTGAAAATCGATAAACCAATTTGTGTCAAAACTCAATCACATGGAAGAAAGAATGAAATTTTAGAGAATAGAATATGGAGAGAAAAAACAATGAACTTGTTAACCAAATCAGAATATGGATGCCAATATATATATATATCATTCAAAAATGTGAGATTTTAAATTCAGATTTGTTTCATCAATAAATCCATATATTCAATTACAATCCACAATTAAATTATCATTCAAACTTAAATAAAATTATTTATTCCATTCAAAACTGGAATGAAATAATTTAATTTATGAAACCAACATAATTGCAATTTATTCATTATTTCATTCAAATAAAATTAATTGTAATTATTTATTTCATTCAAAACTGGAATAAAATAATTAAGTTATTATTCCAATTCATTACAATTATTCATTATTTCATGAAATCAATTGCAATTATTTATTCTCCATATACTATTATCTAAAAGTTCATCATTCCTTTTGAGTGATAGAGTTCTAACACAAATTGGTTCATTAACTTATGATAGTCGTTGTATCTTGGGAGATGGACACACAACACAGATGATGGGCCGCAAATCTATTTTAAGGACTACGTAGTTTTATCGGCCTCAACTATTTTCCAATTTTTATATTTTCGTTTATACTATGTTTAATGTTTAATTTTGAAATAATGGTGTAAACTAGAATGTGTTGCAGTGAGATTTTATATATATATATATATATATATATATATTTCCGATTGATAGTTGACTTGAACTTGATTTGACAAAGTATTCAACTTTCATAAGTTGATATTTTTGATTTCATAATTTGATATTCTTAATTAATCAAAAATAGTATTGGAAATTCGACTTAAAACAATTTGGTCAAATCTCCAGAATATTGAAATTCAATCTTCGTTAGTTGGATTTGAATTTTAAAATTAACTCAAAGTAATTGGGTTTGAATTTTGAAGGGGAAAAAAAAAAGAAAAGGTTTTTTGAATAAATTTCATTAACCTATAACCTACTAAGCATGTTGCTTGAATAGGTAGTTAATGTGTTGCCTTATTGGTCATTAAATTAAAGCACATTAATACCTTTAAAAGTCACAACATTCATGTTTAAAAAAAAGAAAGTCAGATTTAAATTGTACAAAGCTAGAGAAAATTAAATGAAGAGACATCGATTTACATTAAAATTAACAAAATTAAATAAATAGTTAGATTCTTAAGCTACAAAGAGTTCATTTCACATTCATTTATTTTTGACCTTCTTCTTAAAATTTTTTTAATATGATATTTTTACTCTCTACACCTTTAAAAATATCGAAACTGGCTCTAAACATTATAATTACTCTAATTATTATTTTTTTTCCCTTCATTTGAAGCTTCAACCCAATTTTGTTTTCACACTCTTCAAGTTCCCAAAAAACCGACAAACCTTAGCTAAAGAATATTCATCCATTCATAATTCATATATCACCTAATTTCTTTCTTTCTTTCTTCCTCTTTTTTTTTTTTTTTTGATAGAGATATATCATCAACTTGAAACAAATAAAAAAGTAAAAATATTTACATAATAAGAATGAAACTTGGTGATTATCTGTTCTCCATGGAGAACCGAAAGACTTTAAATGGAAATTTAGCGAACTTGGTGGTTTAGGTAATGTTATGCAACAAGATTACAACATTTGAATGACTTAGAATTAATTTAGTTGTTCTTATTGAAGAATCTTAAAAATAACTAAATAAATCATGTTAACTTATAATCTGTAAACCTATTGCCTACACTATTATTGATGTATGTGCTAGTCATTAAATTTTAGCACATTAATTAATACCCTCAAATATCTAAATTTACAAAACTAAAAGAAAAATAAAAACAAATGAGTATTTTGGGTAGAGGCAAATGAACAGACATTATATTAAAAAGTTTGTACTCCTTTTAAGTTTCATTAAAGTTCATTAGTTTTCTCTTACTTCACATTTGTTAGTTACAAATTAATTAATTGTGATTAAAATTTATGAAAAATAACTTGATCAAACTTGAAGTTCATAAAAAATATAGGTTATGCAGAATTCAGTGGATGATCTCTTGGCTTTATGCAAGGTCCATATTCTAGCTTGTTCATCCTCCGGTTTGGCTTAAGGTAAATACTAATGGTTCTACTTTTAGGCTCCTGGGTTGGCTGGTTGTGTCGGAGCTTTCGAACTTATCATAGTTTTTTCAAAAGCACTTTTGTTATTTCTTTAGGAATTGGTTATGCTTTTGAAACAGAGTTGATGGCTACTATTCATGCCATCTAGTATGATTGGATTTATCGCTTGATGAAGTTTGGGTCGGAGAGTGATTATGCTTATATTATTTCTATTCTTCTAGTGTGCTCTTTTAAGGTTCTTGACATTAGTGTTTGGCTTGGGAGAGGTGTCTTTTTTATTTGCAAGATATGGATTTCATGATGACTCATATTTATCATGAAGAATATTTTGTTGCAGATGTTCTAACTTTTCATTCACCTTCTTTTGTTTGCTCCACTTTGTGGTGGATAACTCCTATTTTTTGGGGTCCTCTTCTCTCTAATGATTTTCTTGAGACCAACGATTATCGTTTTAGTTAGTTTTGGCTTTGAGGGTGGATACTCTTTTTCCCTTACCGGGTTTTTTCCATTAGGTTTTTCCGATAAGGTTTTTAATAAGGTTTATTATAGGGTTTACTTTGTAAAGGTTTGGTTTCGACTAAATCTTTTATCGTCTTTCCATTTCAATAATCTGGTTATAATCTTTTAGATTTTGTCATTCGTTTTGTTTTGATTTTTTGCTTTGTCCTTCTTTGTATTTTTTCCTTTTTTAATAATATGTTGATATTGACCAACAATCTTGTATATATGAAGCTTTTATAATCAGATATACCTAATTTTAAAAAGTAAGGACTAGCTAATCAAATTTATCAATTGCATTATTTCTCCTAAAACAAATTCTCTATCCTATTTAATTCAAATATAATTGATGAATTTTATTGATTGGTCTTTACTTTTTAAAATCAAATATATCTGATTATAAAAATATTATATAAATATATATGAGCAGAATCGAGGGACACAAATTTTAATATAAGTTTTGATACAATTTTTCAATCAAGCAATTAATGGTGCAAATTTATTTATTTGAGAAGAAAAGAGCTGTTGGAAAGTTGTGTTAGACAAGATAATTACATGTGCATCAATTTTTCTCTCTTCATTCATGTTCTCTCCTGTCCTCTCTTTTCTTATTTATTTATTTTTTAATTGATTTTTTATTTTAGGTTGTTTTTATCAATGTATTTGTTTAAATATATGCAATATAGATCTTATTTGAAAGTTTATGTTGAGAGTCTTGAATCCATATATTGTTTGTATAATTTAGTTAATTGAAAAGAGAGAAAAGATCAAATAAAAATTAAATTAATATATATTTTTTATTTGGTCTAAAAGTAGAGATAAAATAGGGTGATGTGTACCAATTCTAAATTAACAACTAAACTACACAATTCAATGTTTCAAACCAATAATTCAAAAATTGTGTCAACATTTATGCCTCTCGGTCTTGCCCCATATATATTTATATACATATATATAATGTTTTTATAATCAATACTTCCTAACTTTAAAAAGTTAAGATGAATCAATCAAATTCATCCATTGCATTTGAATTAAATAGAAGAAGTAATGCAATAGATGAATTTAATTGATTCGTCATAGCTTTTTAAAGTTAGAAGATACTTATTATAAAAACAATATATATATCATAATTTTGATGATCTTAATATCATATCTAATTAGACGTTATATTTACTTTTCAATCTTCGAAGCAAATATAATTATTAAGTGTCAACCTTTTACTTACAATATAACATGAATTTGCAACGTTTATGGTTGTATGATTAGTAACTGCATCCATATAAATGTATTCAACGTTTTACTTACAACATCACTTCAACATGCAACATAATATTAATTTGCAATATTTATGTTTATATAGTAACTAACTATATTAGAATGGGTATATTTAACATTCTACTTGTAGCATTACTTTTATATGTAACATTATGTTAACTTGTAACATATGCGTTTATTTGGTAACTAACTACAATTTTATTAAAATAAGTATATTTAACGTATTAATTGCATCAAAATATTAGATCATTTTATAAATATTACAAATTATTTATAAATATTATAAACTATTTTTATTAATCCTTTATTTTTGAAACTATTAAATACTTTTTTTGTTTTAACCTGAATATTTTTAATATACTACCTTTTTAATTATTGTATTAGTATTTTTTAAATTTATTATTTTGAGCACGTCTATTATAAACTATTTGTTTATTTATTTATTAATTTTTAAGCCATTAAATATTTGACTTGATTAATTTATTGAGTGGTAACACATTATAACTGGTTATAATTGGTTACTTTCTCTTAATAATTGAAGTTTGGCTGCTATATGGTAGTCAAATAAATAATGACTTTCAAATTGAGAGTTGGGTTACCTTACTCAGGGGCGGACCCACTACTGGGTCAGGGGGAACACGTGGCCCCCCTGAAATTTCCAAAAAATTAATTAAATAATTTCAATGTTATGACATTTCACGTTCGTTGACTGGTGCTGATGGTTGTGTCGTCATCTTTTTCTCTGGCATCATCCGAGTTCGATTCCTATCAACAACGACAGTTGCCTGATTTTTCTCGGTTTTAATCATTCAAAATATTATATATATAAAATGCTAAAACCAAGCACAGCCACACACTGGCTTTGATGGCTGTGTTTGTCTTTCTTTCAAAGGAAAGCCAGGGTTCAATACCCATTGACCTCAATAATTAATTTTTTATTTTAATTAAATTCACTCATAATAATTACTTTATCCTTTGTTTTTTTTTCCTTTTTTTCTTTTTACTTCCCCAGTATTATAAATTGATCTTTAAATTTGAAATATTTTAACTTCACAAATTATTATATTCATTTCAAATTATTTTTTTATTGCAAACTATATCATATTTATATAAATTAGAGAAGTCAAATATATTGTGTTATTTAATCTTAATAAATCTTAGTTTGCTCACGATTATTTGTGTAGCTTATTTTTTTTTATATATAAACTATTTTATAATAAAATCTATAAATAAAAATACTCATATGAATTATAATTATTTTTATTTTATTTTACTTTATTATAAATCACATACATTTATTAGATAAAAAACTATAAATGCAGTTTAATTAGTAACTTTAATAATAAATATATGTAGTTTGATTACATACATTTATTTGCAATCTCAATAACAACTATCATTATAAAGAAGACATATCCCTAAATTAAGTTTTTATTTATTTTTTCAATTAATATGAAATTTGAACTTCCCTTACTAAGAAAAATTGAGCTAGTGCATAATTAACTCACAATTATTATGCTTTTATTTTTATACTTGTATTAAAAAAATTATTTTAAGAAATTTTGCTTATAATTTTGTAAGGAGTAAAGTTACATATTCTTTACTAGATATGTATTTTAACTATTTTTCTTTCATATAATGTTCTTCTAACAATTGAAGAAAATATTACAAATAAAATTTCATATATAAAAGTGCCCCCTCTCACATAAACTTCTGGGTCCGCCACTGACCTTACTGGAATGGAATCCCAGTAAGTTAACCAAACTTGGTTAAAAAATATACTCTCATAATAAGAAAAGAAAACTTTTTTATATGTTATAACCTAATGGTATTATTATAAAATTTTCAAGTTCGGTAATATTTATTTTTAGATATTTTCGTTTATTTGAGTATCTTGATTGACATTTCAAAAGTATATAAATTCTAAGTATCTCAATCTATATTATTATATGAGTAATATTATATTTACCGATTATCTAAACTTATGTTCAAATGACATAACATGTGAGCTATTAACAACATATTAGTCATGATATCATCTCATGATTGATAAGATATTGATAAATCATATATCATATTATTTGGACATAGATTTTGACAAAAACTTTGAGAAGCCTCACTAAGAGTGTTTTACTTTTGCAAAATTTAAAGTGAAACGGGTCAACATAGTATTAAAAAATGAACATTGTTGAATACTAAATCAACAAAATTGGAAGAAAATTGGTTTTGTTCATATTTAGTCATGCCAAAAATAAGCCAAGAAGTCTTTATGCATGAGTCAAAGAGTTCATAAATTGCTCTATCTATCTATCCTCTCGAAAGCTGCCATCTATCACTTACTCTAACTAACCATTTGGTGTCTTAGCTATTAATAGGGGTGGCAATTCGGGTTGGTAGGTTAGGTTGAATACAACACAAACACGACCCGATTATGTTTTACTCGACACGAACCCAACACGATTAGTAAACGAGACGAACCCTTCAACACAAACATGACACAATTATTAACGGATCGACACAAAAACGACGTGATTAACCCATTTATTTATGGGTTATTTATTAACCCGTTAATGACTCGTTTAGCCGACACGTTTAATGACCCGTTTAGCTAATGACTCGTTTATGATCCATTTAACTATATTTAATGCATTTAAATTTTAATATAGATTTAATAAAAACAAAATTAAAATAAAGTACATAAAATCTCTTAAATCCACAAATACAATCCAAAATCTAAAAAAAATACAATCATCCACAAATACAATCACTTCACCATACACTAATTAAAAGATAAATAAAAATTCATTTTCTCATCTTTCATTTCGGACCCTTTGTCCGACTTCAAAATCACTTCACCACACAAACATTTATAGACACAACATTTAATAAAAACCATATTGATCAAAATTAAACACTAATTAAAAGATAAATAAAAATTCTTTTATAAAATCACTTTACAAACCAAAAACCTTTCTATAATTTCTATACATCATTATTTACAAAATCCCATAAATACATAGACCTATACATACATGCCTTTCCATATACTTTAGCATAACTATATGATACGAAAAGCATAATTACCAAATATGGAGGGATTATGACTCGCAGAAAATGCAGCAGCTATATTTTCATCTGTCTCTATCTACAGTGCCCAATTCTCAAGTTACGCGTGGAAAATTTAATGTGCTAAATATTTCTACTTAGTGGGTGTACACAAAGTTCAAAAGCCCTAAAATTTTCTATCACACAATTATACGACCTCAAAATTTCAACATTTCCAGAATTCGTAGTATAACACTATTAAAAATTAAATATTTTTTTCGTTAAAAACTACCATATTGTCAAACAAAATTTTCCACAAATCTCAAACTTTCAACATTTCATAAAAATTATGTTGTTGTAAAACAAAATTTCACAATTTTCAAACTTTTATCAAAATTTCACAAGGAAATCAATTTTCTCATAGATGCACATATAACACATAAAAATTCATTTTTCAAACATATCAACACTTAATCTTCTTCAGCGCCCTTTGTAAACTCTGACACGATACCATAAATTAGAAAATGAGTTTCTCTGACATCGGACACTCGGTGACTACCTGCCGGATCTCATTTCACATATCACGAGATTTCTGGGATCGAACACTCAATGTCTTTCAAGGTCCATGAATCAAGAATGAATATGTATAGGCAAATCGGTACAGTACTACTATAATAACCCTATTGGCATGTTAAGTTCTTTTGCATTGGACACTCGGTGACTACTCGCCGAATCATATTTCACATAACACATGAATTCTAGGATCGAACACTCAATACTTCTCAAGGTCAAAATTCACAGTCTGTGTTTCAACAACGCAGCGCAGTACTACTAATATTTTTCTATTGACATACCAATTTCCAATCTCTACCTACCAATGTTCAGGTTTACTAAGACCCTTATAAATTTTATTTATTACCAATAATTTAACCATTTAAATATTTCTGTTTCCGAATAAAATTTTCATCAGAAACATAACGTACAAAATTTCAATCATGTTTTTCCTTGTTTCATCAAAATATCAAATGTATATTATAAAGTATCGTTTTACACTCGATTATTCATCAAAAACTAGTCAAATATCATAGTGCCCTTCACCTTTCTAGTACACAATCGAGGCACTAAACTGAGTCAATTTCATTTCATAAATCATTTTCATTTCGCCAAATTCGCATTTGATATATAATATTTCTTTCATTGAATCTATATTTCATATAAAACATTTCCATATCCATGCAACTAATTCAGTCAAAACTCATGTAGTTAAAATACCTTTCTCAACATTTTAAGCATGAATTTTAAACAAATCATAGCTTATCAATTTACATATTCGTTTAAAAAACTATATAAATCTGATATAATAAAATTTCACATTAATGTTTGTAAACATGGTTTGTCATAATCATAACATAATAACAAAAAATCAATTAGAATGAAAACCTTCGAAAATAATTTAAAGACACTCACATTGTCTAATTGCTTCCTTTCTCAACTCTTTTATGAATATCTATATAATTATGAATAAATAATTTTCTCAAAAATAAAATCGATATTCTTTTTCAAAGCATAAAATCATATTATTTAAAACATTCTAAAGCCTTTCTAATAATAACTCAAACAGAAAACATAATTTTTTTTTTGGAATTTCTTATATGAATTCGAAATAAACTTTTATTTCAGTTGTCAAACATAATTGATAATCTATAAAATCAACTAACTCAAGAAATCTATTTATTTTAAATAAATAATAAAATCGAAAATATAAATAACTATAACTCAATCAGTTCAATTAAAAATAAAACTATCAACTCATATAACTTCTTCGCTTATTTTTGGATCTAAACGAGTTTCCAGCTAATTTCTCATAATCCTGGATCTATCCTAAAATAACATAAAACTTAATTTAAATTTATAAGAAAAAACATAAAATAATTTTCTGGAATCTAAATTTTATTAAAAATAAACTTACGTATTTGTATAAATCGAACACTCGATTATTGTTTTTTTCTTTTCCTTTTCTTCCTCCCTTTCTTTTTCTCTTTTCCTCTCGGCTTCTCCCTTTTTTTTTGTCCTCCCTGCTACTTGCCGAACACATCTGTGTTGCTTCTTTTCATTTTTGAAGAAGCACACATATATATATTACACATTTCCACCGCCTCTTCTTTTCTTTATTTTATATTATTATTATTAATATTATTTCTTTTTCTTTCTCAACACTATCAACTAACACACACACACACACACACACATATATATATATATATTTAAATGGTTATGGTCCACTACCAATTTCTAATATATATATATATACACATATTTTTATATCAATGGGCTCCACCACCAAATATTATTATTATTATTTTATTTCAAAAAAATCAGCCCATCGGTTGATTTTTTATTTTTATTTTTTCCAACACATACAAATTTTCATTTTAAACCCTATGACCTTTTTCCTTGTAGCCCAACTTTCTTAATTTCTTTTAGAAATATCTTTCAATAAAAAATTTATCCATAAACTTCTGTAATTCTAAAACTTGAATCGGACCAAATTAATAACATTAAATCAGATTTCAATTAATCTCTTGGGTCCAGTTAGGTTGAGGTGTAACAAAAATACCCTTGTACATATCCTTTGCAATTAAATATAATCATGTCCTTTTCAACCTCTCCTTTTTGATCTTTTTTGTTTGTTTGTTTTTTTTTTCAATTCAATTACCTACAAGTCAAAATTCAAACCTCAAAATCTACCACACGATCTTTTAAATTCATACTTAATTTACAATTCCCTTATGCCACATGTCACCTTTCTATGGTTGTTTGCCCCACATGTCTATCCTTTCTTATTTTTTTTTTATTTGACTTTTCTGGAATGCCCGAATTCAGTTTTTTTGGGGTTTTTTTTTTTTTTTAAAAAAAAAATCATTTTCAAATTTACCGAAGCTTATATTCGGACTTCCTATATATTTATAGTAACCTTAGTGACTCTTAAAAGTCATTCTATGTCCCTTTTTGACTCTCTGTAAATTTACTAAATTGTCTTTGACGATTTCCGGATTGATTTCCATTTCAATCCGAATCTCATTCGAAAATGTCGTTTGAGTTTATAAAATATTTCTTGAGCATTTTGATATTCATTTTGACACTTTTCTAAATTTTTAAAATTTTTTGGAAATCCTTTCGAACTTCTGGTCGGATCCAGAAATTACTTCATTTTATCTCAAATTAACTCGTTTTTTATTCGTTTAAATTTCTGTTAATTCTAATATAATTTTCAAAACTTTTAATATACGAAATCCATTTTTTAAAAATTACTATTTACACGGACACTTTTCTTCCGATAACATTATTCACTGAAAAAAATTTTGATCTCACAAAATTTGAGAAAATGTATACTTTCCAAAATTGACTATTCACTCAGAAATACTATTCATCTGGATATATTTTTATTTCTCTTAAATAAAGAAAATTCAAGGCGTTACACCTATTACTAAAATTACATGAATACCCTTTTAATATGAAATTACTTTTTTACGTCTATTAAACGGGTCAACCCATTACTCGTTTAAGAAAACACGAACCTGACATGATTAGTAAACGGGTTGGACGAGTTGACTCGTTTATTTATCCAACCCATTTATGTTCAACCCTAACCCATAATAATCGTGTCGGTTTCGTGTCGACTCATTATGTCGGGTTTTAAATTGCTAGCCCTAGCTATTAACTTATACTAATAATCTATGTACAAGAGCATAAATGCAGAACACATACATTAGCACATAACTTTACATCCCTCTCTCAAGTTGGAGCCTGATGAAGATCCAATAAGCCAAACTTGGACACAAAATGAGGGAAAAAAAAAAAAAGGCACAGACAATGACTTGTTGAAGATGTTAGCAACCTACAACCTGGAAGGAATGAGTTGAGGTGATACAAAACCTTACTTGTATTCAGTGGCGGACCTAAACAATTATTTTAGGGGGGGCACTTTGTAGTAAAGCAGAATAAATTAAAAATTAAATATAAAAGCAATTATAGTTCACATGAATTTTTTTATATAAAATAGTTTATATAGAAGAAAAATAATTTATGGTACATTTTTATCATCTTTTTTTAAGGTTGGAACTCATATACAATGCATTTTTTTGGAAAAGAAAAAAAAAATTATTTGCTATTTTAATTTTTGAAAAAAAAAAGAAAAAAAATATATGTTTTATGGCAGAGAATTGAACCATAATGTTATATAAATAGGAAGGTCAAACCTATTTTTTTTTATATATAAATAATATGGTGCATAATCGACACATTTTTATATTTGTTATTAATTTACTTTAACAATTTTATATAAATAACATGGTGCATTTTTAACTAAAAATTGAGAAAAAATTTTTGTTGTACGGGAATTGAACCCGCAACAAACATCAAAGAAAGGGCAGCCCACAATCCCACTGCACCATCTAGCCGTTTACCTTAAATGTTATAATACTAATTAAACATAACATGCTAGTTTTTTTTGAAAAAAGAGGAGGAAAATATTTATGTTGGGGTGGGGGATTGAACACGGGATCAAGGGGTTGAGATGACCTGCTTCAAGCCAGTAGCGCTGCCTAGCGTTTGCTGTCATTGTCTGCTTCAAATAATATATAATATATACTCTATATTAAAAATATTTAACAATTAGTATTATTAACTTAATTGATTTTAAAAAAATTCCAGGGGGGGCACGTGCCCCCTCTGGCCCTAATGTGGGTCCGCCCCTGCTTGTATTTATCTCTAATCAGATGACAATCAATTTCCAGATGCTTAGTTCTCTCATGGAAAACTGGGTTTGCAACAATATATAATGCAACCTAATTATCACACCACAAAGAAACTAGAAACGAACATGTTAGAGTAAAATCTTGCAAAATGTAAGAGGGCTATTGTAATTCACAAACTGTAGAAATCATGCTTTTATACTTCGCCTTTACTGAAGAACGAGAAACAATATTTTGTTTCTTTGTTTTCCATGAAACCAAAGCTAAGCCAAGGAAAACACAATACCCTTTTAAGGATCTTCTGGTAATAGGACAGGAGACTCAATCAACATCACAATATGCCTGCATTTGTAGATCATTATTTGAAAGATGAAATAGTCCTTTGGAAGGACATCCCTTTAAATTTCAAAGAACATGAACTGCTACATCCTAATGTACTTAAGAATGGTTGTTAACATACTGACTCAATTGCTGCACAACATATGTAATGTCAAGCCTTGTAACCTTCCCACCAACCTTCTGTATCTATTGGGATTAGCAAATAGAGTGCCTTCAGTAATAGGAAATTTATACCCCTTTGAAAGTGGAGTTGCTGCTGGTTGAGCCCCCAACAAACCCACATCCTTAATTAAGAATATCTAGGATATATTTCCTTTGATTAATGTATGTACCCTAAGAGGATCTTGCAATCTCAAGACCAAGGAAAAATTTAGCATAACCAAGGTCTTTAATGGTAAATTGTGAATGTAGAAATTGTTTACATTAATAACCTTTTCATCCTTAGTCCCTATTATGAGGACATCATCCATATATACTATTAAAGCAAGAAAGGAAGACTTTGTTTGTTTGTTGAACAAACAACTATCATGAGCAAATTGGTTAAAACTATATTTGTGCAACTGCAAAGCGAACTCATGTTTCCACTGCCTAAATGCTTATTTTGACCCATAAAAAGAAATTTTAAGCTTACATACCTCTCTTTTCTTTGCTTTAGTATAACCTTCTGATGGCTGCATATAAAACTTTTCATCTAAATAAGCATTTAAGAATGCATTTTTTATATCCAATTAATGGATTGGCCAAAATCGAGCTACTGCTACTGCTACTGCCAAAAACACCTTTGTTGTCACTAGTTTTGTGATTGGTGAAAAACTATCAAAGTAATCTACACCCTCTACTTGATTACAGCCCTTTGCAACAAGTCTAGTCTTATATCTATCTATACTACTTTCTGTTTCAACATGATCTTATAAACCCACTTTGATCCTATGGTTTTCTTTCCTTTAGGCAAAGTTGTCAATTCCTAGGTTTTATTATTTTCTAAGGCTTCAGTCTCCTTGTTCATTGCATCTACTCATTCTTTACAAAAACTAGCTTGACTATATGACGTTGGTTCTTGGATATTATACATATTAGTTAGAAATTCAATAGATGTAAGGGAAAAAACTGAAGACGCATGATATGGAAAGGTATTTAGTGCATAAGGAAAGGGTTGTTAGATAGTTGTGACTAAGAATTTATTGTTAGTTGATATAGATGTGAATTGTATAGCATTTGAGACAAAATCCTTCAACCAACCGGGTTTATTTCTAATTCTAATACTCTCTCTAATGGGTTGATTTTGTAAAGAAACTGTCTTTGAAGGATTTAAAGGAGTAGAAATAGAATCTATTAATAGTGGTACTGAAACATCTTGTGATTTAAACATTTTATTGAATGGAAGAGTTTTAATCATATCATCATTATTTGATATAGTAGGAAGAGGTAGTGATGAAGATGCAGGTGATATAATCTTGAAGGGAAACTCATTTTCATAGAAAACTAGATCTTTGGAAGTATAGATGGCGTGAGAAGTTAAATCATAGACCTCATAAGCCCTTTTATCAATTCCATATCCAATAAATACACACTTAAAAGCTTTAGGATCAAATTTATCCTTGTGAGTTTGTGTGTTTGTTAATTAACAAAGGCAACCAAAATTTTTAAGAAAATAATAGTTAGAATGCTTTTCAAAAACTATTTCATAAGGACTTTTCCAATGAAGCACTGAACTTGGTAATCTATTAACTATATATGTTGCTGTCAAAAGTGATTCTCTCCAAAATCTTCTAAGTAAGCTTGATTGAAACATAAGTGATCTTACAATTTGCAACAAATGTTTGTGTTTTCTTTCCATCACACCATTCTACTGTGGAGTATAAACACAAGACCTTTGTACAAAATGCCTAGTCGAGAAAACATTTGTTGACACTCTTGGTTAATAAACTCAGTTCCATTATCACTTCTACCTTGTTTAACATACACTCCAAACTAGTTATGAACCATTTTGAAAATATTTTTTAAAGTTTGAACAACTTGATGTTTGTTTGCTAATAAGAAAACCCATGCACTCATAAAATCATCCACATCAGTAGGCATATAATGTGCTCTTATAAATGATTTTTGTTTATATGGTCCCCAAAGATTCATATGAATTAAATCAAACACTTGTTTGGTATGAATTTGGCTCTTTTGAAAAGGTAAACTTTGTTGTTTGGACATGAGACATACATCACAAGGTTACAAGTACTCAAAATGTCAGAATCAATAAAAGACAAATGACTCAAGACAATAAGTGATGTATGTCTAAGCCTTTGATGCCATATATAACAAGAAGCTAAAACTTTATTTATGTAACAATTGTCATTACAATCAAGACCCTTTAAAGTACTAGGTACATTATTTATGTTCATAAAATGCACTACTTGTGCTTCATAAGACTCTAGAGTTTCATTTGAAAAGCTAAATTTGTTCAACACATATAAGTTCCCTAATATCTTACTAACTACCAATTCCTTCTCAGTCACTAGGTCCTGTAAAACACAACATGTTCGATAAAAAATGAATTTTATTTAAGCTATTTTTGAGATTTTATTAATTGAGAAGAGGTTAAACTTGAAGGTAGGTGCATGTAAAACACTAGTGAATATTAGTTTAGGGTGTAGAATGACATTGCCAATGTGAACCATTTTAATGGTTCCATCTAGCAGGTAAACAAGTTTTTTTATGTGTTAAGAGCAGTTGGTTTGTCAATGTATTTTAAGGGGGGATGTAAAGTTACTTGCTAATGTATGTGCTATGTATTTATGCTCTTGTACATAGGTTGTTAGTATAAGTTAATAGCTACGACAACAGATGATTGGTTAGAGTTAGTGACAGATGGTAGCTTTAGAAAGGAAAGATAGTTAAAGGAATTAACTAACTCTTTGACTTGTATATAAAGACTTCTTGCCTCATTTTTGGCATGACAAAATATGAAAAAAAAAAAAAGCCATTTTTCTTCCAATTTTGTTGATTTAGTATTCAATAATGTTATGGTATCAAAGTAGGTCAATCTAGCCTATGTGAAGATACTTTTAGTTTGATACCATGAACATTATTGAATACTAAATCAACAAAATTAGAAGAAAAATGGGTTTTTTCATATTTGGTCGTGCCAAAAATGAGTCAAGAAGTCTTTGTATACAAGTCAAAGAGTTAGTTAATTGCTCTAACTATCTATCCTTTCTAAACCTGTTATCTGTCACTAACTCTAACTAACCATTTGGTGTCCTAACTATTAACTTGTACTAACAGCCTATGTACAAGACCATAAATACATAGCACATAACTTTACAAAATCATTCCAAATTTAAGGGTTCTCCACTAGAAGATAAACCAAATACTACATGATAAAAAAGATAAATGATATACATTTCACTATATTATACAATGTACAACATAAAATCTATTTATAGGCCAAGGAGAAAAATAAATAAGGCAAAAGAATAATCTATATATGGAAATAAAATAATATATTATATGAATGGAAAATATTGATTTAATTGATTGTCTTTGACATATATGTTAACATCCCCTCACAAACTCAAGATGGCAAGACAGAGGCAAGCTTGAGTTTGGAAACCAATTCACGAAAACATCATGGGTGATGACCTTTGGTGAAGATATCGGCAGGTTGATCAATAGAAGAGACTGAATGAAGTTTAATAATACCTTGATAAATATGTTGCCGAACAAAATGACAATCAATCTCAATGTATTTGATACGTTTATAAAAAACATCATTGTGGGCAATTTGAATAGCACTATGATTGTCACAACAAAGAGGAGTAGCAGTAACATAATGAACTCCTATATCCATAAGTAACCAGCATAGCCAAACAAGTTTCTGAGTAGTATCAGCGAGGGGTCAATATTCAGCTTCAGTATTGGATCGAGATATAATAGTCTATTTCTAACTACGCCATGAGATGAGGGAATCACTAAGAAAGAAACAAAAACTAATGGAAGATTGTCAATCAATAGGATCACCAGCCCAATCAATATATGAATAAGCACGTAACTGTAAAGAAGAGTTAGTAGAAAAGTGAAGTCCATAAAACATTTGAATAAGCACATAACTCTAAAGAAGAGTTAGTAGAAAAGAAGAGTCCATAAAACATTGTGCCTTTGAGATATTGTAGAAGATGAAGAACAGCAGCAAAATGAGTTGTATAAGAATCAAACATAAACTGACTGACAACATGTATAGCATATGCGATATCCGATCAAGTCACGATCAAATAAACAAGATTATCAACAAGCTACCGATAAAGAGTAGGATCATTGAGTGGGGCACCTTTGAAAGGTGTCAGTTTAACATTAGGTTCTAAGGCTAGTACTGATTTTATTATCAATTAAGCCAGCACGAGTAAGAATATCTGAAATGTTTGGAAAAGATCATAACCATCAGAGTCCGAGGAGACCTCAAGACCAAGAAAATAACTGAGAGAGCCAAGATCTTTCATCTCAAATCGCTGCTGAAGATAAGTCTTAAAGTCAATGTATGCCGGCAATATCGTCACCTATAATGATCATGTCATTTATATAAAGTAACAAGAAAACAGAACCACAACTGGTCTTGTGAAGAAATAGTGCAAAATCATAAGAGCTGGAGGCAAAACCAAGTTGTATAATGGTGGAAAAAAATTTGGCAAACCAAGCTATAGAAGTCCGTTTTAGCCCATACAGTGCTTGATAAAGATGACAAACCTTGTGTAGGGGGTGTGAATACCCTAGTGGTGGTGTCATATATACCTCTTCAATAAGATCCTCATTAAGAAAGACATTTTTGACATCCATTTGAAACAAATTCCATCATTTGATTGCAACGACTGCCAGTAAGCTACGGACCGATGTTAGTCTAACAATTGGTGCAAATGTCTTCTCATAATCAATTTCACACTCCTGAGCAAAACCTTTAGCCATAAGACAGACTTTATGTCTTTCAACAGACCTATCTGACTTTGTTTTGATCTTATATACCCATTTACACCCGATGGTAGATTTGTTAGGAGGAAGATCAACCATGTCCCAAGTGTGAGTCTTCTCAAGAGCTTGCAATTCTTCAGTCATAGCTTGCTACCAAACAGGACTAGTGTTAACCTCTTTATAGGATTGAGACTCATATAAAGAAAGAATGGTAGAAAAACAATGAAAATCTCGAAGAGTGAGAAGTAGTTCTCTTACTCAGTTAGAGCAGTAGGGAAGAGGAATAATATATGAGATTGGATAAGAGGACTTTGATGTAGGATAAAGAGGTGCAACAGGTGAGATTAGGCAAGAGGACTCTGGTGCAAGATCAACAAGCGGATGAGATTGGGCAAGAGGACTCTAGTGTAGGATCAACAAGTGGATGAGATTGTTTAAGAATCAGTCGAATATCATTAGAAGGATCTATTTGAGTCTCATGAATACTTGAATCTCTTTCATCAGGAAACAAAAGAACAGTGTGATCTATAAAACGTTTATGAGGAGAAGTGTGTGATGTGTGAAATTTGGATATGGATGAAAACATCTTATGTTCCCAAAAGATAACATGATGAGAGACACGAAGACGATTTTAGATAAGATCCTAGCAACAATAACCCTTATGTTCAATGTCATAGGCAAGAAAATAACACAAACAAGCTCTAGACTCTAATTTAGTTCGTTCATGAGGATGGAGTAGAACAAAGCACTCACATCCAAAGACTTTGAGATTTTGATAGTTTGGAGGAGTGTCATACAATCGTTCATAGGGAGTTTGATTATCAATGACAGAACATGGAACACAATTGATAGTGTATATTGCTATTAATGCAACTTCTCCCCAAAACTTTTCAAGACAATAGGAAGATATGAGAATTGCACGAACAATTTCAAGAATATGTCTATGTTTGTGTTCAGCATGACCAGTTTGTTGTGATATACTAGGACATGAATAATGGCATATGGTGTCCATTCGACTTAACAAATTAAGAAATATAATATGCCGATATTCCATAGCATTATCAGTACGTAAAACTTTGATAGTTTTAGAAAACTGAGTCTGAATCATTCGAATAAAATCTGAATAAATTTTAGATAATTGAGACATATTATGTATAAGATAAAACCATGTATAACAAGAATAGTCATCCACAAAAATAACAAAATATTTGGATCACCCCATGATAGTTGTTGGTGAGAGTCCCCAAATATCTGAATGAATTAAATCAAAAGATGCCTGAGAAACTAAATCACTATTATGAAAAGGTAATGCATGATGTTTGAATAATTGACATGATAAGCAATCAATATGATCATCAGTTACAGAGTTTAAATGTCCACTAGATAATAAAAAATGCAAACGACTAAATGAAATATGACCTAACCATGAGTGTCAAAGACTCAATGGTAAAAATGAGGAAGCAGCGGCAGACTGATAAGGAGATAAAACCCGTGAAGGTAGTTGAAGATGAATCTCAAACAAACGTTCGACTTTATGGCCAATCCTATGAATCTTCTCCGTTTGTGGATCCTGCACACAACAACCAGAAGAATTAAAATGGACATCAAAACAGATGAAACGGTGGATGGTGCGGCTGTGCAATGGAGTTTATGATGAACTAGAACAGAGACAGCGTGATGAACCAGAACAGAGACAGCTATGTCAAACAGACCAGGAGGGTGTGACTGCGCGACAACCAGACCAGAGACAGGTGACAGACCAGTTGCTAGTTGTGGTGACAGTGACGCTGTGCGGTGCGACCAAACCAGAAATGGAAGATCGCCGTGGTGCACGGCAGCGAGTGGAACAGAGACGACAGTGCAACAGCGCTGTGGTGATGATTGCCGCGGTGGTGATGGTGCGAGTGTGATGAATGGCAGATCGGTGGTGCTGGCAAGGTGCGTGGCGGGCAGCAAGAACGGAGACGGTAGCGAGCGTGAATGGTGGTGGTGCAATAATGTGGTGAGACTGTGATGATGATGCGATGACACAATGAAGACAGCAGCGATGATGTGGTGCGCTGACAGAGACAGCAACGGCTCCGTGCAACAGCGCACTGTGATGGTATGACTGAACGGAGATGGTGCGATGCAGCAGTGTTGGGTGAATCGAGGTGGAAGGAGATAGCAGCGGAACAGTTTGTGATGATAGCAATTGGTTGGATGGTGTTTGATTGTGGTACGATGATAGTAACAGTAACAATGGTCAGAGATAGTGAAATTATAAAAACCTAAACTCTGATATCACGATAAAGAAGATTAATGATATATATTTCACTATATTATACAATATACAACATAAAGCCTATTTATAGTCCAAAGAGAAAAACAAATAAGATAAGAAAATAATCTATATATGAAAATAAAATAATAAATTACATGAATGGAAAATATTAATTTGTTTGATTTGATTGATTGTCTTTGGCATATATGTTAACACCACACAACATAAATTTTGTTAGGTACTTCCAGATTTTATTTAATTCACAAAATTTTTGTGATGGGAGATATGTCCGGTTACAACAACAGTAAATAACGTAAAACCAATGCAATGGCATCACTTCAAGAATTTCTGATCCGTTGTCATTATCACTGTAGATAAGTATCATCATACCCCATTTGATTCTCACGGCTTCAAATATTTTTGCTTCCAAGTCAATATTTCTTCTCTCAAGTGCTAGCTTTCTCTGCTAACAACTTCGAAGAAGAAAACGGGAAGACACATCTATATATACATACATATTCTGTGATTTCTCGTTTGGTTCTTGCTCTCTGTTTAAGATGGTGGAGATAGGGCATGTTTGTGATTTAATAAATGGGTTGAAGCCAGCTTTGATGATGGTGGTGGTTCGGTGGTGTTTGCTGGGGTCAATGTGTTATATAAATTGGCTGCTAATGATGGAATGAGCTTGCCGGTTATGATTGCCTACAGATTCATTTTCGCTTCAGCTTTTATGATCCCTCTTGCTCTTGTTCTCGAAAGGTATGCTCTTTCTCTTTTCAATTCTTGTATATTGTCTGCCTTCACCGTTTGAATCTGAAACCTCTATGAGAAATTTTACACGCATATATAAATGTACTGCTTTACTTCCTTCATCCATGGCCTTTAATGCGACATTTCTTATTGCATTAAGGAAACAATAAAATTGGATTCTTACTCAGCAGTCATTATTAGTGGATCTTCGTGTTTTTGGGCATGTGATTAATCAAGAGTTTTCTAGTTCTATTGGAAAAGTTGTGGACCATTTTCTTTTTGGAAACTTTCAGGAAACTAACATATATGAAAACAAAATCATTAGATAGGAAACTTTTTAGAACCAAAAGCCCACTCACTTGCCTTATAAAAGGTTATGGGTTTCAATTACAAGTCTCATTTAATATGAGCATTTTTTCCCACATATTATGTTTTAAAAGTTGATATTCAGATCACGTCTCATAATCATATTGCAGCTGGTCCTGACAATATTTTAGATTGGTCCAATAACTAGAGAAATAAAAAAAAAATTAAAAAATAAAAATAAAAGCTAAAAAGATATTGTCGTTTATTTTGCAGGAATAGCAGACCAAAGCTAACTTGGACGATCCTTTTTCAAGCTTTTCTTTGTGGGTTGTTTGCGTAAGTAACATTCAGCCATACATGTTTATGTCTATTACACATTTGTGTTAATTAGTGGATCAATTATTTTAATGGCTAAGATAATCTGGTAATTGATGAATTGCTAATTAAGATGCTTCATGGTGGAGAGTACACTTGGTAGGCATATCGAGCGGCCAGCAGTATTAAAACAAAAATGGAATACGTGCATGGCCTTGCACGCATATTGTTCCTCATTGATAGCTTTATCTTTTACGGGACTTACTTTATTAAAGCAAATTTGTCGTTTCCAATTTCTCCCCTTTTTTTTTTTTTTTGGGTTACAAATCGTTTTCCAATTTCTATCCTTTTCTTTTTCTCTCCATCTCTGTTTGGCTCACTCTCTCATGTTTTGCTGAAAATTAAAGCTTAATGGACCAAATGACGCGAGTCTTCAAAAGCTTTGTAAAATTAAATAATAACAATAATAATAATTTTAACTTATTAAATTTTTAAAGAATATCCTAATCTTCTTAAACTAATGCAAACTTATCTTCGAAAATAAATACATAAATAAACTAATATAAACTTGGCATGATAATACACATTATATGAGTGATACAAAGGGCAAGGTGCAACTAAGAATGACATATGGCACTATATGTAAGTCAAACCTGACTGAAGGCATTGGTCACGACTGCCAATCATTAATCACAATTGCCACGACCTGTCCTTCAAGATGTGAATTTATTGGATCAACAAGCATAACCCAACCTTGTATGATATTTATACTGTTGGGGACAATGACACAAGTTCATAAATGTAGCAATTCGAACTAACATGTTGACATCATTCATTATGTGAGTCAAATTTAGCCAAGCATAGTGGTTATAATTGGCATGATTAATTGTACAGTGGGCAAAATTGGCAAGATTGGCACAATTGGCAAGATTGGCACAATTGGCATGATATTATTTTCTTATTTATTATATATATATATTCTTTTAAAAGAAAATTGATGTAATTAACTTAAATTTACAGGGGATCACTAACTCAAAATTTGTATTCAAAGAGCTTGGCCTTAACATCCACAACATTTGCTTCGGCCATTAATTAGCTTATTCCATCCATTACCTTTATTTTGTCAATTTCTCTCGGGTAATGTTGTTACTTTTGTAGTCATGCATGTATCATGCAATTTGACTTTGATCATCCTATATGATTCATAATAATTGATCTTGTTTGGTGGGTTTATAGATTAGAAAAATTGGGAATACATACATTGGCTGGCAAGGCAAAAGTTTTGGGAACATTAACGGGAATGGAAGGGGCAATGCTTCTCACTTTCTATAAAGGAGATGAGATTAAAATCCCATTATTACCTCAACTTGATCTTCTCCACCATAATCGCCAACGTGTTGGCCAAGTGGCATCATCACATGCTTCCTATACTGAACATGTTTTGGGTCTTTTATTGGCCTTGGGCAGTTGTTTCTCATATTCATTCTGGTTTATCATTCAGGCGGTAAATTTTCCCATCCACTACTATTGTATATATGATATAAAGGAAGCTTAAAAAACTTAAAAATTATGTGTAATTCGTTTGTTATGGGCAAGGATGAGTGAGAGATACCTATATCAATATTCAAGCACAGCTTTAATATGTCTAATGGGATCAATCCAAGCCACTATTTATGCTCTTTTCATGGAAAAGGACAAAAATCAATAGAAATTACAGTGAAATATTAGGCTCTTTACTGTAGCTTATTTAGTACGCAAACATATTAACACTAGTACCTTGTTATGTATATATATATATATATATATATATGATTATGAGACTGACACCATTAATATTGTTGGCTGCTTATGTGTAATTAATATGTTGAAGAGTTGGGTTTTGAGATGTAAGGAATTGGGGCGTCTGCTCTAATGGTGACACTGATGTCATGGTGTGTGCGAATGAGAAGACCTCTCTTTGCATCTATATTTAACCCAATTTTGCTTGTGGTAGTGGCCTTTGTAGGTTCTTTTATATTAGATGAGAAGCTACATCTAGGCAAGTATTCAATTGTCTCATTATGTTATGTATGAATTTCACTTTTCATATTATGACAATTCAATGACAATGTGATACAATATTCAATTACAGCATATCGGGATCAATATTGATTGTGTGTGGACTATATGCTGTGTTGTGGGGTAAAGGTAGGGAGATGAAGAAAATAACACAAACATTGCCTTCTAAATACTCTAAAGAATCTTAATCTACTGAAATTATTATCACCTCTTCTATTGACCATAATATTTTCACCAATAACAATAATAGCAGCATCATTGATAAAGAAGCTACATCATCACATAAAGAAAAGTCAAAAATTGATGAGCAACAAATCAATGGCGAGTTGGCAAAAGTTTAGTTACAAAGTTTACGATAGGGTTTTATCGAGGACAGTGGGTGACCTAGTGGATAAGGCTTACCTACCTTCTAATAATGGGTTCGACTCTCACCGGTCACAATATATGGTCAATTTTTCCACTTATTATTGAGTAGTTTTCTCCTGATTTTAGGAGTACATTTTGATAGATATCATATATCTCGATAAATATCTGACCTAGTGTCAAGATATGTAATGTCATAAAAATGAAAATGATAATAATAATAATAATAATCAATCACCAATATTTTTCCTTTTTAGTATATTCCACATATAATTAATATAATCAATTTAAATTAATTTAACCACATACAATATGATTATTACTCTTATGCCAATGAAATTTATTTATTTATTCCTTAATTTTTTCATTACTCTGCTTTATAATTTTTCTTTCATTTTAATTCTAAAAAAAAATTCCACCATTCTATCTTATAGATGGATGTCATGATAAGATGGTTCCCTTTTTTATTTTTACAACCTTTTGTTTAGTTTTTACGGTGCGTTTACTTCACTTAGATGAAATGAAATTATCTGGAATCGGAATGATTTGGAATTAAAATGAAATATTAGAATTAGAATAAGTTGTTTATTTCAACTGCAGGAATCAAATCGAAATCAGCAGTATTTCCATTGAACCGTTTACTTTACTTCAGAATCATAATTAATTAATTATAAATTATAAAAATTTCCCTAATTAAAATTATAGATTATTTATAATAGTGTACAATTTTTTATTATAATGTGCATTTTTTTTTAATATCAAATAAAAAACTACATATTATAATAAAATAACTACATATTATTTCAATAGTCCACTAACTTAGTGTACAATTTTTTATTATAATATGCAGTTTTTTTTTTTTAATATCAAATAAAAAATTGCATATTATAATTATAAAAAAAAAAAATTCATATTATTTTAATAGTACACTATGATAATTAAGAAATTGATGATGAAAAACTAATGGTGTACATTTTTTTTATTATAATATGATGTTTCTTTTTTTTTTTTTTAATATCACTTAAAATAGATTTTTTTAAAATTTTTAAAAAATGGTATAAGAGACTTTATGTCTTGACAAAGAGAATGAGAATGGGATTTCCAAGTGGATTGGGGGGAATGAGATTTTCATTCCACAACCTCAAATTGATATGGGGTCTACACTTTCATTCCTATTACGGAATAAATTTTAAGCAAATAAATATTATTAATCAATCTCATTTCCGATTCCTATTCCTCAATCCATGAAGTAAACATTCCATTAATATAATATATTTTATCATTAAATCTCCACCATCCATCATAACTTTGATGGATGGTGAGGATCTGAGTTTTTTTTTTTTTTCATTTTTTATAATTACTTTTATTAAATCTCCAATGCTTCATCGTACACATATTAACCAAATAGTTAATGGAGTAAAAAGAAAAAATATCTCTTACATTGTTAAGTCTGACTGACGGTCAACTAAAAATAGAACCAGTTTGATGAATTCATCAAATATTAGGGATGACAAGGACCAAAACGGACTTCATGAGTAAAAAATGATATTACACCAAAACATAGGGACTAGACAATATTTTCCCTTA
The DNA here is from genome assembly GCA_019925255.1 of Litchi chinensis. NCBI lineage: Eukaryota > Viridiplantae > Streptophyta > Magnoliopsida > Sapindales > Sapindaceae > Litchi > Litchi chinensis. The sequence continues at coordinate 26,422,555 of CM034465.1, read as the reverse complement.
AAAAAATGTAGGTTCGGACATACCAACAATTTATTCAACTACAAGTGAGGTAACGGAATAAGTAGTAGATGCCAAAATCAACAGAATACATAAAAGGCGGAAGCTAATTCATGTGAACTCACTTCCTCAATAAATATTTGAATTAAAGGATATACTGTGTTTCATAATTGGTACAAAAAACAAGGCTATGTAATTACTAGAAAGCATAACTTACCCATCGGGCGCATAAGACGCTGGCTTTGTTTTCAAAGTTCAACAAGACAGGATATGATGCTAAGATGCCTAATGATATGATTTAAGGTGGAAAACTTGACAGGCTGGTTTATAAGACTTCTTCTGTGAAATCTCTTCAAACTTTTTCGTTGCGGCTTCGTTCTCTTCCAAGCTATTCTGAAGAAAATACCTTATCCACCAAAATGAGCTCCGCAATTTGGCCTACGCAAAAATAACATTTCAGGATGTCATCTTTGTTCAATCAGTTACAGGAAGTTGAATTTATTAATAAGCTACCAAAATAATATGCAAGCATTTGCTGATAGGCATTAGTGCTCTTTTTTCGCATTATGATTTTACCCCCAAAACAAATCTACAAACGAAATGCAGAGTATCCCAAATCTAATAATTTGATATGTTAAATTTTCAATGTGTCCAGAGATTTCAAGTGAGCTGACACTCAAACAGCATTTAGTGCACTCTATGATGCAGCATTACAGGACTTGGCATCAAAGCTTCCGATGGCTGTTTATTCAGAGCAATAACAGGGTTCTTAGCAGTAAATTGAAAGAAAATTACATTTCCACAAATTTCATTCAAAAATATCGCAAAGGCTAAATCAGAGCGTTAATGATATATCTTAAATTGATGAAACTGCAATAGTTTATGCTTAGTGCTTCATATGTGCCAAACACAATTCTCAATATTTCAATGCTAAAATAAGGTAGACCTAAAGCCGAAAAGGCAGCACTCAAATGACATTGTAAAAATACACGGTACACTTCAATCCACTCCTCATATGATAACTAAGAATAAACATTAACCACTTACTGGACGACCAAATTTGGATAGTTCAGCAACTTTAGCTCTGTGCTGACCTGGATAACCTACAGATTAAATGACATGTCAGCAAAAGCCTCAAAGTCAATCAATTTTCATGTGAAATGAAAACATGATTAAGAACAAAAGCACAAATAAAGAAAAGAAACAGTTCACATGCGGCTGTATCACATCCAAATGACTAAATAGTACTTTTATGAGGAGCGATAATGGGAAGAGTCAAAATCATTCATGTGTTCCGGAATTACAATAGTCCCAGATAACAGATTGTGAAGAAAATTGGAGACGGAGCACCAGAAGAGCGTGATGCTCTGAAGCCAACATACTCACCAAATGAGTAAAACAGGAGAAAGTCGTCATACAGACTGTATCTGGTTCTGATAGCCTCATTTAGTTGAGTGTTGAATGTTGTTCTTTGCTTAAATTCAGAAGGGAAGCGACAAAAGGTGCAACTTCATTTAGGCATAAGTACCAACAGATAGAATTTAAGGAAAAATACTGAAAGATTAATGTTGCTTTTAGTAGACAAGAAATGCATTAAGAAATCAAAGGGCAAAAGCAAGGGAAAGTAGCAGCAAAGAATAGGAAGGCTGTCAGATATCTCATTCTTCACAAAGTGCTTATGTGATTATACCAGCAAAGCAAAATACAGGACACTGACTAAAATCAACAAAGTAACCGAAGCCCAACACAAAACCTAATTACCATTGGTTAGCCAAACAGACAAAACTGCCCAGTCAACTTCTTACTCAGATTTATGTTTTAATTCAATACACATGCACAAAAGACTTGCACTCACAGAAGCTTAAACATGAACCTTCAAAAGCTAAATAAGGAACTTACCAGCAAATATTACTTCACCATCAGACAATACCCTTGCCAATTCTGGAAGATTTTTGTTAAGGTATTTCGGAGACAGGTAATCCACAGCATCTGACACTATGACTAGAGAAAATGACTTAGGCCTGTAGGGCAGAGGAAACTTGATATCAGCCACCCGCACAATGCCTTTGCGTACAAGACACTTGCAGGTGGCATCAGCACCATCCAAGTCATATGGCTCAACACCCAGGCTTCGGTATCCTTCTCTTTCAACAATTTTGATACCACTGAACAAGTTTCAGGTCCTACATGCAGTACTTTATGCATGCTGTCACCATACTGGATACAAAATGTCAGACAAACTTAACCAAGGGCATTGATCACGGTTAGCACGATTATTAGAGGTTTAAATTTTACTGGATTAACAAGTATAACCCAACTTACTATAATATTTGTACTGCTTGGGATGATGATACAAGTTTGGGAGTCATAAAGGCAACAACTTATAATAACATGTAGGCATATGGTACAATATGTAGGTCGACAAGCATATTGGTCACAGTTGACATGATAGACAAGATTAGCAAGTTGGCATGATATCATTTTCTTATTTATTTATTACTTAAAATAAAAGGCATGAATTAACATAAATTTGTTGGGGATCACTATCTCAAAATTTGTATTTGAAGAGCTTGTCCTTCATCTGCAACATTTGTTTCGGCCATAAATAATCTTGTTCCAATCATTACCTTCATTTTGTCCATTTCTTTTTGGTAATATTATTATTTTTATAGCTATGCATGTATCATGTAATATGACTTCGATCATCCTTCTATAATTCATAACAATTGATCTTGTTTGGTGGGTTTGCAGATTAGAAAAAATGGGAATAAGAACATTGACTGGCAAGGCAAAAGTTTTAAGAACATCAATGGGAATAGGAGGGGCAACGCTTCTCACTTTCTATAAAGGAATCAAGTTTAACATCTCTTCAACTCATCTTGATCTTCTCCACCATAATCACCTACACGTTGGCCAAGTGGCACCATCAAATGCTTCCTCTTTTGAACATCTTTTGGGTCTTTTATTGGCCTTGGCTAGTTGCTTCTTTTATGCTGTATGGTTGATTATTTAGGCAATGATTTTCCCATTCACTACAATTATATATAATATAGATAAAGAAAAATAAAATACTTGTAATTCATTTTAATTTTCTTATTAGATTTGGTTTAATTTGTTTGTTATAAGCAAAGATGAGCGAGAGGTACCCATGTCAATATTCAAACACAGCTTTAATATGTCTGATAGGATCAATCCAATCTACTATTTACACATTTTTCCTGGAAAAGGATAAAGATCAGTGGAAATTATGGTGGCATATTGGGCTTCTTACTGTAGCTTATTCGGTATGTAAATATATTAACAATATATATATAGATAGGTATAGATATAGATATAAGGGTTGTTTATGTGCAATTAATATATTGATGAGTTGGGCTTTGAAATGTAGGGAATTGTTGTGTCTGGTCTGATGGTGACATTGATAACATGGTGTGTAAAGATGAGAGGACCTCTCTTTGCATTTGTATTCAATCCACTTATGTTTGCGGTAGTAGCCTTTGCAGGTTCTTTTATATTAGATGGGAAGCTACAACTCGGCAGGTATTCATTTTTTTCATTTTGTTATATATGAATTTCACTTCGATATTATGACAATTTAATGACAATGTGATACAATATTCAATTATAACATACTAGGATCAATGTTGATCGTGTGTGGACTATATGCCGTGTTTGGGTTAAAGGCAAGGAGATGAAGAAAATAAGTCAAGTAGTGCCTTCTCAACACTCTAAAGAATCTCTATCTATTGAGATTATTATCACCTCTCCTATTGACCACAATATTTCCAACAACAACTGCAAAAATAACTATAGCAACATCTTTGATTAAGAAGATACAGTACCACAGAAAATTGAAGAAAGATCAGAAAATGATAAACCGGTGGGGTGGGGAAGGGGGAAGGGGGGGCAAGAGCTTAGTTACAAAGCTTACAATAGGTTATTACCATTCAATAGTTTTTTTCCTTTTCATTCTACTTTTATTCTTTTCAATTTTTTTTTCTCTCTTATTTCCATTTAATTATTAATTAGATAGGTAGAAACAATCATCCTCCTTTTGACACAAATTCTTTCATAAAATTGTGGCTATTAATTCAACGTATTTGTATCATTTGACAATGCACATCACCATCGAAAGTATATAGATGGATGTAATCATCATTCACAAATTATATTAAAGGGATATAATTATTTTACCCCTTGAATACAAAATAATGTCAAACAATCACTGATTTTGAAAATATTATTCAAAAAATCTCAACCATTAAAGCAAAGATTTTTCCATCCCATATTTAATGGTTCCATTAGAAAGGGTAAACAAATAAATGTACTGGTGTGTTAGGCATGTGAGAACATTGTCAAAAAATTAATTAAGTAAAAATGAATAAAAATGAATGGATGATCTAGTGACACTTGGCATCCAAATAATATGCTTTTAGAAAACAAAAAGAAAACCGGTTCACTTTCTAAAATGGCACTTTCCCCACTGGTTCACTTTCTCTTCAATCTCACCCCACCATTTCATTTCCTCTCTTACCTCACTGGGTCTATTCAACCTAACCCCACCTCACCAGTCCACTTTCTCTTCAATCTTACCACATATTTGATGGTGGTATGAATGTGGTTGTATTGGGTGGTGTTACATGGTTTTATGATGGGTGGCAACAATATTGGTTTGATGGCAATGTGTGAGTTTGCAGAAAAGAGTGTTGGTTTCATGCCGATTAATAAACGGTGGTGATGTTGGTTTGTAGAAAGTGATGGGCAATAAATAGCTATGATTCATTTTTTATTATTTTTAATTTTTAATTTTAATTATATTTTAAAATAGAATCTCCACCATCCATCAAGATTGATGGACGGTGGAGAACATAGTTGGATCTCCATCTCTAATTTAATTAATTTAATTTGATAATGAGACCGTGGACAATAGGTGATGGTGGATTTGGTAATGGATGGTAGATGATGAAATTTTGATGAATGGTAGGTGATGATGTAAGCGTAATATGGTAATTTAATAATTTATTATTTTTTTTAATTTTTAATTTTTGATATATTAATATTATTTTTAATTTGTAATGGTATTTTCGTGTTTTCTTAAATTGGCTCAAATACCACTTATTTCATGGATGAAACCCATTAACGGTTAGGGTTTTTCTATTAATATTTGAAAAGTTGGAATTAATTGGTATTATTTTCTATTCAAGGGGGAATTTCATATTTTTCCTATATTAAAATTTTTGAAAAAGAAAAAAGAAAGGGAATGTTATTATACTAAATGAATAATCCCAAAAAATTGTATGTAGTTTATAAAAATATCATTTTTGCCATCTATTTTTTCATTTTATCTAAAATTCTCCCCACCTTCAAAATTTTAATGAAAATGTTAAGAAAAGTTAAAATATCAAATTTACCCTTGATTTAAATAATACTGAAATATGAAAATATGAAAAAATAAATAAATAATAATAAATATAAAAATAAAAAATAAATAAATAAATAACGTTAAATAAAAAATAAAAAATAAAAAAAAATAATATTAAATATAAAAATTTAAAATTTAAAATATATAATATTAAATATAAAAGTAAAAAAAAATTGAAATAAATAATATTAAATATAAAAATCAAAATAATATGAAAATATAAAAAATCAAAAATCAAAATGAATAATATTAATATATAAAAATATAAAAAAATCAAAATAAATAATATTCAAATATAAAAAATTGTTGAAAAAAAAAATGAAAGATTTAATTTTTCATTTTTATATTTTAATTAAATTTTCATCACATTTCATTTATACCCCAATAGTCAAACAGTCAACCAAGTCAGTTTAATAGATATTGTCGTTCTTTCACACATCTTTATTGAGTATTTTGAGTGTTTTTATTAATGTTAAGGAGGAATTTTTATAAATAATAAATGTATTTTCATTATAGGTTTATGCCTTATAATACATATTTATCAAAATATATTGAGGTATTGGTCTGTTATGGGCTTGTGGCTCTGATTTTCCCATGTCTCGTAGTCTCATGCTCTAATGCCTTCAAATTAAACAAATGAAAATACATTAGTATACGTTGAAATACATTTTAACTGTTACGGGCACTTTTCAATTTTGATAGACGACAATTAGGGAAGCAATTATGAAAATCACTCCAAACAACAATGTCATATTAGTTTTGACGTGAGAAAGAGGGATATAAACTTAAGACCTTCACTTTGTGAAGAAGTATGATCAACACGAAACAGTGTTTACGATCACGTGGTATTTTAGTTTGGATTGCTAGCTTAATATTGCACATACTTTTCTGTGAATTGAATGAATAAGAGGGCAGATAGGCAGACCGTTTCTAACCCATTTTAGTCTATATTGGCTCAACTTTTGTGCGTCAACATTAAAATGACTACCATTTTCGTTGTTATATCCCAATTGAAGTTGTTTTTTTTTTTTGGAAAACAATTGAAATGGTATTTTGGGTTAGAATCAAGCAAAAAGTTAACCAAACTCGTTGCTAGGTTACCAACTGTTATATTTATTTTTCGGACTCAGTAATTGGGCTGGTAAAAATCTGATTTAGGCTCATCCAAGACCTGATAAGAAGGCTCAATAAGGTCAACGTAGTCAAAGCTCATCAGACAAGGCCCAAGATTGACTCTAAGCCCAGTAAGTTCTCCAGTTTGCTTAAAGGGATCTTCCAGCTGGCATCAATAGACCTATAAACACAGCCAGGTCGCAGCTCGCCGCTTGCGCAGCTCGTCTCTCAGCGAGCTCGAGCTCGAGACCATCATAACACGTCAGCTCGCTCAGACGCGTAATAAGTACAGTATCTTCCAGAACAGGCAGTTACCAAGTTCAACCATGATTCTCTCTCCGAATATGGCAATTGCCCAGTCAAACCATGATTTCCTCATCAGATATGGAGATCAATTCAAATTCAAATTCAGATCAACATTATCTTGAGATAATTATAGTAATTTCCTGATATTATTTAAATATATTAGGAAGTATAATTAATTTATAATTCTTTTCCTTATTTTTCCTAATTGTTTAGGGAATGTAATTAATTCAGGATTCTCTTCCTGATTTGCTACAACCAGAATTGTAACACTTCATTTCCTATAAATAGGGATTGAAATCATTGTAACATGATATACAATATTCAATAATATACTGTCACTTTGCAGAATTAAAGAGACAGACAGTCGTGGACGTAGGCCTATTATTGCCGAACCACGTAAAAGTTTCGTGTTCCTCGTTTGATCATCTGTTTCTGTCTTTGTCTTTTCTTGGTATTTGTGCTTTCTCACATTGATTACAGGTATTGGGCATTGATTACTCGTCGACTGAATTCCAACGTCGACATTTTAGCGCTAGAAGGAGGGCCCGACTGCAATATTTTTCATCTCAATTCATCAACTTCTGACGATATGGCAAAGACAAGATCAAACAGGTTCATTGGAGATGATGACCAGGCGGAAAGTCACATGAACCAATCTCAGCAGAACTTACAGCCTGGGCAAGACGCAACCACGCATGCAGCAGGCCCGTCCCAAGGACAGATACTAGGGGCTGCGCCAGGCATCCCTCCTCTGCCTCATCGTCAAACAGTCCCAATTGCCCCGATGGTCGAAGGGCAGAATGCATTGTTACAGAGGCAAAAAGCGTTGGAAGATACGGTTAGACAGCTCACAGAAGCCGTCAACATGTTGGTGCAAGCCCAGATTTAGAACGTGACTAGGGTGGAAGTTCAGGCACCACTGGGAATGCCCCAGCCTCCTGAACCGGCGCGAAGGCCTGAAAGGCTAGCAAGGGAAGTCCCGCGACCTGCAGACTCGGCTCGCTCATCTAATGCGCGTTCGAGGGCTGAAAGACACCCTGTTCAACACGAAAGGGAGGTCGCACGTCCTGATAACCTGGTAGCAAGGCTGAGCCAGGATGGAAACAGGCGGATGGAAGTTGGTCAAGGCAGAGTCCGAGCCGCAGCTCGTTATGCCGATGAGGTGGACGGGTAGCAGGTAAGATCCCATCATCATGAGGGTCAATTCGAGGAAGACGAAAGGTATGACCCTGAACATCCGGCTCCAAGTCATGATCACAGGAGGAGATACGAGCTCCGAGACCCCCAAGTAGAGGAGCTCCGAGACCCCCAAGTAGAGGAGCTCCTCCGAAGGGTCCAGCAGTTGGAAGAGCGACCTGGAGCTCCGGAGCAGCGTGGGCTCTACGGAGATAGGACCCCATTCACAAGGGAGATTGAGACACAGCCTCTCCCTCCAAGGTTCAAGATGCCAACCATTCAGCAGTACAATGGGGACAGTGACCCATATGACCATCTAGACGCATTCAACGTTCAGATGGACCTGCAGACAGAAAGTCCGATGGTGAAGTGCAGAGTATTCCCCGCTACATTGGGGGATATTCCGAGAATGTGGTTCAAGAATCTCCCAGCTTGCAGCATAGGAAGTTGGGAGCAATGCCAACAGAAGTTCGTTGGTCAATACAGGGCATTGAGAAGGTAGCTCGCTCCATCCTGCCACTTAGCTACCATTTTTCAGCGTCAGGGTGAGTCGTTAAAAGAATACATCACCAGGTTTAGATGCGAGGTCGTGAATGTCGAGCATCCATCAGATGAAAACATACTAACAGCGATCTCAATTGGGCTGCGAAAGGATGGAAAATTGTACGAGAGTATTTACAAGTCCCCAGTAAAGGATCTGGGAGAATTCTACGAGCGAGCTGCGAAAGAGATCAGGTGGGAAGAAACCTTCGGCCCGAAAAAGCAGAATCAGAAGAATGAAGCGGGCAGTTCCAGCCAACCAAAGAGGAGAAACAATGGCCGAAATGAAGAAGGAAGGAATAACGGCTCAAGTAATCAGATCGCCAAAAGAGCGAGGAGAGAGCCAAGGTATGAGCGACCTCAGCGTTGGGGTCACCAGGAAGGATACAGCGTCCTGACGACATCACCGGACAGGATTTACGCTGCAGAGCGGAATAAGGAGGATTTTGGGAGGCCCAATCCTATAAGGGCTCTAATTCAGCACAGAGACCAGAACAAGTTCTGTGCTTATCATAATGAGGTCGGGCACAGTACTTCAGATTGCTGGGCGTTGAAGAACGCCATCGAAAAATTGATCAAGCGAGGTCGCTTGGGAGAATATGTGACAAGACCTGCTGACCAGCGACCTCACCAGTAATGACCTCAACAGCAACAACCAACACACTAGCAACATCCCCAACGAGCTTCCGAGCAAGGTCAGGAACCTGCGGTAAGAACCATTTTTACTATTTATGGCGGCCCCCATATTGCAGGTGATTCCAACAGATCGCATGAGAGATACGTCCGAGAGGCGAATCATTCATTTAAGCTCAATGGGTAGTAGGGACCCATCAAAAGAGCAAAGCCAACCTCGGACGAGATCGTATTTACAGAAGAAGATGCTAGAGGAGTGATCTGTCCTCATAATGATGCGCTGGTTATATGAGCTAAAATCAGCAATGTGGAAGTTAGGCGCATCATGATCGATACCGGAAGCTTGGTGAACGTGATGTATAGGAGCTGTTTTGACCAGATGGGGCTGCGAACAGAGCAAATGAGGCCATCCCCGGAGCCTTTATTCGGATTCACTGGAGATGTTGTGGTACCAGTAGGGCAGATTAAGCTGCCATTGACTCTAGGGGAGGCAGGTCGTCAGGCAACAACCTTGATAGATTTCTTGATAATCGACTGCCCATCAGCATATAACGTGGTCCTCGGAAGACCTGCTATGAACGAGTTGGACATGGTTACTTCGACCAGAACTCTGACAGTGAAGTTCCCAACTCCTAATGGCATCGGATGTGTTCGAGGAGAACAGCACCTAGCTCGTCGTTGCTATGAAGATGCTGTGAAGATGGGTGTAAGAGGAAAGAAGGTGAACGTGGTCTCAGGAGGCGAGCCACGACCTATGACTGAGAAGGGAGTCAGTCACGACCTGGACCCTCGCGAGGTAGATGCAAACCGAGCTACCGGTCCAATTGAGGAGTTAGAAGATGTACCAGTCAGCGAGGTAGATCCTGAGCGATGCTTGAAGCTGGGAAGAGGATTAACTCCGGAGCTGAGAATCCAGCTCGCTGACTTCCTAAAGGCAAACTTGGATGTGTTTGCATGGAATCATGAGGATATGGTGGGAATAGATCCAGAGGTGATGTCTCACAAGTTGAACATTGATTCTCATTTCAAGCCAGTTCGTCAGAAGAGAAGAGCAATGACAGGGGAACGATACTTAGCACTAAAGGAAGAGGTGGACAAGCTTCTGGTTAACAAGTTCATCAGAGAAGTTTACTACCCGACCTGGGTCGCCAACCCTGTGCTAGTGAAAAAGAAGAACGGGAAGTGGAGAACTTACATCGACTTCACCGACCTAAACAAAGCATGCCCTAAAGACAGTTTTCTCCTGCCAAGGATAGATCAGCTCGTGGATGCTACAGCTGGCCACGAGCTCCAAGCTTTATGGATGCATATTCGGGATATGACCAGATCCCAATGAAGCTCGAAGACGAAGAGCACACCTCGTTCATGACTGATCGAGGGTTATATTGCTACAAGGTAATGCCCTTCGGTTTGAAGAATGCTGGAGCGACCTATCAACGCTTGGTGAACATGATGTTCAAAGAACAAATTGGAAAGACCATGGAGGTCTATGTGGACGATATGCTAGTGAAATCCAAGCAGATTGGTGACCATGTTAGCGACCTGAGAGAGATGTTCCAAATTCTGAGGAGCTATCAGATGAAGTTAGATCCGCTCAAATGTGCATTTGGAGTAGCTTCTGGGAAGTTCTTGGGCTTCATGGTCAACAATAGGGGAATTGAAGCAAACCTTGAGAAGATCAAAGCACTGATTGACATGAGGTCGCCTACCAGGGTGAAGGACGTACAGAGCCTCAATGGCCAGGTCGCAGCATTGAGTAGGTTCATTTCGAAAGCGACAGACAAGTGTGTCCCATTCTTTGACATTCTGAAGAAAGCAAAGAGTTTCAAGTGGACTGAGCAGTGTGAAGTAGCCTTCCAACAGTTGAAGGAGTATATGGGACGAGCTCCACTTCTTTCCAAGCCCAAAGAAGAGGAAAAGCTAATCTTATACTTGGGAGTGTCGAAGCAGGCTTTGAGTGCCGCACTGGTGAGGGAAGAAGAAAAGACGCAGCTTCCGGTCTATTATGTGAGCAAACGGTTACAGGATGCTGAAACCAGATATTCGCAGATGGAGAAACTGGCTTACTGCCTGGTGATTGCATCAAGGAAGCTGCAACCTTATTTTCAAGCTCATACCATCGAAGTCCTCACCAAGTATCCGTTGAAGCAAGTTTTGCAGAAAGCAGACACCTCAGGTCGTTTGTTGAAATGGGCAGTGGAGCTCGCGCAGTTCGATATCCAATTCAAGCCGAGGACGGCTATCAAAGCTCAGGCTCTGGCAGATTTCATTGCAGAATTTACGGGACCTGTGGACGATGAAGCTGAGTCTTCTGAAGGTCCGACCTGGGAGCTTTTTATTGATGGATCGTCCAGCGAACAGAGGGCTGGAGCTGGAATTTTACTTATCAGCCCCGAAGGCCACAAAATCCTTTGCGTTCTAAGGTTTGGCTTTCAAGCAACAAACAATGAAGCTGAGTATGAAACACTGCTTGCAGGACTGCGTTTGGCTAAGGAGATGCGAGCTGAACGCTTGAAGATCTTCAGTGACTCACAGCTCGTCGTCGGCCACGTAATGGGAGAATATCAAGCTAGGGGATCAAAGATGGCCCTCTACCTCCAAAAAGTACACGAGCTGCTGGGTGCATTTCAGAAGTACGAGGTGAAGCAGATCCCACGGGCTCAAAACTCGCATGCTGATGCACTAGCTCGCCTCGCAACTACATGAAATGCAGATTTCCTTGGGGCGATCCCAGTTGAGTTCCTACCAGCTCCAAGTACTGAAGAAAAGAATATGACGATGGCCATATCCGTGCAGCTTGATTCCTGGATGAGCCCTATTCTCAAATACTTGCAGGATGGAAAGCTGCCCAGTAACAAGCTGGAAGCCCGACGTCTACGAGCTAGAGCAGCCAGGTATTGCATCTATGATGATGCACTGTACAAGAAGGGGTTCACAGCACCGTTATTAAGATGCATTGATGGCCCTGAATGTGAAACAGTACTAAGGCAGATACACGAGGGCCACTGCGGGAACCATGTTGGGGGGCTGTCTCTAGCTCAGAAAGCACTTCGTCAAGGTTTCTACTGGCCCACCATGAGGCAGGACGCCATAAACTTAGTAAAGAAATGCGACAAGTGTCAGAGGTTTGCTCATATTCCGCGAGCTCCGCCAGCTTACCTCCAACAGATGGTGAGCCTGTGGCCCTTTGCGATCTGGGGGATGGACCTGATCGGACCCCTACCGATGGCTCGGGGAAGATGCAAACATGCGATGGTCACGGTAGATTATTTCACCAAGTGGGCGGAAGCAAAGGAGTTAGCTGAAATCTCCACGACAAAGATTGAGAAGTTTGTGTGGAGCAATATTATTTGCAGATTCGGAGTCCTACAGCATATCGTGACTGATAATGGGACCCAGTTCGCTAGTGACCAGTTTCTCAGGTTTTGCAATGACCTCAAGATTGTTAAGAGCTTTTCAGCAGTGGATCACCCACAAGTCAATGGCCAAGTTGAGGCAATGAACAAGATCATCAAGCAGACCCTGAAAATGAAACTGGAAGCAAAGAAAGGAGCATAGGTAGATGAGCTTCAAAAAGTATTGTGGTCTTACAGAACCACAGCTCGCAGCTCCACTGGCTAGACCCCATTCTCAATGGTATATGGATCTGAGGCTATGATCCCAGCTGAGTTTGAAGTTACCTCGCAAAGAAGAGCAACCTTCAATCCAAACAACAACGATCAGCTACTTGCCACAAACTTAGACCTGCTTGAAGAGCACAGGGAAACGGCCAGGCTAAGGGTAGCTGTCTATCAGCAAAGAATAGCGAGGTACTACAACAAGTATGCTCGGATTCGCAGATTCAATGTGGGAGACTTAGTATTGCGTCTCATTCTGCCTGGAGCCCGCAAGCCAAGTGATGGATCCTTAGGCCCGAACTGGGAAAGACCATATGTTGTCACAGCAAGCTTGGGGAATGGGGCTTATCATTTAGCTAACAATGAAAATGGAGCTGAGGTCCCTCGAGCATGGAATGCCGAACATCTCCGCCCTTATTATCAGTGAAACTCTTTGTAATATGTAATTCAAAATTATTCTTGTTAATGAAAGCTCCATTTCCCCAACTTGCGACTCGATTCACTTCACTATGGCGAAACGGGCTGCGAGCTAAATAGCTCGCCGAAGAGCCAAAAAAGCAGGCGAGGTGACGACCTCTGCATAGCTCGCTATAAACGAAAGAGCCTAAAAAGCAAGTGACTAAGTGTCCTTGCATAGCTCGCCTAAAGAGCCAAAAAAGCAGGCGAGGTGACGACCCCTGCATAGCTCGCTATAAACGAAAGAGCCTAAAAAGCAAGTGACTAAGTGTCCTTGCATAGCTCGCCTAAAGAGCCAAAAAAGCAGGCGAGGTGACGACCCCTGCATAGCTCGCTATAAACGAAAGAGCCTAAAAAGCAAGTGACTAAGTGTCCTTGCATAGCTCGCCTAAAGAGCCAAAAAAACAGGCGAGGTGACGCCCCCTGCATAGCTCGCTATAAAAATAAAGAGCCTAAAAAGCAGATGGCTAAGTGCCCCTGCATAGCTCATCAAACATTCTGATAAACCAATTACTTATACCTACAAAATTTTATTAAGTTGGTAAAACAAGTAATTGCTTTAATTATTATCAGATTTTGGGTTCATTGATTATCAGCTCGCAAGAAATGTGAAGAGCATAAAGTATATTATACACTAGCCTAAAGAACATTCAACGCAGAAGAAATAATGAAAGAAATTTTCATTAAGTATGAGAACTGGTTACAAGTTAAAAAAAAAAAATTGAAAAAATACATGAAAAAGGAAAGAAAATGAGCTATTAGTTCTGAACAGGAGGATCTGGGTCAGCCAAAGGTTCTGGACCAGCGGTGGACGAGGCAGCTTTTGCTTTAAAATCCTCAACGGTTTCAAGCCCTATGTCCCCAAAGATAGAAAAATCCATTCCTGGATGGGACATCCACAGTGTGTAGAGAAAATCGCGACCTGTTCTTTCCTCAGCTTCGTCCCTTGCATCTGCAACCCGCACTTCCAGTTCTTGAGCTGCTTGCACTCTGAAGACCGTCAGCTCTTCGAAGGCATTATCAGCGAGACGATTGACGACCTCAGCCTCTTTCTTCATGTCTTCAATTCGCTGCTCCGCAGCCTCAGCTCACTGAATAGCCTCCTCCACTTGCTGCCTAAGCACCTCAGCTCGATGCTCAGCCTCCTTCGCACGATTATCCGCGGTTGCAACCTCCTCAGCTCGTTTGGTTGCAGCCTCCTCAGCACTTTTAGCTGTAGCTCCCATCTCATCAGCTCGCTTCTTAGCCTCCTCGGCCTGTTTCTCGGCAGTTTCAGCTCGCGCCAGAGCAGCATCGACTTGGCGATGAAGCACTTCAGTCTTCTCTTCTGCAGTTGAAGCCCGCTGCTCGTCCAGTGCAGCCTGTTGCTCAGACTGCCTCAGATCTTCTTTCACCTTGAGCAGCTCATCCTTTAGCATGGCGTGCTCATTTTCCATTTTCTTCAGGGCCTCCTCAGCTGCTTGCCTTGCAGCGTTTGCCTCAGCGATCTGAGCTTCCTGACCTTCTATTCTGCCCGAGGTTAAGCGAGCTAAATCGTCAGTAGCCGCCTCCAGGTCGAATTCCAGCTTCCTCATCTCATCCTTGGTAGCCCTTGTCTCCCTTCTTCGTTTCATTGCAGCAAGGGCACCCTGGAAATTATGAACAGATTAAAATCTAGTCAAGTAAGGAAATCAGCAGATGAGGAAAAATAACTTACCAGCATGCAATGGCGAGCCGCGAACTCATCTAGATCCTCGTCCCTAAGACACCTATTTTCCAAGACATTCGCGTGATTGAGCATAATTGTTGCCCAGTTGTCAAGGAAGGAATTTAAGTATCTTCCTCCAGGACCCAGCTCGATATCTGATCTGGTTGGTGAAGGAGTTCTCTCGCGCTCCGGGATATCGCGCGCATCATCATGAGAACCACCGCGTCGCGATACAACGGTACGCCTAGTCACATGCCCGCTGGGGCCAGCTCGGGTTGCCTGGGGAGCAACCTTAGAAGGAGCATCACCTTTTCCAGGCTGCGAACTGGAAGTCGGAGGTGACAGAAGATTTGCAAAAACATTTGAAAGAGGCACCTCGCTAGGAGCAGCAGTTGAGGGAGCAGTGGCTTTAGCAGCAGCATGCACCTCGCTGGGAGCAGCGGTCGAAGGGGCAGTGGCTTTAGTGACAACATGCACTTCGTTGGATGCAGCGACCGTAGGAGCCTGGTCCTGGGCAGATGGTTTAGAGCGTTTTGAAGGTGCTGCTGGAGTGGCCAAGTCTTCGGCAGGCCGTTTTGTTGAAGGAATCGAGGAAGCTTGAAATACAGTGGGACTTGCAAGAGGAGATTTCATGAGTACAAGTTTCCTCCTGTTGGCTGGGAGTTTCGTAGAAGAATGAACATGGGCTGGAACACGAGCTGGGGATGGCAGTGAAGCCCCTGGAGTAGATATGTGATGTGGAGAAGAGGATGGGTCAACCTGTGCAGTAGGGGCTGCAGGGACTGGGTCTGATCCTGTCCGAGCTGGAGCAGGAACTGAAGAAGAAGTTTTTCTAGACGCACCCTTTGAAGGGGTGCGAGTTGAAGACGATTTTGCCTTCGTTGGTGTGCGAGCTGAAGATGATTTTGCTTTAGATGAAGCGCGAGCAGGAGCACTTCGAGATGAGGTCTTCCGAGCTGGAGAAGGTAAGCGAGTGTCATCCGCTGATGATGAAGAGGCTGATGGCGGAGGTCGGGAAGCAGACGCATCCTAAACGAGAACCTCAAAAACGGAAGGAAGTCTAGGTTTGTCACTCATCTTGCCTATATCTTCCTCAGCTCGCAGAAGAAGGGATTCCTTAGAAGGAGCAAGGCTGTAAGCTTTAAGGATAGCATCGTCAAATTTGCTGCTGATGCCCGCGTCCTTTGATTTGGCGAGCTTGTCAAGAGCTCGTTCCTCCTCGCTGCTGAGAGGAGACTCGTCCATTTTCAGCACTGCACAGCAAATGATCAAAAAATGATAGTAATGAAGATACAAAACAAAATCAGCTCGCTTTAATTTTCTTATGTATACCTGGTTTCAGGACAAAGCTGAAATTTTGGAGATCTGCAAGAGATGGGCACGAGATATAACACCAGCTCGTCTTGTACGGCCTGACATTAGATTTGTCTTTCGCTTCTCCTCTGGGCAAAAGGTCTTTGTATGGCGACTGACGGACTGTGAGATAGTAAATACCATCTGGTTTCTCTCCTTCTCCCGTACTCAGGGCCTTGAAGGAGTAGAACTGCTGAATAAGCTTCAGTGTAGGGGGACGAAGGCCGTTCCTGAGGAAGGCTATAGCTAGCGAGATCAGCTGCGTATAAGAGTTCGGAGTCAACTGAAATGGCGCAAGCTTGACCTTGTTAAGAAATGCGATCAAGTACGGTGGAATGGGGAACCGCAACCCCTGCTCGAGATGCTGAGTGCTAACAGCGATGAATCCCCTGGGCGGATAACACGCATGATTGCTTGAATCAGGCAGCAGTATGCGGCAGCCAAAAAGGATGTGAAATTGCTTGACAAGTCCTTCCACCTCAGGACGCTTCAGCGATGTGGGATGACGAGCGAGCGCATCACGAGCCTCTCTTCCCTGTATAGCGTGAGCTCGGGCTTTATCATGCTCACGAGCTTCATTGCTTGGAATCATTCCCTTGCGAGTTCCACTTGTAGACATCTAAAAAAAAAAAAAAAAGAAGAAGAAACGCCATATTCAATAAATATAAGACTCGGAATGACGAAGGTATAATAAAACATCATTGCAGGTACAACAATGGTGATGGAGCAAAATGAACCCAAAACAGAAAGTTTGAAGAAAAAGATGCCTCACCTTGAACTGTTGAATAGATGAAAAACGGCGAGAAAGGATGATGGTTTCGTGAAAAGGTAGTGGGTCCTGGTTGCTTGAAAGTTTGAACACTTGATTGCTTTGAGAGAAAATGATAGATGAAAGAAGAAAGTGGAAGAGTGTCCATCAGTTTATATAGACAAAACGAGCGTGAACCCCAACCGTCAGATCTTTGAAAAGAGTAACCGTCATAAATCTGACGGTGCAGCGCGAAGCACGGCTTTGGAAATCATGCAGCCGTCAGTTGAAAGACGTGCACATTAAATACGCGTGTAAAGGACGTGCAGGCGTCGCTTCAGTTACTATCTGCATGATCGCCACGTGTCACAACTGAAAAGGTGGAATTTGAAAGTGCACATGAGCAGTTATGAAGGGAAGCGTGCCAATAAAGCCAACTTTTACCAGCCAGTTTGAGCTCCCAGCTCGCTAAAGCAAACTGAGAGCTGGGGGGCTAATGTTATATGTATTTTTCGGACTCAGTAATTGGGCTGGTAAAAATCCGATTTAGGCCCATCCAAGACCTGATAAGAAGGCTCAATAAGGTCAACGTAGTCAAAGCTCATCAGACAAGGCCCAAGATTGACTCTAAGCCCAGTAAGTTCTCCAGTTTGCTTAAAGGGATCTTCCAGCTGGCATCAACAGACCTATAAACACAGCCAGGTCGCAGCTCGCCGCTTGCGCAGCTCGTCTCTCAGCGAGCTCGAGCTCGAGACCACCATGACACGTCAGCTCGCTCAGACGCGTAATAAGTACAGTATCTTTCAGATCAGGCAGTTACCAAGTTCAACCATGATTCTCTCTCCGAATATGGCAATTGCCTAGTCAAACCATGATTTCCTCATCAGATATGGAGATCAATTCAAATTCAAATTCAGATCAACATTATCTTGAGATAATTATAGTAATTTCCTGATATTATCTAAATATATTAGGAAGTATAATTAATTTATAATTCTTTTCCTTATTTTTCCTAATTGTTTAGGGAATGTAATTAATTCAGGATTCTCTTCCTGATTTGCTACAACCAGAATTGTAACACTTCATTTCCTATAAATAGGGATTGAAATCATTGTAATATGATATACAATATTCAATAATATACTGTCACTCTGCAGAATTAAAGAGACAGACAGTCGTGGACGTAGGCCTATTATTGCCGAATCACGTAAAAGCTTCGTGTTCCTCGTTTGATCATCTGTTTCTGTCTTTGTCTTTTCTTGGTATTTGTGCTTTCTCACATTGATTACAGGTATTGAGCATTGATTACTCGTCGACTGAATTCCAACGTCAACACCAACGCCTTTAGTTGGCCACCAGTAACCCCCAGGCCTCCTATAATGAGTGACATGGGTTCAACAACCCTCGACACATCTAAATTTATATGTATATAATAATGATCATAATAATAAATATATTGATTGTTTCTCACAATTCAGTGTGAGTTTATCTCACACCCTCATGTGGGTCTCTTCTTCATCTCCATATGAATGGATTTTTTTCAATTGAGAGTTATTTTTCGAGCCGTGTTATAGTGTTTCTATCCTGATTGATCATGATAGTTCTCTAAGTCAATCTCATATGTCAAAAAAAAAAAAAAGAAGGTTAACCAAACTCAATTTTAATCTTAATCCTCTTAAAGTCAAAGCGTCCACTAACGTTAACAACCTCTGGTCTTTGGATGATAACGCAGCCACCGTACAACTTCAACATGGTGACGTTTTTACTAAATCATGACGCATTCAGACCATATATAAAATATACAAAAACAACAGTGAACGGTCTGTTTTAAAGTGACCTTTTCTTTCATACTTTCACAGTTTCACACTTTCTCTAAAACAATTAAAATTTTTTGAATATTAATAATTAAAAAAAATAAAAATACTATAGCTCTAGCTAGGTATTTACGAAGGATACCAATCGAAATCAATAAATTGCGAGAAAAAAAATATTTGAATACAACGAAAATAATGTACAACAAATATTTGAAAAAGACAACAAAATATATTTCTTAATATTATATAGAATAATATCATATTACTCAAAATTTTACTTAAATTTATTATTGAAACGATGTAATAAACTTATATATAACAATCACATCATCAATAGTACATCATCCTATAATAATTGTGGTTATTATAAATCATCTTGCATATTATTTGAACAAAAAATATGAATAAATTTTTGAGATGTATAGCATTATTCTATTATATGTGTTCAGTTAATTACATAACATTTCGTACTATGGTAATCTCTTGACTATTGAACAGTCGACAATCGCATCAGGAGACCATTGGTCTCTAGCTTTTGTTAACCATGTTGAAGTAATACGCACATGTGATAATAGCTTCATTAAGAAATTGCTTGATAGGGGGTGAAGTCTACAATTTTTTAGAATTCAATATTCGCTACTCGACTGATGACCTAACGAATGATAAGTACTTGGTTTAACCATCGATCAATGGTCAATTCATTAACTGACAGTCAAACATGATCAATCCTATAAAAGGAAAAAAAAATGTATGTATATTGTGTCTCCCCTACAAACCAAGACAAAAAATAACAACTGAGTAGCCCCTACAAATTGCATTACACTATAAGCTGAGGTATTTTCTATTTTATATCCCTTTTTAATATATATATATATATATATATATTTTAACTTTGAAGAATAGTTATTAGCTTTAATCTCTGATACAATTAACATATGAAAATAACAAAAAAAATAATAATGTAAATATGGTTATAAGTCATATAACATAAAAAAAAAAAAAACAAATAATTAACATAATGAAAATATCAAAGCAAAAATAACATACAATTAACATAATAAATTATATAATACATAAAGAAAATAAGAAACAATTAAGCGATTAAAAACTAATAAATTATTAGTATGTTAATAATTAAAAAAAAAATTCAAAAAGCTTTCCATGTTCCAGAATTAGTGATGGAGTTTGCACGAAGAACTTACATGCATCACCAGCCTTGCACAACAATTTAGGACCAGTAATTATAGGATAATTAAATACTAACCTAAAAGGTTTTGTGATGGACACAAAGACTACATGCATGAGCACCACTGGCACGACAATTTAGATAATTAAGATGAGACCACACAAAGACTACATGCATGAGCATCACCTGGGCATAACAATTTAGATGATTAAATTGTAGAACACTGTAGAAACTTTTCAAGACTAAACAACATGATTGCCAGGCGCAACCATTTAAAAGCATTAATGTAGGAACATTAAATACTAAAATAATTAACATTTGTTTGACGTCTTTACAAAATTTAAAGAGTGAAATACTTGTAGCAACCCTCCACCGTTTAAAACCGTAAAACAACAGATCCTAACAATATTTTTCCTTCTCTTGCTCTCCTGCTTCCGCAACACTGCCATATCATTTTGTAGGAGCTTTCATCTCTCTCTTTGTGTTTCTCTCTCTGTAACACAAAGCCGGTCTATTTGAAGAAGAAGAAGAAGACGAATATCACAGCCGTTGAGAGAGAAGTTGAATACGGGCTTCGATGGAGACGATGAAATGCACGGAGCTCGAGACCCAACTTGATGAGTACTCACCGGACGCGAATAGAACCTTCGATTTCAGATCTGCCACCGAGAACTCAGCGCAACTTGCCCAAGTTTTACAAAATTGGGAGACTGATGCAAGAGCATGCCAGGTGATGTTAGACGCAGAAAGTGACACAAGAAGTTAAAAGGTGGCAATCTGGGTTGACGGGTTGGGTTGAACACAACACGAACACGACCCGATTATTTTTAACATGACACGAACACTACATGATTAATAAACGGGTCAAACCTCTTCAACACGAACACGATATTATTATTAATAGGTCGACACGGAAATGACACGATTAACCCGTTTATTTACGGATCGTTTATTGATTAATTTATTGACTTATTTAGTGACCCGTTTAACCGACACGTTTAATGACTTGTTTATGACCCATTTAATCATATTTAATATAAAGATACACAAGACATTTTAAATCCACAAATACAATATAAAACCTAAAAATATATAATCATCCACAAATATAATCCAAAACATAAAATATATATACCTACCACTTACATGAATCTAATATGAAATTTTTTTTTTACCCCTATTAAACGGATCAACTCGTTATCCGTTTAATAAAACAGGAACCTGACATGATTAATAAATGAGTTGGACAAATTGACCCGTTTATTTATCCATTCTATTTATATTCAACCTTAACCTGTAATAATCGTATCGATTCGTTATATCGAGTTTTAAATTACCAGTTCCACTAGAAGTCACCAAAACGTTGAACAAAAATGTTTCGCGTAAAAAAGGGAAGCCAATTCAATCAAGAAATAAAAAAAAAAAAAAGAGGCCAATTCAATTCCGAAATGGGTACCAAAAAGCAATTATTATGCATGAAACTGAAATGGAAGATTCCTCCTCAGCTTCCACTTGTCACATTCCATCAACGTTTGCTTGGTGGCTACTTCACCACCTCACGTGGGCTTTAAGCGCCCTTGCCTTTTATATGTACTTTAAATTAGCTAATATAAATAGCTTTCCTCTTTTCTTTCTTTTTTTTTTTTAAAAAAAAATTTATAACAAAAGAGAGACATTAAATTTTAAATTCAGAAAAAACGAATCACATTTGTATTTTAAGACTAGGATAATGAGATTTAAATCATTGACATCTCAAGATCAAGTAAAGTGTTCAACCATTCTTACTAAGAGATGATATATAAATTAAAAATCAATATAGGGGTGATGTATAAATTAAAAATCAATACTTTTTTTTTTTTACATACTATATAAGATATATATCATATTTCTATTTGACCTACTGTATATATATATTGATGGCTAAGATAAGCTCAGTGATCAACTGGGATCAAATGAGATTTGATTTTGTAGTGCCACCCAAGAAACAACTCTCATACGGAACAGAGAAATCTACACATAGGTGGGAGAAAGGCCCACACAAGGTGAAGAGACAATCCATATATTTTTATATGGTGAGAGAAAATCTTCCTTCATTAAGAGTTGAACAAGGGACCTGAGGACCCCAAAGTCAGTGGTTGACCAACAAAGCCACTAACTGACTCTCTGCTGCATACATATATTTGGCATGATAAACTAATATTAGTCTAGCATTATTCTATATATATATATATATATATATATTACTTTTTTGGAAAAAATGTTTAGAAATTTTTATATATTTGACATGATAAACTAATATTCTATATATATTTGATAAATATTTGGGAAGTTTAGTATTGTTCTTTACTTGTAACAATAAATAACACATCCATTTATGACCCATTTTAGTCTATATAGGCTCAACTTTTATTATTATTATTATTATTATTATTTTTTATTACTGAAACTAGTTTAAAAGACTATCGAACCAACCAGGATGGAATATTAATGGCATGGTCTGGGAAGCTACTTCTATGCAAGAGGAATTGGCCTGTATGGAGGTGGGGGAGCGGCTCATACGAGGGTAGAGGGTCTACCCACATAAATTGATGAGAGAAATATTATTATTGAGTATGAAATCCATATCATAAAGTATGGAAGCTATGACGTTTACCAACGGTGCCAACATTGAGCTACGATAGTGGCTCAACTTTTGTTGGTCAACATTAAAATGAGTACCATTTTCCTTGTTATATCGTAATTGAAGTGGCATTTTGGGTTATAATCAAGCTTAAAGTTAACCAAACTCAATTTTGAGTTTTAATCCTTTTAAAGTCAAAGCCTCTACCGAAGTTGGTATTTTACAACTGTTGGATAAATATAACGCAGCCACTGTGACTTCAACATGGTGACGTGTTTAACACCATGACGCGTTCGGACCTTATATTTTATTGTAAATTAACAAATAAGAGACGCAAATTTCTATTTACAGACCATTTTATCTTTTCAAATTTATTTCATTTTAAAAAATTAAATCTATAAGACATACAAAAGCAACATAATCTGTTTTAAAGTGACATTTCTTTCATATTTTCACACTTTTTCCCCAAAAAAATTAAAATTTTTAAATATTAATAATTAAAAATAACAAAAATATTATATCAATAGCTAGGTAATTACGAAGGATACTAGTCAGCATCAATAAATTATGAGGAAACAAAATTTTTGAATGCAACAAATATATTATACAACAAATATTTAAGAAAGATAACAAAATATGTTAATTAATATTATATGGAATAATATTACACTATCTAAAATTATATCCAAATTTATTGTTTAAATAATATGTTAAACTTATTTGCAACAATTACATCATTAATAATACATCATTTTATAATCAATATGATTATTATAAATCATATTTAAACAAAAAATATTTGAATAAATTTATTTAATGTATAGCATTATTTAGTTATATGTATTCAGTTAATTACATGTTGTTTCGTATTTGGTTGTTCGAGGCTGTTGAGCACCCGACAGTCGCATCGAAAGACCGTTGGTCTCTAGTTTTGTTAACCATGTTGAAGTAGTACGCACGTGTGATAATAGCTCCATTAAGAATTTGATTGGTGGGTGTGAAGACTAACGCAAGAACATGCCAGGTGATGTTAGACGCAGAAAGTGACGCTAGAAGTCACCGAAACGTTGAATAAAAACGTTTCGACTAAAAATGGGAAGCCAATTCAACCAATAAAAAAAAGAGGAAGCCAATTCAATTCCTAAATGGAGGCCAAAAAGCAGTTATTATGCATGAAACTGAAATGGAAGGACTCCTCCTCAGCTTCCACTTGTCACATTCCATCAACGTTTGCTTACTTCACCACCTCACGTGAGCTTTAAACGCCCTTGCTTATTATATACTTTAAATTAATTAATATTTTTTTTGAGAAATTTAAATTAATTAATATAAGTCGCCTTACTTGTTATTATTATTATTTTTTATATATTATATAAGGTAGCATATTTCAATCTCATCGGTATATATAAAATAATACTAGATTTTTCAAATATTTTACTTAAATCTATGTCCAAATGATATGATATGAGAGTTATCAAGATCTAATAAATCATGAAATGATGTGATAATTAATAAGATTTTGACAACTCACATATCACATCATTTAGATATGGATTTGAACAAAATATTTTAGAAATCTAGTATTATTCATATATATATTTATATATATATATATTCAAAATTTTATAAATCATGAGATGATATAATAATTAATAAGATTTTGATAATTTATATACCACATTATTTAAATATAAATTTAGATAAAATATTTAAAAAGTCTAGTATTACTCATATACATATACACGCGCATATATATTACTTTTTTAAAAAGAATGTTATAAAAAATTTATTTTAAGATTGTTTATTATAATCAATTTTTCGTTTAAGTGAATCTCACCATTATGAGGAAACCTGTTAGGGGCCACTGAGTATAGTCTATAGTTTATGGTTTGAAAATAAAAATCTTTATCATTTATGGTAATATAGGTGTATCTACTCCCGAAAGAAAATAATAATTATCTTAACAGTAAAAACGCAAAACATATGCAGTGACGTCACCTAAGAAATTCTGATTTGCAGTGTCTAGTCTCTATATAAGTATCATCACTCCCCATTTGATTCTTACGGCTTTTATACTTTTGCTTCCAAGTCAATATTTCTTCTCTCAAGTGCTGGCTTTCTCTGCTATAACAACTTCGAAGAGGAAAACAGGAAGACACATTTATATATACATATTCTGTGTGATTTCTCGTTTGGTTCTTGCTCTCTGTTTAAGATGGTGGAGATAGGGCATGTTTGTCATTTAATAAAAGGGTTGAAGCCAGCTTTGATGATGGTGGTGGTTCAGGTGGTGTTTGCTGCGGTCAATGTGCTCTATAAATTGGCTGCTAATGATGGAATGAGCTTGCCGGTTATGATTGCCTACAGATTCATTTTCGCTTCAGCTTTTATGATCCCTTTTGCTCTTGTTCTGGAAAGGTTTGCCCTTTCACTTTTTATTTCTTGTTTATTGTCTGCCTTTACCGTTTGAATCCGAAACCTCTATGAGAGATTTTACACACATATATAAATTTACTGGTTTATTTCCTTCCTGCATGGCCTTTAATATGCGACATTACTTATTGCATAAAGAAAACAATAAAATTGGACTCTTACTCAGTAATCATTCTTAGTGGATCTTCATCTTTTGGGGCATGTGATTATCAAGAGTTTTCTAGTTCTATTGGAAAAGTTGCGGATCATTTTCTTTATGGAAACTTTTAAGAAACTAACATATATATCGAAGCATATACCGTATATGAAATAGAAATCAATATTAGATAGGAAACTTTTCAAAAAAACAAAGTAAGAAAAATACTAAAATATATTGCCGTTTATTTTGTAGGAATAGCAGACCAAAGCTGACTTGGACGATCCTTTTTCAATCTTTTCTCTCTGGGTTATTTGGGTAAGTAACATCCAGACGGGCATGTTTATATATATTGTACATGTGTGTTAATTAGTGGATTAATTATTTTAATGACTAAGAAGAATTGGTAATTGATGATTTGCTAATTTTAGATGCTTCAAGTTGGAGAGTAAAGTTATATTGCATTATAAAAACAAAAATCGAATACATATTGCATGGCCTTGTACATATATTGTTCCTCGTTAATAGCTTTAGCCTTTATGCGACTTTATTGTAAGAGTAATATTAAACTTCTTAAAAATTTCATCCAAATTTATATCCAAATGATGTGACATATGAGTTATTAAGATTTTATAATTATTATATTATCTCATGAATTATAAAATTTTGACAACTCATATAACACATTATTTGAACATGAATTTTGACAAAATTTTTTGGGCGTTTAGCATTACTCTTATTATAAAGCAAACTAGTCGTTTTTTTCAATTTCTAACCTTCTTTTTTCTCTCTATCTCTGTTTGGCTCACTCTCTCAAGTTTTGTTGATAATTATGCTTAGTTGGATCAAATGACACAAGACTTCAAAAGCCTTGTAAAATGAATACATATATATATATATATATATTAATTTTAACTTATTAAATTTTAAAGATTATCCTAATTAATATTAATAAACTAATATAAACTTGGCATGTAATACACATTACATGAGTCGTACTAAGGGACAAGGCACAAATGAGTCAAACTTAAGGCATTGGTTACGACTAGCAAGCATTTGTCACAATTGGCACGACTTATGATTAGAGGTGTGAATTTTACTGGATCAACAAACGTAACCCAACCTAGTATGATATTTGTAGTGCTGGGGCGAATGATACAAGTTTTTAGGTTACAAAACTAACCATTTGTAATAATATGTTAACATCGTTCATTATGTGAGTCAAACTTAACCAAACGTATTGATCACAATTGGCATAATTGCACAATGGACAACATTGGCACGATTGACACAATTGGCATGATTTTCTTATATATATATATATATATAATTTTAAAAGGAAAGTGATGTAATTAACTTAAATTTGCAGGGGATCATTAGCTCAAAATTTGTATTTGAAGAGTTTGGCCTTAACGTCTGCAACATTTGCTTCGGCAATATTTAATCTTGTTCCAGCCATTACTTTCATTTTGTCCATTCCTTTCGGGTAATATTATTATTATTTTTTAGCTATGCTTGTATCATGTAATTTTATTTTGATCATCCTTTTATGATTCATTATGAATTTGGCGGGTTTACAGATTAGAAAAATTGGGAATACGAACATTGACTGGCAAGGCAAAAGTTTTGGGAACATTAATGGGAATAGGAGGTGCAATGATTCTCACTTTCTATAAAGGAGTTGAAATTAACATCTCTTCAACGCATTTTGATCTTCTCCACCATAATCGTCAACATGCTGGCCAAGTGGCATCATCACATGCTTCCTCTGCTGATCATCTTTTGGGTCTTATATTGTCCTTGGTTTGTTGCTTCTCATATGCTTTCTGGTTGATCATTCAGGTGATGATTTTCCCATCCACTACTATTATATAAAATGTAAATGGAGCTTAAAAAACGTATAATTCATTTTAATTTTCTTATTAAATTTGGTATAATTTGTTTGTTATAGGCAAAGATGAGTGAGAGGTACCCATGTCAATATTCAAGCACAGCTTTAATGTGTTTGATGGGATCAATCCAAGCCACTATTTATGCTCTTTTCATGGAAAAGGACAAAAATCAATGGAAATTAGGGTGGAATATTAGGCTTCTTACTGTAGCCTATTCGGTATGTAAATAAATTAACAGTGGTAATATTGTTGATTGCTTTATGTGTAATTAATATGTTGACGAGTTGGGTTTTGAGATGTAGGGAATTGTGGCTTCTGGTCTAATGGTGACACTGATATATTGGTGTGTACGGATGAGGGGACCTCTCTTTGCATCTATATTTAACCCGCTTATGCTTGTGGTAGTAGCCTTTGCAGGTTCTTTTATATTAGACGAGAAGCTACATCTCGGCAGGTATTCATTTGTTTCATTTTGTTATATATAAATTTCACTTTCATGTTATGACAATTCAATAACAATGTGATACAATATTTATTTACAGCATACTTGGATCAATATTGATCGTGTGTGGACTATATGTTGTGTTGTGGGGTAAAAGTAAGGAGATGAAGAAAATAATGCAAACAGTGCCTTCTAAAGTCTCTGAAGAATCTCAATCTATTGATATTATTATCACCTCTCCAATTGACCACAATATTTCTACCAATAATAATAATGGCAACATCTTTGACGAAGAAGATACATCATCTCAGAAGATTAAAGAAAAGTCAAAAAATAATGAACAATAAATTAATGGTGAGTTGGCAAAAGTTTAGTTACAAATTACATTAGGTTTTTATCACTCATTAGTTTTTTTTTTTTTTTTTCCTTCTCTTTTCAATCTTTTTTTTTTTTTTAATTATTTCATTTTTCTTTCTCTCTTTTATTAATTAGAGAGGTAGAAACAAGCATCTCTCTGTTTTATGCAATTCTTACACAAACCTTAGGCTACTAAAAAAAATGTGTTGTATCATTTGAAAATACACGCCACCATAAAAGTGTGTATGGATGTAACCATTGCTCACAAATCATGTTAAAATTTGTGTAAAAAAAAGGACTAGAGAGGGGTTTTCATTATATAAATTAGTATGTAATGTTATAAATATATCTAAATTTTAATTTCCTTTTTTTTTTTTTAGTAAATATGTAAATTATACTTAAATCTACATCAAGTTTTAACATTAACAATAATTTAGAGACAATTTAGCTGGCCCTACACTACAACAAAATAGTTCAACCATATCGGACAATAAGAATACCTGGTATAGTTAACTATTCATACTAAGCAGCAAGCCCGACGTGGATCTATTGGTGTGGATACCGAAAGTATCCATATCCGGGCGTCACCCAGTATGGATATGGTATAAATCACTAGTCGACTAATGGGTCGACTCGTGACATGTCATTATCTATACCGCGCTGGTGTTCGATATAACTTAAATTAATAAATTTTTTTATTTGATCTAAAGGTAGAGATAAAATGGGGTGATGTGTATTAATTCAAAATTAACAACTAATCTATACTATTCAATGTATTTTAATCCTATGATCGAAAAATTGTATCAAAACTTGTGTCAAAATTTGTGTCCTCCGATCTTATCCCATATATATATATATATATATAATTTTGGTGATCTTAATATCATATCTAATTAGACATTATATTTACTTTTCAATCTTAGAAGTGAATATAATTATCAAGTGTCAAACTTTTACTTGCAATACAACATGAATTTGCAACGTTTATGGTTGTATGATTAGTAACTATGTCTATATTAGTGTATTCAACGTTTTACTTACAACATCACTTCAATATGTAACATAACATTAACTTACAATATCACTTCAACATGTAACATAACATTAACTTACAATATTTATGTTTATATGATAATTAACTACGTTAAAATGGATATAGTTAACATTTTACTTGCATTATTACTTTTATATATATCATTATGTTAACTTGTAACGTTTATGTTTATTAAGTAACTAATTATATTTACATTAAAATAAGTATATTTAATGTATTAATTGCAACAAAATGTTAGATTATTTTATAAATTTTATAAATTATTCATAAATATTATAAACTATTTTTATTAATTCTTTAATTTCTAAACTATAAAATACTTTTTATTTATTTTATTTTTACTCAAAGATTTTTAATATACAACCTTTTTAATTACTGTATTAGTATTTTTAACTTTAATATTGTTGTATGTATTTTTCAGACTCATTAAATGGGCTGGTAAAACCCCAACTCAAGCCCAACTCAGGCCCAATAGAAGGCCCAGTGAAGTCCAACCCAATCAAGGCCCGTCAGACGAGACCCAGATGACTCTAAGCCCAGCGAGCTCTGCAGCTCGCTTAAGTAATTTCTTCAGTTTGCAAATAACGAGCTCATGTCACAGCCAGGATTCAGCTCGCTCCTATGGTTCGCCTCATTCATAGCTCGCCTCCCAGCGAGCTCCAGCTCGCAAACCGCCATAAATAGCAGCTCGTTCAGGAGTGTAATAAATGCAATATCTTCCAGAAAAAGGGCGGTTACCTAATTCGACCATGATTCTCTCACCTAATATGACAGTTACCCAGTCAAACCGTGATTCCCTTATCAGATATGGAAGTTTATTCAAATTCAAATTCAATCAACCTTATCTCGAGATAATCATGGCAATTTCCTGATATTATTTCAACCAAATTAGGAAGTGTAATTAGTTTACAATTCTTTTCTTTATTTTTCCTGATTATTTGGGAAGTGTAATTAATTCAGGATTTTTTTCCTGATTTGCTGCAACCAAAATTGTAATGTCTCTTTCCCTATAAATAGGAGGCTAAAATCATTGTAACATAAGGGGAGAATAATCAATAATATACTATCACTCTGTAGAATTAAAGAGATAGACAGTCGTAGATGTAGGCCTATTATTGCTGAACCACGTAAAAGTTTTGTGTTTCTTGTTTGATTCTCGGTATTTGTCTGTGTCATTTCTTGGTATTTGTGCTTTTTCACATTGATTGCAGGTATTGGACATTGATTACCCATCGACTGAATTCCAACATCGACATTTTGGCGCTAGAAGAAGGGCTCAAACTGCAATCTTTTTCATCTCAGTTCATCAATTTCTGACAACATGGCAAGGACCAGAACAAACAGGAATTTTGGAGATGATGACCAGACGGAGAGTCACATGAACTAATCTCAGCAGAACTTACAGCTTATGCAGGATGCACCCATGCATGCAGCAGGCACGTCCCATGGACAGACACTCGGCGCCGCGACAAGTATCCCTCCTTTGCCTCCCCGTCAGACAGTTCCAATTGTCCCATTAGCTGAAGGGCAGAATGTGCTGATCCAGAGGCAAGAAGCGCTGAAGGATACGGTCAGACAACTCACAGAGGCCGTCAATATGTTGGTACAGGCTCAAGTACAAAACATGCCCAGGGTTGAGGTTCAGGCACCAAGGCATGTGCCCCAGTAGCATGAAGCGATGCAAATACCTGACAGGCTGGCAAGGGAAGTCCCACAACCTGTAGGCTCAGCTTGCTCCTCCAATATGCGTTCTAGGGCTGGAGGACACCCCGTTCGGGAAGAAAGGGAGGTCGCATGCCCAGATAGCCTGGTGGTAAGGCTGAGCCAAGATGGAAACCGACGGGTAGAGGTTGGCCACAATAGAGCCAGAGCTGCAACTCGGCGGTTTGATGATGAACAGAGGCAAGGAAGATCCCATCAACCTGAGGGTCTGTTCAAAAAAGACGAAAGGTATGACCCAAAGCATCCTGCCCCTAGTCATGATCACAGGAGGAGATACGAGCTTCGAGATCCCCAAGTAGAGGAGTTCCTCCAAAGGGTCCAGCAGTTGGAGGCACGACCTGGAGCCCCGGAACAGCGTGGATACTACGGGGAAAGGACTCCCTTTACAAGGGAGATTGAGACACAGCCTCTCCCCCCGAGGTTCAAGATGCCAAACATCCAGCAGTATAATGGGGACAGTGACCCATATGACCATCTAGACGCTTTCAACGTTCAGATGGATCTACAGATAGGAAATCCAATGGTGAAGTGCCGCATATTCCCAGCTACATTGGGGGATATTCCAAGGACGTGGTTCAAGAATCTCCCAGCTCGCAGCATAGGTAGTTGGGAGCAATGCCAACAGAAGTTCGTTGGTCAGTACAGGGCTTTAAGAAGGCAGCTCGCTCCATCCTGCCACCTAGCTACAATCTTCCAGCGTCAGGGTAAGTCATTGAAAGAATATATCACCAGGTTCAGACGCGAGGTCGCGAATGTCGAGCATCCATCAGATGAAAGCATACTGACAGCGATCTCAGCTGGGCTGCGCAAGGATGGAAAGTTGTACGAGAGCATTTACAAGTCCCCAGTGAAAGATCTGGGAGAGTTCTACAAGCGAGCTGCGAAAGAGATCAGGTGGGAAGGGACCTTCGGACCGAAGAGGCAAAATCAGAAGAACGAAGCGGGCAGTTCCAGCCAGCCAAAAAGGAGAAACAATGGCAGGAACGAAGAAGGAAGAAATAGTGGCTCAAGTAACCAGATCGTCAAGAAGGCGATGAGAGAGCCAAGATACGAGCGACCTCGACGTCAAGGTCGTTATGAAGGATACAGCGTCCTGACGGATTCACCGGACAGGATTTACGATGCAGAAAGAAACAGGGAAGATTTTGGGAGGCCCAATCCCTTAAAGGCTCCTGTTCAGCAAAGAGATTAGAGCAAGTTCTGTGCCTATCATAATGAGGTCGGGCACAGTACTTCAGATTGCTGGGCGTTGAAGAACGCCATTGAGAAATTAATTAGGCGAGGTCGCCTGGGAGACTATGTAGCAAGACCCGCAGACTCGCGACCTCCACAACAACGACCTCACCAACAACAGCCAACACATCAGCAACAGCCCCAACGAGCTTCCGAGCCAGATTATGAGCCTGCGGTAAGAACCATTTTTACCATTCATGGTGGCCCCCATATCGCAGGTGACTCTAACAGATCGCATGAGAGATACGTTCGAGAGGCAAATCATTCGTTTCAGCTCAATGGATCGGAGGGACCGGCCAAAAGAGTAAAGCCGACCTCGGACGAGATTGTATTTACAGATGAAGATGCTAGAGGAGTGATCTAGCCTCATAACGACGCGCTGATTATATGAGCCAAAATCAGCAATGTGGAAGTTAGGCGCATCATGATTGATACTTGAAGCTCGATCAACGTGATGTATAGGAGCTGTTTTGATCAGATGGGGCTTCGAGCAGAACAAATGAGACCGTCCCCGGAGCCTTTATTTGGATTCACTGAAGATGATGTAGTACCAGTGGGCCAGATTAAGTTGCCTTTGACTCTTAGGGAGGCTGGTCGTCTAGCAACAACTCTGACAGACTTTTTGATAATTGACTGCCCCTCGGCTTATAATGTGGTCCTGGGGAGACCTGTCATGAACAAGTTGGATGTGGTTACCTCGACCAAAACTCTAACAGTTAAGTTCCCAACTCCTAATGGCATCGGATGTATTCGAAGAGAGCAGCACTTAACCCGGCGTTGATATGAAGATGCTGTGAAAATGGGCGTAAAAGGAAAGAAAGTGAACGTGGTCTCAGGGGGCGAGCCACGAGCTATGACTGAGAAAGGAGTCAGTCTCGACCTAGACCCTCGCGAGGTAGATGCAGACCGAGCTACAGGACCAGTTGAAGAATTGGAAGATGTACAAGTCAGCGAGGCAGATCCAGAAAAGTGCCTAAAGTTGAGGAAAGGATTAGCACCAGGACTGAAAACCCAGCTCGCTGACTTCTTGAAGGCGAACTTGGATGTGTTTGCATGGAATCATGAGGATATGGTGGGGATAGATCCGAAAGTGACGTCTCACAGATTGAATATTGACCCTCACCACAAGCCAGTTCGTCAGAAGAGAAGGGCAATGACAGAGGAACGATACTTAGCATTGAAAGAAGAGGTAGACAAGCTGCTGGCTAACAAGTTCATTCGAGTAGCTTACTACCCGACGTGGGTCGCCAACCCGGTACTAATGAAGAAGAAGAATGGGAAGTGGATGACTTGCATCGACTTCACTAACCTGAACAAGGCGTGCCCTAAAGACAGTTTTCCCCTGCCAAGGATAGACCAGCTCGTGGATGCTACTGTTGGCCACGAGCTCCTAAGCTTCATGGATGCATACTCGGGCTATAATCAAATTCCTATGAATCCTAAGGATGAAGAGCACACCTCGTTTATGACTGATCGTGGCCTATACTGCTACAAGGTGATGCCCTTCGGATTGAAAAATACTAGAGCGACCTATCAACGCTTGGTAAATATGATGTTTGATGAGCAAATTGGAAAGACCATGGAGGTCTATGTTGATGATATGCTGGTGAAATCCAAGCAGATAGGTGACCATGTACACCATCTGGGAAAGATGTTTCAGATTCTGAGGAGCTACCAGATGAAGTTAAATCCACTCAAGTGCGCATTTGGAGTAACTTCTGGGAAGTTTCTGGGCTTCATGGTCAACAGTAGAGGAATTGAAGCAAACCTTGAGAAGATCAAAGCATTGATCAACATGAGATCGCTAACCAGGGTGAAAGATGTACAGAGTCTCAATGGTCAGGTCGCAGCACTGAGCAGGTTCATCTCGAAAGCTACTGATAAGTGCATTCCTTTCTTTGATATTTTGAAGAAATCCAATAGCTTCGAGTGGACAGAGCAGTGTGAAGTTGCCTTCCAGCAGTTGAAAGAATACATGGGGCGAGTTCCGCTCCTCTCTAAGCCCAAAGAAAGAGAAAGGCTGATTCTATACTTAGGGGTGTCTCGGCAAACTTTGAGTGCTGCACTGGTGAGGGAAGAAGAAAAGATGCAGCTTCCAGTTTATTATGTAAGAAAAAGGTTGCAAGATGCTGAAACTAGGTACTCGCAGATGGAGAAACTTGCTTATTGCCTGGTGATCGCATCAAGGAAGCTGCGGCCTTACTTTCAAGCTCACACAATTGAAGTCCTCACTTAATATCCGTTGAAACAAGTCTTGCAAAAGGCAAATACCTCAGGACGCTTGTTGAAATGGGCAGTGGAGCTCGCACAGTTCGATATCCAGTTCAAGCCAAGGACGGCTATCAAAGCTCAGGCTCTGACAGATTTCATTGCAGAGTTTACCGGACCTATGGATGATGAAGCTAAATCTTCTGAAGGTCTAGCCTAGGAGCTTTATGTTGATGGATCATCCAGCGAGTAAAGAGCTAGAGCTGGGATTCTGCTGATCAGTTCTGAAGGCCACAAAATCCTTTGTGCTCTAAGGTTTGGCTTTCAGGCAACAAACAATGAGGCTGAGTATGAAGCTCTGCTCGCGGGTCTGCGTTTGGCTAAAGAGATGTGAGCTGAACGATTAAAAGTCTTCAGCGATTCACAGCTCATTGCCTGCCACGTATTGGGGGAATATCAAGCCAAGGGACCAAAAATGGCCCATCTACCTCCAGAAAGTTCACGAGCTGTTAGGCACATTTCAGAGATACGAAATGAAGCAGATTCCACGAGTTCAGAACGCGCATACAGATGCTTTAGCTCGTTTGGCAACCACCCGAGACGCAGACTTTCTCGGGGCAATCCCGGTTGAGTTTCTACCAGCTCCAAGTACGGAGGAGAAGAATATGACGATGACCATAACTGTGCAGCCCGATTCCTGGATAAGCTCAATTCTCAATTATTTGTAGGATGGAAAGCTGCTAAGTAACAAACTGGAAGCCCGACGTCTACGAGCTAGAGCACCCAGATATTGCATCTATGATGATACATTGTATAAGAAGGGGTTCTCAGCTCCACTATCAAGATGCATTGATGGCCCTGAGTGTGAAACAGTACTAAGGCAGATACACGAAGGCCATTGTGGAAACCACGCTGGAGGGCTGTCTCTAGCTCAGAAGGCACTTCGTCAAGGCTTCTACTGGCCCACCATGAGGCAAGACGCCATTAACTTAGTGAAGAAATGCGACAAGTGTCAGAGGTTTGCCCAAGTTCCACGAGCTCTACCAGCTTATCTCCAACAGATGGTGAGCCCGTGGCCCTTTGCGATTTGGGGGATGGATTTGATTGGGCCTCTGTCAATGGCTCATGGAAGATACAGACATGCAGTGGTCGTAGTGGATTACTTCACCAAGTGGGCAGAAGCAAATGAGCTAGCTGAAATCTCCACAACAAAGATTGAAAGTTTGTGTGGAGTAATATCATTTGCAGATTTAGGGTTCCACAGCAGATCGTGACAGATAATGGGACT
Source organism: Litchi chinensis (assembly GCA_019925255.1). NCBI lineage: Eukaryota > Viridiplantae > Streptophyta > Magnoliopsida > Sapindales > Sapindaceae > Litchi > Litchi chinensis. Next base: position 26,387,122 of record CM034465.1, on the reverse strand, counting down.
CAGTTCAGCAGCGACCAGTTTCTTAGGTTTTGCAACGACCTCAAGATCGTTAAAAGCTTCTCAGCAGTGGACCATCCACAAGCCAATGGCCAAGTTGAAGCTGTGAACAAGATTATCAAGCAGACCCTGAAGATGAAACTAGAAGCAAAGAAAGGAGCATGGGTAGATGAGCTTTAGAAAGTATTGTGGTCTTACAGAACCACAGCTCGCAGCTCCACTGGCGAGACCCCGTTTTCGATGGTGTATGGGTCTGAGGCTATGATCCCAGCTGAGTTTGAAGTCACCTCGTAAAGAAGAGCAACCTTCAATCCAAATGACAACAATCAGTTACTTGCAACAAACCTGGACCTGCTTAAAGAGTACAGGGAAACGGCCAGGTTAAGAGTAGCTGTCTATCAGCAGAGAATAGCGAGGTACTATAACAAATATGCTCGGATTCGCAGATTCAATGTAGGAGACTTAGTATTGCGTCTCATCCTGCCTGGAGCCCACAAGCCAAGTGATGGATCCTTAGGCCCGAACTGGGAAGAACTATATGTTGTCAAAGCAAGCTTGGGGAATGGGGCTTATCATTTAGCTAATGAGAATGGAGCCGAAGTCCTTCAAGCTTGGAATGTCGAGCATCTCCGCCCTTATTATCAATAAACTCTTTGTTATATGTAAATCGAACTCATTTTAGTTAATGAAAGCTCCATTTCCCTCAGCTTATGATTCAACTGATTTCACTAGGCTAACCGGCTCCGAGCTTAGTAGTTCGCTACAAATAAAAAATAGCCTAAAAAGCAGATGACTAAGTGTCTCTGCATAGCTCGCCAAAAGAGCCTCAAAAGCAGATGACCAAGTGTCTCTGCATAGCTCGCCAAAAGAGCCTAAAAAGCAGGCGAGGTGACGACCCCTGCATAGCTCGCTACAAATAAAAAAAAAACCAAAAAAACAGATGATTAAGTGTCTCTACATAACTCGCCAAAAGAGCCTAAAAGGTAGGAGTGGTTAAGTACCACTGCATAGCTCGTCAACATTCTAACCGACCAATTTCTTATACTTACAAGATTTTATTAATTGATAAATTAAGTGATTGCTTTAATCATTATCAGATTTTTAATTCATTAACTATCAACTCGCGAGAAGTTTGATAATTTTAAAGTTAAAAATCATAAAATATGTTAGAACATATATGATAGCTTAAATACATTCAACACAGAAGAAATAATGAAAGAAATTTCATTAAGTGTAAAAGTTGTTTACAAATTGAAAAGCTGAAAAAATACAAGTAAAAAGAAAAGAAGACAAGTTCTTAATCCTGAGCTGGGGGGTCTGGACCTACTAAAGGTTCTTTATGTGAAGGAGGTACGCCAGGGGGATCGAGGTCAATAACGGACTCAGCCTGGGAGGTCGTACCATGAGCCTCCTCTACTGAAGGAATTAGACCAGCTGAGGGCGAGGTAGCTCTTGCTTTAAAATCCTCAACGGTTTCAAGTCCTATGTCCCCAAAGATAGAAAAATCCATCTCTGGATGGGACATCCACAGTGTGTAGAGAAAGTCATGACCTGTTCTTTCCTCAACCTCGTCCCTTGCATCTGCAACCTGCACTTCCAACTCTTGAGCAGCCTGCGCTTTAAAAACCGTTAGCTCTTCGAAGGCATTATCAGCGTGACGGTTGACGACCTCAACTTCTTTCTTCATGGCTTCAACTCTCTGCTTCGCAGCCTCAGCCCGCTGAATAGCCTCCCCCACCTGTTGCCTAAGCACCTCAGCTCGATGCTCAGCCTCCTCGGCACGTTTAGCCGTGGTTTCAACCTCTTCAGCTCGTTTGGTTGCAGCCTCATCAGCACGTTTAACTGCAGCTTCCATTTCATCAGCTCGCTTTTTAGCTTCCTCGGCCTGTTTCTCAGCAGCTTCAACTCGTACCAAAGCAGCATCAACTTGGCGATGAAGCACTTCGATCTTATCCTCTGCGGTTGAAGCCCGCTGCTCGGCCAGCTCAGCCCGCTACTCAGACTGCTTCAGTTCTTCTTTCGCCTTGTAAAGCTCATCTTTTAGCATGACATGCTCATTTTCCATTTTCTTTAGAGCTTCCTCGAATGTCTGCCTCGCAGCATTTGCCTCAGCGATCTGAGCCTCCTGACCCTGTATTCTACCCTCGGTCAAGCGAGCTATATCATCAGTGGCCACTTCCAGCTCGTATTCCAGCTTCCTTATTTCATCATTGGTAGCCCTTGTCTCTCTCCTCCGCTTCATTGCAGCAAGGGCGCCCTGAAAATGCTATGAATTAATATTTGTTGAAATAAAGAAGTCAGCAAATAAGGAAAAATGATTTACCAGCATGCAATGACGAGCTGCGAACTCGTCGAGGTCTTCACCCTTAAGGCACATGTTCTCCAAGACATTTGTATGAGTAAGCATAATTATTGCCCAGTTGTCAAGGAAGAAAGTTAAGTATCTTCCCCCAAGACCAAGCTCGATGACTGGTCTAGTTGGCGAAGGGGTTCTCTCACGTTCCGGGATATCACGCTCATCATCCCGGGAAGCACCACGTCGCGAAGCAATGGTACGCCTAGTTACATGCCCGCTGGGGCCAACTCGGGTTGCCTATGAAGCAACCTTAGGAGGAGCATCCCCTTTTCCAGGCAGCGAGTTGGAAGCTGGAGTCAGCTGAAGATCTGAAGGAGCAATAGCCTAAGCGGGCACCTCGCTGGGAATAGCGATTAAGGGAGCAATGGCCTCAACAGGCACCTCGCTGAGAGCAGCGGCCGCAGGAGCCTGGTCCTTAGCAAATGGCTTTGAGCGTTTTGAGGGAGCGGTTGGAGTGACTAAGGCCTCAGCAGGCCGTTTCACTGAAAGAGTCGAGGAGGCTGGAGATGTAGTAGGTCGTTCAGAGGGGGGGGATTTCAAAAGAACAAGTTTCCTCCTGTTGGCTGGAATTCGCCCAGAGGAAGAAACAAGGGCTGGAGCGCGAGCTGGAACTGGCAGTGAAGCCTCTGGGATAGATGTGTGATGTAGGGAAGAGGATGAGTCAACTTGTACAGTAGGGGCTGTGTGGGCTGGATCTGATCCTGTTCGAGTTGGGGCAGGAGTTAGAGAAGTTGTTTGAGATGCACCCTTTGATGAGGCGCGAGATGAAGTCGATTTTACCCGAGCTGGGGTGCGAGCAGGAGTAATCTTAGTAGAAGTTTTTCGAGCTGGAGAAGGTGCATGAGTTGTTCCCTCTGCCCGCGAAGTAATAGTTTTTGGAGGATGAGAAGTAGATGTATTCCCCACATTGACTAGGACATCAAGGACAGAAGGAAGTCTAGGGTTGTCACCCATCTTGCCTATGTCCTCGTCAGGTCGCAGAAGGTTAAACTCTTTAGGTGGGGCAAGGCCATAAGCTCTTAGAACAACATCATCAAACTTGCTACTGATGCCCGCTTCCTCCGAGCTTGCGAGCTTGTCCAAAACTCGTGTCTCCTCGTTGCTAAGAGGGGACTCGTCCATTTTCAGGGCTACAAAGCAAATCATTTTTATAAAAAAATAAAAAATAATAAAAATACAAAATAAAATCAGCTCGCTATATTTCCTTTCTGTATACCTGGTTTCAGGATGAAGCTGAAATTTTGGAGATTTGCGAGAGTGGGGCAGGAGACATAAAACCAGCTCGTTTTGTACGGTCCAACGTTAGACTTGCCCTTCACATCTCCTTGGGGCAGAAGATCTTTATATTTTGACAGACGAGCTGTGAGGTAATAGATGCCGTCAGGTTTCTCTCCCTCTTTTATGCTTACAGCCTTGAAGTTGTAAAATTGCTGAATGATTTTTGGAGTGGGAGGAGTAAGACCATTCTTGAGGAAGGCTATAGCCAGCGAGGTCAGCTGCGCATAGGAATTCGGTGTTAACTGGGACAGCACGAGCTCGACTGCGTTAAGGAACACGATCAGGCATGGGGGTATTGGGAATCTTAGTCCCTGTTCGAGATGTTGGACACTGACAGCAACATACCCCTTGGGTGGATAACATGCATGGTTTTTAGGAGCCGGTATCAGTACACGACAACCTAGAGGGATGCGAAATTGCATAGCATACCCGGCCACATCGGAAGGCTCCAAGGAATAAGGATGGCGGGCGAAAGTATCCCGAGCTTCTCTTCCCTGCTTGACATGCTCTCGAGTTGCATCTCACTCGTGAGCCTTCTTGCTTTGAGAAGTTCCTTTACTAGCTCAACTTGAAGACATCTGTACCAAAGAAGTATTCTCAGGTCGCAGCAAGGTATTAAAATGTCAAATATACTAAGTCTCCTACTTTGCAAGTCATTCATGGAATAGGGGGCTCGACCTATGAATAAGCGACCTGCGAGCTAACAATCTACAGGAGCATAATCCAACAGTTCACAAACATAACAAACTACAACAGTAATCAGGTCGCTGATAAGCATGAAACAAGATCCAATCAACAAAAGCAACAAGATTTAACAGTAATCAGAAAGACTCAACAACGACAGCATGCTATACTCAAACCATCTCACAACAAACAACAAAGCACAATATGATATGAACTCAACAAAATAAATCAAAAAATAGAAAGTTTGAAGAAAAGAAGTTAGATGTTTACCTTGAATCCCCGATGGAAGTGTGAAAACGGTGGCTGGAGGTGTTGATTTCGTGAAAAAATCATAGAGTTCTTTGAACTTGGTTGCGTGGTTGCTTGGCTACTTTAAGAGAAAATGATAGATAAAAGAAGAAAATGAAAAGGCTCCACCAGTTTAAATAGACAAGCGAGCTCGATACCCAGCCGTCGACCTGTCTCATTTGTAACCGTCATTAATCCAACGGTGCAGCGCGAGGTACCACTTTATAATCATGCAGCCGTCAGTTGAAAGACGTGCGCATTAAATGCACGTGTAAGGGACGTGCAAGCTTCGTTTCAGTTACCTCCTGCATAACTGCCACGTGTCGCAACTGAAAATGTGGAATTTGAAAAGGTGCAGAGGCAGTTGCCCAAGTTAACGTGCCAAGGAAGCCAGCTTTTACCAGCAAGCTCAAACTCCCAGCTCGCAGAGCGAACTGAGAGCTGGGGGGCTAATGTTGTATGTATTTTTCGGACTCATTAAATGGGCTGGTAAAAGCCCAACTCTGGCCCGATAGAAGGCCCAGTGAAGTCCAACCCAGTCAAGGCCCGTCAGACAAGACCCAGATGACTCTAAGCCCAGCGAGCTCTGCAACTCGCTTAAGTAATTTCTTCAGTTTGCAAATAACGAGTTCATGTCACAGCCAGGATTCAGCTCGCTCCTATGGTTCGCCTCATTCATAGCTCGCCTCCCAGCAAGCTTCAGCTCGCAAATCGCCCATAAATAGCAGCTCGTTCAGGAGTGTAATAAATACAATATCTTCCAGAAAATGACGGTTACCTAATTCGACTATGATTCTCTCACCTAATATGGCAGTTACCCAGTCAAACCGTGATTCCCTTATTAGATATGAAAGTTTATTCAAATTCAAATTCAATCAACCTTATCTCGAGATAATCATGGCAATTTCCTGATATTATTTCAACCAAATTAGGAAATGTAATTAATTTACAATTCTTTTCCTTATTTTTCCTGATTATTTGGGAAGTGTAATTAATTCATGATTCTTTTCCTGATTTGCTGCAATCAGAATTGTAACGTCTCTTTCCCTATAAATAGGAGGCTAAAATCATTGTAACATAAGGGGAGAATAATCAATAATATACTGTCACTCTGCAGAATTAAAGAGATAGACAGTCGTGGACGTAGGCCTATTATTGCTGAACCACGTAAAAGCTTTGTGTTTCTTGTTTAATTCTCGGTATTTGTCTGTGTCCTTTCTTGGTATTTGTGCTTTCTCACATTGATTGTAGGTATTGGGCATTGATTACCCGTCGACTGAATTCCAACGTCAACAATTATTTTGAGCACTTCTATTATAAACTATTTATTTATTAATTTATTAATTTTTAAGCCATTAAATATTTAACTTGATTAATCTATTAAGTGGTAACACATTATAACCAGTTATAATAGGTTACTTTCTCTTAATAATTGAAGTTTGGCTGCTATATGGTAGTCAAATAAATAATGACTTTCAAATTGAGAGTTGGGTTACCTTACTAGAATGAAATCCTACTAAGTTAACCAAACTTAGTGAAGAAATATACCCTCATAATAAGGGAAGAAAACTTTTTTAGGTGTTATAACCTAAAATTTTCAAATTCAATAATATTTATTTTTAGATATTTCCATTTATTGGAGTATTTTGATTGATATTTCAAAAGTATATAAAATCTAATATCTCAATCTATTTTATATACTTAAGTAATGTTACATTTACCAATTATCCAAACTTATGTTTAAATGACATGACATGTGAGATATCAATATCATGTTAGTTACTGTATTATCTCATAATTTATAAAATGTTGACAAATCACACGTTTTATCATCTGGACATGGATTTTGACAAAAAATTTGAGTAACCTCACTAAGTATGTTTTAGTTTTGCAAAATTTTAAGTGAAACGGGTCAATACAGTATTAAAAAATGAACATTATTTAATACTAAGTCAACAAAACTGGAAGAAAAATGGTTTTCTTCGTATTCGGTCATGCCAACAATAAGTCAAGAAGTCTTTATATATAAGTTAAAGAGTTAGTTAATTGCTCTAACTATCTATCCTCTCTAAAGCAGCCATCCATCGCTAACTCTTAACTAACCATCCGGTGTCCTAGCTATTAATTTATACTAACAGCCCAAGTACGAGAGCATAAATACATAGCGCATACATTAGCTCATAACTTTACAAAAAAAATTACAAATTTAAGGGTTCTCCACTAGAAGGTAGATCAAAATACTAAACAAAATAAATTTTGATAGGGTACTTCCAAAGTCTATTTAATTCACAAAATTTTTGTGGTGGGAGGTATGTCCGGGTACAACAACAGTAAATAACGTAAGACAAATGCAATGGCATCACTTCAAGAATTTCTGGTCTGTTGTCATTATCATTGTAGAGTCTACTCTCTATATAAGTATCATCATACCCCATTTGATTCTCACGGCTTCAAGTATTTTTGCTTCCAAGTCAATATTTCTTCTCTCAAGTGCTAGCTTTCTCTGCTAACAACTTCGAAGAAGAAAACGGAAAGACACATTTATATATACATATATATTCTGTGATTTCTCGTTTGGTTCTTGCTCTCTGTTTAAGATGGTGGAGATAGGGCATGTTTGTGATTTAATAAATGGGTTGAAGCCAGCTTTGATGATGGTGGTGGCTCAGGTTGCGTTTGCTGGGGTCAATGTGTTCCATAAATTGGCTGCTAATGATGGAATGAGCTTGCCGGTTATGATGGCCTACAGATTCATTTTCGCTTCAGCTTTTATTATCCCCCTTGCTCATGTTCTCGAAAGGTATGGTCTTTCTCTTTTCAATTCTTGTATATTGTCTGCCTTCACCATTTGAATCCGAAACCTCTATGAGAAATTTTATACGCATATATACTGTTTTGTTTCCTTCATCCATGGCCTTTAATGCGACATTTCTTATTGCATACAGAAAACAATAAAATTGGATTCTTACTCAGCAATCATTATTAGTGGATCTTCATTTTTTTGGGCTTGTGATTAATCAAGAGTTTTCTAGTTCTATTGGAAAAGTTGTGGACGATTTTCTTTTTCGAAACTTTCAGGAAACTATCATATATACCAAAGTTCGTACCGTATATGAAAACGAAATCATTAGATAAGAAACTTTTTAAACCAAAAGCTCACCCACTTGCCTCATAAAAGGTTGTGGGTTTCATTCAAAGTCCCACTTAAGGGTCATTTATTTTTTTATCTGAAGACTAAATAGTATTGTTAAAGACTGAAGATTGAATAATGACTGAAGTCTGAAATCTGAATAACTTATTTGTTTTTTTCCTTACCTCTAAACATATTATAAACTTATTTATTTTTTTAATTTGAAATTGTCTGAAAACTAGTAAGTTGATATTTATATCATTTTTACTATTTATTATTATGTAATTTTAATTAGTTTAATACAAACATCTGAAAATAAATAATTTAATAAATTCTAAAACATTTTTTATGTGCATATTAATAATATTTTATTCATAATTAAAATATGATTAAAAAATATAGTAGTATTAACTACATTTATATATTTAAATATATTTATATATTTAAATATATTAATATATTTAAGAAAACAACTAAAAATATGAATGTTAAAATTGTAAATTAAAATATATTGGTTTAATTCTAAGATAATTTAAGATGAGATTTGTAAGTATCAAGACCAAAAAAAAAAAAAGTAATATAAAATTAGGATGAATTTGAAATTATATTATTTGGGGATGACAGATTTGAAATAAAAACTTTTAAATGTTATTAAGTGATTTGCAATTAAGTGATGAGTTAAAAATTCTTACTTAATTTTTTCTGTTGTTTTTTAGTAGTTTTAAATAGTTTAATCACTTAAAAAAAATAAATGAAAATAACTTAATAGGTACAATTTACCACTATTAAATTTTAAGTAGAAAAAATAAATGACCCTTTAATATGGGTAATTTTCTCCACATAATGTGTTTTAAGAGTTACTCCCTGAGTCATATCTCATAATTATATTACAACTGGTTTCGATCCAATAACCCAAAAAAAAAAAAAAAAAAAAAACAAGGTAAGGAAAATGCTAAAAATATATTGTCGTTTATTTTGCAGGAATAGCAGACCTAAGCTAACCTGGACGATTCTTTTTCAAGCTTTTCTTTGTGGGTTGTTTGCGTAAGTAACACTCAGCCATACATGTTCTTGTATATTGCACATTTGTGTTAATTATTGGATCAATTATTTTAATGACCAAGAAAATCTGGTAATTGATGAATTACTAATTAAGATGCTTCAAGGTGGAGAGTACATTTGGCAGTCATATCGAGCAGCCAGCAGTATCAAAACAAAATGGAATACATGCATAACCTTATACATATATTGATGGGAAAATTTCGAAAATAACCTTTTTTTAACGTTGAAATTAAAAAATAATCATTTTTTGAGATTTAATATTTTTATCAAGTGTATTTTTATTCAAAAATAATTATTCTTACAAGATTTAAAAAAAAAAAAAATTAGTATTCGATTTGGATCTAAATAAAGTTTCATTTATGAAAAAAAAAAAAAACATATTATTCCTCGTTGATGGGTTTAGCCTTTACGGAATTTACTTTATTAAAGCAAATTTGTCGTTTCCAATTTCTAACCCTTTTTTTCCTCTCTCCATCTCTTTTTGGCTCACTCTCTCATGCTTTGCTGAAAATTAAGCTTAATGGACCAAATGACGCAAGACTTCAAAAGCTGTGTAAAATGAAAAAATAATAATAATAATTTTAACTTATTAAACTTTTAAAGAATATCCTAATATTCATAAACTAATATAAACTTATCTTCAAAATAAATAAATAAATAAATAAACTTGGCATGATAATATACATTATATGAGTGATACAAAGGGCAAGGTGCAACTAAGAATGACACATGGCACTATATGTAAGTAAAACTTAACTGAAGGCATTGGTCACGACTGCCAATCATTAATCACAATTGCCACGACCTGTCCTTCAAGATGTGAATTTATTGGATCAACAAGCATAACCCAACCTTGTATGATATTTATACTGTTGGGGACAATGACACAAGTTCATAAAGGTAACAATTAGAAATAACATGTTGACATCGTTCATTATGTGAGTCAAATTTAACCAAGCATAGTGGTTATAATTCGCATGATTAATTGTACAATGGGCAAAATTGGCACAATTGGCACAATCGGCATGATATTATTTTCTTATTTATTTTTTGTATATGTTCTTTTAAAAGAAAAGTAATGTAATTAACTTAAATTTGCAGGGGATCGCTAACTCAGAATTTATATTTGAAAAGCTTGGCCTTAACATCTGCAACATTTGCTTCGGCCATAAATAACCTTGTTCCAACTATTACCTTCATTTTGTCAATTCTTCTCGGGTAATATTGTTATTTTTATAGCAATGCATGTATCATGTAATTTGACTTTGATCATCCTATATGATTCATAATAATTGATCTTATTTGGTGGGTTTATAGATTAGAAAAATTGAAAATACATACAAGGGCCGGCAAGGCAAAAGTTTTGGGAACATTAATAGGAATAGGAGGGGCAATGCTTCTCAATTTCTATAAAGGAGATGAGATTAAAATCCCATTATTACCTCAACTTGATCTTCTCCACCATAATCACCAACGTGTTGGCCGAGTGGCGTCATCACATGCTTCCTATACTGAACATGTTTTGGGTCTTTTATTGGTCTTGGGCTATTGTTTCTCATATGCATCCTGGTTTATTGTTCAGGTAGTAAATTTTCCCATCCACTACTATTGTATATACAATATAATTGAAGCTTAAAGAACTTATAAATTTTGTGTAATTCGTTTGTTACAGGCAAGGATGAATGAGAAGTACCCATGTCAATATTCAAGCACAGCTTTAATGTGTCTAATGGGATCAATCCAAGCCACTATTTATCCTCTATTCATGGAAAAGGACAAAAATAAATGGAAATTAGGGTGGAATATCAGACTCCTTACTATAGCTTATTCAGTATGTAAATATATTAATACTAGTACCTTGTTATGCATATTTATATATGATTATGAGACGAACACCATTAATATTGTTGATTGCTTATGTGTAATTAATATGTTGACGAGTTGGGTTTTGAGATGTAGGGAATTGGGGTGTCTGCTTTAGTGGCGACAGTGATATCATGGTGCGTGCGGATAAGGGGACCTCTCTTTGCATCTATATTTAGCCCGCTTATGCTTGTGGTAGTGGCCTTTGCAGGTTCTTTTATACTAGATGAGAAACTACATCTAGGCAGGTATTCAATCGTCTCATTATGTTATGCATGAATTTCACTTTTCATGTTATGACAATTTAATGACAATGTGATACAATATTCAATTACAGCATACTAGGATCAATATTGATCGTGTGTGGACTATATATTGTGCTGTGGGGTAAAAGCAGGGAGATGAAGGAAATAACACAAACAGTGCCTTCTAAACACTCTAAAGAATCTCAATCTATTGAAATTAGTATCACCTCTTCTATTGAACACAGTATTTCCACCAATAACAATAATAGCAGCATCCTTAATGAAGAAGATACATCATCTCATAAAGAAAAGTCAAAATTTGATGAGCAACAAAACAATGGCAAGTTGGCAAAAGTTTAATTACAAAGTTTACAATAGGTTTTTATCTGAGGACAACGAGTGTTTTAATGGATAAGGCTCGCCCCACCTGCTTTCTAATAATAGGTTCAACCCTCATCGATCACAATATATGGACAATTTTTGCACTTATTTATGAATAGTTATCTTATGGTTCTGAGAGTATATTTTTGGTCCAATCATTAAGCAGACTCTATCAATAGATCTCGATAGATATCTGACCTAGTGTCAAGAAATGTAATATCATAAACATATATATACCAATCACCAATATTTTTTCTTTTTAATATATTCTATATATAATTAACATAATCAATTTAAATTGATTTAACTACATACAATATATTATTACTCGTATGCTAATAAATTTTATTTATTTATTCCTTAATTTTTTTTCATTATTTTGCTTTATAATTTTTTTTTCATTGTAATTCTAAAAATATTCCACCATTCAATCTTATAGATGAATGTTATGATAAGATGATTCCCTTTTTTATTTTTACAATATTTTGTTTAGTTTTTAATTTAACATATTATATCATTAAACCTCCACCATCCATCATAACTTTGATGGATGGTGACCGGTAAGGATCTAAATTTTTTTTTTAATTTTTTTTTAAGTACTTTAATTAAATCTTCACTGTACACATATTAACCAAATAGTTAATGGAATAAAAAGAACAAAATATTTTTCACATCATTAAGTTTGACTAAGGATCAACTTACAATAGAATCAGTTTGATGAATTCATCAAACATTAGGGATCACGAGGACCAAAAAGGGATGCACAAGTAAAAAAATGATATTTCACCGAAATATAGGGATTAAAACAATGTTTTCCCCTAAAAACAAAAAAAGATGTGGGATTGGACATGTAGGTGAGGTAACGGAATAAGGAGTAGATGCCAAAAACAAAAGAATACATAAAAGGCGGAAAGCTAATTCATGTGAACTCACTTCCTCAATAAATATTTGAATTAAAAGATATACTGCGTTTCATAATTGGTACACAAAACAAGGCTATGTAATTACTACAAAACATAACTTACCCTTCGGGTGCATAAGACACTTGCTGGCTTTGTTTTCAAAGTTCAACGAGACAGGATATGATGCTAAGATGCTTAATGATATGATTTAAGGTGGAAAACTTGACAGGCTGGTTTATAAGACTTCTTCTGTGAAGTCTCTTCAAACTTTTTCGTTGCAGCTTCGTTCTCTTCCAAGCTATTCTGAAGAAAATACCTTATCCACCAAGATGAGCTCCGCAATTTGGCCTACACAAAAATAACATTTCAGGATGTCATCTTCGTTCAATCAGTTACAGGAACTTGAATTCATTAATGAGCTACCAAAATAATATCAAGCTTATGCTGATAAGTATTAATGCTCCTTTTTCGCATTATGATTTTACCCCCAAAACAAATCTACAAACGAAATGCACAGTATCCCAAATATAATAATTTGCTATGTTAAATTTTCAATGTGTTCAAAGATTTCAAGTGAGTTGACACTCAAACAGCATTTAGTGCACTCTATGATGCAGCATAACAGGACTTGGCATCAAAGCTTCTGATGGCTATTTATTCAGAGCAATAACAGGTTCTTAGCAGTAAATTGAAAGAAAATTACATTTCCACAAATTTCATTCAAAAATATCGCAAAGGCTAAATCAGAGCATTAATGATATATCTTGAATTGATGAGACTGCAACAATTTATGCTTATTGCTTCATATGTGCCAAACACAATTCTCAACTATTTCAATGCTAAAATAAGGTAGACCTAAAAGTGAACAGGCAGCACTCAAATGACATTGTAAGAATACACGGTATACTTCAATCCACTCCCCATATGATAACTAAGAATAAACATTAACCACTTACTGGACGACCAAATTTGGATAGTTCAGCAACTTTAGCTCTGTGCTGACCTGGATAACCTACAGATCAAATGACATGTCAGCAAAAGCTTCAAGGTCAATCAATTTTCATGTGAAATGAAAACATGATTAAGAACAAAAGCACAAATAAACAAAAGAAACAGTTCACATGCTGTTGTATCACATCCAAATGACTAAATAGTACTTTTATGAGGAGCGATAATGGGAAGGGTCAAAATCATTCATGTGTTCCGGAATTACAATAGTCCCAGATAACAGATTGTGAAGAAAATTGGAGACGGAGCAACAGAAGAGCGTGATGCTCTGAAGCCAACATACTCGCCAAATGAGTAAAACAGGAGAAAGTCATCATACAGACTGTATCTGGTTCTGATAACCTCATTTAGTTGAGTATTGAATGTTGTTCTTTGCTTAAATTCAAAAGGGAAGCGACAAAAGGTGCAACTTCATTTAGGCATAAGTACCAACCGATAGAATTTAAGGAAAAATACTGAAAGATTAATGTTGCTTTTAGTAGACAAGAAATGCATTAAGAAATCAAAGGGCAAAAGCAAGGAAAAGTATCAGCAAAGAATAGGAAGGCTATCAGATATCTCATTCCTCACAAAGTGCTTATGTGATTATACCAGCAAAGCAAAGTACAGGACACTGACTAAAATCAACAAAGTAACCGAAGCCCAACACGAAACCTAATTACCATTGGTTAGCCAAACAGACAAAACTGCCCAGTCAACTTCTTACTCAGATTTATGTTTTAATTCAATACACACGCACAAAAGACGTGCACTCACAGAAGCTTAAACAGGAACCTTCAAAAGCTAAATAAGGAACTTACCAGCAAATATTACGACACCATCAGACGATACCCTTGCCAATTCTGGAAGAGTTCTGTTGAGGTATTTCGGAGAGAGGTAATCCACAGCATCTGACACAATGACTAGAGAAAATGATTTAGGCCTGTAGGGCAGAGGAAACTTGATATCAGCCACCCGCACAATGCCTTTGCGCACAAGACCCTTGCAGGTGGCATCAGCATCATCCAAGTCATATGGCTCAACACCCCAGGCTTCAGTATCCTCCTCTTTCAACAATTTTGATACCACTGAACAAGTTTCAGGTCCTACATGCAGTACTTTATGCATGCTGTCACCATATGCTTTCTTAAGGACAGGTAATGCTCTCTGAACTTCTAATGTGCAGGAAACACCACCTGCACACACGTACTTCAAATTTTGAAATTGAGGTAGCTGTCTCTGACAAATTTACACGCCCATACAAAAAATAGAAAGGAAAAAGGAAAGAGATAGCAGAACCGATCTTTCTCGGCAAGATATCAATCACGCCAAACTGATATCATTCACAAGTTTTACAATTTTCATTATGCAATCCGAAACAGAATACATATATATTACCATGTGCAATTAAACTACTTTCAAAAGAAAAGCAAAAGCGAAAGACCAGTAGGAAAACAGAATCACATACTCAGTACTAATGCCAAAACTATCTCCAGCTGGTTATCTACAGTAAAAATAAAGCACAATGCTATGTTTCTAATCAATGAAGATAAAAACACAAAATTTCTTTAAGAAAAGTGGGTAGCCCATTTGGTGGACACTAATGATTTTGAATCCTGTAGTCGTCAAGAGAAAAAATGAACCCAGCAATCTTAATCCTGTATTAAGAGACAACCATGACTTTTTGCTCAACTACAGTGCCATATATTAAGTAAACTACAGCATGTTGAAAAACATCAATTATAAGTGAAGATGACCCACAAATTACAAGGACCAGAATGGATCACACATTTTGTCATGCTAAAGATGACTTTTGCAGGTATAACCACAGTAAGTTAACCTATTGCCTTGAAGCAAACAAGAGGAGCATACAGTTCATAAATTTTAAACCATTACATTCCTTCCTGGTCAAAATTTATTAATTTTCTTTTTCAAACTGCAGAATCAGACACTGCCAAAGCAGTTAAAAACTAAATCGAGAACAGAAGCCAGCATACACTTTGTTCACAGTGCAAAGCACGGAAACCCAAAATTTCTTGAAATTGACAAATGCATTCTAACATACTCAATCTCCGCAATCTTAGCTACCGTATAAGTCAAGCGTGAGGGAGCTGTGTATTTGCATTACAAAGACCAATGATTCCATAAATAAGTAATGTTTGCAAACGAACAAAAGTAAAAAAAATATAAGTATCAACTACAAATGCTGCTCGATAGAATAGTAACAAACGTCTAATATGATACACACATTTCTTCATAGGATAGCATAATCGTCCCATACACGCCATAATTGACAATAGTATTGAATATGTAAGAAATGTGATAATTTACACAAAAACCAGAATTAATAAAGAGAACCATAACAAATTACCTTCAACCTTACTTACTGCCTCTCTTTCACTGACTCCGCTACCTGTAATAGAGGACTATAAAGTGAACAAAAGGCGGTGGTTTGACATAAAACAAACTTCACTATCAATTACAAGCCTGGTGTCACATTACAATAGAAAGGAAGAGAATCACAAACAAACCTGAGCCACTATATAAATAACATATAAGAAGAACGGCACCCTGAAATATCCAAAAACACAAAATTAATTAAAACTCGCATAAAATTGCAAACATGAAATGGAAACTGGAAGAGAACATACCACAACCAAAAGTCCAATGGACAGTGAAGGAGAAGAGCGTGATTTGGAATGCAATGCACCGACAAAAGGTATGCTTCCACCATCGGATAGGCGTCGATTTGGATTTACTGGCCTCCTCGACATCACTACTATATAACTATTCAAACAAAAAGAAAGGTCAATCAATGAAGAGAATACCTGAAATCAATGAACAGATCGGTCAAGTCAGGTTGCGATCCAGATCTGTTCTGCTTTTACTACTAGAGGGAGATGGAAACCGTCTTCTTGTTATTGTGTATTTATCATAACTTGGGTTTGTTTAATAATATATTGATTGATATTCAATTAACTATCATTCTCATTTGGGAAAGTACAAACGTAGGCCCTCAACTATTACTATATTGCAGATGAAGATGTGATTTTGGTTTTTCTAGTTGCACTGGCCCTGAGTATATTTGGATGGTGGCGGTTAAAATTTTATAAAATAAGAGAATGAATATGGAATGAAGTAGATTAAAATTGAGAGTCTATTTAAGTAGAACTACATATTGAGTAGAAAGCAAAAGCAAAATAATTTTTTTTAATTGATTCAACTAGTATACTGAATACGTAGAGTAATTGATTTACTATACAATGATATTAACGTAAAACTTGACATTAAATAATAGTAGAAATCCAATAAACTATATGAACATTTCTAATAAAATCTAGCTTACAGTATTAGATATCAACAGATATTATAGTAGTACTAGTAACAATAATAGTAATAATTATTTGTATTGGATTAATCTTTTTTTTTTCTTTTTTTGGGGGGGGGGGGGGGTTGGGGTTTATGTTTAGTAGTTTTTCCAACTTACTACATTAGTAGAAGACGGGGCATTAGTATGCGATTAGGACCAGTCAATATACATTGATGTATATTAATTTGTATTGATATAAAATTAATTTTATATGATATAAATCAATGTGTATTAATACATATTAATTTATCTTGAATTAAAGCAAAAAATGATGAAAGGATTATTAATATATGTATATACATACATATATACATAATGGTTGCCAAACTTGCATTTGAGTAGATTTACACAAGTCTCATGTGATTTTGTGACTTTGATGGAGGGGCTCTCCTAATAGAGATATATTCTACCTCCTTTTAAGAACTAAACATTTAATATCTTTAATGTGATCTCTTCGGTTGTAATATTGTCATAGTTTGAGGGTCCTCCATTTTATTTTCACCTTCCATATTTTAATTTTAGGAGTTATGACATTGATTTACGGAGCATTTGACTTTTAGCAAATAAATCCAAGTTGAGAACATCTCAAAATAATAATAATAATGATAATAATAATAAATCCAATTTGAAAGATTCTTTAACGAGGATGCTACATAATTTAATTAAGTGTAATACTATTTTAATCAAAATTTTGTTCAAATTTATTATCCAAATAATTTGATAAGTTTATATACAACTACTATATTATCCTATAATTATGGTGGTTGTTAACCATATCATTTGGCCAAAAAAATTGAAAAGATTTCTTAAAGTATGACATTATTTTTTAACTAATTATTTCAAAAATTAATCCAACTTATGTATGATTTAATGATTACATTTTTTGTTAATCCTATAATTTAAATGTGACCAGAACAAGTTACTTGTCAATCATTTGATATAATTTTAGTCTAATTTATTAAATTTTGTAGCATTACTTTTTTTAAAAAGTTATGAAAATTCACAATGGTAACCAATTTTTGGCAAAATGTCACCAAATGCACGAGACTAAAAATAATTAGCAAGGGATTGAGATTAATAATACATTTCAATTATTATTGTTTTTTTTAAAATACAAAAATTTAAAGAGAGAGAGAGAAGGCAACGGCACGGTCTATTTAGCACATATAATTGGAGGTGCGGTCTTATCCATGGTTCCATTGTGGTAAGGTTTCTAAACACTGAATTGAAAAATATTATTATTTGTAGGTATAATTAGGTCAACCCAGTTGAAAGTTTCTTGGTTTCACCCCATTTAATTTGAAAACTCAATCCCACTAAACACCTTCTTAATGTGGTATTGTCAATAAACTATTTCATAAGTATGAAACTTTTGACTGTTATTCTAATCTTATAGAATTGATCCTCTCCAATAATTTATACTAAAAGATATGATTTATCAGGTCCCCACTTTCCTCTATTAGATGCCCTTTAAATCGAATAACCTAGCCAAATTTGGACCCCGACAAGTGTAGGAAATAGCATCACCTTGTTATTTTTTGCATGCCTTTCCATATGTAGGAAGCTTGGTGAGGGCAATCTGGCCTTTGAGTTGTTGACGTGGCAAGAAGAGCAGTTAACAACTGTGAGGAGTTAGTGAAACCTTTTCAAGCAGGATTGTTTCGCATTTAATTATCATAAGAAAGGGAATAACGTGGCTTTTGAGCTGTTCAATGGCCCAAGATTATGACTTGATCAAAGTTCAAAAATTATTGTTTGCTTAAAACTAAGGAGACTACTATCTTTTGTAGACAACCAACACTAACTGTTATGATTTAGTTAATTTGTTGAGCTTGAAGTCTTTGACATATTCATATGTAGTAACTAGTTTGGCTTGTGCTGCTCCAAAGTGGGTTACCGGAGTGGCAATTGCCACCCTGTGCTTTCTACCAAAAGAAAGGGTCGTCCTCAATAAAGGCCAATTTCTCTTTAATGTTATCAATCTGGCTATTTATCTAGTACTTATGAAAAATATGAGACAGTTAAAAGATCAAAAAGTCACAATTAAGAAAAAAGAAAAGTTTAGGATTTATTTGATAATTTTTTTTTTTTTTTAAACTACAAATTTTAGAAATATATAACTTAAACCCACAACTCCATTGACATGGATGTAAGTGGTTAGCAAGTTAACTTTTGTCGTAAAAACACATACTTGGACACTTCAATTTCCATTTTGCTTTATTGTTTTGAACATTTAGTATTACCTTAATTATGGATCCAAGACACAGAGTCCAAGTTAAGAACTTAAGGTAACCTCACTATGTACAGAACCATCTTCCATCCTAATCCACGACTTAATAGAGAAAGGCTGTTCAGTGATCTCCAGAATTCTGGCTCCTCTAGGCCAATTTCCGTAGCCACCATAACCAGTATGTCTAGCAAAACAAAGCCATAGCTTCCGGTAAGGGCAACACCAGTCCAATCCATGGTTGTGTCCAACAAACACTGCCTGCCACATGATAAAAATGCAACTCAATTGAACACCCATATTAGCATACATTAAAGCAAAGCCACAGCTCATTTGAGTTCCAATTATCAGGATTCCAAACCACCAATGTGGCACATCCAAGATTTGGTCCCTGAGAGATTCATGAAAAGGAATTCCCAAAAAAAAAAAAAAACCATCACAAGCGAATAGTCCAAATATATCTTCATGGAAATACTAACCTATCGTGCAATGATTTTTCTATCGCTTTCCAAATGAGTGTTTGTTAAAAAGAACCTAACCCTGTATCATCCAAACATTTGAACTTCTAAATTGGTGTATCAACAATTATTGCTCCTTATCCTCTCATTTTCCTAGAAACGGATTAAAACAAGACTAAAGACAAATTAAGCCTGGCAAGAAGAAATGATAGAATCAAAAGCAAAAATGTGTGCAAGGAGTTCAAAAACTTGTCACATTGGATAAGCAGGTTGGAGATGGCTAAGACTAGACATCTCCATGTAATTGAGAAAATATGATGAGGAAAACAAAGAAAACTTGAGCTTTCCCACAGACACCACCCCAATCCAAATGACAAAGTTTTCATTCTTGCTCCATGTGGTAGCACTAGCAGCTAAAAAGGAGAAGGTAGAAACTGCCATAGAAGTTTAAATACACTGACAATATAGAATTCTAACCAAAAGTTTTTCCTATTGCTGGGGAAGGGTAGGAAATTCCGTGTGTGTGTGTGTGTGTACACACTTTCCCCATGCAATGATCCAACAAGGTTTTATAAAGGCTTGTGAAATCACCATTCTAAGGCCACAAAATATAATCAGTAACCAACCAATTAACTAAAATGTCTCCTCTAAGTTAGATGGATTCTTGCTTTACCCTGCTAAAAGCTGATCATTCAAGAATATACCGGTCAGTATTTGAATCATTACTTGCTGCCTTTTGTGATTACTTACACATTTAGACAGAAGCCTTCTTCCATGTATGATATCATGTAAGTAATTGAGTATGTAAATAAGCAATGTCTTTGTGATCTCACCTTGACCGAAGGCCTTTTGACAAGAATTTTCATTATACCCGTTTCATCTTCTTGAGCAGCGACATGTTCTTTGTTAATCGAACCAACACATGGCCTGTGTACTCTGAACATAGGAGCCACCTTCTTGTAAGCTTTACTTGGTATATGCCAAAATACTATCTCAGGAACCCTGCCAAAGTATATTTTTTATTCATGAAAAGAAAACACAAAAATGGTCAATAAAAAAGAAGATACAAAATCTACCAGAATATTGACTCGCACATTTCCGAAATGAATGACCAATTCAATGTTCAAATATTCGTTTCAGTCTATCTATGCTATATAGATGATCTTCAAAACAATTGTTCAACCTTGAATCAGGATTGATCTTTTGAGACTTGCGCTGGAACCATTCTGCTTGGACACTAGATATAACTTCAGGGTAGGAGCCCCCACCAGAATCTAGAAAATACATATAGAGCACTACTGCCTTTGGATCCTTTGATGATGAGACTTGGAGAACGTAGTTGGAAATACTTGGCCAAAGATCTTTAGGACCAATTTTCGAAAATGAAAGTACGTTAAAATTAATCTCTTTCTTCATCAGTTCCACACGACGTGTACCTCTAAAGTCACACTCTTCTTCCCCTGGCATGCAAATCATCAACCGATTTAAGAGAACAAAATATCAACCTTCACTATGCAACGTGAAGTAAATAACATTTTATAAAGCATCACCAGAATGGTTGTATAGTCCAGAAGAACTTTCATCATAAACATAAAGATATCTTTGAACCTATGTTATCTATCAATATTTGGAACTATAACTCAAAACTGACATGTTCACAATTAATTGTGACAAAATTCTCTTCAAACCAAGGGACATATATATTTGCTAACACCAGCTAATAATACATAAACAAAAATGACATTATTTCCTCTAAATACTTTTATAGTGGATCAATTTTTTTGTTTTCATATCCATAATTGACTTAAATTAACAAATCTCTTGTGTACCTATTATTGACCATCTAACCTGCCAAAAGAAGATGATTAGTATTCAAAAGAAGTAATGTTTGGCACATAGAATCAATCAAATGATGCAAATTTTTGTTTTACAATTCCGCACCATTATGTTATGTTATATTGGACAACAATCATAATCCTGTAGAAGACTAACAACCTCATGTAATGCAGGCAACAAACAAAAGGTCCACTCATTTCCTAGCCATATTGCACATATCAGAATCATGCCAACCTGAATATGATATGTTTGATAAAGGACAATGAAGTTGTGGAATTCCAGGGGCCGAAAACCATTCTAAAGGCCACTCAAACGGCGCATCGTCATGGTTCCCAAACACACTAGACCAGGGTATACCCCTCTCTCTCGTGGGAGAAATGGCTTGATCCCAATACAAGCTTGCATTTGCTATTGCTATGTTGTTGGCTGTGATCACATCTCCAAGGTACACCACAAAATCTGCCATGCTATACATATTCAGTTGATAAAAAAATCACAGACATGCAACGGTTGAAATTGAGAGGCAAAAGGGAGAAGAGACAAATCACCTGGGGTTTCATGGTCAAGCACGGTGGACATGACCTGGACAGAGTTGACATCCTGCAATGGACCCCAGTCAGTCCAGGCGTCCTCTCCAAAGTGCAAGTCAGCAAACAGAGCAATCTTGAAGCTGTTGCTGCCTGGTTGTATCCGGAGACCGTTTTCCGGGGTGGTTCGAAGAGTGGCACTCTGTTGGGGTTGATGGGGATGATCATATCCGACGGCCAGCATGGAGTGAAAATGTAAGAAGAGATTGATGAAGGACAATAGGGTCCAATGACTATATGGATTTGACATGATCAAGCAATGAGTGAAGAGTAGAGGGGTTACCCTGTTTTTTTTTACAACTGAGTGTTGGTTGGTAATTGGTATTAACGGAATTTTGGTTCTGGGGATACTGGGTATATTCTTGGTGGGAAATAAAACCAAACAGGTACTAAATTACCAAAATATCCCTCTGTTGTGTTTGTGGTTGGTACACTGTCATTTTGGAATAACTCTACGTCGTGACGCTTGACATGATGAGTTTCATCATTGAAGAATGGTGGGTACACTACCTTACGTCACTGTCAATTCCAAATTAAATGTGACAGTTTCGTAATTAAGTTAATAATTACGGATTGGTGTCAAATTGCCTCCTATGTTTCCTGCATTTTTATGAGAAAATTGTAAGAATAAAAATATGACTACAAAATTTATAATGATTATCAAAGAATTTCTAAGAGTTATTGTTAGTTATTGAAAAATATTTAAGAGTTGTTATTAATGGTTAACCTTATCCAATTAATAAAGTAGTAGTAAACTAAAGTAGACAACTCTCAAAAAATTCAAATGTATTAATCAAATATGAATATTAATGTGTAAAACACAATTGTGCACTTCAATAAGGAATGCGTTTTTTTTTTTACCGAAATTCACACACCGAGCAGCCAAGAATTTACAAGGATGTAAAATGGATTGAAATGCTGCAGCGTCGATATAAAAGACATATGCTAAAGCTCATGGACTGTTTGGAAATGGAGTTATGTCTACGAAAATTTGCAATCCAGTTCTTCCTTTCACATAACGTTCTTGTAGGCGGCATAATCTCTATCATTCATTGACTACACGGAATGCATCTATTTTGGCCTCCGTTGGATCTCTAGACATTTTTGGATGGAGTGGCGATGTTTCCACCAATCAAAAATGGTATGTACACCTCATTTGTTTGTGCACTCAATAAAAAATTTAATTTTTTTTTTTTAATTTGTTTATAAACCCAACTTAATATCAAGATTACTTTTTTCTCTTAATTTATTGTATATATTTTTGTACATACACTTCTTAAGTCAACTATAAACAAACTATAATATGTGTTAAAAGTAGATTTAGTGTAAATTGGTTTATTGTCACTTGTTAGGAAATTTCTATATTACTATTTAAATTTTTTTTAAACACCTTCATTGTGTATGAAGCAGAACCTATACTAAGCAAATAATTTAATACAAATTTATTCAATCCATTAACTTTTCTTCTTTTTTCTTTTTTTTTTTTAACTAGAAATTTGTGTATAAATTATTTCTGTTTTATTATTTACTCTCTTAAACCTTAATTTTTCATTTATATTATAAGACTTGTATATTTAATTAAATTAGGATTGTATAAATGATTGGAGACTTGCATAAATGATTAGAGTTAGGGTTTGATGATGAACCCTTTTTAATTTTTATGACTAAAGTCATAAGCCCCTTTTACTCTTTTAAGCCTTAATTTTTCATTTATATCACAAGATTTGTATGAATAATTACAAACTAATTTTGTAGAACCTTAAGTAATTTTTTTTTTTTAATGATGAATCGTGAATATCGATTTAGATCTATAATTTTTGGATGATTTGAAGCATATTCTTTTACTTATTTATTGACATGATGAAAAAATTAGAATAAATGAGTGACATTTTTGTTTAGTTTATGAGAAAATCTGACAAGAGAATGGAAAATATTGATGTCGTGACAAAAATATTGTAATATTTTTTATGATTAAATTATGATTATATAAATGATTGGAGACTTTTCAATTTTTTATAAAGAAAAGTTAGAGTTTCAAATAGTAACAAAGAGAAAAATTAGGAATTAAAAGAGTAAAAATGTTTATGATATCAATAATATTCTAATTAATAATTGGATAGATGTACTTATAAAATATTTATCCTTTTAGTAATTTTATCAAGAGTAATATTGTATACTTAAAAAAAAAAATGCTAAATTGGGGTGTACGTATAATTTTTGAGGGATGAAAATATTGCCACTCTTTAGATGTTTCAAATCCAACATTAAACTCAAATGTGCCTTCAAAGAAAAGCCCATTTTCATTTTTTTACTTGGCCCCATGCTGACCCAATAAATTATTAACTATCTGAAGCCCAACAAATGATTGAATGTAGGCCGATATATGTTCATTTATCAAAACAGCTCTTTAAAATGTTACGGTTCTGAACCGACCCATCAAATACCGTCAAACAAACAGAGCGGGTTTGGACGATACAAGCTGATAGAGAGTTGAACCGACCCGCTCCGTTTTACTCTGGTAAATAATTTAACTATTAAAAATATATTAAAAAAAAAAAAAAAAAAAAACCCTGTGTTGTCTACGCTCAAGCGCCGCTCCCCTCTCCAGTCGCTGGCCGTGATTGGACTGCAGCTTGGTAGTGGTTCAAGTGTCTTTAGGGTTTGGTATTAATTTGGAGTAAGTGGAATCCAATCCAATCCTACTCTCTTCGTCTTTTTCTCTAATTTTGTTCATACATTTTTCATTAGTAAATTGTATGCTTTAATATGGAGTTATTGTTGTAGTATGCTTGACTCTTAGGTCTCCAACCTCTTTATAAACCGATGATGTTTAGTTTAGGACTTCTTATGTTGGTTTCGTTGCAAATCTTTAGGTGTGTTTATATCGAAATGGGGTTGGTTTGGCTGACGAAGTGGTGGTAGTTACTGATAAGAGGGTATTACATTTCCTGGTTGTTATTTTGTATTGTTTTTAGTTTGTTTTATTATCTGATGAGTATTTCCATAAGTGCATTTAATTTGTATCATACTGTGTATTTAAGTTTGGTTTGGTGTTTCGGTCTTTCTTATAAGAAATTCTGCGTGTACTTGATAACTTTAGTTTTAATTTGTTTAATTAGGCGTCATGGAAGTCGAAGAGGAAAACTCAGTGTCAACTTCACTGGCCGAGACATCTGCTGAAGTCCTTGATACTCAAAGCCTGATATCTGAAACAACTCCACCTCAATCAGTTCAACCTATTATTCCACCAGTAATGCCACCAATAATAGCACCAGCTATTGTGCCTCCTATAGCTCCAATACCCACAATTCCTCCCCCTCAAGTTCCTGCTCCGTTAGCACCTCTCCCCGTCCGGCCCCCTGTCTTTAAGCCACCCCAAAACGGGGAGGTGAGAGCCAGTGACTCTGATTCTGACCATGATGACTCGGGTCCTCGAGGTACAACAGGTGGATATGAGATTTCTGAAGAGAGCAGACTAGTAAGGGAGCGACAGGAAAAGGCAATGCAAGATCTTTTAATGAAGCGGCGTGCTGCTGCACTGGCAGTGCCTACCAATGATATGGCTGTACGGGCTCGTCTTCGTCGGCTTGGTGAACCCATAACGCTTTTTGGAGAAAGAGAGATGGAAAGACGGGATAGGTTGCGGATGCTTATGGCAAAGCTGGATGCTGAAGGGCAGCTCGAGAAGCTGATGAAAGCTCATGAGGAGGAGGAGGCTACAGCAACTGCTACTGCACAAGATTTTGAGGAAGAAATGCTCCAGTATCCATTTTATACCGAGGGGTCAAAGGCACTCTTGGATGCTAGACTTGATATTGCAAAGTATTCTATTGTTAGGGCAGCTTCTCGTCTTCAACGTGCACGCAGAAAAAGGGATGACCCAGATGAATCTATGGATGCAGAAATTGATTGGGCTCTAAAGCAAGCTGAGAGTTTATTCCTTGAATGCAGTGAGTTTGGAGATGATCGGCCGCTCTCTGGTTGTTCATTCTCGCATGATGGGAAACTGCTTGCCACCTGGTATCTTTTTCGCTCTCATTCTTCAAA
Source organism: Litchi chinensis (assembly GCA_019925255.1). Taxonomy (NCBI): domain Eukaryota; kingdom Viridiplantae; phylum Streptophyta; class Magnoliopsida; order Sapindales; family Sapindaceae; genus Litchi; species Litchi chinensis. Next base: position 26,361,424 of record CM034465.1, on the reverse strand, counting down.
TACATAAATAAATTCATCCTCACAATTTTATGTCCATTTGTAGTATTCATCTTGTTAAGTAAGCAATTTCCTTCGTTTGATTATGGTACATGAAAAGTCCTTATTAATTAGGGTCATCCCCATTTCTCTATTTGAGGTTAAAAATAGAGACATATTTATTTTCTATAAAATTACATTGGGAGTTTTTGTTTCAGCTGTTGATAGCTGGTTTGGTTAGCTTTTATATAGTCTTTCGAATTTTCACTTTCTTTAGGTGGCTGTGTTTTGATGACCTTGTGGGCTTCTGTTTACTTGTATGGATATCTTATGTTTATAGAATGTTTTTGTTTCCTTTAATTAAAAAATTGGGAGGGTGTTTTGGGTTAACTTCTATTCTTTTGGAGTTTTTGGTAATGGGACAGTTCAGTGCGAATGTAAAGATTTCTTTCCAGGTTTTTTGCCTGGTTCTTGTGAACAATTTGTCCTTTTGCACTTCATTTTTCTATAAACATCTTTATATTTATATTAATCATGAGAAATTCATCTGATAATTTTGACTTACATTTATGTATTATTCAATATATGCTAATTAGGGTTTATGAAATGTGGCACTGCATTATTAACCTCCTACAATGTTATAAAATAATCTGATTTGTTCGATCCTTTTGAATTTTTAGTGCTTTAAGTGGAGTTGCTAAGATATGGAGCATGCCGAATGTGCAAAAGGTTTCTGCCTTGAAGGGACATACAGAACGTGCAACTGATGTAGCATTTTCTCCAGTGCACAATCATTTGGCTACTGCTTCTGCTGATCGGACTGCTAGGTTGTGGAATATTGATGGATCTATCCTGAAAACTTTTGAAGGCCATCTAGATCGACTTGCACGAATTGCCTTCCATCCATCAGGTAATTACTTAGGAACAACCAGCTTTGACAAGACATGGAGACTGTGGGATATAGGTACTGGAGAGGAGTTGCTTCTTCAGGAAGGTCACAGTAAGAGTGTCTACGGGCTTGCCTTCCACCATGATGGATCGTTGGCTGCTTCTTGCGGATTGGATGCATTGGCTCGTGTTTGGGACCTCCGTACAGGGAGAAGTATTCTTGCATTAGAAGGCCATGTCAAACCAGTGGGACTCTAAGCTTGTTCTCTCTCTGTAATCAAATCATGATTTTGTCTTTTTAATATTTGATGTATACATGTTAATGAGAGATGTATATGTGCTCTCTTTTTCAGGTTCTTGGCATCAGCTTTTCACCTAATGGATATCATCTAGCAACAGGTGGTGAGGACAACACTTGTCGCATATGGGACTTACGGAAGAAAAAATCTTTATATATCATACCAGCGCACTCAAATCTTATATCACAAGTGAAGTTTGAGCCTCAAGAAGGATATTTCCTGGTGACGGGTTCATACGACATGACGGTGAAGGTGAACTTTCTTGTGACAAATTAGTGGTTTCATGGATAAAGAAGTATTTTCGATCTAAGTTTTTGTTTGTTGTTTCATCACGTGCAACTCTTTTACAGGTTTGGTCCGGCCGAGATTTTAAGCTTGTAAAAACCTTGTCTGGACATGAGGCCAAAGTTACTTCGTTGGATGTTGGTGCAGGTAACTTCTCAAGCTGTAGGAAATTAAAGTGCATACCGTTGATGTCAATTGCTTTTTATCTTACCGACATATCAATCAGCAGGGTTGAGAGTGTCTGTGCTGCAATAATCAATATATCTTGCTCTATATTTTTTGAATTTTGATTTATCTGTTAGATATGTACTGTACTAGGTACCCTCACTTAGAAAATTGCCTTCAGATCTCTTTGATTTTAAAGCGATACAATTGAAATTTACGAGATTGTATAAATTAGAAATAGTTTGAATCATGAGTTGTTGGTACTGAAGGTTTTGTCAGCACAGAATCCAAGTTTTTTTTTTTTTTTTTATCTCTATTTCTTTCCATTTTGTGACTGTTGGGAATTCCATTTTTATATATACAGTTTCATACTTAAATATAGCCTAGCAGCTGATGCTTGTGTCTTAGATGTGGATTGGTGGTATCAAAGTGTGTTTAGTGTCACTTCCTACTTGCCAAAAGAGTTTTTATAATGTCAAAAGCTCTTTTAAATTTGTTTTTGTTTTCCGGTTGTTTGCCATCCATTCAGGGAAAGCTTTTTTAATATTAAGAAGCCTCTTTTATGTCTACAGGGAGAACTTCAAAATTTAAGCAAAGCTCATCTTTAACATAGAGCAAATTGTCTTGGATGATTTCATACTATTCTAGATATTCCATGGCATAGTATTACTTTTCAAACTGTTTTTTATTCCATTTTTGTATTTCATCACTAGAGAAGTTCTTTTATAAATATATTGCCAAACAATCTACCAAATTAAAGGTACTTGTTTAATTGAATACCAAACAATATAAGGCTTTTGTTGGTTAAGAACAACAGAGGCTCTACTTATATTAGATCTACTTTCAAAAGCTATAATTGAAATGTCATTCCAAACACACCCTTAACTGGTTCTGTCGCATTCTCATACACATTTTTAATTGGTTTTGAATCATTTGTTTTAAGTAATCTTGCTGATTTTAGCATGTGTGGTACAATAAGAGCCAATTAAAAAATATATAGGAGAGCAACTGAATGGTTGTTTGGGACTTTTTTATTAGGTTTAAAAACTGTAGGAACTACAGTTTTCTTCATGTACATATGTGCACCCAAATCTTGGAAGCCTCCTCTGATATTTGTATGTGCAAGGCACCTGGTGTTTAGTTCTTAGGGTTCATTTAGCTTACCTTGAGAATTTGTGGCAGGCAGTTACAGTAGTGCAAGCATGTTAGAATACGAAAGTTACATTTGCAATTAGAAAGTGTAATGAAACATTATATCAGTTCTTGAAAATTATATATAAAGGATAATATTTAGAATTAAAGTATATGAAATTTGATGATAGTTTTCCAGTTAAATAGTCGAGCTAAATGGTCTTGAAGAAACATGGTTTGTTGACTGTTTCATTGCTTTGCTGGATTGTCAATATATGCTATCTTATATTTGGAATATGTGATGCTTTTACATGGTTTGCAAATTTATGAAGTTGGTGTAGTTTTAATTGGCCTTGATTTTTGTCTGCGGAATCAATTTAGTATATTTTCCCTAGTCTGGAGGACGGTCTTCTTGAATGAATAAGTAATGCTGTTGTTTGATGGCAGATGGAAATTACATTGCAACCGTCTCCCACGATAGATGGATTAAGATCTGGTCAACCAGAAGTAACGGAAAGGAGCAGGCTATGGACGTCGACTTCGACTGAGTTGTCTTTGACATTTTACGTTTAGCTTCTCCCGATTTTGCTTTCAGAACATGTAGAAGATGGATACTCAAGTTGTTTTAAGGCAATATTCCCAAATCCTATTTCTTGTAGAGGACAATGCTTATTCTGAGAAATCTGCAAAGCCTTGTATCCTATCTGTCCTAGAAGTTCACTTCTTTTGCAAAAGGTCCCACACTACCAATTATCTGTGTATATAGAGATTCATATCAGGTGATTTTGCTTGTAAGTTTACAGTGAGAGGAGGGTCCATGCTAACTTCACCAGGTATTCAGTTTGGTACCATCTTGACAGAGATAGGGTTGTGCCCGGTATGCATTCACCAAATGGGGTTTGGTGAAATGCTAAAGAACCATTTTTGCTACTTATTGTAAACTTTTACTGAATTAGTCACATTATTGTCTGAAAATGTATGCGCATTCTTGATTGGTACTTCCAAATTCATCACGTTCTGAGAATTGATAATTGAGGCCTGGATAGATGATTGATACGACTGCTATGGCCATGTCACATGGGTTAAATATGCACATCCAATAGCACAGAGCTCATGTTACATGTGTCATAATTGTATGCATGCCCTACCATGTAAGGTGTTACAATAGTACGCTCCCAGATATTTTCTTCCCCGCTGAATCCATCCCAACTCTATAATGATATATAGATGCAAGACAGAACCCAAATATATGTTTACGATCATCTCACACCCTGAAAAAATGCTAGATTTTATCTTAGGTCTCGTTCCAGGAGCAAAACTACATCATGAGCATGTCACGAGTACTTTGCTGCGTATATTATGCTGGCATCAACACCAGGATTGTAAGAGTGTCAAAACTTCATGATTTGTCTCCCCACTCAAAAATGTATGTTTCTGCCACTGAATTACTCTTTCTACAACAAACAAAAAAGCACAAAAAAAAAGTATCATACAAAAAATCCAGCTAGTAGACATTCTGGCATGTCGATAATTATGACCTGAGGATGTTTTGCATATTGCTGCTTCATTTGTACCAACCGGTGAGGTAATACCTCAGCACAAAACATAAGCAGCACCCAATAGCCTGTTGAAACACGAATAGGTATATATGTATGAGCCATAAAAATAAAAGAGAACAAATGTAACACACTAGCACAAATTGAATGTAAACATCTAAAAACGACATATAATCAAAACATTTCCATGAAACATTATGTCTCAACCAGGATAATAATGGGAAACAAGGATTCAAATGGAGCAAAATCCAGTTTACCAAGATACCAGGGAGGTCAACCAGTTCAGAACATCATAGGTAGAAATATTTTACAAATACTGCAATACAGGGCTGATTTCACATTAGGTAGATCCAAAGCCTTGACAGAATGCAGGTTTAAAATTAAGTAAACTGAACTATACTTATTTACAAAAGAGGACTTCATTTTATAGGATTGGAAAAGTCAGGCAGAACCTCTTACATCCAGCAATAAGTAAAAGGGAAACAGTTAGCAGCTTGCATGCACAATTGCACATGCAAGTCAATTCCATCACCAGTGAGTTTGTCATTTGCATTGCATTCCGCATACCAATTAAGTGATTCGAACCTAGGAACTTAGATTTACAACTACAAATATACAATTTACACATTCAAGGACACGGACACAAGCATGAGCAATTCACCTGGAAAATAAGAAGTCCGGCACAAAGTGACTTTTCTGACATCTTGCCAAATAGTCTTAAGAAAAAGTTAACAAGTGTCCCATCATTAGTCCCAGTCAACAATCCAGTCTGAGGATCGAACCTGAAGAGTTAAGTACCCAAAATATGCGTTAGTAAACTCTCATAAGATGCCAGCAATGGTTATTATTCAGGCAATAGTTAACAGATATCTACCTAGGCAGACGATGCCGTGGGCATTTGATGAAGCCAAAAAGCTGAAGAAATCAACAGCAAATTAGACACCTACCATATCTAGAAATATGTTGAGAGACAGAAAAGAAATGAGTTTGCAAGTTCATTAGGTCAAACCTGAGGGACCGACAAGAGAAAGTTTAAAACTTGAGGAGCAAAGAAAATCAGGAGTGTCTCACTGTAAAAGGGGAAAAGAAAGAAATCACATACCATAATAATGATAAGTATGATAATACAGGAACATTAAAGCTTAGTGCCCATGAATATTAATTTTAGAGGGAGACTCATGCAGCAGAGTTACAAAACCATGGGATGATGTCTTAAATTCCAACTAATGGTTATATCAATAGTTCAGTGGATTAGATAAGAAACGACTCTGAGATATGGCATCATGTATGCAAGATTCTAGTTGAAGCTACAATTTAAGTAGGTGATGAAAAGTAACTACTTTATTTCTGAGCAATTCTTTCAAATTATGAGAAGGGGAAAGGTCTTTTAAGTAACATAAACCTGTTAACAATTAGAACTTATTTTCGTAAGGGCTACGCCATTCCAAACATTGATAAGTGTGTGTATGTGGATCTCTGATGTTAGGCAAAAGTTCCTTATAAGTACCTCTGGCATGTGTCCTGCATCTTATACTGTTAGCAGAAAAGAAAGTTTAACATCACTTTCACAAAAGAGACATCCAGGTTTTTAAGGAACTTTTAATCTGATCTGATCCCGGAGAAGATTTCTAATTATGAATGATTAGTTTCTGTTAAGTTGAAATTGATCCTATCATATAAATATGATGACTTGTAAAGTAGTCAAATATATCAAGACATCAAAGGAAACACACCTGAAATGGCCTAGAATCCCAACTACAGCCATAGTCATTCCAGCAAAGTATGTGTAAGTGTCTCCGACAAAAACCGATGAAGGATACCTAAAATAAACAAGACAATGTCTTAATGTTTAGAAGGTTTCATAATGCAGTAAATTATTACAAAAGAGCAAATAAAAGAAACACCAGATCATTACCAGTTATAAGACAATAAAGCCAAGGAGGTTGCCAATAAGGGTTGAACAAGATAAATAGAAAATGCATGGACCTGTTTATACTCAGGATCTGCAGATGCTCCAATTTGCATGAGATTATGAATCAAAATCTGCAAATGGCTAAGACATGTCAGATTCTATAAAAGAAGTTATATTTAAACTAGTTAACCAGATGTTTGCTTACAGCAAATGCAATAACAACAGTTTGCCCAACTTCAAGGCCATTGAGACCAGCATGAATGTTGATGGAGTTTGTGCAAAATACTGCCAATAGTCCCATATAAAGTTTATATATCCATCCTGTTCCATAAAAAATGATTATAAGTTACTACAAAAATGAGCTGTTCTTGCGTTGTTATGAGTAATTTGGCAAAGAGAGAAATAGTAGAATCTTTGAAGAAAGACGAGCAGAAGACATTAATTGTTAATGGTATAGAATCAAATTCTCAGCTTCACTTTGGGCTTACATCTCCAAAGAATTTCAAGATACTTCATTTCTTTTTGCACTTCTAAATTGGGAATGGTTTTGGGGTAGCTTTGTATACAATACTTTTGAAAAGAGATACTTTTCTTATAGACATATTATGGGTTTGGGGCAAAGATCATACAATTTCCCATACTTAATATTTTTTATAGTCTACAAAAAGTTTTGAGTTGTGTACATCTTGTTCACCTTTGTATCCGTTTATTTCAATAAAATCTTCTAGTTTCCTATCAAAAGAAATAACTTACAGTAGAAGGTAATCAGCAAAATTATTAACATCTCAAAAAGTATTATTGACTAAATGAAACGAGCATTGGAATTCAAGATTTCAAAGCATGACAAGCAATCAAAAAGGAGAGAGAGAGGAGCAATTTCAGTTTGACAATATACCAATTCCCATTCTACTTTGTCAGATTGACTCAATATATGAAACCATACCTAGATCCAAGATTTCGAGCCCAACATAAGGAATAAGAGGCTTTGGTATAATAATTGTGGTATGTCCAGCATATGCCATCAACAAGGGAAGAGCAGCAAATGAAGGCAACAGTAATTTCCTGCTCTTCACAATCACACAAAAGCACAAATGTATTAAAACAAACATTAGTTTAAAAGGCCACTAAAGAAAATTTCATCCAACAAATATAAAATATTGAAAATCTTGAAAATGATCAGACACTCACACTCTCCAAGGGATATCAAGGACATCATCGACAAACCCAAGCAAAGTCATGAAGCAGATTGATGCTAACGCCGCATTGTACTCAACAAGCCACTGCATGCATGAAATAGTGACCACCTTAATCATACTAATTAGTATATATTTTGCAACTTATAACAATGTATAAGGGACAGAGTTTTACACTTTTACTACCTTATACTATTTAGAGAATTTGTTCACAATATTTCATGCTGCTTTGTCTAGGATTACATAAATTCTAATAGATAATAAGCCATATTGGTTTTCTCATAATCTAATGCAGTATCTTTTCATTGCTTCCCTTGTCATTGCAGCTCCTTCAAACTCTTACTCTTAAAAGGTGTTAGTAGAGCTGCAACCAGTTTCCAGTTTAAACTGTCTTAGCTTCCTCTTATATAGTCCTCATTGATGCTATGCCTAAATTCTCCACACTGCATACATCTCCTCTCTTATTTTCCTGCTCAACAATGTAAACATCCCCTACCCAGCAGCTTTCTTCATCATAAGCATCTACTTCGACCACTAACATCTTTATCAGAAATAAAACAGGCAACGTTGTTGACCATAGAGCTTCTCTCCAGTATGAAAAAACCTTAATTGGTCAGTTACCCTCTTTAAACACTTCTCCTGCTACTAATAGCATCCTTAATTTTATGATATACATAATCAACCATTCAAATACAACAAAAAGGAATATGTTGGCCTCCTTGTCCATCATCTATTTCTAGTTTTTACTCCTCGTTTCCCCACAATCACAATTGGTATACTAACACTTAAGTTGAATGATACTTATACCACACAATAAATTGTCGAAAACATTAACTTGAAACTTTTACAATATAAGACACTTACATTTGAGTCAGCAGTGAAGTTAAAGTATTGAAATAAGATGGCCAAAACCAGAAAGACTATTCCAACAACAATGCCCAATGACTCTGGCCTGCACAACAAAAAATGCATGACAGACTGAACACTCATTAAAAAATAATAATAATAATTAAAAGAGATAAACAGGATCCAAATGTATAGATCAAGGTTTTACAAAAGCAAAAATAAAGGATTACTCATCACTTGAACAATTCAGTGTAAATTTATATTCTAGTTCAGAGGCTCATGAACCAAACCAGAAGGCCAGTAATTACGTTGAAGTTAAGAATGTTCAAACTTTAATTCAATGCAGCATTGTTTACTATAAAATTTCATTTATCAGCTCTTCACATTTCCAAAAATAGTAAGATAAATATATACCAAAAAGAGCATTTCATAGTTTCAGACATCAAATAAACAATAGAAACGGATGTAATGACTATATATTTTAACACACAACCAGTTCACAATTTGATAAAACAAACAATACCCACTTCATTAACTAAACCAAATTACAAATCTAACACATACTAGCATAAAAAAGAATAGATATTATTTAAAAAAAAAAAAAAAACTTACACTTTGACAGTTCCTTGAGGGGTGCCCTTCTTGTTGATATCAAAACCGAACAAGTTCCTCCTCAAAACGTAAGTAGAAGCGACAGGGATCATCTTCTGGGTCACAAAGAAGCCAGCCAGACTGAGGCCGCCATTTATGAGGATGGATCTCTTCAGCTCCGATTCAATATTGTACCGGTAAAATATCAGGTAGAAGTAAGGCACCGAGAACAACGTACACAGCTTCAAAATCAGACCCGACTTCGGCGGGGCGATAGGTGGGTCAGTGGGCGGAATTTGGTGGTTGGTGGCGGCTTCTTCGGGTTTTGTGGCGCCGGTCGTCGCTGAAGCTCTCTTGCGAACTGCCATGGTGACGCTGATGCCTAAATTCCGTCTTCCTTCTTGCTTCTCTGCAGCCGAGAAACGCTTCAAATGGGCTTCGACTCTCCGTTGGCGTCATTTGGACCAATGAAAGTTCGCCACGTCGGAAAGCTTAGTACACGTGGCTGCAAAGGCCCAATAACTGTTAACTATCCTGTTGATGAAGGCTACGTCATCGTATTTAATTTAGTTTAATGGAATCTACTTGAAACAATCTTATAGATTGTGGAGGCTTCATGCCCTTTTTTTTGTTTTTTTTAACGATATAGTCATCTACGGAGACCATCTAAGCTAAGACATTTCAGTGTAATCTGGATATTTACTTACATTAAGTGGAAAGTCTATCCTCCAGTTAGAGAGAACTAACATGAAAATCAGTCCATATGAGGGATCAATGAGAATAAATTGGTCTTTATTGATATCACGGGTGCTCGAACAAACCCGTGCATTGCTTTCTTTTAATAAAAAGCGCAGAGCGAGAAATGCCACTTAAGCAAACCACTTTCGAGCCGGAGGATTTGGGTTTTTTTTTTTTTTTTTTTTTTTGAGTATAAGAATTGTATTTAAAACTAATCTAGGAAATAATCGGGACCAATCGAGATAGAATATTAGTGGCGCGGTTTGGATAACTACTCCCAATTGGAAGAGATCCATCCATACAGAAGTGGAGAAGAGATTCACACGAGAATAAAGGAGAAACCCATATAAAAGTGAAGGATCAATCCACACTGAATGATGGGAAATAAGGTATTTTATATTATTATATTATTATTAATATTATTAGTATATGAATATATTATATATTTTTTGGATATGACGGATTGGGTGTTGAACCCACGCCAACACACGGCGTGGGGACTGTTGGCGCAAGTGACGGAGGATTTGGGTTTAAACTCAAAGAAAATTTTGAATTTATTATTACATCCCAAATTTCATTTGGGATAATATCTTTGATTATTTAATATCTTTCACTGTCCTTTCGTGTCCATGCACCTATTAATAATTAAAATTTCAATAACAACAAAATGCATCTACGGATAAAAATATTCTTACACCGAAACTCTCAAAGGAAAGAAATCCTTCTTTCTAGAGTTTTTTGCTTCCTTAGAGAGTAAATAACTGACATCTTTGATAGTAATAATTAGGTGTCACATTTATCCAAAATTAACAGCTGATTTATTTGGGATCTTTCTATAGATTTGTATGGTTTATGATTCCAAGGTAAAGTAGAAAAAATTATGATCATTTTAGTAATGAATATCATATCGTGGGAGCTTGTCTTCGTATTAAGGTGCACGCAGCTTTAGTAGAAATCTCTAGGTTTTTCACAAGCTAAGTTGCATGTTGGAGCACACAAACTCACGTATGCGTGTTGTGGTGCGCACAATTCCATTCCTTAATGTAGAAAGGTTTATGTTTCCTACTTTGTGCACTTTTTGTGTTATGACCATATCTTGAGCTATAAATATTGAATTGATGCATTTTTATGTTGTTGTAAAAAAAATTCAAAGATATACAATTTGGTTTCTTATAGGTATTTCCAATTTCCAATCTTTTCCAGGTAATATATAGGAAACAGTATAATGTCTTTTCCTGTTCTTGAAATTGATTCTCTTCTTTCTTTCTAAGGATGTCTTTTTCAACTTTTATAAATATTGAACTTTGTTTTTGAGCTAATGTTTTCTGTAGAGTTTTAAGGAATTTTTATGTGCCTTAAGTGGAATTTTTCTTTTTGAGATTTCAAAGACATAAAGAGCTTCATATTTATTGTTATTTAATTGCTTTAATTTAGAATAGATCCTTTTGTTTGTGTTTCATTTTCTAGCCGACATACAGTATATTGACATTTATTCTATTTAATATTTATTTATACATGAGCACAATTAATTCATTCTTTCAAAAAAGCTGTCGACGTTGGATTTCAGTCGACGAGTAATCAATACCCAATACCTGCAATCAATATGAGAAAGCACAAATACCAAGAAAGAATAGAGGCAAATACCAAGAATCAAACAAGGAACACGGATCTTTTACGTGGTTCGGCAATAATTGGCCTACGTCCACGACTGTCTGTCTCTTAAATTCTGCAAAGTGACAGTGTATTATTGATTATTCTCTGATGATGTTACAATGATCTTAATCCCTATTTATAGGGAAAGAGGTGTTACAATTCCGGTTGTAGCAAATCAGGAAAAGAATCCTTGATTAATTACATTCCCAAATAATCAGGAAAAATAAGGAAAAGAATTATAAATTAATTATGCTTCCTAATGTATTTGAATAATATCAGGAAACTGCTTCCATAAAATCAGGGATGATGTTGATTCGATTTTAATTCGAATAGACTTCCATATCTGATGAGGAAATCACGGTTTGATTGGGTAACTACCATATTCGGAGAGAGAATCATGGTTGAAATAGGTAACTGCCTGTTCTGGAAGATACTGTACTAATTACGCCTCTGAGCGAGCTGATTATTATGGCGGTCTGTGAGCTTGAGCTCGCATAGCGAGCTACGTATGAGGCGAGCTGCGGTCTGACTGTGTTCACAGGTCTGTTGATGTTAGCTGAGGGATTTACCTGAGCGAGCTGAAGAGTTTGCTGGCCTTAGAATCGATACTGGACCTCATCTGATGGACTTTGACTGGGCTTTGACCTTTATCGAGCCTTCTTATTGGGCCTGAATTGGGCTTTTACCAGCCCATTTAATGAGTCCGAAAAATACATATAACATTAGCCCCCCAGCTCTCAGTTCACTTCTGCAAGCTGGGAGTTTGAGCTTGCTGGTAAAAACTGGCTTCCTTGGCACGCTACCCTTCATAACTGCTTCTGTGCACTTTCAAATTCCACCTTTTCAGTTGCAACACGTGGTGATCATGCAGGTGGTAACTGAAGCGACGTCTGCACGTCCTTTACACGCGTATTTAATGCGCACGTCTTTCAATTGACGGCTGTATGATTTCCAAAGTCGTGCCTCTCGCTGCACCGTCAGATTTATGACGGTTACACTTTTTCAAAGATCTGACGGTTGGGGTTCACGCTTGCTTGTCTATATAAATCGATGGACCCTTTTCATTTTCTTCTTTCATCTATCATTTTCCTTTAAAGCAATCAAGTGTTCAAGCAACCAGGACCTACTGCTTTTTCACGAAATCAACACCCTTACTCGCCGTTTTTCAATCTCATCAACGATTCAAGGTAAGACATCTTTTTCTTCAAACTTTCTGTTTTAGGTTTATTTTGTTTCACCACCATTGTTGTACCTTCATTATTCTGAGTCTTCTGTTTATTGAACATGGCGTTTCTTCTTCTGGTTCAATCTGGTTTTTTAACTTGTTCAGATGTCTTCAAGCGGAGCTCGCAAGGGAATTGTTCCAAGCAGTGAAGCTCGTGAGCATGATAAAGCCCGAGCACATGCTATACAGGGAAGAGCAGCTCGGGATACGTTCGCTCGTCATCCTTCATCGCTAAAGCGTCCTGATGTGGAAGGACTTGTCGCTCAATTCCACATCCCTTTTGGTTGTCGTGCACTGTTACCTGATTCAAAGAATCATGCATGTTATCCACCCAGGGGATTCATCGCCGTTAGCGTTTAGCATTTCGAGCAGGGGCTACGGTTCCCCATTCCACCGTACTTGATCGCATTTCTCAACAAGGTCAAGCTCGCGCCATTCCAGTTGACTCCAAACTCTTATGCGCAGCTGACTTCACTGGCCGTGGCATTCCTCAGAAACGGCCTTCGTCCTCCTACACCAAAAATTATACAGCAGTTCTACTCCTTCAAGGCTCTGAGTGCAGCAGAAGGAGAGAAATCGGATGGTATTTATTACCTCACAGCCCGTCCGTCGCAATACAAAGACCTCTTGCCCAAAGGAGAAGCGAAAGGCAAATCCAACGTCGGGCCGTATAAGACGAGCTGGTTTTACGTCTCGTGCCCCTCTCTCGCAGATCTCCAAAATTTCAGCTTCCTCCTGAAACCAGGTATTCATAAAGGAAAAAATAGCGAGCTGTGTTTATTTTGTATCTTTATTATTATTTTTTAATCATTTGCTGTGCAGCGCTGAAAATGGACGAGTCTCCTCTCAGCAGCGAGGAGGAACGAGCTCTTGACAAGCTCGCAATCTCAGAGGACGCAGGCATCAGCAGCAAATTTGACGATGTGGTCCTTAGAGCTTACGGCCTTGCTCCTCCTAAGGAATCCCTTCTTCTGCGATCCGAGGAGGACATAGGCAAGATCGGCGATAAACCTAGACTTCCTTCTGTTTTTGAAGTTCCAGTTCAGGTTGGGGACACGTCTGCTTCCCGACCTCTGCCATCAGTCTCTTCACCATCAGCGGGTGCAACTCGCTCACCTTCCCCAGCTCGGAAGGCTTCTACTCAAGGTGCTTCTGCTCGCACCTCATCTAAGGCGAAATCGTCTTCAGCTCGCACCCCATCAAAGGGTGCATCTCGAAAAACTACTTCTCCAGCTCCTGCCCCAGCTCGGACAGGATCAGATCCAGCCCATACAGCCCCTACTGTACAAGTTGATTCACCATCTTCTCCACATTACACATCTACTCTAATGGCCTCACTGCCATTTCCAGCTCGTGCTCCAGCCCCCGTTCCTTCCTCTGGGCGAGTTCCAGCCAACAGGAAGAAACTTGCTCTTTTGAAATCTCCTCCTGCTGAACGACCTGCTACATCTCCCGCCTCCTCGACTCTTTCAGCAAAACAGCCTGCTGAGGCCTTAGCCACTCCAGCGGCCCTTTTAAAACGCTCCAAGCCATCTGTCGAGGACCAGGCTCCTGTGGTCGCTGCTTCCAGCGAAGTGCCTGCTGCTGCTGAGAAACAGGCCGCTGGTCCTTCAAGCGCCACTCCCAGCGAAGTGCCTCCTGTTGCTAGTTCTTCAAGTCTTCAACCGACTCCAGTTTCCAGCTCGCTGCCTGGAAAAGGTGACGCTCCTCCTCAGGTTGCTTCGCAGGAAGCCCGAGCTGGCCCCAGCAAAAGCGCACCTAAACGCATCGTTCACTTGCGGCCTACCCCTACTTGGGATGGCGAACGCGATATTCCAGAAGCTGAGAGGATCCCCTCGCCAACGAAACCAACCGTTGAGATTGGGTCTGGGGGAAGATATTTGACCTCCTTCCTTGACAACTGGGATACGATCATGCTCACCTACACAAATGTCTTGGAAAATAAGTATCTTAAGGGCGAGGATCTGGACGAATTCATAGCTCGCCATTCCATGCTAGTAAGTCATTTTCTCTTATATGCTGACCTCTTTACTTTATTAAATGCTAACTTATAACATTTTCAGGGTGCTCTTGGCGCGATGAAGCGGAGAAGGCAAACAAGGGCTGTAAACGATGAAATAAGGAAACTGGAAGATGAGCTGAATGAGGCCAAAGATGAAGTTGCGCGCTTGGCTGAAGGTAGAGTGCAGGGTCAAGAAGCACAGATCGCTGAGGCGAATGCTGCGAGGCAGACCTTTGAGGAAGCTCTAAAGAAAATGGAAAATGAACATGTCATGTTAAAAGATGAGCTTCTCAAGACAAAGGAAGAGCTAAAGCGATCTGATCAACGGGCTAAGCTGGCCGAACAGCGGGCTTCAACTGCAGAAGAGAAAGTTGAAGTACTTCATCGCCAAGTTGATGCTGCTTTGGCGCGAGCTGAATCTGCTGAGAAACAGGCCGAGGAGGCTAAAAAACGAGCTGATGAAATGGAAGCTGCAGCTAAAAGCGCTGAGGAGGCTGCAACCAAACGAGCTGAAGAGGTTGGAACCGCGGCTAAACGTGCCGAGGAGGCTGAGCATCGAGCTGAGGTTCTTAGGCAACAGGTAGCGGAGGCCATTCAGCAAGCCGAGGCTGAAAAGAAACGAGCAGAAGCCATTTAAAAAAATGCTGAAGACGTTAATCAGCTTGCAGATAATGCCTTTGAGGAGTTAACAGTCTTCAAAGAGCAGGCTGCTCGAGAATTGGAAGTGCAGGTTGCAGATGCAAGGGACGAGACTGAGGAAAGAACATGTCCTGACTTTCTTTTCACGTTGTGGACGTCCCACCCGGAAATGGATTTTTCTATCTTTGGGGACATAGGACTTGAAACTGTTGAGGATTTTAAATCACGAGCTACCTCGTCCTCAGCTGGTCCAATTCCTTCAGAGCAAGCTCTTGGCACGACCTCCCAAGCTGAGCCAGTTATCTATCTCGATGCCTCTGGAGTACCTCCTTCACATGAAGAACCTTCAACAGACCCAGGCCCTTCAGTTCAAGATTGAAAACTTGTCTTTTCTTTGTTCTTTTCCTTTGTATATTTCAGCTTTCAATCTATAAACATCTATTATATACTTAATGAAATTTCTTTCATTATTTCTTCTATGTTTGAATGCATTTAAGCTTTTGCGTATTTCATGATATCATATTTTGTGATCTTCAATTTTTTAGAGTTATCAAATTTCTTGTGAGCTGATAATCAATAAGCTCAAAATCTGATAATAATTAAAGCAATTACTTAATTTAACAATTAATAAAATTTTGTAAGTACAAGTAATTGGACTGTTAAAATGTTGATGAGCTATGTAGAGGCACTTAGCCAGCTGCTTTTTAGGCTCATTATTAGCGAGCTATGCAAGGATACTTAGTCACTTGCTTTTTTGGCTCATTATTTGTAGCGAGCTATGCAGGGGTCGTCACCTCGCCTGCTTTTTAGGCTCTTTTGGCGAGCTATGCAAGGACATTTAGTCACTTGCTTTTTGGGCTCATTATTTGTAGCGAGCTACGCAGGGGTTGTCACCTCGCCTGCTTTTTAGGCTCTTTTAGCGAGCTATGCAAGGACACTTAGTCACTTGCTTTTTGGGCTCATTATTTGTAGCAAGCTATGCAGGGGTCGTCACCTCGCCTGCTTTTTAGGCTCTTTTGGCGAGCTATGCAAGGACACTTAGTCACTTGCTTTTTGGGCTCATTATTTGTAGCGAGCTATGCAGGGGTCGTCATCTCGCCTGCTTTTTAGGCTCATTATTAACGAGCTATGCAAGGACACTTAGTCACTTGCTTTTTTGGCTCTTTTGGCAAGCTTTGCAGAGGGCGTCACCTCGCTTGCTTTTTAGGCTCATTATTAACGAGCTATGCAAGGACACTTAGTCACTTACTTTTTTGGCTCTTTTGGCGAGCTTTGCAAGGGTCGTCACCTCGCCTGCTTTTTAGGCTCATTGGCGAGCTATACAAGGACACTTAGTCACTTGCTTTTTTGGCTCTTGATTTTTATAGCGAGCTATGCAGGGGTTGTCACCTCGCCTGCTTTTTAGGCTCTTTCGGGCTAGCTATTTAGCTCGGGGCCCGTTAGCCTTAGTGAAATGAATTGAGTCACAAGTTGGGGAAATGGAGCTTTCATTAACTAAAATGGTTTTGAATTACATATTACAAAGAGTTTACTGATAATAAGGGCGCAGATGTTCGGCATTCCATGCTCGAGGAACCTCAGCTCCATTTTCATTGTTAGCTAAATGATAAACCTCATTCCCCAAGCTTGCTGTGACAACATAAGGTCTTTTCCAATTCGGGCCTAAGGATCCATCACTTGGCTTGCGGGCTCCAGGCAGAATGAGACGCAACACTAAGTCTCCCACATTGAATATGCGAATCCAAGCATACTTGTTGTAGTACCTCACTATTCTCTGCTAATAGACAGCTACCCTTAACCTGGCCGTTTCCCTATGCTCTTCAAGCAGGTCCAGGTTTGTTGCAAGTAGCTGATCGTTGTCATTTAGATTAAAGGTTGCTCTTCTTTGCGAGGTAACTTCAAACTCAGCTGGGATCATAGCCTCGGATCCATACACCATTGAGAACGGGGTCTCGCCAGTGAAGCTGCGAGTTGTGGTTCTGTAAGACCACAATACTTTTTGAAGCTCATCTACCCATGCTTCTTTCTTTGCTTCCAGTTTCATCTTCAGGATCTGCTTGATGATCTTGTTCACTGCTTCAACTTGGCCATTGGCTTGTGGATGATCCACTGCTGAGAAGCTTTTAACGATCTTGAGGTCGTTGCAGAACCTGAGAAACTGGTCACTGGCGAACTGGGTCCCATTATCTGTCACGATCTGCTGTGGAACTCCAAATCTACAAATGATATTGCTCCACACAAATTTCTCAATCTTTATTATGGAGATTTCAGCTAACTCTTTTGCCTCTGCCCACTTGGTGAAGTAATCCACCGCGACCACTGCATGCTTGCATCTTCCACGAGCCATTGGTAGGGGTCCGATCAGGTCCATCCCCCAAATCGCAAAGGGCCACGGGCTCACCATCTACTGGAGGTAAGCTGGTGGAGCTCGCGGAACATGGGCAAATCTTTGACACTTGTCGCATTTCTTCACTAAGTTAATGGCGTCCTGCCTCATGGTGGACCAGTAAAAGTCTTGACGAAGTGCTTTTTGAGTTAGAGACAGCCTCACAGCGTGATTCCCGCAATGGTCTTCATGTATTTGCCTCAGTACTGTTTCACATTCAGGGCCATCAATGCATCTTGGCAGTGGAGCTGAGAACCCCTTCTTGTACAGCGCATCATCATAGATGCAATATCTGGCTGCTCTAGCCCGCAGACGCCGGGCTTCCAGCTTGTCACTTGGCAGCTTTCCATCTTGCAAATAATTGAGAATCGAGCTCATCCAGGAGTTAGGTTGTACGGTTATGGCCATCGTCACATTCTTTTCCTCCGTACTTGGAGCTGGTAGAAACTCAACTGGGATTGCCCCAAGGAAATCTGCATCTCGTATAGTTGCGAGGCGAGCTAGTGCATCAGCATGCGAGTTCTGAGCTCGCGGGATCTGTTTCATCTCGTACTTCTGAAATGCACCTAGCAGCTCGTGAACTTTCTGGAGGTAGAGGGCCATTTTTGGTCCTCTGGCTTGATATTCCCCTAATATGTGGCCGACAACGAGCTGCGAATCACTGAAGACTTTCAAACGCTCAGCTCGCATTTCCTTAGCCAAACGCAGTCCCACGAGCAGAGCTTCATACTCAGCCTCATTGTTTGTTGCCTGAAAGCCAAACCTTAGAGCACAAAAGATCTTGTGGCCTTCAGGACTGATCAGTAGAATTCCAGCTCCAGCTCTCTGCTCGCTGGCTGATCCATCAACATAAAGCTCCCATGCTGGATCTTCAGAAGACTCGGCTTCATCATCCACAGGTCCTGTAAACTCCGCAATGAAGTCTGCCAGAGCTTGAGCTTTGATAGCCGTCCTTGGCTTGAACTGAATATCGAACTGTGCGAGCTCCACTGCTCATTTCAACAAACGACCTTAGGTGTCAGCTTTCTGCAAGACTTGTTTCAACGAATATTGGGTGAGGACTTCAATTGTATGAGCCTGAAAATAAAGTCGCAGCTTCCTTGATGCAATCACCAGGCAGTAAGCTAGTTTCTCCATTTGCGAATATCTGGTTTCAGCATCCTGTAACCGTTTGCTTACATAATACACCAGAAGTTGTGTCTTTTCTTCTTCCCTCACTAGTGCAGCACTCAAAGCTTGCTTCGACACTCCCAAGTATAAGATCAGCTTTTCATCGTCTTTGGGCTTGGAAAGAAGTGGAGCTCGCCCCATATATTCCTTCAACTGCTGGAAGGCTACTTCACACTGCTCAGTCCACTCGAAGCTCTTTGCTTTCTTCAGAATGTCAAAAAAGGGGACACACTTGTCCATAGCTTTCGAAATGAACCTGCTCAGTGCAGCGACCTGGCCATTAAGGCTCTGCACGTCTTTCACCCTGGTTGGCGATCTCATGTCGATCAATGCCTTGATCTTCTCAGGGTTCGCTTCAATTCCTCTACTGTTGACCATGAAGCCTAGAAACTTCCCAGAAGCTACTCCAAACGCACACTTGAGCGGGTTCAATTTCATCTGGTAGCTCCTCAGAATCTGAAACATCTCTCTCAGGTCGTGAACATGGTCACCTATCTGCTTGGATTTTACTAGCATGTCATCGACATAGACCTCCATGGTCTTTCCGATCTGCTCCTCGAACATCATGTTCACCAAGCGTTGGTAGGTTGCTCCAGCATTCTTTAACTCGAAGGGCATCACCTTGTAGCAATATAACCCCCGATCAGTCATGAATGAGGTGTGCTCTTCGTCTTCGGGTTTCATTGGGATCTGGTTATATCCCGAATATGCGTCCATGAAGCTCAGGAGCTCGTGGCCAGCAGTAGCGTCCACGAACTGGTCTATCCTTGGCAGGGGAAAACTGTCCTTCGGGCAGGCTTTGTTCAGGTCAGTGAAATTGATGCAAGTTATTCACTTTCCATTCTTTTTCTTCATTAGCACAAGGTTGGCGACCCAGGTCGGGTAGTAAACTTCTCTGATGAACTTGTTAATCAGCAGCTTGTCTACCTCCTCCTTTAGTGCTAAGTAACGTTCCCTTGTCATTGCCCTTCTCTTTTGACGGACTGACTTGAAGTGAGGATCAATGTTAAGTCTGTGAGACATCACTTTTGGATCTATTCCCACCATGTCCTCGTGATTCCATGCAAACACATCCAAGTTCGCTTTTAAGAAGTCAACGAGCTGGGTTTTTAGTTTTGGAGCTAATCCTCTTCCTAGCTTCAAGCATCGCTCTGGATCAACCTCACTGACTTGTACATCTTCTAATTTCTCAACTGGCCCCGTAGCCCAGTCTGCATCTACCTCGCGGGGGTCCAGGTCGAGACTGACTCATTTCTCAGTCATAGCTCGTGGCTCGCCTCCTGAGACCACGTTCACCTTCTTTCCTCTTACACCCATTTGACAGCATCTTCGTAGCAGCGTCGAGTTAGGTGCTGCTCTCCTCGAATACATCCGATGCCATTAGGAGTTGGGAACTTAACTGTGAGAGTTCTGGTCGAAGTAACCACGTCCAACTCGTTCATGGCAGGTCTCCCGAGGACCACATTATATGCTGATGGGCAGTCAATGATCAAGAAGTCTGTCAGGGTTGTTGCCTGACGACCTGCCTCCCCAAGAGTCAATGGCAACTTAATCTGCCCCACTGGTACTACAGCATCTCCAGTGAATCCGAATAAAGGCTCTGGGGACGGTGCCATTTGTTCTGCTCGCAGCCCCATCTGATCAAAACAACTCTGATACATCACTTTCACCGAGCTTCCAGTATCAATCATGATGCGTCTAACTTCCACATTGCTGATTTTAGCTCGCACGACCAGCGCATCGTTATGAGGCCAGATCACTCCTCTTGCATCTTCATCTGTAAATACAATCTCGTCTGAGGTCGGCTTTGCCCTTTTTGCAGGTCCTTCTGACCCATTGAGCTGAAAAGAATAATTCGCCTCTAGGACATACCTCTCATGCGATCTGTTGGAGTCACTTACGATATGGGGGCCACCATAAATGGTAAAAATGGTTCTTACCGCAGGTTCGTGATCTGGCTTGGAAGCTCGTTGGGGCTGATGCTGATGTGTTGGCTGTTGATGGTGAGGTCGTTGTTGTGGAGGTCGCGAGTCTGCGGGTCTTGCTACATAGTCTCCCAGGCGACCTCGCCTAATCAATTTCTCAATGGCGTTCTTCAACGCCCAGCAATCTGAAGTATTGTGCCCGACCTCATTATGATAGGCACAGAACTTGTTTTGATCCCTTTGATGAACGGGAGCCCTTATAGGATTGGGCCTCCCAAAATCCTCCTTATTTCTCTCCGCACCATAAATCCTGTCCGGTGATGCCGTCAGGACGCTGTATCCTTCATGGCGACCTTGACGCTGAGGTCGCTCATACCTTGGCTCTCTTCTTGTTCTCTTCGCGATCTGGTTACTCGAGCCACTATTCCTTCCTTCTTTGTTCCTGCCATTATTTCTCCTCTTTGGCTGGCTGGAACTGCCCGCTTCATTCTTCTGACTCTGTTTTTTCGGGTCGAAGGTCTCTTCCCACCTAATCTCCTTCGCAGCTCGCTCATAGAATTCTCCCAGATCCTTCACTAGGGATTTGTAAATGCTTTCGTATAACTTTCCATCCTTACGCAGCCCAGCTGAGATCGCTGTCAGTATACTCTCATCTGACAGATACTCAACATTAGCAACCTCGCGTCTAAACCTGATGATGTATTCCTTCAACGACTCACCCTGACGCTGAAAGATGGTGGCTAGGTGGCAGGATGGAGCGAGCTGTCTTCTTAGTGCCCTGTACTGACCAACGAACTTCTGTTGGCATTGTTCCCAACTTCCTATGCTGCGAGCTGGGAGATTCTTGAACCACGTCCTCGGAATATCCCCCAATGTAGCTGGGAATACTCGGCATTTCACCATCGGACTTCCTGTCTGCAGGTCCATCTGAACGTTGAAGGCGTCGAGATGGTTATAGGGGTCACTGTCCCCATTATACTGCTGGATGTTTGGCATCTTGAACCTTGGGGTGAGAGGCTGTGTCTCAATCTCCCTTGTGAAAGGAGTCATTCCCCCATAGTACCCACGCTGCTCCGGGGCTCCAGGTCGTGCCTCTAACTGCTGGACCCTCTGAAGGAGCTCTTCTACCTGTGGATCTCAGAGCTCGTACCTCCTCCTGTGATCATGACTAGGGGCAGGGTGCTCTGGGTCATACCTTTCGTCTTCTTCGAACAGACCGTCAGGCTGATAGGATCTTCCCTGTCTTTGTTCATCATCAAATAGCCGAGCTGCAACTCTGGCTCTATCGTGGCCAAACGCCTCCCGTCGGTTTCCATCCTGGCTCAGCCTTACCACCAGACCATCTGGGCGTGCAACCTCCCTTTCTTCCCGAACAGGGTGTCTTCCAGCCCTAGAGCGCGCATTGGAGGAGCGAGCTAAGCCTGTAGGTCGCGGGACTTCCCTTGCCAGCCTGTCAGGTATTTGCATCGCTTCACGCTGTTGGGGAACACGCCTTGGCACCTGGACCTCAACCCTGGGCATGTTTTGTACCTGAGTTTGTACCAACATATTAACGGCCTCTGTGAGTTGTCTGACCGTATCCTCCAGCGCTTCTTACCTCTGAATCAGCACATTCTGCCCTTCGGCTAATGGGGCAATTGGAACTGTCTGACGGGGAGGCAAAGGAGGGATGTCTGTCGCAGCGCCCAGTGCCTGTCCATGGGACGTTCCTGCAACATGCATGGGTGCGTCCTGCGTGGGCTGGACGTTCTGTTGGGACTGGTTCACGTGACTCTCCGCCTGGTCATCATCTCCAAGGAACCTGTTTGATCTGGTCTTTGCCATATCGGAAATAGATGAAAAAAAATTGCAGTTTGGGTCCTTCCTCTAGTGCCAAAATGTCGATGTTGGATTTCAGTCGACGAGTAATCAATACCCAATACCTGCAATCAATGTGAGAAAGCACAAATACTAAGAAAGAATAGAGGCAAATACCAAGAATCAAACAAGGAACACAGATCTTTTACGTGGTTCGGCAATAATTGGCCTACGTCCACGACTGTCTGTCTCTTAAATTCTGTAGAGTGACAGTGTATTATTGATTATTCTCTGATGATGTTACAATGATCTTAATCCCTATTTATAGGGAAAGAGGTGTTACAATTCTGGTTGTAGCAAATCAGGAAAAGAATCCTTGATTAATTACATTCCCAAATAATCAGGAAAAATAAGGAAAAGAATTATAAATTAATTATGCTTCCTAATGTGTTTGAATAATATCAGGAAACTGCTTCCATAAAATCAGGGATGATGTTGATTCGATTTGAATTAGAATAGACTTCCATATCTGATGAGGAAATCACGGTTTGATTGGGTAACTACCATATTCGGAAAGAGAATCATGGTTGAAATAGGTAACTGCCTGTTCTGGAAGATACTGTACTAATTACGCCTCTGAACGAGCTGATTATTATAGCGGTCTGTGAGTTTGAGCTCGCATAGTGAGCTACGTATGAGGCGAGCTGCGGTCTGACTGTGTTCACAGGTCTGTTGATGTTAGCTGAGGGATTTACCTGAGCGAGCTGAAGAGTTTGCTAACCTTAGAATCGATACTGGGCCTCATCTGATGGACTTTGACTGGGCTTTGACCTTTATCGGGCCTTTTTATTGGGCCTGAATTGGGCTTTTATCAGCCCATTTAATAAGTCCGAAAAATACATATAACAAAAGCTAAAATTGTTTTCTAGGAAGAGTCTGAAAATATGAGTCAAAGAAATGATTCTTCATTGAGGATGAAGCAAGCGATCAGAGGGTATTTAAGAATCACAAGTAAAAGGGTTAGATTAATAAAATATAATATAATCAAAGAGGAGTGTGATCAAGTGAGTTAACTTGAGAGTGTAATTATTCTAACAATTAGTGGATGTTGCAATAAATTGGCTAAAGAAATTTGGTTCCGTGATTTTAATCGGTTGAGTTTTTTTCGTAAAAGTATAATGTCAATCTTACCGTTGCTCTTTATTTATTCTGTTGTGGTGTTTGATTTTCATTTTAATTTGCAAAAAAAAATGAGAAACACTTATTCACTCCTTTAGGTTATTTGGCTGATAAATGACACTTTCAATTGGCATTTGAATATACTACCAGATGTACTTAGTTAATCTAGGCTTTGTCAATCATTAATCCATGTGAAGAATTGCAAAGAAAAGTGCGAACCTTAGAAAGAAGAACAAAACAGAAAAAGTTATGAATGCTACCTAGAATGATAGCAAATTAAAAAATTTAAGGTTATGAAACATTGAGTAAGGAAATTTCCAAAAGGCTTGGAGCAGCATTCAAATGAAATTCTTGAGTTAAAGTAATTAAGATAATACCATTCTCAAACTCAACATGGAGGATCTAGAGTCTAAAAAGCAAGTAGCAATCACTCATGCTAAACACATCAAAGATGTAATCTTTAAAGTTGATAAAGAAGTTGAAGATTACGTGCAATGAATCAACTTGATAAAAGATGAGACTATGTAAAAAGAGATTGCACCACAAATTGTTAAAGAAATATACAACAATGCTAATTAAGGGTTGACTTATGAAGCTTAAAAGTTGATGAGGTAATTAATCTTGGTAAGCCTTGTGGAGGTAAATGAGGCTTGGGCTGCATCTATGAAAACACTGCGCCATCATCCAAAAGAGACCATCTTTTGAAATGAGCAACTACAAGATAACAACATATGCTAGGTAAATCCTCTAAGTTTATTCCTACTTGTCACTTTTGTAGAGTTTAAGAATAGTCTAAATATTTTTTTATGTTAACATTATATATATATATATATATGTATATATATATGTATATGTATGTTTGTATGTGGCACATTCACCACCATTAAATCGTAAGTATAAAAAATAAACAACCCCTAGAAATGTCATGAAATTTTTATTTTAAAACCACTGACTAATACAATCACTTAATAATAGTTTTCATCTCAATGCATATTGAAATTAATTATATTAGTGTATTATATGTAGGTCATTGATTAAGTATAAATGAGTGTTAACTAAGTCAAACAAATAAAAATAAGTAAATATAATGACTAATAACCGAGAAACTAAAATTTATATGTTTGTGTGTACACGTGTATATGTACAAATTAAACTTGTCATTTCTGTCCACACTAATGATCCATGGAATTATGTACACAAACATGTACTTTCTGAAATAAATGACCGCATTCTCTATGTTTTGATTAGAATGCGTGCATATTTGAATGATATTAATATTTATTATATCTTTTTTTTTTTTTGAGAAGTAATAGTATATTAACACAACAAGACCCCATCCGAGGAAGAAGTACAAGGAGAATCAAGAGCTGCAGCATTGAGCAGCCACTCAGGAAAAGGACCTCTCCACACAGTAGAGCTATGGAAACCCAAAGCCCACCTAGCGATACAATGAGCAACCTTGTTACAATCTCTCGAAACAAAAGAAATGGGCTCAATATTATAAGCTTTCATAGCTAATCTGATATCAACAATGATATTTGTTATATCCAGATGAGTTTTGTCAATCCCATTGCAGAGTTGCACTACATTTGAAGCATCCATTTCAAGTTGCAACGGGAGGAAATTATATTGCACTGCAGCCTTCAGACCCTTCAAGACAGCTAAAGCTTCTGCAGAATCAGCTTAAGAAATGTGGTTACTAGACATCCCAGCAGCAAAAACAATTTGTCCCATATGATCTCTCACAACAAAACCAAGACCTGCTTTTTTCTTGCTTCTACACACAGCAGCATCCGAATTGAGTTTGAAGACACCAAAATGAGGGGGAAGCCAACGAGACAAGCCACGAATTCTAGCAGAGGAGTAGTTTAAGGAATGAGCCTGTTCAAACTCTGATATGAACAGCCCAGCACGCAACCAAACATCAGAAAAAGGAGGAACTTTCATACCATGAGAAAGGGCGTTCCGATTATGCCAAGAAAACCAAGCTGCCACCACAAACTGAGCTACCAAATTCTTTTCCAACACACTGAATAAATATGCTAGCCTATCCATAAAATCCAAAAATCTCATATGACGGAACCTAGCATCTTGACGAAGAGGACATGACCCCTAAAACCAGCTAGAAACCTGGCAACTCCATAAAGCATGGTCCACATATTCAAAATGAACACCGCATAAAGGGCACTTACCATCCTCAGAAATCTTTCTGGAAAAAAGAAGCCCTTTTAGTAGGAAGAATATTCTTGGCAGCCTTCCAACAGAAACTCTTGATTTTATTAGGTATAGGGAAAGCCCATAATTTCTTCCACAGAAAAAAAAAGAACCTAAGGAGGAGGAAGCCGAACCTACATCAAGGAGATGAAGAGCAAGCTTGTAAGCACTTTTAATCGAAAATAGCCCATGTTTATCGTAATGCCACATAACTTCATCTCTTGTAGGAATGGAGCTTAGAGGAATACTAAGAATTAACTCAGCCTCTTCCCGACTGAAATACACCCTAACTCGATCCACACACTACGTTCCAGGCTCAGAAAAGAGGAAGGACACAGTAGTTCCAACTGGAAGAAGTAAAGGAGAAGTGATTTTAAAAGTAGATGGTTTAGGCAACCAAGGGTCCTCATAAATGGAAATGGAACTGCCGTCCCCAACCCTCCAACGGATTCCCCGACTAAGAACCTCTCTACCCCAACAGATACTTCTCCAGACCAGAGAAGGGGAACTGCCAACAGAGCATGAAAGAAAAGATGAATATGGGAAGTACTTGGCTTTGAAAACTCTAGCCGCCAAGGAGGAAGGATTGGTGATAAGTCTCCATCCTTGTTTCGCCAACATTGCCTGGTTAAAAGCGATAAAGTCATGAAATCCCATTCCACCCCCTTCTTTTAACTGATACAACTTATTCCAACTTAACCAATGCACTTTTTTGGAGGCAACCGACCCACCCCACCAAAAGTTAGCAATAAGACTTTGGATCTCTCTACAAAGGGAACGGGGGAGTCGAAAACAACCCATAGCGTAGGCCGGGATTGCTTGAATCACCGCTTTGAGCAAAACCTCACGACCTCCTTCAAAAAATAAATAATGCTTCCAACCCTAAAGCTTGTGCCAGACTCTATCTTTTTTTTTTTTTTTTAGTACAATAACCAGACATAGGATAAACCCAAGGGACATCCGGGACCCTAACAACCGAGATATGACACTAGGGTACGGCCCGGGGGGACAACTCCCATATGGGAGGGAACCACCCACACGGAGGTGGGGGAGAGACCCACACTGGGATGGGAGGGCAACCCACACAATTGGTGGGAGACAAGTATATTTATATTTATATTGATATATTATTATTATTAGTATTATTATATTAATATTAGAATATATATATATTTACAACTTGGGGTGTCGACCCCTGCCCCTGGCAAAGGAGGCAGGGGTTTGGTCGCTGGCGCTACCAACGGCGCCAGCGACCAAGTGACTGCTAGACTCTATCTTTGATTCCTGCGAAGAGATGACGTTTATTTTTTGCATTAGAGGCCGGAAGTCCTAGATAGGTCTTGTGACTGGACTCTGAATCCATTTGAAGCATATTCAAAATACTGGACCTCTGATTGTGAGCGACGCAAGGACTGAACGTAGCAGTTGACTTAGACAGATTAACCGACTGACCTGAAGCCTTTTCATAGGTTAGCAAAATAAATTTTAAGAAAGAAGCTTCATTTAGCATGGCTTGAATGAAATTCTTGATAGCATATATATATAATCTTATATTCAATTAGGTTTCAAAGTTCTATATAATTTGATAAGCCTTTTTTTGACGTAATTTAAGAATTGGGAGACGGAAACTCACTTTCTTAATTTAAATTTCATATATAATGTTTTAAAAATATATTGAACTGAAATCTAAGGGGGTAAGTGGCCAACTATTCTCAGTAACTTAATTGATATCACTTTCTTAATTTAATTTTATATATAATGTATTAAAAATATATTGAACTAAAATCTAAGGAGTAGGTGGCTAACTCAATGATACGGTAAGTACATAGCATGCACTTATCAAGAAATATTATATAATAAATATTAAAATCATTCAAATCCGCACATATAAAGATATAAACTAAATTGCATTTAAAAAAAAAATCCCTAATTGATTAGTTGATTGTTTTATTAATAATAAAAGAGAAAAGATAATGTATTAAAGAAGAGAGAGCACCCTGGGTCTGTCTCAGATACAGTTCTTGTACCAAAAAAAAAAAAAAAAGAGCACAAAAAAAAAGACACACATTTGTTTAAGATATATTAATGTAAACATATTTAAAGATATAAGTGCATTTTAACCATCTATCTCATTCAAATCTAAAGGTTAACAATTTGTGTAAGAAATTGTTTAATTTGTAAGGACTGACGATTCTATCTCATATATATATATATATATATATATATATATGTATATATTACTTCTACCAGTGTCTCCTAACTTTAAGAAGTCAGGATAAATTAATCAAATTTAGTCATTACATTATATTTTCTAAAACAAATTATCTCTCATATTTAATTCAAATGCAATTGATGAATTTAATTTATTCGTTTTACCAATAGTGTTTTCTAACTTTAAAAAATCAAGACGAACTAATCAAATTCATTTATTGCATTATATTTTCTAAAACAAATTATCTCTCTTAATTAATTCAAATGCAATGGATGAATTTGATTAATTCGTTTAAACTTTTGAAAGTTAGGATTACCATCAATGCATCATAACTTTAAAAAAGTTAGAATGAACGAATCACATTCATCCATTACATTTGAATTAAATAGAAGAAATAATTTGTTTCATGCGAGAGAATGCAATTGATGAATTTAATTAGTTAATTCTAACTTTTAAAACTTAAAAGACATTGATGGTAAAAACACTATATATATATATATATATATATATAACTTACTGTCATCTTTAGGTGGCACATTAAAAAAGCTAAATAGCTCTTGCCTTCCTATGGGAGTTAATTTGGCATGAAGACATTCCAGCAAAGCTAAAATAGATCTTTCCTCCCTCCAGGATAAGGATGACAATTTGAAACTCGACATAATGAGTCGACACGAATCCGATACGATTACTACGAATTAAGGTTAAGTATAAACGAGTTGGATAAATAGATGAGTCAACCCGCCTAACTCATTTAATAATCATGTCGAGTTCATGTTTCCTTAATCGTGTCATAGGTTAATTCGTTTAACGAGGGTAAAAAGATAATTTTATATTAGAAAGATATTCGTGTAATTTCAGTGATTAGTATATATATCCTTGATCTTTCAAAACCCTACCTAATAACACTTATTCTCCATCCAGCAGCAGCCACCAACACCCACACCACACGACCACACTAGCCACCACGTCTACAATCCACACATCTTCCATCTAGCAGTTACACCTAGAGGACAGTTCATCTTATTGATCTCAATGTCGGTCGCCGCATCATCATCATTATCAGTTCTCTGTCCATCCAACAGTAGCCATACCCATACTGTGTGTTTCGATTCTCCTCCTCTTTACTCTTTCAACTATTTATTTGTTTATTTGTTTGTTATAGATCTGGATGTGTTAGTTCATTTAAGTATTTTTTAATTAACACTCTAGATATTTGGATGCATTTTATTTGGTTTTTGTATTGTGTTTTTATTGAAATGTTAAAGTATGATTTATTTGTTAGATAACTGTTTAATCAAATGCCTTTACGAACATTTTGGGATCATTTGTGGGCCTGTTTGATATGGAAGAGAAAAGAATGAAGTGATGGTTTGTGGTTGAAAACAAAATACCCCTATTTTGTTTTTCATTCTTTTTTGTCTCATTTTACTTGCTTTGTACAGGTTATTTGTTTGGTTGGTGAGCAAATTTATGTGGGGTGTCATTCTTTAGCTATGACATGTGAAAGTTTTGTTATTCAAAGGAAAATAGTGATTGTGAGTTGGTTTGGTTGGCTTTGAATAGTATAGTTTTGACTAGATTTTCTATCTTTTAAGCAAAGAAATTGGATTTTTAATGTGGTCAAATTTGATAAAATTTGTAAAAAAAATAGTGATGTATGAAAGTTTAGTTAAAGAAAATAGCAGTGTGGTTTTGGCTTTGAGCAATGTGGTCAAAGAAATAGGAATTGTTAGCCATGATATGTGAAAGTTTTGTTATTCAGAGGAAAATAGTGATTGTGAGTTGATTTAGTTGGCTTTGAGTAGCGGGGTTTTGATTGGATTTTTTATCTTTTCAGTAAAATAATTGGATTTCTAATGTGGTTAAATTTGATGAAATTTGTAACTCCTATTTACCCTGACTATTATTGGTGTGTAATGGAAAGCATAGAAATATGGATATGTAATTTTTTTTTTTTTTTTTGTCTTGGTTAACTTTTAGTTATTATCTTTGGTAGGTTGTTGTAGTTTGATGGATGCAATTAATAGTTGATGTTGTTTTTCTAATATGAAGAACAATATTTGCGGATATATTTTTAATGTTGTTTTCTTAATATAAATGACTATATTTGTAGATACATTTTTATACTTATCTTTGTAGATGTTTATATTTTTATATTTTAGATTGTATTTGTGGATGATTGAATTTTTAGGTTTTGGATTGTATTTGTAGATTTAAGATGTTATGTGTGTCTCTATTTTAATTTACTTTTTATTAGATTTATATTAAAATTTAAATGTATTAAATATATTTAAATAGGTCATAAACTGTGTTATTAAACGTATCAGTTAAACGAGTTAAT
This sequence comes from Litchi chinensis, assembly GCA_019925255.1. Lineage (NCBI taxonomy): Eukaryota > Viridiplantae > Streptophyta > Magnoliopsida > Sapindales > Sapindaceae > Litchi > Litchi chinensis. Next base: position 26,331,101 of record CM034465.1, on the reverse strand, counting down.
AAATGTGTCAATAAACATATCAATAAACGGTTAATAAATGTGTCAATAAATGAGTTAATAAATATGTGAATAAGAGATCCGTAAATAAACGGACTAACTGTATCATTTTCGTGTTGACATATGCATAATCGTATCATGTTCGTGTTAAAGGAATTCAACTAATTTATTAATCGTATTGTATTTGTATTGTATAAAACATAATAGTATCGTGTTCATATCCAATCAGACCTATCAACTCGCAGTGCCATATCAACTTGGAGTGCCACCTCTACTCCAGGGGCTAATTTGGCGTGAAGACATTCCAGCTTGTGTTGCTTCTTTTAGTTTCTGTTGATACAATTGACTCCTCATAATTTTCTGTTATGTGAAATGATATCCCCACTTTAATATAAAATAATAATAATAATAATAAACAACCAATGTAGTAGTCTTACCTTAATCGATTTAGTGTGAAACTTTCTTTAAAAATAATTATAAAGTAGGATCACCTTCGCCAATAATTCAGTTATGGTGCTTAATATAATTAAAAAATAAATTATTAGGTTATGACTTTTGAGGATGACAACTGTATGACCCCAAACTTTCCAGTTGGTGGGAAGCCCGACGAAAATCAATATCTCAAACCTCAAATCAAAAAAAATGTGAGAGTAGTTTTAAAAAAAAAAAGGTCAAATCAAAACCTCAATCATTTTATTATTGAAAGAACAATATATTATAAAAAATATGTGGGCAGTTTAAAAAGATGACGACATTAAATTATATATAAAGATGAGAAGAACACATTGAGAAGACGTAAGGCAGTCAGCAAGCCACATGTCGCTCTCACACAAACACCTATTATTTATAAAGATGAGAAGAGCACATTGAGAAGACGTAAGGCAGTCAACATCTCTGATGCACAACGCCATATTTAACACCATTTCAGTGTCACCATCAAAGTTTTTTATACTAAATTTTAATTTACTCCCATATATATAATATTAAATTAATATCTTTAAAATATATTTCATATATATAGTTTTTTAATTAATATTAATTAATTTATTTAATATAAAATTTTATTTTTAAATATTTATTTATAATACATTAAAAAATTATTACTATTTAAAATATTATTAAGTTTTTACATTAAAAATATTACCAATTCTTTTAAATAATTATTAAAATAATAAATTTTTATATATATTAAATAATTTAATTCATTTTATATTAATAAATTACTTATAATATATATTAAAAACTTAAAAATTTATTAAAATATATTTAATATTATACTTATTTTAAATATCTCAATAAAATATTTCTAACGATATAAATATTTTGTAATAATTTAATTTTTATTTATAATTATTAATCAAATTATATAAATATATTAAATATGATAAAGAATATAAATAAAATAAAAATTATTGTTGTTATTATAAAAAGTTATTGTTGGAATTTTGAAAAGAAAAGGAGGTGCACATGGGTTCAATATCAAATTTGATGTTGTCATTTGGTTGCTGGCGCCGTTGGTAGCGTCAGCAACCAACCCCTGCCTCCTTTGTCAGGGGCAGGGGTCGACACCAGGCTGTATATATATATATTTTTCTAATATAATATAATATAATAATAATAATAATACTAATATTAATAATATATATATATATACTTGTCTCCCACCAATTGTGTGGGTTGTTCTCCCGTCCTAGTGCGGGTTTCTCCTCCACCTCTGTGTGGGTGGTTCCCTCCCCATTTGGGAGTTGTCCCCCGGGCCGTGCTCCAGTGCTCTACTCGGTTCAAGGTTCCGGATGTTCCCTGGGTTTATCCCAGATGCAGTTCCTGTCTCAAAAAAAAAAAATATATCAAATTTGATGTTGACTATAGTTTGATAATTTAGTATCAAACTATAATAAAAATACCAAATTTTATCTTGATTTTGGTGTATTCGCACCATTTGGTGCCACATTGGACTCCAATTCAGCACTAGATTAGTGTTTTACATTAATTTAGTGCTACGTTGGAAACGATCTCAGCAGCCATTCTCTCTTTTCACAATCTGTCCTTTTTCTCTCTCCATATCTCCAAATACAACTTGATGTTCTTGTCTACTCTCTTTTTGTCCACTTTATAAAAGTAATATGGTGCCAACTGCCATGCAACTGTGTTGGATACAAAAGTTTGTTAAAGTACGTTTGGTTGGTTTTTTTTTTAATATAAATTATTAAGATTGATTCAAGAGATCATCAAAACCAATCAAATACTTAATGATGCAATCCGAAATATTGCTCTCATACGATAAGGATTAGTCCATACGGAGGTATAAAAGTGGAGGGTGTTATTTCTGAATGTAGAAATCACACCCTATAAATCATAGAGCTGAGGCCTGGCTAATGACGTTAACAGTTAAATACTGATAATAAGAGCAGAAAATTATTGATATAAAATTTATAATATGACTTGAATTTTGACCATTAAAATAAATGGAACACTTATATTAAGGTATGATGTGTCATGTAAATAATGTTATATTGCTCAAATAATGATTTATTGAAACAACAAGAATTATATAATAAATTAGTTTGTAACTAGCATATAATTTTTATGAATGAACATCATTCTCTAAACGAATTTTGGATAGTGTAGACGTTATTGGTATTGTTAACCTTCTTTTTGAAATTTCCATATAAATAAGTGATTATTTTATATTTGTTTGAACTACTATAAATTTAAGATTATGATAAGAGAATATAACTTTAATTCATAATTTTTAGAGATTTATCTCCTTATAATCTAGTTTAATCTTTTGACACTTCTTTTTATAAGATAAAACATTCAAAAAAATATAATTTTAAAAAGAAAAAAACCGAAAGACACTTCATTCTATTTCAAAATTATCTTTTTAATTTTTTAGCACTTTATTCTAAAGACACTCCATTTAATAAAAAACTACATTTCTAAAAACACTTCATTTTATTTTAAGATTACTCATTATTATTTTCCAAACTCATACTAAATTATAATGATCTAGCAAACCACTTTTGAATGCTCAAAATAACCTATTTTAGTTAGACGTCATACATATATATGCATTAAGCATGCATGCATTAGCTGTGCCAAATTGCCAACGCAGGTAAGAAGATGTAATATTGGGAAGCCAAGTATCCCACCGTCGAAATCGAATTTCTAGTTTTGGTTGTTATCTGCTTTTGCCTCTATTAATTCAATAATTCTCACATGCATGCTTAATTAAATTTTATTCTCATCTTTACGTGTGTTAAATCTTCTACACAAAAATAATTTGAAGCATATTTTGAACTTATAATGTTTGCTCGCCTGTCAGCTTGTGAATTGTGAACCAAATGAAAAGTTGAAAACAACCCACACATACACACACACACACACACACATATATATATATATATATATATATATATGAGGACCTCACCAAAGAAGAGTTATACTGTCGCTTGGCCGCTGGTGCTATTAGTAGCCACCAGCGGCCCCCATACCTCCCATTATGAGTAGCATGAGTTCAACACCCACCCCAACATCCAAAAATAATTTGTCATAATATTAATAATAGTAATAATAATATATAATAGTATAAATATATTAGTTGTCTCCCATCATTCAGTGTGGGTTGACCTCCTACCCTTATGTAGATCTCTCTCCTATCTTCGTAAGGGTTGATCTATCTCAATTGATAGTCATTTCCTAGACTGTGCCACGGTGTTTTTATCTTAATTGGTCTCGTTAGTCTTTTGATCAATCCCAAATTGAATGAAAAAAAAAAAAACAGAGTTATGCTTACAGCATAATCGTTCATCAAGAAAGCTTCATGGTAAAAAAAATTAAAAGTCCACACTCAATCCGGTCAGCTCAAAGGATCTGCAGCCATGGTCCATGCCCCATGGCTACACCTCTGACAGCGGCTGCCTGACAGGGCTTGTAGCCAGAGCCAAAGCTAGGTTTATTTATTTGTTATAATTTGTGGTGTCTTCAGCAATTTTAATCCAATTTAGTAATTTTAGTGAAGGTTAAAATTGTTATTAACCAAAAAAAAAAAAAAACTTAGTGAAGTGTTAACAAATATTTGTTGGATTGTGATTAGCATCGCTCTAATTTTTATTGATGGGAATGTCCTAAGAAATTTTACACTTGGCCACCTCAATTTTATCAATCAAGGGTTATATTGAAGACACATATGTCAAAAAAAATTGCAAATTAATTATCAATATAAAACAATATTTTTAATTTTTGGTATTATATATATATAAAGTAATTTTCACTTTATTGTGCAGTGAAATTTTAAACTCTAACAGAATATAGGTGGAATTCTAAACTAACAGATTCTAAACTAACAGAATATATAATTTAATTAAATTGGTTTGATTGTGATTTTTAATATCATTGATAATTATATGGTTAATTAATAAATGCACTGAGAAAGTTATATATATATACACACACACTAACCAACTGCAATTTATAATTATAATTATTATATTCTAATAGCATTCACTGAGGTTAGTCCACTGCCCCTTGTGATTTCAAGTCAAAGGTTTTACACCTAAATAAGGTTTTCTCTCACCTTTAAAAAATGTACGGATTGTCCCCCCATATTGTATGAGTTTCCTTCTCATTTATATACAGGTTGCTCTCTTCCATATGAAATTCACTCATTGGATTGTACCATAGAGTCAAACTTTGTTTGATCCTGATTGATTTTTGAGTCTGTCCCAACCATAAAAAAAAAAAATTATTATTATTATAATTATAAATTAGACCTCACGATGAAACTTTTTGGTACGAGTGAGCAAATCAACTTGTGAAATTATTTTAATGGGCTATGATACACGGGTGTTCAAAATATCATTTTATCATCCAGTGTGAGATTTTATTAATCACACATTCAAACTCACGTCTCACCATGGCTGTCTTCTCTATAAAAATAAATTACTTCATTGTTATTAGTTTATGTTAGATTATAATTTTTTGGGGTTTAATATTGTAAATAAGAGTTTAAAAAATGAAGTATGGTTATTTAAATTTTAAAAATTTACATTAATTAACTATCATGGTTTAAAGTCCACATGTGGTGTTAGTACGGCATTAACATTATAAGACGCTTCCTATTTAGTTCATATGGTTGTGTATCTTCCCACTACTAAGATTCAAGTCTCATCCATATTATTACAAGTATATATGAAGAGTTTTTTATTTTTATTATAAAATTATATGTCTTTCAATTACATGGGTTAGATATTTGGAGTAGTAATTGAGCATGTGTGGGGGATTTATTATTATATTGTAAGAATATATGTTTTTTGTTTGTGATGGTAGATATTCGAACTATATAACTAATAATTTATTTCAACCGGTCTAGATAGACATTTGACTTATTTGATATTAATTTTCAAAACAATAATAATAATAATTATTATAAAGCTAAATCCAGATCCAAATTGTGATGAACAATAAATAATTATAATGTTGAATCTGGATCTAAACTCCAAGCAATGCAACATAGTTAAAAAAAGAAATTGATCTAAATTTATTCTAAAGTGTTCAAGTGACTATTGGTTTTTTTTTTATGGATCATAAAATGACGTGATAAATAAGGTGAGAGTAACCCAACAACAAATTTATTAACTATTTAATTTTACAATTAAATCATAATTTCTATTTTTCCTCAAAGAGTTGACATCAAACAAATTAAGTCTATTGGGACCTATAATGATTAATCGCTACAAAAGAGAAAAAACTCGTCACATATACTAGTAAAATATATATGGTAGTCCCTGAATCCCACAATTAATGTGAATAGGGAGATATATAATTACATGATTAAGAAAAGATGCACTAATAATTTACACATCTCTATTACCTCCATAGTTAAAGTTATTAAGATTTTAAAAAATATCAAGTTTTTAATTTTTTTTAGAAAACAGCTCTTTTCATCCCCATCTTTTGTAAAACTCTTTAAAAAAGTCCAAACCAACAATTAATTGATGATCAATGGTGACTTTAGACAAATTTAAATTGTAGTTCAATAATTTAATTTCATGAGCATTCGAGGAAATTAACTGTTGACGTTCGGAAACGGTCAACCAGAGATTCTGGGGCCCAGACGGCGGACTTGGTAATTAAAGGTTCTGGTCGTGATGATGGAAGGATAATAAGTAGGTAATTAATAAAGTTCAAGGTTGGTGGTGATTAATTCAGGTGAAGGAATGTCGGTCTTGGTTGTTGGTCGGATTTAATAAGGTGATCAGTAAGAAATTAAAGAGAAAGAGAGAGAGAAGACACAAGGATTTTTACGTGGTTCGGTGACTGCACCTACATCCACGGTCACTCTGGGGTTATTCCGGCAGAGTGACAATTCTCTAGTGTATTCAGCTTGTTGGTACAGTAAAAATGTCTCCCACCTTTATAGAGGAGGGGGGATGACAATATAAAAATACAAAGAAAGTTACACACGTTACAGTCAACGACTAGTTTTAACTAATCCTAACATTGTCATGCTGCATTAATTGTAAAGGTAATGATGGTTTCCTCCCTGCACAGATCTGCATTTAATATACCTGAAGAGGCTTTTACTTCATTAAATGCTTCTGGGTAATTATGTAAGCAGTTTCCGGCGGGAAATCATGAGGGTTGGTAATTCTGACAACTTGCCATAGACGGTATCCCCTGGGTAAGCCTTCTGGTCAGCCAGGTGATACACACTGGAGGAGAGCTGACATGGCCAAGAGGAAAGGTAAGGCGATCTGGGGGTCCATGCGAGCTCGCGACCTCGCGAGCTCCCCGAGCTGAAGGTACGAGCAGGGGGCATCCTGAGAACTATTGTTGGCTTGCGACCTGGGCGACCTTGTGAGCTGGGCTGGCAGCCACTGGTTCCAGCTTTGAGCCTCCTAGGCCCTTACTTCTATTTAAGTAAATGAGGCCTGAGTTGGGTCATTTGGGCCAATCCAGAAAATGGGTATAACATTAACTTATAAATTCATTATTTTATGAGAGTAATCAGATAATTTATATGTTACTAACAATCATAAAAAGAAAAAATATTTGTTTATATATTATGTTAATGTTAATTGACGGTTTGAATTTTTTTGAAGAGTTTTAGAAAAGTTAGAGATTAAAAGAGCTATTTTCAAAAAAGTATTTAAAAACCTTATATTTTTTAAAATCTTAGGGATTAAAATGAAGTTTATATGTTAAATTATCTTTTTCAAGTGCACACCATGCTTGAACTAGACATGTAGGCCAAGTTGGAGCCGATGGGTCGGTGTCAAAATTAATAAATAATAATAAAACAAGGCAAAATTTGATAAGAGTAAAGATAGGCATATGAATACTAACAAAATGAAAGAATTACTGAAAAGTCTCTAAAAAAATATCTTATTATAAACAAAAATCACTTTTGCTTTTTGTAACAACGACCTCCCTTGTGCTAACAGTTTGACTATAAATGATCGTGAGAGTTAACTATAGTAAAAGTATTTTGGTCAATTTCTCTTATTTTTATTTTTCTTCTAAATATTATATTAATTAATTAATTGTTTGAATATCTATCATCCATATGGACGGTGGAGATCCATATCAAACAATTTAAGATTTTAAAACTTAAAAATATTTAAAAAATTTAATAAAAATAAATTTTAACCCTAATAAATAATTTAAAATTTTTTCAAATGAATCTAAGCCGCCTATCTCAAAGATGGACGGTTAAGATCAATTTAAAAAATTTAAAAAAAATTAAAAAATTTGAAAATGGCAATGAAAACCCATTAACATTACCATCTCCAACATCTGTTGATGAACACCATTAATGGAAATGCTTCAACACAAATAAGGATCCATCATCAATCATCAACAAACAAAAATCACTTTTATGTTCATCCATCATCAACACAAACAAATGGTTCATTAACACAAATAGGAGTCCATCATCATCAATCATCAACATAAACAAAAACCAAATTTCGTCTTCATAAAAAACCATTGCCATCTTCATCAATCAAATACACATACAACAACCCAATCTTAGTGAGAGCAAAGAGAGGGAAGGGAAATGTAGGATACCAGATTAGTAACGGTACAAGATCATCATCAATTTGGTTACTTAACTAAATCTATTCTAAGTTGGAACCATATCGATGTCTGAGTTTCCAGGTGAAAATCCAAACACCTGGTACCCAGACATTTGGGTTTCTAGATCGAAACCCAGACGTCATGGAAACCAAGATCGACATATGGGTTTCAATCTGGAAACCTAGATGCTCGATACCTAGACGTCGATCTGAGCATCCAAGCAACAAACCATCTTGTTGATTGGTGAAAAAGATGAAGAAAAAGAAAAAAAAAGAAGGAGAAGAGAGAGAGAGAGAGAGATGATGAATGGTTAAAGGAAGAGAAAGACAAAAGCTATGAGATCGAGTGTAGTTGGCTTTAATAAATGAAGATCTAATCTAGAAATTTGATTTCAATCCATTTTTTCTTTATTTTTTAAAACATAAATGATTTTTTTTTTTAATTTTAGTTTTCTAAAATTAATAATCACCATCCACAACATGATGGATGGTATAGATCTTGTTATTTATTTATTTATTTTTTTTAAATTTTAATTATTTTATAATTTAAAAATTATTTTTAGAATTTAAGATTTTTTTTAACTAGATCTCAACCGTTTATTTTTTATATAGGTGATTGAGATTTTTTAAAAGATTTATTTTTTCCCCGCGAAAAGAAGGCCACGAGTTGGCTAGTCAGGGTGTTTTCGTCTTTTTATTTTATTTTGTTATTTTTCAATCATTTTAAATGGTCAATGTAATCAATGGTACAGGAAAGGTTAATCTCATAAAAAGTAAATGTGATTTCCGATTATAATAAGTTATATTTCCATATGCTTTTCAGTAATTTTCTCCTAACAAAATGTACAAATTTAGTAAAAAATTCGAATACACTGCAAACTCATACGATCATCTCTCTCTTCCTTTTGGCATCTCTGGAAGAATCCATCAACTTTTATCTCGAAAAACCAGACATTTCTCTTCCTTTTTTTTGGGTTTTCATGTTGTATTACTAACGGAGCTGCGCCTGCGTGTGTTTTAGTATTTTTTTGGGTTTTTGTGTTGTGACTTGTGAGTTTGTGGTGGTTTGGGATGGCGGAGTATAGCTGTTGCGGCTTCGATTTCTTCATATACATATTGATAATAGTGTTGTTGGTGTTGTTTGCTGGGTTCATGTCTGGTCTCACTCTGGGGCTCATGTCTATGAGTCTCGTTGATCTTGAAGTTCTTGCCAAGTCTGGCACTCCCAAGGATAGCAAACATGCTGGTAACTTGTTTTATTATTATTATTATTTTTGGCTGTTTGGTAGCTGAGAAAATTGAAAAGGTTTATGTTTTCGACCCACAAGTTATTTTTGATGGTTGAGACTGATTTATAATTGTTTTGATGATTCTGAATTTAGTTTTGATATGTTTGTTGTTTGGAAGGAAAAGAAGAGTGAGCGAAAATCTTAAGTGGTTTGATGATTCTTTTGGGTTGGTGTTTGTCTAGCTTTGTTTGTTTGTTAGGTTGATGAGAAAATGAGAGAATAGTTGAATGAATGGATAAGGATTTTGGTAATTTTAGAGCCATGTATGTGAAATTTTTAGACTGAGTTGTGTCTGAAAAAAATGTTAGAAAAGAAAAGAGAAATGGATGAATGTTTTGGATGGTTATGTGTTCATTGATTGGGAACTGAATTTTTGATTTTTGTGAGTTGAATGTGTTGTTGTCTACTCTCTGTTTGTTTGATAAAGTTTGCTTCTTTCAAGCTTTGGTTGATATTTGTTGTTGAGAAAGATAGTGGAAGATGTAGAAGAACATGGATAGTGAATGGTTGAAACTTCGTTAAGTGGGAGTGTTGTATTTTTGCAGATTGCCACCTAAAGTGAGACTGATATGATTATATCTGTTGGTTGATGAGTTTTGTTCCACACATGTTGATTCAACATGTAAGAATGTGATTTCTTTGTTTCTTTATCCAGTTTAATTGGAAGATTTATAGTCATTAGTGTTTTGAATTATAGGTATGGATAGCACTTGACATTTTAGAAGACATAAAAGGGGTATTATGATAACGTTTACTGATAACAAATTTCGAATCTCTTTATTACTTTTAGATTTTAGATTTTAATCCCTACTGGGCATGCATTCGTTATCTTTACTTAGTATAATTTAATCCAGCAGTTGTTATGAGGTTAGAAGTAGAAAGTATAGATTAAATATTTAGCAATTTAATCCGGTAGTCATTATGGGGTTAGATTAAATATATAGCAATTTTACCTCTTATATTTTATCTTGGCCTGCCAATACCTACTCTGTATGTGTGATATGTTTTACTGGTAGTTTTATGTTATGATTACATATTTGTTACACTGAAAGTATGTGGTTTCTTGTAACAGCGAAGATACTGCCTGTTGTCAAAAAGCAGCATTTGTTGCTATGTACCCTACTTATTTGTAATGCTGCTGCCATGGAGGTAGATATTAGGATGTTGTGAAATAAGCTATTCAATTAGATGCACTGAAAACTAATGTATGTATGAAATGACCGTTAACTTTTCCATTTTTCAGGCACTTCCCATCTTTCTTGACAGTTTGGTTTCAGCTTGGGGAGCTATATTGATTTAGGTTACATTGATTCTTCTGTTTGGTGAGGTGAGGGAGCCAGCCTAAAATGCATTTTCATTTGTTTGGATCTGTGCAATTTGGACATGTACCCAGGCATATGGTAAAAGCGAAGTTTATGAATCTTATTTTATTTGGTATATGTGCATGTTTATAATAGACTATATCTTTAGGCTGAGCAGCTTTTTGTGAATCGTACCACCAAATAATGGATTTGAGTTCTTGCAACACTGCTGTGTATGGTTGACAGTGGAATATTTTTCGTCTTATCCTCATATAAAAACATGTGGAAGACCTTCACTGCCTGGCAATTTGATACAACCACATTTATATTAAAGCTTTCAAGCAACATGGTCCATGTGCATGCTCTAATTGCTATTTATGAGCTACTTGTGTGTACAGATCATTCCACAAGCTGTTTGTTCCCGATATGGTTTGGCAATTGGTGCAACTGTGGCCCCAGTTGTCCGTGTTCTGGTTTGGATATGCTTTCCTGTTGCTTTCCCAATAAGCAAGGTAATTATGTTGGGTTAAAACAATCCCAATTTTACTGCATTAGTCAAATAAAGTTATTGTTAGTTTATCATACAGTTCAGTTTTCATTTTATTTTTGGTGATTACACAGCTATTGGACTCTCTGTTGGGCCATGGACATGTAGCACTCTTTCGCAGAGCTGAGTTGAAAACATTGGTAGATATGCATGGAAATGAGGTGCGTTTAATAACTTTTTAGTGTTCCAAATTGCAATGCAATGATTCTCAAAGAAAAAAAATTGCAACGCAATGCTTCCTTTTTTTTTTCTTTGGTATTTATATGTGTTAATGGATTATAAGTAATTTGATGTCATTTTCGGAACCTCTTTTTCTTTTTCTGTTAAAAACTTGACATACAACTAAAAATATACTGCAAACTTAGTTTCTGTAATTTTCAAAATGTTAATTAGTTTTTCGATGTTTAATTCATGGCATGGATACCAGACATCTCTGTTCTGGTCCTCTTGCTTTCTACTGTCGTGTACTGTTAATCTATAATAAAACTGTGATTTAATTAGGCTGGAAAAGGAGGAGAGCTGACACATGATGAAACAACCATTATTGCCGGAGCTCTTGAGCTCTCTGAGAAAACAGCTAGTGATGCAATGACTCCTATATCAGACATTTTTTCTATTGATATTAATGCCAGGCTTGACAAGTAAGATGATTTAAGGAGTATTATACTGAAAATCACTTGTGCCAGTTATATACTGATCATTTTAAATAGCAAGCACTTCTCTTGGACAGGAATTTGATGGATCTAATATTGGAGAAAGGACATAGCAGAGTGCCAGTTTATTATGAGGAGCCTACAAACATTATTGGACTTGTTCTGGTAATCTTATTATCAAATTTGTTAATACTCATTAAATATCAAGCAGTTTTGGTGTGCATTTTATGTGAAGGAGTATAGTATGACTTGTTTGGTGTGTTTATTTTGGAATCTATTTGTTAGCTTTTAGTTATGTAGCCCTTCTTTATTCGCCCTGAAGTGCCTCCTGTGACTCTATTTAGTATCATATTGGCATAATGCAGATGGTCTATTTTGGCTCAGATGTGAACTGACTGAAATGTCTTCGGACGCGGTAGATGTAGCCTTACCTGTAACTTTCTGAAAAAATTAAGAACATTTATACCGGTTAGGCTATAGACTTATAATTTTGAATTAAATTTGTGACTTTAGCAGTTATTCATTAATTTCTTCTCAATCCAAAGTGGGTAGAGCAAATAAATTGAAAGGTAGATGACAACCCTTAAATTTAGATGAAATAAATGGAAGGTTGTTGAAGTCACAAATTTAAATCAGCTTGAGTAAACTTTGGCATGCTTGATTGATTATGTTACATTTGCTTAATATGATTGGCATTTAAAAAATTGTTAGGGATGAGGGATCTGACGTCTAACTGCTTGATCAAATTAAACTTTTTTACGTGCTTGGATTTCTTTCTCATGTTTCCTAATTTCTCTACTGTCCTACTCTTATGATGGGGTTGTGGCTGCGATTTCCAGTGCATGTTGTGTGATCTTTTGATTTATGTGCATCTGAATATTAGGCTTGTGGAAAGCACATATTCTAAATACTTTGCTCAACCTAGCCCATTTTAAGCCATAACTTAATCGTGTTGTGTATCTAACCAGCCCATCAATTTCTTATTATTTGAGTGTGAGCAATCAACTTATGCATCCTAAAGCCTAACAGTGACATTATGGTGATTACTAGAAGGAAGTCTTTGTGCCACAATTTTAGCGTTTGAGAATGAAGAATAATGTATATTTACATGACTGAGTTTCAAACCATTATTATAAAATGTGTAGTCATAAAGTTTTTGAGATTTCAAGGCATAGCATTATTGCATTAAAAGACGTTTTGAACTTCCCATTTCAGATAGAGGAAATTAAAAATTATTCTTGTAGTTGCCTTACTGGACTGATTCAACATCTATTTTACAGTAAATTTCATTTCTATCATTAATAAATAACAATTTTGTCTGTCATTAATAAATAACAATTTTCACATATAGGCTTTTATTGTGTGCTTGACTAGTAGTAAAACCTGGTCATCTTTTTTCGTTCTTTTCTTTAATTTATGCAGAGGAGAAGAACAAACTGAAGTGCCTTTTAGTTCCTTTCCTTGAATGTAAAGTGTTTCTTGAACAATATTATGAATAGAAATTATTTCCGAAAAATAAAATATCTGTTAGGTAAAACTTCAATGTTTGTAACATTGTTTAAATGCTTTTTAATATATGATTGGGTTATTTAGAAATTGGATTTATCATGATTGGTGCAGTGAGATATTATCGAGTTTGTTTAGTATGGTGAAATATATGGTAACATAATAATTTTACACAATTTGATGCAGTCTTGCATACGAGTTGACAGTAGAAGTTGAGCTTCATTGTTCACAACCACTCTGTTAGTCATGGAATAAATAGATTGTATTTGTTGTCATCATTGCTAAGGAGCATCTGAGTATGAATTTAGGATTAAAGTGTTGGCACTGAAAATTAAATGTGTCATTGGCTATCACTTACCATGATCTGTTATTTTATTTGTTATATATTATAATAGTATTTATTAATTTAGTGAATGTATTGAGATACTGTTTTATTTATAAAATGTATTTCTTTTGAGTAATTTTCTTATAGAAAATAATCATCATATGCAAGGTTCGTAAATACGTGGTATGGTACGGTACGGGCACCCTAAAATGGTACGGTACGGTACGGCCGGTACGCATTATACGGGCATATTATACGGCAGATGGTTAAAAAAATAAAAAAATAAAAAACAGTAGGAAATATCATGAATTAATAGAACAACAATGTATTTAAATATCAAATCAAACCAAAAATAACACATAAGTCATAAAAACCAAAGGTGAACCATAATGTATTGCTCGTACATAGTAACAAACTAATAATACCAAACCAAAAACAACACAAAAGTCATAAAAACAAAAGATGATCTAATCATCTGATTCTGGTAGAGTCTCTGGTCGAAAATTAGTATTGAAATGGAAACGATATGTGTCATGATTGTCATCTTCTCCATCATCATCATCATCACAATCATTCTCCTCCTCATTAGGGATGTCATCATACTCCAGTTCATCATCTACTGATTGAACACCCTTTCCTTTCCCTACGCCAAAAGAATTTAAAGTAATATAATTAAAAATTTCTATGTATATTCAAGTTACTCCATTCACTTAATGATAAACTTACGTGTATCTCTAATCCTCTTTCGTTGTTGTGACCTACTTCCACTCGGTTCCACAACATCTTCTCCTGTGAGCCACTCATTATCGGAAGGCAAGTCAGCAGAAACTAAGGGATCAACATCATCAGGTAAACATTTGAGCTTCTCAAATTTCTGTCGCAATTTTCTATTGTACATTATATATACCAATGAGTTCAATTTCTCCGTAGCCAACCGATTTCTTCTCTTGGTATGAATCTACAATAATTAATAATGAAAAAATAAGTATCAATGAAAAAAATAATTTTATGGTATATTCTAATTAAACTCATACCATATTAAATGCACTCCAATTTCGCTTACAAGGGGAAGATGAGCAAGTAAGACTTAAAATCTTTATTGTAAAAGATCTTAACTCTGGGGTGCTATCTCCAAATTGCATCCACCATTCAACTACAATGTAGAATCCCTTTAGTAAGAAAACACAAATGATTGAATTACACCTAAAAGAAAATTCCAAATATCAGGAGTACGTTTCGTGATAGAATTTTTGGCTTGTGATATGCCAAACATCCCCCTTGCTTGCTTGAAATCTTCAAGCTGCAAATCAGCCTTCTCTCGTTCTCTATCATCTGCAATAAGCCTATCCATGCATTTATACAACCCCCACTTAATCTCATGATCGGCCATTTCTTGTGAATATTGATATTGAGGATTTAGAAAGTAGGCAGCTGCATGTAAATGACGGTGCATCTGAAATTCCCATTTCTCATCAATTATATTCCAAATCTCACTATAAGCTGCAACATCACCACCTAAGTTTTTGGCTATCTCCTCTTTAGCTGTATCCATTGCTCCATAAATAAATCCCATTGCAGGCATTTTTTCTGAATCCGCTATCCTCAACACATGAACGAGAGGTCTAGTTGTTTTCAATGCATACGAGATACCTTCCCAGAAAGTCAAATCTGTCAATATGATTTTCTTGACTTCCTTCCCCTCTGCCTTCTTTGCATATGAACATCCCTCCCACTCCACTGAAGTAAACATATGTTGCAAAGGTTGCCGCAGTTCAGATATACCTTGTAATGTCAAATATGCAGTAGCAAACCTTGTAGGAGCAGGTCGAACTAATTCTTTGTTTGTAAATTTTCTCATCAATGCCAACACCCATCCATGATTGTAAATGAAATTAGTCACCTATTATAGGACATAAATTTTTTAATTAAAATATGAGTTAAGATAAAAAAGTATAGAAAGAAATATTAATACTATAACTATTAGAGTACCTTCTTCGCTTTTCTTAATGCATTTCTGTGTTAGGGTAATTCTCCAAGTTTTTCAAGCATTAAATCTATACAGTGAGCTGCACATGGCGTCCACCATAATCGTTTTCTCTTTTCCATCAACATTTCCCCAGCCTTTTTATAATTGGAGGCATTATCTGTCACTACCTGAACAACAATATCCTCTCCAATTTCTTCAACCACATCATCAAGTAAACGAAACAACAACACCGCATCCTTCACTGCATCACTAACATCAATTGAACGTAGGAAAACTGTGCCATATGGATTGTTTACAAGAAAATTAATCAATTGTCTACCCCTCATATCTTTCCACCCATCTGACAATATCGACACTCCTGTTTTCACCCATGTCTTCTTCACTTAAGCTACAATGGTTTCAGTGTTTTGTTCCTCTCTACTCAATATAGAAGTCCTCAACTCATAGCTATTTGGTGGTTTCAAACCTATCCCATAGCGCCCAATTGCCCGAGTCATTGCCACAAAAGATGGACTATCAGCAACATTAAATGCGATGCCATTTTCAAAAAAGAATCGTCCTATCTCATCGCATGTTCGATCACGTAACTCCTTATCAGTTCCTCCCTTTCTAGTTCTCCCTAACTCTTCAATTTGATCATCTTCTACACTATTTAGAAACCTATCCATAGGTCCCCTAATCCCTCTTTGACTTTCGGTCACACTACCACTACCCGACCCATCCGTAGACTTCGACCGACTATTCAATGTCACACATTTGTCAATTCTTTCTTCCCTAATTAACTGATTATATCTCTTAACTTTCTCTGAATTCTCCATATAACTTTTAATGTCATCCCTAATGTCCGGCGGAACACTAATACACGGAGCAATATTTCCTTTAATACCCGCAAGGTGCTCTTTCATCCGATATATTCCTCCCCTCATTATTTTATCACATAAAGTGCACCTCATATATTTTTTTTCCATCTATCTCAATCTCAACCCCATACTTCCATGCCGGATCCTTTTTACTACTTGCCATCACAATTTATAATCTACAAATCACAACCAAAGTCACAACCACAAATCACAATTACAACCGGTTTACAAATCACCACCACATTCACAAATCACAACCATAAATCACACACAACTAATTCATAAATCACAACCACAACTGAAAATGTTCAAAGAGAGAGTCTGAGAGTAAGAGAACAATTCAAGAGACAAAAAAAAATACCACTGGAAAAGAGAGGAGACAGTCGGGTGCGTCGCCGGAAATGGATGATTTCGGCGCCGGAAATGGACGATTTCGGCGTCGGAAATGAGAGCTTTTTTGGCGTCGGTGAAGACAGAGGTGGGGAGGGACGGACTGTTGTCGAAAATGGTGGTGTTTGCGCCAGAAATGGTGGTGTTTGCGCCGAAACGGTGGTTGTTGTGTTGAAATCGGTGGTGTTTGCGCCGGAAATGGTGGTGTTTGCGCCGAAACAGTGGTTGTTGCGTCGAAAACGGTGGTTCTTGTGCTGGAAAGGGTGGATCTTGCGCCGGAAAGGGTGGTTCTTGTGCCGGAAATGGTGGTTTCTCGCGCCGGTGAACTGGGTGTGGGTGGGAGGCGGCGGATCGGGCAGAAATGGAGGAAAATAGGGTAAACAGTCTTATATACCCCCTCCGATCTGACGATTTTGCCCCTCTGCTACAGATACGGCCATATATTGCAATATACGGCCGTATCTGTACGGTACGGCCGTATACGGCCGTACCGGTGCGCAAAAAACGGGAAAGAACAGATACGGGCGAGATACGCCCGTATCTGTTCGTTCGTGACCCGATACGGCCGTATCGCCGTATATACGGCCTGATACGGCCGTATTTACAAACACTGATCATATGTAATTTAGTCTGTTAAGTTCTAAATGCTAGTTTGAAATAAAAAAAGTTCTAAATGCTAATGCATATTTACCAGTCAAGTTTCCTTTCAACGGCAATTCTTTTTACTTGTGTTCATGTCATGAATTAACTGCCACATGTAATTTTACATGCTTTTCTCTCTTAAACATTCATATTTATATCCTTCTTAGGTCAAAAATTTATTAACTATCCACCCTGAAGATGAAGTTCCTGTGAAGAATGTCACAATACGTAGGATTCCAAGGTATCTTATATTGCTTCAAGTATTGTTCTAGGATATACTCTTAGCAATGTTTGACTCATTATTATAACATCCTATATTTGTTTGAATTTTAGGATTCAAGAAACTTTGCCATTATATGACATACTGAATGAGTTTCAGAAAGGTCACAGCCATATGGCTGTTATTGTGAGGTGTTGCAACAAGACCGCAGAACAGCAGCCTCCTAGTAACCCTGCTAGCAACCACCTGACCAACTCTACTGACAGTAAGTAGTGTCATATAATTCTGTAGTCAAGAAAATTTCTCAATTAGGAGACGTCAACTGTCCCTCAAAAATCTACTTATGATTACTTTCTCTATGTTTTTTGTTCTTGTGCTGTTCACAATTGTGCTCTCTCAACATAGATTATGGAAGAGGTGTGAAGATTGACATTGATGGTGAAAAGCCTCTACAAGAAAAGATCTTAAAGAGCAAAAGATCACTGCAGAAGTGGAAGAGTTTTCCCAACAACAGCTCAAACAATTTATACAGGAGCAGTTCTAGGGGTAAGAAGTGGACAAAGGACATGTACTCAGACATTTTAAAGATAGATGGCAATCCACTTCCAAAGCTCCCTGAAGAAGAAGAAGCTGTTGGTATAATTACAATGGAAGATGTCATTGAAGAGCTGTTACAGGTACGGAATATAATTTTTGGCAACATTTTTTACTTCATTTTCGTCTATGAAACCACAATAATTGCCTTGTATATTAACCTTAATTTGCATGTAGGAGGAGATCTTTGATGAGACGGATCATCATTTTGAGGACTCATGACACGTGCCTTGCTGATAAATGTACTGCACTACGTAGGATCGTGAGAAATTTATTGAATTTGTTGGGCAAGTTAGTATCAGTATAGGTAGTCGGACTTAAATGAAGCTATTATAGAGTAATGAGACAATATGTGTAGTGGTTGTATTACAAATGTAAACGGACGGTTGAGAAATGATAAAAGAACAGTTGGGAAATGTAATATTTGTTGTCGGTACTTGTTTTGAGAGAGCTTTGTAAGTAGAACAGTTGGAATGCAAGTGACGGTTTTTTCACTCAAGATGTTGGTTATTAGATGTAAGTTTTTCGGACAAACCTTGAAATTACATTTTATAAATCAAATTGTGGGACAAATTTGTCTGTAATGCTGTATGGTTTCTTTGTTGGAATTGCTAAGTGCCTTCGTTTTCTTCTCTACACAATAATATGAACAGCTTTAGATATAGCTATAAATTATAATATAAATTGAGCACAGTATGTCCAGTGGGGCCTATAAATATCTGTGAGCTGCTAGTTTCAGAATCCTTCGAAGTCATCTACAGTTACCAAATGACTCATGGTTAGAGATGACTGTTTAAAGTAGAAGGTTAAGTGACATTTTGTAGATCCCATCCTAGCTCGTGTGTGGCTATCCACTACCCGCTTGCCCTAACGTTTGGGGTTTAAATTTCACCGATTATAGTTTAAAAGCATGCAGCGTAAGTATGTTATTCGTAACTGTGGGAATTGGTACCATTCGTTATAGTTGTAGGTCTTCGAATCATAAAAATAATGATTAATCTTAATAGAATCCATTTGGTATCAACTGTCAAAAAAAGAAAGTGTAGTTTACTCTAAAATTAATCATGCATGTGGAAAATATTATCACATCCTATCAAAATCAAGAAATTTATCTTTACACTACTTCATTAACCAAAAAAAAAAAAAAAAAGAAAAGAAATTCATCTTTACACGGTCGAATATCAGTAGAAGAGCAATATAATTAGCACTATAAACTACCTCTCGGATGATACCGCTGCATAAAGGAAACAATGAAAGAAAAAAGATCGAAAAATTGTTGAAACGTGAACTCTAGCAGCATGAAGTACTGTTTTCATTAGTGAGTCTTAAAAAGTTTCTAAACTACACAGATTGTTTTCACCATTGACAATCTTAAAAAATTAAGTGTTTCAACTTCATAAAGCTATTTACTAAGTTATAATCTACAGCTAATATACCGATAAAAAAATCTGGACTCTCGAGAACAAGTTTCTGCACTTTGATAAGCACTAACCATAATTTCTTCACGAAGATTCACATAGAGCACAAATCAACTTCCGAAATGAGACCAAGCCCATTTCTATGGACGTGGATGGCAAAGCAAAATAATTAAAAGCTCAAATGTGTCAATCGCCTTGATCACTACAGATGGAACCTCAAGTTCCAGGTATTTTGCTGTTGAACAAGTCTGGCTCATGCTTCAGAATCAACTGATATTAGAGCATCAGAGGACAATATATTAATAGATGTTGATTATACACTAAAGAGCTCCTACAATGGTCAACTTTAATTCTTAGGAGACGAGCTCAAATATAGAAAATACATCTTTATACAAACAGGAATTGTCATTACAAATCTAAACAAAATACATGTGGATCTCAGCACCCAAACAACAATCCAATACCAACTAGCCATTACTTGTGATGTTTACTTCCTATTTCCTCCCTCTTCTTCTTCCTGTGAGATTTTTCTTTCGATTTATGCTTCCTCGAGTGTCTCTTGTTTGAGCTACCTGAGCGTTCCTTCTTCCTTTTCTTTCGTCTATCCTCATCAAGCTCTTCATCAGAAGATTCACAAGATTTAAGTGAAGGAGGCTTCTCTGGACCAAAAACACTACGTTGTCTCACATCAGACCTAACTGAAAACTTCTCATTGGAGTCTGGAGAACATGGAAGGTATGGCCCTGTTTCATCCATTCTTGAACCGACAGCACCTCGGCCACGTTTAACCCTGCCAAGCAAAAACATTGATGTCAAACAGTCCTGATTGCACCTAGGGTACATTAACACCTTAAAGTTAAGTTGATATGCATTCATGATTTATCACTCATTTTTGAAATATTCTTATGTGAGCAGCATTTGAATCAAAACCACTTATAAAATCTAAGCAACTCATTTACTTTGCTTTTTATTACTACTAGTCTACTATTTAAATCCAGTGGGTGTCTAACAGACCAGATTGCATCCGATCCAATCTACTTCGGTATGGTCTCAATTCAATCTAAAAATATAAAGGTTTGGTCCAATTCCAATCCCCATATAAAATGAATAAAAGTATGAAAAATATTTGAGATAACACAAACAATTTGTATTTATTATCATAGTACATAATATAAGGCATATACCAAACTCCCATACACAAAGAATACCATGCGATGGTGTTTCTTTACATAACCAATGTGGGATGTTGGAAGACAACACTCCTGTTCAGATGTCCACTAGATTTTCCTAGCAAAATTCAAACGTGATTAAACAGTGAACAGCCAAAAGTATTGTAATTACATGGATGACCACCACCTTAAATTGATTATGTAAAGAAAGTTAAAAATGACCTTGCTGTTGCTATATAAGGGAGTTCAATGTGCATTGTATGATAACTTATGCTTCAACAGTGAATTACGGATTGTTTTCTTCTTCACTCAAATCTCTCTAAATTTTTTTATACTTCTATTTATTTAATTTTATAACAAACGAAATTTTAGAACTTAAAATTTGGATCCAGTATAATTTGGTGAAAACAATAACTTTTCTTTTTTAAAAAAAAAAAACAGTAAGAATATTGCTAGCATCTTATAAAGACAAAGGCTTGGACTGAATCAGGTTGAATCATTTTCCTTTCGATCCAGTTGTAACCAAATATTAGAAATAAAATGGACCATTTGAAAAACATTTAAGTCACTGTCCAATCCAATTACTATTTATGCTAAAAAACAAACTGAATATATCTAAAAAATCATATTTTCTCAGACAATGTCAATCTGATCCAGATTGACACCCCTAATCAAATTTGTTAAGGTTTATCTAACTAAATTGCCTACCACATATAGGAAAATTCATCAGATATCCTTTGTTTTAAAGATGTTAAAATCTCAAACAAGAGGTAGTCAAGCTTAACACAAAACATTTTATAATTTTTTATGCCTAAAACAAGATATGTCATGCCCTATACAGGCAGAGCCTACCTCCTTTTTAACTAGAAAGGTCTCCTTTACAACTCATAAGGCCAAGATGAATTATTAGACTGCCACACTACTAAAGAAAATAATTACAAGCAACAAACAACTTTCGAAAAAAACTGTAAATAAGCTTTGATAAGAATTACTGACAAAAGTTAGAAAGATTCTTTTTATTAGGGACCACATGTCCTATCTATATGGAGAATTAAACAATAGATTCGATCTGTCCCGTATCTTCAAGGATTAGCATTAAATCTTCACATGGATCTTGGTCATATCTTGCCAAACAAGGCTTCATGACTGAAATACCCAAGTCATCTGACTTATTGGATTCGCTGCAACGGGCAATCTTACTTTAAATGTTTGAAAGACCCATGTCATCCATTTGAAGATTTAATGCTAAGATAAGGACAGATCGACTCCATTATCTTATTCTCCAAATAAATAGTGCACGTGGTCCCTTTTTGTCAATATCTTAACATTATTAAGGCTTATCTGCAGTCTTAACTTTTTCAAAATTTGTTTGTATCTTGTAATTATTTTTCTGAGTAGGATGCCAATTGTCATAATTCATCTTTATCCGTCTAGTTGTATAGGAGATATGCTTTGCCTATATAAAGCATGACTCTTTTTTGTGTTAGGCATATCGAAAAATTTAAAGTGTTTTGAAGTTTAAGGTCTGGCACTAATTCTTTTGTTGAGATGATGGACAATATTGTTTTCAAAATTCATAAACTATTAGGCTAACTTTTTTTTTTGCCTTTTGGTGATGAGATAGAAATACAAAAGTTAGGTGTTTTGTTTTCTATTTGAAATACAAATTCATTTTGTTAATCCAAATTAAACTAGTTTTTATTTTTATTTGTTTCTTAATTTGCTCAATAATTACTTCAAAACAAATTGCCAACTTACTTTTTACATTGTATGCTAGTTTAGAAATATTATTTATTCTCAAATCAAGGAAATATCTTTCCATATACACCTTCTTGCATCAGCATTTAATAAGGCTTTGAGAGTCCTATGCACACAGTCAAGTTTAACATATAAATATTAGATAATGCTTCCACTAGTAAGAGTTTAACATATAAAAGATTTATTATCTTCTTCCAAATGGTAACAAGGTAAAGACAATGACAAACAAAGTATTCATTTTTCAATGTTTGACGATATTGAAGGTGTATAAGTAATCATAGATATAAACAATTTTTTTATTATGATAGAATGAAAGAAAAGTGAATTGAATTTCATTCACTAACATCTATGCACAAATTTTACATTATTACCATAAACTGTTTTAATTGGATAGAATTACTTTAAGGAAATTAAAATGGATAAAATTGGATGAGACTAAATTAATATTTCATATATATTTAGGAATAAATAGCACCAAGTGTGTCCTCAATCTTGGATAGATGAACAAAATGAGTGAGAACTTGTAGAAAGTCCTATGATTGAGGAAGTTATTATAGAAAATCTTCATCATTGACAGATTGTGTGCCTATGATTAGGAGACAAATTGTATGACCATAATTAGGAGATTTATTTCCTTTTATTGTATGACCATGATTAGGAGATTTATTTCCTTCTTTTGTTCTATAGTGTAGCTATAAAGTAGAACTATAACATGTACAAAAACATAACCTTGAATAATATACAAAAATAGTGTTTATTCACAGAACTACTAACCTTGAGTGTAGAAATTCTTCAATCTCTTCATCTCTTAAACCTTCATCTTCCCTTGAATAGCTACTTTCATGTACTCTCTTGCTTGATGAGCATGAGGCAGTAGCACTGTCAATATCCAACCCATGCCTCTTACTAAAGCTTCTAAACGAGTTACCAGCATCCCTATGCCTCCTGTGGCTGTTTTCATCCCTTGATCTTCCTTTAAGCCTATCACTCAGCTCCAGCTCTTTTTGCCGCACCCTCCACATCTCATTCACTTCCTCAGATCGATTAGCTGGGGAAAATATTAAATCAATCCAAAGAGAACGTAAGAAGAAAGTAAAATGCGTATGTAAAAGCAACACAGTCTTCAGCAAAAGTATATAAAAATATCATCCATGAACATTATTGAATTGGGGGCGACATGGGTCTATAATTCCCCTAGCAAAAGACACCACAGGACGTCAAAGAAACCAAATTTCCTTAATTATTATAAATCCTCATTAGACAGAATAAACTCTTTTCATCCCCATAGGTGTCACAAATCACAAAACCCCTAGGAACCAGTATGGACGATGTGGAAATCTAATACTATGAACCAGTATGAACAAAGACCGAACTTTTTGTACACTTAAATATGTCCAAGAACCTAATCAACCTGAATTTAATGGTTTCCCCATTGTTTTTAATTTTTTTCCAAAGGAAAGCCACCTACAATAAACATCCTTAAACTCACTAAAAACCTTACCCCCAAGGCATGAAGTGAGTTAATTACATGAAAACGTACATATGGAAAAAGGCAATTACACTTCCCATGCAAAAAATTGTTGTACTTAAAAAAAATGGGAATGCAGAATAAAACAAAATGATATGCAAGCGCTGATATTAAAAAGTACAAGAGTTTACCTTGTTGTACACCAAGAACAGTTGCAGTAAGGAACCGTGAATTTGGCCGACCCCTCACTTTAGGCTGCTGAAGGTAAGCATGCACACCTTCCATCTCAGCTTGTCGCCGTAATTCTGCTGCTTCCTTCAAAAGGATTGCAGCAATTCTGTTCTCAGTTTCCAGATCCATCTAAACCTGCGAAGTAAGTCCCAAAAGCATATCAAGTGAAAAGTTCACAAATTGAAAACTGTAAATCAACGACGTGGGACAAAATTCCTAAAAAATAAACCCGCAGTCCACTAAAGGGACCTCAAACTCTAAAGAATGAATGCCCATATATACAAAACAGCAAAGGAAATTACCTTCCTAAATTCTAAACACAAATACAAATGTTATCCATGTATATGAATATGACAAATATGAAAGCAATGTGAACAACATATTCAAGTTCCAAATTCTCGAATCACAAGTGAAATGATATCTATAAGAGATACTTCACAGCAACACAACCAATCAAAGCCATTGCAGACAGTCTAACAAAAAAGAACAATAACAATCTAATTAGACAATTAAACTTGAAAGTTAATAACCCGATTGACCACAAACTTTCAAACGAACCAACAGCAAGAAGAAATCAATCAGCAATAAAAAAAAAAAAAAAGACATTTTATGCGCAAGAACAATAAAAATTTCAAATCCTAATTTTCTACGAAATTAGATAATCATCTAGTTGACCGACCAGATAATGAAACTTACCGGATAGATCAATGAGAGAAGCAATTGATGAAGGAGAAAGACAAATCCAACCAAAAATAAGCTGTTTTGAGTCGAATTGACGAAATCACCTAACACATTTAAACAATTCAGTCAAATACCAATCCTATCACATAAGCTCTTCACAATTTGATTAAATAAACAATACCCACTTCATTAACTAGACCAAAACCAAAAAATTAAAAACAACAAAAATGGGTGTGGTGAAATAATGAATACATATTCAAGCAGCAACCATGACAAGGTCTAGACAAAGTAAAATACTCGCAACCAACCATATTTACAGAGCAAGAATATAACTTTATATTAATATAAATATATTCAAGAAAACATATATATTCAGATAATTCAACCGTTTTTCCAATCACTTGTTCAATATAGCAACATCAAAATTATGACAATTAGAGTGCAGCAGATTCAACAACATTATCCCTCACAAAAACATCAAAGTTCAAAATACCATATCATTCAACTGGAAACGAAATATCGCAAACTAAAAACAATTAAAAGAAAGAGTACCTCGTGATGATCCGACTCGGCTCTTCAGATCCTATCGAAACAAGAATGCATGAGAGAAGAATCAGCGGGACAGGGCGACGACGACGACGACGACGTCGTTTTGCGTCTGATTGGGCGATTGCCGGCGTTTTCCACAGAACCCTGGAGTTTGGGTAACAATTGGGGTGAATTGGCTTCAATAAACTTTATAATTTTTGGGAATCAACGAACTCTCCTTCTCATAGATGGCAATTGACTGTAGTAGCCTTGGGCCTCGTTTGTTTCCCAATTGAGTTCGGATTAATTTGTATCTAAAGTCATATTTAGTGTAGCTAAATGAGTTTTCACTAATTTAACCCTTCATTATTTTATCATACGACAAAACTCTAACCCGCTGAACACACTGGTTAAAAAAATAAGAAAAAACATTTTCTTCACTAGACCCATTGCCATCACACACACAAAAACTCATCACCTGAACCAACAAAATAAAAAATTAATGAGAAATTAACATGTTATGATTTTATAAATCAAAATATAAAACAATTAAAATCGATTTCATCAGACCTTGTTCTTCTGTTAGATATTATAATAATAATTTGATTATTTTATTAATTCGATAAAATTATTTATTAATAATAATCATTGAATGTTTTTTAATAATTATATTTATTACTAATTCAATAATTATTATTGGTAATAACTTTTTCCACCGTTACCATAATTGAAGCTGAGACGGGAAAAAAAAAAATGAAAACGAAAAACATGTCCTTCGGAGTTAAAAAGAAACTACTAATCAATTCTTCAATTTTAAAACCAATCATCCGGCGTGTGATCACCAAGTGAACATAGGGACGAACTCATTTAACCTGACGTGTCAATACCTTACTGGACCACAAAATGACTACTGATATTTAGGGTTTTAGGTCAGCCGGTTCATATAACTCACTCACAGATACGCCGACCGTACAGCGAAGCAGCTTTCGAGTGGTCCGCCGAAAGAAAGTCCATCAAGAAAACATGTCGATAACCCAATCTCTCTCTGCTTCGATGATCTCTTCATCTTCTTCTGCTTTTCTAGCCCCGACCAATCTAAATTCCAGGTAATGTATCTCCATTTGGTTGCCGAGACAATAAAATGATTTTTCACGTTTTTCCTTGGCTTCTTTGTGGTTTCAATTGATTTTTACCTCTCAAACATTGCAGGCCACAGAGTGTTTCGCTTCAAGCGAGAAGAGTTGGCGCCTGCAAGTGCGTTGCAATGCCTCAAGAAGAGAAAACTGGTATTTAACTTATTATTTTTATTTCTGTTTTCATTTGTTTGTGTATACGTGTCGATGTTGATAGTAGCAATTGATTTAGCTTATACTGAGCTTCTAGGATTGGTGTGTTATTGTAGTGGTGGTGTTGAAAGACACCTTTTAGTGGTCAAGTTGGAAATGATCAACCCTGGTTTGAATTGATTGACTTAAACTTCGTCTATTGGAATGGAATAAAGTTATAGTTTGATTAATGTATTTACCTAATTGACTTCATACAAGGTATTTTGTTAAGGTATTGCTACAATTTTAGGATTGTTAACTGAAGTGTAGGTTGTCGTGAACTAATATAATCTTGAGAGTTCAAGCAGGTTGTGCACAAATATTGTAACACATATGTATGCTTAAATGCTCTAGTTATGACACCGAGATAATGAATTAATAAGTACGCGATGAAATCATTCAATTTGGGAAGACAAAAAATATGGTGTTAAGTTGTTGATTCCTTTTCGTGAATAGAAGTATAATATTTTTTTTTAATTTATTTTTTGGATTTAGAAAAAATAATTATTGGATTGATTAATGTTACTGCTTGGTAGTTTGAAAATTCAAGTATTGGCAAAATATGAAACACAATCCCTATAAAGTGATATCAAGAAATAGCTTGAAGTGATGTGTTCTCTTGGTGAAGTGTGATAAGGATAAACATTTGTCGTTGCTTTCTGTATACTTGTATAGTTGTATAATTTCTAAGATATTCTTGGTTTGTTGTGAAGTTTTCAAGACCAAGGTATCTCGAAATGCAAACTTGGCCAAACTTCAAGCTGGCTACCTGTTTCCAGAGGTTTGTACCATTTTTGTTGTTCACTTTAACAATAAGTTGCTCTTGTAATATTCATTTTCTAATTTTGGAAGGAAAGAGCTCAGACAAGAAGACAACTAAAATTAAATTGTTGGTTTGCTAAAAGGTCTAGTTTGATAGAAAAGCTAAGCAGTCATAGATGATGTTCTGTGTAATGACACAATTGATGTTTATGGTACTGTTGTAGTCCAGCCAAAACTGATGTGTATGATACTTTTGTAGTCCAGCAAAAATGTGTTATAGCATTTGGTGGTTCTTATAGTTTTTTGGTAATTCTAATCATGTATCTTTTGTTATGTTATTGAAACTAGATTGCCAGAAGAAAAGCTGCCCATATGTTGAAATACCCAGATGCACAAGTGATCAGCCTTGGGATTGGTGACACTACTGAGCCTATTCCAGAAGTCATAACTTCTGCTATGTCACAGGTTCTTTTTATTTTAAGATCCTTCTTTGGTTAATGTCATGACTATGTATATGATTGTTTATTATCATTTGTTACAAGCGCTATAATTGTTTATTATCATTTGTTAAAAGCACTACTAGAGTGGTGATGCTCGATGGTTTCTTCACTTTTTTCCAAATAAATTGAACTATCTTCTTCTCTTTCTTTTTTGATTTAGTCATCTATCTCTTTCATTAAATTTTATGTTTGGATCTTCTGAAAGTTGACTCAGTAGCGACAAGATGTGACTAAGTGCCTGTTGCCCTAGGTCATTATGCTGAGAAAGTGAAATGTTTCTAATAATACAATTACATTGTTCATTGGTCATCTTGATAGCACTCAGTCAAGTATTCCAATCCCCTTTGCGGCATGATGGTTTTATATTGCTTAGTATTTTGTGGTTCTGAAAACTTAAAAGTCCATTGGTGATTGGTACTAGTACTGAAATTCCTGCTACAATTTTAAACTGAATGATAAATCTGTTTAATTTTCAGATGCAATCTAGCGCATGTTAATGTTTAGCAAATATTTAATCTCATTTGTTTTGCATATTAAGAACCAATGTTTTGCCTTTTGCTGATACCTGTCTAAGTTTTTTTTTTCCTTTGTAGAGAGCTCATGAATTGTCTACACAAGAGGGCTACAGTGGCTATGGAGCTGAGCAAGGTGAAAAAGTATGTTGGATTTTTTTTTTCCCCTGCAATTGACCAATTTTTTGTGAAATTACAGATTATCAACGTTTGTGATGCTGTTACATTCGGGTGAGAGTTGATGCATCATCGAGTTTGGAGTCAGAATTGGAAATATTTGACGACAGAAAGTGTGATATAACTAGGCTGTGTGCCAAAGTGAAATTATATAATTAGAATTTTTTTTTTTTTTTTTTTTTTAAGAATATATTTTCTACTTTCTGTTTGCAAAAATACTATCCCTGTGTTCATATGCTTCTTACAACATAGATCTAATATTGTTAAAGAACATGTTGAAACTCTTCAGGTCTTTGGTATCTTCTATTGTATTCAAATGATAATTTACTCAACTTTTTAAGATTTTTGGTAATGTATAAAGCGTGTCTTAATTTTACCCAACTTCTTAAACCTTAAAATGATACGTAGAATTAGCTAAGTCATTCATTTCTGCATGTGTCTCTAAATAGGTTTAAATTATATAATTGTTTATATCTGAGGATTGTTGCTGAATGAATATTTTACTGAATTTTTATGTTGGCTGTTGACTTAATGTGATCTTATGGGGTTTACTAGATTGAATTGCAAAATGATACTACATGAGTCTTGTACTACTATCAAAACCTATGATACGTGATTACATTGTGCTTTTCACTTCCATTTGATGGGGAACTTTGTCCTATGGATGAGTGACTGAAATTTGACAACCTGTGCAGCGGCTGAGAACTGCAATTGCTTCAACCTTTTATAGGGATCTTGACATAGAGGATAGCGATATTTTTGTTTCAGATGGTGCAAAATGCGATATTTCCCGCCTTCAGGTTTGTATAGATTTAATGTAGTAAGTTTTGATATTTCTAGTTTGTTATATGCCTCATCGTTTTAATAAGCCATATGCCAGAAGTCATTTGTCTTTGATGGATGTTATGTTGGTGATTTTTTTACTGGAAGTTGATTCTATTATCAAGTTTCTTGTGTAAAATTAATCAGGTTGGCATTTTCTTACTATGTGGCAGGTGGTTTTTGGTTCCAATGTTACCATGGCAGTGCAAGATCCATCATACCCGGTAATTCATTTTTTTTTTTTTTTTTTTTTGAGGGACATTTTTTTTTTTTTTTCATAACATGGAAAAAAATGCCATTTTGTTGGACCTCACACTGTAACCATCACTTTTTGGGTACTTACCAGAATAAAGCAAAAGTGAGCAAAGTCTTTTAGTTGGACTGGTCTGTTAGATTATGTAACCACATACATGCATTGTGTTGGTAAGATGGTTTTATGAATGTAAATAAAATGTATTGAGAATTCAGCGTCAATTTCTAATTGAATTAAAGAAATGTAATGATAAAAATAAAATAGTGGTGAAATGGAAACAATAACCTATGGCGGTGTTCTTTGTTTGTTTTGATGAGATATTCTCTGAATGCTGGGGCTTTCTTCTCAACATGCAGGCTTATGTAGATTCAAGTGTCATTATGGGCCAGACTGGGCAGTTTCAGAAGGATGTTGAAAAGTATGCAAACATTGAATACATGAAGTGTTCTCCAGAAAATGGTTTCTTTCCTGATTTATCGACCGTTGCTCGAACGGACATTATATTTTTCTGTTCTCCAAATAACCCTACCGGTGCTGCTGCAACAAGGGAACAACTAACCCGATTGGTTCAGTTTGCTAAGGATAATGGGTCAATCATTGTCTATGATTCTGCATATGCTATGTATATGTCTGATGATAATCCGCGATCTATCTTTGAAATTCCTGGAGCCAAAGAGGTAACTCTAGAGTTGCCCGTTCACTTTTTGGTTGAAATACTGCTCTTCCTTTCTTATCTCTCTTTGTGCAATCATTTACATTTTAGCAAGGTGTTGTACAATGTTGTAATGAGAATGGAAATTAGTCTTTCAATGAAATACAGCCTGGTGGAATGACTAAAAATATTTTTGGCATTCCCATCCAAAATGGTTTTTGATTCCATTATGAACTGATATGGTAAGGGGAGTTTGGTTCAGACAATATTCATGGTCATTGGTAATTGTGAGCAGTGGGAATGTTTCTTTATCACTCAGTTTCAGAATTTATGTGATGCTTGGACATCCACTAGACATTTTATTTACTTATTTATTATTTTTTTATATTGTAATTATCTGACATTTGGAATGGTTTAATTTTCTTATTTATAGGATATTAAGCTTATGCTGTCTGCTGAGCATCATTTTAAATCATTTGAGGTGTCTTAAAATGACAGTATGCTGGATTTATCCTCTAAAGGGTCTTAGAACTCTTTTGGTTTACAACTAGAAGTCATTCTTATCACATATCACCCAGCTGCTTATCAATTTCCAGTTTGTCAAGTTGAACTGCTGCATATGTTATGTATCTCTTTTTTATTTCTTATTTTCTGTGAAACTTATGTATCTTTTACTTTTTCATTTACGGCAATGGAAAGCATTCCCTGTGGTGATTTTTTTTTTTTGATAAGAGGGCAGATTGCTTCCTCATGTAGATAGTTTTTATCACTTTCATTTGTTTGCTATTGGATAATATCCTGTGTTAAGATAATTAATTTTTGTACTAATACGTTAGCTGAAATTCTGTTTTGGCTTCGTTTCAGCCTTTTCCATTGTTTAAAGCCAACAGAAGTTAACTTATTCTGATATGAAGAATCAGTTTTTTTTCTTTCTTTTCTTTTTCTTTTTCTTTGTTTTGGTTCATATACACAAGACTCTGAGCACGCTATCAGTAAGAAGAGTTTTACCCTGATCTTGTCCAACAATGAAAAAATGATTTTGATTTAAGAATGATTGATACACTAAAATTAGTTAATGTTTTTGTTCATGAGATAAGTTGTGTGATATATACAAATATACAGAGCTAGATTGGTTGGTGTAAACTCTGTGTTATGGCTTTTGGATGGGGCTAGCCTATCATTTTAAAATTAATTTTTGAACTTATGTTCGGTGGTTGTATTGAATCTGTTGATACCTATATATGATGTGCGAATTGTGATTTTGGTATCTGCAGGTTGCAATTGAGACATCATCATTTAGCAAATATGCTGGGTTCACTGGAGTTCGTCTGGGTTGGACAGTGGTTCCAAAGGAGCTTTTGTTTTCTGATGGGTTACCTGTTGCCCGAGACTTCAACCGCATTGTATGTACCTGCTTTAATGGTGCATCCAATATTGCCCAAGCTGGTGCCTTGGCTTGCCTTTCACCTGAGGGCACTGGGGTCAGTATCACTTTCATCAAGCTACCACCAAATTTCCTTCTTTTTTTTTTTTGTTCCTTTGTTTTATACGTTTTATTTTCAAAACGGAGGAATTTGGATTTTGTAATCTTCCTGTTTCTTGCATGACCCTGTATATGACTTTTCTTTTTCAAAGTCCTGGTGGCCATGCAGCACTGTTTTGTATTCCTGCACTTACAGGCTTAATGCATTTTAAAAACTTGCAGGCTATGCGCCAGGTGATTGGCTTTTACAAAGAAAATACAGAGATTATAATTGAGACCTTTAGTTCACTTGGCTTTAAGGTGTATGGAGGGAGGAATGCACCTTATGTGTGGGTTCATTTCCCTGGCCGAAGCTCATGGGATGTGTTCAGCGAGATTCTTGAGAAGACTCATGTTGTTACTACACCTGGTAGTGGTTTTGGACCAGGTGGTGAAGGTTTTGTCAGAGTTAGTGCCTTTGGCCATAGACAAAACATTTTAGAAGCTTGCAAAAGATTCAAGCAGTTATACAAGTGATCAGGTTATCTGACAGGCTCCGGGGATAATGGCAAACTGTTCTAAAACTGTTCTTTGTTTCATTAGGTTGTCGGACTGGGGCAATTTTGTCAACAAAATGCAAAATCATTGTATCGGTAGTAAAATGGATATTATTTGCAAAGATTTAGCTTTGTTTTTCTTGGCCATAAGAGCATTAGTGTTTGCTTTAAAACGGTAAAGTAAGGCTTACACGTTTGTAGGATCTCAGGCAAATATTTCACTTTCCACTTTTTTTTCCTTAGTTTTTTTTTATTTTATTTTTGGAATAATATTAAAATATTTAGTTCTTGAAAATTGAAATGAGTTTTAATAATAGAAGGAATTACACTAAATCCTCTCGAGGTATGATTTATACACACATAAATAAATTTACCTTTAATTAACAAAAATCATTAAATATGTAAATAATTGTTTTTTAACAGTTACTTAAAACTCATAAAAGGGCCACCTCTTCAAACTAGCAAGAATGATGGCCTCTATGAGGATGGACAGTCTTTTGATTCGTCTAGAAATATTTGTAGTAGGAATTGTTTTTAAAATAATTAATATAATTATAGTTATTTTTAAGAAAACCTTGTGATAAATTATTAATTTAATTTGAAATTAAAATAATAGAGTAAAAATGCATTCTAATATCATCCCTATTTTAGCCATTACGCATATTTATAGCACTTTTGGGTACTATCATTATTTCAAAATGCTATTACCCAAATGATAATTTGATTAACGTGACAACTAATTATTGTTTCAATACAATTAACCATGATTATTTTGAAGGCTACAACAATACCAAATAGATCATTATATACTGTAAATAAAGGGGAAGCAGTGGAAGGAAAAACAATTTTTCTAGATCACTTTCTATAGACAACACATGGTCAATTTGTATTCTTAATTCTCCACAAGTAGTCATTGTGAAATTTAATTAGTTTATAATTAGTCGAACAAACCTAATAATACCTCGTCAATCTTTATAGACATGATTTCATTAAAGTTCAATTTTACCATATAGTTGTTAAAATATTTTTAAAAAGGATTAATATTTTCGTTCATGTTTCCCTGATAGCTTTGCAACCCCTTTATAGGAAGTGAATCAAGATCATATATATCCATTTAATCATGTCGAATAAATCTAAAACATGTGAAAAAGCTTAAATGGAAATCGATAACTGGTGAAACAACTTTAAAGTCCCTTAATTATTGTAAACCTAGGTCACACTTTGTTGCACATCATCTTGTATACATTAGGTCCGAAATCTAGGTTTGATTCTAAAACGTAAATATATTATCGATTATGTTAACTGTACTTTAAAGACACATATAAAGTAGAAATACTTTTCTAACTGTATAAGAATGAGGACAAAAATTTGATCAAATTAGATGTTTTGGAAGAAGATGGTAAATCTTTTATATGTTTTACTATTACTAGTGGAAGCATATTTATCTAATATTTGAGTTTCTTCAAGTTGCCACTAAATCTATAGTAAATATGCTTATTCTCTCCGATTATGTGCACACTGCATAGGACTCTCAAAGCTTTGTTAAATGCTGATGAAAGAAGGTGTATATGGAAAGATATATTCTTGATTTGAGAATAAATAATGTTTCCAAACTTGCATACAATGTAAGAAGTGAGTTGGCAATTTGTTTTGATGTTTGTTGAGCAAATTAAGAAACAAATAAAAATAAAAACTAGTTTAATTTGGATTAACAAAATGAATTTGTATTTCAAGTAGAAAACAAAACATCTAACTTTCGTATTTCTATCTCATCACCAAAAGGCAAAAAAACAAGTTAGCTTAATAGTTTATGAATTTTGGAAACAATATTGTCCATCATCTCAACAAAAGAATTAAGTGCGAGACTATTAGTAGAGTAACATCAAAGAAAATTTTCCCTGTAAAATCTAAATGTATTTAGTCAGGGTGAATCAAAGAAAAGTGTAACATCTAACAAAAATTTCATTAATGTTAAAATTTTTTTAGATGTTTATACCAAAAATGTCGATCTCATACAGATTCCATAATATTAAAAAAAGTAAAAAAATTAAATTCAAATGAAATGAATCATGAAAATCCAGGTCAAAAATAGTTATTCAAGACAGCTCAAATTATTAATTTGTAAACATAATACCCTCTATAAAACCCTATGATTTCTTCTCCATACATGCACCACTCAAAACAATTTCTTTTCTCTCATTTTATTTTTTATTTGTTAATTCTTCTAGTTAGTGAAATCTTGAAGTCATGGCAAGGAAGAGTAAGGGAAGGCAAAAGGTGGAGATGGTGAAAATGCTAAATGAGAGCAATCTTCAAGTCACCTTCTCTAAACGTCGATCTGGTCTCTTTAAGAAAGCTAGTGAACTTTGCACACTCTGTGGTGCTGAGGTTGCCATCATAGTATTCTCTCCTGGAAAAAAGGTCTTTTCATTTGGCCACCCCAGTGTTGAATCTGTGGTTGATCGTTTCATCTCTCGAAACCCTCCACAAGCCTCAGGCACCATGCAACTCATTGAAGCTCATCGTAACGCTAGTGTTCGTGAGCTTAATAAGCAACTTACTCAGGTACATATAATTCAATCTTGCTTCTTGTTATTTTATTTTTGAGATCAATGACAAACCACATTTTATTTTAGTTAAAAAGTAATGAAATTATGATTTCTAATATTATTTGAAATAAATAGATAACATCTTAAAAGCCCTAATTTTCTTTTTAGAGTAAGGATTAGACTCGATTGTACAACAAAATAAGATCAACGACCGCATGTTTTTACATAGATCATTACATAAAATATAAATAATCAAATGATATTTTTCAAAAATTAAGATTGTATAGAAAATTTATAAGGGATAATCTTATTTTTCTCTTTATAGTTTGACGTAATAGCCAAAATCCATCACTAATTTGAAAAATTGTTAAGAACCCCCTATTATTTGATTAAATAAACAAAATAACTCTTGTGGCTTTAGGAAATGTCCAAAAAACCCCCTTATAGTTTAAAAAAAAATCCAAAAAACCCTCTTGATCATTTTCATTATTGTACATATCAAATCACAAAAGAGATAAAATGAGAATTCTACAAATTATAGGGAATAATTTGAGGGTGGAAATTAGGATTATCCCCATAATCAATACATGATTACAACAACATATGTAATATGCAATTTTAATTGTTGACCTGCTAGATCTATGACTCAAAAACTTTTGTATTGTTATCATTTAATGGATCAGGTGCTGAACCAGCTAGAAGCTGAAAAGAAACGCGGTGAAGAGATGAACCAAACTAGAAAAATTTCCCAGAGTCAATGCTGGTGGGTAGCACCAATTGATGAACTTAGCCCACCCCAACTTCAGCAATTGAAAGTGTCATTAGAAGAGCTCAAGAAAGACGTCACCAAGCTGGTTGAGAAGGTTTTGGTCCAGTCTTCAACTCCTTCCCAATATTTTTCTGGGAGTTCAAGCACTAGGGGGATTCTTCCATTTGATCTAAAGAATGTCGGCTTTAATTCTTCCATGAACATGATGCCTCTTCCTCCTCCACCTCCTCATCAACCTCATACTATTCCTCCTCCTCAACATCCTCATTCTCATTCTCATCATCCTTCTGGATTCAATGCCAGATTTGGCTGCGGGTTTTATTAAATTGATTGTTTGTTTTCAACGAAGTTAAAAGTGTTCGTTAAACACAATTTGCTTTCTACTTTTAATCAGGGTTTGAATGTTCGTTTTGATTTATAAAATACTAGTGTGTTTGTGTGTTATACTTGGTCTTGTTTTATTTTGTTCAATAAATTTCATGTGTGCAATGGGGCTGTCACTAGTCAGATGAGGATGATTATGATGATATAATTAAATCACATGTTTGTTTCATTTTAGCTATTTACGATTTCCCTAATTTTACTTTGATTAGATTTGTAAGGATTATTAAGTTATGCATCAATCTTATTTGAATATGAACTCCATTCATAAGTATCATATTATTTGATAGTTAAATGCAAGTACGGTCTATCAAGGCCATATACCACCAAGAAACATCATATAATTGATAAACGATAATGATTCAAGAACATTATTGTTTTTTTTTACAAACTTTAAGAACTTATTAGTATATAAATCTCATTTATTTAGAATTATAGCTTGATGTTATCATTATGTTAATATATTATAACCTTAAGTTTAAAATATTATAGTTGAATTCTTTTCTATCGACAGATCTGATAATAACTAATACATTAAATGTATACTATGATTTTTTTTTTTGACCTTTTTGAAAAACCACTTGGATAATTTCAACCTTTTATACATTCTTATATTATTGTCAAAGGGTTATTGAAATCTAACATTTTTGAGATCCCAACTTGATAAATAAATAACTAAGTCAAAATTTTTTTACTAAAGTTATTCCTTTTTCATTGAAAGCATCCTATTACCCTTAACAATAGTGGTAAATCCAGACATTTATTTTAGAGGGAATACTTTATAACAAAGTAAAATAAGATAAAAATTAAAGATAAAAACAATTATAACTCACTATTCTTTAGTTATTCACGGATTTTATTTTTCTTTACAAATCTCTAAGACTCTTTCTCACAAGCTCACTAATCTTCACACAAATTTTGTTAATTTTCATTTGAACAATATGAGGAAAAAAAATAAAAGAACTTTCAAAAAAAATATATTTTTTTAAAAAAAAAAAAAACTTCGATCGAGTTTCAAATAATATAAGTATTTGACAAATTTTTTTAAATAAATCCGTAGTATTCATTAAATCATGAACGAGATGTGTGAGAGAGATATGAAAAAAATTTAAAAATTTAAAAAAAGGCCAATAATTTTTATAAACATAACATAGCTTACGATTAAAAAAAAATAGTTCATGATAATTCTATAACTCATAGTATGTAAAATGGACAAGAATTAGTGAAGTCAAATTAACACAAAATCCAAGACCAGTTTGCTTCCTTAGAATCATAATACCATGGAATTGTGAACCCGGACTCGAAACCCCACCGCACTCGCATCAACTTTGGCAGTGGATGGGAATCGAATTGGACACTACCACGTACAATAAGAGCTCTATGCCATCGAGGCAATTTTATGAAAGTGATTGCGTTTCATTTCAAAATTATATAACAATTTATTTATTTAAATAAAGACTGGCATTAAACTTCAGCAATTGTACCACGTGACCGTCTGTGACCAAGGCCCCTGGATTATTAGCAAATCCGGTATGGTCCCACAGGATGCATTGATAATATTGGTTCCATCTTATGTAATTAATCTGCTACAATTCTGCTTTAACTTCCAGCTTTTGTTGATGTTGTTCATCAAAAATTCCTTGAAACATGTCTCTCTTGCAACATCTATCCACTTTCACCATCTCTTCTTCTTCCTCCGCTTTCTTGGCCCCTGTCAACAGTAACAACAATTCAAGGTTACCGTTTTCTCCTCCTTTGTTTTGATTGGTTAATGATCATCATTAAATGAAAGACACCGATCGGATGCTCGCTTCTCATTTCCTGTAGCAACTAAACAAAAGGGTGTCTTTGTTTTTCAGTACTTTTTTTGAATAAGACCAACTTCGATTGATTTTGTTCTTGTAAAATATTGCAGACAACAGAATTGCACCCTTCTAGCCAAAAAAAACATTGGTGTATGCAAATGCATAGCCAGACCACGTAATGACGATAACAAGATTGGTATGTATATTTTCGTTGTTTCTTTTCATTCACTTCATTACAAGTCTAGCGTGATTTTTTAATGATATTTATGATCCTCTAAAGATTAATAATTCCTAGTTATATTGCTATGACATTTGTGGTTTATCATGAAGTTCACAAAACAAAGGTATCTCGGAATCCGAACTTGTCCAAACTTCAAGCTGGTTATCTGTTCCCGGAGGTCTGTATTTTTTTAATCATGCGTTATATTATTAACATGTACCATCACAACATGTGTCCCCGTGTCAGCATTTGTTTTAATATTTGTCCTTTTCTGTCTGGCTTGAGTTCTTTCTTTATACGTCGAGGAGGCGTGACGTTTTCTAATATGAGAAACTTGTTGCGTCCAACTTCATCTTGATGATCAAGTGCTTGGACTTGTTATAATCACATATATTAATGAAAAATCTATACAGATATTGAAGAGTTGTGATGTGATTGCTGACTTGGCATATACTGTTTAGTGTTTTGTTAATGTTAGTGATGAGTAGTGGACTGTATTATGCTTATTTCATGAAACCAAAGCAGAGAAATTATGTGCTCGTCTTGCCACTGTCCGATAGTTTCCTTTTCGTTTTATTTCTTTTAAAACAAATAGGTTGCTAGAAGAAAGGCAGCACACATGCTGAAGTACCCGGATGCACAAGTGATTAGCCTTGGAATTGGTGACACTACAGAGCCCATTCCACAAGTTATGACTAATGCCATGGCTAAGGTACTTAATTCTTATGTTTTTTTTCTTTGC
The DNA here is from genome assembly GCA_019925255.1 of Litchi chinensis. Taxonomy (NCBI): domain Eukaryota; kingdom Viridiplantae; phylum Streptophyta; class Magnoliopsida; order Sapindales; family Sapindaceae; genus Litchi; species Litchi chinensis. The sequence continues at coordinate 26,291,971 of CM034465.1, read as the reverse complement.
TTCATGTCACGTAGATCTATTTGATGGTTTTTTATTTTTATTTTTATTTTTATTTTTTATTTTATAGCATAATCAAGTGGCTCACATTTAGAATGGTGATGCTTGCACTTGTCTTGCCTTTCACTTTCGCTGCTTCAGTTTTCCTAATCTGTTTATTTGTTTCAACATTTAGGCCTTATAATGTCAAAAGGAAAATAATAATAATAACATTTAGGCCTTAAGAAAGTTGACTGGGTAGCCAAGAGATGCACATTAAGTGGTTTGTTTTAGATTTTTTTTAAACCAAAATAAATGTGCCTTTACGGTTTCAATAAAAAAAAAAAATGTGCCTTTACCATGCAACCTTGCATTAACATAAACTAATAACCATAGAACTTCCATAATGATCCTTATCAACTGATTCATTTCCCACCCACGTAACCAATCTAAGTTGCTGTTTATGGTCACCAGAGGTCATGCTTAGTTATTTGACTTGGCAATCTCCCAATCTCCTTTGCAGTATAACACTCATATTTAGATATTTTAGTATTGCTCAGTTATTTAAATTTTGTGCATGATACTGGCTACAAAATTCTTATTAAAGTGATGTTTTATCTGTCATCCATTACTGATGCATGACTGACTTGTTTTAATCTTGGCAGAAATCTTATGGCTTGTCCACACTAGAGGGTTACAGCGGTTATGGAGCTGGACAAGGTGAAATGGTATGAGATAAAATTCCTTACTTTATTGGCAACATCATTTCTGAAACAACTCCCTTTAGTCTTACCGGTTGATATGGGTTCAGTTTCTGCATGTGATGGAGTTTTTGTTTGTCATCATCTATTTACAACATTATGCATTTAAATCTGTACATCATTTTTAGGTTTGATCAATGTGATAAGTCCATTGATCTTGCATGTGAGGAGGTATATTAGAGTATAGCATTATTATGCGGACTCTTATATGCAAGCTTAAGCTCTTGTTTGAGCGGTACTTAACATTGTCAACAACTTCGCTCAGTGGCTGAGTATATAATGTTGCTCTATTTTGTTAAAAATCGTATTAGTATGTCAATTTTTAAATGTAAAAGAGCAAACTACAGAGTCAAATTTCATCTTTGTTACTGTTGATAAGAAAACAGAAAGTTACCAATTGTGCAGCCACTGAGAGATGCAATCGCTTCAACATTTTACAGCCACCTTGGCATTGAGAAAGATGACATATTTGTTTCGGATGGTGCAAAATGTGATATATCCCGCCTTCAGGTTCATTTAGATCTTACTTTTTCAGTTTATTATTTGAATACCTTTCTGCGGTTTTCCCTTTATCTGTATGTATTTAGAGGCCATTTGCGTTTGATGGATGCTATTTCCGTAATTTGTTTTTTTTTTTAATTTTAAAAACATTGTTTGTTATTAAGTTTTTCTTACTATTAGGCTGGCTTTGTTTGTTCTGTGGCAGGTAGTGTTTGGTTCTAATGTTACTATGGCAGTGCAAGATCCCTCATACCCGGTAATACGTTCCTCTATGAAGTGGAAGAAAGTTTTATCTTTTGTCATTTCAGCATATCATATTTCTTATTTGTTTTGATATAATTAAATGATTACATATAGTTGGTCTTGAACACGTTGTTATACAAGAATTTCAACTTCAAAATATCCATCAAATTTAAGCACACCTGAAAATTTCTGATGTATACAGTCCAGTCTCCTCCACACTGGTTGCCCCTTCTGGAGCTACATGTGGATCCTCCTGTTAATTCCAATCTGTTCACCTGGGTTGTTGAGAAATAAAATAGTTAAGACTGTCTATTGATTTGACATAATCTCGCGAAAATAGGTCGTCCATTATCTACTAGGTTCTGTCTTATAGATGGTGTGACAACCTGTAATGACTTATCAAATATTAATCACTTATTAGACACTTACCGGAAAAAAAGCAGAACAAGCAGAAATTGTTGTTGGGCAGGTCTGTTGGATTGTGCATCTGATCCAACAATACATAAGTCAATGCATTTTTGGCTTGTTGTAATGAGATGATCTCTGAAGGTTGGATCTTCCTTCTCCAATATGCAGGCTTATGTAGACTCAAGTGTTATTATGGGCCAGACTGGACAGTTTCAAAAGGATGTGGAGAAGTATGGAAAAATTGAATATATGAAGTGTTCTCCTGAGAATGGATTCTTTCCCAGTTTATCATCCGTTGCTCGAACAGATATCATATTTTTCTGTTCACCAAATAATCCAACCGGTGCAGCTGCAACTAGAGAACAACTTACCCAATTGGTTCACTTTGCCAAGGACAATGGGTCAATCATAGTTTATGATTCTGCATATGCTATGTATATGTCAGATGATAACCCGCGTTCAATCTTTGAAATTCCTGGAGCCAAAGAAGTAATATTCACTTTCAGGTTTCATATATTATATTAGGTGCAATTGTAAGTTCCAGTGCTGGTTTTGCAGGTTGCAATTGAGACCTCATCATTTAGCAAATATGCTGGATTCACTGGAGTTCGTTTAGGTTGGACTGTGGTTCCAAAAGAACTTCTATTTTCGGATGGTTTTCCTGTCGCCAGGGACTTTGACCGAATTGTTTGTACCTGCTTTAATGGTGCTTCCACCATTGCTCAAGCTGGTGGTTTGGCTTGCCTTTCACCTGAAGGCCTTAGGGTTAGTATCATTATCAATATAAAAAAGAGATTCCATTTTTACATTATGGTTTTGCAGTTGTCACAGGTTTATGCATATTAAACACTTGCAGGCAATGCTTGGGATGATTGGCTTCTACAAAGAAAACGCTGACATCATAGCAGATACGTTTAATTCACTCGGCTTTGAAGTGTATGGAGCGAAGAATGCGCCATATGCATGGGTTCATTTCCCAGGTCGAAGCTCTTGGGATGTGTTCAGTGAGATTCTTGAAAAGACTCATGTGGTTACTACTCCTGGTAGTGGTTTTGGACCTGGTGGTGAAGATTTTATCAGGGTTAGTGCCTTTGGCCACAGACCCAATATTTTAGAAGCCTGCAAAAGATTCAAGCTGTTATACAAGTGATCAACTGTCTCTTATTAATCAAAGATAAACACCAAGTCACTTGTTTCCTTTAATTGTGGGAAACAGTTTCAAGGTTCACATCTGTTCTTGAGGAAAGGGTCTACTTCAGGGCGGTATAAGCAAAATTTCCTGGTGAATATCTACTACTACAATTTTCAGCGAATAAATTGTATAAGGATTCTTGTACAGAAATGTTTCACCCAGGACAATGCCTAGAACGAATAGCCATTTATTTTCATATTCAGTTGCGTTAGGACTTCTAGCACTTTGAAACACTTATAGTATGACATTGAGTTTACAACTTTAGTATTACTGAATTGATATTGGTGCTGTACGTTGGCATAACCCTTCCAAGAAACAAGTGTGAACTTCATTCTTTTAAGTGCAGATAAAATCAAATCTTAATAAAATAAACAAAATTTCAGAAGGCATCTACTAGTTGTTGCCACATTGAAGCCATTAAAAGAAAAACAAAATGAAAGCCAAAATTGCAAATTTAATTGAGAGTGATAATGCTAGAAACAATTACCAACAATCAAAATAAATGCAAGTTTAGCAGTGCACAAAAGGGCACTCATTGTTGTACTTTATGAGTTATTCTACATCGAACATGCTGATAAATACGGTATCTACCATTCCGTCAAAGTTACTTGCAGTTACACATATATTCTAACATAGACTAGAAATTTCCTATTTTTACAAGCAGTAAGCCCTAAACACATGCCAACACCATTCAGGTTGACGACAGAACTACTTTAACTACAATCTCCGAGTAATCTACAAAAGTACAAAATTAGATACCTAAAACTGTTCAATGCTATTTATAATATCTGCCTTGCAAGTTGTCTTGTAATGTCCAGTTTGGTTACACCGACTACAATGCACCACATGTTTCTCACGGTTAAGGTCCTCCACACAAATTCGTTTCTTTTCGGGGCGTCCAGGAGGTCGACGAGACTTAGGAGGTCGCACAACTTGTGCATCATCATCTGCATCTTCACTCAATTTTCTCCACTCAATTCTCCCAGGGATGGGATGTATCTCTACAGCATATGTTTCACGGTAACTATCAACAGTAAAACACTTCTCTGTAAAGGCATATACATCTTTTCGACAAGAGATGAGTGCAGCAACAGCATGTGAACAAGGTATTCCATACAGTTGCCAATCACGGCAGGAGCAACAACGAGTTCCTATATTTACAATGTCTGATCGCTCAGCTGATAAAACTTCAAATTCTACATCATCTGATCGAAGGACCTGATAAGTTGATGCCTGGTTGATGGCGTCTATCATTCGCTTCTCAGCAGATGGGGCCAGTACAGAAAACCAGGAATTGCTTTCAATACGCCGAGTTTCAAATTCGACCATCAGTTTATAGTGAATCCGCTCAATCACTTGGAGTATGGGCAACTCACGAAATTCGAGAATCCATCTATTAAATTCTTCAATATTTGAAGAGAGATGACCATACCTTGACCCTTCAAAATGTACTAATGCCCAGCGAGAAGGGGGATACCGTTGTATCCACTTTGCAGCTTCAGAAGACACATCCTCTATTTCAGCCATCCTTTCTTTAAAAGAAATGGCAGTGGTAGCATGTGCAGCTTTCCAAAGAAGATGAGTAAGCCTAGAGTTCCTGAACTCTTTGCCAATGCTCTCACTCAAGTGGCGCATGCAAAGTGCTTGTGAAGAATTTGGAAATTTTCTCCATACAGCATCTAAAACACCTTTCTGTCCATTGGATAAAAAGGTCAGCAGCGGCAAACTTCCAGCATGCATTTCTAAAGCCTTATGTAACTCTGACAAGAACCACATCCAGCTCTCGTCATTTTCTACATCCACAACTCCGAATGCAAGTGGAAACAACCCCCCATCAGCATCAAAAGATGTGGCTGAAAGTAAGGTACCAAGGTATTTATTTTTGAGCTGGATTCCACCAAGGCTGACAACAGGCAAGCAACCATTCAAAAAGCCATATGTGCATGCATAAAAAGAAACAAAAAGACGCTGAAACCGATTATCTGCACCTGTAGTGAAAACCTCTGCAATACTTCCTGGATTGGTTCTCTTTATTTGATCACAGTATGATGGAAGCAGACAATATCCCTCTTCAGAAGTGCCATAAATTGCTGCAAGCCCCCTTTCCTTTGCGCGCCAAGCTTGCTTATAAGGTATTGTAATCCCATACTGTTTGTGAATATCATGCAATATATCCTTCGGCTTGTAATTAATATTATCTCGCAGTCTTTCCTCTATAAAATTCACAATCCAATCTACAGAAGCTTGATGGTGCCCATTTTGTGCATTCTTTCCACAAGTGTGTGTACCTTCAAGGCTTCTTATCGTAAAAGTTGGAGCATTAGGAAGCTTTACAGCACGAATGCGCCATGGGCAACCTTCAGTGGCACACTTCGCAAAGTAACGAATCAAGTCACTTTTTATAATACGAAGCTCAAAATGCTGCACAATGGCAGCTTCTTTGATTGCATTCCTGAAGGCCTTGACATCAGGGAATTCTTGCCCAACAACAAAAGTGCGGTTCTCCATGCAAGAATCAGACACAAATTCAGAAGTCCACCCTTTTATATCACTTCCAAACGTTCAGCATGCTCTTACGCAGTCACATTATCTTCATAAAAAAGACCATTATTGTGGCTTAAAGCCTCATACAGAAGTCAGAACAGTAAAATCTTTATGAAGAAGACCACATGATACCATACGCACAAGTCTGTCAATCGCATCATACAGAATGGACATCATCACAAATCTGCACAAGAACGAAGGTTTGCATTTAAAGTCATAACACTAGAAAAAACCGTTCCTTTCGTTCAACGAAGAAACTAATTAACCCAGCAACTATCAATTCAATTCACACTGACCAATAACACAACTACAAAAACAAGGCTTCTAACACGAAACACAAATACAGATCATACAGAAACAAAATCATGCACGTGACCAACCAACATTACCAGAACCTCAGCATGAAACAATCCAACATATCATTATAAACACATCTATAGCAGTCAAAATTTGATTCCAAACACAATTGAATAGAGAGCAATCGGATACCAAAACACAATTCAAATGGAATGGAATTTATTAGACTATTCAATGCATCAGATGTTACCATCAAGACACGGAGTTTGATCCCACATTAGAGAGATGGAAATGTAATGCAAGTAGGTGCAGGGAGTGTCATGATGTCAAATTGAAAGCTGAAAAGTGAAAAGTAAACTTGAACATGTGTGTAAAGACATACCCATTATGTGTTGTAACAGAGGCTGAGGAAGATCAGAGCTTCACAGCGCAAGATCCAAACCACATACAGAGAGAGAAAGAAACTGGTTCCCTAGTTTTGGTATTCTGTCTGAAGATTAGGGTTGATTTGGTCACATCGAGGGTATCACTGTCATTGTTTCTTTGGTTGAGGGTGTTGGAGTCATTTCACCTTTATCATGTGGATTTTTTTTTTTTTCCAATTTTGTTTCATATATGATATATTAAAAACCATTATGATAAATCTAAGAAATTTACAAAATTATATATATATATTTTAAATGTCTTAAATGAATGACTTGTAATTTTAGCTCTTCTTTTTTGTTCTTTTTATGGCAATTTTAGCACTTCTTTTGTTGCTTTGGAGAAAATACCACTCTTCTTCGTATATGAAAATAAGTTACAAAAATTATAACAATAACTCATAGCAATATAATTATGTTGTAATTGTAATTAAACTATCACCATTCAATACAGCATCATAAGAAATCATAAATAAACCACGACTTTTAATTAAATAAATTAACAACTTATAAAGACTTGATTTTTAAATCAATTCTTCACCTTCATTACTATCATCACTTGTCTTGGATAGATTATCCCCTTTGTTGCTTCTTTCTTTTTCTCCTTTTTTTTTTAATTATGTCGTCGTCTTTTTGTTTTTTTAATCAAATTTAATTTTGTTTATTTTGTTTGAATTATTTTATTTGAAGCAAATATTAAATTAGTGAAAAATCTATTGAAACTTTCAAATATAAGAGATAACTACCCTTACAATAAAGAGAAAAAAGTACCTAGAAAAATAGATTTGATAAGAAATGATTGATACATGAGCTTAAAGGAAAGAGAGATGATTTTTCTTTTTCCCTTCTGTTTTGGCGATGAAAGAGGAAACTCATGTTTTATTATGTAAAGGCCCTTTTATCCATAACCATAAGTCCATTTAGTGCTAATATAAGAAAGGAAGCGATTTGAACTGTGGGTCAAAGACAAGTGTTGCCCTTTTAGGAAATGACCATTTACTCTCCAAATGCTGCAACGACGTTGGTTCATCATCACAGTCAGGGGAGAAGTGGAGTGGGCGGGTCTATTAAAGCTGTTATTGTTGGGCTTTGTGCCATAAGAGCTTGTAATTATGTAAACGGTTTTAATAAATAATAATAAAGTATTTATTTTGTTCAATTTATATGCATTTATGAAATGTATGCTTTATACAAATATCATGTAACATCCATGATTACTTATGTAATCTCAAACTAAATATATAAGTGTTATATACAAGAGGATTTAGTTTGAGATCAGTAATCTAAAGAGTTTGTAGAAAGCAAACAAAGCTGGGTACTTTGTTTGTGGTAAATCTACAGTTGCGGTCCATTTTGTATTTGATGCGATGATCTTATCCGGGATCGTTCATGTGGCGACATGAAAATGGAGGCACCTTATATGATAGAGATTATATAGGACTGGACCATGATAAAATGAATTTTTTATTAATATCCGTTAAATAAAGAAATTCATATTTATCAACTAGATGATCATATATGGATTGATCTTAATCCTGAGTGTTTTATGGACTCCTATTTGTTGAGTCATATATTTTGATTTACATGGGTGAGACTGTTATAGATTTACGGTCAATAAGCTTCGTACTTTGGAGATATGATTTAATAAATGGCTAGGAACATTCTATACAATAATGGAATCCACTCCTTCTTGCGAGAAGTAGATGAGTAGTTCCCTTAAAGTGTTGATTCGAGTCTTGAACAATAAGAGCGCTCGACTTTCTGTTTATGAGCAAACGGAAAGATAAATTCATAAGTTGTTATAGATATATTGTTCATTAGAGAATCAATGATACTTATTGGAATAAGATATAATTAGAGAGGTATAACGGACTTTAATGACCTAACTCTAATTATGAACTACTTGTGGAGAATCGAACCATATGAAATGATTAAATCAATGGACACTGAAAATTCAGATTGTGTAAAATATCTACAATTTTGAGAGTGCAACCTTGGGTTTTTAGTGGAGTAACTTTGAGGTTAATAATAGTGAATTATTTAATTAAAGAGTTTAATTAATAATTTCAATATTATTGGAGCTCAAATTGTAGGTCTATTTGGTCCCTTTGCTAGCTCACAACCACATAAAGAAATAAATGAAAGAATATAATTGGATTGTCCAATTATTAATGTCACATGGACATATTCACGAATTATTTAAATAATTTGATTATTTAAATATATGTAATTATTTAATTAAGTGTTAATTATTTAATTATCTATAGAGATTATGAGTTCAATTTTAAATAGTGTCATTAAATTATTTATGATTTAGAATCATTTAATTTAATGAAAAATCTTTTAATTAATGGAAATAGTAATTTAATTTAATTGGAATTAGATTCCATATTAAATTGAATTAAAGAAGTTTTAATAGGAATGAGATTCCATATTAAATTAAAAGTAAAGAGTTCTTGACTAATAAGGAATTTGATTCCATATTGGATATGAACTATGTTTTCTAATTTAAATAGGAAATTGTATTTCTTGTTAAATTGGAAAACTCTAACTTACCATTATAAAAGGGTGTTTTATGTTGGTAACAATAGGATGAGAATTTTTTGGCTAATTGAACCAAAAACTTCCATTAATTAAAAACACCAAATCACTCAATCTCATATAATAATCTTTTATAAAAGATTTCGTGATTTGATTCTTCGAGATTGTGCCCACACATAGTTTCTTTTGTGAAGAGTCATAGCAAGGAAGATCAAGTGGTGAAGAATTTGCGAATCAAAAGGGATCAATTCAATATTCATGCAAGGTAAGATTCGATCTTATTAATTTAATTATTGAATTGTTATTACTAGCATTGATCAGGTATGTTTTTGTTATGGAAAAATTTTTAAAATCCACGTTTCCGCATTAAATTCAAAATCAATTTTTCCCTTCAGCTATCTCTTTCATCTCTTTTCATTTGTTAAAATTTAGGATTATCTTTATTTAAAAAAAAAAATAAAAATTCTCTCTTATGTAATTGTAATTGGAAAAACAAATTACAAAATATTTGAATTCATAATATTTTTAGTATATTTTTAAAGCATGGTTTAACATGATTTTTAGTTTAAAATTTATGTCAGCATCGTAATGTGATTTGATGATAAAATTTTCATTTTTAGCCTAACAATAATCCGGTTTGTCTAATTACAACGTAAATGATATTTAAAAAATAATAATAAGACTTATGTCATATTTGATTGAATTTTTATCATTGTTTTCAAGATAAATATTTAGTAATGATAACTTATGTCACAATATGTCCCATGATAAGTATCATTTTCATCATTGTTTTCAAGATAAATATTTAAACTTTTATATATTGTCCCTTCTTAGTCTAGGTTCTTTTATAAATTTTATTACAATACTTAAAGTTCACCATAAATAAGATCATGAGACTGATAGTGCGCGCCACTAATACAAACATACCTGTGAATTATGATTGTTTTTCCTTATAAAGTTTCTTTTTAAATATGTACTATAAAAACTCATAAATTAATATAAAACTACCATCATTTGGTGTAAGATGAAGGATAATATATAACGCAAAAGCAAATGGACAATAATAAATAATTTAAATTAAAAAAAAAAATCTATGATTAGGTAAATAACTCCAGTGAATTCTTAATTCAAATAATATGATCAAACATTATAATTAATACAACAAACAAAGACAAAATTTGAATAAAATGCCAAAAATAATTGTCAATGAAACCAGAATTGAAATGCGATTAATACAAACCAATCAAACACACTAAAGTCATGCATGCACAGAACACCCAGCAAACTTGAATGAAACTATATATATATATATATATATATATATATATATATGTTTGCATGTGTGTTTCCAACAGAAAAAGGCCAGCTGAGGAAGCGGGAATTAACACGATTGTCGCTGCAATAAAGGCCAGGGTTTTGCCCGTCATCCCGACCATCTTTTAACATCTCCCGGACCTGGGAAACAACGTCCCAGTTAGAAACCACACCATCCGTCTCGTCAATCACCCTCAGAATTGCATTAATTTGTCAGAACTCCGTCACAAGAAAACTCGGAAGATTGACAGCCAGAAATCGAAATCTCTCCATGATCAGGAAATATCTTCTCAGAAACTTGCTGCTTGCTAGCATTTAGATCTTCATCATGATTAAGAAATCTTTGAATATTATTCCCAAACATGCCCAAGAACCCAAAACACCTCCGTATATGAGGAGTTGGAGCATCTATATCAATGGACTTGACTAACTTCTTCAATTTGGGGCTCACATTTTCGCCAAATATTTCGCGGAGGGTCTCCGGTAGCTGCTCAACCTTAAGGTCATGTTTTCCGGTTTTTGACTTGAGCATTTAGTAGTAGCAACATCAAATACTTGTTCAACAGTAGCTTGAAAGGTTTGATGACTCTTTGTGCTGTTCCCTATCTGCTCCCTAGTACCTTCAATAAGGCCACCACTGTGGCAAGAATCTGATAGCATTGTTAGACGGCAACCGTCTTTGATTTGGGCCACCAATTCCCTTAAATCATCATCTGTATACACGAATTGTATAAAATAAGAATTAAACATATGCATGCATGTATATATGGCAGTTAAAGAAAGGACGAATGTATATAACACTTATGACTGAACAAAAATAAAATTGAAGTCACCAGACACAATGCACTCATCATAACCTGTATTGTCTTCAAAGTCGCTGGCAGGCCGTGGGAACCTAGTACCATGACCACTGAACAACACGAAGAGCAAGTCTCCTGGCCTGGCCAATAGCACCAGATTTTGAAGAGCCACCCAAATGTTGGCTTAGGATATGAATCATCTTTATCATCAACTAGGACTGTTATGCTGTCAGGTGAGAAGCCATAGCGTCCCACAAGGCATTCATACATTTTGAATACGTCATTTACACATTCTTGGAGTTGATCTGCGTCTTCTATGCCTGGATAGTTGCGGCCTATTAACACAGCTTTCTTCCCCATGCATGAAGATCTCCTCCAATGATCTTTCTTCAATTTACTGTATGTATGTCTTGATTAAACAAGACTACTTGTTCTAATTTGTGTGTTTTACTTGTTTATCAAAGTGGTCTAGATATATAGAGAGGGGGCCGCTTAAAATTAATTTCTAGGAAGTTGATGCTGCGTAATTTCCAGGAAGCGGCTGGGAAAGATTTTAAATCGTAATTATGATTTAACTAACAAAAGACCAATGGAAAAAGAAAATTTTTAAAAATATATATTTATATAATCATGTAATTTTTTTAACTACCACAAATTGAATTACTATATATCCTTTTTGTGTTCAACTTTCTATTAAAAATGATGACCAATCATCAAGTGATGCCTCTTTACTCTTACCTGCATTGGTATAAGTTGGTTGATTACATCCACTCCACCGCCAAACTTATTTTTGCCACCTTTCCATTTTATTAGACCAAATACGTTTGTCATGTATCAACCTCAAGTATTAAATACTATAGTTGGACATTTTCCTATCAGCTTAAACTTTTGGATCTGATAGTAACTAATATGCTATCAGAACTTGAAGGTATTTAGTTCAAACCATTCTCTCTCCCCCCTCTCCCACTCCTTCCCTTTTATCTCAAAATCTTCTCGTTATACATGTTAAATTGTAGGAGGGGTTTAACATATGTCTACCATTTATCATCTGTCCACATTACACGTAAGGGGGCATATCACATGTTAACCTCAAGTTTTAAATACTATAATTGGACTATTTTCTATCAGTTTAAGTTTTTAAATTAATTAAAGGAATTTTAAATTCTTATTTTATTGAAAATAATGATGATAATAAAAGCAACAAATATTCAACAAGGATACATCCAATCTAAAACAAAATAACGACATAGCAATTAGGAAACATGAAGCTACTTATCAAGAAAAGAATAAACTATACTTAAAAAAAAAGAAAAAAGGAAAAGAAAAATAAAAGAATAAACCATAATTCTATTTGCAAGTGGGTAATATTTTAACATTTTTGTTTAACATATCTAAAATTTCTTTTTCACAATGCGTTGATGTCAAAATAAGCTTTAAGGACCATTTTGGTTGGCTGAAGCTGAGGCGGATGCTTCTCTCGAAGAGCTGGCGCACGTAGCAAGGTTAGAGACTTTGAAAGTCGAACTTTTCTCGGCTCAGCTCACCTGAGCAGTACCTAACCTGAAAACCAAAAGAGAATTGTAAGAGTTGTGGATAAAATTAGCTACTCATAACAAGTGACTACAAAATTAAAAATTTTGGTGATATTTTTAGCAGTATTCGTAGAATACTTATATCGATAAACATATAAGGTCGTTTGTTACTCAGATTTGGACTGAGTTTAAATTAATTTTTATCAAAACCCATATTTAATTTAGTCAAAAGAGTCTTCACTAAGTTATCTACTCTTGTTTTTATCCCGTTAGGGTGGAAGGAAACAAACCCCGTGAACATTGCGGGTTCAAAAAATTAAAAAGAAACTCACATCTCTTCACAGTTTTATCCACCCAAGCCTCTCCTTCCTCATATCTAATTTTAGTCTAATAATCAATATTCGATTGATATATTACAGATATCCATATGATCAATAAACGTAATTAGTTTGTCATTTACCACCACAAGAATAACTACAAGCATATAAGGACTAATGCAATTAGTGTGTCATCTACAACCAATAGCATCAAATTAAACCACATAATACTAATTAGTTTCTTTGATCTATATAGTTTCTCTTGATCTTCTCTAAAATTGATCATAAATTTTCTTTGAAGTTATGCTAAAAACAAAAACAATAGTATAAAATTTCCATTATCTCGTGTTAAGCAACCTCAAATTGGTTATTTTTAGTATTAAAAAAATATAGTAACAATTTAATATAATTTTATTTGGACATATCATTGGCTGTATAACAATTCATACAGGAAATATTATCAAATTAAATAAGTGCTCTCTATCATCAATCATATCAAACAATAATAATAATAATTTAGTATAAATGTAAAATAGTGTTGTGATGACTTGCCAACAACACGGTGTTTGATATAGGAGTTAGAATTATCTTCTAACTATTTTTTTTTTTCAATCTGTTGATAATCCAACGACACATCACAAAAAAAAAAAAAAAAAAAAGATGGTCAAGATTGTTATATATTTTTTCTCTCATGCATCACTTAAATTTAAATTCTTTTTGTAAAAAGATTGAAAAAAGAGAAGAAGAAAAAGAAGAAGAAGAAGAAATTAGAAGAGAATCCTTGCTCGATACATGGTCCTAGTATTATTATTATTTTTCAATCAATTCTTAGTAAGTATCCACTATTGGGCCAATGAGGCAGATATAGGAATACAACCTTAATTTAGGCCAAAATAATTTTTTTTTTTTAACATGCAAATAATACATGAATACCAATATTTACGCCCCTTTAAAATTGTCCAGTCACCCCTTTGATAAATACATCTCATCTAGTGGCGGACCCAGAAATCTATATGAGGGGGGACACTTTTATATATGATTTTTTTTTTATAATATTTTTTTTCAATTACTAGAAGAATATTATATAAAATAAAAATAGTTAAAACATAAAATCAGTAGAGAATATATAACTTTACCTCTTACAAAATTATAAGCAAAATTTCTTAAAATAATATTCTTAATACAAGTATAAAAATAAAAACATACTAATTGTGAGTTTATTGTGCACTGACTTCATTTTTCTTAGTGAGAAAAGTTCAAATTTCATATTACTAAAAAATAAAAAAATAAAAACTTAATTTAGGGATATGTCTTCTTTATTATGATAGTTGCTATTCAGATTACAAATAAATGTATGTAATCAAACTACATATATTTATTATTAAAGTTACTAATCAAGCTACATTTATAATTTTTTATCTAATAAATATATGTGATTTATAATAAAGTAAAGTAAAATAAAAATAAAAGATAAAAACAATTATAATTCATATGAGTATTTTTATTTATGAATTTTATCATATAAAATAGTTTATTTAAAAGAAAAATAAGTCACACCAATAATCATGAATAAACTAAAACTTATTAAGACTAAATAACCTAATATATTTTATTCTTTAGTTCATGTAAACATGATATAGTTTGCGATAAAAAATAATTTGAAATGAGTATAATAATTTATGAAGTCAAAATATTTCAAATTTGAATATCATTTTGTAATAATGGGGAAAAAAAGAGAGAAAAAAAAAACAAGGAATAAAGCCACTATAATGAGTGAATAAATAATTAAATTATATAATAATATATATAAATAAAAATTAAAAAAAAAAGAGCTCATTAATGGTGCAAAAGGTTATTGAACCCGGATCCTCTTGAAAATGGAAGGCAAGCACAACCATCAACGCCATCATGTGGCTATGCTTGATTTTCACAATTTATTAATATAATATAAAAATCATTAGAAAAGAGAAAAAACGAAAACTTCTACGCGTTGCTTGGAATTGAACTCAGGTGACATGAGAGGGAAAGGTCGGCGTGCAAGCAACCATCGGCACCAATCCATGAATGTGAAACATTGCAGCATTGAATTATTTAATTAATGCTTTAAAAATTTCAGGGGGGGCACGTGTCCCCCCTAACCCAATGGTGAGTCTACCCCTGATCCCATCAAATATTTAAAAAAAAAATACATAAAAAATAGTTTTGATGTCATTTATTAGTTTTGATGTCATACATTTACATTGACCAAAATATTTGAAAAACTTAACATTACTCTTTATAAATATGTAATGCAATAAATTTATAAAAGAAATATTTTTTTATTAAATGAATTATAATTTCATATTTTAATATTTTTAATAATCTTTAATGGGTATAATTACAATATGGGTATATATACAATGTAAGTGTGGTGAAAATACCACCACTCATATTCATGGAGAAGTTATGACTTAAACCCATCATCTTATTATGTAAGCATGAATAATAGTCTAATGACGTGATCTATTTGTAACAATGAGACATTCAAATCAGTAATAATGTCATAGATGATTCTCAAAATAATAATAATAAGAGTGGCGATATTTCCACCCCTCTTAAATTGTGTCTACACTCATTTTATAAGTACATCTTATCAAAATCATGAAAAGTTTTTAACTTGTAAATAAACCCCAATTAATACCAAGAGATATATACTATAAACCCCAAATGGAGTGGCAATATTTATACTATATTTTTATAAGCACAACTCACAATACTTATTTTGTTATCAAATTAATTTTATTAAAATTTTAAGGGTTTTTTTTTTTCCAACAAACAAGACAAGTAGATTATGATTTTATTTTAATAATTGATTGATTTAAAACTTATCATTTTATAACAACTTCTTGAGAAGATTTTAAATTATTTTTCACACTTTAAAATTAATTTGTGTTCTTTTAAAAAAAAAAAATTGATTTTTGAAAAAAAGAAGAAGTTAATTTAGAGACATTAGAATTCGAAAAGGTATAGAGTTTTATCTTGATTTAATTTTTTACTGGATTTAATTTTTGGAATTATATGATAGCATTCTAACAAGTTTCTTCTTATTTGATCAATGTATAATTTTTTATCTCGGTTCTACGGATATATTGTATAATGAAGAAAAGAAGTTTAAATTGATCAATGATTCCTTATTAAGTATTTGGAATAAAACAAACATTTTGATATGTGTTCTTATATTTTTCTTTCAAACATGTTTTCCTTTTTTATTTTTTTCTTTTTAACTAAATACAATAATTTTATCATAATTTTGATTCATTCTTAATATTCTATAATTAATTTATTTCCTTAAAAATTGTTTGGTATATTTGAAATTAGTATTTCAAAATCATTCTCAATATTCTACAATTAATTTCTTTCTTTAAAAATTATTTGATATTTGAAATTAGTATTTAAATGAGAAGTTAAGAGTTTGAGAAAATAAAAAATGTTTTATTATATACATGAAGAAGTGATTAATATTTGTGGATGTAGTTACAGATTATTTACCCATTTTAGTAATTTTCTTTAACGATAATATTGGATTATTAGAAATAGACTATATTAAGATGTGCATATAGGGGTGTAAATATCGTTACTCTAATAATAATAATAATAATAACAATAATTTCATAGATAAATTGTAAGGTCCATTTCTTTTTTATTTCTTTCGATCCATGATAATAAGTTGTTAAAGAGACCAACCCATGTTTTGTTTAAAATATATATATATATATATATATATCATTAAGGCCTCGTTTTTTTGTTAGGATAGGATTGAGTTTGGATTAAATTTTATCCAAACCCACATTTGGTGTACTCAAATGTCTCTTCACTAAGTTATCTCATCTCATTTTTAACTAATTAGTTTGGAATAAATAAATCTCATTGAATACATGGGTTAAAACAATCCTGCTGCAGTCAAATGCCCCCCCACCCAGACTCACCATAATCTAACAATCCTATTAGTGGTGAATGATGATCGGCAAGGAAGACCACAACCGGTAAACTACGATTGATGAGGAAGACCACTAGTAATGAACTGTGACCAGCAAAAAAGATCGAGCGACAACCGACAAGCAAAACTAAGAGATGAATGATAAGGAAGACCAAGTGACAATCGGTGATGAAGGCAAAGTGAACGTCAGTAGGAATGGAAAAGGAAAGGAAAAGAAAAGGAGAAGGAAAGGAGGAAAACGAAAAGAAAAGGAGAAGGACCGGACCAGACTGGTAGTGTGACAATGAAAAGGAAAGGAGTGACAGCGACGACGACTATTCAATGGGATGTCAAAGAGGGCGATGAGAGAGGGAGGAGGGTGGTGGTGGTGTAGGAGTTAAGGTTCCACCGACTATAAAGTACTCTAAGATTTACAAAATTTTCGAAAAGTCTTTGAGAAATTTCTTTAAAATTCAAATTTGTATCTACTATTTTTAATTCCATCCTATGCTTCATCAAACATGGGATAATATTTAAATTGATTAAATCTCATCTCATCCAATCAAATCCAATCGAATCTCATATAAATAATTTAATTCTATCTCATGTACCAAACAAGACCTAAAAGAATTAAAAACAAAAACAGAGAACTATGCTCTGTTCTTTTGAATAAGAGGAGAAATATGGAGAGAGGCAGAGGAAGAGAAGAGAAATTCGATGGACAATAAGAGCAAAGAGAAAACTGAAAAGAATGTTGTGAACTTGCCTACTGGACAGTTAGTTGTCAAGTGATGTGCATGAGTTGCATGTAGAAGAAGACTTGTACGTTGTCATGGTTTGGTGTCTAAGCTAGGACTTAGTCAAATTGCATTATGTTGAAATAAAGTGGGGCTGTTATTTGGCTCCTATTTAGTTGGCATTATTTGTTTAGTTGCTGCATTATTCGTTCGATTGTTGTCATGTAGGGAACTGTCCCTATTTTCACGTTAACTTGTAACTTGTGATCCTATTTAAACATAGGATTAGTTAATAAAAGAAAACCATGAACATTGACATCTAACTCTTAACCTGCTTTGTTCTTCTTTTCTTTTTCTAACTCTTCTAAATTCTTACAACAATTTGGTATCAGAGCCAGGTTGTTGGTGGCTTATTATGACAACCCAAAACCAATCCAATGCAGAATTCCGAAATGAAGTTCATGATATTTTGGGGCATCACGAAACCAGTATTGAAGAGGTACAATCCACGCTACAGATGATATTGACTAAACTCCAAGCAATGGAAACTATGCAGGGGACTCACGCATCCAACCCCGACATTAATCTGTTTGCTTAAACTGATACATCTCAACACTTTCACCATGCTACCACTAGCCACACACCACCATTATCTTACCAAAATAACCACCACTTAAAACTTCAATTTCCAAAATTTGAAGGAGAAGACCCACAGGGATGGGTTTACAAATCAGAACAATACTTCGATTTCAAAGAAGTTGCTCCTGAGCATCGAGTTCAACTTGCTTCTTTCCACCTTGAAGGGATTGCACTCCAGTGGCACCGGTGGTTCACAAAGTTTAGGGGATCGGTCACCTGGACCGAATTCACAAAAGCCTTGCTACTACGCTTCAGGCCAACAGACTATAACGACCCGTCAGAAACTCTCACACGCCTCAAGCAAACTACAACTGTCATAGCCTATCAAGAGTCATTTGTGAAGTTGTCGCATCGGGCGGATGACTTGTCGGAACCCTTTTTAATAGGTTGTTTTGTAGCTAGCCTAAGAGATGAAATCCGACTTGACGTGAAGATCAAACAACCATGAACATTGGCAGATGCTATTGGGGTAACTCGTCTTATAGAAGAGAGAAATGGGTTATAAAAGAAAGGGTTTAACACCTCTCGGCCTTTGTAGTTCACCAACCAAACTAAACCCAGAAACAACCCAACTGCTGGAGTACTTGGACCATCTTCCACAGCCAAAACAACAATAGGTTCTAGTCAGCCCACTATTCCTTTCCGAAGAATCACCAACCAAGAGGCACGTGAACGTCAGCAAAAGGATCTTTGTTATTACTGCAATGAGAAATATGTTATCGGACACCGGTGTGAATGACCCCAACTCTTCGTGATCAAAGACTCATACCCAAGTGAAGAAAGTGATAGACCACCTGAACAAGAGGAAGAGGTGATGCCCGAAATTTCTTTTCATGCTATTGCAGGCATAGAACATCCACAAACCTTACGAGTCCAAGGCAAATTGAAAAATAAGGAGGTAATGGTTTTGATAGATGAGGGCAGCACCCATAACTTTATCGATTAATCGATTGTGCAACGATATGGTCTTTCAGTAGCCAAGGACAAGAAAATTCAGGTAATGGTTGCTAATAGAGATCGAGTTGAATGTGCAGGGCAATGTCCATCACTCACCATCACCATTCAAGGTTACCAAGTCACCATAAATTATTATATTTTACCTACAGATGCTTGCTAAATTGTCTTAGAAGTATAGTGGCTTGAAATGCTTGGACCCATGGAAACTTATTACAAGAACCTCACCATGTCTTTTAAAGGTGAAACCGGTACTCATATTTTCCAAGGAATCAAACGTGATGCTATGATGGCTTTAAAGGATAATGAGAGCTGCCATATGGGGTTATTTCTTCATGTCCAAACTGTCAACATTCCAAAAGCACGCCAGCAACATCCATCTGAACTTGCCTACCTCCTTTCCAAGTTTGATCACTTGTTTGCATCACCGTGCATGTTACCGTAAAAAAGAAAGCATGATCACCAAATTTCCTTGATGCCTGAAATCGGTCTAATAAATGTTCGTCCTTACCAATATCCGTACTACCAAAAGACTGAAATTCAGAAGATGGTAGCCGAACTCTTACAATCTGGATTAATCCGTCCAAGCAACAACCCATTTTTCCTTATTGGTTTTGCTAGTGAAAAAGGCGGATGGGACATGGTGTTTTTGTGTGGATTACAATGCCCTCAACAACATCACGGTGAAGGATAAGTACCCTGTCCCCGTTATTGACGAGTTACTTGACGAGCTTCATAGGGTAAGGTATTTTTCCAAACTTGACTTACGTGCAGGTTATCACCAAATTCGATTGAAAGAAGAGGATATACCTAAAACTGCTTTTCGTACACATGAAGGGCATTACGAATTTATCGTCATGCCATCTGGATTAACAAATGCACTTGCCATTTTTCAAAATCTTATGAACGACCTCTTCCGTCTATATCTTCGTAAATTTATTTTAGTATTTTTTGATGATATATTGGTGTATTCAAAGACTTGGGAGGACCATTTAATTCATTTGTAGGTTGTGTTGGAAATTTTGTCAACTAACAAATTGTTTGTCAAAGAATCCAAATGCAAGTTTGGAACTACACAAGTTGACTACTTTGGGCATGTGATATCGATAACAGAGGTGGCAGTAGACCCGTCAAAAATAGAAGCAATTTTGGGGTGGCTAATTTCGACTACGGTTAAAGGGGTTAGAGGATTTCTTGGACTTGCTAGCTATTATAGAAAATTCATCCAAGGGTTCGCAAGCATTGTCGTGCCATTTAACCAACTCTTGACCAAAGACGGATTCCATTGGAGCAAGGAGACTGAATTTGCTTTTAATCAGCTTAAAAGGACACTAACTTCACCTCCTATTTTGAGATTGCCTGATTTTTCAAAAAAATTTGTAATTGTATGTGATGCTAGTGGCACAAGTCTTGAAGCAATTTTGTCTCAGGAGGGTAGACCTATTGCATATTATAGTGAAGCTTTGAAAGTGTCGACATTTACCATGTCTGCTTATGAAAAAGAGATGCTTGCAATTATCAAATCTATTAGGAAATGGAGACCTTACTTGCTTGGAAAATTATTCATAGTGAAGACTGACCACAGGAGCTTGAAATATTTACTTGAACAAAGAATAACAAGGCCAACTCAGACTAGGTGGTTGCCAAAGATCATGGGTTACGATTATAAAATTGAATACAAGAAGGGGCCTGAAAATCAACGAGTGGATTCTTTGTCAAGAGTGGTCGAACTGAATTTTTTGGCAATTTCCCTACCCCATGCGAATTGGTGGCTGGTTTTACATAAAGAGGTTCAGAAGGATTCTCATTATGATACTGTGGCTAAAAAGAGTTCCACTTATCTTCAATTGCACTTCCTTAACAGAGATGGAGTATGGTTCAAAGGTGATAAGATTTACTTAAGTCCTACTTCCTCCTTAATTCTTTAATTTTATCTGATTGCCACTTCTCCGTTATTGGAGGGCATTTTGGTTATCATAAAACTCTTGCCCGTATAAAATAGAGTTTTGTGTGGCCTGGAATGTTAAAATCAGTTAAAGAATTTTTGCGTGAACGTAAGGTTTGCCAACCTTATAAGGTCAACTCCATGAGTCTAGCAGGATTACTGTAACCTCTGAAAACCCCAAATCGCACATGGTCAGACGTTTCTATGGATTTTATAGATGGTTTGCCTCTTTCTAATGGACACCCTGTAATTATGGTAGTTGTAGATCGCTTGACAAAATATTTGCACTTTGTTCCATTGAAACATCCGTACACGGCTGCCTTTATTACAAAAGCTTTTGTTCACAATATTGTACGACTCCATGGTGTTCCAACCTCAATTGTCAGTGATTGTGACAAGGTCTTCACAAGTTCCTTTTCGCAAACCTTGTTTCAGTTGTAGGGAACCAAACTCTCTATGAGTTCGAGCTACCACCCGCAATCAGACGATCAAACCGAGGTAGTTAATCGTACCTTGGAACAATTCTTGAGATGTTTTGCATGTGGACAACCCAAACGCTAGATAGAGTGGCTGCCTTGGGCTGAATTTAGTTACAACACATCAGTTCACTCATCAATAAAAATTTCACCCTTTGAAGCTGTGTATGGAATACCTCCTCCAAGTTTGTTGTCTTATGTCCCTGGCACCATAAGGGTTCAGGCAGTAGATGAAAACCTCCGAGATTGTGAACTCATTTTGCGAGATTGACGGCAAAATTTGATCCAAGCTCGCAATCGAATGAAATGTCAGGCTGACAAACATCGTAGGGAAGTGAGTTATTAGGTAGGGGAATATGTGCACTTGAAGTTACAACCATATAGGCAGGTTTCCATGGCCTCTCATAGTTCTCAAAAGTTGGTTGCACGCTACTTTGGTTCACATGAAATTGTGGATAAAATTGGTCCAGTGGCTTACAAATTGGCTTTACCAGTTGGTTCACAAATACACAATGTATTTCATGTAAGTCTTTTGCGAAAATATTTTGGCCTAACCCCTCCTACTCAAAATCAACCTGAGCTGCTTCCAATGGAACCTGAGCCTCACCAACAACCAGAAGCTATCCTTGATAGACGAGTTGTGCAAAAGGGAACTCATCAGCCAAGAATTGAAATCCTAGTCAAGTGGAAGGGTACACCAGTAGAGGATGCAACGTGGGAGAATCAAAGGCGATTTTCCAGGAGCTATCCTGACTTCATCCTTGCGGACAAGGATTTTGAAGGGGGAGGGAATGTTGTGAACTCACCTACTGGACTGTTAGTTGTCAAGTGATGTGCCTGAGTTGCAATTAGAGGAAGGCTTGGACATTGTCATGGTTTGGTGTCTAAGCTAGGACTTAGTGAAATTACATTCTGTTGAAATAAAGTGGGACTGTTATTTGGCTCTTATTTAGTTGGCATTATTTGTTTAGTTGCTGCATTATTTGTTCAATTGCTGTCATGTAGGAAGTGTCCCTATTTTCACATTAATTTGTAACTTGTGTTCCTATTTAAACATAGGATTAGTTAATAAAAGAAAACCACGAACATTGACACCTAACTCTTAACCTGCTCTGTTCTTCTTTTCTTCTTCTAACTCTTCTAAATTCTCACAACAAAGAAATAAAGGAAAAATAATCATAAGTGGGTAATACAATGATATTCAACAAAGTTGAAACGAGAAGGGAAGTGAAGAAAGAAAGGGAAAAAAGAAGAAGAAAGAATCGAGCTGGTTCAGGATGATTTGACGTGCGAAGATTCAATTTTTGAATTGATTTGTTTGTTTCATTTCATGGCTTCTTAATGGGTTTTATGCTATTGGTAGGGGAAGAAGAACCAACGGGTGAAACAGGTGTTCATGGATTAAACTTCGAAGTAAAGCTTCAAAGCAAATCGCTTTATGTTGTTTAAAATCACCTTCATGATTGCTAGTGCAACAAAAGTAACCACAAGGCTGCAGCATCTCCTTTAATCCCAAGTCATGCCATTCAAGTAGTAGAGGAGTCCACACGGTTTGGAAAAAGGAGATGCGAACATCAAAGTCAGTAACAGAAGCACTGTGCCCTCTTTTCAACCAATTTTGTGGAAGTTGAATTCTACCCGGAAAACCATTCTCTTTTCTTTTTCTTTTTTTTTCGGCACCATTCTTTCTTATTTTGCTCTCATCATTTTTAATGACAAAATTCATGGAATCTTTAATGCTTGTATGGGTGCAAGATAGGCCCAATAAGAAGTAGATACGTCAGTGCAACAGCAAAAGGATACATGGTTCGCTAGACTTCGAGCAAAGGAGAAGAAAGACAATATTAATCCATATAATTAAGTCATCAAAGCTTGAAACATTAACCTCCAAGAGAACCATTCTTCAAGTGAGTCAGTAACAAATGTACAACATGCAACATATACTTGTCAACATAAAAATGACTTGTTAAATGCAATCACATGCACCATGACACTTGAAAAATAAGTTCATGTCCCCTTATAAAAGTTGATTGAGAGTTTTATTATTGAGTTAATCAATTTTAGCTGAAATAACACACTCCATTAAAATTATCATAAAACACAACTTTGATTTAAGCATTGAAAGGTGTTCTGAAGACAACCTTCAAGCCACCTTAACGAAGATGTTGATTTGTTTTACAGATTAAGCTGCAGCAGAGAATTGAAAGAAATGACCATCAAAGGAAAGAGTTATTTGAAGATACAGAAGGTCTTCGTACGACAGTTTAGGCTGAAACAATGTTAAACACAAATTTTTAGCGAGAACCCACCAAAATATTTGAATGGTAAAGGTGGTGTCCTTACTTAGGCTTCATAAATCTCATGGTAACCAACAAAAACATTTCATGTCTGCAAAAATGTTGATGTCAAATAACAAAATTGCAGAAGCAGAGTACTCTTACATGAGAAATTACAATGGAAAATTTGGTAACTATTAAATCACTTGAATTTGATATAAAGCTCACCCTTTTTTTTATTTTTTTGGAAACTTATGTTCAAGAATCTTAACAAACGTAACTTGGAGGCAGTAGATTCTCTTTAAATCCAAAGTAAAGCCATTTAAGTTGTGCTTTATTAATGCTGACTGATTTCTTGCTTTTGTTCTCAGAATGCCAACATGGTGGGCCTCCATACATTTAACATACGTCAACACACAGGGCATTCATAAACTGTAAACCAAATTTCCACAGAAAATTACAAAACTTACCAGTTGTTAAAGAGAAAATGGTAATGATGGTTCATGTAGAGTGGAGTCCACACGGTTTGGAAAAAGAAGATGGAAACCTCAGGTCAATAAGAGAAACACTGTGCCCTCTCTTCAATCATCAATCTAGTTAAAGTTGAATTCTACTAGAAAACACTTCTCTCTTACTTTGCTGTCGTCGTTTTCCTTTGTTCATTTCTCTGTTCCGACAAACTAATCAGAATCAAAAACCATGCCTGTGGGAGAGCTGCTACTCTCTGCCTTCCTTCAAGTACTGTTCGAAAGATTGATGTCCCCCGAGCTGCTCAAGTTTGCAACCAAAGAGAGTGTCCGTCCAAAGCTCAAGAAGTGGGAAACAACGTTGAAGGTGATTGAGACACTGCTCATCGATGCTGAGGAGAAGCAGCTGACTGATGGAGCCGTGAAGATGTGGCTGGACGACCTCCAAGACTTGGCTTTTGACGTTGAAGACGTCTTGGATGAATTTGCAACTGAAGCTTTGGGAAGAAAGCTGAAGATGGAACACCGTAGCTCCAGCAAGGTTTGGAAGATGCTTCCTCCTCGTTTGACTGCCATGACTCTAAGTTCTTTCAAGTTCAACGTCAGCATGGGCTCCAAGATTGATGGTATCACTAGCCGCTTGAAAGAACTAAGTCAACGAGCAGAGGTGCTTAGATTGAAAGAGATTGCTGGAGGGACGTCAACTGATTCTTGGAGAAGACCACCCACTACATGTCTGCCCACTGAACCTGCTGTTTATGGTAGAGATGAAGATAAGGCCAAAATACTCGAAATGGTGTTGAGAGATGAACCAACTTCTGCCGACATTGGTGTGATAACCATTGTGGGAATGGGAGGAATCGGGAAAACAACGCTTGCTCGCGAGGTTTACAATGACAAGGCAGTGGAATCTTTTCAGCTAAAAGCTTGGGTTTGTGTGTCTGATGATTTTGACGTTGTGAGAATCTCAAACGCAATTCTGGGTTCGATTACTCTCTCGTCTTGTGACCATAAGGATTTAAACACAGTGCATATCAAATTGAATGAGGTGGTTGCTGGAAAAAAGTTTTTACTTGTCCTGGACGATATTTGGTGCAAAGATTATAGCTTGTGGGAAATCCTAAAATCTCCTTTTGCTACTGGAGCTCCAGGGAGTAAAATAATTGTGACGACACGTCTAGAAGATGTTGCATTAACAGTAGGTCGTGTCACTGATTGCTATAAATTAAGGCTTCTTTCGGATGATGATTGTTGGTCTCTATTCAAGAAGCATGTTGATGCAAGTGGAGTTATTGGTGCACATCCTGATATCGATTCAGTTCGACACAAAGTTGTTGAAAAGTGTCAAGGTTTGCCCTTAGCTGTGAAAACTCTTGCTGGTCTTCTACGCTCAAAGCAAAGAGTTGATGAGTGGATGGATATATTGATCAGCAATGTATGGGATTTACCGGTGGAAGGCAACATTCTCCCAGTGTTGAAGTTGAGCTATCACCATCTTCCTTCATATCTAAAAAGATGTTTCACTTACTGCACAATTTTTCCAAAAGGCTTTGAATTTGAAGAGAAGGAAGTTGTCCTTTTATGGATGGCGGAAGGTTTGATCCAACAATCAGGAAATAACAAGCAACTCGAAGATTTAGGAGGTGAGTATTTTCGTGATCTATTGTCAAGGTCAATTTTTCAAATATCAAACAACAATAATTCTAAATATATAATGCATGACCTTGTTAATGATCTAGCTCAAGTGATTTCTGGAAACATTAGTTTTAGGTTGGAGGATGAACTAGTGTCCAAAAAGCAATCAAAAGTACTTGAAAGGACCCGTTATTCTTCTTACAGGTGTTGTGACTATAATTGCAGAAGTAAATTTGAAGTCTTCAACAATGTTAAGCATCTAAGAACATTCTTACAAATGCTGCCAAATAACGAAAGAAGTAGTAATGGGTATTACTTAAGTAATACAGTGCTTTCAGATTTGTTGTTGAAGTTCAAAAAATTGAGGGTATTGTCTCTGAAAAATTATCACATAGTTGAATTACCTAATTCAATTGAAGTCTTGAGACATCTGAGGTACCTCAACCTTTCTAAGAGTGAGATAAGAAGTTTGCCTAAAGCGATAAGCTCAATGTATAACTTGCAAACTTTGATATTGAGAAATTGTCGCCGTCTCTTGAAGTTGCCTTCCAATATGGGAAATTTAGTAAATTTGCGCCATCTTGATATTTTCGGTGCATATTTACTAAGTGAAATGCCATTGGGAATGAGAAAATTAGTATGTCTCCGAACATTATCTAACTTTATTGTGGGTAAATGTTCCGGATCTAGTTTGAAAGATTTGAAGCAATTACAATTTCTTTGTGGAGAACTTCGTATTTCCAGATTGAAAAATGTGATTGAATTTCAAGATATAAGAGAGAGCATACTAAGTAATAAGGAGGAGCTAGAAGTGTTGTCACTAGAATGGGAATCTAAGTTTGATGATTCACGAGATTCACGAGATGAAGTAGAATATTCTGTACTTGAAGTGCTAAGACCTCATACGAGTTTGAAAGAACTCAAAATTGCATGCTATGGTGGCACAAAATTTCCATCTTGGATAGGAGACCCATCGTTCTATAAGATGACAATTCTAAGTTTAAAAGGTTGTAAGAATTGCACATCCTTACCTCTGCTTGGGCTAATGAGCTCGCTTAAAAAGCTCACCCTCAACAAAATGAGAGGACTAAAAAACATTGGTTCTGAGATTTATGGAGATGGTTGCTTAAATTCTTTTCACTCGTTGCAAACTCTTTGCTTTGAGGATTTGGAAGAATGGGAAAGTTGGGACCCTGTTGAAAACTTGCCTAGTCTCCGAGAACTTTCCATTATCAACTGCCCTAAACTTTCTAAAAGTTTACCTAAATTTCTCCCTTTGCTAGAAAAACTTGTGATTCGTGATTGTGCACAGTTGATGGTGTCGTTCTCAGGCCTTCCCTTGCTTTGTGAATTGCATATCAATGAATGCAAAAAGCTTGTGTTTAATGCTCCCATCGGATCCACTTCATTGACCTCTGTGACTCTTTCAAATATTTCAGATTTCGGGAATTCATTAAAGCAGGAATTTCAGAAAGTTGAATGTTTAAAGATTCAGGGTTGTGAAGCGCTTATAAATTTGTGGCCGCAGAAGATCTGTCTTGAAAAGACACCACAAGGGCTGCACACGCTTACTTCTCTCAGAGAGCTCTATATTGGACATTGCAATGATCTAGCATTTTTACCTGAAGAAATTCAAGAAAGCAACGCACGTCTTGAAAAATTGACAATCGAGGATTGTCATTCTTTAACTTGCATCTTTAGAGGACAGCTACCACCAGCTCTGAAATGGCTTGCTATTACGAATTGTGAGAAACTGCAGCATGTGATCAATGTCAATGAGGAGTACACTTGTACTTCATCTTTTTCTTCTTCTTCAGTGAAGCACAAGGAGAATGTCAATACCATCGCATCTGCTCTGGAATACTTGTCCATAGAAGGATGTTCATCCCTTACTTGCGTATCACCAACAGAGCACTTACCTGCCTCACTATCAAGTCTTCATATTGAGCGTTGTTCAGAGCTCACAACCTTGTTTCCAAGAGGTCATCTACCTCCAACGCTCAAATATCTTCATGTTGACGATTGTTCAAATCTCACAACCTTGTCATCAAGAGGCCAATTAGCGGAGATGCTAGAACAAATTGTGATTTATAGGTGTCCAAAGCTTCAGTCAGTTAGTGAGAAGTTCCATGATAACAAGTCTCTTTACTGTATTGCAATTTGTGAATGCGAAAATCTGAAATCCCTTCCTGATGGCCTACATAATCTTAGAAGTCTTCATAACATTGAAATATCAGCATGTCCAAGTCTTGATTCCTTTCCTAAAAGGGGGCTTCCCAACCAAATTTTCGATGTCTACATAATCGAATGTGAGAAACTCAAAGCTCTACCCAGCCGAATGCACACTCTCACCTCTCCTCGAGCACTGACTTTAGCCAATTGTCCAAGCATGTCCTTTCCCAAAGAAGGTCTTCCCACCAATCTATTATCTCTTAGCATTACAGATATCAATTTCTTCAAATCACTCTCCGAGTGGGGGTTGCACAAGCTCACCTCTCTCAGAGATCTCCAAATTCATGGTTGTCTGGACGCAGTGTGTTTCCCACAAGAGGAGATGGGGATGATGTTGCCCACCAATTTAACTTCTTTGTGGATTGACAATTTCCCAAATCTGAGATTCCTGTCTTCCAAGTGTTTCCAAAACCTCACCTCTCTAAAACAATTGTGGATAGATGCTTGCCCAAATCTCTCATCTCTTCCAAGCCTTCCATCCTCACTTTGGCAATTACGTATATCATATTGTCCTTTGCTGAATAAAGAGTGCAAAAGAGATAAAGAGTGGTTCAAGCTGGCAGACATCCCAAATGTCGTAATAGATGGAAAATCCATCTACCATTCAGAAGAAGGACCAAAGTATGGTTTTTGTACAGCTGTAGTATTTCCAGGTACAACAATTTACAATAGCAGAATAATTATCTGAACTTCCATGATGAACAATTGGTATTTTGACTGCTTCACATTTTAGTCATTCAATTCACTTATTATCTTCAGCTCCGTTTGTCAAATCCATCAAAATGCCTAAATCTGAAATTTAGTGCCTCAGTATCTGAAATTAAACTGTAATTTTTCCATCAAAATGCCTGTAATGTAAATATGTGCATGGGAAATAGACTATATATCATGCAAAAATAAAGTTGAGAAAAGGAAGTGAATTTGGGTAAATGCTCATTTGTTTGCTAAAGTAATAGATTTCCTGAAATGTGATTTTCAAATCTTCATATCTGTACCTCATTTGTTATTCAAAATGATTTTAAAGATATGGAGCTTGAGCAGATGTCTAGCTTCTCTTCAGATGAAGCTGATTTGTGTGCTGGCTTTTCTCTTATGAAATTGCAGTGCATCGCTGATGAAGGCTAGAGCTGTGGACTTTAAATCTTAATGCTTCCAATGTTCCAAGCTCCTCTCTTCTGGCCTTGATGCCTTCTGCAATTAAGATTCATCAGGTTGCAAGGCTTCGTTTTACTTCCTTTTTTCTTCAAAATATCATTGGTAACAACATTTGTACTATGTTGTCATAACTTCTTGTAAATTTGATCTATTGTACTGGTTTGCAGTCTTCAAGGCGAAGGGGTTCCAATCATGATATAGTTATATGGTTTGATTTAAATTTGCAGTTTTGGTTGTGTCAAAAAAATTTTACAGCTTTTGCCTTTATGTTACTTTACAAAGCAATTTTTGTAGCCTCCGCTTTTGTATGTTTAAATTATAATAAGCTTCATCATTGAATTCAACTTTTTCAGATCCTTATATTATTTCGTTTTTATTAGGGAATCTTTTTATCTTGCTCTTAAAATCATATGGAAATTATTTAAGATAATCTAAATTTTTTCTAGGATATTTATTCTACTATGTTCAAAGAAATGAAAAAGATCTGTAAGAGCTTTATTGATTTTATCTATGTTGGTTGCTAAGTTCTGTAAGAACATGGACAAACAAATAAGAACAAATATTCTTGAACCAATATTATGAATTTATAGGAAAAAGAGGAATTTCCTTATGGTAAAAATATAAAGCAGCAGAGAGCGTTTATCTGAAGCAAAAGCTGGAATAGACTTGCAAAATACTCCAATTCAGATGAATCAAATTAGCATTACAGAAATATGGGTTGAAAACGATCTACCAGCTGAACATAACAGGACTTTATTTTTTACCTACATGGCAACACATGTCCAATTTCTAGCTTTCATTTATATATATATATATATATATATATATGAAAGTCATTTGAAAAAAGGACCTTCTTTAACATTTTTCAGATGCACATTGCACCCACACAATGTTAGAGAAATTTTTAAAATAAATTAAATTTAAAATTTTCAAAATGAAAAGACATAATCCCTTAGGGTGTGTTTACTTCATGGATTGGGGAATGAGAATCAGAAATGAGATTGATTGATGGTGTTTACTTGCTTAAAATTCATTCCGTAATGGGAATGAAATGGTGGGCCCCACATCAATTTGGGGTTGAAGAATGGGAATCCCATTCCCCCCAACCCACTTGGGAATCTCATTCTCATTCCCTTTGTCAAGTTAAAATGTCCCTTATACCCTTCTTTAAAAAATGTGCTATAAGTTTATTCCCTTTGTTTTATATTTATAAATATCTATAAGTTTTCATAAAAAAATGTGTTAGTGCAAAATGTTATATTTTATAAGAAATAATTTACAGTTAGCACTAAAATTTTGAATTCAATTGAAGAATATTACAATAATACAGTTAAAAAAGTTTAGGTAATATTTTATATATAATTAAAAAAAAATGATTTGATATACCATATAAATACATAATATCTTCTTCAAAAAATAAAATAATAAATACACAAAATGCTTATAATGATATTGTCAAATTGTTAAGAATTTTTTTTTTTTTTTTAGCTTATTATGATGAATTACAAGATAAAAAGATAACACTAACATTTTAAACAAAATTTTGTACATTGTAATTAATCCATAATTTTAATTAAGGACATTTTTGTAATTTATAATCAATTCATTCCGATTTCAAAGTAAAGTAAACAAATTAATGAGAATACTGCTGATTCTGATTCCGATTATTACAGTTGAAGTAAACAATTTATTCTGATTCCGATATTTCATTCCGATTCCAAGTCATTCCGATTCTAGATCATTCCGATTCCCATTCCGATTTCTCCAAGTGAAGTAAACGCACCATAAAATTTGAAAAGGTAGTTATAATAGTTATTAGTCTTAAAAAAATCTAAATATGTGTGTGCCTAAACCAATGTCAAAATTTATATCTCTACATATCTTCATTATTTTCTCATCAAAAAACCTTTGTTTCTTATTAAAAATAAAATAAAATAAAAAATTTAGTAATATCCTCTCTTTTGTAGAAGTGACAAATTGTTAACATTAGATTTGTTACTATTCGATGTTGTTTTGGTCTGTTTTCACTAATGCACATCACAGACAAATAAAGGTTTTATTTTATCTTGGATACGTATTCTTAACATAGTGCATCACAAAATTGGCGGAGAAGAATAATTTAAATAAAATAATTTTGTTACACGTCTTGAATGTATTTATCTACAATTTTCTGCATTTTTTGGACATCAGTTTGTGCTGTATTATGCAGGTTTTTTGGGCTGTTATTGTGCAGTATTTGGTGATTTTTGTTGACTGTTTTGGGTATACCACAAGGTTGATTCTGCCTGATTTTGGACAACAAAATTCTACACCGTTCGGTTTAATTTTATAGCAAAACAATGCAGACTTTTCCTTTACGTGCTGGGCTGTTTTTTCATCACTTATACAACAGACAATTCTGATGACAGCCTTATTTGAACAACTGCATATTATATTGGATATTAAGCAGCTCTTATATCTTCCATGCTTATAATACACATTAAGGCTTCAATCATAAAAACAATTTGTAGTCCTAAACAAATTTAACTGAGGCCAACTTATTTGCATACACAATTGGCATGAAATCTAATTAAATGTCTAAATTAAGATTAATCTTGTTTACTTAGCAACTTCATGTTAATTTGCTATAGGTTAAATGTTTGATAGAACGTGAGAGTACATTATAAAAGTACGAATATAATTTTGTTTAAAAAAATGTTAAATACATTTTCCCAATTCACTCTTTTATTAAAAAAGAGTGTATTGAGAGAATGTATTTAGCATTCCCCTTTTGTATGCTTATTTTAGAATCAAATTCTTTGAAGATTTTAAGTTAAATTAAAAAGATAAAACTATGCATCAAATTAGTTAGTTTAATTCTTTATTAAAGAGTTCCAAGTGTTTGGGTCAATGAATAAAAAGGGTGGACCCAAAATAATATTTATGTGGCCCATTTGTCACAAATAGTTTCAAAACTTTATCAAATTTTGTTTTTAACCGCACGCAACAATGCTGATTCTGTTATAAAACAAATGCAATATTAAGATATTGCAGAATAAGAACAAAAACTAAAATTAAAACAAAAAGAATTTTGGGAGGGAGTATAGCTATTTTATTCTTTCATTTCATATATATAGATATCAAATACAAACTTATGTACCATCTATTTATAGGCTAAGAATCATTAATGTAGGAAGAAGAAAAGACATAAGTTATACATAATATTAACATACTATTATGAAGATCATTATTTGAGTAATAATGATCTTTAATGTGGAGGTTATTTAAAACATTAAGGTACAATTATGATGATCATTATTTGTATGATAATGATCTTTAATGTGGAGATTATAGAATACTAAAGGGTGGCATTCAATTGATTTACAACACTCCCCCTTTGGATGTCCACCGTACAAAGAATATGCGTCATTAAAAACCTTATCAGGAAAAAATCCTATGGGGAAAAAAATCCTGATAAAGGAAAAAAGAGTACATAATTCTTGTACGCAATAATCTCCCCCTTATGTTGATATGTTTTCTTTTAGTGAATTTTATGATCTTCTGGATCAAAAGTGCGATAATATTTTGAATTCAATACTATTTGGACGTGCTTAAAGGTACTACCTCGTTAAAAACCTTATCAGAAAAACCTTATGGGACAAAACTTGATTGAAGGAAAAAAGACAAAACCTGATCGAAGGAGAAAAGAGTGCAGTGCACGTATATCCATATTGAATTAATATACTCCCCCTGAAAGGTATACAACTGTTACTCTTGTAGTTTCTTCGAAGATATTGAAAAATATGTTTGACTCCACTCCAGTGTCTTCGAGCTGATGGATTAGTATTCCCTTTTATTTGTGCTTGATCTTCAGACTGAAACAATATCTTGTTTTCTCAAAATCTTACATCTCAAATTCTCTTTTCAAATTTTCAATAGTTCTTAAGAGCTCTTCAAAAGTTCCAATTTAATTCATGTCATCGACATATATTGGTACAGTTGCAAATCCAGATTTTGATTTCTTTATGAATACATAAAGACATATAGATCATTAATATATCATTCTTTTGTGAGATATTCACTAAGACATTCATCTGGATTGCTTTTAGCCATATAAAAACTATTGTAACTTTATTGAATACAAGTTACGATAATTTGAATTATATGCTTCAAACATTTTAAATCCTTCAGGGATTTTTATGTATATGTTGGTATCTAATGACCCATATAAAGATGTAATTACTATATTCAAAAGACACGTTTAAAGTCTTTTGGAAACTACCAAACTAATTAAAAATTGAAATGTAATCGTATCCATCACAGGTGAATACGTTTCATCTTATTACGTTTACAAATACCTACTTATATCCATGGGTTTGACGTCTTCGGGCGTCTAGACTATTGGTCTAAATACATCATATTTGGCTAATGAAATCAATTATGTTTGAATTGTTTTATTCCACGTAGGTCAATCATGCCTTTTTCAACACTCATTGATACTATGTAGTTCATGATCATCATTTACAATCATGACTCCATAGTTCTTTAAAGAAATCTTTTCATTTCCAAGATTTTATATCTCTTCAGAAGATTGTACAGCTTCCAGGGTACTAGCCTTTGCAGGGGCTATTAATTCTCATCATATGAAATTAACTATGAGACAATTTATTTTTACATTATTAATATTGGGTTTATGCAGTAAATCTTTGAGATACAATTATATCTCACTATCTCAATTTTTATATGAGTAATTATTTTGATCAAAACATATGATGTCTTTAAGCGTCCACATGACAAGTTTAATATAACTATACAAATATAGCTCTGCTTTTGTTTTGATCAATAATTTTTATGTCGACATTTATCCACAATAGATTATTCAACATCCTCATAATTTTTCTATAATATGTAGAGCAATAAAATATAAGATCTTAATTTTCTTTAAATTTTCAGTACACACGCCTTTTCAAGGGCTATTGTAAACTTTCATACATTATTAGGGTAAACTATAATATTTATAGTTTGGGCACATATATTTTTTCATATATAATTAAGATCTCTTTTGAGTTCCATAGGGGAAGATTCAAAGAGTTCTATCTCTTCAAAAACATTTAACTCTTCAGGAGTTGTATTTATATGATGAGGATTATATATAGCTCGAGCGTGATTTTTAAAATGATCATGATCTTTCATTATTCAATTCAAGGAATAATAACTTTGCATCCAAATTTTCTTTTCACACTTCTATGTGTAATGAATGATTTATTTGTTGTCATTTATATAAATTGTTCTTCAAGAACAATCACCCGGGTTAATGTATTGGCAGTGAATATAAAATCATTCGTGTATATAATTTTCAAGTAAATAATCCTTTGAACTTCAAGTTCATATGACTTATACAGTAATTGTCATAATGAATGATGCATGCCAACTATAATTTCACGTCGTTAAGTTTTATAATTTTATCTTTATTCTCCCCCTAACGACGAGAAAATTTATTCATTGGCATTATGTTGTTATTCTTCATGAATTTATTTGCATCATCATAATGTCCTTCTGAGACTTAATTCTATCATCATAATGTCCTTCTGGGACTTAATTATATTGTCTTACTATTCTTCAAGGGGATATATTATACTATCATATTATTTTTCAATGACTCAAATGTCACATAGTGTCCTAAAGGGACCAAACACATAGTGTCATTCAATGACCAAATTGTAATATTAATTATTGTCATTCAGGAACATTTACTAGGTAAGAATCTTCAGATTCTATAATGGATATCCATATTACTTCCAATAATTTGATACATCATTTTCTTTGTATTATTGGATGAAAAACAAATTTTTGATTCATCACAATTTTTGATCATATTATGCTTATGATCATATGATAATCATCATAAAACATGCTCCTGGCATATGACAGTATGGATAATACAAATACGATATACTTTTATTAATGTATATCTAAATAGATTCCTTCAGGATCTATTAAAGTAACAAAATTTCGAATATATAATATTGTTATTTTTCACTTTGTAATATGCAAATTTGCTCTTTTGGAGCCTTTGTATATCGATAAATAATTATGTATACTTCAAGTACACAATTATTATAATTTCATATTCCAGTAACAGTAAACATTTTGCTTACTTTACTTTGGTGTGAATTCCACTTCAGGTGGTTAAAATTTGTTATGATCATTGAGACTTTATTGACCATAATCATCGCTATGACTATTAGATGATTTAACATTCACTTCAGAGAATGATATTAATTAATTTAGTCATGCGAGATAAATGTTTTTTCACCCATAATCATTAATATTACTACTTCCGGAGCAAATTTGAAATACAAATTATTTCAATCATCTGACTATATATATTTGGAGATCAAGTATACGTATACATATATGTTTCTTTAAAAATATAAATTAATCATTTTACCAAGATATATAAATCATAATCACAGTGAATTAATGAACAAATTCTCAAAATATAATTACAACGAATTGTAACGAATATTTAATATAATCAATTAAAGTATAAGAAAATATATGTCATGTACCTTATTTCATATCTTGCTTTTGAGGAAAGAAGAAAAACGAAAATAACATTATCCTTCACTAACAAAAATTTTTATAAGAAATAATAATAATTATATAATTTAATATAAGAAAAATAAAAATATTATACATTCTCTTCTCAAAAACCTAAAGTTTCAGGCTATAATGTAATTGTGTATCATAATTACATGTTCAATATGATAATAACTCAAAACTTCAGTTTTTGATAGAACTGAGAATGAAATTTGTTTCCAAATCGCATTAAAATTCTTTTCCAAATCATATCAATCACTATAATTAGTTTTAGAACTTCAGGTTCTAAGTAAATTACAATAATACTTTAATATTATGATATATTTTAAAAGATCTCAAACAAAATCACTATCAGGAAACTCTAATAGTCGTTGCTACCTAATTTTCATATCTAATAGCTTATGTCACTATCAGACTCAGATTATCACTGGAAAGGTAACAATTTAACCATAATACAAATAGATTTAACTATGTAACATGAGGTATGAGATCGTTATATATATCTGATCAAGTAATCAATATTAAATACATAAATATGAAAATACATACCTCGATACGTTGAAAATCATAAACATAAAGATAGAATACTTTAATGTATTTACGAATTTAAATTTCACGATCTATATATCCAGATTCATTATACTCAGTTGGTTAGAGTCTCGTGCTGATAACGTGTTATAAAACAAATGCAATATTAAGATATTGCAGAATAAGAACAAAAACTAAAATTAAAACACAAAAAGAATTTTGGGAGGGAGTATAGCTATTTTATTCTTTCATTTCATATATATGGATATCAAATACAAACTTATGTACCATCTATTTATAGGCTAAGAATCATTAATGTAGGAAGAAGAAAAGACATAAGTTATACATAATATTAACATACTATTATGATGATCATTATTTGAGTAATAATGATCTTTAATGTGGAGGTTATAGAAAACATTAAGGTACAATTATGATGATCATTATTTGTATGATAATGATCTTTAATGTGGAGGTTATAGAATACTAAAGGGTGGCATCCAATTGATTTACAACAGATTCTGCAATAATTTGTAGAGAGCTTTTCAATTTGAGTCCACAACAAAAAGAAAAATATATTTTTAACCCATTTTTTATAAAAAATCATTTTTGACCTCTCAAACAAACTAATTACTACCTATACCCACATTCCCCAAATTACCCCTAAGTATTTTTCACTTTAAAATTCTCATTATAACCTTACTAAAATTATGAAATTACCATTTTTTCCTTTTTCTTCTTCTTCCCTTTTCTCTTTCAAAAGCTTCTCACCTCTCTCATTCTCTATGTTTCTTTTCTCATCCATAACAACTGCATTTGTGTACCTATTAAGTTCTTTGACAGCCGACATTGAAGATTCTTTGCCTTTAACAAACTCCACATTCAAGCTTTTCTTCAAGTTAAGGTATGTGATTGTTGTTGGTTGATTTTCAAATTATTTTATTCGCATTGCTTATTTTTAGGCCATAAGAGTGACTTTTGGTTGTGATTTAACCTGATGTGAGTGAGATTTGCACAAAACGAAGAGAAAAAAGGAACTGTGTTTTTCTGTATCTCGTCGAGTTTTGCGTATACACGTAACCCGAATCAGGTTATCTGTATACATAAAACCCGAATCGAGTTATATAAAAACACAAGCCTCG
The DNA here is from genome assembly GCA_019925255.1 of Litchi chinensis. Lineage (NCBI taxonomy): Eukaryota > Viridiplantae > Streptophyta > Magnoliopsida > Sapindales > Sapindaceae > Litchi > Litchi chinensis. The sequence continues at coordinate 26,254,400 of CM034465.1, read as the reverse complement.
AATCGGGTCATATGAAATCATAAAACCTGAATCGGGTTATGTGCATCCACAAAACCCGATTCGGGATTTATGATTTCACATAACCCGAATCGAGTAGGGTTACGTGAATGGCTTTTGTTTTTTGTTTTTTTTTTTGTTTTATTTATATATTACTTCAGTTGTGTATGTTTAGTATTAATTAGATCATATTTGGTTGGATTTTTATGAATTTGACAATATGAAATTAGATATTAAATTTTAATATGACGAGAGTATGTGTTACACTAATTTATTTTATATTTTAAATTTTATAGGAGTGGGTGAAGTGCTGATAATAGTCAAATGTAACAAAGAGTGGAATGAGAATAATTATGTTGGAGGTGAGACATTCATGATGGGGCCCCTAAGAACGTCAATTTTTCTCGATTGGTGGAATTTGTTTACACAGTGACTGACATTGATAAAAGAATATGAGATATTCGTTTGCATTATTTACTCCGAGCTAGGGGAATGCCCACAGTGAAGATTCCTATCACCATTGATGTCAGTGTCCGAGGTGTGATTTCAAACAAAAAGGTTGATTATAGAGAGATTTATGTTGATAAGATTATGAGAGATTCTAGAGGTATTAACTCTACTACCCCTCAGTTTGCCATCAATGCAATATCAGATCCAAGACATGTGGAGGCACCTACAGATAGAATTGCAAGTCCGATTATAGGTGAAGGTCAAAATTGTTTTATTTCTTCTAGTGGTAGCAACCAAGTTTCAGCTTTTATTGCCGCATTTACATCTGTAGAAAATACAATGTATGACTTTGATTTTGGCGGAAATGATTATGATGATGAAGATCGGGATGTAGATAGTGATGGTGATGAGACATCGAACAATGGAGATGATAATAAGGAAACTCAAGGTGATGACATTGAAAATGGAGCTGATACAGAGACCATGGAGTATCCAGAAGTTAGATTTTTGGGTTCACAATTTAAAACCAACCCTTCATAACCATACTGGATTGTTCTTGGTGTAGATCAATGTGAAATTGAGGCTACATCAATTGCTATGTCGACCTTCATCCGACGTGATGCATTGTATAAAGGTACATTTTTTTATAGTAAATATGAACTGAATGTAGCCGTTGGAAAATGTGTACTTAATTTTAGGCATCAACATAAGGTTAGACGCTCACGCACGGTTAGATATGAGGCTGGTTGCTAGGATTTAAGCTGTAGTTTTGAGATTCGTGCAAGATGTAGAAAGGGTGGTTCTATGTGGTATGTGTATAAGTATGTGTCGGAGCACACATGTTGTCAGGATGCTTACGAGTCACATAGACACAGTGTGAAGATTGTTGTCGTAGCAACATTATATCAAAAAAAAGTGGGCCTTGATAGTATAACACCTCAGCTTTTGATTGCAGAAATGTTGGAGCAATATGGCGTATAGATACACTAAAACTTGGAGATCTTTACAATATGTAAAGAAACTAGCATATGGAAAAGCAGATGAGTCATTTCAGCAGCTTCCTTCATATTTTCACATGTTAAAAGCAACAAACCCTAGTACAGTGATTGCAATTGAGACGGATGAAAACAATCGGTTTTTATATTCATTTGTTGCACTTGGAGCCCCAATTGAGTGTTTTCAATCTTACATCAAACCGGTTATTGCAATTGATGCCACTCATTTGAAAGGTGAATATAAATGAGTGATTTTTGTTGTTGCATGCAAAGATGAGGAGGAGATGATTTATCCTATCGCTTTTGGATTTGGTGATGGAGAGTCAGACAATTCATGAACCTGGTTTTTAAGTAGATTGAGAGAGATTATCAGTGGGAGACAACATTTGCCATCAGATTTGATTATTGTATCCGATCATCATAAAAGCATTGCGAATGCGATGAGTGATGTTTTTCCCGAAGTCCCACACGTGTTCTGTTTCTTCCACGTGAAGCAAAACCTGAAAAAACACTTTAGAAAGCAAAAAGATGTGGATGATATGTTTTACCTTGCAGCATATTGTTATATAAGGCCAGATTGTGATAGATATTTGGAATAAATTCAACAGGTATGTCCGCAAATGCATGAAAAATTGGTTAATATTGGAGTGACAAAATGGTCACGTGCATATTCTCTTAAAAGAAGATATGGCATGATGACCACTAACATTGCAGAGTCGCTGAACAAATGCATGATGAAAGCATGTTGGCTTCCAATAACAACTGCACATTAATATCTACGACATATGCTGCAAAAGTGGTATAATGATAGACGTGTTCATGTTGAGAAACTCAGAACTTCAGTTATCAAAACTGCAGAAGATCATATGAACTCGATGGCTAATGAATCAACGAGTGCCATGGTATCTGCCATTCAATAGCCTATCCAATTCGGAGTCACACATGAACTAGGTTATGACTTTGTTCGGCCTTTTGAACGGACATGCAGTTGTCGGTATTGGGATCTAGATCAGTTGCCATGTCATCATGCAATTGCTGTTGCCAAGTATCGTAATTATACTTTATTATTGTGTTTTTGTTATTTAATGTTAGTCGGTAACCTTCTACCTTTGTCATATATCAGGGTGAACGGTGTTCATTATTATACACTTTATCATGATTATTATAGCAAAGAATGGCTAGAAGCTGCATATGCACGTCCGATCAATCCTATTCCTGGCCCAAAAGATTGGCATGTTCCTTCAGAAGTCAAAAGTATAATTGTACTACCATCCAAAGAAAGGCGATAAGCAGCTAGACCGAAAGAGGTACGAATTCCTTCAGCTGGAGAAAGTCATCAAAAAAAAAATGTGGAAAATATGGTGAAAAGGGATACAACCGTCTTCGTTGTCCTAATCCTACCATCGGAGGGACGAGCGTAGGTCAAGTTGGACGTGCTGGGACAAGTGCAGAAGCTGTTGAAAATGCTGGGACTAGCACAGAAATTGCTGGAGAGGCTGGAACTAGCTCCACTGCTAGATCTACCGGGAGCATGGTAGAAGATGATATAGAGGCTAGAACGAATGCCCTATTGGACGGGTTAGAACCTCCCAAAAATGTAGCCTTTGTGGCGTGACTGGACACACGCGACGTCGATGTGATCTACAGTTCCCTATTCCACCCTCAGAAGATGATTGAAATTGTGGTAATCATGAAAATTTGTAATGAATAAACATGATGTTTATGGTTTATCGCATTTGTTTCTCAAAATTTGATATAGAAACGAAGTCTGTTTCTATTTTTGCGGTAGTCGTACTGGTATATTCATAATCATTAATATGATATTGCAAGTTCGATCATATCGTCTCTAATATGAAAACAAAATAAAAAGGTTTTGTTAAAATTTGAAATTTTTTGTGTTCGTTTGGTTTAGGGTGAAAAAATCGAGCAATATAATGAAAAAATCGAGTAAAAACCGAATGAAAAAATTGACATCAATTTTTTATTGGAAACATAAAAAAATGAGAAAGCAAATTACGGAAACAACCCTTAAAAAAATTAATAATTAAAAAAATGAAAAATTATTTTTTTTGTACTTGAACCGATGTCGGTTTTTGAAATACATCTAAAATCGACGTCGGGCGACGTCGGTTGTAGTGGTGAAATTAAATCGATGTCGGGTTCAGTGACACGTCTTCACCCGGTGTCAGTTTTTATTGTGCCATAAACCCCGACGTCGATGTGAGAAATGTCTGGAAAACCGATTTAAAAAAAAAAAAAATTACCACTTTCTTATGTTGTGGTGGGCCAAATATGCTCCCTATTGGCTTTGAATTATGTTAGTTTAATTGAATTAAGAAAATATATTGCAATATTCACTATATTGATCACATTGGATTGTTAGATGTCATTAGGTCAAAGTACACATTATAACTCAAGCTACAATGGCTCATGTTTGTCCTCATTGTTGCATTGTAGTTATACATAATATGAAAAGAGTTTTAAAAAACCGACGTCGGGTTTTATGGGCACATTAAAACCGATATCGGCTTAAGATTTTATGCTTAACCCGATCAACACAATCAGTATACATACTCTTATTGAACCCGATGTCGGTATATGTATTCATACGTAACCCGACACCAGCTTTCATTGTGTCACTTAAACCGATTTTTTTTTTTTTTTAGGAAATAATTTAGGAAAAAATTGACATAATTTCCTTTGTTTTTTCACAAACTATCCAGTAAACCTATATAAAAAATAACACTTCGACTATTTCTTTTAGAGACTCGGTCTCTTAATCCACCATCATACTACCACACAATATTTGAGCAAATATTTAATAAATAACGAATGAATGAATCAAATGTAAACAAATATTCACATCAATCAATCATATACAACATTGCCATCCTCATCTAATATCCATCGCCCCCAATCGTCTGTCATGTACCTTTGGGGTGGAATACATATATATATCCGATGCTATCTGTGCCCTTATTCGACGGACGTTTTCCTTGGTTTGGACAGATTTTCATTCACCCTTTAGAGAGTATAAGATGTCATGAATGTACATTGCACAATATACCCCGCAACTGCTCCTGTATTACGCACATATTTGGATCAGATAATTCATTACATACATTATTATCTAAATATATGATTAAAGAAAAGATATTTACCTATCAAGTTGCTGAGGCACTTTCCGTTTATCCACACGCTCCACATCCCATATTTTTTCTATAGGTGGCATTTCTGTGTTGGTCTTCCCGTAGTAATCAATCGACTGTAAGATCAACGGTATATAGTAGACCAATGGCTCAATAGCATTTCTCCTGTGGACAAACTCTGTATCTATAGGTGGATCATATATGACAATCTTCTGCTCCCTTAAGCACACCTTGCAAACTATCCAATGGGTCTGATGTAGACTACACGGGAACAACAGCTGCATGTTGAGAACATCAGTGATATAGTTCTAATTCGAACAATCAAATAATAATTTTTATTCGTACAATGACACTTACATTATGAACAGACCACCAACGGATTTTAGCGTCCTCCAAACCGCTAGCAAACCTTATCCAGTGTGGGGGGATCACAGTTGTAGCAGGATCAAATATCTTTCCTTTATTGACATATTCCTTATTCATAACTATTGCCAAGTCCGCCTGCAAATGAAAAAAATATTTGAGCAATTATGAAATGTAGACACTCACAAAAAAGGTCGATCCATGTACTGTATATCTCTCATCATGAGCTTCATCCCACCACTCGCTTTCTTTGATCCGTAGGCACTGTAAATAATCGTCAATATGCTCTAATGTCAACCAACTATCCTCATTCTTAATGGTACGAAAGTCTTCAGGGGTGAATGCCAATGGATAACCGTCGACGTAGCGCCTAAAATCAAAACAAGAATTAAAAGTCAGTTATATTAGATTAGTAATCAAATTAAACAAAGATAATAAATATTTTTATTAATACCTGAGATCTAAAAAAGAGGAAGTTTGTATTGCTTGTACACTTTTTCAACCATATCATCCTCCAACAATACAGCTTCCGCCATCTGCTCCTTTGACACTTTTTTCTTCTTTTTCGTGCGTTCAGGATCTGTGTATGGTAATAATAGAGATACCGACGGTTTAATTTTTCGTTTAGGTCATGACGGTTTCCCTTGAAATGGTCGATCATGATAGAGTGGCAGGTCCTCATGCGGCAGTGGGACCTCAACCTCCCACAACGGCTGCGATCCTAACTCCTGAACCTCTACAATCTGCAGAAAATCAAAAGTTATAATTATAAGTTTATAATGATTAACAAAACTAAACTAAATTACAAAATAAACACAAAATTTACCTGATCATACTCATGCTGCTGTGGTGAATCTTGATGGGCTAATAGGTCCTCATAAAGAAGTATCTGATCGACCTCCCCCAGCAGCTGCGATCTTACCTCTTGAACCTCCTCAATCTGCGGAAAATCAGAAGTTGTAATTATAAGTTTATCATGATTTGAAAAACTAAACTAAAACACAAAATAAATTATAAATTTACTTGGTCACTCACATCCTGCTGTGGTGGATCATGATGGGCCGGTAGGTCCTTATAGGGAAGTATCCAATCGACCTTCCCCAGCAGCTATGATTCTACCCCCTGGACCTCTATAATCTACAGAAAATCAAAAGTTGTAATTACAAGTTTACCATTATTTGAAAAACTAAACTAAAAAACAAAATAAATTATAAATTTACCTGATCACTCTCATCTTATTGTGGTAGGTCTTGATGGGCCGGTAGGTCCTCACGGGGAAGTATCCGATCTACCTCCTCCAGTAGCTGTGATCCTACCTCCTGAACCTCCTCAATCTGCAGAAAATTAAAAGTTGTAATTACAAGTTTATCATGATTAGCAAAACTAAATTAAATTACTAAACAAAAAAAAAATTACCTGATCAAACTCATGCTGCTGCGGTGGATCCTGATGGGCCAATAGGTCCTCACAGGGAAGTATCTGATCAGCCTCCCTCAGCAGTTGCAATCCTACCCCCTGGACCTCTACAATCTACAGAAAATTAAAAGTTATAATTACAAGTTTATTATGTTTATTATGATTTGACAACCTAAACTAAAATACAAAATAAATTACAAATTTACCTGGCCACTTTCATCCTACTGCGATGGGTCTTGATGAGGTACTGAAGTATCTATTGACCATTGTCTTTTTGGTGATGGTATTGTTTTTTATGGTGATGCTCTTTTTGGTGGTAAAGAGCGATAGATGTACTCATTCCGGATAGAGCTCTCAATATCATCATCATCGTCATCATCATCATCATCATTCGGGTCATTCCCGCCATCCGGAGGCACACGGATTTTCAGCATCCTCTCAATCCTACTTAACCTCTCATTTTGCTTCTGTTGTGTCTTCAAAATAGACTCTAACAAGACCATAATCTTGTCCACCTTTGTCTGAAGCTCCTGCAAAATTAATTAAATAACAATATAATAATTAAATAGATAGTCATGTAAGAATAAAGTACAGTAATATAATCATACAAAGTTTGCACCTAAGGCTGAGAGAGTCCAGGGGCCATGTTGCAACCTCGTGGGACTACGATGTCATTGTGCTGATCCTCACATCGTCGAAACTCGTGTGCTCTTTTTTTCCTTACCTCTGAATATGTACTCTCTTAGTCAACTCGTGGGTCTGGGATGTGATAATGATGCTGCTCCTCTTCCCTAGTCGACTCCTTCTCACCCTCTTCCTCCCTATTCGACTCTTTCTCACCCTCATCTCTATTTGACTCTCTCTCACTCTCCTCATTATTTGAATCATCATCTATAGCTTCATCAATAGCCCCTCCACCACCTATTTTATAGGCATTTTCCTTAACCAAATGCCTAGGGTTGAAAGACTTCCAATAATCTTTTTCTTTCTCTACATCAGTGGGCTAAATGGTGCTACTCCCTCATATTAATTGCATAATATATATAAAATATATTTAATATTATAATTACAAACAATAATAGTCAATAAATGGAAATAAATGTAGGTTAGTTTAGATACTTACACGAATAAGCTCATTAGACCACCTTATTTTCTTTCTGCTATTACACATCCAATTCACATACCTTGGCATCACCATATCGCCGTCTATGACTCTATTTCCTACCCTATTTTCCAACCACGGAAATATTTCCACCAACCACCACTATAATTTTCATTAAATTACACAAAAATTTGATAAACAATTAGTTAGTATATATATAAACACTAAACATGCTTTATTATTTATAAATAGAATATATTAAATATCGTACCTGAAATACCCAAATAAAGCCATACAAATTAATGTTACGTCCAGTCATAATTTTCTACCCTATTTTCCAACCACGAAAATATTTCTACCAACCACCACTATAATTTTCATTGAATTACACAAAAATTTGATAAACAATTAGTTAGTATATATATAAACACTAAACATGCTTTATTATTTATAAATAGAATATATTAAATATCTACCTAAAATGCCAAAATAAAGCCATACAAATTAATGTTACGTCTAGTCATAATTTTCTACCCTATTTTCCAACCACGGAAATATTTCCACCAACCACCACTATAATTTTCATTGAATTACACAAAAATTTGATAAACAATTAGTTAGTGTATATATAAACACTAAACATGCTTTATTATTTATAAATAGAATATATTAAATATCGTACCTAAAATGTCCAAATAAAGTCATACAAATTAATGTTACATCCAGTCATAAGCCGATCATCATCAAGAGTCCGATGAAGGCCCTCTATCAGCCTACTATAGGCGACTGTACCAAAGGGGAACTTATTCCACATATTAACATCCTCTATCAAGACCCACAGATAATCGTCCATCCTAGACCGATCATTATAGCTATAGAATAAATTGTAAGCGATGACTATATTAGTCAACTTCAAGACGTCCTCATCACTTATATCCTCCCCCTGGACCCTTAACATTTGCATAATTTCAGCCAATCTCAGCGATATTCCTTTAAAAAGTCGTCACAAGAGACTATCCTCATTTGTTTGCTTCCACTTAAGGACATGTAAGTCAAGATACCCGAACTGGAGTCCTGTCACTAGTAAGAACTCCTGCTTTCCAAACATATATAGCCTTCCCCCAATCTCAAACCACATCTCATCAGGGCATGATTTAGGATAATCTACTAACTCTCTAGCAAGAATGGCTAGCATAAAGGGAGTGACTAGCAGCTGTTGACCGCATTGTTTTATAAAATACGCAATCGAACTCTTGCTTTAAACTTCTCCAGAAGCTGTCTCTGTGAAAGAAATTCATTTAGATAACCAATAGGCTTCATACTATTATGTGTACTCTCATTTGTTCTTTCTGGCACATGCTGTACCGGGTACTTATAATTGAATTGCATCTGTAGGAAGAAAAGCAAAAAAAATAAATAAATCAAATAAACTGACAAAATAAACTGATGGGTCTATGTTAATGTACATAAATCGACGTCGGTATAGGATGCCTAACATAAACCGACGCCGACCTAAGTTGTGCAACGTAAGCCAAATAGGATTATGTTGATGTATTTGAACCGACGTCGGCTTACGTTACCAATCTAAATCGAATCGGCATTTGTTTGTTAACGTAAACCAACGTCGGTCTTCATTTCCAAACGTAAGCCGAATCGGCATTCGTTTATCAACTTGAACCGACGTCGGCCTATGTTTCCAAACACAACCCGATCACTCAACTAAACTTGCATTTTCAATTCAATTCTGACCACATCCTAAACAAAATACAACATAACCTGACCGTAACCATCAAATAAAGCTAATCGGTTTTTGTTTGTCAACCTAAGCCAGTATCGATATAAGGTATCCAACATAAGCCGATTCGGCTTTTGTTAGTATACATAAATCGACGTCGGTTTATGGTGCCACACATAAACCGATCGGCTTCTCACAGTATGAACTCTTCTAAACCTGCAATTTCAGTACAAATCCAACCACTTCCTAACCAAATGCAACACAATTTCACCATAATCATTAATGCCCGACGTATACAAACACAAACTCACTCTACAAAATGGTAAGAAATTCAAAAAGTTTCAAAATTATACACGAATCGGCGTACCTTCACCAAAGGAGTAGGAGGACGTGCTCGTCGGCGGTTTACAGTGGTTATAGAACGACGGTGAAGACGTGAGATGGTCAACTACGGTGCAAACTCGGCGTCGGAGTGCGTGGCTTGACAGACAGCGAGTTGTGTGTGTCGTCGGGTTGTGTTTGTTACCCATTTCACACTGATTGAAATTACTTATATATCAAGGATATTTTCGTAATTTTGGTTTTCCCTTCTTTTTTTTTGAAATCGAGTGGCAATTTCGTAATTTTAGGTCAAGGGCAATTTGGGTATCTTGGGTATATGATGCAAATTATTTGTTTGGGAGGTTAAAATAGAATTTTTCACAAATTATGGGTAAAAATGTATTTTATGTTATTTAAATGGGTATTTTGGTAATTTTCACTAGTTTGTATTACCAAGAGAGAAAAAATTCACCCCATAACCATTAAATTACAGAAACGCCCTTACGGTCTTCATCTTTAACCTTTGTTACTTCTCTCTTCTTTCAAAAATCCGTTACATTTCTCTCAAAAGTTTTAGCATATAAGGACTAATGCAATTAGTGTGTCATCTATAACCAATAGCATCAAAACCACGTAATACTAATTAGTTAGCTGTGATCTATATAGTTTCTCTCTATCTTCTCTAAAATTGATGATAAATTTTTTCTGAAGTTATGCTAAAAACAAAAACAATATATTAAATTTCCATTATCTAGTGTTTAAGTAACCTCAAATTGGTATATTTTTAGTATTTAAAAAAATTATAGTAACAATTTAATATAATTTTATTTGGATATATCATTGGTTGTATAATAATTCATACCTAAAATATTATCAAATTGAGTAAGTGCTCTCTATCATCAATCACATTGAATAATAATAATAATAATTTAGTATAATTGTAAAAAAGTTTGTGATGACTTGCCAACAACATGGTGTTTGATATAGGAGTTAGGATTATCTCCTAATTTTTTTCCTAATTTTTTGATAATCCAATGATACATTACTATAAAAAAATAATTGATGGTCAAGATTGTTACATTTTTTCTTTCTTATGCATAATTCAAATTTAAATTAATTTAATAAAAAAATTAAAAGAAGAAAAAGAAGAAGAAGAAGTTAGAAGAGAATCTTTGCTCTATACATGGTCCTATTATTATTATTTTCAATCAATTCTTAGCAGGTATCCACTATTGGGCCAATGAGGCAAATATAGGAACAGAACCTCAATTTAGCCAAAAATAAAACCTTTTTTTTTTTTTTTTAACATGCAAATAATACATGAGTACCAATATACGCTCCTTTAACATTGTTCAGTCACCCCTTTGATAAATATATCCCATCAAATATTTAAAAAAAAAAATTACATAAAAAATAGTTTTGATATCATTCATTTACTTTGGGCAAAATAAAATACATCATAAAATATATTTATAAAAGAAATATTTTTTAATATTTTTAATAATCTTTAATGGGTGTAATTACAATATGGGTATATAAACGGTGTAAGTGGGGTGAAAATACCACCACTCATATTCATGGAGAAGTTATGACTTAAACCCATCATCTTATTATGTAAGCATGAATAATAGTCTAATGACGTGATCTATTTGTAATAATGAGACATTCAAATCAGTAATAATGTCATAGATAATTCTCAAAATAATAATAATAATAATAAGAGTGGCGATATTTCCACCTTTCATAAATTTTGTCTACACCATTTTCATAAACACATCTTATCAAAACTATGAAAAGTCTTTAACTTGTAAATAAACCCCGATTAATACCAAGATTGCTCCTCTTTTATTATTATTTTTATATTATATTTTGTAAATACAACCCACAATACTTATTTTGTTATCAAATTAATTTTACTAAAATTTTGATATTTTTTTTCCAACAAACATGGCAAGTAGATTATGATTTTATTCTAATAATTAATGGATTTAAAACTTATCATTTTATATGAACTTCTTAAGAAGATTTAATATTATCTTTCACACTTTAAAATTAATTTGCATTCTTTTAAAAAATTTTGATATTTGCAAAAAAAAAAAAAAGACAGTTAATTTAGAGACATTAGAATTCGAAAAGGTATAGAGAGTTTTATCTTAATTTAATTTTTTTATTGAGTTTAATTTTTGGAGTTATATAATAACATTCTAACAAATTTTTTATTATTTTATCAAAGTGTAATTTTTTATCTCGGTTTTATAGATATATTGTATTATGAAGAAAAGAAATTTAAATTGATCAGTAATTCCTTATAGAGTATTTAGAATAAAATGAACTTCTTGATATGTGTTCTTATATTTCCCTTTCAAACATGTTTTCCTTTTTTCCTTTTTTCCATTTTACCTAAATACAATAATTTTATCATGATTTGGATTCATTATTAATATTCTGCAATTAATTTCTTTCCTTAAAAATTGTTTGGCATTTGAAATTAATATTTCAAAATCATTCTCAATATTCTATAATTAATTTGTTCCTGTAAAAATTATTTGATATTTGAAATTAGTATTTAAAGAATAAGTTAAGGGTTTGAAAAAATTAAAAAGGCTTTATTATATACATGAGGAAGTGATTAATAATTGTGGGTGTAGTTACAAATTATTACCCTTTTTAGTAATTTTTTTAAGGATAATATTGGATTATTAGAAATAGATCATATTGGGGTGTACATACAAGGTGTAAATATCGTTACTCCAATAATAATAATAATAACAACAATAATTTCATAGATAAATTGTAAGACCCATTTCTTTTTTATTTCTTTTGATCTGTGATAATAAGTTGTTAAAGGGACCGGCCCATGTTTTTGTTTAAAAAATAAAAAATCATTACGACCTCATTTGTTTGTAAGGATAGGACTGAGTTTGGATTAAATTTTATCCAAACCCACGTTGGGTGTACTCAAATACCTTTTCACTAAGCTATCTCATCTTATTTTTTACCTATTAGTTTGGGATAAATAAATCTCACTGAACACATGGGTTATAACAATTTCGTTGCACTCAAATACCTCTCTACCCAAACTCACCATAACCCAACATTCCTACGAGTGGCGAACGATAACCGCGCGAGGAAGACCACGAGCGATGAATTGCAACCATCGACGAAGACCACTAGTGATGAACTACGACTGGCAAGGAAGATTGAGCAATGACCGACAAACAAAACCGGGTGACGAATGACAAGGAAGATCAAGTGACAACCGATGAGGAAGATGGAGCGAACTTTAGTGGGAAAGGAGAAGGAAAGGAAAAGAAAAAGAGAAGGACCGGACCTGTGATGTGACAATGAGAAGGAAAGGAGTGACGGCTGCGGCGACTGTTCGATAGCATGTCAAGGAGGGTAATGAGGGAAGGAAGAGGTTGGTGGTGGTGTAGGAGGTAAGGTTCTACCGGCTATAAAGTACTCTCATATTTACAAAAGTTTTGAAAAGTCTTTGAGTAATTTCTTTAAAATCTAAGTTTGTACGTACTATTTTTAATTCTATCCTATATTTTATCAAACATGAGATAATATTTAAATTAATTAAATCTCATCTCATCAAATTCAATTCAATCTAATCTCATATAAATAATTTAATCCTATCCATCAAAAACAAAAATGGAGAGTTGTGCTTGGTTCTTTTGAATGAGAAGAGAAATATGGAGAGGGGCAGAGGACGAGAAGCGAAATTTGGTGGACGATAAGAGCAAACAGAAAATTGAAAAGATATAAAAGAACAATAATCGTAAATGGGTAATACAATGATATTTAACAAAGTTGAAACAGGAAGGGAACTGAAGAAAGAAGGAAGGAAAAAAAGGAATCGAGCTGGTTCAGGATGATTCGTCATGCACAGATTCAATTTTTGAATTGATTTGCTTGTTTCATTTCATCGATTCTTAATGGGTTTTATGCTAGTGGTAGAGGAAGAAGAACCAATGGGTGAAATAGGTGTTCATGGTTCCAACTTCAAAGTAAAGCTTCAAAGTAAATCACTTTAAGTTGATTAAAATCACCTTCATGATTGCCATTTGCCAGTGAAACAAAAGTAACCACAAGCCTGCAGCATCTCCTTTAATCCCAAGTCATGCCACTCAAGTAGTAGTGGAGTCCACACGGTTTGGAAAAAGGAGATGCAAACGTCAAAGTCAATAAGAGAAGCACTGTGCCCTGTAGCATAGCGCCCTCTCATCAACTACCAATTTTGTGGAAGTTGAATTCTACCCAGAAAACCATTCCCTCTTATTTTGCTCTCATCATTTGTAATGGCAAAATGCATGGAATCTTTTATGCTTGTTTGGGTGCAAGATAGGCCCAATAAGAAGTAGATAAGTCAGTGCAACAGCAAAAGGACGCATGGTTTGCATCATAGATTTCGAGCGAAGGAGAAGAAAGATAATATTAATCTATATAATTAAGTCATCGAAGGTTGAAACCTTAACCTCCAAGTGAACTATTCTTCAAGTGAGTCACAAATATACAACATGCAACATATACTTGTCAACATAAAAATGACTTGTTAAATGCAATCAGTTGCATCATGACACTTGAGAAATAAGTTGTCCCCTCATAAAAGTTGATTGAGAGTTTTATTATTGAGTTAATGAATTTTAGCAGAAAACACACATTCCATTAAAATAATCATAAAACACAAAGCTCTAATTTAAACATCGAAGGGTGTTTCGAACACAACCTTCGAGCTACCTTAATGTAGATGTTGATTTGTTTAATAGGTTAATTTACAATAGAGAATCCAATGAAACGAGCTATCAAAGGAAAGAGTCATTCAAAGATATCAAAGGTCTTTGCATGACAATTTAGGCTGAAACAATGTTAAACACAAATTTTTGGCAAGAACCTATCAAAATATTTTAATAGTAAAGGTGGTGTCCTTACTTAGGCTTTATAAATCTCATGTTAACCAACAAAAACATTTCATGTCTGCGAAAATGTTGATGTTAATTAACAAAATTGCAGAAGCAGAGTACTCTTACATGAGAAATTACAACGGAAAATTTGGTAACTATTAAATCACTTGAATTGGATTAAAGCTCACCCCTTTTTCTTTTTTTTTTTTTTGGGAGACTTATGTTCAACAGTTTTAACAAAAGTAACTTGGAGGCAGTAGCATCTCTTTAAATCCAAAGTAAAGCCATTTAAGTTGTGCTTTATTAATGCTGACTGATTTCTTGCTTTTGTTCTCGGAATGCCAGCATGGTGGGCCTTCATACATTTAACATACATCAACACAACAGTGCACTCATAAACTGTAAACCAAATTTCCACAGAAAATTACAAAACTTATCAGTTGTTAAATAGAAAATGGTAATGATGGTTCTTGTAGAGTGGAGTCCACACGGTTTGGAAAAAGGAGATGGAAACCTCAGGTCAATAAGAAAAGTGCTGTGCCCTCTCATCAATTATCAATCTAGTTAAAGTTGAATTCTACCAGAAAATCCTTCTCTCTTACTTTGCTCTCGTCGTTTTCCTTTGTTCATTTCTCTGTTCCGACAAACTAATCAGAATCAAAAACCATGCCTGTAGGAGAGCTGCTACTCTCTGCCTTCCTTCAAGTACTGTTCGAAAGATTGATGTCTCCCGACCTACTCAAGTTGGCAACCAAAGAGAGTGTCCGTCCAAAGCTCAAGAAGTGGCAAACAACGTTGAAGATGATTGAGACATTGCTCATCGATGCTGAGGAGAAGCAGCTGACTGATGGAGCCGTGAAGATGTGGCTGGACGACCTTCAAGACTTGGCTTTTGACGTTGAAGATGTCTTGGATGAATTTGCAACTGAAGCTTTGGGAAGAAAGCTGAAGATGGAACACCGTAGCTCCAGCAAGGTTTGGAAGATGCTTCCTTCTCGTTTGACTGCCATGACTCTAAGTTCTTTGAAGCTCAATGTCAGTATGGGCTCCAAGATTGATGATATCACTAGCCGCTTGAAAGAACTAAGTCAACGAGCAGAGGTACTTAGATTGAAAGAGATTGCTGGAGGGACATCAACTGATTTTTGGAGAAGACCACCCACGACATGTCTGCCCACTGAACCTGCTGTTTATGGTAGAGATGAAGACAAGGCCAAAATACTCGAAATGGTGTTGACAGATGAACCAACTTCTGCCAACGTTGGTGTGATAACCATTGTGGGAATGGGAGGAATCGGCAAAACAACGCTTGCTCGCGAGGTTTACAATGACAAGGCAGTGGAATCTTTTCAGCTAAAAGCTTGGGTTTGTGTGTCTGATGATTTTGACGTTGTGAGAATCTCAAACGCAATTCTGGGTTCGATTACTCTCTCGTCTTGTGACCATAAGGATTTAAACACAGTGCATATCAAATTGAAGGAGGTGGTTGCTGGAAAAAAGTTTTTACTTGTCCTGGACGATATTTGGTGCAAAGATTATAGCTTGTGGGAAATCCTAAAATCTCCTTTTGCTACTGGAGCTCCAGGGAGTAAAATAATTGTGACGACACGTCTAGAAGATGTTGCATTAACAATTGGTCGTGTCACTGATTGCTATAAATTAAGGCTTCTTTCAGATGGTGATTGTTGGTCTCTATTCAAGAAGCATGTTGATGCAAGTGGAGTTATTGGTGCACATCCTGATGTCGATTCAGTTCGACACAAAGTTGTTGAAAAGTGTCAAGGTTTGCCCTTAGCTGTGAAAACTCTTGCTGGTCTTCTACGCTCAAAGCAAAGAGTTGATGAGTGGATGGACATACTGATAAGCAATGTATGGGATTTACCTGTGGAAGGCAACATTCTTCTCGTGTTGAAGTTGAGCTATTTCCATCTTCCTTCACATCTAAAAAGATGTTTCACTTATTGCGCAATTTTTCCAAAAGGTTTTGAATTTGAAGAGAGGGAAGTTGTCCTTTTATGGATGGCGGAAGGTTTGATCCAACAATCAGGAAATAACAAGCAACTCGAAGATTTGGGAGATGAGTATTTTCGTGATCTATTATCAAGGTCAATTTTTCAAATATCGAGCAACAATAATTCTAAATATATAATGCATGACCTTGTTAATGATCTAGCTCAAGTGATTTCTGGAAACATTAGTTTTAGGTTGGAGGATGAACTAGGGTCCAGAAAACAATCAAAAATACTTGAAAGGACTCGTTATTCTTCTTATAGGTGTTGTGAATATGATTGCGGAAGTAAATTTGAAGTCTTTGACAATGTTGAGCATCTAAGAACATTCTTGCCAATGCCGCCAAATAACGAAAACGGTAGCATTGGGTATCACTTACGTAATACGGTGCTTTCACATTTATTGTTGAAGTTCCAAAAATTGAGGGTATTATCCCTGAAAGATTATCGCATATTTGAATTACCTAATTCAATTGAAGTTTTGAGACATCTAAGGTACCTCGACCTTTCTAAGAGTGAGATAAGAAGCTTGCCTAGATCAATAAGCTCAATGTATAACTTGCAAACTTTGATATTGAGAAATTGTCGCCATCTCTTGAAGTTGCCTTCCAATATGGGAAATTTAGTAAATTTGCGCCACCTTGATATTTTGGGTGCATATTTACTAAGTGAGATGCCATTGGGAATGAGAAACTTAGTATGTCTCCGAACATTATCTAACTTTATTGTGGGTAAATGTTCTGGATCTAGTTTAAAAGATTTGAAGCAATTACAATTTCTTTGTGGAGAGCTTTGTATTTCTAGATTGAAAAATGTGATTGAATTTCAAGATATAAGAGAGAGCATACTAAGTAATAAGGAGGAGCTAAAAGTGTTGTCACTAGAATGGGAATCTGAGTTTGATGATTCACGAGATTCACGAGATGAAGTAGAATATTCTGTACTTGAAGTACTAAGACCTCATACGAGTTTGAAAGAACTCAAAATTGCATGCTATGGTGGCACAAAATTTCCGTCTTGGATAGGAGATCCATCATTCTGCAAGATGACAATCCTAAGTTTAGAAGGTTGTAAGAATTGCACATCTTTGCCTCCACTTGGGCTAATAAGCTCGCTTAAAAAGCTCACCCTCAGCAAAATGAGAGGACTAAAAAGCATTGGTTATGAGATTTATGGAGATCATTGCTCAAATCCTTTTCACTCACTGCAAACTCTTTGCTTTGGTGATTTGCAAGAATGGGAGAGTTGGGACCCTGCTGAAAACTTCCCTAGTCTCCGAGAACTTTCCATTATCAAATGCCCTAAACTTTCTGAAAGTTTACCTAAATTTCTCCCTTTGCTAGAAAAACTTGTGATTCGTGACTGTGAGCAGTTGATGGTGTCATTCTCAAGCTTTCCAGTGCTTTGTGAATTGCATATCAATGAATGCAAAAAGCTTGTGTTTAATGCTCCCATCGGATCCACTTCATTGAACTCTGTGAGTCTTTCAAATATTTCTGATTTCGGGAATTCATTAAAGCAGGAATTTCAGAACGTTGAATGTTTAAAGGTTCAGGGTTGTGAAGAGCTTATAAATCTGTGGTTGAATAAGATCTGTCTTGAAAGGACACCACAAGGGCTGCATACGCTTACTTCTCTCAGAGAGCTCTATATTGGACATTGCAATGATCTAGGGTTTTTACCTGAAGGAATTCAAGAAAGCAACGCACGTCTTGAAAAATTGACAATCGAGGATTGTCATTCTTTAACTTGCATCTTTAGAGGACAGCTACCACCAGCTCTGAAACGGCTTGCTATTACGAATTGTGAGAAACTGCAGCATGTGTTCAATGTTAATGAGGAGTACACTTGTACTTCATCTTTTTCTTCTTCTTCAGTGAAGCGCAAGCGGAATGTCAATACCATCCCATCTGCTCTGCAGTACTTGTCCATAAAAGAATGTTCATCCCTCACTTGCGTATCACCAACAGAGCACTTACCTGCCTCACTATCATGTCTTCATATCGAGCGTTGTTCAGAGCTCACAACCTTGCTTCCAAGAGGTCATCTACCTCCAACACTCAAATCTCTTCTAGTCGACGATTGCTCAAATCTCACAACCTTGTCATCAAGAGGCCAATTACCTGAGATGCTAGAACAACTTATAATTGAGAGGTGTCCAAAGCTTGAGTCAGTTGTTGAGAAGTTCCATAATAACAAGTCTCTTTACTGTATTGTAATTTGCAAATGTAAAAATCTGAAATTCATTCCTGATGGCCTACACAACCTTGGAAGTCTTCAAAACATTCAAATATCAGCGTGTCCAAGTCTTGATTCCTTTCCTAAACGGGGGCTTCCCAACCAAATTGTCCGTGTTGACATAAGCGAATGTAAGAAACTCAAAGCCCTACCCAGCCGAATGCACACTCTCACCTCTCTTCAAGGATTGTATTTAGCCGATTGTCCAAGCCTGTCCTTTCCCGAAGAAGGTCTTCCCACCAATCTATTATCTCTTAGCATTGAAGATATCAATTTCTTCAAATCACTGTCTGAGTGGGGGTTGCACAAGCTCACCTCTCTCACACATCTCCAAATTCATGGTTGTCTGGATGCAGTGCGTTTTCCACAAGAGGAGATGGGGATGATGTTGCCCACCACTTTAACTTTTTTGGAGATTGAAAATTTCCCAAATCTGAGATTCCTGTCTTCCAAGTGTTTCCAAAACCTCACCTCTCTAAAACAATTGTGGATAGACGATTGCCCAAATCTCTCATCTCTTCCAAGCCTTCCATCCTCACTTTGGCAATTACGTATATCATATTGTCCTTTGCTGAATAAAAAGTGCAAAAGAGATAAAGGAAAAGAGTGGTTCAAGATAGCAGACATCCCAAGTGTCATAATAAATGGAAAATCCATCTACCATTCAGAAGAAGAACCAGAGTATGGATTTTTTACACTTGTAACTTTTCCAGGTACATCAATTTACAATAGCAGAATAATTATCTCAACTTTCATGATGAACAACTCATATTTTGACTGCTTCACATTTTAGTGTTTCTATTCTATTCATCTGTTAGTCTTTTATTTGCCTTAAAATTCTAACTATCACTTATTATCTTCAGTTACATTTGTCAAATCCATCAAAATGCCTAAATCTGAAATTTAGTACCTCAGCATCTGAAATTTAACTATAATTTTTCCATCAAAATGCCTGTAAATCTGTGCAACGGTGGGAAATAGACTATATATCATGTAAAAATAAAATTGAGAAAAGGAAGTGAATTTTTGTAAATGCTCATTTGTTTGCTAAGTAATAGATTTCCTGGAATGTGATTTTCAATTCTTCATGTCTGCACCTCATTTGTTATTTAAAATTATTTTAAAGATATGGAGTTTGAGCAGATGTCTAGCTTCTCTTCAGATGAAGCTGATTTGCGTGTGCTGCTGCTTTTCTCTTATGAAATTGCAGCGTAGCATCGCTGATGAAGGCTAGAGCTGTGGACTTTAAATCTTAATGCTTCCAATGTTCCAAGCTCCTCTCTTCTGGCCTTGATGCCTTCTGCAATTAAGATTCATCAGGTAGCAAAGCTTAGTTATACTTCCTTTTTTCTCCAAAATATTATTGGTAACAACATTTGCACTATGTTGTCATAACTTCTTGTAAATTTGATCTATTGTACTGGTTTGCAGTCTTCAAGGCGAAGGGGTTCCAACCATGATATAGTTATATGTACAAATGGATGACATAGAACAACAAAGAGATATTTCCTTCGGTATAATGTAGGTATATAATATGGTTTGATTTAAATTTGCAGTTTTGGTTGCGTCAAAAAAATTTTACAGCTTTGCTTTTATGTTACTTTACAAAGCAATCTTTGTAGCTTCCGCTTTTATATGTTTAAATTATAATAAGCTTCATCACTGAATTCAACCTTTTCAGTTCCTTCCACTGTTTGTTGCTTTATTTTTCTATTTTTTTGTTTTTATTAGGGAATTTTCTTATCTTGCTCTTAAAATCATATGTAACTTATTTAAGACAATCTAAATTTTTTCTAGGATATTTATTCTACTATGTTCAAAGAAATGAAAAAGATCTATAAGAGCTTTATTGATTTTATCTATGTTGGTTGCTAAGTTCTGTAAGAACATGGACAAACAAATAAGAACAAATATTCTTGAACCAATATTATGAATATTTAGGAAAAAGAGGAATTTCCTTATGGTAAAAATATAAAGCAGCAGAGAGCGTTTATCTGAAGCAAAAGCTGGAATAGACTTGCAAAATACTCCAATTCAGATGAATCAAATTAGCATTACAGAAATATGTGTTGAAAACGATCTACCAGCTGAACATAACAGGACTTTATTTTTTACCTACATGGCAACACATGTCCAAGTTCTAGCTTATATATATATATATATATATGAAAGTCATTTGAAAAAAGGACCTTCTTTAACATTTTTCAGATGCACATTGCACCCACCCAATGTTAGAGAAATTTTTAAAATAAATTAAATTTGAAATTTTCAAAAGGGATAATCCCAATTTCCTCCCTGTAGTTTGAGGAAATACCTAAAATCCCCCTTTTATTCATTAATTTTTTCAAATAAAAGGGGGATTTTGACTATTGTTTTAAACTACAAGGGGGAAATTGGGATTATCCCTTTTCAAAATGAAAAAACAATCTTTTTTATATCTCTAAAATTTGAAATGGTAGTTATAATAGTTATTAGTCTTAAAAAAATCTAAATATGTGTGTGCCTAAACCAATGTCAAAATATATCTCTACATCTCTTCATTATTTTCTCATCAAATAACCTTTATTTCTTATTAAAAATAAAATAAAATAAAAAATTCAGTAATATCCTCTTTTTTGTAGAAGTGAAAAATTATTAACATTAGATTTGTTACTACTAGATGTTGTTTTGGTTTGTTTTCACTAATGCACATCGCAGACAAATAAAAGTTTTATTTTATCTTGGAGAC
This sequence comes from Litchi chinensis, assembly GCA_019925255.1. Taxonomy (NCBI): domain Eukaryota; kingdom Viridiplantae; phylum Streptophyta; class Magnoliopsida; order Sapindales; family Sapindaceae; genus Litchi; species Litchi chinensis. The sequence continues at coordinate 26,232,990 of CM034465.1, read as the reverse complement.
GTATTCGCAAAATTGTACATCACAAAATTGGCAGAGGTGAATAATTTAAATAAAGTAATTTTGTTACGTGTCTTAAATGTATTTATCTACAATTTTCTGCATTTTTTGGACATCAGTTTGTGCTGTATTATGCAGGTTTTTTGGGCTGTTATTGTGCAGTATTTGGTGATTTTTGTTGACTGTTTTGGGTATAACACAAGGTTGATTCTGCCTGATTTGGACAACAAAATTCTACACCGTTCGGTTTAATTTTATAGCAAAACAATGCAGAATTTTCCTTTACTTGCTGGGCTGTTTTTTCATTATTTATAGAACAGACAATTCTGATGACAACCTTATTTGAATAACTGCATATTATATTGGATATTAAGCAGCTCTTATATCTTCCATGCTTATAATATACATTAAGGCTTCAATCATAAAAACAATTTGTAGTCCTAAACCAATTTAACTGAGGCCAACTTATTTGCATACACAATTGGCATGAAATCTAATTAAGTGTCTAAATTAAGATTAATCTTGTTTACTTAGCAACTTCATATTAATTTGCTACAAGTTAAATGTTTGATAGAACGTGAGAATACTACCGTAAAAAATCGCGAATATAATTTTGTTTAAAAAAATGTTAAATACATTTTCCCAATTCACTCTTTTATTAAAAAAGAGTGTATTGAGAGAATATATTTAGTATTCCCGGTCTGTATGCTTATTTTAGTATCAAATTCTTTGAAGATTTTAAGTTAAATTAAAAAGACAAACTATACATTAATTAGTTAGTTTAATGCTTTATTAAAGAGTTCCAAGTGTTTGGGCCAATGAATAAAAAGGATAGGTCATTGAACAGGGATTGGCTATGGTACAAACAACAAAGTTGTTTGTACCATACAAACACATTTGGCTGCCAGCTGGCAGCCAAATAGTTTTTATTACAACCTGCAGCAACCGATTGAAACCAGTTGCTGCAGATTTAAAATAATAATTTTATAATAAATAATATTTAAATAATAGTTTAATAATAAAAATAATATATAAATATAATATTTTATTATGAAATATAGTATTATAATAATATTTCATAATATTTTAAGTTATAATTAATATTTTATTATTAAGTTAAAAAATATTATATTATAATTAAAATAATATATAAATATAATAATTTATTATAAAATATTATATTATATTAACTATTTTTTATTATTAAAAATTAATATTAACGTAGAAGTTGTTCATTCAACAACTACAACGTTCCTCTTAACAAGTTCAGTACGTCAATTTGTTTAATAAACGAGGAAGTTGTCAAGTGAACAAGTTTGACGTTAGAACAACGTCCAAAGTTGTTCAAACTTAACAAAAATTGGTGTATGACGTCAGCAAACGTCAAAGTTGTTCTCCGAACAACTCCAACGTTACGTGAACAAGTTGGGTGACGTCATCTTGTTCAGATCAACGTCGAAGTTGTTCCGAGAACAAGTTTGGCATTCCTACAACGTCAAAAGTTGTTCAAACTTAACAAAAATGGGTGTATGATGTCAACAAACGTCAAAGTTGTTCTCCGAACAACTCCAACGTTATGTCAACAAGTTGGGTGACGTCATCTTGTTGACACAATGTCGAAGTTGTTCTGCGAACAAGTTTGACGTTCCGACAACGTCGGAAGTTGTTCAAACTTAACAAAAATGGTGTATGACATCAGCAAACGTCAAAGTTGTTCTGGGAACAACTCCAATGTTATGTCAATAAGTTAGGTGACATCATCTTGTTGACACAACGTCGAAGTTGTTCTGCAAACAAGTTTGACGTTCAAACAACGTTAGAAGTTGTTCAAACTTAACAAAAATGGTGTATGACGTCAGCAAACGTCAAAGTTGTTCTCGGAACAACTCCAACATTATGTCAACAAGTTGGGTGACGTCATCTTGTTGACACAACGTCGAAGTTGTTCTGCGAACAAGTTTGACGTTCAAACAACGTCAGAAGTTGTTCAAACTTAACAAAAATGGTGTATGACGTCAGCAAACGTCAAAGTTGTTCTCCGAACAACTCCAACGTTATCTGAACAAGTTGGGTGACGTCATCTTGTTGACATAACGTTGAAGTTGTTTTGCGAACAAGTTTGACGTTCAACCAATGTCACAAGTTGTTCAAACTTAACAAAAATGGTGTATGACGTCAGCAAACGTCAAAGTTGTTCTCCGAACAACTCCAACGTCATCTGAACAAGTTGGGTGACGTCATCTTGTTGACACGACGTCGAAGTTGTTCTGCGAACAAGTTTGACGTTCAACTAACGTCAGAAGTTGTTCAAACGTAACAAAAGTGGTGTATGACGTCAACAAACGTCAAAGTTGTTCTCGGAACAACTCCAATGTTATGTCAACAAGTTGGGTGACGTCATCTTGTTGACACAACGTCGAAGTTATTATGCGAACAAGTTTAACGTTCAAATAACGTCAGAAATTGTTCAAACTTAACAAAAATGGTGTATGACGTCAGCAAACGTCAAAGTTGTTCTCCGAACAACTCCAACGTTATCTGAACAAGTTGGATGACGTCATCTTGTTGACACAACGTCGAAGTTGTTCTTCGAACAAGTTTGACATTCAACTAACGTCACAAGTTGTTCAAACGTAACAAAAATTGTGTATGACGTCAGCAAACGTCAAAGTTGTTCTCCGAACAACTCCAACGTCATCTAAACAAGTTGGGTGACGTCATCTTGTTGACACAACGTCGAAGTTGTTCTGCGAACAAGTTTGACGTTCAACCAACGTCAGAAGTTGTTCAAACGTAACAAAAATGGTGTATGACGTCAGCAAACGTCAAAGTTGTTTTCTAAACAACTTCAACGTTATGTCAACAAGTTGGGTGACGTCATCTTGTTGACACAACGTTCAAGTTGTTCTGCGAACAAGTTTGACATTCTGACAACGTCAGAAATTGTTCAAACTTAACAAAAACGGACGTATGACGTCAACAAACGTCTAAGTTGTTCTACAAACAACTTTAACGTTATGTTAACAAGTTAGATGACGTCATCTTGTGGAGATCAACGTCCAAGTTGTTCTAGGAACAAGTTTGACGTTCGAACAACGTTAGAAGTTGTTCAAACTATACAAAAATGGATGTATTACGTCAACAAACGTCAAAGTTGTTCTCTGAAAAACTCCAACGTTATGTTAACAGGTTATGTGACGTCATCTTGTTCACATCAACGGCAAATTTGTTCTGAGAACAAGTTTGACATTCGAACAACGTCAGAAGTTACTGAATTTTATTTATTATTTTTTTAAAATGTTGATTAAAGGTATTTTAGTATTCATACAGTTTATAAAGTGTTTAACTATAATTACAAGATCGAAGGAAATAATATAGTGAATTTGTAATACTTAGATAATTAGATAAACGTTACAAACAAACTTGAAATTTTCCCTTAATATTTGTATATATAATAATTTTACTTGCACACATCCAAGTAATACGTTGTAAAATATAAAATTTTCACACACAAGTTAAGCGTAAGCCTTACAGCAGTCAGGGGTATGTGACTGGAATGACACCATAATATAGTGACGTACTTATTTAAATATTGGTGTGCGACTACACCACCGTTTTAGTGCGGCCCCGCACATATACCAGTGCAAGTCTTACAATTTGTATGGGTGTGCAAGTGCACTAACATCTTGATGTGACCACATTTTGACTGCAATGTTGGTATGTGGACACACAACTGTTTTAGCGTGGTCATATAGCAATACCAGTATAATCCAATGTACTTGTACTTTTTTAAATGGTGAAAAATATAGTAACTTTTAAATTGAATTATGTTTACAAAATAATAACTTAAATTGAAATATTTTTAGAAAACAACTTAAAACGGATTAAAATATTTATAAAAATTATTATGAATATTTTATTTAGCAGTTACATTGTGACGTAATGAGGTTTTTGAATGGCAGATGTCGCTATATTTACAATTTAATATTATTTTAACACCTAATATCCCCACATAAGATTTCTTAAGTTTAGTTATGTAATTGAAATTCTTTATATAATTTTCAATGGTTACATGTAATTTTGTTTTATATCAAATGAATGTATTATGTGAAAAAAATGTTAATTCGTCAATGAATATATCAATAATTTACAATATAAATATCATATTAAAAGACTTGGAATTTATAAAAAAAATGCTAATCCATTGAAAATCAATAGTAATGGTTTTTCCAGTATACAATTTGACCTGTTACTAAGAGTAACACATTATTTTAATAAAATTACATTTTGCTTGGAGTTATTGAATATTAATAATTCATAACTTATTATTTCATAACTTCCACATATTTTTCAATTAAAAGAATATATAAAATAGTTGGACAAAGTTGCACTTGGCAAGTAGAATTTCACCAACACTATTGCTTATATACAATATAACAACAATATAAATTTCAACCCAAAAAATTTGCATATACAAGAAAATAATACATTCCCAGTTTTTTGTTAATAAATTTAACAACAATATTGTAAAAATTGGTCTAGAATAATAATTTTCGTCATCCCTAACGTTTCGAAAATATATCAATTTAGCCCTTCTATTAGTCAAGTACTAGTCAATGTTAACATGGAGAGGGTTAGTTTGGTCATTATAGTTTAATGTGCAAATATCAACACATGTTTTTAAATTGAATATTTTTTGTAGTTTATATTATTTACAAAATAAACATAAAAAAATAATAAATAAAAAACAATGAAAGGGAAAAAGTAATTAGAAAGTAATTTAACATGTCATTTTACAACAAAAGCAACACTTCCTCTTGTCCCCAACCGAACTTCCCAACTCCATGTGCCCCTTCCACTGTTGTCAACCATTTAACCTGCCAATTTCATCTGGTTTCTTGCAATGGTTTGCTTTATCGACGACCAAGTAGGCAGCAAAAACAATTTTCAGGTAAGTGTTTCACCACTAATACTGTTGTGTGTCAGGTAATTGGATTAAGTTTCACGTATTGTTTTGGGGCTTTAACTGTTTTCAGTTTCAATAGATTGGTTTTGAAGTTGTGCATGTAAGTTATGCTGTTATAAACTTGTTTGGAATTTTTGTGAATGTGGGTTTCGATTTTAGGGTTAAAATATGAAATTTGTTTTCGAATAATTTTGGGGCTTTGTAGGATGAATTTTTGGGGTTTTGCATAATAATGGTGTAATTGTAGCACTTATTCCTTGTATGAAAAGTTGTATTGATTTTGACATGTTGTCATTGTGTTTAAGATGTAATAGGTTTTTTTGCAATCTGAAAAATGATTTGTGGTTTATTTATAGGGAGATATTTTGCATGCAGTTTACATACCATTGTGTTTTAATGGGTGTATGACGTCAGCAAACATCAAAGTTGTTCTACGAACAACTCCAACGTTATGTTAACAAGTTAGGTGACGTCATTTTGTTGAGATCAACGTCGAAGTTGTTCTGAGAACAAGTTTGACGTTCCGATAACGTCAGAAGTTGTTCAAACTGAACAAAAATGGGTGTATGACGTCAGCAAACGTCAAAGTTGTTTTACGAGTGTGACATGTAGGCAAACGACATTATATATATGATTTAACATTTTTTTAACACCTAATATCCCAATATAAGAGTTTTTAACTAATTATATTTCAATTCATTTTTAGATCTTTTGCATATTAGTATTTAATCATTTCTTTTATCATCACATATAAATAAATACAAGAGAGCCTCTCGTCACTCCCAAACATGACGAAAAGCTCTCCTGTCATGTCCAAGCATGATAGGAGGCCCTCCCATTACAATTGTCTTGGGCGTGATCAGAGGCTCTCCCGTCACAATTCCTTTGGGTGTAATAGGAGGCTCTCACATCATGTCATGGCCAAGCGTGATAGTAAAACCTTCTCTTATGGTCTTCCTATCACTTATAGGCGTGATAATAAGGTCTTCTGTCACGGCACATATGATAATAAAGTCTTCTTTCATGGCAAAAGTGTGACAAGAAGGTCTCCTATCACACTTTTTTTTTTTTTTTTTTTTGGCTTTCTTAGGACTTTTGACCCAACTACTTATAATGATCTATTTATTTATTTATCTTTGTTTTTGTGCAATTACAAATTAATTAAATTACTCATTATTTTGGATTTTGATTTTAACATTTTGTATTAAGTAATTTTTTTTCTCAAACAATACTAAGTATAGTTATTATTATTATTCGTACAAAACAAGAATATTATTATTGTCATACAATCCACACCCTAAGGAAGAAAGAAATTTATAATAACAACCAAGCAAATGATATATATTTTAATAATACTGAAAATTTCAAAAACAACCGTTCTTATATTCTAAATTAATAAATATAACTTCATTTTATTTTAAATTAGTTATTCTTTCTAAATTTTTTAATATAATAATTTTAGTTTCACACATATCCAATCAATAAATTTTAAAATGTCAAAATTTCATAAATTCTAAAGCGGAAGCCTTTTACCGATCATGGGTGTCTGACTATGCTCACATCATGATATAGTTATGTACTTATTCCAATATTGGTGTGCAACTACACCATTGTTTTAGCATGACCGCATTCCTATACCAATGCAAACCTTTCATTGATCATGGATATGCAGCAACACTCAAATTTTGGTACAGCCGCATGTTGGTGCGCGACTGCACCATTGTTTCAGCGTGACATCACACCAACACTGATATTGGTGCGCGGCCGCACCATTGTTTTAACGTGACCACGCACAAACACTAGTGTTGGTGCGCGGCCGCACCATTGTTTCAGCGTGGCCGAGCACAAACACTGGTGTTGGCGCGCGGTCGCATCATTGTTTCAGCAAGGCTGCGCACCAACAATGGTATTGGCGTATGGCCGCACCATTGTTTTAGTGTGGCTGCGCACTCATACCAATGCAAGCTTTTCATTGATCCCAGTGTTGGTGTGCGGCCGCACCACTGTTTTAGCGTGACTGCGCACCCATACCAGTGTAAGCTTTTTATGGATCATGACTGCGCTGCTGCACTCACATCTTGGTGCGGTTGCGTACTTACATCAGTGTTGGTGCTAGCTACACCACTATTTTAGCGTGGTCACACAACTATATCAGTGTAAGCTTTTCATTGATCTAAGTGTAGGTGTACCACTATTTTAGTGTGGCCACGCACCTACACCAATGTAAGCTTTTCATTGACCTAGTGTTAGTGTGCAATCGCACCGTTGTTTTAGTGTGGCTGCGCACCCATACCAGTGCTTTTAATCATGTTTACCTCATGTTACACACAAGCGTGATAGGACAACCTCCCGTCACACCCAAGCGTGATGGGAGAGCCTTCTATCACTCTTAAGAGTAACGGAGGGCTTTCCCATCACAGTTGTCTTAGGCGTTGTTTTAAGAGTGATAGAAGGCTTTCCCATCACAGTTGCCTTAGGTGTCGTTGATCTTGTATGTGATTATTTGTCCTTTTTTTTTTTGAGATACCGTTATTTTTAATTAAAATAAAATAAAAGTAAAAAAATTTTGTTTATTAAAAAATGAAAACCACTTTCTCTCTCTCTCTCTACCTAGATCATCTTTCTCTCTCTCTTGTATGTGATTACAGTTGGCTGTGTTTATATTGGGGTTGTTAGAGATTGGTTCAAAGTGTGTAAACCCAAACCAAATTTTTTATTTGTTATATTATGTTGAGTTTGTATTTGGTTGTTTTGAGTGAATGATGCGAAAGATAGGAGCAATTATGTTTTCAATTTTGGTGGAGGAAAAGAGTGAGTTTTGGTAGATGAACATGAAGTTCTGGGTTTGATCAAACCCAGAACTTCATGTTCTTGTTCTTTTTTTTCCTATCCACAATTCTGGGTGTCGGTTTGATTTTGATGTAGTAGTGCTTGAGTTTAATGTAGGGTGCTTAATTCTGGGTTCTTTTATGTTTTTTTTTTTTTTGGTTTTTTTAATTTTGATTAAGGGTATTTTACTTTTTATACAGTTTTCATCATGTTTGATCACAGTTAAACGATCAAATGGACTAAATTGATGAATTTTAAAACGTTAAAGATAACAGATATTCAAAACATATAAGTTTAATATTTCATTAAATGTTTCAGACTAAAATGAAATTTCCCCTTAATCTTTTTATATTTAATAATTTTATTTTAACACATCAAATCAATAAATTTTAAAATGTCAAATTTTAATGAATTCTAAAGCAGAAGTCTTCTACCGATCGTGGGTGTGTGACTATGCTCACATCATGAGATAGTTGCGTACTTATTCCAACATTGATATGTAGCTACACTACCGTTTTAGCACGACCGCACTCTTATATCAGTGCAAGTCTTTCATTAATCATAGGTGTGTAGCTACACTTAAAAAATGGTGCGGCCGTGCACCAACACTGGTGTTGGTGTGCGGCCACGCTGAAACAATGGTGCGGTCGCACACCAACACCAGTATTGGTGCGCGGCCACACTCGGCCGCACCACTGTTTCAACGTGGCCACACATCAACACCAGTGTTGGTGCGTGGCCGCACCATTGTTTCAGCGTGGCCACGCACCAACACCAGTGTTGATGCGCGGCCGCACACTAACACCAGTGTTGGTGCGCGGCCGCACCACTACTTTAGCGTGGCCACGCACTTATACCAATGCTATCCAATTTAATTTTTAATTTTAAAATGTAGAAAAATATAATAACTTAAATTGAATTATTTTATGTAAAATAACTTAAATTGGATTACAATATTATTTAAAAATATTTTTTTATAAAATAATTTTATTAAATTTATTTCTTAAAAATATATAAAAGTATTTTTTATTTATTTTTTATATAAAAAGTTACTCTTACAATTTAACTTTTGAACATAGCGTATAATGAAACTAAAATATAGTAATTTTATTTTTTATAAAATTAAAATTCTTACTTGTTATTGAATTGTAAATTCATTTAGAATTGTTTTTGAATACGAATTTGAAATGCAATTTAATTATGATTTATTTTTTAAAAAAATAAAAATTGTTATAGTAAAATTTTAAAAATACTGTGACAGGGGAATCATGATGGGAGACTGTCCTAGCAAGCTTGCCTCTTGTCACGCACAAGCGTGATGGGATAGCCTCTCGCATGCCTAAGTGTAATGGAAGTCTTCCATCACACTTGCCTTAGGTGTGATAGGAGACTCTTCTATCATGCCAAACATGATGGGAGGTTCTTCCATCCCATCATGGCCAATGCTTGCACTAGTCATGGATATGTGGTTGTACCATTGTTTTAGTGTGACCATGCATCTATACCAATATAATCCAATTATATTTTTAATTTTTTATTTTAAAATATTGTAAAATATTATAACTGAAATTGGAAGCTATCCTATCACGCCTGTGTGCGATGAGACGCTTTCCTATCACGCCTTAGGCATGATAGGATGCTCTCCCATCATGCCAAATGGGAGGCTCTTTATTTATTTTTAACATTTAAGGGTATGTGAGACAATTCCTTATCACTTAATTCATTAATATATAAGATAACGTTTTTTCTTAACCCTAATGGTTTAACATGAAATTAACTTTATTTATTCATAATTGTTATGATATAAGCTTTTGTAGTAATTATATTAACTTTTCATGATCAACCATAAGTTAACAAAACTAAAATTCAATCAAGCACAATGTGTATATAATTTAATATCATTTTTAACACCTAATATCCAACATAAAATACGAATCATTATATCAGTTTTACATTAAACTTAGAATTCCCCTTTTTTATATTTATTTTACAACAATAAATTTTATCTATATCTCATATAAATAATAAATATATTAATTTATACCTACAAATGTATCCAATTAAACTTAATCAAATTAACAAAAATTTTCAAAAATAAGAACGAGCTGTAAATTTACTATCTCATGATATCTTCAAACTAGATAACTAATTTGTAATTTACTTAATGTAAAATTTGAATTATTAGTTCAAATTAATGTTTTTTTGGCAGAAAAAAAAAACAAATTGATAAAGTATCCATGATTTCCATAACATTCGAATATTATTTTTTCACAACGATACCATCTAAAAGTAGAAGTAAAGTTCATAAACATTAGATTACACCTTATTTCACTTATCATCCAAAATCATAACCAACAAAGGATTTATATAAGTTATTCAACATCAAACTACTGTTTTACTTATCTAAAAATTAATATTGTCAAACAACCCTTTCTTCTGTTTTTTAATAAATTTGCTTTCACATGCTCAAAATTATAAAGAAAATAAACCCACAACACATCAAAAAATTTTAACATTTATAAAATAAAAATGGAAAAGTTCACTTTCATTCTCATAAAATCGCAATGTCATCAAAGAAAAAAAAATTCCAAACATTTTAAATTCCACTCTTACAGGTAGATCAACCTAAAAAATTAATAGATTCTTTTAAAGCATTTTCTACACACTCAAGCTTGACATTCTTTTGACCAAGTAGGTCTACGTAGATGAAAGCTTGCCAATCCGTATTTTACCAAACACCATTCCCTACAACAATTTTGATGATAATATGCATTTACATCCAAATTAAAATAATAATAATAATAGAATGGGAGATAGTAGTACAATCCAAACCATTGAAAGGAAAATAGTAACAAAGCAATAGATGAGAATTTACATAAAAGCGCAATACCAACCACAACTATTTAAATAGAACAAGAACAACAACTGGCAATTGAACAAATGATACAAGTTCAAAGCTAGTTTATATGATGCATAAATTCAAGCTTTTAGTTCAACATTTCCCTGTATATCTAACAAATAACATAGATATTATGATTGTTCTTTCACAATATATACTATTAAATTTAATTTAAGTGCCAATGCTTTTAGAAGTTATATTGACCCAAGCTATAATTTTAGTGCCTAAGACATCCTACAAACCGTTACCATCCTTAGCAAGCATACTAAGCAACCAAAAAGGAAAGAAAACATATACATAGCTAAGGAACAAAATAAATTTGTAAACACGGAACATGGTACTACTAACAAAATTCTAACAATTCTTGCATAACAATCCAATAACTTCTATAAAATCAAACTGGATCATCACTTGGACTACATAACACACCAACCTAAAAAGATGTAGCATCCAAGTAATTACCAAATGCATAAGGCATATAGTCACACATTCATAAGTAGAGAGTATAGTAACAAGTATTCGTACTTCTTCAAATTCAGACCTAGAAAACACCCTAAAATTAAAATAAAGAGAAAAACTTTTATAATCACTTAGATTATATAATCTTTGACAAATTTATTTTTAATGATCAACCTTTTCAGAAACAAAGCATTGACACAGTTGTCATCAAGGATGTTGAAATCTCCATTTCCTGAAATTGTGTCAAGAAGAAACATAAGTAATATACATATGAATTCAAAAAAAGGGGCTAACTAGGCTGTTTAAATACGAGTGGATCTTGAGTTTATTTCTACTAAGTATTGACTGCACAAATAGTCGAACAAGATATAATTAAAAAAGTCAGCTTAACGTATACAAGGTTGCTTGATAATAATCAATCATCATATATACAATATAGAAGACATCACAAGAAAAAAAATACTATTAGAAAAAATCAACAAAAGATCTGCCAGCTATTTATTATTAAAAAAAATTATATTTAGCCTCAAAAAATAATCATGTAGAGCAAGATATAAAAAACTTATATTTTAGATCCAAATGGACTTTCTAAAACAAAACAAGCATTTGAAACTAAAGCAGAGATATACAGAAAAACCAAAAAAGGCATAAAGGTCAAAATATTTCTTCACCATATTGTAGACACTATTTCCATCAGTTTAAGTATATTAATGATGTGAGATGCCAAATCTACAAATTTTATAGGATCACACTATAACCACATACAACATATTGTGTGTCTTAAGAAACAAACTAACAGTATTTTATATTGAAGAAAGTTAAAACAGGGGCTAGAAGCTTGCAAGAATTTCTTTAAGATCATTTGAAGTATATCCATGGACAAGCTTCCCTCTCTCTCTTCTACTATATCTAAAAACAAGAGAATGTAGACAACCGAATGGTTGTATTACAAGTAAAACAACTGGGAATGGATAACAGAAAATACATATATATATATATATATATCACATACAATTAAAGCACCAACCTTCCTTGTGGTCGAGTTGCCTTCACAACAGATTCCTTACCACCATTAGATGTTTCAATCTCAGTTTCTACTCGAGCATTATGTTTCTCAACTGTTAAATACAAACAAAAAATAGCTCACACTCCATTTTTTCTTTTGTACAATTAAGTGCAAAAAAAAAAAAAATCAACCTTTTCATCACATTATAACTTTGACATCATTTCGTTCTCCTTGCTGACAAAAAAAAAAAAAAAAAAAAAAAGGTCATAAATTGAACCAACTACAAGTCAGTCCAAACCACAAAACAACCAAACTATCAAAACATACCACTTTCAATCTCTTAAGAATACTATCATACTATGTCGTACTCGCCTAGAGATTCAACTTCTCTAGACCAACACTTGATACAAATTTTCGAAAGACAAATTCGTAAACTCAATTGAATATGATATTCGAAATTGTTATTACATTTCCTATCTCTACCAATTTTCTCAGCAACCAAACACAATAAAATTTTCACTAAATGGATCTCCGAAACATTTTTTGTTCATTTACTATGTATGTTTTCTCAACAAATTAAACATAATTTCAAATCAACAAAATATTAAAAGACAAAAACAGAGAAAAAGAGAAAAACCAGTTGTGTCCTGCTTGCTTTTGACTCTGATGTGTTCTTTGTTGCCTTGCTTTTCTCTCTTTCTTCCCATCCCTGCAAAAACAACAATCACATGATCAGATTTTTCAATAAAAAAAAAATATGTCATATGAACTGAGAACATAAGATGACTATTTGGAGAGGGAATGCACCATTTGTTTCATGAGATGGAACGAGGCAACGCGGACGTAGCAGAGAGGGGCTTCCGGCACGACCATGAGCGGTTTCTCTTCTTCTGCACTCGGTCGATTTAAAGAACCACACTGCAAAATTTTCTCCATAAAATAAAGGCGAGACTTTTCTTGGGAAGTGACGAAAAAAAGAAATCACAAAACAAGATCATAAAACCCAAAAAAAAAAAAATACAACTTCAAATTCCAAAAAATCAAATACAAACCTTTCAATAATTTGCAACATACTATTGGAAACTAAAATTGTTCTTTGATTAATGTATCCTTAGATCAAGAGAATGAAATAGAAGAGATAGAAAAAGATTCTGCAAAATCAGGTCTGGTAGCAGTTGAAACTCCATAGCCATGGCAGTGGCTAGAGGGAACAGATGAGAAAATGAGAGGATTAGGTTTGTGTAATGTGTGGTTGTCAGAGGAAAGAGAGAGTTTATTCCAGCCTCAACCGGTTGCCTGTTTGCCCCATTAAAAAATATAATTTTTTTCTACTTTTTTTCATAGCCATTGGATCTCATTTTTTCTTATCCAATGGACCCAAACTCTCCCTTGATGTTGTTTGTATCATACAAACATTTTTTTTTGTACGTATTATAGTCGTTTCCCATTGAACAGTAATATTTATGTGGCCCATTTGTCACAAATATTTACAAAACTTTATCAAATTTTGATTTTAACCGCACCCATCTATGCAAATTATGCAATAGTTTGTATTACCAAGCGAGTAAAAATTCACCCCATAACCATTAAATTACAGAAATGCCCTTGCGGTCTTCATCTCTAACCTTTCTTACTTCTCTCTTCTTTCAAAAATCCGTTACATTTCTCTCAAAAGTTTTAGCATACAAGGACTAATGCAATTAGTGTGTCATCTACAACCAATGACATCGAAACCACGTAATACCAATTAGTTAGCTTTGATCTATATAGTTTCTCTCGATCTTCTCTAAAATTGATCATAAATTTTTTCTGAAGTTATGCTAAAAGCAAAAACAATAGTATTAAATTTCCATTATCTAGTGTTAAGTAACCTCAAATTGGTTATTTTTAGTATTTAAAAAAAGTATAGTAACAATTTAACTTAATTTTATTTGGATATATCATTGGTTGTATAATAACTCATACCTGAAATATTTTCAAATTGAGTAAGTGCTCTCTATCATCAATCACATCGAATAATAATAATAATTTAGTATAATTGTAAAAAAGTTTTGTGATGACTTGCCAACAACATGGTGTTTGATATAGATGTTAGAATTATCTCCTTTTTTTTTTTTAATTTTTGATAATCCAGTGACACATCACTATAGAAAAATAATTGATAGTCAAATTTAAATTCTTTTTATAAAAAAATTAAAAGAAGAAGAAGAAGTTAGAAGAGAATTCTTGCTCTATACATGGTCCTATTATTATTATTATTATTATTAGGGGAAATTGCACAAACCTCCCCTGAGGTTTGATGAAATTGCACAAATATGATGATGTTTGAAAAACTCGCACTGACCTCCCCTGATATTTCAGTAACTCATCACAAACCTCCCCTACCATTAGTCAACAGGCGTTGAATTCTTAAGGTCAACAATCAAAATTATAAAATGACTAGAATACTCTTTAATAAATTCAAAATTAACATAATATATATTTTTAATTAAATTAAAAATATAAAAAATTAAAATATAAATAAATAAATATATTTTTTTTGAAAAAAATATTAAATATATTTTTTGGTCTCCATGGGAGACTAGATCAGGTCTCCCATGGAGACCAAAACCATCTCCAGCCATGAGGACGGTTTTGTTCCAGCGTGCATCTTTAGCGATGGAGACCGTTTCCATCGCCGGAGACCAGACTGGTCTCTGGTCTCCAGCGATGGAGACCAAAACACCATCTCTTTTTTTTTTTTCTTTTTTTTTCATTTAGTTTTTAGATTTTCAGAAAATTTTGATTTGATTATGGTTATGTTTGGTTTAATTATGATGTTTGATTTGGGTGATGTTGGTTTAATGAAAACGATGGAGATGATGATTCGATGAATGTAAAAGATGATAAGAGGTAGAAAATTAGAGGTAGATGAAGAAAATGAAGATGAAGGGATGAAGAGAAGAGAGGTAGGAGATGATGATTTTTTTTTAATTATTTTATTATTTTATTAATTAAAAATATTATTTTTTAATTAAAATATTTATGAGCTTTGAATTGACCATTTTACCCTTTAAAATTTTGATTTAACGGTGGTTGACTAACGATTGACTAACGGTAGGGGAGGTTGATGTTGAGTTTTTTAAACCTTAAGGGAGGTTAGTGTGAGTTTTCCAAACATCATCATATTAGTGTAATTTCATCAAACCTCAGGGATGTTTGTGCAATTTCCCCTTATTATTATTATTATTACCAATCAATTCTTAACAGGTATCCACTATTGGGCCAATGAGGCAAATATAGGAACAGAACCTCAATTTAGCCAAAAATAAAACTTTTTTTTTTTTGAACATGCAAATAATACATGAGTACCGATATTTATGCTCCTTTAAAATTGTTCAGTCACCCCTTTGATAAATATATCCCATCAAATATTTTTAAAAAATAATTACATAAAAAATAGTTTTGATACCATTCATTTACTTTGGCCAAAATATTTAAGAAACCTAATATTACTCTTTACAAATATATTTATAAGAGAAATATTTTTTTATTAAATGGATTATAATTACATATTTTAATATTTTTAATAGTCTTTAATGGTGTAATTACAATATGGGTATATAAACGGTGTAAGTGGGGTGAAAATACCACCACTCATATTCATGGAGAAGTTATGACTTAAACCCATCATCTTATTATGTAAGCATGAATAATAGTCTAATGACGTGATCTATTTGTAATAATGAGACATTCAAATCAGTAATAATGTCATAGACAATTCTCAAAATAATAATAATAATAATAAGAGTGGTTATATTTCCACCTCTCATAAATTTTGTCTACACCATTTTCATAAGTACATCTTATCAAAACTATGAAAAGTCTTTAACTTGTAAATAAATCCCAATCAATACCAAGATTGCTCCTCTTTTTTTTTATATATTATATTTTGTAAGTACAACCCATAATACTTATTTTGTTATCAAATTAATTTTACTAAAATTTTGATATTTTTTTCCCAACAAACAAGGCAAGTAGATTATGATTTTATTTTAATAATTAATTGATTTAAAACTTATCATTTTATATCAACTTCTTAAGAAGATTTAATATTATCTTTCACACTTTAAAATTAATTTGTATTCTTTTAAAAATTTTGATATTTGGAAAAAAAAAAAAAGACAATTAATTTAGAGACATTAGAATTCGAAAAGATATAGAGAATTTTATCTCAATTTAATTTTTTTATTGGGTTTAATTTTTGGAGTTATATGATAACATTTTAACAAATTTCTTGTTATTTGATCAAGGTGTAAATTTTTATCTCGGTTCTTGTTATATGTATTTTTCGGACTCAGTAATTGGGTTGGTAAAAATCCGATTTAGGCCCATCCAAGACCTGATAAGAAGGCTCAATAAGGTCAATGTAGTCAAAACTCATCAGACAAGACCCAAGATTGACTCTAAGCCCAGTAAGTTTTCCAGTTTGCTTAAAGGGATCTTCCAGCTGGCATCAACAGACCTATAAACACAGCCAGGTCGCAGCTCGCCGCTTGCGCAGCTCGTCTCTCAGCGAGCTTGAGCTCGAGACCACCATAACACGTCAGCTCGCTCAGACGCGTAATAAGTACAGTATCTTCCAGAACAGGCAGTTACCAAGTTCAACCATGATTCTCTCTCCGAATATGGTAATTGCCCAGTCAAACCATGATTTCCTCATCAGATATGGAGATCAATTCAAATTCAAATTCAGATCAACATTATCTTGAGATAATTATAGTAATTTCCTGATATTATCTAAATATATTAGGAAGTATAATTAATTTATAATTCTTTTCCTTATTTTTCCCAATTGTTTAGGGAATGTAATTAATTCAGGATTCTCTTCCTGATTTGCTACAACCAGAATTGTAACACTTCATTCCCTATAAATAGGGATTGGAATCATTATAACATCATCATACAATATTCAATAATATACTGTCACTCTGCAGAATTAAAGAGACAGACAGTCGTGGACGTAGGCCTATTATTGTCGAACCACGTAAAAGCTTCGTGTTCCTCGTTTGATCATCTGTTTCTGTCTTTGTCTTTTCTTGGTATTTGTGCTTTCTCACATTGATTGCAGGTATTGGGCATTGATTACTCGTCGACTGAATTCCAACGTCGACAGTTCTATAGATATATTGTACTATGAAGAAAAGAAGTTTGAATTTGTTGATGTTGGAATTTAGCCGACCCAGAAATTCTAAGCTCAGACTACAATCCTGATAACAAGAAGCAAAAAAAGCGAATAAAAACAACTAAAAGTGAAAAGGAGAGATGAAGAACAATGCAAAGAATAATATTTTTTATGTGGTTCAGTAAGTATGCCTACGTCCACAGGCGTCACTCTAAATAATTCGACAGAGTAACAGTGTCACTAATCAGAGTTGTTTGTAATACAAAGAATTTCACCCCTATTTATAGTGTAGGGTGTTACAATTTGAATACAAATAAAACAGGAAAAAATATCACATTAAATACAATTCCAAAATCATTATCTATCAATTAAGAGATATACTCCGCCAAATCAGGAATTTGATTTTATCTTTAATTCTGACAGTTGACTCATCCTCAATTTAAATTGTTACCTTTCTGGAAAGATTCTCTTAATGTGTGCTTCAAGCTACGGGTTGAGCCTCACTAAGACGACCTCAAGTTGAGCATAAAGCGAGCTGAATCATGGTTGATCTGCAACCTATGTACCATAGTAGCAAACTGATCACTTTAGCGAGCTAGACATTGACGAACTGGGCTTTTACATCTTGGGTCAATCTCTTGGATCAATCTGTTGGACTTTTACTAACCCATTTATACAGCCTGAAATATACTCATAACAGAATTGATAAGTGATTCCTTATAGAGTATTTGGAATAAAATAAACTTCTTGATATGTATTCTTATATCTCCCTTTCAAACATGTTTTCCTTTTTTATTTTTTCCATTTTACCTAAATACAATAATTTTATCGTGATTTCTATTCATTATTAATATTCTGCAATTAATTTCTTTCCTCAAAAATTGTTTGGTATTTAAAATTAGTATTTCAAAATCATTCTCAATTTTCTACAATTAATTTGTTTCTCTAAAAATTATTTGATATTTGAAATTAGTATTTAAAGGAGAAGTTAAGGGTTTGAAAAAATTAAAAAGGCTTTATTATATACATGAGGAAGTGATTAATAATTGTGGGTGTAGTTACAAATTATTATCCTTTTAAGTAATTTTATTAAGGATAATATTGGATTATTAGAAATAGATCATATTGGGGTGTACATACAAGGTGTAAATATCGTTACTCTAATAATAATAATAATAATAATAATAACAATAATTTCATAGATAAATTGTAAGACCCATTTCTTTTTTATTTCTTTCGATCCATGATAATAAGTTGTTAAAGGGACCGGCCCATGTTTTTGTTTTTCTTTTTTAAAAAAAATCATTACGACCTTATTTGTTTGTAAGGATAAGATTGAGTTTGGATTAAATTTTATCCAATCTCACGTTTGGTGTACTCAAATGCCTCTTCACTAAATTATCTCTCATCTTATTTTTTACCTATTAGTTTGGGATAAATAAATCTCACTGAACACTTAGGTTGTAACAATTTTGTTGCACTCAAATGCCTCTCTACCCAGACGCACCATAATCGAACATTCCTACAAGTAGAGAATGGTAACCGCTCGAGGAAGACCACGAGCGATGAACTGCAACCGCCGACGAAGACCACTAGTGATGAACTATGACTGGCAAGGAAGATTGAGCAATGACTGACAAACAAAACCGGGTGACGAATGACAAGGAAGATCAAGTGACAACCGATGAGGAAGATGGAGTGAACTTTAGTGGGAAAGGAGAAGGAAAGGAAAAGAAAAAGAGAAAGACCGGACCTGTGATGTGACAATGAGAAGGAAAGGAGTGACAGCGGCGGCGACTGTTCGATAGCATGTCAAGGAGGGTAATGAGGGAAGGAAGAGGTTGGTGGTGGTGTAGGAGGTAAGGTTCTACCGGCTATAAAGTACACTCATATTTACAAAAGTTTTGAAAAGTCTCTGAGTAATTTCTTTAAAATCTAAGTTTGTACGTACTATTTTTAATTCTATCCTATATTTTATCAAACATGAGATAACATTTAAATTAATTAAATCTCATCTCATCAAATTCAATTCAATCTAATCTCATATAAATAATTTAATCCTATCCTACATGTCAACTGAAATATAAAAGAATCAAAAACAAAAGTGGAGAGTTGTACTTGGTTCTTTTGAATGAGAAGAGAAATATGGAGAGGGGCAGAGGACGAGAAGCGAAATTTGGTGGACGATAAGAGCAAACAGAAAATTGAAAAGATATAAAAGAACAATAATCGTAAGTGGGTAATACAATGATATTTAACAAAGTTGAAACAAGAAGGGAACTGAAGAAAGAAGGAAGGAAAAAAAGGAATCGAGCTGGTTCAGGATGATTTGTCATGCACAGATTCAATTATTGAATTGATTTGCTTGTTTCATTTCATGGATTCTTAATGGGTTTTATGCTAGTGGTAGAGGAAGAAGAACCAATGGGTGAAATAGGTGTTCATGGTTCCAACTTCAAAGTAAAGCTTCAAAGTAAATCACTTTAAGTTGATTAAAATCACCTTCATGATTGCCATTTGCCAGTGAAACAAAAGTAACCGCAAGCCTGCAGCATCTCCTTTAATCCCAAGTCATGCCACTCAAGTAGCAGTGGAGTCCACACGGTTTGGAAAAAGGAGATGCAAACGTCAAAGTCAATAAGAGAAGCACTGTGCCCTGTCGCATAGCGCCCTCTCATCAACTGCCAATTTTGTGGAAGTTAAATTCTACCCCGAAAACCATTCCCTCTTATTTTGCTCTCATCATTTTTAATGACAAAATGCATGGAATCTTTTGTGCTTGTATGGGTGCAAGGTAGGCCCAAAAAGAAGTAGATACGTCAGTGCAACAGCAAAAGGACACATGGTTTGCATCATAGATTTCGAGCGAAGGAGAAGAAAGATAATATTAATCTATTAAATTAAGTCATCGAAGGTTGAAACATTAACCTCCAAGTGAACTATTCTTCAAGTGAGTCACAAATATACAACATGCAACATATACTTGTCAACATAAAAATGACTTGTTAAATGCGATCAGTTGCATCATGACACTTGAGAAACAAGTTTATGTCCCCTCATAAAAGTTAATTGAGAGTTTTATTATTGAGCTAATGAATTTTAACAGAAAACACACATTTCATTAAAATAATCATAAAACACAAAGCTCTAATTTAACCATCGAAGGGTGTTTCGAACACAACCTTCGAGCTACCTTAATGTAGATGTTGATTTGTTTTATAGGTTAATTTACAGTAGAGAATCCAAGGAAACGAGCTATCAAAGGAAAAAGTCATTCAAAGATATCGAAGGTCTTTATATGACAATTTAGGTTGAAACAATGTTAAACACAAATTTTTGGCAAGAACCTACCAAAATATTTGAATAGTCAAGGTGGTGTCCTTGCTTAGGCTTTATAAATCTCATGTTAACCAACAAAAACATTTCATGTCTGCGAAAATGTTGATGTTAATTAACAAAATTGCAGAAGCAGAGTACTCTTACATGAGAAATTACAACGGAAAATTTGGAAACTATTAAATCACTTGAATTGGATTAAAGCTCACCCCTTTTTCTTTTTTTTTTGGGGGGAGACTTATGTTCAACAGTTTTAACAAAAGTAACTTGGAGGCAGTACCATCTCTTTAAATCCAAAGTAAAACCATTTAAGTTGTGCTTTATTAATGCTGACTGATTTCTTGCTTTTGTTCTCGGAATGCCAGCATGGTGGGCCTTCATACATTTAACATACATCAACACAACAGTGCACTCATAAACTGTAAACCAAATTTCCACAGAAAATTACAAAACTTATCAGTTGTTAAATAGAAAATGGTAATGATGGTTCTTGTAGAGTGGAGTCCACACGGTTTGGAAAAAGAAGATGGAAACCTCAGGTCAATAAGAAAAGTGCTGTGCCCTCTAATCAATTATCAATCTAGTTACAGTTGAATTCTACCAGAAAATCCTTCTCTCTTGGTTTGCTCTCGTCGTTTTCCTTTGTTCATTTCTCTGTTCCGACAAACTAATCAGAATCAAAAACCATGCCTGTAGGAGAGCTGCTACTCTCTGCCTTCCTTCAAGTACTGTTCGAAAGATTGATGTCTCCCGACCTGCTCAAGTTTGCAACCAAAGAGAGTGTCCATCCAAAGCTCAAGAAGTGGCAAACAACGTTGAAGATGATTGAGACACTGCTCATCGATGCTGAGGAGAAGCAGCTGACTGATGGAGCCGTGAAGATGTGGCTGGACGACCTTCAAGACTTGGCTTTTGACATTGAAGACGTCTTGGATGAATTTGCAACTGAAGCTTTGGGAAGAAAGCTGAAGATGGAACACCGTAGCTCCAGCAAGGTTTGGAAGATGCTTCCTTCTCGTTTGACTGCCATGACTCTAAGTTCTTTGAAGTTCAATGTCAGTATGGGCTCCAAGATTGATGATATCACTAGCCGCTTGAAAGAACTAAGTCAACGAGCAGAGGTACTTAGATTGAAAGAGATTGCTGGAGGGCCATCAACTGATTCTTGGAGAAGACGACCCACTACATGTCTGCCCACTGAACCTGCTGTTTATGGTAGAGATGAAGACAAGGCCAAAATACTCGAAATGGTGTTGAGAGATGAACCAACTTCTGCCAACGTTGGTGTGATAACCATTGTGGGAATGGGAGGAATCGGCAAAACAACCCTTGCTCGCGAGGTTTACAATGACAAGGCAGTGGAATCTTTTCAGCTAAAAGCTTGGGTTTGTGTGTCTGATGATTTTGACGTTGTGAGAATCTCAAACGCAATTCTGGGTTCGATTACTCTCTCGTCTTGTGACCATAAGGATTTAAACACAGTGCATATCAAATTGAATGAGGTGGTTGCTGGAAAAAAGTTTTTACTTGTCCTGGACGATATTTGGTGCAAAGATTATAGCTTGTGGGAAATCCTAAAATCTCCTTTTGCTAATGGAGCTCTAGGGAGTAAAATAATTGTGACGACACGTCTAAAAGATGTTGCATTAACAATAGGTCGTGTCATTGATTGCTATAAATTAAGGCTTCTTTCGGATGGTGATTGTTGGTCTCTATTCAAGAAGCATGTTGATGCAAGTGGCGTTATTGGTGCACATCCTGATATCGATTCAGTTCGACGCAAAGTTGTTGAAAAGTGTCAAGGTTTGCCCTTAGCTGTGAAAACTCTTGCTGGTCTTCTACGCTCAAAGCAAAGAGTTGATGAGTGGATGGATATATTGATCAGCAATGTATGGGATTTACCAGTGGAAGGCAACATTCTCCCAGTGTTGAAGTTGAGCTATCACCATCTTCCTTCATATCTAAAAAGATGTTTCACTTACTGTGCAATTTTTCCAAAAGGTTTTGAATTTGAAGAGAAGGAAGTTGTCTTTTTATGGATGGCGGAAGGTTTGATCCAACAATCAGGAAATAACAAGCAACTCGAAGATTTAGGAGGTGAGTATTTTCGTGATCTATTATCAAGGTCAATTTTTCAAATATCAAGCAACAATAATTCTAAATATATAATGCATGACCTTGTTAATGATCTAGCTCATGTGATTTCTGAAAACATTAGTTTTAGGCTGGAGAATGAACTAGTGTCCAAAAAGCAATCAAAAGTACTTGAAAGGACCCGTTATTCTTCTTACAGGTGCTGTGACTATAATTGCAGAAGTAAATTTGAAGTCTTCAACAATGTTGAGCATCTAAGAACATTCTTACAAATGCCGCCAAATAACGAAAGAAGTAGTAATGGGTATTACTTAAGTAATACAGTGCTTTCAGATTTGTTGTTGAAGTTCAAAAAATTGAGGGTATTGTCTCTGAAAAATTATCACATAGTTGAATTGCCTAATTCAATTGAAGTCTTGAGATATCTGAGATACCTCAACCTTTCTAAGAGTGAGATAAGAAGTTTGCCTAAATCAATAAGCTCAATGTATAACTTGCAAACTTTGATATTGAGAAATTGTCGCCGTCTCTTGAAGTTGCCTTCCAATATGGGAAATTTAGTAAATTTGCGCCATCTTGATATTTTCGGTGCATACTTACTAAGTGAGATGCCATTGGGAATGAGAAAATTAGTATGTCTCAGAACATTATCTAACTTTATTATGGGTAAATGTTCCGGATCTAGTTTGAAAGATTTGAAGCAATTACAATTTCTTTGTGGAGAACTTCATATTTCCAGATTGAAAAATGTGATAGAATTTCAAGATATAAGAGAGAGCATACTAAGTAATAAGGAGGAGCTAGAAGTGTTGTCACTCGAATGGGAATCTGAGTTTGATGATTCACAAGATTCACGAGATGAAGTAGAATATTCTGTACTTGAAGTGCTAAGACCTCATACGAGTTTAAAAGAACTCAAAATTGCATGCTATGGTGGCACAAAATTTCCATCTTGGATAGGAGATCCATCATTCTGTAAGATGACAATCCTAAGTTTGAAAGGTTGTAAGAATTGCACATCCTTGCCTCCGCTTGGGCTAATGAGCTCGCTTAAAAAGCTCACCCTCAACAAAATGAGAAGACTAAAAAGCATTGGTTCTGAGATTTATGGAGATGGTTGCTTAAATCCTTTTCACTCATTGCAAACTCTTTGCTTTGAGGATTTGGAAGAATGGGAGAGTTGGGACCCTGTTGAAAACTTCCCTAGTCTCCGAGAACTTTCCATTATCAAATGCCCTAAACTTTCTAAAAGTTTACCTAAATTTCTCCCTTTGCTAGAAAAACTTGTGATTCGTGATTGTGCGCAGTTGATGGTGTCGTTCTCAGGCCTTCCCATGCTTTGTGAATTGCATATCAATGAATGTAAAAAGCTTGTGTTTAATGCTCCCATTGGATCCACTTCATTGACCTCTGTGACTCTTTCAAATATTTCAGATTTCGGGAATTCATTAAAGCAGGAATTTCAGAAAGTTGAATGTTTAAAGATTCAGGGTTGTGAAGCGCTTATAAATTTGTGGCCGCAGAAGATCTGTCTTGAAAAGACACCACAAGGGCTGCACACGCTTACTTCTCTCAGAGAGCTCTATATTGGACATTGCAATGATCTAGCATTTTTACCTGAAGAAATTCAAGAAAGCAACGCACGTCTTGAAAGATTGACAATCGAGGATTGTCATTCTTTAACTTGCATCTTTAGAGGACAGCTACCACCAACTCTGAAACGGCTTGCTATTACGAATTGTGAGAAACTGCAGCATGTGTTCAATGTTAATGATGAGTACACTTGTACTTCATCTTGTTCTTCTTCTTCAGTGATGCACAAGCAGAATGTCAGTACCATCCCATCTGCTCTGCAATACTTGTCCATAAAAGAATGTTCATCCCTCACTTGCGTATCACCAACTGAGCACTTACCTGCCTCACTATCAAGTCTTCATATTGAGCGTTGTTCAGAGCTCACAACCTTGTTTCCAAGAGGTCATCTACCTCCAACACTCGAATCTCTTCTATTAGATGATTGCTCAAATCTCACAACCCTGTCATCAAGAGGCCAATTACCTGAGATGCTAGAACAACTTATAATTTATAGGTGTCCAAAGCTTGAGTCAGTTGCTGAGAAGTTCCATAATAACAAGTCTCTAACTGTATTTTAATTTGCCAATGTAAAAATCTGAAATCCATTCCTGATGACCTACACAACCTTGGAAGTCTTCATAACATTGAAATATCAGCGTGTCCAAGTCTTGATTCCTTTCCGAAAAGGGGGCTTCCCAACCAAATTGTCCGTGTTGACATAAGCAAATGTGAGAAACTCAAAGCTCTACCCAGCCGAATGCACACTCTCACCTCTCTTCGAGCACTGTCTTTAGCCCATTGTCCAAGCATGTCCTTTCCCAAAGAAGGTCTTCCCACCAATCTATTATCTCTTAGCATTGAAGATGTCAATTTCTTCAAATCACTCTCCGAGTGGGGATTGCACAAGCTCACCTCTCTCATGCATCTTCAAATTCATGGTTGTCTGGACGCAGCGTGTTTCCCACAAGAGGAGATGGGGATGATGTTACCCACCACTTTAACATTTTTGTGGATTGACAATTTCCCAAATCTGAGATTCCTGTCTTCCAATTGTTTCCAAAACCTCACCTCTCTAAAACAATTGTTGATTCAAATTTGCCCAAATCTCTCGTCTCTTCCAAGCCTTCCATCCTCACTTTGGCAGTTATGTATATTATATTGTCCTTTGCTGAATAAAAAGTGCAAAAGATATAAAGGAAAAGAGTGGTTCAAGCTAGCAGACATCCCAAGTGTCATAATAGATGGAAAATCCATCTATGATTCAGAAGAAGAACGAGAGCCTGGTTTTCGTGCAGCTGTAGTTTCCATTCCAGGTACAACAATTTACAATAGCAGAATGATTATCTGAACTTTCATGATGAACAATTCATATATATATTTTTGAAGAAAACAATTCATATTTTTACTGCTTCACATATTAGTCTTTCAATTTGTATTCATCTGTTAGTCTTTTATTTGCCTTAATATTCTAACTGTCACTTATCATCTTCAGTTCCATTTGTCAAATCCATCAAAATGTCTAAATCTGAAATTTAGTAACTCAGTATCTGAAATTTAACTGTAATTTTGCTATCAAAATGCCTGTATATCTGTACAAGGATGGGAAATATATATCATGCAAAAATAAAGCTGAGAACAGGAAGTGAATTTTTGTAAATGCTCATTTGTTTGCAATTTAGTAACAAAGTAATAGATTTCCTGGAATGTGATTTTTAAATCTTCATGTCTGTACCTCATTTGTTATTTAAAATGATTTTAAATATATGGAGTTCGAGCAGATGTCTAGCTTCTCTTCAGATGAAGCTGATTTGTGTGTGCTGCTCCTTTTCTCTTATGAAATTGCAGGGTAGCATCGCTGATGAAGGCTAGAGCTGTGGACTTTAAATCTTAATGCTTCCGATGTTCCAAGCTCCCCTCTTCTGGCCTTGACGCCTTCAGCAATTAAGATTCATCAGGTAGCAAAGCTTGGTTTTACTTCCTTTTTTATTCAAAATATTATTGGTAACAATATTTGGACTATGTTGTCATAACTTCTTGTACATTTGATCTATTGTACTGGTTTGCAGTCTTCAATGCGAAGGGGTTCCAACCATGATAAAGTTTTATGTACAAATGGATGACATAAAACAACAAAGAGAATCCTTTGCTATAATGTAGGTATATGGTTTGATTTAAAGGACGTTTTGTAATTATGGAATTTTTAGTTTTTTTGTAGTTTTGGTTGTCAAAAAATTTTTACAGCTTTTGCTTTTATGTTAATTTACAAAGCAATCTTTGTAGCTTCCACTTTTATATGTCTAAATTATAATAAGCTTCATCATTGAATTCAACTTTTTCGGTTCTTGCTATTGTTTGTTGCCTTATTTTTCTATTATTTCGTTTTTTATTGGGGAACCTTCTTATCTTGCTGTTAAAATTATATGTAAATTATTTAAGATAAACTAAATTTTTTCTGGGATATTTATTCTACTTTGTTCAAAGAAATGAAAGAGATATATAAAAGCTTTATTGATTTTATCTATATTGGTTGCTAAGTTCTGTAAGAACATGGACAAACAAATAAGAACAAATATTCTTGAACCAATATTATGAATATTTAGGAAAAAGAGGAATTTCCTTATGGTAAAAATATAAAGCAGCAGAGAGCGTTTATCTGAAGCAAAAGCTGGAATAGACTTGCAAAGTACTCCAGTTCAGATGAATCAAATTAGCACTACACAAATACGGGTTGAAAATGATCTACCAGCTGAACATAAGAGCACTTTATTTTTTACCTACATGGCAACACATCCAAGTTCTAGCTTTTATATATATATATATATATATATATATATATATGCAGAGGCGGACCTACGCCTGGGCCAGGGGGAACACGTGCCCCCCCTGGAATTTGAAAAAAAAAAATTTAATTTGCTGAATACTGTAAAAAAAAAAAAAAAAAAAAAACAAACTAATCTTAACTGTTGATTGCTGTGATTACTGTGCAATGGATGTCAGCTGTTGATTGCACAGCAATCAACAGCTGTCAATTTCAATTAATTTTTTTTTATTTTTAATTATTATTATTATTATTATTTACCATTTTATTTAAAAACTTATTTATATCATTTTTAAATGTTTTCTGCACACCTCACTTTTTGTTCAAATTCCGTGCCCTCATTTCTTTTCTTTTTTTTTTAATTATTTATTATATTTTTATTCAATTATTTATTTTTCATATTTTTAATAGAATTAACTTCCTTTCTCATTTATTACTCCTATAAAACCTAATTTTCGTATTTCTAATATTTTTCCTACTCCTAATTAATTAATAGTTTCTTTTTTCAATTTTGTTTTTTTAGTTCTCTCCTATATAAGTTTTATTTACTTTTACTTTTTATGTGTTATATAAAATCCATAGATAATTTGCAAGTTTAATGAATAAGTTTTTTTTTCTCTTCATCTTTATTTGATTTCTTTTTATTTTCACTTTGACGGCTTACCAGGTTAGTCTCCTAAATTAATTACTTTTTTAATTTATTTATTTTTAATAATTTGAATTTAATATACATTACATCAATAAATCCTAAAATCTTAAACAATAAATTATTACATTAAAATTATCCATGTATAATGTTTTGTCATAATTCAATTATATATATATAAAATATTGTTTACTTTATAGTTTTATTTTATTTAGAATCAATAAATTATTATTAAATTTTTTTTAAAAAAAATTATTATGTTTTTATTCGTTGTGAAATAGTTATGGAGAAATATATGAAAAGGAAATCATCACTTGAGTTAGAATCATCTTCTTCAAAAAAAAAAATGTTGAAGTCAATTTGTTAGATCTCCCTGCTGATCCAGGGCTTCGAACTAAAATATGAGACTATGATCCTAATGTTCGTGAACAAGTTCGGAGAGTATATCTGCTAAAAGGTCATTCTCAACCTCGAGATATGAAGTTTCGTCGAGGAAAATTATAATTTTATGTAGTTTATGTTTTTTTTTTCTTTTTTATTTATTTTATGATTTCATTAGGATTTTTAAGCATAAAACTATTTATTTTACCTAAATATAATATATGTTTTATTTTATTTAAACTATATAGTGTTATCAAACATTCGAATATATAAAAACATTATATATTTAGTATGTTATTAATTTTCGATATTTTTATTACTTTATTTATGTGCCCCCTCTGAACAAATTTTCTGGGTCCGCCACTGTATATATGTATATATGTTCTAGCTTTTATATATATATATATATATATATATATAAATGTCATTTGAAACATTTTTTAACATTATTTGGATTCACATTGCACCCACACAATGTTAGAGAAATTTTTAAAATAAATTAAATTTGAAGTTTTCCAAATAAAAAGACATAGCCCTTTCTACGTCTCTAAAATTTAAAATAGTAGTTATTATAGTTATTGGTCTTAAAAAATTCTATATATGTGTGCAACCCAAACCAATGCCAAAATATATCTCTACGTCTCTTCATTATTTTCTCATCAAATAACCTTTGTTTCTCATTAAAAAATAAAATAAAATAAAAAATTCAGTAGTATCCCCTTTTTTGCAGAAGTGAAAAATTGTTAATATTAGATTTGTTACTACTCGATAATGTTTTAGTTTGTTTTCACTAATGCTCATCGCAGACAAATAAAGGTTTTATTGTATCCTAAAAGTGTATTCGTAACTTGACACATCACAAAATTGACGAAAACGAATAATTTAAGAAAAGTAATTTTGTTACGCTTCTTGAATGTATTTATCTACAATTTTCTGCATTGTTTTGGACTTTAGTCTGTGTTGTATTGTGCAGGTTTTTTGGGCTGTTATTATGCAGTATTTGGTGATTTTTGTTGACTGTTTTGGGTGCAAACAAGGTTGATTCTGCCTGATTTTGGATAACAAAATTCTACACCGTTTGGTTTAATTTTATAGCAAAACAGTGCAGAATTTTCCTTTACTTGCTGGGCTGTTTTTTCATCACTTTTACAACATACAATTCTGATGACAGCCTTATTTGAACAACTGCATATTATATTGGATATTAAGCAGCTCTTATATCTTCCATGCTTATAATATACATTAAGGCTTCAATCATAAAATCAATTTGTAGTCCTAAACAAATTTAACTGAGGCCAACTGATTTGCATACACAATTGGCATGAAATCTAATTAAGTGTCTAAATTAAGATTAATCTTGTTTACTTACTAACTTCATATTAATTTGTCACAAGTTAAACGTTTAATAGAATATGGAAATTAGCAACTATAAAAATACACGAACATAATTTTGTATAAAAAGAATGCTAAATACGTTCTCTCAATTCACTCTTTTATTACAAAAGAGTGTATTGAGAGAATGTAGTTAGCATTCCCCTTTTGTATACTTATTTTAGAATCAAATATCTTTGAAGCTTTTAAGTTAAATTAAAAAGACAAAACTATACATCAAACTGGTTGGTTTAATTTTTTATTAAAGAGTCCCCAGTGTTTTGGACCAATGAATGGAAACGGTGGACCTTAAATTAGC
Source organism: Litchi chinensis (assembly GCA_019925255.1). Lineage (NCBI taxonomy): Eukaryota > Viridiplantae > Streptophyta > Magnoliopsida > Sapindales > Sapindaceae > Litchi > Litchi chinensis. The sequence continues at coordinate 26,203,130 of CM034465.1, read as the reverse complement.
CCAAAATAATGTTTATGTTGCCCATTTATCACAAATAATTATAAAACTTTATCAAATTTTGTTTTTAACCCCATGCAACTATGTAAATTATACAATAGTTTATATTACCAAGTGAGAAAAAATTCACCCTATAACCATAAAATTACAGAAACACCCTTACGGTCTTCATCTTCGACCTTTCTTACTTCTCTCTTCTTTCAAAAGTCTGTTACATATATCTCAAAAGTTTTCACTTTTTTTTTCCAACCAATATAAGTAAAACTCATACATAATTTGATGTCAGCCCAAAACTTTATGGAAAAAAAGGAAAAAAAAAAAAAACAAGTTTATTGAATTCGTAAAGTGTCAGTGATTTTCGAAGTTGGAGAATAAATCAAGCAACATTACTATTTTTGCTAAATGTGCATAGTATACTTTAATTACATAAGATTTTTTTGTATCGGCAATATTATGATGATTTTTTGGTATCGTTCTACCTCCTCAAGATTTGATGAAAATAAAAGATGAAAAACTCAAAAATTTTGAATTGATTGTAAAAATCTTGATATTTCACAATAAAACATCACAGAAACCGAACATATCACCACTGTGAAATACCATGGTGTAGACTGTAGAGAAGGAATGCAAACTTAAATATTATGGTGTGAGTAATCAAGATTTTTACATTTAGGTTCAAGTTTTTTGTCAACTATTTTTTTCCATCAAATCTTAAGAATTAAGGTATTGAAAAATAAATCAAAACTCATCGAAATATAAACAAGATTATGTAATAGTTTCTCTTTCAATGTTTTTCATTTTTCTTTTCTATCTCCAATTCTCAACATTCCTTGTTAGAAACCGGAAATATAGCATTTTGGACATTTTATTCTAAATAGATTATAATAAGTTAAAAACAATGCATGTGCTACAAACAATTTTAATCATTCATATATATATATATATATGTATATGTATGTATATAAATATTACTAAGAGAATTTGATTATTGATAAAATCATATTGTATTTGGTACCATTTTTTGAATAGTATTTTATAAAACCAATTAAAAAATAAAAATGACAATTTAATATTCTTTTTTTACTCTAAAAAAATAAAAGTACAGCTTTCATAATTTGAAAATGCATCTGTTCTTCAAAAAAACAAAAAAAAACAAAAAAAAAAATTGTGGAAAACACAGCTACACTGGAAGATTTCCAAAATCTCATTGCCCTTGACATTTTTTTTTTTTCCCTCTTCAAAAAGCTAACATCTAATTTAGAAATTAAACGTTTTTACTACACAAGTAGGGACTAAAAACTTCAATAAAATTTTGAAATCATAACAATTTTTTTTTTTTAAATATACATTAAGAGAATTTAAACTTAAATTCAGCATGAGAGAGTTTTTTTTTTTTTTTTTTTTTTAATCTTGAATATGATAAATTGATAATAGAATATCAAACGACAAATATAACGTCATAAATATGGCTTAGGATTCCGGCAGCGGAAAGAAGAGTGACGCCGTTAATCTGACAGACGTTGTCCTTATATTAAAAAAAAAAAAAAAAGAATTATTCTCCAACGGCTACTTGCAGCGATTTAAAAATGTCATGGTTTAAGCCAAACTAAACGAAAAGCCTCCCATCTCAAACACTACAAACCTCTACTCTCTCTCTCTCTCTCTCTCTATTCAAGAAATGGATGAGATTCAGATCAACGGCGAAGAAGGCGTTGTAGGGCTTGGCGACGACTTCTACGAGAAGATCGAAGCTCCAAAGTTCGTCGACCTCACCGCACCTGATCACTTCCGCCCATCTGACGATGACCGTTACTGGTTCTGCCTCCGTGTCGGTCTGTCTCTACTCTTTATTCTCTTTTAATACAATGTAAAGTGTTGCCTTAGAAGAGCTTTCATGCATTCTATGCATGGTGGTTTTTAGATGGACAATTACAATAAGCAACTAGTTTGTTTGTTTGTTTTGATTTGGTGTTAATTGTACATTAGGATGTGACCAGAAGCATGAACAAGAAATGGACTCTGAAGAAATCTACAAAAATTTCCTTCTTCGGGTAATTTATGACTTTCCCTTTTGATCTGTTTCTATTTTAAGATTGAAATTGATTAGTAGGGTGACGGGATCAATTCACGTTGCAGGTCATGGCAGCAAGGAGTCCAAATGTACGATTTCGAAAAGCCTTATGCAGGAAAGATCCCAGGTGTGTGTCTCTGCGAGTGTGTGTGTGTAATAAGCAAAGCTGTTAATGAGTTTCAGTTCTTCCTTTCTAGTATTTTTGTGTTGCGTTTAGGGGTGAAATGTGAAATAACTTTCTGTTTATTTGGTTTGTTAGTACAAATGTGAAGTGCCCTCTTACAGTTCCTGCAAAATCTTCCAAGTCTAGAATTGCAAGATTGGCTCTGGTTTCTTCTTCGATTTCCCAGAAGATGTTTGATGGTAAAGTGAAAGCCAGACCTCCTCTTTCCAAGCACAGCACGACTCTGAATGAGAAGTCAAAGCAATCATCTGTTGTGGCTAAGTGTATGACTACTCCACGGAACAAAAAGCGCCTGTCGAATCCTGGTGGTACCTTTCGAAGTGTTAGGAATCCGAAACCAACGTCTATTGCAGTGCCAAAGAATAGGGTGGTTGCGAAGGCTCTTGTATTTCACTCACCAAAGAAGACAGTGAAGATAAAGACTTCTGCGGAGTTGAGTACCCGTATGAAAGCAATATGTGAAGGGATGAAAAAGCTTGAAATCACAGGTGGAAAGAAGCAAGAATCAGGTCATAACAAACCATTGCCCTTAGATGCTCCGAGAAAACAATTCAGAGGAAGAGAGGTCCGGAGCAGGGTCTATGATTCACTGCGCTCTAAAAACTGCCAGAGCAAGGCAGCTAAGTCTTCAAAATGTCTGAACAAAAGAATTAAGGAAAAGGATGTACAGCAGGCTGGCATTGAAGGCAATGAAAATGACTCAAGTGATGTGGAGATTGAAGAGAAATCTAAAAATGGTTTGCTGGAAGTGTGCACTACATCGGGTTCTTCTAAGAGTAATGAGAGAAATGAACAAGACGAGGAGTGTTTGGTAAGCATAAAGAACTCCGAAACTCCATCGAGTGAAAATAAAGGTGAAGTTATGTCAGACACCACAAGAAATAACATGACTTCTCTTTCAAATTGTGAAGAGAAGAATCCTCGAGAGGATGATTTAAGTGGAGAAAACAATAAGACCAACGAAGGAACTGACAGTGAGGAGAAAGATAAATCAAATTCGGAGAAGATCAAAGTCATGAATGGTGATGGTGATGGTAAGGAAAATGCTACATCTTCCAATGATATAGAAAATGAAAGCAAAGCAGCCATGAGCAATGATGATAAGGAAAATAATTCATCTGCTGATGACAACAGGTGAGGAAGTCTCTTATCGATTTTGAATGTTCTTATCTTGTAGGACACCTCAGCATTGTAACATTTTACAATGATATTCTGTGTCAAACCATTTCAGAAAACTGAATCTCAACTCTAGCCAGGTGGAAAAGAAGAAAATTCCTGGCAAGCATGAGACTTGTAAAAGCGTTCAAATGGTTGGTTCACTACTACAACAATGTAATATTTGTTTGTCCATTTATCTTTCAATAGTTTGTCTGATTTCCTTTTGCATTTGGAAATGATTCAGGTCAGTAAAGGAATTTGCAAGACTTCTAAAGGAAACTCTGTCTCTGGTGCCACTTGTGCTGAAGGAGTTGTCAACTACAGGAAACCTAAGCTCACAAACCCCAAGCCTTTTCGGCTAAGAACTGATGTATGCAAAACTTTTGTACGTCCTTTGAACTTGAATGACAGTTTCAGTGGTATCTAATAATATTTCTGTTTATTATAGGAAAGACAAATTGTTAAAGAGGCAAACTTGGAGAAGAAACTCCATCCTCATGAGCCTCTTAAGGAAATCACAACAATTGCAAGGGTTCAAGGTGGGAGTTCCCAGAGAAAATTGAAGAAGGCAGTTCATGTCAGTATTTTTAGATGACAATAATCTGATTTCTTATTATGGGATCGACAAGCTCTAGATTGATTTTTTCATTCATTGTCATTTTGTTAATTTTCTGATTGCAGAGGAATGAAACGTGCCTAGAGCAAGTTGAGTATGCTAGTGATGCCCATGATGGAAGTGAAAGGAAATCTGACAAAACCAAACAGAAGGATGAACCTGTAAGTTATCTCTTGATCACAGCTTTCATGGTTTTTCATTTTAGGAATTTGGTTGAAATTCATGTTGAATCAATGTAATTAAATAAATATACAGATAAGGATGAAAACTTCTTGCTCACAAACTTCAAAAGGAGCATTAGGACGAAAACAATCTACGACTCAACAGAGATGTGCCGTTTCCATGCGCCAGAAAACCAACCTTGCAGCAGCTTCATCACAGCAGGAGCTAGGCCACGATAGAACAGCTAAAAGGTCCGAGAAAACTTTCAAAAGGACTAAATCACTATGTGTGAAACAATCTACAGTGAGTCAAGGGTGAGTTCAGTCTTCTTTGGTGAAGAAACCGCCTATTGAAAAACAATGGATGGTTTCTAAAGAATAAATTTTGCCTACTCTGGTCTTGCAGGACTGAATCAAGTAAAAAGAAAAGAGTCTCTCTGATGACACCTGGTAGACTTGGTGTAATAAAAGAATCATCACCTACAATCCTAACTAGCAAGGCAGTCGTGACAGTACAGTTGGAAAATGGTTCTTTCCCGTTATTCAAAAGATCCGCATCTGCTGCTGCTCCCGGGTCAAGTTCAGCATCAAGAAGACGTTTGACTGTTCCAAAGGAGCCACACTTCCATGATGTCCATCGGCCAAAGAGCTGCACAAGGAGAAAGTGACTTTAAGTCATTTACCTCCTTGGCTGTGTCTTACCTCGAGGTTCAATTGTTTCATTGAATTACATTTGTTTGTTGAATTTTTTAACAGCTGTGAGGGATCTTACAAAAATTCATCAAGCAATTGTTTGTATGTTGTAACATTTGGGATATAGTGTGATGATTTTGTCTCTACTTATTTATGAAAGCAATTGTTTGTATGTTGTAACCCGGATGGTCTGTAACGAATTTTGAAATCAATAGTAGTTCACTACCTAAGCCAATCAATTTTAAGGTCTTATGTGTCCCAAGAACATCTTACGGAATAAATATGATTTTTTTTTAATTACAATTTTAGATAATTGTTGCCAATTGCCAACTTGGTCCAAATTTGGAGATGTAGAAAATTCTCCTTCTTGTGATGCTTATATTTAGGATGCCACATTCAGTCCCAACTTTTGTCACTTCAATTTGGTTGGTCTTATGTGTCCCAAGAACATCTTACGGAATAAATATGATTTTTTTTTAATTACATTTTTAGATAATTTGTTGCCAATTGCCAACTTGGTCCAAATTTGGAGATGTAGAAAATTCTCCTTCTTGTGATGCTTATATTTAGGATGCCACATTCAGTCCCAACTTTTGTCACTTCAATTTGGTTGGTCAGATTGGGCATAACTTTTAGTACTTGGACATGCTAAATTAACTAAAACTCTTAAAAAGTCTTATGTACTTAATAATATATGGTCAAGATTTATTCCTTGACATTTTTCATTCTTCTTCACTTTCTTCTTTCTTTTGCCAATCCATCAAAAACTTCACAAACACTCAAATAAAAGTACGGCTCACTGCCAAATCCAAGTCCACAGTTTATTTCAATAATCAGGTTATCAGAAATCATACAATGATAGGGTATTGCAATACATTTCATGTCCTGAGGTTTGGTGCATTTGCAAAAATCCATATCACTTTCCAAATCTATTTTATGAACATGTCTGGTTTTTATTCACGCATCTGCTTATTACACACCCTCCATTCAACACTTTTCCAGTACATGAATGGTATTCTATTCAACTAGTTTGAATCAATCCGCAACAAACAAGGGACATCATCACGAATGTACCTCGTTTTTCTTCTTAATGATGTCTAAAATTTCAATAGTATGCTGTGCCTAACCTTTTTCAACGTCCATTCCTGACAAGGTCTTTCAGCTTCTCATTCGCAGCCACAAGCTCTGCAGCTATTCCCACTTCATTGGCCGAGTGTCCTGCATTTGGAACTACCTGTAAAAGACAGTGAAGTTAACTAATTAGCAAAAAGTGAAATAGAAGTTGAAGATTTTTCGTGTGAGATAAATGTCACTGCATGAAAATAACAACAGCTTCATTTTCAATCTAGATTATTGAATTATTTGTTACCAAATACAGACTTGGCACACAATTTACTTCATTTGTTACCAAACACTGGAAAGTTCCACAAGCTTAAGCATGCCCATGACATGGAGAGAAATAACTGATATGCCTAAACTAATCTGCTTGAACAATTAATTATTCCTATTGCTTATACTTTTTGGTTACTCTGCTCTTATAGAACCATAGCTTTCATTTCAAAATGACCATGTCCATTCAAGCAGTTGTGTCTTGTGAGGTTTCAACAATCAGTGACATGACTTCACTGTTCCCATCACACGTAGGACCCGTAAACTATCAATATCTTTCAAGGCCATTAAAACACACATAAGTCAAGCAAATCCCCTATAAAGACTGGAGAGAGATGATTTTGGTGGGCAGTACTTCCCCATGAGAGAAGCAGACAACAGACCACTTGCTAGGACCACCGTACGCATCCATCCGAGGCATAACATCACTACCATGGTGGAATGTGAAGCTAGCATCCATGGCAAACATCAATCGCTAGTATGCAATTGATTCAAGAAAATAGAAGATATATATTTTCATCTATAAGTAAATATCAACAGCTTTTACTTGGACCAGATAATTCCAAAACACATTTTTATCATCAAAAATCAAATTTGAAACGATTCTCTCAAAGAAAATGGATATCTAAGAAGACAAAAAGCTTACAGTGATTACTTTACCTTAAAATCCGCCTCTGGCCATGCTTTATGAAGATCCCAAGCAGACATCATAGGGCAGCAAACATCATATCTTCCCTGTTCAAGATATTCAGAGGTATCCAACTTAGACTCCCACAGAATGTTCATGCATGATATGCATTTTGTTACTGTTCTAAATGATGCTTAAAAGTTTCTGTTTAGTACAAACAGTTTTGTCCATCATCTTCAGCTCACAACAATGAACTTTAAACGCTAAGTCGCTAACATCAACTTCTCTTAAAACTTTCATATGTTGTTTAAGAACTCTAGATTGTAAACATCTCACATTGCTTTTACCACTAATGGTCAAATGTGCTACTATATCATAAACATACTGAAGCAGAAAATCCAGATAAAAAAGAATTCAATACTAAGTTATAAGTCAACACAAGTAACTGCTTCTTTCATCTGTTAGATAAACGATTTTTATCTCTTTGGGTAATTATAACTCAATATACTCTACCATCAAGCTATATAACCTAGAATACTAGCTGATACGAACCATATTAGCAACATGTCAAAAACAAATTCAAAAATAAATTAAAAAGAAAAAGAAGACTTGAAAACCTGAAAACCTTGTGCTGAACCTTCACTACTGACTTCAACAAGGAAAATGAAAAGAAAATGCTTAACCATTAAATTATTATAGATGATACTTAACATTCCTAAATTGTCTGTCTAAAATAGATACATTCTATATATCTTAGAGTACTAGATAATATAAATCAAATTAACAGTATGTTAAACTCTTCTCAAACATGAATAAAAACAAATTGAGCTAAAAGTGCGGAACCTTCACTACTAAATTCAACAAGAAAAATGAAAAGAAAATTATTCTCCATGATACATTATATTCGTAAATTGTCGGTCTAAAATAAATACAATCTTCGTGGGGGACGAGAGAGAGAGAGATAGAATCTCCACAATAAATGGATGATCAACGTGACATTTACCTGTACAATTGTAGTGTTGATATGCCTTATCTTATCAACATTATCCAACAGGAATGAATCTGAAGGAAAGAAACCTTTGTTTACAAAATAATGATTTTCAATCCTCGCAAATGCCTGAATGGACCAAAACAAATGTATCATAGATAGAACAAAATTTTTTATTATCTTTAGTATCTCGAATACAGAAAATACCTAATCAAGAACTAATAGTATAGATCTCGCTGGTACTTGATTGCAAATTGTGACATATATTCAGATCATAGATGAATATAAAAAAGTATCTAGGGCATTATTTTTGGCATCTCTTCTGTTCCTTTTCTAAACATCAGAATGATAGGGCCCCAAGAGAGGTTTTAATTTCTATAGGTGAGTCAGTTTATACTTAAAAGTATTAGAATATTGCATTTAAAGTAAAAGAATGGAAATCACTTAAGTAATTCTAAAATTAAAAATCATCTATTTTCCATTAACAAACACATGTACAATGACAATTATGCTCATCATTCAAAGTTTCAAACAAGAAATAGCATACCAGAGAAAATTTATCGTCGTCCCCCCTTTTGATGTTTTCTTCATTTGGAATAAGATGGGCTGTCATCATTTCCCATTTGGTCCATGCTCTAGCAGCTGCATACTAAGAAAAAGAAAATAAAGTTATGGAAAGTCTATGATTGCTCAAAAAACAAAAGTCATGGCAAAATCTAAATTCTAATCAATCAAGCCTAAAGATATGTAAACTTTTTCCAGTGAAATAAGAAAAAGTAAATCACAGGATAAATTCATGGAACTTAAAAATCCTATTTTCCTTCCCATGTGATGCAAATACTAGATCCAACAATACTAAAAATTGAAACTCATTATCACTCACAACCAAAAATAAGGCCTCGGTAGAGTCTACATTTTCAACATGGACTAACAACATTTTGTTTCACAATTATTTTGGACTTCGAAGAAAAAGTATTACACATAGACAATGCTGAAAGTATTCTTATAAAAACTTTAACTATACAATGTTCGATAAATTCTACACTAACTACAACAGACTTATCCTGAAATATCTGAATAAGCATTCAACGTTTGTAGTACAAATTATATATATATACACACAACTATCATGTAGTGAAGCACACACACAAGAAAGTGTCTAGCTAATGTTTTTAGCATAATATTTAATTTGAAGGTCTTCCAAATTGTATTCTGTGGGCTCTATCCATCACATCTGACGGACCAACAAATGGTTATACTGTTTTATGAGTAATGTCAAGAGGTGTTTTTATTAAAAAGTATTAAAAAGCTGTTTCCCGAGAAAACTAAAATTATTATAGAAGCATGTAGAGCATACAGATCAAACAATAGCTTTAATTACAATATTTTTTTATTAAAGGAAAGCGTTCAGGAATCAAGAAGAATACAAAAATGATGACATCAGTAAAGCGAAGAATAATTTGTTCAAATCACACAGCCTGATAAAGAGATAGATAAACTAGTTAGAACTTTTGTCTCAGTTAATTTTATATAGGTTCTGTTTGTTACAAGTTTCTCCTTGTTTGTGGCCTTGTTGTTCACTTTGTTTCTTTTTCTTTAATAGATTTTTCTTCGACTCCTTAAACAATTTAAATAGATAATAAAAGAACTCTTACTTGTGTCTCCATATCATCAGAATTAAGTCTCTTCCCATAAGCATCAATAAAACAACTCCTTTCATCCTCTGGAATGAGGTCCTGAAACGGTTCCCAAGCTGTACACGGTAAAAAAAATCCACATAAATTTACTCTGCAAAAACTCTATGCAATTTACGGAACATGTATTAACCCTTGAGCACAAGACATTCATGTGTTAGATACCATTTTGAGAGCCTTCATTGCGTTGATTTTGGTATCCAAAAAAATTTATTTACATTAGTAAAAATTTATTCAATTTAATCTCATGCTGAACCAAATAAAACACAATTTTTTATAATCTAATCTCAATCTCATCAAATCCCAATTCCAAATTTTGCCTCATCCTGGCACTAGACACAGCCTTAGTGCTACCAAGCAAACTAAAATTCCGTTATTGGGTATGCAGTTTGAAACAAGGATTTCCATTGGTGAATTAAATCTCACACAACATCAATTTTGAAAACCCTGGTGGGGGGGAGCGGGGGCGGGTGGCTAGGCACATAACGGAGCAATGATGTCATAGATATAATGATTAGGTACTACAAAGTCTACTAGTAATATCACAGCTCCATTTATAACAGTCCATTAGTCCTGAGTAATGTAGGTGTGCAATGAGATCCATTTAACAATTATTCTGAAGTCCAGGAAAGAAAATGGATGAAACATACCATCAGGGAATATAGCAGCAGCACCACCCTCATAAAACCAATCAATCTCTTTCTTTCGTAAAAGAAAGATACCCCTAAGAACCAAGCCAGTAACCTTAAAAATTACAGAGAAACTATCAAAAAACTGATCAGTCATCCATGGCATTAATTTATTAATACCAGGGATCAAATTAGAATTTGACAGTTCCAACCAGAAAAAACAATGACAAACGGAACAAACTTATACACCTTGTCAGGGTGTGATTGGCTGTATGCAAGAGCAAGTGTGCTTCCCCATGACCCGCCAAACACCTACACAATCAGAGAGATGAGGAAGTTACACATCAAGAATATAAAATCAAACATAAATATAGTTTTTTAGAGTCTTGAACCAGAACTAAACATTGACCTGCCATTCTGGAATTTCCAAATGTTTTCTCAACTTCTCAATGTCATCAATGAGGTCCCATGTAGTGTTTTCAACCAAGCAAGCATGAGGTGTACTCTTTCCTGCACCTCGCTAACAAAAGGATATCCCTGATTTAGAGAAAAGTAATAATGGATGATTTCTTATAAGGGCCAGAGGAATAACCTGATCAAAAAGAATGATACGGTAAAAGTCAGGATCAAAAAATCTATGATTGCTCGGTGCAGTGCCTCCTCCAGGTCCCCCATGAAGAAAGACAACTGGCTGCAAGATATGTTCATAACAGAATAACAAATTAACATTTTCTTTTCTCAGTCAGAGGGGCTAAGACAAGAAGAAAAGCAAGGTGGGCAGATTATTCAAAGAGTAGCCAGGAAATTAAACAAGCTGCAATAAATGTTAACTTTCACAAAAATATGACCCTTTTGATATGCCTAACAAATATGGCATCATATACTTTTGTATCTAGAGTACATTTTGACCAGTAAACCTTCTATAGTTCTATACCATGGGGTCTATTCTGACTACTGCCTACATGGAAATCATCCAAATCATTTCCGTTTACATTGATTCGCATAAAAGAAGGAAATGACATGAAAAGATGATTAGGTGCTGAAGTAAGAAAGTTCATCACTGACATGAGCACGAGAACAAGGCTGATATACTGAGTAACAAAAAAAAGTAAAACAAAAAAGTGAAACTCATCAGCAATTAGGTGATGTAGAGATCACCCTACTAGATATTGTATTTGTTATCATACCACATGTATTAAGAAATAATTAATAAGCAAGTGGTACTATAAATGGGAAAATCACCAATTTCATCAAGGCTAATATAAATGTGGGATTTTCTTCATTTTTTCAAAAACCGTTTGTAATTCGATGTCATAAACAAACAAATGAAAGATTCCAACACAATATAAATACAGCAAAGTGACTCATTTTTAACATAACATATAAACAATTCACCGCCCAACCAACAGTTGTCCATTTATAACAATCCAATAACAGCAATATACATTACATAAAGAGCATACGTAATCTAACAAAAAAACAACATTGTGGGTGTCAAAACGACACATAAGGGAAAATGAGAACTCACATGCCCATCAGGATTTCCTGATTGCTCCCAATAGATTGTGTGAATATCAGAAACCTTCAGAAATCCCGTACTATACGGCTCAATCTGTGGATAAAGGTTTCTATTGACTTCAGGTGATTCCTTTCCAGGCTCCATCAAATCAACGAGTTCCAGCTCACCCCCACAACCAAAACTTTGAGTACGAAATTCCAAATTCTTTCTCCCTGCACCAGTAATCACAACACAACCATAATTCAACAACATTCCTATATACTTACAGTAAGAAACTTTAATAACTACAAACCACACACAACAAAACAATTTTTATCTTCTTCTTTTTCCCATAACAGACTACAATTTCCCATCTTTTTCTGTGCCATCAGATGTCACCTCCATAAAACATCTAACAAGCATCATATTTGAACTAAAAACATTCATACAAATAATTTCCTCATATCACTGTGAGGGAGGTAACACTTAAAGATTAGATAATCTTCAAAATAAATGCAACTTAACAAAAACAAGCTAAAGATAAAATAATAATAATAAATTAATTAATTAAAAATCAAAAGATTTTGCCGGCATCTGCAGTTAAAATTGAACAAACACACCTTACTAGATATATAACGCAAACCTTCAAACTATAAAAAAATTCACACTAAAGAGTCAAAAGAAGAACAAAAAAGAAACAAACCCAGATAATCATTAGCAAAAAACCATCCATACAAGCACGCAAACATTCGTATCCAAGTATATATATATATATATATATATATAGAGAGAGAGAGAGAGAGAGAGAGAGAGAGAGAAAGACCTGAGACTGAGAGAGTGAAAATGGGATTGGATGAAGGGAAATGGAGGAGAGTAAAGGGCGATGGTGTTGCAGTGGAGATCAGAGGGAGTGAATGTGAATGTGAATGTTGTGAAGTAAAGATGTTTGTAAGTGAAACCAAACCTAATAAACTCATTGCAAGTAGTTTGGATTGTGTTAGGACATGACTACACTTGTTGGGTGGGTACCTTCTCTTCTGTTCAAGGAAGTGTCACTTTGACATATTCTATGCCTAGATGTTTATTTGCTTTGTCTTCTTTTTATTGTTTTTTATGCTTATTTTGTTTAATGTTCTTTCTTTTGTTTTATTACCTTTCATTTTAATTTGACAAGAATATTTTTTAATTGAATTATTATAGTAATTCTAAGTTTGGAAGACAGCAAATAATTCGAACTCACAACTTGAATGTAAATATGAAAGACATATCATTACCATAGACGTCAAATTATATTAATATATTTAGTCATTCAATTAAAAAAAAAAAGGTTTTCAATTGTGATTTTAATATCTATTAATTCATTTATTTTAATTTAATGATTTAAAAATTAGAAAAAAATTAATGTTAAAATAGTGAAGTTAATAAAAAAATTTTAATTATATAAAGTTTAAACTTCAAAAAATTCACAACTTTATGATTTTTATTGGAGCACAATACCAATACGTAATCAAAAATCAGAATATAATCAGACTTATCTTTCATTTAATTCTGTTTATTGTAGGAAGGATATATGGAATTAAATTCTATTCTATTTATACAAGTAAGGAATATGGAATTAAATTCTAAGGATATTTAAATAGCATTAAATTTAAAATAATTGTAAAATACATTTTTCTAATTATTTTTTAATTTCACATTTTTACTGGTTTATCCCTTGCTGGCTTCTGGACTGAATGCTATGGTCTTACATTGGGCCTTCTCATTCTGGCCTTGTCCAATTTTTTCGAAGACGACTGAACTTCTCAAAACCAATCTCCAGATATTCACAGTAAATTAGATGTTATGAACCCAAAAAAAAAAAAATGTTAATGAAGTAGTGAAACTTTTTCAATTATTCTACAATTTTTATTTTTATTTTTTAAAAAAAAAAAAACTATTTAGTACGAAAGAAGAAAATAAAAAAGCAACACTAGAAACAATAGAATTCTAATGATCAATTACCATCAAAATTATACTTAAAAACCTTGTATGACTTAGTCTCAAAAAATACTTATGTGACTTCTATCAAAATATTTATGCTCTATACTTTTCTCCCTTTTTTCACCTATTCAATGTCATTTTATTTTTCTTCAAAATGCATTAATATTTTAGTTTTCAAATACTTTTTTTTTTTTTTTTGTGTGTTAAGATATCAACAAATGTTAAAGAATCTGGATATCCATCATGTGATGCCTGGACCAAAATGTAAATGCCTTATGTTCAAGAAAGGCACTTTTTTTACTTCTGCATGTGATTGAAAACCTAACTCAAATTGATGCTTTTGTAACAAAATTTATTAACCTGATATTATTTGCTCACTGAAAGTTTATTTATATTTACAAAATTAGCTCTGCTAGTTTTCCAAGCTGAGCCTGAGACCTGCAAAATTAAACTACTAACAAGCGAATTGGCGACTGCAACTTCTTACTAGGCCTTGGAATTTGGGTTCCTTGCGTCTTCTTTATCAACAATAATGTTTGTAAGTAAACAAGGCTCAGCCTCTTCCAGCATTTGAACTACCATTCTCATGGATGGTCTGTGTGCTGGATTTTTGGCTGTGCAATGAATGGCTATGCTCAGAACTTTGAGAGCGTCATCTTTTAGGTCCTCAGAGATGCTTGAGTCCACCACATCAAGCAAACTCTCTTTGCTCTTCATGTTGCTGCACACCCAGTTCACTATATCCTTGTTCTCTCCAAATTTGGCCTCTATCGGCATTTTTCCTGTCACCAACTCCATCAGAACCACCCCGAAGCTGTACACATCGGTCTTCTGGTTCACCTTGTAAGTGTACGCATACTCTGCAACATCACAAAATATGAAAAAAAAATTGATCAGTTTTATATGATAAATCACAACACTTTCAGATAAAAGTATGTACTTGGATTCTATATTTATCTAGGAGATTTATTTAAGCAGTAAGTTATTCACATATTTGTTCATTTAGAACTAGAAGTTCGAATTAGTAAAATAATCTTTCAGGAAAACATACCAGGAGCTATGTATCCATAAGTTCCAGCAATGACGTGAGTCCAGTCCCCTCCATCACCAGCCGGAACAATCTTGGATAGACCAAAATCAGCAATCCTTGGCTTCCACTCTTCATCCAACAAGATGTTACTAGACTTTACGTCACGATGTACCACAGGCCTATTACACCCATGATGCAAATACTCCAATCCCTTTGCAGCCCCCACTGCGATGGCATACCGAACCTCCCATCCCATCTTGATCTTGTGACACGTGTGGAGTCGGTCCCACAAGCTCCCATTAGGCAGATACTCATAAACCAGCAGATTACTGTCCTCATTTGTAATGCTACAGTACAACTTCACCACATTTACATGCCTCACTGTACTCAATGTTGCCACCTCCGCCTCAAACTCCGTTGACCGGAAAGTCCTACTAGTTATCATGGCTGCGGTGCTCCGGCAGCTCTTCTGGTCAATGGATTTTGAAGGCCAAATATGCTTCACTGCAAGCTCTTTGCCATTATCAAGAACAACTTTGTACACATTCCCTGATCCTCCTCTGCCAATCAAATTCTCTGGCTTGATTGCATTAATGATTTCCCTTTCCGTGAAACTTAGCACACGAAACGATTTCATTCGCCACGAATTCTGCTTCAACTTCAATGGAGTCTCTAGATTATTCTGCTTTAGCTTTGCAGTCAAGAAACAGGCTAGTGTAATAAGCAGGACTAGAGTTACAGCTACAAAACACCACAAAATTTTTGGAAGATTATGATGGGCTTTTCCAGAACTAAATGAACATGACTGAGAATCCTTATCATTTTGGATACATAGGCCAAGATTTCCAACAAAGCCATCTCTGAAGGCTGGAATGTTTAAAGGTTCAGGTATTGGACCGAACAATTGATTGTTCGACAAGTCAAGAAGGCTTAATTTCAGATGCGAAAGAGAAACTGGGATTTCACCAGAAAGGTTGTTTGTAGATATATTCAATGAGTTCAAAGAGGGTAGTGATCCAAAACTGTCAGGAATTTTCCCGGAAAGCAAGTTTTGAGCAAAATTGATGCTGGTGAGAGAAACACATAAACCTATTGAGTCAGGTATGGAACCTGAAAACTTGTTTTCATTCAAATAAAGGCTATTTAGCATCTTCAATTGTGAGATACTTGATGGGATTTGGCCAGAAAATCGATTAGAACTCAGCTGAATCGAGACTAATGATGAAGCTTGTGAGATTGTAGAGGGTAACTCACCAGAAAACTGATTGTTGGCTAAAAATAACTGAGCAAGAGACTTGGCATTACCGATATCATCTGTCACTGGACCTTGAAATTGATTTGTGGTGAGATCAATGATGAAAAGATTCGGCAAACTCCAAATTCCAGGAGGAACAACCCCGGAAAGTGAATTGTTGTTGATTCGTAAACGCGTCAGAGACTTACAATTGGCATAGCTTTCCGGGATTGTCCCAGTGAACCTGTTCTGTAGGAGGAGAAGCTCAGTCAATTTCCCATTCTTGCACATGTCTGGTGGTATTGGACCTGTTAGGAAATTCTCTGAAACATCAATGTAATTGAAATCTGCCCAAGAACCGATCTTCCGAGGAAGTGTACCGGTGAGCTTGTTTGTGTACAGAGAGAGATTTATCAGGCTCTTGAAATCACCAAACTCCTCAGGAATCTCCCCTGAAAGTTGGTTTTCAAAGAGCTGCAAGGAAACAAGTTTGTTCAGGAATCTCAACTCTGACAGGTCACCTTCAAGACTATTCTGTGAGGCATCAAAGTTCTCAAGACTTGTCAGGTTTCCAAATCCTGCAGGAAGTTTTCCTGTCAAGGAAATGTTGTAAAGCTCAAGCTGACGAAGTTTCTTGAGGTTCACAATCTCTGATGGAATTTCCCCGGAAAGCTGATTATCCGAAAGTTCTAAATTTTCGAGCAGAGTAAGTTTCCCAATGTCACTTGGAATCTGTCCTGTGATGCTGCAATTTGTGAGATAAAGCCAATACAACTTGTCAAGCTTCAGGATCTCCTCAGGAAATGGAGTTGAATCAAAGGGGTTGTCACCAAGGCTCAAGAAACTAAGCTTGGTCAGATTTTCCAGGGACTTCCATGGGAACTTCCCGGAAAATCCACTGTTGTTTAGATTCAAGAAACTCAGGTTCCCTAACAAAGACAACTCAGGCACTTCTCCAGAGAAAAAATTGCGCCCCAAATCCAACACTTGCAATCTCCTACACTTTTGCAAGTCCTCTGACAAAGCACCATGCAAAAAATTGTTACCAAAATCAATCCTCTCCAATGACTGAAGACCGCAGATGGAATCAAAAGGAAGAACACCAACCAGCAGCTGATTGGGGAGATTGATCTCCTTAACAAGTCCATCAGGATTGCAGACAACTCCAGTGAAGCTGCACACCGAACTACCTGGTGTCCACGAACTGAAAACGCCCGTGTTAGATTTCTGCAGCGAGGACTTCAAGTTAAGCAATATCTGAAGCTCATCGGATTTGCAAGGAGAAAAGAACCCAACAAAGAGAAGGAAAAGAAGAGTGAGGGAGGGCCATTGGAGGACAAACATCTTGGCTGGCAAAAGGGAAGGTTTGTGGGGGGATTTAGGTAGGTGATGAACACTGTACATGCATGTAGGGAGACAGAGTGTGTGGAAATGGAGATTGGAATTGCAAGAGTCAGTCCAAGTGAAATTACGCACGAGGTTGGCTTGAATTTTTGAGCCAGAGTTCACACGGTAATGGCAGATAATGACAAGTTGGAAAAGATGCCAACGTAAAGCTTCAAAAGTTAGGAATTGGGCGGCACTCGATTATATGCTTTCTTCATTGCACCTTCTTTTTTATCTCCATGTGTTGCATGCACTCTCGCCAATCACAACTTAGATCAGATTGACAATTAGACAAGATATGACGTAGGAAAATGAAATTGTTGTGACTGATTCACCGATCCAAATTGAATTTGAAATGATTAATTAAATTGATGATCTTTAAATTAATATAAACACACTCGTAAAAGTAATTTTCGACCCACCTTAAACATCAAGTGATGTGAATTGTGATAGAGTGAGCTAAAGTTGTAAATTTGGAGTAAATTCATTGTTGGGTCAATTTACTCTTACTTAATATAGTTTAGTAACAGAAACACTAAATATTTCAAATTTTGATTCATTTTCATTGCAGATTGTATTTTTTTTTAAGAAAAAAAGATTAATTAAGTCTAAGTTCCAATCAGAAATTTTGAATAAAATAATGGAACCGAACGACCTTTTTCACTAGTTTTGTAGCTTTAATTCTAGAGAGGAATAAGATAATCTTTAGATTAGGAATCAATTCGATACAAGTTATCATTTAAAAGAAGTTAAGAACGAATCAAACACGTCTATCTAGTAGTAGCAGGTTGTGACTGATGGAAAAAGTGGTGTTGCCATTTTGGTGAAATGAGTTGATTAACTGTAGTAAAGAAGAAAAACAAAAAGTGGGCACCTTTTTGTATCCGCGTGTAAAGAGGTATGAGAAAGAGAGCCAAATGAGAAGAGAATGTCACGTTCCGAGGAAGGAAAGTCTATGGCCGCCGCAGTTGACCAAGCTGCCTCGGCCTTCCACCTGTACATTACTCAGGCGCCAACTAAATTTTTTAATTATTCATGTCTACTATCTGCTCTGGTTGGGTGAGAGTAATATTGGTTGAATGTCAGTATGTTCTCGAAATTATTTATTTGCAAATGACTTGTTTTTGAGCTATAATTACTATTTTTTAATATAATTAAAAATTTACTAAAGGAAATGCATTCGATCTATACTTTTTTGGGGTCTCGTGAATTTGGTTTGATGACAGATTTTAATGAAATTTATAAATTTTAAGGATATTATAAAAAATTTCAAGAAAAATAAACTGATAGTAATTAGCATCGGTGTTCGTCTAGATGACCTACTACCTTTATCAATAAAAAAGGGGGAAATGAGAGAGACTGAAAAAATGAGATGACGAAGAAATGAGAGAGAAAAAAATGAGATGGTAACTAGTTTGTTGATGTTGAGAGAGACAAGCATGTGAGGGAGGATTTTTTTTTTCTTGTTTTTTTATTTAATATTGTTATCAATAAAATCATTTTTAATTAATTCAAAGAAAAATAAAATCATGTGAAATATTTTAAATTATATTAAACTAAGTCTAAATTTTGTTTGAATTAATTTTAAAATAAAATAAAATATTTTTAAAATTTTAAAATAAATTATTTATAATTAATTCTAAATAAAATTAATTGTTATAATTAATTCTAATTAAAATTAATTATTAATAACTAATCTTAAATAAAATGAATTTTATTTGTAATAAATATTAGAAAATATCAATTTATATATCTTAAATTAATATTTAAATAAATCAAATATATATAATATTTTATGTAGATAATTTAATAAGATAAATGAATTTATCAAAAAAGGATGGTAACATTTATTTTATTTTATTTTATTTTATTTTTGATACAAAAATGGGGCATATGCCCAAAGAAGAAACGAAAAACTAACGGACGGTCTGCACTTTCTTACTTTTAGAATTGAGAAGATACTTGAACTGTAGGGGTGCATCCGACAAAAAAATATACTCTTCAAACATTTCAAGAGCTCTTTTTGTCAACCGGTCAGTAATATTATTACCATCCCAAGGCACAAAGAATTGTAACATGTCAATAATTTTTCATAACGTTTTAAATGTCCAAGATTATAGGTTCGTAGTAAATAGGGCCATAATCCGAATGAAAAATTAAATCAATGATCTTCTTACTATTTGATTCCACTAATACAGCAGGATGGAGTAAATCCCTAGCAAATATAAAGTTTCTCCAGATGGTCCTTAACTCAGCTTCCAAAATTGTGTATACACCAAGAGAGCGCATAAAACCTTCCTTAAAAATCTCTTGATCATCATGGATTAGACCCCCAATTGTAGCTTTGTCAATAGCTCTATCCAAGGCTTCATCTGCATTCAATTTGATCCAACCAATAAAAAGAAGATTTCAACTATAAGAAAAATCAGGAGCTATAGGAACAGGAAACGGTAACATTTATTTTCAAATAATATTAAAAAAATCACTTTATATATATTAAACTAATTATATACATATTAAATTAATGCTTAAATAAATTAAATATATATAATATAAATAATTTAATAATACAAATAAAATAAAATAAAGGATGAAAGGTGAGACTACCCTTTCCGTTGGACCTGTTAGTCCTGCCAGCACCGGTTTAATGCATCAACCCAAGACTGGATTGCATCGAGTCCTGTGATCCTGTCTTGTTGCCAAATCCTGGATTGGATTGAAATTAAACCCAAGCTTAATTCAGTCAACAAAAGAGTACCGGTTGGTCATGTTACCATGTGCCAGGGTAATATATGAAACCCAGATACAATGAGGCCAAAAAGTAGAAGTTGCACTACTAAAGACACAATGCAATCTTTAAAATGAAATAAAAATTATGCATATTATTTTAAATAAAGTATTATGGAAGTGCTAGTGTGTTACATTTGTTGAAAGTCAATACTTTTGGGGAATTAGATACCTTCTGTCTAAAGAATTTGCGCATTCAACTTTCAAATTTTCTAAGAAGTAAACTTTTTATAGGTAAATAATTGACACTAAAGACAACATTAATTTGACTCATAATTTGTTTCACTGTCAGTCAAGACAAACAATTGAATTCAAATATCTCAACTGGAAAATTGATAGAATTCATTATAATATTGTTATGATATCTACTATAAGTTCTTGTGAGTATATTGGTGTCTCAATAACAGAGAATATAAAATAAAGTCACATGTGAAAAAGGGAATAAATAAGATTTTAGCAGATTATGGTCTTTTTGATGAAAGATTTTCTGAAGGTAGAAAATTATTATGAGAATATATCCAACTTATTATATGGAGATTAAATTTGAGGAATATTTGTTCCGATCTTTTTCAAACTCATTATAAAAATGTACTTTCATTCTAAACTTACAAATTAGTCTAAATTTTAAATTGATTTAGCTTTAGATAGGAAATAGCACAAAGTGAAAATCCCATAAATAGCACAAAAAATATAAGTTTTTTCATTAACACCAAAAAATAAAATAAATTTGTTTAAACATTATTGATGTTTACAAATTATAGTCCGATATCAAGGCAATAGTTAATAATGTAAACTATTGTCTTTTGTGGTTTATTTATTGTTAGTGAATTATAGTTCGTGAATATTAATAGTATTGACAAAAACTTAATTTGCTTGTTTTGATACTAGTTCCATAATTAACATTTTTTTCTAATACTGTTTGAAAAGGAGGGAAAAAAAAAAAAAAAAAACTGTAGGCAGAATTATGAAACTCTCTCACATTTAACTAAATTATAGAATCTTGTATCCTTTTCTGATATAGATAGTTATGCATATCTCTATACATCCTAGCGGTGGTGCTCAAGTTCCAAACATATTTCATAAGTTTTGTATAGATAGTTTTATCCTCTAAATGTGGGAGTGGTTCTCTCTCATAATGAGATTAAATATTTGGACTTCTAACCACTAGTTGCTTTAAAAAAAAAAGAGTCAACCTTATAGTTTTTAAGGGGTTGTTTATTTTATCACTTTTCACTTAATAGATTTAAATTACGTCTATTAAGTGATTTTTGTTTGTTTTCTTAAATGGTCAAACCACTTAAAATCACCTAAAAAGTACTGAAAATAAAAAATCACAATTTTTTTATTTTTAATTGCATGTCAAGTCATTTAATTATTTTTTAAATATATCATTTCAAATTCATCTTTCCCAAATAATATATTTCCAAATTTGTTGTAATTTTATATTATATGTATTCCTTTTATGTTATTTTTATCTAAATATAATAATAGCAATTCAATTTAATATCATTTTGTTTAGTTTTATTTAAATATATAAATTTAATTTATTTTACTATAATAATTTATTTATGTATATATAATTTTAAAAAAAATTACTTTACTATAACAATTAATCATATTTTAATTACGAATAAAAATATTAATATATATAAGTGTTTTAATATTTACTAAATAATTTATTATAATTATTTGTATTATTTTAAATAAAGTTATATAACAACTAATAGTAAATTGATATAAAAGTTAAATTACTAGTTTTCAAATAATTTTAACTTTAAAAAATAAACAAGATTATTATATATTTAGAAGTAAGAAGAAAAAAAAATAAACATATTATTCAGATTTTAGGTTTCAATCACTATTCAGTCGTTAGTCTTTAACAGTATTGTTCAATTTTCAGATAAAAAAACAAACAACTCCTAAGTTAATAAGCAAAAGCCTTTTATTATTAGCCAAAAAATTTCTATACCGCCAATAAAGTCTATATGGCATATTTATTTTTTCTTTTTTAATTCATAATTGCTTTATATGTATATATATATATATATATATATCAATTAAGGTCAAACCTCGAGAGGATTTTAGTATGGGTGCAAAAATTGACACCCACAAATCTGATTTTTACATTCAGATTATTAATGCACACATTGATTAAATTTAAAAATCTTCATTCCAAAAATATGTCAATAATAACGCTATGCAAACAACATTAATTATATTCCTTTAAAACAAACTTTTATGTACAAATAAAATTAATTACATTCTTTAAAACAAACTTTCTACCTTTAGCATTTATTTTTATTTCTCTTAAATATAAATTTTTAACTCTAACTTGAACTATAATTTTACATGTCACCAAAAAGAATAAGAAAAATATTCATAGTTGAAGGTTGAAGCCACCAAAATTGTCATCAAGAATGAGAATTTATTTTATATTTTCAGTCTTTACATTTTATATAAATGAAAGATAAAAATTTGAAAGAAACAATGTTTTGCATTTAAAAAGATCTAAAGAGTTATTTTATATATGTAAACATCCATAAGCCTTTTTTTTTTTCTTTAGATTTTTTTAGGAACATTTGTGAATTTCTATTTGTTTTGTTTTCGACTAAGGAAAAAGAAAATTATTTAAATCGTAAAAGTAGAAAAAAAGAAGATTGTTTTATTAATTTGTGTTTGTCCTACTTCATTATTTTATTTTATCTAAAAAGAGGCTTCACAGCCTTAAGAACTAAAATTAATCATTCGTGATCAAAAGACTCCCACCACATCACAAAATAAAAGATCATACAAGTCATTCGGTTCTACATGATTTTATTTAGTGATAATTTTATCATATAAATATTTTTAGAAAAATTGATGTTCAAATAAAATTAAGTTTTTAGATAATATACTTTTATTGATTCATATCATGATATTTTTAAACGAAATATATATAATTTTTATGGTTGATACAAGTTTAAAGATTAATCGAGATCAAATAAAATTTTACTGTAAAACATATTTCGAACAATAACTCTCATACAGAAAAGAACATCCTATATAAATGGGGGTCCACGTAAGGTGAAAGAATAATCTACCTAATTTATTAATGGGAGGAAGTCTCGCGAGGCATAGAACTCATGCACCACGCACGGTGGGCAGTGTGATAAATCAATGATATCACTGCCCAGCTACTTCAATGAAATATATTTTAAAAATGCAATTTACATCAATTCAAATTAAAATTTTGCTTAAAATATGTATGAAAATATTGCATAAGAAAATTTATATATATAAGACAAATTTGTGAGTAAGAAGCAGGGACTAGTCTAAAGGTGTCGCAGGGAAAAAAAAAAAAAAAAGAAAATGTAGGGACTAAAGAGTGCAGTGGCAGAAGTCAAAGTGATACAATTGGTTGGTAAGTCAGGCCGTATAGTTCACTGCACCATTCCAGAAAGTTACAAATTTAGTCAAACTCATTGCCTAACTGTGGCCCAGCGCTAACAACTCTGATTACGATATTACCCTTAAAATAATAAATACAACATACAAATATATCCATGTATAAACTCTCTGAATCTCATCCTCTCGTGAGCCTACCCAATCTAGAATCACATCTTTGCTTTCATTATTTTTGACCATAACAAACATCAAATAAAATCATGTGATTTGAATGATCCTGTCATGAGTTTAAAGAGATTAGAGTACTTTTTTATTACAGAAAACGTTTTTATCATATTATTTATTTATTTATTTTGAAGTTACAAATATGGTTTTATCTATCGAAACCCGTAAATAGTGATACAACAGAACAATCTTGAAACATAATATTTAACTCTACTCCTTATTAATAGAAAAAGAGGGATTCACACTAAGTGGAGAAAACTACCTTTTAACTGAAGAGATTTATATATAGGTTGCTCATAGATAGGTGGGTTGATATGAAATTATCCATTTTTACAGTGGATGGTATTCAAATCCTATATTTGTGACGAGCAATAGGATGGATGTGCCACTCAGACACACCACTTGTGAGTTTTTTTATCAAATTATTTTTAATATAGTTTTGATACTTGTTATGTAATCTGTCTTATAGGTACTTAAAAATCGTTTACATTCCTAGAAATTAATATTGCTTATTTTTATGGTGATTATGTAATAGAATCAAGAAAAAATTTCACTATTTAAATGTGCTTTGGCGGTAACTATCTATAAAGGACCTTTTTCGACCTAATCCATAGTGACTGAACATGCAATATTATTGTTAATGTATCATAATTTTAATTTTTAAATACTATAATTAGGTTCAACTTAAGTTTTTAGGTCTGATGATAACTAATATAGTATTAGAGTTTATAGGTCTTTGATTTAAACCTTTTTCCCCCTTTTATTAGTCATCTTATTACGTATATTATATAATAGAATACGTTTAACATGTATCTATCATCTATTATTTGTTCACGTTACACGTTATGAAACTTGTTAATGTATCATAATTTTAAGTCTTAAATATTATAATTAGATTAACGTATCATAATCTCAAGTCTTAAATACTATGTCGAGTCATTTTCTGTCAACTTAAATTTTTGAGTTTAATGTTGATTAACAACTATCAAATTAGTTTTTGAAATGAAACTTATAATATGACAACTCGAGCTTAAAAATTTATTAAACGGACTATTTTTACCATTAAACCATATTTGTGGTTGTATAAACCATCATTTAATCTTATAATTTTTTAAAATAATAATAATACTATTATTACGTTAAGGTTGTACGTTGTAGTTGTGGGCGGCATTCTAATCTAGATAAAAGCATAACTTATTGATTTCTTGGATGGTGGTAGGTATTTTATGTCTGATTTTACTTGTTCAGAGTAGTATCCTATTGATATAATAAATGAACAAATGCTATCCTTATTATTCCACTCTAGAAGGACCAATTTTGTTATTTTTGTAATACTTGTACATATAAATTATAATGAAATATATGACTATTTAATTCTCTCTCTCTCTCTCTCTCTCTCTCTATATATATATATATATTTCAAAGTCCACCCCCCCTTCCAAATTGCACATCAAAGAAAGAAAAAGTCCTGCAGCGGTAGGCTTCAAAATTTCAAATGCTGAGAACCATATGGTGAATTGTTAGAAGGCCTCAAAAGTAAGAGACAAGTGGAAATATATTAGAAATTAGGATTTCTAGTATGGGTAATTAATGCTTGGGTTGGCAATTTCTTAGAAATTAGAAATTAGATATTAAAAATTTCTCATTTGCTCATGTTCAATGCATCAAGCCCGTGAATTAACACACCAGTCTAAAAACCTTACCTTCACATTTAGATCAGCTACCCCAGTCAATAATCAAATGGAAAACACTAGAGTCTCCATCATATAATTATGGTTGTAAACATAAAACTGAAACCGCTTGCCTTGCAGCCATTTTTTTACTGTTAATAGCAATTTAAATTTTTTCAATGTGGAAATTATTAAAAATGGTCCAACCTAAAAGGGAAAATTTGATTTGGCAAAAAGGATAATTATTTTTTCTAGCCCCAAACAAAACTCCATTCCCTTTTTAACCTTTTTACTTTTCTAGCAATATTTTGTGTAGATGAAAATTTACTTATATGAAATATTTCATCTATGTGAAGGTCAATTTATTTCACCTATTTTCACTTATGTGAAACAGTTCAAATATTCCACATAGGTGAAATTCACCTAAAATCACCTATGTAAAAGAAATTAAAAATGAATGAAGTTTCATTTAAACTAAAAAAAAAAAAAATGAAGTTCCGTTTAGAATTAAAAATGCATAATTTTTTGGATTTTTTCATTTTAATTTTGACCAAAAATGAATTTATCCCTTCTCCAAATTGAGTGTCATATTGGGCTGACTGGAGTCGGACTGGACTGGACATGGTTGGTTTGGCGGTAGTTTGGCCCGTTAACATGTCATTGAATAGATCACTATCTTTGTATTTTGTTTCATAGCACATCACTGTAACAAGTAACAGACATTTGAGGCAGAGGATGAGGTAGAGCGTAGACAAAAGCAACAACAACCAAAGATTAATATTGAGAGAATTATATTCAAGTGTTTTGAAGCAACATTGAGAACCACAGGCATACCCCATTTCAGATAGGATAAGGACTTGGAACAATAGTTTCCACTAAAAAAAAAAAAAGAGAGAGAGAGCTTAAATATGAAAATATGATCCATAAAAATGATGTCAACTTCTGGCTTCCATCTCCCCATGTTTTATTGTCCCCCTTTATCCCTTTATTTATTTTTTGTTTAAATTCAACAATTCTGTCTTTGCTTGTGGTTCGTGATCACAGCAACAACAACACTTGGACTGTCTCTCATACAACAACAATAAGATGGAGTATGGTTCTGAGGCTAACCACCGCATTGCAAGGATCACTGCTCATCTGTACCCTTCTATTCTCCAGGTTTATTCTCTTTTGAATGATGTTACTTCTTTGAGTATGATATAAATATTTTAATGGTTGGTTATATATGGTTCTTTTACTGTATCTTGTATTTTTCTTTGTATAGCTTATTTATTTATTTATTTTTCGTCTTCTTGGTGATTTATTATGGTTTGTAAACATGTATGCTCGCATAATAGATTGTTAGCAAGCCAAGTCCAACATTTGTATATCAGTGTTGGTTATTTTTTATTAGTTGACACATTTTTGGTTCATAGGGGTGAAGGATGCATATATAAAATGGACAATATCTACTTGGAGGTCCAAGAAGGTTGCATTTACCAACTTTAGTAAGGTTTCAAACAGTGGCAATCAAAATTTGTACATCCAAATGGCTTTGTTGAGGGACTATTAAATTCCTGTTAGTTCAAAGTAGTGGGCACCTACCTTCCACCTATCAAGGAGATTCAAGTCCTACCATACATATTTTACAAGCATGTGTGGGGAGTTTCTCCCATAGATTATGAGAGTATATATCTCTTAGTTAAGAGACTAGATATCTGGACAAGACATGTAGTTATTGATTTTGGTAGGCTCCGACAAACTTTTAACTTATTCGGTGTTAGATTAAAAAAAAAAATCATCAGCTCTAGAGTCTTTCGTACGAATTTTGATATGCAATCTGCTTTGCAATTCTCATTTTCTTGTCTTTACATTGAATTCAATCATCTTTATTCTCTCCCAGTGTTTATATTGAATGATCAATTACTCTATAGACAAATTTCTACCACTTCTGTTTTGTTGTAAGTTCTTTAACTTTGGATTCTCAAGAATGCATTTTGTTTGTTAAATTCTACCTTGAAATCTAAAGAACGTTTCAGAGGCAAGAAGTTTTTGTTAACTTGTACATAATGTACTGGTAGATGGAGGACTGTTCTGGCTTGAGGCAAGCAATGTGCCGGGCGAAAGGTGGGGCGCCTGGATTCAAAGTAGCCATTTTAGGTGCTGCTGGAGGCATTGGTCAACCCCTTGCACTGTTAATGAAAATGAATCCTTTGGTCTCAGTCCTGCATCTTTATGATGTGGTTAACTCCCCTGGTGTCACTGCTGATATTAGTCATATGGACACTGGAGCTGTGGTAATACTTCTTCATCAATGCTACCAATGATTTGTTTCAATCAATGCTTCTCATTATGTGCAAAGTTGGATTGCATTTCAAATCAAATTTACGGTATTCAATCTTTTCAGGTACGTGGTTTTCTAGGACAGCCACAACTTGAGAGCGCCCTTACGGGCATGGACCTTGTTATTATCCCTGCTGGAGTGCCACGAAAGCCTGGAATGACCAGGGATGATCTTTTCAATATCAATGCTGGAATTGTCAGGACCCTTTGTGAAGGCATTGCAAAATGTTGTCCTAATGCACTTGTCAATTTGATCAGTAATCCAGTCAATTCTACAGTTCCTATTGCTGCTGAGGTTTTCAAGAAAGCCGGTACTTATGATCCAAAGCGACTTTTGGGAGTTACAATGCTCGATGTTGTACGAGCAAACACATTTGTGGTATGTTATAATAGCACATATAAGTTATCTATATTTGTCCCATTTGACTTTCTATGAATAATTAGATTTCACTAAAAGCTAGTAATAGTCCAATGTTTAACAAGAAACATAACCAGATAATAAACTGACTACTTAGCATGAGTTAAAGAATTACTCAAGTAGAAGCAGCTCTTGCAGTAGCAGCACAAAAAGGCTAACTACTTTTCTTTCCCTTAATTCTTTTCAATAACCCTGATGATAAGCTATTCGTTATGATGCTCCTATATGTGTCCTTACAGGCAGAAGTGCTTGGACTTGATCCAAGGGAAGTTGATGTTCCAGTTGTTGGAGGCCATTCAGGAGTGACAATTTTGCCTCTTCTGTCACAGGTCCTGTGAATTTTTTATATTCCTAGTGTCGGTATCTTTTTGCATGTTATATATGTTGGCATCTGAGCATCAGCATGTCAGTCTGAAAACCACATTTAACAATCATCCAACTTGAACATTCTTTGCAGGTTAAGCCTCCTTGCAGCTTCACCCCACAAGAGACAGAATACCTTACAAATCGGATTCAAAATGGTGGCACAGAAGTTGTTGAGGTAATGCCACTCAGAGCTTATTCTAGAGTGCTTGTAGATATGTGATGTCAAATTATAATTAACACTCTGGTTTTTATTCTTTAATCTTTTGTTTATCTAGCTTCTATTTCCATTCATTCCGACTGATTGGACATAAATCATAATTGAAAATGTTTTAACTGATACAACGGATGTGTACTTGTACTGGTTTCTTCTATACTTTGAGTGTACTAATATGCTATTGCCATTATACCCTTCTCAACGTGTTTATTGATCATAGCTAGGGATTTATATCGAATAACATCACTCGAATCCTTAAAATAAATAATCTTAAAATTTTTATGGAAGCATCTCCTCTTGGTTGAACAGTACCACAGTTGGGGACCAGGTATTCATATAATTTACCTATTAATCATCACATAAAAAGTTGCTTCCTCTAACACTTATGACTCAGATTGGAACTTTGGAATCTTGTAATTCTGAGTTCTAATATGACTGATTCTAAGAATATGTTTATTTAATAATTAGATCCTTTTCCGAAGTAGGACTCTACAGTTCTTGGCACAATATCCTGGTTTTTTAACATGATGGAAGCCAGCCTAGCAGAATTTCTAACATGTGAATTCCACAGCGTGCCTATTCTCTCTTCTCTAACGTTTCATACTATTTAACAGTTAAGTAATAGTTGAGTATTTGATTAATGTGTGCTCAATGTCATTTGTAGGCAAAAGCTGGAGCTGGTTCTGCAACCCTTTCAATGGTGAGCCAATCGTTTTATACTCATTATTGATTTCTAGTCTCCTTTGAAACCTAAAGCTTTCACGTTATTAAATGGACTGAACAAAGTAAAGACTATTGCAAAATGTATAGGCTTATGCGGCTGTTAAATTTGCTGATGCATGCCTTCGTGGGTTGAGAGGAGATGCCGGTGTTGTGGAATGTGCTTTCGTAGAATCTCAGGTTCTTCGTTTAGGCCTTTGTTTTTATAATTTTCCATTTGAAACTTTCATTGATCAAGCTTACTACTTATAACAGGTGACTGAACTCCCCTTCTTTGCAACCAAGGTACGACTTGGTCGTACTGGAGCTGAAGAAGTCTTCCAGCTTGGCCCTCTGAACGAGTATGAGAGGTACTAAGATTGAGACAGATGAGAAATATAACATTACTTTAGTTTCTTTTAGAAGGTATAGGAATTTAGTAACATAATCTGTTCATTTACCTTATGACACTTACCAGGATTGGCTTGGAGAAAGCAAAGAAAGAATTAGCAGGAAGCATTCAGAAGGGTATTTCCTTCATCAAGAAATGAGCAAATGCTGCAAAAATCTTCAGCACTTATATAATTTTTATAAATCTCCTATAGGACTTTTGTGTACCTTTAATCACTTTGCTGCAATCTCATGTCATTAGCAGTCTTATGTTGTATCCAGAACTAGTTAGAAATTAGTCTTTCTGGTGTTTTATAAGTTGTTCAGGAAACCAGTTGAGGTGAAATTTTATTGAGTTTCAATAGAGAAAAGAATTTAAACCAAGACTTCTCTTATGAAAGAACACTAAAACCTTATTTCTTAGAAGCCTATCAAATGTCTATTCTTGATTCTCGAAACTGTTTTTAGAACAATTTGGTGTTTTATCAAAATACACCAAGTATATATTTTTCTAACGTATAATCTCCAAAAGCATTTCTGTTTGTTTAATTTCAAACAAATTTTATAAAAAATGTCTAAAAATTATCTAGCTATTGTAATCACCTCACAATTCCAACTTCCATGATCACTCTTAAACCCATAGCGAGCAATTTTCATGCATAATTATGTGGTTACAAAGAGTCACTATCAAATGAACAATTACTCACTGTTCCACCATGCTATCATTCTAGTCCGCTGCACACCAAGCAAAAATGCTCTGGGCATTATTTGATAAGCCTTCTAAAAACATTGACAACTTGAAAAGTTAAAGCATTAGCATTCACATACTCATATAGCAACAAGGTAACAGCCTCACATTATACTAGTAACTTTGTAATTTTATAGCAAATTTTTACAGATATAGATCTCTTCTAATTCATCATATTTTTTAAGAAAAAGGAAAATAAATCTTTACACTTTTCTTTCAGTAAATCGACAAAACTTTAAATCCCTATCTGTCAAGAAAATTTACAGGGTGAAGGGGCTGAGAGGAGGGTAAACAATAGGGGTCTGAGACATGGTCTTATTGCCATTGAGAACGCTTGGTGCGATAGTATCCTCGATAACAACAGGCTCAACCTGCATTACTCTCTCTGGTATGACTTTATCACCATCGACCTTAGCCAGCACCTCGAAGTGCATCTTCACTGTCTCTGGCTTTGTCCTCCATTCAGGAAAGCCCTCCCAATTAACAGACTCATCTCCTTCTTTCAACTTCTTCTCCACCCCAAATCCAATCTTCACAAAAGTCTGAGCTGACACATCAGCCTTCAACAACTTGAATGAGCCTGTGTCTTTAGCCTTAGGACCCAGCAGAGAGGAGAGCAATTTCTCCAACCCAAGCAAGTTCGGGTTTGAGCCATTGACAGACGCGATAGGCCACATTGTAGCCAAGTGTTTAGGAGTCAGAGCGGTTGCAACTCCTTCTTGAAGGTCAATGGTTGAAAGGGCATCCACGGCCTTAGTTTTTGCCTGTGAAGATAATTCCACAAGCCCTGGCGCAAGACGCTTAAGCTTCAGCTTGTTGGCAGATGATGAAGATGGCGACCTCGGGGCTGTGAGAGACGTAGGGCCAACAATGCGTAGGGAAACAAGTGGAGCACCTTGAATGCGGGAAGCATGGCGGAGTTGCTCAGCTAGAGATATTAGACCGGAAGCAAACCCGTTATTGGTTCGATTCAAGGGGAGAGGGAGATCAAGCGGGTGCCGCAGGCTAACTGATCTGGCACCCTTGACAGTCACCACAGCACCATCTGCTAAAATCACCTTCTTCAACACACCCGCATCTACATCATGCTACATCATTAACCAAATCACAACACAAGTAATAAGTTTTCATTCCAAATCAGATAAAACATTTCTATGGTACCAAAATATCATGACACCCCATTAATATAATTAAAATCAATCATGAAATAATCATGACAAGAGGCAATTACCGGCAAAGAGAGGCGCATATGTTTCGCGTCCTGAATCCACAGCTCCATGGGACCAGCCAGCTGAAAGGGAGCCAAAACAGGCAACGACTCATCCACCTTTCCTTTCTCCACCAGCTGCCCGACCGATCCTTCTTCCACTCTAAACAATGGCAAATCCACGTACTCCCATCTGTTCACGTCCTCCAGAAGCTTCAAAGGAACCACCTTTTTGTCGATTTCGACATCAAACTCGTAGGCCACAGAGTGCCCCACCAACGCATCACGAAGATCGAAACCAGACACCTTGAAATCCTCCGTCTGGAACCCTAGCCCCTTCACTATCGCCTCCTTCAAATCCTGATCATCCAAATTCAACAAATTAATTACCTCATATGATATACACCTCCAATTCAATTCAATTCAATGACGACTTACAGAGATGGCTTTAGGGTAGGGAGCCGGAGATGAAACCAACGCCTTCGACGACGGCAAAACCGCGAATAATATCAAAAGCCAGGTCAGATAAGAAGCCATTGTCGCCAGCGAGAACCGTAGCAAATGGGTTTGGGTTTATTTGTTAGAACTGGTTTTTTTTTTTAATTAATATTTTTAAATGAAAAGAGAGGGTGCCGTGGTGGTTTATAAAGGGATGACTTCTGGAGAGTTGGGGATGAGTGGTGGAGGATCTAGAGGGTGGTGACGTGGAAGGGAATGGCCAATCAGAGAAGAGCAAGTGATTTGGAGGAAACACATGATTGGGCGGGCTTTGTTGGTTTCAATGGGATGACGTGGAGTTGACCGCGTTGATTTCGGATTCAGTTTTTACGTGTTAATTGGGTCGATCGGATAAAGTTGGGAAAGTACATACCAGTAAAACGATGTCGTTTCGTCGAGCCAAAGGTAGAAAAACAAAAAATTCGAAACTGGCGTCGCCCGGACTCGAACCGGAGACCTTCAGTGTGTTAGACTGACGTGATAACCAACTACACCACGACACCGCTTATGATGGTGGCTTCAAACAAAACTATAAGTAAAAATTTGATCGAAATATTTATGGAGAAATCTGGTCAGGTCCTTCTTCCTCTCGCCACTCACCGGTCACCAGTCAGTCTCTGAAAAAAGAAAAAAGCTCTCTCTCTCTCTCTCTCTCTCCGAGAAAATGGCGGCAACGGAGCAAGAACAACACATGGAAGACTCAGGCTCTTACAGAAACAAAAGCAGCAACAGCAATAAGGGAATGATTATACAAGGATACAAAGTGGAGGGGTTGTCGATCGCAGGCCATGAAACCTGCATCATTTTCCCATCTCTCAACTTGGCTTTCGATATCGGGCGATGCCCACACCGCGCTCTCTCTCAAGACTTCCTCTTCATCTCCCACGCCCACATGGATCACATTGTTAGCTTCCTCACTTGTCTTTCATCTTTTCGCTCTTAATGTATTTTTGATTCAAGTACATTGATCGGTGTTTATCAGGGAGGATTGCCCATGTATGTTGCAACCAGAGCTTTATACCGAATGAAGCCGCCGACAATCATTGTTCCAACCTCCATAAAAGAAGACGTCGAAAAGCTCTTCGACATTCATAGAAAAATGGATCAATCCGAGCTGAAGCATACGCTTGTCGGCTTGGATGTGGGTACTGTCTTTAACTTTTATCCAATTTGAATGAAAATTCATGGGCATAATATGCATATTTAATAATTGTGTTTGCAGGGGAAGAGTTTTGCTTGAGAAGGGACCTTAAAGTAAAAGCTTTTAGGACTTACCATGTTATCCCGAGCCAGGTACAACCTTGATGTTTTCTTGTGTTTTTCACTTTTGGGTTCCTGTGAAATGTTCATTTTAGTTAATTAGAATCGAGATAGGGTACTAACTCCCGTTCTACTTGATATATATTGCAGGGTTATGTAGTTTACTCTGTGAAACAAAAACTAAAGCAGGAGTTCGTTGGACTTCCTGCAAATGACATTAAGAACTTGAAGTTGTCAGGCATGGAGGTCTTTCAAAACTCTTATAATAGTAAACTGTTATATATATACCTTGTTATTGTTGTTATTTTGTGTATCTATGGTCCTTGATGCAAATGTTTTGTTAATCTATCTTCTTTTTGTGAATGTTTGGCCTTGATGACAAATGCATAAATTATAAACCCTGGATTTAATTTCTTTTTCATTTCTCTTTTAAGTCATGCACGTAAAAGCTGGGAAATTGTCTTTAGCTTTTTGTTTCCCTGATTAGAGGTCCGAATACATTGATTGATAATAAAAGTAAAGGGGATAGTGTTGAAAACTTCTTTTTTGGTCTGAGTTTGAGGAAAGAAAGGGGAAGAAAAAAGAAATGTGATATCTTAAGAGTTGCTTTTGGGCAGTTAAAATATTATTTCCGTTGCCATTGTTTTCATTGTTATTATTTAACTCTACTTGTGCAAAAATAATTTGTGTTCTTCCGGTAAATCTAATGTGGAAGATCAACTTAACTTTGGTGGGAACATAAGATGGGTTTTTATACCTTTATATTTGGGAATGATGGCTTCGATCACGTAACCGATGCTAAAGCAATTCTTTTCTAAACCCAACACCTGGTGGGTATGCGTTGGGCTTAAATAACATTACATGTTTAGTATAGGTGCAAGATGTTTTGCTTTTTGAATTGAATTTTATTCTTATGGTTACAGCTTTGTCATTGTTTGGCAATTGTAATTCTTATGATTGTTTTGTTTTCGTGTCTCATTCAGCTTTTCTTTTCCATTTTATTACTTGTACCGTGCATGACAAGGTTGAGTTTTCATGTTGGCAGATTACATATACTGTGACAACACCTGAGGTTGCTTTTACAGGAGATACAATGTCTGACTTTATTGTTGATAAAAATAATATCGATGTTTTAAAGGCAAGCATTCTAGTTATGGAGGTGAGTCATATCCCTTACTACTTTGTTTCTTGGTATGGCTCATTAATAAAATTTTATTCCTCATGAAGATAATTCGGTTTTAATTCTGTATGATTCAGTGGAGCACAACAGTAAAGTTCTCAATTGCATGCACTAGTATTTAAGTTTACTATTGTAGTATAAGCTAAACTTAGAAAATTCTATTGGGAAACAACTCTCATAAGTAACAACAAAATGAACGTGTTTATATTGCTTTAATTTCTCATATGCAACTCTCTTGCTAGATCATTAGTTAACAAGGTTGTCTTAATTATGCCTTTACTCTAGTAACCTATATCATTGACAATAATGGTTGGTTGAAGTTGAAAACATGATCTTAAACATTCTCTTCTCCCATAAATGACGGCCTGAAATGATTTTAATTTTGTACTGTTTGTTTCCTCGGCAAATGTAGATTGTGAGGACGTAATTATCTGTTAGTGCTTGAGCACATACATGTATGGTCCCAGAAAATATGTCTCTACTCTAGTAACCTATATAACCGTCAGTCAAGTAGTTTTAATTTGGAAAATGGTTTCACAAAATTAGGTGTTCTTTGGTGAACGTGAAACAGTCAGATTTAAATGCTACGTGGCTAACATTTTTACTGCTTGTTTCTTGTCTTTATATGCAGAGCACCTATGTTAATAATTCAGTGACAGTGGAGCAGGCAAGAGATTATGGACACACTCATCTGTCTGAGGTCTAGTGCCCCAGTGTCTTTGTACAACCCTGTTAAATTGCATGTATGCATTGATGCTCACTTCTAACTCCTTGTTTTTGTTATATGTTGATAAATTTCCAGATAGTTAATTATGCAGACAAGTTTGAGAACAAAGCCATTCTTCTCATTCACTTTTCAGCTCGTCATGCGATAGAGGTGAGTCTGAGACAGCCTTTCTGCATATGTTTTGGTGTATGTAATGACAGTAGCATCTGCATAGACTAGGACAATATGGTGAAGGGGATGATAAATAGGTCTTACTGACTGCTTATAATTGTTTGATTAGTGGCCTAAATTTGTTGGACAACAGTGTAGCTCAATAATCAACCTCAAAAATTTAAATTTGCTGGTTGCTGAGTATTGACTCAGTCTCAGTCCAGGTTTGCTGCATTGAGTCATCTGAAATCTCCAGATGTTTGTTTGGTCTGCCATCAGACCCTCCTGTATTGAAAATTGCTGTCTCTTTTAAAGAACTGGGGAAATGCAATACATAGCCTTTGAAATGATTGAGATTGTGACTTTGTTCAGTTCTAGAGTTATATGTAGACTTATTAATGCTTTGTCAGATGTCTCAATTGTTGATTTGCACACTTGATATATCAGGAAATACAAGGAGCTGTGTCCGCATTGCTCCCTCCTTTAGGCGGCCGAGTTTTTGCACTTACAGAAGGTTTCTAAAAAGATGAGGTAATCAAAGCTCTTGTATATTAGTGTATTTTTTCCCATAGTGTGAGCCATCATAGCTGTTGCATTGTCTTCATCTGGTGGAAACTTGAAGTCTATTTGCTGAAAATCAACAACTACTATTAGAAAGATCAATAGAAGCTGTTAGTATTTACATTAGGTAACTATGGTTAGTATTATCAAAATGATGTCTACACAATTCTTTTTAAACCACAGCACCTGGTGGATTTTGTCAGGTTCAAATGTTTCAAAGATCATTGTACTTTAGAAAGTATCTGAAAAATATAATTTTTTTTTTTTAATGTTATTATTATTATTATTAGATTTATTGTTATGGTTAAATCTTTCCCTGTGGTAATCTGACCTTAATAGGTTTCAGTCTTCTCTTTCTGTTGTGCTTGATAAAAGTTGCATTTTCATATTGACGGATTACAAATTCATGACAAGATTTGATGTTGATTTCAAGGAAGACAATGTTTGAATGCATTGTTGATAAACTAGTATTTGATGTTTTGAGGGCTAATTTTCTAGTTGTGGAGGTTCTTCATACGGCTTGTTACTGAACTTTGGCTCCTCCTTTAAAAAATAAGGTGATTTTAATTTAGATCTTTTTTATTTTTTGAACAAAAAATGGGTCTTCTTATATTCACATTCTAAAACTGTACACAGACAAAAACCCCACATCAGAGAACCCTCATTACAAGAAAGCACACTATTAGACAAGTTTATAATTGTTATTCAAGATTGCTGCATTCCAGCAACCATCTCTCCTGTGAAGTAATGCCCAAAAAGCGAAGTTACGTGCCAAGTAATTCCTGCAGCGCGAAACCACCTGACAGTTCTGAACTCCAACTTCTTGAAATAGGACTTTGATATCACGGATTACAGTGCTAACCTCTAATCGCCATTCCCTTTACATATTTAACGCTGCTACCACAGTGGGAGAATCCACCTCCACTTGCAATACTTTTAACCTGATATTCCTAGCAAACTGTAAACCCATCCAAACTGCCAGCAAACCCACCATTTGTTTGGTGTAAATTCCTCGAAATGGCATTGCTATTGCAGCCATTTTTCTGTCGTCCGAATTCTGAATATCACTCCCACACCAACACCCTCTTGCCCGGCTTTGCCGCAGCCACTGTCTTCATTGTAGCTCCATCTAATGATTGAGGATTTTGCAGGGATAACGTCTGTACACCTTCTCTGGGTGGTCTTGATGACAAGGAAACTCTTGCTCTTACAGACTCCTGATAAAGGTCCTTTACCCAGTCCACTAGTTCAGCTGCACTTCTGCTGCGTTGTTGGTGGACATTCTGATTCCTGTTCACCCAAATGCCCCACAGAAGCATACAGAAGAGCTCAAAATCAGACTTTGTTACCTGTTTCGCAACACCACTGGCCACTTCGAGAATTGGTTGGTTTCGTCTTTGCTCCAAAACTCGCCAAAATTGGGTTCGTTGCCACACTTCCTCTAGCTCCCTACACCATACCAGTGCATGTTTAATCTCTTCCACCTCCTCTCCACACAATGGGCAAGTGGAACACACTAGTATGGATCGGTTAAACAGGTTTGAACGAGCTGGGATAGCTTCGTTGCAATCTCCCTAAACGAAAACCTTAACTTTAGGGGAAAATGTTCAATCCCCGCAGATTCTTCCACCAATATACTGCTGGCCCTGAATCTGAGCTGGTTTCTTGGACACGATCCCGCAATGCCACTTGATATCCGCTCCTTACATCATCAATCTCATGTTTCTCAAAGTGCCATTGCCATGAGTCCTTGTCATCAAAGATACTCAATGGGATAGACAATTTTTGAAGCATCCATCTCTAGAAACCACTTGTTAATCTTTTCAGCATCCCATACTCTCTCATTTGGCCTCATTAAAGCACTGACTTTCAGTTCTGGACGAGTGTTGACCCAGCAGCCATATCAACACATATATATGAGTCCAACTTAGTGGACAATGGGTTGTCATGCAAAGAATGATAACTTCATCAATTTGCAAATAAAGCTGTTTATATCATATATGAAAGCTTGAACAGAATTCAATGAACCCAAGGATAATGAATTAATGATGCAGCTTTGTAAGTAGAGCACCAGACCTATTGTGAAAGAGAAACAACAATTGTTTTT
Source organism: Litchi chinensis (assembly GCA_019925255.1). NCBI lineage: Eukaryota > Viridiplantae > Streptophyta > Magnoliopsida > Sapindales > Sapindaceae > Litchi > Litchi chinensis. The sequence continues at coordinate 26,164,881 of CM034465.1, read as the reverse complement.
GATAAAATAAGAATTTTTGTTGGATTATGAATTTCAAAACTTTTATAAAACTCAAGAACTCTAGATTCATAAAGCAGTAAAATAAAATAAAAAAATAAAAAAATAATAAAAAACAGATTTTTACCTTCTTTATTGATCTTTGTGTGGCCTCCTTACCTTCCCTAATATATTTCAACACTAAAAAACAAGTGAATTGATACAATTATATAGAATTATGTCACTTACTATTGATTTTTTATTTTATTTTAGAGAAACCCAAATGACTTCTATTCACCTAGAAAAAGAAAACTATTCATGTTTTATCTATAGGCAACCAATTAGAGTTTTAATTAATCAAAATTAATATTGAATCCTAAGTTTATTAAAATTAAACTTTTGCCCCATATAACAAAATTAATTTATGTTATATTGTGAAATTGAACTCGTGACTTTTAATAAATTAATTCATAATTAATTTATGTCAGAGTCTCAACTAAGAATCAAATTCCAGATTTTTAAAAAAATTAGTTAATTAATTATTAATTCATAATTAATAATTAACTAATTAATTATCAAATAATTTGAATAATCAATATTATTCAAATACCAAGTGAATACAAATTTTGCTATTTACATAACAATTGTAATTGGATGTTTCAATTATAATATTCTATATACATGTTTCTTATAGTAAAATGAGTTAGCAAGGGGACTCAATGGACTTACAGTTTTGAGCTCCAATAAAATTAGAATTATTAATTAAACTCTTTAATGAAATAATTCACTATTATTAACTTCAGAGTTATTCTACTAAAACCTAAGATTGTACTCTTAAAACTGCAGATGTTTTTATACAATCTGAAATTTCTAGTGTCTATTGATTTAATTATTATATATGATTTTATCCTCTATAAATAGTTCATAATTAGATGTAAGTCAAATGTCCGTTTTAACCCTATAATTATATTTTGATTCTTAAGTATCACTGATTCTCAAATGAACAATATATTCATAACAACTAATGAATTTATCTTTTCATTTATATATGAATAGAAAATTGAGCGTTTTTATTGTTTAAGACCTGAATCAACCCTTAAGGGAACTACTTCTCTACTTTTTGCAAGAAACAGTGGATCTCATTATTGTATAGAATGTTTCTAACTACTTACTAAATCATATCCCTAAAATACAAAGTTATTAATCGAACATCTACACCAATCTTATGCATGTAAATTAAATGATGTAATTTAAAAAGCAGGAGTCCATAATACATTTAGAATTAAGATTAATTCATAAATGATCATCTAGTCAATAAATATATATCTCTAAGTTTAACGAATATTAATTAGAGACTCATATTTATTATGGTCTAGTTCTATATAACCTTTATTATATAAGGTGCCTATATTTCCATGTCACCACATAAATAGTCTTGGATAAGATTATCGTACTGCATATGAAATGGATCGCAGTTATAGATTTACCACAAACAAAATACTCAGCTTCGTTTATTTTCTATTGACTCTTTAGATTATTTATTACAAACTAAATTTATTTGTATATAACATTTATATACTTAGTTTGAAATTATATCAGTAATCAAAGATGTTTCTCATGATATATATATAATTTTTTGCAAAAATATATATAAATTGAATAAAATGGATTCTTTATCAATATTTGTAAAACCGTTTACATAATTATAAGATCTTAGGGTATAAACCCCAACATATTGTTCATACCAAAACCTTGAAAACAATTTAAATCCTTCTTCTTAACCGAAGCATAATTTTTTCAACACAAACAGAATCTGTTAAGCCCCCTAATTCAACATGGACCAAAATCAATACAGATAGCACTTTCTTTGGGTAATTCTGTTGGTTTTAAGCATTGTATAATTAGTAGTGATTTTGCTATGTTTTTGTCATGAAGAGTGAGTATCAACGGATACTGCAGGAACTTGCGAGTACCAATGAATACGTTTTTGCATGCTCATGAGTTTGTTATAGATATGAATACATATACGGTTGTACATAGACATGCATAGGATTCAATTTCATTCCATTCTTTTGTATATTAAAAATTATTTGTTATTCGGACTAATAATTTATGTTTTCACTTTTCAGGGGTCATTATCATCTTCAATTTCGAATTTTGCAGGGAACAATAGCTATCGGGCAAATCAACCTTTAATGAACAATGTGCCAAAACAAAACAAGGTCATTCAACCAATGCGGTGTGAGGCTTGATTGCAATAGCAAAGTTGTTTATGAGCAACACGTATCTGAAAAGAAACATGGGAGGAATATGCAAACCCATCTTAATTTGTATGGAGCACTGTTGGATCGGATTTGATTTAATTTAATTTAATACCATCATGTGGAATCATAATTGGCTGAAAATAACTAAATTAAAACAATTGTTGAATATGCTTTTAAATTAATATTAAAATTAAAATGGTTTTAAATTATATATTGATAAACTAAAATTAAGAAATTATCTATCAGGTATTTATATTAATATAAAATGAACATCATTTATATTTGAAATATATATATAAAGTTCTGTTGAATATAATATTTTAAAAATAAAATAATTTAAAGAAACGTCAATAAAAGAGAGTGACAAATCATTTTCATGATCTATAAACTTTCTAATTTCTCTCTTTTCTCACTAATTTATCACATACCTTTCATAAGTTTTTCACCTTTTTTTTTTTCTATGAATATAAGTGAAACTCATACATATTTTGATGTAAGCGCAAAAAATCATTAATGGATGCAAAGCAGCATGTATTATATATTAGCTATTATCATTGGATTATTATATCTCTATTTTTGTTTTGGTTTAAAAACAAAACAAGCACAATAAGCAACCAACTTAATTTCCACAATTCCCCAACTGGGCTCTTTTGCTTTTGCCATTAGAGTAACCTAACCGCCCCACCTCCTCCCCTCCCACCCCCCAACAATAATATCATTATACGTTGTAGAAGCATTTAACATTATCACATGCATATACTTGCAGAAGCATTTAACATTATCACAACTTGCAGTCTACAATCTACATTTCGCATAAATCACATGCATACAGTTGCAGAGCTAATGAGCTTCTAGCGAGGAAGCACTTTCCCTTCCCTTCTACTAAGATGGTCACATCCATGCACGTCTATTCAACCTAGCTATAAATTTTATCGTCTTGAAGAGAAGTAGTTGATGTAAATGCCCTTTCAAGCTACCCATTTTTGAATATGTAAGTATAAATATATATGTGCAGAAATGTACATTGTAGGATGTAGATAGAGAGATAATTAGAAAGATAGAGAGATACACAGACAGATAGGCACGTGGTGTTTTACTTTTGGAGGTATGGTGATGGAATGCAAGATATATTGTCATCTGGGATTGAAAGAAAGAGAAGCAAAGCAAAGCTGGCTATATCATTAATTGCATCCCGCAATAGTCAATGTATCATTTTCACATCAACGGATTAATTAAAGGCTTAATATTCAACTACCTTTTTGAACAGTGAGATTAATAACACTGAGTTTTTATTATATATTTTTTTAAACAAACATATATTCTTCCATTTACAGAAGGGAAGAAGTACAAGACGGCTTGCTGTCAATCCAAGTTTTGTTCTCTTTTGACGAGATTTTAGATATAGGTAATATTCAACAAATCCATTTAATTGCTTTATAATTCCATCATGGTCAATACGTGTGGTAAAAATTATAACACTAAAAGTGGGAGTATATTTCATTAATAGGTAAACGACAGCTGGCCACTACACATTATCAAGAATCTCCAAAATTTGGTCTTCAAATTACATTTTAATTCCATGATTTCAAATAATAATAATAATAATAATAATAAATCTAATTGTATACCTGCAATTTTTGCTCTCTTTTTTGCCCTCTATTTTTTTGCTACTATGACAACCTCATTGCCGTTGATTTCCACTTACAAGAGAATAAATGTTGTTTTGGTGGATACATCCATTGAATTTGATGGAACTTGATTGTATCTAATCCTTCAAAAGAATGAAAATGATATCATATAAGTTTTCTTTATATGAACTTCCAATTAAAAGATTTCCATATATTTTTTAAAGCAAGCTATTGTATTATTTTAGTCTACATGATTCTTTTTTCTTTTTCTTTTTTGAAATTGGTGTTTTATTTGAGATATTTTTCTTTTTATAATACTAAAATTAGTATCAAATTATAAAAAAATATATATTTTTTAACATCATAGTGTTTTACAAACAATGACAATAGTTCATACGGAAACTAAATTTATGACCTATTTAGTGTTAAATATAAGTAAAATTCATTATTGAAAGCAATAATGTATTAAAGGAGAATATATTTAACTATAGGTTGCGCTATTAATATGTATCTATATAAGTATATTTTATAAATATTTAATATATATATATTTTTTACTTAAACAAACTAAATCATCTAGGATTCAGAATTGTGAATCCAAATAAAAGAAAATGTAATCATTTGTGTTCAGCATCTAAAAGGATCAATCTATTGTCCAATTGAACAAAAATTCCTTTAAAAAACTAAAAAGGAACAATATTAATTGGGTTAGATTTGAACAAAAATTTGGTCTTCAAATTACTTTCTAATTCCATGATTTCAAAAAGAAAAAGATGATGATGTTGATGATGATTATAAATCTGATTGCATACCCTACAATGCAATTTTTGCCTTCTATTTTGCCCTCTATTTTTTTGTTTTGGTACCATGGCAACTTCATTGTTGTTGATGTCTTCTTACAAGGGAATAAATGTTGTTTTGGTAGACACATCAATTGAATTTGATGGAACTTGACTTGATTGTATCTAATCCTTCAAAAGAATGAAAATGATAACTTACAAATTTTTGCTTTCTCTTTTGCCCTCTATTTTTTTTTTTTTCATTATCTTACCCTAAACCAATTTTCAATTTTTTAAAATTATAAATTAAACCAGAGGGTCATGAGAGAAACAAGATAATTGGTAGGCCTCATGAGGGGCAAAATGATTTTTCTGCATTTTCTATTAGGTTTGACTATCAAAATTCCGGTCAAAGGAACCAAATTGATACACTTTTTATACTTTAGGGATGTTTGGACAGCTTCACTAAACATATTTGTATAAGAAAGGTTTTCTTAAAAATAGGGATGAAAATTTAATTTGGCCTTGATTATTTTGCTTTTATTCCTTATATGAGTTATATCCTAGGAAAATGATATTATTATCCTTGAGAGACTCAGGCCACCTAATTGTCAAAAATCAAGGTATCTTCTCGTAATATTGGCAAAACTTGGTTATGTGCCCTGCGCTTGTAGTTTGAGCAAAATTCAGGGTCTTGAATGTTTTTTTTTTTTTTTTTTTTTTAATTTAAAAATATTTATATTGTTATATTTAATTTGTTTTAGTCCACAAGAATTTAATCTTAAAAGTAACTTTTATTTTTAATTATTAATTTATTTTTAAAAGTTTTTTATTTTAGATATTTGCTATTGATTTTTTTATTTTTTGAAAATTCAATTTATGTAAATGACATAAACAACCTGCCCATTAGATTAAATCATAATTAACTAAAGAAAATTACTAAAACAACCTGCCCATTAGATTAAATCATAATTAACTAAAAAAATGACTAAAACAACCTGCCCATTTGATTAATCATAATTAACTAAAGAAAATGACTCAAAGAACCTGCCCACTAGATAATTATAATTAAGTAAAGATAGGATTTTTTTTCTTTTTTTGCATATGTTTTAAATAACGTAGTTTGATTTCGCATTTCATAAAAAAAGAAAAAAAAATACTATTTACAATTATGATAAATTTGAAAACAAAAAACAAAAACACCAATTTTTTTTTCCATCTTATCCTATTCATTTGTATGTTATTAGTTCAATTAAATATCTTTACAGTCATAATCATTTATAAAATCAACAACTATTTGTGGAAATGTTATGAAGAATTTTTGATACGTTTACATGAGCTGATGAGCAGTTTCTGCACTTCTATCACTTCACACATCATTCAACACCACCAAACCAAAATCACCATCACAGCTATGACATAATTTGTCTTGTAGTTTAAATGATTTGATCTATTAATATAAAATTTAAAAGTAATTTTGGCACAATGAAATATTAATAACATTATATTGTAAATTTGAAATCAATTTTTAAGTTACTATAAAAAAAGAAGAAAAAATAAATCAATTTTTAAGTTGTATCCTAAAATAATTTTAAAATAAAATCCAACTATAAAATTATTTTTTTCAAATTTTGTATTTTATATTAAAAAATAAATAATTACATATTAGATTGTTAAAAGGGAGAAACATCCACTTAATAACTTTCTTTTCATTATTAAATTTAATTTTTTTTAATATCTTCCATGATGCAGAGACTTCGCCCTTAAATATTGGTAAGCTGCATAAACACTCTTTATCATGATCCATTGAGCACTTTTAAGTTAAATGTCATGCAAAATGTAGCATAAACTTATTATTTGCGCAAAAGTTCTTCCACTAAGACTATAATTTTCCCTACGAATTATAAATCATAAAAACATTTGTAGACAAAGAAGGCACAATAGCACATGTCATGTGATGCTAAATACTCGTGATTGTAGCCAAAAATATAATCCATGTATCAAATGCGTCTCCAACAACCATTTGGCTTGCTTTAAGAGCACACTAATAACTAATGCAACAAAAAAGCATTAATTTGCTCAAAAGCTTGGACGATGGAGAGGTTGCATTTTGTCTGGTAATGAACTAATGGAGTAATGGTCAATACGTTTGGTGCACTTACTTCAAAAGATTATGACACTAAACGTGAACTATATTTCATTAATGGGTAAATGAAAGCTGGCCACTACACATTATCAAGAATCTCCAACATTTGGTCTTCAAATTACTTTTTAATTCCATGATTTCAAAAAGAAAAAGATGATGATGATGATGATATATCTAATTACATACCCTACTTGCTTTCTCTTTTGCCCTCTATATTTTAGGTACCATGGCGATATCCACTTACAACAGAATAAATGTTGTTTTGGTGGATACATCCATTGAATTTGATGGAACTGGATGGTATCTAATCCTTCAAAGAATGAAAACGATGCCTTATAAATTTTCTTTATATGAACTTTCAATTAAAGGTTCCCGTTTACGTGTTTTTTCAAAACAAGCTATTGTATTATTTGGTCTACCTGACTCTTTTCTATTTTTGCTTTTCGAAATTGCTGGTAATTCTTTTTTATTTGATATATATATATATATATATATTATAATACTAACACTTGTACAACTAAAATTAGTATCAAATTAAGAAAATGGATTTTTTTTTAACATCATAATATTTTACAAACAATGAAAATAGTTCACACGATACGACTTATTTAGTGTTAAATATAAGTAAAATTCATGATTGAAAGCCAATAATGTATTAAAAAGATAATATATTTAATTATTGGGTATGCTGTTAATATGTATCTAGGTAAGTATATATTATAAATATTGTTTTTATTCATTACACATACCATTACACAAATAGATATGTTACATGGCATTTTAGACAGGGACGGAACCAGACATTTCAATTTGGGGGGGCCACAGTATATTTATCAAATCATCTAATGGTCTAACCTATTTCAAATCATTAATATTTATATATCTCAAATTTCCTACAAATGTAAAATATAACATAAAACTAAAATAAAACCAATTCATAAATTCCAAATTAGAAGATATAACATAAATTTATTGAAATATTTCTACAAAAACATTGATATACCTTTAACCATGATAAAATATGGTTACGATGTCCAATTGCAAGACATGAACCTGTTACCTGTTGATAAAAATAAAAGGCATATAGTTATGTTTTGAACTTTACAAACCTTTATAAAATTATAGCAAACAAATATAACATTAGACAAAAATTTAGTAACTCAAAAGGATTATAAAGCACAAAAGATATAAACTTCCATTATATTTCCAACTATTCCATTTACTTACAAAAAAGATACATCTCCAAATATCTAGTCAAGTGTGACTAAGATATATACAAAAAGAAGAAAATCTTTAACCATTTCCTTTACAAAAAGATATATATCTAACTATTTTCAAATATCTAGTCAAGTGACTAAGATATACACAAAATGAAGAAAATACAAAAGAAAATCCAACATCTCTTAAAGTTGCACCTTATGTTCTCTTAATAGATTGAAGTCATCTATTATCGAATCTGAACTAAACTTTTCTACAATTTCCTTCTCAATGTAGACAGTCAAATAATCTGCAAGAAATTTATTATTCATCTTGTTGCGAACACTAGTTTTAACTAGTTTCATAGCTGAAAATGCTCTCTTTGTAGTTGCAGTAGAAACCGAAAATGTTAATACAAGACGAATCAATCTATCAATGAGAGGAAATTGATATAAGTTTTTTGTTTCTACCAAGCCACAACACAATTCGGAGATTGTAGTCATTTTCTGAAAGTCTTTTTGTTGAGACACAAATAATTTATAGTGTTTCAACTCAAATGCCAAAAGATCTCTCTCATGTTGTGAAAAATCTTGCGAATAAAATTTGTTTGCTAGCTTGCAAATCTTATCGGCACAAAATGACTTAAAACCATCTCTAAGATCTAAAGCGGAGCTAAGAGTGAGTAGTTCCATTGCTTGGTCATTGAATCTATTATTGAGTTCTTGTAGTTGAGAATCTAATGTAACGATGAATACATCAACCCGATAGTGATGCTCAATTGTGACATGATCTTTTTGTTGACAAGAACGACCACGACCCACTAAGTAAGGAGCACTCATATTTGGAAAATCGATTTCATATGTTGCACAAAATGATTTCACATTATCAAGTGAGAAATCCCAACCATCTTCTCTAATATTTTGGATAAGTGACTTTGTTGTTAAAATAAGATGCATGACATTTGAAATGTCTTGAGACTTTTGTTGCAAAGATTGACAAAGAATATCTGTGATCTCCATTATTTCTTTCATCAAATGTAAGATAAAGACAAATTCAAATGAGGTAATAGCATTATAAGCATAATCGGCATCCCCACGTTGAGAATAATTAGATCCCTCATTGATGATATTTTCAAGAACTTCACATAGTGGCCGAAAAAATCTCAATATACTACAAATTGATTCAAAATGAGAACCTCAACGAGTATCCCCAGCTCTTTGCAAAGATCTAAATTGATTTACTCCTTTATCGATTTTAAGTCCATCAATAGCTACCATATGTGCAATTGCATCTTCTTGAGCACATCGTAGTTCACTATTGCATTTAGAAGAGGCACTAAATATATTAACAACAAAAGTTAGCTTTGAAAAGAATTGGTGCACGGGAATTACCTCTCTAGATGCAGCAACTAATGCTAGCTGTAGTCGGTGAGCCATACAATGAATATAATAAGCATATGGATACTCATTGAGAAATAATGCTTGCAAACCATTCCACTCATCACGCATGTTGATATTTTGAATATCAAGAGCATGATAGGAGAGAACTAAGGATAGCTCTTTTTTTAGAGTTGCCGATGTGGTATCTTTGACATGCACAAGATCAAGAAATCTTTCTCTTATAAAAGCCTCTTTATCAACAAATCTCAAAACAAAAGCCATTTGCTCTTTCTTGGCTATATCTTTAGATTCATCAACAAGGACGCAAAATTTAGCATTTCCAATTTCTTCCCGAATGTACATCCTCACTTTATTGGAGAGAACTTGTAAGAGTTCCTTTTGAATCAATGGAGAGGTATATTTGGCATTTTTTGGGGCATTCTCTAATATAACTTTTGCAATATCATCATTGTATGTTGCCAAAAGTTTTAACAACTCAATGAAATTACCTCGATTTTTTTATTTTGAGGATTCATCATTCCCTCTCAAAGCACATCCTTGAAATATAAGTCATCTAATGGAATCAATAGAAGTCTTGAGTCATAACTGATTATTTGTAATTTGTTTCAAATTTTGCCGATTAATTGCCTTATCAATGTGGCAATTTTGGTTCACTAGATCTTTACAAGATTGCACGGCAACATTATGTGATGAACAAGGCTCTAGTGTCACATGCTTTCTAAAAGCACACCTATCTCCATCATTAACTTTTTTCCAATTCCGAAATCCATCAAGTGTAAATGCATTTGATCCACATTTTCCGAGTTTTGCAAAAAGAAAACATGGCAAGCAAAATGCCGCATCTTTCGAAGGAGAATATTCCAACCAATGGAATTTCTTAAACCAAGAGGATTGAAATCTACGAGGGTGTTTTGACTTAGAGAGCGGATACTCAGAAAGATGAAATTGATATGGTCCGGCTTTGATGTAAGCTTGCCGAATTTCATCTTGTTCAGTATTTGGATACTCCCAAATTTGACGACGCAACCCCGGATCACGTATTAAAGAATTTTTATTTGTTTCAACACCTTTTGGTTCAACTCTTAGAGGCTTAAAAGGGTGTTGCTCATCCATGGGAGGATTCACATTAGAGGAAGGAGGTGGCTCATCTTCATGTACATTTTTTTCTTTTAAAAAATGAATCAATTGTCTTAACCGGTCTAACCATAATGCTAACAACAACTTTAAAGATTGGATAATCACAACCCTGTAATGTAAAGAATTCACCACCATTTTATTAAATTCTTAACTACAATTGAATGGAGCACACATATAAATATAAATTGTTTTAATCATCTTATAGAAATTATAACTAAAACTATTTAAATATGTAGAACATCATAATTTATTTTCTCCAACATATAAACAAACACACATAGTTTGTCACCATCTATAAAAATGAAATTACAATCTTTTATCTCTCTTTGACATTTAATCAAACACTTGGTAAGCACACATTTATTACAAACTAAAAATTATAATTTTTGTCTTTTGTTCTCCAATTTAATAATTCTAATAGAACTAATTGACATGTTTTGTGGTATGAGCAATTACAATTATATAAAGCACCATCTAAATCTCAACATAAATAATTTATAACTTATTCAAACTAACAAATACCAACAAGTAATAATATTTAAATAAACTTCAATAAGTTGCAAATATATTATATTGAGATAAAAAAAAAATAAAGATTTACCTTGGTATGTGATCATGGGAAGAATAAGGATAGAAGTGGAAGTAACAAAGATGACAGAGCCTTTCACTTTTGGCCGTAGGTGGAAGATAGAACAAAAGAGGAAGTTTAATGTGAGGACCACTTGAAATAATAGTTAATAAAACAAAGGGTAATTTTGTAAATATATATAAACAAGAAAAGTCCAAAAGGCCAGTAAGTTTGGCGGACAGTGTGTTTTGTAAACAATCAAAATTTTTTATATATAAAAGACAAAAGGCTGAAATAAGGATCGTGTCTAATTTATAAACTATTGATTTCTGCATATAAATTTTTTTTTTCAAAAAGTTTGGGGGGACCAAGGTCTCCCTTGGCCTCCATGTAGTTCCATCCCTGACTTTAGACGAAGGCATGGTTTAGAATGGAGGCTCCTTAGAGTGGGAGATTAATGGTTCCCGAGAGAGGGAGAAGGACCCTTACACGTAGAAGGGAAAACTACCACTAACATTAAGTGATAGTAAGTCAAGCCTTGGTATGCCTACACGTAAAAGTTAATTTGCCTCCACTAAGGCAAAGGGCTTTCCTTTTTTCTTTTTCTTTTTTTTAACTTTAACAAACTGAATCATAAGATTTTTTTTTTTTTTGACTTATTACACATACATATCACAAGTAACATGTCTCGTATACATTGTCTATCACTCTTGATCAAGATCTTTGAGACGAGGTTCGAAACTGGAGCTCTAAGAAGCTGGAGAACAAGCCCCCAACTCGTGGAAAAATTGTCACACATTACATGCGTGGCTACAACTCAAAACCTACCCTTTGCATGAGGAGCATGTTGGATAGGCAACTAGGTGACCACTTCATCAAGTCACTTGGAGCTAAATCATCTAAGATTCAGAATTGTGAATCCAAATATATATATATAGTAATTTGTGTTCAGCATCTGAAAGGATCAATCATTATCTATTGTCCAATTGAACAAAAATTCCTTTAAAGAACAAAAAAAGAACAAGATTTGAACCAATCAAAAGCTTATAGGAAACCGATCTCAGGTGATAATAGGTGATAATGAACTTGTTTGACATAATCTTCAAGATAACTTGTAGTGCTCCGATTTGGTAATGCCACACTCCAATATAAATTCATAAGCTATTGTAAACTTTATTACTAAACATTTGCCAACTAGCCATTGATTTGTTGCTCATCATTTTGTGACTTTTCATAAATTTTCTGTGATGATGTATATTCTTCATCAAAGATGTTGTTATTATTGTTATTCCTATACATGTGATGGTGTATCTTCTTCAAGGTGTTCAGAAGGCACTGTTTGTGTTATTTTCTTCATCTCCTTGCTTTTACCCCACAGTACAATATATAGTCCACACACAATCAATATTGATCCCAGTATGCTGTAATTGAATATTGCATCACATTGTTATTGAATTGTCATAACATGAAAGTGAAATTCATATATAGCAAAATGAAAAAAATGGATACCTGCCGAGATATAGCTTCTCGTCTAATATAAAAAAACCTGCAAAGGCTACTACCACAAGCATAAGCGGGTTAAATACAGACGCAAAGAGGGGTCCCCTCATCCGCACACACCAATATAGTAGTGTCACTATTAGACCAGAAGCCACAATTCCCTACATCTCAAAACCCAACTCGTCAACTTATTAATTACACATATAACAATCAACAATATTACCAGTGTTAATACATTTACATACCGAATAAGCTACAGTAAGAAGCCTTATATTCCACCCTAATTTCCATTGATTTTTGTCCTTTTCTATCAAAAGAGCATAAATAGTGGCTTAGATTGATCCCATCAAACACATTAAAGCTGTGCTTGAATATTGACATGGGTACTTCTTACTCATCTTTGCCTATAACAAACAAATTATACCAAATTTAATAAGAAAATTAAAATGAATTATTAGTTTTTTAAGCTCCATTTACGTTATATATAATAGTAGTGGACGGGAAAATCATCACCTGAATGATCAACCAGAAAGCATTTGAGAAGCAACAGACTAAGGACAATATAAAACCCAAAAGATGATCAGTAGAGGAAGCATGCGATGATGCCACTTGGCCAACATGTTGATGATTATGGTGGAGAAGATCAATATGAGTTGAAGAGATGTTAATCTCAACTCCTTTACAGAAAGCGAGAAGCATTGCCCCTCCTATTCCCATTAATGTTCCCAAAACTTTTGCCTTGCCAGCTAGTGTTCGTATTCCCAATTTTTCTAATCTGTATGCCCTCAAAACAAGATCAATTATTATGAATCATATACAGATGATCAAAATCAAATTACATGATGCATGCATAGCTAAAAAATAATAACATTACCCGAAAAAAATAGACAAAATAAAGGTAACGGCTGGAACAAGATTAGCCATGGCCGAAGCAAATGTTGCAGATGTTAAGACCAAGCTCTTCAAATATAAATTTTGAGCTAGTGATCCCCTGCAAATTTAAGTTAATTACATCACATTTCTTTTAAAATTATACACACACGTATATCATGCCAATTGTATAATCGTGTCAATTTTGCCCATTGTACAATCATGCCAATTGTGATTAATACATCCGGTTAAGTTTAACTCACACAATGATCGATGTCAACGCTGTATTCCGCCTTGTTACTTTTATGACTTGAAAACTTGTATCATTAACCCCAGCAGTACAAATATCATACTAGGTTGGGTTACGTTTGTTGATCCAGTAAAATTCACACCTCTAATCATAAGTCGTGCCAATTGTGACAAATGCTTGCTAGTCGTAACCAATTTTTTTAAGTTAAATTTGACTCACAGATTGTACCATATGTCATTCTAAGTTGTACCTTGCCTCTTAGTACCACTCACATAATGTGTATTATCATGCCAAGTTTATATTAGTTTATAAATATCAGGATATTCTTTAAAGTTTAGTAAGTTAATATTTCATTTTACAAGGCTTTTGAAGTCTCGTGTCATTTGATCCAACTAAGCATAATTTTCAACAAAACTTGAGAGTGAGCCAAATAGAGATAGAGAGAGAAAAAGAAGGTTAGAAATTGAAAAAACGACGAGTTTACTTTATAATAAAGTAAGTCGCATAAAGGCTGAAGCTATTAAGGAGGAACAATATATGTACAAGGCCAGGCAATATGTATTCGATTTTTGTTTTGACACTGCTGGCTGCTCGATATGACTACCAAACGCACTCTCCACTTTGAATCATCTTAATTAGCAAATCATCAATTACCAAATCTTCTTAGTCATTAAAATAATTAATCCACTAATTAAAACACATGTACAATGTATATAAACATGCATGTCTGAACGTTACTTACCCAAATAACCCACAAAGAAAAGCTTGAAAAAGGATCGTCCATGACAGCTTTGGTCTGCTATTCCTGCAAAATAAACGGCAATATAGTTTTAGTTTTTTACTTACTTTGTTTTTTTAAAAAGTTTATAATTTCCTATCTAATGAATTCATTTTCGTATACGGTATATGCTTCGACATATATGTTAGTTTCTTGAAAGTTTCCATAAAGAAAACCAATAGAACTAGAAAACTGTTGATTATCACGTGCCCCAAATTAAACAGGAAGATCCACTAAGAATGATTATTGAGTAAGAGTCCAAATCTATTGTTTTCTTTGTGCAATAATAAATGTCGCATATTAAAGACCAGGCAGGAAGGAAATAATCCTGTAATTTATATACGTGTGTAAAATCTCTCATAGAGGTTTCGGATTCAAACGGTAAAGGCAGACAATATACAAGAATTGAAAAGTGAAAGAGCAAACCTTTCGAGAACAAGAGCAATAGGGATCATAAAAGCTGAAGCGAAAATGAATCTGTAGGCAATCAGAACTGGCAAGCTCATTCCATCATTAGCAGCCAATTTAAAGAACACATTGACCCCAGCAAACACCACCTGAGTCACCACCATCATCAAAGCTGGCTTCAAGCCATTTATTAAATCACAAACATGCCCTATCCCCGCCATCTTAAACAGAGAGCAAGAACCAAACGATAAATCACACAGAATATGTATATATAAATGTGTCTTCCTGTTTTCTTCTTCGAGAAGTTATCATATCAGAGAAAGCCAGCACTTGAGAGAAGAAATATTGACTTGGAAGCAAAAATATAGGAG
This sequence comes from Litchi chinensis, assembly GCA_019925255.1. Lineage (NCBI taxonomy): Eukaryota > Viridiplantae > Streptophyta > Magnoliopsida > Sapindales > Sapindaceae > Litchi > Litchi chinensis. The sequence goes on along the minus strand of CM034465.1, from coordinate 26,149,609 downwards.
CCGTGAGAATCAAACGGGGAGTGATGACACCTATATAGAGAGTAGACACCGCAGATCAGAATTTCTTAAGTGACGTCACTGCATATGTCTTGAGTTATTTGCTGTTGTTTGTGAAAAACGGTTTTTATTTTATAAATACAAGATAATTATTATTTTATTTCGGGAATAGATATGCCTATATAACCATTTATGATAAAGTTTTTATTTTCAAACCATAAACTATAGACTATAGTCACTCATCTCTAACAGGTTTCGATGAGATCCGCTAAAACAAACAATTGATTATAAGAAATGATCTTAAAGTAAAAATTTTAGAATATTTTTTTAAAAAAGGAATATATATATATATGTATGTATGTATAGAAATATATATAGGTGAGATGGAAATATGATACCTTAATATAATATATATATATATATATATGTATGTATGTATGTATACATAGAAATATATATAGGTGAGATTGAAATATGATACCTTATATAATATATATATAAAATAAAAATGTAAAGCGATTTATATGAATTAATTTAAATTTCTCAAAAAAAATATTAATTAATTTAAAGTATATATAAAAGGAAAGGGCGTGTAAAGCCCAGGTGAGGTGGTCAAGTTTTGGTACCCATTTAGGAATTGAATTGGGATTTTTTTTTTTGATTGAATTGGCTTCCCAGTTTTACTCGAAACATTTGTATTCAACGTTTTGATGACTTCTAGCATCACTTTCTGCGTCTAACATCACCTGGCATGCTTTTGCATCAGTATCCACACCTATCAAGCAATTTCTTAATATAGCTGGGAGGATTTTTTACGTGAAAATGATAAACTGGTGTGAATATATATTAAAAGCCACCTGTTCCTTGATATGATTTTTTTGTGTGACAGAGACAAACTGACATTGTACGAGGTTTTCTTGACACAGTGGGGAATAAAAAACGTGTGGGGACCTGACTCATGGACTTAGACAGTACTTATTTTGATAAGTGGGACAATGATTTTCTTCTTGTTAGGTCAGAATCAAAGGAGACTCTTAAGCGTTTTACCGGCCGCCAAATTCAATTTTGAATCAAAATGGTGGAAAAGTAATGGTATTATGGCACAACTACTTAGAAAACAGTATGCCTATGGGGTTACAAAAAGAATAGGTTTGGAGCATTAAATTTATTTGAGATGAATTTAGGATTTAAAATATTTTAAATTTTCTAATATCATATTTGAAGAATAATAAATGAGATTTTAAACCTAATCTCAAATTTTTTCAAATACTCTTTGCATGGAAATGCTCATTTTCAATCAAAATGATCACATTTTATGAGTCTGAGAATGAGTATTTCATCTCCATTTTTTTTTCAAATTTTTTAAAGAAATTTTTTTAAAATTTTAATTTTAAGTATATTATAAAATATATAAATTAATTTTATTTTAATCTAATCTAAACTTACATCGAATATAATATGGTATAATTTTAATTTAATCTCAAGTTCTATTAACTATGAGAAAGTAATTTTTTAATCCAATTCAATTTAATTTATTCTATCTCAATCCAATCTAATTTTCAATCCTGCATGTCAAACGTAATATAAACATGTAACCATGGCTTCTTTTTTCTTTATTTATTTATTTATTATTATTATTATTTTGTTCTGAAATTTTCATTTTTAAGTTTTCAAACAATGAATGATAAGAATTTAGTTTATTATAAAATATTCAAAATACCCTTTTTTTTTTAAGTTTCAAAATATCCCGTTGTTTGCAAATTAGAAAATAATATAGTAAATAAAGTGGAGAATGTATATTATTTGTTAGTACTTAGTAACATCACTTATAATGAAATTACATAACAAAGTTTCTTGAATATTATACTTTTGTTGAATGATATTATTAAATTTATCCTCAATTCTTTTTTTTTTCCCTTTTTTATAAATCAGACATTAATTAAGTCAGAGGTTTACCGACACTTAATGAGATCAGCTCAAATAAATACAGTCTAAAAAATAATTAGAGGTAGGTACACTCTCACTTGATGACTTTATAAATAAACATGAAAAAATTGTCCACTTATAAAGTGGCACTTGAAATCAACTCACATGATATAAATGTGTATATTTAAGAAACAACTTCATTTGACACGTGTCATTAAAATAAAATGTTCATAAATAGAATTGCCAATGGGAAATACTTGCACCAACAGCAACCCATTGTATTGCACAGTGGACACGTATGATCGTCCACGAAAACCATTCTATAGCCTGTTTACCAAAACCTCTATTTCACTCTCCATACATAAATAACTACTCTTACATTGTTATATAAATCCATCACAAACAATTATCTTTCTCATTATTACAACTTATAATGATTTTATAGGGGGGTGGTTACTTGTAAGGTTACATTCTTATCCTTCATTGTTTGAAACTGGAAAAAGGGTATTTTGAATATTTTGTTATAAACAAATTATAAACAGTTAAGAAATTCATGTGCCATAAACAATCTTACAACAAATATATACATGACAAAAATATTATTAAAAGAATATAATTGTTGAAAAAAATCATATTCTATTTAGTTGTATCATTTTGTAAATAATATTTTTTATTTTGCATGTTTGATTTGTCCGCATGGATCAATGAGGCTTGCGTTAGGGCTATGTTGCAGGTTTTATGTAATTCCTTGTATATCTACGTTACCTGTCGAGAAAACGTAACTAAATCAATCATGGTGGGATCCGATGAAAAAAGTCAAATGGAAAATAGACTTCTGATTCAAAAAAATAGGGATGGATGGGGACAGCAACAGCTGAGGGGTTTTTTTTTTTTCAATAGTTGTTGAGATTAATTCAAAAAATAATCGAAATTAAGCGAAAAGATATGTTGATGATATGATCCGAATAATCAATTCTTAAATAATTGAAAATTATCTACATTGGGATGAAAAATATCTTATCTAGATTAAAGGAAATTTCATATTTTTTATTAATGGAAGTGACGTGCGCTTAGGACTAGCAAGTCATGGGGAGGAGGGTGCAGCGTTTTAACTCCACTGACCCCACTTTGCACAGCAAGAGCTGAGTTGGGTGGCCTTGAAAAAGGTCATCGTGAACTTAATTTCAAACCCTAAACCTTCTAAAAAAGCCTCTAAAAAGAGAAAATATAGAATCTAACTAGGTTATTTCAAAAAATAAAAGAATCTATCTAGGTTGTCACGTGGTGGGTGGTGTACCACATAGAAGAGCCTGTTGAAAAATCCAACTCTTCAGCAAAAGGCTTACTCAGTGATTCAGAGGAATCTGTACACAAGTTGCAATGAAGATAAAGCACTGACCACAAGTAGAAGGTAATTTGCAGGTAAAATTATCAATAATTTAGGTAATCAGTTTGATAATTAAAATTTTCATTAATGTGAAGGCATTATTGTCTTTCTAATAAGGGTGAGTGCATTAAAATTGTCAACCAAAAATTATTCTTTTAAGCAATAATATCCTAACTAAATCACAAGCGTCGGGCCTAGCAAAAGTAGCTGGATAAAGCTGTTTCTTCCCTTCTTAAAAAAAAAGTCACTTTTTCATTCGTTATCAAATATGTGAAATATTTATTCTTTCAGAACAATTTAAGATATCTTAATATTTTTTGGGGCTTGATATGAACCAAACAAATGGAATTTGAACCCAATATAAAAGATTTTCAAATTGGATCAGTGAGTAATGACTTATGCGTGAGCATTTTTCGACTAAACACCCCAACAAATGATGGGACCATTTTGGTCAATGATGGATTAATGAGTAATGGCTTGTCTGAGTGAGTATTTGGTCGCACAAAAGTGAAAAAACCAAAGACCATATGAATAGGGTAGGGACCACTGGGTGTTGTACTAGTACTATTTTGGCAAAACGTGAGTGACAATTTGACTCCTATACAAGATCATTTGGAAATAGGTTGGGACCATTAGCCCACAAAGGGAGATAATTTGGTTTTTATTTAATTTTTTCAATCTGAAATGAATATTAATGGAGGGTTATTTATTACGTGAAAGGAACTTTCAACAAACCGTGTGGATACATATTGAAGAGGGATAGAGAAGAAGCAAAAAAAGCCTCCACTTCTTAGCTGGTTGTCAAGATCTTTGAAAACGAAAAACTACTATTCCGATGGACGTTTGTGCTAAAACAATAAATGAAACAAAACAAACTTAAAAAAAAAAAAAACTTCATTATTAGGTCCTAAAAGAAGGCATAAATTGGATATAAGTGGACGCATGACTCATCTAATCTTTTGAACAAATTGGCTTTAATTTGAGTTGTGATTTTCAAAGACCAAAGACAAAGAAAAGTTGATAAGTTTTCCTCTCCTAAGCGTGAGTTGCTCTCTCATCCATACGTGGATTGTTTTCTTTTTTATGGGAGCTACTCTTCGAATCACATCACTAATGTTCTATCCCAATTAATCTTGATTATTTCCCTTAATAAATCTTAGATATATGTTAAAAAAAATAAAAATAAAAATAAAAGACCATTTGAATAGGAGTAGGGACCACTGGATGGATAGAAAATGCGAAGTATAAGTCCATGCCGTACGTAGAGCAAATGTTTGGTGGGCTTCTTGTATAGGAGTTGGGTAGGAAAAACGTGAGGAAGTTTCAATCTACCTGTGTTAATTAAACATGGGATTCTCAATAGTCTTATTATAATGGCAGAGCCGACAAGCATTCCCTTTTAGGGAAAATATTCGCTTTGTTTTACGTACCCCACAGTCGCTGCAAGCATTCGCTTTTAGGGAAATATTCACTTTGTTTTCTGTGCCCCACAGTCGCAAGTGGAACCGAGCAACTCCTTCGATAAGAAGATGTAGAGCGTTCCCGGAAGCCTCCAGGCACCTGATTAATATTATATATACTTGTGTAATCGACCATTACTTAACAATCCCGCCCCGCCCCACTCCACTCCGAGTGCAGCCGCTTCACTCTTGTGCTCTCTGTGCATTCCAGCCTCCCTCTCCTTCACGCGCTGCCAGTTGGCTGTTTTTCGTTTTTCATCCATTTTCCGGCCGTACCTCCTCAACAGGTCCCTCTCTTTCTCATTAAATTTCTCCATTTTCGCGTTATATATATATATAGAGAGAGAGAGAGCTAAAACACCGTCTTCTTGTTTTGTAAAGAGTTAATTCAATCTCTGTGGGTTTCTTGTCTGATATGGGTTTTCTAAACAGTTTTTTCAATCTCAACGTATGGGTTTATTTCCTTTTCTTATAGACTTAACACTTGGCTGTGGTTGTTAAGAACCGTGACTTTGTAAACAGCTCTTCCCAAAGGAAAATAGATGAACATTGGCTAGCAAGAAACAGCCATACACTCACACTAATCTCGATAGCAGTCCTTGTATCACTCTTTACCACCGTCACATACCGAGCCGAATTGAATCGACATACCACCGCCACACACAGAGTAGGCACTCCGATAATGGCAACATACCACCCAACTGCATATCAGCTTTATATGGTGTGCTGCAGCACAGCCCTCTTCGCTGCTTTCAGCGTCGTTTTACTGGGGACAGTTGGCCTTGCGCCGCTTCGGGAGAGGGATTTGTTGCAGGTGATGAAGGGGCTTCAGTTGGTTGCCTTGATTGCACTTGTTTTGGCTTTCCTCATACCTTTTGCCATTGGCATCGTCTAATTTCAACGCTTTTTCTCTCTCCATTCAATAAAACACTCTTTTTTTTTTTGTCTCTTGAGTTTGGTGTTCTTTTGATTGCTGGGGTTGATGGTGCAGTAGGTTGAAGTTTTTTGGAAGCTGCAGCTTGGTGTAATTATATTACTGTAGATCTGGTGTCATTAGCTTCTGGGTGTATAGCTGCTTGCTCTACATACTCCATGCATAGTTGTAGTCTGTACATTTTCCGAAGCAATATAACTGTTATTCCTCAAAAAAAAAATACAAAGGTCTTTCAAATCATTTCTAGAACCTATTTATGTATTATTACAAAATGAGTAATACTCAAATTGGCTTTTTATTTATAATACCCAAAATAATAATAATAATAATAAAGATAAACCAATGTAAACAATGGGCCTAAATCGCAAGCCCTTACCCAGCCCATTCAGGTCCAAACCTGACAAAATTTCGACCCAGATCAAAAGCCCCTCGTACTCCCCTTCAAAGGGTTTAGCAAAAATTAGAAAGTAAAAACGAGTTTGTGAGAAAGAGCCATGGCCACTGCTTTGACAAGAAACGCGAACCGTCTTCGACACCTCTGTCGTCGCTGTTTCTGTGTGTAAAAACTATTATTGTTCGAGTATGAGCATATTACAGCCGGTTCTTCTAAGAAGTCATTCAACGACAATATATGCTTTCTTCTAACAAGTATTTATCAATTGTTCTCCTAGAAAGACTTGGGAGTGCTTTTCTTCATTCAAAATGCTGTTAATTATTTCTATTGAAAGCATTTCAACTTCTTTTTAAATTCAAAAATAAGTATACGTAAAGGGTTGTTTAGTCGACTACAAGAAAATGTATACATAAACAGACTTTATAACTATTGTACACATACATAACTAGCTATTTTAAAAAATAGTGCTATTAGTACTGTTCTTTGACATCTAATTTGGAGCTAGTGAGTTTAAAATTTTCAAGTCTAATTGGAGTTGACAGGATTATATAAAAACTAATAAATTTATTTAATAAAAATAATCTAATGTTACTTTAATATATTTCAATCATTATCAATCATATTATCTCTTACTAATTGGTTTCTTAAAACACGTTAACTTATTTATTCAAAAAAAAAATCCCGTTAACTTTATCTATAATATTCTTTAAGTATGAATATTTTTAATTGCTATATTAAATGTGGAATTATTATATTTGAAATTTAACCTACCTGTTTCTTGTTTAAGATATTTTTCTACAATATTCGAGATTCTTTGGAAATTCTTTTTGCAAGTTGAATATCGTATTCATTCACATGTATAATATAGAGACAAACTCAAGTAACATTCTAGCATTATTAAACAAATAGTTGGGACTTGGGGTTAGTTTTACGTGGATAATAATATAATAATACATATTAAAAAATGTATAATAAAAGTACAATCTTAATTAATCCCCCACAAAATATTGTAATCTTTTTCTCTAATGGATGATCAGCACAATCTTTTGGGAGACTATGAAGATTCTTTTCATAAATGTAAAGAAAATAACATGATCAAATTTTACAGATCAGACTTATTATTTGATTATTAATTAAGATTCTTAATCTTAATATAAAGACAACCTTGATTCTTTGATGAGTATAGGCATATAATCCCAAAAGAGAAAATGTCTCAAACACCACATGATTAGAGATTTTTTTTTTTTTTTTTAACATATATATATATTGTTGTTTTGATAAAATGGATGTTCCTTGTCATGGACGTTAACATAATTCAATTGCATGACATGACAGTCCCTTTTTTTTCTAGGTAAGATCTTAGAATTGAAGCAAAGAATATGTAGTGGCAACCAAACCTTGCTTATTTTAATTATGGTTTATTATTATAAATTGAAAGCTGTTGTCAATAACGGATAACAGTGTATGAAATGACAGTAGCATCTGCATAGACTAGGACAACAAGGTGAAAGGGATGATAATTAAATAGGTCTCACCGACTGTTTATGATTGTTTGATTAGAGGCCTAAATTTGCTGGCTGCTGAGCATTGACTCAGTCTCAGTCACAGGTTTGAGTCATCTGAGATCTCCAGATGTTTGTTTGGTCTGCCATCAGACCCTCATGCATTGAAAATTTCTTTCTGTTTTAAAGAACCGGGGTAATGCAATACGTAACTTTGAAATGATTGAGATTGTTTGTTAAGTTCTAGAGTTATACGTAGACTTATTAATGCTTTCTCATAGCTGTTGCCTTGTCTTCATCTGGGGGAAACTTGAAGTCTATTTGCTGAAAATCAACAACTATTAGAGAGATCAATAGAAGCTGTTAGTATTTACATCAGGTAACCATGGTTAGTATTATCAAAATGATGTCTTCTCTTTCACTTGCATGTGCTTGACAAAAGTTGAGTTTTCATATTGACAGATTACAAATTCATGACAAGATCTGATGTTGATTTCAAGGAAGACAATGTTTGACTGCATTGTTGATAAACTAGTATTTGATGTTTTGATGGCTAAAATTCTAGTCGTGGAGGTTCTTCATACGGCTTGTTACTGAACTTTGGCTCCTACTTGAAAATAGATTATTTTAATTTAGATCTTTTATTCGGATGTTCTAGTTGGCTACACTGCATTAGTTCACATCGACACAATGAGTGATTTAATTTACAAATCCAATTTTCTAATTTTCATAATCAATCAATGAGTTCAACTTCAACAAGTAGTGATGCCCTTTGAGTTATATTTAATTGGCCACAGTTTACTTGTACAGACCTTTTGTTTTGTGCTCGAATTGCAAGCTCATTATGCTGTGTACATAGTGTAGTTTAATTCTAACTCACTTATGAAGTCTACTTGTGAAACGATTGACGTCTACAATGGTTGAATGATTCCAGGGATTTTTTTTATTTTTTATTTTAATTAATATTCAAATGATCAAGAATTCAAGGTTCATAGTTTACCAAAATCCGGATCCCAAGATTATTTTATAAATAAATTAGGGGTTATTTATTTTTTTATCTGACGACTGAACAAGATTACTGAAGACTAAATATTAAATAGTGATTAAAACCTAAAATCTAAGTAACATGTTTGTTTTCTTTGCTTTACCTCTAAATATATTGTAAATTTGTTTGTTTTTTAAATTTAAAATTGTCTGAAAACTAGTAAGTTAATATTTATACCTTCTTTATTATTTGTTATTATATAATTTTAATTAATTTAATATAAACATCTGAAAATAAATAATTTAATAAATTCTAAAACGTTTCTTATGTTCATATTAATAATTTTTTATTCATAATTAAAATATGATTAAAAAATATAGTAGTATCAATCATATTTATATATTTAAATATATTAATATATTTAAGAAAACAACTAAAAAAATAAATGTTTAAATTGTCAATTTAAATATATTAGTTTAATTTGAATATAATTTGGAATGAGATATATTTAGATTTTTTTTTTCAAATATATTTTTTATAAGTATAAAACAAAAAAAAAAAAAATTAGTAATATAAAATTAGAATAAATTTGAAATTATATTATTTTAGGAATGATAGATTTGGAATAAAAACTTTTAAATATCATTAAGTGATTTATAATTAAGTAAAAAATTAAAAATCCTTATTTAATTTTTTCAGTTGTTTTTTTGATAGTTTTAAATAATTTGACTACTTAAAAAACCAAATAAAAACAATTTAATATATGTAATTTGGTATTATTAAGACTTAAGTAGAAAAAACAAACGATCCTTTACTTATCCAAATATAAATTTAGTGTGGTCTGAAGTGGCAAAATATAAAAAGTAATCAAGATAGGATTTTATAATTCTTTGCTGAGAAAATCACTACTTATTAAGGGTGGGCATCTTCAACCCAACCCGACAAACTCAATCTAACCCGATCATTTTTTATTGGGTTGGGTTGGGTTATATCTTAAAAAAAATTGGATGGGTTGGGTTGGATTATGTTAGGTTGAAAATTAAATTGGGTTGCGTTAGGTTGGAAGATTTTCAACCCAACCTAACCCGAACCCGAAAACGTCCACCCTTAACCAAGTCTTTCCTATCTAGAATCTTTCCTAGACATATACTTTTATGCTACTACATGAAATCCATCATAGAGGATTTATAAATCTAGAGTAGAAGAATGAAGACACAAGAGAAAAAATCAGAAACCTCAAGTGGTTTATAAATCTAGAGTATTTATAAATCCAACCCGACAATCCCAACCCAACCCGATTATTTTTTATTGGGTTGGGTTGGGAGATTTTCAACCCAACCCAACCCGAACTCGAACTCGAAAATGTTCACCCCTACTACTTATGACATTTGATCTAAACACTTTCATCAATGGGATGATGCCACCCGTGAAAGCTATTTATGCAAGACACACCTACCCATACCCAAACCTTAACATTATAAGCTCAGCCCAGTTGGTCAACTCAAGCCACAAATCATGTTAGTATTATTATACATTATCTTAAATTGTCATTTATGGATATACTTTAACGAAAAGAATGGGGTAATTTTAATTATATTGAAATTATGTACCAATTAATTTTAATTCTATTGAAATTACGTATCAAATCCACATTTGTTCCTAGTTCTTCCATCTTTCCATCCACGTCACATAAGTGTTGAGAATTTAAATTCAACTACATGTATTTAGGAGGTTTAATATATCTTTTTTTGAAATGTATCTTTTGACTGTTCGACATCAACTTTGAAAACAAAATTGGACTTTTTTCTTTCATGAATATTTAATAATACTTACATATTACTGTTTTTTTTTTTTTTTAAAAAAAAAAGGTATTGCATCTCTAAACAAATCTCAACTCTCTCAATTTACCAACTTTACCTTATAGTTTTCCTCCTATTGTTATTTTTCATTAGGAGGGGTTCATATTCATGACATAAAAGTGATAAAAGTATCTCCAATCATGTTAACTATCTAATATCTTAGCTAAAATAACTAATAATATGATTTTTTATGAACTCCAACTACTCTTCATATTATTACCTATCTTATAAAGGTTTAATCAGGCTAGCTAACAGAGAGCAAGAAAATCATAGTTAAATTCTATTTTCTATTATTTTAATATTTAATTTGAAATAAAATAATTTGAAAATCTTAACTAAACTCTCTCCTATTATTTTAATATTAATACTTAATTAAAATAATGACAAACTCTCTTTCCTATTATTTTAACATTAATACTTAGTTAAAATAGAAATAATGATTGGAGTGACTAGGGATAACAACGGATCGGATCGGATTAGGTTTTGCCTTTTCCGAAGTCGACCCGAAATTTTTTAGGGATGCTCCAAACCCGACTTTTGCCTCAAACAGAATGCTACTTTCTGCCCCAAATCCAAACCCAATTAGAGGGATTTGCCTCGAACCCGACTCATTGATCAGATTTAGTTTTTAACAAAAAAAAAATATACAAAAAAAAAAAAAACATAACAGAAAAAAAAAAAAGAAAAAACTTACTACATACAAGATGAAATGTTATTACACAATCGAAAATATTAATACTATATAGTCATAAATACCAAAATAATAACAACAATATAACCAAGTTTCATTACAAACACTAAATACATAAATAAACCGAAAATATTATAAAAATTCATGCTAAAAATCGATTTAAATGCTTTCAAACACAAACTTATAACCAAAAAAAAAAAAAATACTCATGTTATTAAGTTTTAATGTTATACATAAATAGTATCAAAAGTGTAATATATAATTGTCATAATTTATCTCTTCACCATCACCGTCACTATCTTCTTCATAACATTTATCTTGTTGAGCTTTTTTATCTAACCCTACACATATGAACAAATAAAATATGTTAATCAATATCAAATAAATTCAATAAACTAACACTAATTTAAACTTTATAACTTTCATATCTCGCTTTTTGGCCAACAACTAGTTTTATGTGTACATTAATGCTTCTTATGTGTTTGGGTGCAATTTACTACGATGTGGTCTAACAACTCTACCACCAATGTTGAAGGCTAATTTTGAAGCAACCGTTAATATGGGAATGATATAAACATCTCTAGCAATCCCAGCCAATATAGGATACTTACTTTAATTTGTCTTCCATCACATAAGAATATATAAGTTATCGCAATTTGGCAAAACTTTTTCATCTAAATAAGTATCCAAATCTAACTTAGAAAAAGTTGTATCATGTTCACTCACATAATCATCATAATATGTCAATCGACCGGATTTTTTTTTACTTGACAAACGAGACGAAGAGTGAGAATAACTAGAAGAACTTTCACCTACTTGAGCCCTCAAGGTGTACTCATTTACCAAATCATGACATAAATTATAAGTTCAGGTGACATTAAAACTTGAATCTGATGAATACATATACGGTTGTACACAGACATGCATAGTATTTTGTTTCATTCCATTCTTTTGTATATTAAAAATAATTTGTTGTTTAGACTAATAATTTGTGTTTTCAGTTTTCGGGGTCGTTATCATCTACAAGTTCGAATTCTACAGGGAATAATAGCGATTGGGCAAATCAACCTTTAATGAACAATGGGCCAAAACAAAGCAAGATCATTCAACCAATGCAGTGTGAGGGTTGATTGCAATAGACAAGTTGTTCATGAGCAACATGTATCTGAAAAGAAACATGAGAGGAATATGCAAACCCATCTTAATTTGTATGGAGCGATGTTGGATCGGATTTGATTAAATTTAATTTAATACAATCATGTGGAATCGTAATTGGGTGAAAATAACTAAATTAAACAATTGTTGAATATGCTTTTAAATTAATATTAAAATTAAAATGGCTTTAAATTATTTATTAATAAACTAAAATTAAGAAATTATCTACCAGGTATTTATATTGATATAAAATTAAATCATTTATATTTGAAATATATATATATGAGTCATTCTAACATCAATATCTCATAATTTTAAAAAGGTAAGACAAATAAATCAAATTCATCTTTTACATTTGAATTAAAAAGGAAAGAGAATTTATTTTGTAAGAGAAAGTTGAATGGTTGAATTTGATTAATTCATAGACATTGATACTAGAATTAATAAATATATGTAAAGTTTTGTTGAATATAATGTTTTAAAAGTAAAATAATTTAGAGAAATGTAAATAAAAGAGAGTTACAAATCATTTTCATGATCTTTAAACTTAATTCTAATTTCTCTCTTCTCTCACTAATTAATCACATATCTTTTATAAGTTTTTCACTTTTTTTTTTCTATGAATATAAGTGAAACTCATACATATTTTGATGTAAGCACAAAAAATAATTAATGGATGCAAAGCGCAGCATGTATTATATTATAGCTATGATCATTGGATCACTTTATCTCTATTTTTGTTTTGGTTTAAAAACAAAACAAGCTCCCTACACAAAAAGCCACCAACTTAATTTCCACAATTCCCCAACTGGGTTCTGTTGCTTTTGCCATTAGAGTACCCACACTCCCTTTATAAAATCATTATAAGTTGTAGAAGCATTTAACATTATTAACATGCATGTACTTGCAGAAGCATTTAACATTATCACAACTTGTAATCTACAATCTACATTTAACATAAATCACATGCATATAGTTGCAGAAGCATTTAACATTATCAGCAGCTAATGAGCTGTAGCGAGGAAGCACTTTCCCTTCCCTTCTACTAAAATGGTCACATCCATGCACGTCTATTCAACCTAGCTACAAATTTTATCGTCTTGAAGACAAGTAGTTGATGTAAATGCCCTTTCAAGCTACCCATTTTTGCATATGTAAGTATAAATATACATATATATTTATATATGTGTGTGCACGCACGCACGTGTAGAAATGTATATTGTAAAATGTAGATAGAGAGACAATTAGAAAGATAGGCACATGGGGTTTTAATTACTTTTGGAGGTGTGGTCGTGGAACGCAAGACTGTCATTTGGGATTGGAAGAACGAGAAGCAAAGAAAAGCTGGCCTCTTATATATCATTAAATGCTTCCCGCAATAGTCAGTGTGTCATTTTCACACTTACTGCAACAATACCTTGCTAAAGGCTTAATATGCAACTACCTTTTTGAACAGTGAGATTAATTACGCTGAGTTTTTATTATATATTTTTTAAACATACTTCCATTTACAGAAGGGAAGAAGAAATACACGACGGCTTGCTGTCAAGCCAAGTTTTGTTCTCTTTTGACGAGATTTTTGACATAGGTAATATTCAACAAATCCATTTAATTGCTTTATAATTCCATCATGGTCAATAGTACGTGTGGTAAAAGATTATAACACTAAAAGTGGGACTTTATTCCATTAATAGGTAAATGACAGCTGGCCACTACAGATTATCAAGAATCTCTAAAATTTGGTCTTCAAATTACTCTCTGATTCCATAATTTAAAATAATGATGATGATGATGACGATGATGATGATAATGGGAAATTTATAGTTTTTATCCAAATCAAAAAGAAATTATTGTTTTTATCCAGATATTTTAAAAAATTTATTTTTAACCTCTCAAACAAACTATTTTCATTGTATACTTAAGATTATCAAAATACTCTTAAGTTTAAAATCACTAAAATGCCCAAATATAAAATTACGAAAATAACTTTCTTCATCCCAACAATATCCTCCCTTTTCTCTATTCTCCATCAATGGTTATCAATGATTTTTGAGATCCATTGCAGCTGAGAAACAATCTATTGAGGGGATCATTCATTCGAGTTTCTTCATCCATTGAAGTTTTTGGATTCATTTAAGTTTACACCATTGAAGGTTTTGAAGATTCTTCTTCTATTTGAGTTTGAAAGGTAATGTATGAGTTTTTTTTTTTTTTTTTTTAGTTTTTGGGTTGTTTTGTTTATATTGCTAGCCAAAAGACTATAAGAATGATTTGGTTGTAAGATTTAAATTTTTCTAAAATCTGCGACGAAATCTGCAAAATCTGTGATTTTGGATTATTCATTCGAGTTTCTTCAACCATTGAAGTTTTTGGATTCATTCAAGTTTACACCATTGAAGGTTTTGAAGATTCTTCTTCTATTTGAGTTTGAAAGGTAATGTATGAGTTTTTTTGTTGGTTTTTAGGTTGTTTTGTTCATATTGCTAGCCAAAAAACTATAAGAATGATTTGGTTATGAGATTTAAATTTTTCTGAAATCTACGACGGAATCTGCAAAATCTACGACGAAATCGATTTTTCGTGACCGACAATCAGTTTTTCACAGAGAGTGAAAAACCGATTGAATATTTGTGACGGTTTTTCAGTGGCTGAAAAATCGGGATCGGTTTTTCATCCACTGAAAAATCGGTCCGTGGCTGAAAAACCAATCCCGATTTTTCAGCCACTTAAAAACCGATCTTTAACCGATTGAACGGTTTTTTACGGTTTTTCCGGTTTTTGAGATAATGAAAAATTATAACTTCACTGAAAAACCGAATTTATCACATTTTTCATGGTTTTTTTATATGTTTATGTTGCTATGTATTGAATATGATTCGATATGATTGTATTTTATAATATTGCTCGATTGAAATGAGATTTAATAGTATTATTTGATTTGAATGTTACAGGAATGACTTAAAAGACAGTTGTAATCAACTTTGACGAAGAGTGGAATGAATGTAATTACATTAGAGGGGAGTTGATCATATGTGGGGTCCACAAAAATAGTAGTTTTTCATCATTGGTGGACGTTGTATACAGAGAGGCTGGTATTGATAGAAGAAGGTGGGATATCCGTATATATTATTTACTACAAAGTACAACAAATTATCAGGTTAAAAAGATACGTATCATGTCCAATCTTGGTGTTCTTGGTTTGATGGCGATAAAAAATATTGATGTTAAAGAGATTTATATCAATAAGATTGCAAGAGATTTTGGAGCTGGGGTTAGTAGGCATACCATTCATCCATTTGTCACGGATTCAATACCAGACATAAGACATGACGAGGCAAATATGGATAGACCTGTAAATCCACATACAGTTGAAAATCATTTTTATCTCACTTCAGGTATTGGGAGCAATCAAGTTGATACTTCTGTCACCCCATTTACATCGTTTGAAAGTCTCATTCGTGACTTTAATGATGACTATATGAATTATGGTACTGATGATGAAGATTGGGACACAGATGATAATGGTGATGGAATACGAGATAGTGATGAAGAGCAAACTGAAGATAGTGATGAAGAGGAAACTCGATTTGATGATGTCGCTGAAGAATAAGAGTTTCCAGAAATAAGATTTTCAGGTTTACAATTTCAGAACAATCCTTCACAACCATACTGGATTGTTCCTGGTGTAGAATTGGGGGACATTGAGGCTACTTCAAGCGCTACATCAACCGTCTACTAACGTGGTACGTTGTATAAACGAGCATTCTTTACTAGTAAAGAAGAAATGACTATAGCTATTGGCGAATATGCTCTGAAAGCTAAGTTTGAATATCAGGTTAGACGTTCGGACACGGAGCGATTTGAAGCCGATTGTAAAGATAAAACTTGTAGTTTTATTGTTCGTGCAAGATGCAGAAAGAGTTGTTCAATGTGGTTTGTGTTGAAGTATGTAGCCAAACACACGTGTCGACAGACAGCCATGGAATCACACATGAAGAGTGTGAAGGCTATTGTGATCGAAAAATTGTATGCAGGAAAGGTGAGAAGAGATCTTTATACACCTAATCGGTTGGTTGGAGAAATGTTAGAGTAGTATGAAGTGCAGATCTTATATAGTAAAGTTTGGAAGACTTTATAATATGCAAAGAAACTAACATATGGGCAAACGGATGAATCATATCAACAACTTTCATCCTTCTTTGAGATGTTAAAACTTTCAAACCCTGACACAATGACGGCAATTAAGAGAAATGAAAACAACCGGTTCTTGTATTCCTTTGTTGCACTTAGAGCTTCCATTGAGGGTTTTCGGTCTTACATGAGACCGGTTGTTGCTATTGATGCCACTCATTTGAAAGGTGAATATAAATGAGTGATTTTTTTTGCTGCATGCAAAGATGGGTATGAGATGATTTATCCCATCGCCTTTGGATTTACTGACGGAGAGTCGGACAATCCATGGACTTGGTTCCTAAAAAAGTTGAGAGGAGCAATTGGGGTGTCAGACGATTTGCTGATCGTATCGGATCGTCATAAGAGCATATCGAATGGGACGAAAGCAGCTTTTCCTGAAGTTCCACATATGTTATGTTTTTTCCACTTGTGGTAAAACCTTAAGCAACAGTGTAAAAAACATTTGGATGTGGAAAATGCATTTTACAATACAGCATATTGTTATGTGTCTGATGAATGCAACAGAATATTGGAAGAAATATGTGCATTACATCCGACCACACATAGAGCTTTGGTTAAGGCTGGAGTGAGCAGGTGGTTACGAGCACATTGTCCAAGAAGAATATATGAAATGATGACTACCAACATTGCAGAGTCGCTCAACAATTGCATGATGCAAGCACGTCGTTTGCCAATAACAACTGCACATGAATATGTAAGAAATGTATTGCAGAGATGATTTAATAATAGACGTGTTACAGCTGAAAAGCTCACAACGTATGTTACTACCGCTGCATATGATTGTATCATGTTGGTAAAAAATTTATCCACGGAAGGTAGCGTACATCCCATTACAGAACCGTATCATTACAGTGTCATACATTATAGCAAAGAAGATGCGATGGTTGACATTCAACAGCACACATGTACGTGTAAGCAGTGGAACCTTGATCAATTGTCATGTGTTCATGTATGTGTTGTGGCCAGGTATGGTAATTATACATTGTTTTTTTCGATATTACATGTCATAGCGTGACACTTAAATTGTTGATACATGTCAGGTTCAAGGACGTTAGTTGTGATATACTTCGCAGTCAGTACTATAGCGTGAAGTAGCTAAAAGCCGCATATGCACGTCCAATTAATCCCGTCCCAAAATTGGCCAGTTGGAATGTTTCAGCGGAAGTTAGAAGTATGGTTGTATTACCACCCAAAGGTAAATGACAAGTAGATAAGCCGAAAGAGGTTCGAATTCCTTCAGCTGGGGAAGATCCTTGTAGAAAAAAGTGTGAAAGATGTGGTCAGAGGGGACACAACCGTCTTCGTTGCCCTAACCCCTCAACTTCTATTAGCGAAGGGACAAGCGCAGATGTGTGTGCGGATGTTGGAACAAGTTCAAATGCTACTGAAAATGAGCCACGCTCTCGAAGATGCCGCTTGTGTCATGAGACTGGACACAACCAACGTCGATCTCTACTACGGTTTCCTACTCCCGATCTAGAAGTGGTTACTGACGAAAATGATGATTAGCAATTGATTGACATTTTGTTCATGCATGTTTTATGTAAAACGGTTTTATGTTAATTACTCAATTATGTACTAATACAGTTGTATAAATTATTAATCTATTTCTATTGTTTTTGTATCATTTTACATCAGCTCGGAACCACAAAAATCGTTTTTAAGGGAGCCTGAAAAACCGTATCGATTTTCTAGGCTCGGTGAAAAACCGATCAACTTGCCTTTGATTTCCCCTATCGTAGAGGTACATAGATCGGTTTTTGAGTAAACCTGAAAAATCGGTATCGGTTTTCCAAACTTACTCAAAACCGATCCACTTGCCTTTGATTCTTCCAGCACGCCAAGTATGGATCGGTTTTTAAAGGAACTTCAAAAACCGATATCGGTTTTTCATGTGCCCCTAAAAACTGATCTTTACTTGGATTGAATTTATTTCTAGCTGTAAGTTCATTTTATTTCCCTTTAAGTGAATTATTTTTACAAATCGTTATATATGGATGTATTTAAATATGTTATATAGATTAGAGAGCGTATAATTTTATTACAAATGATATCAATATTTAGACTCTAAACATTATATATTAATTTTATCATTTATTAATATTCATATGATATTAGTAATAATAAATATATCTTTACTATAATATGTGTTATCTTATAGTAAAGATACATTACTATTAATAGAGTTAATTTTACACGTAATTATAATACTTAACTGATATGGTTACAATAAAATATCACAAACATATTAGTTTTTAAGTACTATAATTTATATTTTTGAAATGTTGATTTAATTAATTTGTAATATCAATATAGGAAGTTAATTATACTCTTTATTATATATCACTTAATACTATAGATACAATCTTAATATTGATAACCATATTAATATATCATATTAATATGGTTATTTATATCACATAATTTTACAATTATTATAACTATAATCCTAATCTGGCTTATAACTTATATGAATGTAATGTTAATAATATATATAATACCAATTTAGATATTAATTATTATATTATAATGATATCAGTTTAATGTTTATAATATATTTAAGTAAATAAATTAATATTCATATATTATATATTTTACATGTATAATTAATTATTGTGAATATTAGTATCATTATGTTTATATTATTTGGGATTAATATAATGTTATAAATACATGTATATTTAATATAACTAATAATTTTAGTATTATGTTATAGTATTTAGTGTTAAATACATGTATATTTAATGTTATAGTATTATAGTTATAAATACATGTATATTTAATGTTATAATATTAATATTTATGTTATAGTATATTGTATTATTATGTTTATATTATTTAGAATTAATATAATGTTATCACACTGTATAATACAATTAATAAGTAATGTTAATAAGATATATAATACTAATCTGGATATTAATTATTATATTACTATGATATCAATTTAATATATACATTTATATTTCAGTAAATAAATTAATATTAATATATTTTATACTTTACTGCATGTAATTAACTATCATAGCATGCTCATATAATATATTAAATGTATAACACTTATTAATATGCACTAATTATATCATAACGTTTATATTATTTAGGATGTATATTTTATACATGTATAATTGTGTATTCATATAGATAAAGTTATAATATTAATAATACGAAATATTATTTATTTTTTCCATGTTATGATCATATATATATAATTAAATTTAGGAAAATACAATGTCACTTAAGATGTTTAATTAAAATGATTTGTTGGCAATTAAAAAATATAGAATGTAATTAAATCAAATAAATAATGAACACATTAAATATATAATTAAATTTATTTATATACAATTTCTCTATCAGAGTCTACAAACCATTTTCCAAATTTATTAACTTTATATATCGGCTTCGAGTACATATATATGTCTCTGGCAATCTCTGCCCTCAGTGCAATAGCATCTGCAACGGTCTCACATTTTCTTGATTTACATGTACTCGTCTTTGACTGAAAAAGGTCGCGTACGTACATGGCCACATATGCTTCGCAACTCGTCCTGTATTAGTAATAAATTAATTAAATATCATAACATATAGACTATATATATTAATTCAGTTATAAACTTACTCATCCATTAGATTGCTGAGGCACAACTGATCTATGAAGACACTAAACTTTCCACCGCTCAGCCATGGGTGACATATCTACCTGGGTTTGCTCATAAAATCCTAAGAACTGCAACAAAATAGATATAAAACATACCAGCGGCTCAAGTGGCTGTAGCCGTTCGGCTATGTCAACATTCGCCATGGGATCATATATTATGATTTTCTGCTCTCTAAGGCACACCTGACATAGGACCCAGTGTTGTTGATTCAAGCTACACGGTAGTAACACCTGCATTTCAAAACGTTAGTGCTATAGGACTAGTTCGGATAATGATATAATAAATATTAACTTTCGAACTACACTTATACTATCAACCCGTCACCACGAGACTGATGTGTCTATCTATCCATGACCGTATGCAAGCCACTCTGAGGGTACATCAGCTGTAACCGGATCAAATTTTACACATTTGTCCACATAATGCTGCTTGTAATAATGTGTCATCAAAGCTTGCATGATAAAAATTAAACATGTTACTACCGATCAACCGAACGCAACATGAAATTGTAAATGCATAACTAACTTAAATGTAAATACTTACAAACAAAGAACTGCCATGGACAGTGTATCTACGGTCATCCACCTCATTCCACCTTTTTCTTTGTAGGCACATCAAATAAGAATCGATGTGCTCATTAGTCAACCACATGTTTTCGTTTTCGACGGTGACCAATGTGGTCGGTATCACACATCACCCATAACGATCAACCGAACGCCTACATTTCAAAAAACAAAAAAGTATTAAGTATTATTATAAATTATATCATTATGGATTTTTAGGATGTAGGAATTAGTACCATTTTTTTTTATAAATATACCCGAGATCCAAAGTGGTTGTAGTTTTATATTCATTATAAACCGCTTCTACGGGGTCTGTAGCCTCTGCCATCTCCTCCGCTTGTTGTTGGGCCACTTTCTTTTTCTTTTTCGTCAGCCCTGGATCCGTATACGACGTCCGTAGAGGTGCTACTGGCTTCTTCTTTCGTTTGACCCGTTCCTGGATGCTCTCATCCTGCAACTGTAAGTGAATTAAAAACATGTATAATGTTAATATTTATAATTATATTTCAAAATGCAACACAATAGAGATACAAAGTCTACCTAGTCATGCTCATGCTTAGTGTCTGCACCTGATACACCTCCTAAGTCCGTCTAGGAGTGGTGGACATCCTCATCCTCCTGCTGATGGGATGACTGGTGGACACCCAGTGTCAGAAGGACCTCCTACTCCTCCTCCTGATGGGGTGACTGATGAGGTGGCTGATGGTCATTTTGCTCCTCCTGCTGGATAGCTGACTGGCCTACATCGATAGGCGACTTATAGACACCCTCATCCTGATGTAGTGGTGGTGGTGACAAGTAATACATGTGTTCATCTCGGACAAAGCTCCCACCATCATCATCATCATCGTCATGGTCGTCGTCGTCGTCCGGATCATGTCCACCAACCGGAGACTTGGGAATTTTTAAATGCTCTTCCACCCGTCTCAACCTCCTATCCATCTTCTTTACAATCTAAAAGGTTGCCTTCTGTCTCCTATCCATCCTACTTAACTTCTTATGGGTTGTCTTTTGTAAATTCACGATAAACACAAACAACCGCTTCACCTATTTCATAGAATCATATATATATCATTTTACATACTCCCTTGAATTTTAAAAAAAAAATTGATAGAGTCTCCCCTGTTTTTTGAGTATCCAGGGAAATATAACCTGCATATTTAAACAAATTACACTTCGTCTATCATTTTTAGAGACTCTGTTTCTCTTTCACACTCCGTACTACTATACAACATGTCCACATCTTTTGCATTTACTACAATGGAAATTAATTGCATAATATTATTATATAAATAGAATATTCGTACATCATAATCTACGTGTTGTACATCGTGTGTCTTCTTTGTCCGAAACTCTGATACGGTATCCTCTGATTCGGATTGCATGCTTCGGACATCTTTATTCGGATCATGATCACCCTCCACCTCATCATCATCCTCTATCTCATCCTCATCCCCTACACCATCATCCAAACCATCGTCATCGTCGGCATGATCATCATCATCATCACTCCCTCCGCCGCCATATTTATGTACTTCTTCATGAACCATATGATTCGGATTAAAAGATTTCCAATAATCCATCTCCCTCTCGGCGTCAGTAGGCTCCGAGGTTGGCCCAGTGCCAACTATCTGTATTATATAAATATATTTAGTTATACTACAATTATATACTTAATATAAATAACGATAGTTATAACAAACAAATAATTGACACAAATTTAGGTTATGTTCGCCACTTACGGGAATGGAAATCATCTAGGCTGTGTATATTTGTCGGTGTTCTCTTCAGTGATCGTCTCATACATCTTGGTAGATCATTTTGGAGGTTTGAGTTCTTTTTTGATATCTTCTCCCATAACACTGGGAACACCTCCACTAATCACCACTATAATGTAAAAATGATTAAACAAAAAACATACATATAGTTATTAATGGTCAGATAATATATAATGCAAAATTGATTAAACTAAAAACATACATACAACCCTATATATTAACCGTAACAGAAGGAAGCAATAAATATTGAAAGTATTAGTTATACCTGAAACGCCAACACATAATCATAAATATTAATGATTCTTGGTGGATTTTTTATCTGCTCTTCATTAAGTGTCATGTCGAGATAGTGTAACAGGACACTATAGCATAATGTGCCATAAGGGAATGTCTTCCATATCTCTGTATTCTCAATTAGGATTCATATAAATTGATAAATCCTAGCCCTATCATCTAGTCCCATAAAGAGATGGAAAGCAATCCCTACATTCGCTAACTTCAAAAGATCTTTATCATTTATTAGATCCTGCCCTGCACGGTCTCGCTGCCCACTATGGCTTCTTGCCTCAAGAAATGTGACCAACTCTCTCACCTCTAGCGACACTCCATTAAACATTCGTCATAGGAGACCGTTTTGATCATTTGGCACTGTTTGGTAGATTTTACGGTTGATGCCCCCAAAAGGAAGTCCTGTCACCAACAGAAACTCCTGTTTCCCAAACCTATATATTCTCTGCCTAATTTCAAACCACCTCTCATCACAGCGTGCACCAGTGACCTTTAACTCTCTAGCAAACACCTACAAAATCACGGAACCAGCAGTCGTATTATTAGTTATCTTCAAAATATGTCCGAACAGACATTCGGTCATGAACCGATCGTATAGATTTCTTCTATTAATAACGACAATTATCTTATTAACCAATCTTTGACCAATATGTGTGTTCCCGCTCGTATGTGTGCCAATTGTTTGTGAACTATATTTATAGTTGAAATCCATTTGTAGAAAAGAAAAATAACAAAGAAATCATCTGTAGGGATATATAATCTGAATTGATTTTTGAAGGTATCTTAAAAACCGGTTAATGAAATCAATCGGCTTTTGAAGGCATCTTAAAAACCAGTTAATGAAATCGATCGGTTTTTGAAGGCATCTTAAAAACCGGTTAATGAAATCGATCGATTTTTCACTTCGGTTTTCGAGATCAGTTTTCAACCTAGGTTTTCCATTATCGGTTTTTCATAAAACCTAAGTGAAAAACCGATCATGAAAAACCGAAATGAAAAATCGATCGTGGAAAATCGAAATGTAAAACCGATCCGATCCCGACGACTCTTCTTTCGTCGGAATCGGCTATTTTCAACCCAAAAACGACCAAACACAATCAAATCCAACCTATTCTAAACCTAATAATCATAAACTAACATCCATAACAATCCATAACACAACAAACATTTCAAAATCTCAAATCTCAATCTAAAACTACAACAAACATTTCAAAAATCCAACCTTTGCACTTTCTACAGATTCATCGGCGGTAGGAGCTCCTCGATGAAGGTCGGCAATGTCGCGCGAATGGCCGAAAACGTGAATCTCACCTTCGGGTCGCGATCGGGTTCGGGTTTGACAAAAATCGGTGTGGTTTTGAGTGAGAAATAGATGGAAATGAGATCCATCGATTTTTGAGGTGTATATATATGCAGGGGCTTTATCGTAATTTTATGTTTAATTTTTCGTAAATTTTTAACTGTTCAGGGTTTTTTTGTAAAAATATCCAGGGGTATTTTGGGTAATTTGGATATATCATCAAATATATTTATTTGAGGGGCTAAAAATAATTTTTTTTAAAATAATGGGTAAAAACAAATTTTACCCTTTTTAAATGGGTATTTTTTACAATTTCCACTAATAATAATAATATATCTAATTGTATACCTGCAATGCAATTTTTGCTCTTTTTTGCTCTATTTTTTTGGTACCATGACAACCTCGTTGTCGTTGATTTCCACTTACAAGAGGATAAATGTTGTTTTGGTAGATACATCAATTGAATTTGATGGAAACTTGATTGTATCTAATCCTTTAAAGGAATGAAAATGATATCCTATAAATTTTCTTTATATGAACTTTCAATTAAAGGTTCCCATATTTTTTTTTTTAAAAAAAAAAAAACAAGCTATTGTATTATTTTAGTCTACATGATTCTTTTCTATTTTCTTTTTTCGAAATTGGTGGTAATTCTTTTTTTATTTGAGATATTTTTCTTTTTATAATACTAAAATTTGTATAACTACTAAAATTGGTTTCAAATTATGAAAATAGATTTTTCTAACATCATAATATTTTACAAACAATGACAATAGTTCACATGGAAACTAAGTTCCTTTATTTATGACCTATTTAGTATTAAATATAAGTACAATTCATGATTGAAAGCCAATAATGTAATAAAAGGAGAATATATATATATATATTTAATTATAGGCTGCACTATTAATATGTATCTGGATAAATATATTTTATAAATATTTAATATTCTTTTTAACTTAAACAAACTAAATCATCTAAGATTCAGAATTGTGAATCCATTTTTTTTTTTTTTTTTTTTTAAAGTGATCATTTGTGTTCAGCATCTAAAAGGATCAATCTTTATCTATTGTCCAATTGAACAAAAATTCCTTTAAAAAACTAAAAAGAACAATATTAATTGGGTTAGATTTGAACAAAAATTTGGTCTTCAAATTACTTTCTAATTCCATCATTTCAAAGAGAAAAAGATAAAGATAATAATAATAATAATAATATATCTAATTGTATGCCCCACAATGCATTTTTGCTTTCTCTTTTGCCCTCTATTTTTTTTGGTACCATGGCAATTTCATTGTCATTGATGTCCACTTACAAGGGAATAAATGTTGTTTTGGTAGATACATCAATTGAATTTGATGGAACTTGACTTGACTGTATATAACCCTCAAAAGAATGAAAATGATATCTTATAAATTTTTGCTTTCTCCTTTACCCTCTATATATATATATATATATATATATATATTTGGGTACCATGGCAACCTCATTGATGATGACAATCTCTTTTCTTTTTTTTTTAATAAATTTTTTGAAAAGTTTTTCATTATCTTATCCTAAATTAAACCATTTTTTTATTTTTTTATTTTTTAAAATTATAAATTAAACCATATTGTCATGAGGGTAATGAGGGCAATAAGGTAATTTGCAGGCCTTATGAGAGGCAAAATCATTTTTCTGCATCTTCTATTAAGTTTGACTATCAAAATTCCAATGAGAGGAACTGAATTGATGTATTTTTTATACTTTAAGGATGTTTGGACAGTTTCACCAAACATATTTAAAAAGAAAGGTTTCCTTAAAAAATGGGCATGAAAATGTAATTTGCCCTTAATTATTTTGCTTTTATTACTTATATCCTAGTAAAATGATATTATTATCCTTGAGATACTCAGACCATCTAATCATCAAAGCCCAAATCAAGGTATATCTTCTCGTAATATTGGCAAAACTCGGTTGTGTGCCTTGCGCTTTTAGTTTGGGCAAAATTCAGGGATCTTGAATGCGTGTGTGTGTGTGTGTATATTAATATTTATATTGTTATATTTAATTTGTTTTTAGTCCATAAGAATTTAATCTTAAAAGTAACTTTTATTTTTAATCATTAGTTTATTCTTAAAAGTTTTTATTTTAGATATTTGCCATTGATTTTTTTATTTTTTTAATATTTTTTGAAAATTCAATTTATGTAAATGACATAAACAACCTGCCCATTAGATTAAATCATAATTAACTAAAGAAAATTACTAAAACAACCTGCCCATTACGTTAATTATAATTAACTAAAGAAAATGACTCAGACAACCTGCCCATTAAATTAAATCATAATTAAGTAAAGATAGGAATTTTTTTGCATATGTTTTAAATAATGTAGTTTGATTTGACATTTCATTACAAAAAATGGTATTTACAATTATGATAAATTTGAAAACAAAAAACAAAAACACCAATTTTTTTTTTTCCCATTATATGCTACACTAAATTTGTATGTTATTAGTCCAATGAAGAATATCTTTAGAGTCATGATCATTTATAAAATGAGAATTTATAGTTTTTACCCAAATAAAAGAAAATTTTTATTTTTACCCTGATTTTTTTTAAAAAAAAATTGTTTTTGACCTTTTAAATAAATTATTTTCATTGTATACCCAAGATTACCAAAATACCCTTAAGTTTAAATCACTCAAATGCCTAAACTTGAAATTACGAATATAACCTTCTTCATCCTAACAATATCCTCCTTTTTTTTTCTTCTCCATCAATGATTTTTGAGATTCAATTTATCATTGCAGCTAAGAAACAATCTATTGAGGAATTATTCATTCAAGTTTTTTCATCCATTGAAGTTTTTGGATCCATTTAAGTTTGTACCATTGAAAGTTTTGAAGATTCTTCTTCCTATTGAGTTTGAAAGGTAATGTATGAGTTTTTTTTTGTTGGTTTTTGGATTGTTTTGTTCATATTGCAAGCTAAAAGATTGTAAGAATGATTTAGTTATGAGATATATGGTATTCTGAAATCTGTGATGAAATCTGCAAAATCTGTGACAAAATCGATTTTTTATGATCAATAATCGGTTTTTCATAGAATGGAAAATCGATTGAAGAGATGTATCGGTTTTTCAGCCATTGAAAAACCGAACCCAGTTTTTCAGTTACAAAAAAACTAATTGATCAATTTTTACGATTTTTGAGAGAATGAAAAACCGATAACTTCACTGAAAAACCGAATTTAGCACATTTTTCATGGTTTTTTATATGTTTGTGTTGCTATGTATAGAATATGATTCGATATGATTGTATTTTGTAATGTTGCCCGATTGAAATGAGATTTAATAGTATTATTTGATTTGAATGTTATAGGAATAACTCAAGAAATAATTGTAATCAACTCTGACAGAGAGTGGAATGGATGTAATTACGTTGGAGGGGAGTCGATCATGTGTGAGATCCACAAAAATGATAGTTTTTCATCATTGGTGGACATTGTGTACAAAGAGATTGATATTGATAGAAGAATGTGGGATATTCGTATATATTATTTACTACAAAGTACAACAAATGATCAGGTTAAAAAGATACGTATCATGTCCGATGTTGGTGTTGTTGGTTTAATGACGATAAAAAATATTGATGTTAAAGAGATTTATATTGATAAGATTGCAAGAGATTTTGGAACTGGGGTTAGTAGACGTACCGTTTATCCATTTGTTACTGATTCAATACCAGACATAAGACATGACGAGACAAATATGGATAGACCTGTAAATCCACATATGGTTGAAAGTTATTTTTATCTTACTTCAGATATTGGGAGCAATCAGGTTGATACTTCTGTCACCCCATTTACATCGGTTGAAAGTCTCATTCGTGACTTTAATTATGACTATATAAATTATGGTACCGATGATGAAGATCAGGACACAGATGATAATGGTGATGGAATACGGGATAATAGAATACGGGATAATGACGAAAAGCAAACTGGACATAATGACGAAGAGGAAATTCGATTTGATGATGTCGCTGAAGAAGAAGAGTTTCGAGAAATAAGATTTTCAGGTTTATAATTTCAGAACAATCCTTCATAACCATATTGGATTATTCTTGGTGTAGAACTGGGGGACATTGAAGCTACTTCAAGCACTACATCAACCGTCTACCAACGTGGTACGCTATATAAATGAGTTTCTTTAATAGTAAAGAAGAAATTAGTATAGTTATTGGAGAATATGCTCTGAAAGCTAAGTTTGAATATCGGGTTAGACATTCGGACACAGAGCGATTTGAAGCCGGTTGTAAAGATAAAACTTGTATCTTTATAGTTCATGCAAGATGCAAAAAGTGTTGTTCAATGTGGTTTGTGTTAAAGTATGTAGTGGAACACACGTGTTGTCAAACAACCATGGAATCACATATAAAGAATGTGAAGGCTATTGTGAACGGAAAATTGTATGCAAGAAAGGTGGGAAGAGATCTTTATATACCTAATCATTTGGTTAGAGAAATGTTAGAGCAGTGTGGAGTTCAAATCTTATACAATAAAGCTTGGAAGGCTTTACAATATACAAAGAAACTAGCATATGGGCAAGCGAATGAATCATATCAATAGCTCCCGTCTTATTTTGAGATGTTAAAACTTTCAAACTCCGGCACAATGACGGCAATTAAAAGAGATGAAAACAACCGGTTCTTGTATTCCTTCGTTGTACTTGGAGCTTCCATTAAGGGTTTTCAGTCTTACATGAGACCGGTTGTTACTATTGATGTCACTCATTTGAAAGGTGAATATAAAAGTGTGATTTTTTTAACTGTATACAAAGATGGGTTGGAGATGATTTATCCCATCGCCTTTAGATTTGCTAACAGAGAGTCAGACAATTCATGGACTTGGTTTCTAAAAACGTTGAGAGAGGCAATCAGTGTGTCAGACGATTTGTTTATCGTATCGAATCGTCATAAGAGCATATCGAATGGGATGAAAGCAGCTTTTCCTGAAGTCCCACATGTGCTATATTTTTTCCAATTGTGGCAAAACCTTAAACAACAGTGTAAAAAGCGTTCGGATGTGGAAAATGCATTTTATAATGCAGCATATTGTTATGTGTCTGATGAATGCAACAGAATATTTGAAGAAATACATGTGTTACATCCAAGGTTAAGGCTGGAGTGAGCAGGTGGTCACGAGCACATTGTCCAAAAAGAAGATATGAAATGATGACTACCAACATTGCAGAGTCGTTCAATAATTGCATGATGCAAGCACATCGTTTTCCAATAACAACTGCACATGAATATGTAAGAAATGTATTACAGAGATGGTTTAATAATAGACGTATTGTTGCTGAGAAGCTCACAATGTATGTTACCATCACTACATATGATCGTATCATGTTGGCAAAAGATTTATCCACGAAAGGTAACGTACATCCCATTACAGAACCGTATCATTACAACGTCATACATCCTAGTAAAAGAGATGTGATGGTTGACATTTAACAGCACACATGTACATGTAAGCAGTGGAACCTTGATCAATTGTCATGTGTTCATGTATGTGCAGTGGCCAGGTATGGTAATTATACATTGTTGTTTTTAGTATTTCATATCATAGCGTGACACTTAAATTGTTGATACATGTCAGGTTTAAGAGCGTCAGTTGTGATATACTTTGCAGTTAGTATTATAGTGTGGAGTGGCTAAAAGCCGCATATGCACGTCTGATTAATCCCGTCCCCAAATTGGCCAGTTGGAATATTTCTGCGGAAGTTAGAAGCATAGTTATATTACCACCCAAAAGTAAAAGACAAGCAAGTAGGTCGAAGGAGGTTCGGATTCCTTCAGCTAGGGAAGATCGTCATCGAAAAAAGTTGGAAGTTGTGGTCAGAGGGGACACAACTGTCTTCGTTGCCCTAACCCCCAAACTTTCATCAGCGAAGGGACAAGCGCAGACATGGATACGGATGTTGGAACGAGTACAAATGTTACTGAAAATGTGTTACGCTCTCAAAGATGCTGCTTGTGTCATGAGACTGGACACAACCAACGTCGATGTCCTCAACGGTTTCCTACTTCCAATCCAGAGGCAGCTACTAATAAAAATGATGATTAGCAATTGATTGACATTTTATTCATGCATGTTTCATGTAAAATATTTTCATGTTAATTACTCTATTATGTATTAATACAGCTATAACAATATAATTGGATCGATTACTAAATTATTAATAAATTTCTATTGTTTTTGTATCATTTTAGAAGCTCGGAACCATAAAATAGGGTGGAAAACAAAAATCGGTTTTCAAGGGTGCCTGAAAAACCAACAACGGTTTTCCAGGCACCCTTAAAAACCAATTAACACTTACCTTTTAGATAATTTTCTGTGACCAACAAATGAACCCAAACTTACAAGTAATGATCGATTTTTAAGGGAACCTGAAAAACCAGCATCAATTTTTCAGGCTTGGTGCAAAACCGATCCCATTTGCCTTTGATTTTTGCCTTCCAGAGTAACATAAATTGGTTTTTAAGGACGCCTAAAAAACCAGAATCGGTTTTTCAGGCTTGGTGCAAAACCGATCCACTTGCCTTCCAGAGTAACATGAGTCGATTTTTAAGGACGCCTCGGTTTTTCAAGCTTGGTGCAAAACCGTTCTACTTGCCTTTGATTTTTGCCTTGTAAAAGGTCAAGTGTGGATTGGTTTTTAAGGGAGCTTGAAAAACCGACATCGATTTTTCAAGCTCCCTTAAAAATCGATCCACACTTCGCCTTCGATCTATACCTTCCATATTTCTTTTTGTGACCAACAAATGACCCTCAAATTGCTTCAAGAAAACCAATTAACAATAAATTACACAAATAACCAATTTTATGACCCCACATGGTCACATTCAAGTAACATACGATAATATCATGCCAATATTTTACTTAAAACCCTTTCATGATGATCCACTGCACTATGATTGTCGATAATGATGATCTTTTATTTTATATAACATCATTTTTATTATTTTTATATCATTTTAGAAGTTTAAAACCATAAAATAGAGTGGAAAGAGGGGTTAAAATGGAATAAAAATATGAATTGGTTTTTAAGGGCGTTAAAAAAAAAAAAAAATCGGATGCCACTTGCCTTCAATTTTTTCCTTCCATATGACTTTCTATGACCAACAAATGACCTCAAAATTGTTTCAAACTAACCAATTAACATTAAATTACACAAATAACCAATTTTATAACCCCACATCAATAGATTCGAGTAACATAGAACAATATCATGATAATATTTTACTTAAAACCAATTTATATTGATCCATCGCACTATGATAGTTGATAATGATGATATTTTATGAGATATAACATCATTTCTATTATTTTTATATTATTTTAGAAGTTTGGATCCATAAAATAGAGTAAAAAGAGGGGGTTAAAATGGAACTTTCACATGAATCGGTTTTTAAAAGTGCATGAAAAACCGACACTGGTTTTTCATGGTACCCCTAAAAACTTATCTTCACTTGTGTAACGTTCCGTAATTTATTTCCGTATAAGTAATGTTATTAAAATAAATTAGTAAGAGTATTAAATTGAATTAAAAATTAGTTTAAATATAATTAGTATAATTAGTATGTTAATATGTTTAATTGTTAAGAAATTTTAATAGTTGAGTTAATAATTTATAATAGAAAAGTTTTTTTTTTTTTTAGTAAGTAGGTTTAATTAGGATTTTAATGGAAAAAGATTTGGGATGGAAATTTATCATTGGATGATTAAATGAGTATATTTAGAATGCATTGCATATGAAAATTTCTCAAACCAATGGCAAATTGACATTTAAAAGTAAAATTTGTAAGATCCAATAGGAAATTAGCAAGTGTGTGGTGGAAAATGGAGTAAAATGGTGAGTTGGCATTATTATCCAATAGAAAAGAGGTATGTATAAAGGTTTTTGGGCTTAAATAGAATTTTAGAAAGATGTGGAGTCAAGGTATAATTTTAAGGAATTGATTAGTATAAAAATGGGTTAAAAATTGAAAAATTCTATTTTCTTCTCCTCCACCATTCTGCCGATCAGACCTGCTACTTTTTCTCTCAATTTTTTTTCTCTTTTCAAGCCATTAAACACACTAATTTTCTTGTTTTTATGTTCCCCACCTATTTATAACTTAATTTCTTGTAAAAATCCCCTAAAAATCAAGTTGTATTTTCGGGTATAAAGGGGTAAAGTGAGTTATATGCTGTTTTCTGGTTTTTCTTGTGTTCAAATAGATTAGTGAGCATGTAGATGCATCCATATGCATATATAGTTAGTGGGTTTTGCATTCAATTAAGTTATTTTGTTTTTTATGGCTTAAAAGTGTGATTTTAAAACCCTGGGTGATCAATTAGAGCGTGGGGAGTCTAGCAAGGGCAAGGAGAAGCTTTGAGCTTCTATTTGGAGTGCTATGAGCTTGCGTATAAGCTCTAAAAGATTGGTATACATCTATTTTTGAAGTTGACTCTTATTAGTAGCTAAAAAGTGTATATTTTGTTTCGAAACTTTGCGATGTCGTTATTTTGGTGTGATGAACTGTTATCGATGATATGTATATGTTATTTGGATGATGATAGAAGAGATTTTATAATGAAAAACCAAGCGAAACAAAAATTTGTACAAAAACCATTAGTATGACCAAATATGTATCAAATGGATATCTAGGGGCATTTTCATCTTTTCAAGTCTATTTACGTGTTTAACGGATGATATTGAAATAATTTGTGAAATGAATTTTGAAGACGAAATCAATTTCAAAAGAAAAACCCTCTTCGCCGAATTTGAAATATAGAGAAACCTAGGGGCATTTTTGGTATTTCGCTTGTTTTTATGTGCTATTCACATCGTGATATGATGATTCGTGCGATGAATTATGATTTCGAAGAGAAAAATTCGAAAACCACCTCTTGGAGCCAAGTGAAAATGTGAAACGAATGTAATTATGTAATAAAGTTTTTATTGTGAAACCAAAGACGGAATAATCCTTTGGTAAGGGCTGAAAGGGAGGTTTCGAAAGATTTTGGAAAACAAAAATAATTCAAAATGTTTGATAGTGATGTGATTTATAAAAGTTAATCGAAAACGATAATTTTTATAATTAATAAAATTATAAAGAGCCTAAGTAAACATGTACATTGGTAGGTGGGGATTGGTGTTTGATATGCCAATGAGATATTATTAGCAGTACTGCGCCGTTACGCTTATACATTAATGTGATTAAGGACCTTTAAATGCACCGAGTGTCCGATCCAGAATGTGAAACGAATGTGATGTTGAGCTCCGGCGAACAGGCATCGAGTGTTCGATGCTGAAGAGAAATGTAAAATCTGTTACCAATCCATAGTATTGTGACAACATTTACAAAAGACTCTTACGGTATTCTAATAATCAATAATGAACTTGAATTGAAAATACGTGTTGAAAAGCCTTTGATAAAGTTTTTGAAGAGTGATGTGAATATATGCTATGTTGATTGTTAAATGTTTTGTGCTATGATGTAAGTTATATGCGATGTGTGTGAATTCTGGTGATTTTGATATTATATTTGTATACTAACTGAGCTATTTTTGCTTAACGTGTTGGATTTTCCATGCGCAGGTAGTGAGGTAAGCCGAGTAGGTTGAGAGAGAGAGTCTGAAGAAAAGATAGTCCCCAGTGTACTCCGCAAGTCATGGTATTTTTCCAAATTTTTTGGTAGACATCTTTGTTATGTAAAAATTTTGTAAAAATAAAGTTTTATGAATTTATCTTTTGTATATTCCAATGCATCTGTGTACGAGGTTTTGTAAATTTCAATGTATATAGTTTGTGTTACGTTTTTAAATGTTTTTTTTTTCAAAAAGTTGGGAAAATGAGATGAGTTTGTACTTTAAAATGGGTGTGTTTATTTTTTTGTAACGCTTTATGTGAGAAAATGTATGTTATCTTTGAATTTCTATGTTGAAATTGATTTGAGACGGATGGAGGGTCCAATTGTGTCAGTTGAGAAAATGAAATGATATTAGAAGTGTTTCTTTTGATTATGTAGGTTTTAAAAATTTTGGGTTTTTATCATAAAACAGAAGAAACTCTGTTGGATTTTCTGTAAATTAAATTAGCTAAATAAACGGGTTTTCGTAAATAGGAAATCGTAACGTCCTCTGCCTCGACTCCGGTGTCCGGACGACGTGGCCCGAGGAGGAGGGTGTTACAACTTGGCTTCAATATTTCATCATTCTCGGTTTCCCAAATGGCCTTAAAAAACCGATCGATTGTTTAACGTCGATGAAAAACCGATCCAATGATTTTTGAACTTTATAAAATGATTAGATTTTAAAAGTTAAAATTAGCTACTTAATATTATTTTCAATCTAATTTGAATAAAGATTTTAATTTATTTATATTTATATGTTCATTTTATTTTTCTTTAAATAAATTATTTTTACAAATCGTTATTAACTTATATTTAAATATGTTATATAGAATAGGGAGTGTATAACCGTTACATTATATTATGATATACATATACATTTATTATTATTTATTTTTTCTATGACATGGTTTTTTAGTTAAAATACAAATGATAATATGTAGAATATCAATTTTATAAGTTGTTAGGAGAGGGGCTGAAAATCTTACGTTCATAAATTACCAATATAAAATTAGTTGCTTCTCTCTTAAAATGAATATATTTTAAATAATTGATATTCATAACATGATTGAGTTTTAAGAGTTAAAATTGGATAATTCACATTAGTTATATACAATGTTAATTAAAATGTTTAGTTTATTATGATTTGTAAAGCAATTAAAAAAATATAAAATGTAATTAAATTAAATAATGAACACATTAAAAATAATTAAATTTATTTATATACAATTTCCTCATCACAGTCTACAAACCATTTCCTAAATTTATTAACTTTATACATCAGTTTCGTAAACATATATATGTCTCTGGCAATCTCTGCCCTCAGTGCAATGACATCTGCAGCGGTATCGGGTTTTCTTGATTTCCATGTACTCTCTTTGGACTGTAAAAGGTCGCATACGTACATGGTCACATATGCTCCGCAACTTATCTTGTATCGGTAATAAATTGATTAAATATCATAATATATAGACTATATATATTAATTCAATTATAAACTTACTAACCAATCAGGTTGCTGGGGCACAACTGATTTATCAAAACGCTCAACTTTCCATCGCTCATCCACGAGTGGCATATCTATCTGGGTTTGCTCATAAAATCCTATGAATCGCAACAAAATAGACATGAAACATACCGACAGCTCAAGTGGCTGTAGCTGTTCGACTATGTCAACATTCACCAGGGAATCATATATTATTTTCTGCTCTCTAAGACACACTTGACATAGGACTCAGTGTTCTTGATTCAGGCTACACGATAGTAACACCTGCATTTGAAAACGTCAGTGCTATAAGACTAGTTCGAATGATTAAATAATAAATATTAACTTTCGAACAACACTAACATTATCAACCTGCCACCACATAACTGATGCGTCTATCTACCCATGACCGTACGAAAGCCACTCTGAGGGTACATCAACTGTAACCGGATCAAATTTTATACCTTTGCTGATGTATTGCTACTTGTAATATGCTGTCATAAAAGTATGCATGATAAAAATTGAACATGTTATCAAAGATCAAAGACACATAACATGAAATTGTAAATGCATAACTAACTGAAATGTAAATACTTATAAACAAAGAACTGTCATGGATAGTGTATCTACAGTCATCCACCTCATTCACTATTTTCTTTATAGGCACATCAAATAAGAATCGATGTGCTCATTAGTCAACCACATGTTTTCGTTTTCGAGGGTAACCAATGTGGTCAGTATCACACACCACCCACAACGATTAACCGAAAGCCTACAATTTTTTTTAAAAAAAAAAAATTAAGTATTATTATAAATTTTTTTACATTAACAACTAGGATGTAGGGATTATTACACTTTTTTTTCAATACCTGAGATCCTAAGTGGTTGAAGCTTTATATTCATTATAGACAACTTCTACGGGGTCTGTAGACTTCGCCACCTCCTCCACCTGCTGTTGGACCACTTTCTTTTTCTTTTTTGTCGGCCCAAGATTCGTGTATGGTATCCGTAGAGGTGCTGCTACTTCATCTTTCGTTTGCCCCTTTCCTGAATGCCCTCATCCTGCAGCTGTAAGTAAATTAAAAACATGAATTACACATTTACAATTATATTTCAGAATGCAACACAATAAAGACACAAAGTCTACCTGGTCATGCTCACGCTCAGCGTCTACACCTGATACACCTCCTGAGTCCTTCTGGGAATGGTGGACCTCCTGCTCCTTTTACTGATAAGGTAACTAGTGGACAGCCCGTGACTAAAGAACCTCATGCTCCTCCTGTTGATGGGGTGACTGGTGCACACCCCGTGATTGAAGGATCTCCTGCTCCTCCTGTTGATGGGATGACTGGTGGACACCCTGTGCCTGAAGGACCTCCTACTCCTCTTACTGATGAGGTGACTAATGGACGCCCTGTGACTGAATGACCTCCTGGTCCTCCTGATGAATGGCTGATTGGCCTACATCGATATGCGATCGATAGACACCCTCTTCCTGATGTGTTGGTTGTGGTGGTGGTGACGGGTAATACATGTGCTCATCTCGGACAAAGATCCCACCATCATCATCATTATCGTCATCGTCATCGTCTTCGTCATCTGGATCATGCCCACCAACAGGAGACCTGAGAATTTTTAAATGCTCTTCCACCCGTCTCAATCTCCTATCCATCTCCCTTACAATCTTCAAGGTTGTCTTCTGCCTCCTATCTATCTTACTTAACTTCTTATAGGTTATCTTCTGTAAATCCACAATATACTCAAACAGCCGCTTCACCTGTATAATAAAATTATATATATATATATCATTTTACACACTGCACAGAATTTTAAAAAAATTTTGACAGAGTCTCTCCTGTTTTTTGATATCCAGAAAAATAAAACTTGCATATTTAAATAAATTACACTTTGTCTATCATGTTTAGAGACTTCGTCTCTCTTTCACACTTCGTACTACTATACAACATGTCCACATCTTTTGCATTTACTACAATGGAAATACGTTGAATAATATTATAAATAGAATATTCGTACCTTATAATCTACGTTCCGTACATCATATGTCATCTTTGTCCAAAACTCTGATAAGGTATTCTCTTATTCGGATTGCACACTTCGAACGTCTTCATTTGGATCATCGTTACCCTACACCTCATTATCATCCTTTACCTCATCATCACCTCTTCCACCCTCAACCTCATATGTAACACCCTCCCCCTCGATACACGACGTCCGAAACGCCGGAGCCAAGGCGGAGGACGTTACGATTTCTTATTTACGAAAACCGTTCATTTAGTTAATTTGATTTACGGAAAATTCAGTAAAGTTTCCCCTATTTTATTAATAAACCCAAAATTTTTAAAACTTGCATATTCAAAAGGAACACTTCTAATACAATTTCATTTTCTCAACTTCCACAATCGGACACTATGTCCGTCTCAAAATCACTTCAACATATAATTTCAAGAAAAACATACATTCTTTCCACATATAGTTTCAAAACAAAATAAACACATATATTTTAACTGACAAACACATCGTGTTTTTCCAACTCTTTGAAAAAATATTTAAAACATAATGTAAATCATATACATTTGAATTTACGAAACTTTACACACAAAGGTATGGAAATATACACAACATAAGTTCGTGAAACTTTATCTTTAAAAAATATGTGCATATAAAAAATGTATACCAAAAAGATTGAAGATTAGTTGTGACTTGCGGAGTGCACTAGGGATTTTCTTTTCTTCAAACTCTCCCTCTCAACTCACTCAGCTCATATCTATTACCTGGGCGTAGAAAATCCAATGCACTAAGCAAAAATAGCTCAGTTGGTATACACATATAATATCAAAATTTCATAAACATACAGTTGAAGATATCATGTCACAAAACGTTTAACAATCAACATAATCGAATTTCAAACAACTTTTCGAAAACTTTATCAAATGCATTTCAACACATATATTCAATTCAAATTCATTATAGATTATTATTATTATTATATCATAAGAGTCTTTCGTAAATGTTGTCACGATACCATGGATTGGTAACGGATTTCACATTTATCTCCGGCATCGGACACTCAGTGTCTGCCCGTCGGAACTCAACTTCACATTCATTTCACATTCTGGATCAAACACTCGGTGCCTCTCAAGGTCCGTTAATCACATCAATATATAAGCGTAACGGCACAATACTGCTAATAATATCCTATTGGCATGTCAACCATTAATCCTCACCTACCAATGTATAAGTTTACTTAGACTCTCAATATTTTCAATAATTACAAAAATTATCGTTTTTTATTAAACTTTTATAAATCACTTCACTATCAAGCATTTTCATTTACTTTCGCGTTTTCGAAATCTTTCGAAACCTCTCTCTTGGCCCTTACCAAAGGACTACTTCGCCTTTGGTTTTACAATAAAAACTTTATTATATAATTACATTGGTTTCACATTTCCACTTTGCTCCAAGAGGTTGTTTTCGAATTTTTCTCTTCGAAATTATACTTTATGACACGTATTATCTCAACACGATATAAATAACATGTAAACACAAGCGAAATGATGAAATTACCCATAGGTTTTCCTAGGGCACTATTCGGTCAAAGGGGGGTAAATTTTCAAAAAATTATTTCAACTTCAAACTTTATCTCACACGTCATTCCAACATCATCCGTTTAATACGTAAATAGGTTTAAAATGATGAAAATACCCTTAGACCCCTATTTAATTCAAATTCGATCATAAGGGGATTTTTATGCGAAAATGTTATATCACTTGGTTTTGAGCCATAAAATCTCTTCCATTAACATCCAACTAACACATACATATCATAAATAACAATTCATCACGTAAAAATCACATCACCGTAAAGTTTGGAAATAAAATATTAAATTTTTAACTACTAACAAAGTTCAATTTCGAAAATAAATGTATACCAATCTTTTAAAGCTTGCACCCAAGCTCCTACTACTCCAAATAGAAGCTCAAAACTTCTCTTTGTCCTTGCTAGACTCCCCACTCCTTAATTGGTCATCTAGGGTTTGAAAATCACACTTTAAAGTCATAAAAAGCAAAACAACTTAATTAAATGTAAAACTCACTAACTATATATGTCTATGGATGCATCTACATGCTTGGGAATCAATTTTTTTTAGCACAAAACCAAATGCATGTACCTCGCTTGCCCTCTTCCTAACCGAAATTTCAACTTGATTTTTAGGACATTTTTGCAAGAAATAAAGTCATAGATGGATAGGGAACTTAAAAATAGGAAGATTGGTGAGTTTAAGGGCTTAAAAAGAGAAAGAAAATCGTGAGAAGGAGAAGAAAACAGGTCGGCAGTAGAAGGAAGAAGAAGAAAATGAGTTTTTTCACAAATTTGACCCTTTTTTATACTAATCAATTTCTTAAAATTATACCTTAATCCCACACCTTTCTAAAATTCTATTTAAGCCCAAAAATTTTTACATTTGCCCCTCTCCTATTGGACAACAATGACAACTCACCAATCCATTTACTTTTCCATCACACATTTACTTAATTTCTATTGGTTCTCAAAATTTTTAATTTTTAAAAGCCCATTTGTCATTAGTTTAAGAGATTTTCACATGAAATGCATTCTAATTGCACCCATTTGATCCTCCAATGATAAATTTTCAGCATCAAATCTTTCCTATTAAAATCTCAATTAAATCATTTTTCTAAAAAAAAATACTTTTAAAATAAATTATTAAATAAACTATTAAATATTCTAACAAAATAATATACTATTACACTAATTATTTTTAAACTAACTATTAATCCAATTTAATACGTTTACTTATTTAATTTAATAACACTACTTATATGGAAATAATTTACGGGACGTTACATCATAATCATCATCACCCCCTACATCATTATCGAAACCATCGTCGTCGCCATCATCGCCATCATCATCATCATCACCCTCACTCCCTCCACCGCCCTCTCTATGTACATCTTTGTGAACCATATGATTTAGATTAAAATATTTCCAATAATCCATATCCCTTTCGACGTCAGTAGGCTCAAAGGTTTGCACAATACCAACTATTTGCATTATATAAATATATATAGTTATACTATAATTATATACTTAATATAAATGACAATAGTTATAACAAACAAACAATTGACACCAATTTAGATTATGTTCGCCACTTACACGGGGGGAGAGGGGAATCAGTTAGGCTTTTAATATTTGTCGGTGTTCTCTTCAGTAACCGTCTCTTACATCTTGGTAGATCATTTTACAAAAACGGGTTACTTTTTTATATCTTCTCTTTTAACACTGGAACTCCGCTAATCACCACTATAATGTAAAAATTATTAAACAAAAAACATATATATAGTTAGTAATGGCCAAATAATATATAATGCAAAATTGATTAAACTAAAAACATACATATAAATTTATATATTAACCGTAATAGAAAGAAGCAATAAATTTTGAAGGTATTAGTTATACCTGAAACGCCAACACATAGTCATAAATATTAATGGTTCTTGGTGGTTTTCTGATCCACTCTTCATTAATTGCCAAGTCGAGACAATGCAACAGGACACTATAGCATAATATGTCCTAAGGGAATGACTTCCACGTCTCTGTATTCTCAATTATGACCCACATAAATGTACTAATAGTGGTACGGTCATCCTGTCCCATAAAGAGATGGAAAGTGATCCCTACATTCGCTAACTTCAAAAGATCTTCATCATTTATTGGATCCTGGCATGCACGGTCTCGCTGGCTTATATGGCTTATTACCTCAAGAAACGTGGCTAACTAGCTCACCTTCGGTGACACTCCATTAAACATCCATCATGGGAGACTGTTTTGGTCATTTGGCACTGTTTGAAAGATTTTACAATCGATACCCCCAAAAGGAAGTCTTGTCACCAACAAAAATTCCTGTTTCCCAAACCTATACCTTCTCTCCTCGATTTCAAATCACATCTCATCACAGCGTGCACCAGTGACCTTCACCTCTCTAATAAGCACCCATAATATCATGGAGCCAGCAGTCGTATTCTCGGTTATCTTTAAAATATGTCTGAACGGGCATTTTACCATGAACCGATCGTATAGATTTCTTCTACTAAGAACAACAACGATTTTATTAACCAACCTCTAATCGATGTGTGTATTCCCGCTCATATGCATGTCAATTGTTTGTGAATTATATTTATAGCTGAAATCCATCTGTAGGAAAGAAAAACAACAAAGAAATCAATAGGGATGTTATAAACCAAATCGATTTTTTACGGTATTTTAAAAACCGGTAAATGATATGGATTGGTTTTTCCCTTTGGTTTTTCACTTCGGTTTTTCACTTCAGTTTTTCATTTTGATTTTTCACTTCAGTTACTTACAATAGTAACTGATCTCATTTGGCACTATCGGTTTTTCATTTGGCACTATTGTAAGTAACCGAAGTGAAAAACCGAACTTGAAAACTAATTTGAAAAATCAAAATGAAAAACTAATCTCAAAAATCGATTCGATACCGACGACGCTGCTATCGTCGGAATCGGTAATTTTTAACCCAAATAGGACCAAACATAATCAAATCCAACCTATTCTAAACCTAATAATCATAACCTAACATCCATAACACAACAAACATTTCAAAATCGCAAATCAAAATAAAAAACTACAACCATTTGAATGGAAACCGTACCTTCACAAGATGTGCAGGTTCGCCGACGGTAGGAGATCCTTTGGGAAGGTCTTAAACGTCACAAGAATAGTCGGAAAAGGTTAATCTGCCTCATCGGGTCGCGATCGGGTTCAAGTCTTAGAAAAACCTATGTGATTTCAACAATTTGGTTGATGATGAAAGTGAGTTCCATCGATTTTTAAACACTATATATATATATATATGCAAGGACTTTTTCATAATTTTACGTTTTGATTTTTCATAAATTTTTAATTGTTGAGGGTTTATGGATAAAAGTGTGTAGGGGTATTATGGATAATTTGGGTATATCATTAAATTAATTTTTTTAAGGGGTTAAAAATATTTTTTTTTTAAATAATGGGTAAAAATAAATTTTATCCTTTTTAGATGGATCTTTCTAATAATTTTTATTTTACTAAAATCAACAACTATTTGTGGAAAAGTTATGAAGAATTTTTTCTACGTTTACATGAGCTGATTAGCAGTTTCTGCACTTCAATCACTTGACACATCATTCAACGCCACCAATTACCCAAAATCACCATCACAGCTATGACATAATTTGTCCTGTAGTTTAAATGATTTTAATTATCAATATAAAATTTAAAAGTGATTTTGGCACAATGAAATATTAATAACATTATATTTTAAATTTGAAATCAAATTTTAAGTTACTATTACCAAAAAAAAAAAAAATCTATTTTTAAGTTGTATCATAAAATAATTTTAAAGTAAATTCCAACTATAAAATTATTTTTTTCAATTTTGTATTTTATATTAAAAAATAAATAACTATATATTAGATTGTTAAAACTAAAAGGGAAAAAAAAAAATCCACTTAATAACTTTCTTTTCGTTATTGAATTTAATTTTTTTTAATATCGTCTATGCTATAGAGAATTCAACCTTAAATATTGGTTAGCTGAATAAACGCTTTTTATCATAATCCATGGAGCAACTTTAAGTTATGTCATGCAAAATGTAGCATACACTTATTATTGGTACAAAAGTTTCTTCCAGTAAGACCATAATTTTGTCTAAGAATCTCAAATAATAAAAACATTTGTAGACAAAGGAAGCACAATAGCACGTCATGTGATGCTAAATACTCGTGATTGTAGCCAAACATATAACATTAATCCATGTGTCATATGTGTCTCCAACAACGATTTCGCTTGCTTTAAGAGGACACTTATAACTAATGCACCAAAAAAGCATTAATTTGCTCAAAAGCTTGGACGATGAAGAGGTTGTTTTGGCTGGTAATGGACTAGGGGAGTAATGGTCAATCTGTGTGGACAGTGTGGTGCACTTACTTTAAAAGATTATGACACTAAACGTGAACTATATTTCATTAATGGTAAATGACCGCTGGCCACTACACATTTTCTAGAATCTCCAAAATTTGGTCTTCAAATTACTTTCTAATACCATGATTTCAAAAAGAAAAGGATGATAATAATAATAATAATAATAATAATATATCTAATCGCATACCCTACAGTGCAATTTTTGCTTTTTCTGTTGCCGTCTATTTTTTAGGTACCATGGCAATATCCACTTACAAGAGAATAAATGTTGTTTTGGTGGATACATCCATTGAATTTGATGGAACTTGATGGTATCTAATCCTTCAAAAGAATGAAAACACTGGTGAGTGATGAAAACCTATTGTAAACTTTGTTACTAAACTTTTGCCAACTCCCATTGATTTGTTGCTCATCATTTTTTGACTTTAATTTTCTGTGATGATGTATCTTCTTCATCAAAGATGTTGTTACTTTTGTTATTCCAGTACATGTGATGATGTATCTTCAAAGTGTTCAGAAGACACTGTTTGCATTATTTTCTTCGTCTCCTTACTTTTACCCCACAGCACAACATATAGTCCACACACGATCAATAGTGATCCCAGTATGCTGTAAATAAATATTATATCACATTGTCATTGAATTGTCATAATATGAAAGTGAAATTCATATATAACAAATTAAAACAAATGAATACCTGCCAAGATATAACTTCTCATCTAATATAAAAGAACCTGCAAAGGCTCCTATCACAAGCATAAGCGGGTTAAATATAGATGCAAAGAGAGGTCCCCTCATCCGCACACACCAATATATCAGTGTCACCATTAGACCAGAAGCCACAATTCCCTACATCTCAAAACCCAACTCTATCAACATATTAATTAAACATATAGCAATTAACAATATTACAAGTGTCAATATATTTACGTACCGAATAAACTACAGTAAGAAGCCTAATATTCCACCTTAATTTCCATTGATTTTTGTCCTTTTCCATGAAAAGAGCATAAATGGTGGCTTGAATTGATCCCATCAGACACATTAAAGCTGTGCTTGAATATTGGCATGGGTACCTCTCACTCATTTTTGCCTATGACAAACAAATTATGCGAGATTTAATAAGAAAATTAAAATGAATTATAAGTTTTTAAGCTCCATTCACGTTATATATAATAGTGGTGGATGAGAAAATTATCACCTCACCTGAATGATCAACCAAAAAGCATATGAGAAGCAATAGCCCAAGGCCAATAAAAGACCTAAAAGATGATCAGCAGAGGAAGCATGCGAGGATGCTACTTGGCCAGCATGTTGATGATTATGGTGGAGAAGATCATGATGAGTTGAAGAGATATTAATCTCAACTCCTTTACAGAAAGTGAGAAGCATTGCCCCTCCTATTCCCATTGCAGTTC
Source organism: Litchi chinensis (assembly GCA_019925255.1). Taxonomy (NCBI): domain Eukaryota; kingdom Viridiplantae; phylum Streptophyta; class Magnoliopsida; order Sapindales; family Sapindaceae; genus Litchi; species Litchi chinensis. The sequence continues at coordinate 26,104,943 of CM034465.1, read as the reverse complement.
CCAAAACTTTTGCTTTGCCAGCCAGTGTTTGTATTCCCAAATTTTCTAATCTGTAAACACTTAAAACAAGATCAATTATGATGAATCATATAGGGATGATCAAAATCAAATTACATAATTTATGTATAGCTAAAAAATAATAATATTACCTGAAAAAAATAGACAAAATGAAGGTAACAGCTGGAACAAGATTAGCCATAGCTGAAGCAACTGTTACGGATGTTAAGGCCAAACTCCTCAAATATAAATTTTGAGCTAATGATCCCCTGCAAATTTAGGTTAATTATATCACTTTTCTTTTAAAATTATATATATGTATGTATCATGCCGATTGTATCAATCGTGTCAATTTTGCTCACTGTGCAATTATGCCAATTGTGATTAATACATCTGTTTAAGTTTAACTCACACCATGGGCGATGTCAACATTTAATACCGACTTGTTGCTTTTATGACTTGAAAACTTGTATCATTAACCCCAGCACTACAAATATCATACTAGGTTGGGTTATGTTTGTTGATCCACTAAAATTCACACCTCTAATCATAAGTCGTGCCAATTGTGACAAATAATGCTTGATAGCCGTAACTAATTTTTTTTAGTTAAGTTTGACTCACGGATTGTACCATATGTCATTCTATGTTGTACCTTGCCCCTTAGTACCACTCACATAATGTGTACTGTCATGCCAAGTTTATATTAGTTTATTAATATTAGGATATTCTTTAAAGTTTAATAAGTTAATATTTCATTTTATAAGGCTTTTGAAGTCTCGTGTCATTGGATCCAACTAAGCATAATTTTCAACAAAACTTGAGAGTGAGCCAATAGAGATAGAGAGAGAAAAAGAAGGTTAGAAATTGAAAAAAACGACGAGTTTGCTTTATAATAAAGTAAGTCGCATAAAGGCTAAAGCTATTAAGGAGGAACAATATATGTACAAGGTTATGCATGTATTCGATTTTTGTTTTGATACTGCTGGCTGCGCGATATGAATACCAAATGCAATCTCCACCTTGAAGCATCTTAATTAGCAAATAATCAGTTACTGAATCTTCTTAGTCATTAAAATAATTAATCCACTAATTAACACACATGTACATATATATATATATATATATATGTATATAAACATGCATGTCTGAATGTTACTTACCCAAATAACCCACAAAGAAAAGCTTGAAAAAGGATCGTCCATGACAGCTTTGGTCTGCTATTCCTGCAAAATAAACAGCAATATCGTTTTAGTTTTTTCTTACTTTGTTTTTTTAAAAAGTTTATAATTTCCTATCTAATGAATTCATTTTCGTATACGGTATATGCTTCGACATATATGTTAGTTTCTTGAAAGTTTCCATAAAGAAAACCAATAGAACTAGAAAACTGTTGATTATCACGTGCCCCAAAACATGAAGATCCACTAAGAATGATTATTACGAGTCCAAATCTATTGTTTTCTTTGTGCAATAATAAATGTCGCATATTAAAGACCAGGCAGGAAGGAAATAATCCTGTAATTTATATACGTGTGTAAAATCTCTCATAGAGGTTTCGGATTCAAACGGTAAAGGCAGACAATATACAAGAATTGAAAAGTGAAAGAGCAAACCTTTCGAGAACAAGAGCAATAGGGATCATAAAAGCTGAAGCGAAAATGAATCTGTAGGCAATCAGAACCGGCAAGCTCATTCCATCATTTGCAGCCCATTTATAGAACACATTGACCCCAGTAAATACCACCTGAACCACCACCATCATCAAAGCTGGCTTCAACCCTTTTATTAAATCACAAACATGCCCTATCTCCACCATCTTAAACAGAGAGCAAGAACCAAACGAGAAATCACACGGAATATGTATATATAAGTGTGTCTTCCTGTTTTCTTCTTCGAATTTGTTATAGCAGAGAAAGCCAGCACTTGAGAGAAGAAATATTGACTCGGAAGCAAAAATATAGAAGCCCCGAGAATCAAATGGGAAGTGATGATACTTACATAGATAGTAGACACTGCAGATCAGAATTTCTAAAGTGACGTCACAGCGTATGTCTTGAGTTATTTACTGTTATTTGTAAAAAACGGTTTTTATTTTATAAATACAAGATAATTATTATTTTATTTCGGGAGTAAATATACCTATTTAACCATATATGATAAAGATTTTTATTTTCAAACCACAAACTATTGCTCTACTAAAATAATTTAAATGATCATGAAATAAAAATTTTAAAATATTCTTTTTAAAAAAAGGAATATATATAGAGAGGTGAGATTGAAATATGATATCTTATATGATAGAGTGATGTTATACTTTTTAAATATTTTATCTAAATTTATGTCCGAATTATATATTATTAGATTTATCAAAATCTTATTATTTATTATATCATATTATAATTTATAAAATTTTGATAACTCACAAAATATGTTATTTGGGTATGGATTTAAATAAAATATTTAAAAAAAATTAACATTACTTTATATAATAAATAAAAAATAATAAGTAAAGCGATTTATATTAATTAATTTAAATTTCTCAAAAAAATATTAATTAATTTAAAGTATATAGAAAAGGAAACGGCGTTTAAAGCCCACGTGAGGTGGTGAATTTTTGGTACCCATTTAGGAATTGAATTGGCTTCCCTTTTTTACGCGAAACATTTTTGTTCAACGTTTTGGTGACTTCTAGCGTCACTTTCTGCTTCTTACATCATCCGGCATGCTCTTGCATTAGTCTCCACACCTATCAAGCAATTTCTTAACACATTAAAGTCAGCGGGGAGGATTGTTTTATGTATAAATGACAAACCGGTGTCAAAATATATTAAAAGCAACCAGTTCCTTTCTATTATTTTTTTGTGTGAAAAAGACAAATTAGTGTGAAAATATCTATTTTAGTACGAGGTTTTCATGACACACTGCTGTGAATTTTTTTTAAAAAAAAAACAAACAAACGTGTGTATACCCTTACTCAAAGACTTGAGAGTTCTTACTTTGATAAGTGGGACAGTGGTCTCCTTGATGGGATTTGATAGATCTAGCATCTTTATTTTAAACCAAAAAAAAAAAAGGAATTCTAAAGAATTTTTTCAATTTTAAACAAATTATAAAATATTTAAATTAATATTTTTAATTTAATTCTAATTTACATCAAACATAATATGATATAATTTTAATCTAATTTCAAATCTTATCAAACATAGGACAGTAATTTTTTAATTCAATCCAATCTATTTTATTTCAATCTAATCCAATTTTCAATCTTACGTGCTAAATATAACGTAAACATGTGTCCACGGCTTCTATTTTTCTTTTTCCTTTTTCTTCTCTTTTTAGTTTTCATTTTTATTTTTGAACTATTCTTTTTTTTAGTTTTCAAACAATGAATGATAAGAATTTAGTTTATTATAAAATATTCAAAATACCTTTTCTTTTCTTTTTTTTTTTTTGTTTTTTGTAGTTTCAAAATATCCCGTTGTTTGCAAATTAGAAAATAACATAGTAAATAAAGTGTAGACTGTAAATTATTTGTTAGTAATTAGTAATATCACTTAAAATGAAATTACATAACAAAATTTCTTGAATATTATAATTTTGTTGAATGATATTATTAAATTTATCCTCGATTTTTTTCTTTTTTATAAATTAGACATTAATTAAGTCAAAGGTCTACCCGCTACTTAATGAGATCAGCTCTAATAAATACATTCTAAAAAATAATTTTCATTACAGGAGATATGTATACTCTCACTTGATGACTTTATAAATAAACATGAAAAAATTGTCCACCTACAAAGTGGCACTTGAAATCAACTCACATGATATAAATATGTATATATAAGAAACAATTTCACTTGACACGTGTCATTCAAATAAAGTGTTCATAAATAGAATTGCTAATTGGAAATACCTGCAGCAACAGATAACCATTGTATCGGAGAGTGGACACATATGATCGTCTACAAAAACCATTCTATAGCCTGTTTACCAAAACCTCTGTTTCACTCTCCATACATAAATAACTACTCTTTCATTGTTATATAAATCCATCATAAACAATTATCTTTCTCATTATTACAACTTATAATGATTTTATGGGGTGTGGTTACTTCTAAGGTTAAATACTTATCCTTCATTGTTTGAAACCGAAAAAAGGGTATTTTGAATATTTTATTATAAACAAATTATATAGTTAAGAAATTCATGTGCCATAAACAATCTTACAACAAATATATACATGACAAAAATATCATTAAACCTTAAAAGAATATAATTGTTGAAAAAAATCATATTCTATTTAGTTGTATCATTTTGTAAATAATATTTTCTATATATCCTTGAATTGGATAAAACTCCTCCTACATATAAAATACAAAGTAAAAACCTCTGTTTTTACCTGTTTCTTTCTCTCAAAGCAGAGTGTGCATCATATATATATATATATATATATATATGTATATGTACACTTTGTTTTTTTCCACATAAATCTACTTTACCAACTGGATTTGCTTTGATATATTATTAAATGCCTCCCGCGATAGTCAATGAGGTAGCTGTAGAATTACTTTATAGGATATCCCCATAGGCACATTTTTATAAGGAATTTAAAGTCTCATGGGGCAGTATTTATTTTGCATGTTTGATTTGTCCGCATGGATTAATGAGGCCCGTGTTAGGGCTATGTCGCAGGTTTTATGTAATTCCTTGTATACCTATGTTACCTGTAGAGAAAACGTAACTAAATCAATCATGGTCGGATCCGATGAAAAAAGTAGAATGGAAAATAGATTTTTGATTAAAAAAATAGGCATGGATGGGGACAGCAAGAGCCGAGTTTTTTTTTAATTGCCGAGACTAGTCTAAAAGGTAATTGAAATTAAGTTAAAAGATACAACGATGATATAGTTTGGATAAACAATTTTTATACAATTGAAAGTTAATTACATATGGGTAAAAGGTAACTCATATGTTTAAAAAAAAAAAAAAACTCATCTTTTAATTAACGGAAGTGAGGTGTGCCTGGGACTAGCAAGTCATGGGAGGGGGTTGCAGCGTTTTAACTCCACTGACCCCCTTTTGCGCAGCAAGAGCTGAGTTAGGTGGCCTTGAAAAAAGTCATCATGAACTTAATTTCAAACCCCTAAACATTCTAAAAAAGCCTCTAAAAAGAGAAAATATAGAATCTAACTAGGCTGTCACGTGGTGGGTGGTGTACCACATAGAAGTGCCAGTTGAAAAATCAAACTCTTCAGCAAAAGGCTTGCTCAGTGATTCAGGGGAATCTGTACACAAGTTGCAATGAAGATACAGCACTGACCACAAGTAGAAGTAATTTGCTGGTAAAATTATCAATAATTTAGGTGATCAGTTTGATAATTAAAATTTTTATTAATGCGAAGGCATTATTGTCTTTCTGAAAAGAGTAAGTGCATTAAAATTGTCAACCAAAAATTATTCTTTTAAGCAATAATATCCTAACCAAATCACAAGTGTCGGGCCCAGCAAAAATAGCTGAATAAAGCTTTTTCTTCCCTTCTACGACTACAAAAAAAATCTCTTTTTCATTCGTTATCAAATATGTGAAATAATTATTCTTTCAAGACATTTTAATATATCTTAATATTTTCGGGCTTGATATAAATCAAACAAATGGAATTTCAACCAAATACAAAAGATTTTCTAATTGGATCAATGAGTAATGACTTTCGTGTGAGTATTTTTCGACTAAACACTCCAACAAATCGTAGGACCATTTTGGTCAATAATGGATTAATGAATAATGACTTTTCGAGTGAGCATTTGGTCGCACAACAGTGAAAAGATCAAAGACCATTTGAATAGGGGTAGGGGCCACTGGCTGGACGGTGGTACTAGTACTATATTGGCAAAACGTTAGTGACAATTTGATTCCTGTACAAGATCATTTGGTGATGGGTTGGGACCCACAAAGGAAGATAATTTTGATTTTTATGTAATTTTTTCAATTTGAAATGAATATTAATGGAGGGTTATTTATTGCATGAAAGGAACCTTCAACAAACAGTGTGCATAAATATTGAAGAGCGATAAAGAAGAAGCAAGAAAAGCCTCCACTTCTTAGCTGGTTGTCATGACCTTTGAAAATGAAAAATTACTATTCCGATGGACATTTTGTTCTTAAACAATAAATGAAACAAAACAAACTTCATTATTAGGTCCTTAAAGAAGACATAATTGAATTGAACAAACTGGCTTTAATTTGAATTGTAATTTTGAAATACCAAAAATCAAGAAAAGTTGATAAGTTTTCCTCCACCTCTAAGTTACTCTTCCATTTATATATGAATTATTTTCTCTCGTATAAAAATTATTTTGCAGATAATATTATTAGTATTCTATTCCGTTTAATCTTTATTATCTTTTAAATCAGTCTAAAATATTAAAAAAAAAATCATTTGAATAGCAGTAGGGACCACAAATTGTCAATCCATCTCTCGTTATGTTTAAAACATGCGAAGTGTAAGTCCATACCGTACGTATAGCAAATGTTTGGTGGGCTACTTGTATAGGAGTTAGGTAGGAAAAACGTGAGGAAGTTTCAATCTGCCTGTGTTTATTAAACATGGGATTCTCAATAGTCTTATTATAGTGGCAGAGCCAACAAGCATTCCCTTTTAGGGCAAATATTCGCATTGTGTTACGTACCCCACAGTCGCCACAAGCACTCCCTTTTAGGGAAAATTTTCGCTTTGTTTTATGTACCCCACAGTCGCTAGCGGAACCGCCAACTCCTTCCGTCTGAAGTTATAGAAGCTTTCCTGCATCAGTGAGGGACTCAGATATTTATTTTAAGAAATATTTTATAATTAAATTAAATTAAAATAAAATTAAAATTAATCATAGTTTATATCAATTTTTTTTTATTTGTAAATTTTATCATATAAAATAATTTATATAGAAAAAAAATAATTTACGATATATTTTTATCATCCTTTTTCATAGTTCCAATTTATATACGATGTATATTTTGAAAAAAAAAATTATGTATTACGTGGGTAATTAAAGCATATACAGTGCATATTTTTTTAAAAAGAAAAAAAGATGAAAAAATTACGAGTTATAATAGTTTTTAAAAAAAAAAAATTATCTATTATGGTGAAGAATTGAACCATGATGGTATATAAAAAGGAAGATCAAACCTTATGGCACCAACATTTTTTTATATTTGTTATCTAATTTACTTTAAAAATTATATATAAATAAAAAAAGGGAAATTAAACAAAAAAGAAAAAGAGGGAAAAAAGGTTTTGTTGTCTGGAGTGTCAAACACAATAACAAATACCAAAGAAGGTGAGCCTCTAACCCTCTACACCATCTTGCGCGCGCGCGGCCAGGCTACCAGGTACATAGAGTGTGTTTACTTTAAATATTATATATAAGATAACATGATGTTTCCTTTAAAAACTGATTGCGGAAAATATGTATGTTATAGTGGGGAATTGAACCCGGTACACAGAGGTTAGAAAAACACGTCTCAAGCCAGCAGCGCTGTCTAGGGGTTATTGTCTTTGGCTATTTCAAATTATATATATAATATATATTTAAATATTTAACAACTCATTTTATTAACTTAATCAATTTTTCAAAAATTGCAGGGGTTGCACGTGCCCCCTCTGACCCTAAGGTAGGTCCATCCCTGCATGCACCTGATCAAAATTCGCCCCACTCCATTTTGATTGTAGTCGTTTCATTGTTGTGCCCTCCATCCTTTCCAACCTCCCTCAGCTTCACACGCTGTCAGTTGGCCCTTTTTCGTTTTTTCAGCCACTTGCCGACCGTTGTCAGTTGACCGTTTTTCGTTTTTCATCCACTTGCCAACCGTACCTCCTCAACAGGTCCCTCTCTTTCTCATTAATTTCTCCATTTTCGCTTTATATATAAATTTTTATATATCTATCTATCTAAACACCGTCTTCTTGTTTTGCAAATACAGTTTGGTTGGTGTGGGTTTTGTAAACAATTAATTCAATCTCTACGGGTTTCTTGCCTCTGATATGGGTTTTTTACACAGTTGATTCAATCTCAACATATGGGTTTATTTCCTTTTTGAAACAGCTCTTCCCAAAAGAAAATGGATAAAAGAAACAGTCGTACACTCACACTATTCGTGATAGCTAATGTCGGATCAGAAATTTACGTAAGGGAGATTTTTATATAGTAATTATAATATCAAAATATTAAGTTGTATGAATTTTTTTAAAATATTTACTTTAATTGTTAATAAAATGTTATATAAAATAAAATAGTTAAAATACATCATTATTAAGAGATATATAATTTTATTTCTTACACATTATAAACAAAATTTTTTAAAATAATATTCTTAATACAAATATAAAAACAAAAATATATCAATTATAAGTTAATTGTGCACTACCTATCTCTCTTTTTATTAGAGAAAAAAGTTCACATTAAATATTATTAAAAAAATAAAAATAAAATTTAATTTAGAAATATGTTTCTTTTATAATGAGAGTTGCTAACTAAATTGTAAATAAATGTATATAATCAAATTATATATTTTTATTATTAAAGTTAGTAATCAAACTACATTTGAAGTCTTTTACCTAATAAATGTATGTGATTTATAACAAAGTAAAGTAAAATAAAAATAAAAAATAAAAACAAATCATAATTCATGTGAGGTTTTTTATTTATGAATTTTATCATATGAGATAGTTTATGTAAAAGAAAAATCATTCAGACCAATAATCGTGAATAAATCAAGATCTATAAAGATTAAACGATATTATGTGTTTTATTCTCTAGTTCGTGTAAACATGATATAATATACGATAAAAAATAATTTAAAATAAGTATAATAATTTGTGAAGTTAAAATGTTTTAAATTTGAAAATCAGTTTTAAATAATAATAAAAAGATAGATGTTTTGATAAAAGAAACAGATTGAAACGTAATGGAAAAAAATTGAGAAAAAAATAATATGTTTTGATAGAAAAAATGATTGAATCATGGTGGATAGAAGGAAAAAAAAAAAAAATCCGTGCCATAAAAAAAATACCATACACAGATTTATGAGACAACACAACAATTTAAATGAATAATAGAGAAAAAAATTTCAAAAAAATATTATGAGAAAAAGAGAATCGAACTAGCGATCATAGTAGAAAGGTAGACATATGAAACCAACAAAGCTTTCCTCTCTTTGTGTTTCTATTTGACAATTTTTTAAAATAATATATTACAACTAACAATAAAGGGAGAAAAACGCAAAATCTTCTGGTTGGTGGTCAGGATCGAAGCGTGGTGGCAACGAGAAAGAAACGTGCTCCTCAACCGTCAACGCTTTTCCCGGCTGGTGTGATACTACGCCATTACATTTATATATATAGATAGTAATGACTAATGTAGTTTACCTGATTAGCTTTTTAAAGATCGCAGGGCGTACGCGTGTCCCCCTGATCTAATGGTGAGTCCGTCTCTGGTGACAGCAGTCCCTGTATCACTCGTTGCCACCGTCACATTCCGAGCCGAATTGAATCAACATAACACCGCCACACACAGAGTAGGCTCTTCGATAATGGCAACATACCACCCAACTGCATATCAGCTTTATATGGTGTGCAGCGGCACAGCCTTCCTCGCTGCTTACAGCGTCGTTTTATTGGGGACAGTTGGCCTGCCGCTGCTTCGGGAGAGGGATTTGTTACAGGTGATGAAGGGGCTTCTGTTGGTTGCCTTGATTGCACTTGTTTTGGCTTTCCTCATACCTTTTGCCATTGGCATCATCTAATTTCAACACTTTTTCTCGTTCCATTCAATAAAACAATCTTTTTTTTTGTCTCTCAAGTTTGGTGGTCTTTTGATTGCTGGGGTTGATGGTGCAGTAGGTTTAAGTTTTTCGGAAGCTGCAGCTTGCTGTAATTAGATTACTGTATCTGGTGTCATTAGCTTCTGGGTGTATAGCTGCTTGCTCTACATACGACATGCATAGCTGTAGTCTGTACGTACTGATTTCAGAAGCAATATAACCGTTATTCCTCATAAAAAGACACAAAGTTCTTTCAAATCATTTCTAGAACCTAATTATGTGTCATTACAAAATGAGTTAAAAATAGTCGAATTGGCATTTTATTTATAATACCCCCCCCCAAAAAAAAAAAAAAAGATAAAGATAAACCGATGAAAACAATGGGCCTAAATCGCAAGCCCTTACCCAGCCCATTCAGGTCCAAAACTGACAAAATTTCGACCCAGATCAAAAACCCATTGTACTCTCCCTTCAAAGGGTTTAACAAAAACTAGAATGTAAAAACGAGCTCGTGGGAAAGAACCATGGCCACTACTTTAACAAGAAACGCGAACCGTCTTCGACGCGTCTATCGCCGCTGTTCCTGTGTGTAAAAAATATTATTGTTCGAGTATGAGCATGTTACAGCTGGTTCTTCTAGTAAGTCATTTAACGACAATATATGCTTTCTAACAAGTATTTGCGAATTGTTCTTCTAGAAAGACTTGAGAGTGATTTTCTTCATTCAAAATGCTGTTAATTATTTCTATTGAAAGCATTTCAACTTCATTTTAAATTCAAAAAATAAGTATACGTAAAGGGTCGTTTAGTTGACTACAAGAAAATGTACACATAAACAGGCTTTATAATTGCTGTAGGTATATTTGGGACTATATAAATGAGTTGGTAAAATCTAAGAAATTGATCCAATAAATTGATCCAGTAGACGAAGGCCTAGTTCGCCAACAAACGAACTTGCAGTTTGCTAATACAGTTCTCAGGTCGCTAGTCCGTCATGGTCCAGTTCGCTTTATGCTTAGCTCGAGGTCGTCCAAGGCAAACTCCAGCTCGCAGATCAAAACCCTAGTTAAAGGAATTTTTCAAAATGGCAACGACCCCAATTAAGGAGGAGTCAACAACTCAAATTCAAAATAAATTTAAATTCTTATGTCGGTAGAATCAATTTTTGATATGATAGAATCTATTCCTGATATGATGGAAATTGACTTTGAAAGTGTAATTAATGTGAAATTCTTTTTTATTTCAATTGTATTCAAATTGTAACACCTCACACTATAAATAGGAGCTGAAATTTTATCGTAAACATACAATCATTAATAATATACTGTGACTCTGCCAAAATAACCAAATAACACAGTCGTTAACGTAGACATTGTTCTAGTCGAATCACGTAAAAACACCTTTGCAATCCGTTCTTTCTCCTCTTTCTTTTTTGTTGTTTGCTTTTATTTTACTTAAATTGCAAGTATTGGGTCAAGAACTTGGGCCGATCAATTTCATACGTCGATAATAACTATTTTACACATACATAACTAGCTATTTTCAAAAACAGTGCTATTAGTACTATTCTTTGACATCTAATTTGGGGCTAGTGAGTTTAAAATTTTTAAGTCTAATTAGAGTTGATAGGATTATATAAAAACTAATAAATATATTTAATAAAAAGAGATAATTTTAACTTTCTCCTATAATTTGGCATAATAGCAAAAAAAAACCCCTGATTTATGAAAATCGCTAAAGACCCCTTCTAGTTTATAACAATAGTAAAAAAAAAAAAAAACCCCTTCTTTTTTATAAAAATAGCCAAAAAAGCCCCTTACTGTCAACTTAGATGTTAAAAGTCAATGTTTGACTATTAACCAGAAAGGACATGTAACATCCTCCACCCGATTCCTATTCGGATGGAGACCCGAGTCGGAGGATGCTACCTTAATCGGTTTATTCGCTATTATTTTACATATATGCACTATAAATTTTTTTTTTTTTTTCCGGCAGAATTTCCGCTGTTTTTCTGAAAAACCCAAAATTATAAAAACCTGCAATTTCAAACACAAACACTTCTAAAATACATTCGTTTTCTCAACTTCCATTTCGGATCCTCCGTCCCGACTCCAAAATCACTTCACCACACAAACATTTATAACCATAATATTTAATAACAATCATATTCATCAAAATAAAAACAAATCAAATGATAAATAAGAATTTTCTTTACAAAATTACTTTACAAACCAAAAACCTTTTTCTACCATTAATATACATTCTCATGTATAAAATCTTGTAAATTCATATAAATGTATATGCATTTCCATGTACTTAAACACCACTGTACGATACTAAAAGTAAAAGGATGGAGGGATGTGACTTGCAGAAAGCGTGGCAATCATCTTCTCGTCTATCCTTATTTACAGCGTCCAAATTTAACCTACGCGTGAAAAATCCAACGCGCTAAGTATTTCTACTTAGTGGATGTACACTAAATTTAAATTTCATCAATTTCAAAGATACATGATTTTAAAACAAGATTTCACAGTTATCAAATATTCATAATAATTCATAAGGATATCAATTTACTAGTAAATGCATACATATAAAATGTCTCAAAATCATTTTCCAAATATAACTTTACAAAACCAGATTTCACCATTTTCACATATTGGTAAGGAAATGAAATAAAACCTAAATTCCATTTCAAATCTCAAGCTTTTATCATTTCATCATAATTATGTTATCGTAACACAAAATTTCATAATTTTCAAGCTCTTATCAAAATTCATAAATAACTCTATTTATTAATAATTGCATGTATAAAACACATGAAACTTGTTTTCAAGCATATTAAGAATCAAACTTTCCAAATGCTCAAACTTTTATTAACATTCACTATTACGTCAATTTATCAAAAATTGCACATATAAAACAAACATTTTAAATTCCTCATTTCATAGATACCATATGATAACATCACCCTTTTATGTTTTTCTCAAACTACTAAAATAATACATAAGGAATTTACCCTATTAATAAAAACACATATAAATCACATAAAAGACTTTTCCAAACATTTCAACACGATACCTTCGAACTCGTATGTTAAATCACAACGAAAGCTCATTATTAGCAAATACATATATATAAACACATAAAAATCATTTTCGAATATAGTTACACGATTTTCATTTAATATGTTTCGTAGTGCCCTTCGTAAACTCTGACACGATACCATGGACTGGAAACGGGTTTCACGTATCCCCCGGCATCGGACACTCGGTGACTACCCGCCGGGGCACGTTTCACATATCACATAAATTCTGGGACCGGACACTCGGTGTCTCGCAAGGTCCATGAATTTCGTATCACATATATAAGCAAATCGGTGCAGTACTGCTATAATCACCCTATTGGCATGCCAACTACCAATCCCTACCTACCAATGTTCAGGTTTACTCGGGCCCTTATAATTTCATTTATTATCACAAATTTCATATTTTCACAACTTTCATTTCTTAACAAAAATTCTCATTCAGAAAACTCAGAACACTTTTTCAATCAATATATATATATATATTTCTCATTTATTCAAAGCATCATAACACATCATTTCTCATTCAAAAGTGACTTATCAATCTCATCAAAATCGTTGTGCCCTTCTTCCGATATACATTCGGTCAAGGCACTAACGTGTTCGTTTCTTTCCGTTTCTTTTTCGTTTTCATTCGAAAATTATTAAAAATCAAAATCCAATATCATTTAATAAAAAAAACAGTCAAAATAATTTCACCAATCCTTCAAATTCCACATTCGGTCAATACTTTTTCTTTCACAAATTTTTCATCATTCGATGCCACAAAATTCATCATCATATCACTTACACATAAGTTGCCACAAAATCATTTGTACTAAATTTCACACATAGTCACGAAATTTATTTAATTAAAAATTGAACCAAAACACATACTTTTTCCCAAACTTTTCAAAATTTAATTATCAAATATTATACAAAATCATTCATAACATAAATCACATATTTTCATCAAATTTATTTAATTAAAACATTATAATCTCATATACTAAATTAAATCAAAATCTCTACTAATAAAATAAGTTTTCAAGATAAGTGTACACCAACCTTTTGGACGCTTTCTATAACTTATCTACCCACAGAACTCCCTTGATTTTCTTATCATCCTAGATCCACCTTAAAATCATACAATAATTAATTTATAACTCATGAAAAAAAAAATAAATTAATACTCTTAAATCTAAATTCTATTAAAATAAACTTACATAGTTGAATAAATTGAGCACCCAAAATTTTCTTCTTTCTTCTTTCTTTTCTTCTTCCCGACTTCTCCTTCTCTCAATTTTTTTCTTTTTCTTTTCTGCTTCTGCTGGCCGAATGGCCTCTGTTTTGTTTTGTGAGGAGCCGTATATATATATATATATATATATATATATATATACACACACGGCACCGCCTCATGCACAGTCACTTCTCTGATTTTATTTTTATTTCTTTTATTATTTCTTTTTTTTTTCTATCTCAACCGGCGCCACAATATATATATATATATTTTTTCCTTTTCTTTCTCAATATCACCCAATCGCCCACCACCACCTATATATATATTTAATTGATTATGGCCCACCATCTACTCTCTTTACTTATATGAGTGACACTTGTCACTTTTCTTTTAAGAAAATATGGCAACTTATCTTGATTTGCACGGTCAAAAATTCTCTCTGCACTTTATCTTGTCATTTTACACTTTACACCCTATGAACTTTTTCCTTTTAATCCAACTTTCTTAATTTCTTTTAAAAACATCCTCCAATAGGATATTTATCTACAAACTTTTATACTTTTAAAATTAAAATCAGACTCAATTAATAACAATAAATTGAATCTTAGTTAATCGCTTAGGTCCAATTAGATCGGAGAGTTACAGAAATGTCATTGTACATATATTTTATAATTAAATATAATCAGGTCATTTTTAACACCTCATTCCTATTATTATTATTATTATTATTATTATTATTATTATTATTATTATTTCACTTAAAAGTCACAATTTAAATCTTAAAATTTACCACACTATCTTTTTAATTTATACTCAATTCATAATTCCCTTATACCACATGTTTATCATTTCTTATCTCTTTTGATTTGACTTTTCTAGGATACTCAGATTCAGCTTTTCTGGAAGTTTCTTGAAATCCTTTCAAAATTCACCGGGACCTATATTCGGAATGCCTACATACTCCTGGTAACCTCAGTTACTCTTAAAAGTCAATCCATGCTCTTTTCGAGCTCTCCGTAAATTCACTAAATCGTATCCAGCGATTTCTGAATTGATTCTATTTCCATCCGAATCACCTTCGAAAGGGTCATTAGAGTTTCTAAAATACTTCTTGAGCATTTTTATACTCAATTTGACACTTCTCTAAATTTTTGAATTTTATCGAAAATCTTTCCGAATTTCCGATCGGATCTGCAAACCGCTCTGTTTTGCCTCAAACGAACTCATTTTTAATCCGTTTAAATTTCCTTAGACTCCATTACTTATTCCGGAGCTTTTCAACTTCGAGGTCTGCTTTCTGACAAATTCACTATTCACACGGATACTATTTCGTCCGAAAATACTGTTAATCCAAAAATCACTATTCATCCTAAAAATGCTATTCATCCTGATATATTTTCATTTCTCTTAAATAGAGAAAATTCAGGATGTTACAGGACAAAACCGTCAAAATAAGATAAATGTATAATAAAATTAATTAATTAATTAAATTAGAACAAATTTTTATTTTTTTAAAAAATGTCATCTCTACCGTCCATCACAATGATGGACGGTGGAGATGAAAAAAAAAAAATTAAAATGAAAAAAAAAAATTGAATGACATTATAAAAAATTAAAACATATATATATATTTTTAAAAAGTCATGGAAATGAAAAAAAATTATTTGAAAAATATCGATTTAACTCCACCGTCCATTGACTTCCCCTTCCATTTTCTTCTCCTCATCTTTTTCTTCTTCCATCTTCTCATCATCATCTTTTTCTTCCATCTTCTCATCATCATCTTCTTTCACCATCTTCTTCTTCTTCTTTCATCATCTTCTTCAACCATCATAGGAGGCAATAGCGCAGTGGCGACACGAGCTCCAATGCGGCTACAACTGATTTATCACCTTCGTTGGAAAGTTGGAAGCCATAAGTCTACAACAAAAGAGATTTAATGGTCTCCATTGCATTGAGACCAGAATTGGTCTCCATGCTATAAAGACCAGATCTGGTCTCTATTGCATGGAGACCAATTCTGGTCTCCATCGTATAGAGACCAATTCTGGTCTCCACGCGATGGAGACCATTTGGTCTCATTCGCCGAAGACCAATGACATCCACTATTTATTTCTTTTCTTTTTTTTTTTTTTTCCGAATAAAGGTCGTGGAAACTAGATCTGGTCTCCATCGCATGGAGACCAATTATGCTCTTCACGCGATGGAGACCGTTTGGTATCCATCGTCGGAGACCCTTGGTCTCCGACAAAGGAGGTCCACCATTTATTTATTTTTCAAATTTTTTTGAATGGTTTATGTGTTTATGTTTGTTTTTTAACTTAATTTGATTTATGTGTTGATGAAGGTTTATATGATGATTTATGTGTTGATGAAGGTTTATGTGGTAATGATGGTGGTGATTATGTGTTAGTGATGATGTTCACGGTGATTAAATGTTTGTGTTTTTATGTTTCTGTATTTCTATGTTTGATGTTTCAATTGGAGACTGATTTGAATTTTTGTGTATGATGTTTCTGTTGGACATTAGTTTGAAGTAAATCCAAAAAAATTTGGGTTTCCAAGATTTCTGGAAATTGGTTTTTTAATGTTTTAGGTCACTGGATTTTTTTTGTCATTTTAAGTATTTTTTAAAATAAATTGTTAATATTTTTTTTTATTTTTATTTCATTTATTAATTATTTGGTAAATTTTTTTAACAATTTTTTCCATAAACATGAGAGGCAATATCGTCTTTTTATACACTATCATTGTCAGGACATACTTTTTAGCAACATATTTAACAAAGGGGAAAAATGGGATTATGTCAAATGATAGGGGAGTTCTTAGCGGTTCAATCAAATAACATGGGGTCCTTAGTATTATCCCTAAATAAAAATAATATAATGTTACTTTAATATATTTCAATCATTATCAATCATATTATCTCTTACTAATTGGTTTCTTAAAACACGTTAACTTATTTATTCAAATAAATTAACTTATTTACTAAAATAAATAACCCGTTAACTTTGTCTATAATATTCTTTAAGTATGAATATTTTTAATTGCTATATTAAATGTGGAATTATTATATTTGAAATTTAACCTACCTGTTTCTTGTTTAAGATATTTTTCTACAATATTCAAGATTCTTTGGAAATTCTTTTTGCAAGTTGAATATAGCATTCATTCACATGTATAATATAGAGACAAACTCAAGTAACATTCTAGCATTATTAAACAAGTAGTTGGGACTTGGGGTTAGTTTTACGTGGATAATATATAAAATACATATTAAAAGATGTATAACAAAAGTACAATCTTAATCCCCCACAAAGGATTGTAATCTTTTTCTCTAATGGATGATGAGCATAATCTTTTGGGAGACTATGAAGATTCTTTTCATAAATGTAAAGAAAATAACATGATCAAATTTTACAGATCAGACTTATTATTTGATTATTAATTAAGATTCTTAATCTTAATATAAAGACAACCTTGATTATTTGATGAGTATAGGCATATAATCCCAAAGAGAAAATGTCTCAAGCACCACATGATTAGAGATTTTTTTTTAACATATATATATATATATATATATATTGTTGTTTTGATAAAATGGATGTTCCTTGTCATGGACGTTAACATAATTCAATTGCATGACATGCCAGTCCCTTTTTTTCTAAATAAGATCTTAGAATTGAAGCAAAGAATATGTAGTGGCAACCAAACCTTGCTTATTTTAATTATGGTTTATCATTATAAATTGAAAGATGTTGTCAATAACGGATAACAGTGTATGTAATGACAGTAGCATCTGCATAGACTGGAACAACAAGGTGAAAGGGATGATAATTAAATAGGTCTTACTGACCGTTTATGATTGTTTGATTAGAGGCCTAAATTTGCTGGCTGCTGAGCATTGACTCAGTCTCAGTCACAGGTTTGAGTCATCTGAGATCTCCAGATGTTTGTTTGGTCTGCCATCAGACCCTCATGCATTGAAACTTGCTTTCTGTTTTAAAGAACCGGGGTAATGCAATACGTAGCTTTGAAATGATTGAGATTGTGACTTTGTTAAGTTCTAGAGTTATACGTAGACTTATTAATGCTTTCTCATAGCTGTTGCCTTGTCTTCATCTGGGGGAAACTTGAAGTCTATTTGCTGAAAATCAACAACAACTATTAGAGAGATCAATAGAAGCTGTTAGTATTTACATCAGGTAACCATGGTTAGTATTATCAAAATGATGTCTTCCCTTTCAGTTGCATGTGCTTGACAAAAGTTTAGTTTTCATATTGACAGATTACAAATTCATGACAAGATCTGATACTGATTTCAAGGAAGACGATGTTTGACTGCATTGTTGATAAACTAGTATTTGATGTTTTGAGGGCTAAAATTCTAGTCGTGGAGGTTCTTCATACGGCTTGATACTGAAGTTTGGCTCCTACTTGAAAATAGATGATTTTAATTTGGATCTTTTATATGGATGTTTCTAGTTGGCTACACTGCAATAGTTCACATAGACACAATGAGTGATTTAATTTACAAATCCAATTTTCTAATTTTCATAGTCAATCAGTGAGTTCAACTTCAACAAGTAGTGATGCCCTTTGAGTTATATTTGGCCACAGTTTACTTGTACAGACCTTTTGTTTTGTGCTCAAATTGCAAGCTCATTTTGCTGTGTACATAGTGTAGTTTAATTCTAACTCACTTATGAAGTCTATTTGTGAAACGATTGACGTCTGCAATAGTTGAATGATTCCAGGGATCTTTTTTTTTTTTTTAATTATATTTATTTAATATTTGTCGACGTTGGAATTCAGTCGACGAGAAATCAATGCCCAATACCTGCAATCAATGTGAGAAAGCACAAAAATCTAGGAAAGACAAAGACAGAAAACAGATGATCAAACGAAGAAGACCAAATTTTACGTGGTTCGGCAATAAAAAGGCCTACGTCCACGACTGTCCAACTCTTAATCTCTGCAGAGTGACAGTATATTATTGAATATTGTCTCATGTTGTTACAACGGTTTCAATCCCTATTTATAGGGAAAGAAGAGTTACAATTCTGGCTGTAGCAAATCAGGAAGAGAATCCTGAATTAATTACATTCCCTAAACCATTGGGAAAAATAAGGAAAAGAACTATAAATTAATCATGCTTCCTAATATATTTAGGTGATATCAGGAAATTGCTATAATTATCTTGAAGTAATGATGACTTGAATTTGAATTTGAATTAATCTCCATATCTGATGAGGAAATCATGGTTTGATTGGGCAACTACCATATTCGGAGAGAGAGAATCACTATTGAACTTGGTAACTGCCTGTTCTGGAAGATATGATACTTATCACGTATCTGAGCAAGCTGGCGTGTCATAGTGGTCCTCATCTCGAGCTCGCTGAGAAACGAGCTGCGACTTGCCTGTATTTATGAGTCTGTTGATGCCAGCTGGAAGTCTTGATGGTCTTTGAGTCAATACTAGGCCTCGTCTGATGGGCTTTGACTATGTTGACCTCATTGGGCCTTCTCATTGGGTTTTAAATGGGCATAAATTGGACTTTTACCAGCCCAATTATTGAGTCCGAAAAATACTCATAACATTAGCCCCCCAGCTCTCAGTTCGCTTGGGCGAGCTGGGAGCTTGCTTTTGCTGGTAAAAGTTGGCTTCCTTGGCACGTTTATTTTTGTAACCGCCTCTGGGCACTTTTCGAATTCCACCTTTTCAGCTGCGACACGTGGCGATCATGCAGGTGGTAACTGAAACGACGTCTGCACGTCCTTTACTCACACATTTAATGCGCACGTCCTTCAACTGACGGCTGCATGATTTCCAAAGCCACGTTTCACGCTGCACCGTCAGATCTATGACGATTACATTTCCCAAAGATCTGACGGTTGGGACTCATGCTTGCTTGCCTATATAAACCGATGGACCCTTTTCATTTTCTCCTTTCATCTGTCATTTTCACTCGAAGCAAACAAGTGTTCAAGCTTTCCATCATCCAGGACCCACTGCTTTTTACGAGATTCTCAGCCTCCTTCGTCGTTCTTCTACTTATCAACGATTCAAGGTGAGACTTCTTCTTCTTCAAACTTTCTATTCTGGACTCATCATGCTCCATTCACCATTGTTGCTCCTGCAATGATACATATATTTTTTATATTTTATTTTTTATTTATTTTTTAGATGTCTTCAAGTGGGATTCGCAAGGGGATGATCCCAAGCAATGAAGCTCGTGAGCGCGATAAAGCCCGAGTTCATGCCATTCAGGGCAGAGAAGCCCGTGCAGCATTCGCCCGTCATCCCTCATCATTGAAGCGTCCTGAGGTGGAAGGACTTGTCAAGCAATTCCACATCCCTTTCGGTTGCCGCATTCTACTTCCTGATTCGGACAATCATGCTTGTTATCCACCCAGGGGATATATCGCTGTCAGCACCCAGCATCTCGAGCAGGGGTTGCGGTTCCCCGTTCCACCGTACTTAATCGAATTTCTCAACAAAGTCAAGCTCGCACCATTTCAACTGACTCCGAATTCTTACACACAGTTGATTTCGCTGGCCATAGCTTTCTACAGGATCGGCCTTCATGCCCCTACACCAAGAATTATCCAGGAGTTCTACTCCTTCAAGGCTCTGAGCGCGGGAGAAGGAGAGAAACCAGATGGGATTTACTATCTGACAGCTCGTCAGTCACAATACAAAGACCTTTTGCCCAAGGGAGAAGCGAAAGGTAAATCCAACGTCGGGCCATACAAGACGAGCTGGTTTTACATCTCGTGCCCATCTCTTGCAGACCTCCGAAACTTCAGTTTCGTTATGAAACCAGGTATTCATAAGAAAACTCCCACGAGCTGATTTTGTTTTGCATCTTCATCACTTATCATTCTTTAATCATTTACTGTGCAGAGCTGAAAATGGACGAGTTTTCTCTCAGCAGCGGGGAGGAACGAGCTCTTAACAAGCTCGCGAAATCGAACGACGCGGGCATCAGCAGCAGATTTGATGATGTTATCCTTAGGGCTTACAAGCTTGCCCCTTCTACGGAATCACATTTTCTGCGAGCTGGGGAGGACATAGGCAAGATGAGTGACAGGCCTAGGCTTCCTTCTGTTTTTGAAGTTTCTGTTCTAGATGCGTCTACTTCCCGACCTCCACCAACGGTCTCTTCATCATCAGAGGATGTCATTCGCTCGGATAACATTCGCTCGTCTTCTCCACCTCGGAAGACTTCATCTCGAAGCGCTCCTGCTCGCACCTCGTCTAAAGCGAGATCTTCTTCAGCTCGCACACCAAAGAAGGCGAAGCCGTCTTCAACTCGCACTCCTTCAAAGGGTGCGTCTAAAAAAGGTTCTTCTACAGATCCTGCTCCAGCTCGGACAGGATCAGACTCAACTCCTGCAGCTCCTGCTGCACAGGCTGACCCATCATCTTCTCCACGTCATGCATCTACTCCAGGGGCTTCACTGTCATCCCCAGCTCGCGCTCCAGCTCCTGCTCCTTCTTCCACGAAACTCCCGGCAAATAGGAGGAAACTTGTGCTCATGAAATCTCCTCCTGCACGCCCTGCTGAGTTTCAAGCTTCCTCAGCTCCTTCGGCAAAAAGACCTGCTGAAGACTTGGCCACTCCAGTGGCACCCTCCAAACGCTCCAAACCATCTGGCCAGGACCAGGCTCCTTCAGTTGCTGCATCTACCAAAGGGCCTGCAGTCACTGAAGCCACTGCCCCTTCAACCGATGTTCCCAGCGAAGTGCATGCTGCTGCTGGAGCCACTACTCCCTCGACTGATGTTCCCAGCGAGGTGCCTCTCCCAGATGTTTTTGCAAATCTTCAGCGACCTACGCCTTCCAGCTCGCAGCCTGGAAAAGGTGATGCTCCTTCAGATGTTGCCCCCGAGGCAGCCCGAACTGCCCGCAGCACATATGCGACTAGGCGTACTGTTGTGTCGCGTCGTGGCGCTTCTCATGATGATGCGCGCGATATCCCAGAGCGTGAGAGAACTCCTTCACCCACCAGATCAGATGTCGAGCTGGGTCCTGGAGGAAGATACTTGAATGCTTTCCTTGATAGCTGGTCAACAATTATGCTTAATCATACGAACGTCTTGGAAAATAAGTGCCTTAGGGGCGAGGATCTGGATGAGTTCGTGGCTCGTCATTGTATGCTGGTAAGTTAATTTTTTCTCATCTGCTGATTTTCTTCCTTGACAATATTTTAATGTGTTCATGATTTTCAGGGTGCCCTTGCTGCGATGAAGCGAAAAAGGGAGACAAGGGCTGCCAAGGATGAGATGAGGAAGTTGGAGTTCGACCTGGAGGCAGCCAATGATGATTTAGCTCGCTTTACCTCGGGCAAGATAGAAGGTCAAGAAGCCCAGATCGCTGAGGCAAACGCCGCAAGGCAAGCAGCCGAGGATGCCTTGAAGAAAATGGAGGATGATCATGCTATGTTAAAGGATGAGCTGCTCAAGGTAAAAGAGGATCTGAGGCAATCTGAGCAACAGGCCGCACTGGACGAACAGCGAGCTTCAGCTGCAGAAGAGAAAATTGAAGTGCTTCATAGTCAGATTGATGCTGCTCTGGCGCGAGCTGAAACTGCCGAGAAGCAGGCCGAGGAGGCCAATAAGCGGGCCGGTGAGATGGGAGCTGCAGCTAAGAGTGCTAAAGAGGCTGTAGCCAAACGAGCTGAGGAAGTGACAGCTGCGGATAACCGTGCGAAGGAGGCTGAGCATCGAGCTGAGGTACTTAGGCAACAAGTGGGCGAAACTATTCAGCGAGCTGAGGCTGCGGAACAGCAGGTTGAAGATATGAAGAAAGAGGCTGAGGTCGTCAACCGTCTAGCTGATAATGCCTTCGAGGAGCTAACAGCCTTTAGAGAGCAGGCTGCCCAAGAACTGGAAATGCGGGTTGCAGATGCAAGGGATGAGGCTGAAGAAAGGACAGGTCGCGATTTCCTCTATACACTGTGGATGTCCCATCCAGACATGGATTTCTCTATCTTCGGGGACATAGGGCTCGAAACCATTGAGGATTTTAAATCAAAAGCTGCTTCGTCTGCCCCTGGTCCGGAACCTTCGGCTAATCCAGACCCTCCTGCAGAGAACTAGCAATTTGTTTTTTCTTTTTCATGTATATCTTTTATCTTTCAATTTGTAATCAGTCTTCGTATTTTAATGAAAATTTCTTTCATTACTTCTCTTGTGTTGAATGTTACTCAGGCCAATGTACTTCATGCTCTTCATTTTTCCTGCGAGCTAATAATCGATAAACCCAAAACTTGATAATAATAAAAGCAACACTTAACAAAATTTTGTAAGTATAAGTAATGGGTATTCTAGAATGTTTGGCGAGCTATGCAAGGGTACTTAACTACTTGCTTTTTAGGCTCTTTAATTCATAGCGAGCTATGCAGGGGTCGTCACCTCGCTGCTTTTTAGGCTCATTAGGCGAGCTATGCAAGGACACTTAGTCACTTGCTTTTTAGGCTCTTTAATTCATAGCGAGCTATGCAGGGGTCGTCACCTCGCTGCTTTTTAGGCTCATTTGGCGAGCTATGCAAGGACACTTAGTCACTTGCTTTTTAGGCTCTTTAATTCATAGCGAGCTATGCAGGGGTCGTCACCTCGCTGCTTTTTAGGCTCATTTGGCGAGCTATGCAAGGACACTTAGTCACTTGCTTTTTAGGCTCTTTAATTCATAGCGAGCTATGCAGGGGTCGTCACCTCGCTGCTTTTTAGGCTCATTTGGCGAGCTATGCAAGGACACTTAGTCACTTGCTTTTTAGGCTCTTTAATTCATAGCGAGCTATGCAGGGGTCGTCACCTCGCTGCTTTTTAGGCTCATTTGGCGAGCTATGCAAGGACACTTAGTCACTTGCTTTTTAGGCTCTTTAATTCATAGCGAGCTATGCAGGGGTCGTCACCTCGCTGCTTTTTAGGCTCATTTGGCGAGCTATGCAAGGACACTTAGTCACTTGCTTTTTAGGCTCTTTAATTCATAGCGAGCTATGCAGGGGTCGTCACCTCGCTGCTTTTTAGGCTCATTTGGCGAGCTATGCAAGGACACTTAGTCACTTGCTTTTTAGGCTCTTTAATTCATAGCGAGCTATGCAGGGGTCGTCACCTCGCTGCTTTTTAGGCTCATTTGGCGAGCTATGCAAGGACACTTAGTCACTTGCTTTTTAGGCTCTTTAATTCATAGCGAGCTATGCAGGGGTCGTCACCTCGCTGCTTTTTAGGCTCATTTGGCGAGCTATGCAAGGACACTTAGTCACTTGCTTTTTAGGCTCTTTAATTCATAGCGAGCTATGCAGGGGTCGTCACCTCGCTGCTTTTTAGGCTCATTTGGCGAGCTATGCAAGGACACTTAGTCACTTGCTTTTTAGGCTCTTTAATTCATATTCCTAAACCATTGAGCTCGGAGCCCGTCAGCCTGGTGAAGAAAGTTGAATCAAAAACAGGAGAGAAATGGAGATATCATTTACAATTAATCCATATTACATGTAATGAAAAACTTATTGATAATAGGGGCGGAGATGCTCGGCATTCCAAGCTCGGAGGACTTCTGCCCCGTTTACATTGACTAGTCGATAAGCTCCATTTCCCAAGGCTGTTTTGACAACATATGGTCCTTCCCAGTTTGGGCCTAAGGATCCATCACTCGGCTTGCGGGCTCCTGGTAGGATGAGGCGTAGGACTAGGTCTCCTACGTTGAATCTGCGAATGCGAGCATACTTGTTATAGTATCTCGCTATTCTCTGCTGATAGACAGCTACCCTTAACCTAGCGGTTTCCCTATGTTCCTCAAGCAGGTCCAGGTTTGCTGCAAGTAGCTGATCATTGTTGTTTGGATTGAAGGTCGCTCTTCTTTGCGAGGTGACTTCAAACTCAGCCGGGATCATAGCTTCCGATCCGTAGACCATTGAAAATGGGGTCTCGCCAGTGGAGCCGCGAGCTGTGGTTCTATAGGACCACAATACTTTTTGGAGCTCGTCTACCCACGCTCCTTTCTTGGCTTCCAATTTCATCTTCAGGGTCTGCTTGATAATCTTGTTTACAGCTTCCACTTGGCCATTGGCTTGTGGATGGTCTACTGCCGAGAAACTTTTAACAATTTTGAGGTCGTTACAAAACCTAAGAAACTGGTCACTGGCAAACTGAGTTCCATTGTCTGTCACGATCTGCTGTGGGACCCCGAATCTGCTAATAATGTTGCTCCACACGAATTTCTCAATCTTTGCAGTGGAGATCTCAGCAAGTTCTTTCGCTTCAGCCCACTTAGTGAAATAATCCACTGCGACTACTGCATGTTTACATCTTCCACGTGCCATCGGTAGGGGACCGATCAGGTCCATTCCCCAGATCGCAAAGGGCCACGGGCTCACCATCTGTTGGAGGTAAGCTGGTGGAGCTCGCGGAATATGAGCAAACCTTTGACATTTGTCGCATTTCTTCACTAAGTTGAGAGCGTCCTGCCTCATGGTGGGCCAGTAGAAGCCTTGGCGAAGTGCCTTCTGAGCCAGAGACAGCCCCCCAGCATGGTTCCCACAGTGGCCTTCGTGTATTTGCCTCAATACTGTTTCACACTCATGGCCATCAATGCATCTTAATAACGGTGCTGTGAACCCCTTCTTGTACAGTGCATCATCATAGATGCAATACCTGGCTGCCCTAGCTCGTAGTCGTCGGGTTTCCAGCTTGTCATTAGGCAGTTTTCCGTTCTGCAAGTATTCAAGAATAGGGCTCATCCAGGAATCAGGCCGTACAGATATGACCATCGTCACACTCTTTTCTTCAGTACTTGGAGCTGGTAGGAACTCAACTGGGATAGCCCCAAGGAAATCTGCATCTCGCGTAGTTGCGAGGCGAGCTAATGCATCAGCATGCGAGTTCTGAGCTCGCGGGATCTGCTTCATTTCGTATTTCTGAAATGCACCTAACAGCTCGTGAACTTTTTGGAGGTAGAGGGCCATTTTTGGTCCCCTGGCTTGATATTCTCCTATTACGTGGCTGACGACGAGCTGTGAGTCACTGAAAATCTTCAAGTGTTCAGCTCGCATCTCCTTAGCCAATCGTAGACCCGCGAGCAGGGCTTCATACTCAGCTTCATTGTTTGTCGCCTGAAAGCCAAACCTTAGAGCACAGAGGATTTTGTGGCCCTCAGGGCTGATCAGTAGAACTCCAGCTCCAGCCCTCTGCTCGCTAGACGATCCATCAACAAAAAGCTCCCAGGCCGGTCCTTCAGAAGACTCAGCTTCATTATCCACGGGTCCTGTAAATTCTGCAATGAAATCTGCAAGAGCCTGAGCTTTGATAGCCGTCCTTGGCTTGAATTGGATATCGAACTGCGCGAGCTCCACTGCCCATTTCAACAAACGACCTGAGGTGTCTGCTTTCTGCAAAACTTGCTTTAATGGATACTTGGTGAGGACTTCTATGGTGTGAGCTTGGAAATAAGGTCGCAGCTTCCTTGATGCAATCACCAGGCAGTAAGCCAATTTCTCCATCTGGGAATATCTGGTTTCAGCATCTTGTAACCGTTTGCTCACATAATAGACTGGGAGCTGCGTCTTTTCTTCTTCCCTTAGCAGCGCCGCACTTAGAGCTTGCTGAGACACCCCTAAGTATAAGATCAGCTTTTCCTCTTCTTTGGGCTTGGAAAGAAGTGGAGCTCGCCCCATATATTCCTTCAACTGCTGGAAGGCTACTTCACACTGCTCAGTCCATTCGAAATTCTTTGCTTTCTTTAGAATGTCAAAGAAAGGGACACATTTGTCTGTAGCTTTCGAGATGAACCTACTCAATGCTGCGACCTGGCCATTGAGGCTTTGTACGTCCTTCATTCTGGTCGGCGACCTCATGTCAATCAGCGCCTTGATCTTCTCAGGGTTTGCTTCAATCCCCCTACTATTGACCATGAAGCCCAGGAACTTCCCAGAAGCCACTCCGAATGCACATTTAAGTGGATTTAACTTCATCTGGTAGCTCCTCAGAATTTGAAACATCTCTCTCAGATTGCTAACATGATCACCGATCTGCTTGGACTTCACCAGCATATCATCAACGTAGACCTCCATAGTCTTTCCAATCTGTTCTTTGAACATCATGTTCACCAAACGTTGATAGGTCGCTCCAGCATTCTTCAACCCGAAGGGCATCACCCTGTAGCAATATAGCCCCCGATCAGTCATGAACGAGGTGTGCTCTTCGTCTTCAGGCCTCATTGGGATCTGGTTATATCCTGAATATGCATCCATGAAGCTCAGGAGCTCGTGGCCAGCGGTAGCATCCACGAGCTGATCTATTCTTGGTAGGGGAAAGCTGTCCTTTGGGCACGCCTTGTTCAGGTCAGTGAAGTCGATGCAGGTCCTCCACTTCCCGTTTTTCTTTTTCACTAGCACGGGGTTGGCAACCCAGGTCGGGTAGTAAGCCTCTCTGATGAACTTGTTAACCAGGAGCTTGTCCACCTCTTCTTTCAGTGCTAAGTATCGTTCCCCTGTCATTACCCTTCTCTTCTGGCGAACTGGTTTGAAATGAGGATCAATGTTTAGCCTGTGAGACATCACCTCTGGATCTATTCCCACCATGTCCTCATGATTCCATACAAACACATCCAAGTTCGCCTTTAGGAAGTCAGCGAGCTGGGCTCTCAATTCCGGAGTTAATCCTCTTCCCAGCTTCAAGCATCGCTCAGGATCTACCTCGCTGACTGGTACATCTTCTAACTCCTCAATTGGACCGGTAGCTCGGTCTGCATCCACCTCGCGAGGGTCCAGGTCGTGACTGACTCCCTTCTCAGTCTTAGTTCGTGGCTCGCCCCCTGAGACCACGTTCACCTTCTTTCCTCTCACGCCCATCTTCACAGCATCTTCATAACAACGACGAGCTAGGTGCTGTTCTCCTCGAACACATCCGATGCCATTGAGAGTTGGGAACTTCACAGTCAGTGTTCTGGTTGAGGTAACCATGTCCAACTCGTTCATAGCAGGTCTTCCGAGGACCACGTTATATGCTGATGGGCCGTCGATTATCAAAAAGTCCGTCAAGGTTGTTGCTTGACGACCTGACTCCCCTAGAGTTAACGGCAGCTTAATCTGCCCCACTGGTATCACAGCATCTCCAGTGAATCCAAATAGAGGCTCCGGGGATGGCTTCATCTGGTCTGCTCGCAGCCCCATTTGGTCAAAACAACTTCTATACATCACATTCACCGAGCTCCCAGTGTCGATCATGATGCGCCTAACCTCCACATTGCTGATTTTTGCTCGTATAACCAACGCATCATTATGAGGACAGATCACTCCTCTAGCATCTTCTTCTGTAAATACGATCTCGTCCGAGGTCGGCTTCGCTCTTTTGGCAGGTCCCTCCGACCCGCTGAGCTGAAATGAATGGTTCGCCTCTCGTACGTATCTCTCGCGTGATCTGTTGGAATCACCTGCGATATGGGGGCCACCATAAATAGTGAAAATAGTTCTTACCGCAGGTTCCTGGCCTTGCTCGATAGCTTGCTGGGGCTGTTGTTGGTGTACTGGCTGTTGCTGATGAGGTCGCTGGTCAGCAGGTCTTGCCACATATTCCCTCAAGCGACCTCGCCTGATTAATTTTTCAATGGCGTTCTTCAACGCCCAGCAATCTGAAGTACTGTGCCCGACCTCATTATGGTAGGCGCAGAACTTGTTCTGATCTCTGTGCTGAATGGGAGCCCTTATAGGATTGGGCCTCCCGAAGTCCTCCTTATTCCGCTCCGCAGCGTAAATCCTGTCTGGAGACGTAGTCAGGATGCTGTATCCTTCCTGGCGACCCCAACGCTGAGGTCGCTCATACCTCGGCTCTCTCCTCGATCTCTTCGCAATCTGATTACTCGAGCCGTTATTCCTTCCTTCTTCGTTCCGGCCATTGTTTCTCTTCTTTGGCTGACTGGAACTGCCCGCTTCATTCTTCTGAATCTGTTTCTTCGGACCGAAGGTCTCTTCCCATCTTATCTCTTTCGCAGCTCGCTCGTAGAACTCTCCCAGATCCTTCACTGGGGACTTGTAAATGCTCTCGTATAGTTTTCCATCCTTGCGCAGCCCAGCTGAGATCGCTGTCAGAATGCTTTCGTCTGATGGATGCTCGACATTCGCGACCTCGCGTCTAAATCTGGTGATGTATTCCTTCAACGACTCACCCTGACGCTGAAAAATGGTGGCAAGGTGGCAGGATGGAGCGAGCTGCCTTCTCAGTGCCATGTATTGACCAACGAACTTCTGTTGGCATTGCTCCCAACTTCCTATGCTGCGAGCTGGGAGATTTCTGAACCACGTTCTCGGAATGTCCCCCAATGTGGCCGGGAACACTCGGCACTTCACCACTGGATTTCCTGTCTGCAAATCCATCTGAACGTTGAAAGCGTCTAGATGGTCATATGGGTCACTGTCCCCATTGTATTGCTGAATGCTCGGCATCTTGAACCTCGGAGGGAGAGGCTGTGTCTCAATCTCCCTTGTGAATGGGGTCCTGTCTCCGTAGAGCCCACGCTGTTCTGGAACTCCAGGTCGTGCTTCCAACTGTCGGACTCTTTGGAGGAGCTCCTCTACTTGGGGATCTCGGAGCTCATATCTTCTCCTATGATCAAGACTTGGAGTCGGATGCTCAGGATCATACCTTTCATCCTCGAACCGATCTTCATGACGATGGGGCCTTACCTGCTGCCCATCCACCTCATCGGCATAACGAGCTGCGACTCGAACTCTGCCTTGATCAACTTCCATTCGCCTGTTCCCCTCCTGGCTTGGTCTTGCTACCTGGCTATCAGGACGTGCGACCTCCCTTTCGTGTTGAACAGGGTGTCTTCCACCCCTCGAACGCGCATTAGATGAGCGAGCCGAATCTGCAGGTCGCGGGACCTCCCTTGCTAGCCTTTCAGGTCCCTGCGCTATTTCGAGAGGCTGAGGCACTCCCTGTGGTGCCTGAACTTCCACCCTAGTCACGTTGTGTACCTGGGCCTGTACCAACATGTTGACGGCTTGCGTGAGCTGCCTAACCGTATCCTCCAACGCTTCTTGCCTTTGTAACAACGCATTCTGCCCTTCGGCCGTTTGGGCAACTGGAACCGATTGACGATGAGGCAGAGGGGGGATGCCTGGCGCGGCCCCGAGTATCTGTCCTTGGGACGGGCCTGCTGCATGCGCGGTTGCGTCTTGCCTAGGCTGTAAGTTCTGCTGGGATTGGTTCACGTGACTTTCCGCCTGGTCATCATCTCCAAGGAACCTGTTTGATCTAGTCTTTGCCATATCGTCAGAAGTTGATAAACTGGGATGAAAAAGATTGCAGTTAGGGCCCTTCCTCTAGCGCCAAAATGTCGACGTTAGAATTCAGTCGACGAGAAATCAATGCCCAATACCTGCAATCAATGTGAGAAAGCACAAAAATCTAGGAAAGACAAAGACAGAAAACAGATGATCAAACGAGGAAGACCAAATTTTACGTGGTTCGGCAATAAAAAGGCCTACGTCCACGACTGTCCAACTCTTAATCTCTGCAGAGTGACAGTATATTATTGAATATTGTCTCATGTTGTTACAACGGTTTCAATCCCTATTTATAGGGAAAGAAGAGTTACAATTCTGGCTGTAGCAAATCAGGAAGAGAATCCTGAATTAATTACATTCCCTAAACCATTGGGAAAAATAAGGAAAAGAACTATAAATTAATCATGCTTCCTAATATATTTAGGTGATATCAGGAAATTGCTATAATTATCTTGAAGTAATGATGACTTGAATTTGAATTTGAATTAATCTCCATATCTGATGAGGAAATCATGGTTTGATTGGGCAACTACCATATTCGGAGAGAGAGAATCACTATTGAACTTGGTAACTGCCTGTTCTGGAAGATATGATACTTATCACGTATCTGAGCAAGCTGGCGTGTCATAGTGGTCCTCATCTCGAGCTCGCTGAGAAACGAGCTGCGCAGGCGTCGAGCTGCGACTTGCCTGTATTTATGAGTCTGTTGATGCCAGCTGGAAGTCTTGATGGTCTTTGAGTCAATACTAGGCCTCGTCTGATGGGCTTTGACTATGTTGACCTCATTGGGCCTTCTCATTGGGTTTTAAATGGGCATAAATTGGACTTTTACCAGCCCAATTATTGAGTCCGAAAAATACTCATAACAATATTCAAATGATCAAGAATTCAAGGTTCATAGTTGACCAAAATCGGGACTGTGGCCCAAGATTAATTTATAAATAAAATTAAGGATCGTTTATTCTTTTATCTAAAAACTGAATAATACTACTGAAGACTAAAAACTAAATAATAATTGAAACCTGAAATTTAAATAATATATATATATTTTTTACCTCTAAATATATTATAAACTTGTTTGTTTTTTAAATTTAAAATGATTTGAAAACTAGTAAATTGACATTTATATTCTCTTTACTATTTGTTATTATGTAATTTTAATTAATTTAATACAAACATCTTAAAATAAATAATTTAATAAATTGTAAAACATTTTTTTATGTACATATTAATATTTTTTTTATTCATAATTAAAATATGATTAAAAAATATAATAGTATTAATTATATTTATATATTTAAATATATTAATATATTTAAGAAAACAATTAGAAAATAAAATTTTTAAATTGTCAATTAAAATATATTATTTTAATTTCAAGATAATTTTGGATGAGATATATTTAGATTTTATTTTTGAAATATATTTTTTATAAGTATCAAAGAAAAAAAAAGAAAATTTAAGTAATATGAAATTAAGATAAATTTAAAATTATGTTATTTTAAGGAGGATAGATTTGAAATAAAAACTTTTTAATGTTATTAAGTAATTTATAATTAAGTAAAAAATTAAAAAATTTTATTTATTATTTTTTGATAATTTTAAATGATTTGACTATTTAAAAAAGTAAATGAAAATAAGTTAATAGTAGTAATTCAATATTATTTAATCTTGAGTGGAAAAAACGAAGACGCCATGCTTATCCAAATATATATTTAGTGTGGTCTGAAGTGGCCAAATATAAAAAGTAATCAAGATAGGATTTTATAATTCTTTACTGAGAAAATCACTGCTTTTGACATTTGATCTAAATAATTTCATGAAATGGGATGATGCCACCCGTGAAAGTTGTTTATGCAAGACACACCTAACCCCACCCAAACGTTAACATTATAAGCTCAGCCCAATTGGTCAACTCAAACCACAAGTCATGTTAGTATTATTATACATTATCTTAAATTGTCATTTATGGATATACTTTAATGACAAGAATGGCGTAATTTTAATTGTATTGAAATTATGTATCAAAAGCACGTTAATTTTAATTCTATTGAAATTACGTATCAAAGCCACATTTGTTCCTAGTTCTTCCATCTTTCCATCCGC
Source organism: Litchi chinensis (assembly GCA_019925255.1). Taxonomy (NCBI): domain Eukaryota; kingdom Viridiplantae; phylum Streptophyta; class Magnoliopsida; order Sapindales; family Sapindaceae; genus Litchi; species Litchi chinensis. The sequence continues at coordinate 26,072,433 of CM034465.1, read as the reverse complement.
GTCACATAAATGTTGAGAATTTAAATTCAACTACAGGTATTTAGGAGGTTTAATATATCTTTTCACTATTCCTTTTTTCTTTTTTTTTTTTGAAATGTAACTTTTGACTGTTTGACATTAACTTTGAAAACAAAATTGTTTTTTTTTTTTTTCTTTTATGTATATTTTGTTGGGATCCCTCCTGTTGGAGGATGTGGATTCCACTAAACCACATGGAAGTCAAAGTCCATTTTCAAAAGTATTAAAAATTATTTGGTAGTTGTTGCATTTAAAAGTAAATATTAGAGAAGAGTTTATTAGAAACTCTCTATAGAATTAATTGAACATTGGTATCATAGAATTCTCCTTCTAATAAGGGAGAATAAAGGTTTTTTCGTGTACGAAGAGCATCCAAGGCTGAGAGCACTTGAAAACAACAAAACAGGGAAAACAAAATTTCGCTGAAGCTGTACAATCTATAGCAGTTTTTGAAAATTAATTTGGAGGGTCTACATAGTCCAAAATTTGCTAATTTTTTGGATATGTTATAGTGCAAAATGATTTCTATCTCCAATTAAAATTTCATCCATTTAGAGTTTGAGAAGGTTAGTTTTTATATTGGTTTTCACCGCTGGTTCTGGTGAGTTTTTCTGTTACTGTATTGTTATTTCCATCTTTGAGTGATGTTATGAGTATTTCAGGAATTATATCTCTTGATGTTTGATTTCTCTAGTGCATCTAGAAAAAAAATTGTCTACCCATTATTGATAAAGTGGAAGAATGATCGAAGTTTAATCCATGGATGTAGGCAACACTTGCTGAATCATGTAAAATTTGTATGTGATTTTCTTGTTTGTTTTTGTTGTTATTCTTGCTGCTATATATATTGCTTGTATTGGATATTTTGTGACTCTAATAGAAAATATTAGGGGCTGTGTAAATCTCTACATATTTAATAATTATATATTACTGTTTCAAAAATAATTATACTTATTGCATCTCAAAATCTCAACCAACTCAATTTACCAACTTTACCTTATAGTTTTCCTCTTATTGTTATTTTTCATGATAAGGAGTTGATATTCATGACATAATAGTGATCAACGCATCTCCGATCATGTTAACTATCCATTATCTTAGCTAAAATAGTTAGTAATCTGATTTTTTATGAATTTCAAACACTCTTTATATCGTTATCTATTTTATAAAGGTTTAATTATGCTAGCTAATATAGAGCGAGAAAATCCTAGTTAAATTCAAATTTTTTATTATTTAATATTTAATTTGAAAATCTTAACTAAACTTTCTCTCCTATAGTCCTATTATTTTACTATTGATATTTAATTAAAATAGAGACAAACTCTCTTTTCTATTATTTTAACATTAATATTTGGCTAAAATAAAAATAATTATTAGTGTAACTCAGTTAAAAATTACTAGTTAAATTAAGTTTTTTGTTGTTTAGGTTAAAATTTATAGTTTTTTTTTTTTTTTAATACACAATAAAATTTATAGTTATTGGGGATGTTTTGACGCATATAAAATAAATTAATAAATATGTTTTTGGATTGTGGAAGCAGAAAACGAGATAAGCGATCGTAGAAAACAACTACAAACAAGCGGAGTCGGCAAAGCGTTCTGCGACAACAACACGATTGTGTGTGTTACCTTAAGAATACACTCTCATTCTCTAAAATGGAAGACAACCCTTCTCGCAAGCGCCACTTCTTCGAAGACGACGACTCCAACAAACAACTCATGTAACAAAAAAGCCCTTTTCCTCTTCTTTTCACTCTCTATCATCTTCTGTGTTTCCAATTTGATTGTAACAAGAAATTTATTGTTGATATGCATGCCTATATAATCGTCGACATAAATGGGTTCTTATTGTTGTTTGTATGTGGGTTGCAAGTGGGGTTAGTTTTGTTGTTTATATGTAGGTTGCAAATGGGGTTTTTATTGTTTTTTAAGGTTGTTTTTGTGTGGGTTGCAAAAGGGTTTTTGCTATACTGATTAATGATGGTGGGTTGCAGGCAGAAGAGAGTGAGATTTCCAAAGGGTAAGAAGGTGAAGCCTGGGGATGAGGTGGTGTTGGACGGACCCATACCTGTTGATGATGGCCCCGGGGACTTGCACAATGCCCGTCGTGCTGCCATCCAGCGTGCTAACCGCCGTAACCAAATCACTTTTGAGCTTTTTACTGAAGAAAGAGATATTAAGGATATCTCCACGGCTGAAGTCACTTACCAGGTTTGGTTTTGCTATAACATGTTCCTTTCTTGGAAATGTTGTGAAAACTTATGTTTACTATGTATTTGGTAATGTCCTCTGGTTGTAGGATGTTAGAGCTGTGGGGATATGGTGCATCAGCCGTTGGGAAATTTTATGTTAGGTTGATAGAATATTATACTTTTCCTGTATAGGAATGATAAGTTTATTGAAAAGAGATACTGTGTTTTCAAGCTAACTGATGATGATAAACGAGGGTTTTCGATGAATTTCTGACAATGGAAATTGATGCTAGCACAAGTGAGCACATCAGTCCATTGAGCTGGACTACGGGCTTCATAAAGTCTCATAATTTTTTATCTTTTTGTTCAAGATATCGTTGCCATTATTTTCTTTCCAGTGTTTCGTATGATCCTGTGACTAACATGTGAATCTTAATGAATTAGAGTGGGAGTTTATTGTATGGTCAGTAATATTAAGGAGCTGCTGGTCTCATTGTGTATTTATAACCCTTAATCTGTTGATTTTACCCAAAATATTGTGTTTTCATTTGCCAATTTTCCTTATCAACTAGTGGAAAGGCAACTTTGATATTATGCTGGGTGCAGTAAATTAAAACTTGTTCATTCCATTTTGCTTTGCTGGTTGCTGTGAGAAATATAGTAACTGGGTTTGGAAGTCTATAATCATATGATCATCATCCAAGTATTTGTTTGTTCATTGATTTTTTTTTTTAATCATCCAGAAGACTTTTGCTGAACCAGAAGCAATTTTTTATGGTTAAGATGATTCCAGGATTCATTGATAATTGGTTCAAGGGAAAGGGTAGACAGTGATGGGCAATCTATTTTGACAGGATAACGAGAACTTTGAAGATGATGGGATTCAAATAGAGCCTTTTAATCTGGACAGGGAGAGAGAAGAAGGTTTTTTTGATGCACAGGGAAATTTTATTGAATATGTCAATGAAAACGAAACCAAGGTACAGCACTGTGCTTTTTATGTGCTTCTTTGTTTATATGAAGATTTCAACTTGTTATATATTTCATATGGATTCTTGCAGGATGCATGGCTTGATAGTATTGAAGTTGATCCAAGATACGTTGGAATTGCCATAAGAAATAACGAAAATAATAATGATGAAGATGATAGCAATGAGCTGTCTACGGAAGACATTGGAGTGATAAAGAGACGTATTGCTAACGTGCTTGAGCCAGGAGAAACGGTAAATTCACATTTTTCTTTTTTCTTTTTTATTTTTTATTTTCTCTAATCCGATATTAGTTTCTGGTTCTTTTAAAAACATAACTCAAACATCAATTTTTAGGCTTTTTGTCAGGCCGTTCGCTAGAATGGCATTACAATTCACACTATTTCATTAGAAATATTAATTTTGATGCCGTTGGTGCTATATAAAGTTGTGAATTTGTTAAACTGCTGCTGTTTGTTGCTATAGGTACCATAGTTTGTTATATGGGCATTTAAACAGCTTGATATATTAAGGAATTTGGAGGGTAATTGTTTCTGATATATCTCTGAATGATCAGTGCTGTGCAGTCATTGTTTCCTTATAATCTTGGTACAAGTATTACATTGCAGTGAGAGTTCTTACTTACTATTGCATTTTATGTTATCTAAAGTTGATATACAGACTGAAAACTTCACGATAGTCAGCAGATAATTTTGTCCTGTTTTTATATGAATATTAGTGATGTCTTTTTTTTTCTTTGGTTGAGATCCAATCTGTGCCAGTTTTTTGGAACAGGAAAAAGCTACATTAATGTTTTTCTAGCATCTATAATCTCCTTTCAGTATAGACATGAGTTGTTGATTTGATACGCTGTTATCCAGCGTAGGTCTTGTTAAAGCAGAATTTTTTAATATCTATAACTATGACAACAATCATCTGGCATTTAGGGTGTGTTTGGGCAACCAGTTATAGGACCGGATTGGAGATAAGGGAGGATTTATTTTTTAAACCTGCGTTTGGCGATGCATTGTATTAGAGGTGAACAACCCCTACAATGCCTCTGAATACTACAAATGGCGTTCTATTGAAACCAGCCTAGGAGGTGGGTTTCAATGAATCCAGTGTTTATTCTTTTTATGCTATCAATATTTTTAATTTTCAGCATCATGACATTTTTTTTTTTAGCTTAGCATGATGAGTGTTGTTGACTTTAACATTATAATATAAAATAATTTCAAACAATTATATTTTATTTAAATCTTCCATTTCTAATTTTGAACTTTAGATGTAAATTAATTTACAATATTTTTATTTAATTTAAAATTGACTAAAAATATAATAAAAATATTTTGATATAATTATTTCTCATTATATCAAATCAAATCCCATGTGCATCCAATTCTATACAATGCAATCCAGTCCATTTAGTCCAATCTAGTCCGGTCCAATCCAATACGATATACCAAATGGCAAACGCACCCTTAGTGGTCAGAATTTATTTCTTCTTTTAAACCAAATTTTAGGTTAATAATTTGTCAAATCTGTGTCTGGCTGTTTGTAGTTAATTTATTCTTTTGTAATAGGAGGATGGAGGAGTTGGTGGCTTAAAACTCAAGAAGTGTGTGATCATGGATTTGTTTGATTTGATAGCTTGTGGCAGGGTTTGAATCTTGTTGTAGTTTTCAGACTTATATGGGGAATACTGTGGTAATAAGCTTATTTGGCCACTCAGATACTGCAAATAATATTCTCAACCTTGTTAAAATGAAATGAACAGCATTTGAAAAGTCTTGCATGTTTTTCTAATTTCTAACTGCCATTGAGATTTCTTTTGTACTGTGATCTAGATCTACTAACCTTTTACAATTGTGGATTACATCCACACACGTACCCATGTTTACATGGATATATAAGTTTGTTTTACTGTTCTGACAGGTTACACAAGCTTTGAAAAGGCTGAAGGGAACTTCGAACAAGAAGGAAAAGATGTCTGCTGAGACAAAGCTTGTATTTGACCAGCTAACTGAGGATGCCATGAAGTTGATGGAGGAGAATGGTGAATATGGTAAGTGTCTTATTTCTCTGATCATTTGAAGTTAATCTAAATGTTGAAGTACACTTTTTTCAGATTTGTCTGCCCATGCCATGCATTGGTTTTCTCACTTCAGCATTTTCTATTTACAGTTGAAGTTCATTGTGAGAGATAAGAGAGAAAGCGGGAAAAAGGCAAATTAATGCATTAGGCATGTTGGAATACAGAATAATAAGATTAGTTTTTTGTTTTAATTTTTAAATAATGTATAGTTATTTCGTCTGATTAAAAGAAGTATAAACTTTGCTTCTAAGCTGTGCAGTGATAGAAGAGTAGCTGCCTACTCCTTGCTTGTTTGCTACAGAAGTTTAATTCTTCACTGAGTTGGATTAACATTGTTAAGTGAACATGGGTTGAGGGGAATGACTATATGTATTCACTAGTAACTGCTTTCATTTATAACTACCGTTTTGGTAAAAATATTAGGATCTCTCTAGGTGTAGTAGTGTTAAAACAATTAGGGAATGTGACTGGGTTTTCATTGTACTGTTGGGATAGATACTATGATAACAATCTTAATGCCCCAAGAGATGAATCACAAAACTTGTATTTCTTTTAGATATCAAAAAGAAGAGTTATATTACCATGCGGTATCAATTGTAGGTGTAGCTGTGAATCACCTGGTTTTCTCATATCTTGTCGAAATTTATATATTTTCTTTACTTTTTTTTTTCTCTTCTTGTCCTTCAATAATAGTGATAACTTAATATTAAGTTTCAGTATTGGGGTTCTATCTTTTTCATTATATTTCCTCACTTTGTTGGTTTGAAATCTTCTGCTGCAGATGTGTATAATGATAAGCGGGAGACTTTTGTGCGCGAGGCAGGTTTGTACAATATTTAGAACTAACTGTATTTTGTCTTCTGTCTTTATATTCTGTTTCCTATGATCTTATGTTCTATTAGAAGTGTCAGACTGTAAGGGGATGTTGTGTTGCATAAGGCATCTGGTGCTTCTTGAGATGATATTGTAGGAAACTTTGATTTTTAATGTCATATTATTAATGTTGAATTTATTTGTTAGATGTCTTTGGTTGGTGGACAAGAACACAAGTATTATGTTTTGATATAGAGAGAGGGCCTAAGACATAACATCTTGCAGAAATCTGGACATGAGAGACTGCTATAATGTTGATGTTTGAGCATTTACATTATTAAAATATATATATATATATATATAAATTTCTGATAATGCATTTCTTTATGTGTAGGATTATTTATGAAAGAAAAATAATAATCACAATTACAAACTTTTGAACTATCCCTAAAAAAATTGAGAAAGCAACTGCACAATGTTATACAAGTCGTGCGCAAATTAAGTAGCATTATCCTATAACTCTCTCTACCATTGTCAGTTTGTCACTAGCGGATAAAGGTTTTAATGTTTCTAATTATGCATTGTGCAATATTTTTCACTTGTAAAAGTCATTGCTATCTACCACCTTCGTATCTTGAATTTGTTTAACTGCGTTCTGTTTACTATTATTGTTATCATATATGATCAAACTTTCAGCCCCTTGTGGCTGTTCATTAAACTATGATTTTGAGCCAAGGAATTAGAGATGAAAGCATTGTATTTAACTCGTATTCTCGTATATTTGATATAGATATTTGAGGAAGAAAAAGTTGCTTTTGTAAAAGTGTTCTCTTTGTTAAATATAGTTTGAAACAAGGTTGATAAACATCATGAGTGCATATTGAATACGCTCTTTTTATATTTTCTTTTACAGAAGGATATGAAAGATTAGCTCAAGCAAAGGGAAAGGGCACATCTATCAGTGCTGGCTTGGGGAATTCTGATTCAAATGTAACTGCTGCAGAAACATCAAATAATGCAGATGATGGGTATGATATGTTTGGCGATGATGATGAAAATGCTCCTCCTAAACCATCCTCTAATGAGCTTAATTTGGTTTCTGGCCCTCCTTCAAATGTAGTCAGTCAATCATCATCAGATGCTTTAAATGCAGCTTCTGAGAGTAAGCTCTGACATTGACTCTGAGAGTTTAGAAGGTTTTTTCATGGGATAAATTATTTCATTAGAGTTGTTTCTGATATATCTTCTGATTTTAAATTGTGCAGGTGAATCTTCACTGAATGATTATGTGTATGATGAGTCTTCTGGGTACTCCCCTCTCTCTCTGTGTGTTTCTCTCTCTCTCTTTCTCTCTGCAATCTTGGTCTTCTGTAAAGCAATATATTTGATATTCTTTATGCACTTATTGGCAGTTGATGTGTTCATCACTTGCTTAGTTAGCTATACCATTTTGTTATGGAACGTGCTGATTAGATGTCTGTTTTAGTTTTTGTCTTGAATATACACAAATGTTATGGTAGTTAATACGTCCTTTGTGGGGCCTGGTTAGGGTATGTGTCACGGTAAAGTGCTGGCATGCTTTCTTAATAGTTAGATCATCACCATATGCTTCAATCATTGAAGCAGAGAAATAATGTGTACATCAGCATAATCAACTTTTGTGACAATTTCAGGTTTTGTAGTCACGCCAATGTATCTCTTAAGGGGATGAGCCTAAAAAGCTAACGTCATCCTGAACAACCTTTTTTCTTGGTTATGAGATTCTAAACTGCTTTTTCTAAAACCTTTGTAGTTCTTAGACTCAGAGAAATGATGATGTGTGTACAGCTTTTAATTTTTTCTTTAGTAGAGTATACCATATGCATAAAGTATGCCATATGCCCTTTTAACTCTTTTTTAATAGAGTGCACCACATTTAGATGGTTTGTTGAGACACGTTATGACACTGATCTTTGCTCTGAGCCCCAAAGATAAATATTGTGATTTTTTCTGTATGCATTGATGTTGTAAACAAGTTTTCTTTTATCCTGGTAAGTCTTTTACTATGTTGTAAAATGTTTGCTTTCGTAATAGCATGATTATTATAATCAGAAGTCGGTGATCTGGTAATTTGTCTAACTCCAAATGTATGATTCATTAACAAGTTTTGCAGGTTGACTTTATGATGTTGAATATTTTGATCCAGTATCGATGTTGATAACACAATATTTGCATCTTCCTTTTTATTTTGTATTTAGGAAATGTCTCATTACCCAAGCAGATAATGGTTTAGGACTAATTTTGGTGTGGTTAGTTCTGTTTATTAAGTTTGGTTTGTGGCACATTGTGTGATATTGAAACTATTAAATTTTGCTTTCAGGTACTATTACAGCAGCAGTTTGGGCTATTACTATGATCCATCTACTGGATTGTATTGCTCAGCAAATTCAGGGCAATGGTATACCTGCATCTTGTTTCTTTTATTTTAATATGTTTTTTTTTATTTATTTATTTTTTGCATTAAAATATCAATTTTATAGCGCATGGTGTGGAAGTTGCCAAATTGGCTGTGCAATTTGAAAATTTGGTTGTCCAAAAGGTTGTTCTTTACATATTAATATAAAAGTTAAAATAAAACAGTCGGCGGGGGGGGGTTGGGGTTGTTTGGGGGTTGAGGGGGGGGATTGACAACTTGATAGAATATAATTTTGTATTGTTAATTTCATCATGTGCATTAATTATTGTTGTTATTGTTTATTGTAAGCATGTTGCATGAGATATCCAAGAAAAGATTGTTTTAAAACGTAACAAATCAGTGATTTCTCATAGCACTTGGAAGAGAGGTGTCAGTTGAATATTTACCAGCGATTGTACGTGACTTATTTGTTTGTAATTTAGTATCTTCCTTCATAATAAAGAATATATCTTTATCCAGGTATTCATTCAATGAGGAGACCAATACCTATGAAGAAGTACATGAAGTTGAATCCAGTGTGAACTGAAGAAAGGGCGACAATTTTGCAGCTGCACTGAACGAGTTTGTAGAGGCTACAAGAAATGACTTGTAACAAATGAAATTGGATATAGTTGCTGTTCTGGTTATTGAAAGCCAACTTGTATTCTGGATTTTTCTTTCTTGGGATCACTTCAGTCTTCTGTTTTGTGCCAAATACTATATTTTCCTTCAAATGATTGTGGAAGCACAGAATTACTATATTTCAGATAGAAGGGGTTCGTTATGTCTTGGCAATACAGGTAAGTTCATTATCATGTTGTAAATTGTTCGAGTTAAATTAGGTGCATTAAAACTTTCAAGCTGATCTCTGACATGTTTAATTGTTTGTAAGATATCCGAGGTTGGTTGATCTCCTCATGTGATTATTGAGTCCTGATACAGTGATATTGTTGAAAGGACTGGTATTATATTTTGGTGCATTTCCTTCGACTTCTTGCCTTAACATCTATGAAATGTGGGGCTATGAATTTGACGATAATAAAATAAAGTTTGCAATTCCCCAACTGGGTTCTTTTGCTTTTGCCATTAGAGTTGTTGGAGATGAACCCAATTCATAGGATTTATGAGTTTGGCTATTATATTTGCATAAATTATTATTAAAAAAAGGGGAAAAAAATGGAACGTCCAATGTACACACGATCATATTCTATGGTCTAAGTTGTGATGTATGAGCTGATGACTGGCCCCCCAGCAAAATGCACTTCAATGTAATAATGCATCCATAGAAAGGCACGGGTTCGAAAATGAGAGTCCTTGCCACAGCTAGCCAATTCTGTTGGTTTCATTTGTTTTTTGGAAAGATTCAATTTTTATTCTTCTTTATATGTATTACGAGATGATTTTAATTAACCGAAATCATGTTTTAATGTTTTCTCATCTGGGAAAAATTCTTTTGTGGCTTTAGCAATCAATCTGTGATGCGTGCAAATGTGACACATTTGAAGGACATGTAGGTCATAGAAAACAATAAGGTTGCCTAGTGAACTTGAATGTCCAATTGGACCAAGCAGACTACAATGTTTACACCCTCTAAAAACTGTGTGAACATTAGGGATGACAATGGATCGGATCGGATTGGGTTTTGTTCTTTCCGAACCCAATCCGAAATGTTTGAGAGATGCTCCAAATCCAACCATTGTCCCAAACGGATCATTACTTTTTGCTCCAAACCCAAACCCAATTGGAGGAACTTGTCCTGAATCTGACTTGTTGACCCGATTTAATTTTTAATTAAAACAAATATGTAAAAAAAAAAAAAACACAACAAATATCAAAAGATTAACTACATTTATGATGAAATGTTATTACACAATCCAAAATATTAATACTACATAGTCATGAATACCAAAATAATAACAACATAATCAAGTTTCATTTAAAACACTAAATAAATAAATAACCGAAAACATTATAAAAATACATGCTAAAAATTCATCTCAATGCTTTCAAACACGAACCTATAACCCTAAAAAAAAAAAAAAAAAAAAAAAAAAAAACCTTAAGTTAATAAGTTTTAATGTTACGTAAAAATAATATTAAAAATGTAATATATAATTATCATAAATACCAAAATGTAATATATGTCGGGTTAATGGGGCAGGTCGGGACAAAAAAGTTTGCCTCGTTACTGACCCAGTAACCCGATTGGGTCAGTCTTTTGGCTCCAAACCCGCCCCAAAGTCAATTTTTTTGACTCCAAATCTACCCCAAATAAATCGGATTTTTTTGGGTTTGGATCAAATCGAGTATTTTTGTCATCCCTAGTGAACACCCATTAAAGGTTTAAGAAATTTTTAGTTTATAAATAAATCCCATGTAATGTCAAAATTACTCTTTCTACAATTTTATAGCATTGTATCTTTATATAGTGCAAGGGACATCAGTGGAGTGATAAAATACTCTACCCTCACCCCAGGACTTGACAGTCCTTAATTCAACTAAGTGCACGCCACCTTTATTAATAAAAATATAAAATTTTCTTACAAATATACAAGATATCTCCCATCTAGATGTATATTATTCTCAATCATATGAGAGCCATTTATTCGAACTGTGCTACTAGTATCCTTCTAATTTGATCCCGATTATCTCATGAACTAATCCCAATAACTCCAATCAAAAAAATAAAAAATGCATTACATTTTTATAATTGAATTTCCACTTATTTTATTTGATGTTTTATTTCTCTTTGCTCAAAGAAAAAATTCTTTACCTTCTAAATACAAACATACAACAAATTGAGTTGGCTTTTGAACCAAAATTGTTGACAGGCTGCAAATAAAAATCATGGAAAAAAGTATTTCCATGTTTTAAGTTTGTTTTAATTAGAAGTGTTATCATAAATATATGCATACCGTTGCATGAGGTTCTCGAAATCACTGATGCAAACACTAGTAGGCTGTCCACCTAAATTTGCACGACATATGCTGAACCACGAGCAATAACCTTAGCGAGATTAAAATCAGACACTGGGACACCTATACTTTTTAATTCAGGGTTTAAGAGCAAAATAATCATATACCTAAGTTAACACCATACAGAAGTTAAACAAGTTAACAGTTGGATACAAATAGAAACATATAGTAACGGATGCATGTTCACAACTATAATATTTTCTAAGCAATTGATTAAATCTATAATCACATTCAACTCAATCCAATTCAATCATCCAGTGCCTAAACAAAGAGTTAAGAATATTACGGTGTCTTTGGATAAGAAGTGAAGGAACCTCATCAGTTGCGTTGATCTACATGCACCTAGTCTGCTGAAATGCTTTTAACTATTCAATATAATATACCTAAGCTAAATTTGCGACACATTTAACATCACAATTTAAGGGGAGAAAATAACAAGAAAAATCAAAATAGATAACCACAAATATTGTACTGAAATGAATAGACTAATATTGATCACAAATTTAAGTGAATTCTGAACTTGATCTTCCAACCCAGTTAATACTAAGACAGGTGAAAAAAAATAAAATAAAAAATAGATTAGTTAAAAAAAAGAAATACCTAAACATCCTCACTCCAAAATTTCAAAGTTGTGGAATGGGGTCATCTTTGACTCACCCCTGTGGCGAGTCTAGTACAAATTTAAAGGCAAATTAAATCGCGTTATATCCTCTTTTGCATATGTACGACCTTACAGTTATAAACTAAAAGGGGACTTGAACATAATGCGAATCTGAAATACTACCACGATCCAGTGGTTATTCAGATACATTAATCTCTCTAGAGGCTTAACAAACATTAAATATATCTCATCCATAACGTCCATCAAGTAATTAACATTATACACTAGTTTTAGAAACAATTTTGAATAAACTTTTGAACAAATATCAGAGAAAATTCACCAGGTCATTAAAATTAAGTTTTTATATCATCCACATTTTACCTACAATTCAGTCAGCAAAAGAACTGACTATTCAAGTTTCTCCTAATAGGAAATTGTAGAGTAGAAATGCTTATACAACACTTGAAAAATCAAATAGCACGCAACATAACTTTCAAATAGCAGGTAAATATAACTCCCTCACAGCCACGTGCTAATGCAGTTTCAAGCATGTCAACCGCATTCAATATCCATCCACCTTTCATTGTTCAAGTCAAAGACAAACCACAAATCTCAATAATAATTTTTTTTTTTTTTAAAAAGAACAACTCGCATGCACACTTACACCGTTATCTTTAAATTCTCAAAGCCGCAAGGCCAAGGGGCAAGGACTGGAAGTGCAAAACCTGTAATCTAATTCGAACTCTTTAAAATACACCATCTTATCAATAAACATACACATTAAAGCTCAGCATATACTCACAACTGAACCAAAGCAACTTCAATCTCAATTTATTAACAGCACCCAGCCACAAACCTTTTGAGTGGACTGAAGCAAGAAATATAACCATGCATAAAATAATTAATTAAATTTTCAATGTTAAAATAATTAATCTTTCAGGAGGTCATGCAGGAGAAAGTTTCTAAATGACGAAATTTTAAGGTAGAACCAAGGCAGCCACAAACTAGTCAAAGCAAAAGCACAAATCCATTTAATTAGAAATATATAGATCTATAAAGAAATCTTCCATTCATAATTAAAAAATAGTGTTATAAAATTAAGATACAACCCAAAAATTCACTAGCATAACTACAGATTTCAGCATCCAAAAGCATGTTTGATTAATACCTGACGATTATCTTCACACTGGATAAATTAACCAATTATTGTTTTCTATTTTCGACTAGAACTTTTTGTTCCAAAACAAATTTTGAATACAATACAAAACCTCAAACCAAGCAGCACAATTTTAGTTCGAAAAATTCTACCAACTACATTAAAAAATGAAGAATTGTATTCATATTTTGTATCAGACAGCAAAACAAACAAGAGGACCAATTTTCAACATCAAAACAAATGAAATGGCAAATTCGAGTTGTAAGAATTGGTTAATTTCTTGACATCAAATGCAGTTTTGTCAGTCTTCTTTTGCCTAACATGTTGAGTAATTGATAGACTGACTAAGAAGGCTAGATCTTTCGTCTCTAAAGAGTTACATAGTAGCACACATTTAACACACCCATGAGACAGAAATATAGAAAGCAACAGATTTAAGGGTGAAAAAATGATTGCCCAAAACCAACAGGAACAATTTTGAATTCTGTGAAATAAATAAGAAAATTTAATGATAAATGATGGTGACAAATGAAAAAAAATCATCAATTTTCATTTGTTGATAAGGAAAATACAGATTAAAAGCAAAAACTTTATTCCATCAACAATATTGAACCACGCAGTGACATACAAGTTATATAGGAGAACTGGAATTGCCTGTAAACCAGCAACACAGCTGACCATTGGCAGTTGCTAGTACCAATTAAGACAACGACCCCAGTGACGAGGGCAGCAACAACCCCATATAGGTGGTTACTTGTTTAGTACTTCAAAGTTACTCACGTTCAGATGTATATCATACAACAGAACAAGCGTCAGCTACAACTTCACCGCTACAGTCACGGAAGCATGAGCAACAACTCGCTACATTAAGCAACATAAGTTATAATTTCAATTGCTAGAGTTAAATGTCCTAAAATTTTAGGTAAATACCCCAAGCAAATAATTTAAGTAGAACGTTTTTACCCTGTTTAATTAACATGGCTGCAAAGTTCAGACCAGCATATCATAGGTCAGTCTCATATACAGCATCAGCCACAGGTAAAAACATGCTCAACTTGTGTCCATCCTTTTTATCATCACAGCAACTACAGTGTCTTTCAGAGCCAATACTTTCAAATCAGCAAAGACCAGAGTACAACCAGGTCAAATGTTAGAAACCTTGATGGTAAGGGGTTTCAAAAACCAATACTTGACTGTAAATCTTACCAATCGTCACACCATTCAAAGCAAATTAGTTTATCATATTTTCTTTCTGCAATCAGCTTATTCCCATAACCAGCATCAAAATCAACAATCATCCATCACTTACAAACAGCATCAATAGCCACAATATCTACGTCCTGACCATCAGCCACATCCTGAAGGACCCGAACATAACTATAAAACACAATATAGGAATTAGAATGAATGGGACTGCTACATAACCAACCACCAATACAGGACCACACATTCTAAGCAAAATGAATCCCATGCTGGATGTTTGAGAAACATGGGAGCACATACAAGAAAAGACTAAATTAAATCAAAGACAAAGTAGCAAAAATTCAATCCACATGAAAAAAACAACACAATCCCTGAACCTGCAAACTGCTAAGTCAAGACATACTAAACAACCTTAACTAAAGGATGCAAATTCAATACAGATGATGATAAACACCAGAAAAATCCAGTCCTACCAAGAACAGCACATAAAGTTTCAGATCAGGAAATGCATAGTGATGAAGTGTCCTCAACTTTGCCACCATCATAACAAGTCAACTACTTTCAACACCTCCTTGAATTCCCATGTAACTTAAACTCAGTCCTACAAAATACAAAATCAGAAAGTAACCCAGTTAATGACCAATTTCAGAATTCAGCATCTTAGGAATACATCAGGCGAGATCAACTCACGTCAACATCTGAATTTCTTGGAGATGGACTTCGAGAATCAGCGCGTCGACCTCTTGGTGATGCACTCCGAGGAGTAGGAGACCGTTCATCATGACTGCCTCCATCAGGGCTCTTGCCTCTAGGAGAAGTTCTGCGAGGGGAAGGACTCCTACGAGGGCTAGGGCTACGCCTAGCAGGGGAGGCACTGTAAAGCAAATAGATAGCATAGCATAAATAATAATGCAAAGTAATTTAATAAACAAAAGATTGAACAAATTTAATAAAATGGTAAATTTAAGCATTGTATAGAAACCTGTCAATTGATCGACTGCGACTTCGCCGGTCATCATCGTACCGGCCTCGGCCTCTGCCTCTATTGTAATCAGGACTTATACTCCGGCTTCTACTTCGGCGGTGATAGTCTCTATCCCTCTCACGATATCTGTCACGCTCATACTTGTCCAAGCTTCTACTGCGACTTCTCCTCCTGTGGTCTCTGTCTCTGTAGTCATCTCGGTGCCTAAAATTGTTAAATATAAAGAAAATAAAATAAGTCCATTGTTTGGACAATTACAACAATGTAAGGTCAAAATATATAGCAATGTAAAATCCATAAATAACACCAAATAGTCACAACAAATTAAACTGTTTAATTAACCCCCAATAGTTTCCATGCCTACGGTACAAACATCAAAAGGTGACTGCAACAGTAGTTAAGTGGCTTGAAAGCTAGCAAAGAATAAAACATATGGGAATGGGAGGTAACATCAAATGTGTTGAAGCCCTGATAACCCAACTACTCGATAAGCTCAACCACCAAATTCATTGCCCCTCCTCTTCCCCTTATCCTCCTTTCTTCCAACCCACATCCACACTTACACAAAACATGACATACAGCACAAATGACAGAACATCATCTTTAAAGAAACAAGATAAAATTGCATAACCATCATAAAAACAATGTAAATTCAATCTAATTCTCCTTATAATTCGAACTATAGATGGTACAAAGCCAAATATAACATACCCAGATTTTGCAATAAGTCAAAACAATACTAATAAAACGGCAAATCATTGTTAAAATATTCAAAGCCCACCCTTTTCTCCAATAGCAAGAATTCACAATGAAGTGCAAAATGTTAAAAGATTTAAAAAAAAAAAAAAAATTACCTCCTCCGAGGACTGCGACTCCTTGATTTGTGTTTCGATTTTGGAAATGATTCAATAATCCTTCCTTTGTGACTGCAAAAGAAATTAATAAGATTTAATCACAAATAGATCCTAGGGATTCCAAATTCTGCAATGTGACATTAATTAACTTTAAACACCATCAAACTGTTTGGGCTTAAGTTACATTGCAAGCCCATTGGTTTGGCATACAAGGGGTAGGTCGGAGTGCTTAAATAATAATAGTAGGTGCTCCTCTATAAGCTTAAACTTTTCCCATCTAACGATTACTACCAGTTATTAACTTCAATCTAAAAGAGCAAACTCATACCATATCAAAAGGTGTAGTAGGTAATGTCAAATGCAACCAATTCAGCAAAACACTTGCAAGCTTATTGTTATATAGCATTAGTCTAAAAGATTCATAGATGAGTGGTTGTGTTTAACCCTACTTGCATACTAATCAGTACAACATAATATTCTAAGCATTCGATTTAAATTAACAGTCATGGTCAATATACGCTATTGCATGTTTATTCTAAAATGATGAAACAACTAAAATAATTTATTTGCTTGTTTGAGCAATTCAAATATGTTAAAAGCTTGGCTTTCAAACAAAGATGATCAGTTATCAATCAAGATCCAGCAATGGCAAAAGTCATAGCTCAAAACTGATACATTTCATCGATGTTGCATTCAACATAACAGTCATAACCTACACAAGTTACTCAAAAATGTTAAATCAGGTAGCAAAACTGGTCAAAATTTTAGGTAATTATAACAGAGGAAATTAAACCAGTTGTGCAGCAGAATCTCTTATAACCCTCGAAACATAACATCAAAGCGGGAGAACGCATCCACTCAATGAATCACCAATAAAAACAAAACCAGCAAACACTAGCATCATAATTTTATATATAAAATACGCCATTAAGGAAAAAAAAATAAAAACACTTACATCCTCTCAGCATTTGGACCATACTTGGCAAACTGAACAGTTATCTCTCTACCATCAACAACTCTTCCTAAAAATCCATTGCAGAAAATGTCAATTGACGGAAAAGTAGAGACAGCAAATGCATAACATAGAAAAAGACAAGGTATACCGTCAAGCCTCTCCACTGCCTTCTGTGCCTCTTCAGCATACTTGTATCGCACAAACGCGAAACCTCTCGACTCGCCAGTTCTTCGATCTCTAGGGATGAAGATATCGACGACCTTCCCGTACTTGTCGAAAAGAGGAAACAGATCATCGGCAGTCGTACCTGAAAGCAATCGAACGAGATCGAAATCAATCACATACACAGTACAAAACGAGAGATGGAGAGAGAGAGAGAGAGAGAGCGTACGGAAGGTGATGTTGAGGACGAGGAGAGAGTAGGTGTCGGTGATGTCTGGAGGGCCTGATCTGCCGAAGTGAGACATCGTTCGTTGTCGTCGAGGCTTAGGGTTAGGGTTTCAGATAAATTTTGTGTGACTTCAGTGGGTTTAAGAAGCAACGAAATTTTTTGGCCTTATAAATATTAACTCTTATTATTTTTGAGACACGGTACGTGGCACGACAACTTACATTCTAGAAAGCTTTGGAAACACAACCCAATATACCTGGGAAAACTGCTCCAACTCAATAGACATGTGTCAAAACTCCCCTAAGATTTTCATGTCCTACCTTCGAAGTACGAAAATACTCTTAAGATCACCCAAAACTTTGTTCCTTTCCATATTTTTTACTCTCTCCGAAAATTTTATTAAGAGAAAAGTTTATTTGGATCTTTGAAGTATTAGAAATTGATAATTTTTTATCTATGAATAGTGAAACTCTTTATACATGGCTCTTAAAATATAGAATATACATCAATTTAGTTCAACTATCAGTTGACTGTTAATTAAACTTAATAGTTTCATGAGTATTATTATCTTTAGATATAAATAGAACACATGTCAATGTCAAATAAAATCTATGTATTTTACTAATTAATTATTAAAAAATTAATAAAAATTAAAAATAAACTTAAAAAGAGAATTAGGTTGTATATTTTTTTAAAAAAAGATGATATATTTCAATCGTCCGTCTAATCAGGATAGACATTTTAAGATAATTTTTTGTAAGAATTTTTTAATAAAAAAATTAATAAAATATGTGCATAGGTTTTTAGAATAATTAGAGCAATTGTACTAAAGCTCATAGCGGCTTTTGGATCGTATTTAATAAAATTATTGACCTAAGTCACTAATAGATTGACATAATAATTTAGAGTCATTTATGTTTATGTCCATTGATTTAAGCAGCCACCAAATTGCATTTTGTAATATGTACTAGTGTAGATTAGAATACCATATGAAAAATAAAAAAATTAAAATCATTAGTTTTTTTTTTTAATAATCAAATGATAATTATTTATTTCTATTTTTATATTCTTTTTTCTTTCTGTCTATCAGATTTAATGGATTGTTGAGATTTTTTTGTCCTAATATTTTTAAACTTAAGAGGCAATGACTATAAAACCATTATGTGTATAAGTGTGCGTGTGTATATATACAGAAATTTTATGATCAATACCTCTTAACTTTAAAAAATTAGGATGAACCAATTAAATTCATTCATTGCATTTGAATTAAATAGGAGAACAAATTTATTTTAGGAGAGAGAGAGAATAAAACGGATAAATTTGATTGACTTGTCATATATATATTGTTTTTACTATCAGTACCTTTTAACTTTTTAATGGTTGGACGAACCAATTAAATTTATCTATTGTATTTTAATTACATATGAAATAAAATGTGTTTTAGGAGAGAAAATATAGGAGGCACTAATATATATATCTATATATATTGGAAGATCCTAAAAAATCCACTTACTTTTGATGGATTATCCATTTTCTTTAATGTAGTTTTATTTTTATAAAAAATCCCCCTTCTGTTATAAGTTTAATAGAAAAGTTCAAGCACAAGTAAAAAGCCATTTTGACCCCTCATACTTTTATTTTAAAAAAATAATTATAAAGTGATATTTTAAAATAAAAAATTATAAATTAATAAAAACTTATTTCTATCGTCCATCTCATATACTAAATAAAAAATTGATAAAAATAGAAAAAATTAAATAATATTTTAAAATTAAAACGTTATATACTAATTAAAATTATCTCCACCATCCATCAATGAGATGGACGGGGGAGATCACCACATCAAAATTTAAAAAATAAAAATTTAATTATTTTTTAAAAAAAGTGAGATATAGATTAGATCTCCACCATCCATTTAATTTGGATGGACTCCAACATTATTATCATCAACTTTTAATATCTATCAACCTAAATTTTCCATCATCAGTCTGCCATAATCATCAATCATCAACACACACTATCAAAATAAAAAAACCTAATCAATAACAATCAATAATTCAAAAAAAATAACAATCAAACAGCAAATATATATATATATATATATATATATACAATACAATAATCAATAACCCAAAAGAAAAAATCAAACGACCAAAAAATACACCACAAAAATGATGAACAACGGCAATAACGGTGGAGGGGAACTGGGTCTCCGACAAATGGAGACCTAATTCGAGACTCCATGGTGGAAATAAGGATTGGAGACCAAGTCTCTAATAGTGGAGACCCATCTCTACCACGGAGACTCAAACTAAGTCTTCGGCGTTGGAGACCCGAAGACCCAATTTGAGTCTCCAACTATTTCGTAGTCGTCGAACTCACTATGCTGCTGTTGTTGATCCACTTACAAATTTGGTCGGAGATGGAGATAGGATAAAGGAAAAGAGGGGAGAGAAAGAGAGAAAAGAGAGCGAGAGATAAAGAGAGAGAAAGAGGAGTTGAGAGGAATTTTTTTTTAATTCTTATATATTATTATGTTATTTTTAAATTAAAATATTTTTTTATAATTTTATATTTAATATTATTTATTTTGATTTTTTATATTTTAATTAATATTTTTATTGAATTTCTGTTTTTACTCCTAGAGCCAAACGATCAACTATGTCAATCTAACAGAGTCTATGACCGTCAGGAGCATTATTGTCTTTTCATACGCTTTTAGAGGGGTATTTTGAATGTTTATTCAAAAGTCAGATGGTATTCTGGATAAAGATAAAATCAGATGGAGGCAATGAATAATCTATCAAACGTTAGGAGTTTTTTGAGATTTTCCCTATATATACATATCTTTTCATTGATTTTGACAATGCAAATTCACTGAAGGCATAAACTTTTGCTTTTTTATTCTTTGTTATGATTATTTGATACTATTCTAATCCCGACATAAATATGAAAATTGAGAATAGTAATGAAAGAAAATGAAATAAAATAATGGATACAAGATTTATGTGGTAAAACTCTCAAAGTGAGGGAAACATCCACGGACCAAGGTTAGAAAAATTTTATTAAACCAACAATTGCAATACAACCTCTTTAAAATTTTAGGAGAGAACTACGAAAAAGAGAACACGTAGATGTACCTAAGATCTAGGACTTGGGACTTAGGACTTGGATGGATCAAATGACTAAGCACTCATGCCTATATATAGGCAATACAAAGCAATCACCAACACACAAATGTTTCATGTTGAAGCAATTAATATAAAAGGTTAATAAAAGTGGTTCCACCGCCATAATTCATTCTTCACCATTTTCATAAATTTCGGTTCCAAACTTCAAATTGTAATTTGCTTCATTGTCCAAAATTGCAACTCCTATCAAATATAATATAATATGACTTCATGTTTGACCATTTAACCAATATTCACCACCCATTTAAGCCAATGAAATGTTTCACTTTTAACATTCTCCCACTTGAAACTATTTTTAATGATATAGTTTATTCTTCTAATCTTAAACCAAACTCCTGCTGCTTATATTTCTGCAAGACCATATGAGGATCTACACCAAATAAATTTATCAATACTGATAGGCTTAGTTATTGCATCTACTAGATTTTCCTTGGTGTGTATCTTTTACATATTCACATTACTATTTTCCACTGTTTCACGAACAAAATAATATTGAACTCTTATGTACTTTGTTCGAGAATGAAAGGCTGGATTCCTTGTAATATGCAAAGCGCTTTGACTGTCACAAAATAAGGAGATTTTTTGTTGTTTATGTCTAAGCTCCTCCAATAACTTTTTAATCCAAATTGCTTCCTTATAAGTTCGTGTAGCTACCATGTATTATACTTTTGTTGTAGATAAAGTCACAACTGTTTGTAACTTGGATATCCAGCTCATAGCTCCTCCTACAATCGTAAATATATAGTCTATAATGGATTTTCTTTTATTGAGATATGTTACAAAATCTGAATCCATATAGCCTCTGAAAATAAACTTTGATCCTCTATAACATAATGCAACATCTAAGGTTTCTCTGATGTATTTTAGAATCCTCTTCACAATATTCTAATGCTCTTTACCACGATTCGCTATATATCGACTGACCATTCTCACTGCTTATGCAATGTTCGGTCTTGTACATATCATAGTGAATACTAAACTTCCTATTATTGATGCATACGGTACTTGAGACATCTGCATCTTCTCTGCTTTATTGCTAGGGCTCATAGTTGAGGAT
This sequence comes from Litchi chinensis, assembly GCA_019925255.1. NCBI lineage: Eukaryota > Viridiplantae > Streptophyta > Magnoliopsida > Sapindales > Sapindaceae > Litchi > Litchi chinensis. Next base: position 26,050,545 of record CM034465.1, on the reverse strand, counting down.
AATTCATGATTCACATCAAGAAGGGTAAAAATTAGCTTACAATCTTACATGTTGAAACAGTACAAGATTTTTCTTAAATAGTTTTTCTGAAAGAGCCAAATCTTTTTGTCTTTTTCCGTCTCGATGAATTTACATCCCTAGAATCTTGTTTGATGGGCCCAAATCCTTCATATCAAATTCCCTAGCCAACTGTATCTTCAATTCTTAGACTTAATCTTTATTGGGGTTTGATAAACATGTCATCCACATATAACAACAAGATAATGAAATCATCACTATTTTCAAACCTCTTGTAATATGTATAATGGTCTGAACTAAGTTTGTCGTATCCAAGACTTATAATGAAAGAATCAAATCTCTTGTACCAACACTTTAGTGTCTATTTTAAATCGTACAGAGATTTCTTTAACCTACAAATTAAGTTTCCATTGTCTTTTTCAGCAAAACCTTTTGGTTTGAGCATAAAAATTTCTTCTTCAAGTTCTCCATGAAGAAATGCAATTTTCACATCTTACTGCTTTAAGTGTAGATCAAATTTAGCACACATTACCAGGACTACCCTTATTGTTGTAAGTCGAACCACTGAGGAAAATATCTTATTGAAATTAATGTCTTCTTTCTGAGCATATCCTTTAACCACTGATCTTGCATGATACCGCTTCATTTAGTCATTGTCATCCCGTTTGATCTTAAAGACCTACTTGTTTTCAATGACTTTCCGACCCTGTGGTAGAGGTGCAAGTTTCCATGTCTTAATTTTTTGTAGAGTTTAAATTTATTCTTGTATTGCTGTCATCCACAAAGGTGCAACTGAGCTGCTTGTAGCTTTATAGAAAGTTGAAGGCTCTCCATCCTCTGTTAGAAGACAATATGCAACATTACTTTCCGTAATATACTCCGAATGTCATACTGGTGGTCTCCTCTCTCGAGTTGACCGTCGAATTTCTAGAGCCTCAGTCTCAATTAGTTTTTGTACTTTTTGCTCTGATTCTGCTTCATAAGAACTTGAATTTTCATGTTCTGATTTATTTTCCACTCGTACAATTGTAGTCTTTGAATTTTCTTTCGAAGTGCTATCATATTTATTCATTTAAAGTTGATCTTTTACAACAATAACATACCTGCTAATGATGACCTTATGGGCAGTGGGATCCAACAGATGATACTCCTTTACTTCATCAGCATACCCCAAAAATATATATTTCCTTGATTTTGGATCAAGTTTTGTTCTTTCTCGGGTATTATACATCACGTACACATGACATCCAAATAAATATAAAATAGAATAATCAGCAGATTTACCGGTCCTTATCTCTATTGGTGTTTTCAACTCAATTGTTGTGGATGAACATCGATTTATCACATAATAGATGGTCTTCGCTACTTCTGCCCAAAATGACTTGGGTAAACCTATAGTCTTCAACATAGTTGTTATTCTTTCTGTAAAAGTTCTATTCATCCGTTCGTCCACCCATTTTATTGAGAAATGTATATGACTGTGAACTGTCTTTCGATTCCTTCTTGCTTGCAAAAAGCAAAAAACTTCCCGTCTGGATATTCTCTTCAATTATCTGTCCTCAAGCACTTGATATTTTTTTCAAATTCAAGTTTTACCCGTGCTTTGAATAACTTGAACACTGTAAACATATCTGACTTTCTTTTGATAGGTGTCGACGTCCGGAAACGGTCGACTGAGAGATCCAAAGGCCCAGACTGCGAACGTGGTAATAAATGGTGTTGGATGTAATAAATATGTAGTAAATGAGGTTTAAGGTTGGTGGAGCTCAATAAGAAGAGTTAAATGTTGGTTAAGGTAGGTGGATCGTAGTGATGGAGTAATCAGTAAAGAAATGAGGGGGAAGAATGAATGCAAAGACAGCAATTTTTACGTGGTTCGGCGAGTGCGCCTACGTCTACGGGTCACTCTGGATAAATTCCGGTAGAGTGACGACAATACTAGTGTGTTAAACTTGTGTTACAATGAAAATCTCTCATATTTATAGAGAAGAGGGAGATACAATTGGAGTATTACACATGTTTCTGAGCATGATTATTCTCACCTAATCTGACATAAGTCATGCTGTAGTTAATGTTATAACAATGATTATTCTTTTCATGCACACGCATGCATTAAATGCATCAGATAATAAAGTCTTCCCTTCATTAAATGAACAACTGTTGTAATGAATGCTTCTGGGGAGCTGTTAAAATTGCACCGGCGTGAAATTTGGGGAGTAGGTTAACTTGATGGCTGGTTTTACAAGGCACCTCTTGATGCGAACTCTTCGACCTGGCGGGCTGCACGAACTGAAGAGATGCATTGAGGAACATGAGCTGGAGAGATGCTAAGACAGATTCAGACAAGCATGGGTCGAAGGCGTGCTGAGACAAACTTTGAGTCGCGAGCTCTGAAGTTCGCCAAGTTCGCTACAGCGAGCTCGGGCTGACTTACTGGGCCTTAGTACTGTTCACATTCTTTGGGCCTCTAGCAACCCTTTTATCAAAGTCGAGAAAACGGGCATAACACAAGCCCTCCAGCTCTCAGTGCGACCTGCGGACTAGAAGCTGAACAAGATGCATTTGATGTCCATTTGTGAGCTCACGAGATGACCCTCGGACTTCTGAACCGTTACTCTTGACACGTTGTGATCATACAGACTCTTGAAACCGCCAGCACGTCTCGGGCCGTGGGCATTAAATGTGCACGTCTTGTAACTGACACAGGTATGATGGCAAAGGATAAGAGCACGCGCTGGATCATTAGATCTGTGGCGATTACCCTTTTCAGCTCGATCGAACGGTCGGGGGTTCGGGACCCGAGCCTATATAAACCAGGCGTCTCTTTCACTTGTTGCTTTTGCTTCCTTAAGACGAAATGCTGCCAATTCTTTCCCTCAACATTTCTTCCTCATTTTCGCGACAGATCTTCTCAAAGCTCAACATTTAGATTTCAAATCTCCTCCATTTGTCGGATATTCACAATAAGTCCATCACCTTGGCTTCTTGCTTCTATTTGATTATTTCTGGTTCTTGATACTTGTTCCATGTCTTACATTCTGGCTTTCTGAATGTTGCATGTGTGCTTAATTTGTTCTATTTGATCTTGATTCCATATGTATGTTGTGTTTGATAGTTGTTCTTCATGTTGTTTAAGATCTTGTGTTTGTTGGTCACGATGGTTTCACTGTCAATGAGCCGTAATGTCTGTCTATGAAAATTTTGTGCTTGATATTGGACATTGGGCATCATTTTTGGCCTTTATCATGGCTGTTCGTAGGCTTTTGTTGTTGGCATAATTCTGGTGCTTGCCTTAGGTGGTTTGTCTTGGAACTGTTTGATAGAATACCTGTAGCAATAGGGTTAGAAATTTAAATTTTAAGAAATTTTTTTCTTTTTTTTTTTACCTAATGGGCCTGTGTTCTAGGCCCCCACTGCCTTTGAGTGGTAAAGTGCGCGACCTGACGTATAGGATAGCTGTTTTAAGAATTCTTAGTTTTAGCTCGCTAGCTTCAGTGTGCTTTCAGTGTTTTGATGTCGTTTCTTTTGTTCTGTAGATGTCAGGTCGTTCGCGTAGGGATCACCGGGTCGGTGAGGAGGCCTTTGCTTTTGATGAGCAAGTGGAGCAGCAAGACAGAACTACTCAGGGCGTGACCTCCCAAAGGGGGGAGGTCGGGGAAGAGCTCAGGGAACGAGCTGAGCCCTCAACTTCTCGACCTATAGCTAAAGGGAGAGCAGCTCGAGTGCCCTTCTATCATACTGCTTCTAGTCTGGATCTCCAGGCGCTGCAGACTTTAGCTCGGGATTTTGACTTCCCATTAGGTTGTCGAGCTAACGTGCCATGTAGAACTGATCACGCGGTCTACCCACCCAAAAGTTTTATTGCAATAAGTCGCGAGCACATAGAATACGGGTTTAGGTTCCCCGTTCACAATTACCTAGTAGATCTGCTGAACGATCTCAAGTTGGCCCCATTCTAGCTGACACTAAATTCCTATGCCTAGTTGACTTCTTTAACTGCTATCTTTACAAAGAACGGGCTCGGACCTCCTACACCCCGCATTATTCGCACTTTGTATAGTTTCAAGGAGATTTATAGACGACAGGCCAAGTATAGAGACGAGCTGTATTATATCTTAACCCGTACTTCCAGTTTCAAACAACATTTGCCAAGAAGCAACATAAAGTTTACTGTGGAGGACTACAAGTCCCATTGGGTTTTCGTTTCTTGCCTCTCCATTTATAATTTGCAGAATTGTTCTTTTGTCTTGGACCAGGGTTTTGAGCTCAGGAAGCAACCTGCGTTTGGAGAGAATCTTCAAACCTCCTTCCAATATGTGGCTTAAGTTACGATGCTACATTATCATTGACTCTTCTCCATGATTGGTTGATACAACACATGAATCAACCTCCAATATTGTTTTTCCTTTAACCATGTATAGATTTGCAGCAATCTTTTCTCCTTTCATGACAACAAGCGCACCTCTGACAATTTTTAAGACCCCATTTTCTATATAGATCTTACATCTAAGATCATCCAATTGTCTTAAAGACAACAGATTCTTTTTTATGCCCTTCACATGTCGTATCTCCTGAATAGTACGCACTGTACCATCGTACATCTTTATTTTAATTGTGCCGATACTAGCGATATTTAAAGTATGATCATCACCCCTAAATACAGATCCTCCTAAGATAGGTTCATATATATGAAACCATTCTTTACGAGAGGTTATGTGCCAGGTGGCTGCTGAATCTAGAATTCAGATATCAGCAAACTGTAATCTACTTTCTGTAACAATAGTTGCTTCACTATATAAGACGTCACTATCATCTGAAGTACTTGTTACACATCTTTGCGAGTTTAATGACTTAGAAGCTTTATTCTTCTTATTGTGCTAACACTCACTTTTGACGTGTCTTTTCTTACCACAGTTATAGTATATGTCATTCTTCTTATTTCTGGATTTTGATCTACAATGATTGAAACTCCCACTAGGGTCATGTTCCGTTGATCTCCATCTTGTCGTTGACAAAGCCTCTACTTGTATACTACTTGACAATCTGTCTTCCTTATTCTTTCGCCTGCTTTCTTCTTCTAAGACGGTAGCTGCAATATCATCAAAAACTAGATAGTTTGTGAAAATATTGTTTGTCAGGTTGATAACAAGTTGATCATACGAATCGGGTAGACTTTGAAATAGAATTTCAACACGTTAATTTACCTCTATTATATGATCCAACACTGAAAGTTGAGAAAATAGAGTATTTTGAATTGATGGGATCGGTCACCATTGTAGATTCTGTCATTTGAAGATTACCAAACTTCATTTTTAAGAAAATCTTTATGTATAGTGACTTAAACTTGTACAATTTCGTCAGAGTATCCCAGACCTCCTTAATTGTCTTCTTCTCTGCTACACTTGATAATATACCATTTACTAAGATTAAAAGGATATTGGAAATTGCATTGTCATCCATCTCTTTCCATTTGGTGTCATCAGTAATTTTAGCTGGTCTTCCTTCAATTGCTTGTAAGCAATTATCCTTTCTTAAGATAACCTTCATTTTCATTTTCCACAATGAAAAAGTACTTCCATTAAACTTCTTAATTGCAAATTTCAACACTATCTTTGTGAAATACTCACAAGACATTCAATGAACAGTAACTTGAATAGTATTTGTATTATAGAATAGTGCACGTATCCGTGAATAGTGAATAATAACATGAATAGTATCCATATTCCGGAATAGTTCACGTATATATGAATAGTATTTATAGGTCAGTTTCCAGAAAAGAGAGGTGGGTCATAATGGATACACTTAAATGCTAAGACTTTTATAACCAGAACATTTCTTAGGCATGCACTTACGCACTACCATATTTATTTTCAGTAACCAAAAAATAATTCTTTTCTGATGTGGAAGATCAGAGAATGTTGTAACCATAGAGCATACTTAGAATTTTCAAAAGAACCTAAGGTTTTAATATCACTGTTATGATGACTCGATATTATTCTAATCCTAGCGTAAATATGAAATTGTGAATGATAATGAACGAAAATGAAATAAAATAGTGGATACGATATTTATGTGGTAAAACCCTCAATGTGAATGAAACATCCACATACCAAGACTAGAAGAATTTTATTAAACTAATAATTGTAATACAAATTCTCTCTAAAATTTTAGGAGAGAACTAAAAATAAAAGAGCACTTAAATGTACCTAAGATCTAGGACTTGGGACTTGAAACTTGTGACTTAGATGGATCAAATGACTAAGCACTCATGCATATATATAGGCAATACAAGGCGGTCACCAACATACAAATACTTCATATTGAAGCAATTAATATAAAAGGTCAATGCAAGTGGCTCTACGCCATAATTCATTCTTCACCATTTTCATAAATTTCGGTTCCAAACTTCAAATTGTAATTTGCTTTATTTTCTAAAATTGTGGCTCCTACCAAATATAATATAATATGACTTCATGTTTGACCAAATCAATATCACCTCCACTTAACCAATCAAACTTCACCACTCATTTAAGCCAACGAAATGGCTTCGCTTTTAACATTCTTTGTTCGGAATTGGTTGAATGGGGTATGGAATTGTTGACAGAATATCAGTCTTCTGAAGAAGCTAGAGAAATTCACTCGTATTCTGCAGGTGCAACAACCCTGCTTTCTTGGTCTCCTCCTCCCCGCTCAAAACTAAAACTATATAAAGATGTGGCAACAAAACCAGAGAGTTCTTGGATTGGGGTAGGAGCCGTAATCAGAGATGATCAAGGCCACGTTGTTGCTGCCCTTTCAAAGCCGTCACAGAAGGACTTTTAATGCAGAAGTAGGTGAGTTGTTAGCTGTTAGAGAATGACTCATGGTACCCAAAAACTTGCACCTCTAGGTCCCTTGCTTAGACTAGATGCAGTGAATGTGGTGACTCAAATCATGGATCAGGCATTTGTGTTGGAGTCCTATGTTTACAAGATGTTAAGGCTCTTCTTCAGGCAGTCGGTGAGTCCTAATGTCACTCACTCCCAAGAGTTTGTAACAAAGTGGCACACACACCTGCTCGGCGTGCCTTTTCTTCCAAGGAGGAAAGACTTTGGCCTGACTCCAAGCCAACTTGTATATCCTATCTGTTTTAATGCATAGTCTGTTGCTTCAACAAAAAAATAAATAAATAATAAAAATCAATGGAGTGAGATTGTTTGTATATGTATAAAAAGAAGGGAGAACTTTATTCTAGTCCCTATGTTTTTAAAAAACTTCTCGTTTTTAAATGCGAATCCATTTATAGTCTTCATGGTCCTTAACTTTTTAAAAATTCATCAAATTGGTCCTTCTGTCATCATTTTGGTCCCTATGTTTAATATAGAGACTTCATTTTGGTCCCTATGTTTAATAGAGAACTTCATTTTGGTCCCTATATTTTTATTAAAAATTATGACAGAATGACTAATTTGATGAGTTTTTGAAAAGTAAGGGACCATGAAGACTATAAATGGATTCGCATTTAAAAACGAGAAGTTTTTTAAAAACATAGGGACTAGAATGAAGTTCTCCCTAAAAAGAATGATAGTTTTACCGACAGCACCTAAGTTGGACCCTTAAATGACTTATATAAAGCCTAAATATTTACAATATCATATTTGCCCGGTAATGCTTATAAGATATATATCATCCTCTCAATGATTCAAATTATAAACATTTATTCACTTATTAGTTATTATATATTAACTTATAATAAGATATTAGTATGTGAGGATAGATTGAAAACATTGAAAAAGTATTTTTCATGTAGAAATTTAGTATAACCAAATATCGTCTTTCTTTTATCGTGGAAGAAAAACCACATGTTTTTAAGTTATGAATTTATTTAATAGAATTTTTAATCGGATGATGATGTGTGAAAGAGACGTTTTGATTTCGGTGAATGTTATAATTTTCATTTTTACACGTGTTGAAAGTGTACGTGGGAATAGGGAGCAATGGTGTAAACATATGTGTAATTATGAATTTGAAAATATTTCAAAAAAATAACTATTGTTTTGAATTCGAAAAGCTTCTAGATGGAGTGGTGGGGTAGTCGGTGCCGACATTCAATGATTTATTGGTTGTTGGTGTATGTGCCTAGCAATTCGCATAATAAGATACCCTTCCAACAAAACAACATTGATTAGACTTTTCAACACCAATAGTTATGAGGCTTTGCTCCATTTTTTTCTTTTTCTTTTGACTATTTAACAACTAAATTTTAAGCCCTCTAATTTGTAGAGCTAGAAGTGTACCAATTTTTCTTTTTTAAATTACTATTTACTACTTCCTTTTCTTTTCGATTAAGTAATGTTTTTTTTTTAATTAAAAAAATGTCAACAACGGAAAAAGAATGAGGCTTTGCTCTATTTTTCTTTTTCTTTTGACTATTTAACAACCAAATTTTAAGCCCTCTAATTTGTAGAGCTAGAGGTCTACCATTTTTTCTTTTTTAAATTACTATTTACTACTTCCTTTTCTTTTCGATTAAGTGATGTTTTTTTTTTTAAATTAAAAAAATGTCAACAACGGAAAAAGAAAGAGCATGTTGATATTTGTATTTAGAATATAAAATTTGAAAGATATAGAATGATTTTACAAAAACACAACTAGCTAAATTAAGAAATGACTCAAAGATAATAAATTATTATTACCTAATGCATTTATTCATATTTGTTTTCAGAAAACAATTTGTGAAGTGTATAATCCAATACATATTCCATATTTTTAAATAAGATTTTTTTTTTCAAATGCCACCAATTGGATAATTGAGTAAGCGTTCTTTATATTAAGCACATTGAAATGTGATATTAGATTTATCATTTCATTCACAAGATAAAAGGATTTTCAAATTATCTTTGGAAATTGGAGTAAAACAAAATCTAAACTATTATATTAAAAATGAAGTATATAATTCACACTCGGCTTTGCATTACATTTAAATATCTAATGGATTTTATTTATAATTTTGGATACGATTAATTTTTCATATATATATATATATATATATAGATAGAGAGAGAGGGAAACTAACGGCAACTTTTAGTTTTATTTTGAAAGAATGTAGCTATCTTAGATTTTTTTTTTTTTTAATATACAATTAGAATATAATTGAAAATTTACTAACACTCATGGTTTGACAATATAGGAGAAAACATATTCCACATATGCTGATAATATAGGACTCAAACACTGATGACAAATATGAAGAGAAATATATTAACTACTTGAGTTAAACTATTAATGGATATGCACTAGATTATATATATATATGTATATATATTTCTATTAAATTAAAATAAACTATAAAAACCAATAATGACTTGTTTTTGTTGTTTTATTATTATCACAATTGTATTAATTAAAAAAAACTCCAAAATGCATCTTCTCGCACTTTTACAACTAATTAATCAATATGACTAAGTACTTTAATTTATATAATTGCGAAGCAATTAATCTATCTATTTGATATGGGATTATGACAAACAACGTTGCTGCAGGCGACCTTCATCACAACACCAAAGTCATCAAAAGAGTAGGTTTCAAGTTTGTGTTAATTTGACTAAAAAGCAACATATAGAGACAAAACCGATGTGTTCCACTCCATGCTCCGTTATTGACAACAGCTTTCAATTTAAAAGAATAAACCATAATTTAAAATCTTAAGCAAGCTTTGGTTGGCAGTACTACATATTCTTTGCTTCGATTCTAAGATCTTATTTAGAAAAAAATGCGACTGTCATGTCGTACAATTTTAATTATGTTAATGTCCATGACATGAACATCCATTTTATCAAAACAACAATAAAAAAATCCCTAATCATCTGGTGCTTGAGACATTTTCTCTTTGGGATTATATGCCTATACTCATCAAATAATCAAGGTTGTCATATATGGTTGTCATTATATTGAGATTAAGAATCTTAATCAATGATAATATAATAACTTTGATCTGTAAAATTGATTATGTTTTATTTCCTTTGCATTTATGAAAAGAATCTTCAAAGTCTCCCAAAACATTATGCTCATCATCCATTGGACAGAAGATTACAATCTTCTGTGGGGGATTAAGATTGTACTTTTGTTATACATCTTTTAATATGTATTTTTATATTATCCACATAAAACCAACCCCAACTACTTGTTTAATAATGATAGATGTTACTTGAGTTTGTCTCTGTATTATACTTGTCAATGACTACTATATTCAACTTGCAAAAAGAATTTCCAAGGAATCTTGAATATTGTAGAAAAATATCTTAAGCAAGAAACAAGTAGGTTGTATTTCAAATATAATAATTCCATATTTAATACATCCATTAAAAATTTTTATATTTAAATTAATAGAACCACGAATATTATAGATTAAGTTAACGTGTTTTAAGAAGCCAGTCAATTAGTTGATAATGACTGAATTTATTTGTATATAAGGACTTAAATCAATAATGATTTTAATTAAACTTTTACTTGTAGTCTTGTTTAATATGCAGTATCATAAGGTGCACGTTAAAATGATACTAGATTATTTTTATTAAATATATTGGTCAACTTTTATAATCTCCTGTCAGCTCTAGTTAGACCGAAAATTTTTAACTCACTAGCTCCAAATTGGATGTCAAATATCAGTAGTAGTGTACTTCAAAATATATATATATGTGTATATATATATATATATATGTCAGTAGTAGTGTTCTTGAAAATAGTTAGTTATGTATGTGTAAAATACTTTTTTTACAATCAAAAGTGTGTTTATGTACACATTTTCTTGTAGTTGACTAAACAACCCTATATGTATACTTAATTTTTTGAATTTAAAAGAACTTGAATCTTTCAATAGAAATATTTAACGGCATTTTGAATGAAGCAAAGCACTCCAAGTCTTTCTAGAAGAACAATTGACAAATACTTGTTTAGAAAGCAGATATATTGTTGTTAAATGACTTCTTAAAGCAGTTTAAAAAGTAACAGCCTTTACATTAACATTATGTCTTTGCTTAATTAATAGTTTAATGAAATTCAACATATATCCAATATCAAAAGGTTAAATCATTATTTATTACAATCAACTAAACTTATACAAACCAAAAAAAACAACATTACAATGAAAAAAGAGGCCCAAGAAATGCATAAATTTCTAGTTGCCTCTAAAAACATTAACCAAACAAGATACTGCCAAAAAGACTTGTTTCTCTACACACCTAAAAAACCTCCTCTTTTTTTTTCCCCTTTTCAACAGGTTTGGTTGAATTTTCCAACCTCCCAGGAAAAAATAAAAGAAGAAGCCTAAACAAGCTGTGAGATCTTTTCTTTTAAAACAGGAAGGTGTAGAACATGGCTAAAAGGTTGTAATTAACCATGCAAAAATGGACCCCCTGCAAAATGAACCAGCTTACAGCAAACAAGCCTCGGAAAGTAAATGGTCCAAAAAAAGGGCAGAGATAAAAGGCCCTTTTGCAATAAATTAGAAAAGCTACAGTTGGACTTATTCAATGTATATTATATAAAAAAGACTTGTAAAAGGTTCTTCCATGTATGAACTGAACTGCTGATGCTTTCACTTGAACAACAGAAAAGCTGATCGAAGATTCTTCACAAGATCCTTGGCACTCATGCTGAATTCCACATCCATCTGCTTCAAGTGGACAACATTAACAACTCATCATCTTTTCCCGAATAAAGTATAGACAACTTACTCATGCTATATATATATATATATATATATATTATATTTTTAAGCTGGGGTAGAGAGAATTGAATTAAAAAAAAAATACTTCTTATATTTTAGAATAAAAGTAATCCTCAAATTCTTTATCTCTTAGGATAGAAGGAAATTGTCATTATGTGCTGATAATGAATTAGTCTCAAATTTTTTGATATAGATAATATACAAAGAAACAAAAGTTTATTTTGTCTTTTGTTCGCAATTTATAATTTATAAATTTCTGTGATACTAAAAGATTAATTTCAATTTTTCATTGTTAATTAAAAAATTACGTTCTTTTTAGTATTAAATATATATATATATATATCTCAAGATATTACCTGAGCAATGATAGTTACATCAAGAGCAGAAGTACCAAATGTCATGACACTGCTATTGATGATGGTTAGGTGGAGCTTCTCAATTTCAGATACAGTTTTCTCAAAAACCCCTTTTCTTTTCTCACAGTGGACTCTTATGAGAACATTTTTGTCACAGAATCTTGCTTCTATCTCTGGTAATGGCTCATTGGACGGACGATTAGAGGAATCCCCATCTGAGCAGATGCTGTTGTCACCCTCACAAAACAGTCGAGATTTATTCACAAACACAACTGATTCCATGGTCTTCTTACTAGTCTGCTCCTCAAGTGTCTTCACCTTCTCCTGTAGCTGTTTCAAGTACTTGATTGTATCTCCAAGAACCGAAGCCTTATCCATCTATCAATAAAACATCAAACTATGAAGGACCTGGGAGGCACAGATATTAACTAATAGAGAAAGATAGAAATCTTATATATATACCTTCTTTAAGCCTGGAACTATAGAAGATAAAGCTATGAACCGTTGACTGAGCTTCTCGCGCCTTTTCCTTTCTGCTATAATGTGATCTTGTGCTTGAGAGAGTCTAGTTCCAGGGCCAACCTTTTTAGCTTCTTGACAGGACTTGATCACATGATTTTGGTTTGGAATAAAGCAACTTTGAGAAGTTGATATATGATCAGAAGGGAAGGTAGTGATAATGCTTTGAGAACAAAGTGCTTCCTCTTTAGGCTTCAAAATGGCCATTTGGTTTGAATTGACAGCAGAAACTGTACTAGTGTTAGGGTAGAGAGCATTATTTTGTGAATAATTCCAAGTGTTCGTTTTGAGCTGTTTCAGGGGTCTATCAACGCCAGCATGAGTATTATCCAAAGAATGTTTTATATTGACAGTTTGGAGGGTGTGAGGATGTTGTAAATTCCCTCCAAAAGCGCCTGTCATTGGGAGTAAGTTAAAATTATCAAGGGAGCTCATGTGCCACTGATTGATGAAGCTGGGATCCTCCATTCCCTAAAAATTTACAATCTACATTTTAGTCATCATGGCAACAAAACATTTCAAGCAGTTGAAAGTCTAATACAGCTAATATTACAACCATAATTGTATTAAGCTCATGAATAGTCAAAGAACATATGTATGATCTCAAAAGGTGCAAATTAAAGCCATGATCATCACAAACAAGGACAAAATATATATATATATATACATACACATACATATATATATGTATGTACAAAAATTTCAGGAGAACAAAGTCTTACCAATTCAGATAACCCTTTGATGGATGAAATCTCCATGAATTGAAGAAGCTTCTCTCTCTCTTTCTCTCTCCTTGATAAACCCTTTTGGAGAATCCTGTCGTAATGGCGCCAGTTAATGTCAGTACACTTATTGAACACAGCTACTAGTTTATTTCAATAAATACAAACTAACTAGTAGGTGAGCCAAACCACAAACCACAAACCACTACCAACACACACACCCGCATACAGATATCAAGACCTTCAATTTTCTTCCAATGAAAAGAAAATCTATAGAAAAATAATACAAGAAAAAGCTTTAACATGATACAGTAGTCAATAATAATCTATAGTATGAATTCTCACCCTTCAATAAAAACACAGTTTTCTTTTTCTAAATCTCCACAAAAGCAGGAGACCTCTTACTTGTTCCACATTTATCTGTTTGCCAGTCTCTCACGGGGCTGCTGATGTGGACAGGTTTTGGAAAATATGGTGCTTATTTGATAAAGAATAATATAAAACTATGGCAAAACAAGAGCATATTATATATATATATATATGTATGCATATACCTTAGTTTTGTCGTTTCTGCTGACAAAATAATACCATAACAGGTCACCATTTTTTGTTGTTTCAAAAAAAAAGTCACCTTTTTTTTTGTTGTTTTGTGGACTTTTAAGAGAGGATTATCACCAACCAGGCGTTGAAATATCATTACAGATTTGCTGTTCAAGACCCCTGGTTATCAAACCTGTGGTCCTCACCATTGTCTCAATCATGGAATTAATATTGTACTAGTACTAATGCGAATCCTAATTTAAGATTTGCAATTGAAAGACAATTATTTTGGTTAAAAAAAAAAACAGAGAAATTAAAGCAGATAAGCCAATGCTTATACCAGTTTAATATATATGATCTAACAGTTTTAAGTTCATGTGAATTTACTCTCTCAAAAAGTATTAATCAGTGACAATACATGTTGTTTCTGAGAACCTTACGTTTTGACTTTTCATCCACGGTACTACAAACAGGTTACACTCTGTGATTGGACGATCTAAACATACCCCAAAAAGTGGTTGGCTCAGGACTACTCGAATTTACCAATTCCACATACAAAACTTTTATTTCAAATTCTAAACACCTGGCAGGGCGGTCAAGCACGCCTCCTACTTTCTCGTCACATTGATAGTTGAACCCCTGTCCACATATAGTGAATCATTTCACTTAGGCCCATCAATGAATATGAGTAAATTATGAGAAAATCCCTCAGACGGGGCGCAGTTTTCTATTTCAATGTGCACCCTTCTCTCCTGCTTAATACGAGAGAAAGTTTAAGTAGTGTTATCATCCGGACTATACCTAAATATCATTATTTAGGGGTTCCAACAATTATAACAATATACTTATAATAAATATATATATATAAAATCTAAAAACTAGATATCAACATTTTGAGACCATCAAAATGCTTAATTACATATTATTTACAATTTTACATTTTATCCGTAGATTAGAACTTTTGAATTAACAATTGTAAAATATCTGTTTACCTTGTGAGAGAAAGCTACTCACACTAATATTTGTTAATAAATATTCATTAAGGGGGACTGAACCCCCTAACCTCATATTTGGAGAGAGAGTACTTAGCCAATTGCACTAAGAGATGTTATAAAATTGGTTTATCTTTTAAGAAGTTCTCCCCGATATATTAATTATTTATGTTAGTAATTATTAGACTTAAAAACTTAAGTTATAAAAAAATAATCCAACAATTGTATCTATAACTAAGGCTGATAGAATTTATGATAAGTGTACATATCCTCTTACATACAATATGAAGGCAAACATCGAATATATGTTAGACCCCCCATCACGTAAAATGTATAAGGAATTTTGGATAAAGGAGAGAAAAAGTCTCGGATACCATACTAGTATTGTCAGATCCAAAAATTAATTTAACCTGATATGATATGGTTAAACTATTATATTTGAGAGGGACCCAAAAGGAATTTAAGATAGATTAACAATTTATATCATAAGTTTTGTTGAATTTACTGAAAAGAGCGTCAAAATGTCTAAATATTTTTGTTAACAAGAAAGACAACCCAAAATACAGGATTTGCTGCTGATTCTCTTTCAAATTAGTCAAGCATCAAGAGCTGTATATGGTGCTTGCAAGTAATTTGCAAACCTTTAATTGTTTAGTATCTGGAATCAACTGAAGGTGAAGTTGAAGTAGGCAGCCAGTCAGCCTTTGAAATGATTGACAGGATACCAATTGGTGGAAACACACTCAAATCTTTAAAGATGAATAATCAATTATTAGCTCAATAGTCTGCTTTTAGCACCGATTAGACCTTGAATGTATTGGTTTTTCCTTCATTTGTGAGCTCCATGATTCTTGCATCAATTCAAATTGCTTACTTATGCACTTATTGAAGTTTTATAAATTATGAATATATAATTAACAATTACGACCGATTATATATATGTTAAGTAAACAATTATAAGTGGTCTCAGGTATGATTTGATTGATATTTGATGTCAAAGTTCTAAATTAAAATTTGCTTCTCCTTCAATAAAAATAAATAAATAATATATATAACGTTTCTATTAATTTCATACTTGCCAAAATAAAAATGGTGAGTCACCTTAACTATAGTAGTGACTGTTGTTTGATTTATTTATCTCCTAATAAACCTTTGATTCAATTTCAGTGGCGATTGAACAAAAATCATCCTGCTTTAAACAATTATCTCTTCATATATTTTAGGAAAATTGGCGAATATCACTTTATCAGAGTTTACTTTCTAAACAAAGATTCTTTGTTAGTATTGACAGAGTGTTAATTTTTTTGTGAGAGAAATTTAAGTTTGAGTAATGTTTGAAAGTGAAAAAATTTAACAATCTTGATTATCCACTTTTTTAAATGTTGATGTGTCGTTAGATTATCAAAAAATTAATTAAAAAAAATGATAGTAGAAAATCTTTGACTTGTTTTCTTTGCCAAATTTGACACATGATATAACTACTTCTATCTTTTCTTTCGAACATTTACCTAAAATCTTAAATTTTCAAGCAAACTTTCGTTATATTATGATTATGTGATTACTTAGAAAATATAAGCAACAGGGTGAAGCTGGAGCTCATAAATTATGGGCTGGTCTTGGCCTGTCCTAGCCACGTCTAGGCCAAGTGTTTGGACCGGAGCTGGTCAATAACTCAATACATAATCTTTGCCAAATCAGGAATATGTTGTATTTAGCAAAATTGGCATGGATTTGTAATTTAAGAAGCTTTATAACGTTCTCTATGTGCAAAAATGTTAAAGTATCCAAATTTCTTTTTCTATTTTTTTTTAATAAGTACAAAAAATGTTATAAGGGAAATTTCAAATATGCTTTGAGAATTTATCAATTTTTTACTATGAATTAAAAAAATCCAATCTTCAATAAAATTTCATAAATACATCAATATCTCTCATATTAGTCAAGTATTGGTTAAACCTAATGTTAACACATGTCGCATGATTAGGACATTATGTAGTGTATTATAGCATGTTGACACGTGTACGGGCATAAATAATTAAAAAAAAAAAAACTAAAAGAACAAATAATTTATGAAGAAAAAAATAAAAACCAAAAACTAATAATCTTCATTTAGTGGAGATCGAGATTGCATCTCCACCATTGATGGTGACTCCATCAGAAATAGAGATCCAATCTAGATCTCTAATAGATGGAGACCTTTTGTTACTAGATAGTGACTAAAAGTTGATTTTTCTTTTATTTTATTTTATTATATTTTAAGAGATATACTGCAAACAAGTTGAACTAGTCATATGTCATACTTGCTTCACAAGGCAGTAGAAGGAAGGTATGTACTTATGTACATATATCGTTTAAATAAAAGTAATGTCCGATTTTCCAAATATTTTACTCAAATTCATGTTCAAATGATGTCTCATGTGAGTTGTTAATTTTTTTTCCTATTTGAAATTTGGGGAGGGCTAATTGAACTCGAGAATCTCCATCTCTATCTTTTTCGTCACAAAATTTTATATATATATAAATAAAAAAAAAAAAAAACTCAAAGACAATTCATTGAGAAACATGAATGCCTTTTTTTTTTTTTTTGAAATTAGGGGAGGGAGTAATTGAGCTTGGGGACCTCCACTTAGTGTAAAGGTGTGGTTACCACCGAGTTATGTCTATGATCACATGAAATACAATTTTAAAATACCATGTTTCGTGAAGTGATAATATTGGATATGAGTATATACAGTAGTGCATTATACTTAGTTCCAACAATGAATGCCCAAAGTTGCTTCGCAGCTGGCACCGTTGGTATAGGCACTAGCTGCCTCTTGCTAATGACAAGGTTCGATACTAGGAGTAAGCCAATAAATTTGTTCTCCTACTTTATATGTGGGTTATCCTCTCACTCTTATATGAGTCTCTCCCCTATATTCGTGTGATTGGATCTTTCCTATTTAGGAGTAGTACTTTGGATCGTGCTACCAGTGTTCTTATTCCGGTAATCCTCTAGATCAATCTCAATCCTTGAAAAAAAAAAAAAAACGGTGAATACGCAAATAAAACTAGACTAAAGGGTGGATTTAGTTGTAATTGGCCATTATGACATTACCATATTTAATATGAACAAAACTCACAATACATAGTTCTAGAGGATTGATTTAGTTGTAATTGGCCATTATGACTTTACCATATTAATTTAATATGAACACAAGTCACAATTCAAAGTACACAGTTGTCGCATTAATCTCTTTTAATACGTTTGACCTCTTTTTAGTAACACTATAATTATTATACAAATTGAGATAGAAGATAAATTTGAGTATCCCTACCTCATTAACCTTTTTAAGTCTGTTCCCAAAATTAGACTTCAATTTATAATCAGCATGAACTGGAGTCATGAGACAACACATAGACCTTGCTAAAACTATAACATCCCCATCCTACAAGTTTGACACACATAATTTGATCATCAAACTCCATCATGGAGGTTCAAGTTATTTCCAAGAAATTAATCAAACCATCAATTCCAACTCCATCTCACCTGCGAAGCATGAGTCTATCGTTGCTAGATCAAATCATTCCTCCACGAACTGTGCCAACAATTTTCTATTACTCATCCAATGACAATTATCACCTAGACTCAGTTGAACATGTTGAAAGGCAGAAGCAATTAGAGAAGTCGCTTGCTGAAACCCTGACCTTGTACTACCCTCTAGCCGGAAGATATGTCAAGGAGAATCAACTGATTGATTGCAACGATGAAGGGGTTGAATACGTTGAAGCCCTTGTAAATGGTCAGCTGTCTCAAATTCTCCGGGGGAAATTGAACCCAAGCAGTTGAATCGTTTTGTTCCTGATGAAGTAGAGGAATTTGCTACTACAAGTGCATTAGTAGCTATCCAAATCAACACGTTCAGCTGTGGTGGACTAGCTATTGGCATTCGAGTTTCACATACAATAATAGATGGTTTCACATTTTTTAGGTTCACAGATGGATGGGCAAAGGCAAGCAAAGTGGGGATAAACGATGTTACTATCCTTGACTTTGTTACCGCCGGTTCACTCTTCCCACCAAGAGATTTATCCAGGTACGCGCTTCCACTTTCCAAACCAAAAACTGAGCAAGTTGTTACAAAAAGGTTTCTGTTCGATGCAAATATAATATCAAAGTTGAAAGCTGATCAAGCTATGAGACTCAACTGCAAGCCTTCAACGATGGAGTTATTGACAGCATTGGTGTGGAGGGCTCAAGTCAATGCAGCAGCTCGAGCAAGACATGTAAGGACTTCTCTATTGTCGATTATACTAAACTTGAGAGGCAAAAAATTCAAGGTGATACCAGATAATTGTGGCGGTAACCTTGTGACAAGGATTAGTGCAAGATTTGATCAAGCAAACGAAAGCAACATGAGGAAGTTGAATGACTTTGTTGATCAAGTGATGGGTGCAATAAGGAACTCTATCATGGAATATGCGAAACAAACCGAAGGTGATGTGGAGGAGTTCTTGTCCAAGGTGATCATCAAACCTTACAAAGAAACACTGGAAGTCATGAAAGGAGAGGGAGATGTATGTATATTTAGTGATATGAGAAATTTTCCTTTGTATGAAGTGGATTTTGGTTGGGGGAAGCCTGCTTGGGTGAGTTTGGCACGAAGAAGTTATAAAGGGGTGCTTTTTGTACGTACAAAAGATGATGGTGGAATTGAAGCTTGGGTGACCATGGAAGAGAACGAAATGGCTTATTTTCAAAGTGATCCAGATATAGCCATGTTAATGAAGCTAGGCAAAATTGGTGATGGCAACATTCCCACCCCCCCTCCCAAAATGTAGTAGCAGGGCATATTGTCTTTGCTCCATTGACCGCCGTGAATCTGCACTTCTCATTTACATTTTATGATTGCAATATTGTGGTGAGCATTAATTCCTATTAATCATGGTGTAAATATTTGTTTAATGTGAATTAGAAAGTACCTTCGATGTCTTATAATAAGGATTTGAAAAATGAATTTCAACAAAGCTAAATCCTATTTGAAACCTTTCCTTGAATAAGTCTGATTCAAGTCCGAGTTGACTGAAAATCAAGTTAAAAAAGGAAAATTAAATGTTGCTACGGATGGCTTATAGCCTTTAGCATCCCAAAGAAGTTCACTGTCCGAAGCAAGCTTTGAGCAATTACAATTCTCCATTGACCACTGCCAAAGCAAGCTTTGGGCAGTGGCAGAAAATGATGTTGTAAACGCACTCCTCGCATCTCAATGTCTAGAAAATCTTCAATATCGCACTATTTTATTAAAAATTTGATTCTCGATAACCAAAGTATACGTTTGGTACAATTTATCTACTGATCAAAAATATCATTTTAATGTTAAAAACTCTACCTATTATTTTTTTTTTAATTGTTTGATTGACATCTCAGTAAAACTTTTAGAGAATTAAAAAAACTGAAAAAAATCTACTTTGAAAAGCTTGAATTTTGAACTTTTTTATATAGATTTTTTTAAGTTTTTTTCAAAAAATTAAAATATTTAATCTACCCATATTTTATTTTATTAATATCTTTATACTCTTACAACTCACTACAACAAACAGGTCCAACCATACCGAGCATTGCCCGGTATAGTTGGATATCCATATCGGGCATTGCCCGGTATGGTTAGATATCCATACCGGGCAGCAGGCCCAGCGTGCTTGCTGCAGGTATGGATATCCATATATCCATACTGGGCCAGGATCCGATATGGATAATCCATATCCATACTCGGCTCCGCCCGGTATAGATACCGATATACATGGGTCGACCCACTATATCCATACCGGATCTCTGCCCGATATGGATATATGGATATCCATACCGGGCTTTTTCCGGTATGGATATATATTTGAATCCGGACTAGACCCGGTATTCATATTTTTCCATATCGGGCGCATGCCCGGTATGGAAAATCACGAAAATATAAAAAAAAAATGACGATTTTTTTTAATATTCCACTAAAACTATTAAGGTATATAAATGTTGTAAATATATATTAATTAAATAAAATAACATCATTTAAATTATATAATCCATAATTAAACGTTAATTATGAAATATTAAATTAATACCTCAGTACATAATACCAATATACAATATATTAACCAAAGTTTAGCCAATATCAGCTTCTTGTGAAGCAGATATTAAAAGATGTTTCTGCATGACAAAAACATTTAAAAAAAAAAAATTATATATTAGATTAATTAGATACCCTTCAAATTAACAAAATGAAATCTAACTTCCTTCACATGATTCAATCACCCACTTTTAGAATACAGTTCCTAAACATCTTTTACCCTCTCAATGCCCAGCACCAATCATAACTGCATTCACTGGAAGCCACCACTCTGACAAACAGGCCCTTGGCAAGAAAAAACCAGAAAACAAATATAATAAGCTACATCTAATATTCCAATAACAAAATAAAACCTCTTGTAAGAAACGAAAAGCCCAAACTTTAGGAGCCATATCAAGGAAACTAAACTGGAAGAAAGCAATTAACTATAGTGCTAAAGTGGTGGTACTGTTAAGGTAGACCCTGCACGAATAGAAACCACTTTATGTTTAAAGCATGTCTTGTGTTCAGGTCTTCCTAGAGTTAGTATTTAATTAAAGATATATGACTTTAGTTCTAACCCAGAAACAAAAGATCAGATAGGTAACAATTGGGTACCCAGTGGATGTGCTAAGAATCATATTGCCACAAAAACTTAAAAAGTGATGTTGCATTTCAGCCTCCTGGGTTCACAGCTGTTGTTTGAAAGCAATTAACATTTATTTATTTTATTTTCCCTGTCCCGAAATTAATATGAAATGTACCCTGTAACAAAATTATAGATGTCTAACAAAATAAGGGAAATAAGATCAATAATACATGAATTTTTTTTTACTTCAATTGTAGCAACATGTTAAATGTGAGTAACAAGTAATGTTTAGAAGCATATTTAAAAAAATAAAATAGAAAAGAATCCACTGATGGAAAAAAAAAAAAAAAAGTTCTTACTTCTTGGGCAAACCACTGGAGATGTTTTCCTCAGCAACACTGGAGAAAGTTGATTTGTCTTCTTTACTAGTGAGGCTAATAGGACACTTAAAAGGCCATTGTCTCGATGATGAACGATTTTTTCTTCCTTTCACATGAGATGACTCTTCATTTGATTTTATCTTTCGGCGTTCACAAGAAGCCATAATCGATAATTCTTGATCAAATGCCCTACAATTTTTCGATTTGTAAGTAAATTAAAAATAGATAATTCAAGACAAAAACTATATGTTGTTCAAATTCAACTCAACATTTCATTCACAATCCACCTCACTAAAGTTTAAACTCAACATCAACATTTTGAACTCAACATTTCGAACATAATCAACCGCACTAAAATCCATACTCTAAAATGCAATTAAACAATAAATTCAACTCATAAATTTTTCCACAAACATCACATATATATCATATCATCATCCAAAATTCAAAATCCTAAATATTTGTACGTAATAAACATAAACTCAATATTTCGAACACAATCCACCACACTAA
Source organism: Litchi chinensis (assembly GCA_019925255.1). Classification (NCBI taxonomy): domain Eukaryota; kingdom Viridiplantae; phylum Streptophyta; class Magnoliopsida; order Sapindales; family Sapindaceae; genus Litchi; species Litchi chinensis. The sequence continues at coordinate 26,028,132 of CM034465.1, read as the reverse complement.
AGTTTATACCTCTTTGACAAATTATTTAAAACAGTGTAGGAGGATCCAAGCGGCGAAGATAACGCTCCCAAAATCGAACAAGATGGGCGAATGTATGACAAGAAAATACAAAAAGTATGTCAAAAATTGAAAAAAAAATATATGTATGATTTATTTGTGGTTTGTGTTAATGGGGTTCTGGCTTTTAATTTGATTGGTTGGTGTACAGATTCGAGCTTTGTTCCACCGTTGGTTTACGCGATGATGGGGAGTTCAAAGGATTTGGCAGTTAGGACTGTTGCTGTTGCCTCTCTTCTCATAGTTTCTATGTTGGGAAGTGAAGTTAATGCTACTGAGAACCCCGAGCTTTATCTTCACCTTGCTTTCATCGCTACATTCTTCGCTAGAGTTTTTCAAGCTTCACTAGGATTGTTTAGGTAATTAGCTGCATAATATATATATATTTTTTTTGTAATATGTCTTGAAAAACAAGATTCATAGACATGTCATTTTTAGTTAAATATGCTCATAAAAGTGACAGATAAAAATAGGGGTCAAGAGTACATTTTTGTATTTGTTCGACATATATCTCTGCTGTAATCCTTTGTCTTTAGCTGTTTTATCTTGATAGAAGATAGAATCCATCAACTATGCCATTTGTTACAACGTTCCTGATACTTGTATAAAAAATCTGATGAGAAATTTCACTAAAAATTTTGTGTGTTTTCTTATTTAAGCCTAATACTTGTATAAAAAGTCTCCCAGTCATCTCAAATCAGCCTTTCTTTCCTTGTTTTGTAAGATTAGTCAAGCTTTTGTATTGTGTAAATACAATTTGCTGCTTTTATTACATGTTAATCTTGTTGTGTGTGACAAGTTATCTACTAGCGTTTTGACTGACTATAATTTATCTAATAGTGTGATAAAGTCTACAAAATTTAAGAAGACATTGTCAATAAGGCAAGCCTCAAAACACCATGAGCATGACTGTTCTCTCACACTAAGAGCTTGCCAGCAGCTTATAAAATTTTGACCAAACATGGTTTTGAGTACTACCAGTCAAACTTGCTTTTGTTGAGAATTTATAGAGTCTCTTGATTATAGTTAACCAGATAAAACTGTATTGTTTATGTTATGACTCTAACATTATTTCCCTTCACAAAATATGTCTATGAATTAAGTATTTTCCAAACCTCCTGACAACTTTTACTAAACCCCAATTGATTTAGTGAAACAAGAACCAATACCATATAGTTAGTAAAAACAAATCATACATAATTAAATTAAGCATAAATGCAAAAATAAAAAAAGTATGTCAAAAATTGAAAAAAAAAAAATTGTGACGGTCGGACTGCCGCTTCGGCGGTCGGACGGCAGTCCGACCGTCCCATTCCACTCAATGAAAACCTCCATATGAAGACTAAGAAGCTGAAGAAGAAGATGGACCTTAGAAGAAGAAGAGGATACCAAGAAGAAGAAGAACCACCGCGCGAGAAGAAGAAGACAAGAAGAATGCAATTGCCAACGGGGGGTCGGCGACAGAGAGTGGCGGTGACGGCGACCGGTGGGGCGGGGAAGGTAATGGCAGCGGCGGCTAAGGTCTCTAAAGAGAGGATGAGTGAAAAAGAGATAGATAGAGAAAGAAAATAGAGGAAATGGGGGCAGGAAATGGGTGGGTAATTTAAATACCCAGGTTTTCCATGCCGGGTGGGTCAGGCGCCCGGTATGGAAAATCCTGAGTATTTAAAATTTTTTAAAAATAAGAATTATCCATCCAGGTCACCCGACCCGCCCGGTATGGATAATCCGACATCCATACCGAGCGCCCGACCCGATCGGTATGAATAATCCTTGTTTTTAAATCATTTTTATTTTTTTTAAACCATACCGGGCACCCGACCCGTCCAGTATGGTTAATCCTATTTATCCATACCGGACCGATCGGGTGCCCAGTATGGTTACAAAAATAATCATATCCATACCGGGCGCCCGACCCGCCCGGAATGGATAATGTCACAATAAGTTTTTTAATTATTTTTCCTGATTATCCATACCGGGCCTTTAGTGCCCGGTATGGATAGTCCGGTATTGTTGCCTTGTTTTGTTGTAGTGACTCTAGTACACTTTTTTCTTTTAATATATATAAACACATAACATTTACTTTCATTCACTTTTTATGTTATAAAAACATTTAAGAGTTTCTCTTTAACCAGTAAGTTTTCTATATTTTGTATGTTTTTTGTTTAATTGGTTTTGGTTGATATATATACACACATTACAATTTTTTATATCTTATGCTAATTTTGTGTAAAATCACTACATATATAGACACTGCATGTATAGATATATAGATTAGCAAACTAGTAACAAAATCAATTACAGTATATCATTTTATTACTTTAACAAAGTATTTCATATATATTAACAAACCAATAATAAAATCAATTACAGTATAAATATATATACTGCAATTTTATTTCTTAAGCTAATTAAATCAAAAGTGAATAATAAAATCTTTACTACTACTATGATTAAATTTTTATGGTTAAAGTTGAAGTAATTACATTATTAGAATAAATATATTATTTCTCTTTTTCATGTTCTTTTTAGTAAATTAATAATCTAAAAGTGTCTTAAAAAGAATTTAACCAAATCATCTATAATTTTAAAAAGCTTTTTTAATTAATAATTAAACAACTAATATATTTTTTTAAAAGATCTATTTTTAAAAAATCTATTTGAAGAAGTTGTATTAAATGAAATTTTAATTAAAAAAAAAATTAAAATTTAGAGGAGAAAGATAGTAGAAGTCTCTGGATAGATACAATTTTATAAACTTACAATGTCATGCACTCATGTGCCTAACTCTAATTGCCATATTCAATATATTATAATACAAAACTGGTTTCGCCTATTTAGGTACCCTTGCCTCATTAAATTTAGGTAACTATAATATTAAAATTAATTAATTTAAATAAATATTTTTATCCAATTTATTAAATCATGTCAAATCAATCTAATCAAACATTAAATAGAGGATTCAACTAATCAAATCTAATCATATCTAATTTATTCAATCATATCAAATCAAATTCAATTAAATCTAATTTAATTCAATATATTTATTAAAAATAAAAATTAATACAATGTACCAAAAAATTGTCATAGGAAACTCACGTGAGACACAACTGTCTCATTAACCTTCTTTTAATTTGTTTCATCTCTATTAGTAACACTAATTATTATACAAATTGAGATAGAAGGTAAATTTATGTACACCTGTCTCATTAACATATTCTAATCTTTTTCACCCTTTTAGTAAAATTATAATTATTATTCAAATTGAGATATAATTTAAATTCCTAACTTTACTATATTCAATATAAACAAAACTAACAATACACTTCTGTTTTTTTTTTTTAAAAAAAAAGAAAAACTGACAATACACAGTTATCTCATTAATCTCTTTTAATATGTTTTGACCTCTTTTGGTAACACCATAATTATTATACCAATTGAGATAGAATCATACAACGTAAATTTAAGTATCCCCATGTCATTTACCGTTTCTAATCTGTTTCCAAAGTCGGACTTCACTGTATAATCAGCATGAAGTGTAGCGAGACTATACATAGATCTTGCTGAAGCTGAAAACTCCCCCTCCTACAAGTTCGATACACATAATTTGATCCTCAAATCAAATTCCACCATGGAGGTTCAAATTATTTCCAAGAAATTAGTCAAACCATCAATTCCAACACCATCTCACCGACGATCCGTGAGTCTATCATTGCTAGATCAAATTTTGCCTTCGCGAACTGTGCCATGCATTTTCTACTACTCATCGAATGGCAACTACCACCTAGCCTCAGCTGAACATGTTGAAAGACAGAAGCAATTAGAGAAGTCGCTTGCCGAAGTCCTGACCGTGTACTACCCTCTTGCCGGAAGATATGTCAAGGAGAATCAATTGATTGATTGTAACGATGAAGGGGTTGAATACGTCGAAGCCCTTGTAAATGGTCAGCTATCTCAAATTCTCGGAGGGGAAATTGAACCCAAGGAGTTGACTCGTTTGGTTCCTGATGAAGTAGAGGAATTTGCTACAAGTGCATTGGTAGCTATCCAAATCAACACATTCAATTGTGGTGGACTGGCTATTGGCCTGCGAGTTTCGCATACAATAATAGATGGTTTCACATTTTTTACGTTCACAGATGGATGGGCAAAGGCAAGCAAAGTTGGGATAAATGATGTTACCATCCTTAACTTTGTTACCGGTTCTCTCTTCCCATCAAGAGATTTATCCAGGTACATGCTGGCACCACCTCTTTCCAAATCAAAAACTGATCAAGCTGTCACAAAAAGGTTTGTGTTCGATGCAAATATAATATCAAAGGTGAAAGTTGATCAAGCTATGAGACTCAACTGCAAGCCTTCAACCATGGAATTATTGACAGCACTGATATGGAGGGCTCAAGTCAATGCAGCAACTCGAGCAAGACATGGACAACGAAGGACTTCTCTATTGTCTGTTCTACTGAACTTGAGACACAAAAAATTCAAGGCAATAATACCCGAGAATTGTGGTGGAAACCTTTGGACAAGGATTAATGCAAGATTTGATCAAGCAAACGAAAGCAAGATGGGGAACTTGAATGACTTTGTTGATCAAGTGATGGGTGCAATCAGGAACTCTATCATGGAATATGCAAAACAAAGCGATGATGGTGATGTAGGTGAGTTCTTGTCCAAGGTGGTCATCGAACCTTACAAAGAAACATTGGAAATCATGAAAGGAGAGGGAGATATATGTGTATTTAGTGATTGGAGAAATTTTCCTTCCTATGAAATGGATTTTGGCTGGGGGAAGCCTGCTTGGGTGAGTTCGGCACCGAGACCTCATAAAGGGGTGTGTTTTATACGTACAAAAGATAACGATGGAATTGAAGCTTCGGTGACCATGGAAGAGAACGAAATGGCTTATTTTCAAAGTGATCCAGATATAATAATGTTCCTGAAGCCGGGCAACATTGGTGATGGCAACACTCCCATTCCCCGTCCCAAAATGTAGCTGTTGGCATTTTGTCTTTGCTCCATTGACCGCCGTGAATCTGCATTTTTCATTTACATTTTGTGAATGCAATATTGTGGTGAGCATTAATAAATTCCTATTAATCAAGGTCTAAATATTTGTTTAATGGGATAGCCGTCCCTTCCTTCGTTTCTTGTTTAATCCTATGTGCTTACATCTTTTAGTTTCCTAAGGATAATATTTTATAATTAACTACTTATATTTTTTGTTTCATATTTGCATACAATTCAATGAATTGAGGTGATATATGGTTTAAAAAAAGAAAAATTGAGGTGATATACTTCATTATTAAATTGAAACTGGTATGTATATTAATAAGAATTAGAAAGTACCTTCAATGTCTTATAATAAGGATTTGAAAAATGAATTCCAACGGAGTTAAATCCTCTTCGAAACTAAACAAGTCCGAACCTTGCCTTGAATAAGTCCGATTTGGACTGAAAATCAAGTTAAAAAAGGAGAATTAAACGTAGCTCCGGATGCTTATAGCCTTCAGCATCCCAAAGCATTTCACTGTCCAAAGCAATAGCTTTGAGCAAATGCAATTCTTCATGGACCACTGCCAAAGTAAGCTTTGGGCAGTGGTGGTAAATGACGTTGCAAATGCACTCCCGGCATGTCAGCATCGAGAAAATCTTCAATATTGCACTATTTTATTAAAAGTTTTACGCTCATTAATAGTTTTAGTTCTAGAAAAACATTAAAAATCAGGGAGAAAGACAGTAGAAATCACGGGACAGATATAATAATGACTCTGAATCTTTTGGTTTAGAGAATTGACTACATGTCCACCGTGTAGCTGACCAAAATAACTTTATAATTAATTAATTATAATATCAATTGAGATATGAGTTAATTCTTAAAGCGTAACATAAATCTAATATGTTATACATTTGGCTGATTAACCTCCTTTTAGTTTTTTGTACCTGTTTTAGTAACATTATAATTATGAATATAAATAGTTATACGAGTTAAACTTATCGTCTTTCGCATCCTGTCCTTGTTGCATTGAGTGCCATGAGTATGGATTTTTCAATTACATTTTGGGAAGGCAGTGTTGTGGCAGACGTTCTTTTTAATCGGGTCTAAATTAATGTTTGTTTGGTGGGATAGTCCTCCAGGCATTTGTTTATTGCTAATTCTGTACTTGCTTCTCTTTCCCTAGGTTTGTGGTCCAACCTGCAGGTTAAAACCTGCCACAAACTGTCAAAATAATTAATAGTAGATCACATCACCGTGCAAATACATACTTCAAGTACAATGATTCGATTGATTTTATGGTTCGTTTCGAAAGCATTGCTCACCAAGGGTCACACCAAAAAATAACTATCCCAAGTATAATGTCTAGTGGGCCATTCTACGGTATGTTGATATAGAGCTAATTTCGTTGATCAATTTTTTAAAACTTGATAACTCGTATTTTGCATAAATCAAATAAAGGAGTAAGAGTGATTTGGACACCAATGTAATGTCTGTTGTAAGTACCCCGATATTCAAATCAATACCAATCTTAATAAATGAAATGTAATAAGTGATAATAATAGTTGAAAATAAAATCATGGTGATTTGAGAACTATTGAGTGTGGAAAGGGACCATGACCTGTGGTCCAACACGAGAAAGTGGTGACCTAGAAAAATGGCTAGAGCAGTGGTCCGTCACAATGTGAGGTGTTGTCTATCCGTCCGTAAGGTGGCCTCCGGGAGGAGCCTTGAATGGATGTCTACAAGTATAAGCTTCTTTCTCCTTCTTTTTCTATCTTGTTTGTGTCCCTCTTCATTAAACAAGTTACCCTTTATATAATGAGTAAGGTTCTGATCTTTTAGGCACCTTCTTTTTTCGATATACTGAGGAGATCGTATCTAAGAAGATACTAGGAATCTTGGAGTGATCTCAGTCCTAAAAGCTTATTTCCTTTTCTGGTTATTTCCATTTTACCTCTTTAGGAAAGATCTTGCTTGGCGATCAAGTTAATTAGATTATGAGCCGAAATAGGAAAACCAGCCTTAAGATCAAGCCCATGGGATGAGGTTGACCATCAAATTTTTTGATCAATCTAATGGGCTAAGCCCAATCTGAGAGGTTAACGTTTATTAGGTCATTTGGTCGATCGACCCATGAAGTGATTGGCCTTGAGTATTATCCAAACTTATCGACCAGTAAAATCAACTAGACCAAACCCTAGCGAATAGTAAGCCTAAATGTTGGACGACAGATTTTGACCACTAAATAATGATACCCCAAATTCCACCTTTACGAAGTGACAAAAGATTTGTCATTAGCCTATATGTCTTGAGATGATATGGTTAAAATAAGAACAAATCACTTGTATATCATTTGTTTTGATTTATAGGTTATATTTTTGGGTGAAGCTTCACTATTGGTTTTGAACTCAGTGTAGTTTTTTCAACACCAGCAATAATATTGTAGTATTTTCAAACAACTCTAGTAGAAATTGTATAATTATATTTAAATCAGGTAGAGCTTTACAAGAAATTGTATAATTATATTTAAATCAGATAGAGCTTTTGATATGAATTTTCATATATCTTAATTCAGTATTTTTAATGTATATTTATAACACTTGCAAATCCTTTGTCATTGCTTTTGCTTAGACATGAATTAATCATAATTAAAGTTTATTAATTTTATTAACCAGACTTCAACCAATACTTCTCCACGTTTATTTATAAATTTAATTAATTTCATAATGTACCTACAATAATAATTAATTGTGTTTGGTTCAAATTCAGTTAACATTTATAAAACATACATGCTATGCATTCTACTTTAGTGTTTAATTAAAATATTGATTCTCTCATTTACAATAATCTTGCAAATGTAAATTTTACATTTATTCGACAGGAGATAGATGGTGAAAATATTAAAAGATTAGAAAAAATTAGTCAAATGGTATATCCCTCACACACATTTTGTGAAGTTGAGAGTTTGAGTCACATGTCTTCCCCAAATGCCAAATTAATTGTATTTGTTAAAATAAAGAAAAAAAAATCTGGTATGAAAGTCCCTATCAAACACAATAACTAATCCAGAGGAGAGAGGTGAATAAGTTGATTAAATGACGTAATGGAAAAATCAAACAAACAAAAAATAAAAGGTAGAGAAAGAGAAAAGCTACACATACAATTTTTATATAGAAACCCAAACAAAAAAAACCTCATGACCAAAACCTGTTCTAATCATTTTTACCGAAATCTTACTATTATTAGATGAATTACAAATTTCTCTTACAACCCCATCTAGTCTAGAAATCTAATTACTCTCTCCCTAATAACGGGCCTCGATTTCTACTCTTCATGAACTTAGAATGACAAATTTATCGATATTCAATCGTTCATAACATAGATAAATAATGTAGATCCCCAATTTTTTTTATAGTTTTTAAATTTTTTGGTAAAAGTATTTTGTAAAACAATATGAATCTCCACCATTAATTTTAGAATTGGAAAGAGGAGATCTATATTTTTATAATTAATTTTTTAAAAGAAAAAATATTAAATTCTTTTAAAATAGAGATGATTCTAATTTTTCCCTATAGTTGGTATAATAGCCAAAAAAACTTCTATTATTATAAAAATAGCCAAAAATTCTCTATTGTCACGAATTTTTTGTTATTTTTATAAATTAGAGGAGATTTTTAATTATTTTTGAAGCCAAAGATTTTTTTTTTACTATTAGACCAAACTACGAGAGAAATTAAAATTATCTCTAAAAATAAACATAAAGGGCATTTTGGTTAGTTCAACTAAATTTCTAGACAACCTTTTTAACAATTATAGTTAACTAACCGGGTGAGAGTTTTATATAATCTAAAAATAAACTTTAATTTACTTACAAATCAAGATATAATCAAGATCAAGGGTTTGACCATCTTACATAGCCACTAACATTATTCATAAATTATAGTCCTTAAATTAGTTGTAAGGATAGTTATTAAAATCATTTCAAAGACTATAATTTATGAGTAATGTTATTGGTTGGGTATGATAGTCAAATCTATCAATCAAATATAAATAACTTCAATTTGATTAAAATAAATAAATAAATAAATTACATTTACCGTACGTTTGATGCAGTTTATCTATTAGTTAAATGTATTTTTTAATACCTAGAGCTCTACTTGATTTTTTTATATTATTTGGTTATCATTTCAGTAGAGTTTTTGGACAATTAAAAAAATTGAAAATTATCTACTTGAAAAAGGTCAAATTTTGAGTTTTTTTAAGTAGATTTTTTTGGATTTTTTTTTTAAAAAAATAAAACATCTACAATTCCCCTATTATATAAATTGTAGTCCTTAAATTAGTTGTAAGGATAGTTATTAAAATAATTTCAAGGACTATAATTTATGAGTAATGTTACTAGTTGAGTAAGGTAATCAAATCTATCAATCAAATATAAATAACTTCAATTTGATTAAAAAAAAAAAATTATATTTACCGTACGTTTGATGCAGTTTATCTACTGGTTAAATGTATTTTTTTAATATTCAAAGCTCTACTTGATTTTTTTACGTTATTTGGTTATCATTTCAGTAGAGTTTTTGGACAATTAAAAAAATTGAAAATTGTCTACTTGAAAAATGTCAAATTTTGAGTTTTTTTAAGTAGATTTTTTTGGATTTTTTTTAAAAAAAAATTAAAACATCTACAATTCCCCTATTATATTTGGAACATGAAATGAGTGAAACATAAGATTTAAGATAGGTTTGAGATTCAAAATATCTCAAACTAGGGATGAACGTTTTCGAGTTCGGGTTGGGTTGGATTGAAAATCTCCCAACCCAATGTGGATTAGGTTGAAAATTTTTCAACCTAATCCAACCCAATAAATTCTTCAACTCAACCCAACCAAACTCAACCTAACAATAGTCGAATTGAATTGATTGAGTTAGATTTAATTTACCACAAAGACACAAATGACTTAGTTGATAATTTTTTTAGTCTTAGTAATTTGATTACAGATAAAATGAATACAAATAAAGATCCAATTATTGTAAATAAAAGAGTAAATTCGACATAAATGTTGTCCTTAATCTTTATTCTGAATAAATATTCTTCTAGAGAGGGGGAAAATTTTTGGATTTAGAATTGGGGATAGATGTTTGTCGGGTTCGAGTTGAGTTGGGTTGGATTGAAAATTTTTTAATCCAACCCAACCCAATTTAATTTTTAATCCAATTTAATCCAACCCAACCCATTCAATTTTTTTTAAGATATAACTCAACCCAACCCAATAAAAAATGGTTGGGTTGGGTTGGGTTGAGTTGGGTCTGTCGGGTTAGGTTGGAGATGTCCACTCCTATCTCAAACTTTCAAATCTCATATTTAGAGACTGATGAATGAAATTTCAAACCTAATTCCAAACTCTTTCAAATCTTCCTCTTATGAGAATGCTCATTCCTAACCTAAATGGTGAGATTTGATGAGTTTCGAAATGAGTATTTTATCTTCATTTTCTTAAAAAAAGATTTTTTAAAATTAATTTTAGGTATATTATAAAATATTTAAATTAATTTTATTCCAATTTAACCTAATCTATAATAAATATATTATGATATAATTTTAATTTAATCTCAAATTTCATTAAATATGATAAAATAATTTTTTAATCCAATCTATTTTATTTTTATCTAATTCAATTAATTTCATTTAAGTTTTTTTTTTTTTTTGAATACATGAACTGTAACTGGGACAGACCTAGGAGACATCCGGGACCAACCGAGATAGGACACTAGTGGCACGGCCCGGGAGACTACTCCCAATTAAGAGACCACTACCCACACGGAGGTGGGAGGGAAGACCCACACTAGGGTGGGACAGTTACCTATACAATTGATGGGAACTAAATACTATTATATATTATTATTATTATTATTATTATATAGTATACATAGGTGTCGAACCCTACCCCCTTACAAAGGGAGGCAGGGCTGGCTGCTGGCGCTACCACTGCGCCAGCAGCCAGTTGACATTAATTTCATTTAAGTTGTTACAGCTAGTTTTGCATCTTCAATAAGGGAATAAATAAAATGGATATTCATCGTAAGGGACCCACAAGAAACTTCGTTCTTGTCCACTTGCACTATCCCGAGAGGAAAAAAAAAAAAAATTTCTCGCAGTTTCTGACTCCCCAAACACTCCGCAAAAGTCCCCTAGACGAAAATGGCTCTCCTACGCACCAAAATGGAGCTCCGGCCCTTGGGCAACACGGGGCTCCGAGTCAGCTGCGTCGGATTCGGAGCCTCCCCTCTCGGCAACGTCTTCGGACCCGTCTCTGAAAACGACGCTGTCTCCTCCGTCCGCGAAGCTTTCCGCCTTGGTATCAACTTCTTCGACACCTCCCCGTACGTCTCACTTCACTTCTGCATTTCAATTCATTTATTTATAAAATTGAAAAAAATGAAATCTTTGTCATCACCAACTGATTTTTAACTGAATGTTAAACTTCAAATGCTCGAAATTTACTAAAAGACGAAAATTCGGTGAACTTGCAATGTTGGGGACTTGATAAAAGACAAAAAGTTGAGATTTTTATTAGTGTAGGAGGATAATTTGTATGAAAAGAATGTGTTTTGATGTAAGAAAATGTGATTGTTGATGTTGATAGATCAATGTTGGAGCTTATAAAAGAACCCCATTTGGGTGTTGTTAAAATTTAATAGAGAAAAGCTATTCAAGTTCTGGGGACTTAAAAGTTAAGTGGGTCACTAGCAATGCTAGGCTGTTGTTAGGGGAACGTAAGGAGTGAAGGGAGTGGATAGTTTGAATGGTATGACTTTGGTAGCTTGGTTGGTTGCAAGTTACTTGAATAGCATGTTTGGATGATGAGAAAATGTGGAAGGAGAACATGAAGGAGTTCGAGTTTCGGAAAAGTAGAATTGTGGATTAATTGTTTGGTGTACTAAAATTTTGGGGTCTTGCAGGATTTTGTATATGTGATGTATTGGCGTTTGACCATTAATGTTTCTCGCTTTTATTTTTATTTTTTCCCCATAATATGACAGGTATTATGGAGGGACATTGTCAGAGAAGATGCTTGGAAAGGCATTGAAAGCTCTGGGGGTCCCTAGAAATGATTATGTTGTTTCGACAAAGTGTGGGCGGTATATTGAAGGTTTTGATTTCAGTGCCGAGAGGGTGACTAGAAGCATTGATGAGAGTTTGGCACGGCTGCAGCTGGATTATGTTGATATACTGCATTGCCATGACATTGAATTTGGGTCTCTTGATCAGGTCCGTAGTATTGTGTTCCTAATATCCTGGTTTGTAACTTAGTTTACTTTTGTTTATTTTATAATTGTGAGAATTATAATTCAAGTGTTATATTTTAATATTTGGATTATTAATAAATGTTTAGGTTGGTTTGATTTGGTAATGATTACAGATCGTCAATGAGACAATTCCTGCCCTTCAGAAACTGAAGGAATCTGGGAAAATCCGTTTCATTGGTATCACTGGACTTCCTTTGGACATTTTTACATATGTGCTCGATAGGGTGCCACCTGGTGCAGTTGATGTGATTCTTTCATACTGCCATTACAGTATTAATGATTCAACATTGGAGGACCTACTGCCATATCTGAAGAGCAAGGGTATTGGTGTAATTAGTGCTTCTCCTCTTGCAATGGGGCTTCTTACAGATAATGGTCCTCCAGAATGGCACCCTGCTTCGCCCGAACTCAAGGTATTTGTTTTCCCGTCTAATAGTCTAGTGGTCTACTATCACATACTTTTGTTTCTACTGTGAAGTATTGCGTAAGTCAAATCCAATTAAGATGGCAGGTTGTTCTATAACCTGCACATTATCCCCACAAAGGATATTTCTCATAATCTACCACCTATCTGCATACTTAATCGTAGATCTTTGCATACATGAATGAACAATTTTATAAGAACTACATTACGGAGGGATTTTTTTTTGGTTGCCAGTGCCAATATTAATTGTCCATATGATTTCAAGTTTTCATTAAAAAAATGTGCTAGTGCAAAGTTTTATATTTTATTCCAATGATCTGCACTAAGCACTCAAATTTGTGATGGATCGAAGAATGTTACTTATTAGTGTCAACATCTGGCTCATGATTGATTAAATGCCAGTGTAAAGCTTCAGACATAATTTCGGTCTGCTTATGGGAGATATCTTACCATACAACCAAATTAACATATTGATGAGCTATATTTTATATAAATTGAATGCCTATATATAGTCTTCTGGTGATTCAATTTAATTGTCCCAGAACTTGCAGCCCTTCATAGTCTGCATATCTGCAATATGACAATAGATGCATTTTCAGTTCTTCATCTAGGATTCCATTATTGCTACCACACACTTACGCTTGAATATTTTAATACATGTAACAACCTGCACATTTATAGACAGATATAATCTTTTTTAAAATTTTATTAATCGTTGTTTTACGTTTTGTTTATCCAAACAGTCTGCATGCCAAGCTGCTGCTACCTATTGCAAAGGGAAGGGAAAGAACATTTCAAAGTTAGCCATGCAATACAGCTTGTCAAATAAGGATATTTCATCAGTCCTGGTTGGGATGAACTCTGTCAAACAGGTTTTGCATCATACTTTGTGTAATTCATTCATTTACTTTCATTATAGAAGTCTGAGCTCTAATACTAAAACTTTCTCATGAAATTATGTTGAGATTTGAGGATGCAGTTTTTCCTACTCTCTAACTTTGCCATAAAGTTCTCTTAAGTTGTTGCACTTTGTGATAATCTAAGCATGCTTCTCAATAGTTCGAAACTTGGTCATGGTAGTGCTTTGGTGAAGATGCCTGTTAGTTGCTCTTCAGTCTTGCAGTATTGAAGCTATTTCTTGACTGGTTTCGGCTTCTCTGATGAAATATATTTTATTGCTATATGCTTTGTATAACTGTGGAAGACAGGATTTTTAGTCATCATCTTAAGCCTTCATCCCACAATAATATCCCTTCATAAAAGCTATCATTAGGGAAATCTGTCATTCCTTTTGCCCTGAAAGTTCATAGCAGACCCCTTTATTTGGTTAAAGTACTTTTGTCTTCAACATATTAGATGTCACTCTTTTGTTTTATTCTTCATTTGATTGCACATTTTGAAGTAGTAAAATAATTTTGGAAGGGAATGAAAACTGTTAAGCACTAAAAAAATGGACAGACCAGCTGATAAATCATCTGACTGAAAACAACTCTAGTTGCATCTCTTGACTCTTGTATTTTTTTTTGAGATCCATGTGGAGAAATGTTTTCATTTGAAGACATCTCCAATTGCATGTAGTATTAAAATTCATGTCATATGTTTTTCTTTTGTTTACAATTTTTTTTGTGATTCTTATGCTTTTTTATCGTCCTTTTGAGTTAGTGGATGCTTTCTTAGCTAGCATGTTTTTAGTATGAAATTGCTTTTTGCATCACTATTCTCATTCTGTTTACAAAAGCATGTATTTGTTAGTTTTTACCTGTGGTTGAATTTATCAACTAAGAAAATTGCAAAAACTAGTAGACAATAAAATCAGGTTTTAAGCTGGTGTGGGAAATTGGAAATCTTTTTGTAGGTAATGGGCTAATCTCATTCATAATCGTACATATTTTTTTTATAACTTGTTCACAATGGAAATATCTACATAATGATAGAAGATAACACACTTTTATTTTTTTGATAGAAAGATAACACACTAAGTACATGCAGAAGTATATATGTATAGTTACTTCAAATACTTCTCATTAGCTCTTTTGCCTTGAGTTAGCAGTTCAAACGTCCCAAACAACATTGAATTTGATTTTCGGAGTGTTAGTTAAACGTATAATTTTCATAATCAGGTGGAGGAGAATGTTGCTTCTGCTACAGAACTGGCTCTTTTTGGTAAGGATCAGGAAGCCCTAGCAGAGGTGGAAGCTATCCTAAAACCTATTAAGAATCAGACTTGGCCAAGTGGAACAAAGCAGAGCTGACATATTTTCCTGTGCATATATTTGCACCTTGTACTTACTAGAGTGTTAGCTGACCCTATTGTAAATTCAACAGGGAGGCTGACTAGACCTCATCAGAACTCTTACACTATGAGAAATGAAGAGTGCATCCTTGTGACAATAAATTTAAGTGTCTCCAGTCATTATTGGAGGCTTATTGTATTTGATGAATCTAAATGTGGACTCTGCTGTATGAAATACTTATGAACATGGATTAATTTTACCATGAGATCAAACCTTGTATGATGTTTTGTTCCAGATATTGTAACTTTATCAATAAAACATCCTAGGTATGTCAATTCAACTTGTTATTTCTTTGGTTCGTAGTTCTACAAAGATTTTAAATCATTGGTGGTCCGAAGGGAACTTCTGGAGGAGCTCTCCAACTCATTATAGTCCATAAGTTACTAACTTGCCAGTTCAATTGAAAGGCAAATCCAATGTCTACAATGTCAGTTAACGTAGAAACTGCATCACAAGCTTCAATCAGCTCTTTCAACAGTAATGATTACAACCATTCATTACATACTTTGTTAACAGAGCAAATTTCCTACACTGATCAATGAAACCACAGGTTTTTATTTCTTTTTTGGTAAGGAATTTGTTACATACAGTAATACCTTCACAGGGTAGGTATGTATATCGACATGAATGTGATCTATGTTGTCATATGACAATGACTTCGTGAGTGTGACGAGGTTTTCTTCAGCATAATCTACAACGTTGGACAATAGCAGCTCTAGGACACAGAATATTGTGCCAGTGATTCTAACTGGCAACCTGCTGCAATGGAAGCCACGCAATCTCATCATCATTTGTGTAACCATGTATGAGGAAATCCGCACAATTCTTTTGACACCCATGGTTATATGGGTTACGAAACCGTCCATCTGTACCGCGTAGATAGCCATAACGCATTGCGTTTGCCATTTCATTTGTGGTAATATTCCGTGCTATCTGCATTACCCAAAAAAACAAAGAAAATTAAAAAAAACCTTAAATTCTTTAATCATTTAAAACAAAAATTGTGGAACATCTATTATGTTCTTTTAATTAGTTATAACATACAAGTTTGCAGATCAGTAGACACGATAATAGTAAAGATGAGATGGTACACAATGAATTTTGTACGAATACCAAGACCCCTGTATATGGTTACTAGTAGTAAAAGACAATTCGTGTGGCAAACTTTAACCTAAATATGTAACATTGGCCAGTCAATTACCTGAGAAGCTTGTATTGTGGTCAAAGTTGTGGCAGCTATCAAAATAACAATGTCTAAAGCCAGGAATACAACAACACCAGGATGTTGGACTACCACATGATGCATCCACGTTTCTTCAGTAGGCAAGGGTGGAATCGCTGTCCAAATTCCTGTCACATGAGAACATTAAATTATCTCATCCACGTTGAAGTAATTTGGTACATCACCACAAACTGATCTTCTAACATTGAGAGGGTAGCCCTTTCCCAAAAAAAAAAAAAAAATTGAGAGGGTAGCGGGACAGATGAATATCACCAGCAATCTACGTACTTTGAATTGCAATGGCAGTACTGAGGAATGATGTAAGAGTTCCAATGCATAGAAAGATGAAGAAGTCTCGTTTATTCCTCTGCAAATGCACGAACAGACAATAAAACAATGATAAAGCAGATGAAAAGCGAAAAATAGGAGGCAGAATGCAAAGGTTGACGCGAAGTCACATATAACACGTTATACCTCGCATCAGTTATTCAAGGGGGATTACATCAAACAAAGAAGATACAACTAGTATGCATTACACTAACAACCAACACAGAAACAGTTACACGTGTGGATAATGCATGCATAACCATAGAAAATAGTGTCATTCTTGCATAGAAATATTTCATTAATAAAATACTAGCAGTTATTAATTTCAAAATCCATCATAGCTATCCCTGAAATTTTCAAAGATATCATACGAATCTCCTATAAGGTATTAAAATATCACCTAAAAGTTCAATGAATTTTATCAAAATCCTCCCCTACAAGTCAAGTCGTTGGGTATTTTACAAGCAAAAATGAGTAAACCTGTCAATTACACCAAACAAAAAGGGAGGTGACAAGTCAAAAGGTTCTAATAATGACAGCCAAAAACCAAACAGTTCTTTCAGAAAACAAACATGCACTTGTTTCCACTGTGAAAAAACAAAGCAAGATTTTAGACTCTTTGCTACAGTAACATTATGACTTTTTAATACTGATCATCCACTCAACAAAAACTCTATGAAACACACGTCTAATGCTCTTTAAATTCTAATTTCAATATAGAAATACATATTGTTAATAGCCCTTGTTCACCAAAAATCAATTCAAACTTCACGCAAGTGACCTTCACCATCCCAGTTCTTCAGACCAAGGGCTTCACTGAAAAACCCATAAGTCCAAAATGTCTTACTTTCAATTAAATCAAAAGACTATTGAGAGCATTAGCCAAAAAGAGAAAAGAAAAAAAAGAGACTATTGAGAGCTCTTTTCAGTTTTGCTCATAGTTTTGAGAATAGACCAAAATTGCTTTTAAAAAGTAAATGCACAACTTAAACTCAAATGCTTTTCAACTTCATCTAGAAACACTTGGATGAATAAATCAATAAAATAATAACATGACGCAAGACAAAATTAGTAATAGTAGATTGTTTGCAACTTTTGCTGCTCAACCAGACAACTGCAAGTCTGCAACTATGTTTCAGTTAACCACAACAGCAACTTTTGTTGTTGAAAGTGACTTAGAATCTCAAACTGGTTAACCAGGGCTTTAACTGATCAACCTCCTCTGCTTGACCACAAGTACTATTCACTGCACTTTGAATATTTACAGCTTTAGGATTGATGCATCCATACTTAATTTACATACTTACAAAGACAAAGTCAAAACTTTTTATAGCCTAAAATTATGGTTACCTTTTACCAATTAGTACTAACAAAGGTTAGGGTAACTTCTCACCTTTCCAACACAATTAGAAATCCATGGGCAGTGATGGTCAAACTGTTCCACACAGTGCTTACATGTAGGACAGTGCTTAGAGCGAACAGGTCTTATAATCTGAAAATTACAATGCAAGAACACAATAAATCAAGACAGCATAATAGACATATAAGATGACATTCAATGTTATTGTATTAATTATGCTTTTTACAAAGAAAAGTTTGTCCAGTAGACCTTGCAAGTAGGGCAAAGCTGAGACCAATTTCCAGTCCACATAGAGGAATTATTTAGATCTATAGTCAACAAGAGATCCTGCAAATGTTGAGCACAACGTTAATGAATTGTGCAAAAAACTATGAACACCACAATGTAGGAACAATAATAACTCTGGTTTTAACCAACTTAATTGGCGAGAATTTTTATAGCTATATTAACATCTAGGGACTGAAGCCCACACACATCAGAATTTGGAGGGGTTGTTTTTATTTGAGTTGTTTTATCATATAATTATAAAAACGATAATATTTGAACATTTATAATCTTTCTTTGTCTAATGCCAAACATATTCATATAATTACTTAGAACAAGAAACAACAATAAACGGTTATACTTGGTATTTCTCTGTTAAGTACAAAGCACAACAATTAACATATGAAATCTACAAACATAAAGGATTATAAATGTATGTACTTATACCTCAGATTTTGTACCATTATCCACTTCTTCAAATCTTTTAATAAAGCCTGGATCTTTGCTGCAGACAATTGAAAGTTTTCATTAGAGTAAACCTTCACTATGAAACATAATCATACAAACACATATGAAGAAAAGCATCACCAGTTTCAAGATAAATATTCGAACAGTTAATATAATAACAATTACTTCAATCAACAGCAAGCAACCACCAAACTAACAGGAATTAATGAAAAATATCAATTGTAGTTAAACAGAATTTTATGATATAATTAGAAATGGGAAAAAAAAACAATTACTATGACAGGTTATAAATAGATTGCCAGTCCTAAAGCATTTAACGACATAAATGTAAATTGCAAATTATGTCATGTGAAATTGGCAAGGTGACACACATGTTTATTAAATATACATTTCAAAATGACATAACAGTTCCTTTAATTTGATTATAACCCTTTACTGTAAATCATATTAGTAAAACGGATCTGTCAGAGATTTTCACATTTTCTTTTCCTCTATCTTGGATATATTTGGTAATTGTGTATTTTCATCATTGACAAGGTCTCACGGAATCAGAATGTCAAAGTCCCAAAAATAATATCAAACAAGTACTTTATTTTGAAAAGGCTAGGGTGTAAGAAAATTCAAGTATACAACCAACAACTGACTATATATTTTACAAAAAGTACAAGGACATTATGGAAATCAAGTGTGTGTCAGTAATGAGAATATCTTGGACTCAATTTTTTATTTCCTGTCAATAAGACAAAAATATTGAGGTTTTATATTGGAAGTAAATGTAAAAAGAAATGAAGTTTGCATAACTGAATCGTACTAGGTTGCACCAACATGTTAGAACTACGAAAGGTTTTTAGCTGAAGCTAATTAAGTTGCTAATTATGCCATGGTTGTTAACTAAAATTTTATGGAAGAAACAAACAGAGTACCTAGATTTATGGGGCCATGAAATCCGAAGTGAAGTTACAATAAACCAATTCCTGTAGAGATCTTGGTTAAAAACTACTGTTTTCATACGGTTTACACCCAAGTCTTTCTACGTCAGTTGTTATTAGTGCAATACAGGACAGGGTTTACCATTTACATGGATGCTGTTTATGTCATCCTCAAAGGCAGAATACACTCTATAGCAAACTAAATGTCCAGTTGTCCACATGCATACCCTGACATCACAATTGGATTGCAAAGCAATAACATTCAAAACCATAGGTAACATTAAAATTGACCCAAAAAAATCACTTCTTTGAATAGACTTTCTTTTAAAAAAAAATTAGCCCCTACAAAGGCATGGTATAAACTTTCTTAATCTCATGCAATGAACGTGCAATATAAACAATAAATAACCTAGCATTAATAACAAAGCCAATAAAATACCTTGCACATCTGTAGAACATTATGAGCGAACAAACAGCTAAAGAAAGAGTAATCCATGACCAAAGTCCAATAACAGCAGTTACCTTTGTAAGACTGGGAGCTAGCATAAGAGATAATGTGTCAGTCATGACTAACAACCTAATACTGTAATGCACAACATTAGCAACAGGAAGAAATTGACAAACAACATAGTTCACTAACCTGTCAATACTGCATTGATAAATAGGATGATTTGAATGATAATAACACACAGTAAAATAGGTGCATAACCAGTAACCCCTATCTTTTCACAACAAAATTTGCCTCCCCAGTGGCTGCTATGTGCCCGCTGTGCATTAGACTAAACAAAATCCAGAAAATAACAATGTTACTGGCTTTAAAAACCAGATCTAAAATAAAATTGGAGATTTTTCAAGCAATCAAACATCACTGGAATGTAAAACAATTTATGTATCAACAACTTAAGTTAAGTAGATTATCAGATACACCAAAGATGATACTAGATTTCTCAAGCATATTACTGTGTAATATTCTTAGAGAAGAATTTACTGAACTACCAACACTGTCGTCTTATGAAAAATATTCACTTGTTAGAACTACATAGTTTAAACTGTAATGGAATACGAAATTTAACACCTGACACAAGCAGGACATTAACATTTGTTTTGACAGCAAGTGGCAAACAATAAGGCCCCAGACAACCCAAAATCTCCAAAATGGGTGTTTATATATATATATATATATATATATATATATGGAGCTGCCATAGATGTCTTTCCATGCATCCATTTATTTAACTCTTGAACATCAAAGATGTAGAAATTTTGAGAATGGACTCTTAAGCAAAGCCTAATTCTACACATTTTTATGCTTCTTTGTTTAGGTCATCATGGTCACCTCAAATAATGTGTCTCCTATTCTCCACCACCTTAAATGAATAAACACTTGGTGATGATGTTTTGTCACTGATGCGCAAGTTGCTGAAGTTGATTTTCGGTCTCTTTAACAATTAGGAATTCAAATTTCAACCAAAAAAAAGAAGATTTGATGTTCAATCCCCATGATTGCAAAAATGTATGCATTACCAATTTATATAAAAAAGAGCATGTTTCGTATTATTTTTAGAATGGTGTTTTTGAAAACTATTCTTAAAATTGAAAATTATGTTTCCAAAACAATGTTTCTGAAAATGCAACGCGTTTAGTAAAGTTTGTTAAAATTTTTTACGAAAACTAAAAACGATGTAAAAGTGTTTGGTATAGTTTTTGAAAATAAGTAAAATAGTTGTTGGAGAGTAAAGTAATGGTTTGTTTTTAACACTTGTTTGGAAAATGACGAAAAATATTTAAAAAAAGTTGTTCTTCACTCTTAAATTGTAATTGATGAAAAGTGTTTTTCATTTTTTTTTAAAGAAAAAAAGCATTTTACACAAGCATTTTTTGGTTTTTAAAAATGAAAAACCATTAAAACGGATCCAAACAGCACCTTAGTTTTTGTTAATCATTTTCTGTATAAGAAAAAGAAAACATAACAAAGGCAAAACTAATGACTTTATGAGATTTAATAAATGAAAAGTGCCATGGCTTACTTAACAGAAAGGCGTCAATTATGGACAAGATCAAGAGAAAACCCAGAATTTATGTCATGTAAAACTCAGTTTTGGACACATTGCACATCCAAACATATTTGGAAAGACAATCCGGTTCTAGCAGAACCCTTAGACCTTGTATCCTTCAGATGCTCACATCCATAACCCTTGGTTTAGAAATTATTTATACAAACTTAAGGCATTAATAATACAAAATACGTACAAGGAAAAGGGCGACTTGCCGATGACCTTTGTCAGATGCAAGCTGACTTGGAGTAAATCCAGCTTTATCTTTCACAAACAATTCTTGCTTGGTGCCTGCATGCACAAGCACAGTGCATACTTCCATGTTTCCTCTTAGTGCAGCCCAGTGCAACGGGGTACACCCTGCTAACATTGTATACTTCAATATCAAAACTTCCAAAAACATAAATAATATATATACCAAGAAGCTGGCTATAGTTATCAAAATTATATTAGAAGAACTAGCTGTTTGAATGAATACCAATATCCTTTAGTTTTCTAGTGACTCAGTCCTAAGATCCTTGACTGTTATTTATTTTGCTATAGAAAAATAAGGCTTTATTCAGTAGCAAAATTTCAGATACCATAAAGCAAACAATTTCAGGTTGGACTTAGAGTTTTTAATTGTTGATCAAAATTAGATTTAAATATACTTTCTGTAGATTTATCATCTTTGTGAGAACTTCCACAATTTAACTGTCTCATCAACCGACAACTTTAACTATGGCAGATCAAAAAAGGAAACATAATTAATCAATCAAAATTTCTACCAATTCATAGCATAACTATTAAATTGAGTACTCTGAATTATATATGCAAGAGCTCCCACTAAGAATTATATTTATGTTGCTTTTGATCCAATCATCATCCTTGAGATTTTAAACCACTCAATTGCTTCCATCAGTTGTCTCCTTTTGGTCCTTTATCGCCTTAATTCAATCAGGGTATGCCAAAATGCTTTCACTTAAACTTCAAAGCAATAAAACTTCAATAATCAAGACAAATATCCAACTAAACATCTTTACTGGTAGATATTCATCATAGCATACCAACAACATACACAAAAATAAGTTGGCAGCAAATAAATTTGCAGATTTCAGATTTTAAAATTGGTTATGTTCTACCAGTCAAAACACATTCAGTCATGCATTCTTATTTCTAAGCATGCAATATGCATCTACAAATTATTATGATGTCACAGTAATAATCAGATGGATTTTCATCATATTTAATGATTTATGAGTTGAGAATGCATTTTAATCAAAATGCTAGAGGACAATAAATACCCTTTTTGCATACCATCTCTGTCTTGTCTTCCTTCGCTTGCGTCTCTGAAAAGAAGAAGTCTAATTGTATCTGAAAATCCCTTATATGCAGCCCTGGTTGAAAGCACCACAAGGAAAATGATATATATATATATATATATATAAAATAAGCATTCCAGCAATTTTCATTAAATAAGCCTTAATTATTCACATGTTACCTAAAATTTTACCTATCTCACTAGCACAATACACTATTTACATGAAATGCATACTAAAGCAGCAACAAGAATTACGAACATATACAATTCATGATATGCTTCAAAAGAAGGAAGAAGTGTATAAAACTTGAAATAAATGCAATAATGTAAATGTGGATAGAAATCAACTAAGAAGCAAAATTAACACATAAACCTTCAAAAGCTCAGTTGAACATGCAAAGATTAGCAAAACCTAAAGCACATTCTCAGCCATAAAAAAACAGATACTAAAACAAATTTTAGTGTTTCACTCCATAAATTTAATTTAATAAAAAATGTCCTACTATGCGCATATTTTTAAAAGTAGGGAAAATCTCAAAAAAAAACCCCCTGATGTATGGAAATATGTAGATTTTACAACTCATTGTTTTATATTTATCTGAAATACCACTTGATATTAATAAAACTAGTCAAAATACCCCCTGTAGATGTCTGAAAGGACGATAATGCCCCTGACGGTCATAGATTCCGTTATCTTGATAAGATTGACCATTTGACTACAAGGGCAAGAAGGGAAATGCAATGAAAAAATTCATTAAAATAATATTAATCAAAATATAAAAAAATCAAAATAAATAATATTAAATATCAAATTATTAAAAAAAATTTTTATTTATACATAAATAAATATAAAAATATAAAAAATATTTTTTTTTCTTCTTAACTCTCTCTCTTGCTTCCTCTCTCTCTCCCCTCTCTTCCTCCTCTCTCTTTCTTTATCCGGTCGATGACTTGGGCCTCCAATTGTGGAGACCACCATGGAGACTAGAGGTTTTTTGTCTCTTGGCCTCTCACCTACCCCTATCTCTCTCTCTCCCCAGTTTATTCTCCGGCCGATGATGATGGTGGTGACGTTATGGGTTTGACAATGAACCCAGTGGTTTGGTGGTTGATGATTGATGGGTGGGTTTGCCATGCGGTAGTTTGGTGTTTGGTGATTGATGATTAATGGGGGGGTTTAGTGTTCGGTGGTCTGATGGTTGATGATTGATGATTGGGTTGATGAACTTTTTTGGGTGGGATTGATGATTGATGATGGTGGTGGTTTCTAGCACCTTCCAGTTGCTGGAAACCTAGCCGCTGGATTTGGGTTTCCCAGCCGCTAGAAACCAGATTGATGATAATGATAATTTTTTTTTAAAATATTTTTATTATTTTTTTTATTTCTAAGAAAGGTTTCATTTTCCATAATATTTTCCCAAAAGACAATTCTATGATAATTTTGACAGTCTCACTTACAAGACTTGTTAAAACAATTCTAATGATAAGTCATGCTAGTGTATTGATTCAATCTAGATGCACGGTTGATTATAGTCCTTAAGTTAGAACCCAAGGGTGTATAAAAATCAAGGATTTAAAATTTTGAAAAAAAATAAAAACTAAAACCATTATAGTTTGTCTCTCATAACTATCCAATAACTATACAATTTTTATATAGTAGCTAAACCCTCGAATGGCAGTAATTACTAGTAAAAACAGGATAAGACCCCAACACTTATTCTTCACTTCCAAAAGTACGACAATTATATTATATTCTAACAAAACAATCAAAGGTCAACAATGGTCTCAGATTAAGACCATCAAGTACACCCAATGCAAGTGGACTCAAAGTTTTGAATCTTTCACACAAGGGATACACAATCTCTGCTTAATCCATTCTAACTTCTTTTGATAAATAAAGGACTCAACTTCAGGTTCATGAAATATTAAACATGAACTGAAACAAACAAATTTGGTTTTTTTTTTTTTTTTCTTAATAGGAAACAGATACTTATTAATAAGAGAAAAGAAAATACAATTGTGAACCAGAAGTCCACCAACAAACAAACAGACAAAAGCTAAAACTAAAAGTAAGATTGGAGTAAAAAATAAAAAAACAGCAGCCTTCCGATCTAGCAAAATAAGAGATAATGATAAATCTTTAAATTCTTCACTAAAAGATGCCTAGAGAGAAGCCAAATAAATAGCTTTATCCCTTAAAAAGTTTCCCTCCTCTTCGACTTTTTTAAAGATTCTCTTGTTTCTTTCCTTCCAAATAACCCATAAATTAGCAAAAACTCCACAATTCCAAATAATACTAGCCCTTTTACCTCCTCTTAAGACTAAAAATTCTTCCAATAAAAAAGAATGTAATGATTTAGTAGCCGCCCATTTCAACCCTACTAAAGAAAACAACTTATTCCATAACAAGCCAATCACGGGATAATGAAGAAAAAGATGATCCAAATTTTCCCCCCAACTTTTGCACATGATACACCAAAAGGGTGAAAGACAAATACTAGGAAATCTTTTTTGAATGACATCACATGTACTTAGTTTCCTATGAGCCAAAAGCCACACTAAAAACTTGCTGTATTTAGTTTGGTTAAATACAACAAACTATCATCCTACAAAGTTACAAGTCAAGCTATCAGCAACAAACCTCTCTTCGAAAATCTATCGAATATAGAATACACTAATACCTGAAAATTTTAGGTCACTTGGGCATCATTTAACATAATTTTGATTTTGATACAAGTAGACATACATAGCGTGGTCTAGAACAAGGCGCTGCAGGACCTCATTTTGTAAATTCACAAACAATAAAATACGCATCCATTCATAGTGAAATTTCCAAATTTCAACTAGACATACACAGCTTACATATTCTGAAATTTCATCACATTTTAACATCATTTAACTGGGTTTCAAGCAAGACAAAAACAGGAGACAAGCTGTTTGCACAGACGACCCTTGCACTCTATTTCTAAAATATGAACCCAATGAATCTAGACTTTGCATATCTCTAATTTTATGTCACTCGATCGTTTCCTTGTGTTTTCACTGAATCAAACCCGAAAGACTAGATTTTGCTACAGCAAATAACTACAATGCACCATAAAATTTTAATTAAATCACAAAGAGAGACTAATTGATCTATTATCATCATGTAAGGATACTTTACAATATGAGTCTTAGTGGGCTTAAGTTAGGTTACTACTCGGAAAATTTTGAATGTAGTTTTCATGCTGATGAATAAATTTTGAATGCTAATATATCAATAGACTGTCAAGTCAGTAATCTAATGTAAATCTTGTCACATGTATTTAAATTAAAATCTAGATTTTGCATATACTATTTAATTCTAAAGGTTACCAACTCGTGTTATAATATATATATATATACACATATATATATAACATCAACATCTATGAAAGTAACCCGTGATCCTTTTATTTCTCACTTTCTATCCTTAGTTCCTTACTCATAAATTTATGATCCATTATCTTTTACTTATTACTTTAAACTTGTAATTATAAGCCTATAAAAGGAGGTCTCACAATGATGTATGATACACCTAAGAATCAAATAAGGATTATCTACTTGTATGCTATTGTATCGTCCTCTTTCTTGGTTAAATAAGATATTATGAAAATATGAAATTGTTATTCAAGATAAGAAGAACATAATACGAAATTGAACTAAGAAGAGCAAAGACAAAATAGCACATAAATTGAGAGTTTACATTTAATTTCCAAGAGTAGCACGCAACTGAATAATATAACCTTTTATTGGCTCACAATTGTAATTACAAGATAATAGTTATAAATCGAATTATAGTGGATCATTAATCTCAAGAGTAAGGAAAGAGTGTGGAGATCAAAAGATTAAAAGTTAATTGCTTGGATGTTAGTATGTACATATATATATATAGAGAGAGAGAGAGAGAGAGATATAAATATATATACTCATCGAAGTCAATATGCATGCCTCCGTGAAATCAATATACCAACATACCAATGAAGAGGGCTCCTCCCTTCATTATCTGGAGCATCAGAATCAGCATGATATTTTGCAACGATGTGATTCAAGAAATCTGTCTGTCCATATTGAGCAGCAACATGAACTGGCTGCAACAAAACCATTATATGTATTCATATTACCGCAACTACACAATATCATATTCTTTTCACATATACTACTACCCTATTATTCAACACAAAAGTAAAAAAGAATGAATAACATACCCGATAGCCATTTACATCAGTGGCCTCAACCCAAGCTCCATTCTGCAAAAGCACATCAGCGGCAGCAATGGAACCCCTAACAGCTGCCCAATGCAATGCGGTCTGCTTGTTGTTGTCAGTTGCATTCACATCACCCCCATGCTTCAACAATCACAGCCAACAACTAAATAAGTAAATCACACCGACAACACACATTCAAAACCACGCTCGAAATGGAGAATACCTGAAGAATGTAGTGACAGATATCGGCGAAGTTGTTGAGAGCGGCCCACTGAAGAGCCAAATAGCCATTAGCGTCAGGTCTGGAGACAGACGCGCCCTCTTCTTCTACGAATTTTCTTACTTTGTGGAAATCGCCGTAAGCGCAAGCCGAGAAAACGTCTACGATTGCCACCTGCTGGTTGCCGTTGCCCTTCTGATTGTGGTCCGTTGATGCCACCACCACTTCGATCTCCGAAGAAGCCATAGGTCTCTACCTTCAGGTTTAGGGTTTACAAAACCAAATTTTTGTCGATTCTTTTTCCTTTTATTCTTTTAATCAATGTATTAATTAAACTAATAATTAAATTATGATCCGAGATAGATATGAGATGAGAAACAAATATATGTATACGTATGTGTGCGCACGCGTATATAAAAGAGATAGAAATGGTTGTAATGTTCATTCTTTTCTCCCCGTAATTTTTTTTTATTTAATATAAATAATTATTGATATCTATTAAGATCGATCACTGATAGTACGATTTATATGATTACTTTCTTAATTTAGAGATGATTATTCTTATAAAAGGAGATTCATGTCACGAATCATATGATTACTTCCTTAATTTAGAGATGATTATTCTTATAAGATGAAATTCATGTCTACACCTTCTGTTTTAATATAACAAAGATAAAACTCAAAATTGATAGTAAATTTAGAAATAATTATTCTTATAAGAGGAGATTGATATCTACACCTTCTATTTTAATAGAACAAAGGTAAAACTCGAAATTGGTAGAAAATAGATATCGAACTCTACCACTAAGACAGGGGACAACTGGTACTTTAACTATTCATGCTAGTTGTCTGTTTGACAAATTTTTATAAGATTAATTTTAAATGAAAAAAAATCATTTTAACCCTTAACTTTTGAAAAATAATCAAAATTTTAACTATATTTCAAAAAATGATAAAATGAACCTTAACATTTCGAAAAAATATTAAATTAGTCCCTTATGTTAGTCAATTGATAGTTAAACCTAACAGATGATATAATATGCAAAGGTAATTTTGTCATTTCAAATTGTAACTCAGGATCTTGACATGTGTATAAACAAAATAATTTGAAAAAAAAATGAAAAGAAAATTAAAAAATAAACAATTAAGAAAAAATTTAAAAATAATAATAAATGAAAGAATAGATATTTAATAAAAATAAAAAATTAATTTAAAAAAAAAAAAAAAAAAAAAAAAAAAAAAAAAAAAAAAAAAAAAAATTAACAAAACAAATTAAAAAAATTAATTAATTTAAAAACGAAAATAAAAACTCATCCCCGCATCATTTTAATTCCATCGAATCCAAAAATCTCATCTGTATCTCTCTCGCACCATCAGCTGCAACATCGTCTCTTTCTCCACAACAGATGGAACCATATCTCTCTCCGTTGCAATGTTGTCACTGTCCATTGGTCTTTTTTTTTTTTAAAAAAAAAAATTTGATTTGATTTTGTTTTTGAATTGGTAGTAAATCAAATAATTAAATAGTTGGATAAAAATTCAGTGATTTTTTTTTCTGGTAGTGTTTTTTTTAATACTTAATGATTTTATTTTGCTATTCTATTTTGCAATAACATTTAATATATAATGATTTTATTAAAATTTTGTAATATAAAAAAAATTGAGTCCAAGGCAAAACTATAATATCACAAAATTTACATATAAAACTAGCAAAGGATAATTTTATAATAAAATGTTATTGTAATATTTAACTATGGTTTTTATGTTCATCTTAACTAAGTCCAAGGGTAAATGAATCTTTTTATATTTTCAGTTAGATTTGACCGTTAATTGATTAACGAAAGAGACTAATTTGATATTTTTATAAAACGTTCGGGTCTATTTCGTCATTTTCTGAAATATAGTTAGGAATTTGATCATTTCCTAAAAGTTAGAGACTAAAATGATTTTACCCATTTTAAATTTTAAATTTATATTTAATGTAATTTTTTACATGAATTTAATGTATTTTTATGTGAATGACTATTTAATGTATTTAATATTATATTTATTGATATTTTTATTCTTTTTTTTTTTAACAATTATAACAATTTATTCACGGGGTTTGAGAGGGAAGGATATGACTCAAACTCATAGTCTTTTAGGTCTCATTTGTTACCTGGGATAGAATTGGATTATTTATGTGAGATTGGATAGGATTGAATTGAATGAGATGAGATTGAATTAATTTAAAAGTTATCCCATGTTTGGTGTAGTGTAAAATAAGATTAAAAATAGTGTGTAGCTGTGTTTGATAAGTTATGAGATTGGACAAAATAATGCAATCTCATGTTTGTTACAAGTCTGGATAGGATAATAATTGAAATATTATTTTAATTGTACTTAACTTATTTTTAAATATAAAATTAAATTTGTCTCAATAAAATAAAATTCATTTATAAAGTTAAAAAAAAAAAGAATTTATTATAGATCTACCGATGGACAAAAATAATTATAAAATTGTTTAAATAAATCTTTTTATTATAGATCTATTAACCCGCCAAAATAATTATAAAATTTAAAATAAGAATGATAATTTTTTTCTTTTTTCTAGTAATTTAAATCTCATTTTTCTTTATAATATGAACCCAGTGTGTCTCTACTTATAACTTAATTCCACAAAAAGTTGATACATATATGTTATCGACGTAGAAGTTGCACCGAGTTATTGAGATCAACGGCATGACATGTCTTTGACAAAGATATATGTAATTAGAAAGATAAGTAACTTATAACTATTCAACAAAAAATTAAATAACATCATAATAATACTAAATATACTGTTCAGACAACTTATTTAAAAAATAAAAATTGAAATATATGACTATAACTAGTAATTATATAACATTACACTTTTCAAAAAATAATCATTTAATATTACAAGAGTCACGTATCTCTGTTGAACATGGTATTAATTGTTGATGCAATCAACCAAAAAATTGCATCAATCATGGATGGTTACCTATATGCAAAAGAACATGTCAGTGGATATCAACTACTTATAATAATGTAGTCATAAATATTAGTAACCATTAAGTAAACATAGTAAAAAAATCCAAAAGTCAATTATAAGCTGTACATATTGTGAACAAAAAGTTAGTTTGCATAACTATTTCCACACATAATAAATCATCCATCAAATGCATCGCTAAAAAGTGATGCAACGAATTGCAACTTCTCCTCCTCATCAACTAGTGCCTTAAAAGTCTCTGCAATTATTGGTTTCTGCATAAACATATCCAAAACATGTATGCGATCCGATAGAAAAGGTTTCATTTTTCACAAATAAACAGTCAATTTTTCATTTTAAGCTAATTTGTTGTTTGCGAACACTTGACAAAACTTGTCTAATTTATCATTTGTTTTGTCAATTGCCTCCTTCAGCACATTTGTAACTTGAACAGTATTCCGACCTATTGGATCTCCAGATCTAGACCTTTTCCTGCTCAAAAGTTAAGATGAAAGTTGATTCATTGGTTGGTTATAATCGGTTTGGTTACCTAACATAGGAGAAAATTTTCCAAACATCTCAACTTCATTTCAAAGTTGTCATCCACCTCCATATCTGTTGCTAGGTCATCTGGAGTATATGTTGTTTTTCCAATAGCACGATTTTTTTCAAAAATGTTTTCCAACCTTTCATACAAAGGAAAACGTTTATCTCTCCATCATTTCGCCTGTCTATGGTGCTGCAAAAAGAATAAAAAATAACTCATTATAATGTTAAATTATGTTAAAAAAAAAAAACAAATTAAAAGTAAGTATCAACTCTACATATGAATTCCATGTTTCATTACTATCAACTTCAATGCACTTTCTTTCATGGTTTCAACCAAACCCACTGGTATTCCTTATGTCATATATCACTCCATAATCTTTCTTCCAACTCTTCACCTTTGACTCAATGTGAGGGCTAGCTCTCAAACCACAATTCGATAGAATATTTGCTAATCATGCTTCCATAATTTTAAATGTTCCAGCTTTAAAAGAACCACAATCTACATGACCTCCACTTACTACAATTTTATCCAGGATACCTAATAAAACCTCTTCTTCTTCTTTTGTCCGCGCACGTCTATTTGCTCTTTTATCTTGCTCATTTGCTTGACTAAAACCTTCAACATCCATTCCTATGCATACATGGCCACAATACAAATAAAAGAAACCAAATGTTACGCCCGTTTTCTCGATCTGGATAAATGGACCGGTAAAAGCTCAATTGGACATGAACAGAAATAAAGACCTAGAAGACCCATACTCCCAATCGCTACCGCGAGCTCGTCTAGATCGCGAGGTCGCCCAGGTCGCGAGCTCGTGCTACCTCTAGATCGCCTCAGCATTACTTCGCCCATGTCAACTACTGCCCAGCTTGCTTGATCTAACAGACCCCTGGTCCGCTCTAGGAGAAACCTTTTGTAGTAAGTCATCAGAATCACCAATTCTCCTGATTTCAAGCCGTAAACCATCCACACAATTACCCAGAAACATTCAATGTGGCGGCTATACAATTAATGAAGAAAATACCTCTCCTGGTGCATTAAATGCAGACGTGTGCAGAGAGAGAACAATCATCACATTTACAATAAATGAAGCATGGCTTATGTCAGGATTAGTTGAGATTGTCATAGTTCTAATGTGTATTACATTCTTTTGTATTTCTTTTTATCATCTCTCTCTCTATAAATATGAGAGATCTTTACTGTATAAACAAGCTGAAAAAATACTAGAGTACCGTCACTCTGCTGGAATTACCTCAGAGTGGCCGTGGATGTAGGCGCAGTTGTCGAACCACGTAAAAATCCTTGTGTTTTGTATTCTTCTTTCTCTCTCTTGTCTTCATTGATCACCTCATTACACCCACCTAACTGCCACGACCAACATTCCTTCACTTTAATTAAGCTCCACCAACCTTAAACTTCATTTACTGCTCATTTATCACACACCCATCACCTTTATTACTCTTTAATTACCTCGCTCGCAGTCTGGGCCTTAGAATCTTTGGGTTGACCGTTTTCGAATGTCAACACCAAACTATTATATATCCTTGTAAATAAATTGTAATTAAACAAACTAAAAAATAACCAAAAGCTAAACATAACATAGTAATATCAAACTAATATAAAACATATATACATTTAAATATAATCATGTTGACTATTAATAAATAATCTATGTTAAAACAACAAAATTATGTACTTAAATATATAAATAAGAACATATAGAAAAAGATAATGCATTAGTACATAAAATCCAAGTACATAAAACCCAGAAGTCACACATAAAAGTCTAAGTACAAAAATATTTGCAAATCAAGATTAAGTAGATCAATTTCCTCTCCATCCATTAAACATTTGCATTGCTAAATTATCTCTCCATGTTGTCCATTGCGATGATGAAGATACTTGTCCAATGACATCATTATCCCGTTTATCCTCATTGACTTCATTTAGCTCTTGCTCCATCGGATCAATTGACATTTCCCTTCTAATAAAATTATGTAAAAGACAACATGCAACTATGATTTTACATTGTGTTTTTATAGGATTATAAGATGGACTTCGTAAGATTGCCCAACGTAGTTTTAGTAGTCCAAAAGAACGTTCAATTACATTTTGTGTTGATGAATACTTCATGTTAAAATATTCTTGATGATTAACAGGGGCATAACCAATTCTCCATTCAAATAAATGATATCGTGTTCCTCTATATGGTGCTAGAAATCCTTCACCATTTGTGTATCCACCATCCACAATAACATAATATTCACAAAAATTTGAAAAAACATTAAAAAAAATTATTTGTATAACTATTTGTATACATCTTTTCTTAAAGTAATCATTTTATTAATGTTTACCAGTAGGAACTTTCAACCCATTTGGTTTAGATAATGCATCTCGACATACTCTAGAATTTGAAGCTGAACCTTCCCATCCTAGGAAAACA
Source organism: Litchi chinensis (assembly GCA_019925255.1). NCBI lineage: Eukaryota > Viridiplantae > Streptophyta > Magnoliopsida > Sapindales > Sapindaceae > Litchi > Litchi chinensis. The sequence continues at coordinate 25,994,696 of CM034465.1, read as the reverse complement.
AATGTGAACATCATATTCCTAGAATAAGCACCTAATACATTTGTTGTAATTTCACCTTGTCTTGTTCTAAATCGTGGTTTATCAACTTCAGGTAGATGCACTCTAATATATGTCCCATCCAAAGCCCCTAAACAATTCTATAAATAAGTCATAATGTAAGGGCAATGTATGATGGGAACATAAACTAAAATTAGTTAATAGTTATATGTATTACTTACCTTAAACCATTTCTATCTTTCATCAGTGCAATTTTCAGGCATAGGAGCTGGTGAAACCAATAGATCATTGTGTAGTTGTAAAACTGCACATAAAACTGAATTAAAGTATTGACTAATTGTCTCTCTGGATTGACGAAACCTATTTTGAATGATTTGATTTTTAACATGGTGGGCAAGTATATGTACGAATATGCAGACTTGTTCCTCAACGGAAACCAAGTCATTAGTCTTCAACCTCCTAGTGTTACAGAGCAATTCACATAATATGACTCCTTTCAAGTGTGTGTTAAAAAATGGACAAACATGAGATGATTCGACTTGCAAACAACTGCCTAAACATTTGTTAGCTAAGGAAATCTTTTATTATCATAACTTGATATATATATATATATATATATATATATATATGACACTTGCCCTTAGAATCCCATTGCAAACTAGAGTCTTTGTCCTCTGTTTCATTACAAACTACAGTCGGCTAAGAAATTTGTAATTTATTATCATAACTCGATGTTTATGACACTTGCCCTTAGAATGATCCCATTGCAAACTATAGTCTTTGTCCTCTGTTTTTCTTTATTTGTTTCTTCCCTATTATTTATGAAAATTCTACATAACAATCTCAAATTAAATTTAACTTTTAATGGTGATAATGGGAGGCAAATTTTTGTGAAACAGACTTCAAACATAGAGAGAAATAGAGAATGTTTAATATCTCATTTTTTGTTAACATGGAATGACACATACAATGGTTGTTCTTACACTTTTATCTCTCCACTAAGAATTTTTAGGTCTAGTTAGCAGTCATGTAGATTTCTACTATTTTGTTTATCACACCAATATTTTGTGCTAGATAAGATTGTTAGATAAATTAGCAATACTCTATTGATTAAATATCAATAATAGATAAAAACAATAAAATAAATGTAAATAGCAAAGGATGTGTGTAATTGTTTCTAAGTTACAAAGTAATTGGTTTAGATTTCAAGAGATAATTATATAACAGAAAGGCTATGATGTGCTGCAGCCATAAACAAGATGATGACTCCATGTCGTCTTGGTGTGGATGGCATACAGACCATGGCTCATTGACAGGTGACCAACTTTACCTATTTACATTGTTCACTCTTGCTAAAGCATGAGCTCATGAGCTAGTTTCCTAAACAAAAAAAAAATATATATTTTTAAGGAAAATAAATATTATGAGCTATTTAATTGATATGCCATTTCTTGAATGATTTTAAGTTCAATCCCCTTTCCTTTTACCAATAATCTATGTAGAAAAGGTATGTAATAGAACACCTTCAGTACTTTTAACAATTTATAGTCTTTGTGTTTGTGTTTGCTTAAACTATCTTGATCAACAATTTAAAGATTTTTTTTTTTTTTCCATTGGTTAGAGCTATCATATATATAACAACGGTGTGTGTGTGTGTTTTGGGAATTTATATGTTGAAGATTTAGGGGGTATGCTGACAATACACTGTATTAAACTGATTTAACTTTGCCAGTGATGGCTTTTGAAGACAAAATTCATACTATAGATTTAACATCATCATTATCTCATACCTTTGTGAAAATCTTACATAAACAAACAACAAACCTAGTTCTTGATAATTTAACAATCCAAATGCAGACAAAGTAAACAACATGCCTAACTTCCAAAATAGTACCAAACAATCAATAACCCACCAAACCCCCAAAATCTTACATAAACAAACAATAAAACCATAAATTGAAAGATAAAATAGAAAACTAGGGCATGATTTTACATATTTTTGTATTTGATGGTTGAGCAAGAAATCCAAAGCAGTAATCTAAGTTATTGAAAAAAAAAAATCGAAGACGATGGTAGCAACTTACCATAAACCAGTTCAGCATTGACGAAAGAGAAACCAGAGGTTTGTTCTTGAGGTGAGAGAAGCAGGGTGAAGTGTTTTTGTATCATATACGATTTTGGGTTGATTGGGTTGGATAAAATTGTGAAGAGAAATGAGATTATTTTTAACCCATGGTCTTCAGTGGGTTAAAATTCTCCCAAACTAATGGGATAAAGTGAGAGTTGAGATAATTTTGTGAAGACCCATGTGCCACCACCAAACATGGGTTTGGACAAAAAATTATCCAAACCTAGTCCTATGCTGATAACAAACAAGATTTTAAAGTAATAGTGCATTTACTTCACCTGGAAGAATAAAATGAGAATCAAAATAATGTGGAATTGGAATGCCTTGGAATCGAAATGATGTATCAGAATCATAATAAGTTGTTTACTTGAACTGTAGTAATCGAAATCGAAATCAATAATATTCTCATTGAGCTATTTATTTTATTTTGAAATTAGAATAGATTAATTACAAGTTACATGAATACCCTTAATTTAAATTACGGATTAATTACAATATGCAAAATGGTTTTTAAGATGTAGTGTCATATTTTTATTATATAACTTGACATAATAAATTAAGAAAAAAAACTTTTTTAACAATATTATTGTAAGCACATTGTGTATTTATTATTATTTTTTTTAAAGAACATATTGTCTATCAAATCATGATTTTTTTGATATAAAATGTTATCAAAATAGGTTTTTTTTTTTTTTTTTTTGGTTAATAAGGATATAAGAGACTTTTTGTATTAAATTTGAGAATAAGAATGAGATTCTCAAGTAAGGTGGGAGAAATAGGATTTTTATTCCACAATTCCAAATTGATGTGAGACCCACACTTTAATTTATATTATGGAATAAATTTTAAGTAAATAAACATCATCAATTAAACTTATTCATCATTTACATTCCTTAATCCATGAAGTAAATACACCGGGCACGCCACTAGACCAATTTTAAATTTTGATTTTTTTTCCTTTACACAAAATCTCTATCGTCCATAGTTGCAATGGATGAAATCGATTTCTGTTTTTTTTTTTTTTTTTTTTTTGAAATTTAAATTTTTTAATTTTTAAATATATATTTTTTAATTTAATATTTGATAAGGGTATATATGACATTTCAATTATTCTATTATGTTTGACTGCTAGCAATTTGGTCAAATTGACCAAAGTGATGTATTTTTTGAAACTTGAGGAACCAGGGACTCTATATCACCAACCGTTGGTAAAAAATTATTTCATCAAACATTAGGGCTCATTTGAAAATTTTCCAATATAATATGGCTGGCCAAATGTGTGTATAAAACTCTTACGCCCTTTTTTTTTTTTTCAATTTTGAATTTCATATTCCTTTTCTTATTTTTTATTATTCTTATTATATTATATTTATTTTTTTCTTAACCTAAGGAAAAAAAATACATTAAAACCGAAGCAAAAGTATTATAACAAATGACATATAGCTATTAAAAGGACGATCCCACATAATTTTGATTTTAAAGCAAGACGAAACCGTAGGCAGTGAAGTTCCAAGTCCCTAAAAAGCTAATCTTTTGCATCATTTAGAGGGGAATTCCAACACTATAAATGGTTATTTTCTAACTAAGTTTAGCCAACTGATCGGCTACATAGTTTCCTTCACTGAAAAATATGACAAACATAAAGATGCATAGATTTCATCTTCTGAAGACAAATCCAATGATTTCATAACCGTCAAGGACAAATGAAGTTTGTGCTAGTGATGCTTTTAGAATTGCTTGAGAATCACACTCAACCCCAAACGTACATCAATTTGCATGAAAAAGAAGTCTTCATGGCCATAATACAAGTTACAAACGCAACATGTAAAACAAGATGAGAAACTAAACTCAAAGCAACATATGCCCAATAAATCCCCATTACGAGACCTAAACATCGCACCACAAGCTCAATGACTCAATTTCGTTTTGAAAGTCCATTAATGTTCATCGTAGAAGGTTAGTTTCTCCTTTGGCAACATTGGTTAACGGACATTGGAGGAGTCAATTAACTCCTCCAATGTCAAGCAATGAAGGAGCAAGATCAGCTCCTCCTTTGGCAACATTGGTTAACGGACATTGGAGTAAAGATCAGCTTCTCCAATGTCGAGCAACGGAGGAGCAAGATCGTCTCCTCCATTGTTGAAGAAGGAATGATCTCTTTTGATTTTTGACGGTCATCAATCACAATTTGTTTTTAAATTTTATAGTAATTTATTAAATTAATTAAATTTATTTAAAATAAAACTAATAACAATTTGTTTTGAAATTTAAAAATTTAAGATATTATTATTGACGTGAGGGCATGATTATCATCTTATTAATGTAGTGAGGGCATAATGGACATTTCAAAAGTTAGGGATTAACATCTTTAATAATCAACTTGCAAAGCAACCCTCGACTAAACTTCAAAAATCTGTCTATTGGAGTAGCATATCACGAAACAAGTCACAAGAATCCCGAAAAACACCTTCAATCTCCTTTATGTATTCAAAAACTATTCCATTCTCATTTATATTATTTAATCTCAATAAACCTTTGACATATATAAAATTTTAGTTCTTGATGTTGTTATCTCGCTAAATTAAACTGCCTCACCATTTGCTCAAAAATTCAATATTTGAAAATACAAGAATAACCCTATGGGATAATTTGCAAGTCCAAAATGAATATACGCTTCGGGGATAAGTGGACTGCATCCCTCTTTTAGTTGTGGGTTCAAGGGCATTGCACTCCACTTTCATTAATAAAAATTCAATATTTGAAAATGCAAGAATAACATAACCCTATGAAATAATATCCAGGTCCAAAATGAATATGTGCTTCAGGGATAAGTGGGGTTTAAAAACTGCATCTCTCTCTTAATTGTGGGTTCAGGAGCAGTGCACCCCGCGTTCATTAATAAAAAGTCGGATTTTCTTTTATCAAGTTATTTCTCACTCAAACTCAAGTGTGGATATGTCCTAGTCATATGGAAGCTACTTATTTGAGTTATATCATCAATGTGTTATCAGCTTGATCCCATATATTTTTTGAGCTAATCTCGGTAACTTTAAAAAAAAAAAAAAAAAAACTCCAAGATGAATATGACATGATTAAGGATCTAGATTCATACAATAATTCATCAATCAACCCATCATAAATCGAAAGATTTGGTCCCCACTTCTCACAAACACATGCCAGCCAAGCTGTTTCGAGACTCCACTTGTTTTTGTGTGTGGCTCATATACTTGTTAGTTAACCCGAGCCCCTGAAACTGAGACTGAAGCATGGCGGCAGCCACCAGCAGAGCAATGGCAGTTGCAAGCCAAACCACTTCTTGCTTGCTGTCCAGAGGACCATTCACTCTAAAACGGAAAACCCACCTCGGCAATCTCTGCTTCTCTAGCAAAAGACCTGTCTTTTCATCAAAGAGGCTGTTTACATGCACCGCTATATACAATCCCCAGGTCCAGATCAAAGAGGAGGGTCAGCCTGAAACCTTAGACTTCAGAGTCTTTTTCACTGACACTTCTGGCAAAAAGGTCTTTGCCTTTCACTCTTTTTCTCCATTTTTTCATTGTTTGGTATGTGTGTTCGATGGAAATGTTGTTTCTTATGCTATGTTTCGTTGCTAAGTGTCAAAGATTGAAACTTTTGGCATGTCAATGTAGGGCAAAGTTGTCTTTGAATTGATTGCATTATTAGTTGCAGGGTATTGAGAAAAGTGGATTGAAACTTAAAGTCTTTATGCTAGTTTGGTCTCTCTTAAATGGAAAATTCATAGAGCTAAGTGAAATAAATTTCTATGGCTTTTTTGTGGGGTTTATTATTGCATTTTCATTGGCAAACTCAAGCTACTTAAAAATTGGGGAATTTTGAATTTGGTTCATCCTTCAGTTTCTAGGTAATGGAGGATTGAGTTCTTGCAAATTGAGCAAATTTAAGTTTTGCTTCTGTATGATGAGTTGCAAATAGCAGTCATTGTAAACATGGTGTCATTCTAAATGATTGATTCTGGTTCAGTTTGCTTTAGAAGGAAGTTTTAGATATTAATAAGAATACCAGCATAACGAGTTGTGAAACAATGATTCTGGTGATATGTTGGGAACTTAAATGGCTTGTGAATGGTGAGAGGGAATGGCAGGATGACGGTGAACTTACAGGGCTTAAAGTATATAAAAGGAAGCAAGCGTTGGTTGGTTGGTTGGATAATAAAATTTTGTATAGATCTCTGCAGCAGTTGTGCATTATTTATTGACTTTTGTGGACTCACATTGGATGCTGAAATTTCACTTGATTGAGTTTTATGTGCTGACTACAAATTGGACTTCTCTAACAGTTGAATTCTGTTTTGTTCTTTGCGTATGCCTAGTGAAAAGTTAATTTTGCTGCCCATACAGGTTTCTCCATGGCATGACATACCACTGCACATAGGCGATGGTGTTTTCAACTTTATTGTTGAAATACCCAAAGAATCTAGTGCAAAGATGGAAGTTGCTACTGATGAGTTATACACCCCTATCAAGCAAGACACAAAGAAGGGGAAACTTCGATATTACCCGTGAGATTCTCAAATTCTAGTTCTTATGATACTCTGATTGTTCTCATATAATTTCAGTTGTGGCACTTTATCTCCACATTGGAATATCTAAGTTTAGTTTGTTGGGTAGATTTTGCAAATATTCAAACTGATTGGAATAAACTTTGTCAGTATTTGGCAGCTAATAATTACATATGGAAATTTTAGTTGTCATATCTATGCCATATGTTGAGCATATTAATAATATTTCTGTTTGTAGTTTCTAAGCAGCTTTAGCAAAATTCATGGCCTTCACATATGCCTTTTTGTGTGATTGTTGGAAGAGAACAATTATTGCTATTATTCTTGAGATGCCTTTAATTTTTTCCTTTTAAATATATGTTTTGAATTTTTTTCACTTTAAGGCTATTTGTTTGTAGCCTTAGGTCATTGGACTGAGTACTTGACTCTAGATTAATGGAAGTAATATTAAAAGGCTGGGCTACGGAAAAATTAATAATGAAACTATGAAGGAACAAAATCAAAATTTCCCATGTATATTGGTCAGGCTGTTGATTTTTTCGTTTCCTTGAGTGAGACCTTCTTTAGTTGAATTATTTTCCAAATCAATCCATGTTTTGACCATTTACCATAGGTTATTTCAGAATTTGTTTTTACTAGTATTAATCGAGTCCCAAATTGACTGATTGGCTTGTTGCATAAATCTTTTCTTGGCCATATTTCAATGGAAGAATGGCCAATAATTCTTCTGTCACAATCAGGAAACCAAGTTTTACATCGGCTTTGTATGTCTTAGTCCTTCAAATCACCATAAAGCATAGCTAATCATGCAGCCCTTTTGGACAATTCTATATTGTTGTTGTATGTGTTCAACACTCTAGATTAAAAATTTTAGTTCTTCTCTGCTTCATACTTGCAATGTTTATTCTCTGCAATTGATAGCATATGATGTAAACATGACACCTCTTTTGAGCTATTAATAGATATAATGAATGTGAAGATGGACTTGTCATGTACCTTTACTGAAGTCCCTTGTTAGACTTTCAGTTGTGTTTCTTATCCTTGTTCTCATGCTTTCTGTTATTTTTGTCATGTACCTTTGCTAAAGTTCTTGTTAGACTTTCAGTTGTGTTTCTTATCCTTGTTCTCATGCTTTCTGTTATTTTGTTGTCCATGTATAGAGTCATGTTAACTTGTTAGTTGGTTTTGAACTTCTGAAGATATTTTGTGCTAAACCATTTGTATTTTATCCTCAGATACAGCATAAATTGGAATTATGGATTGCTTCCCCAAACATGGGAAGACCCATCTTTTGCCAACACTGAAGTTGAAGGAGCTTTTGGGGATAATGATCCAGGTATTTCATCTTATACTTAGCCTTATTAAAATAAGTTGGAATTCTTTTTTATGATTTCTTGGTTGCTTTATGTAGTTGATGTTGTTGAGATTGGTCAAACTCGAAGGAAGATCGGTGACATTCTTAAGGTCAAGCCCTTGGGTGCCTTAGCCATGATTGATGAAGGGGAACTTGACTGGAAAATAGTTGCAATTTCATTGGATGATCCAAAAGCTTCCCTTGTAAATGATGTTGAGGATGTTGAGAAGCATTTTCCGGTATGTACTATTCTATGTTGCAAAAGGAAGGGATAATATTTACTCTCCCTTGGTAATTTAAAGTGTCTGTATCAAGTAGATATTACAGAAAGAATGAAAATGGATAGTTGAATTCAGGAAGCGGGACCTTTAAAGGATCTAATGAAAGATTAATGTCCAAATATGTAGACATTTTATTAGCGGGTACAAAATTCTTAATTGTTGTAGAGATATAAATCTGTTTGAATCATGAATGTAGTATGATTAAAATTGACATCACAAAATACAATAGAGAGAAGAAAATTTGGAGACTGATCTGTTAATTTTCTTCAGGGAACTCTAACTGCAGTCAGGGATTGGTTTAGGGATTATAAGATCCCAGATGGAAAACCAGCCAACAAGTTTGGTCTTGGCAACAAGGCTGCAAACAAGGTAAGATATTTAACATTTGGTGTTATAATTTTCTTCTGTTTGTACCTGGATTGATATGCTGAATAACAATATTGCACAGGCTTTACTGTATACATGAATGCATGGTTTGATCATAATGAATCATTGTCATTATGAGGAAGCATTTGCTTTTGTAGAAAGCATGTTTTAGTTCAAGTGATCTATGGAAAAACATTACAAGTATCTTTATAATTAAGCAGGAATCAAGTGCTTTATTAGAACTTAAAAGCTAGTGTTTTCTGATATGTGTATCCAAAAACCCCATTTTGCGTTAACATCCATCAAATGCTCTTGGAACTATAAAAAACATCCTGCTATTGAGATTGCAAACAGTAATAATGTCACAGGATTTGTTATCATGTTACTATTCATCAAGCCCTTCTGCTCTTAAATTGAAACTTGTGCATGATGTACAGGATTATGCTTTAAAGGTGATCACTGAGACAAACGAGTCTTGGGCTAAACTTGTAAAGAGGTCTATTTCTGCTGGAGAGCTTTCTCTTGTATAACTGCAACTGCTAAGAAGAGTTTGGTGCTGTTCGGCTAGTGTTAGCTTTTCTCTTTCAAAGAGCATATCTAGTTTATCACCTTTGTTGATTATTACGTGTTGTCTCTTATTATTAAGTGTGGATACACCACTATTATTAGGTAACTCAGCTTGCATTATGTACTAAATATAATTTATAAATGATCCTATTCTGAGCTGCTAGAATTGCTCAATGATTGTTTTATGATTTTTTCTCTTAAAACTGGCAGCAAACCGGTAAGAGATCAAATATTATTTGTATGGTTCAAATATCAACGCTTACAAATCAGAAACTTTTTTTTTTCTTTTTCATGAATCACAAACTTCTTTTTCTTCTATAATAAAAGAAGAAAAAAACTACCTGCATTACCTATAACATGCGATTAAGAATTAAATTTTCAAAACATGCATTTAAGAATTAAATTTTCAACTTTTTAAAGGATGAAGAGATACATAACATAATCGCCACCCCTGATGCAAGAGGTGGTGTGTATTTTGGTTTTTGATTTCTAAAAATAGCTGCATGTTCCATGTGCTGAGTGCTGATATAACTGTACAAGGAAGTAATATTGTCTGCAAATAAGACGATACGAGTAACCATATTTTGTGGAGTGAAAGAATGGTAACCGTTCCTTAACAGAGCAGTTTCATAATATTACTTTCGTTTACAAAGGAGATATGAGGGGTGTTTGCATGCACAATGCAAAGTCAGTTACACAGAAGAAATTTACACATATTATCAAGCATTGCTCTATCAACTTGACACCTACAAACTTGACAAAGGCAGCACCTCTTTACCAGAAGCAGCTGAATTTAAGGGCTTCTTCAAACTTTTTTTCCAACGCATAAGAAGAAGAAGAAGAGTCAACCCCAGATGATGGTTTGTTGGCAGATCCTGCTTTGGATATAGCAAGGCAGTCTTGTGGTAGCCATTTCAATGCAGAAGCTTTAACCTCAAGAAACAGTGATGCAGCTGCTGCTGGTGGTGGAGGAGAAGAAGGCTTGTTGTTGTGAGAGTGAGACAAAATCAACATAGCTGCAGTTGGTGCCATGAATTGAAAGCTGAAACACAATCTATGAGAAGGGTATTGTTTATGATGGATTTAGATAACAATGAAAGAGTAGTTATTTATGTATGGAGAGTGAAACAGAGGTTTTGGTAAACAGGCCATAGAATCTGTGGGTGTGCTTTCCTTGGTTTTTATGGAACAACATATGTGTCCAATACAATGGGTTGCTGGTGCAACTTGCAAGTATTTCCAATTAGCGGTTCTATTTATGAACGCTTTATTTGAATGACACGTGTCAAGTGAAATTGTTTCTTATATATACACATTTATATTATGCAAGTACCGCTTTGTGGTTGGCAAAATGCAGGTATGGACCTGCATGTTGGACCTTTTTTTTTATAGGGTCCAAACCCTCACTAGACCCTTTAAGGGTATTACGGATCCGGTTCTAGATTCGAATCGTAAATTAAGCGAATCCATTCAGACTCGTATCATACCCTGATTTGATAGGATCAGACCCGACTTTTTGGAAATATATATATATATATATATATAAATTTCCTTCTTCTCATGTCCACAAGCGATATGAAGAAATTGTTGTTGATGAGAAAAATTGGTTTCTATTGTAAACAGAGTTGGTCTAATTTTATTTTATTTTCACATTGCTAAATTTTTTGCAAATAAAACTGCAAGTATCAACTTATTTTCTCTTCAAATAAAAAGGTTGATTGGATTAGGTGTTAACCTCTACAGGTTCATCTCTTTTATTTTGGTGGCAGCTTTTGGGTGAAACGAGTAGCAGTATTGGCTCATGTGAGTGAACTTGGAATATGCTTCCAGTTTGGTGATAAGACTTCAGGAATTTTTTTTTTTAATACCACTTGCGGTGGAAGCAATTTGAACTTAAATCATACTGTAGTTTAAATAGTTTAAATAGATACTATCAGCTATCAAACTACATTGGACGGTGATGATTCAAGGATTTCCGCTTTTATACTTGATGAACGGTTATATATTAAAATTGAGTACAACACTGAACTCTAAAAAATTACTAGACTGAATACACACTCTATCATTAATTAAACAACATATAAAAACTTTATATTGTGTAATACTAGGAAGTATTACAAACCGGTTTAATTTAACTTGCACAATGATATACATTTAAATTGAATGAAAGTGTAATACAGGTTAATATCAATTAGTTTAAATTTACAAACAAAATGTAATTTTTAGATTCAATTTTATGGGGTATTACTAGAAAAGAATATGATAATCTCCAATTCTCCATTCAAAGATTTGCATAAAGTAAAAGACAAAAATGACTTTCCTGGAGGACCAATGAAGTTGAAGAACCCTTTAACCTCGTTAACAAACATTAACAATCATCATTCAGCAGTCAGGAAATTTTGAAAACATTTACATAATCTGTAATTAGTATTTCTTAACTGTGAACTGGCCAGGATGACAATTTTCATTTTTCATTGTTCAAATGATAGAAGTCTTGTACTTTATTCCTTTGCATAACAATGAAAATATGAACACATTCTACCTCTTAACTAGAGAGATTATTTACATCGTAAGAAAAACATCATCAAACCTGTATACTCAGAAAAATAATCCAAAAAATAAAATAGAACTTTCTGGTGGTACCTTAAGGTTCTGCTGAAGTTACCCTTGCTTCTGCTTTTCTCTCTTCCAGCAATGGTGTCGTATTTGACCTTTCTGTTGCAGTGACTTGATGCGTGCTATCTTCGTTAAATCTATCAACGCTGTGCATAAAGATTCCTGTTATGGTGCACAAGAGTAAGAAAGATTTCATATCCTGTTAATTAGTGTCCAAAACTCCTTTACATTGTGAATAAACGCTTAGCCCCAATTAAATTCTAATCTAATTTGAAGAGAGAATTCCAGTGACTTTTCATAAGAAAAAGTACTGGAGATGACTAACAAGAACAATTACCTATAAACCATAGCCCAGCTGCTGGAAATAATATAGCTGTTAGAATAAGAGCAGTCTTCCTCCAATTGTTAATATGGTCCTGTCAAAGAGATATCTCAAAAGTTGAGCCATCGATACAACACTATAAACATGTATACATAAAAATTCAAGAACGTAAAAGTGTACCATTGGTGAAAGTTGAACTCTAAGCCTATCACTTTCGTTAGGGAGGTTTATAATGAAAATCACATTGAAACGAACATGCATTATCCTATATATATTAGGTGTTTGGACTATTGGGTGATGGCTACAATGAAAAGATAAAAATAAGAAAGAAGGTTTTTCTCCTTGTGCATCAGTTTATAGTAGACTGCTACCAAATCACTTTAGGGTTCATATTAACATCTAAACATCAGATTGTACAGACACCTCTCGGCAAAGCAAATATGAATGTGATTATAACCAAAAAACATTATTAATTATTCATGAGATCAATTTACCTTCATTCAGTATTATATATAAAATTCAATCTCAAGCTTTTATGACAAATCTACACAACAATATATTACCATGAAATTGTTTATATGTGAATTTGCATGAAAGATAATGTATCATCTGCTTTTTAGTTACAATTTTTATTATATTGGTCATTCGCTATAAATGTATAGTTGCTGACTACTACAATATTTAGACCACAATCTATCCATTTCTCCTTGCATTTTGTGTAAAGGAGTGAGGATTCTATTAATAACTTGTTTCTTCATTTGCATCTAGACTTTGGGTAAAATTAATCAAGGAAGCTAAGAGTATGCGGATGGCTCCGGCTTCATGTAGCTCAATACTATTGGAGAATATCCATGAAAGGGGAGACAGCCAAAGTGTTATGGAAATTTGCTAGTCTTGCATTATGTAATATGGAAAGAGGGAAATGGTACTTTGAAGAATGACAAGAGGAAGACATTATAATCGGTTAGGGATAGAATTAGAATCTTGGCATTCCTTTGGGCCTCAGTATTCAAGAAATTCCTGAATACTTTGTTTCTTCATCCGTCTAATTCGGGAAGCAGTTTAGGGTTTGTATTCAGTCTTTTTGACAAGGGATATATTTCTTATAGACAACTGGTTGAGTATGCAGCAGATATCATACAAGTTTCCATACATTTCATCACTTTAGTTCACAAAAAGTTTTTGAGTTGTGGACATCTTGTTCACCTTTGTAGTCACTTTCTTCAATTGAATCATTTTAGTTTCTTATCATATAAACAAGTAAATAAATAAATAAACAATTTTTTAGACCCTTACCTGCAAGTTTAAACTTTTGCGTTGATTAATAACATGTACTATAGTTGGATTTACAAGGAATTTTGAGTACAAATCCCCCACATGATTTCTTTACTCCTTGTGTTCAAAATTTTTCCTATATTTCAATACACATTTGGATTTGGATTTTGTCAATTTAACAAACCTGTTAGTCCTGCAAATGGGGCTCTTCTCAGAGTAAAATAATATCGTCTAGACCCTTACTAGTTTAAACTCTTAAATTGGGTAGTAACTTAATATGAATAGAAGGAAGCTGTGATTAAATTACGAATACAAAATAGATTATCTTGTTTCTACCATTTCTCTAGTCTCAACTGAAAATTCTTCTAAACTGAGTTGAAATCTTTTTAAGAGTTGTCAGTTTATTTAAGCAGTGATGCAATCAAAAATAAAAGGGACATTATCTTTCCAAATTCCAAGTTAGTGCAATATTAACAACTATTACACCAATTTCAGTATTTGCAAAGAAATAGAATATGAAGACAAACCTGAAGAACCCCAACAAGGGGTGAGGAAGGAACATCTCCAAAGATGTGAATTGAAACAGTCGAGATAGCCATGGACAATGGTCGCAAGCTAGGTGTAACACAATGTAAACATATATAATTTACAGGACCCTGCAAACACATAAACCATTCATTATGAGGATTATTCTCAATTCTTGCTTCTATAAATGCAAATCTGTGCCACAAAATAATTCTACAGCATGTATGTGCAATGGAATAAACTAGCTTAAGTTAGAGATCTCCTGGACCAATAATTATCAAGTGTTTTAAATTTTAATATACCAAAGAATAATGCAAAACATGAGCGCACACAAAGACACCCAAAAAAAAACACCATTATAGGGCTTATCAGTATAGGTTTTTTCTTGAATGACCTAGGCTGTATGATCAAATGATTCGTGAATCTTGGGGATTTGGAGAGGCTAAAGATATTCCGAAACAGGTTGTTAAAAAAAGAAGAGAGAGAGAGATAAAACTAAAGAATAGATTAAAAAAAAAAAAAGGAACTTTTGCTAATACAAAATAATTTTAGATTGGCAGAGTTGTCATACTGATTGAAAATATATTCACTGGCATAAATGAAGCCTCATATAAAATGACTACTCCATGTTTTGTTTGTGAATGGCATAGCAAGTTTCCAGACAAAGAATGTTGCTTGAAGCATTAGAAGTAAACTTATCTACTAGCAGAACACTGTTCATAGGATTAACACATTATAATTTTCTCATGATGATTGAAGGCATGCTATGATTGCATTAGCAAAATCAACCAGAGCATCTTAATATAGATGACGGTTTTTCTGCTTTGAAAAATTAGATACCTGTATGGCAAAGACTAATAGTTCACCAAGGGAGAAAAGAGCGAGAAAACCATACAAGCTCTTGAAACAAAAGGCACCAAAGCAGAATGATGCCCCAATAAGTGTTGCTACAGAAAGAAGCTGCAAAAGTGGACAAATGAAAGTTACTTCAGATTTCTATATTTTTATAACATCCTAAACCCATAAATAGGCTATATTATGTAAAACGAATAAATAATAATATTGCCCCTTTATTTTTCTATACTACCTTAAAAGCATTTGAGATTGTTGAAGTCATAAAATCCAATACAAAACCTCCTGCTATTGTGCCCAATATGCCACACACAATTGTAACTCCACCAAATATCAGATCTGCATCGCTCTGCAAAACAACCCCTTCTTTAAACAATGCAGCCATATATTGGCATTACTTTAGTTTTGTTAAAGATGATTCTCTATATGCATAAATAATGTGAGATAGCAAGACGAAGAACAGTTTAGCATATCATACGATATAAAAGTGCTAATATCACATCAAAGGTTAAAAATTACCATGTTGTAGATGTTTTTGCCAGCCTTAGGTCCCCAATATGAGTATGCCCCGATGACAAAAGTGTATGCTATGTACCCTGAAAACAGCCACTTACATTCTCAATAATGTAATTCAATGGCATAGTAAAGCAACACAACTACTGAAATTATTACATCTGAGATATCAAAAATGAATTCTGCAAGTAATTTCTCTAACAATACCGAAACTCTAAATATTTTTTTTAAAGAACTGTAAATCTGAATAAATAATAATCCCACAATGAATCACGAGACATGTAAAGGATAGTTTATAAGTACCTAAAACATTGACAACATAAACCTTATTGAGCAAAAGAGCATTTATGTCTTTGATGAATCTTGTGAACTGATTCAAATCACCAAATGTATCTTTTGACCTGCAATACATAGAGTCCAACACTATCAATCATCTATTCCAACCTAGAGTACAAGCATATACAATATTATCAAATCAAAATATATGTCATTTATGTAATTCTGATAATATAAACTTATTTTTCTGATAAGAATCAGCAGATAACAAATATGCTAAAAAAGAAAAAAGAAAAAAATTGACTGAGGAGGCAAATGTTGTGTTAGTTACTTTGATGTCTTTCATCATTGTTTTTCAGTCTGTTGTTCCCTTAAATTAAAATTTTTGTCTGACCCATGAATCAAATAAACATATAGCCAAGATCTTTTGCAATAATTAACAAAGATGAGCTTTATGTTTGTATCACCTGTGAACATGATTACAAAGGTATCAAAACATTGGAAATCTATTATGATCAAATACAATGCCCTAAACATTATACTCTAAAACATGGTTGGGGTACTACAAACGCAGACCAGTGCAGAAAGACTAATATCTGTGGAGCTATAGAAGGAGTCACCATAGAGTCAGCAAGGGCTTTTAGCCCGTGATAAAGTCAAGCACTCTATTGGGTTAGGCTCAAGGTGTCAGATCCATGGGATTTACGCAATTATAACCATCTGTAGAGATTAAGAGCCAATCATGCAGTTAACCACTATTTTTAGCGTCAGACTCAATATGTCAGAACCAAAATCTCATGCTTGCCTAACAAAGTATATGTACCTTCTACTCTACCTCCCTCTCTCTCTCTCTAATAATAACAATAACAATATCAATATCAAAATAACTCTTTTCCTCTCACTTTTCACAATCAAAGTGTTAAATAACTTGATTCTAATTACTTGAGTCAAAGCCTCGGAGCAATTTTGTTGCTTAATGTGCCCTTTTCTAGCAGTTTGAGTTTTTAGGTTTAGCGATTACCTAACATGGTAATAGAGCTTGATTTCATCGGGGAGTGCTTGAGTTTGAGTTTCCCATATAATAATTGTAATGTGTTTGTGTTTGGGCTTGGCTCACATACAAGCTCGTTTATCCTGCACATGAGGGATCGTGTTAAAGTGTTTATGTACTGTTGTTTGGACCTTCCTAATTGTTGGAAACTGGAGTGGACAGGATTGCTGAAAATCAGCCTAGAGCTGACAGGATTGCAAAAAAATCAGCTTCTTTAATCTCTAAGATTAAGTTTCCTATTTTATAGCTCTATGTATAGAAAAAATATATTGTATAGTTGACTAAGTATAAAATCTATACTTGCTGTAAATAGTCCTAGAAAATAGTCCTTGTACTCTATTTAAACAATGTTGAATTAGTATAGAAATACACAACTCTTACAAATATTCAAATTCTTCATGGTATCAGAGCCTGGTTCCGATCCAGGGACCTGTGGCGAACTCAAACAAGGGACTGACAATGTCACAAAATACTTTGCTGCCCTTAAGCGACTATGGCAGGAACTTGACATGTACCGCGATTATGCTTGGAGGGATCCTACTGATGGTGCTCACTATCAAAAGGAAGTTGATAACACGAGGGTGTTTCGTTTTTTGGCAGGTCTGAATGTGGAATTTGATGATGTTAGGAGTCGTATCATAGGTCGACAGCCTCTTCCATCTCTTAGTGAGGTCTTTGCAGAAGTTCGTCGAGAAGAAAGTCGTAGAACAGTGATGTTGGGACGCAAGGAGAGC
This sequence comes from Litchi chinensis, assembly GCA_019925255.1. Classification (NCBI taxonomy): domain Eukaryota; kingdom Viridiplantae; phylum Streptophyta; class Magnoliopsida; order Sapindales; family Sapindaceae; genus Litchi; species Litchi chinensis. Next base: position 25,977,299 of record CM034465.1, on the reverse strand, counting down.
TCACACAGTTTTATTGAATCCTCTGCGTTGATGTCACATGACAATCCAGCAGTTTTTAAATGTGACAATCCAACAGGTTTTAAGGTTGTTAATCACAAACCTGAGGAAAGAAAGAAGGTCTGGTGTGACCATTGTCAACGGCCTCGTCACACTAGAGAAACCTGTTGGAAATTACATGGTAAACCTGCGAATTGGAAGCCACGGGAAAGACCCTCTCCTAGTGCCAACTCAGCAGAACAAGTCACTCTTACTAGGGATCAACTTGACCAGCTCCTAAAACTGGTGCCTACATCTTCTTCCACTATTAACAGCAGCTGTTCCCTTGCTCATACAGGTAATTTATCCCACTGTTTCTTAAGTCAGTCCGCTGCTGTGCCTTGGGTCATTGACTCAGACGCATCCGATCACATGACAAGTGTCTCTTCCCTGTTCCAAAACTATATACCCTGTTCTGGTCATGAAAAGGTACGTATTGCAGATGGGAGTTTATCCTCCATTGCTGGAAAAGGTTCTGTCAAACTATCTGAAACAATTACATTACATTCTGTACTACATGTCCCGCATTTATCATGTAATCTATTGTCTGTTAGCAAACTCACAATGATGCTAACTGTTCTGCTGTGTTTACTTCTGAAAAATGTATTTTTCAGGACAGGAACTTGGGGAAGGAGATTGGCAGTGCTAGAGCAATCAGTGGTCTCTATTATTTTGAGGACAATGTCAGTAAACCAGTCATAGGATTATCTTGTGATGTAAGTTCTCTCAATGTTAGAGAACAAATAATGATTTGGCATTTTAGGTTAGGCCACCCTAGTTTTCCCTATTTAAAACATTTGTTTCCTGATTTATTTAAGAATGTGTCCTGTTCAAGCCTTCAATGTGATATTTGTTTTTTTTTCTAAAAGTACAAGGCAATCATATGTGTCAAAACCCTATAAGGCTTCAAAACCTTTTTATTTAATTCATAGTGATGTTTGGGGGCCATGCAAAACTTCTACTACATCTGGTAAACGGTGGTTTGTAACTTTTATTGACGATCATACTAGACTTTGTTGGGTATACTTAATGAATCACAAATCTGAGGTTCAAACTTTATTCAAAACATTCTATAATATGATTGAAACACAATTTCAAACTAAAATCAGTATCTTAAGGACGGATAATGGCAAGGAATATTTCAATCAATGTTTAGGACAGTTTTTTGTTGAAAAAGGTATCCAACACCAGTCTAGTTGTCGTAATACACCCCAACAAAATGGGGTTGCTGAACGAAAAAATAGACACCTTCTTGAAGTTAGTAGAGCCCTCATGCTAGCTATGAATGTCCCTCATTATCTATGGGGAGATGCAGTACTTACTGCTGCCTACTTAATTAATAGGGTTCCATCTCGAGTTCTAAAACATAAGACACCTCTAAACTGCCTGAAACTTTATTTTCCAGAAAATCGTCTTAGTGCTAACCTACCTCTTAAAGTCTTTGGTTGCACTGCCTTTCTATATCTCTCTGATGTGTCTAGATCTAAACTTGACCCAAAAGCTGAAAAAGGAGTGTTTATTGGTTATGCCACCAATCAGAAAGGATATAAATTTTTTTTACCAAAGTCAAAAAAAATTCTAGTTAGTATGGATGTTGTGTTCAATGAGCAGCACTCTTATTTTCCCAAAAATCATCTTCCTGGGGAGATAGAGTCTAATAAAGATGAAATTTCAGTGTTTAAACAACCTATATTTGGTTCAGAAAACAGAAATTTTGTGTTGGAAAACAGTCCTTTACCAGAAAATGTTTTTGAACCCCAAACTGTTGACCATAATTCTGACACTAGACCAGCCTCAAATGAGTTTACTGCAGGGGGAGAAAATATATCACAAAATCCTACAAATCCAGCCGATATAATTGTGTATACGCGACGAAGGACTCTGCATGATAGGGACCTAGATATTGCTCAGCCTACCCAAAATCTCTCTTCCTCAACAGAACCTGCACTGAATCAAAATACTCAAGGTAACTTCCCTCATTTTTCTAATCCGTCTAGTTCTAATAATCCTGAACCAAATGTTAATCAAATTCCTGCACCTGTCTTTGACACTGATCTTGACATTCCCATAGCAATTAGGAAAGGAAAAAGGTCATGTACTAATCACCCTTTGTCAAATTACCTCTCATACCATAGGTTGTCCAGTAATCATAAAGCATTTGTCTCTAAAATCACAGATGTACCTATACCTAGGAACATACAAGAAGCCTTAAATTGTCCAAAGTGGAGAGCTGCTGTTATGGAAGAAATGGGGGCACTAGTCAAGAATAGGACTTGGAAGAGCATTGAGTTACCTAGTGGAAAAAAACAGTAGGGTGTAAATGGGTGTTTACTATAAAATGCGGTGCTGATGGGAAAATAGAAAGATATAAAGCACGTTTGGTGGCTAAAGGATTCACTCAAACCCATGGGCTAGATTATCAGGAGACTTTTGCTCCAGTCGCTAAGATAAATTCCATTAGAATTCTTTTCTCCTTGGCTGCAAATCTAGGCTGGCGTTTACACCAACTTGATGTGAAGAATGCCTTCTTGAATGGCTTTCTTGATGAAGAGGTGTTCATGGAACCACCTCCGGGGTTTGAGAAAACTATAGGAGAAGGAAAGGTCTGCAAGTTGATCAAATCATTATATGGTCTTAAGCAATCACCAAGGGCTTGGTTTGGTAGGTTAGGTGAAGTTCTAAAAGGGCTAGGATATAAACCAAGTCAAGGGGACCATACACTGTTCATCAAACATTCTAAGGAGGGTAGGAAGACAGTTTTAATAGTATATGTTGATGATATCATCTTAACAGGTGATGATATCATGGAGATTGAAAATCTTAAGAAATGTCTAGCATGTGAATTTGAAGTAAAAAGCTTGGGAGAGGCCAAGTATTTTCTTGGAATGGAACTAGCAAGATCTGAGCAGGGGATATTTGTGTGTCAAAGAAAATATATTCTGGATTTACTAAAGGAAACAGGCATGCTAGGTTGCAGACCAGCTGAAACTCCTTTGGAAGCAAATGTTAAATTCGAAGCTGCAAAACCAGAAAACCAGATTGATAAAGAGGAATATCAAAGGTTAGTTGGCAGGTTAATATACTTGACTCACACACGACCTGATATCACGTTTGCAGTGAGTGTTGTGAGTCAATTTATGCATGCTCCTGGCCGAGAGCATCAAGAGGCAGCTTTAAGAATACTCAGGTATCTAAAGGGTACTCCAGGAAAAGGGTTATTATTTGCTACGAATAACAGCTTTCGGGTGGAAGTGTTTACAGACGCTGACTGGGCAGGAAATATCACTGATAGAAGATCCACATCAGGCTACTGCACATTTCTAGGAGGGAACCTAGTTACTTGGAGAAGTAAAAAACAGAATGTAGTAGCTAGAAGCAGTGCAGAAGCAGAATATAGGGCAGCAGCATTAGGGGTGTGTGAAGGACTGTGGGTTCTAAAAATTTTGGAGGATCTTAAGGTCAAAACACCCCTACCTTTGAAGCTATACTGTGACAACAAATCTGCCATAGCTATAGCTCACAATCCGGTGCTTCATGACAGAACAAAACACATTGAGATTGACAAGCATTTCATCAAGGAAAAAATAGAGAATGGACAAATTTGCATGCCTTATTTACCTACTTCCGAACAGTTAGCGGATTTACTTACCAAAGGGCTACCAAGGAAACAGTTTGAAAGTTTGGTTTCCAAGCTGGGAATGACAGATATTTTCAAACCACCAGCTTGAGGGGGAGTGTTGGAAACTGGAGTGGACAGGATTGCTGAAAATCAGCCTAGAGCTGACAGGATTGCAAAAAAATCAGCTTCTTTAATCTCTAAGATTAAGTTTCCTATTTTATAGCTCTATGTATAGAAAAAATATATTGTATAGTTGACTAAGTATAAAATCTATACTTGCTGTAAATAGTCCTAGAAAATAGTCCTTGTACTCTATTTAAACAATGTTGAATTAGTATAGAAATACACAACTCTTACAAATATTCAAATTCTTCACTAATATTTTAAACTTTTAAAGTCTAGTGATTATCTATCCTTGCTCATTCTTAGTAGTTACTTTTAATTAATTTTCGACTCAAATGGTATTTCACCAAGCAATTGCTTCAGTGGGGCTGTGAATCCCTGTGAAAGTTGGGTTGCTCCAATTTCATTCAGTTGTATGTCAATGTTCTACAGCCAAAATGCATTTAGAATAGTTCATCTACATGAAGTCAAAACATGCCCTCGGCTTGTAAATCAACTCTGCTCCATGTGCTGATCACACACAGAAGGCCTTCGACTAGAAATTCTAACATCATTCTTCCTGATTAGTTTATTGTTATCCAATAATGATTTAATTATTTGTATGCTCAATACTCATATATCATATGAAAAACAAATTAAGAGAGTCAAGATGTGTGCTTGCACCTGGAACATTTATTTGAGCTTTGGTCCTCAACATCATTTCTCACAGACAATGCCTCAGTTCTACCAGTTGTAACCTTTGTATCTGCATCTTCTACAAACTCAACAACTCAGAATTAAACAATTAAAAAGCATAAATTACTAGTCCAATAAAATAAACAATAAGGAACTGACTGATCATAAACTCTCTCTCTCTCTCTCTCTATATATATATATATAGGGGGGGGGGGGGGGGGGGGGGGGGGGGGGGGAAGAGAGAGAGAGAGAGAGAGGCATAATTCCGAGCTATCTAGCAACTTGAACAAAATATCCAAATGTTACTACTTTTTACATTAAACTCATATATTAAAATTTCAAATATAAAATAATCAAAACTAGAATCGTCAAACTTCGAAGACAATAAATTCAGAAGCAAATTCTTCTGAGATGTTAAGATGGCAAGAAAAATATAACTAGTCAGTGATTTATGTTTAGCATAATATTACTGCACATTCAGTTTACGTCTGTTCCATTTCCAGTCTATAAAATAATGTAAAATTTTACAAAGATTAATTGATTTGCAGATTATATTGATTAATTTTGATTTATTATTATCAAAGAAGCAGTACCATGAACTTCTACAGAAGATGTCTCAGTGGCTGCTGTTGCTTTTTTTGATTCTACAGGAGCAAAACCTGAATCCAGAAATTGCTTAGAAATAGCTAGAAGAAGTCAGCTAAATCACAATCAGTCAAAATATGTTAAAAACTTGCACCTTTCAACTGCAAAGGCTTCATCACAAAACCTAGAATAGCAAATGGAAGCATCAATATTGCCTCGCCCCAGAATGCAAAACGCCAACTAAAATGACTTCCAACCTACTAAAAGAAGATTATTAGAATTTATACCAAGAGACAAAAATACAAACTGGAACTTTGAGTAGGAAAAAATAGGCAGTGATGAACTCAAGATATGAACTCCAATAAATGCTTACGAGTGATCACACAGAGAGTTGTAAGAAATGCTAAATCTCATGCACTAAATGCTTGCCAAAAGAATGGTAAAAATCATGATGCATTATGAACTAGAAAGCTTACCAAGCCACCATAAACGTAGCCAAGTGCATAGCCAGTTGGAATACACATGTAAAATATTCCAAGCCATGCAGTTTTCTGATACAAATGACAAATTAGAAGCAGATGAAGAAAGTGAATTATAAAGGACTGCATTATCACATGGCGTGGTTATTTCTAAAGAGGAAAAGAGAGAAGAGAAATATATCAACTTAAATGTCAAATTCAATATCAAGATTTGTACTACAGTCAATTTTAAAAACTTAATTATTTCTGATAACAAGCTATTAAGATTCTGAAAAGGCTTTAAAGTTTCAAAAACTTGAAATCAATATGACCATCTTAGCTACCACAATGAAAAAGATAAACAATACTATTAGAAAAAGATAAACAAGAAACCTTTATACAAAGTCAAGTCTAGTACGTGTTGGTTCTCAAATGCAATATCTGAAATCTTAAAGATTCTAATGAAGGGGGCTATATTTAGAACAAAACATGATTTTAATCAATGGCCAAAGTCAAGTCTAGTACACGTTGGTTCTCAAGTGCAATATCTGAAATCTTAAAAGATGCTAATGAAGGGGGCGATATTTAGAACAAAACATGATAAAATCATCTGATACAGTACTTTTAATCTTTGCCTACATAACTATATATTTTAACTGGAGTAGCATTAATTCACATGTAATCTGCATGTAAATGCTACATGAGGTAGATTACACAAATTTATCCATGTTTTAGTTTCATTACAATCAATGATCGAAGTTAGAGGTTACATTAAAACAATTATTGCTTTATTTGTAATTCATCTGAAGTAAACAAACCTGAGCCACTGGAGCATTATCATCAATAAATGGGGCTGCAAGACTTATAAATGATGCCTCGCCAACACCAACTAGCCTGGAGGGACAATGATAGCACAATATCAGAGTGAATGCCATCAGACTGTGCTTATCAATGAAGTATTCAAGCAGAAACAAAAATGAATAAAGGTCAAAAGCTAAGAAGCTGACTTACATGCGAAAGATTGTAATGGACCAGAAATCCATTGAAAAACCACAACCAACTACGGCGAAAGTCCAAACTGACAATCCAACTCCAATAAGCCTAAATGGATTAACACTGCAAAATTTTATAAAATATATAAGAATTTGCACCAAAGTAAACCCGTGGGAGTAAATCAAATCTATATTTTGAATAAAATATGAGAGCTGAGAAAAAACATTACCAACCATCTTTTTGTATTCCAATCCTGCATTACTAAGACAGCCCACTAAATTTAAAGAAAAATAGAGTTTTTGAGTCCAATAATATTGTTTCAAGTCCCTCTTGAACTTCAAGATTTCTTGTTTTATGAACAAAATTTTGTTGGGCAAAATTATTCGAATAATTCTTTCTTTTTACTAGGAAAATAAAAATTAGAGGATAGCATTAGCCAAAACTACATTGTAATCAAAGATAAGGCTCTTAACAGAATGGGTGGAAATTTTGCCACTTTCCAAGTTGTTAGAACTCACTATTAATGGTACCAACGAGCATGACACTTCAGGAATACTTTTGCACAATTTGTATTTTCAAAACCAGTAACTTTCCACATAAACTGAAGGTTGACTGCAGCCAGATTTTCTAGCCAAGCCCCAAGGGGTACATTAACCCTTTAGAAGCGTAGGGAGAGAGGTTTAGAGACGAGAGATATGGCTGGATGGTTAATTCTATTGTGTGGCCATGTATTCCAATTGGAACAAACAAATAGAGAGTTCTGTTTATGTATGTATGTATGTTTGCTAAAGAATGGAAGCAGACAAACATTTCAAATGGTTTCACCGTGATCCTTTATCATTGTGTCAAATTATCTATATAGTAATTGCTGATCAATTTCACTTTTATCATCAGTAAACATATCAACATGTTTCATAATAATAACCATAATTTCTTTTAACTACTAGTATAAGACACATTTCTTTGATGAATTCTAGTGTAATGACACTTAAACTGGGGTTTCTCCCTAAAAGAAAGTAAAAATAATATGCCCTCACAGGTTGACGTTAATGCACTGCCAGAAAATTTACCTCTTTGCTAATGACGCAAATATTGGAGAAGCCAAAAGAAGTCCAACCATGAAAGCAGATGATAGTACACCATCTTCAAAATTGTTCAAGTTAAAATCTCCCCTATAAGCAACAGTGAATCAGAAATAGTAAATCAGTTATCAATTATAGCAGAACTACCAACATCTGATCTTAGTTCACAAGCAGCAAAGCTAGGGGGGTCACATTAAAGTAAGAAAAGTCCAAATAAGAATTTATGGTAGTTATTAGATGCAGCAGATTGATATAAATCCCACTACACCATTCTTCAAAACCTATCATTACAAAAAGTATGAGGCAAATATCGTGTTGAAATCTCCATTTTTCTATGAAAAAAGATTATTAAGTTTACGTCTTCTCTTTATATTGGGGTGCCAGATACTCCGAAGGACCAAGCTCTGTCTATCAGTCAGGACATAAAACGTGATAGTCCCAGCAGAGTAATTGAATCATCATATCATCAATCAAATGAAACTGAATAGAAAAGTTACATATTTACTCTCCAATTTCCCAGGGGCAAAATACAGTTTAAAAAATTCTTATAAAAGCCTCCAAGTAAGTCTTACTGTATTCCGCTACCAGATGTGCATGTACCACTTTCAGTGCAAGTTCTGCGACTGCCATTCACACCATTGCTTGCAATTGCTCCTCGGTCCACATAATTCAGCATGTTGATCACACAGAATATAGCTAGTAGCCTGAACAATATCATGAAGTTAGATAAGCCCAAAGGACCAAGTCTTTCGTTTCACATTATAAAGCTAGCAAATTTTGGTAATCACTAGACTTAAAAGCTTAAATGATTAAAAATGCACCAGACAATAGTACTTAAGCACTCTAACACAAATCTTAAGACACAGTACCCTAGCCAATTTGAATTAATTAAGTAAATTCATTAATAACTTCACGATCTCATAGAGAAAGGCTTATAACAAAAGAATGAACACTACTTGATTTCCTTCCCAATTCCAGCTCCTGATAGCTACCAACACGGCAAATTACCTTGCCTAGAAACAGAAATGGCCACTATTGTACCACATTTTTCACAAAATAAAAAAGATTAAACGCTAAAACTGATCCTGATGTCACACCAATTCATTATTAACTTAGCTCATAACACAAGTCAATAACATGTAATACCCAAAAAAAATTCAAATTCAGATAAATTCCAATTGAATTCATACTTTTGCATTTTCACACAATTTTTCATTTACAAACACCCGGTACACGAAAAATCACATATCATAATTCTCATTAGTTACATATTAAAAAACTAATCCAATAAATCCACATTGCTTCAAACAATAAGAACGAATTATTAACCAATCCATTAAACTTCATTTAATTAAAAAAAAAATCATATACATAATTTCTAGAATGTAGGTTACCAAACTAATAGAATTTTCCCAACACACTTGACATTCAAGCAGTCACCAAAAACCCCACATAAAATACATACATATAAATATATATATATATATATCTCTCTCTCTCTTTTTCGGTCCTCATCTCTTATATTCTCAGTTTCCTACACTTTCACAGCAACCAAACAGAAGAACAGACAAAACAAAAATATACCTTTTAGGTGTGAACCATGATGGGGTTGGAGCAGACAACGACACAGAAGAGGTAGTGACCATCTCTATCTCAAGATTCTCCACTGAAGAAGATGGGTTTGGTTTTGGTTGTGGTTCCTCCAAAGAAGCAGCTTTCGCTTCTTTTCCCATTCAAAAAAGCAGTTATGTTAATATAATATATACGTAATTCCCAGGGCGTGGATACTTTTTGGTCAAATGGGGTGTTGCGAATTTTGAATGGTAGTTGCCAGAGGAAATCAACCACCCATTGTTTTCTTTGAATGTTATGTTATCAGCTTTACGTCGTTATCGCCTTCTCCCAAAAGTGCTTCTATAGTAGAAGTGCTTTTTACGCTTGTAATGTGCTTTTACGCTTCTAATTGAAGACTGATTGCGACAGAGTGGCGCTGAGAGTTGGATCACTCGAATCTTAACTGTATTACTACTTCTAATCATTGATGTTTAATCGTCTACGTTTGCTTTATCATTTTTTTAGATCCTTTCTGTCAGGTGATTGTGCCACGTGAGGATCACAACCATGATCAACAGTGTCAGTCTATTTGATTCTGCCACGTGCGCATAACGAGATTCATGAATGTGTTTGAATTAGACTTCCGGTGTTTACTTTGTTTTGCATTACTATTTAAGTTTTAAATCCCAAATATTTTAGATATGACATTGCTGTTAATTAGATAAAATTATCTATCAATAATAATTTTAATATATTCTTTATTAACCACTTTTATAACTAATCCAAGAATTATTATTGATGGTAATTTTATCCAATCAATAAAATAGTCAAACTCATAAATTTAATGTAAGATGATAAGTAATATGTATCATTAACAAATTCACTTTTGGTCAAAATAATTGAAAAAAATTTAAGTTGGCAATATGATTTACACACTTATTTTATAAGTACGCTTATATCTAGACTTTAAAAGTTAATTCATCACTAAAAACACTTATGCTAATATCAATACTACCCTTATCCATTCATAAATAAGATTTGTACACTCGTTTATTACTGCATCCAAGTATAAAATTTGAAAATAAAACTATCACTATAAACACTCAATTAAGGTCAATAGTATCCTTGTCCACCCATAAATTACTAATATAATTATATGGAAGAAATTGGAAGGGATAATTATATGGAATTATTGGAAGAAATTGACCTAACTAATCTCTGTCGTGCGATGGAACAAACTGACCCAAGTTCATTCATGCCTGCAAGGTTGCTAGAGCGTGAAATGGATCTGAAAGGCATAGCCTTTGACCTCATACCCTTTGGAGGTGAAAGAAGGATTTGTCTTGGCTTCCATTTGGATTGATTGAATTGAAATAGAATTAAAAGGAGGTTAAGCACCCAAATATGTGACATATTAGATTTATATTACGCTTAATACGGCTGGTAAATTTAAGAATTAACTCATGTCTCAATTTATATTATAATTAACTAATTATAATGTTGTTTTGGTCACCTACATAGTGGACATGTCGTCAATTCTCTACAGACTAGGAACCAAAAGATTCAAAGTCATTATGGCTTTGTTTGGAACACTGGATTTAATCTGAGTTTGAGATTTAAAATAGTTTAAACTTTCAAATCCTACACATGGAGAAACCAATGTGGGAATAAAAACTCAATCTTATTTTCATTTCAATCATATTGTTATGGGAATATTCAATCCCAAGTCCACAATGAGATTCAATGAGATTAGATTCAAGGCTTATTAATTATTCATCTTTCTTCCCATTAATTACATAACACTTTTCTTTCTCTTTCTTCCACCAACCTCATCTCCAAAATTAATCTTTATTTACTCATATTTTAAAATAATATAATTCTTAAAAAATTAATATAACTTTTTAGAAAAATGATTTTATAAGTTAAGTTATATAACAAAATATTTAAATTAATTTTATTCTAATTCAATCTTAACTTACATTTTAGTATTTAAAATTAATTTTTGTATTTAAATTAATAAAATATTTTTTTTTCAGATTTTTTATGAAAGTAAATTTCAGTCTATAATAAAGTATTTAAAGCAATTTTATTCTAATATAATCCAACTTACATCAAACATAATATAATATAATTTTAATTCAATCTTAAATTTAATCAAATATAAGACAATGGTTTTTTAATTCAATTCAATTCAATCCATTTTATATAATTTTTAATTTAATCTTATCCAATCAATTTAATTCCATTCTAACCCTTGTGTGCTCAATGTAACCTTAATGTCTTGTCGTTAGTCAACTTCAAAGGTTGACCTCGTTGGAGAGTAAAATAAAGTTAAAAGAACTTTTTATAGTATATTTTCACTTGACAAGAACTTTAAAATGATGTTAAACTTTTTAAATAATCACACCATATGCCTCAAAATAAAAACTTCAGAAAAAAAAAAAAAAAGTTTCACCACGAACGGACTAGAAATAAAACTACTTGAAGTTTTATAGCACTATGGTTTTTTTTTTTAATAACAAACATACCATCGTTTTAAAATATTAAAAAACATGCACAAACTTTGAGATTGCAATCCGAATCGCCACTAGAAATAAAACACGAATACGTGGACCGCGCCCTATAGGAAGTGGAGGACGCATGTTCTGTGTTTGTCACAACTCACAAGTAGTGTGCAATCTCTGTCTCTCTCAATGGTGCCCATATGAGAACTTGTTCGGGGATACATTATTTTCATTGCTGTTATCTTTGATTCACGTCCTAATAGGACGCAATTTGCTGCGAATCGTGTTTTCGAATCACTGCGAATATGACTTCAACATCATCAACCATTTATTTCATCTATTCTCCTATAACAACATCATCAACATCAATAACAACTATATCCATCAACAACATTCAATAAAATAAAATAAAATAAAATCATAACCATGATGAACCCAGAGCCAAATCTAGTGGTTTTGAATGGTCGTGGGTTTGTCAAACCTAGAACCATTTAGTTTCAGGGTTCAAACTAGACCTTAAACCCAAAAAATAAATGAAGAGAAGATGAGTTTATTTTTTAGAGAACGGTATTAGTGTCTTTTTACTCAAGTAGATGCTAATAAAATTCATTTAATTTCTTTAGAGCTAGTAAAACATGAGCGTAGTTCTTTGGTGTTATTTTGCTCCATTTACTCCATCTCTTTATAGTAATCCAATCCAATCTTGTATAACAAAATGCACCCTTAAAGTTTTCTTCAATATTTAAAATTTTACAATTATAAGCAATAACAAATTAACAATAATGACTTTTACTTTAAGAAACTTTGGTTGCATCAAGAGTTTGCAACAATAGATCGTACAGTTAATTATTTATATTTATTAATATAAATAATTAACTATATTTATATAAATAAATATAGTTAATTAATTTTCAAGTTATATGGACCTGAACTGGACTAAGTCAGGCATGCAATTATGCTCGACGGGCAGCTAATTCGAGAGGAGCATATTGAGCCAGCCACTACCCAACAAATGAGTCTTTAATTTATATTTAGAATATTCCTTTTCAATTTACTTTGGCTTCTCTCCACTGTCTAATTTTTTATTTTATTATTATTATTATTATTTTGGTCTCTATAGTCCAAAACATCATTAATTATGTTAGGTTTTGTCTTTAATTGATGTGGAAACTCTACCCACCCGATTTTATATGATCACTATGTTACAAGTTAATACTTTTTTAATGTCTGAGTCATATTGCCTAGAATAGATGCGTCCATACATTTTTAATATGTCAATACATATGTGGTTTAAAATATTAAGACTGAAAAATCCTTAAATTTGTTAGCATTGATTAATATTTGACCAAACGGACAAATAAAGTTGATAGATCAATTTCGAAAAAAGTAGATCAGAAGTAATAAATTTTCAAAAAAAAGATAAGGACAGTATATTAACGAGGCAAAAATATTCAAATAGATTATATATATATATATATATATAAAAGAACATACTTGAATGTATTTGTCGACGTTGTCGACGAGAGTTCACAGTCCAATATCTGCAATCAATATAAAGCAAAACAAAGCAAAAAACATAAGAAAAAGTAGAAAAATAGAAGGTCGAGAATAAAAATAATACAGGATTTTACGTGGTTTAGCAAGTGTGCTTACGTCCATGACTATTTCTTTCAACAATTCTACAGAGCAACAGTATAATATTGATTCTCTTCCTCTGTTACAATGAATTTTGGTCTCTATTTATAGAGAAGAGACGTTACAATTTAGGTCAAGATAAAACAGGAAAAGAATTTTATATTAACTATCTTCCTAATCGGTTAGCACCAAATCAGGAAACTATTCCGCAGAATCCGAGATCACGTTGACTGAGTTCAAATTTGAATTAACTTCCAATTCTTGTAAAAAAATCACTATCAAATCGGGTAACTGCCTTTTCTGGAAGATTTTCTTATTTAACTGGTCACTGGGCGAGTTGTAAACGATCTCGAGCTGTATCTCGCTTCGAATAACGAGCTGTGCATGATGCGAACTGCATAATGTCAACAACGATCTGTAACTGCCATGATGCGAGCTCGCTGGCGCGAGGTGTAGAGCTTGTATGGGTTAAGTGTTGATAACTTGGGTCTCGTTTGCTGGGCCACTTCATTGGATTGACTTGTTGGGCTTCTGTCAGACTTTTACCAGATCATTTGGTGAATCCAGAAAATACACATAATAGTATTTTTTTGGAAAAAGAAAACCTTAAGCGTTGTGGTCGTTTACGTATTTATTATGGAAATAATTTACAATGTCAATATGCATAAAATTTTCCTTTTGTGTCTTTAATTAATTTGTGTATTTGTTAAATCGAATAAGGAAATCAAATATAATCACATTCCTTTTTGTGTATTTAATAATCAATTTGAGAATTTCTTTAGTCCAATGAGGAAATCAAATATAATCACGTACATTCTTTTTGTGTCTTTAATCAATTTGTGTATTTCTTAAATCCAATGAGGTAATCAAATATAATCACATTCCTTGTTTTTTAATCAAGTTGTTTATTTCCTACATCCAATGAGGAAATTAAATATAATCAAATCCCTTTTTGTTTCTTTAATCTTGTGTATTTCTTAAATCCAATGAGGAAATTTAATTCCACTCCCTTTTGTTTTTTTAATTAATATGTGTATTTCTTAAATCCTATGAGGACATCAAATATACTTACGTTCCTCTTTGTGTCTTTAATCAATTTTTGTATTTCTTAAATCCAATAAGATTGTCCACTTTTTATAATGGTGAGATTGAGAGAATGATCGAATATGATTTTCCTAATGCTTATTGGATTGATATAAATTAGACTGTTTGAATTTAATAAGATTATATTGTAGCTTAAATGATTAAATATCATACAATCCTTTATTTGGAGCAATATTAAATATGATGAAAAATAATATCAATTTTATTCAACCTAACAGAATAAGTGATGATTAGGGGTATCGTTGTCCACTCACTCACTTTCAGGAGACATTGTAAATAGTTATTTTAACGTTTGGAGATTTTAGGTAAATTTCAAGTTAGAGGTGGAAAAATGGAGATTTAGATAAATTATTGGCAGTTTTTAGATATAGATTTACCTATAACTATAGTTTTTAAATATAGTATTTAAATATAGATAAATGGAGATTTAGAGTTTGGTTTCCGTGATAAAGAACACAGACTGGTCTCCATTAATTATTTTAAAATAATAGTTATTTTAACGTCGGGAGATTTTAGGTAAATTTCAAATTAGAGGTGGGAAAATGGAGATTTAGATAAATTATTGGCAGTTTTTAGATATAGATTTACCTATAACTATAGTTTTTAAATATAGTATTTAAATATAGATAAATGGAGATTTAGAGTTTGATTTCCGACGATGAAGAACACAAACTGGTCTCCATTGCTCAAGACCTGGTCTCCAGCGATGAAGAACAAAGACTGGTCCCAATCGCTCAAGACTTGGTCTCCAATGTGGAGACCAAGTTTTCGTCTCTATAGGTAAATTAAAGATGGAAAATTTCTCCTAAATTTAAAGTAAAACAGATTTAAACTCCAATACATATAACAACTCAAAACTTCATGTCTTACACTAATTGATAAAATTTGAACCTCAGCAGCCACCAATGTGTTTTCATAGGTTATAAAGAAAAATACGGACACATACATACATATATATATATATATATGCTTTCATATTTCTATATTCAACATATCACAATTCACAATTATCGACGTTGAAATTCAGTCGACGAGTATTCAATGCCAAATACGTGCAATTAATGTGAGAAAACATAGAAATTGAGAAAAAGACAATAAAGAACCAAGAACAAACGAAAGAACAGAAGGTTTTTAATGTGGTTCAGCAAGTACGCTTACGTCCACGACTGTCTCTCTTAAATTTTGCAGAGTGACGGTATGATATTCAATATGTCTTGTTACAATGATTTTAATACCTATTTATAGGGGAAGTATTGTTACAATTTAGGAAGCAACAAAATAAGAAGAGAATCATGAATTAATTATACTTCCTAATCTGTTTAAATAAAATCAGGAAACTGATCCTTAAAATCCAAGATAATGTTGACTGAGTTTGAATTTGAATTAACTTCCATATCTGGAGAGAGAATCACTATTTGATTAGATAATTGCATGTTCTGGAAGATATTACATTAATTGTGCTCTGGGCGAACTGCCGTTTATGGCAACCTCGAGTTGGACCTCTTCGTTCAGTGAATAGTGAGATATGTGTATGGTGAATTGCGAAACAAGCTATGATCTCACTGTGATGCGAGCTTATTACTGCGAGCTGAGAAGATTACTGGGCGAGCTGTGGAGCTCGCTGGGCTTAGAGTTGAAATATGGACCTTGATTGGGTTGACTTTATTGAGCCTAAGTTGGGTTTTTACCAGCCTATTTTTATGAATCTGAAAAATACATATAACATTAGCCCCCCAGCTCTCAGTTCGTTTTGCGAAGTGGGAGCTCGAGCTCGCTGGTAAAAGTTAGCTTCTTTGGTAAGCCAGCTTGAATTACCATTTTCCCACTCTTCTGAATTCTGTCTTATCAACTCTGACACGTGGCGGTCATGCAAGAGGTAACTGAAACGATGTTGGCACGTCCTTTACACGCGCATTAAATGCGCACGTCTTACTACTGACAGCTACATGATTATAAAGTCGTATCTCGCGCTGCACCGTTGGATTAATGACGGTTACACAGTATAAAGATCTGACAGCTGGGGTTCGAGCTTGTCCACCTATATAAACTGGTGGAGCATTTTCATTTTCTTTTCCTTCTGTCATTTTCTCTCGAAGCAACCAAGCATTCAAGTTCAAAAAAATCACTGGTTTTTCACGAAATCAACACTTCTAATCGTTATTCTTACCATTACATCAAAGATTCACGGTAAGCCTTTGATTTCTTTCTTCAAACTTTCAGTTTTTTGGTTTATTTTTGTCGAGTTGATGTTGTATTGTGTTTCCATTTTTTTTTCTGCCTGAACGATTTGGAATGCATTGTATTGTTGTTGTTGAATCTTTTTCATTACTGTGTCTGAGATGGCCTGAATATATCATGTTTTTTGGTGTTGAACCTTTACTGTTCTAGGCTTCTTGTTGAACACAACTTTTCAACTTCTGTTGATTTGATCTTGTAGCATATTTGTTTGTGAGCTGATTACTGTTTGTGGCCTGTTATGCATACAAACTGTAGAAATAGGCACTTGTAAACCATTAGCTCGCAGGTCGTTTATTCATAGGTCGAGCCCCCTATTGTACAAGTGATCTGCAAAATAGGAAACCTAGAAATTTTTTTAGTATTTTGATAATTTGCTTGCCGCGACCTGAATATGTTTCTTTCACACAGATGTCTTCAAGTGGAACTCACAAAGTTAGTGGGACCACTCAAAGAGAAGTATCAGCTGAAGCTCGAGCGCTTCTGAAGCAAAGCGTCGAGCTATAGAAAAGCAGCGAGCTGAAGAGGAGAGGGAAGCTCGCAAAACGTTTGCTCATTACCCATCTTCCATACAAGTCTCCGAACTGGAAGGGATCGCTCTTCAATTCCATATCCCCAGAAGTTGTCGCGCGATGTCACCCACTCTAAAAAAACATGCAGTCTATCCTTCATGAGGGTATATTGCTGTTAGCACTCAGCACCTGGAACACGGGCTAAGATTCTCAGTTCATTCTTATCTTATCTGATTCTTGAACGCTGTCAAGCTCGTTCCGTTCCAGTTAACACCGAACTCATACGCGCAACTAACCTCGTTGGCTTTGGCCTTCCTAAAAAACAGCATTCGTCCTCCAACGCCAAAAATAATCCAAAATTTCTATAATATCAAGGCTTTGAGCACAAAACAGGGAGAAAAGTCGGACGACATCTATTACCTCACAGCTCGTCCGTCAGAATACAAGGATCTCTTGCCCTAAGGAGAAGCAAAGGGCAAGTTCAATGTTGGGAAATAAAAGACGAGCTGGTTCTATGTCTCCTGCCTCTCTCTTGCACGTCTCAAAAACTTCAGTTTTGTCCTGGAGCCAGGTATGCAAAAGAGAAGCTTTAGCGAGCTTAAAATAATAATTTTAACTTTTGCTTATTTATTTGTTTTTTATTTATTTGCAGATCTAAAAATGGACAAGTTTCCTCTCAATAGCGAGGAGAAGAGGGCTCTTGATGTGCTCGCGAAATCGGATGAAGCGAGCATAAGCAGCAAATTTGATACTGCTCTTCTTCAGGCTCACAGCCTTGCTCCTTTAAATGATTCTCCACTTATTGATGTCAAGAATGACATATCGAGCATTGGCCAGCGCAAGCTTCCTTCCGTCTTCAAAGTTCCTGTCCCTATCTCGCAGGTAGAAACTTTTCCAGTTTCAACATAGGTAGGAACGACTCCAGCTTGCACTCCTTGCTCGAGAGCAGAGACAGCATCAGCTCCTGCTCCAGTTCAGGCAAAAACGGCTTCAGCTCGCGCAGCCCCTCTTGTACAAGTAGATTCATCTCCCTCTCCAAATCTCATAACTATTTCAGAGGCTCCATTGCCTGCTTCAGCAGACTTAGCGCATGCTTTAACAATTCCAACATCTGCTGAAGCAACACCAGCTCCAGCTCGTACCCCAACAATGGATGCATCTTAAAAAACTACTTCTTTAGCTCTTGTTCCTTCCACCTGGCGAGCTCCAGCTAAAAGGAAGAAACAAGCTCTACTGGAGTTCCCTTCTGATCAACCTGCTGAAACTCCAGCCCCTTCAGCAACTCCAGCGAAGCGACCAGCTGAAGCCTTGGCCTCTCCAACTGCACCTTCAAAGCGCTCCAAACGACCTGCTGAAGCAGAAACTTCCTCGGTCGCTGCCCCAAGCGAGGTACCGCCTCCAGAAACAACAGCAAATCTTCAGCTGGTTCCAACTTCCAACTCACAACCTGGAAAAAGGGATGCTTCTCCTAAGGTTGCTTCCAAGCAACCTGAGCTGGTACCAGTAAGAGAATAACTAAGCGTACCTTTCTTACACATCGTAATACTTATCGAACTGATGAGCCTGGTGTCCCAAAGGTTGAGAGAACTCCTTCGCCAATAAGACCAGACGCCGAGGTTGGATCTGGGGGAACATATTTAACTTCCTTCCTCGATAACTGGACATCAATTATGTATACTCATGGAAGGGTCTTAGAGAATAGATCCCTTAAGAGCACGGACCTAGACGAGTTCGCAGCTCGTCATTCTATGCTGGTAAGTCATTTTCCTTTATCTTCTAGTCTCTTTACTTTATCGCATATTAATTTGTAGAATTTTCAAGGCGCCCTTGCTGCAATGAAGCAAAGGAGACTGACCAAAATTACTGAAGACCGACTAATGAAGCTCGAAAACGAGTTGGAGGCTGCTAATGAGAAGATTGTACACTTGGCTGAAAAAACCACAAAGAAGCACGAGGCACAGTTAGCTGCAGCAAATAATGTTAGACAGACCGCCGAAGAAGCTCTGCAAAGAATGGGAAATGAATGTGACACGTTCAGGAATGAGCTACATAAAGTGAGGGCAGAGCTGAGGCAGTCTGAGCAGCGGGCCGTGCTGGCCGAAAAACAAGTCGAGTGGACACAGGTCGCGGCACAGCGGACCAAAGAGGCTGAGCAACGAGCTGCAATTGCAGAAGGACGAATCAAGGTGCTCGATCAACAAGTTAATGTCGCGGTGCAACGGGCTGAGACTATAGAGAAGTGGGCTGAAGAAGCGGAAGCTGCTGCTCAACGGGCTGAAGAGGCTGAGCACCGAGTCGAGGTGCTTAGGCAGCAAGTGGGGGAGGTTATTTAGCGAGCTGAGACTGCAGAGCAGCAAATAGAAGCTATGAAGCAAGAAGCCGAGGTCATTAATCGCCATGCAGACAACGCCTTCAAAGAACTGATGACTTTTAAAGAAAGATCTGCTCAGGAACTAGAAATGCAGGTCGCTGAGGCCAAGGATGAGGCTGAGGAAAAAACAGGCATCAACTTTCTTTACACACTATGGGTGTCCCATCCTGAGATGAATTTTTCGATCTTTGGGGATGTAGGACTTGAAAGTGTAGAAAAGTTCAAGGCAAGGGCTGCCTCATCCTCAGCTGATGCAATCCCTTCAGCAACAGAGGTGCCTGGTGCGACCTCTCAAACTGAGCCCGCTGGCAACCTTGAATCTTCTGGTGCGTCTCCTACTCATGAAGACCCCTTCTCTGGCCCAGATCCTCCAACTTAGAGCTAACAATTTATCTTTTGTGTTTTTTCTTTTATTCATTTCAATTTGTAAAAAACTTTTAGACTTAATAAAATTCCTTTCATTATATCTTTCGTGTTGAATGCATTTGGACTATTATGTTCATTATAACATATTTTACGATCAACTTATAAGTTATCAAGTTTCTTGCAAACTGATTGTTAACAGGCTTGAAATCTGATATAATAACTTAAACAATCACTTAATTCAATAGTTAATAAAATCTTGTAAATATAAACAATTGATTAGTTGAAATATTGACAAGCTATGCAGGGGTACTTAACCACACTTGCTTTTTAGGTTCTCTTCTTTTTGGCGAACTATGCAGGGATACTTAATCACCTGCTTTTTAGGCTCTTCAATTTTTTCATAGCGAGCTATGCAAGGGGTCATCACATCGCCTGCTTTTTAGACTCTTTAATAGATAGATAGATCAGTTTTGAAAAAAAGTAAGAACAAAAGTAATGAATTTTCAAGAAAACAAGGACCACATATTAATGTGGTAAAAATATACAAATAGATAACAAATTAAAAAAAAAAAAAAAACATACGTGAATTTATTTTTTTGAATAAAGAAAACCTTAAGCAAGTTATGGTCGTTTACATATTCTGTTATGGAAATTAATTTACAATATGCTAAAATTTCCTTCTGTGTCTCTAATTAATTTGTGTATGCGTTAAACCAAATAAGGAATTCAAATATAATAACATTCTTTTTTCTGTATTTAATCAATATGTGAATTTCTTAAATCCAATGAGGAAATCAAATATAATCACATTCCTTTTTGTGTCTTTAATCAATTTGTGCATTTCTTAAATCCAATGATGAAATCAAATATAATCACATCTCTTTTTGTTTCTTTAATCAATCTGTGTATTTCTTAAATCCAATGAGGAAATTTGATTTCACTCCCTTTTTTTTTTTTAATCAATTTGTGTATTTCTTAAATCCTATGAGGACATTAGATATAATTACATTCCTCTTTATGCTTTTAATCAATTTTTATATTTTTTAAATCCAATGAGATTGTCTGCTTTATGATGGTGAGATTGAGAGGAGGATCGAATCTGATTTTCCTGATGCTTATTGGATTAGTATAAATTAGACTAATTGAATTTAATGAGATTATATTGTAGCTTAGAGGATTAAATATCATACAATCCTTTATTTGGGAAAATATTGAATAGGATGAAAAATAATATCAAATTTATGGAATCAGTGACGATTAGAGGTATTATTGCTCTTTCACCCACTTTTAGAAGATATTTTAAGTATTTATTTAAATATCAGACGATTTTAGGTAAATTTTCAATTAGAGATGAAAAAATAGAAATTTAGACAAATTACAGGGTCTTTTATGAAATTTCTCCTAAATTTAAAGTAAAGCCTCAATACATATAATTAGGGGTGGGCAACACCATGTTGGGATCGCTTCCGACCGGATCCGATCCGAACATGGTAACTTCGCGGATCGCCATTTTTGGATCCGAACATGATCCATCAAGAAAAAGGAACCGATCCGATCCGAACACCTAGTTTGCGGATCGGACCGGATCGGAACACTTACTTTCAATTTCAACTTATGATAAGAAGATAAATAGAGATATCTTGTTGGTGTACCTTTGTGAATTGTAATACATATCCCCCAAAATTTGTAAATATTCATACAAATTACTCAACATCAAACACGTGCAACATCTCTTTTGTTGGCTACCAACATCAAATTACATGGACTTTATATTGAGGCATATGAAATTACGTATGCATCATTGTTCACGGGTTCACAGATCGGATCGGTTTTGGATACCCCGATCCGATCCGATTCGTGAAACATGGTGTTTTCACAAGTGAGGATCCGAACACCTTACTTTTGAACATGTGATCCGATCCGAACACCCACGGATCGGACCGAATCAAGGTGTTCAGATCGGTTCCATGTTTCTGTGCCCACCCCTACATATAATAACTAAAAGCTTCATATCTTACATTAACTGATAAAATTTGAACCTCAGCAGCGACCATTGTGTTTTCGTGGTTTATAAAGAAAAATACGAAGGATATATATATATATATATATATGCTTTCATATTTCTATATTCATCAACAAAATATTCAAATCTGTGTAAATATGTTAATTTCTCTACCTGCCAAGCCTCATCTCTAGCCCAACATACCATCGTTTGGTGAATCACCTTAATGTTTCTGGTTCCCTCGCCTTAATGTTTTTCTTAGTCACATGTTCCAATTTCTTTTGATTGGAAAAAAAACGATATAATTCATTCTCATTTTGGGTAGAAATATCATCATGATCTATTTTTCTTTTTCCTTTTTTTTTCATGGACGTAATTATTATACATTTTTTTAATCAACATACCCTCATTTATCAACTAATTACACAATGTAAGCTATTAACTTAATGCTTTAATAAGATAAGAGATTAGTATTCATACTTACATCAAAAAGTTATTTATAATTCAAATTCTTTTCTCATTTTTGAAATTCCGAATCAATTAAAATATTAAAAACAAATAAATAAATAAAAATCTTACACACGCTTAGACTCAAAAGTATCAAACCTAACAAGCTTCTTAATTAAAATCCTTATTAAGATGCACCTGCAACATCTGATAAACATCACCATATAACACAAATAGACTTGTGAGAGTGTCAAATCTGAAAATATAATATGAAAAACACTAGTTAATATGTTCTACACTCTCACAACGATGACGACTTGAACAGTAACATGCATGATGTCACACTTTTTACATGATCGTACAATATGAACTCTCCTTGCAAGGATACCCATAGTAGCCTCCATATCCACCACCACCACACCAACCGTCACACTCTGGCCTTCCACAGTAACCACCACAGTATCTGATCGGTCGTACATAACAATAACATGGATTATAACATGGACCCCTACAACCCCCGTTACAGCAATTAGTGCAACAATATCTAACCCGTACTAGGCAGACACTTGGCGGCGGTGGCGGTGGCGGTGGTGGCGGAGGTGGTGGCGGCGGCGGTGGCGGTGGTGGTGGTGGTGGGACAATCTTTATTTTCTTGATACATCCTCTACTTTTGCAGCATAACTTATCTCTCATCTCCTCCGGAGAGCAACACACCACTTTGATCGTCACTTTGTTGTTCTTCTTGTCGTACACTTGGTCTTGTATTTCTGTTGTTGACAAAAAATTCAACCATCAAAAGACATGTTAATTTACCCCCTTTTTTTATGCTATAATCATCGAGCAGGGATATGTTACGGTCCAGCATTTGGCGGCACTGGGCGTGAGTAATGGGCCATAACTGTTTCTTCTCAATGTGTGTTGGCATGTAGAGTGGAAGCTAGATATTGGACTTAGTCAATCCAAGTGTTACATCTTTGTTAGTTAGTCAATATTGGTTTGTTAGTAGTCACTGTTGGTTATTTGTTATCTTAAATAATGGCATCAGAATAGCAGCTGAATGTTGCACATATTTCGGTGATGCAATCCTGATTGCTTTCCTAGTTTTTAGAGGTTGTTGAATCATGGTTATTTAAAAACACCTTTGGGAGATGTAATGTTTTCCTTATGCTGAATAAATTTAAAACTTCTCCTTCACCGTTCTTTGCTTCTTCTTCTGTCAAACTGCTTGCTTGAAAATAGTCTTATCAGGATACATCATATTTGTAATTCAATATTTGTTTGAATTTCAGATATAAACTTTGAGAAATCAAATATTAAAATAAAGATATCTACGCCTGAGAAATTCTAACGTATAACTGAATATATAGGAACATAGAAACATGTTTTTACCTGGAAATTTGCAAAGGAGTTTCTTCACTTTCTTGTAGCACTTACAGCATTGAAGGTCAACCGTCAACTCCATTTTTGTAACCTTTGCTTGCAAAAGCATGAAAAAAGTAAATGATTTAAACAAAATGGGTAATCAACAAAATAAAGAAGTACAATACACACACACGCGCACTAAACAAAATGGGTAATCAACAAAATAGAGAAGTACAATACACACACACGCGCACAAACCTTTTCTGCCATAGCTGGATCAGTGAGAGAGTTCAGATCTTAACACTAGAAGGCGAAACAGAGAATTGTCTCTTATAAGACATTAACAAAAGTACATACAGTACTTGCAGTGCTTGATAAGAGAAGACTCGGCGAGTTTAATTCCGAATAATAACAGTGGGACCATTGAGATGTTGACGGTGCTGGTGATGGTATGAACGGTGAGATAAATTGTCCCACCAATAGAACAGTGGAACTAATTAATCTTCTTCCATGTCTTTTTTTTTTCTTCATATATTTATTATATTTAAAAATTATAATCTTTAATCTCCTCCACCACCGCATTAAAGTGAGATAAATTATCTCACCACCAACATGGTTGGACTAATTAATCATCTCTCATATCTTTTTCTTTTTTAAATTTTTTATTTCATATATTTATTATATTTAAAAATTAATTTAAGGAATTTAATAATCCAATCCTAACACTACCAAACACATTGTAATATTATTAGTCCAATCTTATTCTATCTAATTTAATCACATCTCTTAACTTTTTTTTTTTTTTCAACACTAAAAAATTGAGCTCATGTTTACTAGCACCAAAGAACTAGAATAATGGTGTATTTACTTCATGGATTGAGAAATGAGAATGAGGAATATGATTGATTGATAATGTTTACTTGCTTAAAATTCATTCCGTAATGGGAATGAAAATGTGGACCCCACATCAATTTGGGATTGTGGAATGGAAATCTCATTCCCCCCAACCTACTTGAGAATCTCATTCTCATTCCTTTTGTTAGGATAAAATGTCTCTTATACCCTTCTTTAAAAATAATAAAAAAAAAATCTTTTGTATTTGATATTAAAAAAAAAAAAACTGCATATTATAATAAAAAATTGCACATCATTAGTTTTTCATCACAAATTTCTTAATTATCATAGTGGACCATTAAAATAATATGCAGTTTTTTTTATTATAATATGTAATTTTTTATTTGATATTTTTTTTAAAAAAAAACTACATATTATAATAAAAAATTACACATTAGGTTAATGAACTATTAAAATAATATATAGTTTTTATTATAATATAGAGTTTTTTATTTGATATTAAAAAAATGCATATTATAATAAAAAATTACACATTATTATAATTAAACCATAATTTTAATTAAGGACATTTTTGTAACTTATAATTAATCCATTAGTCCATTGAAAATGGAGGATCTTCGATTGAAGCTGATGCTCTTCCCTTTGTTTGTTTGTTTGTTTGTTTGTTTTTCAATTATTTTATATATAAATAAAAGAAAAAATCTATTAAATTGTTTTATAAAATTAAATTTTAATTATCATTAATATGATAATAAATGGATTAGAGTTAAATTACAATTTTTTTTATTTATGATATTTTCAACTTTCATATGTTAACTCATATATATATATAGTTGATAAAATCTTATGACTATATGATTCTTCAGAAAAGAGGATGATAGCGATCATTTTCTGTCTAACAGGATTATTTGTCGTCCATTTGGAATTATTCGAGGCATTTTCTATTATACGATTTATACGAATCATCAATTTTTCTTTCATGGAGTTTCTCTATTATTCATTGGATAGTCTTTTTGCTTTCCAGGTTAAATTTAACCATTTTAAATAAACTACAACCATGGAATATGTTTGTCTTTAATGTCAAAAGTTGTATATCATACCTCATATGTGCAACTCAAAGCACGTACAACTTGCTTTAATTCGGGAAAATACATAATAGTAGAAAATACGAAGTGTTGACTATTAATACTTCTTCTAAGTAGGTGACTCCTTCAACATTATAATTATTTTTACATAAAAGCTATAATTTATGATTGTTAATACTACATCTTTGTCAATACATATCAATACAAATTAAATATTACATATATAGTTTGATCTAATGTTTGAATTAATATTCATGTATAATTCAAACCTATTATATATACAGCTTTGAATACCTCTAAACAATAAAAATCCCATTGCTTATTTATCTTATTTGAATTTACATAAGAATATTGATAAACAAGAATTAAAATAGAAATGATTGCAGTCCACTGGTTGCTTTTGGCAGAAGATTAAGCAAGTGTTTGGCCCTGTATTTAATTTAACTTGGAGAATTAACATTGAATCAAGGAGAAGAAACAAGTAAACATCTGTGATGAATAGATGTAATGGCCTTTCAATTAGTGAGGTAACCAAATGTTATTTACAGATTCAGAGAACAAAAAGCCTGAGAAATTTTACACTTTGTGATCAGTGATTGATGACTATAACAACTGTAATAATAACAACATATACACTTCAAGATAGATACAAGCAGCAGCAGACTCAACTCACTCAATTCTGTGTGTTGCTTCTGTTTCTTTGCTTTTATTCTTAATCTCTCCTCCTTCTCTTCCTGTTCTCAAGTTGGTCTTCCTTCCTTGCAATTTTCGTGCTGTTAAACGAACAAACATTAGATGAGAATCAAGATAAGATAGACACATAATATAAAGCATGATAATGGGGACATTGGAACTCAGTTAACCAGTAACCAAGCTTGATTTTTAGCTGACTTCGATTACTTGTAACTAATCTAGCCTGACTTAGACCAGCATATGTTTATAAACTCAGTGATGGTTTTATAGATTCTTCATGTTAGTGGATTGAAAAATTATTAATGATCCTAATGTTTCTAAATTCTTCACAAAGTAAAATATACGAAAGCTCTATTTACTTTTTCTCTCTTCTTTCTGAATGTCATTAAAGTTGGACACCATACACTCAGCATCATCACAATCATCATTCTCTATGTGCTTCGTGTGGTTATGCCTGCAGCGAAAATCTCAGGATCAACACGTGAACCAAAATCAATAGTGTAGAAGGAAGTAAATGTTTATATTTATGAAGTATATACATGAGTAAGATAGAAATGTAACGATTAGAATGATCTAACAGTTGTCAAATATCAGATTTTAAGATGATAAAAATTGTTTGGTAAATTGATGGATGTATTTGAAAGTTGAAACCAATGTGGTGTGAGATTGCAGGGGTGATAAGTGATAATAACTAAAGCCTTATTGCTGTAACAAGCGAAACTGGTAAATGCATATGCTAATATAGTGATCACCTATGATATGACGGAAATAAGACTATAATAAACAAAGAAACAAGGATATGTAATGTCTTGAGCCCAAAAGAGTAGCATAATTCTCTTAAAAATTCTTCAATTACTTACATGTTTTCAATTAGACGATATGACAAAGCACACTGATAATAATCAAACCAAAAGGGAATGAATCTCACCGAAAAAAACTTTGGCATAGAGAGGAAATATATTGATCGTCAACCTCATCATCATAACAAAGCTCGTGCATATGGCGTTTAATCTGCAAAAGTTGATGGTTATATAAAGAAAAGTCAGAACTGTATAAGTTCAAATTAACCAAAAATAGAAACAGAATAAATGACCATAACGATAAGATTATGTGATGATGTAACATTTATATGGGACATAGCTAGAGAGATCTGCACCTCATGTTTTGAAAGAGACTTTGTTGCCTGGCTTGAAATCACTTTTCCCTTGGTAGGATTGCACATATCTTTCACAGACGATTGTGGCTGGTTTTGCATCACTTTTGCCTTATTACTTTCAAAAATCTCAACTTCCTCTGCATATTTTCGCTTTCCTCCGATTGAAGATCTCGGAAAGGAAGCTTTGTGTGTATCAGGAATATGATGTCTTGTAGCAGTCTTCACCTGCTTTTGCATCACTTGTACATTACAAGCTTCAGTGTATTTTCTGTTCTTTGCCAACCTTCCCTTGTTGATTTCTTGCAACTTTGGCATGGACATTGAGTGCTGCCGCTCCTCAGCTGCCTTATTTTTGGGAACCATGTCATGCATTGATAAGGGAAAATTTGCACAAACTCCTCCTAATTTTACATGAAATTGCACTCCATTCTTAACTATTGAGTTAATTGCAATGATTATTCAATAGACCATTGATTAACGGTTGACTAGTGTTATTTTCAACAGTTTTTTCTGTTGATATTATCAGCATAAATAATAAGGGTGAAATGCATAATTTCTCTAATTTTATATGAAATTGCACTCAACTCAGGTTTTATATTAAAATAAAAAATCAATAAATGAGAGCATGACATTTGACATCATCATCATGTTTAAAAACAAAAAGTCAAACATCTTCTATCATTTTTCTATTTTTTCATATTCTTTTTAAGTTAATAAATAAAATATTTATGAAATAATAAAATATATTTAAAAGAGAAATATTATCACAGGGGCAACCATGTGATTTACACGACAAACTATTAAATTTAATTGTGATTAACCGTTAGTCAACGATTTAATGGGGGTTAGTGTAATTTGGTCAATACCTTTGGGTGGAGTGAAATTTTATAAAAAGTTAGGGGAACTTAGTGCAAGTTCCCCCATTGATAATAAACATACTTGACTTGTAAGAAAAGCCACCAAAAAATAAATATAATAAAGACATCAATCACTCACTTATCAGAAGGCAGCCTCTTGTTTTTCTGGTGACCGTCAAAGACTGATGCCACAGGTTCTTTCTTCACTGTATCTCTAAAATTATTCTTAAGCAGTTGTCGTAAGTCAAGAAGCTGCAGTCCCTTCATGGGAGTATTTCCAGATTTACTCAAAATCATCATTACAATTAAAATGTAATATTCTCCAACACACAAACATCTGAAAACCAAAAAATAAAAAAGTTTAAGAAGAAGTAGATATAGAAAAAATAATCTCAGAGATACATAACAAAATCACGTAATAGGTACTTAAAAATAAAAGAAAATTATAATAAAAGTACGTTGACATTGTGTCTAAAATCCAATCTCTATAGTAAATCCAATCATCTCATGAGCACACTATTAATTAAGTTAGGAAGAAAAATTGATCAGACACCAAAACATTGAAAAATCAAAGACAACTTTAACCCTAGACAGGTAACTTAACAAACAAGTAATAACTGGAACCTTGTAACAAAGATTCCATTCAACGGTTTCAAATCACAATCTTGACACGATTAAACAAGGGTATTTTGAGAAGAAAGCAAATAGGACAAATGACGAAAAGAATTTACTGTTAGCGTGAATGGGCAAAATAGAAACTGAAAGTGTGTTGTGGCGCTTTGTTCATATATATATATATATATATAAAGAGTAAGGATACATTTGGCATAGTTTATTTACTGATCAAAAATACCTTTTAAATATCAACGGCTTTACTTTTTTTTTTTTTTTTATATGTGTTGTTTAGTTAACATCTTAGTAGATGTTTGGGAGAATTAAAAAACTAAAAAGGTTTACTTAGATTTTAAAATTCTCCAAGTAGATCTTTTTGAGCTTTTTAAATTATTAAAATATCTAATTTATCTCTATTTTATTTTATTAATATCTTTATACCCTTATAACTCTATTGCACTTTCTTTATAAATATAAACACATAGCTTTTACTTTTATTCACTTTTTATTTTATAAAAACATTTGAGAACTCCTCTTTAACCAGTAAATTTTCTATATTTTGTCGTTTTTTTTTTCTCCAATTGGTATTAGTTGATAATACAATTTAATTTTTTTTTTATTTTATTGTCACGAATATTATATATATATATATTTATTATATATATGTATATTGCAATTAGTTTTATTATTGGTTCATTGACATATATATACTGTAATTTATAATTGGTTTTGTTATTGTGATTCATTGATATATATATATATATATATATGATATATATATATATACACATATGTATATATACTGCAGCAGTTGGTTTTAATTAGTTTTGTTATAGTGGTTCATTTATAAATATTTTTATATATACTGCAATTGGTTTCAATTGGTTTTGTTATTGTGGTTTTTTTTTTTTTCTTTTTGTGCAATTGGTCTTAATTGGTTTTGTCATCGATTTGTTGATTGATATATATATATAATTAATTAATTTCCTATTTTAATATTTATGCATGCTCTGTGATTAGTTTTTTGTTTTTATGTTTCACAAATAGTTCTATTTTTAAGTGTATCTATTTTAATAATAGATTTTTTGGTTTAGATATGACTTTAATTATAACAATTTTTGTATTTGATTTGTTTAGAATGGAAACCCCTATAAAAGAAAATCAAAGAAAAAATTAAGACATAATGGAATGATTCTACTGTGGAATCTTTTATCAAGATTTGTATTAATGAGACCTTGACATGCAATCGACCTAATGGTCTCTTCAATAGACTTAGTGGAAAAATATTGTGACCAAGTTTAATGTCATGATTAATAAAACATATAACTATAAACAACTTAAAAACAAGTGGAACTCACTTAAGAAAGATTGACAAATTTAGAGAAGTTTAATAGGAAAGGAAACTAGCTTAGGATGAGATCATGTGAAGCAAACAATTGCAGCTCTTGATGAATGGTGGGATAAAATGTTAAAGTATAGCTTCAAGGTGCCATGTAGAATATCATCTCATACAGGAAATAAATTTGTGACGGAGGTGCTAAATGATCGTGAAGATAGGTGTCACCAATAATTTCAAATGGAACAACATGTATTCTTAAAATTGTGCAATGTGTTGAATCAATCATATGATATTCCAAAATGTAAAGAAGTATTGTTAGTTGAGTCGATAACTATGTTTTTGATAACGTTGGGACATGGGTTTGGGAATAGAATGGTATAAGAAAATTTTAACATTCAAGTGAAACTGTATCTAGATGGTTTGGAACAGTGTTAGATGCTATTTACAATGTGACTATTAGTATTATGAGACCATCTGACCCACATTTTAAGGGAATTCCAAAAAATATTAAGTATGATAATGGATATTTGCCCTATTTTAAAGATTGTATAAGTGCAATTGATGGAACACATATACCAATTGTGATGCCTACATTAAAGCAAGTACATATATTGGTAGAAAAGGTCCGACTCAAAATGTGATATTTGTATGCAATTTTAATATATGCTTTAAATTCGCATGGGCTGGATGGGAAGGTAGTACTCATGACTCCCACATTTTTTTGGAGGCTTTACGAAGAGAAAATTTGCGTTTTTCTTATCCACCAAAAGGTCAGTGTGTATATGATATACATACATACATATATATACACACATATGAATGCCTTTGTCATATTCATATTAGTTTCTTAAGTAAGCAATTTTAAATTATATAATTGTTTGTTAATGTCCGTAAATATTATCTTGTAGATGTCAAATACCCTCACATGAAAGGCTATTTAGGGTTGTACAAAAAAGAGTGCTAACATCTTTCAGATTTTTAACATGTAAGCCAGCTAAGTGGGAAAAAAAAATATTTAATCATACACACTCTTCATTGAGACAT
This sequence comes from Litchi chinensis, assembly GCA_019925255.1. NCBI lineage: Eukaryota > Viridiplantae > Streptophyta > Magnoliopsida > Sapindales > Sapindaceae > Litchi > Litchi chinensis. Next base: position 25,945,995 of record CM034465.1, on the reverse strand, counting down.
ACTATTAAAAGAACATTTGGCGTGTGGAAAAATAGATGGAAGATTTTATGCCAAATGCCTAACTTCCCTTTTAGCAAGACGTGAAGATTGTAATTGCTTTAATGACTCTTCATAATTTCATACGAATTCATTCGAATAACGATCAAGAGTTTAAACCATATGATAAAAATGATGAGCAACTCCTTAAGAAAAAGAGAATGAAAGAGAAAAAGTTGAAAAAAAACATAACAGATTTATTTCGTGAACATGAGATAGATGAGAAACTTGATCAAATTGCGATTCTTCTCATGCATCGAAATTAATTAGTTTCTATTATGTTTTTTACTGATTTTTTATTATTATTGTTAGATTTTGAGTTTTTTATATTTAATTTCAAATAAGGTATTGTTTTTGTTATTGAGTTGTTTTAAAGAGAATGATTTGAAAAATCATATGATATTTCATTGACGAAACGTTATTGAAAATCTACTCAGATCAAACAAAATTGAAGATGTAAAACCTTATTAATAGATCTAAATAAATGTTTCTCTTTTGAAAAAAAAAATAAAGAAATAAAATAATTTTACATCTATTTTATTGATAATCTGTGTTTTAAAAATATACTTATATGAAATAATTATTGATTGTTTGATTGATTAATTTTTTATGATTAAAGTTGAAACAATTACATTTCTAGAATGAATATACTACTCTTCTCTATCATATATTTTTTAGTAAATTAATAATTTAAAAATACTTTAAAAATAATTTAATCGAACCGTTTATAATTTAAAAAAACTTTTTTAATCAACAACCAAACAACTAATAATTTTCTTCCAAAAGATTTATTTTCCAAAGATCTATTTGGAGAAGCTATATCAAACAAAACCTTAGTCTTACTCATCCAAAGTGAATTAATTTTTTAAAATTATGACTTCTCTAAATCATAAGAATTTTAATCTAATGCATATAAATTACAACTATAATGAACAGGTGTAATACCATGACACATTTCTAAGTTGAAATAGCATAGACAAGACCGAGAATATATAGTATCTCATACACAGTTTGTGGTCATCCACAAAAGAGAACCCATAACCGATGTGTATACTAATGAAGTGTAGTAGCAATGTGATAACACTAATAAGTGTAGTAGCAAAATCCTAAAGATCATGCTAAAGAAAAATGTGCAAGATGGCATGGTTAATGGCCCTCCATTTTAAGGTTCAGAAACAGGTCTAACAACCTAATTTCCTTTTTAAAATTTTCAGGCAGAACTGATTCAGTGACGATGCATTATGCATAGACCCATCATAAAGTTAGCATATGTTTCCAAAGTGTCATCTGGCATCTGGGAAGCACATTACATATATGGAAAAGCAGTTACCTTCTTCCGCTTCACTCAAAAGGCTATGAACCCATCAGCAAGCATCACAATTTTCAAATAAAATTATTGATAAAAGTAATTTAAAGTATTTTGACAGGAATAATGATATTTCCTATAAGAATGAATGTACTAAGTGGAGAGAAACTAAAGAACCTCTCAATTATTTACAAGAACTGCAACACTATTTCACTGTGGAGCAACTCAAGGCCTTTTTATAAATACATTTCAGCGCTAATGCTGTTAAAAAGACCAGTATGGTCAGAACTTATAATTTGTCTTCCTTCAATCCATTCTTTTGTGAAGACTCAAAATTCAACAAAATTTGAATTTCTACTAACCTTGAGGAGATAATATTCAGCTGCACCACTGAAGTCTGTGAGAATGGAGAAAAAGGTTCCCCAGCAGAATTTGTACAGAGTAGTGGCTAATTTACCATCTTGGCGGTATCTTCAGTTTGTTCTGAGAGACTGCTTTGTACATCCAATTCACAATATAATACACCTTTACCATCTAAATCTTCTGACACTTGAACATTGCTGTCATGTGTGGCTAGATCAATCTCCTCTTGATATCTCCGGGTAGCAGTTGTATCTGTGTCATTCACTCTTGGTAATTTTTCATCATCTGAGCTTGATGTGATGGAGTCAGCTACTCTCACCTTATCAAGCAAACCAAGTATACTTAATTCAGAAAATTCTGCAATTGCTATCAAGTAAACTAGAAAACAAATAACAAAAGCAATTCTGTAGACTGCACAATATAAGTAGTTCAAGGACTACAATTTGTATGATATTTGGTGTCCCTTTTTGGCATAAATGATTACTCAAACATATAGTATAATACAAGAAAACGCTGCATGAAATTAAGGGGGATGTACTGAATGTGAGAAGATTTCATAGAAGTTGACAAGTTGTTTAATATCCCAAAAACATTTAACATTTCCAATATAATTTTGTAATTTTCAGCAAATCAAAGATTGGAGAAAAACGACATTGATATCTCTAGTTAACAAATGCTTCAATCCAATTACTCTAGATCTTCTACAGAATGACATGTTAAAATGAATGCAAGACTGCACTACAGACAGAGAAAAGAAACAGATGTTGATCTGCTATCTTGACACAGATTTTAGCATGCATCAGAAATTTCTTTGTTCTGTGCATTGGACAATAATCAACCAAACTACGTTATTGGATATTCTAATATCCATAACTATGTACCTGTAAGGGCTTCATAACTTCAAATTCCCGATCATCAGTTTTGCCAAGTGCCTCTTGGGCTTGGAGTTCCATTGAGTCACGAACAAGCCGACTCAGAAAGGATACATCATCAGACATGACACCAAACCCTTTCAAGAGCTTAGAGCCAAGCTGTAAACTTGTCTGCATGCACAAATAGTGCATTAGTGAGGGGGATGTGAGACTCTTTTAGTCACACAAAAGTACACTGAATAGACAAAAAAGATTGATTCATAGATACCTCTGCATTTTCCAGAATAGCATCTGTTGCTCCAGCTTTCTTCAGATCTAAAAGATGCTTGAGGTCCTGAGCTCTCGCATAGATTGGGATCTGCTGAGTATTATGTTCAATCCATTAGAGTTATTTGATTCCAACCAGGAAATGCCAGATGAGTTTCACACAATCATTTAAAGAATATATAAATTGATTACAGTTGACTTGTATCTAATCAGCATAGTAAAACTATAAACTTCATAGTGCTTGGCATAATACAGTGAGAAAATAAACTATAAGCCCCAATTAAGATGGACTGGGAACCAGGGCTTCAGGTGATGGCAAAAGAGTGCTAATCAAATGAAAAAAATTTAACTTTTTAAGCACTTCCAACTAGACTTGCAAAACCGTGATATTAGAAACCAATTATTTCACATTAATTTTTAATCACAACGTTATTCCCTACAAGGCCAGGTGCATGCACACATACAAACACAGAGAATGGAAGATATTGGAAGCCCTACCGCCGGAAAAGCAAGCCGGAGTCGTTGAACAGCCTCAATTGTCCTCTTCTTCCCTGTGTGCATGATCATGATAGCTTTTGGAGAAGAGATACCAGCAGATTGCAGTACTTCTGGACGTGATCCATCCCCATAGAGAACTGAGAAACCAAGTTTTCTCGATGCCTGTAAACACAAATGGAAAAGGTTTAGGTATCTTTTCTTCAATGAGTCAAGCACAACATAAAAGGTAAGATTAAAAAAATTGCAAGAGGCAAATGAAAAATACAAGTTATAAATTACAATGTATCTTCTATCTAAATGCCAAGGGCACCCTCCAAACACCAGAATTCTGGCTAGCTGCTGGTGCTGAGAACCTAAACTATGAAACTTTAAACCAAAAAAAAAAGTTTGCTCTAGAAAAATACCCGGATAGCAAAAATATCTGAACAGAACCACTACGTCCATGACCATTTCAGTTCATTTACAAATCTCAGCAGGCACTACACATTCATGATTTAAAAATGTTTTCGTGATTACAAAACTAGAATAGTTATTGAGTCAGCTCATATCCTATTCACAGGAATTCACTACTCCATAGTAAAAATAGCACATTTTCAGCTCCATTACTTCCTTTTTTAAGATGACGGAGGATCTTAGTTTACTTCTTCTTAGCATTTTAGAAGATTAAGTATGACACATAAATAATTACCAGAATATCTTCCTTCTTTGATGAAAATATGATTTTGCGCTAAATTAGAAGATAGAAATAATAGGATTGTCTGTTAGTAATCTGACTGAAGCTTATAGAAAAAGAGCACTAATACAAGTAACAACACCAATCACAAACACAAACATAAACAAACAACAGTACAGCAGGAAATCTGGCACAAAAATTACATATGTTAATTGTTGTATTGCAATTAACATATTCTGTGTTCACAATAACTGATTATACTAAAAATTATGCCTAAGCAATTTAATCAATTTCAGGAAACAACTCAACTAAATATAACATTAATTTATATTAATTTGATCACAATGTTGTTTCCTTAAGAAGGGAAAGAAAGCTTTTAATTAAACCGGAAAATAATGAAGATTGATCATTGCTTGGTTAACCTCTTCATTCTGCCTAAAGACTGTTCAATTTATATAAAATTTCAATATTAGTAGAAAAGTAAATGACTCTAGTGTATAATGCAGTTTATGATCAATAAAGTATCATACGTACTACAGCACAAATATTTTGCTCCCAAATACTTATTTTATAGAAGTTCTTATAGTATTAAGAATTGCATGAGCATCGAAACATGCTCCTTTTGACAATGCTCGTAGCATCAAACAATATACCTTATTCTCATACATGTCACCAATAAATATTAAGTCAAATAGACAAAATGGGATTGGTTTAGTGGTAAATCACCTCACACTTACACTGTAGAGGTCGTGAGTTCGAGACATGCTCTCTCATTTAATTGTAATATTTAAAAAAAAAAAAAAATTACCAAGACAAATATCACCAGTAAAATGATTTCACGATAAGGCTTGAAACTCCAAAGTTTCAGCAGTTGTACCCAATAATTTTGAAGTTTCATATCAGAGGAACCTGATTTCTAAATGAAATCCAAACAATTTGCGGACTACATGGATGAGCATACAACTTGGATAATTAAATTAGTGGTAATAGTCGCTAAGGTCTAACAAAGACAAACAGTATGTGGTTCTTTATTTCACAAGGTCTCATTGAGCTAGGAAGCAGCTAAAATACACTTCTTACTAACCTTGACTACAGAGGGATTCAGATCAAAAGCTACATAAGGCCAAGCGCCATCTCCTCCAGAAGCCAATGGGGTGGATAAAAAATTTGCAAGCACCTGCACGTAGAAGATTAGAACAAATAGTAATAGTGATACAGCTGGGCAAAACTCATAGTCATAGTTCTCACTAGAAAGTAGGTTTATAAAAACTGATGTACCTGACCCATTTGTCCAAATCCAAGAATAACAACAGGTTCACTAGCCTCATAGCTCATCATCTCTTCAGTTTTCTGTGAACATTAATATGTTAAGGTTACACTCAATAACTCATACTGTTTTCGGCCATTTCAACTATATATTACTTCCGGAAAATTCACTTAATGCTTTACTTGAATGGCACATAAATGCTGACAACTGAGAATCTAAAAAGTAAAAATGTTGGAAGCATAATTCTAAGAGTTTCACAAAAACCAAATCCAGACATCATCGGTCTCCATGAATTTACAGGATTGAACTCAAACTGACAATCATGGTGTAAAAACGTACATCCCCTGCTTCAAACTTCTCATCAACAAAATCTGCAGCCCATCTTCCAACTTCATTAAGAAATGGAGTTAATGCCATTGACAATACAACAACAATTATGAGCAGCTTGTTAAGCTCAAGTGGTAGAACTCCAAGCCTGCTTTCCAAGAAACAAAGAGTATCACAAAGATAAGCCTGAATACTTAAAATTACAAGGCAGTAGGACAGTGATTAATTTATGACTGACCTGTTAGCTAGAGAAAAGACAACAAAGGCAAACTCGCCTCCTTGAGATAGAAGAAGGCCTATTCTGACACTTTCTTGTAAAGTGAGTCCAACACGGGGACCTATCGCTGTTATAATTAGTGTCTTGATGGCAATTAAACCAGCCAAGAGTGAAAGTACGTTTGGCCACTCTCGGAAAAGAAGCTGCACAAGAGAAAAATAGCTTTTAATAAAAGAAAGTGGAGAACTATTAGTGAATCCTCTACTTCTAGCAGTGATAAATAGGTTTCATGTACTTTTCCCAAATGATGATATTACCTGAGAAGAGTAATCATTTGAGATACCATTAGTACCTGCATATCAATGGAAGTCCCCGTGGTAACAAAAAATAACCCAAGAAGTAAGCCTCTAAATGGCCTTATATCAGCTTCAATCTGTGTCCGAAAATTTGTTTCTGCTAAGAGTGCTCCAGCTAAAAATGCTCCAAGCTGCACAATGAAATCAACTTCAATTACATCATGAACTTGAGAACTACCAGCCAAAACCATTTTCAACTGAAACGAGTTAAAACCGTATCACTAAAGCCCAGCTTCTGGGTGATAAGTGATGTTCCTGCAACTGTTAGAAGGCAGAGAGCAACAAAAGCTTCTGAGCTCCTTGCTTCAGCAACAACCTAAATTGATAATCTCAGGTAAGTGTCGGAAACAAATATAAGTGGTTATACAAATTTACGTCGAAAAAGCTTTGCACACCTCAAAAATATGCCTAAGGAGATATTTTCCTCCTAGAGAAAGCAGGCCAAGTCCACCTAAAGCCTTTAAACTTTCTTTAGCAAGCATTGGCCAGATGCTTTCTTCAACCAGATTCTGCCAAAAAACTTAAAATTAATAGATGAAACAAGAAAGATAGTAAACTCCGTTACTTCCACTTCATGCCCATGTACCATTTTTCTTGTTAAGTTGTTCCTCATCTTCATTACATAAAACTCTTCTACCAGTTCAATGCATACAACAAAAGCATCCTAATGAAAGTAATTATCCTACTGGTAACCAAGTGATAACTTTGAGGCTATATGTTTTGTTATATGAAATTTAGTATCAACGATATAGAATAAGACATAAGCTGAATCTAATTCAATCTGGAATGAATATACCACTTGAAACAAGATTGTAGTTTTCCTTAAACAAAATTAATGGACCTTTTGAAAATTCTAGTTTGGGTCAAGCATACCATGCATTTATACATTACTTCACAAGACTCATGAACCATATTGATCTTACTTTTTGTCTATAATTTAAGATTTATGATGGTGAAAAACAATCTCAACCATTTCTTGAATTAAGATAACTTTACCAACCATAATCCAGAAGATCATGCCAAAAGCAGAGTAGGGAGAGAATTATTGTATGCATGAGAATTTGTATATTTTCTTACTTTTCTAGTATTACTACTTCCTTCATTTCCCTTTTATATATATATATATATATATATATATATGTTTTTATCCCCCTTTTCTCCTCTTAACAAAGTCATAATTTAATTTACATTCAAAGTTAATATTTTTAATAAATAAATAAACAAATAAAGATTATAAGAAAGATAAAACATGTACATTTATTTAATAAGAAACTAACAGGAATTAGGCACTATTTCCGACATGAGAAGGCAGCAAGTTTAAACACTAAGAGAAAAATAAAGGAAGATGAAACAAGACCTACTGATACTTTGATTTGACTAAAACAAAAGGTATTTAGTTCATCATAAGTAGTGCAGGAGAGATAAAGAAATATAGAAAACAGTATTAAGATAACACATTTCTTGGGTAAAAGCTTCATAATCAAGAAAGTGAAAACAATTAAAAATAACAACTACTTTCAGTACTTAAAAAGCCTCTCACACACCTGGCTCTCTAGCACCGGAAGAATGACCAAGAGCGGGACAACTGCAATGTCCTGCACATACCAGCCAGTGGTGTCCAAAAGGGTTATTCATATGATACCTTTATGCCTACTTTGGATTACTTTAGACATAAACACAAAGGGAAATAAAGGAATATGATAACAAAATGTAGTTAAATATAAACGAACAGTAGAAGTGACTGAGTATGAGCATCAAGTTTAACCTGTAATAGAAGTATTCCCAAAGTTGCTGATCCAAATCTCGTTGGAAGCTCACCCCTCTCTGCAAGAAGCTATATATTATGCTTGATAAGCTCTACAGTGTTCTATCAAATACAATTACACATTATAAATTAAATAACAGATGTATAGGTAAGTAAAAAGCAGAACAAGTAAACTATGCTTTCCACAATTTCATCAATCTCTTATAGAAATATCATTAGTAATGTACAATCGGAAGACCTTGAAACAGGTTTTAAAGAGAAAAGAGGTTTATGCTGTAGTACAATTTCATTTATGCTATTACTTAACAGTTTGATTCTTATGCTCTTAGTTCCCTAAATTCTTCAAAACCTGGTGGAATCTTCACATCAATTGTTGTATGATTCTTATGCTCTTAGTTAACAATCACTTTATGCTGTAATTGCATTTATAACCCTTTCTAATAGTTTCTGAACTAGATAAAATGTAAAAGGCTTTTATCCTCTTTCTATCTAAGCCTCTTATGAACCATTCTAACACCAAAATATTAATCCTTAGTTGATTATCTGCCAGTCTGGCCGATTAACTTATATTAAAAGTGTGAATATAGCTATTATACACAAAGTGACAATACCAACAAACAGGAACAAAGTTGTTGTCTAACATATGATCTACAAAATCAACACTTAGGATACCTGCAAAACAAATGCTGAAGATGACAAAGATAAAGCAGCACCAATCACCACAGCCTCATCAACGCTTCTGATATTGACCTGGGAAAAATTATTAGAATTTGTACAAAAACAATGCAAGATAGATTTTATCACAAGGCTTTCAATATCAAGACTGCAATCAATAATACTCGATTGAAAGATAGTGTCCAATTTTGACAGGATAAGAATTTACTAAGCAGTCAGATTTCATTAAACATTTCCATTTAAGAAATAAACTTCAAATTTGATGCATTTAAATCCCTCTCTCTGTCTCGGTGTCTCTCTCTTAGGTGGAATTGGAGTTACAGAGAGAATTCATCAGTGTCACAGTAGGGAATGACACATCTTTGACTTGAAAAGGTAAAGGTTACCACGACGGAGTAGTATTTTAACATAAAGCAGCCGTCTATAACTTATTGTGTCCATAAAAGGGTATATAGTATAACAAATACAGAACAAACAAATGCAAATATATATAATCTGCACCCCCATAATGCTTTGGTTGCCGATAAACTTCATATCTGAAGCTCCCTAACCCCTAAAGGAAAATGAAAAAGGAGAGAGAGAGAGAGAGAGAGAAGAACACTAGGTTGATAATCTTATCATGAAACAGAGGATAAAAAAGATACTGTAAATAAATGAAATGGCTAAGAAAAATAAAAACACACTATTTGACACTACAACCTGTTGTCACAAACAAAATCATCATGTGTAATTGCAAAAATGACCCAAACGATGGGAGGACAAAGGGCACTATATTGATCAAGATGACATATGGTCAAAATAATACACAAGCTAAAGGCAAGCAAACAAACTATGTAACAAGGGAAGTTCCAACAAAGTGACAGAGTGTCGACATCAAGCTTCCCCACAAATAATGCATTTTACTTGACATCCAGTCCAAATATATGACTAAAGAACAATAATAATATAATATGCCACATGTAATCTCAAAGAAGTTTGCACAGAGTCCTCACCAGATCAGGCCTCGAGTGGAAAAGGAACTCCAAGATTCTAGTTCCCACGGCACCATTAGGTGGAAGTTCAAATGCTGTGAAAGCTAGTGTTGACAGCACAACCTTCCAAAGAACAGGAAAAAGAAAGGTAAGAAAAAATAAATTCAAAACATGGCATTTTTTCGGTTAGGAACGTAAATGCAAACTGAAATGAGATACAAATACAAATGCAATTTCATTATAAACTCAAACACTCAATCTCTTGGTCAAATTGGATCTGATTTTACGTTAAATTAGCACTAGATTAAAGCTTAAGCTTATATGAAAGGTCTCAATAATAGTATCTACACTCTAACAACAAATAAAAATTACTTTCCCTTCACTTATGTCTTTTGAAGATGAACATAGTAATAACTTGAAAGTTATAACCTCAAATCGCTGCTCAAACAAAGAGCTGCAGACTACAGTGACATTATATTTAAATTATTCAAACATAAAATTAACTCCAAGTTGTAAATGAACAATTTTGACTAGTTGCATGATCACGTGAAGTATCTAAGAAGACAAGCCATTGGACCACACTATTTCTAAAAATCAAACCTGAGTCAATCCCATGCCGAAGGCAAATTTTGCAAGAGCCTTTAGACGTGCAAGTGAAAGCTCCAGACCCATCTCAAACAACTGGAAGGAACATGGATTAGTTCAAAATGAATATCACTTTACCACATGTACACCAGTTTAACATCATAAAGTACAATAAGCTCCTTGGAAAATCATATGCATTCCAAGCGAAAACTAAATAAAACTTCAAATAAAATCTATAAAAATAAAAGAAATCGCTGCAAGTAATATGCCTGATGTCTCCCTTTTCATTTAAGCATACCAAAAACTACACAACTTTTTCAAGGGCCTAGTTTCAGTAGTATGGTTATATGCAAGCAACAGTTGACTAGTGCAAAGTACTTTAAGGTGATTCCTAATATTCAAGCAATCTTGAAGGGCTCTTATTATAAAATGAAATATTTAAAGAAACTCAAGAAAAAAATTAGAAACTGCAAGAAGCACCACACAAAAAAATAAATAAATAAACAAAACAAAACAAAACAAAAATCAGCAAAGGAAAATGTTATGATAAGTGAAAATGGACTTTTTACTAGAACAGAATAAACAAATCAAAGATTATCCCCTGGCTTGCAATAAAGACATACTGGACACATAGGTCCCATGGACGTAAGAGTGAATCAGAGATTGTAAAATACAGGTTGTCACTATGATTAAGAAAAAATTGGTATTCAAGGTGTCAAATCCATTTAAAATCCCTCCTTAAGAGATCAATTGGGCTTTTGAATGATGAATAGGACCATTATATCATTGCCAGTAACTCCTATAAGGCATCTGAGAAATGCTCATCAAATGAAACAATTGTAACAGAAAACAGCAGCAGAAGTGGCACCTGAGCAATTAAATGATTGTGCTTACCAGGAAAAGGATCCCCCATTCAGACAGAACTTTAACATCTGTAAGATTTCTTATGACACCAAGCTGATTGAGAACAACCCCAGCAAAAAAGAAACCAAGTATCTGAAAATAAATAAGATATCTTCTTATATCATTGAGATATGAAACAGCGAAGTGACAAAATTTACCATCCATGAATCTTCTATAAACTACAAATTTTAGAAGCTTTTTCAATTAAGTAGTAAAATATGCTTGACAGATCCGAATGCACAAGAGAATGCTTAGTAAACATAGTGATAACCTGTTAGAGAAAGAATATCCCCTCTGAAATATAAAATTCTTGAGTATTTTATGTATTTATACCTTATTCATCTAATAAATAACATCCATAGTTTTCTTAGTAGAAAACCTAAAGGTATAGAAGAAAGCAAAGAACAATAAATGCAAAAGTAAATGCCTGGTTTTCTTATACTGATCATAGATTTTACAATCGATGAACTAGAATGAAAGACAATCTTCATGGAACAAAAGACATTTTTTCTAGACATGAAGAGCAAACCGTTTTCTCAAATGCATAACTAATTTTTTCTGAAAATACTAATATGTTATAATGTATTGGTAGTTCAGCACCACGCGTACACCAAAATACTATGTACAAAGTTATTTCAACCAATATCACTTCTAAATTCTCCAAATATATATATACATACATCCATATATATATATATATATTACTGCAGATAACAGGAAGACAACAACCAAAACTTGTAGCATAAAATAAAAGACTTTTTGCTTTCATATAGTATATATGATGTCTTGCTCTAACAAGTTATACCACATTGTTAGTTGATCACACAGGATGGCACAAAAACCACAGCCTAATACAATATACATATAAAATCTGTTCTAGATAGGCCATCCAAAATAATAAAATATTGTCGAAAAATGCAACTGAAATAAGCAGCAAAAAAAAAAATTGCCCCCTCTTTTAACTATCTATTTTGTTTATTAGTGTGTCTATGTGCCTATGTTCGATCAGACATATGCATGCATGTAATTCTTTCTTATTGCCATGACTTTCAAAATCAGTAATGAAAAATTCCACTTCCCCTCCCTCTTTTAGTGTGTGTGCAGACATGCCTTTCTGCTCTACCATATCTGTGTGGCTATCTATGCGTTGATAGTGTTTATAATGTCTTTGCAACTACTTTCTTCATCTTTCCAGACCTTTGGACAATAACAATATTTATATCTTTCGTTGCACATGCATGTTTCCGTTCACCATCATCTCTGAAAAAGCATTATGTGTGCTTTCACGCATACACCTGCTAGGTATAATTTACTTGTTACTGCTTACCCTATCAGTTCAAAATTGATAGTTAAGAACCTAACCCTTCTACCTTCATGTCTGCACACACAAGTCCATGGAGTGATAACTTGTATTCCATTGAAACACTATCAGTATGGATAACCTTGTGTATGTGCATGCACTAATGCACATTTGCATGTGGATGCTTTCCTAGGAATTATTTTAATACCTTACTATGTTTCAGGACATTATTGATATTAATTCAACCCAAAATTCAGAGGATCAGGAAATCTTAATGACGAGGGAGAAAATGAAAACACTAAAAAATAATTGAAATGGCAATGTATTCTTACAGGGCTTGCTCTAGCAATCTTGAATGCAGGAACAACAAGAACGGTCACACCTAAAAATGTCAAAGTATCCAACCCTAAATCATTAATAACATCAATGGCTTGGGCAACATCAACTGTGGCGTACGTCCGGAATCCTTCCCACCGGGACAGTCTATGATTTGAGAAATAGGCAACTTTCTGACCAGATATTGAGGAAGTTAACAGTGGCCTTCGTTCAAAAATGCTTCCGAAGACAAAAGAACGATGCCTTATCTTGTAATTGACCGCATGTGATGGAACGTGAGCTTGCTGCTTGTAATACAGAGTACTATGAGAATGAACACAAAAGTGTGAAATATCATGAGAGTACACCCTAATTGAGCTAGTTTGTTTGAAGATGTCATATCCCTGCAATGTAACAAGCAAACAAATTATATCAACAATAAAAGCATTACTTTCACCTTGTAGCATGAGAAATATCTATGGCATCTGAGCAATGTACAGATTAGGATATAAGAGCCCGAAGAGAAATCTTCCACGACCGGGGACAATATTAGCAATCTATTCATTATCTGCATCCCATATCTTGGGAAGTGAATGTTATCATGTTGCAAATTGATGCTAAACTTTCCAGAAACAAGATAGCACACATATTTACATCAAGGGGAAAAAAAAAAAAAAAATTAATGTCACATATGAAGCTCTCAACTAATCTATACTCTTTCAAGTGAACAGAATTGCCCTTGCACTTGGAATCAATTCCTACTCTGCATTTAGCTACAATCCTTAGTTAAGACCATGTTCGGAAAATGCTGCCCAAACTATCTGTATGTCTAATGTGCCTAATCTCATGGCTTGAGGTTGGCTATACAAAGGAAATTTAAAATCCAACTTGCATTACCAGTTCCACATGTATCAAAGCATAAGATATGAACATCATCATGAAGAAAGGTCCATTTCAATGAGCCAAATGCAAAGCAAAATCAGTAAAAGACACATCAAAGTTCGAAAAACAAAAACGATCCCAGTTGAGAAAAACAAGAAAACAAGTAATAGGAAGCAAATGGAAGAAAAGAGGAGAAGTGTACCTTAGGAGTGTGACAAGAAGCTAATGTGTCCAACATACTGACAAAGTTCTTGTATGAAACCCAACAGGCATTCCTAGTTTTATATGACTGACTGATAAAACCCAGAAGATATACATAAATGAAGATTTTCAGTTGATTGGATGGTGTGATTGTTTAGAAGGGATTAGAGAAGAAGAGGATGACAAGCGACCACACCTTCATCTTATGACTGGAATTTATGTGTTTGTGGAGGAAACGTAAAACGTTTGGGACGACAACTGACCCTTTAACGTCTAACTCGATTTTTTGAGAAATTCATGATGATGCAATCTACACGTGGACGTGCCCATTGTGATTATCCGATAGAGTAATAGAAATGGATAATTACAATGTTACCACAAGAGAAAAATAACACCTGTCACGGATTTAATTTGCCATCAATTTATGTATGCCTATTCTGTGAAGGTTTTCAGTTCAATAATTGAGATAATTATCAAGTTGATATTTGTTTGTAACTCTCAAAATATATAAATAGATGGTCCATTATTAAAGTTGAATTTTAAGTTTAGTTTAATTTGTACCGTATTTATTAGTACAGATGGTTGAATGTCTCTCATTTTTATATAAGATTGCGAGTTAACTTTCTCTTAGTAGATATCAACAGTGATGTTAACTTAAAAATAAATAAATAAAAATCGAATAACATTTTCAAAGGATCTTGATGAATTTTCATGCTAGATTATGACACTTGTTATAATGGAATGTTGTCCATGTGAAATTGGGAATCAAACAAATGTCAACACTGAGTTGATATGTATCTATGGTTTTTTATTTTTTTATTTTTTAAATAATGTATCTATGGTTTTTATACATAAAAGAAGGGAATATATATATATATATAGTTGATTAATGTACAATAATTATAGACCTTGGAATTAGAGAGAAATGGAAGAGCAATTCCAATGTCACATTATTGGCTACATGAATAAATAGATCTGGAAGAACAAAAGTAGATTATCCAAACTTACTAGATATTACTTATCTCCGATACCTTTACCATGTTAATTATCTATAACTGCAACAAAGAAATATCATTGCATGGATTGGTAGTATACACCATCAAACACTACAAACATATTCTTCATTCCACAATACGTAAAACCATTTATTCGTATAATATAAAGTAATTTAACACAATAATCATGGTGAGAAGAAATGGCGAAAGAACTTATTCATAGAATATGTGTAGAATGCACTTTATTCAGATTACAATGTAGCATTAGTTTTATTTGATAACATCAGTGGATGGTCAAATTTAGACAACACCAATGATCTCCAAATAATTGGTGTTATATACTTTCATAGGGAGGAATCAGAATTGGCAGGAACAAACTTGAGGGATATACTATTGACACAGTGTCGCTCATCTGTTGGTGTCCTGAACCCCTCACCTTTAAAAACGTGGCCTAGATGTCCTCCACATGCCGCGCATGTAATTTCAACTCTCATACCATCAGGGTCCGGCTGACAAAATGTGACAATTTTGTTAAAAATGTCTTTGGAATGGAAAGCTAATATAATACATGGGAGGGCATAGCAAGAGTTTAAGAAAGCTCACACTGCGATTTATGGCTCCAGGCAGACCCTCATAGAAAGCCGGCCAACCACAACCAGAATTAAATTTGGTTGTGGACTTGTAAAGCGGAGTCCCACATCCAGCACAATTATAGACACCCTCTTCATAAAACTTGTCATATTCACCTGTGCCCGGATACCTGTAACACCCAAATGATACATAGATAAAGTGAACAACAATTCAGCTTTTATAATGAGATCTTTACAGGGGAATAATAAGCGTACCACATCTCATCTTATGCTCAATACATCGGAAATAAATGTTAAAGACAAAAAAAAAAAAAAAGTTTGTAGCCAATTCAACAACATCAACAGATAAAATTAAAAATTTCTAATTTCTCTTAACTTGCAATAAATCACAAGTGAAATAAGATCAATAATCAATTTATTAAGTGCTGGTCATTTACAATCATCTACTGGACAAAGAAGCATTAATTGACTCCTCTGTTTTGCCGTGACTACTGATGACCATCTTTGCCAAATAACAAGAGAATATCTTTCCTACTAAGTACTAATCTAAAATGTAATTGTTTCTAATCCTACTCCCTATTCCAACTGGTAAACATGCCAATTGCCATAAATTATAGCAACTCAACAAATATGACTGGGATAGTCAAAAGCAAAATACAAGTCATGGGCCATCACCATTTCACCATAACCATAATAAACAAATCATTTAAGACTCTAGGAACCAACTCATAGACCAAAACACAACCGTCAATCTGGTAACATGGCAGTATTCAATAAACAATTCCACAAGGACTTGAGATCCTTATCAAAGTTTTAATTTCTGACTGTGACAAACTAAAAATGAAGATGATATTTGATATTTATCTGTTGGTTCAGTTTTCACAAATGCATGCTATCATATTATTCTATGAACTGTTGAGATTGGAATAGGAAGATTTTCACGAGTTCAAATATGCATCAACACCCCAATAAGTAATAACTATAAATCTTTTTTTCACTTTGTTTATGTTTAAAATCACCATTTGACCAGGCTTTTGTAGCCAAACCAGAACTTCCAGTTTACTAGGCCTCAAATCTTTCCAAAGCTATTTGCATCTATTCTTGTAAGCAAAGCTTCATTTCTAGGTCCTCTCCCTTTTCAACACAAGTAGAAAGAGTATGAAACTTACACCTCCAGAGCTCGAGTTTGAAGGTATAATATCTCCAAGGTTCATGTTTTCAGGAGTTTGGTTCCCATGAGCATCATGAGATGCACAAAATGCACCTTCATTTGTCACTCTTGCCTTATACTCAAGCTCAGATTGCAACAGCCCTCTATGCAAATTGATAAACAGGTAGGCTTCAATTGATGATAATGCCTACTCAATAACCCTTCATTTCATTCATTCATTATTTAGAATAAAAAAATAATAATAATAATTAATTTTTGCTTTTGATGTTCCTTGATTCAACTCCACATTATTTGAACCGAAACCCAATTATCTATTCCAGTAAACTAAATTTGGAATTCTTTAGCCATTAAAAAACTTGTTACAGCATTCACATCTACTGTTTTTTAAGTAATCTACCTGTTTAGCAACGAAGCAAAACTCTGTTAATGGAAATAGAATTAACCCTTCAACTGTCTCTAAATCTGCTCTGAGATGCCTACAAACGCATGAAATTGAACCAAAGCAACAAAAAACGTAGCCTGTCATGTTGAGGAATTCAACAAGTAGAACAACATCTTCAAACCAAATAATATTGAATCCATCAAATAATATATCAACCAAACTAATAACTTGTAATCAACTATATTTTCTCAAATGGGAATCTTACAATCCAAAAAAAAAAAAATCTAACAAATACAAATAAGTCCACAAAGAAAAGAAGAAGCATAAACAGTACTACATCTTTCTAAAACAATTGAATAAATTCTCCACCTTAGCATGTTGATCTTGATGATTCTATATAATTCATTAAAGCTCAACATTATATAAGCACTGACAGTCGAGAACTAAAAACAACATACGAAAAGCAAAATTCAATCAAAAAGAGGAGAGAAACAAACATACTCAGTGCCTTTCTGCCTGAGAATCCGAAACTGTTCAGGGGAAAGAACAGCACGCCACTCCTCCTCTGATTTCTGCACGGACCCAGGTGCAGCAGCCATGGCCACAACAACCCCACCACGAATCCCGCGTTTGTTCTGGTGGAAGTGAGGAGAGGGGCAAAACCCAGATGAGGAAATGGAAGAGAAAGAAGAGGAAGAAGAACAAGTGAAGTGGGTGGGTGGAATAGAAGCAGAGAGTGCAGAGAGAGTGGTGGTGGTGGTGAAGAGAATGGTTCTGGCGGAGGTGAATGGAGAAGTTTTGAGAAGGTTAAAGCCCATTTGTGCAAATATCCAATCTTCTAGCTTCTCACTAAGCTTGTGGTACTTCTTCAATCATTCTCCTCATATCCATCTTATTAAACACTTGTCATGTTATAAACCATTGCCTGCAAGCCCACGTTGGCGTCCTCGAATATGTAGGCTTGGCAAAATAGACAGGGGTCTACAGACCCGATCTATACCTATAATAATACGGTTTAAGTATAGATTTGAACCGTATTTTAAAACACCCTTAATAAAATCAAGTTTGAAAAAATCTATGTAATTATAGGTAGGATATAGGTCTACTTGTAAGGGGTCGTTTTTTTTTTTTTATCTGAAGACTGAACAGTGCTGCTAAAGACTGAAGACTAAATGGTGATTAAAATCTGATAAACATATTTGTTTTTTTTTTTTTCCTTACCTCTGAATGTATAATAATCTTATTTGTTTTTTAAAGTTAAAATTATCTGAATACTAATAATTTGACATTTATATCCTTTTATTATTAGTTGTTAAGTAATTTTATTTAATAAGATATAAACAATTATAATAAATTATTTAACAAATATTAAAACATTTATATATATAATATTTTGATTCATTATTAAAATAAGATGAATTATTATAGTAAAGTCAATTAAATTTATATATTCAAATAAAAATAAACAAAATGATCTTAAATTGAATTAACCAAAAACACTAATAACACAGTAAAGCTTTAACAAATAAATATAATATGAGTTACTCCACAGATAGATTAATAAAGAAAATTAATAAAAATTCTTACTGTAATTTGATTGGAGAAATATAGTAATCCAACTATAGAAAAATTTGATGTTAAGATGTTTAGGGTTTTTATTTTTCAATATTTTTTGTTAAAGTATTAAAAAAAATTGTATAATGTAAAATTATGATAAATTTTGAAATATATTATTTTAGGAAGGATAAATTTGGAATGATATATTTATAAAATCATTAAGTGATTTTGTATTAAGTGAAAAATCAAAAAATATAACTTTTTTTTTAAAAAAAGTGGTTTTTAGGTTGTTTTAAGTGGTTTGACCACTTAAAAAAATAAAAATAAAAATATCTTAATTGGCTTAATTAAGCATCATTAAGTGTTAAGTGCAAACAACTCATAAGTCTATATCAGCCCTGCAAAATACCCCTTATTTGTATACCTTATATCTATTTCTTTTTTCTTTTTTTTTTTTTGTTAAAAGAAAAAACCTAACAAAACTTTCTCAAGTCTCGCAACTCTCTCTCCAATTTCCCTTGCCACTGTTCCTATGCTTAACTGCATCTCTCTCTCCCCATCATTGTTGTGTCATCTATTGTGTGACCACCAAAAAGTCTTCGTCTCTCTCCATCTGCTGTGGGCCAACAATATTTGGCTCATTTCACTTCTAAAAGTCGATCCCTAAATCATGTTACGACTCCTATCGCTGTTAGTCCCGGTTGTATCCTAAACTGATCCCGATCATAAAACATATATAAAGCGAGCAAAAGAGAAGAGAGAGAGAGAGAGAGAGAGAGAGAGAGAGAGAGAGAGAGAGAGATATTGCATGTTACCTACATGCAATTAATTACAAATGCCTAACAGTTTACCCTTTCGTATATAATACTTTATCCTTTCGTTGCCCTCTCATTAATTAATATGAGTTAAATTTAACATCTGATTAAGATATTTGGCTTTAATTATCAAAATGTAACTCAATAATGTTAACAAATAAGAACCGACAAATTAAAAAGTTATAAAAAAGGATGAAATTCCGTTGCCCATTTTTAGCATGGATGGTAATTATCAATGTAGGAAAATATTGTTTGAATGAAACTAAATAGAAAAAAGTTTGAAGGGATAACATCTCCATCATCTAGAAATGGACGAAGATCAACATCTATCATCAAAGATAGAAATAGTCCGCAGAGATGTGGTCTTCTTCCATCTTTAAATGATGGATATTCAAATTGAATCTTTACTATCTCTTAAATTTGTCTTTTTAAAATTTATTTGTTTTAAAATTGATTTGCATCACTCATTTTTTAAATTGAAAATGGAGATTAATTTGAAGTATAGAAAATAAGTATGACTTGAACTCATAATCTCATTATGTAAGTGTGTCCTCTTCTTTTGTCAAGTCCTACCCAATCTTTTTTAGCTTTTAATCAAATTTTGCCCAATTTGACTCCTACATAATTGCATAAAATAATTTGCATAGAAATTACTACAAATATCCTAAAAATCTTGTAAATTTGATATTACATGTATGTGAATATAAAATGTTCACTAACGTGAAAAGCAACGTGAAATTCAAACCGACTAAAAAGCGACAAAGTTTGGCTTGGACAAAAGCTATTAACGTTTTTTAGGTCAAAAATAAAATTTTTATTTTTATTTTGACCAAAAATAAATTTATCCCTAATTTATTCACTCTTAAACAACAGAAAGGAAATATTAGAAAATTAAAAAATAAAAATAAATAGAAACCGGACATAAATGTGCAAAAAGAAAAAAGTGAAGGGCAATGAAGGGAAAGAAGAAAATTGACACGTGTGAGTGACTGATATTGTGTTCAGGAACTCTTACACTCGTTTCACATTGTTGGGCTCACTCTCTCATTCTCCTCTTCAATTGGGGTCCGCCTGCCATCAGGTACGCATACGATCATCTTCTCTTTTTCTTATTCCCTGCTATTCATTAATTTTTGGTATCCAAAACACACTTATAATTTTGATCTGAATCCATAATTCTGTGAATTTCAGTTTTGCTCTTCTTTGATTGTAACTAGTAGTGTGTATCAAAGCTGCTTCTTGCGTTTTGTTTTTCAATTTTTTTTTTTTTTTTTTATTGGTAGTGTGTTTGTGATTGATTGCCCTCCCATGTGGGTTTTCTATTGATCTTAGAATTAGAATATGTGCTTATATTGGGACTGGTTGTGCATATTTTGTGCTTGGTTGGAATTTTTAGTGAATTCTGTTGGTGCTGTTGAAGCATTTAGATATTTGAATTGGAGCATTTTTTGTCTCTGGGATGGTTTCTTGTAGTGTCTTTTGGAAATGAAATTAGTAGAAATGGTTTTGCTTTGTTGTGGAGGTCTAAACAGTGGTCATGGGTGGAAATGGGAGTGTGTTAGTGCGTGCTTCACAGTTTTGACGTTAAGCTGCTCTTCTATAATAACATTTCTGTGCTGGTGGTTTTCTTTTTTTATTATTATTATTTTTTTGTTGTTTGTTCATTGACGCTGAGCATATGAAACTTGATTACTTTTAAATAATTAGTAGATATAACATGCACAACTGATTATTTGTTTCTTTTTGAGGTAAAATTCGTTGAGAAAAGGCACATGCAGAAACATGAATGAATTTGAAAGAATCGAACGACACAATGCATGTATGCTTGTACGTGTAAAGATGAATACGTTTGTGCCTTGTGCATTTGTTTTTGTATGTTTGTTATCATGTAAATGGGAGTAACTGTGCAAAGAAAAAGAGTTCTGTCCGTTTGTAGAGCAATTTTTTGGGTGCTAATGATGAAGTACTTAGATTACTGGGTTGAAACTTGATATCTATATATGACAAGGTTTATTCCCAAACCTTGGTTGATTTGTGTAAAAAGGACTCTGAGAAGACCTAGGTGAGTCGTCGTTTATGAGATTACTTTGACCAGGAAAGTTAGAATGTAAATACCAAAATTTTCAGAAAGATGCATTTATCTTTTCGTCTTGCAGGATCTCTTCCTCTACAACGTACTTGTTTTCTTGTTTTTTAAAAGAAAGTGTTATATTTCTCAGTATACCGCATTGTGATATGACCCATGTGATTGAATTTGATAACTAAGTTACCAGTGAAAAACAACACATAATTTTATACAAAGTAAGATTTTAGGAAAATAGAGCAATTTCCAATTTCAATTATTATGCCTGTTACAATAAAGTTCATACATATATCAAGACCAAAAGATTGGACCACATGAATTTTCAATTTATTTGACTTTCACACACTCATGTTTTTCAACTATTTAAGTTTGGAGGGAAATCATATTTTTCTTTTTCTTTTTCCTTAACGTACCCAATACACACACACCCACCCTCTCATTATGTTGAAGATGTCTCCAGGTAAAATGTTTGGCAGCTGTGCCGATGATAATTGTTTTCAAACTTTAAATCATTTTATATGCTAATTGAAGGGATTATAGGTTTGTCATATTCTCATGGTGAGATAAATATTCCATTTGTACCATACAAACATATAAATAATTAGTCAAATGTTATGTTTTTACCATCCATGCCTTTTCATGTTCTATTTCGATGGATATGTGCATACTTGGTGTATAAGTTAGCTTGCGATAAGCTCATTTTGCTGTTGTTTAATGTTCTTAGAGTCAATACTGGCTTTTAGTTTTGTGGGATACTATTCAATTTTAAGTTGTGAACTTCAGGAAGCATTGTGAATGAACTTTAGGCCTCAACCATCTGTGACGCTCATTTATAAAGTTTGTATTTTAAAGCTTTGATGCCACTATTACATAATTTCTTTTGCAATTGATTAAAGTAAAACATTAAATAAACAATGATAAAACTTCTATTTGTTGTTAATGTAAAACATCTCAAGTAAGATTAAGAAGGAATCTTAACAGCACCCAAACTCAAAGAAGTAATCAACTCAAGTCTTTTGATAATCATATGTGGTGTAAGCTTTATTACATAGGCTGAGCTAGACCCATAGAGGTATCTTATTTAGATGCAGTGAGAAAAATCTTCTGATAGGCTGTGATACAATAATGTTGTCAAATGAAATGTCTTGTGCTCTTCATCATAATTTAATAGTGTTTTGAGAATATTCTAAGAAGACTTTGTCCCCTTGCAATGAGGTGGACATGGGAACTTTATTTTTTATTTTTTATTTCCCTCTCTTTTGAGATAGGAACTTTTTTTTTTTGTCATGATCAAAATTCATAAATTATTGGGGGAATTTACTAGGAATTGCAATCTCATCAAATGGGTTAAATGAAAAATGAGGAATTAGGCTGATTTTTGCCTTGTTTCATTAACTTTGTACGCTAGAATTTATATACAAGAGGTCAAAGACTGCCTAAATAATAGAGAATATGTTTCTCTTAATTGGAAAAGCAAATCTCACTAATCTAGGTCCTAAATAAGGAAAGAAATAACTATACAATAATTCTCTTAATTAGAGAATCAAATCCACTAATATATGTTCAAAATAAGGAAAAAATAACTATACTGTACAATAAAATAAAATCACATCCCCCCTCACTTCTCAAGTTGGGTTGAAAATAATGATCATACCCATCTTGCTACTTAGTTCATCAAATCTGGCCCGTGGGAGCCGTTTAGTTAAGATATCTGCAATTTGTTGGCTGGTTGGAGTGTAACCCAGCTTCAAAACACCTCCATCAATCTTCTCCTTTATGAAGTGTTGGTCTATCTCAATGTGTTTGGTTCGGTCATCGTGAACTGGATTTTTAGCAAATCAATTATAGCTTGGTTGTCACAAAACATGCTGATAGACCCGTCAAATGATACTTTTAGATCAGCTAGAACCCTTTTAATCCAAAGACCTTCACATATTCCATGCGCCATTGCACAAAATTCAACTTCAGCATTACTTCTATCTACCACTGACTGTTTTTTACTTCTCCAAGTGGTTATATTCCCCCAAACAATAATGCAATAACCTTAAGAAAGCAGTGGTCAAATGTAGCGAAGAAAAAGCTCCTGGTCCAGATAATTTTAATTTTAATTTATTTCATAAATGTTGGGATATTGTCAAATTCGATTTGATGAAAGTGTTTTTGGAATTTTTTGTGAATGGGATTGTTAATAGGATTAGCAATGCTTCATATGTTTGTCTCATTTTAAAAAAGTCCAATTCTTTGAAGATTGGCAATTTTAGACCAATTAGTTTGATTTTTAGCTTGTACAAAATTATCGCTAAAGTTTCATCCCTTAGATTGAAGGAGGTGTTAGATAGTACTATTTTTTATTGTCAATATGCTTTTGTTAAAGGTAGACAAATTATTGATGCTATCATGTGGATTGAGATTTTTTAGACTTTGTTTTGAAAGCAAAAGGTTTTGGGATAAAAGGAGAAGCTAGATTATGGGTTGCTTAAGGTCTTCAAATTTTTCGATCATGATTAATGGGAGACTTAGGGGAAAGATTTTGGCTTCTAGGGGTCTTAGGCAAGGAGACCCTCTTTTGCCCATTTCGTTTATTCTTGTGGCAGATTGTTTGGGAAGATTATTTGATAAAGCTAAGGAGTGTTAGGTGGTGGAGGGTTTTGTAGTTGGAAAGGAAAATGTGATGGTTACTCATTTATAACTCGTGGATGATACTGTTTTTTTTCTTCAGGGAATGAAGAGAATTTTGGTTCTGTGGTTGAGTTGATTCACTTGTTTTGTTCTTTATCAGGGCTTAAGGTTAATTTGGCCAAGAGTGTGTTCACAGGTATTAATTGTGATGAAAGGAAGATAACAGGGCTGTCCAATGCTTTCGGGTGTAAGGTGGGATCATGACCTTTGAATTATTTAGTTTTGCCCTTAGGAGGTAAACCGAAATCTTCTGAGTTTTGGCCTTTGAAGGTAAACCGAGATCTTCTGAGTTTTGGGCTCCGGTGGTGGAAAAGGTGGAGATGAGATTAGAGGGGTGAAAAATGCTTTTCTTTCTAGGGGAAGAAGATTGGTGTTGATTCAAAGTGTGTTGCATAGTATTCTTACTTATTATCTGTCCCTATTTAGAATTCCTATAGTGGTGGCAAAAAGAATTGAAAAGATCATGAGACACTTCTTGTGGAATAGTCATGGTGAAGGAAAAAAGATCCATCTTTTAAGTTGGGAAGTCGTTTCTCGTTCGCAGGATAAAGGTGGTTTAAGGATTGAGAATATAGTGAAGAAAAATTTGGCTTTGCTTGGTAAATAGTTGTGGAGGTTTCCTTTCAGATCTAATTCTTTGTAGCATAAAGTGATTAAAAGTAAGTATGGTCTTAAAGGAAATGGATGAGATTCCAATGTGGTTTGTACAGGCTCTAGTCGGTGTCCCTGGAAAAGCTATCATGCAAGGCTTCAATGATTTTGCTAGTAATTTTAGGCTTGTGATTGGAAATGGTGCTAGGATTTGTTTTTGGGAGGATTGTTGGTTAGAGTCATTGCCTTTGTGCTTAAAGTTTTCAAGATTATATAAGCTTGCATCCTCTCAATGTGCTTCAATTTCAAATAGATTGGATGGTACTTCTACTTCTAAAGGTTGGTCGTTTGATTTTAGAAGAAATTTGAATGATAGAGAGATTGAGGAATTTCTTCTCTTTTCTCTTCTCTTGAAGGTATTTCTCATAATTTGAGAATGAAGGATTGAAGAGTTTGGAAGTTGAGCTGCAATGGTCTATTTTCTTGCAAGTCTTTCTTTGATTGGTTGATTCAGGATGAATCTCATCTAAGATTTGAGTTGACCAATCTAATTTGGAAGTCTAAAGTTCCAATCAAAGTCAAGGTTTTAGCTTGGCTTATCGCTTATGGGAAATTAAATTCTTGTGATGTTCTTAAAAAACGCTTTCCTATTTCTTGTCTTTCTCTCCATTGGTGTATCTTCTGCAAGAGTTTTGAGGGAAATTTAAATCATCTCTTTTTTCATTGTTCGTTGGTTGGTAAATTATGGAGTAGACTATTTTTTTCGGTGGGCTTGATGTGGGTTACTCCTAATTCTTTTCATTCTTCCTCGTTAGAAAATTTTATAATTCTTGGAGGAGGAAAGAAAGTCGATATTTCTTTGGTATTGTAGAGTTTTTGTAATTTTATAAGTTATTTGGGAAAAGAGAAAAAAGAAAATTTTTGATGAAGTTGAAGAGGAGACGAATTTTTTAGGGGATAAAATGTAATACTTAGTTTCTTTTTGGACTTCTTCTTTTGAAGATTTAAGAAACTATTCTTTATTTCTCATTCTTCTTGATTGGAAGGCTGTTGTTCATTGAGTTTTTATTTGTCTTAATTTTTTGTTTTGTTGGTGGACCTCTTGTTCACGTTTGTAATTTTTTTTTTTTTTTTATTAATAAAGTTTTTGTTTCATAACCCCCCCCCCCCCCCCCCCCCCCCCCCAAAAAAAAAAAAAAAAAAAAACCAAATAATAATAATAATAATAATAAAGTATACCTACAGTCTGTGATGGAACCTGCCCAGTCAGCATTAGTAAAAACGGACACCACCCTACTTGCTGTCTTCCTGAAAAATATCCTTTTCCTGGAGTTAACTTTAATTACTTTAGGATTCTCTAGACAGCTGTCATATGCTCCTTTGTAGGGTTGTTCATGTATTGACTAACAACATTGATAGAGAAAGGTATGTTTGGCCTTGTGAGTGAGAGGTAAATTAGCTTTCCTACAAGTCTTTGATATCTCCCCTTGTCAATCGGAGGATTGTTTCTATCAAAGCCAAGATTCACTGTGGTGTCCATGGGTTTCGGTTGGCTTGTGCTCTTCCATTCCACTTTCTTTCAACAAGTTGAGACCATATTTCCATTACGAGATTAAGATACCTCTTTTTGAACGGGCTGCTTCCATTCCTAAGAATTATCTTAGATGTCCCAAATCCTTGATCTCAAACTCCTAGGCAAGGAAGCTCTTTATGTGTGGTTACTCATCTACAAAATCCCTAGTTAGAATTACATCATCCACATATACTATCAATATAGCCTGCAGCCCCTGTTCGGAATACTTGATGAACATGGTATGATTTGATTGACACTGCCCATAACCATGCTTCTTGAGGACTTGGGTGAACCGCTCAAACCAGGCTCGAGTCAACAATCAAACACTCATCCAAAACTTGTTTAGCATTAAGGGCTGTCAAGTGGCAACCTGAATGAGCCAAAGACCCTGACACAATAGTGGAATGCAGCTGCAAGCTGATCAATTGCTGGAGAAGATCCATCTGTTGCTTGCTAAAAACTTCAGCAGTGGTAGTAGGAGTGTTTCCACAAGAAGTCATGTTTCCCCGCCCTTCTCTCTTTGCCTTGGGCTTCCATTTCGCTGGTTTTCCATGCAATTTCCAGCAGTTTTCTTTGACATGACCTGACCTTTTGCAATGTTCACACCATGGTCGACCCTTCCTAGGTTTGCTGTTGAATGAGGAAGCTTGGCCTCCACTAACTGCCAGAGCACTACCATTAAACTGAGTGTTGTTGCTGTGAGTGCTGAGCATTATCTTCCTCCTACTCTCTTCATGGACAACCTCTGAAAAGCCTCTCGAAGGATAGGCAAGGGCTTGATTGCCATGATTCTGCCCTGTACCTTATCAGGATTTCTGTTCAACCCTAGCAGGAACTTGAAAATCCTTATCTTCTCAATGCTTTTCTTCTGCATAGCCTCATCCTTAGGGTTAACGAAGGTATCATTTTCAAAGGTGTCAACCTGCTGTCACAACCGAGTGAGTTTAGTGAAATATTGAGTGACTGATTCCTCTCCTTGACGGAGATCGTGCAGAATTCCCTCAACAACGAACAGTTCTGCTGTGTTGTCATATGTAAAGAAGGTTTCTTTGGCTGCATCCAAGATTTCTTTTGCCATTTCATACAACGAAAATTCTCATTTATATCGTTGTTCATCGAATTGAGCAGCCATGACATCACCAGGTTGTTTTCAGTCTTCCACTTTCAACCAGCATCTTCTTTGGCTGGTTTGGTGATTTCTCCAGTCAGGTATTCATTTTTACCTTTGCCACTGATAAATATGAGTATTAGCTTGGACCATTGAAGAAAGTTTTTACCAGTCAGCTTGTGAACGGTTAAGGGAAGGTTGGGGTGTGAGTTTTGGTCCAAACCCCCTCCTCCATTGTTATCAGATTTGGGGGGCTCTGAACAAGAACTGAGTTCTAAAAAAGAGGCAGTGGACATGTTTTATTTTTTGAGGGATGTTAGGGTGATTTGCTGTCCGAAAGAGCAGTAGAAAGGAAAAAAAAAAGTTTGTTTGATATTTTGCTGCTGGAAAGAGCAGTGAAAACTAGGGTTTGTTTAGGTTCAGAAAGTGCGCTCATACCATGAGGAATTAGGCTGATTTTTGCCTTGTTTCATTGACTCTGTACGCTAGGATATATATACAAGAGGTCAAAGACTGCCTAAATAATAGAGAATCTGTTTCTCTTAATTAGAGAATCAAATCCCACTAATCTAGTTTCTAAATAAGGAAAGAAATCTATACAATAAAATAAAATCTGTACAGTCAACAAAAAACGAGTTTTAAATTTAAAACTTGAAATAAATAGCTTATGTCCACCTTATTGCATGAGGACAAATCCTGGAAAGTTGTTCCCGAAGCGCTAATCAAATTATGAAGGAAGGACACAATTGTTCCTTTTGATTTTTTATGGGATGGTATAACTCTATTACTCCTATATGCTTCAACAACACCTGTCTCATTTTGATTGCCAACAATATTGGACTATATTATGTGATAATAAAATATATTTTCTCTTTGTGGTATTGTAGGTTTGTTTTTGGGTTTTGATCACTCATTTGGGTATTAGAAGAAAAAATTTTAGTGTATGTATTCTTACTTATTTCATCCCTATTTGTACAATGACTGTTAATGTATGTGTTGTTTATTCTTCATTTTGTTTTTCACTTGATTACAAAGTAATTGTTAATGGTGTTAAGTCACGTATTAAGATTGTTGTGGACCCATTTTCATATACCTCATGAACCATGCAAAATAGGAAGAGTTGTGCAATATTTGATAAGATAGTTGTTTTGAATGAGTTTCCTCTTACACTGGTGAAGGTAGAAAATTGTCTTTGGGGGCAATTGTAAGAAACCATAAATAGGATGGCAAAAACTGTAAAAACTCTCCTTTCAGGGAAACAGATATAAAGAAAGAACTTATTTTTCAACGCAGCCTTCTTGGGGCTGGGGCCTGGGGGCTATGTCTACCCGGTGACACTGTGGCTTCGCTACTGTTAATACACTGAAAACAGAACACAGAAATGATGTGACACTGTGATCTGTAATTTATGATTCACTATTTTTTTTTAGGCTTGTTTTTATTTCAAAAGTATTCTTTTAACATCCTCATGCAGTGAAATATATTACTGGTGTGCAGATTATGTATGTGTTTGTGGTGTCTTTACTATATTCATTATGTCTCTGTTGTTTTTTTAAAGTTCATGTCTATCTGATAGTTAAGGCATGATATGCCTCAGATTGTGATATTATTTGTTTCCTGCAGGATCCTCTCCTTCTCAATAAGAAATGGAGCTAAATAATGTAAAAGAGGCTTTCGATCGTGTTGCTAAGAAGCAAAAATTGTCATACTCTAAATCCCAAGAAGTAATTGATCAAATTGGCCATGAAATTGAGCAGGCATTAGCAAGAATCCAGTTAGTTGACCCCAACTCCAATGTTGATCTTAAATCCTTCCTTACAGAGTTAAAACTTAGGCTTAACGCGATTGGTGCACAGCAACAGTTAGAAGGGTCACAAAAGGAATTAAATACAAATCTTAACAAGTACTTGAAATTCCTTGAAAAGGTATTTAATCCTGACATTTCTAAGGCATATAGAAATGTTGACTTTGACTACCATATAGTGAATCAGATCATTACAAGTCATTTTTACCGGCAAGGCTTGTTTGATCTTGGAGACTGCCTAATTAATGAAGCTGGGGAACCAGAGGTACCTGTGCTAAAATCTCAATTCTTGGAGATGTATCAGATTCTTGAGGCTATGAAGGTTAAGAATGTGGAGCCTGCTCTAAAATGGATCTCTGCCAACCGTGAAAAACTCAAGGAAAATGCTTCAAATCTAGAGCTGAAACTTCACCGCCTGCAGTTTGTGGAGATTTTGCTAAAAAGAGGTCAATCTGATGCATTGGATTATGCTAGAATATACCTTGCTCCATTGGCTTCTCTTTATATGGATGAGATCCAGAAACTTATGGGCTCTCTCTTGTGGGCTGGAAGGCTTCAAATATCCCCTTATGCTGAGTTGCTGATTCCAACTCACTGGGACAATTTGACTGAAGAGCTGACAAGGCAATTTTGCTGTCTATTGGGCCAGTCCTATCAGAGTCCGTTAACTGTGGCTGTGGCAGCTGGTGTTGAAGGGTTGCCCACACTCTTGAAGCTGGCAAATGTAATGGCTGTGAAGAAGCAGGAGTGGCTGGCGATGAAACAGTTGCCAGTGCCAGTGGAGCTGGGGAGGGAATTTCAGTTCCACTCAATATTTGTATGTCCTGTGAGTAGAGATCAAGGTAGTGAAGAGAATCCGCCTATGCTGATGCCATGTCTGCATGTTCTCTGCAAGCAATCAATCATGAAGCTGTCAAAAAATAGCTCACGACCATTCAAGTGTCCTTACTGTCCAGCTGAGGCTTCAGTTTCACAATGCAGGCAACTATATTTTTGACCTTAGAGACTCTCACTTATGCAGTGAATTATGGTGGTGGTGTTGGTGGTGATAAATGGGTATTTTGCATTTATAAATCTCCAGTTGTATATAGAAATTCTTTTGTCCATTCATGTTATGATTTAGGACTGGAATTACTGGCATAAAATGTAGTCAACTTGTTTATCCATGATAGAAATTTCATGAAAATGTGATTGTGTTCAGCCCAGGACCAAATTACTTGCACAACTAGTTACCTTGTTTGTACATTGTAGCAAGGCTGTGGTGATCTGCATGGGAGATCTCATTGTCCTTCTAGAGTGGTGATCGGATGTTGCATATCAGCGATCTGCTGACAACATGCAGCCATAAGAAACTGTTTTTTTTTTTTTTTTTAAATATAATTTTGGCTCATAAATTTACCTTGAATCTAGTGAAGTAACAAAGTTACTCGTGGATTTTCTGAGGATGCTCTTATTTTGCTGTTTGCTTGATGTGAATGCCTGAATTTGGAAATCAGTGTCCTCATGTTTGAAGAAGCCTGAACTCTCAAGTAAAACTGGCCTGGATCAGATCCCTGTGCATGTGCTAATTGTTGTGATGGGAAACTTCCCTGGTTTAACTATAGTAATACTGCTACCTTCTGTGGTTTCATTTGTTTGTGA
Organism: Litchi chinensis; assembly: GCA_019925255.1. Taxonomy (NCBI): domain Eukaryota; kingdom Viridiplantae; phylum Streptophyta; class Magnoliopsida; order Sapindales; family Sapindaceae; genus Litchi; species Litchi chinensis. Next base: position 25,915,227 of record CM034465.1, on the reverse strand, counting down.
ATCCATATTCTTTGTTGATTTTAGTTATGTGAGAGTTTTGGTGGACCTTATGATCCATGGTAACTATAACTTAATTGGTATAAATTTGTTTATTTCTTTTCGCTTGACACTATTATGACTTATAACCTTCCCATTGTTATCTTCAAATGGAAGCACATATCCAGTTGTTTACCAGCAATGTTGAGAGATGGTTATGCTTCAATAAAAGCATGTGCAGCGAATCCAATAACATCATATCATTCTCATGTACTTAATATGTTTTTCTTTTTTAAGGTTGACATCGGATGAGTAAGAAAAATGTCAGAAACCTGTTGAAATCAAACACTATTTATGCAGTTCAGATATTTACAACCTTCAATAGTTAATCAAATACGCCCTAAGTAGCTTTTCAGTTTTCCTATTAATTCTTTCACTAAATGGTGTTTGGAGGTATAACCTGGTGATAACCACTTCTATCCATGAAGTAGAGGTTCTAAGTTCAATTTTCTTCTTTGCAAATATATATATATAAACCACCAAAACAAAACAAAATTCTTTCATGAAATGATTCAATAAATTTTCAAAATAATTAGGAAGGGAATTTGATATCCTCTGGAAATGTGGATCACACAGTGGTTTGAAAATTATACATGCGCAGCCCAAACAATAAGACTTTTTGGTGTCGTATTAGAATGAATTTGATACTATTTTAAATCCAATTCCAAGTGTATCAAATACATATCATTACTAATTTAATTCAATCCGATCTCATTTTCTAAAATAGTCAAATTCAATTTCATACACCAAACAAGCTTTAAGAGCACGAGTTTATAGTAACACTCATCATTTATACACTCAAAATACTTGATGGGAGAAATGCAAACAACCCACAAAATGCGTTATCAATCCTGAACCAAAACTACAAATATAGACAAAATCTCCATCATATGAAATTATAACTAAATTTAAGAGCCATTCTACCATTTACCCTCAATACAAATTCATCTAAAGCGCCTCTCTTCTCTTCTTCCTCCTTCGCCCTCCAAAACGGCCGCCGCTGTCCAAAACTTGTACTACTCAAAGCTTCTAAATTTTCTTCGCCGTCGCCGGTCCTGGTGGTCGTCCTCTCTACTCGCCAAAAGACAACAAATCTTCACAGCTGGTATTCATCTCTCAAAATTTGTGCTTTTTCAACAGATTTTGCTAGGTTTTATTTTATTTGTTGTTCAATTTTTTGATTCGATTAGTTGATTAGTGTCAAAGTTAGGTTCTTTTTAACAATGGATGAATTGGGTAGTCAAAAAATAAGAAACATATGCATACTAGCACATGTAGATCATGGAAAGACAACACTGGCTGACCATTTGATAGCCTCTTCTGGTGGGGGTTTGCTCCACCCCAAACTAGCTGGTAAATTGAGGTTTATGGATTATTTAGATGAAGAGCAAAGGCGTGCTATCACAATGAAGAGCTCATCCATTGCTCTTCAGTATAGGGAGCATTCGATTAACCTTATAGACTCCCCTGGTCATATGGACTTTTGTAGTGAGGTTTCGACAGCTGCTCGTTTGAGTGACGGTGCATTGGTGTTGGTTGATGCAGTCGAGGGTGTCCACATTCAGACGCATGCTGTTATGCGTCAGTCGTGGATTGAGAAGTTGACGCCTTGTTTGGTAATTAATAAGATTGATAGGTTGATTTATGAGTTGAAGTTGAGTCCCATGGAGGCATATACCCGGTTGTTGAGGATTGTTCATGAGGTGAATGGGATTATGAGTGCGTATAAGTCGGAGAAGTATTTGTCTGATGTGGATTCTTTGCTTGCGGGGCCATCTGAGAAGCTTGGTGATGAGAATCTTGAGTTTATAGAGGATGATGAGGAGGATACATTTCAGCCACAAAAGGGGAATGTAGCGTTTGCCTGTGCATTGGATGGGTGGGGTTTTGGGATTAGTCAGTTTGCTGAGTTTTGGGCTAAGAACCTTGAAGTGAGTACGGCTAAGAAATTGAGTGTGGCTAAATTGCAGAAACTTTTGTGGGGTCCTCATTATTTGATTTCAAAGGATAGGATTGTGGGGAAGAAGGAGATTGCTAACATAAGTAATGCCCGACCTATGTTTGTACAGTTTGTGCTTGAGCCATTGTGGAAAATTTATCAGGCTGCTTTGGAGCCAGACGGGGATAAAGGGGTTGTTGAGAAATTGATTAAAAAGTTTAATTTGTCTATTCCGCCTCGTGAGCTTCAAAACAAGGATCCAAAAGTTGTGCTTCAAGCTGTCATGAGCCATTGGATTCCTTTGTCGGATGCGATCTTGTCGATGATTGTGAAGTGTATGCCGGATCCAGTTTCTGCCCAGTCTTTTCGAATTTCACGTCTCCTTCCAAAGAGAGATGTCTTGGACAATGAGGTTGATTCAAATGTACTAGCAGAGGCAGATAATGTGAGAAAGTCAGTTGAAGCTTGTGATTCTAGCCATGAAGCACCATGTGTTGCTTTTGTTTCCAAGATGTTTTCAGTCCCAATGAAAATGATACCTCAGCGAGGCTCAGATGGGGAGATTTTCAACAATTATACTGAAGGAGGTGAATCAGATGAGTGCTTCCTTGCATTTGCTAGGATTTTTAGTGGCGTTCTTTATTCAGGACAAAGAGTTTTTGTGCTTTCAGCTTTGTATGATCCATTAAAACCGGAATCAATGCATAAGCACATACAAGAAGCAGCGTTGCATTCCTTATATCTAATGATGGGTCAAGGCTTGAAACCAGTAGCCTCTGCTAAGGCAGGGAATATTGTGGCAATCCGAGGCCTTGGTCAGCATATATTGAAGAGTGCAACCCTTTCATCTACAAGAAACTGTTGGCCTTTCTCAAGTATGGTATTCCAGGTTTCCCCCACCTTAAGAGTTGCTATTGAGCCATCTGATCCAGCAGATATGGGTGCTCTGATGAAAGGTTTGAGGCTTCTGAATCGAGCAGATCCATTTGTAGAGGTTACTGTTTCTTCTATAGGGGAAAATGTTCTTGCTGCTGCTGGAGAGGTTCACCTAGAGAGATGCATAAAGGATTTGAAGGAAAGGTTTGCTAAGGTAAGCTTGGAAGTCTCTCCACCTCTTGTCTCCTATAAAGAGACGATTGAGGATGAAACATGTAATGCATTAGAGAATCTGAAATTGTTGAGTGGGAGCTCAGATTTTGTTGAGAAGATGACTCCAAATGGTAGATGTGTTGTCCGCGTTCAAGTCATGAGACTTCCTCTTTCAGTGACTAAGGTGCTTGATGAATCTGCTGATTTGCTTGCAAATATTTTTGGAGGACATTCCATTAAAAGCTTGGAAACCCAGAGATCAAACACTTTTGAGGATGAAAATCCAATTGAGGCCTTCAAAAAGCGCCTAATGGGTGCTTTGGAGAGTCATTTTTCCTCTGGGAATGATAATGACAAGGATCGGATGGAGAAATGCAGAGCAAAGTGGCAGAAGTTTCTTCAGAGGATGTGGGCTCTTGGTCCTGGCCGGCTTGGTGCAAACATCCTCTTCACACCAGATTCCAAAAGAAATAAAACTGAAGGTTCTGTTCTGGTAAGGGGTTCTGCTCATGTGTCTAAGAGATTAGGCTTTGTGGAGAATTCTGGTGATGGTAGTAGTAATGGTGATACAGCTGTTGAGACATCTGCAGAAGTTACTCAAGCTCCAACAATGTTTACAGAAGCGGAGAGTCTGGAGAGCACCGTAGTTTCTGGATTTCAGTTAGCTACTGCTGCTGGTCCCTTGTGCGATGAATCAATGTGGGGATTGGCTTTTGTTGTTGAGGCCTACATCTCTCTCTTGGCTGGGCAATCTGATGATACTGAATCTCTCCAACAATCTGAACAGTATGGCGTCTTCTCTGGACAGGTTATGACAGCAGTTAAAGAGGCCTGTAAAGCAGCTGTGCTTCAGAAGAAACCTCGGCTTGTAGAAGCCATGTATTTTTGTGAGTTGAATACTCCGACTGAATATTTGGGTCCTATGTATGCTGTGCTTGCTCGAAGGCGTGCCCGTGTTTTGAAGGAGGAAATGCAGGAAGGGTCTCCACTATTTGTTGTTCATGCTTATTTGCCGGTGTCTGAAAGTTTTGGTTTTGCTGATGAGCTTAGGAGATGGACTTCTGGTGCTGCAAGTGCTCTTCTTGTACTTAGCCACTGGGAAGAACTTCCTGAGGATCCTTTCTTTGTACCCAAAACAGAAGAAGAGCTTGAAGAGTTTGGAGATGGTTCCAGTGTTCTTCCCAATACAGCCAGAAAGCTAATAGATGCTGTGAGGCGACGGAAGGGCCTTTCCGTTGAAGAAAAAGTAGTACAGCATGCAACCAAGCAGAGGACCCTTGGTCGAAATGTTTAGCCACTTGTGAATTAGCTTTGAAAGTTGTTGTAAGATAATACATAACATCAATTTTGCAGTGAAAGATTATAGGTTATGTGAGCAAATTCATTATCCACTATGGTTAATTTTTAGGCTTTCTTCCTTTTTCCCTTTTCATCTGCCATAAATTGCAGTTTCATTTGTCTAATCCAAGAATTAAGCTTTATACATGTAATAGTTCATTCGTTGTTTAATGACTAATTGTGGTTTAAAGTTCCTTGCATCTTGGTAGATATCTAGAGTATTTTTATATGATGACGGAGCTTTTTGCCTTGGGAACTATTGTTATGTTCTGTTGTGCTGTTCCATGGCATTGCCTTGTGTCATTGTCCTTTCTCTTACTGATGGGTGGTCTGCTTATTAATTGACGGCAAATGTGCTTTTCTGTTGTGTAGAATTCTTGTTTATTAGCAGATCTCGCCAGTTTTGTCAAATGTGAATTAAATAAAGATGTGAAGCTGGTTTGACATAATAATAAGTGTGACGATTTTTTTTTTTAATGTGTTACTTTTATTATTAGTGGGATTACGTTTAATAATTTCAGGTTGTTTCTTATCCTAAAGCTAACATTATTATACCATCTATAATTTGATTTTTTTTTTTAATTTGTTTAAATAATTGGGTCACAAGCGTTCAAAAATTTATTTGGAGCATAGTTAAGAAGTTCGATATCATGCATCATTTGAATGATGAATTATAACATTAACCAATATGAATTCATTCGGCATACTATATTTAATGAATAATATTACGGTAATTTTATAAGTCCTAATCCAATCTCTAATAAGTGTGAGTGACTGAATCTTTCTTATTATGATATTTTTTTGGACTTGCTGGCATTAAACCATATTATTGGTGGGATCAATTGAAATAAAATTCTAAATAATAGTCTGAATCGTTGACATAAAACCAGATTAATGATGAAATTAATTGAGATTGAACTTTAAATGACGATTTATATCTTTATTCCTAAAAAATGAAAGAGACTATTAAAATAAAAATGAAAAAATTACCTACACATTAATGAAATTTGATGAGTCACATACACATTAATGAAATTTGATGAGTCACACCCACCACTTCGAGATAAGTGATGGGTGGACTTACCATTCATCCAAATCACTTTCCTTCTTGGTCTTTCTTATTTATTATAATGATACTAACATTAAATAAAGAAACAAAAAAAGAATTTAATGGAGTTGATGTATACATGTAGATATAACAGATAATGAAATTTTACTTTTTTTTTTTTTTTTGAAAGAAATGAAATTATACTCAGTGGGCATGTATCCTCTCACTTATGAGTTATGACATCTAGTCAATAGACATCAAATCTCCCAAATCAAGTTCAACAAACTAGTGTTCCAGTACGAAATATAAGTAATCTAACTCAACAATCTCTTCAAAGCAGAAAACACAAGAGAAGCCGAAGAAGATGATGGTTGCTCCTCCTCCTCCTCTTCACGCAAATACTCTTCGATCATTTGCTTGACAGACCTGGCTGACAATGGATGAAAATTAACACCCCACTCATTGACAAACGCTCTAACCAAACCCCACCTCTCATCTTCTTCGATTTTGGTCCACTTCTTCTTCACTTGCTCTTCTTTCAACTCCAAGAACTGGCACAGCTCACCGAACAGCAATTCTTTGCTCTTCTTCATGGCCTCCTCTTCGCGCAGCAAGTGGGTGTTTATTTTGGCCAAATCTGATGCCAGCTCCGAATCACTCATGCTACTACTGCTTTTGTTGTTGTTGTTGTTGTTGCTGCTGCTGCATAAAATTTGGGTTGTGAGTCTACTGGGATTTGATTGGAATTTTGAGGATTGTAAGAGGGAGCTTGGGGATAAAATATGCATTCTCAAAGCCATCCCGGATTTGTCGAACAAGCGAAAGAGTGACAAGATTTGTGTTTTTGGTCAAGAAATGAGGAGGCACAGAGACGCGAGGGTCACTCTCTTTTTAGGTTTGTTTAACTTTGCAGGATCTGCTTCCACGTGCCTATTAAACAAGTGGGCGGCTCACATTCATTTTAGCTTCTCTTATTATTATTATTATTAATTTTTCCTTTTTTTATCTTAAAATACAATCGGAATCAACCAAGATTAGACGCACATGACATGACTCAAGTTTCTATACGGGAGGAAATAACTCATATGTAGATGAGAGAACAGTCCACACATAAATAGGAGAAACATCAATTGTATACATGACTCAAGTTTCTATACGGGAGAAAAAAACTCATATATAGATGGAAGAACGGTCCACACATAAATAGAAAAAACATCAATTTGAGGATAACCGGGTCGAACCCTAATTTCACAACAACACATGGATGAACAGCAACGCTTTTATCTACCGCGCTGCAGCCCGAACTGACCATTTTTTTAATTTGTCAAGGCAAAACATGGTAGTCATGAACTGAAGTGTACGGTTTACAAATTACAAGATGGCACCATACACAAGATGGGGGCATTTAACTGAGAAGAAACATACATCATGCCTGCTTGACACCGAAACATACTAAAAGATTGTATTATGTATCCTGCTACCAACCAACTTGTGATTGTTTTTGGCCTCTTAGTTAAATGAAAAGGTTACATGTATGATTAGAAAAAGGAATCCAAATGAGTACCATGTTTGTAGCATTAACAAAGGTTCCAATGTCTAGTGCCAACTACCTTGAGCCTCTTCTTTGTAAATTAGTAATTTATAACATAACAGGGCAATAGCATGAACTTACAAAAGTCCACATAAGTGTATCATTTGTACTTAAAACATACTGCATCATGTGTCTAATATAACATATAAGAAATCAATAATATTAATCTTTATATTAAGAATCACAAGCCAAAATAAGTCTTGAGAAATATGAATGTTCCGATGATTTCTCATAAGCACAAGAATGAGAGATATCCTAACAACAAACTATTGTCAGAATTACATTGACTAATATCTCATACTAAAGAGTACAAATCCTTATCTATATAAAAATAACTTTAACGTATATAAATTATTTAATTATGAGTAATAAGAAAACTCAGTTGCATTTTTTTTTCCTTCAAATACAAAGAATATAGAGAAGAGATTTATCACATACATTTCAAAGTTAGATTTTATAAAAATTAGTGGAAGGGTGATTTAGTTTCTGTGTCTTCACCAATCTTCCCTACTTTCCAAGAATCTAAATAAAAGAATTTCAGAAAAGAAAAACTTGATGAAGATAAAAAATTTTACAGTGCAAATATTTGGTATCACCTCAAATTTCTCCTAGAAGCTGAAGTAGACAAAAGGTTTTTTTTCATCCGAAGGTCATGCATTTTCATTCATCTTTCCAGGAAGACCCTCAGTGCCAGATTATGTGCTCTGGTTAACCAATTCTGCTTACATCTTGTTCTCCCATGTGCATGGCAAGGGTGTAGCACAGCATCTCTGGTAAATATGTAAAGATATTTGCAAAACAAAATCATGTTATAACTTTAGCCTGTTCATCACCCTGTTTCCAAGCTATTATGGATCAATTCCGACAGTATATCAACCCATGTGTCAGGTACACCTGGAAGGCACCAGTGCATGCAGTCCTGACCCCAGATTGCCACAGCATCCTTCTTTCCCAACCAAATTGCTGGATGGGCATCGGCCCTGAACTCACTCAAATGAGTCAGATCAAGCACTCGGATATCCGTCCCACGCAATGCCTCTTGAATTAGATGATTAATCTGCCTTGCTTCTTTATTTACTCCATTGTTGCTGGGATCAAACCAGAAGTCAAGCTGTCCAGGTATAAAAATCTTATTCGTTGACAAAAAATATTCAAAAACAAGTTTCGCAAAAGTCAAAACAGTAGATTCACATTCAAAATTTGAAAAGCTTTGTGTATCATTGCAATATATGTGAATGAAATTTAAAATAATTCAAAAACTTGGAATTGATAAACACCAAGGGTGATATTGTAATCAAAATACATGCACCTGGTAAAGAGAAAATATGTGCAGTGACGTTATCAATTCATACCTGGTGTTCCTCAAGAGGCTTATCAAATAAGCAACTACCGTTTTGATTCCAATCTCCCCCATAAAAATGCCTTGGTGATTGCAGACGCCAGAACTTGAGTGTCTTGCTAGGAATTTCCTTTTGTATGTATGAGACCATATTCTCAAGAACAACCTTAAGTCCATCAAACATCCCAAGGGGAGGATATATTGGTTTCCCCGCACGATAAAATACAAGTGGTGTTTCTTCTGGGAATTTATCGTAACTCCACCTATTAAAGAGCAAGTCAAACCATTACCTCCATATTACAAGTATCACACACTCACACTCATGATGACCAGTGTTTTGAGATATAAAGGCTCTCAGTTAATTAATAATCAAATATAAAGTTTAGAAATAGGAAATCAGTTCATTGATCAGTTGAAGAAAAGAAAATTACCAATGACCAGTGTTGAATACAAGAACATCATAGAAGTTGCTGATGTTGGACCAATCAACTGCAGGAATATCAACATCTACTCGATATTTTTCTTTGACTCCGTCATGATCACTGAGTGCACTGTTTTGGCTGCCACCTTTTTTTAATCAGTTATGAGCATGTGAGCTTACATTTTCAATACATATCATGTTTGACACTTAAACCATATTTCTGACCACTGCCAATCAGTGTAGAATAGTTTAACCTTAAAAACATTTTCTCAAACCAAATATCTAAATGGCATAAGCAGAAGTATAGAAAGTTTGTTGCAACCACTCCAAGCCACATTCAGCAGACTACTATGTTTCCATATTGAAATCCAAGCATTATAGACAGGCAAAGGAAAACAACTACACCATATCAAAGTCAAGTGATCAGGAGAAATGCCCAAATGGATAACAAAGGTTTTAACAAAAGAATGAGCATTCATTTCCAGAAAACTTACAGTCCTACTAAAATCAGACTTCAAATTGTCCCCTTCAGGAGAATATGCATCCAGTTTTTGGATGATCCAAAAATCAGTACAATATCACAGAGAAATGTTGCCAATTGCTCAAGATTGTCAACAATCAAAATCGGAGCCATGCAATCATGATAAAAACGTTCCAAGTAAACTCAAGACAATCATCCACTGTCTGAGATTCTAATCAAATGTGGCAAGTTATGTCTTAATAAGAAAAATGATTACCCAAGTCCTAATCATTAATCTGTAGGAAAATCTCCAAACAATTATACATTTTATTTTTCAGATTAAAAGAAAAAAAGAGTTGTTGGAAGTAGTTAAAAGTAAGATTTGTATAACAATAGAATTTATTTTCTTAGCTCTTCTCATTTTTGGATTTTCGGATTTTCCCAGATTAGCAAGATTTGAAATGACAACAATTCCACTCTGTCCCTTTAATTATCACTTAGTAAGATCCAAAAAGCTTATAAACAAAAAACTCAAATTATAAGTAAGGTAATTCAGATCTGCTATTTAAAATGAGTACATGGAAACTAAAATTTTGAAAGTCTTTAAAATGATTGAGCATAAAACGGAGAACGCCAGAAGATCTGCCAACATCCTACCGTTTCTCATTAAATAGTTTATAAAATAGTTAATGAGCTTTCGACAATTATAGGACTGGAATTTCTAGCAACTAAAGTGACTATGACTATGTTGCAATTGCCACATTTGTACTAGACTTCATGCTGCTGTTAATGTAGATGTTGCTGATGATTTTGAACAAAGATGCCAGAGAGATGTGGAGTAGTTTTGAAACCCTGTATAACTTGTCATAGTTAATTTATAAGATAGTTTGCGAAAAGGAAAAAGTTATTCTCATGATGAAGTTAAAATTGATCAACTAAATATGAAATCGATGTTTTACATATTCCACAACTTGAATCCATGATTAACTTTTCCTTTTTTGTTCTTCTCTTTTTAGTACTGTAGTACATGCTAGTTCTTTAGTTGCCAGAAATTCCAGTCCTATAATTGTTGAAAGCTCATTAACTATTTTATAAATTATTTAATGAGAAACTATAGGGAGTTAATGTTGGTAGATCTACTGGCATTCTCCATTTTATGCTCCATCATTTTAAAGCCTTTCAAAATTTTAGTTTTCATGTTGTACTTATTTTACATAACTATAATAGAGCAGAGAGTAAAGTAATTCAGATCTACTATTTAAAATGAGTACAACACGAAAACTAAAATTTTAAAGGCTTTAAAGTGATGGAGCATAAAATGGAGAATGCCAGAAGATCTGTCAACATCAACTCCCTCTCATTAAATAATTTATAAAACAGTTAATGAGCTTTCAACAATTATAGGACTGGAATTTCTAGCAACTAAAGAACTAGCATGTACGACAGTACTAGAAAGAGAAAGAAAGAAAAAAAACAAAAAGAATAAAAAAGGACAAGTTAATCATCGATTCAAGTTGTGGAACATGTAAAACATCTATTTCATAGTTAGTTGATCAATTCTGACTTTATCATGAAAATAACATTTTCCTTTTTGCAAACTATCTTATAAATTCACTATGACGAGTTATTCAGGGTTTCAAAACTACTCCACATCTCTCTGGCATCTTTGTTCAAAACCATCAGCAACAGCTTCGAAAACAGAAGCATGAAGTCTAGCAGAAATGCCGCAATTGCAACATAGTCACAGACTACTTAGATAATAAAGATGTTACTGTACTGGTTTCACTGAACTATTTAAACTTCTCACTTTTAGCTCCATCAGCAGTTTTATAATGATGTGATTGAAATAATAGTTTTTGCATCAGTCAGCACTAAAAATGTGCTTAAAACATGAAAAATGTTTACAATGCCTACACATAGTCAAACCAGTTAGCATCAAGATTAAAATTCATTAAACTTAGCAAAAGCTTGAACTTTGTCTTACATTCCCCAAGTAACTGTTACCAATTTAAATATATTCAATGCTAAAGAGTAAATGCCTACGTTACACTCCCGATTCCCAACAGGATCGGTAACATGTTTCTTCTTTTCTTTTCCTTTAATGTTATAAACATTATACTAATTTGTGTCATGGCACCGCTGGCGTTCCATAACCTAAAATGGACACCAGCCCACCACCAGTCCAGAAGCCAATCTCGCTACTCCTCACAAAGTCCTCTTACAATTAATAACAAAACATTATCAAATTCATAGTGATGATGCCATTAACGGTTTACACCCTCAGTTGATCTCATAAACAAATACCTATGTTTCCCAAATCACTAAAATGTCTAAATCTATCAATGCATTGATAACAACACAATTCGATACACTTAAGCATTACATTAATCAATAACCACAAACGAAAATAATAAGTAACACAAAACCAATAGGACTCACTTGTATCTGGCAAGCAAGACTGCCCTGTGATACGCGACGGTGACATTATATTTGGGAAAGTAAGCGCCTCGCCAAGCACCTTTCCTCTTCCACTTCTTGGCACCAAAGTCCGCCACACGAAGGACACACAAAAACGAGACGATGAAATTCTCATTCAAGGAGTCCCCAACCAAGCCAACGTTCTTGTTCCTCATGAGGCGGAGAAAACGGAAGGGGTCGATCCGGGGAAGATCACAGTGGTGAGGGACCCACTTCCAAGAGTTGATCCGACCCATGTGGGGTCTCTGGTTCCTGATGCAATTCCAGGCGTTTCTGTGAAAAGGGCAGGAGTCATTGTACAAGGGGTTGTAAGCGGAGGAGGGGTCTTGAAGGACCCATCTGCCATGGAAGAGATTGCAAGGTGTGGGAAGGGAAGTGGTTCTGGAGAGAGTTTTGGTGGTGAAGGTGGGCGTGAGGAGAAATGAGTAGAGGAGGAAGAAGAGTAGGGAGAGGAGGATGAGGTAGGCTAAACGTGGAGATGGTGTCTTCGGTCTCATTTTCAACCGGACATGTTTAAAACACAGATCCTACCGTATAGCTTCATAGATTATAAGGGCTGCCCAAGATTTAACAGATCTACAAGACTACAACGCGGCTCCGCTCCAAAAATGCAACTCAAATGCCTTTACCCACGGTTTCGTCTATAATTCATTGTTTTGCTAATTTAACTATGTATCCCAGACATTAAAATTCCTTTTCAATTTTAATATTTTATTTAAAAGTTATGTAATGAGCGACGAAAAATTAATGAGTTTTATTAAAAATGATTGGGATTAATAATTTTAATCTAACCCAAAATTAATGCACGTTGAAGTCACTACTCTTCATTAATTTAGTGAGGGTGTATTCAACTTAAGAGTTTATTAGAGTAAAAAGGATTTTAGAAATCTAAATGTATTTAATTTGAACTTTTTAAAAATTCATTATAATTTAAGTATATTCAATTTAAATTTGTAAAGATTTCAATAAAATTTTGGTGTATTTAATTTAAACTTTTAAGAAATTCACATAAATTTAAGTGTATTAAAAAATCCAATTACTTCATTGAAATTACATTTTAATAGATTTTGATGGATTTTTTAAGTATAAACAAAAAAAAATCCATCTGAAATCTTACCCTAGCAACAATTTGCTAGATTTCATGCTCATTTTTTTTCCTCTAATTTCATACAGCACCATGGTGGAAATTATTATCAGAGTGACAGGAGACGCGGGCTTGTCTTTTCTAGCGCAGTGGACGATGACAATGACCCAGATAATGGCTCTGGAGAGGAACAAACGAGAAAGAATCAGCCCCAGTCGAGTTGGAAGTAGTATGTTCAAGGCCATGCCCATATTGCATCTCTCTTTATAATTTTTTTGTACTAAAATAATCACATAATCTTGGTCAATTCCTACTTTTTGCACATTTTAGATACCGTATCATCAGATGTTACTCAAAGCTGATCATAAAAGATATCATGTTTCTATATACTGATGGATTATCTACTTTTGTGTAAAATCTAGTGATTGTTTAGAGTACTTGAGGGGAATTTAACTTATTGATTAGCAACAAATAAATCCTATAAAATGTTCTTAAGAAGTGTAATTATTATCAGTTTTAAATCATTGTGAACCGATCCCTTCTCACACGTACATCTGCATCTTAAATCCGGTGACATTTTGTTTTGAGTCTTTGGTAATTGGTTTCCATCTCTTTATTCACCATCCAGGCAAATTTTTAAAGTTATAGGTCTCTGATGAGTTAAATTATTTATCGAATGTCTAAATGTCCTATCTGCTAAGCATTAATTCTGACTTCATGGTTGATTAACTATCTCTAACTTATATTTATGATTATTGGTTGACAACCTCCTAGGACCCACTATTAATGACATTTTTGAAGTAATTGCTTATTTTGTTTGTAGGACTCTTTTGACTGCCATTACCTTCTGGTAACTTGTTCCAATGAGCTAATATCAGAGAGTTTCTCCTTCTCTCCCTACTTTTCTTTTTTAAATGGGTGAGTTTATTTGTGGGAGCAAGTGGTTGTTTGCTAATAATTTAAAAGATGTGATCACTTGATACGCATAAGTTATATACAACATATGCACCTTGCACTACAATCTATAATGTACATTAATCTACATTTTTATAGGTGAACAGTGAAATGTTAAGAGAAAATCTTGAAAGAATTATTGGTGCAGTCAATTCTACCTTCAGTGGTCAGACTTTGCAACTCTTATTAGTACTAGTTTGTGTAGAACTATACAATTTTTTTTGTAAGGAATGTCGGTCAATAATCATTTGATACGTATAAGTTGTATACAACACATGCACCTTGCACTACAATCTATAATGTACATTAACCTACATTTTTGTAGGTGAATAATAAAATACTAAGAGAAAATCTTGAAAGAATTATTGGTCCAGTTGATTCTACCTTTAATGGTCAAACCTTGTAACTATTATTAGTGTTATTTTGCACAGAACTATACAATTTTCTTTGTAAAGAATGTCAGTCTGTGATCACTTGATACGCATAAGTTGTATACAGCACATGCACCTTGCACTACAATCTATAATGTACATTAACCTACATTTTTGTAGGTGAACAGTGAAATGCTAGGAGAAAATCTCGAAAAAATTGTTGGTGCAGTTGATTCTACCTTCAGTGGTTAGACCTTGTAACTCTTATTAGTGCTAGTTTATGTAGAACTATATAATTTTCTTTGTAAAGAATGTCGGTCCGTGATCACTTAATATGCATAAATTGTATATAGCACATGCACCTTGCACTACAATCTATAATGTTTATTAACCTACATTTTTGTAGATGAACAGTGAAATGCTATGAGAAAATCTTGAAAGAATTATTGGTGCAATCGATTCTACCTTCAGTAGTCAGACCTTGCAACTCTTATTAGTGCTAGTTTGTGCAGAATTATACAATTTTTTTTTGTAAGAAATGTCGATCTATGATCACTTGATACGTATAAGTTGTATACAACACATGCACCTTACACTACAATCTATAATATACATTAACCTACATTTTTGTAGGTGAACAGTGAAATGCTAGGAGAAAATCTTGAAAGAATTATTGGTTCAGTTGATTCTACCTTCAATGGTCAGACCTTACAACTATTATTAGTGTTAGTTTGCGCAGAACTATACAATTTTTTTTGTAAGGAATGTCAGTTTGTGATCACTTGATACACATAAGCTGTATACAACACATGCACCTTGCACGATAATCTATAATGTACATTAACCTACATTTTTGTAGGTGAACAGTGAAATGCTAGGAGAAAATCTCGAAATAATTGTTGGTGCAGTTGATTCTACCTTCAGTGGTTGGACCTTGCAACTCTTATTAGTGCTAGTTTGTGTAGAACTATACAATTTTCTTTGTAAGGAATGTCGGTCTGTGATCACTTAATATGCATAAATTGTATATAGCACATGCACTTTGCACTACAATCTATAATGTACATTAACCTACATTTTTGTAGATGAACAGTGAAATGCTAGGAGAAAATCTTGAAAGAATTATTGGTGCAATCGATTCTACCTTCAGTGGTCAGACCTTGCAACTCTTATTAGTGCTAGTTTGTGCAGAACTATACAATTTTCTTTATAAGGAATGTCGGTCTATGATCACTTGATACATATAAGTTGTATACAGCATATGCACCTTGCACCACAATCTATAATGTACATTAATCTACATTTTTGTAGGTGAACAGTGAAATGCTAGGAGAAAATCTTGAAAGAATTGTTGGTGCAGTCGATTCTACCTTCAGTGGTCAGACCTTGCAACTTTTATTTGTGCTAGTTTGTGCAGAACTATACAATTTTCTTTATAAGGAATGTCGGTCTATCATCACTTGATACGTATAAGTTGTATACAGCACATGCACCTTGCACGACAATCTATAATGTACATTAACCTACATTTTTATAGTTAAATAGTGAAATGCTAGGAGAAAATTTCGAAAGAATTGTTGGTGCGGTTGATTCTATCTTTAGTGGTCAGACCTTGCAACTCTTATTAGTGTTAGTTTGTGCATAACTATACAATTCTCTTTGTAAGAAATGTCAGTCTGTGATCACTTGATACACATAAACTGTGTACAGCACATGCACCTTACACTACAATTTATAATATACATTAACCTACATTTTTGTAGGTGAATAGTGAAATGGTAGGAGAAAATCTTGAAAGAATTGTTAGTGCAGTCGATTCTACCTTCAGTGGTCAAACTTTGCAACTCTTATTAGTGCTAGTTTGTGCAGAACTATACAATTTTATTTATAAGAAATGTCGGTCCATGATCACTTGATACGTATAAGTTGTATACAGCATGTGCACCTTGCACTACAATCTATAATGTACATTAACCTACATTTTTGTAGGTGAACAGTGAAATGCTAGGAGAAAATCTTGAAAGAATTGTTGGTCCAGTGTATTCTACCTTTAGTGGTCAGACCTTGCAATTATTATTAGTGTTAGTTTGCGTAGAACTATATAATTTTCTTTATAAGGAATGTCAGTTTGTGATCACTTAATACGCATAAGCTGTATAC
Source organism: Litchi chinensis (assembly GCA_019925255.1). NCBI lineage: Eukaryota > Viridiplantae > Streptophyta > Magnoliopsida > Sapindales > Sapindaceae > Litchi > Litchi chinensis. The sequence continues at coordinate 25,898,919 of CM034465.1, read as the reverse complement.
AATACATGCACCTTGCACTACAATCTATAATGTACATTAACCTACATTTTTGTAGGTGAACAGTGAAATACTAGGAGAAAATCTTGAAAGAATTGTTAGTGCAGTCAATTCTACCTTCAGTGGTCAGACTTTGCAACTCTTATTAGTGCTAGTTTATGCAGAACTATACAATTTTCCTGGTAAGGAATGTTGGTCTATGATCACTTGATACGTATAAGTTGTATATAGCACATACACCTTGCACTACAATCTATAATGTACATTAACCTACATTTTTGTAGGTGAACAATGAAATACTAGGAGAAAATCTTGAAAAAATTGTTGGTCCAGTGGATTCTACTTTTAATGGTCAGACCTTGCAACTATTATTAGTGTTAGTTTGCGCAGAATTATACAATTTTCTTTATAAGGAATGTCAATCTGTGATGTCTTGATACGCATAAGCTGTATACAACACATGCACCTTGCACTTCAATCTATAATGTACATTAACCTACATTTTTGTAGGTGAACAGTGAAATACTAAGAGAAAATCTAGAAAGAATTGTTGGTGCAGTTGATTCTACCTTCAGTGGTCAGACCTTGCAACTCTTATTAGTGCTAGTTTGTGTAGAACTATACAATTTTCTTTATAAGGAATGTCGGTCTGTGATCACTTGATATGCATAAGCTGTATAGAGCACATGCACCTTGCACTGCAATCTATAATGTACATTAACCTACATTTTTGTAGGTGAACAGCGAAATGCTAGAAGAAAATCTTGAAAGAATTATTGGTGCAGTCAGTTCTACCTTCAGTGGTCAGACCTTGCAACTTTTATTAGTGCTAGTTTGTGCAGAACTATACAATTTTCTTTGTACGGAATGTCGGTCTATGATCACTTGATACGTATAAGTTGCATACAGCACACGCACCTTGCACTACAATTATAATGTACATTAACCTACATTTTTGTAGGTGAACAGTGAAATGCTAGGAGAAAATCTTGAAAGAATTGTTGGTGAAGTCGATTCTACCTTCAGTGATCAGACCTTGCAACTTTTATTTATGTTAGTTTGTGTAGAACTATACAATTTTCTTTGTAAGGAATGACGGTTTATGATCACTTGATACGTATAAGTTGTATACAACACATGCACCTTGCACGACAATCTATAATGTACATTAACCTACATTTTTGTAGGTGAATAGTGAAATGCTAGGAGAAAATCTTGAAAGAATTGTTGGTGCAATCGATTTTACCTTCAGTGGTCAGACCTTGCAACTCTTATTAGTGCTAGTTTGTGCAAAACTATAAATTTTCTTTGTAAGGAATGTCAGTCTATGATCACTTGATACGTATAAGTTGTATACAGCACATGTGTCTTGCACTATAATCTATAATGTACATTAACCTATATTTTTATAGGTGAACAGTGAAATGCTAGGAGAAAATCTTGAAAGAATTGTTGGTCTAGTTGATTTTACCTTCAATGGTCAGACCTTGCAACTCTTATTAGTGTTAGTTTGTGCAAAACTATACAATTTTTTTTTGTAAGAAATGTCGATCTGTGATCACTTGATACGCATAAGCTGTATACAACACATGTACCTTGCACTTTAATCTATAATGTAAATTAACCTACATTTTTATAGGTGAACAGTGAAATGCTAAGAGAAAATCCTAAAAGAATTGTTGGTGTAGTTGATTCTACCTTCAGTGGTTAGACCTTGCAATTCTTATTAGTGCTAGTTTGTATAGAACTATACAATTTTCTTTGTAAGAAATGTCGGTCTATGATCACTTGATATGCATAAGCTGTGTAGAGCATATGCACCTTACACTATAATCTATAATGTAAATTAACCTACATTTTTATAGGTGGACAGTGAAATGCTAGGAGAAAATCTTGAAAGAATTGTTGATGTAGTTGATTCTACTTTCAGTGGTCAGACCTTGCAACTCTTATTAGTGTTAGTTTGTTTTGAACTATACAATTTTCTTTGTAAGGAATGTCGGTCTGTGATCACTTAATATGCATAAGTTGTATACAGCGCATGCACCTTGCACTACAATCTTTAATATACATTAACCTACATATTTGTAGGTGAACAGTGAAATGCTAGGAGAAAATCTTGAAATAATTGTTTGTACAGTTGATTCTACCTTCAGTGGTCAAACCTTACAACTCTTGTTAGTGTTAGTTTGTGCAGAACTATACAATTTTCTTTTAAAGGAATGTCGGTTGGATGAATTTCTTATTGAATCGGATAATGAATCTTCTTATTCGTTAGCACCAATTAATGAAGAGAAATTTGAAACGGTTTTTCAAACATAAGAGCAACAACAAGAAAGTGCTAACTAATAAAGAGTAGTATAACTACAAATGCGTGGAGAGATGCACAGAATGACAATAATGACAATTACGAAGAATAGTTTTTTTGGAATTTTCATAATGTATATCAATTCATAGTTGTTATATTTTTCAATTTAAGATTTTTTTTTAAATATAAAAATAATAAAAGTTTGGGATTGTTGAAACTAGCAATTTTTTTTTAATTAAACCTCAATAATTAGATTTAAAAAAATATATATATCTTTTTGTAATATCAAAATTTTCATTAATGTGATTTATATAAATAAATCAATCATATGAACTTATTCATAATTTATATAACTTGGTGGTGAAAGCTGCACCAAGTTTTACAATATACTATTCATCATATGATTTTTTTTTTTAAGATAAATTATTAACAATTTAATTTAAATACATTCAATTCTATTTAAATTAAAAAAAAAACCAACAAATTCTAAATATAATTCCAACAAAATTCAATGAAATCCATTATAATTTAATAAATTCTTAAATAGAATTATAATAAAATCTTATAGAGTCCATAGAATCTATAGAATCCATCAAAATCTATCATTAAATAAAACTCCAACAACCTTCAATTAAATTTTGATTAAATTTTACTTATATGTTATTTTTGACAAAGCCTGAAAGAAAAGAAGAAAAAAAAAAAAAATTAAACTATTTTGCCGGTGGGAGCTGACTTGATAATATTCCATCTTCGGTGAGACTTCTTCTTCTTCTTCTTCTTCTTCTTCTACTCTCGTTTCTTCTTTTTCTTCCTCCTTCTCCTTCTCCTCTTCATCTTTCTTCTCTCGTTTCTTCTTCTTTCTTGAAACATTGGTGATAAGTAGAAGGGATGTGACAATTATCACGCATCCAAGGCCACCCAAGTCAATGACATAAAGGGGTATGGTAAAGGTAGCTCTTAAGGCTTTTTCTCTTACAATTTCCATCGTTAGCCGGATATTCATTTCGCTGCAAAACAGCAAGACAGTGTAAGTTTTGTTTTTTAATTTTTGTATGCCACCTGTTTGTTAAAATGCTCCTACAAGTTTACTACGTTTGTTGCCAAATTATTGACTCTTAAAATATTGCTTAGAATAGTTGGAGTCTACAGGAAGATTAAAGCTTGTTGATTGGTTTTGTCTTGATTGATATAGGAATGTCTGTGTTGTTGTTGATTGGGCTATGAAAGAAAGTTGTAGCTGTCTTATGTTTACAATGATGATATGGGTATGTCTCAATTGCTATGTTTACATCTTGTATATAAAGTTGATCACACTGTTCTATTTGGAACACACAGGAATTACTTGTCATGAGAAGCAATGTTGGCTAGACGGTCTGTGAAATTCCATGATACTGGCATTCAAAGTTGGAATGGACATTTTGTTGGTATGATGTGTTCTACTTGGTCCATTAGCACAGGGCTTCCAAGAAAGCTTAAGAAGGATGAGCGGAAGCCATGGGTGACGCACATTAATCTACTTAAGCGTATGGCTAGAAAGGAAAGGAAACAAAGCCAGATGGTGAAGGAGAAGATTTTACGGCCTCCTGAAAATGGGTTATTGATTAAGGAATTAATACCGATTGCTCATCAACTTTATGCGTCTAGAAGAGAGTTGTTTGCTTGTGTCGCAAGGCTTGCTAAGACCATTCCGGTATATACTTGCAGGTATTTGCTTTGTTTTTCTTTAGACTTTGGTTTTTTGTAACTTTGAGATAACCGGAATAGAAACTCAAAAGTAGGAGCAGGGTGGATTTTTTTTCTGTTATTATTTAGTTGGTCTGATGTTGTTTTGTAGGTGCTCAATTGTGTAGTTATCTTTTTGGTAAATTGGGAATGATTTTAAGGTAATACTTTTTTTTGGTATGCCTGCAATTGTTGAAGCTTCATAACACGATATTTTTGTTTTAGTTAAAAAGTCATCTCCATATTCCAGCTTGTTCTAAGGATTAATGCTATGATTTTCAGAAAATAATGAATTGCATGTATGAGCCTCAAAAAATCTGGAAGTATCCTTTTTGTATAGTGAGTGTGGTCTATTAAAGTTTATATTTGTCCCAATTAAAGTATTGAATCAAGTACAGCTGATCACAGTGTATGACTTGAAGGGAAAAAAAACAATAGAAGTGGTGTCAGTAATAGTTTTAACTTGGTTATTCTTTGTCTCAGAGGTAGGTGGTCATATTTTTGTATGATTGACTTGTCTCTGCAGCTTCTGTGGAGAAGTTCATGTTGGTCATCTGCCACATAACATTAAAACATGCAATGTTGCTGGTAGCCATGCAAGCAAAGAACATAGTTGGAAAATAGGTAATGCAGAACATGTTTTGCCGCTTGTAGACTCTTTTCATCTATATGACAGGATAGGAAGAGCTGTTTCTCATAATGAGCGGCTTGAAGTTGATCGGATTCCGGCAATTTTCGAACTGTGCATCCAAGCAGGTGTTGACATTCCTGAATACCCAACTAGGAGAAGGATTTTTCCTGCTTACAATCTCGCTGGTAAAATCATAGATTTTGAGAAGAAGTTTCCCAAAGAAGATGCACCTGGAAAAGACATAAATGCATATGGATTTTGGGAGAAAAGAAAGAAGTCAAGTGAAGTCAATAAGCTTATAGACATGCATTGTGATGATGCACAAGGTTCTGCTACTTTTCATCTCCCTTTTTCTTTCCCCAAGTCATACGTCTAGATTTTCCCTTTCTCATTCAAAGTTAACTCACCAAAAAAATTGGGCTATGATTTGGCTTCGATTCAGCCTCACATCTTCATAATAATACAGTGCCCTAGAAATTGATTCTGTTTCTTGTTAATATCAAGTTTTGATGAAATCATCTAATTCTGATCTGATCTTTAGTACAAGTAATAGAATTTTTACCATATTATTTAGTATTCAATTCCCCGGCTTCTAAAATTGTTCAAAGAATGCATCATGATTTCCTCATTTCATTTGCAGGTATAGCTGATAGAGGTATGGAAGCATGGGAGAACATGCGTTCAGGAGCATCCAAACTCATGCAGAAGTATGCTGTTCAAACATGTGGATACTGCCCAGAGGTCCAGGTGGGGCCGAAAGGACACAGGGTGAGGAATTGCCAAGCCTTCAAGCACCAGATGAGGGATGGGCAACATGCATGGCAGGAGGCAACAGTTGATGATTTGATTCCTCCAGTGTATGTATGGCATGTTCAAGATCATAAGAGTGGCAGACCACTGGTAAATCGTTTGAAGAGATATTATGGTATGTTGCCTGCTGTAGTGGAACTATTGGCTCAGGCTGGAGCAAAAGTGAGTGATAATTATGCTGGCGTAATGAGGGAAGATGTTGCAGTGCCCGAAGAGGATGAAGAAAAGTGGGTGGTATAAACTTCTGAGTAGGGAAGATGTTGCAGTGCCTGAAGAGGATGAAGAAAAGTGGGTGGTATAAACTTCTGAGTTGAGTCTGGGTCTGCAATGGACGAAGCATTTGGCATATAAACATTATGGATTTGATTATTGAAGTCACACTCTTGCTCAAATGTATTTGGCATTTGCATGAACATATTGAAGAATTATATAATGGTTATACTTGCAAGAAAAAGTCTTTGCAGCTTTTAGGTGTGATGAGAGATGGTGCTTGACAATTTTTCTGAATAATTTTCCATCATTTACATGTCTTGAGACCTCTAAATAAATAGAAAACAAAATAACAGGATTTTATGCTAATTACAACAAGATTTTCTCTCAATTCCATTAATTACTGTCATGATATTTTCTCAATATTCATTTTTTAAAAAAACTAGAAGATCTTCAATCTTTGAATTGAAGATCCAGGTTCAACCTAGATTTTCATTAAGATATGGGTTTGAACCCAAATTGAACCATCTTTGGGAATGATTTTGTTCTCAAATTGAACAAAAACCAGGTTGATGGAGATGGAACTTCAATAGAACCATACACAAAAGAGATCAATAGTCTTTCCATCTTTACCATAAAAATCCGCAAAGATGTAGGTCTCTATCTTCGCTCAACATGATCACAACAATTATAGAGATGGAAGTCTTTATCTCTGCCCATAACAAATGCAGAGATAGATAGCAACTATTTTTTTTTTTTTTTTAAGCAACTTTCTTTTTTCAATTTTTAGTTTTAAAATTCTGTTTTTTTTTTTTTTTTTTTTTTTTTAAGTTTTAAATTATATATTTAATAATTTAATTTATTACAATAATATGCATCATTCATCGTATTATGATATATGAAAAATATCATATATTTTTATTTTTTTTAATATTTAATTTTTTAAAATTATTGAAATGATAAAAATAACACTCCTCTATTAAGGTTGACTAATGATAAAGACTAAAATGATGAATATTCGAAAACATAAAGGATCATAGGATGTATAAATGCACCTATAGTTAAAAGGTGAAATTTCTTAAAAATACAAAGAGTGAAATGAAATTTTCTCCAAATTTAATAAAAGAAAAAGATTTAGAAATCTACAAAGTGGCAAATGGCAATCTATGAATGGGTGAGCAGCCACAAAGCTTACCCCACCAATTGTTAATGGGAATAAGAAGACTTTTTTTCTTTGGGGAGGGGGGGAGGAATCTAAGAAGACTATGCTTGTTACCATAACAAATTAAATACAGGTAAAAGTCAGTTGAAATATTCCATTGAATTTCCATAAAGGACCAGAATACCCTTCCCCATGCAAACAAAACTGAAACCTTTTTACAGCAGCATCCACTTGGAAAACCACAGTTTGAGGGGTAATACAGTAAAAAGACTTTTAAAATGGAAGTATGGGTGAAGAGCCAATAATAAAATGGCAAAGGAAAAGGACAGCAGTTTCCATGATAAAGCCTTGTCTCTAACATTCTTGTCTTGGTCTTCTTCTTCTTCTTGTTTCATTTCCAGGACCAGTAGGTCCCTTCGGTCAACACCCTTCACTTCTCTATCCCTTCTCTCTCTTCGTTGTTTCTCCTCTTCTTTCTCTGGTAATTTCACCCATTACACTTTTGTGTATATACTGTACATGCACTACTTTGATTGAATTGCACCTTATATATCGTGATAATTTTCTTCTTCCTTGTTGCTTTTTATTTTTAATATAAGTTTTGATGATGTGGGTATTGTTCAGTTTTAAGTTTTGTATTGTAGTTTGTTCTGGGTTGTTTTACTTGTTTGTTTTTATAATGCTTTCCTTTTTTTCTTTGTTTTGATAGGCTGTTTTAGTTAAAGAGAACTGTTTTATGCTATCATTTTGTTTGATTTAAAATGGGTTTGTTTAGGTTTGCGTTACTTTTGGAGTTTAAATTCACTTGCGTGGAAAATGATGTTTAGAAAGAGTATTATTTATTTATTTATTTATTTTGTATGAATCTTTTTTCCTTCTATGAATTTTTTTGAGGTGACAAAGGCTTGATTTGTAAAGGGTATGGTTAACTTTTTGAAGTAATGATGCAGCTGGGAAATCTTAGCAAAGGCCATCTATCAGACTTGAATAAACTTGTGTGCTTTTTCTTTCTTAGGGGTTTATCAATATCTCCTCACTCCCTAATAATGGGTTATAGGGGGTGATCTTACTAATGAATCCTGCTCAAATGCATTAGTAGTATTTATCAGGCCAAAATCAGGAAAAAAATTAAGTAATTGGAGGATGGATAAGAAATAGGTATATACAGGTTTAGCATTACTTCTGAATGATAATCACAACCAAAAAGAAAAGTTTCTGTTTTTCATTTGTATTCTTACTATTATGTCAGTTTTCAATGTTTCACTTTTCTATTGTTGGCTTGTTGCTCTTTTAATAGTTGTATTTGTCTCCCTCGGTGTCTCCACTCTCCAAAGTAACTTCATGTTCAATTAAAGAAACATCATATGCATGAGACCCTGATAGATATTAGAGCTGCCTTTCTTCAATCCGTAGGGAGAGTGCTGTATGACAACCAACCGTCTTAAAGAATGCCCTTATTTTATGGTAGTTTATTGTTTGTCTTTAAAGTAGTAATGGATCCTCTCATGGATGGTAGCTATACACTATGATTAATTTGTTTGTCGCTTCAATTCCTTGTTGGTCTACATGCATTTGACATTCTTTAATGTGTTTTCTGTTGCGAATATTCCTTGTCACATTTGTAGTTATGTTTTTATGTAATTACTTTCAAAGTCGAATGTTCAAGAATGGTTATTCATGCCCACAATTTTTTTTTCTTGGTCTTTGTTGGAAAGCTAATATTTACCGGGGTTAGATTGCAGATATGGATGGTGATGCTGGTCCAAGTTTGTATCCGTTGCATCGCTGCAAGACCATTCATCTGGTTGGTATCAGATTTGTTTTACAATTTATATATGATATCCATCGCAGATTTGAAGCTGCTATATATCTGGTTTGAAGGATGTTCAAGATTGCCTTCTTTCTTGGCTTTTGCTCGCAAACCAAGGAATTGTGGTCTTATAAAACCATACATCCAGGTGAGGCATGCACAAGGAATTCACAATGTTGAGGGAGAGAAGAACTTCAAGGCATACATGTCTCCTGAGTATTTCGATGCACACCTTACCCAACTAGGCTGGCTGCAGGTAAGAGCCAGTTCATTCACATTTTCATTTGTGGAGGGCTTACAAGGAAAAGAAAATGGTTCATTCAGTTCATCTACGTAGTCTTGAACTAAATTTTTTTAACTTCTGTCAGAAATATTTTGTGAAGCCTCTTTACTATTGCTATAGGTTGAAAATCTGCGTAAGCATGTCCTGGATTCAGGGCTTTTAAAGAGGATTGATTTAGTCATTACATCCCCTTTGTTAAGGTATTTCTTTCCATATTCCTGCTTATTTGGCTTTGGTTTGATATTGGTGTACAAGTTTTCAAGGGTTTCTAATTAGCATGGATAGATGCTTGAATAAATTGGACTTTTAAGAGTTGTAATGTTTAGCTGAAGGATGGAAAGCAAAAGACCTCATTAAGTACTTTTAATACACGATTGATAATCTAATTTTGCACCTTTCATTTTTATTATGAAAGTTTTTACACGATGTAGTAGGTATAATAGTGTTGTTTTCTTTTGCTATGTCGTTTTAACATCTTTCTGTTTTTCCCAACAGGCAGGTCATACATAGTTTCTATTTTGATCCTCTGAAGTCTGAACATACGTCCTTTTATAATAGAAGAAGTTTTTCCATCCTTATCATAAGAGAATCTAAACTTTTGTCTTTGTTGCTTACCATTAATGTATTGTTGGAAAGGTATGATATTTGGTCAATGGAAAGCTAGAGGTTTGTTTGAAAGTTGAGGTTTGTTGTCTTCCCTTTGTGCACCATAATGGCATATGTAAAACACCAAATTCAAATAGTGAAAACAGAATGTAACTGAAAATTTGACGTTTTACATATGTTATCATTTTTGTCAAAGAGCAGACATGTCTCTATCTCAAAACCATATTATATATCTTTCGTCTACTAAATCTTTTACTTTTCCAATAATGCATTTAATGCTAGAATTGAAAGGCAGTTTTCTCTAAGTGGTGGAAATTGGGGTTTTATATTAGGGGTGGATTTTCCTCCCTTATTTTTAAGAGAATCTAGAGTTTATTGTATTTTTCTCATAGATTAATGCATTGCTGGAATTTTTTTTTTTTAAAAAAAAGAGTACATAGAGAAGGATAAATAGAGTCTTGATATGGATCCTTGTCACCTCCTGTATGTACACAGTACACTATAAAAGCATACGTAATGCAACAAATTTAGATAGTGAACACACAATAGGAAAGTATAGTCTGGTTATGTGTGGTCTCCTATATTTTCATACTATATTTTCATTTACTTTATGTATAACATCTCCATTATTATATTAATTATTGATTTTTATTTTTTATAAAATGTCCTTATTGTTATTTAAATGATATATTTGTTTTCTACTTAAAACTCAATCCATATTTTAATATTTTAATCTGTTTACTTCTTTGCTGGATGAGGTTTAGCAACCAGACAGGATGCAATAGATTTATTTATGGAGATAATCGTATTTCCCTTTGTTCTTTGATCAGTTTTGTTTTAGTGGCTAAAAGGAGCCTTGATGCTGCTTCATGCTTGTGTATCTCAATGTGTAAACATGTTGAGGCACATGCTAATGTGTTCCTTGTAGTTTGAAACCCTGACAAATTAGTAGAACCTCAAGGGTTGCTCTAAGCATATTATTATGTTTCTAATTTTCTCTCCCAAGAGTATTAAGTATTTTTGAGAGATTTAATTCAGAGTTACAGTCTTTTTCCTTTTTATGTAGATAATATTTTGTGTCCATACAGCAAATAATATCATATTTGGAATATGAATTTATCCTTTTAAAGTTCATTTAGGTTTCCTTTTCTATTCTTTTTTGTTTTTGCCTCGTAATGGCTTAGCTATATATCTTTTATTTTGCTGGGCAGCTATATTTAATTTCACTATCATCTTATTTTTTACTAATTGAAGTCCTTATTGAAAAAAGGGAGTAGAAGATATTGTTCTTTAGTTAAAGATTTGCATTTAGTTGAATATCTTTTCAAGCAAATATAGTAGTAACTTAAACTTTGAAGTTGCTTAAACTTCAGCTTGCTTTCAGCTTAATATAAAAAACAGGATATTTTTAATGTATAACTACTGGAGCATAGGATTATCTGTCCTTGTTTTTTGAAAATTGAAGTTTAGTCTCTATGGTTTTGTGTTCCTTAGTCAGACAAGCTTCAATTCTTAGATACAATATATCTTAAGATGTTTACTTTGAATATTAGGACAATGCAAACAGCAGTTGGAGTTTTTGGTGGTGATGGCTATGAGGATAGGATGGATGTAGTACCACTAATGGTGGCAAATGCTGGAAACAGTGAACGCGGTGCAATTTCAAGTCTAAACTGCCCACCAATCCTTGCTGTAGAACTTTGTCGAGAACATTTGGTATGTCTTGCTCAAAATATTTCTTTTTCTTTCTGAAACTGTGGCACTCATTGAAATTGTAATGTTTGGCTACATAATTAGTAGGCAAACATTATGTAAGGAAAATGTTGGTGTTGACCTTGATGTTTGTTTTCTTAAGGGATATAGACAAAATAATTTTTCATTAGCAAAATCTTAAAGTAATGAATCCTCCACTTTTTTCTCATTCTAAAGTTGTTAGTATCATATCAGTAGACAGTAGTCAATATTATGAGGTATCCAAGTTTTATTCATATGAAGAAAAATCATACATGCATACATACCTCTATAAGCATTGATTGCTGCCAGACAGCAACGTTGTGCAAAGGAGCCAAAGGACTCTGGATATTTGTTAACATAATCTGAAGATAATGAAGTAAAAAATGAGTGAAGGACTTGACAGACCTCATTTGCTTTGGCCTTCAGCCTTCTCATCAACAGAAAAACTTTTCATCCAGATTGTTGAAGAAATGAAACAAAAGAAAATGGGGCTGTTCCAGCCCTTTTGCTTATTATACTCTCTTATCCATAGAACTTGTTTCTAATAAGTTAACAAGTCTCTTGCTGCACGAGATGCCTGCCAGGCAGCAGCATTTTGGTTACTGGCCGGCTGCTTTAAATAAAAATACATAACCACTAACATGAAAGGATTGGATGCTAGATTATCCTGTGATCCAGACCAAAAAAAGTCATACATAAACACATGTGTGAGCATACATGTGTACAACCTAATATAAATATTTTTTTTCCTCCTTTCTTATGTTAAATTGACCTGAGGTTTTTTCTCTCCCTTTCAAGATTGGAATATGGATTTCTGCTACAATTGGCAATTGGTGATAGAAACTTAATTAACAGAAATGTCCATTCGAAAGAGAGAGAGACGGCAGAGTTAGAATAAAGAACCGTTGTCTGTGAGAGAGATTAGGAAGAAAAGAAATTGCCATTCAATTTTTAAAGGGACAAAGACAAGACAATCGAGTGGGCCCTCTTCACAGGATCTGCAGTGTGCAGCGTTTTACATTCTTTTAGAAGCATTTTGTAATAGTTGGATTTGTTAAAGAATATAGGAATTATAATGCTTGTTATATGCATTTTATTTCGAGATGGAGACATTTCATAAAGGTTTTTCATAAAGGAATTTTTCTTTATGGGTGTTCCAAGTTGGAATTGGAAAAATTAATTCTCCGACTTGAGGGAGGTGCTAAATATAGTTGTCAATCAGTTATAATTAAATTGTCGATCAACATAGATTGATGTAATTAATCAGGTGATTGATTAAGTAACTAGTGTAAAACGATTTTACTTTCGTCTCTAAGTTAGGCCAAGTACTATAGATTCATATATCTTGATTGAGTAACAATATATATCTCAATTCTCTTCTTCCCATTTTTATCTCATTCAGCATCTGTTCTAACTTAACATGTAGAAAGTTATAAAGCATCCTTCTTTATACAATATCTCACAAATTCCTTTGATAAAAGGTACATGACTCATTAATGTTGAAGATGGATAAGACAACCCTAAGTTCTTTAACTCTCTTGAACCGAGTTTGAAGGAATTAGAAAAATTAAGGGTGTCTTATCCACCTCTAACGTCGAGGCATCACGGACCTTGATCCAAGGTATTTACGCTTATGTTGTGTGAAGCAAGATGCTCTATATTTGTTTGTGTTTTTAAGTTAGATGTTGAATGAAAGAAAAATGGTAATAAGATGATTGAGACATGTATTGGTAGTCAACCAAGTTACATGAATTTATAGTGTTAGGTGTAAAAGAGAAAAGGAAGTATAATCAATTAAGAAGTAGTCAATCAATCACCTAGTTGAGCTATGGCTTATTGACAAATATAGTTGTCAATCAACCATAGATTGACGTAATTGACCAGGTGATTGATTGAGTAATTAGTGTAAAATGATCAGGTGATTGATTGAGTAATAAGTGTAAAATGATTTTACTTTCGTTTCTAAGTTACGCCTAGTACTATAGATTCTTATATCTTGATTGAGTAACATTGTATATCTCAATTCTCTTCTTCTTATCTTTCTCTCATTCAACATCTAGCTTAAGATGCAGAAAGTTATAGAGCATCCTTCTTTTTACAGTATCATGTCAATTCCTTTGATAAAGGTACATGGCTCTTCAATGTTGGTAGTGGGTAAAACAACGCTAATTTCTTTAACTCCCTAGAACTAGGTTTGAAGGAACTAGAAAAAATAGGGTTGTCCTATCCACCTTCAATGTCGAGACACCATGGACCTTAATCTAAGGTGTTCACAGGATCATAGTTTTAAAAGGTGTGATGCACTGCCGAGGCCTAACTGCCGGCCAAGCGCAACTCCTTCAAAGAAGTGCACGCCTTACTGTAGAAGGCATGCCTCGATAAAAACTAGCCTTAACCAACGCTCCCACAGCTGAAATCGGTGCTTAGACAAGCAAAATCGGCTGTCTGGGGGTGGCTTCATGGTTGCAATGGGGAATGCAATGAGTATGGGGTAAAGTAAGTATAGACTACAGCTGAAATCAGCCCTTCGACAACCAAAACCGGCTGTCTGGGGCTGGCTTCATGGCTGCAATGGGGAATGCGATGAGTATAGGGTAAAGGAAGTATAGGGAGGGAGGGAAGGAAACTACTAATACTACTATAAATTCATGTGTCTTGGCAAACTACTAATACATGTCTTAGTCATCTTATTACTATTTTTCTTTCATTCAACATCTAACTTAAAACACAAACAGATATAAAGCATTTTGTTTCACACAATATACGCGTAAATACCTTAGATCAAGGTCCATGATGCCTCGATGTTGGAGGTAGATAAAACAACCCTAATTTTTCTAATTTCTTCAAATCGGATTCAAAGTGTTATAGAAATTAGGGTTGTCTTACCCATTTTCAATGTTGGAGAGCTATGTACCCTTATCAAGAGAATTTATGTGATACTGTACAAAGAAGGATGTTTTATAACTCTCTACATCTTAAGCTAGATGTTGAATGAGAAAAAGATGGGAAGAAGAGAATTGAGATATATATATCTATATTGTTACTCAATCAAGATATATGAATCTATAATACTAGGCCTAACTTAGAGACGAAAGTAATAAAATCATTTTACACTAATTACTCAATTAATCACATAGTAAATTACATCAATCTATGGTTGATTGATAACTTAATTATAATTGATTGACAATTATATTTATCAATAAGCCATAGCTTAACTAGGTGATTGACTGAGTATTTCTTCTTGATTGATTGTACTTCCTCTTCTCTTTTACACATAAAACTATAAATTCATGCATCTTGGTTGACTACTAATACATGTCTCAATTAAACCCTCTAATTTAAAAAATAAATTAAAAATCCCTACAATCATATATACATACATAAATAAGACCCAAATTTTATGATTTTATAATATTTTAAGTTTTTTTTTTTTTTTTTTTTTGAGAAGTTTGCCTCACATTGAAAAGGCGCGTCTTGCGCCTTGGGCTTCACTGTCTTTTTGTGCCTTGCTACGCTTTCGGCTTTTTAAAACTATGAGTAGGATGCTCTTTATTTATCTGCATTTTAGGATGCTCTAGCTAAGCTATGGCTTATCGATAATTTAATTATTGATGATTGACAGCTTAATTATAGTTGAATAATAATACACACCTCAATATCTTCTTCTCACCTTTCTTTCATTGTCTTATTGTTTATTGTTCTTATGCTCTTTGCGAATATGGTATCAGAACAGAGATCGTTCTCATAAAGACAACCTAAGAAATATATCTGTTGTGTCATCGTCTACAATGACCAATATTTCAAAAGGCAACAACACCCAGAATTCTCCATTGGATGATTAACGTATCATTTAGTAATAATTAACATGCTCGATCTCTTTCAAATTCTTCCAATCAAACTATTTTAGTGGCCTCTTTGTCATGTTGTTTCATCAGCTCTTGTCAATCCATTTTCATCAGCCTCTTCGTTAAGCCTTTTTGTCAGCACTCTGCAAGTCGTTTTGTTGGTACTTAGTCAAGATGTTTCATTGATACTTTCTGCAAAGCCACTTAATTGGAACTCTTGTCAAGTTGTTCCGTCAACACTCTTTATCAACTTGTTTAGTTGGTACTTAGTCAAGTCATTTCATATATCTTTGTCTAATCATATGGTTGGCAACTTTATTGAGTTGGTCCGACAACTTTTTGTTTTAACTTATTATCATGTCATCACTCTGCAAACTATTGCTTTCTCTTTCTACTTTTTGCGTTTGAGAGGGGATGTTAAAGAATCTAAGAATTAATATGTTTGTTATATGCTTTTTATTTCAAGTTGGAGACATCTTCATAAAAGTGGTGCACAATGAAAGTTTTCTTTATCTATGTCCAAATTGGATACCAAAAATATCTAAGTTCCACCTTGAGGGGGAGTGTTAAATTTAGTTGTCAATCAGATATAATTAAGTGGTCAATTATCAACAATTTAGTTGTCAATCAACCATAGATCGATCTAATTAGCGAGGCACTTGATGGAGTAATTATTATGAATGATTCTACTTCCTTTTCTTTTTCAGACCTTGCACTATAAATTCATGTATTTTGGCTGAAATTATTAATATCAATTCTCTTCTTCTCATCCTTTCTCATTTTCTTATTGTAGATCATTCTTATCCTCTTCTTGAACAGGATTCATTCAACAGTTACTGTGTTACATTTGCATTTTCATAAACATTGTGCATTAATGAGAAAACTACTCTGTGATAATGGTTGAAGAGGTCAATGACTGATTGAGTTTGTCTTTACAATAAGCTATTGGTATAAAGACAGATATAATGTGGAATATTGTCGTCATGTGATACTTTTACTACTTAGCTCCTTGTATATTGGTGCTAATCTCATATCAGTAATGACTCTTAAAATATTGGTTAATATGACATTCATTTACTTGGCTTGGTTGCGCATTTTAATTTATTTTTGTTTGTGGAAAGTTAATGCATATGTATATTATTGTTGCTAACTTAGCTTGAAACACCTGGTTTGACTGTTAGAAAGAGCATTGGTGTAATGTTATCTTGTTTTCCTGCATAGAATTTGTTTTATTTTGTTTCAAACTTGAAACTACTTTAATGCTTTATTGGGAAAGCTTTATGACTTTCATCCTCCCTAAATGTGTTCATACAGCAGTATGTCAGTTCAAGTAGTGAGTCATTTTGGGATAATTTTCTCAATTGGGTTTAGATGATACCTTGCTTAGTTCAATTGTACTGGTGTCAAAAATTTTCTGTTTCAGATAAGCAAATCAAAATCAAGGGCAAAGAATATACATAGTAAAATAAGACTATGTAGGGAACCTGAGTAGAAAATAAGAAGAATTTAGAGAGGAGCGTATAACAAGTATTGGAATGCAGCACATAGCCTCCAAGTCATAATCACTCTTGAAGCTGAAACTTATTGTGACTATTAATTTTTCTATTAACTAGAAACTAAGATATTTGTATTAACTGATAATTTAATACAAAAATGGGTAAAGGTAGTCCACAAAAGCAAAATTAAGGGTGCAGGTTTGTCAATAATCCTATACTGTCATAAAAACACACTAAGATGATGCAGGTCTTTATAAAGACTTAACAAGAACAACTCATGACAGCTGATATTCATATAAATGAACCTATAAAAAGACAAAATGCACTAGTGTAATAATCTTATTCTGCTATAGAAGTGTGATCAGTTTCCTGCAACAGTAATGGCGATAGTTACATGCTATATTACCTGATTCAGTAACTTAGTGTGACGCAAGAATTGAACTAAATCTAATTGATGACATGAATGTCTATCAAGAATATTTGGTTTACGACCGAAAGTGTCTCTTGATGATTGAAAGCCTAAACTTAGACTTGCAAAATGAATGTTAAGTCTGAATCATTCAGTAGCCGCTGCATCAGGTTGTGAGGTATAACATTAGCTTATGGAGCCTTATAATATTCTCTTGTTTTGTTGCAGGGAGTTCATCCATGTGATAAAAGGAGAAGCATCAGTGACTATCAGTTTCTGTTTCCTGCAATTGATTTTTCACTGGCAAGTACTTGAATCATAAGATATACCTGGAATGTTTTAGTTGGTTTCAGAGGTGCTCTGTTGAATGACTTTGGAGTTTCTATTCAGATAGAAAATGACGAGGACGTATTGTGGAAGGCTAATGTTAGAGAGACAAAGGCAGAGGTTGCTGCTAGGGGATTGAAGTTCATGAACTGGTAAGTATTGTATTCTATTATTGGATAGGGCTTCGGATATCCATTCACTGCTCAGAATCTTATATGTTCACATTAGTCAGCTCATTCAAGATCTCTGTTTCCACATAACTGCATTATTATCTGTCAGAAGTGAGCATGATCTTAAATTTTTAATCGAGCATCAAATAAAGAACCAGTAGTTACCAAGAAGTGATAATTACAAACTTGATATGCTTGGTATGATTGATGTGATTTAAACTTGCAGGGCCCTTAATCCTTCTATTATTTTACTTCCCAGGTTGTGGACGCGTAAAGAGAAAGAGATAGCAATTGTTACTCATAGTGGATTCTTGTTTCACGCATTAAGTGCATTTGGAAACGACTGCCACCCATTTGTGAAGAAAGAAATATGCAAACGGTGAGCTCTCCATTACTTCTTTGTTGTTTCATGTTCATTTTATTCCGGTGATGCTTTGCTAAGCTAAATTGCTGTTTTGATACTGATATCATTGTTGCATATCTACATATGCGTTTCATTTCTTGTCGCATAATAATCCTCTTGTTTCATACTCTTCCTCCTGCAACAAATGACTCTCTGAACGTTCATTCACAGTTTTGCAAATTGTGAACTTCGCTCCATGGTTATTGTTGACAAAAGGTATTTGCCATTGCATTCGCTACAAAATGTATTTCTCGTTTTACTCATTGCGGATTCTTGCTGACATCTCTTTAATTATCTAGTATGACAGGATCAGACCCGTCAACGACTAATTATCCTGGAAAGATTCCTTCTGGGCCAGACCTCCCTAGCGATGTTGCAGATAAGCACCTCGAGAAAGAAGGGCCGAGTTCAAATTCAGAAGACCAGTAATCTGATTGAAAACACGAAGTTGTATTCTTGTTATGGACTGGTAACTGCATTATTCTCTCATATTGTTAGGTACTTTGTGAAAACTATGTTTGCTTGAAGGTGTATGCTGCAATTTGATTGAGATGGCACCACTTATATCTGAAGACTGAAGTTATAGTTCTGATTCTGATACCCTGGATTTTATTGAATGAAACCATTACTGGGTTAAGTGAATTTGAGTGCAGTTTAAAATCTGTGTTCTACAGTTATGGTTTGTGGACATCTCTATTAAAATGTACAAAAAAAAAGTGTTTGCCAAAAGTGTTTCTGACTAAAGACCCTTATGTGGAAACACTTGAAAATGTTTTTGAAACAACGATTTGTCAAGTGCATTTCTTGGGCTAAAGAGACATATTTCCAGAAAATGTATCTACGATTGCCAAGAATATTATAGTTTATTTTCAATTAAATGTTACAGAATAAATTTAAATATCTCTTACATATTTGATTATTAACTTAAGTTGTGGCAGATGTAAACTATATTATCTGTTAAATGTTGATGTCAAGGCAATATAGGCAAATAATTGAAAAACAAAATAAATCAAACGCTAGCTATTTAGTTATTTAGCAAATGTAACACCAATGTTTGTTTTATTCATATGTATCCAATTTATAGTACTACATTAACAAAGTGACAAAGATTGAATCTTATTTCATTAAGAGGGAAGCATTTTAATTAAATTGGAAGTGATACATACGCGTTAAAACTATTGCTAACAATCTTTGAATAAAATTAATTGCTTTGATTGAGATTTTTTGTTCATATAGGTTTTTTTTTTTAAATATAAAGGACTGTTGAAACCTGTTGAGATCAATCACTAATAACATAGTGTGGATGACTACTCCCATAATCGGGAGATGACTACTTCTACAAGATGAGATTTACATCTATACCTTGTGTTTTAATTGAATAAGAGTGAGATTCGAACCCTTGACTTTAAGAAAAGTATTCAACAGCTCTTATTAAATGATGGTGTATGATATGTTATATAGTTAAATTAAGATTATATTATCTTATAATATTTTTAAGATGAAAATTTGAATATAGATGGTCACGTTTAGGTTTGATTAGGTCTACATTGTAGTTTTAGTGAAGATAGCAAAAAGGATAAAAGTGGCTACCTTATTAGCAAAGTACAAAATTACACTTAAAAACCACAAACACGTCGGATCTAGACTGCTTGATCAATACAATGTGCCGTCATTTGCATTGTTAAAATTTTAATTATAATGAAATCTTTTCAATCAATTTATATGCCATGAGAATATAAAATATTTGCAACCTCAATTTAGGTTATTTGAACTGATTTCAGTCTATTTGATTGCTATGCTTGGAGGGCAAATCTCCTAAGACCCTTGACGTTTGAAAATATGTGGTTTTACCCATTCTAGTTCTATTTTTATTCAAAATCTCACTACCACTACCAAATTAATAGAAAAGTTAAATAAAGGGTAAAATGACATTTTTAACCCTAAGATTTATATTTAAAAAATAAAATAATTATTAAAAAATATTTTAAAATAAAAAATTATGAACTAATAAAAACTGATGAGATGGACAATGAAGATCAATACATCAGACTAAAAAATACAAAATTAATAAATAATAAATAATATTTCAAATAAAAATTTATAAACTAATAAAAATTTATCTCCACTGTCCATCTATAAGATGACCACCGGAGATCAACACACCAAATTAAAAAATAAAAAAATTAATAAAAATAAAAAATAATATTTTAAAATAGAAAAAATATAAACTAATAAAAAACGATCTTCACCATCCATCTCATCTATGAGATGAATTAGAGATCAACACACCAAATTAAAAAATAAATAATCAATAAAAATATATAATAAATAATATTTTAAAACAAAAAATATAAACTGATAAAAATTTATCTTCACTATCCATCTACGAGATGGATGGTGCCATCTATGAAATGGATTGGAGATCAACACACCAAATTTAAAAATAAAAAATTTTCTAAAAGTAAATAATAATAATAATGAAGTGGAGAACTAGATTGGATCTCCACGACTACATCTCCACCAACCATAGATTCTATCATCATCATCATCAACCTTTAAGCTTTCAACATTCACCAGACTACCAGTCATGGACCAATCATGGACTCTCAATATCAACCAGCCATGGACCATTGCCATTAATCGTCATCTCTTTCATCAATCTACCACAATCATCAAGCCCAAAATCATCAATCTCTCACAGTCATCATCAATCACACAATCATCAACAAAAACACCATCCAATTTAGGTTTTTTTTTTTTTTAATGAGAAAATAGGAAGTTTAATTCTCGATAGGACACTAGTTTAAGAAAAAAAAAATGGGGATATTGTTATGAGTTGTGGAATGCAATCTCACTTAAAACAATATATATATATATATATATATATAGACACACACACATATACATATGAATGAAAGTGTAAGAAAAATGATTACCTTTTATATTGAATTTGATTTTTTATTTTCTTTTATTCTGTTTAATAAAATTTCAAATTCAAAGTTTTATATATATATATATATATATATATATACATACTCATTTACAAATCCCGAGACTTTAAGGATTAGATCTCTAAAAAATGTCCCAAAAAACAACACTAATGCTAGCACCTACATATAGTTGGAAAATTGCCACAAGTTAGTAAGACTTATAGTAGATTGCCACACTTGTTTAATTAATTCGTAATTGTCCACATAGTAGACGTAGATTCTCGAAACCACGACATTGCTTCTAGAGAAGTGTCTGGCGTGCTTTTTCCTCCACTGAGGCAAGCATCTTGGTGAGTTCAAATTCGAAGCATTATAAGGCCTTTATATTGCAAATTTGTATTGAGAGATGATATATATTTTCTGATTACATGATATAATTGGGACCGACCTAAGAAACAACCAGAATCAAACGAAATTACACACTAAACATGTGGTTTGAAGAGAGACTTTTAGATAGAAGAAAATGATTCATACATAAATGAGAAAATTACCCTCACATAAGAGTGAGAGAAAATCTCATCTTATTTTTAGTGAGAAAGTGCAGTGCCTTTGTCGAATCCACGATCGAAAAGAAAGAGAGGTGTAAGTTTACCATTGAACTGACACTCCAAGCACAAGAGATGATAGTTGCATGAATAAAAATGTAATGGAAATGATTGATACATGGCCTCAGGACATGTGTTAAGATTTAAAACTGTAAATAAAAAATATAATTATTTTTTCAGACACAAAGATTAAAAATAAATGAATAACTTATTACTTTCAAACTATATATTAATTTTTATATATAAATATAAATAAATAAAAAGAGTTTGTGTGGGGTCCATATGGACCCCAAATTTACTTATTTTAATGTAACCGCATCTGGTATGAGGGCAAATCCCATTGGATTCGAGTTTGTTTGACATTAATTATCGAAAGTATTTTTTTATGTCATTATAAAAATTTTTAGAACATAGGATTACGATACATCATTTGTTTAATCTTTTCAAAAAAGAAATACATCATTTTTTTTGTTACAAAGAAATACATCATCTAATTTTCTTATTAAATAATATGTTTTAATTAGATAAACACACAAGAAAAATAATATCAAGAAAGTGACACGTTCAAGAAATTGACATTGAAAGATTTTGTGGGATAGCCGTAGATGACAATGATGAAAGAGGGTAATAATTCCAATCATGATTAAACCATGAATAAGTTAGACGCATTTTTCACCTTTACGCACGCATTTTACGCGGCTCCTCCCCTTTATCACGCCTCTTTCAACTTTCTACATTCGCTATTCGCTATTCACTATTCCCTACTTAACACCAATCATTGTTTTTATCCACTGTTTTTGCTTTTACCTTTAAATACCCAGCAACGCCCTTCAAATCCTACCAAATCATACCACGTCACTTCCCCCAGTTTTGAGGACAAATTCGTCTTTTTAGTAACTATATTATTTGCTACAACAAGTCTCTATCTTACTTGCCGGGTCAAGCCCGCCTCTGCAACTTTTTAATTAAACGGACCCATTATACTTCGAATTATATTACGCTAATTGGTGGATTTATATACATAAATAAACCCTTTCTATCTATTTCTTTTCCCCTTTTTTTTTTTTTTGGGTTTTACAAAATCCTATAAGCTAATAACAATTCTCCTGAAACTAATGTCAAAATTGAACACTTTATTTATGATTCGAAAAATTACTTTCATATGAATGAAAAGTACTATATATAGATTAAAAAGTTTACTCTCATATAAAGGGAATCAATATAGTTTTGCATAAAGAGAAAACTTCTAACAAATTTACTCTCATCACATAGATATCTATCATAAGAGAATAAAACTTCCCGCACATTTGAAATATTTACTTCTATTATATAGATAGATATGTACTTCATAAAGAGTAAAAACTTTATTACAGATAACAAATAAAAAATATATTAAGTTTACTATATTTGAATATATTGTATTACATAAATATACAATAACAAATAAAATATACATTAACTTTACTATGAGTGAATATACTATGTCACATAAATATTTAATAATATAAAAAATTCAAGTTACATACCAATATTATCCATCTTAAGTTACTAAAAACAAAAGACATTAATGATTTTGATACATACTAAAAATGGATAAAAACTTCCAAAATCTCAAGATATTTTATAGTAGCCATTGAGATCATAATTGAGATTATAATTCATATCAACTTATACTTACAACCATAATATTTGGTTTATGAAAATATGAAATGAAGGAATAATAAGCAAATAGGTGGTGAGGGATTTGGGGGAGTGAGAGTGGGCATCATAAGTCCAATCTCAGTCAATACATAATAAACATGACACTCTTATCTCTTAATTCAATACAGGGTCCCACCACAAGCCCCAAAAGTCCATCCCCATCTCTCTCTCACACACCGTCACCTCCACCTCCACTTGTCCCAAGCAACCCCCTGTGACTCTATCCCAACCCAAATAAATCATGCCCATAAGATATTAACATAGCCAACATCATCGTCTTCGCTTCTACCACTCATGGACTAACTTAAAATATCTGTGCTCTCGCTCTCGCTCTCGCCTTTTTTTCTTCAAAATCTCACTTTTCAAAACCATGGAAAACTACGCGTACAACTCGTATCCTGAGTCAGGTGAGTCGTCACCGAGATCACGCGAGATAGACTTCGAGAACCCTCCACCGTGGGAGGACCAGCAGAACCCTCAGAACTACAAGGTCAAGTTCATGTGCAGCTACGGCGGCAAGATCCACCCCCGCCCTCACGACAACCAGCTCGCCTACATCAGCGGTGAGACCAAGATCCTCGCCGTTGATCGCAACACCAAGTTCGCTTCCATGATCGCGAAGCTCTCCGCTCTCTGTGGCGACACCGACGTCTCCTTCAAGTATCAGCTTCCCGGCGAAGACCTCGACGCGCTGATTTCCGTCACCAACGACGATGATCTTGACCACATGATGCATGAGTACGACCGACTTTACCGGACCGTCGCCAAGCCGGCGAGGATGCGCCTCTTCTTGTTCCCGGCTGGTTCCACTGGTAGTTTCGGATCCGACGGATCCAAGCCGGATCGCGACAGGTTCGTTGAGGCTTTGAATTCGGGTCCGGCTAATGTTACGGACTCTAAGAAAATTGCGGCGGCGGCGGCTGCCAATCATGTTGACTTCTTGTTCGGTTTGGAGAAGGGGATTCCGCCGCATAAAATTCCGGACCAGGTAGCGCCGCCGCCACCGGAGTACCACGTTGCTGACGATCGGGTCATGGTGGCGGATCGGGGTGTTGATCCGGATCAGACGGTGAATCCTGTGGAGATACAGAGGCAGTTGCAGAGGTTGCAAATTCACGAACAGCAAGTACAGGAGGCCATGTACATGAGAAAGGGTGAAGACAATTTTGCCGGAATTTATACTGCCGGCGGCGATTATTACGTCCCGAAAATGCCTGAAAAACCTCCTCCGGCGACGTTACCGGCCTCGGTTCCACAAACGACCGCGTACTGGCCTGAGAAGCAAATTCCCGCTCCCACTTATCCACCTCCGGTTACGACATCTCCTGGACAACCGGAACAGCCGGTTTACATGATCTCAGCTCAAGGTACGCCTATATATCACGCACACGCACCGGCTCCGCAAATGATTCGACCGGTTAACGCTCAACCAGGTCAAACATATTATCCAAACATGCAGAGGATGGCACCGGCACCGGCACCAGGTCCTGATGTTTACCGGGATCAGCCGGTATACAACATGGCGGTACCACCACCACAAACGCAAGCGCCCACAATGCAACAAGCACCGCCGCCGCCTCAGACTCTGCCTCCAGTGGGGATGGTGCGTTCAGGTGGTGGCGTGACGGATGCGGGTTACACCCATGTGGCCTACGATAGCGCGTCGGGGAGACAGGTGTACTATAATGCGCCGGGTGGGGTGGTGATGCCGCCGCAGTACCAGGGCGTGGGTGTGGCGGTGAGCGGTGAAATGAGGGGCGGCGGAGGCAGCGGCGGCAGCGGCGGTGGGGGTTTTAGTCAGGAGGGTAAGGTGGTGGTGACTAAGGTTTCACAAGCGTCACAGTGATGATGTGAGTATTATGTTGTTATAATTATCATATTAATAAGTATAGATATGAGTTTTATTATCATCGTATTTAATTTGAATGTCTAATCACTGAATTATGTTTTATATGTGTTGTTAATTGTTAGATTAATTTACATGGTTTTTGTATTTAAATGAGTTTATAATTATTATTAGGTTGTAGTGTTCTTAAATTTTACTTTGTTTTCTTAATTTCCGTTTCTTATAGCTGTAGTTAAAGATAAAATTCAGTCACCTGCAATCGAACTGATTGTAATCTTCCAATCTTTTTTTAAAAAAAAAAATGTTATGATTAGGATTTTGTATTGAATTATGTAGGATAATATCAAAATATCATCCACTAATTCAATTATTCAATGAACAATCAATTGGTAGAACTCTTTTTTTGAAATAAATTTTTGGAATATTTGATTATGATATAAATAAACTATTTGATGGGATTGTTAACCAGAACTTATCAAGTAAGTTAGTTTTTTCGATTATTATACATAATATAAACTTTGGAGAAATTTTTAACTGTTGTTAAATTTAGATTTTAAAGAGGGGAGAAAAGTTGAACTCATGGAACATTAAGTCATTTTCATCTTCTCATCTCTTAACATTTCATAATTATAGGGTTTTTAAAATAAGAATATCCATAAATGAAGACATCTTCAAGTAAGAGTGTATTAATTATTAGCATGTGTGAAGCAAAATTCTTCCGACCTAATGGTCTATTGGTGTGAAAGTAAATATTTCAAGATTAAATATCCGACACAATATATAATGTTTCATCTTGTTAAGACTGGATCTTAATAGTATCAAATTTAAATAATAATAATAATAAGTTTTAGAAACTATTTTTTCACATAAATGATGGTGACAATAATAATAAGTTTTAGAAATTATATTCTTACATAAACGTACTAAAACGAGATCTTCATCTTGATTGTAAGTTGTGTTACAGGAAATGAGCAACGTGTTACAAAATGAGAATACTGGAAGGCAATATATGCACGGCATAAGCGTTACTATTGTACTATGTTCTTAGTTTAATTTAGCGGCATTTATCTTGTGCTTCTGGACCACTATATATAACCTCTACTTAGATGCCGTGCTCCCTTTCACATTCAATAATTGTTCTCTTCATCACTCGCGTCAAATCTTTTGAGAGAGTGTTGACTATGAATTGTAACGGATGCATCGTCCACATCACGTGGTATGCTTGATTATAACGGATGATGGATAATTCTTTTGTTACATAGAATTTTACTGTTTCCTTTATTCTTACATATTTTTTCTTATCTTCTTAATTGGTAAGAATGATTCCCATTCATTAACCTTTCAATTTTCAAAATAGATCGAAAGATGAATAATGATTTTTCACTAGTTGATATTATTCTATTTGTCTCTCATATTCTTTCCCGAAGGTAATCGAACAAGATTCAAATGCATTCACATTGCAATCAACCATGCATAAATCATTGATCTTATTTAATATATGTTCTAGTGATACATAATAAAAGGAAAAATTCCTTTTAAATATTACGTTTATTAAATAAATCAAGACTTAGGATTAGTTGTCCCTCTATTTTTTTTTTCTTACAATTCATGCCATAAAGTGTCCAATTAATTTTTAATGATATCTCACATATAGAAAGAATGGATGTTTTCTTTTTCATTGCACTACTAATAATATGGAATCTTTTGTGATGCATTGGTTTGGAGCGGAGCATAATTGAACAATAACCTACACTATATCTATAAATATTTAGCACCTAAAAAATTCAACTTTCATCCACTTTCAAAGCACTAACAATTGCTGAAAATGCATTTGAAGGGGAGTTGACTTGAGATTTATTTATTAAAAAATAATAATAATTAAAGTCAATAAACATGTGGTGATAGGCCGGAGGTTGTTTCTAGTGATGATCATTTGTGTCCATTTGGGGGCACATTTGATGATAAATAACTGCTCCCATTCACTAATTGCCCACCTTCAAAGACAGACTTTGAGAACAAGCCATATCTAATCCATTTGACTTTGAGATATTTGACTATGATACCACGGTGTAGTTTTCATTTTTAGTATTGACTTTCTTCTTTTTACCTTTGAAGAAAAGTTTTCTGATAAATATTTTAAATTACTTATAAGGATGATTATTGAAATCAATTTAATGATTGTAATTATTCGGTAAAGTAATCATACCAGTAAGGTAGTCAAATCCTTTCAAATTATAAGTAAATATTCTCTACGATCATTTTTTTTATTAATTTTTGATAATTTAATGACACATTAACATTTTAAAAGTGGATGATCAAGATTGTTAAATTTTTTTCCTCTTTTATACATCACTAAAACTTAAATTTTTTTTATAAAAAGATTAGCATAATATCAACATTAATAGAGAATCCTTGCTTTTACGTTATATGAGAATCTCTAACAAATTATTGACAATTCTATGTATGTTTGGTACCAATTGAAAATCTTTGGAATCCAAAGTAACATAAAAAGTGAAACAAATAGGAAAAGATGTTGTTCATATATGCAGATAATGAGTGTTAGTGTCCATTTCACGGCATGTCTCATCCATCACTCAGATTAAAAACAGCACAATAATATCAAGATAGAAACCACAACAATCCCTTAAATATATACATATAATATGTATGCTAGTTTGATATTGTGACATACAGATAATCTAAAATTGTGCATTGAACCAATTTAGGGTTGACGAGTGTGGATGGGTTGTTAGGTGTGGTTCTCTATCTTCCAATTGCATTCATAATAGGCCCCGTGAAAATGAAAGCCAAGGCAGAGCCAAAACTAAAACCAAGCAAGAAAGAGACTGGAAAATTGGAAAGGGAGACAGGTGTGTGCTTTATTATTGATCAAATACATTATATTAATGATGGAAACCCCACCACTAGCTTGTTTCTTTGAATTCAAGTATCAAATTCTTATCATTTTTTCCCTTGAAAAAACTCATTTCCACACGACACATCACTGTTTTGTGACATTATTTTGATGGAGGGCGTGGCACCTCTTTGTGCGCGTAATTTGTTTTCTTGCCTTTGACATTTCTTGCACCCATTGACTGCTGTAAATCTATAGACATACCGAACCCCTGCTTCACGTTCTGCTACTGTTTCACTAACAGTAATAATACACCAGTGCTAGAATTGCATGTGCACATTCCACATTTTAGTTTTGATATTGAAACATTTTTATAGCAATCTCATATATATTTATTCATGAATTTGCTATGTTCATGTTATGGGACTGATGTTTCATTAAATATGTGTAACTATTGAATGTAAAATAAGTTAATTTGGAGTTACACATCTGTATCTTTAGTTAATAAAACATTTTAATAGCAACATAAAAGGTGGACCTAGTCGTTTGACTGCTAACACTTACAACTTACACCTAAGGTTGGACCTTTTTGAGGGGTTAGGGTACACATCAAAAACAACCCCACCCCCCGGCCTTAATTTCAATTTTTGCGATTCGTTCATGCTTATAATATCGAGGTGCGAGTTCGCTTTATGTCATATTTTCTTAAAATTTGAATTAATTATAATAGACAAAAAATATAATGTATTATATGTTTGTACAGTTGAAATAAATTCATATAGTTTCACATGAAATTTATAGAAAGATTGTTCATTAATGACGACGGCCGGTATGCCCCATTTATTTATAATTGAACTAGCTTGACCTATTTAGTTATCCTGTTTATTGGATATGAGTTCTGACTTCATTCATAGGTCACGGTTAAAGATGTGAGTCTACATAAACTAGATTGGAGTTGGACAAACTTTTTCAAATTCATATACAATTCAAATCAAATTCAAGGATCAATTGATTTCTGACTCGTAAAAGTTAGTAGTAATATAGGATACTATAGAACTTTTAAATTTAATTTGGGTATAATCTGACAAAAAAATTATAATCCAAGAAATGAATTCTCATTGTTAATTAGCCAAATTTTCAATTCAAAACGTTGCTGAATGATGGATACAAATAATTGATTGGGTAATAAAATATTTATCAAATTTTTTAAACCTGAAATATTAATAGAATGATACATACCACTAATCCGTGTTGGATAATAGCAATAATCAACAATGTTGTATACCCAAACAACCAAGCTTCTTACTTATATGATTAATTCTATTGCTTTTGTATATGATGTATGTTATTATTATTATTTTTTTAGGTAAATAGGCTTCCTCACAAATTTTATCATCTTCAACAAATCACCATCTTAAGTGTGAACAATCAAATCCATTTGAACAAAGCTAATTGGTTTCTTTGGGATTCCGCAAACAAATTAAAACCTCAAGTAACTCCCATTCTGCTAATATAGATGGATTATATATTATTTTCAAGAAAACGCTGATCTTTTTCTTACCTTTTCAGTTTTACTCATTGACTTCTTTAAACCATTGGACCGAATACAATGACTAGAATCTTGTGGAGACTGGAGAGTAATATGATTAGAACCTACAAACTCGATATATGGGTAAGAGAAGTGAATCCCTTGACCAACTTGATTTTTATAGAAAGTTTTTTATTTTTGGTCTCTTAACATACCATGGGACTAAAAAGTTCTTGATCAAATAATTTTAATCTGAAGTATTGTCATGCTGAATGAGAACTTACCAGCATTTAATCACATTAAAGAATGCCATGCTATGCTTACTTTGATTAGAAAAATTAGCAATAAATTGTTTGAAATAGTTTCATATTCTGGTGGATCAAATCAAATGAAAAAAATGGATAACCTAACTAATAGGTAATGATACAGGACAGGTACTTCTACATCAACATGATCCCAAAATATCTAAACGGTTCCCTAACATTGAGGGAAATAGCTCAATGTGCCCCGTAGCCATTTTTAGTCATAAAAATATAGAACAGTGATAGACATTGAGATTTGATATTTGTAGGTTTGGATGTACACCTGTTTACTAAAATTATATATATGATATTATCATATTGTTAAGTTGTACATTAAATCTTTTCGTTTATTAAATTATTTTAATTAAACCTTGAGACTTGAGAGAGACGTGGTGCAACTGCAGTATGTGCGCTCAACCCATTGATAATAGCATGTCATTTCTGACAAAAACAATGCAATATAAAGTCACAGACTCACATTTGTTATTAATGTCAGATGACATGTTGCAGATAATTTGGACTAATACATGCGCCTTTTCCATGCAAGCTTTCTCTCCTTTTAACTTGCGTCACTTTCATAATTTATGTAAGACTTCGAAAATTAGAATTCTCAGCCTATAAGATGACAAGTTTACAAAAGTAATACAGAATATTAGTGGCGGATTATGTACGGACAAAAATCAATATCTAAATTGTAGTTCTGAGTTTGTTTTTTTTTTTTTACTTTTTTTTTCTTTTAGCATTAAATAACTGACGTTATTTTCTACTAGCACCAAATAACTAAACTAATATTTTTAGCACTTTTTTGCCATTCAATTTTTTTAATGACGAAAATACCCTCATTTTAAAATTTTAAAAAACTCAACCATCATCTTTAACTTTTATAGTATTCTAGATTTTAAAATGTTAAAATATACTCACTAAACAACACCATCTCACATCTAAAAAATTAATCCTTCACGAGCACCGCCACTAGCTCTGCCATCCCTATTTACGACTCAACCATCCAATTTGATCCATTCTCCCACAACAACATCATCAAAAACATGAATCACCCCTCAACACCCAAAAAACTACCACAACATGATCAACAACATCAACCATCCTTCAACAACATCCAAAAAATAAAAATAAAAATAAATAACAAAACAAGGGACGTTCAACATAACGGAACTAGTTCCTACATTTTATAGGGCACGATTTGAATTGCGTCGTTTGAGTCATGTTCAAATCGCGTCTTATAGGGTGCAGTTTGAATCACATGCTAATAGGATGTGATTAGAACGCAACTCAAAGGATGTGATTTGAACCACACCATATAGGATGTGATTTGAACCACACCATATAGGATGTTGTTCGATTTGAATACCTAATCATTATGAATCTGTTAACAACATCCAAAAAATAAAAATAAAAATAAAAAGAGAGAGATGAAGGAGCGAACCTTTATGGTGTCTGGTTCTAGGAACAATGAACCCAAAACTAGACACCAAATGGATAAAAGAAAAAAAAAATGAAGGAGAGCTACTTGTCACGGAGTTAGACTTGATACCACTAACTCGTGCGGCATTTAGACAACTTTCGCTTGCTAGTTGCTAAGTAAGCCTTGTGAAAAGCTAAGAGCAAAAGGCAAAAGAAGACTTAGAGAGAGACTAGCTTTGTAAGAAAGTTCTATATTGAACTTTCTTGGATGATTTACAAATGAAGTATACATGGATATTTATAGGCACTTGAGTACAAATATCAAGGATATAATAAATGCTAACTACTATTTTCCAACTACTATCTTACAATTACTACCTTACTAGTTAACACTAGAATAATCTAGATATCCTCTAGCTAACCCTAGAGAATTCTAGAACATTGTTTATTATTTACATAATGAAAATTGGACCAGACCTGATAGGTTGGGCCAGATGACCTCAGTTTGGCTTGGTGGGCTTGCGGGCTGTGACATGCTACTAGTCGACGAACGACGATAAAGGAGGACACAACAAAGAGAAAAAGAGAGACGGAGGAGCATGCTAGAGAGACACAAAAAGAAGAAAGAGAGAGATGGAGGAGCGAGAGAGAGAACGGTGAGAAGAGAGAGAGAAAGTGTGTGTGTGTGTGTGTACACGCGCTTTAGAAAATGAGATCGAGAGATCAGGAAATTTTATTAATTTGTTTTAAAGAAGAGTATTAGGGTCTTTTCATTAAGTTGAGTGCTAAAAAATCTATATTCAATTATTCAGTGCTAATAAAATATGCCCTTTGGTGTATTTCACACCATTTACTCTTCTTCTAAGTTTTTATATCCTCAATTTCATGATTTTGTTTTTCAAACACATGGCATTTTATGTTCGTTCTACTATTATACAAGATTGTAGGAGCTTATTGATCCTTTTAACTTTTAGTTATAAATTAATTATTTGAATTCTCTACAATTTTAGGTTGAATTCAATGCTTATTAACTACCTCAGTATTCAGTAACATTAGTAAGCTCATACTATAATATAACCCACAAATATGTATGGTAATATATTTAATCTTATAACATATCTTTGGTTGTATATCTACCCATAACTTAAATTGTTAATACATTTTTCCTCCATACTATAACGTAATCCACAAACATAAATTTTAAATGAATTTTCACACTGAACTAATTATGTAATCTCAAAAGGTTCCACAACTTTTAATTATTAATATCAGTATATTTTTAAGGGATATTATGAAAAACCCCCTCAAAAGTAAACCAATCGAGATCTACTCTCGATTATTTATTTATTTATTATTATTAAGTGAATCGCTCCTACCGTTAACTTTCTCTCTCTCTCTCTCTCTCTCTCTCTCTCTCTCTCTCTTCCCCTCTTTCATTATATTACAAGTACTAATTACAATAGTCAGGATTTCTTTGATTAGAATTATAAGGAATAGTTCGGAACACAATATTATTTAACTCTATTCCCAACTAGACGGAAAAGAGGAACCCACATTGAAGTGGAAAAACTATCCTCTAATGGAAAGTCTTAAACGTAATTTGACCATACATAAGTGGGCTAAATTAAAATTGTTCGTATTGTGGACATTGCTACTTGAACCACTATCTTGCTTTGTGAGAAAATGTCAAGTGTACTTGACCACCGCGTCAAGCAACTTCTTTTTCAAGCTTGGGAAAGTCGATCGTGATTCTTGATTTTAGGGGGTCTAATCAAATGAATTAAGACTGTGGATAACGATCAACATAAGAAAGTTCTTCTACATCTGTCTATATGATCTCGAAATATCTACGGGGTTGCCTCCGACTGTGGGACATTGTTGAATTTGCCACGTAGCCATTTTTTATTCATGAAAGATGAAGACAATGATTTGGCCGTCAAACAACTTTCATTACACCAAAGCATATAATATATAAATATATATATGTCGAGTCATATAAATCATGCCACAACTATAAGATCGAAAAGTTACTGGATACTCACATGATAGCACATTAGTAAATTGCGCATGTAGTTTAAGCCTATTAAAGCATTTTCCTATGACTGCAAGTGGCATGCAAGATGTAGAAATTCATTATTTTATACACTAAAAGACAAACTTTCCTTCTTTAACCTTACCCTAATATATAAACCCTCAAAGATGTAGTTACCCAATGAATTTGCAGAAGTTCATGTAGTTTCTGTGTAGTTTTGTGCAAACCTCTCATACACGTGTAATTTGACCTAATATTGGGGAATATTTATAAAATTGGTCCTTTCTTTTTTGCTCTCTCTTTTTAGAAATATTTTCCTACAATATCTATCCCTAAACAAAACACTGATCTCCAACATCAATACCGTTATTTGTGAATGGACTTCGAATTATTCTTGAATCTTGGTTGCATCGAAAATTTTTGTATATTAAACAAATTTCAATGTTATATTTTCCTTTTTAATGAAATTCTCATATTTTCAGTTTTATCCTTTTTATTATTTGATAAAAAATTCCATCCATATCCTATGTCTGATGTCTCTCCCTTTTGTCTACATTCCTCAATCCAGATAAATTCAAACCACCAACTTCACCCAAAGTCATCCCAAGAGAATTAAATCAAATAAAAGAAAAGAAAAATCAAGTCCATGTGAACAAGAAATTGAAGAAAAAAGAATGAAAAGCTGTGCATGAAGATATGAAAAAATGATTTGGAAGAGAAAAAGGTTAGAAAGAAGTCATGGAGATGCTCAAATCTTCACAATAAATTGAAAAACAATACTAATTTAAAGTTGAGAAAGATGAGGATCTGTTAAGAATAAAGC
Organism: Litchi chinensis; assembly: GCA_019925255.1. Classification (NCBI taxonomy): domain Eukaryota; kingdom Viridiplantae; phylum Streptophyta; class Magnoliopsida; order Sapindales; family Sapindaceae; genus Litchi; species Litchi chinensis. Next base: position 25,864,950 of record CM034465.1, on the reverse strand, counting down.
TGAGAAAAATAAAAAAATTTGAAAGTAAAAGATAATATAGAGAAAATTTTTTGGGTGTTTTGTTGTGAGAGATGGGGTGAGATTTTTGAGTGTTTTGAGTAAACTTAGAATTTTAGGTTTGGATTTTAATATTTTATTTACTTTATTTTTTTAACATTAATTTTTTTATTTTATTATAATATTTTGGAGTTTATTGTTATTACATTTTGATTTATTCAATTTATCTTTTAATTTATATTTTTAAAGCTTTAAATTTAAGTGTTTATAAAATTATTGTTAATATTTCTTTTAATTAACTTCATTAAAATATAAATAAACATTTATAAAAATTATTTTGATGAGGGCCTAATGGTCATATCATAGCAAAAAGTGATTTTCAAACTTTCAATCCAAATAGTTTTATAAGCTATTTTGGCATAAAAAAGTTCTTCCAAAATATATTATCCAAACACCATATGAAAAGTCAAAGCTTTGACTTCTGTTTTTTGCTATCAAAATCTAATACTAAAAGAGGCTATTGTAGTTTGTAAATTTAAAATAAAACCATTCTCGTTAGATATTTTTTTTTAATAGGTTAGAATCTTTTACTATCAAAAGTCAAAAATAAAAATTATGTCAAATGAGACTATTGTAATTTATAAATTTAGAATAAAATCATTTTGATTAAATTTTTTATTTTAATTTATTGGCTAGAATCTGAAACTATATCATTTAAGATTTTGTACCATTCATACTTGCCAATGTACATGTATATTAGTATATATAGGACTAGGAGACATAACATGAACTTGAATCCATATGTTGAATCAGTAAACATTATAACCTGACGAAAAAAATATTATGGAGAAGATTTCGTTCAAGCTTGGCTACTTGCTTATCCTTTTAATTCTTGCCTCTGGTGACTCTCTCTCTCACAGTATACAATTGTCTCTTCAAACGATACAAAACGTAGTTTCGAGACATAATTTGTTTAACCAAATAATCTGTTTATATAAATTTTCAGTACGGGTTTCAAAACCTTTTATATTGTCAATAAAATATGTTATTCTAACTAACAATGTTATCTATACAGCTATCTATACAGGAGTCGAATCAAGAATAAGTCCGCAACAGTGCAGGAGTCATGCCGATAGCAAAAGCGCACCTGCTTGTAAGAAATGTCAAAGATGTGGTTGCGTGTTCCGTTTCTTTGGTTGTACATGTGACATGTGAAGTCCTACCAGAACAAATGTTGTTTGCTCATTCTAATATGACGAATTGATGTGGCAATGAATAGTCACGTCTCTAATGTTTTCTTCTAATAATAATATTATCAAGGTTTATTTGATTAAAAGAGTTTCCTTTCCATTTATTTTAATTGTTATAGGTCGTAGAAGATTATACGATTTGAATAGTTTACTGCATTTTATTGGAGTAATTTATTCTTCACGATAGAGGAAAGAAAGTAATGGAAAGTACGATAAAATGGGATTGGACTACTGGCATGCTGAGTTTATACACCTTTGAAAAAGTTGGTTTGGTAATTGTTTTTGGATAACATTTTCTTTGCCATAGACAGGAATAGTGGAGAATGAAATAAAATGAGATTGGCTGAGTGGAAATCCCATGTAAGTACAAAAAAATTGGTGAGTTTGTAAACCACCGGTGGAAAACCAACTTGAGTTTTAATAATACCTGCTAAGTGAATTATCAATATTACCTTTCATTAAAGGGATTTGACTCTCCATTTTTTTTCTCTGTGAACTCTTCTTCATCTTCGCTAAACTCTACAAGATTTCAAGCTTGGTCTTCTTTGTCGATCTATTGGCTTCAAGAAGCTCATTGTTTTGTTTCTAAAACTTATCTTGTGTCATTGAAGTTTTCGAATCTCATTCAACCTTGCTTCACTTGGCATAAACTTCGAATAAATTTGAGGATATTTTTCACCAATAATCTACCTGTTGGAGTTGTATGACCTTAAATTTATGTTAAGACATTTGGGTTTTGAAGTATATACAACATTAGAGTTTTGTATTTGGATTATGAATAATCAGTTTGCGAGGAAATTGTAATTTGCACGCCAGTATTGTGTTCATGATCAACTACTGCAAACTGTTTATGTTATTGCGAACTATCGTGAATTGTGTAAGGTTTTGCGAACAATAATTTCCCAAAACCCGTGAACTATCACGAATTCTCAGAAATAATCGCAAACTCCTGCTATTTTTAGTCACCTTTTGAAATCCGACGAAACACAAACTTTGACCTTTACTTTCAAACCAGGGCAACTATGTTTTTAAATTTTATTACAAGGTGAATAGTGCCATTATAACTGATTCTAGTTTTCTAGTGTCATTTACAAACTTGTAAATGTTAAGGAACACGGGGTAGTAAATCAAAAGTAAAATCCATAGTTGTTAAATCTAATACAATTGCACATATTTACTAGACTCTATGTTTGAACGTACTATCATGTCGGATGTTGGGTTGGCCTGCCCAAAATGGTCCAAATGGGTTTCTTATTTGACCAGGACGTAAAATCAATTAATAAACAAAATAATAAATAAATTAGAATTGGTAATTATCCAATAACCGTTGAGATAACTACATATCAGTTTTTTGTTTTAATCGCATAACGGGTGAGAAGTTTAAAAGGGTGGGGCTTGATCATTAGGAGACCGACAAAAACAATATACATATATGTCGACATTGGATTTCAGTCGACGAATATTCAATGCCCAATGCCCAATACTTACAATCAATGTGAGAAAACACAAATACCAAGAAAGAACACAGACAAGAACCGAGAATAAAACGAGGAACACAAAGCTTTTACGTGGTTCAGCAATAATATGCCTACGTCCACGACTGTCTATCTCTTAAATTCTATAGAGTGACAGTATATTATTAATTATTCTCCCATCCTGTTACAATGATTTTAACCCCCTATTTATAGGGAAAGAGGCGTTACAATTCTGGTTGCAATAAAACAGGAAAAGAATCCCGAATTAATTACATTTTCCAAATGATTTAAATAAAATCAGAAAAATCAGGAAGGGAATCATAAATTAATTACAATTCCTATTCGGTAGGAATAATATCAGGAAATTGCGATAATTATCTCGAGATAAGGTTGATTTGAATTTGAATTTAAATAAACTTCCATATCTGATGAAGGAATCACGGTTTGATTGGGTAACTGCCATATTTGGTAAGAGAATCATGATCGGATTAGGCAACTGCCTATTTCTGGAAGATACTGCATTTATTACGCTCTTGAGTGAGTTGCCGTCTATGGCGGTTTGCGAGCTGGAGCTCGCTTAGCGAGCTACGCATGAGGCGGTTTGTAGAACGAGCTATGATCTGGCTGTGAGGCGAGCTTGTTGCTGCGAGCTGAGAAGATTACTGGGTGAATTGTGGAGCTCGCTGGGTTTAAGGTTGAAATATGGGTCTTATCTGATGGGCCTTTGATTGGGCCTACACTGGGTTTTTACCAGCCCATTTAATGAGTCCGAAAATTACATACAACAATATATATATATGTATATATATTCTTGAACACTCATAAATAAAGAAAAACACGGGTTCTCTCTTTAGGTTTTTTATATTGTGATTTGAGTTTGTTTTCCGTATTATGATTGCATACCAGACCGGTAGTACTGTTCTTTTGATTCTACAAATCAAAGTTATGTTTATTCTTATATCTTTGATCATCAATTTGTGCTCAATTGTTGTCGTTAACATTATCATTAATTGGTGTTAATGATAATAATAATTTTTGATTTATTTTTCCATCATGTCATAAGAGTAAATAATTGTTTTTAGAGGGCATGACTAGATGATTCTCTTATCGCTAGTGATTCATATACATATAGTTCATCAAGTTTATATATAATTTTTTAATATAACTTGTGGTGTAACCACTCGAATCTAGATCATTATTAGATTGAATGAGAACTTTCTACCATTAAACCACATTGAGTGGGTAAGTCCACATTTATTGATACATAGATTTGAAGCCACTATTTGCGATGGAATTCCAGTACCTGAGTTATTTTGTGTTACTCAATTCTAACAATAGTTTATCTTCTCCTTCATAGTATCGGCAAATGTTGCTTATGTGACATAACTGTAGTTATAGTGCTTTTTAGTCATCAATTACAAGTACTAGAAATTGCAAATGGAAGGCACGTATTGAATTTTAATTATCATACAATTACCAACCATTGACTTCTAAAATCAAGCAATATTGAGCTATCCGATATTTTGGTGCATTTTGGATGTATGTTAACTATGGAGACGAAGAAAGTGATTTAAATTCATATATAAATTCTCTTTTTCCTTCCACCAACTTCAAATCATATTTGTTAGCCTTAAAAGCTTTATGTTTGATTCTGATGAGAACAAACACTTATGAAGTTCTAACATGTTTGATTTACTTTTGATTTAAGTAAAGTTTCAATTTTTATAAAGACGAGTAAAACTTCATGCAAGGCTTTAGCTTTAAGAAATCAAACAAAGTGCATGAAGAGACAAAAAAGCAATGACTATCAAGTTGTACAATCTAATGAAAAAGCTTTTTAGATTAGGATTTTGATTTTACATGTAATTGATGTGCAATAGTGCTTAGACTTGCTTAAGAGATTAGTAATCCTTTCCTAAAGTAAATGGGAGTAACAACAATTATCTTGTATTGAAAAAAAAAATATATATATATATATATCCACCCATTTAGAAAATGTATTGAATATAACGTCAATTGAAAAGCCAATCCGCCAACTTGTGAACATATGGGCCTTTGTAAAAGTGGCCCAAGTTCCCATCATTTTCCATTTAAGACAATGGTGTTGGATGTTGTTCCCCACCTGTTGTCTTCTTTTATATGATAAATTTATTTCTTTATAAACTACTAAAAGAAAAATAGATGACTTTAATTGCGTCCTGAAACCCTTCCATTGAACTGGCCTGACGTAGGACATTTTTTCTGTCTCAGAAAATAAAGGAAAATTATTTAGAGAGAATAAGATAATAAGTCATTAGGATGGTTTATTTCAAAAAAAAAAAAAAAAAAATCATTAGGATTGATTTTTTTTCCTTTTTTATATTAAGGTTTATTTGCATCATTTTTTCCTCACTTTTTAAATTAATTACAAGGTACTCTCATAAGATCAAGAGAAATCTATTATATATATAGTTATAAACATACATGACGAGAGAAAGTGTCATATGTAAATTAAAAATGCATTAATCACTTAAATTATGAATAAATGTGTCAAATTATTTTCTGATTTAGTATTTTTAGTGTTTTGGGTGGACTTTTTTTTTTTTTTCTAGGATATTGTATTAGAGTTAGTTTGGAAAATAATTTTCCTAGATTGAACCTAATTTCTTTTTTTTTTTTTTTTTTAAAGGAAAAGGATGTATTATAACTCAATCAGCAACAGGGGAAGAAGATCCCCTTACATCCAAATCTGCAAACTTAAGAAGCCAAGCAGGGAAAGAATACAACCAAATGATTGAGCTGTTAAAACCCTAAGTATTTCTTATTTTACCACTTAAAGAGTTGTTTATCAGACATTATTGCAATATTTCATTCTGTCAATTATTAAAATTGTTTATTTATAGTATATTTTGTTGAATTCTCAATCACTTTACTCGCTTTTGAAGAATACTGGGTGTAAGAAAGCCATTAATCTTCTAAACTGAATAAGAGAGAGATTTTGACCTTTTCTTTTTTTTTTTAATATTTTACATTTTTATTTAGTAATTTAAAAGCTCACTGAAATTTCTCATCCTAAACGCCACAACTGTTGATTTGCAATTTTGATACAATTCTATGTAATATGATTGGAAAAATCATATTTCTTGAATTTATATATGTATATGTATATGATATTTCTACAATACATTTGAGTTATCGATACACTTGAAAAAAAAAAGAGTCATTGTATTATAAAATTAATAATTATAATTTATTATATTTTTATTATATCTAATTACAATTAAAATTGTCTAATTACGATCAACAAATTTTGCCTGTGGATTATTGTAAAAGTAATTTAACTCATTTAATTGTAATCAGATACAATAAAAATATAACAAATTATAATAAGTAATTTTAGAATACAATCACTAATATAAAACACACATAAAAGAATTTGCTAGTGTGTACTCTCATATAATTTATATCCAAACTCACTAATTTTTTTGATGAAATCTTATGTATTTTAATGAGATTTTTTGTAGGATTGCTAAGAAACATGAAACAGACTTATAGTCAAAATTTAATAATTTTTCATGTACGGAAGCTATTTTTTCTAATTTTTATTTTGTTTTTCTATTTAAAATGTTTTTTAAATTGAAATTTTTTGAAAAAAAAAAAGTCGAATAAAATTTTATCTGTAAGTATGTTCCGCATTTCTCGCCATTCCTTAAAAAAATCTCATTATAATACATTTGATTTCACTAAAAAAGGGGAAAGGTTTATATATATATATATATATATATATATAATATGCTAAACTCTCATAGAAATGTTATACAAATATTATTATTTAGAAAAATAACTAAACTTTTGGAATAAACTTGCTGTAAAGAATTCAAATTTAATTTCATTTTGATAACAAAAAAAAATACTTGAACACGTAGATTAAGTGATTGATATCCAATGAGAACGGACATGATAATATATTATAATTAGATTCAGAGATCTACATAGAAAAGAACTAAGTTAGAATATACAAGAATTTGGTGGAAATTTTAAGATAATTAATAAAAGGAGTATATATGAAAGGAATAGAAGATGTTGTAAGGCTATTTCAAAAAAGACGAAGTTGAATGGCTCATATATCTATTATTTTAACAATAAATTAACATCACACCACATGTCACAATTCACCGGTCACAAGACAAGGAAAAAGCCGAGGAAACTGCAAGGAAGTTACATATAGGATGGAATTACTTGCAAGTGGATGCAAAGCATGATTCATAGATAGAATCATTAAATAGTTACGAAAAGAAAATCATAATCCCCACATCCATCTTTTCACTAAAATTTTCAATTCAATTAGGTTTTCAAGATCAAAGAAGAGTATGATGGAAGCAAGCATTACAAAGTTAGGCTGATGGTCAAAGGTTTTCAACAGAAAGTAGGCATAGGCTACACTGAGATTTTTTCTCCGGTAGTGAAACTAACAACAATCAGGTTGGTGCTAAAGGTGATAATTGTAGAGAATTTACATCTAAACAGCATTCCTTTATGACAATTTAGAGGAAGAGATTTATATGAAGCAACCAAAAAGCTTTATGATAGCAGGCAAAGAAAGCATAGTGTGCAAGCTGAAAAAAAATATGTATGGTCTGAAATAGGCTCTAAGACAATGGTATAAGAAGTTTGATAGCTTCATGAGTAGCAGCGGTTTCTCAAGATGTCAAACAGATCATTGTTGTTCTATTAAGTGGTTTGACAATAACTTCGTCATCTTACTTTTGTATGTAGATGATATGTTCATTGCAGGTTCTACTATGCAAGAGATAAATAATTTAAAGCGAGAATTGTCAAAACAGTTTGTAATGAAAAATCTTGGTGCTACGAAGCAGATTCTTAGAATGAGGATTACAAAAGACAGAGAAATAAGAACTTTGATGTTGTCACAGGTAGAGTATGTCAACAAAGTACTCTCCAGATTCAACATACAGAATGCTAAACCAGTAAGCACTCATTTAGGTGTCCATTTCAAACTTTCCAAGGATAATTCACCGAAGATTGAGGAAGAACGGGATCACATGAAGAAAATACCTTACACCTCAGCCATTGGAAGTTTGATATATGTCATGGTTTGTACTAGACTAGATATTGTACAGGCAGTAGGAGTGGTAAGTAGATACATAAACAATCCTAATAAGATGCATTAGGAAGCAGTTAAATGGATCCTCAAATATCTACAAAGTACTACAAAAATGGCACTTTGTTTTAAACGTAGAGATATGAACTTAGAAAGCTTTGTCGATGCTGACCTAGCCGGAGATGTCGACAATAGAATGAGCATTACAGGGTATGTGTATACTCTTGGAGAAACTGTGATCAGTTGGGTTTCTCAACTGCAAAAAGTTGTAGCTCTTTCCACAATCAAGACACAATATATTGCAGTTACAAAAGTCAGTAAAGAGATGATTTGGCTCTAAGGTTTCTTAGAAGAATTGAGAAAGAAACAAAAGGATAATGTTATTTATTTTAACAGTAAAAATGCAATCCACTTAGCAAAAAATCTGTCTTTCCATGCTAGAACGAAGCATATTCAGACAAAGTATCATTTCATTCGATCTCTTATGGAGGATAAATCTCTAAGGTTTGAGAAGATTCGTGAAAATGAAAACCCTGCAGATATGCTAACAGAGATGGTGATGATTGACAAACTGAAGCTATGTTCAGCTTTAGTTGGCCTGCAAACATAGAAAAAGAAAAACGAGTTACTAGATTAATCTTGTGAAGATATAACTAAAGTAAGTCTTCAAGTGAGAGATTGTTAGAAATGTAGGTGCCAATCCCACATTGAAAAAAAAAAAAAAAAAAAACAAAGGAGAGTATTTTTTTTGGATGTTATAAATAGAGTCTAATGTCTTGGTTTCAAATCGCCCCAGTCAAATACACTTTAAGCATTGTATTTGACTTTAATTAAAATTCCTCTTTTATTCTTCTTATTTTAAATGTAAAAAGGTGTGAGTCAGTATATGCTTTGGAGAATGTGAGTGAATTGGGGTTGTGAGTTGTGAGAAAATAATCTGTATGATTGTAATAATTTTTCACATAGTGAACTTTTTTCTAAGGGTTATGATTTTTTTTTTCTTGTTTTGAAGTTTTTCACGTAAATTTTTATGTTGTGGTGTTTGTTATTATTTTCTATTATATATTTTTTGTTATTTATGATATTCTTACAAGAGGCAAGTTTTATGGGAGGTCTTAGGAGGTGAAATTTCTTCCCAACAATAATTAAGTAGAAGATAATTAAAACATACAATAGAATATATAATCGCATGTTATATTTGTCCCCACCAATCTTATGAACCTAAAAACATCAGAGTCCATGTGTGTGTGTTAGGAATATATCAAAAATCAACATAGAAAGAGCAACATCCCTTCACAAGGAAACTTAGAATCTAAACAACCTGCAAAATAAACAAAGTATTAAACTGCTTTAAGCCACGTTAACAACAAGACTCTAGAACCGAATCATCTAACCAAATCAGCTTAATTCATAGTATCTTATTACTAAAAATCTCTTATTCTATCTGATAATGTCGCACTATATGCTTATGCAAGCTAATTACTTTCCCCTTGCCCCCGCAAACTATATTCTCTGCAACTTTATTGTAATGTTTATAATTGATGATCTTACTCTTCTAATTCAGAAGACCAGAACAAACTTATCATCCAATATCTATTCTCTGTTGTGTTTCAAAGATGAGCGATCCTAAGTATGCTTATCCCTATCCTGCTTCAGGTACATATATTTTTTTTGTTCTCATATATTCAAGTGCCGATGATATTAGTATACGATTTTTATCATTGTTCTAAAACATGAAGTATGGTAATTTTCTATGAATTTAATCTCTCTTCCCCACCATAAAAGAATATATATATATATATATATATATATCTTTGTACCTAGAGTTGTTTATATGCATAAAATATGATGAAATTGATTTGGTTGGTGCAGGAACATATCAAGGAGCTCCTCCTGCAGTGATGGCACCTCCACAGTATTATGCAGCACCTCCACCCCCAAGAAGAGAACCGACTTTTTTTGAAGGATGGTACGTGTTCCAGCATGTGTTTTCATCAAGACAAATTTTTTAAAATTTTAAAATTTGATTAAAAGTCGGAAAATAATTTTAAAATTTTATTTTTATTTTTATTTTTTTAAAAAAATCCCAATGAGATGATTTAGGCCTTCGAGAGATTTTGGAATTTTCCGTTAACTAATTCTAACTTTTTTTCTTTTAATTTTTCTTTGTTTATTAGTTGGGTATTGATTTGTGTGAAACGATGTGCAGCCTTTCAGCTTTGTGTTGCTGTTGTCTATTGGAAGAGTGTTGCGACCCCTTTGTGCTGTTCGTGGGTTAATGTTGTTTTACTCTTTTAACATTTGTACATTGTACATAAAAGATCATTCACTTGTTATACACTTCTTATTTTTCTGTGGAGATTGTGAGATGTGACTCATTTCTTCTTGTTAGACCTTGATTTTGTTATGATTAAGTTGTCTCTTATCAATATTGAATCTTTATGATCACGTACTATTTGAAATGATTTAGATTAATTGACAAATGATGATCATGAATTTCATAAAATGCCCCCCTTTTCGGTTGTCATTAACAGTTGTTTAGGAAAGTTAAGTTTGTTTTTCTAAGCGGATACCTAACAAATTAGAAATTCACAAAAAAAAAAAGGTATTTTAATTGAAGAAAAAAAGTGTGCATATATAGGAAATTTTGAGAGCTCCACCTCCATTGATGACAAGAGTTGTCCTCTATGAAACTGACTGGAAGGCCTCAAGGATGGAGGACATGGCAAGCCTCCACCACCAAACCTAAATCAACTAATTCGATCACCATCATCTTTTTAAATATTGATGAAGAAGATCTATTATAATTTTTTTTTTTAATTGAAAATCTAGGGTTGTGAGGTTGATTTGGTTTGCGGATTAAAAAAACTGGGAAAAAGTTTAGGTTTATTTGTTATTGCTTAAAGATGTGTCTGAACTGATGATAGTGTTGATGATGATGATTAGGTAGGGATGAAAGTTGATGAAGTGGTGATTATGAAATTTTTCTTTTTAATATAAAAATTTAATTGGGTTTAAACTAGTGATGATGTTGGTGATGAATTAACTAGCTGAAAATTGATGAAGAAAATTTGATAAAGGTGATGAACAAAATTTAATTGAATTTTTAATTTTTAAATGTTTTTGTTTTTGTTTAATTGTCTTTTTCAATTAAACAAAATCTCCTTAAAAAACACCTCCTCAAATGTGTCATGTGGGCAGGTTAGTCAGTTCACTTTCTAAGGGTATTTTGGCACTTATGTTTAATTTCATTTTGACCGTTTGTCTTACCTAATGGCACTCTAAAGTCAGGAAATATTTGTGTTGAGTTTTTTAAATCTCAGGGAACTTTGTTTCATAACGGCCAAATGTGTCATATTTGTATAATTTCATCAAATTTTAGGGAGTTCATGTAATTTACTCTTATTATATCTTAAACTTTTGGAAAAACTTCATAGAATCCCTAAAGTTTCAAAAAATATCAAAATTTTAAATTTTTTTGAAAATAGTTCTTTTTGTTTCTAAAATTTCCAAAGCTTTTTAAAAAATCTTGACTTACGGTCAATTGTGATTTTAGATAATTTAAATTGTAATTTAACAACTTAAATTTATGGATATTTTAGATAATTTAGCTTATATATTTATTATTTTATGTGTATAATCCTATAATTTGTGTGCTACTAACAGTCATCAAAAGTAAAAATATTTTTTTATACATTCTGTTCATGTTGACCGTTAGTTAACTAACTATTTGAATTTTTTTAAAGAGTTTTGAAAAGCTAAGGATGAAAAGAATTGTTTTCAAAAAAATTTTAAAAACCTAATATTTTATGAAACCTTAGGAACTCAAATAAAGTTTTTCCTAAATTTTTATTTTGGGAAACAAAATAGAAGGGGAATTTAGTACTTTCCTCATAACGATTAATTTTTTTGGTTAGACCTTCTAACGATCAAGAGATTCAAGGGGAGTTCATGTAATTAATGGATTAACTGCCGGAGAATGCAATTTTGCATATATACACGGAAAGTTAGTGCAATTTTTCCTTAAATTTATTAGACATAAATCATTCTTTACCAAAAGGCTAGGGAAAATTGTGCCATTCGTTGCCATGTCTTCCAGATGGAAGAGACCGCTTCAATCTCCTCCAGTCACTGAAGGTGATGCTCTAGTTCCACCGACGATGGAGTTCTTTCCACCGCCAATGGTGATTTTTAGTTTTTTGGATTTTTAATTATAAAAATTTCTAATTAGCTTTATAATTCTAATATTTCTAAATTTGTAATTAATTATGAAAAGGTTTGTAGCAGTTTCAGATTTTGGTCTTTATTTTAATTATATGTTGTTGTATAAAAACAATTTTAACCTTTGACCGTTAGTGTTGACGTTTGACAAACCGTTAGTCCACCGAGTTAAAGTCTGAAACTGCAACAATTAATGAATTTGTAGCTGAAAAGTGCAATTTAGTGTATATATATATGGGGGAAGCGAATGCTTTTTTTTTTTTTTTTCAAAATATTAGATTTAATTTTGAGTAAAAAATTATTATTATTAATGCCTACAAAATTTAAAAAAATACCGACAGAACAGCCTCATTTCTGAACACATTCCTTGCAATTTGTATGAGATAAATATAACAAAGCAAACTTGTTGGATCTAAACGTGTGTATTTACATGCATCCTGTTCCAGACATGTATCCCTCCACCGATTTATCAAATCTGTCTCTTTCATATTACACATTAACTCATCAATCTCTGTATTTATCCATATCTTATCCAGTTCTTTTTCTTTTCGAAATCTACATAGTTCTATTTTCACTACATAAATTTGCAACCTGTTCCACCTCCTAAATGTCTAATTTCAACTCTTGAGGAAAAAAGAAAAAGAAAAAAACTGTTGTTGCAAAATATGGCAGCACCAAGTATGCATATCCATATCCTCCTCCTCCAGGTCCTAATTTCTTCTTCTCAATCTATATATACGTCTCTCCTTTTTTTTCAGATTGATAATTATGAAACAGAAACATATGAATTTCCCTTTAACATATGTATAACATGCATGTAAAACAAATATACATATAAAACTGTGAGAACTGAGATGCATGCATGCAGTTGGCGTTTATGGAGGGCCTCCAGTGACGCCACCACCTCCGTATATGACTCCACCACCCAGAGAGCCTGGTTTTCTTGAGGCTTGGTTTATTTTATATTTTCCTCCAATTATATTATTGCTATATATATATATGAAGTGCATGTTATGAACCAAAATTAAGCTGCAGCTTAGGTTTGTAATTAATTGTTTATCTGAACAGTTAGCTGTCTGATTTGCAGCCTTGCAGCTTAATTTGTGTTGTTGTTGTATCATAGATGAGTGCTGCTGCGACCCCTTTTGGCTTTTCGTGGTCTAATTCCTAATCAATAATTACACTATTCATTGTATCTTTAATTACATGCTGTTGTTTAATCTTTTACATACTTAGGTAAATAGTTTAATATATTTTAAAGATTAAAGTTAATATGTGTACATATATAATATATTCTCACATGTAAATCGATTTATTTGTTTATAACTTGACAACTGAATTCACGCAACTAATGGGTTCGTTATTTCCTAAATTATAAAGCTATATATGTTTTATCAACAACTGAGAATATATCACATTTTAAAGCAGTCAATAATATTGGGGTTCAGGTGGGAATATTGGTCTTTAAATGATATTTTTTTGTTAAAATATAGTAGTTAATGCTTCTTATTGGCTTTTTAAGGCCAACGAAATAATTTATAATTAATTAATTGTAGTGGCCACAGCTTTAGGCTCAATAATCATAGGCCCACGAGTCAATTAGGTGATGGCCCAATATGTCGGTCGACATAAGATTATAGTTCGACTTGTTTAACTTAATTTTTCTTCATATGGATTGGTTAACAAGTCAAATGACTCATTAAGTCAATCGACTATATTCAGTATAACTATGAATTGTTCTTACAGACCGGTTAACATGGCGCAGACCAATGATTCATAATCCAATTCAAACTCTTCCACCTCGAGTCAAATTACATCAGGACTGAACTATCTATGAGATAAGATACAATCCGATTGGATTAACCTTTATTGTCTCTAATAACTTAGGGATGACTACAACTATCCCCCGTTCTATTGAAACTCGGACTCCTCAATCTACTGAAATTAGATTTTTTCCAACTTAGGGGTCATTTATTTTTTTATCTGAAGGCTGAATAGTGCTGCTAAAAACTAAAGATTGAATAGTGACTGAAATATGAAATCTGAATAACATATTTGTTTTTTTTTTTATCTTACCTCTGAATATGTTATAAACTTGTTTGTTTTTTAAATTTAAAATTGTCTGAAAACTAATAAATTGACATTTATACCATTTTTACTATCTATTGTTATGTAATTTTAATTAATGTAATATAAATATTTGAAAATAAATAATTTAATAAATTCTAAAACATTTTTATGTAGATATTAATAACATTTTATTAGTAATTAAAATATAATTAAAAAATATAGTAGTATTAACCATATGTATATATTTAAATATATTAATATATTTAAGAAAACAATTTAAAAAATAAATGTTTAAATTGTAAATTAAAATATATTAGTTTAATTCCAAGATAATTTGGGATGAGATATATTTAGATTTTACTTTTTTTTTTTTTTTAAGTATCAAGAAAAAAAAATTGAGTAATATAAAATTAGGATAAATTTGAAATTATGTTATTTTGGAAATGATAGATTTGGAATAAAAACTTTTAAATGTCATTAAGTGATTTGCAATTAAGTGAAAAGTTAAAATTTCTTACTTAATTTTTTCAATTGTTTTTTAGTAGTTTTAAATAATTTGACTACTTAAAAAAATAAACAGAAACAACTTAATAGGTGCAATTCAACACTATTAAGTCTTAAATGGAAAAAATAAACAATCCCTTAATAGGACAACACACCTATAAAAGGGTCATGACACCCTTAAATGAGGTATTCCATCACGCATACACCGTCCCGTTGTCGAATTGTTATCAGGCAACTTTGAGATCTAACATTGGCTACCCTTAACAACGGAATCCTCCCAATACTGTCTACATTCTCTTGCAACACGTTCCTTTCTTCAACAAGCTCAACCAGATCCACCAACACGACACTCCTAGTCACTTGGTGCGATCAACCCAAAGCTGGACCATTACTGTCTTGGATCATCATCAACATTATTCTAGTCAACAACCTTGATTCATCTCGACGCCATTACCTTAATCCTACGTTGTCACGCAATCTAGCCATTCAGTCTATGTTGTTTGACAATATAGATTACTCATATTTTTCATCCTAACGCAACTAGGACGATGTTTTACTGCTTTTCATTGTCTTTTACGTTCAAAATACTATTTCAACATCTAAAGATCTTTCGTCGGCCCACATTCTTTCTTATTTGATTTGTGTAGGACACTAGTTGCTAGGTTTTATAAAATCGACTAACTAGGCTCGCTTTCAGTCTACATACTGTAGTTCGACCCCGCTACATTAACCAAATTATTTTATTTTCAACGTTGGAACTTAAGTTTACCTTATTTCCGTGGATCAGAGTTGTGTACTGATTTCAATTTATATATTTTTTACACATGTAATGTAACTATTATTAATAAAGATCAAGATTGTTTTTCATTTACTATAATTGCAAGCCTCATAAAAGTTGGCTTAACTGTCCGTAGTACTTTTTGATGATCATTATCGTGATCATTGCAAAACTGTGAAACATTTAATATATTAGAAACAGAAAAGTAAGCTGAACTCTTGCTGCAACCTTACCAGTTACTTGGCTGAGTGAACGCAATATGATTAAATTTGATTGGCGTTGGTATAACGGCTGTGAGTTTTCTTCAATATTTAATTCTATAATTGATCAGTACAGTTTATGTACTAATAATAATGTACTATTGGTATTTTTTAAAATCATATACTCCATGGTTTTTTTCTAAAATATCACTAAAAAATGCAATCCTACACTAAGAAAAATGTGTGAATGTTTGTAAGGTATGATTTTTTTTTTTTTTTTATAATTTTACTCTAATTCATGAACAAAGGTGTAATTATTCTTGAAAATTATAACTACTTTCAAAAATTATAATTTATGAATATTGATGTTGAAAAAAAAATCGTTTTCCATTATTTTATGGAATTACTACATACTACTACACTCCAATCTCCTAAGTTGGCAACATACAAGACAAAATGTTCCTACTAGATGGAACTACAATACTTTTCTTATGCTTGAAAGTGTTGTTTCATATCATCGTGCTTTTTATCACTAGCAATTAAATGACTCAAATTACAAGCATTGTCCTTCTATGTTGAGTAGGAAAGTAGAGAAATTAACAAGCTTTTAGTTATTTTTTTATGTGATTACTTGTATCTTTTCTAGAACGAAGTATTCCATTACAAATTTGTACTTCGCTAAGGTATTAATGGCCTATTTGACTTTGAAACAATATTTAGGAAGTGAGAATTAATGCAAATATAAAATGTATAACTAGTGCAACGTACGCTAAGTTTTTTAAGTCGTTGATCGAATTTTTGCAGCATATTAGCAAGTGACTATCTTAAATCCTCGTTATAAGATTTATTGACTTTGGATATAAGAAAGAGACTATAATCATTTGATTGAGCTTACGGCTGTTAAAGTAAGTTGAGTTCTACATTTAATGATGATGGTTTATTAACACCTACTGTGGGCAATTATTTAGAAGTAATTGCCAGTCCAATTGACTAGTAGTTCTAAATGGACCAGTATATGTCCTTGCACATCGTTGTGTGCAACCCAAGACGCACGTGAATGAGAATGAGCAAAGTTGTTCTCTTATTTGTTAGTTTTGAAACATCTTAAGGCTAAAATTGACTTTTTCTATCTTATTGTTAACTCAAGTTAATAGAAGAGATAAAATAATATTTCCTAAATCAGTGGAAGAGAAATGAGGATTCATCGATTGTTAAAAATAACTCCATTATTAAACACAAAACATTATGAATGCAACATATAGAACCCATAAGATGGTTCCTGAATAGAGAATGAGCATATATGTGAACTAGAACCAACGAAAGTATGCAGTATAGAGAGCAAATATGTGCACCCTTGCATGCGTGAAATTAAAAGAAAGATGCATGGTCTGTTTGATTTTGTTATGCACATTTGGCATGGAAATCACTCCACAATTCAAAGGTACCTAAGTGTGCAATTGTTAATGCAGCATAAACTACAAAACATAGAAATTGACTTTAGATTGTATCTCAATTCTCTCCCTATCAAAACATAAACGAATTCAAAAGTCAAGTGTGGGTTCTGCATTCATGAATTGAGGGATATTTCCAATCCATGGTTGTCCTCCGACGGCTGATACAAACCCGATGGCTAATATATGAAATCACTTCCGCTTCCAATTTTTGAAATCCTGCACGGTGAACAGTTTGAGTCCAAAATTCCATCTTAATTGTCCAACTTTTTTCCCAAATAATAGAAACATAAGTCATCAACATCTGCTACGACTTTAACTTCTTCCAAAAATATTGGGGATGGTTTTGATAAGATGCTTAACATGACATTTAAATGAGAAGCCATAGATATAATGAACGTAGTTTATATAAATTTTTATAGTTTTTAATTATTATCGTACCATATTTGTAATTATCATAATAATACGATTTTTTTAATCATTTTGTATTGGAGTTTGATTCTTTTAAAATGTTGATTCTTATGTTTTTTATGCAAAGGACACAGTTAGAGCTCTATTTAGATGAACCAAGGTTAGAGAAAACAACCCAATTATTAGATATTAGCTTTTAGAAAACGAAGGAATTTCGTTAGCCTGATCTTGTTTCCATGTCTCAAAATATTTTGGGCATCTCTATCTCAACTGTTGCATTAGAGTCGGTTTTCAACATTGGTGATCGTGCTCTTGATCGATTTTAGAGTGCACTTAATAGAAATTGATGCATTTACTAATAAAAAATTTAGTGAGGAAATCAAACTTTATTTGAATCAATTTCCTCTTTTTTTATTCCTCATGAATTCCTAAAAGTTAGAAATTACTATATTTCGAAAAAAAAAAAAAAAAGTTACAAATCACTAGAATAAAGTCTTATAATTTATTGATTGTTCTCCTTTCTCTTTTCACTAAAACTTAATTCAAATTTATTCTCTCTATTTTACAAATTCACTGATCGGTGTAGGGTGATAGGAACGAACTAAAAATCTCAATTATGTGTTTAAGTGAAGTATAAGCATAATTTTATTATAGGAGATTATTCTAGTAAATTATTATATGAAAACACACCAAGTGTTTGTTTAGATAAATATATATATATGTGTGTGTGTGTGTTTTAAATATTTTAACAATAAATAAAATTGATAAGCATAGAGTACAAAAGTAGTTGTGAACACAACTTTGAATTGAAGTAATTAGAAGTTAACAAATCATCACATGCACCAAGAGTAAAGACTGAAGAGAGACGATATATACATATAATTAATCATGAAGGAGTTTGGGCTCTGTATTGCTATTGGCCAGCTTTGGCTGATTAAGCAATGTCTTCCCTCCCCGCCACATAATACATTTATTTAATTTTTATAAACAAGGATTCTTTTTGTACTCCATTGTCATGTCAGTGATTCAGTCTGTTGAAAGCCTGCTACTGCTATATATGTTACTGCTAACTCGTAACTAATTCAAATTTTGAAAACATCATGTGAATTGTGAGTTGTGACCATTACTTTTCAAAGCGCTTCTCAGTGCTCATGTCATCCCAAGCAAAATAATATTTGTTTCTAAAAGCAAATATTCCACTAGTATCTTGATCTTTGCCCCAAAAGTTTCAAAGATTTAGAGGGAGCTTTGCTTCCTTATTGGATCAAGTGTTTTCCTCCAAGAGCGAAACCAAACCAAGATCTAGCGGAGTTGAGGCGGTAGGACTTTGTTTCTAAGCTCATGGGTTTGAATGCACACTCCTCCCACTAATAATATGTAGATGATTTTTCAGTTTCTTCCTCCCGTTTGGGAGCTCTTGTCTCCTCCCTTAAGGAGTCTAGTTCCGGATCGTACCTCAATGGTTCCATCAAGAGAGTTCGACAAATAATTATTATACATGTAATATGGACTTATACTATGTCCAAAAAAAAATATGTTTTGCTACTTACAAATACTTCTGTAATGAAGTCATCATCACTATTCATTAATGATTAAAATCATTTCACTAATGAGATTTTTTTTCAGGCACTAAAAAAGGGTGAGTTTTTTTTATTTCCAAAAAAAAGGGCGAGTTTTGAAAATGCTATTCGAGAAATGAAACAGATGTTTTAGCACTTCAGAGTCCGAGAACTATAGTTTTGTCAACTATAGTGCATAACCACCATGGCCGTGTTTGGTTGACAGGAATTGGTGGGTTTTAGTGGAGCTTTAAGACTTAGCATCTAAATTTAGTGTGAATTTGTGTTAAGAATTGATTTGTTATTTGATTTTGAAAATATATTCAAGATTTCAGAATGGAGAAGGCACAATCATCTCTAATTCACCATTGACGGAGGAATCTCTTTGCAGGTTGACTCCATTTTTCTTTTTCTTTTTTTTTTAATTCTATCCTATTTTATTTTGATTTTCTTATTTGTTTTATATACGAGAGTATTTTGGATATATCACTTTAACAGCAGCTAGCATCTGTTGAGTGGCCTTGGTGTAAAATACCCAAACCTTTCTAGCGATGGGTTTGAAGCCAAACCTCGAGGACTCTCTCTATGTAATTTTCCCTTCTTTCTATAATTTTTTCTCGTTCTGTTTTTTTTCCCCTCTCATTCTGTCACCATTTTTCTATATTTTCACATTCTCTCTACTTTCATTGAACAAATCTTTTTTGGTGCATATAAACCGTGATTTGATTTGTTGTTTATTGTGAAAATTCGATTTGGTTTATTGTTTAAATTAAAAGTTGAAAATAAGAAAAAATATATAATACAAAATAAAATTCGAATATCCTTAGAAATAAAAAGAAAAAATAGAGGAAGAATGAAAATATAAATTAAATCTTGAAGGAAACAAATCTTCAAGCCCTAAGGCTTTCTGTTCTTTTGTTTGCCTCCTTCCACTAAGTCTCGAAGGATGCAAACTTCCTCCTTCCACACTAATCAAGTCTTGCGAAAATATGATTTTGTTGCACTGGTACTGCTACCTTTGTTTAAAACTATTTTAAATATTAATAAAATTCAAATTATTGAACTGTTGCTACTGTTACAAAATAAGAGCGAAAATGTGCTCGAAAAATAAATAGCACAAACTCAGTCCTGTTTGTATATAAAGACAAATTGTCAAAAGTAGGGTACTTATCAGCTTACCCTCATGGGGGAGAGAGGTTTCAATTTGGCCAGATATATTATTCTATGTCTCTTATATTATGTAATATGATATAAATCTTCAATGTAATTAGTTACATAGGATTTATGACATGTTTGATGGTAATCAGAGGCCAAAGAAACATACATGGATTCATGGAACTACAATTATGTCAAGTAAGAAAAAGAACGCCACCGTCTTATAAAAAGATAGAACAAAAGCCACCAAAAATTTGTTGTTTACCTAATTGATTGTTCATCGAGAAGACATTGATATGACACCAATGAAACCTTGTGACAACAAAATACATGCTTCTTCCTCCATGCATTTGCCAAATTGCCAGTGCCTTTTGACCCAATGAAAATGAAGAATTAAATAAAGAGAGAAAGTGTAGAGGCATGTATATTATATAATTGTCTTTAATTAGCACATATACTGGAGCAATTCAAAATTTTTAGATATTATTAATATAAATGGGTGATTTCTACCTGCCATCAAAGCCACCTTAGTGAAGTGGTATATCATATGATTGATTGGCATATATATATATATATATTTATTGATGAAAATAAGAGCGGTCTAGCAGTACACTCTCACACTTTATTTATGAGTCTGCGTCGTATTTCCCCTCTCAAACCTTTTAAATTATAACTGTTTCTTTAAAAATTAGAAACAGTCTCAATCTGATAGGAAGTCGGAATCTTTTACAGAATGTTAAAGAATCTTCCCATGCATTAATTAAAGAAAATATAATATATTTTATTCATAATTTAAGTACAATTTATAAACTAGTAAGTGGAATATCTTTCAAGGGATATATGTTCATATGAGGAGTTTTTAATGTTCAAAATTACTTGATGAAAAATACAGAGTTTTGTGAATTGATTTAGCACCACAAACCACATATTTTTTAGTTTTATATATATATATATATATTTATATATATATATATGTATGTATGTATATATGTGTATCTATGTATCTATTATGGATTAGAAATGGCTAGACATCAAGCGGTCGGTAGCCTGACGTTTAGTGCATAGATGGTTTGACCGTCAGTCAAATCTAGTCAAATTAAAAAAAAAAAGCAAAAAATTAGTAAAAGCTGGTTTGGTTTGTTTGATCAATTATAGAACAAGCAAAAACAAAATCACAAACACAAGTTACAAACAATCCAAACCATAACTTACAAACAAACACATGCTAGTGGTGCAAGGAATAGGTGCGATGATGACAACAAGGACCAATGGCCTTTGACCAGTACGACATTTGAACGGTGATGATGAACAATCGAGGATAGGGTTTGGTGGTGGCGATTGGCGTGGTTCATTTGACTAGTGCGAGGTTAAAGTTAGGGTGTAGTGGTGGTGAGATGAACTTTGAGGTTGAAGTTAAAACAATTGGTTTGCTTCTCTTCAACTCTTATTTTTTAAAGTTTTCTACTCCAAAATGGCATTCCAAAACGAAGTCGTTTCGGATAAAAAAACGAAAAAAATAATAATAAGGCCGCTTGAGTGACCCTAGGCGATTCTAGGCTACCAACTGCCTAGAATAAACAATTTAGGTATTTTTGACGCGACAAGCGGTTGCCTAACCCAAAATTTAAAACACCGATATATGTGTATATATATATATATATATATACATATATATAAGGTAATTGAAAATCTTCTTATAAAGAGATATTAAGGACCATTTTGATATTACTTAGGTGGTGTTTGTTTTATTGTCTTTAGTCTTAAAAGTTATTATTTTGAATAAGTATAGCACTTAATATTTAAGATTCCTGAATTTGTTTGTTTTTTATTTCATGTTCCTTAACTTATTGTGTAGTTTGGTTATTACCATTTTACCTTTTATGTTAACTATTGCTTTTCACTATTTTTATTTTCAAAACATTTTTTAATTTTTTGTAAGACATAATTATTTTATGTATAATAATTTATGTTTTAATTATTTTATATTACATAAATAATATAATAATCTAATATTTATATTTTTAAAAATTAAAAAAAGAATTGACCGACCTCATTCCTTGCATCTTGCCAAAAGGAGACCAATGGCCTCTTTTTATACCGACGATAAAGGCTAATGGCCTCCATGTTAGAGGCAGTCAGCCCCTATTATTGAGATTAGAGGAGGCCGACAACCTCCTCCCTTAGATCAAATGGGAGGTGGCTATGACGGCCACTTTTTTTCATTTAGGAGGAGGCCAACTAGCCTCTTCTTGTCATATGTGAGGAAGATGATGACCTGCCTCCTAAGGACCCACTGTTGTTGCCGTCTCCTCCTTCTATTGATATACCATGTTAGAGTTAGTATTAAAGTTAGCGTTAAGGATTGGATTTGATGAAATTGGAGTTTTTAATGTGAGTAAGATATTTCTTAACATATTTTTATTATATAAGATTATTCCAATAAATTAGTATCAATTGGTAAATTATGTCTTAAATAGAAAGTGAAATGTAAAAAAAAAATAATAATAAATAAATTAGATTTGTTTAACTTATTATAAGATCATATAAGTTGGAAAACAAACAAAATCAATCCACTTAATTTAAGTCCTGAATTAAAACAAACATCCCCTTAGTTTTTAAGTTAATCATTGATAGTTATTCTTCAATAATAATAATAATAATAATAAAAGAATCTACTGTAAAATTAGTTAAACTACTATTCGGTCAATTCAGCTATTAAATTTGTTATAATAACCTCAAAAGCAGAAGATATTCGTTTGGTAAATTTTATTTTAATTGTTGTGAATTTAAAATATATCTAAAATAAATATAAAAATGAAGTAATAATTTATATTTGGTACAAACGTATTTCTATATAATTAAACTGAGGATTGTTATGCCCGTTTTCTCGACTTGGACAAATGAGCTGGAAAAAACCCAATAAATGTGAACATGAATGAAGGAACAGAAGGCCCAACCCTCAGATCGCTACTGCGAGCTCGTGAGCTCGCGTAACACCGAGACAGCCCGAGCACACTCCCGTTCCAGCTCAGCATCTATTTAGCTCGCGTAGCTCGACAGATCGGGAAGCTCGCACCAAGTGACACCCTGTGCAGCAAGCCACCAGATCTACCTAATTCCCCTGATTTCTCGTCGGTGCCACTTACATAGTTGTCAAGGAGCATTCAATGCGACGGCTGTGTATTTAATGAAGAGAAGACCTTTCTTGATGTATTTAATGCAGTGTGTGTATGAAGAGAATAATCATTGTCTGCGCAATAAATGCAGCATGATTTGTGTCAGATTAGTTTAAAATAACCATCATTTGTAACGTATGTAACACTCTTTTGTATCTCTCACCCTCTATAAATAGGGGAGATTTTTACTGTACCAACATGTGAACAACACTAGTATACCGTCACTCTACCGGAATCAATTCAGAGTGACCCGTGGACGTAGGCGCAGTCGCCGAACCACGTAAAAAATAATTGTGTTTGCATTCATTCTTCCCCCTCATTTCTTCATTAACTACTCCATTACTGTTATTCATCTACCACAACTAACATTCCTCCGTTTTTATTACAACATACCAACCTTAAACTTCATTTAAACCACATTTATTACAGTTCTCATCATTAAATTGCCTTGATCGCAGTCTGGTCCTTAAAATCTCTGAGTCCATCGTTTCCGGATGTCGACATCTTTTGGCGCTAGAATGAGGGTCTAACAGCGACTTAGTAACTTTTCCTTCAATTGATTTCTCTTTGACCGCTTATATCTTACCAATTTGCAATGGTTAGAGCAAAAACGACAAGAAGTGTTGGTGTGGTGGATGAGCGGCCTGAAGGCTAAGAAGACCAGCAGAGCACCCTGCCTGTTAGGGAAGAGGTCGCTCAAGAGTGGCGACAACGTCAGCAAGTTTTGGAGGATACAGTGAGGCAGCTGACTGAGACAGTTATAGCGCTGGCGAAAGTTCAAACCCGCACTGTGCAGAGGCATGTGGAGGTTGCGCCCGCCAGAGGAGCTCGCCAATATCCTACCGAGGAAATCCCGACCCCGGAGGAGTAGCTGGCAGAGACAGGTCGCTATCCGAAGAGTCCGTCCGTTCCTCGAACTTGAACCCAAGAAGGGATAGACAGCGAGATCAGAAAATGGAGGCCTCACCTCACCCAGCTGATATAAGAGTGAGGGTGAGCCGTGAAGGTGATCGATATGTTGAAGATAATCGCGGGCACGAACGAGCTCGTGAGCACCGTGTTGGTCGCGAACTTGAGCTGCGAAGAGGCTCTAGACAGGTAGAGAATTTTGATGAGATGCGCAGGTCGCGAGATCGCCACTTGGGAGAGCTAGAGAGCACTAGTAGGCGAAACCGAACCAGGTGGTCCGAATCGCAGGATCTAATGGTGGAAGAATTACTGCAGAGGGTCCAACAGCTGGAAGCTCGACCTGAACTTCAAAGTCAGGAAGGGCGGGATGATTACAAGGTCCCATTCGCTAGGGAGATCGAGACAGTGTCTCTGCCACCCAAGTTCAAGCTTCCAAATATTCTGCCCTATAATGGTATAAGTGACCCATACGACCACCTGGACGCCTTCAACGTACAGATGGATCTCCAGACAAACAACCTACTAGTCAAGTGCAAAGTCTTTCCGGCTACCCTGGGGATGTCTCGCGAGCCTGATTCAAAGGCCCCCCAGCTCGCAGTATAGGGAATTGGAAAGAATGCCAACAGAAGTTCCTCAACCAGTACAAGGCTCTGAGGAAGTAGCTCGCACCCCCATGCTACCTCGCTACCATTTTCCAGAGGCAAAATGAGTCGTTAAAGGACTACATTGCTCAGTTCAGGGATGAAGTAAGCAATGTGGAAGCACTCTTAGATGAGAGCATCCCGACAACGATTTTAGCAGGACTCAGAAAAGACGGGAAGCTATATGAAAGGATCTATAAGTCACCAGTGAAGGACTTGGGTGAGTTCTACGAGAGGGCCATCAAAGAAATCAGATGGGATGAAGCTTTTGGATTAAATAAGCCTAGTAGCCAGCGGGGTGAAGCGAGCAGTTCCCACCATGTGAAAAGAAAAGGCCATAGTGGGGATAGACACGGCGATCAGAGGCATCAGTCTGCTAATGTTGTGGCAAAGCGAGCCAGGTCCGAGCCGAGAAGGGAGCGACCTCCGCGTCGAGGTCGGTATGAAAATTATAGCGTCTTGTTAGACACTCAGGACCGAATCTTCGCCACAGAGAGGAATAGGGAAAACTTTGGGAATCCACCCTATGCAGGAGTTCTGAACAGACACTAAGACCCGAGGAAGTTCTGTGCCTACCACAACGAAATTGGCCACAATACCTCGGATTACTGGTAGTTAAAGGACATCATAGAAGAACTGATCAGGCGAGGCCGCTTGGGAGAGTATGTAGTGCGACCTGCAGGTAGGCGACCTCACCAACAGCGTTCTCAAACCCAAAATCAGCAGCCTGAGCAACAGCAGCTCCAACGAGCTCCAAAGCCCGAGCACGAGCCCGTTGTAAGAACTATTTTTACTATTCATAGTGGTCCTCACATGATAGGTACTTCAAACAGGTCGCACCAGAGGTACGTGAGGGAAACTAACCATATCTCGTTGGCAAATTATGGCAGGGCAGAGGGACCTGCTAAGAAGGCGAAAGTATCTTCAGACGACATCATATTCATTGAAGAAGATGCACGGGGCGTGCACTGGCCTCACAATGACGCCATAGTCATCCGAGTTAAAATCAGCAACGCCGAGGTGCGGCGGATTATAATGGATACTGGCAGCTCGGTCAACGTAATGTACAATGACTGTTTCGATCAGATGGGGCTAGGAACCGAGCAGCTTATACCTTCACCAGAACCCCTATATGGCTTCACCGAGGACGCAGTAACATTGATAGGCCAGATCAGACTCCCACTCACTCAAGGGGAACTAAGTCGGCAAGCTACTGTGCTGGCGGACTTCTTAATTATCAATTGCCCGTCAGCGTACAACGTGGTACTGGAACAACCCTCCATGAACGACCTAGACATAGTGACATCCACCAGGACGCTGACAGTTAAATTCCCAACTCTAGCGGAATAGGATGTGTCCGAGAAGAACAACACCTAGCCAGACGCTGTTATGAGGATGCTGTGAAAATCGGAGTTCGGGGGAAGAAGGTGAATGTGGTTTCAGGTGGCGAACCACGGGCTGTAACAGAGACAGGGATGAGCCACGACCTCGACCCCCGCGAGATAGACGCAGATCGGGCTACAGGACCTGTTGAAGAACTAGAAGATGTGCAGGTCAGCGAGACAGACCCAAAAAGATGCTTGAAGGTGGGACGAGACCTATCTCCAGAGGTCAAGGCCCAGCTCGCCGACTTCCTAAAAGCGAACCTAGACGTCTTCGCATGGAATTACGAGGACATGGTGGGAATAGATCCTCAAGTTATGTGCCACAGGCTGAACATAGATCCTCAGCATAAACCAGTTCGTCAGAAGAGGAGGTCAATGATGCCAGAGCGGTATGTGGCCTTGAAGGAAAAAGTCGAGAAGCTCCTGACCAACAGATTCATCCGCGTAGCTCATTACCCTGTCTGGGTGGCTAACCCTGTCCTCGTCAAAAAGAAGAATGGGAAATGGAGGATGTGTATTAAATTCACCGACCTAAACAAAGTCTGCCCGAAAGATAGTTTCTCATTGCCCAGGTTTGATCAGCTTGTAGACGCAACAGTTGGGCATCAACTCCTAAGCTTCATGGACGCCTACTCGGACTATAACCAGATTCCAATAAGCCCGGAAGACGAGGAGCACACTTCATTTGTTACTGACCAAGGCCTATACTGTTACAAGGTGATGCCCTTTGGGCTGAAGGATGCTGGGGCGACCTACTAGCGCCTGATCAATGCGATGTTCTAGGAGCATATCGAGAAAACTATAGAGGTGTATGTAGATGATATGTTGGTGAAGTCCCACCAAGCAACAGACCATGTCCGCGACCTGGATGAGACCTTCAGAATCCTGAGAAAGTACTAGATGAAGCTGAATCCATTGAAGTGCACCTTTGGGGTGACATTTGATAAGTTCCTTAGCTTTATGGTGAACTGTAAAGGGATAGAGGCCAACCCAGAAAAGATCAGGGCGCTTGTAGAGATGAGATCCCCAGCTCGAGTAAAAGATGTCCAAAGCCTCAACGGTCAGGTCGCGACCCTCAGCCGGTTCATCTCAAAAGCTACCGACAAATGCATGCCTTTCTTCGAAGTAATAAAGAAGGCGAAGAATTTCAAGTGGACCAAGCAGTGTGAAGAGGCATTTCAACGGTTGAAGGAATATATGAGCCAAGCTCCCCTCCTGTCAAAACCAAAAGAAGGAGAAAAGCTCTTTCTATACTTGGGAGTATCTGAGCATGCATTGAGTACTGCCTTGGTAAGAGAAGAGGAAATGATGCAACTAGCGGTGTATTACATCAGTAAGAGGCTGGTCGACGCAGAAACCAGGTATTCATATATGGAAAAGCTGACATACTGTCTAGTGATCACATCAAGGAAGCTGCGTCCTTACTTCCAGGCCCATCAGATCGAGGTACTTCCAGGTCCATCAAATCGAGGTTCTTACACAGTATCCTCTCAGGCAGATCCTTCAAGCAAGTTACTTAGATGGGCCATAGAGCTCGCACAGTTCGACATAGAGTACAAGCCCAGAACAGCGGTCAAAGCCTAGGCCCTCGCAAATTTTATTGCTGAATTCACAGGACCTGTAGAGGAGCAGGATGAGACCGCGGGTGGCCCGACGTGGGAGCTGTACGTGGATGGGTCCTCTAATGAACACAACTTAGGGGCTGGAATGCTACTGGTCAGTCCAGAAGGTCACAAAATCCTCAGCGCCCTGAGATTCGGATTCCAGACGACCAACAATGAGGTCGATTATGAGGCATTGCTCACTGGACTCCGCCTAGCAAAGGAAGTGCGAGCCAAGCAGATAAGGGTCTTCAACGACTCCCAACTAGTTGTGTGTCATGTCCAAGGAGAGTATCAGACCAGAGGGCGAAAGATGGCAGAGTATCTCCAGAAAGCCAAAGAGTTGCTGGGGGCTTTCCAAAGAGTTAAAATGAATCAGATCCGGCGAGCTCAAAACTCTCATGCAGATGCTTTAGCACGCCTAGCGACCACCTAAGACGCAGACCTTCTGGAGTCCATACTAGTGGAATTCCTATCAACTCCAAGTATAGAAAGAAAGGATGCATTGATGATCATAAGTGTCTAACCTGACTCCTGGATGAGCCCGTTACTAAACTACCTGCAGGAGAGAAAGCCACCAAGCGACAAGTTAAAAGCACGTCGCTTGCGAGCTAGAGCAGCTCGCTACTGTATTTATGATGATATGTTGTACAAGAGAGGCTTCTCAATCCCGCTTCTACGTTGTATTGACTGCCAGGACTATGAGGCTGTACTGAAAGACATACATACCGGTCATTGTGGAAACCATGCAGAAGGATCATCTCTAGCCCAAAAGGTACTCGGACAAGGATTTTATTGGCCGACCATGAAGCAGAATGCCATTGATTTGGTCAAGAAGTGTGACAAGTGTCAGAGATTCGCCAAAGTCCCACGAGCTCCACCAGCTTACCTTCAGCAGATGGTTAGCCCGTGGCCCTTCACGATCTGGGGAATAGACTTGATCGGGCCCTTGCCAATAGCTCGGGGAAGGTGCAAACATGCAGTGGTGGCTGTAGACTATTTCACTAAATGGGCTGAAGCCAAGGAGCTCGCAGAAATCTCCACCTCAAAGATAGAAAAGTTTGTGTGAAACAACATCATATGCAGGTTTGGAGTCCCTCAATAGCTCGTGACAGACAATAGGATGCAGTTCACCAGTGAGCAATTAATCGACTTCTGCAAAGAGCCCGGGATAGTGAAGAGCTTTTCAACTGTAGATCGCCCTCAAGCCAACGGTCAGGTCGAAGCTGTGAACAAGATCATCAAGCAGACCTTAAAGACTAAGCTGGAAGCAAGGAATGTGGCTTGGGTGGATGAGTTACAGAAAGTACTTTGGGCCTACAGAACAACAGCTCACAGCTCCACTAGCGAAACCCCATTCTCCATGGTATATGGGTCTGAAACTATGATTCCTGCAGAGTTCGAAGTTACCAGTCAGCGAAGAGCATCATTTCAACTTGAAGACAATGATCAGCTGCTCGTTGCAAGCCTGGACCTGATTGAAGAGGCAAGGGAGACAGCTCGTATGAGGGTAGCAATTTATCGGCAAAGAGTCGCCAGGTACTATAACAAGAAAGTTCTAACTCGAAGCTACAAGGTAGGCGACCTAGTCCTAAGGCTAATCCTCCCCGCAGCTCGCAAGTCAAGTGATGGAGCACTCGAACCAAACTGGGAAGGCCCCTACCTCATCAAGAAGAACCTGGAGAACGGCGCCTACCATTTGGCCAACATGGATGGGTCGGAACTCTCAAGGGCCTGGAATGCGGAACATCTTAGTCCTTACTACACTTAAAACTATCAGCTTGCTCTAGAACTTTTATACATTATTCACTTTGATGATTATCTGTAAAGTGATTTCACTTGTTTTGTTGTCCTTTGTAATACGTTCAATGCAGAAAGCGAGCTGATTCAGTGAGCCAAGTTTTGTTATTATAAAGAGCAACAATTGCTAGAATCCACTTTTATAAAGCGAGCTACCATATATTATACATCATCCCTTGAAGATATCTATGTAATTATCTAAGGGGTTATTCACGCCCAAAAAACGTGTGCAAATGGCCACGAAATTATAAATCACCTAGCGAACGCATCCACCGAGCATATATGTTTATAAGGACGCTTCCCCAATCAATTCTCTATCTTCTAACGCTGACTGTTCCATGGGAACTCGCGAGCTGAAATTCGCTGTACACGACAATTACACTCCGCGACCTTCGAGCTGTATCTTGTTCTGTTGAATAAATGATTATCACCTGCGCTTCTTACAGCACCCTCGCAGCTAGTGAGCCATCCTTTCTTACAATTTGCAAAGCATTATCATCAGCGACCTGCGATCTCAACATTCCAAAGGTCCTGCCTGTGGAAGGAATTGCCATGGGAACATTCTGGAAGGTACTGCCCAAGGAAGTGCCTATTATAGGCTCCCCTGATGGTGATCTTGTGGAAGGAGCTGCCATTTGTGTGTTTTGGAAAGAACTATCTGGGAACTCTCATTACTGCACTCTAGAAGACGATTACTTGTGGAATGAGTTGCAATGAGGGTTTCGCCTGTGAAAGGGGTCGCTGTCAGCACCCTGGAGGGCATTACTAGGGGCCCGCTAACAGTACAAAAAGGTCTTACTCAAGGAAAGGGTCGCGATCTCCATGCCCTGGAAGGTTTAACTGGGGACCTCCAATCACTCGAAAACCTCGCAAATGATGCAACTTGCTAGCTACTATCAAAGAGTCTGTCGAAAGCACGACCATAAAAATTGTCTCGCGACCTCGCGAGAGGGATTGCCCGTGTTGGGGTCTGTTCTTAAATCGTATTGATATCTTAAAGTGCCTCAATGGGCTAAAATTATCAAAGTTCGAGAAAGTGCTACATTAAGCTCGCTAAACTTTGATGCAAAATATGCTCAGAAAAATATACCTAGAATGAGCACCCCGCAAGCTGTAAGTACTTGCCCATGTTATTTGAAAATACTCAACTGAATTGCTTACAGGATCAAATGCTTACGAGCTAACGTATTATGATTATAGTATGTTTGTTAGCAGACCTTAACAATAGCTCGTTATAGAGAGATAGGCATGGTTCAATCATATTTGCTATATATATATATATATATATATATGCTACTCTTTGTTAGAAAATTTAAACTGCAGGAAAATTTTATATAGCAGTCTCGAGCTGAAAGCCCGCTGTCCAACACGAAAGTTAATGAAAAATTAAAGTCCTCACAAAAGGAGGAGAGGTTCAATGATTGCAATTCAAATAAAAAGAAAACTAAAACCCTATCTAAGCTTGGGTAGGTGCATCTGGAGCAAGACAATCTAGTGAGGCCTCAGCTGGAGTCTCTACTGCAAGAGGATCATGAGGAGCTGGAGCTGGATCTGAAGGAAGGTCTTGAGATGTTGGCTAACCAACTGGAGAAGCTGAGGAAGTGCCACCTTGTTGTGTGCCCTGAATGCTAGCTGCGTGTTCCACAAACCTCTGAATTGTCGCGACCACGGGCGGTTCAAAAACGAGTAGTCAATGTCTGGATGATGCCGCCAAATTGTGTACAGAAAAGCATTTTTGGTCGCTACGCCAGCCTCATCTCATGCTTGAGCAACTCGGGCTTCAGCGCGCTCCTCTACTTGGGCCAACTCTTGTTGCTGCTGGTCGACTTTGTTCTCAACGACCTTAGTCCTACTCTCAACGACCTCAGCTCGCTTCTCCAAGGTCTCGGCCTTCTTCTCAGCAGCACTCAGCTCGCCCTTAACTTTCATCAGCTCTCCATGAATCTTGCTGACTTCGAAAGTCGCTGCTTCTCTGCAAGCTATTTCCTAAGACAAGGCCGCATCAGCATCCTTAAGCTTGCCCTCTAGCTTTTAATGCTCCTCCTGGAGGAGGTTCACTTCATCTTGTAGTTTTTTCCTCTCATCTTCGAGCTGCTCCTCGACCATCCTAAAAGCAGCCTTCTTGCCCATATGATCCTTGATCCTCTTCATTAGCTTCATCAGTGTCATGTCAGCCTGCAAAGTTGGAAATGTTAGGCTGAAACTGGAGGAATCACACAAGAATAAAGGAACCTGAAGCTTACCAACGCTTCATGGCGAACTTCATAGCCTACCAACTTCTAATCAACGAGGTCCGATCTGGGGAGCTTCGGAGAGCGATTCCTCAAAGCATTTGGTGCATAGCTCAGAAAGCTATTGAAATACTCCATCTCCGCTACCCTATCAGCTTGTAGCTCCGGACCCTCAGTTGACTCCCCATCTGATCGTTCAGATCGCTCCGAGGTTTGGGTGCTTGGGTCTTTCCTAATGACTACAGCCCCGGGCCTTCTAACCTTAATGACTTGCTGGCGTTTGGGGGCTGGAGGCTCAGCTATACCTTTTCCCTTCCTCCTAATTAAGGCCTCGGACTTTGGTGAAGTCGAGCCCTCTTCAGCGGAAATCCTGGCTCTCTTAGTCGCTGGGGAACTTACCTCTCTGTGCCCCTTTGACTTAGGGGCTTGTTTCTTGGGCGTTGCAGCCGACCCGGTCTGGGGAGAAGCTGCTCCAACGGGTTGGGGAGGCCCCCGTTAAGAAGGATTTGGTGAAGCATCGTCTACGACCACGACCTCTGGTTCCCTAGGCCCTAGCACTGCCCTGATGGGAGGAATATCTAGTGCAAACTTGTGCATGTCGTCCAAGGAAGTACTTGTGGACGAGCTTGAGAAGTCCTCTGGAGAAGGCTCAGACTCGGACTCAAGACCAAAAGGGACCGCGAAGACTGAGGGGACCTCGCTCTTTTTTCCGTGAACTCCTAGGTCGTGGTTTATGTCCAGATGAGGCCCAGTAACTAGTGGAGCGAGACCTCGGGCTATCAGGTCGAAGCTTGAGGGAAATAGGTCATCGCTATCAACCTTAGCCGCTGCAAAGGTCTCTAGAGTCGCGATCTCCTCATCGGTAAGGTCAATCCTGGTGGCAGAAACTTCTGCAAAACAAAAACAAGCTCGTTAAAAATAATAATGATAATAAAATAAAATAAAATAATAATAATAATAATAATACGAGCTAAGACCCATGACTACCAGGGGATAGGACGAAAGAGGTATTCTGCAAGTCGCAAAGAGAAAGACGGGTAACGAGAACCCAGTGGGACTTATATTCACCCACATTGAATTTAATACAGTTTTTGGGCAGGTATTGTTTATAACGAGAGCTGCGGGCTGAAATATAGTATAGTCCGTCCCTGTGCTCAACCTGGCGACTGTGGGTCCCCTTAAAGCTATAAAGGCTGTGGATGATGCGAGGAGTAGGGGGCCCGAGCCCATACTTGATGAAAGCAACAGCCAAGGCAGTTAGCTGGGCATAAGAATTCAGAGTGAGTTGGAATGGAGCGAGCTTCAGGTCGTTTAACAGGTCCGTAAGATAGCTATAGATGGGGAACCTAAATCCGAGCTCTATGTGCTCGCGGCTTATTGCTATAAAGCCCGGAAGCGAAAAGGCCGCATGATCGCGCTCTCGTGGCACGTTAGCTCGGCAACATAAAGGAAAGTCAAACTCTCGGGCTAAAGCTTGTAAAGCCTGGAGATTCATATTTGAGGCAGTATGGTAGAAGGGCACTCAAGCTGCTCTTTCCTCAACTTTAGCTCGAGAAGACGAAGGCCCAGCTCGCCCCGCGGGCTCTTCTACGGCCTCACCACTTCGGGAGGTCGCGCCCTATGTTACTCTAACCTGCGGCTCTACCCGCTCCTCAGAAGCAGAAGCCTCATCACCGACCTGACGACCACTGCGTGAGCGACCTGACATCTACAAAACAAAAGGAATGACATCAGAACGCTGAAGGTATACTGAACCTAGCAAACTACAAAAAGGAGTTCCTAAAGCTGCTATCCTATGTGGCAGGTCGCACACCGCATCATCAGAAATGTGGAGGCCCAGAATGTAGGCCCATCAGGTAAAATTTCCTAATGCCTATATTTCTAACCCTATGCCTACAAGAATTCTATCAAACAGTGCAGGAACAAGTTATTCAAAATCCAACATACCTACGCTACGTCAGCAAATGACAAGAGGTTCAAACAAATCAGAAAATCACAGACAACACACACAATGTACAACTTCAAATAAGAAAACTTCAGAAGCAGGTGTCGCAGTTCACTAATGGCAAGATCATTTCAGTAAACTACAAGGTTGTCCCAAGCAAGTAAACACATGGCTTTAAGCAACAAGCATGACAATTTTTAAATATGAGGCATACACATAAAGTTCAAAACCAGGACAAGGAAACAGAAATGCACACCAAGAATCAGAAACGACCACCAAAATACGAAGGGCGAAGTCAGAGAACTTACCGTACATGCTCGAGCCGAAATCTGGGCTCTGAGATGGTGAGTTTAAAGGAAGCTGTTGAGAAAATGCAGAAGAAGCAGAGAAGAAGATGATGAAGAAGAAGTGTGCTTGTGTTTCGTCTTAAGGAAGCAAAAATGGAAAACGAAAGTGACGTCTGACTTATATTTATACTCGGGTACCTACTCCCTGACCGTTCGATCCAGTTAAAGGAGTAACTGCCACAGATCTGACAGCTCAGCGTAGACCTCAGTCCTTTACCATCGTGTAGTGTCAGTTACATGACATGCACATTTAATACGTACGGTCCGAGACGTGCTTATGGTCTCAATGCCTGCATAATCGCCACGTGTCAACGGTTACGGGTCAAAAGACAAAACGACGCCTCAAGAGCTCGCAAACGGGCACCAGATGCATTTTTGAATCAGCTCGCAGCCCGCATGACGCATTGAGAGTTGGGGGGCTTGTGTTATGCCTGTTTTCTCAACTTTGACAAATGGGCTGGAAAAAGCCCAATAAATGTGAACAGGAATGAAGACCCAGAAGGCCCAACCCTCAGATCTCTGCTGCGAGCTCACGAGCTCGCGTAATGCCGAGACAGCCTGAGCACACTCCCGTTCCAGCTTAGCATCTATTCAGCTCGCGTAGCTCAACAGACCGGGGAGCTCGCACCAAGTGACACCCTGTGCTGCAAGCCATCAGATCTACTTAATTCCCCTTATTTCCCATCGGTGCCACTTACACAGTTGCTAAGGAGCATTCAATGCAGCGATTGTGCATTTAATGAAAAGAAGACCTTTCCTGGTGCATTTAATGCAGCGTGTGTATGAAGAGAATAATCATTGTCTGCGCAATAAATACAGCATGATTTGTGTCAGATTAGTTGAAAATAACCATCATTTATAACGTATGTAACACTCTTTTGTATCTTTCTCCCTCTATAAATAGAGGAGATTTTTATTGTACCAATAGGTGAACAATACTAGTATACCGTCACTCTGCTGGAATCAATTCAGAGTGACCCGTGGACGTAGGCGTAGTCGCCGAACCACGTAAAAATTCTTGTGTTTGCATTCATTCTTTCCCCTCATTTCTTCATTAACTGCTCCATTACTATTATTCATCTACCACGACTAACATTCATCCGTTTTTATTACAACATACCAACCTTAAGCTTCATTTAAACCACATTTATTACAGTTCTCATCATTAAATTACCTCGATCGCAATCTAGGCCTTAGAATCTCTGAGTCGACCGTTTCCAGACATCGACAAGGATATAAATATCTTATGTTAAAATTAATGAAAATGATTTAGCCATTTATACATTCATTAAATTCTACATAAAATCATTTATAAAACCTTTATAATAGTTAGTCCACCTTGTTAAACTTGTTGTTATCTACTTAGATTATAAAGTAATCACTTTTGAAAGGTTTAGGAAACTTTTTTAAAAAAAAAAAAAACAAAATTATTATATAATTAGATACCTGTGTTGAAGAAAAATTTTGTTGTAAAGTTAATTAAGTTAATGTTTAGTTAAATTTACAGTAAAACTGTTATAAATCTCAAAAGCTGTATGTGTTCATTTGTAAATTTTACACTAATGGAGGTGAATTTATAAAGTATCTAATCATGGACATAAAAATGGAATATTTTAATTTATAATTGACATAAATATTTTTATACGATTTAGGTTGGTATTTAAATATATTTTTATTATAATTAATAATGACGATTTGGCCATTTTGAAATATTCATTAAGGGTGTCGATATTGCTAGCCGATAATCCTATTTGTACACCCATAATTCATTAATCTTTTTTATTACTAAAATATTCTAAAAAAAAAATTCCTTATAAAGATAATATACTTTTTAATTGATCTCAACAAAACATAGAGTACAATTGGCTTAAGATTTTTATCAAATACTTTATATGAAACTTTTAACTCATAAAATATAAAAGGGATAGTCCTAATTTCCCCCCTGTAGTTTAAGAAAATAATCAAAATCTCTCTTTTACTTGAAAAAATTAATGAATAAAAGGAGAATTTTAGGTATTTTCTCAAACTACAGGGGAGAAATTAGAATTATCCCAATATAAAATACCTCTGACCCAACAATTTTTTTATACTTTCTCACTTCTTTTCTATTTATTTTTAAATAATTTGACACTCAAATATGATATAATCACGAGACCCTTCAAGTAATCGTTTTCACTTGTTTAATTTTTTTCCTTCTCCCTTTTTGGTCTCTCCTTCAAAACTCCTCCAAATTCTAACAGCAATGGAAAAATCCGACATGCATTCTTTTCGACAATGGATTACACATCAATTTTGCTCTTTCTTGAGAAATAATTTTTCTCAGGAAATAAACCAAAAAAAAAACATTTTATTTTATTTTTTTTTTTTGTGTTTTCGTAACTATACTTTAATTTTTTTTTTTTTTTTTTTTGGTTGAAATATTTACTCGAGAGGAGCTTTGGAAAGGAATGCTTGAGCTCTGCAAATGTGAAAAAGTCCGAGATTCCAATTAAAGTTAATGAAGAGATTTTATTTTTTGGAGTTTTTGATGACACTTTCAGTATTGTGATGGACTGAAATGGGTGGTTGAGAAAGAACCAATGATCTTAGTTGGAGAAATAGTAGAGGGTTAATTTTGGATTTTAAATGGGTGTACAAACTAAGCATAAAAATTTTGAAATTTAGTGATCCATGTATTAATCAATTGAGTTTCTATATCATTTTCTTGAATGGCAATATCTACATCTATTCATTAAAACTCACAATAGACTATTTCATAATTATTTTATAAAAATAACTTTCACATGTATCAGATTATTAAATAGTAACTTTTTGAAGTTTTATTTAACATTTTTTATAGCAAAATTACTAGATAATTAAAATTTAAAATCTCACAAGTAATACCAAATAGGATATATTATAGATCCGACCTAATATCTATTTCCATAATAAGAAAACAAAACTCTGCACACATACATGTTAATGCACATGGTAGAATCTAAACCATTATCATGGATGTGAAAAGGGAAAGCACAGTCAATATTTGAGCTATAAATGAATGTACAACTATAATTTTTTCCCGAACATCTTCAACCTTAGATTAAACACCTAAAAGAAGTAAACTTTATGAACTGTGGTCCCTGAGCTATTCTGTTCACTAATCTAAGAAGAAAAGAAATGCTCCAAACACACGAACAATTTTTTTTTTAAAAAAAAAAAAAAACAGATATTACAATAATTTTTAGGAGGATAGATTTTTATTAACTTAATTAATTACTATTTATGTATACTTCTTAAATTAATTATCAATTTATTTATAGTTTACTAATAACTTAAGCGATTAGTACACTCCGTTTTAATACCCATAATAAAGGTTCAAGTCATACTATATGTATTTGAGTTTTATTATTTGCATTTATTGATATGTGTAAAAAAATTTCTTCTTTGATCGTAAGAATATATATCTTTCTAATATAAAAGTAGAGTTTTAGGCCGGATATAATATTTAATCTTTATAGGTTATATATATATATATATATATTTTGGTAGATAGAGTTTTAGGCCGTGTACAATTTTAGAAGAACAATTCACCTTTTTAGAAGAACGATTTGTGTTGTACATCAAGAAGTTCTCATATATATATATATGATCATGAGAACTAAGACTATAAATTCATATTCTAGAAAGCTTGGGTCCAAAGAGGACATTTTCATTTGGGCCAATGTTATTGATTGTGCTATACTAGGAAAAAAGGGTGGAAGGAAGAGACATAATTTATTTTTCAACCAAGCAATAAAGTAGACCACCCCTTTTATTTTTAGAAACTATGACAATTTCCAATAGCTTGTGATAAAATTCAACAATATTTACGTTTCAAAAAAGAGTTCGAATTCATTAACTTTAAACATGAAAAGAATCGAAATTATATTAAATCCATATTCAATTATATATAGGTTAAAATAGTTTTTTTTTAAAAGTAATTACATACTCATGGATTTGAGTTACACTTTATGTATTCAAGTCATACTATATGCATTTATCAATATGTGTGAAGAGTTGTTTTTTTATTGTAAGAATAGATATCTTTCCAACATAAAATTGATTTTTAGGTTGTGTATAATATTTAATCTTGATAAGTTATGAGAGATTTTTCATCATTGGTGTCCGTTTTAAATATTTGATTACTTTTTGTTATTATTGAAAAAAAGTTCACATTTTACTCTAATCTAAGGGCTTGGACAATGTCATTTTATATTAACTAAACATACAAATATATGACTTGTGCGCAAAATAATATGAAATCACCTTGACTATTTAATCAAAGTAAATTTATAATTAACATCTAAAAGTATGGATATAAATTATAAATATAAGTTAACATAACCTTATCACTCTAAAAAAGCGACAATTTTAGGAGAAAGATTTGTGTTGTACATCAAGAAGTTATGGCTAATTGGTAATTCAAACTCCTATTTGAATTTATTTTTTTTTCCATAGATACATACATATATATATTTTTTGAAGATGTATGATCATGAGAAATAAGATTATAAATTCATATTTCTCAAAATTTGGTGTCCAAAAAATACATTTTTCTTTTGGAGCAATGTTATGGTTTGTGCTATACTAGGAAAAAAGGGTGGAAGGAAGAGACATAATTTATTTTTCAACCAACCAAAAAGTGGACCAACCGTTTTTATTTTTGGAAACTATAACAATTTCCAATTGCTTGTGATAAAATTCAACAATATTTACATTTCAAAATTGAGTAAGTCATTAACTTTAAACATGAAAAGAATAAAAAATTATATTAAATTCATATTCAATTAGATATTAATCAAAGTAGTTTTTAGAAAAATAGTTGTATATTAATTAAGATTATTACTGGACGGAGGAGGAGGGCGATTTGGTAATTCGACGAGGAAAAGGAAACTTCAAAACTTTGTGTCAAAAGACTAAACTATCCTTGAAAGATCACACCAACAATTATTATTTGTTTAGGGAAGTGAAATTACGAGAAGGCCCCCACAGGTTGATTGACACGGTATTCCGCAAAAGAGAGATTCAGTAGCATCCATCAGCTCCACATGCGCGTTAGCTTGTCGCTCACGCCGGTCCACCCAGTTGGCTTTCTCTCTCTCTCTCTCGCTCTCTCTCTGCGTCCACGTCATCTCACTGGGCCCCACCTCCGTTTGCACGAAAACCCTAAATTCACCCCACATGCATTCCAAATTCGTCCCAAATTACAATCCCCCGTTCAAATATCGCGCACTTGGATCCGACACACCTCACCCTGCCACGTAGGTGAATCCCCACATCCCCACCGTCCATGACAGATCAGCCGGGCAGCATCTCGGGCAGTACCAAAACCACGTGGACCGTTAGATGAGGAAAAGAAACAAACGGAGGGTGAAGATTCTGCCCGAAGTTATGGCGGGCAGATCTCATCGCCTTTAAGAGGAGACCCTAGCCTGCTCTTGTTCCTCGCTCTGAGTAGGGGAAAATCCCAAACCCTAGACTTCGACGATACCATCAGGTTTTTGTTTTCTGTTGTTTTGGTCTTCAGAATCTCTTTTCCTCGCTCTTGCGGTGGCGCGTGGAGTACACGACCGGAGAGATTGATGGTTACGCGACCAGCTGACTTGTCAGATAACGGCGGAATTGGTGGATGGCATCGGCGCTGTTAGCCAACCGGAGCGAAGGCAACTGGCCGACGCAACCGAAAGGAGGCGCTGGCGGTGGCGGCGGCGGTGGAGGAGGAGGACCGAAATTGATGGGCAAAGTACCGAACCCTAACCCTAAAAAGAGACAATTTCACCAGGCGTCTGAAATCAACGGCTGTCAGATAGACGAATCACCGGCCGTGACGCAATCGGCTGCATCGGACGACGCCTCGTCCATCAATAGAAGACCCAACGACCTCAACAACCACAACAACCACCATGTCCTTTCGGGTAATTACATAAGTTTCAATGTCGCGTCTTTTTCGAAGAAGGAGCTAATCGAGCTCAAGAACCGCTTGATTGTCGAGCTCGAACAGATTCGTCAGCTCAAGAACCGAATCGACGGTCCCCAATTCAGATCCGGTTCAAAGAAATCATCTTTGGCCGGCAATAACAAGATTTCGGGCAACAAGCGGCCTTCTTCGTCAGATTTGAAGAGATTGAATCATCAAGATGGCGGGAAGCTTTTGAAGCTATGTGGGCAAATCTTGACGAAGTTGATGAAACACAAACATGGGTATATCTTCAATTCTCCTGTAGATGTTGTTGGTATGGGTTTGCACGATTATTATGATATTATCAAGAATCCTATGGATCTTGGCACCGTGAAGTCCAAATTGAGCAAGAATTTGTATGATTCGCCTTTGGATTTTGCTGCTGATGTTAGATTGACTTTCAATAATGCTAAGGCTTACAATCCCAAAGGCCATGATGTTTATGTGATAGCGGAGCAGCTGCTGGGTAGGTTTGAGGAGTTGTTTCGACCGGTGAATGAGAAACTGGGTCAGGAGGAGATCCAAGAACGGGTTTATGATGAGGAGTTGCAGGCCAATTCTTGGAATCATCATGAGCACAATAAGGAGAGAGAGGCTGCTAGACAGCAAATGGTGGCGAAATCGGAGCCAATGCGGGTTCCTGCAGCTGTTGTGTCTAATGCTAATGCGAATGTTGTTAATCCTCCTCCTGTTTCGACTTCACAGTTGCCGGTGAGGACGCCTTCCCCGGTTAGGGTTGCTCCGGCGGCTAAGCCGGTGAAGCAGCCCAAGCCGAAGGCGAAGGATCCGAATAAGAGGGAGATGAGTATGGAAGAGAAGCATAAGCTGGGAATTGGTTTGCAGAGTTTGCCGCAGGAGAAGATGGAGCATGTGGTTCTCATATTGAGGAAGAGGAATGGGAATTTGCGGCAGGATGAGGATGAAATCGAGCTGGATATCGAGGCTCTTGATACAGAGACGCTCTGGGAGCTCGATCGGTTTGTGACCAATTACAAGAAGATGGTTAGCAAGATCAAAAGACAAGCTTTGATGGGAAATAACAATGTGGTTAACATGGAAGCAGCACATAGGGTAATAAGCGAATTCCTCGTTGTTTTGTTGTTGATTCATTTACTTGAATACTTGCATCTGCTGATTTTATGGTATGCTGACTTGGGTGAAATGGGGATTTGTGTTTTGTTAACAGGAGGCGCCTGTGGTAGAGAAAATTGAGGTGGCGACGGAGCCGAAGAAGGTGAAGAAAGGGGAAGCAGGGGATGAGGATGTCGACATTGGTGATGAGATGCCAATGAGCAGTTTTCCTCCTGTGGAGATTGAGAAGGATACAGGCCATAATAATAACAATGCCAGTAGCAGTTCTAGCAGCTCTAGTAGTTCCAGCAGCGATTCGTCGTCGTCCAGTGGTATTACACAAGTTTCTCTCTTTTTGGATGGGAAATGTGTTGGGAGGAGAAATGATGATGCTTAATTGATTTCATTGTTGTTTGCAGATTCGGATTCTGGGAGTTCTTCTGGGAGTGATTCGGATGCTGATGATGCAAGGTCATAGAAAAGCGTGAGAGCTGAAAGAATGAAGAGTTCTTGAAAAGCTTCCCTGGAGGAGAGGTTGTGTAAAAGTGTGGTGGTCATGTGACTAATGAGGTATATTGATATATAGATATATATATTCATGAAATGAAGTTGCTCTGCTTTTGCTTCAATTTATTAGCCTTTTTCTATATTGCTGAGATATAAACTGAGTTTCTGAACTGTTTTTGTATGTCATACAGGGCGGGTTTGTGAAGGTTTGCTGTCGTGGAAATTTGCCTGGCCTGTGGGATTGTAAAGAGGGGACCAAGACAAGCAAAAAAAAAAAAAAAAAAAAAATCAAAGTGAGGAAAATTGTAGGTTAGAGAGGGGTAGAGAAATGTAGTTGGATATTTGTAGGAGAGAGAGATGTTAGAGAGGAGAGCTGTAGAGGGTTGAAATACTTTGTACACATTATAACACTAATACATGATTTTTAGCCCATTTTGCCTCCTCTCTCCATCTTCAAATTTTGCTCCCATTGATTCGTTAATGTTTTAAGTTACGTATATTATATATAACAAACATCACAAGAGGACTAAAAACTGTCAGTGGCAATTGAGAGAATGCAAAGGGCACTTCGTGTATGTAAATTAGGTGGGTGGGTATGCTGGAAAAGACTTGGAAGATAAATAAAATTAAAAACATTAATAAATTTATCTGGAACGACCAAGTTGTCAAAGGAGTTTGTGTGCTCTCTCTCCACGACACCACGTGAAGAAAGGATGATGCCAGGCTTGATTTGAGTTTTAAGATGGTAAAATAAATATGCCGAATATAAATTAAACAGTTGGAAAGAGTCAACAAATGACACGTGGTTAGTGTTAGAATAATATGAAAACCTCGAGCCTAATGCGTAGGGCAGAAGCTTGCCCAAAGCCGGCCAAATGCAAAAGAAGAAAGACATGAAAAGTTTGCTGGTCCAACCAAACTAAACTAAAATCCAAAAAAATAGGCAACCAAAAATGACTGGTTAAAAGTTAATTTATAATTAAATGATGCAGTTGAAGGTCTCTGTTTATAGGTTTTTTTACTTCATAAGAGATGGGTAGCTTGTATTTTTGCCACGGCTCCCCTTGCCTTAAGTGAAAGACAAAGTGGAGAAAATTTAGGTGGGACATAGCAAATAGATATTATGTGGGTTGTATGTGGCATGCCTGGATGGGTGGATGCACTGTTTCTTGATAATGTGATATGTAGATAGTGAGATAAATTTATAAATGATCATTTTTTAACCACAAGAGAAGCATTCCTAGGACCTTTGAAACACTCTTTAACTAGTTGAAGCAACTATTGCATTCCATATGATGCCAGCCCATTTTATTTCAATGAAATTATCTTGCGTTAGGTGAGACTTGGTGATCGATTTACCAAAGCAAGTATTCAATACTATAATTTGAGCTGTGCTTAAAACATAGCAATCTAAGTCGGTATCTCCTAAACTCATAAATGATAGTGGACCCTTTATGTGTACTGTTGGAAATCAACAGCTCCAAGGGACATAAAGGGATCAAATTGTTTAATTTGCCGGTCCTGCTTGGTATGTTAATAGTTAATGCTGTCAGGAGGTAAATATTAAAAATTATCGATTGTATTTAACGAAAATATGCAATCCAATACGTAACAATTGTGTTTGATAGCATCTTAATTTCCACCTCTCCTTTCTCGTTTGTTAATCCATTATAATCTCAACATGTTTATGGAAAATTGAATTGAAAGGAAGATAGCATCAATTTACATATATTATGGTAAATGAAGCTAAATGCAGTTAGTTGTGGTGGTTACAATTCGATATCAATCATACTAACACAAAGATATGTAACTTCTTATCCCTTTCAATGCTCATATTTTTCTTACTAAAGAGATGAAAAATCTGTCCTTTTTATTTTATTTATATATATTACCCTTCCAAGTCTCCAACAAGCACCTTTGAAAACATCAGTTCGTGAAGCCTAGTATTTTCCTAGCAGTTGTAACTCTTACAATGAATTATAAAAATATTTCAATAATATTCAATCATTTTCCAACAACCAAAACATCTTTCAGCCTCTTAACAAATTTCTTTGATATGCAAGGAAGCTCACTGCTCATCTTCACTACAAATAGAGACCATTACAATTAAAATAATCTTCCAAGTACAGTATTTTCCACCCATGCACATCCTAGTAATTATTTGAAGTTTTCATGAAAACTAACTTGTCCAACTGATAAGATTTTTTACAGTCGATTGATTTCGAAATAGAAACTTGCTCAAGTTAGCAGTCATGGTGGACTTGGTTGTTCACTTGAAAAGGGTTTGGAATGTAATTAAAAAAGGATAGTATTTGTTTGGAAGTTACACAGAAAATAACTGAATAAAATAAATAAATAGATAACACATCTTAATCTATCTCATAAAATTTTATTGAATATAATCATGGAACATAAGTCAACACTTTCGTCAATGGCAAAAATATGCCCACACATTGAATTTCAAATTTGAAGGAGGCTCACCAGTCACCATAGCTCAACAAGTCAACATAAAGACCATTAAAGAGAGGCAATTTTGTATTAAAAGCAAATAAATACCAAATGACTATTTTTTCTTACAAAACACGAGGCTCTGTAACTTGACTAATAAGCCTACCCTTCAAAATTTTTTTGACCATCATCAATATCTTCTTGTATGAACAATCATAAGGTAATAAATTTATAAGAAAATTAAAACATGAGAAAACCACAAAACTTGGAAGAAATTTTACCAACATAGAGTTTATGAGATAATACACTGCAAACTTCTCCAGTTGCCATGTCTGATCATTGAAGGCGCACTTAAGTCCCACGCCACCTACTTGAATCTGTTTAGTGTCAAAAATACCGTTTAACTTCTCAGAAAATACAAATATTGACTTGGAACATTGGGTAGGCAGCTGACAGATGCTTCCCAAGAATCAGATCCATTCATGAGGACATTTTGCTAAATATATATTCTTATTTCTCATGAGCCAGCTTCTTCAAATTAAGATACATCTCACCAAGTTGAGATTGGCAAGCAGCATCAGCGTCAGTCGGCAAATCTTTAAGAAAAGACTTGGTCAGGTTAAGAGCTGATACCAACTGGAAGATCTTGCCACAAAACTTACGTACTTCAGCTCGCTTTGCCTGCTTCTCTGGCATATTTGTCACCAATTCCTTAATTAGATGACTT
Source organism: Litchi chinensis (assembly GCA_019925255.1). Taxonomy (NCBI): domain Eukaryota; kingdom Viridiplantae; phylum Streptophyta; class Magnoliopsida; order Sapindales; family Sapindaceae; genus Litchi; species Litchi chinensis. The sequence goes on along the minus strand of CM034465.1, from coordinate 25,820,013 downwards.
AGATTTTGGAGATGACCCTTCAATTTTTTCTTCGTTGTATCCCGGCTGCCTTCATCTGAGCTTAAGGGAACCAATGACTTCAATATCTCCATCACTAGATCAAGAGATTCAACACGACGAAACACTGATTTTGATTTTGCACTCCTACATTTTTCCAAAAGGAAGCCGAACAGATGATGCCCAATCCATGGCCTTCGACGAAATATTTCTTTCAAAAATTCGGATTTTATTTGAGACTTTTTACTATCGAAATACCCAACCAATACATCCTGGAAGATATCAAGAACCCTCTGCAGTTCAGGCTTGGGAAAGTTTTTTGCATCAATGATCTTCAGAATCCAAAAGGTTGAATTTTGAGCCAGTGAATTTATCATTTTGTGTCGGTTCCAGGAGGCAGACTGCTTCTTCCTTGATGGATTTGCAGCAGACTTCTTTCTCTTGAATGGTTTTGATGCCCATTTTAAGCTTTTCTCCAACAACGATTCAAGAGTGGAAAGTTGCACAATTTCACTCTTTGGGAAGTCTTTTGCTTTGAATATTTTTTTCTGTAAAATTCCCCATATGCGTTGTCCAAGCTGCTCACTGCCTTCTACAGTATTCGGGTTAACAAATGCCCGAGCCAAGTTTGAGTACACCATCAGAACTTGCGGCTTACCTGTGCAAAGAAGACATCATAAAGCACAGGCAACAGGATGCAGGAATAATTTGGAAAAAGTTACTCTTACCCAATGAATATAGCAGATTGTTGATACTCAACCCTTTCTAAACTACCAAATAAAATATAAAAAGATTATTAATACAAGACATTAAGCTGGGTTGATTCCATCAACACAGTTGGTAAAAGGGCTCAGCTAATCTAAGCTCCACAAAAAGAATATCAATTCCAACATACAATTATAGTGATAACAGTTGCTATTTATTCTAGATTCTCCTTATAAATCCAAAATAAAGGCCACCACTAATAAATCTTAAATAAAGGTCAGTCTCATTCATTCCCAAAGAGCATTGTATTGCCAAAAAAAAAATCACGTTTTAGGCTAAAAAACAGAAACAGCTAATCTTAATTTAGAGCAACATGTACTTGCCTGGATTTTCATGCAGGTAAATTTCCAGCAATGAAAGAACACGAAGTTTGAACAGAACAAGCTGGGATTGAGCAGTCTCACTCCCAGCCTGATTCTTTTTCTCTTTGAATATCTGGGCAAGATAAGTATCCATTCTGAACATTGCATCATCATCCATTCCTCCATCAGAATCATCAGAATCTTCAGGAAGTTCTTTGCCAGTTTCTTCAACTCCACCTACAGCCTCAGAGTCATCTGTCTGCTCGTCATCACTCTCACCTGTTTCACCAGTCTCGGTTTCATCAATTTCCTCTTCTTCTTCAATACCAAGAAAATCTTCGTCGTCATCATCATCATCATCATCTTCACTTTCTGCATTTTGATGTCTAGCTGGTTTCAAATCTTTCTTAATAATCCGCAACATCCGCATCAATCCGTCATCTGTGACATCTTCACAGAAATATTTGAAAACCTATAAACAAAAACAGATAAGCACGATATTCTTTGAAGTCCTAACATATTGTTGCACCCCTAATCAACTTGTCATCATGTCTTAATTGAATATGCAGCAATCAAAAAGTGACATGGTACAAAAGTACAGGTAAAGATATATTGATTTAATGTCCCAAACTGATATAAGAATTTGAGACCTAATCATAAATTATTATACCAATGCCAGATCTCACAAAATTAATTAAGAAATAGTGAAACCAAAAACAAATACTATAGTATAGAAAGGACATAATAATATTTTGTGTATAACTTACTTAACCATGTAAAAAATACAAAAAGAAAACATCAAGACCTGATATTAATAAAACAAACCTGCTCCATAGCAGACCGCATAGGAGCTGATGACTGTGGCAGCAATGACAGCAAAGTATCGACCAGGACATCCATTAAATTTGGTGTTACATCACCATCCAAGTCATCTTCACCAGAGGAGTCAAGAAGGTCAGAAGCCGAAAAAGCCTTTTTGCAACACATGATTAGTTCAGAGGCAGCTTCAGAAAATTCCCCTGGTCGAAGGAGCACGTGAAGCAGTAACTGGATGAGCAAGTACCTCAGTGCATGCAACTTATTTGCATTGGTGCTGAGCCCACAGTTCCTTTCCTATCAGAATTAATATCAGTAAAATGAAGGATATCAGTTTCAAAACGACTACAATATAAAGATGCAACATTTGAAAACACCCTAATGCACCCCTCAAATAAGCCATTTAAATCATTCGGAACATTTGAGATTAGAGTTATTTGAATCAGGATTCCAAAAATCACCAGGCTCCATATAATATAACATAAATAGAACAACCACAATCACAATTTACCCCTCTAGAAAGCCTCGTTTCCATTTCCTGCAATTTCTTGAATGCCTTTTCATCCTCATCGCTCAAGGGTCTAAAGAGAGAAACTGAAGGAATGTTGCGTAATGTGCTAAGAAAACGCATGAAGTACGAGCCAAGGTCATTTGCCTCAGGTCCATTAGCCAGAGAGCGTGACCCCTCAACCTTCTGAGCATTTGCCAGCAATAATTGGATCTGCTCAATACACATTCCACAAAGAGCACTTGAGGTGGCTGCTTTAGGCCACCTAAATTTCTCCTGTAACTCAAAAGATGTCACTTCAGTACCAAGAGATGCAGAGAACAAACCCTGAACAGCTAGAAACTTCAAAATTTCCTTTTGCACCCGAAATTTTGCTTCAGCATCCAGCTTCAAATATTTTAAAATACTAGGGAGGGATTCTATTACCCAACCTTTCAGGAAATCAGAATTTCCCATTGTCCCCATTGAATCCTTCTCACCATTTGAACCTATCTCTGAATTGTCATCTGTAGTTTGACTCTGATCTGAAGGTTCATCTGAAGCATTACCTTCATCCACAAACATGTTCATTAGGTTCTGGATGAACAGCATGCAGCCAGACTCTGTTTTGAACTCTGACATCAAATCTTTAACTGTTTTTGTCCTTGTGATGGCATCAAATTTACCATTACTATGTTTTTGTAAAGCCACGATCACAGAAACTCTTCTGACATCATCATTCCTAACCCAATCTACTAATTCTTTAAGAAAATATAGTGCAGCTTTATAAAGCCATGAATCCTTTGTGGAAAGTATATCCATCAGGCACTGGACAAGTTTGTAGGACAGAACAATTGAGACAAAAGATGCAGGCAACCTTGGGAAAAGAAGCAACAGGACATCAAATGCCAAGTGTTTACGGTCATGCGATGACAGAAGAAGAGATCCTTCAATAATAATTTCACAGAAAGATTGAAAATTCTTAGTAACTTCCTCTTCCGAAGAGCTAGACTTGCGATTCTTTTTATGCCTCTTCAACGAAGTTGATACTGACGCTGCATCTTCAGCTTGCAAAACTGTATCAGGTAAAAGAATATTTACCAGAACAGGCCACACGCTGTGAACTCGGGGCTGACAGAAGGTAGATTCCTGCCATGTTCCACAAAAAGGAAAATGTTTTTAGAAAATCTGAAATTCTTTTTTGTCCGTATCATACTTTTCCTTTACAGGGATATTAAAATATCACCTTCAAGCAATTAACAAGAGAGGTCAAATGGTCAGCAGCAAAAAGTTTACTAGGGCTGAATGGATTTGGCAAGAGTTTCCCGAACTTTTCACTGTCCAAAGAAACTTTTTCATGAATTCTTAAAGCTAAAAGCAAAGCATCAGGATTTCCAACCTCATTGGCTCCTCCAAACCATTCATGAACACCCGGAACTTCAAGAACATGACTCAACAAAGCATCAGCAGGCAGCTGCAAAATTATAAAACACATTACCAAAAAAGGATAAATATGCAATTAATATCAGTTACAAACCAACACACCATACAGGTAAAATTGAAAAAAAAATAATAATAAATAAATAATTATTGAGAAGAGCCTAAGAGGGAGTGTCTATCTATGTACACAAGGAACACAGGTGAAGCAAATGAAATAAAATTTCAAGTCATAAACATTTTTAAAAATCCCAAAAATTGAGAAATTTGGAGCAAGAACTAGCGGTCATTAAAGAGAACATTGTTCCAAATGATGACACCCATATCTTATGCACCTAGATATCAACAGCAACCGCTCAAAAGGCCCACTCTTTCTTTCCAATCATTCATTGAAGTATGTCACTCATGAAGGTAAAGCAATTAAACACCAAAATGAATCATTGGATGAGGACAAAGGACAGAAGAGTTTGGAGCTATCTCTTTTTCGGATCCCCATCATAAACACATGAAAAATATTCAATACAGTAAAATATCCTCCCAAATGTTATTATTAAAAACAAAAAAAAGTAAAATAGGATAGGTTATTTCAGAACTATCCTAAATTGACTACATACAATGTCAAGTGCAACAAATTTCACAATGGGTCTAAAACAACATCTAGTGTAACAAAATAACCATAAAATGGCTTTACATAGATTCAAAGCGCATAATTATCTATCAAAATAACATTCAGGTAATTTGACAACCAAAAGAAAGTGCAAAGATTTTTAAGGACAGAATGAACATGATTTATTTATTCAATTATACCTTATGAACCAGGTCTAAAATAATTGAGACAGCAGGCTCTTGCAAGTATCGCTTCTTCGCTGCAAGGGAGATGAGATGACTGGTGAATTCCTTAATGTATGGTGTGTTTTTATCAGAAGTCCACTCTTTAACCAATCTTCCTGACCGAGCAATAGCACCATAGGCAAACAAGCGACCCAAAAGGCAATCCCTTGCTTCCTACAGTTGCAAAAAAGCACTTACAGTGATTCATTTGAGTCCATCACAACCCTATCAAAAATACAGTATAAAATAAAAAATAAAACTAAAACAAAGAGATAGAAAGATATCTTGTCTACCTGACCCTTCATCGATGAAGAAACCTCCAATAAATCAAGTATAAGTTTTAGCAATGAGTCCACTTTGATGCTGGGAATTGTATCAACTAAAAGTGTCAGACCTAATGCAAAGCCTTGTCTTGCACACTGCAAAGTAATTTTAGACCATGAATTGGCCGAAAGTTAGACATTCACCTTATACATTGCCAAAGTAAAATTTATCCAAATGACGAAATAAAATATAAGATTATCATGTACATTTTAAACTTAGGATATTCCAAATGTCTAACCAAAAAAAAAAAAAAAAAAAAAATTATCAGCAATCTGTAGCTCTAGATATACCACAAAAATGGTTTCACACAATTCTTGGTGCCAAGCAACTATAACATCTAAAAGCCCATGAATGAGAACACAGAACATGAACCTCACATAACATAAGAAAATAATATATCCATGTAAACAAATGCACCTATAAATAACAAGTAATAAAATGATCAGTAAAATGCTAATCTATAAAAGCAAAGCATCGGAATACAACAATGAGATTCTTTTACGACAAGAATGAACAATTATACATGCATACATACATAATAAGCATCGGAAAACAACAATGAGATTATTTTACGACAAGAATGAACAATTATACATGCATACATACATAATATACATATATATATGACCACTACAAACTACTCAAACACAAAACTTGGTGGCAAAATTTAATATAGTTGCAACTTAGAAAAAAAAAAAAAAAGAAGAAGAAGAAGAAGCGGGACCATAAAAACTTTCCAAAACTGTTTGGATGAGTGCATGATAATAGAATTTCCATCAAATCCAACTACAAATTGCAAGCTACTAAAATCGAATTTGGGATTACCCAAAGACGCCCAATCAAAAGATCTGGCCAATTTATTCTCAACTAAACTTATCAATACAATATAATTCACACATTAAGATTGTTATTAAAGACTCTGAAATTGGTTGAAAACATTACCTTTTCACTTGTCAAAATTGATAAATCTAGCTTAACAATGTACGCCTCAATGTTACTATAAGCTCTAAAGTGAAGAAACCAAATCAACATTCTCAAAGATAAGTATCACATATCATATACGATTCTAACAAACTCTCCACCAAATTGAACCTAAATTGCTTTTGCTTTGTTACATTCAAGCACATTACAGCTCCATACAAAACATTAACATACACACATAACAAATTAAAGAGAATATACCTCACGAGAAGAAGAAACTCCACGAATAAGCCTACGGACAGCATATCTCACCGAAGGAGCGCAATTATTCAATCCATCATCCTTTTCGGCTTCCAATTTCACGCCACTCTCTTCCAAACCCTTTCCAACTCTATCATAGGCCTTCTGAACTTCCTGCAACTCCGTCACCAGCGTCTCCACCGCCTCCTGCCTCGCCGAAGCGTCAGCCAATGCCAAGTCCTTGAACACGCCAATGTGGAACTCAGGCATGCCAGACGAAGACGCCGCCGCTGCCTCCGTTTTGGAGACAACAGCCACTGATTCGGGCGGCTGCTGTGGGTGTGATTCCTTCTCTTCCAAGGCCGTGCGGTGGCGCTCTTTATCGATGGCTTTCCTCTTCTTCTTCCTCTCCATCGGCTTGACGGAAGCCGGGACCGAACCGGCGTCGGCGTCAATGAGTTCTTTGTCTTTTGACTTCTTTCTCTTCATTTTCTTCTTCGAAGGACTTGAAGCAACGGCATTGTCGGTGGCTGCGCTGTCCACAAGGGCCTCTGCCTCGTCTTCTTCTACAGCGTTGGAGTTTCTCTTCTTGCTGCCCATTGACACCGGAGCTTTTGTGTCGCTCACTGTTTTTGATGACGATTGATAGTCAATCGCAAACGAGTGTCGGACAATAAGAAAAGTAGCAAATGCACTGCCTGGACTTTGGGGAATAGAGAGATAGAGAGAGAGTGTGTGCGTGTGTGTACACGTCAGGAGTAAATTTGGAGGGTTTTTAGGGTTTTGAAGAAGGTGTGGTTTGAGGTTTTAGGGTTTCATATCATTTTGTTTTGCTTTGGGGTTCTTTTCGCGAATTAGGATAAGTTTAAGGACACAGTTGAGAATAGCCCCATTGTGGTCCGAGAAAAGACCAAAATACCCTCAAATTTAATTGCTTTGATACAATGAATGAACTTCCTCGCTTCCCAGTTCGCTGAGATAAATCCCTATTTATTGTGAAATCATATAAGTAATAAATTTTTTTTTTTTGAAATACATATAAGTAATGATTAATCTATAAATTTTGGTGTTTACATTAGAAAAAGGACATTAATTACCTCCATAACTATACAACGATACCTTAAGTTAGAACTTGTATCTTGTAAATATATTGAGATAAAAAAAAAAAAACCAAAAACAAAACAAAATTCAGACACAAATTCTATAGATAATCATGACTGAAATCCAGGCTTAGTGGGTAAAGTAAGAAGGAAGAGAATAAAAATTTCATATAAATCTGCATTAAGCTTGACGTTATTTCTTATAATTTCAAAGTCACTCTACTCTAACCCAAGCTAGTTTATCATAATTATACTTTTTCATATATAAATATGATAAATATCATATTATACAGTTTGTAAAAATATTCAAGTAACTATAATACTCATGTATAATTACCTCTGGCACATCCCCTACTAATACAATCACTTGCACTTCTTCACATTCATTCTAGTGTTGAAAATTCAAGTTTTATCATATACATTATATATGAAAAAAGTCTTCTCATTCAATTGTAAAATAAATATATCTTAAATTTTTAATTAAAATAAATATTTCTCTATTATTCAAATAAAATTTCGGATCATACAATTGATGATTGTAAAAGCAACTTTTCAACATTTCTAAAATAAAAATAAAAGTAAATACATTTTTAAGGATTCAAATTGTTAATAAATCTGAAACAAAAATAAAGAATAATAATGTTTTATTTCACAGTAAAATATTCAATTTATAGGCTTTTTCTTGTCCCTAGACACAATGCTATAGTAATAAAAATATAATGAATAGATAGTTTACAATAGAGAACCTACCACTTTTTTTTTCTTTTTTTAAAAAAGAAGCTTTTGAAATTTCTAAATAGTTACATTTCAATGTGATGGATTATAATTTTCAAGTGCATTATTTATTTACTTATTTATTATTAACTGGACCACCAACTATGTTTTTTCTTTTCAACTTACTGACACCAAATCATTTTACTATCGAGATCTGAATTTTGCAGTCAGAGGATGGAAAAGAGCTACTCATGTATAGATAGGATGGAAGAGAGCTACTCATGTATAGATAGAAAAATTGCCCATATATTGATAGGACTTGCTACTTAAATATGTTCGTCAGCTCGTGGAGAAACAAAGACAGGTGAGAATAGCACCAATATACCACTCCACTTACGAATAACTATCACCTATATTAGTAATATAAAGAAAGAAGCCGTGATTCATTTAAAACATTTTATCAACTTATAAATTGTCGTAAGTTAACTCAATGGTCGATTGTAGACCCCATCAGATGATACTGGAGGTATATCAACTGAAAAACACTTTGCTCTTTTTAAGTCATTTTATTTGTTTTCTTTTGATTATCTCCTTACTTTTCAAGGCAATTTGCAGGTCGAAGTTTTCCGCTTCCACGATGATGCGTTTAGGTAGTCAATCAATTAATACCAGTCTTGTTTGCTAATACATGACTTGCAATATGTTAATATCAGATTATTCTAGATCCCTTTGATGAGGTACGTACTAAAGTGTAGATGACCCAAAACTTGAACTGAGCCACCATTACTTGAGATAAAACAAGAATTCTGAGCTGTGCCACATATTTTCGTAAAGTTTAAACACAGGTGCTTTAAGTAACAACTAAACAGTAACAAAACAATATAAAGCATACACCTCCAATGTTGACAATCGAATTATTTCGATAAAAAAATTTATGTTAACCATATTTCATGGGTTTCAAATTGCTCAGCAACTTCTCAAAGTAAAAGCTAAGTAGTCCTCCAGTACCTTCAACATTTAGATACAAAACCGCTTTAAACAATATATCCTAAATTGCAAATAGGAACAAAACATCATTGTTTAATTGTGGCCTAAAAGGCCACCAAAAAAACAGACCTAACCAAATTTTTGCTTCCTCGTTCACTTCTTCACCTCTTCATACTCGGCCTCTGGAGTCTGGTCACCACCACCCTGAGAACCTCCAGAAGCTGAATCACCACCCCCGGAACCACCAGCCATGTGTTGTCCGATCTTTGACACGGCTTTGTTCGCAGCATCAAGCTTAGCCTTGATTTCATCAATGTTATCACCTCCCATTGCTCCCCTCAAATCTGCAACGGCATCCTCAATCTCTTTTGCAACTTCACTTGGTATCTTCTCCTTGTACTCACCCAAGCTCTTCTCAATACTGTAGATGGTAGTGTCAGCATTGTTTCTGAGATCAATCAAAGCTTTTCTTTCCTGGTCCTTCTGTGCATGCAACTCGGCTTCCCTCACCATCTTCTCAATTTCATCATCTGACAGACCTCCAGATGAGCGAATAGTGATCTGTTGCTCTTTAGAAGTAGCCTTGTCCTTTGCGGAAACAGTGACAATACCATTGGCATCGATGTCGAATGTCACTTCAATCTGTGGCATGCCTCTAGGAGCTGGTGGAACGCCCACAAGTTCAAACTCTCCTAGGAGCTTGTTATCAGATGCCATTTCACGTTCACCCTGAAGAACCTTGATACCAACCTGAGTCTGGTTGTCAGCTGCTGTTGAGAATACCTGCATAAAAAAGCAACACTAATGAGAATGTATACATCATAATGAGACATTGCCCTACAACTAAAACATAGAACCACAACTGGACAAACTAATTGCCACGGTCGCACCAGAGGCATCAAAAAGGGAACCTTAAAGCTAAACAAACAGACCTCTCAAGCACAACTATTGTTAATCAGAGGGGGTCTTAATCACTAACCTGACTCTTCTTGGTTGGAATGGTTGTGTTACGGTTGATCAGCCTAGTAAAGATACCACCAAGTGTCTCAATACCAAGTGATAGAGGAGTTACATCCAAGAGAAGCAACTCTTTGACATCTCCACGAAGAATTCCACCCTGGATAGCAGCTCCAAGTGCAACAGCTTCATCAGGATTAACTCCTTTGCTAGGGCTCTTTCCAAATATTTCTGACACCACCTCTTGCACCTTAGGTACTCGAGTCATACCTCCTACAAGGAGGACCTCATCCACATCCTTGATGGTGATGTTGGCATCCTTCACGCAATTCTTGCAAGGCATTCTGGTTCTCTCGATCAAATGATTGACCAAAGTTTCAAATTTCTTTCTGGTCAGTGTAATATTCAAATGCTTTGCACCTGTTGCATCGGCAGTGATAAATGGTAGATTGATCTCCGTCTCAGAAGTTGATGAGAGTTCGATCTTTGCCTTCTCAGCAGCCTCACGAAGCCTCTGCAATGCAAGCCTATCCTTTGAGAGATCAATGCCGTCAGTCTTCTTATATTCACTCACTAAGTACTCCAACAAAGCGTTATCAAAGTCCTCTCCTCCCAAGAAAGTGTCACCATTGGTTGCTTTCACCTGAGAAAAAATTTATTATGACTCACAGAGACAAAAAATAAAAAATGAAAACAAATGCAGACAATTCCAATTAGGACATCATTCATACCTCAAAAACACCATTAGAGATCTCAAGGATAGAAACATCAAATGTTCCACCCCCAAGATCAAAAACAGCAATGAGACCCTCCTTGTTGTTCATTCCATAGGAAAGTGCGGCCGCAGTGGGCTCATTAATAATTCTCTGAACATCAAGGCCTGCAATTCTACCAGCATCCTTTGTTGCTTGCCTCTGAGCATCATTGAAATAAGCTGGTACCGTGATCACAGCCTTTGAAATTGACTTTCCAAGGTATGACTCTGCAGTTTCCTTCATCTTTGTCAAAACAAAAGCCCCAATCTGGCTTGGTGAGTACTGCTGACCATTAGCTTCAAGCCAAGCATCTCCATTAGGAGCCCTAACAATCTTGTACGGCACCATCTTCATCTCCTTCTGTGTCTGGGGATCATCAAATCGTCTACCAATCAGGCGTTTGGTTCCAAAGAGTGTATTAGTCGGGTTAGTCACAGCCTGACGCTTTGCAGGTGTACCCACAAGTAGCTCTCCTTTCTGATTGAAGGCTACCACTGAAGGTGTGGTCCTTGCTCCTTCTGAATTCTCAATGACTTTGGGATTCTGTGCATAAAGTCAAATCGTATCAGGAAAAAAAAAGAAAAAAAAAAAAAAAAAACCTCACAAGCCAAAATTGTAAACAAAACTGAATATATTTATCAAAAGCAACACTCAATCTTACTTTTCCCTCCATCACAGCAACACACGAATTTGTGGTTCCCAAATCAATCCCAATAACATCATTCCCAGCAGGTTTCGAGCTGCAGTAAGAAGAATTGACACAAGTTACACACAGCCGATATGACAAGTCGCCAACAAACTAACGATCAGGTCCTTGTTACCTGAAAGCTCTGGCTAAACCTGTCAAGCTGTTACTAAAGTTAGATGGGGCCCAGGCTGGCTTGACATTGTTGCTCAACTGCAAATGCATTAAAAATCATGAGAACACATATTTCACCTATGGATATTCAGACAAAATAAAATGACCCTTACAATGGTAATACACTTAAAAAGTAACACGTACAAACTCACAAATTACAACATAATACCAGGAGCCCAAGAAAATTAATAATAATAAATACCAAACAAGCATTTTTGCAACATGCACGTGATAAAATGAACATCAGCAATCAGCTCTTCATAGACTCAACTCATGTGACCATTTTAACACAAACAAATGAATTCGGTCCTCAAATTCAGTATAAATCGAAACACCAACACAAAGTATCACACGAAAGGATAAAGATATTACCAAAATCAGTTGAAAGCTGAATCTAATAAATAAAAATTCATATAACCAGGTAGAGTGATCTAACATGTGAAAAACTGAAATAGAAGCTTCGCATGTTCATGTCAATTCATGGTCAGGTAAATCGAGTCTTAAAACAGATAAATAACAAATCAAATCGAAAGCAGAAAGTTGTTGAGAGGACGAGAACGCACGACTTTGCAGGCAGAGAGAGAGGAGTAGACGACGTCACGGCGCCGCAGAGAGCGGAGTAGAGCCGCAGTAGCCATGTCGGTTAGCAGATCGCGAGAGCGGTAGCGTGGAGGAGAGGAGAGAGATGTCTATCTTTTGGGGTTTTTGGGGGTCGATTAGGGTTTAAGAGGAAGGCGTGTTAGGGTTTTTGAAGAGGTGGCTCAATATGAATTTTGGAATGTTCTAGAGCTATAACAGACTCTCACACGGCGCCGTTCAGGTATGCAACGACGTCGTTTTTGGTGTTATTTTTCGTTGGTGTAGGGCTGGCCACGTGGCGGAAAGGGTTCTAGGTTCATCCAAGCTCCTTCTTTTTCTTGTTCCAGAGATTTCCATGAGTTTGTTCTATATTTGAATTAGGAAATTAAGCGAACTCCTCAACTTTTAGGGTAATTGCACGCACATATGATTTTTGCCCAAAATTGTATAAGCATCCCTTGCCTTCGTTGACTTTTAATTGAGGGGCAAAAGTATCTTTTCATATGCTAACTAATTTTTTTATTATTATTTTATATAAATCAATAACATTAGAGGAGTATATTGTCTCCTTCGTTGATTTGGCAAAGAAGATCGATCTGTTCCATCAAATAAAGGAGAAGACAATATCCTTCTATCAAACCATGGAGGAGACAATCTGTCCCATTATCTAATTAAGCAAGAGATTCATCATCAAAGATGATGGAAAAAGATTGATCTTCATCTAATCAAATGAGTTACTTTTCAATAAAATCCTATTTCTCTAAATTATAATCATTTTATTGGACTAAATATTAAAAGGGTAAAAAGCAAAAACACTATGAAGCCAAAAATATTATCGATGATATCATCTATTTGTTTTAAGTCTTCAAAAGGGGGAAGTTTCTCCTCAAGAGATGCCTTCTAAACTAAAATAGTTTTGCTCATCAGTATTGCTTATAGACTTTCCTCATTTGATGGAGGGATTGTTTCTAGATGATCACCTAAATATTGTATCATCTTCTTGATTAATAGATGAATTTTGTCATAAAATAAAACAAAATAAAATCAATCCAAACAATCTTGAAAAGAAAATTTCAACCATAATCTAGTCGAAACTTGAAGAAGCTAGATTTACATTTATCGAATAAAATGTCCACATCATCCAAGACTCCTTGATTTCCCATTTGATTTCCTTGTTGATATCACTTACCACCCACTCTTATATTCTATTTTAATCTTTAATGGTCTCTTAGCTCTGCACTTATATTTGGATTAAACTAGGCATGTTGAAATTGATAATTTAATTATTTGGCTAGATTTAAAAATATATATATGTAAAACTGAATAAATCCTTTCTAATAAGGTTAACTTTGAAATTTGAATGGACGCTTCTTTTAACCATCAAAATTTTCCAAATTTACTAATAGGTGAACTTATAAATTGAGTGTATAAATAATATTTTTGGATGATAATGTCTGCATTCAAATAATAAGTTAATAGAAGTCAACCAATGTCAAGGAGATTTGTGCAATCTTGAGCAAACATTGAATATGTGTGCAATCACCCTAAACGTTTATTTGGTTTGTGAAATTAGATTTGGTTAGTTTTATGTGATTAAATAATATTGGAATGAAAATAGAAGGAAAATTGACAAAGTGCCCTTATAGTTTGTCATATTCGACATTACCCCCTTTAGTTTTATTTTTGGCCAAACTTCCCCACTACTTTTAATTTTTCCCCATTTCCCCTCTTAAGTTAACTTCTGTCTAAACAGAGAGAGAAAAAATCCATTTAATTATTTTTAAATATAATACAACTGTTGACAGTTAACGTTAATTTAAAATGCATTTATTAAATCATATAACAAAAGAAAATAAAAATAATGACATTGTTCAAAGAAATAAATTTGATTTCAATATAAACACCCATTTAAAAGGTCAATGCCACTGCAAGTGATGATTACCACTATAATCAAACACAACACTTACATGAATTTGTCTTTTTTATCTATACATTTGAAAATAAAAAATTGAAGGAAGAAAAAAAAAAAAACACTAATATCTCAATTAAAAGATAAACAGGCTCAAGAAAAGAATAGGCTAACCTCCTACTAAAGAATTCTCAATTGAAAATCAACTTTTCTAAAAGTCAATGAAATTATTAGCACTTGTGTATCTCCAGAGATTGTTCAATAAACCAAAACCAAATTTGTGAGTCGCCTGTGTAAAGACAAACAGAGGGTTATGCATTTTCTATATCACTGGAAACAGATTGAGGAAAATTTAAGAGGACATGTACCCGGAAAACAGTATACATTTCCTTTTTCCTCTTATCACATTCTAAGGTAACCTCCCCTTTCTTGAATTCCAAGAGTTCTCCTTAGGAATGACTTCCTATTTAGTGACCAGCTTCTTTTCATTGCCCTCCTCCTATGCCAAGCAGCTACACGGGTATACAGAGCTGGAAAAATGAAGCACAGCAGCACTAGAAGTAGCATTGCCGCACATAGAAACATGACATTGCGAAAACCATCTTTCAGCACTGGGTCCTTCTGCCCCGTCCATGGAACTCCTCCCACATTCATTCCAAACACTGATTGGAATTAATGAAAAAGTAACCAGTTAGATAATACTCGAGATGCCTTGGAATTTAAGAAACTTTAGATTGGAAAAAAGTTTACCTCCAGTGATGATGGACAATGGAAGGAATATTATTGAAAGAAAGGAGAGGTAATAGAGTTTCCTGTTTATTTGTTCAGCCTGCCAGCTATCCAGACCAGCCTGAATTGCCGTGACACGATTTGTTAAAAATCCTGCACTCTCTTTTAGTCTCCTTAGTTGGCCAATTAACTCTTCTAGGGAGTTAATATCTTCCACAGCAAACCATTGTTTAGAAGCACACTTTTCCTTCACTCGAGGAAATACTTGCTCCCCGTGTGTAATCACCTGAGCTCAAGGAAAACAAATGCAAAAGCAGTTAGGTGCACAGGGTCCTAATATCATATATACAAGAACAAACTTCATATAGATACAGATATATTTCCAGCCAGTCACGTTTCTCATAATTACACTAAAAACATCAAAAATAACAAATCACCTCTAAATTATGGATATGTAAGATGTTATCAGCACATCTTTAAAGGACATCATAAAACTTGTGGCTAAGGAAAAATTAGAATTTTTTTTTTTCTCATCAACTTAGAGCCAAGACAAGAAACAGGAGAATTCTGAAAGAGTGGGAACTTCTTCATTTAATTAAAAGGACTCTCTACTGGCTCAATCTTTTCAGCTTTTCCATCTAAACAACATATTAATCCTTATCAGGGAATTAAGTTACCAGTAGAAGTCAAAGCACAAATCAATGAATCACCTCCAAGCAACATAAATTTAATTATAATTTTTTCCCTTGTTTTTCAAGCATTGATGTTAAATACAAAACAGTAAACAAGTACCTGCAGGAGGCGTTGCAAATTAAGATTCATTTTGGGGAATCTTCGATCATCCATCATTTGTTTCTTTAAAGCAAAACCTCCTATCATATTAAGCACACCAATTATAAAGAGTCATTCCAAGAGTTAACTGTGCCAATTCAAACAGAGAAAAATTATAAATAGGGAGAGAAACTGATCATGCAACAAAAAAAAATAGGGGGGGGGGGGGGGGGGGGGGGGGGGGGGGGGGTGTAAAGGGAAGGAAATTATGAGCCAACCCCAGGTCCAGCTTACCAACTGCTAACTTATGCATAATAAAGGAAAAAGTTTTGATGCCCGATTATAGATTTGATTAATTAATACCCAGAAAATGCTGATGTCTTAATATTTTTCGTCATGTCATTCTCTTCATAAACTATATACTGCATCAAAATATTATGTAATAAATCATTATTGAAATTGTCTAGTTTCGATGATAGTTCAATGGAAACAGATTTTACTAGACCTGCATATTTCATTTTTTAACACATTCAAATTTTTAAGTAAACATCATCATAAAAGCAACTAGGGGTGCACAAAATCTAAAAAGTTGGTGCTGAAAAGCCAACACATGATTTGGAAGGAATGACATAAGAAGAACAAACTGGAGATGGTGGCTTAAATTACACAACTAAAAAATGCAAGCACTGTAAGTATTGCAAATCCAGGGCCAATATAGCAGCTGGGAAACACAGGGGCAACTCTCATTTAGGAGGATCATTTAGCAAACATGAGATAATAAATACAATCTCTCACTAATGAATACATCACAAATATAGACATTTAGAATGATTAAAAAAAAAAAAAAAGTCCTTCCATTTTTGGTTTTTAATTAATATACCACCATTACATGCATTTAAACAGGTGGTAACTCATATGACAGCACAAAAACTCTGCACAGAGTTGACCTCTGTCTAGAGTTAACAAAATATCTACAGTATCACCTCTGGTCTCAGAAAGTAGGTTCACCTCCGATAACACTAACTTCTGTCAACTCATTAAACAAAAGAATAACATGATAATAAAAGAGCAATAGTACAAGAACTTGTTAGAATTTTAACTTCCGAGATGCAATATTTTATATCCGCTCACTTCACATGTAACGTTATTTAGTTTCAATTTATTACAAATCTACTCTTATTTATCGACAGAGTAAAAGTTAATGCAGTTAAAAATTACAGTATAGTATCTGTTCAAAAACTAAAACAAAGAAACACTGGAAAATAGAAACTTACGACATGATAACACCAACAAATTTCATAGTTAGTTACTGCAAATTAATGAGAGTGGTGTCGACATGTGGGTCGATGTAATTTCTGAAACAAGAAGGGGTTTCCTGGAACTTAGTAGACCTCAGGAAGGTTCATGTAGTGCTGGTAGTTCATTGTTTCTTTCAAGCGCTCTTGAAAAGCAACATTTGTTAAAGTATAATACTTTAATAACAGTCATGTCACATACATCATTATTTCATTCTTTTCAAGCGTGCCAATATCAAGCAAATACAGTAATATAAGTCAATGACTTCATGCAGTTTTTAGATCATGCAGTTCTCAAGTCTCTAATGCCCATAGTTTAACATCTAAAATTATTTTTCTAGGCTACTTGTCTCAAGAAGTATTGAAACCAGTTACGAAGACTACAGCCCCATGAAGTGAAAGTAAAAGGAAAAAATGTCAAAGGTACGTTTAAAACAGAGAAGGCAAGCACAAACACAATTAGAAAGTATAAACAATAGATTCTTGTAGAAATACAAAATGTGTGCTTGACACGATCAATGTCAAGCACACATTATCACCACGATCAATGTCAAGCACACATTATCACCAAGGCAAAACAATAGATTTCTGTAGAAAGACGCATGATAAAATGATCAATAAAATAATTATCACATGTTGGGCATTGTTATAGATAATGTCAAACAATTTACCTTTATCCAATTCAAGCTCAACTGAATCCAGCTCAATCTCCAGCTTAGTCACAATATCTTGAAGGTGATCCACATGTGTGTCAATAATGTGAACAACAAGATTTGAGACAGATTTTGGTACAGGATTATCAGCTTCCTCAGAGTGATTCATCGTCAACAAGAATTCAAGGACATGCTCCCTTATTACAATACCACCCCCTTCCTTCTGCTCACCTCTGTGAGGTGAGGGACTCTCCACACTAGGTATCTCTGATAGAAGAGACTGGCCCGCAGGCGAGAAACCCAGCCTAGGAACACGACCCAAAGAGACAGTAATCACTGAATTCTCGGTAACTCTAGCAGCAATTCTGAATGTGAAATTGCTCGCAGGAGGACCATGCGAATTAACTCTAAATACAAGCGCCCCATCAACATGCCCACAAAACGGTCCATTGCTGACAAGTGAGAGAATGTCTTGAAGCTTCAAAGGTGGGCAAAGAACATCAATAAGGTATTGCGCTGATTGAGATAGTTTTTGGTTTAATTTCGGAAGTTCTACATGGTACCAACAAAACTCACTGCCTCTACCTTCCGCAAGATCCCATTCCTTAATGTAATAGTTTCCTAATCCATCAAATATGTAGGCCTTTTTTCTCACCATACCCGGAAAATGGGTGCGGGAGATATGTGATTCCATATGAGAGGTTCCTGAAGAGGTCAATCTATCCATTTCCTCTTGCTCTCCATCCCCCATGGACTCGTCCCGCCCTAGCTCCATGATCCTGTCAAAATAACAAGCTTCGTTTGATCAATCCAATAAGTCCCAATAAAACTAGTATCTATCAAGAATACACAAAAAACAGCCTTCTAGCCGTAATTCTATCACAATCACTTCTCCATCCAAATTCAACAACATATATGAACAAGGTAATTAGAAATGAAACCACATGCTTCAAATCAAGAAAAAACAAACTCTATAGATGCAACAAACAAGAACCCAGATAAGAATTATTCACCAAACTTGAAACAAGAAAGCCACAAGCTCCCAACTTCAAACCCACCAAGATTTCCAAATTCACCATTCATCAATCCCTGAAGAAAACCATCCCAAAGTGAAACACATTAACAACCAGAAAACACAATGACAAAAAACATTCAAAAGCCATAAAAGAATAAGTCTTTACCTCATTGAAAAGGGTCCCAACACCAGCACAAAAATTGGCCAAAACAAGAAAACCCAGATCACAATCAAAACAATTCAATATACCCAAAACGCGTAAGTCCTTTGTAGCTTTTGTCAAAGCGATTAAGCAACCAGACAAACTTGAAGAGTTGAAATGATATTAAACTAGCAGTTAGAAACAAATGAGGAATATTAAATTCAAAATGTCGGACAATGCAAAGAAGGGACCAAGATGGTGGAAACGTGATGGTATGGTTCTTGGAAGTTTCTCTGTTCACTTCCTACCAGAATTTCAAATTTAAAAATAAATAAATAAATAAACCTTTTCAAAATATGGAATTGTCAACTTAAATATAAAATACCCACAATTCCAGCGATGAAAACATGAGTTTCCTTGTGCTTTCAAATTGACTAGAAAAGAAAAGAAATATTGTGAGTAATTTTTATGAGTTGGAGAGTAAAAACAGGGGATGTATATGAGACAGATAAATTTCCTACCAGTGCTTTTTCTCTGTTTGCTTTTATTGTAATTTAATTTATATTGGTTTGCATCTAATTGTGGATAATATTGTGTGCAAAAAAAGGAAGGCATTGACAAGTAGGATTGCAGTGAAAAAATGGGAGGATTTGTTTCGTTATCAACTATGGATATCTGAGTTTGATGGATTTTAGAGAAATTTGTGGACTAGATATAGATTTTAATGTAATTTTTTATAAAATACAATGAAATAATTGAGAATAGGTCAAAATTTATGATAGACATTTTTATTTATAAATTTTACTTTAAAATCCATTAAAATCTATTAAATTCTATCACTTATAAAAAATCTATAAAGTGAATAGCTTTTTTATAACACCTATATTTGTTTAAACTTTTTATAAGTTTAAATTAAATGCACCTAAATTAATTTGAATTTCAATAGTTTCCAAACAAATATAAATTGAATACGATTTATATGGATTTTAATAAATTTGATACAAATTTAGATTGAATGCACATAAATTTTTATGGACTATTTTTTTAAATCAATTTTTATTGATTCTTAAAATTTTTTAAATTTCAATGAAATCTTAAAGTGAATACACTTGTTTGTTTTGTTGGTGACCGTCAACTAAAATAATTAATTGCATCAAGCATGAGTTTAAACCATACCATATTATGGTATTATAATTTATTTCATTGATATTCATATAATATCGTAAGTTACCGTTAAATAAAGGTATGTGCTGGGATACAGTGTCTATTAGTAAGGTATAAGAATGGAAGAAAAGGAATTTAAATTATGTTTTGTAATAAGGCTTCGTTTGGTACAATTTCTCTAAATAAATCTATTAGAAGTAGATCTTTTAGAAATAGATCTTTTGGAAATAGATCTTTTAGAAAAAAGTTATTGGTTGTTTGGTTGTCAATTAAAAAAACTCTTTTAAATTACAAAGTGTTTGGTTAAATTATTTTTAAAGTACTTTTAGATTATTAATTTACCAAAAAGGGTATAAGAGAAAGGAGTAATATGTTCATTCTAGAAATGTAATTGCTTCAATCTTAACCATAAAAAATTAATCAATCAAATAAATAATAATTATTTGATGTAAATATATTTTCAAAACATAGGTTTTCAATAAAATAAATGTAAAATTATTTTGTTTCTCTATTTTTTATTTTTAAAAGAGAAGTGTTTCATAGATTTTCAATAAAATAAATGTAAAATTGCTATAATTAAAGTCATATCTAAACTAAGAAATCTATTATTAAAATAGGTGCATTTCAAACTAAAATTATTTGTGAAACATAAAAACCAATTACAACCAATTGTAGTATATATACATACTGCAATTGCAATTATATACTGCAGAATATTGTAGTATATACAGTATGTATATTGCAATATATACAATATATATATATATATTGCAGTATATATAATTGCACTTTATATATATTGCAGTGTTCAATTACAGTATATATACATACCAATTACAGTATATATATATATATCAATGAACCATAATAATAAAACCAATTAAAATCAATTGCAGTATATATATGTCAATGAACCACAATAACAAAATCAATTGCAAATTGCAGTGTATATGTATCTCAATAAACCAATAACAAAACTAATTGCAATATATATATATATATATATATATATATATATTACAAATATGACATGTAATATTTATGACAATAAGATAAAAAAATTGTAATATCAACTAAAACCAATTGAAAAAAAAAAAAACACAAAATATAGAAAACTTACCGGTTAGAGAAGAGTTCTCAGAAGTTTTGATGAAATAAAAAGTGAATGAAAGTTGAGACTATGTGTTTATATTTATAATGAAAGTGTAATATGGTTATAAGGGTTTAAAGAAATTAACAAAATAAAATAGGGATATATTAGACATTTTAGTATTTTAAAAAAAGCTCAAAAAAGTCTACTTGGAGAAGCTTAAAATTTGAGCTTCTCCAAATAGACATTTTTCAGCTTTTTTAATTCCCCAAAAGTTATACTAAAATGTCAACCAAACGATGCAAAAAAAATCAAGTAGACCTTTTAACATTAAAAAAGTACTTTTTGCTAGTAGATAAGTTGTACCAAACGTACACTAAATATGTTTGTTAATAATATTTAAGATTTAAATTAGGTGAATCCACATCTGAATCTGGTGTTAGGTATCAGATACATTCTCTTTCCTATCCAAGAAATTAAATTCTTTTAATTGATATGATAAAATTTAGTATTTTAATATGTTAATTTATTTTTTTATTTTTAGCTTGAAACAAAATTGTTTCTTTGCATTTAATATGTGAAAAAATTATTTTTACAATGACCTGAGGGTTAAGAGGGTTGACGGCGGCCAAAGCCACAATTAAAGTAATAAATATTTATAGAAAAAACTTCATTTTAGTCCTTCATGTTTTGAAAAATATCAAATTTTTAAAGCTATTTTAGAAACATCTTTTTTCATTTCGAACTTTTCCAAAAATCTTCAAAAATATCCAAACTATTAGTCAATTGATGAGCAACAATAACTTTAGATCATTTAAATTGTAATTTAATTACTTAAATTCAATGGTTTTTTAGAAAAATCAATTTATAAATTCATTATTTTATGAGAATAATCCTTTAATTTGCGTGGCATTAATAACCATTAAGGCAAAAATATTTTTCTAGGTGTTCTGTTATTATTGACCATCAGTTGACTGACGATTTGAATTTTTTTTAAGGGTTTTGAAAAAATTAGGGATGAAAATAGTTATTTTTAAAATAATTTTACAAACCTGATATTTTTTCAAACTTCAAGGACTGAAATGAAGTTTTTCTATATTAATATTTTTCAGATTTGTAAAACTTTCTACTTTGATAATTTAATTATTGTGTATTAATTTATTAAATCTCCTAAATAGATTTTTATCTCTCCATCCTTGACTAATGGTGATTCTTTTTTAAATAATTGGAACCAGTTCATGATACAATTAAGACTAGCAATTATAGACGTTATAACGCGATCTGGAACTCAACTCCCAATAACGAAAGAAGCCAACCACAAAGAGTGGGGGGCATCCCACATAAAACCAATTTTGTTTCAATATTTGTTATTTTCTTTTTTGTTGAAATCAAAACGCTAATCCAAAATCAACTATACATTTCAAACATGCAAGAGCATTCTGTCAATCTCAAATCATCACCATTAATACTACTCTCACTAAAGTGAAAATCAGCACTATTGAATTGCCTTGGCTAATAAATTATTTATCAAACCCTTGGCAATATTACTCATCCATCCAAACATAATATTTGCTACTTCAATTCTTATGATTTGCCTCTATAATTTTTTTTAATGGGTTTTTGTAAGATTAAATGTATTTTTCAAGTCTATGTCAAGTCATGTGGGAATTATGGAAGGTGAAGTATTGATTCTGGTGATGCTATGGATGGAAGAAAGTACTTGCTTGAACATTATGGTACATTGCTAGAAGGAAGAGACAGTCAATAGTTGGGCTCGAGCCATTGTGCATAGGGCCAAAATTTCTCTAAGTGATAAATTCTAGAGTACTATTTGGTTTTATATTTGAATAAGGTTAATTCTAGAGTACTATTTAGTTTGAGATTTGAATAAGATAACAAATTTTAAGGTCAAACGTTAGGCACTTGCAAACCAACCTTAAAAAGTTTGTGCTCATATTTCCTTTATAGATCCAATCTAATAAGTAAGAATTTTCTATCACAATTTTTTTCATTAATCTTTTGATAATCTAAAAAATAATGGATGATCAAGATTGTTTCATTTTTTAACTTTTATATATTACTCAAATTTAAATTCATCTCATAAAAATATTAGCATAAAAGATTAACAGAGAATCAGTACTCCAATCTAACACATTAGTCCTAAGGGTATATATAATAATTAATGAAGTTGTATTATTCTTTTATTTAGTTTTAGTTTATGTAAAATTCAATCGTATTAGAGATAACAAAAACACTAGGCAAGGATTTAAATATTTGAAAACATCACTTATGTGGAAAAACAAAGCATCAATTTTTGGATATCAAAAGATATACGTACTCATGAAACTTGGAAGAAACAAAACTAGTTTAGCATTGAGAAGATTAAGCAAGAATTAAATGGCCAAGGATGAGGTCAGATAGCTGTCTCTTGTTTGATCACTTCATCACACGAAAAAGATGAGCACTACAAAAGATTGATACTTAAAAGGTTCCCTCACGAGCATTTCAAGTAAACAATATAATCTATATTGAGGTAGGCTTGAGAAATATTTAATGCATCTAATCTAACCAGCTAGGATTCCATATGGCCATTTAATTCAACCAATTAGTCTGTGATTAGTTGCAAAAGAAAAGGATTTGACTTGGTAGAACAAATAATTGACAAAAAAATCTTTTATGAGATTGTCGTAAGATGGACTAATTAAATAGTGTTATTTTTTTTTACTATTATATTTTTAATTATTATTATTTTTTTATTTCTCTTATTAATTCGTCTCATTAAATTAACCGTAAAATAGTTTTATTAAAAAAAATTTCTTAATTGACATGCACAAACACAACCACATCACCTAACTAACCTCTGACCGCACTCGGTCCGATGTGGTAGATGATTTCACGAGCATTGTCCACCGACATACTACCTTCTGTATAAATACATGAACCATTTCAACCCAAATCAAATATATACATCTTGTGTATTGAGGCTTTATCTCTCTTATTCTAGACTCTTTCTCTCTAAAATTTATCACATAGTTGACTGTTAAAGGGACAATTTATTACAGTTTTTAGATGACACGTCTCTATTCTATTTGAGACATTTGAGAGCAACCATTTGATTTCAAAGCTAATCCTGCCCATACGGTTGGTTGACCAGTTGATTAGTTTCAATTGTAACAATTAAATTCAAATAATTTTTAAAATTTCAAAAGTCTTATTTAAAATTTAAAATTGATCAATAAATGGAGTCTTAAATTTTATCATAATCTAGTTCTCAATATTTTTGGATTTTGTTGAAGAATTTCTTTAAATGTAAGAGAAAATTGATCAAAATTCATTTTTAAATTTGGTTAACCTCTTCTACATAAGAAAAGACAAGAAACACAAAAACTTGGTTGGGACAAAGAGAGGCAAAATCCACTTGTGATGTGTTTGTAAATCCCGCTAATGATTTGTATATAATATAAATTCAAATATAATAGATAAAATATATTTTTATATAGTCGATCATTTATATCATATTATCTTATATGAATTAGTTGGATATTTTCATCCAATTTTATTCTCGTACATAAGAGTTTTTTTTTTTTTTTATTTGAATAATTACAACAATTCGGGATTTGGGGGAGAGTTTATGACCCATACTCATAACCTCTTAGATTTAAGTGTGAGAAATATACCACCGAATAAACCGCATATAAAGTTATAAAATTTGTTAGTATGGAGCCAAAATTAGAGAAGATTAGGTGGTGATATTTTGTAACCATGTTTCACCACTTTCCTTAGACTATTGCAACTGTTCGTGCTTTCCACATCCATCGGATCATTAAATTATTTTTATTTTTTAATCAATTATTCCTTAAGGGCCTCTTTAAAAATTGTATACTTGGTGCATGCTTAGGACCGAATTATTAGCTCTCTTCACTTTTATATATTATTACTGCACTTTTGTTTTTGAAGGGCAAATTGTATTGGACCGTTTTCTTTGTCATTTATAACCTTAATATTTATACGAGAAACTTAACTTTGATTCCCCCATGAGACCTTGTAAAGTTTACGCAAAGATAATTAATTGCAACTAATAAAGATCAAACAATCATCAATGTATTTTTTGTTGTGATAATCAATTCAATTTGTCGGTGCATGCACGTGAAGTTATTCACAGTAACTAAAAGTTGTCCTTGTTCATGTGACTTACGAGTGACTCGACTTCGAATAATTATTAAAAGTAAACAATTTAAATTGATGGACACTAATCGAAAATAGATAAAATCTGTGAATGCTTTTGTTCTAAGAATATCATATTTAACTTGCTCCACATATCTGCCCCACAAGAACCATGTTCTCTTGGTGAGGAACACAAAAAAGGTAAATATATATATATATATATATATATATATCCCAAGATAAAAAGAGATTCAATGTGGGTTTAAAAAAGTTCGGAAATTGATAGTATAAGTTTCAATTAAACTAATATGAACAATGAGATAATTTGAAACAAACACATAATTAACTTATCGAATTTGTATTAATTAAAATGATTATACTGAGACTTGAAAGTGAAAACAACTGTGAAAAGCACCCTCCTACCACTACGAGAACTGAGACTCCAATTACAATGCTAAAAAATATTCTTATTTTGGTACATATTAGGTATGACAATTTTCAACACAACTGGTGTGCACAACATATATATTATGTGATTTTAGGGAATTAGGGTGGTTTTTTACTTAATTAATTGAATAGTATGAGTTCACATCTGCACACGCCCACAAGGGGCTAGTAGAACAGTTAGACTTATGGTTTGCTTTCATAATTCGAATCCTCATGAATGAAAGTATCTATGTGGTCAAAGGTTCATTTTTTTTTCTGATAGAGTTCGAGTAGTGTTTTACTTTCTAACTTATTTATCCTTATGAGTACCTTTGTGGTTAAAGGTTAAAGTCTCCTACTTCGTAGAGTTCAGCCGAAACTCCAATTTTGAACTCAAATTCATGAAATGGGTTTGAATTATTTTTGGATTAAAAAAAAAAAAAAAAAAGATTGAGTGATTAACACAAGCACAATGCATTAGAACTTTTACCAATATACTCTTAATTTTCTTAACCGTGGATTCATTCATATGCTAACTCAAGCTTTATATGCACATTCTTAACGTTAGGCCCAAATCCAGCAACAGAAATTGCCATGAAAATCTAGTAGTTTCTAGGCGGCCACAGCCCAAAGAAGTAATGATAGGTACCACCGCACAAGCGATTTCAGTAATTAAAAACATTTTCGATGCTTGATTAATAGGCCCCAAAACAGATTTCTGTTTTTATTTTTCATTTTTCAAATTTTGGAAAAGAGATATTTTTTTTTGAAATATTGGAAAAAATTATTTTGTTAGACTGCATTTAGAAACTACTTCTTGATAAAATCCTAAGATTTACTTCAAAATCTATAACCAGTGAATATTAATTTTCATATATTATTTGTGAGATTATATGTCAATTTTTAGAACTCCAATTTGTGTCCTTTCGAAAACATTTCATGTTCATTGTCAATCACCTCCCAACCGTTTGAAAAAGATTTAAGAAATAAAACTTTGTTACCATCAACTATCCTTTCAACCTAATTATTTTTTATAAATAAAGTAAAATATATATATTCACGACCAAAAAAAAAAAATTACTTACCTCTATGACTAATTCAATTCACCTAAAATGTTTTCAAGATTAACCATTACCATCATCATGATGTAGCCAAATTTTTTCAACTAATAGCATTATAGCAAGGAAGATACAACTTAAAAAATAAAAAATATCAGTTTGATAGTTTCTTACTATAGTACAGTGTACATGCAAATATAAAATAATTAATCGCCTGACTTAAATAAAATAATAACAATTTCAACAACTAATCTCGCTGTCCAATCTAAAATATATCATTTCCCAATAGGAAGAATAAGTTTCACGATTTGGATAATACTAACGCTACAATATCTAAAATTTTGAATAACTTCTATGATCTACGTTTTTTATTGGAGAAAAGATAAAATAATTGGAAATAGCATCATTTCCCCTATGCCTGTGAAATTTAAACCAATTTGATCATTTTAGGTTTTGTATCATTCCACTGTCACCTGAATTGTTCTTCATTAAAAATACGTATTAAAAAAAAAAAAAAAATCTTCTCTTTCCGCCATCTTTGCTCCTAACTCTCACAATTTCTCTTCTCTTTCTCTTTCTACTTTTTATCTTCTAATTCTCATATTCTTTTTCAAAAACTACCAAAATAATAATGATGATGATGAAACTCAAAATCTATTAAAAAAAAATCTCGAAATCATCTTTTTTTTTTTTTCCTTGAATAATGTAGTATGTCTCAATGGAGGCACACTTTGCCACCATCGAAACCTAATAAGTTATAGTTGAGGCAAAGTTTGCCCCCTTTATGATTTATTAACTCTCGACTCTGTGACTTATTAAGTCTCGATACCAAAATTTTCTTAGTTCTAAGGTTACACGGAATTCTATGGATGATTTATTAGCTCTACATAAGCTTTATGTTTTCACCCGTCCTCTTAAAGCTCCCTATATTCTAAAAGTAGTTTGGTCTTCCCCTCCCCAAGTTGGATCAAGGTCAATACTGACAATTCTGCTTTTGGATCTCTTGGTTTAATTAGTTGTGTAGGAATTTTTTGGACCTCCCAAGAGTTCTTTAAGAGCGCATTTGCTATTCCGTTAGGAATAACTTTTGCTTTTGAGATGGAGTTGACAGCAGCTATTCATGTCATTAAGTATATTTGGAAATATCATTGGAAGAAGTTTTGGTTGGAAAGTGACTCTGGTTATGTAATTTCTCTTCTTCTTGCTCGCTTTTCTAAAGTTTTATGACATTGGCAATCAATTTGGGTGAGATGTCTTTAAAATTTGTAAAGTATGGATTTCATGGTAACATATATTTATTATGGAAAAAATTCTACGACGGATACGCCCACTTCTCATTCCCCTTTTTTTGTTTGTTCCAGCCGGTAGCGGATGGTCCCTACTTTTTTAGGTCATTTTGTTTTGATGATCTTCTTGGAAAATATCACGATTAGTTTTGTTAGTTTTGACTTTAGGGGGTGGACACTCCTTTTCCCTTATCGGATTTTTCTCATAGGAATTTTTCGATAAGATTTTTAATAAGGTCTACTTTAGAGATTGATCAATAAAATTTTAGTTTCGATTGATTCTTTTATTATATTTCTCTTCCCTAGGTTAGTTTTTTCATTCTTTACATGTTTCTTTTTTTATGTTGGCTTTTGGGCTTTCTCTCTTTTTGTATTTGTCTTTTTTATTTTTAATATTAAGTTGGTTTTGACCAACAACCTTATAAAAAAAAATGTTTCAATCGCATGATTTAATGATGGAGACTTCCTTTTTTTCAATTAATGTTTTTCTTGACTAATTTTTTTTCCATGTTTAAATATTTTCATTTCATTTCATTTCATATATATATTTTATGTTGATTTGTTATTTGTAAGTCAAATTCATAAGAGAGAAGAAATCCAAGAAGAAGTTTGAAAAAGTGAGAGAATAAGGAATTTGAAGAAAAGAGAGAAGGCAGTAGAAAAAATCCAAAAAAGAAGAAGAGAAGGAAGATAATTGGTTGGCCAAGAACAAAATCTTATAATGCTATATCTTTGCCTTTAGATGCTATAAAACGTAATGTTATTAAATTGGTGTTAGTTCCACAAATTAAGACCTAGGCAATGGCCCGTCGAATGAGTGTTTTAAATTATCAAGTCAAGTTAAATGGTAATAAAGTTTGTTAAAAGTTAGAGATCCAAAAGCGACTATGAAGTTTTGTTTGCATTCTCAATTAAAATTATACACGGGCCCAAAAGTACGGACGGATCGATAAGGAATCATATTATTTATCAATTATTTGAAAATGATATCGTGATACTTGGCAGCATTATTTTTATAAAGATTAAATAGCAGGTGCAGATAATTAAGGTCATTTTCAAAGTATATTAAAAATAATAAACCAACTGTTTTAGGTAGGAATAATCCTAATTTCTTCCCTATAGTTTGACGAAATAGCTAAAATCTCCATTTACTTTAAAAAATTATTAATATCCTCCCTCTTGATTTTCAAAATAGATAAAAACCCCCCTGTAATTTATTAAAATACCCAAAAAACCCTTTACCGTTAATTTGGACGTTAAAGTCAACGGTTGACCGTTATCTGAAAGAGAAAATCCCAATATCCCCTTGTAGTTTGATGAAATAGCTAAAATCCCCCCTTATTTTAAAAAATCGCTAAAATCCTCCTTACTTTAAAAAATCGCTAAAATCCCTCTTTATTTTAAAAAATCGTTAATATCCCCCCTCTTGATTTTCAAAATAGATAAAAAAAAAACCCCCTATAATTTATTAAAATACCCAAAAAATCTCTTACCTTTAATTTGGACGTTAAAAGTCAACGGTTGACTGTTATATGAAAGGGCAAAACTGTCAAAATAAAATAAAAATATTTAATAAAATGATAATTTAATATTAAAAAAATTTTAAAAAAAATTAACCTTCCATCTCTAAAATGGACGATGGTGATCAAAATTACTAAAAAATTTTAAAATTTTAAAAAATTAAAAGTATTAATAATTTTTAAAAAATTACGTCCACCGTCCATCATATTAATGGACAGTGGATATAATCCAAAAAAATTTAAAAATAAAAATAAAAAAATTAATACTTAAACACATTCTCTCTCTACTTATCACTCTCTCTCTCTCTCTCTCTCTTCTTCTTCTTCTTCTCTATCTGCTTCGTCTCCCGACGGTGGGTGGACGGACTCGCTTCTCTTCTTCTTCTTCTCTCGGTTATGGTCTCCGTTGGCATGGAGACTGGGGGTGTTCAGCAAGGATACCATTGGGTCTTCTTCATCGGAAACCAAGGGTGGTCAAGCGAAGGAGACCAAACGGTCTCCGTCGCGTGGAGACCAGTTATGGTCTCCACGCAATGGAGACCAGATTTGGTCTTCGTGGAGACTAGATCGAAGATTAGAATCTCCGATCTGGTCTCCACGGAGACTAGATCTGGTCTCCATCACGTGGAGACCAGTTCTGGTCTCTTTTGCCGGACCACCCCTGGTTTCCGATGAAAGAGACCCAATGGTATCCTCGCCAGACACCCACAGTCTCCATGTCGATGGAGACCATAGCTGAGAGAAGAAGAAGAGAGAGAGAGAAGAGAAGAAGAAAAAAAGAGAAGAGAGTCCGTCCACCCATCGCCGGGAGACGAAGCAGATAGAGAAGAAGAAGAAGAAGAGAGAAAGAGAGAGAAAAGAGAGAGTGATAAGTAGAGAGAGAATGTGTTTAAGTACTAATTTTTTTTTATTTTTTAAAATTTTTTTTTGGATTATATCCATCGTCCATCAATATGATGGACGGTGACATAATTTTTTAAAAATTATTAATATTTTTAAATTTTTAAATTTTTAAATTTTTTTAGTAATTTTAATCATCATCGTCCATTTTAGAGATGGACGGTTAATTTTTTTTAAAATTTTTTAATATTAAATTATCATTTTATTAAATATTAATATTTTTATTTTTATTTTATTTTGATAGTTTTGTCCTTTCATATAACGGTCAACCGTTGACTTTTAACGTCCAAATTAAATGTAAGAGGTTTTTTGGGTATTTTAATAAATTACAGGAGGTTTTTTTTTTTTTATCTATTTTGAAAAATCAAGAGGGGGGATTTTAGCGATTTTTTAAAGTAAGGGGGGATTTTAACGATTTTTTAAAATAAGGGGGGATTTTAGCTATTTTGTCAAACTGCAGGGGGATATTGGGATTTTTCCTTTCAGATAACGGTCAACCATTGACTTTAACGTCCAAATTAACGGTAAGAGGTTTTTTGGATATTTTAATAAATTACAGGGGGGTTTTTTTATCTATTTTGAAAATCAAGAGGGGGGATATTAGCGATTTTTAAAGTTAGGGGAGATTTTAGCTATTTTATCAAATTACAGAGAAATTTTAATCATTTCGTCAAACTACAGAGGTGATATTGGGATTATCCCTTTTAGGTATGATCATTTTAAAAAGGGAAAATCCTAAAAAACCACATGAGTTTTGATAGATTATCCATTTTCCCCTATATGGTTTCGTTTTTATCCAAAATCCCTCATCTGTTAATTTTTTAACAGAAAATTTGAACAAGTAATAAAAAGACATTTTTACCCCTCAAAATTTTAATTAAAAAATAAAATATTTTAAAATAATATTTTAAAATAAAAAATTCTTGAAAAAAAAGAAAAGAGTGGAGATCCAGATTGGATCTCCACCGTCCATCAAGCGTTGATGGACGGTGGAGATCCAATCTGGATCTCCACAGCCATTACATCATCCCATCATCCAGACCACAATCATGAACATCCCAACAACCATCACACTAAATCAGTAAACCCACATCCATCACAGATGAACAACAACAATCTAGTAAAGCCACATTGAACAATAAGCAATCAATAAACTCACAAAGATTGAAAAAAAAAATCATCAAGCACACCTGCAAACCCAAAAAAATTATTAAAATCATGAAACATCATCAAGCATCAAACCTTCAACTGGGTTCATCTGGGTTTGAACCCAGTAACCCAGTTGAAGGTTCAACTGAACCCAGATGAACCCTCATCTGGGTTCAAACCCACAGGAGGGTTCGTCTGGAACCCTCATCTGGGTTCGAAGCCAGATGCGGGTTCGTCTCATCTGGGTTCGAACCCAGAGGAGACGAACCCAGTCGTCTGGGTTCGAACCCAGATGCGACGAACCGCGTCTCATCTGGGTTCGAACCCAGACGACTGGGTTCGGCTGGGTTCAAACCCAGACGAACCCTCATCTGGGTTCGAACCCAGAGGAGACGAACCCAGTCGTCTGGGTTCGAACCCAGATGAGACGAACCGCGTCTCATCTGGGTTCGAACCCAGACGACTGGGTTCGGCTGGGTTCAAACCCAGACGAACCCGCATCTGGCTTCGAACCCAGATGAGTCTCTCATCTGGGTTCGAAGCCAGATGCGGGTTCGTCTCATCTGGGTTCGAACCCAGAGGAGACGAACCCAGTCGTCTGGGTTCGAACCCAGATGAGACGAACCGCATCTCATCTGGGTTTGAACCCAGCCGAACCCAGTCGTCTGGGTTCGATCCTGATCTGAAGAGAAAGAGGAAAGAGGCGGCGGCGGCGCCGGAGAGAGAGAGATGAAGAGGAGTCCGCGTGGGAGAGGTTGGTGGTGGAGGCGGCAGTGAGCGACGGAGCGAACCGTGAGGTTAGAGAGAGAGAGAGAGATCGGTGAGGTTGGAGAGAGAGAGGGAGATCGGTGAGAAAGTGGTGATGACTGAAAAAAAATTTGATTTTTCTTTAATATTTTTTATTTTTTTTTAATTTTAAACAAAAATATCTTTATCTTTTATATTTTTATTATTTATTTATTTTTATTTTTCATATTTTAATTAATTAATATATATTTTTTTAACTTTCTTCACATTACCGTTTTTACCCTTGGACTCAAATGGTCAACTTTATCCATTTAACAGAATCCGTTACCGTCAAGGGTATTACCGTCCTTTCATATACCTCCAGGGGGTATTTTGAGTGTTTAATTAAACGTTAAGCGGTGTTTTGGATAAAAACAAAATCATATGGGGGAAAATGGATAATCTAGTAAACGTGAGGCGGTTTTTTGGGATTATCCCTTTTAAAAATTACTTTTTCTTTTTCCTTTGTGTCAATCAATCAAGAATCAGCTTTTCAAATAAATAAATGAAGAATCAGCATCAGCCCCTCAAATTAAGGGCTACGCTAGCGGCCGAAAGGGTGTTCCATACTGCTTAATAATAAGGACCGTATCGAATATCGATGTAATTAAGAGGTACCTCGAGGTTATTATTATTCTTTTTCTATGTAATTAAATAATTTGTCCAATTTAAACCGGTTATATATATTTTAATTTATTTTTAAAAAATTATTTACTATTTTTTATTTGAAGAATAAGAATTTAAATTTAGTGGTCATTTATTTTTCCTACTTATCACTTAAAGAATTTAAATCAGATTTTCTAGGTCATTTTTTTAAGTGATTATATAACTTAAAAATACGGAAAAAATATATAAAACTATGAAAAAAAAGAAAGTCAAAAATAAAACTTCTAACAAAATGTTTATACACACCACTCATTAATAGGAGTGATTGAGTATCTTCTTTTATCCTAAGAGATCAAGTGTTTGAGTCTCACCCTTATTCTATTAAAATGTAAGGTGTGAGTGTAAGTTTTCTCTTGTAGGAGTAGACATCTCCTGGTTGTAGGAGTAATTATCCAGATCGTACTATTAATAATCGATCCTATAGTCCTTTGTATTTCAAAAAATAAATAAATAAAATAGTAAATTAAAATTTAGCTATCCAAAATAAAAAAAATATTTATAGGCAGAGCCAAGTTTTTCGTTTTATTATAATGAACCCTCCTACTATTAGTCAAAGTCTCTTAGAGTCAAGTGAGTGAGGGATAGAATTGTTTTTTGAACTTATTTATTTTTTATTTTTAAAAATAAATTTTAAAACTTTAAAATAAATACATAATTAAATAAAAATAAAACAAATAATCAAATCTCTACTATTCATCTGAAGATAGACAGTGGAGATCTATTTGAAAAAAAATTATTAAAATTAAATGAGAAATGTTGTGAAATATAAATATATATAGAGAGAGAGAGATCCAGTTGTGATCCCCACCTTCTCCACACCCCCCCTCCCCCCCTAGAAAAAAGGAAAATTCAGGTTCAACTGAATTAAAAAACACATCACCCATCTATCTTTAACCTAAAATAAAAAGATCAGGTCAACAAAATAAAAAACAAAATCAATCTTCATCCATCCCACTCAAATATTAGCTCAACAAAATCGAAACAAAATTCATCTTCATCCATCTACTCAATAACAGAATTTGAAAAAGGAAAAATAAATAAAAAATTTTGAGAAAAAAAACCCAAAAATCTGGTTTTAGCCCCCTCTGGAAGCTTGGATTTCCAAGTGACTAGAAACCCAAAAAGCTAGGTTTCTAATCACACCCATCCATATATGGTGACCTACATTAGCACCCACCCATAGCTACCTATCAAACTAATCCATCAAACATCAAACACACAGCGACCAACAAACAACCACCATACCTACCGACACCCACCTTGAACACCTAAAAACCACTCATCCACCGTCACCACCAAAGTCATAAAAAATCACCAACCCTATGAAAATCATCAAAAATCACCAAATCATCAAAACTACATAAAACACAAAACATCAATAAAAAAAAAAAAAAATAATAAAAAAAAAAAATTCATCTGGGTTCAAATCGATGAATTCAAATGAATCTTCATCTGGGTTTGTCAATTCGAAGTTCGAATCAACTAACCCAGATGAAAGTGGTTCATCTGGGTTCATTTGGGTTTGAAAATAAGAAGATAAAGAAGAGAGAGATAGATAGAGAAAGAGAGAGATGGTGACTATGGCCGGTGGGAGAAGGAGAAGAAAATAAAAGGATTGGTGTGACTGACTTTTCTTTTTTCTTTTTTATTTTTATTTGTAATTATTTTTTAAAATTATTTTCATTTTTTTATTTTTTAAAAGAAAATGGTGATGTCATTTTAGCCTTTTAGCTATATTTATATTGTTTATTGTCAATTTTAACGAAAATTCTATAACGATGGGTAGCTAAATTATAATAAAACTAAAAACTTGACTTCATCTGTAAATATTTTATTTCTTGGTAATTAAATTATAATTTATTCTAAATAAAATATTTATTCACTCTAAACTTCACTTAAGGTGTGTTTGGTATGACATTTCAAATAGAGATTTTATAAGTAGATTTTTTGAAGTAGAACTTTCACAAAATAGAACTTCTAACAAAATGTTTAATGTTGTTTGGTTATGTTTTTTCAAAATGACAGATAGTTTGCAAAATCACAAAAAAAATGTTTAAGAAATAAAATAGAGTTTTATAGAAGGGATATCTTAAAATTTATAAATAAAATAATGGTATTTAAGATAATTTATATCTTTTTAAAAAAGCTAAAAATGAACTTATTGAAAAAACCTAAAATTTGAACTTCTTCCAATAGACATAAAATGATTTTTCTAATATTAAAAATAGTTCTTCTCAAGTTGATGTCAAACAATAGAAAAATAATAATAATAATAATAAAAGACCTTCTAACATCAAAAAATCTATACGAACCATACCAAACACAATAAGTTTTTCCCCCCTGAGTTTAGGTATTGCGTAATTTCTTATCGTATTTTACTTTATGTTATCTCTAACTATAAATTTTGCATTACGTTCACAACTCAAAAATCTTCCTCAAACTCTAAACTTCCTACTGAAACTCTTAAACCTCTTCTCATAGGTAGGATTTTCCCTCTTGATCACAATGCTGAAAACCCTCTATATCAGTCTCAACTAAACATGGTTGGTGTAGGAGTCTGCCAGTACTCTTGGTACTTTTGATCATTTTCTACATATTTCTATGTCTGTACTGAAGCAACCGTTAACTCACCCTCCTTAAGCACTCGTTAATCCTCCTCAGCCACCTGTTAATCCTCCAATTGTTGTCAAAGAAGCAGAACTCACCATCAGGGAATCTATTAGGCATTAATAGGTTAATTCGTGATGTGTTGTTCAGGTGTTAACAAAAAATAGTCAAAAATCAATTATCGTGAACTTCAAGCACAAATCAGGAGTTTCAACTTTAAAAGAAACTTGATTCTCTTTTCCACCCAAGGAATCAAATTCCCTTTTATTAATCTTTGTTCTATAAAACTTGATTCCCTCTTTTTCTTTTTCTTTTTCTTTTTTTTTTCTTTTTTTATATTTGAAATCAATTGCCTCTCATTTTAATTTCTGATTAGTAAATGTGATTAAGAGTAATCAAGATAGGTAATTTAATTATTTGGGTAGAGGGGGGAATGAAGTTCACTTTCTTGCATTAACTTACTTAATTTGTGTGTATGTAATTTTATTCCTAATTATTTTTAGTAAACACTATAACCATAAAATCCTTTCCTCTCTTTATTTAAAATAAAAAATCATCTGATCTTATGAGGAATTTTTATTTGTAAATGCGCTTTAGATTAGCCATTTTTATTTATATATATTTTTTTCATTTTGTATGTGACTGAATGTACCTCGCGTTTAATTCAATTGGTAATCCAATAACATAATTTTCAAATATATAGTTTGAATTTTATATTCAATAGTGGATTTGCTTTTTACAATGACCTTTTTTCTTGAAACACTATTACATTATCACTCATTCATACTGTTGGGGGAATCACAGAATGCAATTCCAGGCGCTAATTAAGGGATCTTTCAAACTGCGTATAATTATTAATTAAACTGTCAAACTCACTAATCTTGCAACTTGGAAGCCACTCGTAGAATAGGATTGATGATAAATCAATTTAGAAAATTTTATGGCCCGCAGCGTAATTATCGTTGTCTCTATTGAATTATTATTATTTTTTAAATAGTCCCTATTGAATATTTGAATCAGGACTACAATGCGGGTTTCATTAATTAGAAGCAGCAAAGATTGAATGGGACGGCTGCAGTCATGACAAGTAGGGCTATAAATTTGTAGTATGTGACTGAACTTTCCAACACATAACGTGCCAAAAACAAAGCACGCATGTCCGAAATTTTCTCCAGAAGAAGATAAAGAACCCTTTAAAATTGACGAGAGGATCAGGAATCATACATTTGACAAATAAAACAATGAATATTCTTCTACAACTAAATATCTAATTATCATGTTTTGTTTTGTGAGAATTGTGACTTGACTAGATGGTAAATCATGACTCATCTCTCAAACCTTTTGTCTGTGATAAATCTCACTCATTTCTCTATGTAGACAATTTTCAGGTTGTTCTCTTCCTGTTTGGGAGCCTCTATCTCCTCCCACTTCCGAGAGCTTTAGTTCTAAACCGCTCTTTAATCTTCTATTTAAGAAAGTTCGGTTTATAATTATTGTATTTGTAATATGTCAAAATATATATATTTTATCATATTTTGTAAAAAGTGTAAAATATAATATTTTAAAATTGTTGGATTACAACATTTTAGATTATTTATATTACGTAAGTATTATGCTTAGAAATTAATATATATTATATATTAGTAACAAACTTTGCTATTCAAATGCATTAATCGAATCTTACAAAATCTGTATCACAAATTGTGCAATTTAAGGGAAAAAAAAAAGTGCATGCATTAATCTGATAAAAAATTAGTGGCAACATTTTTGGTTTATTTTGTCTTGTACATGATGGAGGACAGTGGCACTCAATTTATGTGCGTGAATCTCTTAATTTGCTATACAGCTGACAATAGCACAAGTGTAGAAAGAAAGAAAGAAAGAAAACAAAGAGACAAGGCTTGTCAAAAACAAAACTAAGCAAAGTCGTGTGGAAACTAACATAAGGTGGAAATATGAAGATGATAAAGTCTAATATCTAATACCACAAGTGTAGAAGGAAAGAAAGAAACAAAGAAAACAAAGAGACAAGGCTTGTCAAAAACAAAACTAAGCAAAGCCGTGTGGAAATTAACATAAGGTGGAAATATGGGGTTGATAAAGTCTCTTTTCCAACGGTGTGAGAGTGAAATGATATATGTGATTTTATTAAATCGATATAACATCAGTTCTATGGAAATATGGAGTTAATAAAGCCTCTTAACGGTGTGCTAGTGAAATGATATATATGATTTTATTAAATCGATATAACATCAATTCTACGTAAAAAAAGTTTTTTTTTTTTTTAAATTCGTTAAATGCTTTAAAAAATTTTAAATGCATACGCTCTCATGTAAGAGTTATATCCAAACCTTCCTCTCTTTCTCTATCTTTTTTTTTAAAAAAAAATTTAATGAAATCTTATGTATTTTTTTGGGATTTTTTGTAGGAATATTAAAAAATTGAAATATATTTATGGATAAAATTTTATATATTTTCAAGTTAATTTGGGAGCCATTTTTTGAAATTTTCATTTGTTTTCCTATTATAAAATATTTTTAAATTGAGACTTTTTAACCAAAAAAAAAAAGCTCCCGAACTTGAAAAAATATAAAATTTTGTCCAAAAGTATATTTCATGTTTCTTAATATTCGTAAAAGAAAACTAATAAAAATACGTAAGACTTCATCAAAAAATGGAGGGGTTTGGTTATAACTTTTATATATGCGAAGGAATATTCACTTAAGAATATATATATATATATATATATCTATATATATTATAATAAGTTGTATTTAAATTTTATTTAAATTATAATATATCTCTTCAAATATATGCTCTTTGTTGTTATATTGAATTGAGTTTTTGAACTGACAATAAAGTTTTAAAATAAATTCTATTTTGGCATAACCACTATGCGTGAACATAGATTGCCATTGAAAAATAAAGGATCATAATTTGCATGCTTTAATTACTTACGAACAATAATTCATAAATATTAACAGTATTGAAGAAACTCATTTTAAAACTCGTTATTAGTTCAAAAGCTATATTACTTTTTTGGATTTATTCTTCTTTGTAGTTACAATATGAAGGTCTATTTTAAAATTTTTATTAAAAAAATATAAGTGGAGATAGAAAATGTAATACGTAATAGCGTTTACATAGATGAAATTGAGGAATCGGTGAAAGGAACCGGTAGATGTTCACAATTTGATTGATAGAATCATATACTCTTCCATTGACTTGTATATTCTTTCCCTCTGTTGACATGTATACTCTTCCATTAACTTGTATATTAGATCCCTCTTTTGTTGACATATACAATGGAATTGATGTTACATCTTTTATGGTCTTTTCAGTGATATTTTTTGAGATTATTGGTTTATGTTGTTACCATGATAATATTTAAGATATATATCAAAATATTTAAAAAGTAAAAGAAATTTTTTTTATTATATTGTTTTATTATAAACACAATATAATTTTTAATTAAATTTTATCTTTTAAAGAAATTTTAACATTTTTAATTCATACATATATAACATATGTTAAGAGAATTGTATTATTATCAGTATTGGTTTTAATCCTATGTTTTTTAATTTTTAATTATTAATATATTATTATCCTTTTAAAATGAGTGATAAATTGATAATAATCAGTGAATGGAACTTCAGAGTAAACTCGCAACAAAATTTACGACTTCAATTGCATTTGCATTTTCATTGTTGTCTTAAAATCGTTTCAAAGGACGGTAAACTTCTTATCCCATACTGTTACATCAACAAAATTATGGGATATTATTGTTTTCCCCCGAGTTTTGGTTTATTCGCCAAAAAATTCCCTAGCTTCATTTTTTTCTCATTTCCTCTCTATAGTTTCATTAATTTGTTACCCATTTCGTTAAATGCTGTCCAAAAAACAGGTTTGATCTTGGAGTCACAAGGAATAAATTGTAAAAGCAATATCAAAAATAAAATATTAAAATTAAATTAATTAAAAAAAAAACAATATATCTTCCCCCTAAACTTCTCTTTTCTCTCTTTTCTATTTTATAGTTGGTCACAAAATGAACGCATAAGAGGGGGAATGAGGATAAAGATGGCTTCATCCATTCCCATCCTTATTTCGATTAGGGGATAGATTTTCATTCATATTCCTATTCACAATCCAAAAATATTCTCAAAATCCTTCCAGAAATGGGAATGAGAATTTGAAAATTGGGATATTCAAGAATTCATTTACATCCTCCGTTTGAATTTGAGTGAAGCATTTGTGTTATGGTTTCATTGCATGTATTCATTTCCTTTTCAATTTCAAAATTTTCACGTATTAAGTGTTGTTGGTATTAAATTTATATACCCAAATTGGTTTGAAATGTGAAGGTTGTTAGTCATGTGGGGTTCTGTTGAGTGGTGATGGTGTTCAGAGCTAAATTTTAGGTGGTTTGTGGAAGGTGATCTTCGACCAAATTTAGGAGTGGCAATTGGGTATTTTTGGGTGGAATTTTTGCAGTTTTGCTTGATTCTCAGGTGAGGTTCAATGGCTAGCACCATCTCTGTTCCTCCGTTCTTTCTATCTTCTCTCTTTATTAGAGAATTAAGTTTAATTATTTATTATTTAAATTTTAATATTTATTTTATTAATATCGTAAGAGCATAATATAAGGGGGAGAAAAGGGGAACATGGGGAAAAAAAAGGGGAAAATGGGAGAAAAATGAAACTACATTAGTTCTTTTAGAGAATAGGCCAAAACTCAAGGGATCAAAAAGCAATATTTTCTATTGAAAAAAAAAAAAGGCAACATTACCAAAATTATCAATTTCAATCGTGTCATCATTTTTAATTTTTCAAATTTACATAGTTACGACAATAATGTAAGAATCAAAGTTTGATGATTCTCTATTAAAAAAAAATGATTAATGATTCTCCTATGAGAAAAAATTTGGAGAAATAGTGTCAACGTCAACTTATCGTCCAAAATATAATAAATGTCATTAAAAATAATAATAATAATAATAATGGATTGAATATCCCTATTATAACAATTGGCCTTGCAAAAACTGGGCTTATAATGAAACAATATTTGTGGATAATTTTCTTTACATGCTATGGGTTATTCTCTCCCCATTTTTGAAATGTGATCTTCGAGTTACATTTCAGAATTATATGTTAATTAATCTCGATTGTCATATGAATATATACAAATACTCAAAAAATAATAATAATATAAGTGGGCCCATAAGGAGACCTTGCTACCCATTCTCGTTATGGATATACATAAACCAATTCTTTTTGTATACATGAGATGTACAATAAAACTTGTTTTTGACAAATAAATTCAAGGATCAAGTTGGACATGTCAGGCATTCGGATGCGTGAGCGAGTATCCAACCTATGAGATTTTTATTTTAAAATATTATAAATTATTACAGCTAATTTAACGAACAGAAAAAGACATCACTCAACTAGTAACTTCACTATAAATTTGAAGAGCATAAATTACAACACAGATTTAAACAACATTTTAGTTTTTAGTTTTTCAAGACAATTGGTCCATATTTTAAAAACGAAAAAAAAGAAATAATTAAAAAAAAAAAAAAAAGTATAAGAGGAGAGAACCAGCCTTAGAAGCTTGATTGACAATGACTATAGATTGCTTCTCTAATCTTGATGTAAAAGATATTAATTAAAGATAGTGATATATACCTCAATAATTTATATAGAGATATATATATAAGTTCACTCTTTTAAAATGTTTGAAGGAGGTTGGTGGGTTTACTTGGAGAGCCGAAGACCACAATTTCTCACTAACTTACAACATTTATAAATAAATAAATTTGCCGTTCCTCATCCAATCTATATTCATGAATCACCAAATAGAACTTTAAACGTAAGACCCAGAAACATTATAATTAATTGAAACTATGTATCTTTCTTTTGAACATGTCTTGTTATTTTATTCTTAGATAAGACTAAGATGAACTATAACTACACATGATCCATATTCCTTAGAACCATTAGTGGCCATACTCCAAATTTATAAATCTCCTCTTAAAATAGAATATATGTCAATATTGGATTCCCTTTGACCAATAATATTTTTAAAGATTCTTTTATACCTTATATAACTCTAGTGATATAGTGGGATTTTAGTCTCACTACAGGTGCTTACTAACATATATGAAGATTTTTAACCTCTGTAAGTTTGTATGATTGGAATATATGTATTCTATTTGTGAACATGGATATAAATCTCTAACTTATTTGATGTTAATCATTGATTTTTCTTTTTTTTTTAAAAAATGATTGAGAGATTAAATTCAAGGAAAACTATTCATACCTCATGTTTTAGGACAATAATAAAATTTGTATATTTAACATTTTCGATATAAAAGAAGTGTTTAAGTACTCCTATTGAAAGGTGATGTACAAAATATACTTTAAGTCATGCCTAGTGGTTTAAAAGGAGTGCAACACATGAACTTCTCATAAGATAATCTTAATTTAAGGTGACTGAAACAAGAGGATTATGATTTGGGTTATGTCCAATGATATTTTGTTTTTTTTTATAAGTCTTATTTTCACATAAAATTTAATTTAAATGATTTTAATTTTTTATTTGTATACTTATCTTAATTTAATTTAAAAAGTCACTTATTGAAAGTGTTAAAATTTCTTATTTATATCTTAATTTAAGTTAAATTTTTGTTTTGAAAAAATAAAAAATCTTAGACTCCCTCAGAAATTACAGAACTCCAACTAATATACAAAAAGCACTTTCTCAATTGTCAACTCTTATTACAACATGGGATGCCATTAATAAAAAGCACTCCTCCAAAGCCTATGCTGCTCAAGCCTCTAACCACCTTCCTCTTGTCCTCCCAACATGGCCTCCCTTGAGCTACAAACCCCTCCCGCCGCCACCAGAGACCCAGAAAAACCCACCTCCACCGCCGCCGCAGTTGACGACGACGAGCTCTCCCCTGTAGAACAAGTCCGGCTGACAGTAACAAACACCGATGACCCGACCCTACCAGTATGGACCTTCCGGATGTGGTTCCTGGGACTGGTTTCATGTGCCCTCCTGTCATTTCTCAACCAGTTCTTCGCATACAGAACTGAGCCACTTATCGTAACACAAATCACAGTCCAAGTGGCCAGCCTCCCCATCGGCCATTTCCTGGCTGCTGTCCTCCCAAAAACCCAGTTCAGGATCCCTGGTTGTGGCTCCAAAATATTTTCTCTCAACCCGGGTCCCTTTAACACTAAAGAGCATGTGCTCATCACTATCTTTGCTAATGCTGGAAGCGCCTTTGGATCTGGCTCCGCTTATGCTGTTGGTATTGTTACCATCATCAAAGCATTTTATGGCAGGAACATCTCCTTCTTGGCTGGTTGGCTGCTTATTATCACTACTCAGGTAATCTTTTGAAGTGTTTTTTTTTTTTTTGTCTTTCTGTTTTTGGGAAACAATTGGTTTGATCTTTGCTTTCACATGTTAATTACAGCAAGAAAAATAAATTTTAAAAAAAAATGTAAAAAAGAGAGCTCGCTTTATATTTTATGTTTGTAAAAACATCTACAAACAAATTATTGAATGCAAGATTCTTGTATTTTTTTAATATAAATTTTAATTTACATAATTTATAATTATGTAAATTAAAATTTCGTACCTAAAATTAAAGCTAAATATATTTAAAAATAAAAAATAAAACAAGCGTAAAGATGGTTCGATATTTAATGGATGGGTGTGGTTGAACATGAAGGTGCTAGGATATGGATGGGCAGGGCTGCTGAGGAAGTATGTGGTAGAACCCGCTCATATGTGGTGGCCTAGCACTCTTGTTCAGGTCTCTCTTTTCCGGTATGTCACTCTTCCTCTTCTCAGTCATTCTAACATGTTAGTATCACTCCATTTACTCTGCCTAAAATTTCACCAAAATTTTTAATTTTTGTTTCCAATTTTGGAAAAAGAAAATGTGTGCCCGATATTTCATTCTCATTTAAAGATATTAAGGGAAAATAAAGTATTTTAGGCTCATTTTGAAAAGCCCCTTTTGACTTAAAATTCTGTTTGTTAATATTATTTTTTCTTGAAATACCATTTGTTAATGTATTGCTACACTTCTTAAAAATTTTACCCAAATAATATAACAAATTGACTTGTAGTTATCATATTAATTTTGAAATAATGTATTGATAATGTGATAATTACACATAAACTTACCACATTATTTGGACAATAAAATTGGATAAATTCTGAATTGTGTAGCATTACTCTTAATAGCAATATTATGAATCATCATTTATAATGTGACAATATCATTCAATTGACATATGACAAGCCATATGAATGAAGTTTACACATTAGAAGTTGAGATTTTTTAATATTACTCTTATTATTATTATTATTATTATTATTATTATTATAGAATAATATCACTCTTATTCTAAATACATATGTTTGATAACTTTCTCATACCCATTTGTTTTACTTTTGGAGAGAATTCTATGATTTTGTAGGCATTATAAATATCTTTCTAAATTTTATACAACATTTTATATATTTAAATAAAAATATTATACATTGGATAATAAAATCTATTTTAAAACAAAAAAAAAAATTATTATCTCAGCATTGCCATCATAAATGAGATTGTGTTTTCTTTTGCAAGGTAAAATATAAATAAAAATTATAAAATCATAGATAATTATAATAATTTAATATCTAATAACAATTATTCAAATGATCACCTCAAGTACGTAAGAACTAAGCAGTCTACCCCTCATGAGCAATCGTTACGTTGAACAAAAATAAGTGATAAAAGTTGACCGTCGGCTGATTCGTTTACTTATTAGTTATAAATTACTAGATATTATTAGACTTCACGTTCTACTCCCAAAAGTTGAGGTGGTCTTGCGGCGCCAATATTGTCGGCCACGCCACACCACTTGTCTGCTAACCCGACGGCCGCCTTTGGTTTTTGTTTATTTTTTCTCGAGACTTGGATGAGTCAACTAGAATCTTAATTCTGCCAGTTGGTCCATTCCTCCATTTTCTTACTTCCTTTGTATTCGCTTGACTTTGTAACATTAATCAAAATAAGAAAATATCAACTGGACAAAATTTTGATGGAATTTGACTATATGTAAAAGAAGTTTTAGATGAAATTAAAGGTTTTGTATTAAATAAATCATAATTATTCTACTGAAGGTTCTTTTAAATTTTTTAAAAAGTTTTGAGTGTGTCACACACATATTATATAATATAGTATATGCAATGATGTAGTATGATTATTCAAACTTAAATTGAAGTATACCATTTCGAAATTTAAGATAAGTTGATTTACGTAAAAGTTAAGGGCCAGTAGGGTGTTTACAGAGGTTCAATAAAGATACTTGTGGATGAATTTAATGTCTAGACACCCATTATGACATCAAGTCCATAAAATTTTTGAGGTGAAATTGTTGACAATGAAATCTGTAAAAAAGGTTGTAGGTGACGACAAATTTGTGGTTAGTAGACGTCCTATCTTAAACAGCTGATGATGGTAGTAAATTAGAAACTAGCAAGCAAAAGGAACTGCTTACCTAAATTGCTAAGTTGATTG
This sequence comes from Litchi chinensis, assembly GCA_019925255.1. NCBI lineage: Eukaryota > Viridiplantae > Streptophyta > Magnoliopsida > Sapindales > Sapindaceae > Litchi > Litchi chinensis. The sequence goes on along the minus strand of CM034465.1, from coordinate 25,775,019 downwards.
TGTGAACTTGGTTTGCAACAATAATACTTGAATTGAAACTTGCACTTCCAGCTGGAAATTATTCTGGTGACATGAGGTGGGGCCCCTTTGTTGTCTGAAATCAATAAGTGTATGTTATTATGATGATAATAATGAAAGCGGTCAAAACTCAAGATAAGCTGATGTGGTACAACTATTTCTTCACAGTCCATTTACACCGACATCAGTTCTAACTGTGGTACCTCGAAGAGTATAATTGTGTTGTTGAGTTGATTTGAGTTTGACACCATGGCAAGTCTTTATATACAGTTGGAAACTTTAATTCCATGTTAACCTCAAATCTCGGCTGCGCAATTCAATCTAACCACAGTTACTGTAATGTGCATTATTTTATTTTATTTTTTGTAATTTAGCTCACTCAAAGGCAAAAATTCATATTGTAAAATATATGGACGACATTAACTTAATAGTCTCTAGATATCTTGATATGTCCATTTCCTTGGTGGTTCCATCATGTGCCAATTGGCACGGTAATCACGGCCGATTTGACAGTAATTACATAAATAATGCACCAAATTGTCTGAAAAACGATTGAGATCAAAAGATCATATCAATATCTCAAACATAGTGACAATCACTAGCTGCAAATAAGCCAAACACAAGATATATGCAGATAGTTATCGACTTATACATATTCCTTGAGAGGGAACCAGCATCTTGAGTCTTTAACAGGTGGCATGAGGAAAGAAAACTATGTCTTTTATGAGCTTAAAGCAAGAGTGCCAGTGCAAAGTATGTGTGCACAATGATGTTAGGAAACAGTTAAGAGTGAAACAACTTGATTTCTGTGGAAACACATCTTACTTTGATGTTATGTGTGTGAGTTTCATCTATTGTCTCAAGATAGAATTCAGATGTGTCAATTACAATTAAATCCAATGAGTTAATAGTGACTAAAATCAAATCAAAAACTCTCAGATGAAAACACGACTCAATAAAATGTTTTTAACCTGTCCAAAACTTCTCTGTTGAACTACAAGCTACTGTTTCTATTTTGTCAATTTTGACCAATAATCTTTGTAGCCTCCACATATTACTTGAAAAGAGTAACCTAGCCATCTATCCTCAACTCTCCATTAACTAAGCTCCCACATTATAATTAGATAACCAATTTCTAAATTTCTGTGCACTGTTATTTGTAATAAACTAATGTCGACTATTTGATATATGCAGGGCTTTGCATGAGAAAGACGATCAAAGAATGTCACGGGCAAAGTTCTTCCTCATTGCACTTATTTGCAGTTTTTCATGGTACTTAGTTCCAGGATACTTAGTCCCTACACTTTCAAGTATTTCATGGGTGTGCTGGGTGTTTTCCAAATCAGTGACAGCCCAGCAAATTGGCTCAGGCATGAAAGGGCTTGGACTTGGAGCCGTGACAGTTGACTGGACTGTCGTGGCATCCTTCTTGTTCAGCCCCCTTATTAGCCCTTTCTTTGCCATAGTCAACGTCTTCTTGGGCTATGTACTGATAGTTTACATTGCAATCCCTATGGCTTACTGGGGCCTAGACTTGTTCAATGCACATAGATTTCCCATATTCTCTTCACACCTGTTTACATCCGAAGGTCAACAGTACAACATAACTGCTATTGTCAATGACAAGTTTGAAATAGATATGGTGAAGTATGGGGAGCAAGGACGAATCCACTTAAGCATGTTTTTCGCTTTCACTTATGGATTTGGTTTTGCCACCATTGCATCCACCATAACACATGTGGGTTTCTTCTTCGGAAGGTAATGTTTACTACATTCATTTGTTTTTAAAATTTAAATTTCACCGTCAAAGCTAATTTCTTCTTCCAAAGCAATAGTTTGAGAAAAATTAATATAAAAAATAATAATAATATCAAATTCATTTAGAGCATTATGACAGTTCTGATGGTTTGTATCTAGTATAGGCCTTTACAGTGTCCTCAGAAATTTTGACAAGTAATGCATGTGTGTATGAACGTATGTGTGGCAACCCAAAACCCCTTCAGACCATCATGTTCTCATCTGTATGTATATATGTCACCTTAATTCATAAAGACGAAAAACCCTGTCAAACCATCATGTTCTCATCTATAATTTCATTTTTATGAAATTTATATTTACGACTATCATGAACAGGGAGATCTATGGTCGATTTCGTGCTTCTTACAAGGAAAAGGAGGATATCCATACAAGACTGATGAGAAATTACAAGGACATACCTTCCTGGTGGTTTTACATACTGCTTGCTGTGACACTAGCAGTTTCTCTTGTGCTGTGCATAGCTTTGAAAGATCAAATACAGATGCCATGGTGGGGACTTCTCTTTGCAGCTGCTATGGCCTTTGTGTTCACCCTTCCAATTAGCATCATAACTGCCACAACAAATCAGGTAAATGAGTTGGAGATTGCCCCTTTTTCCTACCTATTAGTGCACCACATCTAGTTTTACCACAAGTAATGCTTTCTGTCTGAATTATGTCTAGTTTCATTCAACCACTTCCCAACATTAAAGTGAAAGTTCAAGATACCATTAAAAACAAGACAAGTCTAATGAGATGAAGCTATTGGATAACATTTCCAACTCCATGATTGAATTTGGTCATGATCATAACTTTAGGAATTTGTAGAATCTCAAGCATTTATGCAAACTCAGTCAACCACTTCCCAACATAATAGCGAAAGCTCAAGATACCATTAAAAACCAGACAAGTCTAATGAAATGAAGCTATTGGATAACATTCCTAAATCCATGATTGAATGTGGTCGTGATCATAGCTTTAGTAATTTGTAGAATCTCAAGTATTTAAGTATATAGTTAAATATATTACTTTCTTTTTAATGCTCTGATCCTCTATATACAGACACCAGGGTTAAACATAATCACAGAGTATGTTATGGGGATTATATACCCTGGAAGACCTATTGCAAATGTATGCTTCAAAGTTTATGGCTACATGAGCATGGCTCAGGCTGTCTCTTTCCTTAATGATTTCAAGTTAGGACACTACATGAAGATCCCTCCAAGATCAATGTTCTTAGTTCAGGTAAGTCTTTCCTTCTACCTATTAGAAGCATTTTACTTTTGAAAAAAGAAGAAACAACACAAAGCTAAGGAAACAGGAAGAAATGAAACAAAGCTACTGTATAATTCCATAATTGAATTTGGTCGACTACTTCAGGTAAATGCCTACAGATATATATATATATATATATATATATTCTTAGGCTAGATATTAAGATGTCCAAATTTTTGAAAAAACCAAGAACTCTCAATTATTATATGCATCTAAAGAATGAAAAACACTTTGAATAAAACGTTTCTCCTTGTAAGATGCATCTGACAACTAAAAAGCAAAACTCTTCTATCAGATGAATTCAACAGTTGAACTCTTAACATATGAATTTTAACAAAAACCTAAACATTTACATAGGCTTATATCCAACATGTTTTATTTCAAATTGCATCAATTATGCTTGTCAAATCTTAAATGTTAGGCAATTTTAAATTGTACATTAGTCTAAGGACTGGAGATTTGTGCCACAATTTGTGTTAAAAAAGGGCAAGCACTAATCCTGCCCGTACATCTATGTTGCCCATGTAGTATATAAGTAAAAATTTCTTCAAGCTCCATAATATCCGCAACCATGTTTAAAGGAAAAGCCAAGGCTAATGGTTACTAGTTATTTACTAAAGAGAAGCATCATCCAACTGCTCGTAAAGAATCTGATGCTGCAGTTATCATAAGAAACAAGACATGATTATTCTTACCGTCGGAAAACCAATGTACAGATCAATTGAAATCACAAAGTACAAATGAAGCAGCCAAATTAGAAAGAAAATTTGTAGGTCTATGGGAAGAAACAAACATAAATTTTGAAGTTAACGGTGCTCTAAATAATTTGATTAAAACAGAGCTTCTTTCCCTTAATTAATGGATCAACTGACGCTAAATTGCCCAACATAATTATTCATTTTTTTAAATCCTAGTTTTGCATTTTCATTTTTTACGTTTACAGTTGTTGATGTGTATCACTTCTCTTTCCTTTTATTTCTGGATGCATAGTTCATTGGAACAATTCTTGCTGGAACCATCAATCTCGCAGTTGCATGGTGGCTACTGACCTCCATTGAGAACATATGCCAAGATACTCTCCTTCCCCCAGACAGTCCCTGGACATGCCCAGGTGACCGTGTCTTTTTCGACGCATCAGTCATATGGGGTCTGGTTGGACCTAAACGGATCTTTGGAAGTCTTGGAAACTACACAGCAATGAATTGGTTCTTCCTTGGTGGTGCAATAGGACCTGTAATAGTTTGGATATTCCATAAGCTATTCCCTAAGCAATCTTGGATTCCCCTAATTAATCTTCCAGTCCTTCTAGGAGCAACAGGAATGATGCCACCAGCAACCCCAGTTAACTATAATGCTTGGATTATAGTTGGAACAATCTTCAACTTCTTCATATTCCGTTATAGAAAGCAGTGGTGGCAAAGGTATAATTACATTCTTTCAGCAGCCCTGGATGCAGGGGTGGCTTTCATGGCAGTGCTTCTGTATATCTCAGTGGGCATGCAGGAAAAGCGTTTGGATTGGTGGGGCACAGCTGGTGAACATTGTGATTTGGCAACTTGTCCAACAGCCAAAGGCATTGTGGTGGACGGTTGTCCAGTAAATTAGTGGTCATATTATTCTGCGGCAAATCTTCTCTTCTACAAGTTGCACAGCAGAAACTTTGAAAGTACTACAGCAGTAAGGTTACACGATTTAAGAAAATGTATGTATCCATAATGGGTTTAATACAAATTTGTGACATTTCAATACATTCGTTTGCATTTATTATATTTTGATCAGATAACAAACTATGTATAGCAAAAGTCAAGAGAAGGGTAGTGAAATCAGCCGAATTCAATTAAAATTCATCACATGAGACAACCAAGAGAAAATCCCCTGGCACCTTCTTAAGTCTGCATCCATCGACTTTGAAAACGTGAACAGATCTTGATGAATTATTCTGTATGACACAACCCCAACTCCACACAAATATTTTTTCCAACATGCCAACTCCACCTCCATACATAACCAGATTCCATAATCCAAAGACATTTGAAGATCTGTATTTGGCGTGGGGAATGAAATAAGATTTGAATTGAAATTTGATGGGACTAGTTTGGATTCTAGAAGTATTGATCAGTATAGGATGAGATTAAATTGAATAGGATTTTGAGTAAGAACTTGGATCCTCTCCTCATCTAAACGTTTTCCTAACCTAACTTAATTTATGAAACATAAGTATTACAATCAATTAATGGTTAAAATGTGATTGTTTTCACATTTACTTTTTCAACCATCAATCACATACTTCAAAAAGGTTAGGCAAAAGTTCAAATTAGGGGGAGAAAAGCATTAATACATCTGGTGCATTCACCTTTAACATCTAAGATTATAAGATGTGGCATAAATGTCTCATGAGTTTCTTATGTAATTAATAATTCGTGTTCACATATCATGATCTTAAATGATGAAAACGTATACACCAGATGCATTTAAGTTTTTCTCAATTAGGAGAGTATTCAAATCAGGTGAGCCAATCAATTTTTGTAAAATTATTTTAATATCTTGATAAAATTAAAAATTCATTTATATATTGTTTTATAGAATTAAAATTATTTATCAATCTATCAGACTTTAATTTTAAACAGTAATAGAATAAAGCTATAATTTTATGTTATAAAATGATTTTAAAATATTTAATATATAAAAACTACAATTATCTTTTCTTAATTTCTTTTTTAATTTTAAATCTTTAAGCAAAATATTAACCCCATACGACCCAAACCCAGTGGCAAAGATCTAACCTTCCATCCCAAATAACTTGCTAAATTTTAAAACCTAACAACCTCTTCATTGTGTATCTCGTCTTCAAAGCAATGAAATGCACATTCATAACTCTGAGCAGTGTAATGTCTGCCCCACAAAATTTGTGCTCTCAGCACAAAACATATGGGAATTACAAGCAGAACCCAATTAAAGCTTCATCATCCTCCTTGAACAGCTCTTCCTAACAGACCATTAAAACATGAGTTTTGCAAGCCAGCACAAGGAGAGATCTCAATCCTTCTAGAGCTAACTCTAAGGGTGTCTGAAAGGAACTATACCAGAGTAAGTGCCTGTAAGTAGTTAGGGAAGCATAAATAAGTTGATGCAGTTGAAAACAAATAGGTTAAGTTAAAAAGATGCAAACAGAGAAATCCAGATCGATACAATTTGAGATATGGATGAAGTCAATATTGCTGATACTTCTCTACATACAGCATACCAGGGAATACGCCCAAGTAAGAGTGCATACGGAATTGGGGAAGTGTGGATAAAATGACACAGTTGAAAACATAGAGGTGTAAGCCATACAGTGCAAACAGAGAGATGCAGATCACTATGATTTATGAAAAGGATAAGAGTATAATAATGAGAGCCACTTGATATTCTGAATCCTTTTGATTGTATTTGATTGTGCATGGCAATTACAAGCTTAATACGAAAGCAATTATGACGTTGTTTGTTTATTTCTTCCCCTCAAGCTGGATTTCTCTAGGGTTTTTGTTTGCAGTTGTTTTTTATTGAAAATATTTTAATGAAACTTAATTAACACCAAAAATATAAATTAAGCAAAATAGAGATATTTATGTGTATTGAGAAATACTGAGATAAGGCCATTGACATATAAGAGATAGCAGCATCAGAATGGAAAAACCATGGCAGTTTTGCTATTAAATCATACAGAAGGAGACAGATGCTGAGAAAGAAGGAGGCACAGTAATCTAAAAATGGTATTTCATACCTTAAGGCTGTCATGATGTATTCACTGAAAGCCACTGATTATATTCATCCATTCTTATGATAAAGGAGCTCGAACTTTGAGAGCCACCTCCACCATATGCCTGGACATTTGAAGAGGCAAAGAAGATTTGGTGAGTTTCATTCCAAAATATTCGTATAAAGTAAGAATAAGTTGTTGCATTAGCTGTGATTTTCAAACCTTCGCAATCTCAGAAGTATCAGTAGCACTATCTGTACTCCTTAAGCACATCTTAAGGTTATTCCGACACCTATATATGACAGCTCCTATTGGCCTGAAATAATCATTGGTTTATTCTAAGATGACAACCATTATAATGGTACCACAAAGGAAAAAACAGATAATGTAAAGCAGCAACCAGCGATAGGTTATGTAATGAATCGATGGTATAAAGAGTCGATCCACTTAATCAAACGAATTCTATTAAATTGTTATTGACTTATGAATTAATAACATTAAATTCTAAACCAAAGATCTAGAGAATCATACAAAAACCTTTTGTAAGATTGGCGTTTGGCGTTTGAGAGCTTAATTTTATTTTTTGAACTCTTTCCTATAATTTAAGCTTTTAAGTCTGAGTGTCTAATGGCTTTTTAACATAGAGAACTAATTTTACTAGAATTGCTCCTTCAAGTTCTCATCATGAGTACAATTGAATTTTCTATTTTTTATAAGAATTTATTATGTGTTTGCGTTTGGGCTTGTTCCACATGGCACGCCCATTGGTCTTGTACATGAGGGGGTGTATTATAGAGCTTTATATAATTATTTGGGCACTTTCCTAATAGTTTAAGTTTTTGGGTCTAGTGGTTACCTAACGATTGGAAAGGAAATTAACATAAAGCCACTGAAATAATTTGTCAAAGAAAATAGAAAAACCAAGAGTCGTACTGGACGGGTACAGCCACTTGCCATGTAATTAGTGCCTTCAATTCAGCTAGCTTTATTTAAAATTTTTGTGATGATTTTAAGGGCATAATGGATGGATGTCTGCTTTTAATCCCCAACCACTATAGTGTCAAAATACCAAAGTCTAAAAGAAAATGATTAACTGATAGTCTGGAACCATCCAGTACAAGACAAATTACCTTAGCCCAGCTGCAGCACTCTTCACGCTAAGTTGCTTGCCAATTTCATCACTTATGTTAGAATTCTCATCTGCTCTAACAGCCTGGAGTCACAGTACACTCCGATAAGAAGGTTATATGGTAAGGAATAGAATGCAGAAAGTAGGAAAAAAGGGCAATGTCGTAAGTTTTTTTTGTCTGGCACAAAGTATTAAAGAAAATGGAAACTGATGTGCTACTCAAAGGTGAATAATAAAATGTCAATGGCAACTCAATTATATAAGTGTACCACTCACATCACGTTAAAGTAAAAACAAATATTCAAAGGACAGTTGATTGGAATATGGAGACTTATTATTTTTTTTTCTTTTTGCTGTTTTTGATAGGAAACAGAAAACTTCATTCAAAGATGGAAATATCTGAAAATATCCTGACTTATAATTACCAGGCACTCTCCATAAAATCCTCTGCCCAACTGGACTTTGAAAACCTTATCCAGTAACTTACTTGCAGCACTTTGGCGAGCAGACATATAAGAATTTCCCTTGGAAATCAGATCAATAGAATTCATCTCCAGTAACTGTCACAAAAACAATTTAAAAGTTCAACAATGAACAGCAATTATAAGACACAAAATGCAAATATAGGGATAAAAAGATTCCAACATATAATATCATCCAAGTATAACTTCCACATGTAGAATATGACAAAGTAAAACATATTAAATGATGAAAACGAAACACATGCTAATGGCGTGAAGAATATCAGTGGCCCTCATCTCAAATCCACAAATTTCCACCCAACAGCCTTAAGTAAAAGACAATGAAATATTTTGACAGCCCTTTATTGTTACAAAACTTGTCCACAAAATTCCTATACACTTCAAAAGTAAGTTTATCTTGTCAAATGTGGAATGCAACTAAGTTTATCTTGTCAAATGTGGAATGCAACTCAATAACAACAAACCACAAACCATACATTGCATGATTTTGCTCGAAAATGACAGACACACATACAGATATATACAGATACTATAATAGTTCAGTTTCATCTGACACAGAGATATACACATATAAAATGAACTGACATCATAACAATAATGGACAATTGGCTACCAATCAGTCCTTCAAAATCAGAAAAGTGAACACATGACATGACAAATGTCTCACATGGAGTAAAATTACACCAAACCTTCTTCAATGAGTAGAAATGGTCTGAATTCTTATAATTATTTATACCAACTTCATGAGATTGGGGACAACATTTGGTGTAGACATGAAATTTTGCAAATATGTACATCCACACAGAGCATTCAAAATCTTACCAGACATTTCTATTAATTTTTTCTTTCAGCATCAAATTCAGCCAAAATCTGGAGTCCCCATATAATTAAGAAATGTAATATCATACATTAAACTTGGAAGATATATGAACTAAAAAAGAGACCTGTGACCTGAAAAGGCAATTAGAATAGGAATTCAATTTCAAAGCACTGGACCTGTTCATACATGTATGGATTAGTAATGCAATTCAACTTTGACCACCATTCCTTTAATCCAACTCCAAAAGCACATGTGTTGGGCAAGTTCCATTGACGAAGATCTGCATCTTCGATGTACTTAAGAACCATCTCCACACGATCTTGGTCTTCCGGATTTAACAAACTAGCAACTTGCCCCTGATTTCGATTTAAAAGAAACAATATCACATCTTAATAATCAAGATAATCTATCAATGTTACACATAAACTAAAACACAAAGCAGCATAATGTACCATCTACTCACATCCAGTGATTTCGTATCTGCAAGCATGGAAGAAAAATATCGATAGACAGCACTAGAGCTACTCTTCTCAAGATCAACATAAAATGTCACTTCCTTGGGACAATCTTGTGCAATCTGCTTAAGTACTGATTTTCGATGATCGAAACCAATAACCCTAAATCATTTAACAACTAAACACATGAGCTCGTACACTAAAAGGTGAACAAATTTGTTATTTTGACAAACCAATATTGATCTTACTGGCACATGGAACGCCGTGAAAGCTCGGCTGCAAATCCTTTAGGACCAAGAAAATCGAGAAGATAGACTCTCTCAAGCCCTTGAATGGAAAAATCATCAACCCTGTGACAAGCAACATTGAAAATGTTACTTGAATAAATAATAAATAATTGGAAATATTTATTTTAAAAAAACAAAAGAGGGGACCTGAAGGGAGCGACGGAAGAGAAAGGCAGGAGGAGGCAAGGGAGATGGAGGCGAGAGTGGAAAAGATGAGCGAAGAGAGCGGAGAATGCTCCTGAAAAGGAGGGGTAGTTATAGAGGACGAGGTTCGGTGTTGTCTCTTCGTTAGCTTTGTTTATGGCTTCGAGCGCTGCATCTGATCGAAACCCTCGGGCTTTTCTGTCGATTGCACTTAGTGACCTCCATTTTAGTTTCGTGATTTGCTTCGTCAACATTGTCATTCGTGAAATTGAAAGCACGTTAGATTTTAAAGCGAAAGATTATAACCTACGGATCTAAATTAAATTAGTTTGATCTATTTATACAAATTATAAAAATGTAATTAAAAAATCAATTGTTTTATTTTTTATTTTTTGAAAAATCAATTGTTTTATTCTCTCGACAAAAAAAATATCAAATGTTTTAACAAAATTTAAAACGAAATTCCATCATACAAGTCGTAAATAGTTTTATACCAAAAGCACAATATAAATGAGCATGCCACATGCCACACTTCAAATTTTTTAGTTTATTCCCGCCATATTTCTTGCTTTTGGCCCTTTGCTTTTGAATAGTTTAAACATTCTATTTTTGTTCATGTCGTACTCAATTATCATCTTATAAAATATAAAACTATATTATATCAAATTAAAAAGAAACAAAAAAAAAACGAATAGGTAAGTAAAAATACTAAGGATATAATCAATTTTTACATTGACAAAAATGTCCCCAATATTTTTTTTTTTTTGAAAATTTCCTTAATATTTTACAAATTGGGTAAAAATATATTACATGTTTATCGACATCAAATTATCAATATTTGCTGAAAATAATTTTAGAAATTTTCTAAATATTTTACATAAAAGACGGTACATTGCATATCAATATCGATACCCTTAAGATGCAAAAATACAATTAAGATATGAAAATATCAACGAAAATATTAGATATATTATCAATATTTCAATCACTTCTATTAATTTTTTTCTCAAGTTCAACATGATTGTTTACCATGTTACAAGTGTAAATCCAAATACAAATCATTAAATTAATGGGTTACTCAACATGTTAATTTATAGGACATATTAATTATGTGATATAACACATTGTGATTAATTTATTTACCTATGTAATATGTTAAAGTAATTTATTTTTGATTTAATTTAATCCACTAAACTCATTCAGGAGATGTAATAAATTAACTATATTGTATTTTCTTTTTGGAATATCACTTATTATGTAGCCGCTTGAATTTAGGTTATTATCAAGTTGAATAGAAACACTCTACCACTAAATCATATTAGACAGTGGTAACTACATTATAATGTTGATTCAAAATAATATGTTTTATATTTAATTGTGTTTAATGATTAGCAACTAAAATGGATACAATCGAAACACGACTTGTTTACTTTATAAGCTTAGCGTATATTTAATTATGTTTAATGGCTAGCGAGCTAGGACTTGGAAGAGTTACAACCCAAACACAACTAGTTTATATAATAGTTTTAATGTATTGATCCATTAGTAAATTAAATATAATATATATAATATGTATATGTTAATTTCATATCATGTTCACAGTGTATTAATGAATTGTGATCAAATTGACACCTCTAGTTTCAAATTTTGAAAATGGCTAATATATCATGTGAACCGCACAAAGTTAAGGGATTCAAAATAATAAGTGTTATAGAAAACTTCAACTTAACTTATATATTTCTTATATATTTAGAAATATAAATGAAAATGAATTATATGATAGATGATAAAATATCAAAATCTTACAAAATAACATGCGAAAAATATATTATAAAAAAACAATCAGATATTCGACAATATTATATAAAACGGGGATAATTGCACTCACAATACTAAAGTTTGGTGTAATGGCATTCAAATAGGACAAAATCAAACGAAAACTGCCCTACAGTTAATGGATGTCAGACAATTCTTTGATTGACCATCTATTAAGTCTAAAGCAAATCTTCTTCTTCTTCTTTTTTTAATAAATAGAGTCTAGAGGAAATCTTATTAGAAATGATCTTGCTCCAATCGGATGACATTATAGCAAATTCCGAGGGATGTGAGTGCAAGTTTCCCAATAAATTATTATAATTCTGTTAGCTTAATATTTTTATAATTACCTTATTTCACGTCAAAATATATATATATATATTTAGGAAGGTGTATTCAATCTAAATTTCATTAAAGTTTGTTGGAGTGTTATATTTTGATGGATTCTATAGATTTCATGAATTCCATCAGATTTTGTTAGAATTCCATTTTAAAGTTTGTTAGATTATTTAATATATTTCATCAGATTTTGTTAGCATTTTATTTAGAGTTTGTTTGATTGTTTACATAGATTTAAATGGGATTGAATATATTTAATATGAAATTGTTAATGATTTATCTTTTTAAAAAAAATTCATATGATGAGTAGTGTGTTGTAAAACTTGGCTCAACATTCACTGTTTATATGATTATTGTATTTATATAAACCACATTAATGAAAATAAATATTTTATAAAAAATATTTTTCTACATCTAATTTTCGAGGTCAGTTGTTGAATTAAAAAAAAAATTTAGTTTTAATAATCCCAAACTTATATATGTATATATATATTTTTAAAAAAATCCTAAAATGAAAAATATAACTATGAAATGATGTGTATTATGGAAGTCCGAAGAAACTATTCTGCATAATTATCATTGTTGTTATTCTGCTCCCTAGCATCTCTCCACATATTTGTAGCTATACTAGCTCTCCATTGGTTTGCACTTTCTCGTTGTTGCTCTTGCGTTTGGAAAATTACTTCAAATTCCTCTTCATTAGTTGGTGGTAATGAAGATGAAGAAGATTCATTATTTAATTTAATAGGAAATTCATCAGACCGACATTCCTTACGAAGAAAATTGTGCAGTCCTGCACAAGCTAACACTAGATCTGCTTGTGTCCGATAAGGGGAATGGAGGTGCAGACTTGAAAATTGTGAATCTTGATTTGAATACACCAAATATCCTTTCAATAACATTTCTTAAAGAAGAATGACGAAGGTTGAATAACTCAACTTCATTTTTAGGGTCACGACCTCGACCAGCAAAATCTTGGAGAAGATATCGAACACCTCTAAATGGATTTAAGAATTGGCGTCGATTTGGAAATCCGCATTCCACTAAGAAATATTTGCCTGATTCAATGCATAAATTAGTAATATGTAATGTATAATCTAATGTCAAATTAATTTCTTAACAAAAAATATATATGTAATTAAAATGAATAATAAATTATTACCATGTGGCACTTTAAGCCCATTCCTTCTTAATAAAGCATCGTTTAGCACTCGTGAATCATGAGCTGACCCCTCCCACCCACTAAGCACATATATGAATTCCAAATCGAAGTCACAAGCTGTTAATACATTTTGTGATATTGTTCCATGACGATTGCGATAGCTTCTAGCATCATGTTCAGTTACCATTGCTGGTATATGTGTGCCATCAATAGCTCCAACACAATCCTGAAATAAAAATCAAAGTTTACATAGTAATAGATTATAAGAATAATTATAAAAATAACAATATTATTATAACTAATAATTAAATAATTATATATAAATAATGGAGTGTTTACCTTAAAGTAAGGGTAAAATCTTGTACTTTCCCTTATCTTAGATGGCACAGTGGATTCAGGTTTGGCCATCAACTTTGGTGCAATCGTATTCAATGCCTTCAAAATTTTGTTAAAGTTTTTGCTAGTAGTAAAATGTGATCGGCTAAATGTATCACAAGTTTGACAATATCTACTATTTTGGCCCACAATTAGTAAAAATGTGCCAAACATTTCTTCTACACAAATATATTTTGTATCTTTTAAGAGTGTTTTTTCTCTTAAAATGTTACATAACTTGCGAAAAATATCCGAATACATTCGATACAATTGTCGAAAATCTTAAGGATCTTCATTCAATACTCTATGTATATAATTGTATCCAGTTGTAGTTATTGGTCGTCGAGTTAATGGACGTTCAATATGATAAGCATGTATGAGAATCATAAACTCATGTAGCACATGGACTATGGCTTCATAAAATTCTTCATCATTTTCTTCTTCTTCCATTTCTTCTTCATCTTCTTCTTCCTCCATATCTTCCACTTCTTCTCCCTCAATTTCTTCTTCCTCGACTTCCATCTCTTCTATTTCATTAGTTATGCTATGATGATCCATTTTATATAGAAAACTACCTACAAACAAAAAACAAAACTTTATATATAAAATAAGTCCAAGCTAGTCTCAAATGATTGTCTTTTCATTAGCGTCACACTCATTATGTATATAACACTACAAACATCCACAAAAATAATAATAAAACATCTCATATTAATGATAGACATGCAAATCACAAAACAAAAGCAATAATAATTAACTAGTTCCAACCAAAAATGATAAACAAGTCATAATAAAAACAAGTCTAATCATTAATTGAAAATAATTCAAATTTAAACCTACACTAAAATATTTTAAACTAAACTGTATGATGTTTATATAACTACACTCATTCAGGAATATGTGATCCAAGCTGCACGCTCTTCAGGTGACATTTTCAAAAATGCATCCTTTTTTGTTTTAGTATTAAGCAAGCACCTTGTAACGGGCAAAATTATCTAAGTTTGGAATCTCTTTTATGGCATCCCATATATTACTTTTTCTTTCTTTTTCTTTGTTTTCCATTTTCTTTTTCTGTCTCTCACTCTCCCTCTTCTCCATTAGGTTGCGTACTCCTCGAAAATCAGTAGCAATTGAATCAATGACGAGAGAAATTTTTTCCATAACTTCGCTTTGATTATTCTCAAATACGCTAGATCCTTCATAATCAACTCTATTTCTCTTTTTCTGATTAGTGATCTTTGAAGGAATCTCTGAACTCATGCCTTGATAGTATTTGGGTGAAGTAGATCGTTCAAGTGGTGAAGCTTGGTGTGATGATTCATGTTGATTTTGCACAAATGCATTATTATTCTCATCATACATATAATCTTCAATATTGGTATACCTATCTTGAACTCCAAGTATTCTTGCGTCGGTATCATCACCTAATCTAACTGCGTATCTCCCTGAAGCAGTTACATTCCCAATTACAACCCTCAAATCATCATAATCTACATAATTTTCTGTGCGAAGCTGTCGTTGTTTTAGATGAGACTATTAAAAAAAGAAAAAAGCAAAAAAAAAAAGTTAATATAAAAAACCTAAAAAGTAAAGTAGTTATCAAACTATATATAAACGAAAATTCAAGAACCTTACCTTAAAATAGTCTTCCCATACTTCTTCACTAGCAGTGAATCTCTTCGTGATTGGGTCTCATCCAAAGCCAGAGCTATGATGCATAAGTTCAGTGTATCTTTGATATTGTGTCTTAAATCATTTCAATCGACTTTGATAATTATTATAGGTCTTATTACAATTAAGTTTTTCATTGAGAATAGGGAGTATTGATGTTTCCACTGTTTGCTTGCTTAGCAATCCATTAGCATCACGCCATCCACGATTTACGGCTTCAACCATAAATTGTAATAATAAATTACTCTGTACCACAGTCCAACTATTATAATTTCCCCCAACTTTGCCTTTCCCTTTCTCATTTCCTTGTTGTGTTTCTTTCATTTGTAAATATACTAATCACACATGGAAATCCCAAATCTCAATAAAGGAATAAAACAATTGACAACTAATAGATAATAATCATCCACCATAACTTAAAGACCTCACTTATTATTAATGCAATTTCAATTATGACACAAACAACATAAAATCAAAAAATACAATGACAATTAAATTTTACATGAAATTATCCAACAGCAATGACAGCATTAAGAGTATATACATTTTTAAAAGAAGTAAAAAAGAAAACAACTTAAATTGCTAGTTCAAAATGATTTTTGGTATCTCGCTAACCGTTGAAGAATATCACTTCGAATAATTAATTTGAAGAACAAATTATTATATTGTTGTTAGTTGTTCAACTTGGTTTTCTACCAAAGATGTAGTGTTGTTTCATAAATGTAGCTTGCTTGTTGACAATCAAGGATTTGATTTTCTGTCTTGGTGGCGTAGGTATGAAGTATGATGACAAATCTCCAAATAAGTCAGGGCAAAATTTCAAGTCAGGGGGGGATATGATTGAGATGTACAAAGAATTGTGCTCTGGTATATCAGTCTCTCTCTACTTGTTTTTTATTGTTTTTGATCCTTCAATTTCTCAGCTATGACTTACTGTTGTTCTGTTCTTTCCTTGGTTGATAAGGGTACTCAATCGTATCAATTGAAGATTCCTTTGACAAGGAAGACTGGAAACATATCAAGTGCATATCTAACCTTGAAATTTGTCAGGTTTGTTCTGTTTCTTCCTACATAAAGTTATTGATGTGCTCTCTCTACCAGATCAACATAGGTATATATGGCATAGGTGCAGACATATTAGGTCCTACCCTTTAATTGCAAAGATTGTTAGTAAGTGGTCTATCCCTCCGTCCCACCCTCTCTTTTGATCCAAGACCAAAAAACAATAAAGCCACAATTTCATAGAGTATTTTCTAATCAGAATCATTTAATAGATTTTCAATTCAACAAAACATTATATGTTGTTGAGCCATTGCAAGCAAATATAACACCTGCAAAGACACCAACCATCCAAAAACTCATCCAATACAAACAACACAACATAAAAACAAAACTCAAACGTCACCCTCCTATAAATACTCTGCAAAACCCAAACAACTTTTCTTTATGCAGTATACTCAACCTTTATAATCCTTCATCCTAGAGCAAATCAAAATTGAATCGGCGAAACAGAATAAAAAATATAAAGAATTATAGTAGACAGTAACGATTCAATATGGAAGACAAAAACACACAGCGTACCTTTAATAATTCGTTGTCGTCTGTTCCAAGAGAGAAAAAAATAATAACGTATAAAAAACCTAGAAATCTTTGGCAGTGTGGCAAGATTTCTATTAAGTTTTTTATTTATACCTAGGGTCTAAAAAACCCATCACAATATAGGAAAATCCAATTCCTAAAAAATCATTAATTTTTTGAATACATTTAGACTTTTTTGGATTTCTTAAAAGTTTAAATTGAATACACCAAAATTTTATTGGAATCCTTATAAATCTTAATTGAATACACCCAGATTCTAATGGACTTCTAAAAAGTCTAGATTGAATACACCCAAATTTTTAAAATCTTTTAAATTCCAATAAATTTTAAAGTTGAATACACCCTCCTTACATATATAGATTCATAGGATTTGATATTAGGAATTAAAATGGTAAATGAAGTGTGATGATCAAGGAATCACAACATGTGGACTTTAGCAAGACTGGAAGATGTAAGCTCTTGTTTGATGAGAATCAATCATGGTTTGGTATGCATTCATGATAACTCACATTGTATCTTATGTGTTAGGAGTGTTTGCATTTAGTTTTGAATCTTTAAAGCTACATTCATAAAATTTCACATGAGTTTCTATGTTTTTCATAAAATTCAATTCTGAAAGTCTGCAAGATATGGCATTTTGTTCATGATGTTTATTTGCAAAAAATGTATAGATGTTAGCTAATTATAGGAAAAAGTCGTGAGTCAAACAAAAGTCGGATGAGAGAAATATGACCAAAACCGTTGAAGTGCACAGAGTTAGGAATAAGAGACCGCTAATGGCAATAAGCTTATTGCCAAGACCATTGGGTAACCACTTGAGAGGTCTCTCCGATCCTTCATACTCATAATTTTGTTTGATTTTTCTATTTGGGGTCATTGTGCACGTTTTCACTTTTTTTTTTTTTTTGGACGTGTTTTAGACTTTCAAAACTTGATTTGTGAAGGCTGAATGTGTACTTTTAATGTCATAAACCATTTTATGCACAGGACATATTTATTTTAAGGTTCGTAGACATTAGATTTCATATGCGAGATAAATTAACAATGTCATTAGCTAATAGGGTTCATGTTATGATGCAATTAAAACTTTGTTTATTTTTTGTCTTAGTGAACTTATTTCTTAGAATAAATTCATTTAGGAGTCTTAAATTAGTAAGGATTTTAATTATTTTCTAACTCTCATATGACTACACTATTGTTATGTGCATTTTCTGGATTCATTAAATGGGCTGGTAAAAGTCTAACTTAGGCCCAATAAAGTCAACCCAATTAAGGACTGTTAGACAAGACCCATATTTCAACTCCAAGCCCAGTGAGCTCTACAGCTCGTCCCAGCAACCTTCTCAGCTCGCAGTAATGAGCTCGTCTCACAGCAAGGTTATAGCTCGTTCCACAGTTCGCCAAACGCATAGCTCGCCATGCGTTTACCAGCGAGATCCAGCTCGAGGTCATCATACATAGACGGTATACAACTCGTTCAGAGGGTAGTTAAAGCAGTATCTTCCAGAACAGGCAGTTATCTAATCTGATCGTGATTCTCTCACCAGATATAGAAGTTAATTCAAATTCAAACTCAGTCAACCTTATCACGGATTTTATGGAGCGGTTTCCTGATTTATTCAAACAGATTATGAAGTGTAATTAATTAATTACTCTCTTCCTATTTTATTGCTACCAAATTAGTAACATTGCATCCCCTATAAATAGGGGTTAAAATCATTGTAATAGATGACACAAATAATTAATTACATACTGTCACTCTGCAGAATTTAAGAGAGACAGCCGTGGACGTAGGCGCACTCGCTGAACCACGTTAAAAACCCCTGTTCCTCTGTTTGTTCTTGGTTCTTTATTATTTTCTTCTCGATTTCTGTGTTTTCTCACATTGATTGCAGACATTGGGCATTGAATATTCGTCGACTGAATTTCAACGTCGATAACTATAAATGAGGGTTTATAGGTCAACAAGAGTGATAGATAGAGGTGACTATTAGAATTGCTTTTTATATTTAGTTTTGAGATTTAGTTGAGAGAATTTTGTAGGAGTTTTGATTTCTTAAGTCTAGATTTTGATAGTTTGGCCATACATTGCATCTTAGACTTACATAGGGTGTCCTGATTGAGTGTTATACTTGAATTGCATACATAATTCCTTGTGGTTAAGTTCGTGCCTCAACTGATTGATTCAAGATTAACTTGTGGCTTTGCTTCTTAGAGGGAAAAAGTGCGAAGGATTTGTTAAACTTGCATAACTAGTCAAGAAAGTGAGTATGAGATGACCGTAGCATATTTAAAAGACATATGAAATTGTCGTTCTAAGTTTGTGAATAGTGAGACTGAATGATTGCTATTAGGTATAGAGGAATTAGATTTTTATACAATGGGTGCTACGAGAAAAATTTATAATCCATCTAATACTAGTGTTATGTTAAAAAAAGGCTAGAAATGATTCTAATCTCATGTTTTTTCTCATTGGATTTCCACGTAAAAGTCACTGTACATGCTTTTCTCTCTTCTCTCATACTTTTTTCTTTTAATTTTTTTTTATTGAAAAGCCTTTTTTTTTTTTAATTTTGATATGCTGCCGCGCATATAAATAAGATAAAAAGTTCTTTTGAACAACTTACTCACCCCCATTTTAGGTTGTGTATTCACTGGTCTTGAGTATTTTCATTTTGTTTTGGTTTTATTTTTATTTTTTTTTAAACTTGTCTACATTTTTATTTTTTATTTTTGCTTTTTCATTATCTGTTTTATGAATTTTAATGATTCTTGGTTGGTGGTGATGTGGATGATTTTCCGAAAAAGTTTACGAGTTTCAAAAAGGGGGTTGGTGATTGTGTTTTGCAAATGAGGAAAAGATGGAGATACAAGTTTTTGTTTTTATCTTCTTTTTTTTTTTTTAAATTCATTTTAAATTTTTTTCGCTTATAAATTATAACCTTTTCTTCGATTGTTATATTAAAGCCAATCTAATGGAATTTTAGCGATATTAAAATTCAAGGAAGACTTTTGAATAACATATTTTCCTCTGAGTATCCAACGATAATTTAACGTACATGGAAGTTCCATGTACTTACATTGAGCCCTTTTTTCAAAAGATCAAATTGGCCACTTGGGGTAGTAAATAATTATAAGTACAAGTTGATATAAAATCCGCACAAAATGAAATGAACGTAACCCAAATTCCGGGGTCCTGTCACGCTTCACACCCACCTTGAGCTCGACTTTTCCCTTCAAATTGCACAATAGGAATCGACAGCACCGAATTCCCATATAAGGTTTTGACGTATTAAAGCTTCGATTACGTTGCACTTGACTTGCTTTTTGTCAATTGAAGTCTCGCTGCTGGCAGCTGGAATCACACTCTTTTTCTTTTTAGAAATATAAAAGTTACAAATTATGTAAATTACTATCATACTTTTTAAGAAATAAATCTCAAAATTATAATTTATAATGATGCGCACTTCCACGTGCATCGTATGATTGCTAGTTTATTACGTGTTTTCTGTAGAAAACTGAAAATAATACTAATATTACATTTCAAAACAAAAAGAGAAATCGTTTCATCTAGATTGATGTATGGCTTTTATTATGATTAGTATGTGTAATGATATGTCAAATAACGGTGTATTAAAGTACATATTAACCATCAATACAAGTGGAAGTAAATATCCAGTGTTTTTTTTTTTTGTTCCCCGTTTAGCTTCAAAAAGTTCAGTGTCACTCTTAAAATAGACTTTTTGACTTCAAAATGTGATTTCCAAGTGATTTTGTATGGTCACGTATCAATCTTAAATCTTAAATATTATGATTGAGTATTTTTTTTATCAACTTAAGTTTATGATTTGATGATAATTAATGTGATATCAGAGCTTAAGGGTTTTTGATTCAAACTCTCTCTCCTCTCTTTATCAAAAAATCTTTTCGTTACATATGTTATATAATATGAGGCGTTTAACATATGTTCATCATCCGTCATTTGTCTACGTTATATGTGAGAGAATATGTCACATGTCAATCTCAAGTCTTAAATACTATAGTTGAATTATTTTTTATTAGCTTAAACTTTTTGATTTGATGATAATTAATAGGCGTGATGACCAAACCCACACAGCCTGCTTTTATAAGCAACAACAGGGTTGGAGTTTCCAAGTCCTCAAAAAGTGGATATTTTCCATATATATGTGCATAAATTATTCATAAATCTCTCTAGTTAGAAGACAGTTTTCTCATTTAATACGAGTCTTTCTCTCCCTACTATTGAGAAATATAATAGAATAAGTATTGAGTTTCAAGTCATACTATAAAATTCTTATTTAGGGATCTTGATAATTATAATTATAATATATGTATACACATATAAATAAGAGACTTCAAAGTGTGCAACTAAAAAGCATTTTCTCGCTGTCATGTTATACAGAGTGGCAATTTTTCCACTAATTGTGAGTAGTATTCTTTTATTCTGAGAGTAAATTTTTGACTGCACACTCAGTTAAGATATCTATAGGTCTTGATAGATATTTGACCTGGTGTCAAGAGTTGTTGTGTATCAAAAAAAAAAAAAATAGAAGAAGCATTTCTTTCGATTATAATATTGATTTTCATAGATTTTAATAATCATATTTAAAATGTAGCAATAATTATTTAAAAAAACAAAATCAATAATATTATGTCACCAAGTCATGGGACAAATCAAATGGAGGAAGACATTTCATGCAGTTCAAGTATCAGATATACATTGCTGTCATAATTTTGCCTGTCTTAAATTACTAATTAAAAGCAAGTGAAAAAAAAAAAAAATTTAAAAGATTACTACTTACAGAATTAGAGTTATATAAAATTCTCTAAAAAAAATGTAGATCCTGTTTGTAAGCTGCCATGCTTTATCGAAGGACTATAACGGTCTCTTTAGTATTACTTTTGAGAAGTTAAAATATGATAATTTGATAATCTTGGTGTAAAAATTTGTTTGGTAAAATTTTCAAAAGTAATTAATTAATAATCTGAGTATATTTAACAATAGTTTTAAGAAGCAAAAATGATTATTTTTGTTAAGTGATTATGAAATAATCTATTGCAGGATTTAATAAATCTTTTAAATGACTAAATCAAACCATTAATTTTAATAAAACAATATTTATAATTTAATCTTTATTATATTGAATAATATTTATATCAAATATAAATTAAAATATTTTATTTTTATGTTTATTTTAGATATTTTATAAAATCACAGTAATTGATATAAAATTTACCAAATGTATATAGATCATTTTTGAGATTTATAATAGTTTTAATAGTATAATTAACTAAATACTATTTTGATTATCATTATATTTTTTGAAACGCTATTCTGATTAATTTTATAGCATATTATTTCTTTCGTGCAATTATTTTAAGAGTTACAATAATACCAAATTGGTCCTAAAAATTGGTCAATATTAATTACTATTTATATAATCCGTGTATATATATATTTATTTCATAAATGATGACATTGACAG
This sequence comes from Litchi chinensis, assembly GCA_019925255.1. Taxonomy (NCBI): domain Eukaryota; kingdom Viridiplantae; phylum Streptophyta; class Magnoliopsida; order Sapindales; family Sapindaceae; genus Litchi; species Litchi chinensis. The sequence continues at coordinate 25,752,406 of CM034465.1, read as the reverse complement.
TAGAAATTGTTATGACTCATGGCAATAGAAATTATATATTGTTGTGACGCATGATAATTTTTAACATTGTGAATCATGACAAGGGAGATTTATGAAAATACATATCTATACATACCATATATTGATTTATTTTAAAAGCTACATGAGTAATACTAAATTGGCCCTAAAAATTTGTCAATATCAATCTAGGCACTCATATTGTTGACTGTAGATCTCCATCCGGTGTGTTGATTAAATTTTTAAAATAGAAATTGTTGTGACTCATGATAATAGTAATTATCCATTATTGTGACTCATGATAATTTATAATATTGTGACTTATGACAATGGGCATTGTTGTGACTCATGATAATTTCCATTATCATGAATCACGACAATTTCAATTGTTATTAGTCATATTTGTTTTTCTTATCATGACTTATGATATTTGTAGATCTATAGGAGAAGAACAAGAGAAAAAAAAATAATAATAAACAGAGAAGGAGGAAGAGGAGGAGAAGGAGGAGGTAAAGAAGAAGAAGAAGAAGAAGAAGAAGAGGAGACAAGAGGACAAGGAAATTCGACAATAAGGTGACCGGAGATTTTGTGGAAAGGTGGATAGATTATTTTAATAACTAGTTCTGAATAGTAATGGATAATTTTGGTCCTCATGGTGGCAGTTGTTGACAATTGTCTCTTTTAAAACAATTTAAAAGAGACTTCTTAAAAAAAAAAAAAACAATTTAAAAGAGACAAAAGCAATAAGAGCCCTTAATTTTGTGTCATCATGGACAATTTTCTCTATATTAAATAAATAATTAATATGAAAACGAAAAATAAATATTTTATTATTTTTAATTTTCTATTATTTTTTTTTTATAGTTTTAGTTTATATATATTTTCAATTTTTATGAATGATTTAATCTATATTCTATATTCTCAAATTTTTTTATTTCTTTACAAAATGATAGTCAACATTAATGGTGTGTTTACTCCAATAATAGAAATTAGAATAAAAATCAGAATGATCTGAAATCGAAATAGTTAGATATCAAAATGATATATCGGAATAATAATAAGTTATTTACTTCAACTGTAGACATAAAAATAGGAATCAACAATATTCTCATTGAACTGATTACTTTATTTTGAAATTAAAATGAATTAATCATAAGTAGTATTTTTATTGAGCTGTTGAACAATATTCCCATTGAGTAGTATTCCCAAATTAATATGAAACTTACACTTTCATTTCCATTGTAAAATAATTTTTAAGCAAGTAAATTTTATCAATCAATCTTATTTCTCATTTCTACTTCTAATCCATAAAGTAAACACATTATAAGAAGTGATTTTCATTTTATAAGTCCCCTTACATATCATTTTAATACATTATATTAAGATTTTTGGTTGTTTTAATTTTTATTCTAGTGAAAGTGGTCAAATCATAAAAGTAGGAGAAGAAAAAGTTTTTAAATATTAGTCACTTAAGATCAGGGATAAAACAACTCTATCACAATTGATGTCACGTTTGAAAAACAAATATAATTTTGATCAAAATAAAAATGTGAAAGTATTTTTGACAAAAAAAGTTATTCATTATTAATCTTAAAGGAAATTACATTCATCTTTAGCTCTTTTACATTTGCAATAATAATTCACAAAGATGATACTTTACACACTTAGAAAATTTCAAGCATTTTACATTGGTAATTTCAGGTGAAAATCTTTCCATCTATATTAAAAACTATCAAAGTGTTAAAAAGGGTAATATAAAAATGAATAATACTTTTTCGAGCCAAAAACAAAATTCTCCTTTCGAGTTTGATTATTTTAAATAATTTTCACCATCTGTGGTTGATAAAATTTCGATAAAATAGTCCAAGGCGGTGATTATCTACGATAATTTAAGTCACGTGAATTAAAGACGTGAAAATTATTTAAAAAATAACGAAATGCTGATAAAATAGGGAACAGAATGAAAGTTTCCCAATAAAACCAGGAAAAAGTCACTTATTATCTCTTAAGCACGGCCCTCAAACCTCGACAACTGTCCAAAGTCTAACTGAAAACTCACATTATTTTTCCTGATTATTTTAATAAGGCAACGTGTTAGATATTTTTTCTCTCTCTACAAAACCTAACCACCATCTCCATTTCAATATCGAACATGAACCAACTCTCACTCTCTTCGCAACTTCCGCATCTTCCCTTTCTTCTTCAATCATCCTCTTCCTTCGCGCTCGAACCTCACCACTTTCCTTTTCCTTCAATGCACTTCTTCTCCGGTTCGCTTATTATTTTATTATTTTAATCTTTTACGGTTAATCTTTCTGTTTTTTGGGTGATTTTTAGTGGATTTCTCTGCGTGTCATTCTAACGTGTCGTTTCTTGTTTTTGATTTTCATATACGCAGTTTCGTCTCTGTTTTTCGTGTTGAAGTTGGATTCTTGGCGACGATGGTTCGAGACTGTTCATGTACTTTGGTTTCCTCCGTACTCTCAGGTAATGTGTGTCCATTTTGTATGCAGTGATTGCATCGCTGGTTCTGGTATTCGCGTTGTTGAGTTTTTGTTCACTTTTTTATTTTTTTCGAGCTTTAGGGTTCGTGATTTGTATAATTTGTGTTCTAGCAGGAAAATTGGATCAGGAAAAAGTGGAAAAAAATGAATTTTCCTTTATCATGTTCTTGATGATGTGAACGTTGTGATAAGTAATATCACTGTGTTTGTTTATATGAGTTAGTAGAGGAATATGGCTGGTTTGTGTTTGAATAAGGTCTTATTCAAGTAATTGTTTTGCACTGCTTTTGCATTTTTGCAGCGATTGAATTAATATGTTGTTTGATAGAATTGTTTAATTTATTACTGAGCAGTGCACATTTGTTTTTCTATTAGTATTATTAAAAGGAAGTGTTGTACTGTAGAATTGAGTAGTTTTTATTTTATTATTTATTTATTTATTTATTTTTTGGATTTCTTTAATAAAAAATTGCATGTATTTTTTCCTTTTTATGTATGTAACAATTATGTCTTTCACTCTTTGTGGTTAGTAATGTAATTTAAGCATGCTCGTATGGTTTTCCCTTGGATGCTTGAATGAAACTCTACTTGGGCTGGATCAATTTTAATGGATTTGTTCGAATTGATAGCTGAGTCTAAGGGTTGTATTAGTCCGTTCAAAGCTTTTTTCTCTTATATGTTACTGAAAATTTTGTTCTAGATGATAAAACTGTACTGTTAAGCTTCTGGTAATTTTCAGGTTTAAACCATTTAGACACAATATTGAATTTTGATGTAGGTCAACATTGGGAAACATTGAGTAACAATTATTAAAAACGTGTGCTCGTTTCCTATTTATATATAAAAAATCATCTCTTTGTAACCGTTATTAATTGGATTGTTTTGTTTATAATTTTTTTCCATTTTCTTTTTTGTCATTTGTTCTTTATGTCAAGCAAGTGTTTTATGAGATTTGTTTTACTTTCGATGCAAGGCTAGAAAACACTTCAAAAAGGATATATGAAAGGAAAAATGGATTTATGTTCTTGCTGCTGACTTTAGATATTGGATATCTGTTATATCGTACTTCATATAGCTGGATGGAGCGTTAATTATGAAAAAGATGAAGGATAACTGATGGCCAATCGGTATAGATTTCAGTTTTATAAGTTCCAATGAAAAATATATTTCAAGTGTATTAAATTGATAAAGAAATGTATGATGATGGTTGTTTTATCCCAGTTTACATCATAATTATTTTCTCAGCGTGATAAAGAAATATTGTGCTGGTGTAGGAGTATGAGAACATTTAGTATAATCTGGCATTTTGTAGGATTTTAGTTTGCTAGATTTATGGTTAGCTTATTTATAGTTTGTTAGTAAAATGCCTCTCTTGCGTTAAATCTTTAATATGCTAAAGGTGAGCAAGGTGTTGTAATATCATTTTACATTGCCACTAAATTGCTTCTTCGGCTATATTTTCTGCTAGTGTTTTGTGTTGTGTGAATGAGTTGATATTTTAATATTTGATATGTTTAATGAGGCAAATCTGTATTACTGATGCCAAGGGGCATTTATACAACATCTGATATTTCTTTTTTTATGAGGAACAACATCTGATATTTCAATATTAAACTTTTGTGACTGTATTTTGCGTTTTTAACTAATTGTTTTTATTGTAAAACATAGTAGTATAGTTCAGATTCATCCTTCCCAAATAGGAAATGATATATTCTCTTTGAATCTGATTAAAACTGATAATTTTATTACTATTTTCTTTAAAACTTAAGTACAAGTTTATTTTACTTAAAAAAAAAAAAAGTACAAGTTTATTTTCTTGGAATTGTTTTTGTGAACATATTTGGTGCTTTTGTTTTGGAAACTCAGTCTTCATTGTTAAATAATGTAGGTTTGAAGTTTGATATCTGTTACTTACCTCTCTCAGCTTTAGTTGAGAACCTTAAGCTTTGATGTTAGAGGTTATTAAAGCAATTTAATCTTCCATCGAATGGTTAAAGAATAATTAGTGAAATAAGTGATTTCGGAAAATCTGTATTCTTGTATTGACATATGCCCTATGTCAGCCACCTACTACAAGACAAATAAAACAAACATGAAAAATTAGAAATGGAGTTAGGTTATTAAAGCAATTTAATCTTCCATCGAATGGTTAAAGAATAATTAGTGAAATAAGTGATTTCGGAAAATCTGTATTCTGGTATTGACATATGCCCTATGTCAGCCACCTACTACAAGACAAATAAAACAAACATGAAAAATTAGAAATGGAGTTAGATTCTCCATCAGATCACCACTTCCACAAAGAGGCACCTGCAAAGGAGGTGTCTCCATGAGGGAGGCGCTAAAGCCTTTGTCAAGAGGTGCATCTCCTCATGGAGGCAGAAATGATTCCTGATGGTGGCATCTCTTCAGGGTCCTGTCTTTATTTTCTTTCTATTCTGTGAAAGGTTGATTTCATCCACCTTCCCTATGGGATGCGTTAAATGCAAGTAGACCAAATCTTCATTAATTTCCCATGATATTAATCTGTTTTTCAATTTCGAAGTTTTCAACTTTTGATCATTATATAGTCTTAAATTACACTTAATATTTAAGAGAAAAGTCCAAAAGATTAAAGATTAAATTAGAAGTCCAAAATACCTTTGAAAAATATATATAAATTTCAAAAGACCCTCCATATGAAATAAAAAGTTTGTATTAGAAGAAAAACTAGAGCTGCCTCTTCTACTGACCTCAAAGGTGAAGGTACTGCCTCTGCAGATTTTAATGGAGGTGGTACTTAATGAAAGAGACAAGGTGTGCATTGTTCCCTTGTTTGTGGATGAGGTTGTGCTTCCTTAAAAAACTAGGGAGGAGGTCATGCTTCCTCTACATGTATAAAAAGGGGAGGTAGTAGTCTTTTATGTCCATAAATATGAAACTTACATCTGGAAGTTTGAGCAGTTCCCAACTAGGTTGCTTTGTAATTAACTATCCACCATTTGCATTTCTGAACCCATACAGAAGTTATAAGGCAAAAATCACAGTTATATCAGTTTCATGTTTTTTCCCCCAATGCAGTAATGTACGATGACTATAATTAGTCTTTCTTTCTTTATTTTTTTATTTTTTTATTTTTTATTTATATATATATTTTTATATATATACATAATTTGGATTGTGATTCTAACCATGTCCTTGATCAATGCTACATTCTCTTTCTGTCTTCTGCGTTACGCCAATTCTTCAAGCTGATATGATTGTCTAGTAGATCTAGTGCGAGTTGCTCCTCCTTTTTGTTAACGGTTTTCTTTTTTCCTGCAGTAAAAGCAAACTTTGGTGTTTGAAATCCAAGGGTGTTAGTACTTACTAACTCACTAGCCGTGATTAATAACATAGGACAAGTTTCTTTGTAGTTTTGTACCATGCCAAAATATCCAATTTTTCGTGTTGTTTATTGGGAAACCATCATATTTTTAAAAATTAACTCCTTGTTGGTATGGAACTTGAATTAAGTACCGACCAAGCATGCCAATGACTAGCTTGATTCTAGGGTGTAGAAGTGGTTGTTGTATCAGTCTGAATTTTGCTTTGGATCCATGAAATTTATTATAGAGGTCAGCTAACATCTTGTTAATGTCTTTCCCTATAACACTAAGTGGTGAGAGTAAGCTTTTGAAATTTCATCCATTAGTGTTAATCTGAAGGTTTATTACATCAATTAAATTAAATCATAATTATTTTTCCTTTTATTAGTGGACAGCATGCTAATATTTGCATGAATAACCTGTTTGTGTGAAGTTGGACGCCAAATGCCAAAATAAAGAGTTGTAGCTCCGTAAAAACTCCTAAGCAAATGCACATTTTTAATTAGTACCCAATAATATGTTTATTGTCATATTCATTGTCAAGTACACAATTGATTTGATTCATGATTATAACATGAAAAATGGGGAGCGCCAATGTGTTCTAGTATCAACTTCTACTTTTCTTTGTTTAATTGTGTGATTGGCTAGAAATAATAAAGAATCTTGTTGTCTAGAAGGAGATGTGAAAATGAAAAGCATGGTCATCTATAACGGTGCCACTAGTTGAATTAATCATTTTGAAATGCTTTCTATTTGATAACTTATTAAAATAAAGCACACCCCTTATATAAAATAGTTTCTCCACCATGGATAGGTTAGTGACTTACAAAAACTGTGCCCATAGCTGTAATATTTGTTGAGGCATATAAAAAATGCTGCAAAATTTTATTTACAACTGTATACTCTCAAAATATACTCATTAATGCTTCGAAATTTTATTAGTATTATGTGGATAGCTTATTGTATGGACAATAATAATATTTTCACCAAAGCCCAATTAGCTTCAATGCCGTGTGGGTGGCAAATAGTACTTATTTTGTTACATGGTGATGAGAGTAGTCCGTTAAAATTTGAAATTTAGGAATCATTTTTTCGTTTCAATTCATTAAATGCTTTAAAATAATTGTATTTCTAAGAATACCAGAGAATGAGGACACATATCTTTTAACGAATGCATTTATGAACTTTTACTAACCTGAATATAGGATAGCGTTGCTGAAGCAATGATATTGCAACTCTATCTCATGTTTGTATGAGAAGTTGAGAATATGTAAAAATTGTCGCACACCATATTTACATTGCTGCGATTGAGTTTGTTTTCGGTCATTCTAATCATGTCTTTGCAAACAAATTTAGGCATGCCTATTAAGGCGACTTGTGCCTATGGATCTATAGTCAACAATTTTAACTTTTGAGTTCCATATATCTACTAGTGAAGTTTTTCCTCATGGTGCATACCTGGTTCTAAAGTCCATTATTATTTAGCTTTGTGAGGCTAAGATTTCTTAGTAACAGCCTTGTGTATTATTTATATTATATTTGTATGTGATAAATTGAATATTGAGGTGAGTTATCATCAAATTAATTTATGTTTATATTGGGAACGTATGCAATTCTAAGATTTCATTATTTGATTTCATAGTAAATCAAAATAAACATTTGATAGTTGAGAACAAGGGTGAGACGAGAATAATATAATTGAATTTGATTGAAAGAATTAGATAATTAATTGTACTTTTAAGGCAAAAGAAATAAGAAAATTGCCTTGATTGAGAATTAAGAGTGAGAGACTTGAAAGTTGAAACTTGTGAGTGAGAGTTTGAGAATTGAAGTTAAGAGAAGAAAGAACAGAAAAGAAACATGAAGTACCAAAAAACAAAAATAAAATTTAAAAATGCAAGGAAAATGTAAGAGCTCGTTGGAGTCTAATAATTCCCAATGACTCCATTAACTTTAAAAATTAGGAGGAAGAGCTAGCAGCATGTGTCTTCTTTTTGTATATTTTTGTTTTTGTTTTTTTTTTTTTTTGTTTTTTTTTTTTGGGGGGGGGAGGGGGGGTGGTGTGTGCAGATTTGGGCTTGAAAGCAGGCATGGCATGATAGGGCCTATAGTGGGAGACCAAATGGCCCTCACAGGTTCAAGGTTTCACTTATTCTTCTTAAGCGTGTTGGTACAATTTATCATGAGATACTTGTAAAACATCTAGATGAAAGACAACTGAGTAGATAATAAGACAAGTAGTAGGAAGAATAAAATTATTTCTTTTAGTATTTAAGGTTATGGACTTTGAATTTGAGTCATAAATGAAGTGGAGATTCTTTTTCATTGACATTGATGTTGGATGAAATCTTTAACTTAATGTCAAGAATATATTTCATATTCATAAACTAATGCTCAAGGCTATTCTAGAGTCTTTAAAAGCACTTTCTATATTTTTTCAATAAGAATCTTAACTCTCACCATCTTCTTTTTTTGAACAAGTAACATACTTAGGTGATTTGATGCCCCTTGTGGGGCCAGAATTTGTGGGTAGCGTCAGCATATGACATAGGAGGCATATAATGTTGGTTACTTTAATTTAGATGTATGGTGGGTTTGAAAAAATTTTAAGGATGGGATGAGCTGTTTTCCTTTTGTATATGGTTGAAACCTAATGGGGTTAGTTTATTAAGGATATTGAAACCGGATCCATTGATTTTTGGTGTAGCTGAATAGTTGTTACGAAACGAAACAGGTAAAATTAAATAAACTATAGAACGCAAACCCTTAGTTTGTTATTACTGAAAGGAAAATAATAATAACATACATAACACAAGCAAATGAAGTCTATAAATAATATATCTAATCCTAAACTATTAATAAAACGAATCCTAATTTGAAACTAATTGAAACTAGAAAACATAGTATGAAAGAAACTTGAATCCTAATCTTGTAAGAACTCTAATCCTAAACTTGTTCTACATCAATCCCCTCCACTTGAAAAACCTCGCTCTTGAGTTTTGTCTCAGGCCCTGATACAGTTGTAAAAAGCTGTCCAGCCATGTTGCTAAGACCTTGAGGCTCCATTGGTTGTTTTTGTGGCAGCAACATGATCTTATTACCATACTACCAAAATATATAATTCTTGTCATGACCTTTGTAAGTAGCGTCAGTATCAAAATGCTATGGTCTTCCTAAGAGAATATGATAAGCGTTCGTGTTAACCACATTACATGTAATAGTCAGGAAAGGGTCTTCGGCTTAACTCCACCATAAAAGCTATTTCATGAGTGGAGATTTATCCTTACCTTATAAACCAATGCAAATTCACTTCTTCAAGCAATGTGGAACTATTTAACAGTACCTTCATTATTATAGTGTTTGCAAATTAATAAAGGAACTTTGCAAACTTTTATTACTTGAACTTGTGTACCCTTTTTAATCCACGTAAACGTGTACGGAGAAGGATGCTTCTCAACCTTTAAATTCAATGCTTTAACCAATGCCCTCGAAATGTTATCACTGCTCCTATTATCAATAATAATATTGCAGATTTTATTATAGATAGTACATCTAGTCTTGAAAATTTTACGGCGTTGTGAATCATCAACCTTCTTGAGTGCCAACAAAAGTCGCTGAGCAATGCAAACAACTGCTTCCTTTTGTTCCCTTTAGTATCCTTTGCCCTTTTGTAAGTGTCATTGTTAACTCTTTGATTCTATACGGTGTTGTCCATTGCCTCCTCTTCTTCGGCAAGAGTAACAGACTTTTGATTATGGCAATTATTAGAAAGATGACCAAACTAACGACACCTAAAACATTTACCCAGATTAGGTCGTGTCTAGGGGCTAGGATTGGTTCGGTTATGCTGCTGACTTGGTATTGTTGCTCAATTAGGGCAATACTTGTATTTCGTCCTTGTTCTAGAGTTTGGGATGAATGGATTTAGATCTATTCTTGCCATTATTAGTTGTTGTGGACCTGCTTTGATTAATTGGAACATTTAAAAATGGGTTTTCGAAAATTACTTGGATTTCGATTAACTGGTTGGTTTAGTTGAGCTTCGACCTTTAAGGCCAATTTAATTGCGTTTGTCAATGCCCAAACATTGTGGAGGGCCAACTTATCTTGAATATCTAACTTCAAACCCCTAATCTAACGAGCCATTTGTTGAACCATAGTTTTCGACAAATTACATTGAATAGCCAATTGGTAAAATTCCTCGGTATAATGTGAAACTCCTCGATTCGCCTGTTGACAACTCTAATATTGTTAATACAAAAATTGCTCATAGTTGGGAGGAAGAAAACACTGTTTAAGCAGCCTTTTCATCTTTGCCCACGTTCAAACATATTGTTTTCCTTGTATTGACGATTAAACTGCAATTGTTCCCATTAGGTTATAGCTCCTTATTTCAACTTGTACACCACTAATTTAACTTAACGATCTTTCGGAATCTCTAAATAATCAAAAACGTTTTCAACGTTATACACCTAATCAAGAAAATCCTCAATGTGTAACCATAGTTTTAAAAGGCGTAAGGCGCAAAGGGGCTGTGGAGCTCGAGGCGCAAGGCGCAAGGCAAGGCGTACTTAAAAAAAAAAACCTTAAAATATTATAAATTCATAAATAACTAACAATAATAAGATAAAATTCAACAAAATAAACATCTAATCATTAATTATAATCAAAATCATCATCATCATTAAAGTTCAACAACTAAATATCCTAGGCAAACAATAAAAATCATCGAAGTTTAATTAAAAACTAAGTCAATAACTAAGTGTCCTACCCTAGGCAAAGAACAAAAGTCATAAGTCATCATCAAAATGCAATTATGCAAACAAGAACTAGTGACTAGCACTAGTCACAAAAAAGGTTCACTCATAGTGTTCAATCAATTGAATCGTCAAAGTCATCATCAAAATCATCATCTTCCTCTCCCATCTCTTTATCTTCTCCTTCTTCCTCTGGAAATCCTTCTTCCTCTCTCTCTTCTTCTTCTTCTGCATCTAACCCTTGATATTCCTCTTCTTCTTCCTCAACAATTGGTTGCCTTGTTTTTGTCGGTTGCTTTGATGAAGAATCTGATTTTGATCTAAATCTATAGCTAGGCTCTCCAACTCCTGCAGCCATAGCAACATTGCCCCATATCAACGCATCATCATCTGAAAAAACATTCTCATCATCTATACCATCCTCGAGATTGAGCTTCCCCATTAACCATTCATTGCTTTCATCAATGTCGGTCAATGCAATAGGATTGATTGTATCACGCATTTCATACCGATGTCTCAAAGCTCTATTGTATTTCACAAATACCAAGTCGTTTAAACGACTTTGAGCAAGCCTATTTCTTCGTTTAGTATGAAGTTGCAAGAATTTGTTCAAAAAAAAAATAAGGATATAAAATATATTAAACGAACGAATTGTTTAAAAAAAACCATAAGAATATATATTTACATTTTCAAACACACTCCAATTACGTTCACAACCGGAAGAACTGCAAGCGATGCTAAGAACTTTTATTGCAAATTTCTTCAATGTAGGTGCTGAATCTCCATAAGCATTCCACCATTCAACTATAAATTAAAATTCATGGATTAATGATTAATCTTTAATCTTATGTTTATTTGATTTAATTTAATAAGACATAATATATATACCTGGTGATTTTTCAGCTCTCTTTCCGATGGCCATATAGTTTTCGAATAATCCCTCCGCGTTCCAATACTTCGGAAGCTCATTATCAATCTGATCTTGCATCTTAGGATCCGGAACCAATCTTCTTAGGCATTCATAAAAGCCCATCTTCACTTCTTCATGAATTTCACCTTTAGCCTTGTAGAAGTATTCGGGGTTCAAGTACCATCCGGCAGCATGCAAGGGGCGATGAAGCTGAACATCCCATCTACTATCAATGATTCGAAAGATAAGCGCATACCTAGCCTCATCCCCATTAAAAGAGGCAGCAATGGCTTCTTTGGCTCTATCCATGGCCTCATAAATATATCCCATAGCAGGCTTCCTTTCACCATCCACTAAGCGGAGTACACGCACTAGTGGGCTAGCCACCTTGAGAGCAAACACCATATTATTCCAAAAAGTAGGCATCAAAATCACTTTTAGTGCCCTTTTACCCCCCGCTTCTTTTGCCCACTTGCTTGTACGCCATTCATCTGAAGTAAACATTTTTCTGAGGTTACTTTGCAACTTGTGCATCCTGCCCAAAGTGATAAAGGCAGTTGCAAACCTCGTTTTTACTGGCCTAAGCAACTATTTGTTGTTGGTAAACTTTCTTAGCATGTTTACCAAACCAGGACGGGTGTAAATATAGCTAGTCACTGTTACCGCTCTCTCAAATGTCTTCTTCAAATTAGGCACCTTGAAAATATCTTTCAATATTAAATCAATACAATGAGCTGCACATGGTGTCCAGAAGAGTGTGGGATATTTTGCCTCCAATAATTTTCCTGTTATCATTTACAAAAGAAAAGAACATTAATTAGTAATAATACTAGTACACATTTAATTTAAAGTCAAATTGTTTTATTTATAATCATAATTAATAATACAAAAATAAACTTCATACCTGCTACAACATTATTTGAAGCATTATCCGTCACCACTTGAATGACATTTCCTACTCCTATCTCTTCCACAATACCACTTAATAATTCAAACAACTTGTCACCAGTCTTTGCATAGGCGGAGGCATCAACAGACTTGTAAAACATACTTCCTTTAGGAGAATTGATTAAAAAGTTAATCAATGTCCTCTCTCTCCTATCCTTCCAACCGTCTGATAACACCGAGCATCCGTATTGAGCCCACACCTGTTGATGATCTTTCATCATATTACGAGTGTTTTCCACCTCTTGCTTTAAAAGGGGAACCCTAACTTCATGAGGAGTAGGTGCCTTCATACCCGAACCATATTGGCCCACTGCTTCAACAAAAGCCTTAAAACTATCATATGATGCAACATTAAATCGAATGTTTGCATCATACATCCATCTAGCAAACATGGTACAAGCTCGACCTCTCAACTTTTTCTTAGCTGCACTATCAATCTCATTTAACATCAATTGCTTCCCTTTTGCTTTCCTTACAGTGACTTCTGGATTGGGGGCAAAGAAAACATCCAATGGACCCTTTTGTTTTGGCCCCTTAATACTAACTCCACTACTAAATGCACTATAACCTTTTCTTTTACTTGTAGGTGGTTCTATTAGTGGTTCTTCCTTATACCCTTCACCTATTTCATACTCAACAAACGGTTCCATATTACGCTCATCCCTATCATTCTTCTTTTTCAACAAATACTCTTTTGTCTCATCTTATTGGTTCAGGACAACGTTCACAACGTTTAGCATTCCTAAACCCCCTCACCAAATGTTGTTTTGCCTGATGGATCCCTCCTTTCGTCACTTTGCCATAAAATTTACATTTTACAGTATTTTTATCTCTATGATCCGGCAACTCAATATAATTCCATGCAGGGTTTGAGGATTTAGTACTAGTCGAGCTAGAGTAGTCGGCTGCAAACAAAATAGATTCATACATTAACATTATATATAAACACTAACAACGTATAAATTACGAACATACATTATACATACATCAACAAATAAATTAACAGCCTATAAATTACAAACATTCATGAAACTAGTTGTACAAATAAATGAAGAAATTGATCAAAAGATTGAAGATGAGAGGAGAGAAAAGGGACTTACTTGAGTTCATTTTGAGTTGAAGACGCTGAAACTGATGAGATGAGAAGAGAGGACAGTCACCGGCGGCGGGATGAGGATGCTCGGCGGCCGGACGGCGGCGGGAAGGCTACTGGAAACAGAATCGGCAGCTTAACGGGTCGGGTAAAGAGAGAATGGTCGGGTTGAGAGAGAGAGTGTGTTGAAGAAGCTGAAAACTGAGGAGGGGAGAAGAGAGAACAGTCACCGGCGGCAGAAAGAGGGAGATCGGCGACCAGACGATGTAGGGAAGGCGGCTGGAAGACAAACTCGGCTACTGGGCGGGTTGGGTAGAGAGAGAGAGTGTCGAACAGGCTGAAACTGAAGAGATCTGTTACAGAAGACACTCACCGACGGCGGAATGAGTCAGATCGGCGACTGGATGACAGATTGGTCGATTGGGAGCCAAGGTACAGAGGGAGAGGCTGTTAGGTAGGGCAAAAAACGGGTGGGAAAGAAAAAAAAAAAGAACCTGATATAAATATCAGGTCCATTTTGCCCAGGCGCGTTTGGGTCTTCTGCGCCTAGGCGTGCTAGGCACGCGCCTCTTCCAGGTCGCCGCGCTTGGCCGGCGTTTGGGCGCTGGAGCTGAGCCCGGCCGCGCTCGGCGCCAGGCGCGCGCCTTTTAATACACTGTGTGTAACCAACCATTGAAAGTGGGGGAATCCATTTTATCTTGAAATCCTGCCAGTCTTAGTGATGTTGAGCATACCCAATAGCATTATTGGTCACATTGATGTTATCCTCTTCGTCGAATAGTTTTCGAATCCTCCAACGGGTGCAAACTTACCTCTGCCATTGCCGTGGTTCGCTTGCCGACCTCCTCCATTGTCATGCTACCTAAAAACACCTCAGTTGACTCCTTAATACATAGGAATTGGGTTGGGGTTGATGTGGAGGGTGACGATTCATGGCTGTTGGTTGCGAAATCCCTTAAACTAGCCTCTTTTGCAGTTGATTTGGCCTTTACCATCCCGATTTGATTGTTCTAGTTGTTGTCTCCGATCAAGCCTCTATAGTTGTCGATTTAGGTTGTTGACCCTCGTCGGCATTGTTTAGGAGTCGTCGTCGGTTACCTTGACTTGGATCGATGTGTGGTGGAGCCCTAGGGTGTAGATCCGAAGTCTTAAGACTTCGTGGGTTTGAAACGCGAAATAGGTCAACATTTAGGTCACATGGGTTTTGTCGCAGGCCACACAAGTCTTTTCTACCTAGATCTGGGTCATGCGTGTCACAATCGTTCAGTACTCGCTCACCTTGCCGTCTGCGGTTTCTTTGTGTCCTCGTTAGTTGTTATTGTTCGGTCACTTGTTAGGTTAGGTTGGTGCTCGCTGGAGGTGCGTACACTTTTGAGAACCATTGTAATAATTAGGGGTGGGCAACACTATGTTCAGATCGATTTCGACTGGATCCGATCCGAACATGGTAAATTTGCGGATCGTCATTTTTGGATCCGAACATGATCCATCAAGGGGAAGGAATCGATCCGATCCGAACACCCAGTCGCGGATCGGATCAGATCAGTTCCATGTTTGAACACCTACTTTCAATTTCAATGTATACATCAAAACTTTTTTCTACCCTCTTTAGTTTCGAACAACTCAAAATGCTCTCAACAATCTGATTTAAGCCTACGACTACTTTCGTTCTTCAGCTTTTTCTCTATTTTTTTTATCACCCCAAGATTTTGATTTTTTCCAATTGAATTAACATCATCAATATCAAATTCAGACTCCTCACCACTCTTTGTACTTTTCCCCATTTATTCACAACAACAATAACATATATATACATATAAAATCAGCAAGTGAAATATTTAACTCAACAACATAACACAACAAACAAGCATAGAAATCATTAAAACACTAACACCCAATTATGTAAATATCAAACTAAAACTGCAAATAGACTCACCAAGCTGCTGAGATGAGAGTGAAAGAAAGTGAGAGATGGATGTTAGGGTTAGCTTAAGTGGACTTTATATAGGGGCATATGAAATTACGTATGTATCACTGTTCACGGGTTCACGGATTGGATCGGTTTTGGATGTCCCGATTTGATCCGATCCGTGAAACATGGTGTTTTCACAAGTGAGGATCCGAACACCTTACTTTTGAACATGTGATCCGATTCGAACACCCACGGATCGGATTGGATCGGATCAGGGTGTTCGGATTGGTTTCATGTTTTTGTGCCCACCCTTAGTAATAATCATCTGTGGAAAGTTTCGAAGTGTTTATTCCATCCTATTGAGTTGTTTTTCGGCTACTGCAAACCGCCGTTTGTCATCGGGGGTTCGTTTTCCACTCTAACCAGTTTTAGCCATTAGATCGGGTTGAAGTCCTTGTTCTGATACCAATTTGGTGCAACGGAATAGTTGTTTTGAAAACAGGTAAAATCAAATAAATGATAAAACATAAATCTTTAGTTAAATAATAATAATAATGTACTTAACCCAAGCAAACGAAGTCTTTAAATAATGTATTTAATCTCGAATTATTAGGAAAAAGAATCCTAATTGAATTCTAATTTGAAACTAATCAAAACTAGAAATCTTATATTAAAGAAACTTGAATCCTAATGTTGTAAGAACTCCAATCGTAATCTTGTTCTATGTCACTTTCTCAAGTATAAACTGTTGGAATTGATGACTTGTTGAGTATTAGGTATTTATATCTTTGGACTTGGGTTTATATATGTTGGATCATCATTCAACATAAGAGACTAGCTGATTAGATTGTAGTTAAAAAAAAAAAAAAAATTGTTGGTGAAATGCTACATGTTTAATTGATTGGACTAAAATTTCTCTTTAATGTTTTTCTTTTATGTCAAAATTATTTGAATGTCCTTGTCTGTAGCTAGTGGTTCATGTAATATGTTGCTGCTATTGACAGTAGGCCTTTAATTAGCTTGCATTTAAAGATATTCTTAATTCTGTTAGATTTAATGTTGAATTGCAAATATATTGTAAAGTTAATGAAAAATATCTACTTAAAAATAGAAACTTTACATGTCTTACAGGAGTTACATTTAGCGTCTTAACTTGGACTCTTGGAGAACTGTTTTCCTTCTAATAAAATATGTTTGGTGGCGTGCAGCTAATGGAAATTTGTTGAACCAGTTGAGAATGTTGAGTGATCCAGTTACAAATTCCAATGACTTGAGGTAAGTGCCATGTAATTATTGTTGAAGCTTTTGCCTTAATTACTTCTGCCAAAAGTGTCTGAAGTTTCCAAAAGGGAACTATATTGCCAATTTGGCTGTTTTAAGAACTCTAGATCTACTTATAATTGTTCTGTTCTATGAAGAAAATAAAATATTCAACCCGTCTTTGTTCAATTATAATAAAATTGAAACCTCAAATAACCCAATAAGGGGACAAAAAATGCTCTTTCTGACTTTATGTGAATGAGGTCATATTTAATTTGGATGCTTCTTAGTAGTTATGTGATCAGAAGATTCTCTATAGTCTCGATGATAATATGAAAGTAGATCCAATGATATGAGGCAAGCTGCTGTAGTGAATCAGAATACATGCAACCCAAAGTATTTGAAGTTTTCACAAAGGAATTCTGTCTCTTTTGATTACTGTAAGAGCAGTAGCTATTCATCTCATTGCATCCCAATATTAATGCTTATTTTTCTTTAATTAATTTTTTGTAGTAAGAAATCAAAGTCTTGGTTAACTTTCAATAGTTTCGTAGGCATTTAGCTAACATATTCATTCATGCCTACACATAATGTGATATGCTGTAGTATGCTAATGATATAAAATCTAGATGCTGTGAACCTTATTAGGATGCTTATTTATCTAGTTCTTTAAGTTTTAATGGGAAGTTATTCTAGTATTCTAATGAACATGCTCATACAACTCTTTTATCCGTTGGCATTGTTTTTGGTCTTGATTTCTTGATTCTTAATAACTTACTGGAGCCACAGTATACTACAAAGGAGCTGCCAAAGTCATTAATTTTTATTTTGTTTCATTCAATTTTCTTTCTTATTTTCCTGGTCTGTGACTCGTATTATTGATGATAGTCTTCATGAGGGTCTGCATAAAAGCTTTGATGATGGGAAAGTTAGAAATTGTGGCTTTTATTTAATGTCTATATTGACTCTGACAGGGTAAAGCACATATATGCAACATTGGGTACTCAAAGAAACTATATAGTTGCCAAAGCTTGAGGTGCTGGTCTTTGGTTTTTCCGCCTACCAGGTATATCCTGTTAGCAAGAGCACATATATGTGTGAGTTCATTGACATATTCATTGACTACATATGGCAGCATAGGAAATCCTATAAATCTTGTGCGATATGAGATATTTTGATGTGCATGTTCTCTTTTGAATCTTATGTTTCTTTCATTCTTGCTTACAATATGATATATTAGGGGTTCTCTTTCTTATTATTCTCATCGTTATTAGATTTTAATTGTTATTTTATATAGTTTCTCTCTTTTTGGCACTATTTATAGTGCTAACTAATTAAGAATGCATGCCTTGTTTTGTTTCTGTTGCATTTGTTATAGTTAACTATCAAATTAATTTTGTTATTAGTTTTTACCATGTCAACTCTGTTTCTTATCCACATACAGTTATTTTAAAAAAAAAAAAACTCATTTATTGTTTTTTGTTTATTAATTTCAAATTAAAATAATAAAAGAAATTTATTTTATGTTATTACTAATAAAAAGATGAAAAAAGGCAACAAGCAATGCAGTTTCTGAATGGTGACTATCGTTGCCTTGCGATGTGCTTAGATGTGTTATTTTATTTTATTTTATTTATGATTTTATGGAAGGATTTATTTAAAAGAAAAAGGAAACAAACCCTTACATGTGCTTTCTCCACATATATGTTTCAATATTTTCACAGCATTGTTAATCAAGCTGGTTAAAATAAGACATCATATATCTCTACCAGGAAATGGGTTGTTAACCTTGTAACTGGTTCCCTATAAGTTTGAAATTCTTTTGATTGTTTTTTGAGATACTATTCATTTTTTTTTTCCTTCTTATAAACTTCCAATAAAATTTAAGTTTTTATACAAGAAAGTGGTGACCTGTTCAAGAAGCTTTGTCCGAAATGCTAATTAGCCTTCACATATAGGTTCTAGTTCTACAAATATAGCAATGACTCCATATCAATCATCATCACACCTTCAATAATAGTCAAGACAGACCTGACACACCTTCTATTTATTGCATATTAATATACATAGATAGGTGATTCTGATGATTGTTTCACAATAATTAAAAAGTTTGTTTCTTAAAATATTTTATGCCAAATCAGATGATTCTGTGGTTTAATGTAATTTATCTAGTAGCTGAAGTTCAGAAGCTCACTGATCTAACTTGACTTTTTGAATCGTTGGTCCAGTTGTTGATGGAAATAACCACTGATATCCATCCACACTTGTCAAACCACTTTGCTAAGGCAGCTGTAGTCTGTTGGAAATATTGCAGAAATATATTGAACTAAGTTATTATGTGTACTACTCATAAATTAGCTGTGACTGCCTTTAGTTTCAAGTAAGAATTTTACCCAAGCTGCATCGATTTTCCTAGTGTCTCATTTTTTTGAGGCTGGGGTTGGCTTAACTCGAGATGGAGGGGTGGGTGCAAATCATATCCATTGGTGAAAGAGTACGGAGGCTGGGAAACACTGTTTGCTGCACTTACATTTCTTGCTCCATAAACCTGAGATGCAAAACATTTGCTTAAACATGGTCATACAAGAAAGATTCAGTTTTACCAATAGACTTTAAATTAATACATTTAAATATTAAATACCCCTTGCTGGTTAATGATATCAGGTAGGATCGAGAGGGGCCTTAAGTTGAAGCTAGGGGCACAGTGCATTCTGTGTGTGGAAATTATCAGATAGTAGTTCTACTTATGTCTACTTTACGAGGTAACATAAAGAAGATATAATTATGACATGGCGGTGTATGAGTTTTTCTCAATCATATATGGAGCTGTCTAGACCAATACCTTCTTTTTCAGTTCTTTATTTTCCTGGTTGATGAGGTTTACCTTCTTGTAGAGTTCTAGATTCTCTTGATGAATGAGATTTCCCTGCAATGAACTCATTAACATCAGTTACTCTACATGAAATTTGGCCTTAGTGAAAGTCAACACAAAATATAGCCTATTTATGGAGGGAAACCTTGTGGTTGAGTTCTTTGATCTCATCAGTTAATACTTGATCCTACAAAAAACAGGAAAGATAACTGAGTTAGAATTTAATTTTTCGCTATATATGAAGACATTGAAGAGACCTCATTTTATTAAATTTTTAGAACAAATGCATAACAGCATAAGGAGCTTTTTCATAGGCATATATGACTGGAAATATAGGATATGAAAACTTCAAATTGTGCTAGATCAAACATAGGAAAATATAAATGGAAGCTTGTAAGATGCACTGATAGTTTTGATATTCTTTGATATTCCCCTTCAAATACAAAATGGGGAAATTAAGCAACTTGTGTTTGCAAAAGTTCGATGACATGGAAATGATGGCAGAGTCAGACTGGATTGTTAGAGCTTTCGACAGAACAACTTGCTAAGAGGCTGATGGAATACTTGATAGAGAGTTTGGTGTACTTTTTTGATACAGAGGTTGGTGAAATGGCTTGATAGAGAAGCAGATGAAAAGGTTTAATAGAGTACAGAGGCAATGAAATGGCTTGGTTGAGAGAGTTCGAATGAGATCCAACACAGTGAAATGGCTTGGTTGAGAGAGTTCGAAAGAGATCCAACATTCTGATTGGACTTACTTATATGGGTGGTGTTGTAGACAATGACAAATGATTTCTCTAAGGTTGTGTTTATTAGAAGAATATTAGCTTTGATATCATATGAAGAAAAATAAAAGAGAGATCTTATTTATTAATTGCTTATAACAAATACATAATAAGCCTATTTATAGGCTTATGGGACTAGAAATATATGGTGATGGAAGAGTGAAAATGGTAACATAACAATGTACAATGGATATTGACAATATCTATTAATAATTCTTTAGAGTCTTTAACAGGTCCCAACAATTGTAAAATGACAATTGCACTAGTGCTAAGGTAATTTTACCTTTTTCATACGGACACCCTTTAGACTCATTTCTAGTTTGCTTTCCAGATTCTGTAGATCTTTGACACTCAAACCAGAAAGTTCTTCTCCCATCAGTTGCCTGCATATATTGATGAGTAATATTGGCTATGCCACCAGATAATGCTAAAATCCATAGATGGATTATTTCGTCTAATGTATGTATAGTTCTGTGCATTTTAATTGAAAAATGGCATGCTGTAGTTTATAATATGTTACATTGATTCTGGTTAGCTGTTAGTGATGTTGTAGTAGTGATCAGCTGCCAATAGGCAGCAATTAGCTAGTGGCCAGACCAATTGATGGTTATGGCAAGATTGAGTTTGTTATGAAAAATGACTATGCTTTATAAAAAATATGTCGTTCGCGAGCTTGATTTTGATTCTTCAAGTGTAGTTTTTATTATATTAACTTGCTAAGTTATTGCAATAGTTAGGAAGTGTGGTTAGATTTTCTTGCAAGTTAATTATTTATGTAAAATACAGTCATAAATCTTATGTGTTGGACAACTTTGATTGAGTGCACATTTAAACATTAAATCTCAAATATGAGAAATATCAAAGGATTTGTACATAGCTGGGCTTGACTTTTCAAGGATTTTGTTACTGAACTTTTCTATTGCACAAACTTCGTACCATAGCTGATGTTTCAATTCAAATGAGACTGTGATGCATTTATAGTATGATTTTATGGTGACGCAGATGATATGTTTGGGTCCAAGTTCCGAATTGACTTATGTGGATTCTTGCTGTCTTTCCCATGTTGAGAGCAAGATCCATCCTTGTTTAGTGGCATGACAATACTAGGTGATATGAAAAGGTAAGCATAGGAGGCGGAGTGAAACCAATGTAACAAAGACTAAAATGAGAGGGAGAGTGCAATTGTAATGCATGGTTGGAGTATAGTCTCATGCTTAAGAAATTCATGCTAAGGGTGTGCCCTGCATGTATAACAATGCCATATGTGAAGACATTTTTAGATCATGATTTTTTTTTATTTTTTTGGTGCACTACATGTATAACAATGCCATATAATGTAATTTACTATGCTTTTCTCCAATGATTTTTATTTTATTTTTTTCCATGTAAAAGAAAAAATTTCACACATTAATTACATTGCAAAGCACATGATGCAGTAAAGTGATCACAATTGTTTGATTAATGATATACTTTTTTGGTGCATTTATTTGAGATCTGAGATTTAAGATTTTTTTCTTTCTTCTATTGAAATTTGAGTTTTCAGGAATTTAGCAAATGTTGTTAGATAAGATTTATTGCCTCTTAGGCTGCAATTTTAAGAGTTTATGCTTAAAAATATATGTTTATGATATTCATAAGAAATATAGAATTATTGTATTTTAGGTCACAGCTTTAATCTTGTATGTGTTGCTAAGCATTGTTGTATTGTTGACTAGAAATTCCATTTTGTGCTTGGTCCTCGTAGGTAGTTTCAGGTTTGGTGGTCATTTCCTAGTAGCTAAAGAAATTATCTTAGGGTCTTTACCTTATCTTTCTCTTGATATGTTGTGTAGTTTATCACTTTATTCTCTTTCATGTATACATACACACACACACATATATTATGTGACTTTTGTTTTTGTTATTTTGAATTTAGATATGATACTCGATTTTTATCAAGCCTTAATCATCTTTAGATCAATCTACATAATGTCTGTCATCATTGTTTTGCGAGGCAGCCTTAAAAGTCAATTGTTCTGGGGCTGTTTGCAGTCTTTGGCAATAATTGAACAAATAGGATTAATTATTGGAAATTACTAGATAATATAAGGCTTAATGTATAGTAGGATAGATAAATAGAGTTCTATTTCTATCATCCATGTGGGTTTCCCTTAAATAATTTGAGGACGCCTCTTTCTTTCTTTTTTGTTCGCTTCAAAACTGGAGAAGCTACAACCAAATTTTATTTTTCATTTGTCCTTTTGTCAACATTGCTAATATGTAGAGAGAAATTTTTGTTATTGAGTTTTTGTATTTTGAGCTCACTTTGCATAGGGTTAGATTCTTTCCAGAAAATTCTGCACTTGTGGATAGATTGTGTGCTCATAACTTTGATATTTAATAATTTTCATTTCTCTAAATTGGAGAAAAGAAAAAAAATTATAAGACTTAATGTACGCATGTAAACATATGTTTTTTGTTTGGTGATAACATATTTATGAATTCTTGAGAAGTTATTATCACTATGTATATGTACAGAACTGACCATGATTTGAGTGATCAACAGATTTACCTGTGACATTCTTGTAAGTATTGTAGTTGTTGCTTCAAGTTTGTGGCCTCTCTTTGCCAGAACTAGCAAGGAAAACAACAAATATTAAATAAGACAGAAATACTATAATGCTGACAAGAGACGAGAAGTTTAAGAAATTCAAGAAGGGACATGAATGTTTGAGAAAGTAGGTAGATCATTTTTTAACTATCAATGTGACAAGGAGATATTGAGGGCTATCATGATGTTATTCTAATGACATATTAGTTAATATTTTGTTGTCACATGCATTTTAGATAAGAAAAATAGTTACTCTTTTTTATTATCTTATTTCTTCACATTTCTTTTTCCTAATGTTGTAACATAATTTAGTGAAGTGCGGTGCTGCCCTATATGAACATTTTGTAATTTGCTTGTGTTAATTTTGTTATGAGATAGAAGAGGTAGATTACTTAAAGTGCTGTAATGTCTGGAGGTGCCATTTAGGTTAAGCTAAAGCAACTTGGTAATGGGTGAGCAAATGGAATTGTATGTCGCACATGTTAGTAACCAAGAGATCTGAAATATAAGTTGATCGGAAAAGGTTTAATTAATGATATAAGGCTTTCTCATATGTCCTCGTATGCGTCAAACCGACTGGCTTGACATGTGGACCAAACCCAAATACAAACTCATAACAAATTCAAATATCAAATATGATCATGTAGGGGGAACTGAACCTAGAATTTTTGGGAAAAAGCAAGCTTTAATATCATGGTAGTAACCAATGGACCTTTAAGACTTAAATTGATAGAAAAAGGGCCAACTAATGATATAACGCTCCTAACAAAGCAATGATAGTTGGAAGTCGAAACGTAGGTTGTGCTTTGAATGAGGTTATGAAGGATTGACATGTAGTTGAAGGAGCATGTCCCAATCAATGGACTCCATGTCCTTAACTATTGCATGCTTTGCTAGTAAGGAAAAGAAAATGGAAAAGTCTACGTGCAAACTTGTCCAAAATTTCAATGTTATTGTCACATGCCCTTGACAAATTGATGCTACCTAGCATGACAAAGCCAATTTTAGTTAAATGTATCTTCATTTGTTTAACCTGATACACCACTTGCTTTATGTTGATACTCTAGGGTTTCAAATGAAATCAAGTAGGTATTTAGCTTAGGTACAAGACTAGTTGGTGCTTTACTCATTTGCCCTTTTTTGTATCATTGCCTCTTTCTTCATTGTTTTTCTTCTTCCTATTCGTCTCGTGATTGAGAGACATTAAAGATGCCTTGAACTTTCCCTTTTGATTATCAATACATTTGTTTAGCTTCTTCCTATCTCGTCACCTTTCTTAGTTTTGCAAAATATTGCTATGAACTTATTATTACAGAATTATTTATTGATCCTTTCTTTTGTATTAATAAACTCCCTAACCTTTCTTTCTTAATCATTTTCTAAAATGAAGACCTTGAATGAACTTTATTATAGTTTTAAAAAGTGTGCCAAGGGGCGCACCTAGGCACTAGGCACTGCAGGGCGTTGTGTCTGCGCCTCATCGACGGTGAGGCGTAGCAACTTCAGTGAGGCACGTGCCTCACCGGTCGAGTCGTAGATGTGAGAAGCGTGCCTTATGCAACCCTAGTTTTGTGTCGACCTCTCACATCGTTTTTGCTGTCAAAACCAGTCTTCTGGCCATCAAAATCAGCCAAACAGCCCTGAAACCAACCTTCTTGTTGTTTTTCCACTCTCTTCTCCTCACGCTGGCATTCTAAAGGATGGCTGCTTCGTTGTTGTGGGAAGGGAATGGGATGGCTACTGCTGCTGTATGGAGACTGGAGATCGGGTTGTTAAAACTTAAATATATATAGGAAAAATTGTAAATAACCACCCAACTTATGATAAAATACCAATCAAACCCTTTGATTTGAAAAATTAAAAAAAAAATCTCTACAATTATATATACATATATAAAAAGACTCTAATTTTATAATATTTTAAGCTTTTTTTTTTGAGGCACGCCTCACTTCGTAAAGGCCGGCTCGTGCTTTAGATTTTATGGCCCTTTACGCCTTGGTGTGCCTTGGGCTTTTTAAAATTGTAAACCTTGTAATCTTGGTAGTCAGGAGATTCGTGACAATATTTCGGGTAGGTGGGTTTAAAGACATTTGATTCCATGATTGGATGGTAAGAACCCAAGATTTTTTACCACTTACCCTTCACTTTGGTGTTTGTATCATTGATTATTTATTGACTATCAATCTTCGGTTTTTATGAATGTTTATCCTTGTAACCTTGGAAAGTTGTTATGTATTATGGTTCTATCATGGGTGATTGTTGTTGTTGTCTTCATGTTTATCTTTTGCCACACATTATGTGCTGTTTTTGTGCTTATTACCTTTTGTACTATGTTTTAGATATAATACTTTACTATCTACTAATGTATGTAATTTAGTTGCGAAACAAAAAATCTCTTTATTTTTGTTTTTGTTGAGATTTGATGGTTCAATTGAACACACTTCTGATTAAGGAAACAACCATAACTAACACATAGCTAAGAAATTTTATCCTTGCCTTTTGTAACTTAGTATTAGGTATTTACTAGTTCCTCAAATTTAAGTTTGTAGGTTATAGCATAAACAAAAGTATATAAGCATTGACACATTTCTTCTTGTGCAAGACCAATAGGCTTGTCATGTGGTCCAAGTCTAAATACAAACATGTGTTTAGATGCTAAATGAGCATAGATAACAATTCTAAACATTGTAAAATTGGCTCCAAAACCTATTAAGTTACTGTTATCTATAAGTTTAGAAGGGTTTAAACCATAATATTCAGTTAGTATACCTAATATTGTTTGGAAGCAGGCTTATCTCACCTGTGTTCTAAAAGGTGCTAGTCGGGCGGTTGCTTGGCGCATGTGTTTATTGCCGAGCAAATTAGGTATTAAAAAAATAGACCAAAAAATTAATTAAACAAAAGAAATTAACTCAAGAAAGCCATCGACAATGTTTTGAAAGGCGAGGCAAGGTTGTGCCTTCGTTGCCTTGAGACCTTAGGTGCCTCAAGGTGATCGCCTTAGACATTAGAGATGAAAAATCATGCCTCTGGAGACTGAGGCGATCGCCTCTATCCTGCCTCGAGGTGAAGTGGATTGAGGCGATAGTGGGGCATCGTCCATTGGCAGCTGAAAAATCAGCTTTTTATTTTTTTTAAAGAAAAAAACTTACCTTACCTACTTCAAAAATATAGTCAGCCCATTTTATGCCGGTTGAGAGAGCGGTGAGGGGGAGAGAGCTGATTGAGACTTGGAAGTCCTCATCACCAACCCAGGAGCTCTATTTTCTTCTTAACTCCAAATACATCACAAACAATGCTAATCAACACTCCTTCACAGTCTCTTATCTCATCAACTCATGTGGCTTCTCTTTAGAATCTGCTTTATTTGCCTCTAAACATATTCATTTTGAAAACCCAGATAAACCAAATTTATTTCTCCACGTTTTCAAAAAGTATCAATTTGAGAGAGAGGAGAAAAGGAAGAGAGCCGGTTGAGAGAGAGAGAGCTAGACAGATGAGAGATCTAGAAGGTTTTTGAGTTTGACTTCTTTATATAATTTTTACTTTTATTAATATTTATTAAATATTCTATTATCATTTTTATCAAAATAGCCCTTCATATTTCATGTAATTACACATTACTGTTAAGGATTTTTTTGCACATTAATGTTAAGGATTTTTTTTCACATTAATGTTAATGATATTCTTATGACGTCACATGGGTCTACACTTTCAGATTTTATTAGAGATGAAAAGGTTTAGGGAGTTGTATGCATAGAGGAGGAGACAGTTGTGTTCTTGCTGGAGGAAGTATGGAAAACAACAGAGCTGCAATAAAAGAGGAGGAAGAAAGATGGTGATGAATACCAAAAACAGTTAAATCTCTAACACAGGTATCACATGAAATATCTTTTTGGAAGGAATTTTAATTTCACAAATACAAGATATGACTTATACAAGATATGACTTATTAGAAGTGCAAGGTTGGAAAACGTTCAAAGAAGAAAAGAATGTGCTTAAGAAAAGCTTGAGTGAAAAGATTCATCGTTCAGAAATAAGGCCTAAACAGGTATAACTGAAGCTGTTTGAACAATAGTTAGGAAGCATGTGATTAGAATTAGAGTGGAGCAAATCATATGGAGGAAAATAGAAGAAATAA
Source organism: Litchi chinensis (assembly GCA_019925255.1). NCBI lineage: Eukaryota > Viridiplantae > Streptophyta > Magnoliopsida > Sapindales > Sapindaceae > Litchi > Litchi chinensis. The sequence continues at coordinate 25,725,290 of CM034465.1, read as the reverse complement.
GGAAAGAAGAGATCTTAATTCATTACGTTAATCATCAGATCTGAACAAAATAATATAGAGATGCTTGTTTATGGGTTTATCCAGTCTATTTAAAAGATAAAGGAATCCTGGACCAATGAAAAGAAGTACAATTCTAATCCTAACAAACTTAAAATAAAAGTTCAAATTTGTCTTCGAATAAGATTAAAGTAATATTCCAAAATTTTTTTAACAGAAATGCTTAAATCTTATAACATTCTGGTTGGGCATCAATACCTGATGAATTGATGCGAATGTTAGTAGGGGTAGAGACTGGTATACTGGCTGAAGTGCAAAGAGAGGTTTTTACATCCTAATAATTAAAGTTCATGAGGAGTTGGTTGAGGCTGTCCATCTGCACATGATGTATGTCTCCAATCAATCCCTTGTTCTTGCGCCAAAGATCTTAGCATTTCCAAAGGAAATGGAGTTACATCTCTTTCACATTTCCGTTCAAGAGTTTTTGTGTCTTTCCATGCCCCTTGAAGACCCCAAAAAAGTAGACAAAACGATTAACTACTTTATTTATGGATTTCATAGTAATAGAAATACATATTTACCGAAACTAGTGTTTGATCTCAACTCTTCTATGGTAGCTAATTTCCAAAAGTCTTGTTAGTCAATAGTCTAGGACACTGTTTCAAAGTTCCTTTTGATGACAAAATTACACCGCCTATGTACTGACTTAAGGTTAAAGGAATAAGCCCATTTCCTATAGCAGTTCTAAAACAAACTACATTCATATGCTTCACCGGTAGATGTCTTCTTTTTGTCTCAACTATAATGGATGTCTTTGTCACGGCCAGCACTTGACCATTTTACTCTCTGATATTAGCTGAAGTAGTTGAGAACCAGCTATCAACTGTAAGCTTTTCTGTTGAGTACCAAGTCCTTGAGCTGCTTGCCATTTTCTTTGGTTAGAGGATATACTATGTGGACACCTTCTCTTCTTTTCTAGAGAATTATAATGTATTAGCAAGATCTTGGTGCAAAATCAGTAAGCTCTCTTCTTCCCAAAATGTCTCAGTTTTGAGTAGACCGGAGAGCTCTTCTATTCATAGAGGTTGGCTCTTTGATTTTAGAAGAAACTTGAATGATAGGGAGATCGAGGAATTTTCTTCTCTTATTTCTTTGCTTGAGGGGGTTTCTTTCAATCTCGGAACGGCCGATTATAGGGTGTGGAGGTTAAGTTCCAATGATATTTTTTCGTGCAAGTCCTTTTTGGAAAAGTTGGTCCAAGATGATTCGCTTCCTAGGTTTGATTTTGCTAATCTTATATATATGGAAGTCAAAGGCTCCAAACAAGATCAAGTTTTTAGTGTGGATTTTGGCTCATGGGATACTAAGTACTGGTGATGTCATTCAAAAAAGATTTCCTAGTCTTTGTCTTTCATCCTTTCGGTGTATCATGTGCAAAAGTTGGGGGGAAAACTTGGATCATCTTTTTCTTCATTGTCCCGTGGTTGATTTGTTATGGAATAAGTTGTTTTCTTTAGTTGGTTTGAAATGGGCTGCTCCTAAATCATTACGTTCTTTTCTCATGGAAGATTTTTTAGTAATAGGAAGAGGTAAAAAGGCTAGTATTCTTTGGAATTGTGGAGTTTTCGCTAATTTATGGGTTATTTGGGAGGAAAGAAACAAGAGAATCTTTGAAGAAGTAGAAGAGGAGGGAAGCTTTTTAAGGGATAAAGCATTTTATTTGGCGTCTCTTTGGGCATCTTCTAGTGAATAATTTAAAGACTTAATCTTTATCTCTTATTTTGCTAGATTGGAAGGCTGTTGTTTTTTTATTTTTATTCCAATCATGCTTTAGTTTTAGCTTTTGTTTGTTTGTTGATGGACTTCTGGTCCACAGTTGTAATTTGTTCTCTTATTAATAAAGTATCCGTTTCCTATCAAAAAAAAAAAATCAGTGTTTGCAGTCACCTCATAAATGGTGGAACTTGATTTTGATGTTTGACTGCGTGATCTAATCTATAGGCTTCCCCATATGAGTAGTTCTTAGTTTGAATAAACATCAAAGTAGGAGGCAAAAGATTAGAACTCACCAAGAAAAAACCCCTGTTAATTTTTTGGAATTAGTACATAAAGAAAACCCTCTATTAACTGTCAAATTTGTCTATATTTTCATTCTAGCTTGCCTGTATTGAAGCTTTAACTTGTCTGCCATGCTTTCTTCCAATACTTAAATCTTCATGTAAAGGGGCCTTGCTTCGCAATAAATGGTTAATATAAATAGTGACTTGAAAAGGGCATAGTCCTTGGTTCTAATAATTATGTTGTAAAAATGAATACACTATGTTTTGATCCTCTGCCTTACTAACATGGATAAGCGTGTTGGACTAATTTAGTGCTAAATCTTCTTACCTAATAGACTTTATGGTATAATTATTATTGCATCAGATGAACAAGATTTTTGTCAGTCCGTCATTCCAACATATGTTAGAAACTTCTGGAAGCTGGTGGCATTATTTTGTAGGCCGTTGTTCCTATTGGAGTTGTATTAAAAAGTGTTAGCAAACTGCCAAGGAGATGATGAAATTTCTTGAAATCTGAGTGGCATTGGGTTTCCCACATTGCAAAAGTGAATTTCTGTTGGGCAAGTGATGATTGCATAAGTTGCTACAACCAGCTGAAGTGTTAAGAATTGATTAAAAGGTAATTTGTATACATTGTAGTTCTTCCTTAATTTTTGTTTATTTAAAAGCATGATTAGGTTCCAGCCGCTTTTGTCTATAATTTTTCCTACTGTACAAATATGAAAACTATAGTAAGGTCTAATATTAAGTTATCTATTTTGAAGTCCCTAGATATAACTAAATAAGCCATTGTAAGTTAGTGTTGTATTCAATATCGACAAATTATTTATCGATTCTTCAGAATTTATACTTGCCACTAATAGTTAGTGCTCTATTAGGTTTTTGCTTATAAAATAATTATTATAGCGTGAAGAGACATGTACTTCCATATTGGTTTGGACTATCATCATCTCCTATGCCAAGTCCTATCATTGTGGTATAGTTCTCATTACGATTGATTGTTTACAGCATATGGAGTCTATCATGTTATATCAACAAGATGATGTTTGCTTCATTGAATCCATCAATGAAAGCATTGTTCATGCCCTAAAAGTACCATCCGTAACCCTAAACTTAGCTTTCTGGAGCATAAATAGCAACAATGACATAAATTCATTCATGTATGGCTACATAAATTTTCTTTATGAATTATTTTTGTGACCACTATGACATGTAAAAACAACAGTTTGGAGTAATAGCATTCTGGTTCTCTTTGTCAGCTAATGCTGGTGCTATACTTCTAAAATGATATATGGATACACACTCAATTGTTAATATGTAGGGTGCATGTCCTAAAGTGCACTGCATATCAGTATATTTCGTTACTATGATTCATTTGAAGCTTAATCAAATATGTTCTTGAAGATATCGTTGAATATAATAAATTCCTACTAATATTTCCTGGTAGCAACATAATGCTTATTCAAGACCTTCCTAGTTGCCATGTGGAAAACCTTCAATAATGAAGCAGGGGTTTAACGTGGAAGAAATTTGTAAGTGATATTACTTACAGAATGATCCTAGTGGTGCTTTTTCTGAAAGTGAATGTCACTAATGATGCAGGAAAAAAAGTCAACAGGAATATACATACCTTGACTTCTGAAGCAGGGTTCATCAGCTGATGATGCTCCTGTTTTAGTTTGTTGTAACGGTCAATAGCAGATGCCATGCTGTCAAAAGAGCTCTCATTAATATCATACTGTGTTCTATAATGTTAGACATTGCACCTCTTATATCTTTCTTACTTCATACTTGATGTTGTGATTAGTAAGCGGATATACATAAATGATTACGTATTTCTCTTAAAAAATGTATTTACTCATTGTTATGTTATTGAGTGAGATGTATGAGGTGAGATGTCTAGCATTATTGTAGTTTATTATCACATGATTTTGCAACATAACAAAACATTTTATAGGGTATTAATATACATCATTTAAGATCATATCATTAAGTGCAAGCATTGCATAAACGTCAAATTTCATATGATGCGATGGTTTATTTGTAATCGATTTGTGAATAATTAGGGAAAAATGTCTTGGGTGCATTTAATGCATCATGTATTTTTCATTCAAATAACGTTGTATGGTATGAATAATCAATTTATTTATATTTATGTCATTTGACGTGATTTGAATAGTAGATAAATAAATATCGGATGAATTTAGGTTTTTCACTAATAAGTAGTGATAATGTAATTGTCACATAATATGAGAGTAAACAAATTGAGAAAAGTAGGGCAGGGGATTGGGGTGGTGTCTTCGGCTACGTCTCACTCTGTTTGCATATACAATTTAGGTTGTGATCACTAAAATATGCTATTGCAGTTTTTTCTTCTATTGCTGCATAAATTATGTTAGGGACCTATTTAGTTATGACACTAAAATTATTTAGAGTTTCGAAAATGGCATCAGCTTATTCAACCAAGTTGTTTTTGTTTTTGTCTTTTTCTTTTTGTTTTTGTTTTATTTTTTTGGCGAACTTCAGTCTGCAAACAAAAGAGCATAGTTTATGAATAAATGATTATGAAAAATCATAATTTGTGTTATTTATTTGCAAATTAATTTTTTATTTACAAACTATAGTTTATGATAATAGATGGTGTAAAAAAAATAATTTCAATGGTTCAACATCATTTTTTAAATCTGCTCTAATTTGATGTCATCGGTTGAAATTTTCTCATTACATAATCATATTTTTACATTGCTTCTTTCTTATAACTTGGGAAGAAGACTGTTGACATTGGGACACGCTAGCTACAAAAGCCTGTGGTGAAAGACTGAAGCAGTAGTCATGGTATTGACTTAAAGAAAAAAAGTACGGGCAATATTGTATGATTTCAATGGTATGACTAAGAAAATGTTTTTATCACATACCGAATACGGAGGAAAATGGTGATAAAACGCAATCTAGACAGCGAAGGTGTTGCATTTGATGATGACTTAGATGGTTATATGGAATGCAACTTAGATGTAGCTGTTGGTAGTGAATAGATCATTAGTTTATGGCCATGAATTGTTCGGATATTATGAAGGTCAACGGCAGTGTAAGCTCAGTAAAGCATGCTAACTGCTAAAGTGAAGAGTATGAGACATTTAAAGAAAGATGGTCAGATTATACTTGCCTTGGATTGTTTAGTTCTAACCTATTATAGTGATACGAAAGATAAATTGCTAGTGGTGACCGTAGGGATGTTTTGGGGGACACCGCGAGTATATAAAGATTCAGAAAAGGCGTAATTCAAGTTTGGTTAGTTTTTTATGTGAAAGATTCAAAACTAATCACCCTAAATAAGGGACTCTTATTTTAACGGTAAATGAAAATTCAGTTGTTTTTATTTTTAGTTTTGCAATTACTTAAATACTCTCTAGATCTTCCACTAAATTCGTAAGATATCACACAACATTTTTAGAATGATTTACGACACATGGTGTTCTCCGAAATCTGTATGATGTTACATAAGATTTCTAGAATGTTTTACGATAATATTTTTGTACATATAATTCACAAACAACATTGATGTTTTACGACATTTGATTATGTGATGATAAGCGATATTTAGTACAATATGTGTTTTCACTCTTTGAAGAAATGAAAGAGGAAACATAATTTGTAAAAAGTTATAGTGGTAGAATCACGAAGAAGGGAGGAAAGAGAAGAATGATGAAAAATCTGATCAATTTTTGTATTGAAGGTATTATTGTAATTTTTGGTTGTGGTTAAAATTAAATTTTACATTTTAATTGAAAATAAATACAATTTTTTGTGATTAAAAATTAATTTTCCTTATTGTAGAAGGGTCATCTTAGCAATTTTTACTAAGTAGAATTAATATTATTATTATTTATAGAAATGTCCTGAAGTACTAGTTTTTATTGTTGTAGCACTTCTTTACCACATTTGACAAAAAATACTCCTATTTTGTGTCATTTTTTCATAGAACTTATGGATTTTCTTTTCTTTTCCCATCTTTTTGTTAAATAAAGAGGGCCAACAGAAATGATACTCGTTACCCATATCTAGATGATCAACAATACGTAGAAAGAGAAAATTTAACAAAAAGAGAAAATATAACTGAAGAATGTGAAAATACTATCATTAATAGGAAAAACACACACACACACACAATGGAGGTTGAAATGTTTGAACTAGCCAAAACTTGACCTAAGATTCACTATCACAATTCTTTGTTTTCCTTATCAAGTCCAAATTTATAACACTAGATACTCAAAAGCCTTTAGAAAGATTGTTGAACGTTAATAACTAATACATAACTATCGAAGCTAACAAATAACTCTTGACTATACATTAAATTTTGATAACTAATGAATAACTCCATGTAGCTACAAGTCATACACTCTAGGTAATTACATATAAATATAAGTCTCGATAATGAATTATGTTTCAACAATACAATGTGTTTCGATAATATCATGTACAAACAACTCACAAGAATATAACAAAATGAACTTGATAATTTTAAATAAACTTCTGAGCACGGAACAGAAGATGAGTCCCATAATTTTATGTGTTAACATCCACGATTATAAGATAAATGAGTTGTATTCATGATTTCAAATATGAAAATCATGTTTCGTGAAAACTTAAAAAATTGCAATTAACTTTTTATTTGACAACATTAAATCATGTTGGGCTCGTCTAAAATGTCATAAATTTTGTTAGATTTTTAGAAGATCTACTCTAAGAGTAGTGGATTTAGTGAAATTTGAGTGTTCATAGTAAGATTCTAGAGTTATATTAAAAGTTTAAATCCTATCAAATGACATATAAGAACTTAGGACTTGTTTATCTAGCACCAAAAACTTGTTTAAGTTCTACTAGCTTCTCCTTAAGTAAAAAGTTAATATTGATATATCTTTATTCAAGTCTTATGAGTCTTTTACTTGTAACTCTTCTTCAAACATATCTTCAAGCATTTGATTAAAAGAAACCAATCACCATGAGTCATAAATATTATTCTTTTTAACTAAAATCAAATTAATTAAAGATTTTCATCATCACAAATTGCAATTACATTTGATGAATCAATTAAGTAGAAGTTTACAACCATGTACAAAAATACACTCGAGCAACATAACCTAGTTTCACAACAGCAAAAAAGATCTTCTTCAACAAGAGATATATACACATTTATGATGAATCAAATCAAGTGTGTGTGTGTGTACATATATATAATTATATAATTCTATCATCAATGTTTTTTAACTTTAAAAAGTTAAAATGAATCAATCAAATTTATCAATTGCATTTGAATTAAATAGAAGAAAAAATTTATTTAAGGAGAGAAAATACAATGGATGAATTTGATTAGTTCGTCTTAACATTTTAAAATTAGAAAGTACTGATGGTAGACACACTATATATATATATATATATATGCCTACTTTTTGTGGGTTGAATTGACTTTAATATTTGTCCTCTTGGTTATTTAAGTAAGAGAAGAACTTGGTTATTGGGTTGGTGATAGTTTTTTGTTTTTTGTTTTTAATTTTTAATTTTTTTTTTAAAAGGAAGCAATGGTGACATTTTCCCCAATTTCTACATTCATTTATCATCATTAGAAATGTGATCAGCTTGTTTTACTTATAGCAATACAAAATATTAGATAAAAGTCAAGGGGTGACTAAGTTGAGATGACTTGACAGCACCATAATATGAAGATAATGTGGCAAAATCCTAATTGAGCTGGTCAGTAATCAGATTTGTGGTTCAAAGGCATGTAGCATATATTCATCATATATTTAAGTTATCCCTAGGAGGATATCCTCGTTGGCTAGAGCTATAGAGATCAAGTCCCCTAACGGCAAGGGTTTGGTTAAATCTATGTCTATGTGCGGGCGGGTGCACAGTAAAAGAATAGGAAAATGCATATCTAAGTTGAGCTAGTTTCTGTATAGGAAATTAATAAATGATGATAATTGTGAGAAGAGCATAGCCATGAAATTTGAGATGGAATCTATATACAATAAACTTGAGAGCTAGTAATGGGGAAAAACAAGCAATGGAGTGCATGTAGATCTACATTAAGAAGAAAGGTATTCCAGTTACTACTGAGAACACAAAGCATAAGCAGTGGCCAAAGGGTATAGTGTTTCCTTCCAGCTATGGTCAACCACACTCCATTCATATAGCCTTAGTTTTTCTTCTTGATATTGAGATTAGGTACGTATTACCTAACCTTGGTTTCTGTTAGTAAAGATGATTATGAATGTAAACTGATTAAAGGCAGCCTTGTATGGACTCTAGCTATGTTGCTAAGATAGTGTTGAGCTTTAACCTATTTATTAAGACACATGATGTATAAGAAATGAGAATATTATTAGTTTAATTGCATTAATTTTATAACTTTATTGCAACTTGGCAATTTTGTCAGTGACCCTAAATGTCAATTTTTATTTTATTTTTATATTTTTCTGTTCACTATGCGTAAATATAAACTGAACCCATTCCCAATATTGATGTGATTAAGATTTATATAGTAACAAAAATATCAGCATATCAGCTAGTATAGTTAGTACACAAGATATTGTATGTTGATAGCACGTACATGCTAAGAGTTGATGGAAACATGGTAGCTAAAGAATATCAACAAATTGAACAGTCAATTTAAAAGTGGAGAAAGAGACAATTAATTGTAATGGGTATCTAAGACATCTAAATGATGAGATTTGAATATGGTTTATAAGGGAAAAACAACGAATATGTAATCTGTACAGATAGCATGAAGAAATTTCAAAATTTGAAACTTGAAGTACATTTATTAGTCTTACAATATAAAGATTGGAAGAATATTGTTCATTCATGTCTCTAATAGAAAAGGTGATTTATCTCAAATATGATACTTTAAAAAATTCAAGATAGCTTGAGGAATTCTTTTCTACATCAAGAGGGAGGAAATGGATGTTGAACAACATTTAAATTAAAAATAACTATTCCTCTGTATGTTTAAAATTTTATCCCCTTAGAGTTTAACTTCTTTTTGTTGTATTCTAATTACATCGTATGTTCATACGGATTACAAATATTTCTAATAAAAAAGCTTTGTTATTTTTTAGTTTTGTAATGTAGTTGTTTTACTAATGAAATTTTGTTTGTAGGAACAAATTCATTTATGGTGGATTCAACAGTTATTCTGCTTCGCTACCACACTACCTTGAACGTACGTTCATGAGATCTTCTAAGGCAATGAAGTAAATGGCCCTAACTTCCGTAACCAACTGATCGGATGTGCCCTAAACTTTTTGCAAGAGGTTTAGGACCGTTCTAATTACCTTACAAGAAGTTATGAAAATTGTAATGCTTATTATTATCTTGAATCGATTTATTCAAAATCGACCGAATAAGGTGGTCCATTATTCATAGATGTTAATAAAAATTTGTAAAAATATAATAGAAATTCACCTCAAGAATAACTGATTTTTTAAATGTCATATAAGCCATTGTAGGTTGTACTCTAAGATAGATAAAGAAACAAAAGGTTGATGGAACTTTTAAATGATATATATTTTTTTTGTTCTCTTAGAAAAGTCATATTATTTCTCACACAAATTATAACAGCATAACTATATATAGTGGGCAAACCACTTCATAGATCACATATTTTACTTATTCCAAAACCATAAAAGTTATATCTTCTTAAGGAGAAATTTATAGCAAAACAGTTTTAGGTTATTAGTTATTTATGAAGTTATTTGAATGCTGACAAGATTTTTAGCAAATAATGTTTTAAATTGATCCAAAAATCAGTCATATGTCAAAAGTCCTTAAGAAAACAGAACTTTCGATTCTTATAATTTGATCGCCTTAGTCTAAATTTCTGGTTATATGAGTATATAGGTTTTGTTGCTAATTTGATGTAGTAGGGCAGCAAAAGCAGGAAATATTAGCTTCATCAATTCCAAGGCACTATCAATAGACATTGGCACAATGAAATTAACACTTGGATTTCCTTCTAGCAGATAAAAGGGTTGAATATGTGTTAACCAACGGGATAAGCCCTAGATTAATCCGCAGAAACTATTAGATACTTGACTTCAAATTATTTATATTAAATGCTCTCATATCTTTAGGGAAGGAAATCAGGTGGCAGATGCTCTATAGCTAATATTTGGCATTTTTATGATGCCTTCCCATGGTGAAACTCCCACTTATTAAGAATTTGCCCCTAAATGATGCATGGTGTTTGCCAAATTACAAAATTTGTAATGTTCATAAATTTTCTGGTATGGTAAAAGTACATCTTTTCATGATTGTAAAGTCTTGTAAATCACTAACTTGTAGTGGCTTCTTACCATACTTATTTTTACATGTTTTGATAATCTTTATACTTATTTTTAGATGATTATTTGACCAGTAAGACTTATTAATCCATTTTATTTTATTTTATTTTTTGTATTTTTTCTTTATTTTTATTTTTAAAGATTGTCCTAATACTACTGAGGTTAAAAAAAAAAACCAAAAAATGAAAAAGATAATCATTAAGCCTTGACAAAGAAATTGTCTCAAACGATCAACATTAAAAGTTTCATTAACTAAATAGATGATGATTATTAGAACTACACATAACAAAAACAATTATATATTGAACTAATACTAATCCTAAGTACACCAGGACAACAATAATTCTAATACAACAGGAAAATATAAAAATATAAATTATAAATCTAATAAAACTTGGTCCAACAATAAAATATATATGCTTCTATCCTTCTATTTTGTAATTATATATTTAATTAATATAATGGAGGTTTTTATGCACGATTAAGTTTACAACTGTCGACCGTTAAACCAATATAATGCTCTGATATCAAATCAGTAATCATTAAATCAAAGGATTTAAGCCACATAAAACAACCCTAATAATAAATATCCCCTAACTGAACTCTCTCCTACGTCATGACTTGATGAAGAATTAAGGCAGCTAATATGGTTTGTGTTGAATATTCGCATGGAGTTTCCACCTTAGAAGTTATTAATTAACTAGTGAAGGACTTGAGGTAGTTTCATTACTAATTACTGATTTCCTTTAACAACTTTGCTAGTGATCAACTAGTGTTTTTACACCCATGCATGCGGGATCTATGCCGCCTTGTAAGCCTAAGGCATCCTATTCTCATGAGATTTTTCTTTTCAGATAATAATGATATTGTTTATTTTTTAGATGTTAGTTCAGCTAACAAAACACTTTAAAATTGTTCAATAAGTTTTGTATTTTAATTCTATTTGTGTAAGGTCTTTGGAGAGTTTCTTTTACATTCAAAGAAGGTGTCGGCTTGGAGTGCAAGAAACGAACTTTTTCTATTTTCTAATCCTTTCTATTATTAATTTTTGTAAAAAGTAAAATATAAAAAAGGTTTGGGAAATTTGTTCAACGGTTAAATTTCAAGATCACCTTTTACCTGTTCTTTTTTTGAGTTGTGTATTTAGTGCTCCTTTACCAAATGCAGTATTTTTTTTGAGTTGTTAGTTTAGGATTCTTCAACTATTCGACTATTGATCAGTTCATTGGGGATTAATAAAATGCGAGGTCATTCTTTCATTTAGGTATGATAATTTGCTAATGAATACAAATATCAATTAATATTAATACATCATCTACATTTCTATCAGATATGCTTGTTCTTTTTAGTCCATCCGTTGGACGTCTTCGTGATGTGACAAATTAACCACAAAAATATGGACCGATACACATTTTCATCAAACATCACTAATGGAAGCTTGAAAATAAAGTTAATTAATGGCAATGACCAAAAAAAAAGGGCAATTTGTATGTCATCAATGGACTGTTCTATACATACATACATATATATATATATATATATATTGAAATTATTCTATTCATACATTTAAATAAATAGAGTAGCTTCTGCATGCACTTAATTTTTTTTTTTTTTAATATGATTAAAATGAATCCTTTTCGTTATAATTATTCTTTTTCTTGCATGTACTTAAATTTAAACAATTTCATTTGAAGTAATAATTAATACATATATCTTGAACCTGCAATCTCATATATATGTATGTATGTATGTATATATTCATGTATTCCACTTACACATGAGTTTTCATATACCTAACAAAGATAATGGTGCAATTTGCTTAGTTTGAACTTCATCGACAAATCATCAAATGCAAACCGGCTCTATAATTGAAAACTCCAACATAAATTTCTGAAGTATGAACAGACACACAAGAAAAAAGCTTCAAGTTTTGAATAATTATTTACGAATACATTTACAAAAATGATATGCATTTTCAATTATTGTTTTTTAAACTCATAAAACTATCTAACAAATCGTCTAAAAAAGTAAACATACTTAGTAAAGAATTACATGTGTAGTGTAGAAATTCATCTTCTAAACACTCCCAAAATATAACAAAATCAACTCTTTATAGTACGAGGTGGCAGCTATATTTTATGTAAAGCGTAATGCAACATAAACAGTAGTTTGAATCACACGTATATAACACTATTTTAGTTCGAATCTCTCTGGAAATACGAAACGGAGCTAGTATTTCCGGTGCCAGAAAGCCGAAGAGAAATAATAATAAAGGCAAATATATTAAGAAAAAAGTCTATATATATATATATATATCTATGTATATACGCACAAACAACAATAATAATAACAAGTGAGAGGGATAAAAAGGATCTAACCTAGTACTTGCATATTCATAGAGCTTGCCGGTGCTTGAGAAAATAACCAGCCCCACTTCAGCATCACAAAGAATCGAGAGCTCCCTAGCTTTCTTGAGCAACCCATTTCTTCGCTTCGAAAAAGTCACTTGTCGGCTCGTCGAATTGTCGATCCTTCGGATCACAATCTTGCCTCTCCCCATCTTCTCTTCTTCAACAATCCTTGTGCTGTTCACCTGCTAATTGTACTCCTAGATCAACAAAATTATCAAGTTTCGTCAACACCGAGTGGACCTACAAATAAAAAGCAACAACCCTTTTCGATAATTAACAGTCAAGAAGAGATTAAGATATTTTTGCAATAGGAAAAATCATAATTGACATAAATCATACCATTAATAGAAAAATATATATATATATATATATGAAGGGAGGGACTAGAAGTCAAGATAATTATTACATAATAACTAAAAATAGAGGGATAAGCAAAACCGGGATTTTGAGATCAAACCAAGGAGAATCTAAGGAACTTACTTGTTCTGAGCCGGAGTAAGATCGTGCCAAGGATGGAAGGAGGAAAAAGCGATTCTTTTGAAGAGATTGATGTTGTGTTTAGTCTATTATGGAAAAAGCTGAAAGTGGTTTTTATGACAAGGTACAAGACCTCTTATTTAAGGAAACATTAACTCAAAACAGCTAAGTGGTTTTTTGTACACTTACTCGCGGAGGATCTGAAAGATCTTGGTACTCGCGCTGTGGGTTGAACAACTGTCAGGGTGAATCAAACGAAGAGGTGTTGACCATCCTAGGAGAATAGGGGGTCTGTTAAAGCTGCGAGAGGAGATTGCGATGGACAAGTGTTGGTGCGAGAGAGCGAGTGGTTGGGAGAAGTACTCGCAGGCGGTGGGGAAGTCATGTCGTAGGGGTCGCAGGGCGCCCCAGATTCGTGGGGTGAGTGTGGAAATAGTGGAATTGACGGCACTATGATTCGAATAGATGACTGACACGTGGTAGAAGCAAAACCGAGGGCGGTGTATTACTCTTTTTGGGGGCTTTCATATTTTATTGAGAGAAAATGCAGCAATAGCCTTTCTACAATTGACAAATGTATTTACTTTATCTGGCAAATTTTGAGCTTCCACAGTTGCCATTTGCCTTTTCTTTTCTTTTCTTTTCTTTTTTCTTTTTAATTTTGGTTTTCTACTTGTTTTTTTAATTAATTCTGATTACTGTACTTTTTTGAGTAATTAACATGTTCACATTTGTGCCTCGTTTCAATTGCTAATAAATGACCTAATTTTTATTCTAAATTAATTCTAAACATTGACTCTTATTCTATCAAAATAAATATCAAAATAAAAATGAAAATCAGGATGTCAAAAAAATAATAATAATAAAAAGAGAAAATCAGATTCAATATAATACAATATTTTGGAGGGATAATTATATACATTCAATACTTTCGTCCAATTTACTTATAAAACTTTATGTTGCAGCTTATATATCTTGTCTCAATGTTTTCTCAACATTTCAAATCTTATCATTAGATTCATTAAAAATAATTGCTAAAGAAAACCATTTTAGTGGGTGATTGAAATTTTTAGTTTAAGAATAAGTATGGACACTTGCATTTGAAAAATTCTAGCCAAGCAAGGATTTAGGTTTTCTTTTTTTCTTTTTCTTTTTTTAAATTCCACCATAGATGACTAGAACTTGGACCATTATCAAGCTAAATGTACGTTTTCTACTATCAAATCATTTTGAGTGATCGTTAATTATAGATTTATGTTGAAACATACTTGCCTTGGAATATTATGGTTCATGACAATTTGTTAGCATAAATTGCGACATTTATTAGATGAACTATTCATGGAAACTCATATGAGATTAGACACCCAGTGAACAAGTAGCAGTGTCATTGCGTACATGTTCATATAGTTAATAGTTAATTTATAACTTTAATTTCCCATTTCAAAGGGATGCATCTTTGTTATAACCATGGACTGATTATCAATGATGAATTTGTTTGGGGAATCCATGTTGACTTCTCAACAATAGTTTTTGTTTTCTTATTATCAGTCAGTGTTCATTTATTTTGCATTTATTCCATTGCTTATTATTTTCTTTATTTAAAATTTAAAATTACAACCTGCCAACATATTGTATTAAATTACATGGCTTATTAATTCTGTATAGGTAAAGTTCACCATAATCATATATAATAATAGTTAATTCAATTATGTATACTTTTAAAGAATCGAATATGAACTGACATCATGGATGTACTGTAAAGAATGATGATCACAGACCCTAGTCACCTATAGCTGACAATATGTAGTTCCAAAATATAAATCATTAAGAGAATGCATAATTTATTAAAGATTTGTAATTTACTTTAACTAATAAACCCTTACTGAAGTAAGCTGTTAAAAGAAATAATCGGTTATGTGTTTGACTCGAACGCTGACAATTAAAAGACTAATTTTAAAGTTTTGCCCTACGATATTATGCAGCATGGGTTAAATGCTTGTAACCCAAAATAGAAATAAGAGTTTATGGATGCATCAGATATTGCTCTTCAATCTTTATAAGTTCAAGATATATCCACTTGATGTTTATTAGACTGTAGAACCATGGCGATCAGTAGGATCATTATGTTTGCAATAGGCATGACAAGATAGAATTAAAACTCGGTAATTTGCATTATCTAATAACTTAGTCAAGGCGTGGGTTTACTGATGGGTGGTCTGACTTCAGGGCTCAGTGGCGCCTAAACCAAAGAAATAATATATATATATATATATATGAAATAATATATATACTTAATATATATATATATATATATATAAAAGCCAAACTGTGGTCTGTGAAGTGATTAGCAGGCTGCTTTTGTTTTCAGTTTTTGTTTCAATAAGGTTTCCAAAACAGGCAATCGTGGCCTGCGCACGCAACCCTATTGTAAAAGGCTGTCTTTTTCTTACTTGTAGCCAGTTGGTTGGAGGTTGCACCTGTCAATCATCAACCCCATCTATAATTCCTTGAGAAAAAAAAAATAATAATTTTAGTAAATATTTATAAACTGTATTGGTTATACCAAGTACCAACCCACAAGTTACTCACGTTTTCTGTTATTATTATTATTATTATTTTTTTAAAGAAGACCCGTTACTTTCTTATATATACACTATAGTACATATTCTTCACTGCATATATGTATTTTGCTCATTTACCAAGTAAATGTAATACAAGAGCAAATTGCATATTATCTGCCGAGGGAGGTTTGCCCTCATTAGAAAAGGATTTAACTTTACTTTCTAATAACACTTTAAGCCGTGGTGGTTTGTCACAATTAGTCAATTTTAATTTTTGACCGTTATTTTAATTAAATGACTAAAATGCCCCTCATTGGCTTTATAGATTAATTTAATAAGAAACAAATTGAAAAAATAAATTTTTTTTAAGAAATGGTAAATATTCACCATCAATCATCTTAGATGGATAGTGAAGATGAAATAAAGAAAAAAAACACAAGGAAAATCAAAACATGGTATAGAGATCCATCTTTGGACTCAAATTCCTCCATTGGTTAGTCTTGCTGTCTTTGGATCAGGGTCGTTGATTTCTTGGTTTGAGGGGCATTTAGGTTTGGGTTATTAAAGAAGAATGATGATGGAACAAAGTAGAAGAAGAGATGGAAGTGGGAAAGGAAAGAAGAAGAAGAAGATGGGGATGAAGGGAAGAAGAATAGTGGATGTTATATGTATTTTTCGGACTCATTAAATGGGCTGGTAAAAGCCAAACTTAGACCTAATAGAAGACCCAATAAAGTCAATCCAATTAAGGTCCATCAGACAAGGCCTATATTTCAACTTAAAGCCTAGCGAGTTCCACAACTTGCCCAGTAATCTTCTCAGCTCACAGCAACGAGCTCGTCCCACAGCCAGGTCATAGCTCATTCCATCATTCACCACAAGCACAGCTCGCTATTCACTTTTCAACGAGCTCCAGCTCGAGGTCGCCATAAACGGTGTTTCGCCCAAAGCGTAATTAATGCAATATCTTTTAGAACAGGCAGTTACCTAATCAAATAATGATTCTCTCTCCAGATATGGAAGTTAATTTAAATTCAAATTCAGTCAACCTTATCTCGAGATATTTGGAGCAGTTTCATGATTTCATTCCAACTGATTAGGAAGTGTAATTAATTCACAATTCTTTCCATATTTTAATGCTTCATAATCTGTAGCAACTCTTCCCCTATAAATAGGGGTTAAAATCATTGTAAACGACACATTGAATATCATACTGTCACTCTGCAGAATTTAAGAGAAACAGCTGTGGACATAGGCACACTTGCTGAACCATGTTAAAAATCATTTGTCTTCGTGTTTGGTTCTTGGTCCTTTATTGCTTTCTCTTGATTTATGTGTTTTCTCACATTGATTATAGGTATTGGGTATTGATTACTCGTCGACTGAATTCCAACGTCGACAGTAGAGATCCCATCTCCAAATTGGATTTGATGCACAATGGAGATCAAATCTAGAGATTACATTGGATTTCCACTTATATATATTTGCATTTTTTTTTTACTCTCTTTTTTAAAGAGATTGATCTCACCATCCATCACTTGATGGATGGTGGAGATCACAACTTTTAATATTTTTTTAAATCTTTTTTTATTTTTAATCATATTTTTTTTATTTAAATCAATCTTTTAAATATTGAGGGGCGTTCTGGTCATTGTACCTAAAATTAACAGTTAAACATAAATATTGACTAACAGAAGGGGATAAAATGTTGTTAAAAGGAAAAATTTAATACCTTTGTGATAAGGTAAACCTCAGGGAGGCATTATACAATTTGCTCTATAATAAAATATTTATAATAGGTCCGGGGAGTTTTGATTTATTGATAGTTAAGAGAATATTACTATAACATAGAATCTGATCAATATTGGTTTCCAACTTTTCCGTTATAATATCCTAGATAGACGCTATAACAGTTTTTACTCTTGTGGAGCTATAGCATTCCGTGTCAGCCAAAATTTTTGAACTAGTTAACTAATGCATGTTGACAAACACAATTCAATTTAATCAGTTTAAATATTCCAGTTGATAGGCATCGAAGATAATTAATTAGAAGCAGCATCTGCTGAATGATAAAAAAATGTTAGCTTTCCAGCTGTGTACATAACCATAATATCAAGATGCCATCTAAGCTTGGCCAGGACTTCCCATCAATCAGGTCCCTTATTAGTTTCTATCTACGAAATTTGTCAAGTAATCGGCTGTCTTCAAGGGTACTTTTCTGTTTGTTTGATCTTCTGTTTAAACATTTTCACTAAGAAGTAATCTTTTTTTTTTTTTTATTTGGGGGGGGGGGGGGG
Organism: Litchi chinensis; assembly: GCA_019925255.1. NCBI lineage: Eukaryota > Viridiplantae > Streptophyta > Magnoliopsida > Sapindales > Sapindaceae > Litchi > Litchi chinensis. Next base: position 25,707,148 of record CM034465.1, on the reverse strand, counting down.
GGGGGGGGGGGGGGGGGGAGATAATATCCTCATGCTATTCTACATGGAGATAGAGTTTATTTGATTTGTGTGCAATGTATGATAAAATGAAAAAAATAAAAAAAGAAAAAAGAAAAAAGGAAAAAGTTCTAGTTAGCTCTTTGGTTGAGTTGAAACAGAAATATGCCACAGATTTAACATAGGCTAAAAAATAAAAACGGCCATTAAATTAGTGGAGTTAATTACTATCCAATAATTTTATTACTTTTATCTTTTCTAGGACAAAACTATATTGACATAATTTTAAAAAGACCCATATGCCATTTCAAAAAGGAAAAAGCTAATTTCTTTTTTGAATAAACTCCACTAATAGTTTATTAAAGGACCCAAAAAAAAAAAAAAAAAACTCCACTAATAGTTGACTACTCCTCATCGATATTCCCATTTAAAATCACGATGCATAAAATAGAGATTTAATTTACAGATCTAAAGAATTTTGTGACTCATGACTTGGAAAACACAAATTTATTGATCTTCATGTCGACTGAGATGATATATGATGTCATTGTAGGGTGCTTTGATAAAGTCCAATGAATATTTGTGCAAGAGATTCGATGAGTGGGAGAGGTGATTTATTTTATTTTTCTAATTTTCAAATTTTAAAATGGTAGAAAGATGTAAATAATAAAAACATTGAAATTTAACAAAAATAATAGTTGGCATTAAAAAAAAGAAGAAGCTATTTTCGGTTATTTCTCTAAGCTGTTCAAAATGTTCTCTTTACTGTTTGTTTATACATATGTTCAGCGGCGGACCCACGCCTGGGCCAGGGGGGACACGTGCCCCCCCTGAAATCTGAAAAAAAATTGATTAATATTTAAAAAAAAAAAAAAGCTTACCTGTTGCAGTCTGCAGACTGCAGACACGAAACAGCAACAGGTGTGGAGTCTACAGATGCTGTGCAATACTGTCACGGCTGTCAAATCTCAATTGATTTTTTTATTTTTAATTATTATTGTTATTATTATTTATCTTTTACCATATTATTTAAAAACTGAATTATATATTATAAATTTCTTCTATCATACCCAACATGTTGTTCAAAATCCGTGCCTTATATTTTTTGAATTATGTATCATTTTTTATTCAATTATTTATTTTCTTTATTTCTAATAAAATTAACTTTCTTTTTTCTTTATTACTTCTATTAGAACTAGTTTTCCTGCTTCTAATTAGTTCATATTAAATTTTATTTTTTCAGTTCTCTCCTATATAAATTCTATTTACTTCTACTTTTTATATGTTATACAAAATCTATTGACAATTTACAAGTGTAGTGAACAATTTTTTTTTCTTTTTCTCTTCATCTCTATTTAACTTCTCTTTATTTTCATTTTAATATCTTATGACTTACTAGGTTAGTCTTCTAAATTAATTACTTTTTTAATTTATTTATTTTTAATAATTTGAGCAATCTTAAACTATAAATTATTGCATTAAAATTGTCCATATATAATGTATTGTCTTAATTCAATTTTATATGTATAAAATATTATTTATTTCATAGTTTTATTTTATTTAGAATCAATAAATTATTATTAATTTTTTTAAAAAATTTTATTATGTTTTTATTCGTTATGAAGTAGTTGTGGAGAGATATATGAAAAGAAAGTCATCACTTGAGTTGGAATCATCTTCTTCAAAAAAAATTTATGTTGAAGTCAATTTGTCAGATCTCCCTACCGATCCAGGGCTTCGAACTAAAATATGGAATTATGATCCTAATGTCTGTGAACTACAATATGATACATTTTATTTTATTTAAACTATATAATGTTATCAAACATTCTTTTACATAAAAACATTATATATTTAATATGTTCTTAATTTTCGATATTTTTATTACTTTATTCATTCATGTGCCCCCTGAACAAATTTTCTGGGTCCGCCACTGCATATGTTATTAGTATTTTTATTGATCACCAATTTGAAGCTTCGTATGTTAAACCTCATATTAAAAAAAAAAAAAAAAAAAAGGAAAAAAGCAGAAATAATTTTCTCTTGACCTAAGCATTTACTAACGATGGTATTGAAACTTATTAATTAGGATCGATAATAAAACAATAATTAAGATAATGATACACTTTATAGATAAACAACTAATAATGATGTATTTTTCCAACCTGATCAATGTGTAAGAATGTTAATGGATGGGTGAAGAAAGAGATGGCAAAGGCATCCCATGTGACCATCCTAGCTCGTCCCCAACTCCAAGATTAGGGTGGTAGTAAGCATCCCATCCTCATTCCTCGTATTATAGTATTCTATTCAATTAACTTTCTTTTCTTACTTTTTTCCTCATTCCTCGGATTAATTATAGTATTTAATTAACTTTCGTTTTCTCACTTTTTCCTTTTATAATTTGTTTGCCAAAGTGTATTAAGGTTGCCTCATTTGAAACCCCTTTTCTTTTTATTTTTATTCGTAATGTCGCGAGCTTCATCTACAATAAAATAATAAATACCACTTATAAGCTCACATAAATTCTTAACAAAATTCTGTAACGGCTAATTGAGGTGGTCCAACATTGTGTATGACAAACGAAGCTCGAACAACTTTAATTAATCAGAATATAATAACATTATACAGATGTTTTTTTTTTTTTTTCCTTTTCTTAACAATTCCAATTTACATGAATTTTAAGAGAAGGAGATATGACTTGAGTTCATAATCTCAAGAATGTAATTAGATGTGGAGAGCAAAGGGCTAAATCAATATCATCTTGTCATAACAAATGTTCTTAATTGGTAAATTATATTTAATAATACAAGTTAATAAAAATCATACTCATCATATATTTCATTTTATTTTTGAGATATCACTTGGATGGAAGCAATTCAAATTCGAGTCATTATCAAATCGAATGAATATTCCTTACCCCCAATATGGACCATATTGGGTGATATAATTTTATTTATTTAAGGATAATTCTAAAAAACCTATTATAGTTTGTAAAAATATATATTTGACTATATATGGTTTCATTTTTGTTTAAATTTTTTTCCTAATGTTGATAAAAACACTCAAAATATCCTCTGGAGACGTGTGAAAAGACGACAATGCCATTGATATTTACAGATTGATGATGAAGTCATAGGTGTAAAATGAATATTTTTTGTTAATTTATTAATATAAAGGGGGATTTTGAACAAAAATTAAACCGTATGTGATAAAATAGACATTTTTGCAAACTACAATAGATTTTTTGGGATTATCCCATTTATTTTTCATACAATTTATATTATAAAACATAGGTAAGTGTGGTGAAATGAGGTGCGTACTAAGGTGGCTTTTGTCTTATTTTTTCCTTAAACATTAGTAGCTACTAAATTAATAAGTATTTAATATATTTTAATTGTTTTAGACTCTTTAATTTGTTTGAAATTTTCTATTAAATACCTTTACTCAAATATTAAACGTTACTATTATACCCCTCTTTTAAAGTATTTTCATTTAATAGTAATTCGGTATTCTAATATTTTATTAAAAATAAATAATAATATTTTAATATTTATTTAGATGACATTAAAATATTAAACATTTTTAATAAGAGAGATATGAAACAAAAAGATACCATATCCATAATAAATGGAGCCGGTCTCCAAGAGGATTTCTAATATCCCTAAAACATGAGGACATGTACAAACAGGGAGCTAATGACTCAAGTCTGTAAAAAAGGGAAATTTAATTAAACACTAATAACGTTCGAAATTTTATTTATTACAGCAAACTTAAAGTATAATAAACATGCGAACCACGTGTAGATCAGGGTGTTTTTTTTTTTGCTCAAAGGATTGCTGGGAAAAAGCTAAATATAAAAAAAATGAACTAAATTAATTCCAGATTATCGCTATTTTCAATTCATCTTAACTTAAACTTAAAGAATATGATTCTCTATATTTAATACCCTGAGTAACATAAATTCTATAACAAATAAAATGCCAAAATTTATTGATTTGATGATGAAGCATTACGCCTCGTCACTTAGGCTGAACAGGAAAAAAGGATAAAATAAGATGATTGTTTTTAACTATTACAACTAATTTGGAATTTGTGGAGAGAAATATGATGTAAACTCATACTCTTAATAGTGTAAGTGTAACATGCATACCACTTAGTCAATTCCATCTTATCCACAATTTTAACATGACGAAATGGGGTGTGTGTGTGTGTGAATCCAAAAAATTTTGGAAAGAAAATATTTACTCTAATTGTATTAAAAGATATCATAGAACATGTTTCAAGATGTAAAAAAATGAAAGCATTTTAAAAAGCTTTCTTAGAATTCTATTTAAATAATCTTTTAAAACCTAAAATTGTATTATTAATATATTTTTTTGCCAACCTCAAAGTACGACAAAAAGTATTTGAGGCGAAAAAAAGAAAACTCAATTAATTTGATACTATATATGTCAGTAACCACTCCATCAAAAATATTAATCGGTTCATAATTATGGTTTCTCCTGCTGAAAATTGTATTGTATATGTATATATATATTTTATTTTCAGTTTTCAAAAATGATTTTCAAGTCATGAAAACAGTACATTAAATTTCAATTAAAATCTAAAATATCTAAAGCTATTATTTCTGTTTCAGCTGTGAGATTGTATCCAGAAAATTGTTTCCTAATCATAAAACAATTGCCCCTTAATTTTATGAAATCGAGTTATAAATTTATTATAATACTTCTTGGCACATACAAATTAGGTTATGTTCATATCCAAATTAAGTTTCATGTAATTTTAACTGGACCATACCTTTGCACACACCATTTTTTCAGATCAAATCCAAATGGATAAGTATGAATGCATGTATATATCTCTCACAGGTACCTGTGTTGCTTAGAAGGTATGAAAAGGCACTTCTATTTATAAATTATTTGTTATTCAAATAAGGGGAGCAGGACCACATTAGATCTTAGGTAGTGGAGCGCTAGGAGTACCTATAAGCTCTCTAGTCTAGGAAAAATTAACGTAGTGGTGCAGCATAAACCTTCCATCTTCCATTGCAATTTTGTCATGTGGCAGTATCGAAGCAAGAGATGTAAGGTACATCCGCTACATTCAAGATTCTCTTCTGCGTCATGGTTGTTTATTTAGTATCTCTTTATATAAAATAACTTCCGTGGAATAAGCATAGTGCGCTCACCTCAATTACATCGCACCAAATTATGTGAAATTAGATTGTAATTAGTTTATTGTACCCCTTTGTTTGATGTGAATAGGACAAACGCAGACAAGTTTTATTCTCTCTTTTTCATTGCTTTGCTTACGGAAGGTAGGGCATTGTTGATTGTCGAGTCAACTACAATATAGAAAGTGACTGTCCTTATTGTTGTTTAATTTTCACATAAACAATCGACCCCTTTCACGTAGAAAAAAGTTCCTCTTCAAAAATTACACATGCATTGGTTATCACCATGTGCTCTTCAAATATTCGTACACAGAAATCCAACTCTTCTAATTAAAGATAAGATTGAATTTCTCGAGTATTGTAGACAATCCAAGAGTTATATCGAGTGGGTTAAGTGGGCCTTAGCAAGAAAAATTTGAGTGTGCAAACCCTAGACACGTCAAAGCATGAACATTACATGTACGGGATGTGCACGAAATCTCTAAACTTGTTCAGATGTGAGTTCGTGGTTTTTGAGGTTGAGAGCTTGCCTGCACAGCTATTTAACCCGGACAGCCCGACGTGGATGTAGCTTGTTCGGTTCTCCACCTTCCCAACCGGCGGACAGCGGCGTGAGTAGTTTTATGTCTTTAATTTTTTTTTTTAAATTTTATTTTGTTTACTTTATAAAAAATTTTAAACATATAGCTGTGTCGAAGAGCTCAGCTTGTGATTGGCTAATGCCCACGTGATTCATGATCTCATTAACCAATGAAGATACGATGTTTCCTTGCGGTCCTAGGATTATAACCCGGTAGGTCATAGGGTTAAATCTTAAATATACAATTAGATATGTATACTAAAACTGAGCTTGGCCAAGTGTCAATCATCAACATATTATGTACAGCATTGACCAAGTACTAAAAGGGACTCAGTTATGTTCAAAAAAAAAAAAGTACTTATTTCAAAAAATTAAAAATAAAAGTACTAAAAAGGACTGCTCTTATTGTTTATATTATCTCACCACGCCAACTTGAGAAATGAATTTAAAATCATATATATATATTGTTTATGTTATCCCACAGCACCAACTTGAGAAATGAATTTAAAATCATATATATATATATATGTATATATATCATCCTTTTAATATAAATTATGTTAGTTCCAAAGAAATTGTCCCTTTGCAGGACTGTAATGAATTATTTTATTGTAGAATCTTAGCTGTCATTGGCCTCGTTGGGTTGGTTTATCATGATGTATGGTCAGCCCGGGTCGGTTTCAACCCAAATTTCTCTGCTGTTTTTCTAATATATCTTAATTAGCTGGAGTTTTTAAAAGGTATAAATTCACTTTTATCCAAGAATAAATGAAAAAATTCATTTTTATCCTTTTTTTTGAAAATTTACTTTTAACTCATCAAACAAACTATTTTTATTTTATACATAAGTTTACCAAACTACCGTTAAATTAAATTTAAAAAACACGGAATTTAAACCTGAGATCAGATTTTAATGGACAGTAAAATCTAGTACCAGGTTCTATTGCCCATTAAAACCCAGTACTGGATTTTAATGGGCAATAAAACTTTGTATCGGGTTTTACGGTTCCTTGAGTTTTATAGCCCCATAAAATTCGGTTGCCATCTTCAATATTACATCTCATTGTAAATCTCACTTTTCAAGTTAAATATAATCAAATCTAATCCTAAACATCAATATCCAATATTTAAAATATAAAAAAAAAAACTCGAAAATCATAAAAAAACTCAAAAAATCCCAACAAAACTCAAACTATTAACAAATGAAGTCAAATATCATATACCGTGAACAATGGAGGAAGATAACAAGGTAGGTATAAACAATTTAGGTCAAATGGGTATATGATACAATTAATTTGTTTAAGGGTTTGAAAACAAATATTTGTAAAAATGCGGCCAAGAATGAACTTTGATATTCTTATATTGATATATATTTTTTGTATTTTTCATTTTTTAAAAAAAATATGCTTGAATTGTATCACTATGAAAGTCTGAAAGAACGTTTGGAAAATAATTTGAGAAGATTTATTTTTTGAATCATGAAATCAAAAAAACATGTAGTATAGTGTGATGCTATGTGACCTTATTTAAAATTTTATCTAAATAACATTTTGATATACGAATCGATTTTATTTATTATATAATTTTATAATTTATATGGTAATAACTATTCAATTACCCATTATTTTAACATGAATAGCAGTAAATGATTAGAATATGTAGTGTATTATTAATATTGTAAAACTCTTATATTAATCTTTATTAATTTAACAATATACAGTATACCACAGAAAAAATACATTACATTAAATATATACAACAATTGATTGTGGTGGGTAGCCCTTACCTTGCTTCTATTAATAAGTGCAAGGTTTAAATACTCAGGGTCACATTTGTGGCAAATTTTCTCCAACTATTTGTAGGATATCCCCCACTCTTTATGGGTAGTCTATTCCATTTTGAAAGTTGATTTTCGGACCGTGTCATAACGCTTCTCGTTACTGGTTCCTACTATATCCTAGACTGGTTCCAATCATTAAAAAAACAAAAAAAAATACCTACCACTAACACCGCATAGAGATATATAAATATTATATTATCTTATGTTCCAACTTGTATACTTTCTTCAGCCAATCATCTCTTGCATTTCTGACTCTAACCTATTGCTCCATTATTTCATAATCTTTTCTTTTCTTATATAATTATTTTATTTATTTTGTAATCCCAATCCAATCCTCTCCGAAATGTAACCACACTTTTTAATCCTGATACGATACGAGGGAATTATAAATCCATAGCTTTTTCATTTCTACCTAGAGACTAGATCTTAACAGTGAAGAGGCTGAACCAATTGGGTTCCAATTAACAAAGGGAAATTTCACACTTAAAATTTTATTTGGATAAAAGGAAGTTAATAAATAAAGAATTTTGAATTATGTTTGTATTAAATGTGAACACTAATAAATTAATTTGGAAAATGATAAAAAATATGTTAGTATATATTAGCTGTTTGACAAACTGATATATAATATATTGCATTGATCATGTCAACATGGTTGTGTTCACACTCTAAGCTCGAATTTAAAATAGTCAAAGGATCATTGTTGGGGTTCTATCTCAGAAATTTTAATTACCTAACTGTACGAGGATCTTTGGAAGTCTAGCTGCTTACTGACATTTGCAAGCTGTAAAGTGTCACTACGGTTGTTCTTTAATTATGATCCTAACAATATTTTATGATATCGATTTCGAGCCAGATAAATCCCCAAATTCGAACCTCTCAACAGGTGAACTTTTCACACTACAGGAGTTCACTTTGCATCATCAGTTAAAGAAAACACAAAAGCAAATCAAAACAAATTTATGTATAATGATGGAAACTCACAACCTTACAATCCAACCAAAATGTTCAAGATTCCATACTTTCTATAAATAACATGATACAAGGATAGCTTGCTGCCGCTGTTTCGCTCAGTACCCTTTTTCATAGTTAAATTGACAAAGAGGGCATATTCGAATATGTTGGTTAGCTGTGTACTTTTCATTAATTAAGGAAATAAGAGTAGATATTCATAACTAATTTAAGCTCACTAACATGATTACATATTACATATGATATTTTGTTGGGAATTTAAAGTTTGTCGTTTTTCATTGAAATGATTATGAGACAGATTTAGACATCTTAATTGTGAGGACAACATGTATAATGATATGATTAAGAAGAGGGCAAACGAGAGAAGTTCTTTTACTCAGAACTTCTACAAAGAGTGAATAGTTTTAAAAGTAGATCTAGTTTTAGATGGGCGTAAGCCTTTATGCTTGGATGTGGCTCTGTCATTAAACTCAAAAAGAATAGTTTATAATAAAAATGGTTCAGATTAAAATTTAGGATGACTCTGTAGCTGGTTGTATGTGACTTAGCTGTTGCATATGAAGATATAATTTAAATGAGATCAAAACAGAATTAGACAAGTTTTACTTTTTTAATAAAAAAAAAATATATGAAACTATTATGTATAAAACTACCTAGTTTAGAAGAAATATTTACGCCCACAAACTCATGGAATCATGGTTTTATGTGACGCCGTCTTTAAGGTAAGTTAAGAGGATCTAATATCTAATTAATTCTCTTGCTTTCACTTCAAAAATCTAAACAATTAACTTATTCTTTTGAGATATACGGTCATTGAATTGACTATTAATTAGTACTAATTAATGTAGTAAAAATTCTCTAAATGGATCATGGCTCCTAACTGGCTATATTTGTGCTTGGCCATTGAATTGATTTACACTAATTTGTTATTAAATTCGATGAATCTTGTTGTCCCATCAATTTTTATGACATATATAGGCAGACCAACTTTCACACTGAATGCTTGAAGAGCTAAACATTTTAATTTATAGAGCAGAGTTATATGGTTGTAGTTACTACTTTCTTTCAGATATAACTGTTAGAGAGTCTCACATGTAACATAAAAAGATGGGTTCAGTTGCATATTGAAAACATAAAATCAAGATAAGGGTGTATAACGTACAAATGGATGCTACAGCCCAATAGACTAATGTTTTAGGTTGTAAGGATATCCATCAACTTATGTACTACTTAAAAAGCACAAAGTGACATTAAGAACATCAAGTGTAAAAATTAAACAATAACAGAAGTGTGAAAACCCCAATACACATAAAAGGAAACAAGTGATGTGGGAACATCCTATAATAACAAAAAATCCAAATACACATAAAAATAAGGGATATTATGAAAAAAAAAACCCTTGAAAAGTATACTAATCAAGGTTGACTCCTAGCTTTTTAATAGTAATTGAATTATCTCTACCGGTAAAAAAACTCGAATGATGTTAAATTTAAAAGATATAATGATAATTGGATGAATAATTAATAACAAGAATAAATTTAAAAAAACACAAAATTAAAAAAAATATACAAAACAAATTTAAACAAAACACAACCTATCAGACAACACTTACCCTTACCCACTCCAAGTCCCTAATCACCCACCACGAGTCGACCACCCTTACTCCAACTGATAGAGTTGACTAGTTGTGCCTCAATGCAGCTATCATTGGTGAGCAATCAGCTCTGAATTTTTGAGCCGTCGAAGTCATCTTCGATCGAAATACCATTTGTCATCGAGCCTTCCTGATGGATGGGGTTGTGGTCAGTAGTGGAGCTGATCTGGCTCCATCTCCATCTGAGATAGAATCAATTCAATTTAAGTTGAAGATAAAACAACCCTCTATCTTCAATGGACCCTTTTGGTATTTTTTTTAAATCTTTTTTAATTTGCTTTGTTTTCTAATTTTAATGTGTTGCTTTTGATTTGGATTAAATTGCTGGTCTTGATTTTTTTTTTTTTTTTTTTTGTAAGTGCTGGATTTGATTTGGTATAATTTTTTGTTTTTTCAAAGAAAATCTAGGAAACACTTATTTTGCTGGAACAGGTCACTAGAAACCTAATCGAAACCTAGATTTTGTGGAAAGCTATATTTTTATTTTGGGTTTTTAGGTCATTGTTAATGGGTCGAAACCAAATGAGTGTGACGTTGCTTGGTAATTTAGATTCAATAGGTGTGTTTGGGTGTTTTGGGTTGTTGATGAAAGATGGGTGTGTTCTTGATGTTGTGGGTTTGTTGATGTGAGTATGTTTTTGATGTTGTGGGTTTCTTGATGAAGGTGATCTTTTAAAAAAAATTTATGTTATTCTTATTTATTATTGTTATTAATTAATTAGTTTTTTTCCCTTAATTTTATGTTATTTTTTATTTAATATTGTTATTAAGTTTAAATGACATTTCAATCATTACATAAGTTTAAAGAATATAATATGAATTTTATGGTATCTTGATAAGAGTATTTTTGTCATTTCATGATTTTAGATAAAAAAATGATAACTTTTTAGATGAAAATTTAAGGGTAGAAGGTGGTTCATCTAACATAATAATAATAATAACAACTAGGTGCCAACTCTTGTTACTTTATTTGCTAGGTTTTTTTTTCGTAATATCCCTAAAAAGAACCGGATATGGAAATTCAACAGTAACAAAAGAACAAAATACAACCCAAAATTACAATTTTTGTACAGGGTTGCTTCAACTTTTTCATTAATTATTGGATACCAGCATAGATACTCATTTAATCTCACTAGTTTTGTCTTCGGCGCATTGTGCATATTAGTCACTACATGTTGGAAGTTTCAATTGTGTAGAATACGATTTCAATGGTATATATAGTATACATTCGAATATGACTAAGAAATAAAGCTAAATATCTTCAATTTGAGAGGTCATTAGGTAGTAAAGTATCATGTAGGCCAAAACAAAAATAACAAGTTTATAGATCAATAGAAAATTTCTGTAAAATGTATCTCCTTAGAAAACCATTTATATTTGTAGAACAGATGGCTCAGTGCCTGTATGTGGATCTATATTAATTAAGATACTAATTTCTAATAAAAAATCTATAAATTAATGAAGGCAGTTTAATAGATCAATCGATTTACAAAAATTTATGGTTAATTTTCTATACATTTCTACATATCATCCAGATCCCATTTTAACATATCTAACATGAGGAATAAGCACATTCCAATGCTTAACATCTGAACGTTTAAAGTTAGTTGCAGTTACTGTACTCATTACTTTCTTCACATTAATATTATATGTCGAAAAACTAGATAATTAATATTAACGGAAACTCACACCCCAACATTCCATCTCCTGTGTTTATGATTTCATGCTTTTTATGGGCTCGTTTGGGATAGCTTCTACTTTTGGCTTTTGACAGTAGAAGAAGAGAAGTAAAAGAGAATTAAGGGCTAAAATGTTTAAATTGATTCATTAAACCAAATTTTGATTTCTCGTGTTTTCCAGGAAGAGCTTTCAAGAGAAGCTAGATAGAGCAACTTTGAGTAGAAGAGCTTCCTAAGATAGGAAACTCTTTTATTGAATTCAGCCAAACGGGTAGCAAAATGACTTCTGGTTTCAAGAAGCCAAAATAAGCTCTTTCTGATGGATCCCAAACAGGGCCTATATATAATATGATATAAGGAGAATTCTCACGCCGCTGTTTTGCTAGACCTTTTGCAGACTTGGATTGACATCGAGTGCCGATCTTCGAATATTTTGCTTGTAGCTACTGTCTTATTAATTAAGATAAAACAAGAGTAGATACTGTAACTTTTAACTTGTTTTTTCCAAGATGAATTGAAAGTGATTTATATAATTATATGTGATGCTTCAAAATATTTGTTAGAAATTTGAAGCTTGTTGTTTTTTATCCAAAGGATTTGGACGTGGCGCCGAGACATCTTTAATTGAGAGGTCATTATATAAAATGTAATGTTAGTTTGTCAAAATTTTTATTTAAATTCATATTCGTGTGACATACTAGTTGTCAACATTATATAAATAACATGACTATATGATAATTAATGTGAAATTGATAACTCATATGCTATATCATTTAATTATAAAATCAAGTTAAATTTTTGGACAATCTTATGTCACTCTTTTATAAAATGATGCTATTCAATCAGACAGTTTTACATAACTTTTATATAAAGTACCTAGCTTGCAAAAGGTAGTCTCTCTGAATACTTAGGCTTTTAATAATAGTAATAATAATATAGAGAATTTTAATTTAAAAACCAGAATTATAGTCCAGTTACATAATATCAGCTCCTTCTGCCCATATGTGCCTCCGTCCGCCAGTAAACTCAATAAAAATAATTTGTAATTTAACTTTTATAAATTAATACTCTGGACGGAGCTCTAAATGGTTGCATTGCATGTGACTTTGCATTGCTTAGGATTATTAATCCAAAAATGGCCAAACTATTTAAGAAAAAAAAAAAAAAACAACCTTACAACTCCCACAGTTCTATCCACTGTGGTTAGCATCGATTTTTGTACTTAAAAAGAAACAGAAGGGATATATGAATAGGTTGCTTCCACTTTCTCACTTTTAACCTCACCAATCTTGCCTTTGGTACAATGTATATATACATGTCAATTGTATATAATGCTTGAAGATATTTGTTGAATATTTAAAATTTAATGTATGCATTACCAGACATCTCCAATAAGGAGGTCATGATCACATAGAAAAATAGAATTAAAAAAAGATCATATTTAAGACAATATTTGTATGACAACATGGACATGGGCCTTTGCTTGTATCTCCACGACAATAGTAATTTTAATTAAACTTATATAAATTTATAATCATAATGACACTCTACTTGACTATATGTGATTTCGTAATATATTAAATTGACTCGTGTAAATTTATAATACAAATTCTACGAATTTTCTACACATCTGTTGAATCCCAACGTTGGAACCCTGTATTGCAGCTAGATAGTGACTATTTGGGTAGTCAGTTGCAGGCAATGTCCGATTGAGTTAGGATGAGGTAACAAATGACCAACAAGGAGCTTATAAGGAGTGGAATCCGAATGAAGTTCCCCATAACTATTGCTCAATTGAGATTTTTTGTCCCAAGGAAATTTTGGAAGAGCATGTGCCAAGAAGGCCAAATTCTTCGAGTAACTTTCAAACATATTTTCGTTGGCTTAGGTGAATCCTATGTTTTGAATGTGTAATTTCTATGCCAAGAAAAATTTCAAAAACAATAAGGCCCCTTAATTTGAAGCTGCTTTGATAGATTTGTTTTAATTTCTTAATCTCCTCTAAATTGTCTCCAGCAATAATAATGTCGTCAACCTACGTGGATTAGACTAAGCGACTCATTTACAGGCCTAATAAATAAAGAATAATCTGCCTTCGATTGTTGATAACCAACACCCACCAACTTGCTGCAAAGCTTAACAAACCAGTAATAAAAGCTTGCTTCAGACTGTAAAGGGATTTTTTAAGCTTATATACAACATTATTGGCTCCTGAGCGTTGGAAACCTAGTGGAAGTTGCTTATAGACTCTTTCATCCAAATCCCATGACGTAATGCGTCGCTAATGTCAAGTTGATGGAGATGCCAATTTCTAACTGATGCAATAGCTAGTAAAGATTGCATTGTGGTAAGTTTGGCCACCGGTGTATAAACGTTTATTGGTAATCAAGTCCTTCTAGTTAGTTATACCCTTTAGCTACTAGGCGAGCCTTGTAACACTCAATGGTTCCATCTGACTGATACTTGCTTTTTTCTTAGGAGGTAGTGAAGCAAGCTCCCATGCTTGAATATCCTCCAAACCTCAAATATCTTTTGCCATGGCCTTTCCCCATTCACATCAAGCATTGCCTATTTGAAGGTCTTTGGTTCTTGACTAGAAGAAATTGATATTAAAAAATAATGATGAGAATGAAAGAGTTTATCATAAGATGAGAATTTCTGTAATGGATTAACAGTACATGCAAGATCAGAAAAAGATTTTGAGGTTGGTAGATCCATGTGGCAAATTGACAATGATAATCTCGGTGGTATGAAGATGGATGAGACTCATAAGCAGACCATCATATATGTGGATGAGATGGTTCTAATATTCTTTCATTAAAATTTTGGTTATCTTCATCATGTGTTTCAAGGATTGCCACGGTTTGTGCGTTAGACTCAAGCTATTATCTTCTTTGTCATGACTTGGCTCATCAATCGGACAGGGCAAAACAAACTTATTTGAAGGCAACTCTGTTTCTTGAATGGAAGGAAAATTATTCTCTTCGAATTGATCATCTTAGGAGACAAAGATCTTGTTAATTGGTTTTCAGATCATATAGCTTATAGGTAACTAACAAAAATGGAGCGGGATGCTGTAGCATCAAAATATTTTTGAAGCACTTGTGTTGGTAGCAAAACACAAGCAACCGATAACTTTCAATTGAGAGAAGAGGGAATTGAACCAAACAGCAACTCATATGGTGTCTTACCAGATGATAGGGGATAGTTGAAGTTCGATTTACAGGATAAGCTACAGTTAACACACACTCACCCCAAAATTTTATAGGAATCCCTACTTCAAAATGCAAGGCACTAGTCACATTTATTATACGTCTGTTTCTTTTCCAAAACTCCATTTGGCTGTGGAGTGTTAATGTAGCTTACTAGGTTTAATGGTATTTATATATTAACTTTAAATACCATTTATAGACTCCACTTTGAAGAAGTATGTCTTGCATAGGTTACTAGGTTTAGATTTGATTTACCGTTAGGTTTAATGTTATTTATATATTAATGGTATGTTACATTTATAACTTTATAATGATTTATAATTGTAAGTTCAAGCCTACAAATGGTATCAACTTGCAAACCCATTAAATAAATCCGATACGAGCTTGTTTAATAAATGAGTTTATAGGTCGACATATTATCAACCGGAACTCGATTATACCAACCTAAACTCAATTATGATCAATGGATCGGATTTGTGTTGGGTTGGTGGGTTGTAACCCAAATTGCCAATCCTACCAAAATACAAACCCTGCTAGTCTTCAATTACAATCTACCCAAAAGGACTACAAAACTTCATTTCATAAAGTATTTTGCTTGATGTCAAGGAAAAAAGTCAAAATCACTTCAAATCAAATCAATCCATCTGCACTCACTCCTTCTCCGCCTCCACCAATAGATCAAAACTCTGATAAGTGACAAAGGAAACAACCAAAGGAGCTCTTAGACGTTGCCAAATATGTTTAATTCTTTATTTTTTTTGGTATATTTTTAAATTTTGATAAATAATTAATATTGTAATTTTAACTTTTTATTTTAATTTATGTAAAAAATTTATAGTAAAGTGACATCGAGGGTTTTGATTGTACATCATAGTTTTTAATTACCTAAATTTCTCATTGCTAGGGTATTTGTAACTTCTCAACATTTTCATTTAGTCAACCATTATAGCCAACGAAGTCAATGATATTTCAAGGGTAATTTGTGTAATAAATGCAACTATGCATGCAATTTCATCGAAAGTGATGGATGTAATGAATCCTACTAAGTAATGATGTGATAAATTATGATTGGACAATATATATATGTATATATGTATGTATGTATGTATTTTATTTATTCATCATCGCATACAATAGGACTAAATTACCTTTGCAAGTTAACACACATAGTTATTGGTTAGTCACAGGTTTCAAGAGGAATTTTCATAATCAAATTTAAAGTTGCATATGCCTACAATTTTACCTAAAGAGAGGGAATGTTAGAGATATTAACCCTTTTTATTTTTATTTTATCTTATTAGGATGATGATAAAAATACCAATCATAATCTTGTATCTGAAAACCTTTAAAAGGAGGCTCGTTTTTCGTTTTTAAAATACAAGTTGAACTTATCAGAGCTCCTTTGGTTGTTTTCTAGTTCCAAAATAGTACACAAATTTTTAACCCCAGGGAAGGTAAGCCTGTCTTCACCTATCTAAAAACATAAATAAAATTTAAGACATAAAAAAAAGAAAGAAAAAAGCTGTTGTAATACAGTTTATAGCAAGGCAATTACAATGTGATAAAGCAAAATTATTTATCTTCTTGGTCATATTCATCAATACAATCCATGAATCCAATACAAAAATATCCATATCTCTAGTAAAAGACTAAAAAATCGACGAACTAGTTTAGCGAGGGACTGTCAAGGAAAACCTTGACTCACCTGAAAATGAATTGGTGGCAGGAGCAGAGGATGCAGGCACATCATAATTGGGAAGAGGCATCTTACTTGGAAGATTTAGCAATGGTAACTCAAAATTTAGAGCCTGAATAGCTTGTCTTATAGATGGTCTTAGATTACGAGCTGGATGTGCGCACTATAGTCCAACAATCATCAGACACTCCATTTGTTTTATGTTAAAGTTCATTTCTAATTTCTTGTCAACAACATCAAGAAGTCTTTTATTTCCATATGATTCCCAAACCCAAGGAACCAATGAAACTTGATCTTCATCACATCTATGTTCTATTGACCTTCTCCCACACGCAATTTCCAATACAACTATTCCAAAGCTAAAGATGTCTGACTCCTTACTAGCCTTTCTTGTAGTGATACATTCAGGAGCTATGTAGCCAATGGTTCTGGCTAAAGCAGTGGTTTCAGACCCTTTTGCATGGTCAACAAGTCTAGCTAACCCGAAATCTCCAAGCTTTGCATTGAATTCTGAATCTAACATAATATTGCTTGATTTTATATCTCTATGTATCACGCAATGATCCCCTTCTTCGTGTAGATATAACAATGCTGAAGCCAAGCCTTGTATGATTTTGTACCTCACATCCCAAGTTAACAAGCTTTTCCCTTTGAAAAGATGAGAATCCAGGCTTCCATTGGGCATTAACTCATACACAAGAATTAAGTCTTTTTCATGGCACCAACCGATAAGCTTTACAGTATTTTTGTGCCTCAGCTGACTAATGATCTTCACTTCTGTTTTGTACTCCTTACTTCCTTGTTTAGACCGCTTTGCAACTCTCTTCACAGCAGCAAAGGTATTCAAGTCTTTCAAGAGTCCCTTATAAACCGCCCCAAACCCTCCTTCCCCGAGCTTAGCTTCTTCACCAAAATTATTAGTTGCACTTGCTAATTCACGGTAAGAAAACTTCCTAGGTCCTGTACCATTTTCAAATTCATCATCAAAGGAAACATCAAATTTAGGATGAGTCTCATTCGCTTCCTCTTCCATCTTAAAAAGAACCAAACAAATACTAATCCTAGTATTATTGCAATTGCTCCAGCAATTAAGCCTGCCACAAGTCCATTCGGTATAGAATCGAAGTTTGCACCGTTTGGTGGTATAGAACCAATGTTTGGACTGTTTGGTGGTAATGGTATAGAATCAATGTTCGGACTGTTTGGTGGTTGTCTGGGAGAAATAAAAGGTGGCGAAGGATTGGAATTTGGGGTGACAGCAGGTTCAGGAGTAGGAGCTGATTTATTGATTTCAAATGGGCGCTGGCCTTTAAGGTTACCAGGAGGATCATAATTACAAGAAAAGAAATATCCCCCAGTTGCACACGGCACTAGTGCGCATCCAAGGCGATGAGAATTCTGCCAAACAACCTGAGTATAATTCTTACACAAACGGCTTCCGACACAGGAGTTAGAGCTCCAATCATAGTTGGCCTTCTCAGCCACCCAGATCTTTATAATATCTGTGCCTGTAATACTGTCACTGCTCCCGTTAGCAAGGTTCTTCCCGTAAGGCCCATTGGAATACTCGGCAGTGCAGTCTGCTATCCTCGTATAAGCGTATCTTTGAGCGTAGTTGGCCAATGTTTCGTTCCAAGTGATGGGACCAACCCCCACCGCTGCACGAGCTGAGTTGTGTATATCTAAGTAGTCTTGAGAAGTGTTCTGTGTGTGTACGGTGCAAGCGATTAGAGCTAATAAGCCGATGAGATGAACATAAGTTAATGAAAATGGAAATGCCATTTTAGTTTGCGAAGCATCGGCGCTGAGCCAGTGCAGGACATTAAACTTTGCTCCATTACCAAGTCAAGTCTTTTTCGGTGAACAACGACTTGCAACAAATGTCTTACACGAAGACAATAAGGGAGATTACTGTGATCGCAAAGATTAAAGGATGGACCCAACCATTTGCTTTTCTCCTCTATTACGTGTGGACCCCCTTTTTATTTATTTATGTATCATGTGCACACATATGTTTCCTCATTCAATAAATTTTTTGAGGAAAAATTTAACTCGTCCATGTGTAGGCATGTAGCAAACACAGGGCACTTATTTGTTACATGGGTTTCGATGGATAACTTTCAGTCTAAATACATGTTTGGTGAACTAATTTCATGCTTTTTTATTTTATATTATTATGGTGGGTTAAATCAAATCTGCCGCAACAATTGGATTAAAGCAATCCCATGTTGCCGCTTTTTTGTTTTGTTTTGTTTTTTCAAAATTTTTTCTAATGCTTTTTTTTTTTGCGCTTTTCACTTCAGCATTTTTTCTCCTTTAATGTCTCGTTGTTTTCTTCTTCTTCTTCTTCTTCCTCTCTTTCTTTTCATTCTTTTGTTTGCATTTTTTTCCAATATCATGTTAAATTAAATTATTTATTTGAAAAATTAAGTTAATATATTTATTAAATTAATTATAAAATAAATACTATTTTCTCTAAAATTGATTTTATATACTTATATTTATTTATAAAATATAATTTAGTATTTTATCTTATTTTTCAAATTAATTTAAATATTTTTAGTATATGATATATTTAATTTAATATGTTTATAAAAAATTCTTTTAATGTTAATTAAAAAATTTATTTCAGATTAAAAGTAATTGAAAATAGATTTGTTTATTTTTAAAAATAATTAAATTATTTAAAATTGATTTTATCCAATCCTATATTACATCAAATATATTATAATACTAATTTATTTAATCTTATACTGTATCAAATATATCATAATACTAATTTATCTAATCTAATTATATTTTATTTAATTTATTTTTTTTTTTGAAATATTTTATTTAATTTATTTTAATATTGTAAAAGTAACCTAATTTAATATCACATGCCAAACAAGGTTTGGAAGTCTCACACAAACAAAATGAGGGGGACTACCAGCGTGCAAAGATTGAAGGGTGGACCCAGCCATTTGCTTTTCCCCTCTATTGCTTGTGGACCCCAATTTTAATTGTTTTCAATAAATTACAATAAATTATTTGTTTGCAACGTGGCCCCAAATTAATGTAAGATATTTAACTACTCTCTCCGTTGCCAAAGTCAAGTCATCTTTTTGATGAACAACGACTTGGAAGCTGGGCTGCAACTACAAGTACGCACCCTGAAAATCAGGGGAGTCCATCCCTCAGCTTCTCTTTCTCTGTCACATGATAAAGAGAAGGAAATCAAAGTGTGTGGGGCCTCTTGTTTATTTTCTTGCTCGGCAAGACTATTGGACTTTGTCACCCATCCGTCTTTCACGACAAGAGACTTTAGTGTTCCCCTGTATAACAAATTTATGCTGCATTTATTATCACGTAATTGAAATGGTCCAAAATCAAATTAACTTGAAATCGATATATCAACATCAAAATAAATTATTTATTTAAAATAAATAATATTTTTATTAAAGTATTTACTTTGATATGAATTTGAATAGATCGTTTATAAATTATATATGTGTTTTTGTAATCCATACATATTTTTAAAGAAATTACATTGTTTTGATTTGAAATTTGAATAGTTCATTTATAAGTTATAAAAGTGTTTTTAATTAAAATTGTGTTTTTTAAAGAAATTATGTATTTTTTTTTATCGTCAAGAAATATTCATTTTATTATTATTTTTCAATAATAATAAGTTATTGGATGACTTCTTATTTATGTCAAAATAGTTTTTATTTGAACAATTTTTAAAAGACCTTTTAAATTTTAAGGAGTAATTGGATTGAGAATGCTAAGGGGGGGGGGGGGGGGGTTAGGGGGAATACTAATCCCATTTCACAACCTCAAATTTTTATGATATTCATAATTTCATACCCATTACGAGTCAATTTAAAGTAAATAAATATCTACAATTATACTCATTTCTCATTCTCAATCTCTAATCCCACAAATAAAAACACCATAAACTTATCTTACGTGGAAACTAAATGAAACAGAGGATGAACCATTGTTGTTATTATTAGACTGGTTTTCATTTGGCCCCTCTAAAGAAGAAGTTTGAAACCGGAATGGGACCTGAGAATTTTTCCTGTCATGAATTAGCTGATGCAACTTTTGATTTTGAGGAAAGAAGAAGCTTGGACTGGATGTGTTTAGGGCTTTTTATATAAGATTCCTGAGAGACATAAATACTTTTGTTGCGTTGGATGAGCTTTAGTTGATTTTAGGGAAACAAGGAAGTAAGAACTATGCTAGAAGAATAAAGATCATTGGTAGATTAAGGCATCAAAATTCAGTAAAGCATGTCAAATGATGTAATAAGTAGAAACTAATTAATCTTGTTTATGGACCTAATGGTCGTCTAGATTCCCATTTGTTTAAAACAAAGCCTGTTGACATGGGATGTGAGATACAGAATTGTTCAAGCCTAGGCCTCAGATTTGCTATAACTACAAGTAAAAAGGGCATCTTTTTGTGCTGCATAAGGATGTAAAATTAAGCAAAATTATGTTAGATTCAAATTTCAAAGCTAAACTTGAGGATTGTGGGTTAACTAGATATTGGACTGATGATCTTCACTGCTGTTGTGTATAGAAGGAGATTATTGTCTAGCTAACTCAAAATCCCCAACTTTAGCAATGAAAGTTGAATCCAACATAATATTTGCTTTGTTTTATATCCTTATGTAGTACACAATGAATGGGAATCCTGGCTGTCATTCATCATCTACTTGTAAGCAAAAATCGAGTCTTCTTCATAGCACCGATGGATAAGATTTACAATACTTTTGCACCTAATTTGAGTTGTGGTCTTCATTTCGTGTACTTCTTACTTGTTTAGACAACCTTGAAACTTTCTTCCCAGCGACCATAAGTATTCAAGTCCTTCAGTAATTCTTTATTACCTGTGCAGACGACCCAATATAGAACCAGATAGGTTACGTATCCCTGTTATATATATATTTTTAAATGAAAAACAAGAAGTTGTTGAACTTCCGTGTACGTGTGACTATTTTGGTGTGTTTACTTCACTTGGAGGAATCAGAATGGGAATCGGAATGATCTGGAATCGGAATGACTTGGAATCGGAATGAAGTATCGGAATCAGAATAAGTTGTTTACTTAAACTGTAACAATCGGAATCAGAATCAGCAGTATTCCCATTAAGCTGTTTACTTTACTTTGGAATCGGAATGGATTGATTATAAGTTACAAAAATGTCCTTAATTAAAATTATGGATTAATTACAATGTACAAAATTTTGTTTAAAATGTTAGTGTTATCTTTTTATCTTGTAATTCATCATAATAAGCTAAAAAAAAAAAAAATTCTTAACAATTTGACAATATCATTATAAGCATTTTGTGTATTTATTATTTTATTTTTTGAAGAAAATATTATATATTTATATGGTATATCAAATCTTTTTTTTTTTAATTATATATAAAATATTACATAAACTTTCTTAACTGTATTATTGTAATATTCTTCAATTGAACTCAAAATTTTAGTGCTAACTGTAAATTATTTCTTATAAAATATAACATTTTGCACTAACACATTTTTTTATGAAAACTTATAGTATATGTAAATATTTATATTTATAAATATAAAACAAAGGAAATAAACTTATAGCACATTTTTTAAAGAAGGGTATAAGGGACATTTTAGCTTGACAAAGGGAATGAGAATGGGATTCCCAAGTGGGTTGGGGGGAATGGGATTCCCATTCCTCAACCCCAAATTGACGTGGGGCCCACCATTTCATTCCCATTACGGAATGAATTTTAAGCAAGTAAACACTATCAATCAATCCCATTCCTGATTCCCATTCCCTAATCCATGAAGTAAACACACCCTTTAAGTATTCCATTAATAAGGATTAGCCGTGCACAAAGCCTAAGAAAATGTGTGACTGAGATTTTGTTTTTGTGCACTGTACTGCACTGGAAAAGGCTGCTCCTCTTGACTCCTATTACTTGTCGTTGCTGTCACGTGATAATTGTGGATTTGTCACCTCTGCAAGCAACCAACTTATTATTATTATTATTATTGTAAATGGCCAATGCTTCTTTTACCTAAATATAGGCATATATGTCATTTGAAAAAAAGGAGAGTTTTTGCTTTCCGAAATTGGTAAAAAGCACAAGTACTATTCTATTCTCTCATTCCTTTTTTTCACGTTTTGTTTATTTCTATTATTTCATATTCATTTGTTTACTTCTATTTTATTTTCTATGTGTTATCCATATATTTTCCACCTTCTACACATTATTTATTTCAATTTATTTATTTTATAATACATTATCAGCACGATAACTGAAAAGTTTAGTTATGCCAATCCAATCTCTAATTAGAAAGTTTGGCTACGCCAACCCAATCTCTAATTGAAAAAGTTTGGCTATACCAACTCAATTTCTAACTAAAAAGTTTGGCTATACCTACTCAATTAATATATGGCTCTGCCGACTCAATTATTATACTAATTTTATTTATTGTTATTATCATGCAATATATATCTCACTACTGAACTTTATTTATTATTGTTATCATATATTTTATGTAGGATAATGTCTACTGATTGATTTTAATCATCTTTAATTATTCTCACACATGACTTTATCTATCATCTTGACATATGTAACTCCATATGTGATTCTTATTATATTTGTCTATTTTTTTTTTTTTAATTTGTGTGTAAAACTAATTATTATATTTTGTAGTAAATATAGTTATTGAAAAAAAAAGTCAAATCTCAAGAACCTACAATTCGTTGCCCTCGATATCTGTGGAAAAAAATTACCTTTCTTGGATCCTGGATGCTGAGATGCATTTGTAGGCAATGCAGTTGCAGGATACAATTAAGGAGGGAAATGAGACCACTTTACAGTATAAGGCGAAAGCTATTATATTTATTTAACATTATCTATATGAAAATCTTAAGGCTGAGTACCTTACAATGAAGGATCCCTTAGCCTTATGGAACAATTTAAAAGATAGGTTTGACCACCAGAGAAAGTCTAAATATGAATGGATCCACTTGAGGTTACAAGAATTCAAAATAGTTACTAAGTATAACTCTGCTCTATTCAAAATAACTTCACAATTAAAATTGTGTGGTGAAGCAGTAACTGAATAAGATATGTTAGAAAAAACATTCTCTCCATTTCATGCCTCAAATATGCTGTTATAACAACAATACCGAGGACGCCGATTTAAAAAATATTCAGAACTAATCTCGTGTTTGGTTGTTGTAGAACAGAATAATGAACTGTTAATGAAAAATTATGAGCTAAGACCAGCAAGTTCATTGGCACTCCCAGAAGTGAATGTCAACACATATAATAGACATGGACGAGGTATTGGTCGAGATATGGAAGATGAAGTGGTTCTCCCAGACGTGATAGTTATAAATTTTCAAGGCACCGTAATGCCAATGATTCATCCCAAAAATGGAATGTTTATGTGGCTAAACAAGAAAATGACAAAAAAAAAAAAAAAACATGGGAAATAAAATCATAAAAAGGAGTGAAAGTAACTACTTTAGGTGTGGTGCATCAGATCATTGGCCACGTACTTGCTGTACACCGAAACATTTTGTAGAACTTTATCAAGAATCCATAAAAGGGAAGAAGAAGGAGGTTGGGACCAACTTTGAAAAGTTTGCTAGTCCAGAAAATACTACTCACTTTGATGCTATATATTTTTTTTGAAAATGTAGATGGAGAGATTGACATTTTCATGAATGGTGATGATAAAGAGTAGACCAACTAGCATTAACATCTAAAAAAAACTTCTATTTCTCTTTTGTTGTGTACTCCTTTTCATAATTTTTTTTTTTTTTTTTTTTGTAAAATGATGATAGGAATGTCTATACCAATTAGGACATGACAATCCTTGATTGTCTTTTGCTTCTTTTTGTATCAAGTTAGATATACTTTTGTATTTGTCTTTTTGCTTCTTTCAATGACTAATATGAATTTCATTTAAATGAAAAGGATACAGATAGACCATCTATTCTCAAAGGAGAAGGCAAAGACATATGCTTGACTGATAGTGCAACCACACATTCTATCATTTGTGATAAAAAATATTTCTTAAATTTGATATAATATAAGGCTAACGTAAACGCTATATCAGGTCTCACAGACCTAATTAAGAGTCATGGGAAAACCATAATCTTATTGACAAATGAGGCTAAAATATGTATCCATGATACATTATATTCAAATAATTTTTAGAAGAAACTTGCTCATTTTTAAAGATACATGATATAATGGATACCATATTGAGATTGTGAGTGAGCATAACATAGAGTATCTATGTATTACATTCATCATCTCATGATAGAAGATTATTTTAGAAAAGTTCTATGCTAGCTTATACTATACAGTCATAACTACCATTGAGACTAACATGATTATAAATAAGAAATTTTCAGATCTTAAAAGACCTTAAAATTTTTCAACTTTGGCATGATCGCCTTGGTCACCCAAGGTCTACTATGATGTGTAGAATTGTTGAAAATTCTAATTGACACTCATTAAAAAATAAAAGAATTTTATTGTCTAAAGAGAATTTTTGTACTGTTTGCTCACAAGAAAAATTGATGATTAAATCATTCCTTTCTAAAATTAATTTTAAATCCCCTTTATTTTTACAAAGAATTCAAGGAGACACATGTGGACCTATTCATCCACTAAGTGAACCATTTCTCTATTTTATGGTTCTAATTGATGCATCCGCACGATGGTTACATGTTTGTTTATTGTCAACTCGTAATGTTGTTTTTGCTAGATTCCTTGCATAAATTATCAAATTGTGAGCACAATTTCCAGATTACTCAATCAAAACAATTCGTTTAGATAATGCTGGTGAATTTACATCAAAAACATTTGATGAATATTGCATGTCCATTGGAATTGATGTTGAACATCTGATTTCAGATGTTCATACTCAAAATGGTTTGGCGGAATCATTTATCAAACGTCTCCAAATAATTGCTCGAACTTTACTTTTACGAACACAATTACTGATATTTGTCTGGGGTCATGCCATAATACATGTTGCTACGTTAATTCACTTATGACCTATTGCATATCATCAGTATTCCCTATTACAACTTATGCTTGGTCATCAACCCAATATATCTCATCTAAGAACATTTGGTTGTGCTATATATGTACCAAAAAGGTCTAAGATGGAATCCTAACGTTGTTTAGGCATTTATATTGGCTTTAATTTGCCCTCTATTATTTGATATCTTGAACTTTTGACGAGAGACCTTTTCACTACACGTTTTGCAGATTGTCATTTCAATGAAAATTTGTTCCTAGTACTAGAAGAATAGGAAAATCCTTCTATAGGAAATCTTGAACTTTCATGGAATGTAGGTACTTTGTCTTATTTGAACCCTCATACTAATCAATGTGAAAATGAAGTACAAAGAATAATGCAATTACAAGTGATTGCTAATCAATTACTAGACGCATTTATAGAAACAATAAAGGTAATCAAATCTTATATACTTGCTGCCAATACACCAGCTCGGGTGACTGTGCCTATTGAATAATTAAAACAAACGGTGGTAAATAATTCATCTGTTATGTATCAAAAACGTGGTAGGCCTCTTGACTTAAATAATACTGTTCCGTAGAAACGTAAAATAAAAGATCATGATCTTGTTGAAAACAATACTAAAGTTATGAATAAATCCATTTTATCTAAGGATATGTCCTTAAAAGAGATAACGACCTCTGAAGATTTGCAAACCACAAAATTGGTCAAAGTCCCTAAAAAAGGACAAACATTTGAACAAACACAAGAATCAACAAATGAAGAAATTTTGATAAATTATGTAAGAGAAAAATGAAATCGTGAAGAAATGATCATTGATAACATTTTTTTTTTTATACAGTAGCTACTGAAATCATGAGTGATTATTGTGAACTCTATACTGTTGATAAATGTAGGAAATGACATGATTGGCCTAAATAGGAAGAAACAATTCAAGCAGAATTAGATTCATTGGCCAAATGAAATGTATTTGGACCCATAGTTCAAACACGTGAAGGTGTTAAACCAGTTAGATACAAATTGGTATTTGTTTGGAAACATAATAAGAAAAATGAAATCGTAAGATACAAGGCATGATTAGTGGCACAAGGTTTCTCACAAAGACTTGGAATTGACTATGATGAAACATATTCATCCGTGATAGACACAATTACATTTCGATTTTTAATTAGTTTGGCAATGACAAAAAGACTTGAAATACATTTAATGGATGTGGTAACTGCATATCTATATGGTTATGAAAATATTTGAAGGATTGAAAATGCTTAAAGCATATAATTCAAAACCTTGTGGATTACACTCAATAAAGTTGCAACGATTATTGTATAGATTAAAACAATCTGGAAGAATGTGGTATAATTGCTTGAGCAAATATTTTGTCAAAGAAGGATATATCAATGCTCTTATATGCTAATGTGTATTTATGAGGAAATCAGGATTAGGATTTGCCATTATAGTAGTATATGTTAACGACATGAATTTAATTGGAACTCATGAAGAACTCTTAAGAACTGCTAAATATTTGAAAAAGGAATTTGAAATGAAAGATTAGGGCAAACAAATATTGTTTCGATCTAGAGATCGAACATAAATCACAGGGAGTACTTATTTATCAAAGAACATATATTGAAAAAATCCTAAAATGTTTCAATATGGATAAAGCACATCCCTTAAGTACCCTTATGATTTTTCGGTCTCTTGATCTTAAAAAGGATTCATTTCGATATAAAGAAGATAATAAACAAATACTTGGTCTAGAGGTACCACATCTGAGTCCAATGAGTGCTTTATTATATTTAACACAATGTACTAGACATGATGTTACTTTTTCAATAAATCTATTGACCAGGTTTAGCTCTGAACCAACATGATGTCACTGGAATGAAACCAAACATGTTTTTTGTTGTCTTCATGGAACAACAGATTTGGAGTTATTTTATTCAAAATCTGTTAGTAGTATAGGTCTAATTGATTATACTGATGCTGGATATCTTTTTGATCTACACAAGGCACGGTCACAGACTAGGAATGTTTTTACATACAATGGTACAACAATCTCTTAGCGTTCCACGAAACAAACTCTTGTTGCTACATCTTTTTATCATTATGAGATTCTAGCACTTCATGAGGTAAGTTGAGAGTGTGTATGATTGAGAGCAGTTATTCATCATATACAAAATACTTGTGGACTCCTTTAAATCACAAAAGGGCCAAGGATAATTCATAAGATAATGTAGCTTCTATTGCTTAAGTTGGAGGAGGATGCATCAAGGGAGATAGAACCAAACACATCTCACCAAATTTTTTTTTTTTTATACTCATAAGTTTCAAGAGAGTAAATAGATTGATGTGAAACAGGTATGCTCCATAGACAATCTAGCAGATTTACTTACAAAAACTCTGCCAACATCAACATTTGAAAAATTGGTACATGGCATCGACATGCGTCAACTCTCCAGGCTTGATAGTTAGCTTAGCGGAACTTTCATCGAGGGGAACGTGTCATCTTTCATCAGGGGGAACATATTGTCTCTTCTTATCTCAATATACTACACTCTTTTCCTATTCGATTAGGTTTTATCCCATTGGGTTTTACTGGAAAGTTTTTTAATGAAGCAGTTTATTTTAAGAAGTGTAAATCTAAGGGGGAGTGTCATGTGATAATTGTGGATTTACCACCTCCACAAGTTGTAGTGGTCAAAAATTCCCAAACCCAAAATAAAAGCTCAAAGCTTGTTGTGATATAGTAGCCCATCATATCGATTGGTCCAAGCTAATGACCCAAATGGATAGCCCAGAAACTTGATTGATTTAGCTCAAATAAGTTATAATTTCAAGTTATGATTGCTCTTAATGCATTGTAACGGAAAAGATATTAAACCTTATAATTTATATGTCATAAACCATACTATTAAACCCTGTAACCGACATGTCATAAACTATACTATTAAATTCTGTAACCGACATATCATAAATCATATCATTAAAACATATAATAAATCATATCATTAAATCTTTGTAACCGACAACTCATTAACTATGGCAATAAGTGCTCATGACACCACCTCCACATATAAATAGAGGCTTCACCAAGAGAGAGTCTCATCCCTCCTCTTTTGCCCCTCTCTTGCTCTTCTCTTGCTTCTCTCTTGAGTTCTATTCTTCTTCTTCTTTTCTCTTGTGTTCTTATTTTTCTTTTCCAGATTTAGTGTTCCTCTATGATAGATTCAGTATAGTGGTGTGGAAGTGCATGTCTAGGAAAGGTCTGACTAAGGAAAGACTTGGTATTTAACGGGTCCGTTGTGACCGACCTCTCTTTCCTGGGAACTTACCTGGTGTATTATTCACAACTCACTTGCACTGTTCTATTATATGAGGTTTTGCCCACTGACACTCAATATCTCTGTGCTCTTATTCCGTCCAGTCTTCAAATCAAGACGGTCAAGACTCTGATAGTCTTCCGTCCTTCTCCTTCTTCGACACACTCTCTCAAATCAACGACGCTTTACCCTTACTGCATTCGTATATTTTACAATCAGTTTACTGACTTAAGCGTCGGAGTGTCTTCGACCGGCACCCCACCGGTGTCAAGATCACCCGTGTTCTTTTTATTTGATTTGTGCAGGACACAGGTTGCTAGGTTCCAAGAAAGTTGACTGACGAGCTCTGGTCAAAGTCAATATACTGTAAAATTCACCCACTACACAAGTAACCAATTTTTTACTACTATTATTATTGTAAATGATCGGTGCTTCTTTTGCCTATATAGAGACATGTATGCCATTTGAAAAAAGGAGAGTTTTTGCTTTCTAAAATCAGTAAAAATCACAAGTACAAGTACTCTTCTATTCTCTTATTCCTTTCTTTCACATTTTGTTTACTTCCATTATTTCATATTCATTTGTTTACTTCTATTATATCTTATAAGTGTTATTCATATATTTTCCAACTTCTACATATTTTTTTATTTCAATTTATTTATTTTATAACAGTTGTTGTTTATTATAATTATTTTATATTTTTTGACAGCAATTGTTTCGTGCCTACTTCTTTCCTTTTTCCTTTTTTTATTAATAGGAATAATCCCAATTCCACCCCATTGTTTGATCTAATCATTAATTTCCCTTATAGTTTGTAAGAACCCTATTTTACCCATTATGTTAACTCTGTTAATGGAAAAAGATTTTAACCATGATAATATACGAAAAGACCAAACTGTCGCTCAATAAAAAATTAAAAATCTAATATGTTTTTATGAAATAAATTAATTAAAATAAAAAAGTGGAGATTCAATCTCTAGATTGGATCTCCACCTTCTATCAAAAGATGGACAGTGGAGATTGCATCTCTAGTGTATCATGTCTTGTTTTTCTTCAATGAAGAACATCTAAACAGCAAGAAAAAAAATCAACACAATGTATACACAAATCCATATTTAAAGTTTTGGCATTAAAAAAAATCAACAGAAACCTTATCATCATCAAATCCCAATGCTGCAACATCAAACATTAAAAAAAAAAAAAAAAAAACTCCAACATAACATCAAACATCCAAGAACAATAGACACCAATATCAACAAACACCACATCAATAAACAATCTTCTTCTTCATTTTTTCGTTAGCAAACACCACATCAATAACAACAAACAACCATATTGCATTTGAAGAAAAAATTGAAAATAAAAAACACCTAAATTCATCATCCTCATCCTCAAAAAATTGAGAAAAAAATTAAAAAATTTTAAAAAATGAAAACATTGGATCTCCTTTATCGGAGACTAAGAGGTCTCCAGCAAAGGAGACCTAATAGTCACTATCATATGGAGACCAGAATTGGTCTCCTCACGATGGAGATAGTTCTGGTCTCCATTACATTGGAGACCGGTTTTGGTCTCTATCGCCTGGAGACTAGTTTTGGTCTTCACACGATGGAGACTGTTGCGTCTCCTTTGTTAGAGTTCCATGTTGATGCTGCTCTTGAGAATGGAAGAAGAAAAAGATGTCCTCCATGTCGACCCCTGGTTTTTGATGAAGAAGAAGATAGAAGATGAAAGAAGAAGAAGAAGATGGAAGTTGGAATATGGAAAAAAAGGAAAAAGAAGATGGAGAAAGAAGAAGAAGAAGAAGACAAAGAAGATGGAAGAAGCAAATAGAAACGATCAAACATTGGTTTCTATTTTAATTTAACCAATATTATTAACTAATTTATTTTTTTAAAAAAATCTATTTTAATTTAATTAAATAATTAATTATTATTATAATTTTTATTTTGCTTCGACAATTTTGCCCTTTCATATAACGGTCTAACATTGATTTTTAATGTCCAAGTTGACGACAAGAGGTTTTTTGGACATTTTAGTAAACTATAGGGGGGATTTTAGACATATCTACAAACTACAGGGGGATATTAGGTATTTCTCAAATCAAGGGTGGATTTTGACTATTTCATTAAACTACAGGGGGAAATTGAGATTATCCCTTTTTAACATTTATTTTTTTAACACCATTATTTATTCTTTTTATTTCTAATATAATTAACTTCCTTCATTATTTATTACTTTTATTAAACCTAGTTTTCCTACTTTTATTTTTTTTCTACTTTTAATTAATTAATTTTTTTTTAGTCAGACACATGTTCTCTCTTATATAAATACTATTTGTTCTACATTTTGTATGTTACACAAATTTCATTGGTCATTTGCAATTTTACAGAATATTTTTTTTTTCTTTTTATCTTCACTTGACATCTTATCATATAACATGTTAGCCTACTAAATTGAATATTTTTTTTAATTTGATTATATTTTAATAATTTAAATTTAACATACATCCCGTCAATAAATCCTAAAATCTTAAATTTTAAGTAATTGCATTAAAATTATCCATGTATTGCCATGATTCAAAATTTTTTTATTTATCTTTGTTTACTTTAATTAGAATTAATAAAAATTAAAAGACTAAGAAAATGAATGAAAAGACAATGTTTTTCTTCTATAGATACTGCTGTACTCGTTGGGATTAAAGGGTAATGATGATTGGTAGAAATCCAACAGATGGGGGGAAATCTACCATCGTGTTTGAAAAGGTAAAATAAAAACATCGTCCCGTTCATGAATACCCTACTTTAATGAGATGTGAAGATAGTGGTTATTGGTTGACGACTGTTCACCAACTCGTAAGAATGCAAATATTTAAGCTTTCAATGCAATTGGAATGGCCAACTTCAGTTGAAAGCTAGGGCTTATGTTGTGCCCAAAATCAACACTATGGGCTGCAGGAAAAAAAAAAAAAGCCGACAAAGGACCAACAGACTTACAAGCCCGAGGCCCAAAATGAAGAATGAAGCAGTCTAAAACCTATCATACCATGATACGTTAGCAAAATGCTGCACTAGTAGGAATACCAAACAAATTTATTCACATCAAGACAATGAATCAACTTAGAATAAAAAGCTCGCATAAGACATAGCTCGAGGTCATAATCAAAGAAGTAGCTCATGGCATGTCCTTAGGTTGCTATTTCCTTAAAAGTATTAAATATAGGAATCTTCTACAAAACTATAGAAGTTGGCATTTTGCTTTATTTCAACGATATTTTGGAAAAAGGATAAAAGTTTCATCAAACATGAAGATT
The DNA here is from genome assembly GCA_019925255.1 of Litchi chinensis. Classification (NCBI taxonomy): domain Eukaryota; kingdom Viridiplantae; phylum Streptophyta; class Magnoliopsida; order Sapindales; family Sapindaceae; genus Litchi; species Litchi chinensis. Next base: position 25,674,659 of record CM034465.1, on the reverse strand, counting down.
TCCATAATGTGCAAAAGATCACTTTGAATAAGAAGTTGCTATAATCACACTTTAATTTGAATATGGACATGATTAATTGCATTTTAATTCAGTATCCAGGTGTTTAATGAAGTTTCATGTAAAATAGAAAAAGGAAAGTTCGCTCTTTCCTATATTGTAGCAATCAAATTGTATGGAAATAAGGAATCCTAACACTATATAAAAGGGTCATTTGTATGTACAATAGGGATCCCTTCAACCTTGCAAGTTTGTCTATATCCTAAAAGAGTTTTTATACTCTCGTTAGCATCCATTCTCATAGCAGAAACTTTACTAAACCCAACTTCCCTAAGCAATAACATAATTATGGACATGAATATAATCGTTTGGGCCGAACCATATTCAAATCTAACTCGTTTCCTTTGTCTCTTTATTTCTCTCTCTTTTTTTTTTATATCTTTATTACTTTATTACACTTATTTACATTCAGGGTTATTATTATTTTACCATTGGATTTGAAAATAATACCAAATCACTTTAAAAATATTATCCAAAAGGTCAGATGTTAATGTGTTTGTGACTTCAATTAATAAATTGACGAATCCTCTAGAAAAAAAGGGCAAATGGGTAAATGTAGGTGTTAATGGCGTGAGACAACTGTCCCCACCATTGCACTGTTTCTCTCTCTCACCATCTTCTAACCCAACCATCTCTCTCTTAGTTCATTGTTTCTCTCTCTCTCTCTCTCTCTCTCTCTTGCCCCAATAAACTCAAATCACTAGTGATGATTTTTTTACTTAAAAATTGGTTAGCTGATAAGAAAATTTGTGTTTATTGAAGTATGAAAGAAAGGAAGAGAAGGTCATGGAAGCACAAATTTAAATAAAGAGATTGAAAGGATTAATAGTCGTCATGCCCTTTATTGCCAATCCAGGAGACTTTAAATAATTCCCCTACCTTACACTTGCAACAACAAACAAACTAACAACAATTACTAAAAGCCGAAATACCAACTATACAACAGCCCCTTAGCTTATTTTAAGGAACAAACAACCGACTTAATTAAAATATCTTGACTAAGATAAGCATGACTTGAGGCTCCACTTTCAGCCCCACTTTGCATGAATTTTGTTCCACTTTTTTCTTGCATGTTTTGAGAAACTTTGCATGAATTCTATTCCACTTGTTTCTTGCATGTTTTGAGGAGTCACATTGGAACCTTGTCCTTCCCTCTCTATATGGACTGCATGACTAGTACATGTCAACTCCCTACCGCTCAAATTTTCCTTGTCCTCAAGGATGAAATCCGGATGGGATCGAGAAAATTGTCTCTTATCTTCCCAAGTAGCATCCTCAATTGGAGCCCTAACCCACTTCACTAGGATTTCCACTTTCGGTCGATAATTACCTCGTTGTATTACTCTTCAATTCAATATAGCTTTTGGTTATGGAATAATAGAGGAATCTTCAGAAACTGGAGGAATATTTGGTGAAGTAGGAAATACTAGTCCAACATGTTTGCGTAGCGAATTAACATGAAACACATCATGAATTTAGGATCCGTAGGTAACATCAATCTATAAGCAATTGGTCCTATTTTTTCTGTGATCAAGAACGGTCCGTAAAAATGAGGTGAGAGTTCCAAGGATCTCTTAAAAGGAACCGAAGTTTGATGATATGGTTGGAGTCTTAAATAGACATGTCTCCAAGTTCATATATGACCTCACGATGGTGGGAATCAGCTTAGTTTTTCATTCTATCACGTGCTTGTAGTAAGTTCTATCGTAACTCATGTAAAATCATCTTTCTACTATGAAGGAAGTCATTAATTGCTTGCACCCATGAAGTACCTGAAATGTAAGCTACCAAGCTTGGCGGTGGCATACCACAGACGACTTCAAAGGGTGTCACCTTGGTGGTTGAATGGATTGATATGTTATAGCTGAATTCAACCCAAGAAATCCATTCTACCCATTTCGTGGATAATCTTCGACAAAGCATCGAAGGTACTACTCGAGGATTTGATTCACCACTTCGGTTTGCCCATCGATTTGCAGATGGTAACTAAAGCTCAAAAGCAGCTTGGTATTCTGTAACTTGAACAAAGTCTACTAAAAGGAACTTATAAAAACCTTGTCTCGATCACTTACTATAGAAATAGGAAGTCCATGCAATCTAACCACATTTGAAACAAAAGCTTTGGCTACAGTGACAACGGTATATGGATGTTTAAGAGGAATGAAATGAGCATATTTTGACAACCTATCCACCACTACCATTATGATTGTATATCCATTTGAAGATGGCAACCCTCCACAAAATCCATGGATATCTTTGTCCAAATACGATCTGAAATGGGTAGTGGTTGCAGCAACCCAACTAGTTTCATACAATTGGTTTGCAACATTGGCGAGTATCACAAGTTTGCAAGAATTGCGTCACCATCCTCTTCATATTACCCTAAACGAAGGTCCTTTTTATGCAGCTCATAGTTTTATGAAATTCGAAATGACCAGCAATTAGAGAAGAATGGCAATTTGCTAAGATCAAAGGAATGAGAGCAATTTTTGAACTCAACTAAATTCGATTACCCTTGAACCAAACTCCATCTCAAAAAATCAGCTCATCTTCTAGGAGGAAGATCTTTCGGCAGCCAGCGAAACATAGAAAGGGTCTTGTTTAACTTCTTTTTGTAGCATATCCCACCATTCAACTGAAGGTAGTGAAATTGCCATACAATGAAATTCGACCAACCTTGATAACGCATCAGCCCCTTGATTTTCTGACTTTTCTTATATTTGATTATGTAATCGTATCCAAGAATTTTGGGCAGCCAACAAGTTTGTCCAAGTGTGGTTATTTGCTGCTCAAGTAGATTTTTAAGACTTCTCTGGTCAGTTTGCACAATGAATCTCTTCCCGAGTAAGTATGGATGCCACTTGCGGATTGCTTTCACAATAGCTAGCATTTATTTTTTGTATGTGGACAAATTTAGAGCCGAACCCTTCAAAGCTTCACTAAAGTAAGCCATTGGTTTGCCATCTTGTGAAAGCATAGCTCCAATACCGATTTCGCTTGCATCTCTTTCAATTACAAATAGTTTGGAAAAGTGAGCAAGGCATAAAATTGGTGGTGTCGATAATGCTTGCTTCAATTGTCTAAAGGAACCCTCTACACTGTTACTCCATTGGAATTGATCTGTTTTTTAGCAGGTGAGTCAAGCGAGCAACTATACTTCCAAAATGCCTTATAAATTTTCGGTAGTACCTTGCCAGGCCTAAGAAGTCATGTATGGCCTTTGACGTTTTCAGTTTAGATCACTCCATAATCGCCTGAATTTAGTTGGATCAACTGCTACCCCTTTCTTTGATATAATGTGACTAAGGTAGTTAACTTGGGGCACTCTAAATTTGCATTTTGATGTCTTAACAAATAATTTGTTAGCTGATAAAACTTCCAACACAATTTGCAAATGAGAAAGGTGATCTTTCCATGTCTTGGAATAAACCAAGATGTCATCAAAGAAAACCAAAAGAAACCTTTGTAAGTACAGACGATAGAGATATTTCATTAGACTCTGAAAAGTAACGGAGACATTAGTAAGCCCAAATGACATTACGAAAAATTCATAATGTCCCTCATGACTACAAAAGGCTGTTTTTGAGATGTCATCTTCCTTTACCCATATTTGTTGGTACATTGCTCGTAAGTTAAGTTTCAAAAAATAAAAAGCGCCATGGAGTTTATCCAATAGCTCGCCAATAATGGGAATAAGGTTTTTTTTTTTAACCATAATGGCATTGAAGGCCTAATAATTTACACAAAACCTCCAAGAGCTATCTGATTTTTTTACCAAGAGAACTAGAGAAGAAAATAGACTGTTACTAGGTCTGATCAAACCGGTTTGGAGGAGTTCCTTCACCATGTTTTCGATCTTACTCTTCTGGTAATATGGATAACGATAAGGTCACACACTAACTGGTTCTGTTTGTGGCTACAGGATGATCCGATGATCATGTGTTCTCTTTCGTGGCAATCCCGAAGAAGGCACAAAAACTTGTGAAAACTTGGTTAAAAGTTGGCTCAAGTCTGGTGGATGTGATTTGAGTCGCTGTCATCTTTAGATGGACTAATATGAAGAAAAAATCCGGTTCCCTTCAAGTTCTAAAACTCCTTACCGGATAGGATAGCAAGTTGTGATCATCTTATTCCCTAAAAAGTGTGTGCAACTCCATTCCTTTCAAAAGTCATAGTCATCTATTTGTAATCAGTTTCCATCGGCTCAAGAGTTTCAAGCCACTACACCCCCAGAACCATTGGACACGTTGCTACCGGAAGCACATAATAATCTGCCATGACTTTATGCCCTTAAATCGTGATGGAAAATGTCTGACATTGACCTGCGCATTCAATTTTCTCAACGTCTACCACTATGACTTGGAACTTAGAATCTCACTTAATCGGTAAACTAAACCTTGATACGGTGGATTGATCGATGAAGTTATGTGTGCTACTGCTGGTGATTAAAAGAGTGACATCTTTATTTCTCCGTTTTCATTAGATGCGAAGAGTTTGCGAGTGATCCATTCTGGTGATTGCATGAAAGGATATCTCAAGTACGGTTTTAGACTGGTCTTGCTATTATTGATCTCCTTCGGCTTCTGGCAATTCAACTGACAGTGAGTCTTTTATCATAAAAAGTTATGGATGTAGCGATGGTCAGAAACAAACTTCTTATCACAGTAATAACATAACCGTTTCTCACGGCATTCTCTTGCTTCTTGGTTGCTAATCCAGCAAACTATAATGGGAAGATTGTTTGGAGAACTTGGAGTACCTTTGGTTGCAGGTGGCGGTCCCAACCCTCCTGCAGATTGATTGGTGGTACTCTTCTGCGTCGTGGATCCTCTTGGTGTTCTCATGGGCTAATATGTCCTCCTTTGAAGTAAGATCCTTTCCTTAAGTAGCCTAGCCACTCCAATGGCATCTGCCAGTGTTTTTGGTTGTTTGATCTTCACATCTAATCAGATATCATCCTGAAGGCTAGCTAAGAAATATCCAATGAGGAAGTTTTTAGGTAATCCATCTATTTGGTAAGATAGTTTTTCAAAAGCTTCTTGGTAAGCTGCCCCTGTTTAGGTTTGCTTCAACTGGGTTATTGCTTCAAAAGGGTCCTCATAACCCGTTGGTCCAAAATGAAGATGAATTGCTTTGCTAAATTTTTCCTAGGTAAGAGGTCCATGAAATTTTGTCAACCATCAATGCCATTGTAAGGCAATACCTTCCAATGGAATGAGGCTAATTGAACCTGTTGTTCGGAAGCAATGCTTTTAAAATCAAAATACTGTTCCGCTTTGTAAATCCAACCAGTAGGGTCTTCTCTATTAAACTTCGAAAATGATAATTTGAGATGATGCTGGTCATGGTTGAGTGTGGTTGCTGTTTGGGAATGATGGATGTTCCGTTGGAGCATGGGTTTGTATTTGAAGAGATAGGAGGATGAACTTGTGAAGTATGGAGAGCTTGTAATTCTGTAAGAACTGTCTATAGTGTGGAATGAATTTCATCAATACTGGATTCATGCTGCCCTAGAATCTCATGAACTTCATTACGGAATTCCGTATTAGATTAATTTCGAATAGCCATGCTTTGATACCAAATGATAGAAAAATTTGTGTTTACTGAAGTATGACAGAAAGAAAGGAAGAGAAGGTGATGGAAGAACAAATTTAAAGAAAGAGATTGAAAAGAATAATATTTGTCATTGCTTTTATTTCCAATCTAGGAGGCTTTAAATAATTCCCCCGCCTTATACTTGAAACAACAAACAAACTAACAACAATTACTAAAAGTTGAAATACTAGAACTGACTTAATTAAAATATCCTGACTAAGATAAGCATGACTTGAGGTTCCACACTTTGCATGAATTCTATTCCACTTGTTTCTTGCATGTTTTGAGGAGTCACATTGGAAGCATGTCCTTCCGTTTCTACATAGACTGCGTGACTAGAACATATCATCAGCACAACTTGCTGATCAACTAGATCGACGACCATCGAAACTTGACAGTAGTTCTATTACCGCGAAAGGTGTCTGATTTTTCTCAAAATCAGGCTGCAACGGTGGTTCGATTGGGTTGGCTATGAGCCAAAACGAAGCATTTGAAGAGGCATCGATGCAATCACATTCGTTGCAAACGTCAGGGAAGTCTGGGTTGAACGATGATGAGGTTGAGTCGCTGAACGATGGGACGAGCAGGGTAGGCAATGATGAATGACAGTGGGACGAACGTTGAAGAGGTTGGGTCGGCGATGGTTCTGTTTCGTGAATGACCTAGGGCAACAGTAAGAAGTTTATTTGAAAGCCCACCACATGTTCGACAAAAGTTCCCAAAGAAACCCACCACCTTCACTCTCTGTTTCTCCTTCATTTCCTTGTTTTGGTTTTGGGTGGTATATTGCAGAAATCGGAAGGTGGGTTTTTCATCGACTCGAATGCATTTCTTGCTTATGTGAAGGATTGTGTGGGTTGGAATTATGAGAAGACTGAAGACCCTATTTATTTTCATGTAAAGCAGACAATAAAGTTGGTTCTTGAAGATAGGCCTTCCAAAAAGCCAACTCTCTTGGCTATAGGTATGTAAAAGACGATGGTTTGTTCTTGTGCTTTGACGAAACCATGATATTTGACATTGTTCTCCAGTGTTTGGGGTTCGTTTATGTGTATCTAAATTTCTTGTTCTATGCAAATTTTTTTTTTTAGGGGAAGGGATTTTATCAATTTGCTGGCATTACTATACAAGGTTAAGCAGAAGCTTCAAGGTTTGTGTAGACTATGAGACATAAAACTGCTATTTTAAACTTACATTGTGAATAGATCAAATGCAAGAGTATAAATAAAAACATTGGGATAAAGAGGAGAGGTTGAAGATGATGATTTACAAATTTTTATTATTTATTTGTTTTTTATTTTTTCTTTTTTTAATTTTGGTTTTGGTAATTGACTAATTTTTTGTTTTTTAATATTTCAATATAGTAAAGATATTTTGGTCTTTTACTTTTTTTGTCACAAAACCACTCAAAATTGGGATGAAAATCGCTTTTGATTGACTGTAAGAGGTTTTTTAGCCAAAATTTTGAAAAGTTAGGGTACATTGAGATTATTAGATTTTAGATTTTTTCCTTGTAGGAATTATTTATTTTATTTTTCTTTTTGATTATCGTACTAACATCGTGACAAGATTTCATTTAACCTCCCGAATTTCATACTATTTATCATTTTTACATTAATCTAGGTTTCAACTGAAATTTTACGTCAAACGTAAGCAATAATCATATAAAAAGGCAAAATGGGGCAAATGGGGATGGTTGTGGCTTCCCTATCCTCGTCCTCGTCCCCATTTGTATATTTAATTAAGTAATATGGGTTAATGCTTCACGGAATTTAAGTAGAGATGTAATAATGTTATTTTGTGTTTATGTTTTGTTTGGTTGACGTGAAAATATATGAGAAATTGGAGAAAATAGAAGAAAAATTAAAAGTTGATTTTTTGTTAGGTTAGGCTATATTAGTGTAAAATATTGATTTAAAAATTTGACTTTAATATCCATGCATCTATTTTCACTAACTCCAAGAGTTGTTATCTATTTTGAATTCATTGAATTTTTTCGCCCTTGAATTAAGTGAAAATGGAAAATGGATGTTAAATTTACTTTTTTTATGTTAATCTAGCTTAACCCTTTTTTCAATCAATAATTTTATTTTCATTTTTTTCTAGTTTGAAATTATATATAATTTTTACATCAGTATATTGATAATTTTAAACCAATTCAGGTTGTTTTATAACTTTATGTAGTTTTTCTTATTAATTCCTATGGGAAAAGATAAATTTACCCTTGGATCAATTAGTTAGTCAATTGTTAACCAATGAATTCTTAGGGTATTTAAGTAATTATGATAAAAGTTACCATTGCATGCAATTTCACTTAAAATTGGAATGGTCTATGTAATTTATCCTTATAAATGCTTACATTGGATTATTTTTTCAATGAACACAAATATTGATTAATTATAAAATTACTAAATCAAAACAACTGACTTTGGTAGTCAAGACACGACAAATTAGCTACTATCGCCATGGGGAAAGTCAAGGCTTCTCTTTTGGAGCCCAAAACAAATTGATTTTTTTTTTCTTCTCCCTAACATGTGGGGCCCCTCCTTTCTCGTCAATGGAGATTATACTGTGACATCCATTGCTTTCCTCTTAGTTATCTCTAACGAGTGGACTTGGTACATAGGCTGGTCATCATCATACGTTACCCGGTCATCTTGAGTGTTTTATTTTGATAGGTGGGACAATGTCTCTTTGATTTTCTTGTTGTTCGGTCACAATCAAAGGATACTAGTAAATGTTTTATCGGCTGAGGATTTTAATTGAATCAAAATGGTGGCAAAACAATGGTGGACTGAGTCATTACGGTGCTTTGTTCATCTGCAAATGTAAGCTTTAATCGGAATATATGTGTATTTTCTCTTAGTTTTGTAATTCTTTTCTTGTATACCTCTTTTCATTAATATGTATGCATATTAAACAACAAATGGTCTGTCAAGGTAGAATTATCTTGCTCATGTTTGTTTTATCGATAAACTCTGTACAATGGTTATATTCTATTGATATATCATATAAGAATAAGGCTCTAAGTAATTGATTGGTTTTTTTAAGCAAAATAAGTTTTTGTTCAATTTTTTTGCAACATCTTGAAAAATATTTGTCGTGTGCACGTACATTGATCAGTTTGAGATCTGCCCCTTCTTTGGTTTTTGTTTTTATTTTATTTATTTTTGTTTTGACAATATTGCTATTTCTTTCCAGATAAACTAAAATGGTGGCTAAGATTCTGTTATCTCTTGTTTCTGTCTTGAGCTTTGCTCTTCTCCATCCTATCTATGCTCAAGAGTCACCCTAAGACTACTTAAATGCACATAACGCAGCTTGTGCAGAGGTGGGTGTTGGCAATTTGACTTGGAATAGCACCGTTGCAACATATGCGCGAATTATGCCAATCGAAGGATGAACAATTGCAAGCTGGTGCATTGAGGAGGGCTATATGGTGAAAACCTTGCTTGGAACGGTGCTGTTTTTTCAGGCACACAAGTTGTTAACCTTTGGGTTGAAGAGAAGACCTATTATGATGCCAATAAAAATACCTGTATTGATGACTGAGAGTGCCGTCATTACACTCAGGTTGTCTGGTAAAACTCGCAACGTCTTGGATGTAGTAGAGTGTGTTGCAATAATGGGGAACTTTCATCAATTCCAATTATGACACTCCTGGCAACTTCATTGGTGTTCGCCTATATCAATCTTCACAAAATCAAACAGCTCCTACTTTTGAAGCAATAAAGCGTGACTATTCTTCTCTACCACCTTTAATTTCTCCTAATTCTGAAGTAGTCCCACCAAAGCTTTATTGGCCTCCTTTGCCTTATCCTTTTGCTGTAGGAGACGTCCCGAATTCCAATTTTCAGGATAAAAGAAAGAGGACAGGATTTGTGACAAGTATAATTGCTGGATCAAGCGTGTTGATTGTTGGTTTAGGCATAATTTGGCTTATTTTAAGATGGAAAAGGATGTGCGCTGATGAATTTGAAAATGGAATGGGACCTGAAAAGTTTTCCTATAATGAATTGGTTAAGACCACTAATAGATTTGGAGAAAGAGACAAACTTGGAGAGGATGGTTTTGGGGCGGTGTATAAAGGATTCTTGAATGACTTGAATTTATTTTGTTGTAGTGAAAAAGGTTTCAAGACAATCTGAATAAGGAAGTAAAAATAATTAGTCGATTGAGACACAAAAATACAGTAAAACTTATAGTCGATTGATTTTCTTACTATTCGGTCATAATCAAAGAAGACTAGTAAGTGTTTTATCGGTCGAGGATTTTAACTGAATCAAAATGGGGGAAAAACAATGGTGGACAGAGTCGTTACGATGCTTTGTTCATCTGCAAACATATGCTTTTATCGGAATATATGTATATTTTCTCCTAATTTGGAAATTATTTTCTTGTATACCTCCTTTCATTAATATGTATGCATATTTAAACTACAAATGCTCTGTCAAGGTGGAATTATCTTGCTCATATTCTTTTTATCGATAAACTTTGTACAATGGTCATATTCTATTGATATATCATATAAGAATAAGACTCTAAGTGATTGATTGGTTTTTTTAAGCAAAATAAGTTTCTGTTCCTTTTTTTTCGCAATATCTTGAAAAATATTTTTCGTGTGCACGTACATTGATCAGTTTGAGGTCTGCCCATTTTTTTGTTTTAGTTTTTATTTTATTTATTTTTGTTTTGACAATATTGCTATTTCTTTCCGGATAAACTAAAATGGTGGCTAAGATTCTATTATCTCTTGTTTCTGTCTTGAGCTTTACTCTTCTCCATCCTATCTATGCTCCAGAGTCACCCCAAGATTACCTAAATGCATATGACGCGGCTCGTGCAGAGGTGGGTGTTGGCAATTTGACTTGGAATAGCACGATTGCAATATATGCATGAAATTATGCCAATCGAAGGATGAACGATTACAAGCTGGTGCATTTAGGAGGGCCATATAGTGAAAGCCTTGCTTGGAACAGTGTTGTTTTTTCGGGCACATAAGCTGTTAACCTTTGGGTTGAAGAGAAGGCCTATTATGATGCCAATCAAAATGACTGTATTGACGATTGAGAGTGCAGTCATTACACTCAGGTTGTCTGGCAAAACTCTCAAGGTCCCGGATGTAGTGGAGTGAGTTGCAATAATGGGGAACTTTCACCAATTGCAATTATGACACTCCTGGCAACTTCAATGGTGTTCGCCCATATCAATCTACAGAAAATCAAACAGCTCTTACTTCTGAAGCAGTAAAGCGTGACTATTCTTCTCTACCACCTTTAATTTCCCGTAATCCTAAAGTAGTCCCACCAAATCTTTATTGTCCTTCTTCGCAAGATGTCCCGAATTCCGATTTTCAAGATAAAAGAAGGAGGACAAGATTTGTGACAAGTATAATTACTGGACCAAGTGTGTTGATTGTTGGTTTAGACATACTTTGGTTTGTTTTAAGATGGAAAAGGATGTGCGCTGATGAATTTGAAAATGGAATCAGACCCGAAAAGGTTTCCTATAATGAATTGGTTAAAGCTACTAACAATTTTGAAGAAAGAGACAAACTTGGAGGGGATGGTTTTGGGGCGGTGTATAAAGAATTGTTGAAGGACTTGGATTTGTTTTGTTGCAGTGAAAAAGGTTTCAAGACAGTCTGAACAAGGAAGTAAGGAATACATCACAGATGTCAAAATCATTAGTCGATTGAGGCACAAAAATACGGTAAAGCTTATAGTCAATTGATTTTCTTGCTGTTCGGTCAGAATCAAAGGAGACTAGTAAGTGTTTGACCAGTCGAGGATTTTAACTGAATCAGAATGGTGGAAAAACAATGGAGGACAGAGTCGTTACGATGCTTTGTTTATCAGCAAACGTAAGCTTTAATTGGAAAATATGTGTATTTTCTCCTGGTTTTGTAATTCTTTTCTTGTATATCTCTTTTCATTGATATGTATGCATATTTAAACTACAAATACTCTGTCAAGGTTGAATTGTCTTGCTCATGTTTGTTTTACCGATAAATTCTGTATAATGGTCATATTCTATTGATATATCATATAAGAATAAAGCTCTAAGTGATTGATTGGTTTTTTAAGCAAAATAAGTTTCTGTTCCATTTTTTTGCAACATCTTGAAAAATATTTATCGTGTGCACGTACACTGATCAGTTTGAGGTCTGCCCCTTTTTTTTGTTTTTGTTTTTATTTTATTTATTTTTGTTTCGACAATATTGTTATTTCTTTCCCGATAAACTAAAATGGTTGCTAAGATTCTGTTATCTCTTGTTTCTGTCTTTAGCTTTGCTTTTCTCCATCCTATCTATGCTCAAGAGTTACCCCAAGACTACCTAAATGCACATAACGCGGCTCGTGCAGAGGTGGGTGTTGGCAATTTGACTTGGAATAGCACCGTTGCAACATATGCGCGAATTATACCAATCAAAGAATGAGTGATTGCAAGCTGGTGCATTCAGGAGGGCCACATGGTGAAAACCATGCTTGGAATGGTGTTCTTTATTCAATCACACAAGCTATTAACCTTTGGGTTGAAGAGAAGACCTATTATGATGCCAATCAAAATGCCTGTATTGATGATTGAGAGTGTTGTTATTACAATCAGGTTGTCTAGCAAAACTCGCAATGTCTTGGATGTAATAGAGTACGTTACAATAATAGGGAACTTTCATCAATTGCAATTATGACACTTTTGGCAACTTTATTGGTGTTCGCCCATATCAATCGACACAAAATCAAACAGCTTCTACTTCTGAAGCAGTAAAGCGTAACTATTATTCTCTACCACCTTTAATTTCCCTTAATCCTGAAGTAATCCCACCAAAGCTTTATTGACCTCCTTCGCCTTATCCTTTTGGTGTAGGAGTCGTCCCGAATTCCAATTTTCAGGATAAAAAAAAAAGAGGATAGGATTTGTGACAAATATAATTACTGGACTTAGGGTGTTGATTGTTGGTTTAGGCATTATTTGGCTTGTTTTAAGATGGAAAAGGACGTGCGCTGATGAATTTGAAAATGGAATGAGACCCGAAAAGTTTTCCTTTAATGAATTGGTTAAGGCCACTAACAGTTTTGGAGAAAGAGACAAACTTGGAGATGGTGGTTTTGGGACGGTGTATAAAGGATTCTTGAATGACTTGAATTTGTTTTGTTGCAATGAAAAAGGTTTCAAGACAATCTAAACAAGGAAGTAAGGAATACATCACAGAAGTCAAAATCATTAGTCGATTGAGACATAAAAATACGGTAAAGCTTATAGTCGATTGATTTTCTTGCTGTTCGATCACAATCAAAGGAGACTAGTAAGTGTTTTACCGGTCGAGGATTTTAACTGAATCAAAATGGGGGAAAAACAATGGTGGACAGAGTCGTTATGGTGCTTTGTTCATCTGCAAACATATGCTTTTATCGGAATATATGTATATTTTCTCCTAATTTGGAAATTATTTTCTTGTATACGTCCTTTCATTAATATGTATGCATATTTAAACTACAAATGCTCTGTCAAGGTGGAATTATCTTGCTCATATTCTTTTTATCGATAAACTCTGTACAATGGTCATATTCTATTGATATATCATATAAGAATAAGACTCTAAGTGATTGATTGGTTTTTTTTAAGCAAAATAAGTTTCTGTTCCATTTTTTTGCAATATCATGAAAAATATTTGTCGTGTGTACGTACACTTATAAGTTTGAGGTCTGCCCCTTTTTTTGTTTTAGTTTTTATTTTATTTATTTTTGTTTTGACAATATTGCTATTTCTTTCCGGATAAACTAAAATGGTGGCTAAGATTTTGTTAACTCTTGTTTCCATCTTGAGCTTTGCTCTTCTCCACCCTATCTATGCTCAAGAGTAACCCCAAGACTACCTAAATGCATATGACGCGGCTCGTGCAGAGGTGGGTATTGGCAATTTGACTTGGAATAACACTGTTGCAACATATGCGTGAAATTATGTCAATCGAAGGATGAAAGATTGCAAGCTGGTGCATTCAGGAGGGCCATATGGTGAAAACCTTACTTGGAACGGTGCTGTTTTTTCAAGCACACAAGCTGTTAACCTTTGGGTTGAAGAGAAGGCCTACTATGATGCCAATCAAAATGACTGTATTGATGATTGAGAGTACCGTCATTACACTCAGGTTGTTTGGCAAAACTCTTAAAGTCTCTGATGTAGTAGAATGCGTTGCAATGATGGGGAACTTTCATCAATTGCAATTATGACACTCCTAGCAACTTCGTTGGTGTTCGCCCATATCAATCTATACAAAATCAAACAGCTCCTACTTCTAAAGCAGTAAAGCGTAACTATTATTCTCTACCACCTTTAATTTCCCTTAATCCTGAAGTAATCCTACCAAAGCTTTATTGGCCTCCTTCACCTCATCCTTTTGGTGTAGGAGCCGTCCCGAATTCCAATTTTCAGGATAAAAGTAAGAGGACAGGATTTGTGACAAGTATAATTGTTGGACCTAGGGTGTTGATTGTTGGTTTAGGCACTATTTGGCTTGTTTTAAGGTGGAAAAGGACGTGCGCTGATGAATTTGAAAATGGAATGAAACCCGAAAAGTTTTTCTTTAATGAATTGGTTAAGGCCACTAACAGTTTTGAAGAAAGAGACAAACTTGGAGAGGGTGGTTTTGGGGCGGTGTATAAAGGATTCTTGAATGACTTGAATTTGTTTTGTTGCAGTGAAAAAGGTTTCAAGACAATCTAAACAAGGAAGTAAGGAATACATCACAGAATTCAAAATCATTAGTCGATTGAGACACAAAAATACAGTAAAGCTTATAGTATATTGATTTTCTTGCTGTTCGGTCACTATCAAAGGAGACTAGTATGTTTTACCAGTCGAGGATTTTTACTGAATTATATGGTGGAAAAACAATGGTGGACAGAGTCGTTACGTTGCTTTGTTCATCTGCAAACATATGCTTTAATCGGAATATATGTGTATTTTCTCCTAGTTTGGTAATTCTTTTCTTCTATACCTCCTTTCATTAATATGTATGCATATTTAAACTACAAATGCTCTGTCAAGGTGGAATTATCTTGCTCATGTTCTTTTTACCGATAAACTCTATACAATGGTCAAATTCTATTGATATATCATATAAGAATAAGGCTCTAAGTGATTGATTAGTTTTTTAAAGCAAAATAAGTTTTTGTTCCATTTTTTTTGCAACATCTTGAAAAATATTTATCGTGTGCACGTACACTGATCAGTTTGAGGTCTGCCCCCCCTCCCTCCCCCCTTCCCCCCCCCCCCTCCCTCCCGTCTTTTTTTTTTTGTTTTTATTTTATTTATTTTTGTTTTGACAATATTACTATTTCTTTTCGGATAAACTAAAATGGTTGCTAAAATTCTGTTATCTCTTGTTTCTGTCTTAAGCATTGCTTTTCTCCATCATATCTGTGCTCAAGAGTCACCCCAAGACTACTTAAATGCACATAACGCGGTTCGTGTAGAGGTGGGTGTTGGCAATTTGACTTGGAATAGCACGGTTGCAACATATGCGCGAATTATGCCAATCGAAGGATGAACGATTGCAAGCTGGTGCATTCATGAAGGCTATATGGTGAAAACCTTGCTTGGAATGGTGCTGTTTTTTCAGGCACACAAGGTGTTAACCTTTGGGTTGAAGAGAAGACCTATTATGACGCCAATCAAAATGCCTGTATTTGTATTGATGACTGAGAGTGCCGTCATTATACTCAGGTTGTCTAGAAAAACTCGCAACGTCTCGGATGTAGTAGGGTGAGTTGTAATAATGGGGAACTTCCATCAATTGCAATTATGACAGTTCTGGCAACGTCATTGGTGTTCGCCCATATCAATATACACAAAATCAAACGGCTCATACTTTTGAAGCAGAAAAATGTAACTATTCTTCTTTGCCACCTTTAATTTCCCCTAATCCTGAAGTAGTCCTACCAAAGCTTTATTAGCCTTCTTCGCCTTATCCTTTTGGTGTAGGAGACGTCCCGAATTTCAATTTTTAGGATAAAAGAAAGAGGACAGGATTTGTGCAAGTATAATTGCTGAACCAAGTGTGTTGATTGTTGGTTTAGGCCTAATTTGGCTTGTTTTAAGATGGAAAAGGATGTGCGTTGATGAATTTTAAAATGGAATGGAACCCGGAAAGTTTTCCTATGATGAATTGGTTAAGCCTAGTAACAGTTTTGGAGAAAGAGACACTGTTGGAGAGGGTGGTTTTGGGGCGGTGTATAAAAGATTCTTGAAGGACTTGAATTTGTTTTGTTGCAGTGAAAAAGTTTTCAAGACAATCCAAACAAGGAAGCAAGGAATACATCATAGAAGTCAAAATCATTAGTTGATTGAGACACAAAAATACGGTAAAGCTTATAGTCGATTGATTTTCTTGTTGTTCAGTCACAATCAAAGGAGAGTAGTAAGTGTTTTACCGGCCAAGGATTTTAACTAAATCAAAATGGTGGAAAAACAATGGTGGACAAAGTCGTTACAGTGCTTTGTTCATATGCAAATGTAACCTTTAATCGGAATATATGTGTATTTTCTTCTAGTTTTGTAATTCTTTTCTTGTATACCTCTTTTCATTAATATGTATGCATATTTAAACAACAAAAGCTCTGTCAAGGTGGAATTATCTTGCTCATGTTTGTTTTATCGATAAACTTTGTACAATGGTCATATTCTATTTATATATCATATAAGAATAAGGCTCTAAGTGATTGATTAGTTTTTTTAAGCAAAATAAGTTTTTGTTCCATTTTCTTGAAACATCTTGAAAAATATTTGTCGTGTGCATGTGCACTAATCAGTTTGAGGTTTGTCCCTTTTTTTGTTTTTGTTTTTATTTTATTTATTTTTGTTTTGACAATATTGCTATTTCTTTCCGGATAAACTAAAATGGTGGCTAAGATTTTGTTATCTCTTGTTTCTGTCTTGAGGTTTGCTCTTCTCCATCCTATCTATGCTCAAGAGTCACCCCAAGACTACTTAAATGCACATAATGCGACTCGCGCAGAGGTGGGTGTTGGCAATTTGACTTGGAATAGCACGGTTGCAATATATGCACGAAATTATGCCAATCGAAGGATGAACAATTACAAGCTGGTGCATTTAGGAGGGCCATATAGTGAAAACCTTGCTTGGAACAGTGTTGTTTTTTCGGGCACATAAGCTGTTAACCTTTGGGTTGAAAAGAAGGCCTACTATGACACCAATAAAAATGCCTGCATTGATGACTGAGAGTGCTGTCATTACACTCAGGTTGTCTGGTCAAACTCGCAACATCTCGGATGTAGTGGAGTGCGTTGCAATAATGGGGAACTTTCATCAATTGCAATGATGACACTTCTAGCAACTTTATTGGTGTTCGCTCATATCAATCTACACAAAATCAAACAGCTCCAACTTCTGAAGCAGTAAAGCGCAACCATTCTTCTCTACCATCTTTAATTTTCCTTAATCCTGAAGTAGTCCCACCAAAGCTTTATTGGCCTTCTTCGCCTTATTCTTGTGCTGTAGGAGACGTCTCGAATTCCAATTTTCAGGATAAAAGAAAAAGGACAGGATTTGTGACAAGTATAATTGCTGGACCAAGCGTGTTGATTGTTGGTTTAGACGTAATTTGGCTTGTTTTAAGATGGAAAAGGATTTGCGCAGATGAATTTGAAAATGGAATGAAACCCAAAAAGTTTTCCTATAATGAATTGGTTAAGGCCACTAACAGTTTTGGAGAAAGAGATGAACTTGGATAAGGTGGTTTTGGGGCGGTGTATAAAGGATTCTTGAAGGATTTTAATTTATTTTGTTGCAGTGAAAAAAGTTTCAAGCCAATCCAAACAAGGAAGTAAGGAATATATCACAAAAGTCAAAATATAGTCGATTGATTTTCTTGCTGTTCGGTCACAATCAAAGGAGACTAGTAAGTGTTTTACCGGTCAAGGATTTTAACTAAATCAAAATGGTGGATAGAGTCGTTACGGTGATTTGTTCATCTGCAAATGTAAGCTTTAATCGGAATATATGTGCATTTTCTCCTAGTTTTGTAATTCTTTTCTTGTATACCTCTTTTTGCTAATATGTATACATATTTAAACTACAAATGCTCTATCAAGGTGGAATTATCTTGCTCATGTTTGTTTTACCGATAAACTTTGTACAATGGTCATATTCTATTGATTTATCATATAAGAATAAAGCTCTAAGTGATTGATTGGTCCTTTTAAGCAAAATAAGTTTCTGTTCCATTTTTTTGCAAAATCTTGAAAAATTTTTGTAGTGTGCACGTACACTGACCAGTTTGAGGTCTGGCCCTTTTTTTTGTTTATGTTTTTATTTTATTTATTTTTGTTTTGACAATATTGCTATTTCTTTCCGGATAAACTAAAATGGTGGTTAAGATTCTGTTATCTCTTGTTTCTGTCTCGAGCTTCGCTCTTCTCCATTCTATCTATGCTCAAGAGTCACCCCAAGACTACCTAAATGCACACAACGCGGTTCGTGCAGAGGTGGGTGTTTGCAATTTGACTTGGAATAGCACGGTTGCAACATATGTGCAAAATTATGCCAATCGAAGGATGAACGATTGCAAGCTGGTGCATTCAGGAGGGCCATATGGTGAAAACCTTGCTTGGAACGGTGTTGTTTTTTTAAGCACACAGGCTGTTAACCTTTGGGTTGAAGAGAAGGCCTACTATGAAGCCAATCAAAATGCTTGTATTGATGACTGAGAGTGCCGTCATTACACTCAGGTTGTCTGGCAAAACTCATGACGTCTCTGATATAGTAGAGTGCATTTCAATAATGGGGAACTTTCATCAATTGCAATTATGACAGTCTTGGCAACTTCATTGGTGTTCGCCCATATCAATCTCCACAAAATCAAACAACTCATACTTTTGAAGCAGTAAAGCGTAACTATTCTTCTCTACCACCTTTAATTTCCCTTAATCCTGAAATAGTCCCACCGAAGCTTTATTGGCTTCCTTCGCCTTATCCTTTTGATGTAAGAGGCATACCAAATTCCAATTTTTAGAATAAAAGAAAGAGGACCGGATTTGTGATAGGTATAATTGTTGGACCAAATGTGCTGAGTGTTGGTTTAGGCATAATTTGTCTTGTTTTAAGATGGAAAAGGATGTGCATTGATGAATTTGGAAATGGAATAGGACCCGGAAAGTTTTCCTATAACGAATTGGTTAAGGCCACTAACAGTTTTGGAGAAAGAGACAAACTTGGAGAGAGTGGTTTTGTGGCGGTGTATAAAGGATTCTTGAAGGATTTGAATTTGTTTTGTTGCAGTGAAAAAGGTTTCATGACAATCCAAACAAGGAAGTAAGAAATACATCACATAAGTCAAAATCATTAGTCGATTGAGACACAAAAATAGGGTAAAGCTTATAGTCGATTGATTTTCTTGCTGTTAGGTCATAATCAAAGGAGACTAGTAAGTGTTTTACTAGTAGAGGATTTTAACTGAATCAAAATGGTGGAAAAACAACGGTGGACAGAGTCCTTACGGTACTTTGTTCATCTACAAACGTAACCTTGACTTGAAATATATGTGTATTTTCTCCTAGTTTCGTAATTCTTTTCTTGTATACATCTTTTCAGTAATATGTATGCATTTTTAAACTACAAATACTGTGTCATGGTAGAATTATCTTGCTCATGTTTGTTTTACCGATAAACTCTATACAATGGTCATATTCTATTGATATATCATATAAGAATAAGACTTTAAGTAATTGATTAGTTTTTTTAATTAAAATAAGTTTCTGTTCCATTTTTTGGCAACATCTTGAAAAATATTTGTCGTGTGCACGTACACTGATCAGTTTGAGGTCTGCCCCTTTTGGGTTTTTGTTTTTATTTTATTTATTTTTGTTTTGACAATATTGCTATTTCTTTCCGGATAAACTAAAATGGTGGCTAAGATTCTGTTATCTTTTGTTTCTGTCTTGAGCTTTGCTCTTCTCCATCCTATCTATGCTCACGAGTCACCCCAAGACTACCTAAATGCACATAATACGACTCGTGCAGAAGTGGGTGTTGGCAATTTGACTTGGAACAACACGGTTGCAACATATGCACGAAATTATGCCAATCGAAGGAGGAAGGATTGCAAGCTAGTTCATTTAGGAGGGCCATATTGTTAATACCTTGCTTGGAACGGTGCTGTTTTTTCAGGCATACAATCTGTTAACCTTTGGGTTGAAGAGAAGGCCTATTATGACGCCAATCAAAATGCCTATATTGATGACTAAGAATGCCGTCATTGCACTCAGGTTGTCTGGCAAAACTCGCAACGTCTCGAATGTAATAGAGTGTGTTGCAATAATGAGGAACTTTCATCAATTGCAATTATGACACTCCTGGCAACTTCATTGGTGTTCGCCCATATCAATCTCTATAAAATCAAATAGCTCCTACTTCTGAAGTAGTAAAGCCTAACTATTCTTCCCTACCACCTTTAATTTCCCCTAATCCTGAAGTAGTCCCACCAATGCTTTATTGGCCTCCTTCACCTTATCCTTTTGGTCTAAGAGACGTCCCAAATTCCAATTTTCAGGATAAAAGAGAAAGGAAAGGATTTGTGACAAGTATAATTGCTGGACCAAGTGTGTTGATTGTTAGTTTAGGCATAATTTGGCTTGTTTTAAGATGGACAAAGATGTGCGCTGATGAATTTGGAAATGGAATGAGACCCGAAAAGTTTTCCTATAATGAATTGGTTAAGGCCACTAACAGTTTTGGAGAAAGAGACAAACATGGAGAGGGTGGTTTTGGGGCGGTGTATAAAGAATTCTAGAAAGGACTTGAATTTGTTTTGTTACAGTGAAAAATGTTTCAAGACAATCTAAACAAGGAAGTAAAGAATACATCACAAAAGTCAAAATCATTAGTCGATTGAGACACAAAAATACGGTAAAGCTTATAGTCAATTGATTTTCTTGCTGTTCGGTCACAATCAAAGGAGACTATTAAGTGTTTTACTGGTCGAGGATTTTAACTGAATCAAAATGGTGGAAAAACAATGGTTGATAGAGTCGTTATGGTGATTTGTTCTTCTGCAAACGTAAGCTTTAATCGGCACATATGTGTATTTTCTCCTAGTTTTGTAATTCTTTTCTTGTATACCGCTTTTCATTAATATGTAGGCATCTTTAAACTACAAGTGCTGTGTCAAAGTGCAATTATCTTGCTCATATTTGTTTTACCGATAAACTCTGTACAATGGTCATATTCTATTGATATATCATATAAGAATAAGACTTTAAGTAATTGATTAGTTTTTTTAAGCAAAATAAGTTTCTGTTCCATTTTTTTGCAACATCTTGAAAAATATTTGTCGTGTGCACGTACACTGATCAGTTTGAGGTTTGCCCCTTTTGGGTTTTTGTTTTTATTTTATTTATTTTTGTTTTGACAATATTGCTATTTCTTTTCGGATAAACTAAAATGGTGGCTAAAATTATGTTATTTCTTGTTTCTGTCTTGAGCTTTGCTCTTCTCCATCCTATCTGTGCTCAAGAGTCACCCCAAGACTACCTAAATGAACATAACGCGACTCGTGTAGAGGTGGGTGTTGGCAATTTGACTTGGAATAGCACGGTTGTAACATATGCATGAAATTATGCCAATCGAAGGATAAACGATTGCAAGCTGGTGCATTCAAGAGGGCCATAATGTGAAAACTATGCTTGGAACAATGCCGTTTTTTCAGGCACACAAGCTGTTAACCTTTGGGTTGAAGAGAATGTCTACTATGACGCCAATCAAAATGCCCGTATTGATAAGTGAGAGTGCCGTCATTACACTTAGGTTGTCTGGCAAAACTCGCAACGTCTCGGATGTTGTAAAGTGTATTGCAATAATGGGGAAATTTCATCAATTGCAATTATGACACTCCTGGCAACTTCATTGATGTTCGCCCATATCAATATACACAAAATCGAACAGCTTCTACTTTTAAAGCAGTAAAGCGTAACTATTCATCTCTACCACCTTTAATTTCCCCTAATCTTGAAGTAGTCCCATCAAAGCTTTATTGGCCTCCTTCACCTTATCCTTTTGATGTAGGAGACACCTCGAATTCCAATTTTCAGGATAAAAGAAAAAGGACAGGCATTGTGACAAGTATAATTGCTGGACCAAGTGTGTCAATTGTTGGTTTAGGCATAATTTGGCTTGTTTTAAGATGGAAAAGGATGTGTGCTGATGAATTTGGAAATGGAATGGGACCCTGAAAGTTTTCCTATAATGAGTTGGTTAAGGCCACTAATAATTTTGGAGAAAGAGACTAACTTGAATAGGGTGGTTTTGGGGCGGTGTATAAAGGATTCTTGAAGGACTTGAATTTATTTTGTTGCAGTAAAAAAGGTTTCAAGACAATTCAAACAAGGAAGTAAGGAATACATCACAGAAGTCAAAATCATTAGTTGATTGAGACAAAAAAATACAGTAAAGCTTATAGTCGATTGATTTTCTTGCTGTTCGGTCACAATCAAAGGAGACTAGTAAGTGTTTTACTGGCTGAGGATTTTAACTGAATCAAAATGGTGGAAAAACAATGGTGGATAGAGTCGTTATAGTGCTTTGTTCATCTGCAAACGTAAACTTTAATCAGAATATATGTGTATTTTCTCCTAGTTTAATAATTATTTTCTTGTATACCTCTTTCCATTAATATGTATGCATATTTAAACTACAAATGCTTTGTCAAGGTGGAATTATCTTGCTCATATTTGTTTTATCGATAAACTCTGTACAATGGTCTTATTCTATTGATATATCATATAAGAATAAGGCTTTAAGTAATTGATTGGTTTTTTTAAGCAAAATAAGTTTCTGTTCCATTTTGTTGCAATATCTTGAAAAATATTTGTAATGTGCATGTACACTGATCAGTTTGAGGTTTACCCCTTTTTTTGTTTTTTGTTTTTATTTTATTTATTTTTGTTTTGACAATATTGCTATTTCTTTCCGGATAAACTAAAATAATGGCTGAGATTCTGTTATCTCTTGTTTCTATCTTGAGCTTTCCTCTTCTCCATCCTATCTGTGCTCAAGAGTCACCCCAAGACTACCTAAACGCACATAACGCCACTCGTGCAGAGGTGGGTGTCGGCAATCTGACTTGGAATAGCACGTTGTAACATGTGCGTGAAATTACAAATGTTTTTTCAAGGTGGAATTATCTTGCTCATGTTTGTTTTACCAATAAACTCTATACAATGGTCATATTCTATTGATATATCATATAAGAATAAGACTTTAAGTAATTGATTGGTTTTTTTAAGCAAAATCATTTTGTTGCAATATCTTGAAAAACTCACGTTGTATACCTCTTTTCATTAATATGTATGCATATTTAAACTACAAATACTTTGTCAAGGTGGAATTATCTTGCTCATGTTTGTTTTACCGATAAATTCTATACAATGGTCATATTTTATTGATATATCATATAAGAATAAAGCTTTAAGTAATTGATTGATTTTTTTAAGCAAAATAAGTTTCTGTTCCATTTTGTTGCAATATCTTGAAAAATATTTGCATTGTGCATGTACACTGATCAGTTTGAGGTTTGCCCCTTTTTTTGTTTTTGTTTTTATTTTATTTATTTTTGTTTTGACAATATTGCTATTTCTTTCCGGATAAACTAAAATGGTGGCTAAGATTCTATTATCTCTTGTTTCTGTCTCGAGCTTCGCTCTTCTCCATTCTATCTATGCTTAAGAGTCACCCCAAACTACCTAAATGCATATAACGCGACTCGTGCAGAGGTGGGTATAGGCAATTTGACTTGCAACAACACGTTATAACATATGCGTGAAATTACAAATGCTTTGTCAAGGTGAAATTATCTTGTTTATGTTTGTTTAACCTATAAATTCTGTACAATGGTCATATTCTATTGATATATCATATAAGAATAAGACTTTAAGTAATTGATTGGTTTTTTTAAGCAAAATAAGTTTCTGTTCCGTTTTGTTGCAATATCTTGAAAAACTCACATTGTATACCTCTCTTCATTAATATGTATGCATATTTAAACTATAAATGTTTTGTCAAGGTGGAATTATCTTGCTCATGTTTGTTTTACCGATAAACTCTATACAATGGTCATATTTTATTGATATATCATATAAGAGTAAGGCTTTAAGTAATTGATTGATTTGTTTAAGCAAAATAAGTTTCTGTTTCATTTTGTTGCAATACCTTGAAAAACTCACGTTGTATACCTCTTTTCATTAATATGTATGCATATCTAAACTACAAATGCTTTGTCAAGGTGGAATTATCTTGCTCATATTTGTTTTATCGATAAACTTTGTACAATGGTAATGCTTTATTGATATATCATATAAGAATAAGACTTTAAGAAATTGATTGGTTTTTTTAAGCAAAATATGTTTCTGTTCCATTTTGTTGCAATATCTTGAAAAATATTTGCATTGTGTATGTTCACTGATCAGTTTGAGGTTTGCCCCTTTTTTTGTTTTTGTTTTTATTTTATTTATTTTTGTTTTGATAATATTGCTATTTCTTTCCGGGTAAACTAAAATGATGGCTAAGATTCTGCTATCTCTTGTTTCTGTCATGAGCTTTGCTTTTCTCCATCATATCTATGCTCAAGAGTCACCCCAAGACTAACTAAATGCACATAACGCGACTCGTGCAGAGGTGGGTGTTGGCAATTTGACTTGGAATAGCACGTTGTAACATATGCGTGAAATTACAAATGCTTTGTCAAGGTGGAATTATCTTGCTCATGTTTGTTTCACCGATAAACTCTGTACAATGGTCATATTCTATTGATATATAATATAAGAATAAAGTTTTAAGTAATTGATTGGTTTTTTTAAGCAAAATAAGTTTCTGTTCCATTTTGTTGCAATATCTTGAAAAACTCACGTTGTATACCTCTTTTCATTAATATGTGTGCATATTTAAACTACAAATGCTTTGTCAAGGTGGAATTATCTTGCTCATGTTTGTTTTACCGATAAATTCTGTACAATAGTCATATTCTATTGATATATCATATAAGAATAAGATTTTAAGTAATTGATTGGTTTTTTTAAGCAAAATAAGCATCTGTTCCATTTTGTTGCAATATCTTGATAAATATTTGCAATGTGCATGTACACTGATTAGTTTGAGGTTTGCCCCTTTTTTTGCTTTTGCTTTTTATTTTATTTATTTTTGTTTTGACAATATTGTTATTTCTTTCCAGATAAACTAAAATGATGGCTAAGATTCTATTGTCTCTTGTTTCTGTCATGAGCTTTGCTTTTCTCCATCATATCTATGCTCAAGAGTCACCCCAAGACTAACTAAATGCACATAACGCGACTCGTGCAGAGGTGGGTGTTGGCAATTTGACTTGGAATAGCACGTTGTAACATATGCGTGAAATTACAAATGTTTTTTTAAGGTGGAATTATCTTGCTCATGTTTGTTTTACCGATAAACTCTGTGCAATGGTCATATTCTATTGATATATCATATAAGAATAAGACTTTAAGTAATTGATTGGTTTTTTTAAGCAAAATAAGTTTCTGTTCCATTTTGTTGCAATATCTTGAAAAATATTTGCATTGTGCATGTTCACTGATCAGTTTGAGGTTTGCCCCTTTTTTTGTTTTTGTTTTTATTTTATTTATTTTTGTTTTGATAATATTGCTATTTCTTTCCGGGTAAACTAAAATGATGGCTAAGATTCTGCTATCTCTTGTTTCTGTCTTGAGCTTTGCTCTTCTCCATTCTATTTGTGCTCAAGAGTCACCCCAAGACAACCTAAATGCACATAATGCGACTCGTGCAGAGGTGGGTATTGGCAATTTGACTTGGAATAGCACGTTGTAACATATGCGTGAAATTACAAATACTTTGTCAAGGTGGAATTATCTTGCTCATGTTTGTTTCACCGATAAACTCTGTACAATGGTCATATTCTATTGATATATAATATAAGAATAACGTTTTAAGTAATTGATTGGTTTTTTTAAGCAAAATAAGTTTCTGTTCCATTTTGTTGCAATATCTTGAAAAACTCACGTTGTATACCTCTTTTCATTAATATGTGTGCATATTTAAACTACAAATGCTTTGTCAAGGTGGAATTATCTTGATCATGTTTGTTTTACCGATAAATTCTGTACAATAGTCATATTCTATTGATATATCATATAAGAATAAGACTTTAAGTAATTGATTGGTTTTTTTAAGCAAAATAAGTATCTGTTCCATTTTGTTGCAATATCTTGAAAAATATTTGCAATGTGCATGTACACTGATTAGTTTGAGGTTTGCCCCTTTTTTTGCTTTTGCTTTTATTTTATTTATTTTTGTTTTGACAATATTGCTATTTCTTTCCAGATAAACTAAAATGATGGCTAAGATTCTGTTGTCTCTTGTTTCTGTCATGAGCTTTGCTTTTCTCCATCATATCTATGCTCAAGAGTCACCCCAAGACTAACTAAATGCACATAACGCGACTCGTGCAGAGGTGGGTGTTGGCAATTTGACTTGGAATAGCACGTTGTAACATATGCGTGAAATTACAAATGTTTTTTTAAGGTGGAATTATCTTGCTCATGTTTGTTTTACCGATAAACTCTGTGCAATGGTCATATTCTATTGATATATCATATAAGAATAAGACTTTAAGTAATTGATTGGTTTTTTTAAGCAAAATAAATTTCTGTTCCATTTTGTTGCAATATCTTGAAAAACTCACGTTGTATACCTCTTTTCATTAATATGTATGCATATTTAAACTACAAATGCTTTGTGAAGGTGGAATTATCTTGCTCATGTTTGTTTTACCCATAAATTCTGTACAATGGTCATATTCTATTGATATATAATATAAGAATAAGGCTTTAAGTAATTGATTGGTTTTTTTAAGCAAAATAAGTTTCTGTTCCATTTTGTTGCAATATCTTGAAAAACTCACGTTGTATACCTCTTTTCATTAATATGTATGCATATTTAAACTACAAATGCTTTGTCAAGGTGGAATTATCTTGCTCATGTTTGTTTTACCCATAAATTCTGTACAATGGTCATATTCTATTGATATATCATATAAGAATAAGACTTTAAGTAATTGATTGGTTTTTTTAAGCAAAATAAGTATCTGTTCCATTTTGTTGCAATATCTTGAAAAATATTTGCAATGTGCATGTACACTGATTAGTTTGAGGTTTGCCCTTTTTTTTGCTTTTGCTTTTATTTTATTTATTTTTGTTTTGACAATATTGCTATTTCTTTCCAGATAAACTAAAATGATGGCTAAGATTCTGTTGTCTCTTGTTTCTGTCATGAGCTTTGCTTTTCTCCATCATATCTATGCTCAAGAGTCACCCCAAGACTAACTAAATGCACATAACGCGACTCGTGCAGAGGTGGGTGTTGGCAATTTGACTTGGAATAGCACGTTGCAACATATGCGTGAAATTACAAATGTTTTTTCAAGGTGGAATTATCTTGCTCATGTTTGTTTTACCGATAAACTCTGTGCAATGGTCATATTCTATTGATATATCATATAAGAATAAGACTTTAAATAATTGATTGGTTTTTTTAAGCAAAATAAGTTTCTGTTCCATTTTGTTGCAATATCTTGAAAAACTCACGTTGTATACCTCTTTTCATTAATATGTATGCATATTTAAACTACAAATGCTTTGTGAAGGTGGAATTATCTTGCTCATGTTTGTTTTACCCATAAATTCCGTACAATGGTCATATTCTATTGATATATCATATAAGAATAAGGCTTTAAGTAATTGATTGGTTTTTTTAAGCAAAATAAGTTTCTGTTCCATTTTGTTGCAATATCTTGAAAAACTCACGTTGTATACCTTTCTTCATTAATATGTATGCATATTTAAACTACAAATGCCTTGTCAAGGTGGAATTATCTTGCTCATGTTAATTTTACCGATAAACTCTGTACGATGGTCATATTTTATTAATAGATCATATAAGAGTAAGACTTTAAGTAATTGATTGATTTTTTTAAGCAAAATAAGTTTATGTTCCATTTTGTTGCAATATCTTGAAAAACTCACGTTCTATACCTCTTTTCATTAATATGTATGCATATTTAAACTACAATTGCTTTGTCAAGGTGGAATTATCTTGCTCATGTTTGTTTTATCGATAAACTCTGAACAATGGTCATACTCTATTGATATATCATATAAGAATAAGATTTTAAGTAATTGATTGGTTTTTTTAAGCAAAATATATTTCTGTTCCATTTTGTTGCAATATCTTGAAAAATATTATTAATGTGCATGTACACTGATCAGTTTGAGGTTTGCCCTTTTTTTTTTTTTTTGTTTTTGCTTTTATTTTATTTATTTTTGTTTTGACAATATTGCTATTTCTTTCCGGATAAACTAAAATGATGGTTGAGATTCTGTTATCTCTTGTTTCTGTCTTGAGCTTTGCTCTTCTCCATCCTATCTGTGCTCAAGAGTCACCCCAAGACTACCTAAATGCACATAACGCGACTCGTGCAGAGGTGGGTGTTGGCAATTTGACTTGGAATAGCACATTGTAACATATGCGTGAAATTATAAATACTTTGTCAAGGTGGAATTATCTTGCTCATGTTTGTTTTACCGATAAACTCTGTACAATGGTCATATTCTATTGATATATCATATAAGAATAAGACTTTAAGTAATTGATTGGTTTTTTTAAGCAAAATAAGTTTCTGTTCCATTTTGTTGCAATATCTTGAAAAACTCACATTGTATACCTCTCTTCATTAATATGTATGCCTATTTAAACTACAAATGCTTTGTCAAAGTGGAATTATCTTGCTCATGTTTGTTTTACCGATAAACTCTGTACAATGGTCATATTTTATTGATATATCATATAAGAGTAAGACTTTAAGTAATTGATTGGTTTTTTTAAGCAAAATAAGTTTCTGTTCCATTTTGTTGCAATATCTTGAAAAACTCACGTTGTATACCTCTTTTCATTAATATGTATGCAT
This sequence comes from Litchi chinensis, assembly GCA_019925255.1. Taxonomy (NCBI): domain Eukaryota; kingdom Viridiplantae; phylum Streptophyta; class Magnoliopsida; order Sapindales; family Sapindaceae; genus Litchi; species Litchi chinensis. The sequence continues at coordinate 25,645,981 of CM034465.1, read as the reverse complement.
ATTTAAACTACAATTGCTTTGTCAAGGTGGAATTATCTTGCTCATGTTTGTTTTATCGGTAAATTCTGAACAATGGTCATACTCTATTGATATATCATATAAGAATAAGACTTAAAGTAATTGATTGGTTTTTTTAAGCAAAATAAGTTTCTGTTCTATTTTGTTGCAATATCTTGAAAAATATTATTAATGTGCATGTACACTGATCAGTTTGAGGTTTGCCCATTTTTTTGTTTTTGTTTTTATTTTATTTATTTATTTTTGACAATATTGCTATTTCTTTCCGGATAAACTAAAATGATGGCTGAGATTCTGTTATCTCTTGTTTCTGTCTTGAGCTTTGCTCTTCTCCATCCTATCTGTGCTCAAGAGTCACCCCAAGACTACCTAAATGCACATAACGTGACTCGTGCAGAGGTGGGTATTGACAATTTGACTTGGAATAACACGTTGTAACATATGCGTGAAATTACAAATTCTTTGTCAAGGTGGAATTATCTTGTTCATGTTTGTTTTATCGATAAACTCTGTACAATGGTCATATTCTATTGATATATCATATAAGAATAAAACTTTAAGTAATTGTTTGTTTTTTTTAAGCAAAATAAGTTTCTGTTCCATTTTGTTGCAATATCTTGAAAAACTCACGTTGTATACCTCTTTTCATTAATATGTATGCATATTTAAACTACAAATGCTTTGTCAAGGTGGAATTATCTTGCTCATGTTTGTTTTACCGATAAACTCTGTATAATGGTCATATTCTATTGATATATCATATAAGAATAAAACTTTAAGTAATTGATTGGTTTTTTTAAGCAAAATAAGTATATGTTCCATTTTGTTGCAATATCTTGAAAAATATTTGTAATGTGCATGTACACTGATCAGTTTGAGGTTTGCCCCTTTTTTTTTGTTTTTATTTTATTTATTTTTTTTAACAATATTGCTATTTCTTTTCGGATAAACTACAATGATGGCTAAGATTCTATTATCTCTTGTTTCTGTCTTCAGCTTTACTCTTCTCCATCCTATCTGTGCTCAAGAGTCACCCCAAGACTACCTAAATGCACATAACACGACTCGTGCAAAGGTGGGTGTTGGCAATTTGACTTGGAATAGCACGTTGTAACATATTCCTGAAATTATTCCAATCGAAGGATGAATGATCTTAAGCTGGTGCATTCATGAGGGCCATAAGGTGAAAACCTTGTTTGGAACGGTGCTGTTTTTTCAAGTGCACAAGCTGTTAACCTTTGGGTTGAAGAGAATGCCTACTATGACGCCAATCAAAATGCTTGTATTGATGACTGAGAGTGCCGTCATTACACTCAGGTTGTCTGGCAAAAATCGCAATGTCTCGGATGTAGTAGAGTGTGTTTCAATAATGGGGAACTTTCATCAATTGCAATTATGACACTCCTGGCAACTACATTTGTGTTCGCCTATATCAATCTACACAAAATCAGACAGCTTCTACTTTTGAAGCAACAAAGCGTTACTATTCTTCTCTACCGCCTTTAATTTCCCCTAATTCTAAAGTAGTCTCACCAAAGCTTTATTGGCCTCCTTTGCCTTATCTTTTTGTTGTAGGAGACGTCCCAAATTCCAATTTTCAGGATAAAAGAAAGAGGACAGGATTTGTGACAAGTATAATTGCTGGACCAAATGTGTTGATTGTTGGTTTAGGCATAATTTGACTTGTTTTAAGATGGAAAATGAGGTGCGCTGATGAATTTGAAAATGGAGTTGGACCCGAAAAGTTTTCCTATAATGAATTGGTTAAGGCCACTAACAGTTTTGGAGAAAGAGACAAACTTGGAGAGGGTGGTTTTGGGGCGGTGTATAAAGGATTCTTGAAGGACTTGAATTTGTTTTGTTGTAGTGAAAGAGGTTTCAAGACAATCTAAATAAGGAAGTAAGGAATATATCATAGAAGTCAAAATCATTAGTCGATTGAGACACAAAAATACGGTAAAGCTTATAGGTTGGTGCCATGAAAAAGAATTGATTCTTGTTTATGAGTTTATGCCTAATGGCAGCCTAGATTCCCATCTTTTCAAATGGAAAAGTTTACTGCCATGGGACGTGAGATGCAAAATTGTACAAGATCTGGCCTTGGGGTTGTTGTATCTACATGAAGAAGGAGATCAATGTGTACTGCATAGAGATATAAAATAAAGCAACATTATGTTGGATTCAGAATTTAATGCTAAACTTGCGGATTTTGGGCTGGCTAGACTTATTGACCATGTAAAAGGGTCTCAAACCACTGCTTTGGCTGGAACCATTGGATACATGGCTCCTGAATGTTTCACAACAAGAAACACTAGCAAAGAATCAAATGTTTATAGTTTTGGAATTGTGGCACTGGAAATTGCATGTGGGAGAAGATCAATTAAACAAAGAGATGAGGAAGCTCAAATTTCATTGGTGGCATGGGTTTGGGAATCATATGGAGAACAAAAGCTTCTTGATGTTGTTGACAAGAAGTTGTGCATGAATTTTGATAGGAATCAAATGGAGACTTTGATGATTGTTGGATTGTGGTGTGCTCATCCTGATTGAAATCTAAAACCATCTATAAGACAAGCTATATGGGTACTTATTTTCGAGTCACCATTGCCAATTCTTCCTTCCAAGATGCCTATTCCCAAGTATGATGTGCCTACTGTCCCTGCTATAAACTTAGGTTTAAGTCAGTCTTTGATGTCGTTAATTGTCCCTCGTTATTTTGTTTTAGTAACTTAGCTGACTGCAATAATTAATATGAGAGTTGTAGTATCAAACTTTTTTCATTAAGAATTGGCAATAATTTATAAAACCTTACCCATAGTCATTTGTTGGGCTTTTTTTGTCATTTCAAACTTTTGGATTTGTAATATTCCCTCCCCCCCCCACCCCTAAAAAAAAAGGATTTGTTAATTATTTACCTGGTTTCAGAGTTTGAATTCTTCTAAGAATCTAGTATTCAATTCCTCCAACATAATTATAGTTGAATTTGTTATTTGATATTTGTATTTGTTGTCAATTTGAAATTGGATTTTGTGCACATGTAAAACCATTAGATGTACTACTTGAAAGGCTATGTTATAGCATTTTAAAAGTCCAAACAAGATATATTAGCTACTCTCTTCATTAAGAAAATCTCAAGGCTTCTCTTTCGGTGGCCCCAAATCGTTTGTTTTTTCTTCTTTGTAATATGAGGACCCTTACTTGTCATAGGAGACAACAGTGACATCCAGTGATTTTCTTGTCAATTTGTTCTAACGTGTGCACTTGGGTGAGTAGGAACAATTAAGCATTTGAACACCTAAAAGTCAAGGGTAACGTGTTAGTAACTTTTGTTTATTTATTTATTTTCGAAATGGTGTTACAAGTTAGGATCTTTCTATTATTTGCTTTTCTTTTCTCAACTATGTAGGCCGTTGTACCTTCCAATTTATACCCTTAGTTGGATTGAAATGTGTTAGATGGAGATTAATTGTATTAAAATATGATATTGTGACAGATTCAGAAACTTATACTAGAAAGGGTACTTTGATTATTGTGTTTAATTTTTCTCAAAAGATGATAACAACTCAAGTATCAAATTTTTTCTTTTAAACTATGGTTTCCCTTAACTTGTGCTAAAGAACATATATTAAGAATTCAAAAACATAATTAAAAGACTTATAATATATTTCTAACATAATAATAAATTATTATGTATTTTTTAAAATGTTCATGTAAGACATTGGTACAATGCTTATAAATTTTTCTATAATTTGAAAAAATTTATTATCATTTAAAAACTGATAATAAAAATTTTAATTTTGATATCAAGATGTGACAAACCGACGTATTACCAAGTCGATAAAATTGATTTATAAACTTGTAATTGATTTTTATTTTTCTTATAACACTTTTCAAAGTTTTTATATTTAAATGGATTAAAACTATAAGAATAGGAGAGAAAAATTGATTTATTAATTATACCTTAACAATTTCAATCTAACAAATTAAAATTTTTAAATTTAATTCATTAATTAAATTGGAAAAATCCATACTCATTAAATTAAAAATAGAAGTAAATAAGTACAAGTTGAAAGCAAGGAGAAGAGATATGTAATTTGGAAAACTGAGAATTAAAATTGTTGAGAAATAAAATCACAAAAGAAAACAACAAATTTAGATGAAAGGGCATATTCGTAATTATCTTTAAAACCTACAAAAGTTTTCAAAGCTTTGGGGGAAAGGTACGTGCCCCTTTGTCCTGACCTGGGTTCTACAGTGATGATCTTGGATAAACTCATTTTCTATTGCTTTCATTAATTACGAAATGATAATTTTGTATGGTAATTTAAAAATAAAAAAATTTCTTTTGTAAAAATAATCATAAATCAAAATAGTGGAAATTGTAAAAAATACCTATTTAAAAAGGGTAAAATTTATTTTTACCCACTATTTTTAAAAAAATTGTTTTTAACCCCTCAAACAAATATATTGCTTGATATACCTAAATTATCCAAAATACCCCTAGACATTTTTACAAAAAAACCCTGAACAGTTTAAAATTTACAAAAAATCGAATGGTGAAATTACGATTAAGGCCCCCATATATACCTCAAAATCGATCGACTACAGCCAAACAGTCCATCTATTTCTCACTCAAAAGCAGATCGGTTTTTGAGGAACCCAAACCCGATTGCGACCCGATCTTCCCCGCGACATTTCTGGCCATTACCGCGACGTTGCCGACCTTCCCCGAGCAGCTTCTACCGCCGGCGAACCTGCAAAAAGTGTGAAGGTTAGATTTTGATATGTTTGTTGTATGTTTTGATTGAGATTTGGGATTTTGAGATGTTTGTTGTGTTATAGATGTTAGTTTATGATTATTAGGTTTAGAATAGGTTGGATTTGAGGGTGTTTGGTCGTTTTTGTGTTGAAAATGGCCGATTCAGACGAGAGAAGAGTTGTCGGGATTGGATCGGTTTTCCACGATCGGTTTTTCATTTCGGTTTTCCACGATCGGTTTTTCGATAATGGAAAACCGAGGTTGAAAGGCGATCTGGAAAACCGAAGTGAAAAACCGATCGATTTCAATAACAGGTTTTTGAGGTGCCTTAAAAAACCGATCGATTTCAGTTACCGATTTTTTAGATACCTTCAAAAACCAATCGATTTCACTAACCGGTTTTTCAGTTGCCTTTAAAAACCGATTCTATTCAAAAACCGATTCAGTTTATATATCCCTACTGATGATTTCTTTGCTGTTTTTCTTTCCTACAGATGAATTTCGACTATAAATATAGTTCACACACAATTGATAGACATACGAGCGGGAACACACATATTGGTCAAAGATTGGTTAATAAGATAATTGCCGTTATTAATAGAAGAAATCTATACGATCGGTTCATAGCAGAATGTCCGTTCGGATATATTTTGAAGATAACCAATAATACGGCTACTGGTTCTGTGATTTTATGGGTGCTTGCTAGAGAGATAAATGTCACAGATGCACGCCGTGATGAGAGGTGGTTTGAAATTGGGGAGAGAAGTTATAGGTTTGGGAAACAAGAGTTTCTGTTGGTGACGGACTTCCTTTTGGGGGCATCGACCGTAAAATCTTCAAAATAGCTCCAAATGATCAAAACGGTCTCCTATGGCGAATGTTTAATAGAGTGTCGCTGGAGGTGAGGGAGTTGGTCACATTTCTTGAGGCAAGAAGTCATAGAGGGCAGGGAGACCGTGCAGGGCAGGATCCGATAGATGATGAAGATCTTTTGAAGTTGGCGAATGTAGGGATTGCTTTCCATCTCTTTATGGGACTGGATGATAGAGCTAGCATTTATCCATTTATGTGGGTCCTCATTAAGAGTACAGAGAGATGGAAGACATTCCCTTGGGGCACATTATGCTATAGTGTCTTGTTGTACTGTCTCGACAAGGCACTTAATGAAGAACGGGTTAGAAATCCACCAAAGACCATTAATATTTATGACTATGTGTTGACATTTCAGGTATAACTAATGCTTTCAATATTTATTGTTTCCTTCTATTACAGTTAATAGATAGGGTTATATGTATGTTTTAATCAATTTTGCATTATATATTATCTGACCATTACTAACTATATGTATGTTTTTTATTTAATCATTGTTACATTATAGTGGTGGTTAGTGGAGTTGTTTCCAGTGTTACAGGAGAAGATATAAAAAAAGAACCGGAACTTGGAAAGCGATCTTCCAAGATGTATAAGACGATCACTGAAGAGAACACCGACAAATATACATAGCCTAGATGATTTCCCCCCTGTAAGTGGCAAACATAACCTAAATTTGTGTCAATTATTTGTTTATCATAACTATCGTTATTTATATTAAATATATAATTGTAGTATAACTAAATATATTGATATAATGCAGATAGTTGGTATTGGGCAAACCTTAGAGCCTACTGACGCCGAGAGGGAGATGGATTATTGGAAATCCTTTAATCCGAATCATATAGTTCATGATGAAGTACATAAATATGGCGGTGGGGGGAGTGATGATGATGATGACGATGAGGATGATGATGACCATGATGATGGTGTAGGGGATGAGGCTGAGATAGATGATGATGATGAGGTGGAGGGAGAGGATGATGAGGAGGAGGTGGAGAGAGAGGATAATGATGAGGTAGAGGGTGACAATCAGCCACTTAAAGACGTCCGAAGCGTGCAATCCGAATCAGAGGATACCTTATCAGAGTTTCGGACAAACAAGGCACATGATGTACAACACGTAGATTATGAGGTACAAATATTCTATTTATATAATAATATTATTCAAATAATTTCGATTGTAGTAAATGCAAAAGATGTGGACATGTCGTGTAGTAGTACAGAGTGTCTAAAAATGATAGACGAAGTGTAATTTGTTTAAATATGCAAGTTGTATTTCCTTGGATACTCAAAAAACAGGGGAGACTCTGTCAAATTTTTTTTAAAATGCAGGGTAGTATGTAAAATGATATATATTTATGATTCTATGAAACAGGTGAAGCGGTTGTTTGAGTTTATTATGGATTTACAGAAGACAACCCATAAGAAGTTAAGTAGAATGGATAAGAGGCAGAAGGCAACCTTTCAGATTGTAAGGGAGATGGATAGGAGGCTGAGATGGGTGGAAGAGCATTTACATATTCCCAGGTCTCCGATTGGTGGGCATGATCTGGACGACGACGATGACGATGATGATGATGATGGTGGGAGCTTTGTCCGAGATGAGCACATGTATTACCTATCACCACCACCACCACCACATCAGGACGAGGGTCTCGGTCGATCGCCTATCGATGTAGGCCAGTCAGCCATCCATGAGGAGCAGGGTGACCATCAGCCACCTCAGCAATCACCCCATCAAGAAGAGGAGCAGGGTGACTAGCAACCACCTCAGTAGTCACCAAAGCAGGAGGAGGAGCAGGGTGACTAGCAGCCACCTCATCAGTCACCCCAGCAGGAGGAGGAGTAGGATGACCAGCAGCCACCTCATCAGTCACCCCAGCAGCAGGAGGAGGAGCTGGGTGATCAGCAGCCACCTCAGCAGTCACCCCATCAGAAGGAGGAGCAGGGTGACCAACAGCCACAGTCACCCCAGCAGGAGGAGGAGCAGGGTGACAAGCAGCCACCCTAGCATGAGGAGGAGGAGGTCCACCACTCTCATACGGACTTAGGAGGTGTATCAGCTGCAAACACTGAGCGTGAGCATGACCAGGTAGACTTTGTATCCCTATTGTGTTGCATTATGAAATATAATTATAAATATTAATATTATACATGTTTTTAATTTATTTACAACTGCAGGATGAGAGCATCCACGAACGGGGCAAACGAAAGACAAAGTCAGCAGCACCTCTATGGACACCGTACACGGATCCGGGACCAGCGAAAAAGAAAAAGAAAGTGGCCCAACAGCAGGCGGAGGAGGTGGCAGAGTCTACTGACCCCGTAGAAGTGGTCTATAATGAATATAAAGCTACAACCACTTTGGATCTCAGGTATATTTAAAAAAAAAAAACATTTCTAATTCTTGTATCCTTATTGTTAATGTAAGAAAATATATAATAATGATTAATACTTTTTTTTTTGAATTGTAGGCGTTCAATTTATCGTTGTAGGTGGTCCGTGATACCAACCACATTGGTCACCCTCGAGAATGTGGACTTGTGGTTGACTAATAAGCACATCAATTCTTATTTGATGTGCCTACAAACAAAATGGTGGAATGAGGTCCAAGACCATAGATTCGCTGTCCATGGCAGTTCTTTGTTTGTAAGTAATTATATTTAAGTTAGTTATGCATTTATAATTTCATGTTACGTTCGGTTGATCGATAGTAACATGTTTAATTTTGATCATGCAGGCTTTGATGACAGCGCATTACACGCTACATTACGTCAACAAACAAAGAACATTTGATCCAGTTACAGCTGATGTACCCGCAGAGTGGCTTATGTACGATCGTGGACAGATAGACGCATCAGTCCCATGGTGGCGGGTTGATAGTGTAAGTGTAGTTCGGACAACTAGTCCTATAGTACTAACGTTTTTAAATGCAGGTGTTACTACCGTGTAGCTTAAATCAAGAACACTGGGTCTTATGTGAGGTGCGCCTTAGAGAGCAAAAAATCATAATATATGATCCCTTGACGAATGTTGACATAGCCCATCGACTACAGCCACTTGAGCCGCTGGTATGTTTGATGCCTATTTTGTTGCGGTTCCTGAGATTTTATGAGCAGACCCAGGTAGATATGTCACTCGTGGATGAGCGGTGGAATGTTCGACGTCTATCAAGATCAGCTGTGTCCTAGCAACCTAATGGGTGTGTAAGTTTATAGCTTAATTAATATATATAGTTTATAAATTATGATATCTAATTAATTATTTTAATGTTAATACAGGACGAGTTACGGACATATGTCGTCATGTACGTACACGACCTTTTGAGGTCAAAAATGAGTACATGGAAATCAAGAAAATGTGAGACCGTTGCAGATGCCATTGCACTGAGAGCAGAGATTGCTAGAGACATATATATGCACTTGAGGCCGATGTATAAAGTTAATAATTTTGGAAAATGGTTTGTAGACTCTGATGGAGAAATTGTATATAAATAAATAAATTTATTTATATATTTAATGTATTCATTCATTATTTGATTTAATTACATGGTATATTTTTTAATTGTCAACAAATCATTTTATGAACATTATAGTAATATATTAACATATATTAATATTTGTTAATGTTAATATATTAACATTAACAAATATTATATTAATATATGTTAATGTTTATATTTGTTCATGTTAATATATTAACATTAACAAATATTATATTAATATATGTTAATGTTAATATATTAACATTAACATATATTAATATTGTAAGCCCTCACCCAGATTTATTATTTTATGATAATTCATTTCACCTAGATTTATTATCTTATAGTATTAGAAATCTCCGAATTGAGTTATGGTCGCATCGTATGCCTCCAGTAATATTATTTGAGGTTCATTATATTTTCATATTGCAAATCGGATGTCGTTTGATTGACCCCGGTACGATTAGAAAGTGATTAACATTTATTTATATGTTAATCAAACGAGGTGAGCTCACGAAATAAAGTAAATGATATTTTTTTTAATTCAACCAATGAGAAAAGAGATAAGTGGCATGAAAAGTAATGGTTATGGAAGTGCCACATGTCATCTAATGAATGGTTGGATAGGTAAATGGATGAGAAAATGACAAGTGGACCAATAGAATTAAAAAAGATAAAGTTTTGGGCACTAGTAAGATTATTGAAAGTTTGAGGTTATTAAATGAAATTTCTTGAGGGATTCTTTTGTAATTGAGCATTAGAATATATAAATAAGTGTTTTGTCTTATTTGAGACCATTTTTGGTCGTGAAAGAAGAGAGATCCGTGAGAGAGAAAGAGAGAAAAGCCGAGAGAAGCATTCCCGTGCAAGAAAAAGAGGAGGAGAAAAGAAGGAGATCCAGGTGGAATTTCGCCGCAGTTTCTTCACGGAAATTGTTCCTTATCACCTCATCTAACTACCCCGCAAATTTGAAGCGAAACGATTGCCTATTCGGTGAGTTATGTCCATTTAAAGTTTGTAGCTTTCTTTGAAAACCCATTCTCTCTTTTCATTATTTTTCAAAATTGAGTTTAAGGATGATGAGAGGGAGTTGGAGAGATGATTTTAGTATGATTTGTGAGTAATTTGGTGGACTAAAAATGGGTGAGAGAGAGAGAGAAAGTCTAGGCCAAAAATGGGTTTTTATGGGATTCAAATTCATTTTCGATTCTAAGGTTTTAGATGGAAATTATAGAGGTTAGGAAATAATCTTTTAAAGTTAGATTTCGGAAACGAAAGGTTTAGGATCGATTTCGGAGATAAACGGACGAGTTGAAGGGCGTTTTCCGAAACCCTTGTAAACGCGTTCGTTTAATCTTCGAAATCGTTTATTCTATCATTGTTGAGTGTTAGAATAATAGCAGTTGATTGTGGAAGTTATTGGAAGTCTGAAGTGAAAAATAAATTTTATTAGTAAGCAATATTAGTAAACGAAATCAAGTGAATTTTGTTCTGAGCTTCCGATGATGAAATTAAGTATTCTGAGATACTTCTAAGAAGGAATAAGTAGGATTTACGTAGAGAAATCAGATTTCGAAAACCCCGATTGAATAGAAATTGAGATTCGGAAGTTTAGACATTAAAGGGTATTAATAGAAATAAATGAGATCTTTATTGATTTTAGTGTTATTTGAATAAGTTAAATGACCCTAAATGGATATTTGATGTTCTAGGGTAAAAGCAGAAAGCCCAGGAGGCATTCGGAGGAGCATCGGATTTTATCCGAGGGTGTATCGTGAGTAGAAATCCCACCTCACAAAGTGTAGTTATCATTAAAGTTTAATTAATGATTATTTATATTTATTATGCTGTTGTAATTAAATTGCATATTATTGTTCTATCAATATTATATTATATGAGTTTTAAGTTAAGTATGTGTTTATGTAATGAATTATCGAGAAATAACGTTTTTAGGCGTATCACCTTAAAAACAAGTTTACTCAAGAATATTGAGAAAAAGAATTTTTATACGTCGATGGTTTACCCTAGCCCCAGTTAAGCACCCAGTAGAATGCTCTATACATGCATGGTAGATGTGAGAAAATACTAACTAAGAGAGAGAGAGTTAGTTGAGCGACCCTCTGCACGTATAAGGTAGTGTAGTTCAAACCGATTGCGTAGGGGTAACGCGTGCCCAGAGTCGCGCATCGGTGACTGCATCGGGTAGATTCCCTGATTCCTAGTGGCTAGCTAGAGATTTATGCTGCCACGACAGGAGTAGTTTCCCCTGGGTTACCATCAAGACGAGAAATGAGAAAGTTTTCGAAAGAAATTCAAATTGAATTTCAGAAACAGTTGTATTTGAAAGACTAAAAAGTATTTCAGAAAAATATTTTAGTTTATGCAATGGTTCAAGGTTTATCTCACTGAGTTATACTCACCATTTAGTTTCTATGTGGTTTTTTTTTAAAAAATGTTCTCTTAGGTACAGGAGCGAGTCGTCCAGCAGGCGAGGCTCAGATTGACGCGCAGAGAGACTGACGGATGACTACACCTCATTGTATAGCTCCTATTTTGTCATGCATGTGTTGTACATAAATAAAGTTGTAAATGATGTAAATTATGAACGTAAATACTAGTTGTTAGATGCACGTTTTGTGAAAATGTTTTTAAAACAAAAATCTAGAATTTCCATCCATTTCATAATTGTGACTGAATATGTTGTGGTTGGTTTTGGATGAGGGCCAGAGGCCCCTGGTAGTGGAGATTGTGTGCCATAGAAGTGTCTTTAAATTGCTTTTGAATTTGCAGGGTGGCCTAGTTCAATAAACAGCCGACATGCTGTCGGATTTTCGTTAGAAAAAGGAAAAATTTTTACCTTGGCCACCAATTAAATGATTTAGAAAATGAATCTAAAGTGAGTCTGGGTGCTCCGGTAGGACTTCTCTGAGCCAAAGCTAGGGTTCGCTGGAGCTCTATCGAAGTGCTACGGTATCCTTCACGGATCCAGAGTAGGGATTCGGGGAAGGGTCTCGTCAAATATAATGTTAATATATTAATATTAATATAATTAATATAATGTTAATATAGTAATATAATATTAATATATTAATGTTAATATAAGTATCTTAATGTTAATATATTAACATAATGTTATTATAATGTTAATATTAATGCTAACATTATAACATTACATTAACATTATATTAATATATTAACATTACATTAACATATTAACATTACATTAACATTAATATATTAACATTATATTAATATATGTACATTATATTAACATTAATGTTATAGTATATAGTATTACTATTTATGTTATGATATATTTTACACCATAGTATTATGTTATAGTATATTGTATCATTATGTTATATTAATGTTAATATATTAACAATAACATTATATTAATATATTAATATATGTTAACATTATATTATTAATATATTAATATATGTTAACATTATATTAATATATGTTAATGTTAATATATTAATATTATATTAATATAATATTAATATAATATTATATTAACATTATATTAATATAATATTAATATATTAACATTAACATATATTAATATAATGTTAACATATATTAATATATTAATATAATGTTAATGTTAATATATTAACATTAATATAACATTATATTAATTATATTAACATTATATTAATATATGTTAGTGTTAATATATTAACATTAACATATATTAATATAATATTTGTTAATGTTAATATATTAACATTAATAAATATAAATATATGTTAATATATTAATATAATATGTTGATATTGTATGATATTATAATGATCTTTTAAGTATTTAGCAATTACAATATTATATATATAATCCTAAATAATATAAACATAATGATATAATATAATGAGTGCATATTAAGATGTTATATACGGTTAATATATTATATGGGCATTATACAATAGTTAATTATACAATTTAATGATATCATATATTAATATTAATTTATTAACTTAAATATTTTATAAACATTAAACTGATATCATTGTAATATATTATATAATATCTACATTTGTATTATATATATTATTAACATTACATCCATAAGTTATAAGTCATATTAGGATTATAGTTATAATAATTATAAAATGATATGAAATATATTAACCATATTAATATGATATATTAAGATAACACACATTATGGGGGAGTAAAGGTATATTTATTATTACTAATATCATATGACCATTAATAAATGATAAAATTAATATATTTAGTTTTTAAAATAATGATATCGTTTGTAATAAAATTATACGCTCTCTAATCTATATAATATATTTAAATACATATGTATATAACGATTTGTAAAAATGTAAATACCGGTTTTTAGGGGTACATGAAAAACCGATACCGGTTTTTGAAGCCTTCTGGAAAATCGATCCACACTTGGCGTGCTAGAAAAAGTGGTGGCAAGTGGATTGGTTTTCGAGGAGGCCTGGAAAACCGATACCGATTTTTCAGACTTCCTCAAAAACCGATCGATGTACCTCTACGTTGGGGAAATAAAAGGCAACTTGATCGGTTTTTCACCATATCCTAGAAAATCGGTATCGGTTTTCCAGGCTCGGTGAAAAACCGATTTGTGTGGTTCCGAGCTGATATGAAATGAGCCAAAAATAGTAAACATGGAATAATAATTTATACAGCTGCATTAGTACATAATTGAGTAATTAACATAAAAACGTTTACATACAACATGCATAAACAAAATGTCAATCAATTGCTAATCATCATTTTCGTCAGTAGCCACTTCTGGATCGGGAGTAGGAAACCGTAATAGACATCGACGTTGGTTGTGTCCAATCTCATGACACAAGCGACATCTTCGAGAGCGTGGCTCATTTTCAGTAGCATTTGAACTCATTCCAACATCCGCACCCACGTCTACGTTTATCCCTTCACTGATAGAAGTTGGGGGGTTAGGGCAACGAAGATGGTTGTGTCCCCTCTGACCACATCTTCCACACTTTTTTCGACAATGATCTTCCCCAGCTGAAGGAATCCGAACCTCCTTCGGCCTACCTGCTTGTCTTTTACCTTTCGGTGGTAATACAATCATACTTCTAACTTCCGCTGAAACCATTCCAACTGACCAATTTAGGGACGGGATTAATCAGACGTGCATATGCAGCTTTTAGGCACTCCACGCTATAGTACTGACTGCAAAGTGTATCACAACTGACGCCCTTGAACCTGACATGTATCAACAATTTAAGTGTTATGCTATAATATGAAATACCAAAAAAAAAACAATGTATAATTACCATATCTGGCCACAGCACATACATGAACACATGACAACGGATCAAGATTCCACTACTTACACGTACATGTGTGCTGTTGAATGTCAACCATCGCATCTCCTTTGCTATAATGTATGACACTGTAATGGGATGTACGCTACCTTCCGTGGATAAATCTTTTGCCAACATAATATGATGGTATGCAGCAGTAGTAACATACGTTGTGAGCTTCTCAGCAGCAACATGTCTATTATTAAACCATCTCTGCAATACATTTCTTACATATTCATGTGCAGTTGTTATTGGCAAACGACGTGTTTGCATCATACAATTGTTGAGCGACTCTACAATATTAGTAGTCATCATTTCATATCTTTTTCTTGGACAATGTGCTCGTGACCACCTGCTCACTCCAGCCTTAACTAAATCTTTATGTGTGGTCGGATGTAATGCACGTATTTCTTCCAATATTATGTTGCATTCATCAGGCACATAACAATATGCTGCATTGTAAAATGCATTTTCCACATCCGAATGCTTTTTATACTTTTGCTTAAGGTTTTGCCACAAGTGAAAAAAACATAACACATATGGGACTTCAAGGAAAGCTGTTTTCATTCCATTCGATATGCTCTTATGACGATCCGATACGATCAGCAAATCATCTGACACCCCGATTGCTCCTCTCAACTTTTTTAGGAACCAAGTCCACGAATTGTCCGACTATCCGTCAGCAAATCCAAAGGCGATTGGATAAATCATCTCCGACCCGTCTTTGCACGCAGCAAAAAAAATCACCCCTTTATATTCACCTTTCAAATGAGTGGCATCAATAGCAACAACCGGTCTCATGTAAGACCAAAAACCCTCAATGGAAGCTCCAAGTGCAACGAAGAAATACAAGAACCGGTTGTTTTCATCTCTCTTGATTGCTGTCATTGTGCCGGGGTTTGCAAGTTTTAACATCTCCAAGTAGGAAGGAAGCTGTTGATATGATTCATCCGCTTGCCCATATGCTAGTTTCTTTGCATATTGTAAAGCCTTCCAAGCTTTACTATATAAGATTTGCACTCCATATTGCTCTAGCATTTCTCCAACCAAACGATTAGGTGTATAAAGATCTCTTCCCATCTTTCCTGCATACAATTTTCCGATCACAATAGCCTTCACACTCTTCATATGTGATTCCATGGCTGTCTGACGACACGTGTGTTCCGCTACATAGTTCAACACAAACCACATTGAACAACCCTTTCTGTATCTTGCACGAACAATAAAGCTACAAGTTTTATCTTTACAACCGGCTTCAAATCGCTCCGTGTCCGAACGTCTAACCCGATATTCAAACTTAGTTTTCAGAGCATATTCGCCAATAGTTATAGTCATTTCTTCTTTACTAATAAAGAATGCTCCTTTATACAATGTACCACGTTGGTAAACGGTTGACGTAGTGCTTGAAATAGCTTCAATGTCCCCCAATTCTACACCAGGAACAATCCAGTATAGTTGTGAAAGTTGTTCTAAAATTGTAAACCTAAAAATCTTATTTCTGCAAACTCTTCTTCTTCTGCTACATCATTAAATGAAGTTTGCTCTTCATCACTATCTCCGGTTTGCTCTTCATCACTATCCCGTATTCCATCACCATTATCATCTGTGTCTTCATCTTCATCATCAATACCATAATTCGTATAGTCATCATTAACGTCACGAATGAGACTTTCAACCGATGTAAATGGGGTGACAGAAGTATCAACTTGATTGCTCCCAATACCTGAAGTGAGATAAAAATGACTTTCAACCATATGTGGATTCACTGGTCTATCCATATTTGCCTCGTCATGTCTTATGTCTGGAATTGAATCAGTGACAAATGGATGAACGGTACGCCTACTAACCTCAGCTCCAAAATCTCTGGCAATCTTATCGATATAAATCTCTTTAACATCAATATTTTTTATCGCCATCAAACCAACAACACCAAGATCGGACATGATACGTATCTTTTTAATCCGACCATTTATTGTACTTTGTAGTAAATAATATATACAGATATCCCACCTTCTTCTATCAATAGCAGCCTCTTTGTATACAACATCCACCAATGATGAAAAACTACTATTTTTGTGGACCCCACACATGATCGACTCCCCTCCAATGTAATTACATCCATTCCACTCTCCGTCAAAGTTGATTACAACGGTCTCTTGAGCCATTCCTGCAACATTCAAATCAAATAATAATTAAATCTCATTTCAATAGGGTAATATTACAAAATATAATCATATCGAATCATATTCAATACATAACAACACAAACATATAAAAAAACCATGAAAAATGTGCTAAATTCGGTTTTCCAGTGAAGTTATCGGTTTTTCATTCTCTCAAAAACCATAAAAACCTTAATTCGATTTTTCATTTCCTAAAAAACCGATCGTTTTTCAGTCAATCCGAGCAGCTGAAAAACCGATCCCACAGAGTGGAAAACCGATTATCGGTCACGAAAAACTGATTTCGTCGCAGATTTCATAAACATTTAGATCTCACAACCAAATCATTCTTATAGTCTTTTAGCTAGCAATATGAACAAAACAACCCAAAAACCAACCAAAAAAACTCATACATTACCTTTCAAACTCAAATGGAAGAAGAATCTTCAAAACCTTCAATGGTGTAAACCTTCAATGGATGCAAAAACTTCAATGGTTGAAGAAGCTCAAATGACTAATCCCCTCAATAAATTGTTTTTCAGCTGCAATGGATCTAAAAAATCATTAATAACCAAATTTTTGTAATTTTCAACTGCAATGGAGAAGATGGAAAAGGGAGGATATTGGTATGAGGAAGAAGATTATTTTCGTAATTTCATATTTGAGCATTTTAGTCATTTTAACTAAAGGGTATTTTGGTAATTTCATATTTTGGTATTTTAGTGATTTTAAGATAAGGGTATTTTGGTAATCTTGGGTATACAATGGAAATAGTTTGTTTGAGAGGTCAAAAACAAATTTTTTTAAGTAACTAGGTAAAAATAAAAATTTTTTTTTGATTTGGGTAAAACCAATAAATTCCCCATCAAAATAATGTAAATAAAAACTTAATGTGTACAGAAGGGATCAGGCGTATGGGGAAGAAAAGCGCCGAAAGATGCGGATAGGTTAGCAACAGAGCTTCAAAGTTAAAGCACTTGAATTGGCTGCTTTATTGAAGGCCTGAATTTCCTCATTCCCACCTTTGCTTTCCCATTGAAATTTATCATCCATTTTCTCATCAACCCCATTATTATCTTCTTCATCCTCGTGTTTCCTTCCCCTAACAAAGCCAATAAACCAAACCAAAACCAACAAGCTGACCAGAACACTGCCACCAACTCCAAGCCCCAACCCAGTCCTAGTCTTATTTTCTTAGAGGCTCTTCTTCTTCTTCGATTACTAGGTGGTGTTGCTTGATCTGTTGAATTACCCTCCGCTTCCAAGCTTGAACTGAACTCCCAGGAGTAAAAACTGTGTATGGCAGATTGATTGCCAGTAGCTTCTGAGGACCCAATTGTTACAAACTCAGGTAAATAGAGCCTCAAATTAACCAACTGTATTATCAAGGTGTTGCATCACTCTGACATGATCTCTAATCCCAGTGAAAACAACACTCAAATTCTGTGCACTGGAATTATAATTTTACCTAGGATCAATTAGTTAGTCAATTGTTGATCAATGAATTCTAAAGGTACTTAAGTAATTACAGTAAAAGTTACCACTGCAAGCAATTTTACTTAAAATTGAAAGGGTCTATGCAATTTATCCTTGTAAATTCTTACATTGGATTATTTTTTCAATAAACACGAATATTAATTAATTATAAAATTAGTAAATCAAAACAACCAATCATTTAAATAGTATATAAATGTCTTACGTTATATACTTTTTGAAAATCTATCTACTATAGAGATATATACAATGGGATACCTGAGTTCACAAGTCCTAGGAGCGAGCTCACATCTGCCTAAGGGCATCTTGTGGGGTGGAGTGAGAGGGATGGACGAAAATGTCGATCACATCATCAGAATTTGCCATAGCATGTTGGTTAGTCCAGACACGACAAATTAGCTACTATCTCCATTGAGAAAGTCAAGGCTTCTCTTTTGGAACGAGGCCCCAAACAACTTGTTTTTTTGCTTCTTTCTAACGTGTGGGGACCCTTTCTCCTCAAATTAAGGAGACTATACTGTACCATCCATTGCTTTTTCTTCTTAGTTATCTCTAACGAGTGGACTTGGTGCGTAGGCTGGTCATCATCATACGTTGCCTGGTCGTCTTGAGTGTTTTTATTTTTATAAGTGGGATGGTGTCTCTCTGATTTTCTTGCTGTTCGGTCACAATCAAAGAGACTAGCTAGTAAGCGTTTTGGTGGTCGACAATTCCAACTGAATCAAAATGGTGGAAAAGCAATGTATACAGAGTCGTTATGGTGCTTTGTGGATCTGCAAATGTAAGCTTTGTTCGGAATATATGTGTATTTCCTCCTAGTTTTGTAATTCTTTTCATGTGTAACTCTTTTTATTAATATGTATGAATATTTAAACTACAAATGCTTTGTCAAGGTGGAATTATTTTGCTCATGTTTGTTTTACCGATAAACTCTGTACAATGGTCATATTCTATTGATATATCATATAAGAATAAGACTCTAAGTAATTTGATTAGTTCTTTTAAGCAAAATAAGTTTCTATTCGATTTTTTGCAGCATGTTGAAAGATGTGTTGTGTGCACGTACACTTATTAATTTGAGGTTTGCTCTTTTTTTTTTTTTTTTAATTATTGTGATAATATTGCTACTTCTTTCCAGAGAGACTAAAACGGTGGCTAAGATTCTGTTATCTCTTGGTTCTGTCTTGAGCTTTGCTCTTTTTTTTTTTTTTAATTAAAATTATTGTGACAATCTTGCCACTTCTTTCCAGAGAAACTAAAATGGTGGCTAAGATTTTGTTATCTCTTGGTTCTATCTTGAGCTTTGCTTTTCTTCATCCTATCTATGCTCAAGACTCACCCCAAGACTACCTAAATGCACATAACGCGGCTCGTGAAGAGGTGGGTGTTGGTAATTTGACTTGGAATAGCACGATTGCAACATATGCACGACATTATGCCAATCAAAGGATGAACGATTGCGAGCTAATGCATTCAGGAGGGCCATATGGTGAAAACCTTGCTTGGAGCAGTGTTGATCTTTCAGGTATACAAGCTGTTAACCGTTGGGTTGACGAGAAGCTCTATTATGACCCCAATCAAAATGACTGTGTTGGTAACCTTCAGTGTCGACATTACACTCAGGTTGTCTGGCAAAACTCGCAACGTCTCGGATGCAGTAAAGTGCATTGCAATAACGGGGGAACTTTCATCAATTGCAATTATGACCCTCCTGGCAACTACATTGGTGTTCGCCCATATCAATCCACACAAAATCAAACAGGTCCTCCTGAAGCAGTAACGCCTTTACCTGGCTCGCCTTATCCTCTTGTTATAGGAGTGGCACCGAATTCCAATTCTCACGACCAAAGAAAGAAGATAGGACTTGTGGTAGGCATAATTGCTGGGATAAGTGTGTTGATTGTTGGTTTAGGGATAATTTGGCTTGTTTTAAGATGGAAGAGAAAATGGAACAAGACTGATGCCAACTTTGATGTGCCCTTTGCCGATGAATTTGAAAATGAAATGGAACCTAGGAAGTTTTCCTATAATGAATTGGTTAAGGCAACTAACAATTTTGGAGAAAAAGACAAACTTGGAAAAGGTGGTTTTGGGGCAGTGTATAAAGGATTCTTAAAGGACTTGAATTGTTTTGTTGCAGTGAAGAAGGTTTCAAGGCAGTCTAAACAAGGAAGTAAGGAATATGCCACAGAAGTTAAAATCATTAGTCGATTGAGGCACAAAAATATAGTAAAGCTTATAGGTTGGTGCCATGAAAGAGAATTGATTTTTGTTTACGAGTTCATGCCTAATGGTAGCCTAGATTCCCATCTTTTCAAAGGAAAAAGCTTGCTGCCATGGGATGTGAGATACAAAATTGTACAAGACCTAGCCTCGGGGTTGTTATATCTACACGAAGAAGGAGATCAATGTGTATTGCATAGGGATATAAAATCAAGCAACATTATGTTGGATTCAGAATTTAATGCTAAATTTGGGGATTTTGGGCTTGCTAGATTTGTTGACCATACAAAAGGGTATCAAACCACTGCTTTGGCTGGAACCATTGGATACATAGCTCCTGAATGTCTTACAACAAGAAAGGTTAGGAAGGAATCAGATGTCTATAGTTTTGGAATTGTGGCATTGGAAATTGCATGTGGGAGAAGATCAATAGAACAAAGAGATGAGGAAGCACAAATTTCACTGGTGGCTTGGGTTTGGGAATCATATGGAGAACAAAAGCTTCTTCATGTTGTTGACAAGAAGTTGGGCATGAACTTTGACAAGAATCAAATGGAGTCTTTGATGATTGTTGGACTGTGGTGTGCTCATCCTGATCGAACTCTAAGACCATCTATAAGACGAGTTATACAGGTATTTAATTCCGAGTCACCATTGCCAACTCTTCCTTCCAATATGCCTATTCCCAAGTATGATGTGCCTACTGCCCCTACTATAAGCTCAGGTTCAGGTCAGTCTTTGATGTCTTTAACCGTCCCTCGTTAACTTGTTTTAGTAAATCAGCTCATTGCTATAATTTATATTAGAGTTGTAGTACCAAACTTTTATCATTAAGAATTGGCAATAATTTATAAAACCTTACCCATAGTCATTTGTTGGACTCTTTTTTGTTATTTCTAACTTTTGGATTTGTAATGTCCAAAAAACACATGGATTTAGTAATTACTAACATAGTATTAAAGTTCGGATTTTACTATTTGATATTTGTATTTGTTGTGTATTTGAATTTAGATTTGGTGCACATGCAAAACCATTCGATGTGCCACTCGAAAGGCTATGTTATAGCATTTTCGTTAGTCCAAACGAGACATATTAGCTACTCTCTCCATTAAGAAAATCTCAGGGCTTCTCTTTTGGTGTCCCCAAATCATTTGTTTTTACTTCTCTTTAATATGAGGACTCTTACAGTGACATCTAGTTGCTTTTCTTATCGGTTCTTTCTAACGTGTGAACTTGGGTGAGTAGGAACAATTAAGAGTTTGAACCCCTAAAAATCAAGTGTAACCTAACATAACGAGTAAGGAATTTTTGTGTATTTATTTATTTTTTTTTTTGAAATGGTGTTACAAGTTAGGACCTTTCTATTATTTGCTTTTCTTCTCTCAACCGTGTGGGCTTTGGTACCTTCCAAGTGATACCCTACGTAGGATTGAAATGCGTGAGATGGAGATTAATTGTATTAAATTAAATATAATATTGTGGTGGACTCAAAAACTTGTACTAGAAATGACACGTTGATTAGTATGGTTAATTTTTCTCAAAAGATAATAACAATGCAAGTGTCAAATTTTTTTCTCTTAAATTATAGTTTCTCTTAACTTGTACTAAAGAGCATATATTAAGGATTCAAAAATATACTTAAAACTTATAATTTTTTTTAACATAATAATAAATTATAATGTAAATTTTAAAATTTTCATGTAAGACATTAATATGATGCTTATAATATTTATTTATACTTTGAAAAAAATTATTATCATTTACAAATTGATAATAAAATTTTTTATTATAAAACTTATATTTTACATTAATTTGATTTGGATATCAAGATGTGACAAACCGACATAGTACCAAGTTGATAAAATTGCTTTATAAACTTGTCCTTGATTTTTATTTCTTTTAATTTTTCAAAATTTTTATTAACATTTAAATGGATTAAAACTATAAAAATTTGGAGAGAAAAAATGATTTATTAATTATACCTTAACAATTTTGATCTAACAAATTAAAATATGTAAATTTATTCATTAATTAAATTGGAAAAATCCATAGTCATTAAATTAAAAAAATAAAAGTAAATAACAATGTTTCAAAACTCGTTACTAGATTGGCAACCTAACGAGTAACAAGTATTTAGCAATTCGACAAGCACTTAGTTTGACAGTAAATGAGATGAAAAACAAAGAAGAATGAGAGCATGAAGCCTGAACCAGAAACCAGAAAAAGAAAACATTCTCAGACCAACACAACAGCCCAAACACAATCTCAGACCAACACAACAACCCAAACACAAATAGAAAAGATTGTCTATATTTCCACCCCTTTAAATCTGTTTATACACCCCTTTGTAAGTTCATTCTCATTAAATGATTCATAATTATTAATTTTTTAAAGGAAAAATTGCAATGAAATGCCTTGACATTCGTTCAAATTGCAGCTAGACTAGTTACTACCCTTGACTGTCAAGTTGATCGTTAAGAATAAATATTGACCAGTCAAATAATCTGAAATGTTCTATAAACCCCTATTATCTTGTTAATAATGATTTATTTTTCAATTAAATATTAAAAATAATAAATAAAATAAACAATTTAATGGAGTTGATCTCCATCCAAATATGGGGGAGATTTGGACTCAGCTCACCTCCATGGACATCTCATTCAAGATCCAACTATAGAAGAACCAGGAACGGATGACTTTCCCCCTTTTTCCGCCCAGTTAAATTTCTGGCGATCTCCATAAATGAAGGAGACTTGCTGATGAGTAAAATATATTATTATCAACAGAACAATGAACATAAGTAAGGTTTATTATTCAATTGTAAGAAAAAACTTCGAATTTTTGCAGGGTTTTCTTTTTCTTTTTTTTAATAGACAAGGTTAGTTGTCTTTTGAATTGTTTGTAAGAAGAAACAAAATAATGTGGAGTGAAAACAAACAGATGGGCATGTGCAGACATACCCATTCACGAATATCTTAAGTGCTATGGTGTGGAAAAGATATAATTGAGTTTAGAAAAAAATAAAAGATTGGCTATGACAAGAGACTGACAAAAGGTTTATCAGTTCAACAAAAACCCCACAATCATAAACCTGGGTTTGTGACAACTAGTTTATGATTCATAATTTAGATTTTTGATATCTTGTCTTGAGAATTATTATTCTCTTCAACTTTCTATAAATTTCATTAACAAGTAAACAACAAAGTTTTCATGAGAATCATTATTCTAGTTAAACTTCATTAACAATTGAACAACAAAGTTTTCATGAGAACCATTATTCCAGTTGAAAGTAAACTGATGATCTAGGGATAGATCATTTCTTTTGCATTTGCTTGATTTTTGTTATTGTAATTTTTTTTAAGGTTTTAATTGCAAAGTTTGTGAATTTGTGATTTAAAAAAAAAAAAAAGGATGGTGATGATTGCTGGGTGTTGTGATTTTATAAGGATTTTGAGTGGGATTTTGGAATTTATTTAAGGAAAAGATTAGGGTTGGGCATCTTCAATGTAAGGCTCGAATCCTAATGGATCAAGAAGATTAATTGAAACTCAAATTTTAAGTGGGTTGAGATTTTTAAGTGAGCCCAAATTGAAAATTAATGTAGCTAATTTTTTTACTAAATGCACTTACTTTTTTTAGCATAAAAGATATATACATAAGGGTGCAATTCGGAAAAAATAAAAATAGAGAGGTAGAGATAATAGACAAAAAAAGATATGATAAAAAAATAATAATATTAATAAGATATTAAGTGGTTAAATGTATGGTGGGCCGTGTTTATAGAAAATTGAAAATAAAAATTAAATGGGAAAAGAGGTGACCGATCAAAAGAAATGGTGAGTGGGAGTGGGTTTTTTTTTTTTTTTTTTTTTAATATATATATATATATATGGGAATGGGAGTGTTTCATGTGCATGATAATCAAATGGTGGACAAATTTTATTAAGGAGCTACAGAACATATTTATGTCTTCAAATAGAAGCAAATCAAATACATGAAACCAAACCACATAGCAAAACAAAAAGGAGAAAAAAATAACAAGCCGAAGAAGAAGAAGAAAAAAAAAAAGAAAGGGCAAAGAAAAGAGGAAATAATTGGAGTTGATTTCTGGGTTGATTTGGTGTACAATAAATTAATTCAATTTCAGGTTAAATTTTCTAATTGGTTTTTATAGATTTTAAATATGTTTTTGTGTTATTTTTAGATGGAAAAGAACTCAAAGATAATTTCGGTGCTAGTGGTTCCAAATAGAGCCTGAAACCAAATTTATAAGTGGATTGTCTTTATTTAAATTGAATTAATTGTTTATAATTATCTACATTTTTAGATTTGGTTATTTATGGATTATTATAAATGAATTATTTGTTAAATAATTAATTTATTGGATTGTTTTTTTTTTTCAATTGAATTGAATTGTTTTAAATTATTCAAATTTCAGCTTTTATTTATTTAATTATTATTAGCAAAAAATTATTTAATTATTTAATTGATTTATTAATTATGTATTATGTATTATGATTTGATTTTAGAATACTTATTATTGATAATTATATTTTTATTTAGAAATCGAATAATATTCATATAAAAATTATTTGAGTTAAGAGATAAATGAAATGATATTTTAAGAACACCAAGACTGCACTCTCCCATCTAACAGTCAAATAGGCTTCACGTGTATAAGTCCTAAAGAGTTGCTTAGTATATGTATGACTGATGTTTAGAGTTATTGAGTCGTTCAGCACGTGTATAACAGATATTATCTCTCATTCTATGTGTGTATTGAGTAGCTCCACCATGTATGATAGATTTTCCATTGGATACTAGATTGGTGTAGATTGAGATTTTATAAATGTATAGAAATGATCTGTTATGAAACCTCTCACCAAGAACCCAGAAGCAATTCAAAGATACAACCCAATTACATACAACACAAACCAGAACTGACACACTAAGAAACAGAAACGAAAATGGCAATCATCAAACACAGCTTTACGTGGTTAGCCTACATCCACGGGAGAAACCATACTCTTATCTTTATTAAGAAAAACACAATCAAGAACCTTACAAGCTTCACACACCTTTTCACAAGAACAGCTCCCTGGTTTTACAAAGCTTTCCCAGACCCTTTCTTGATTTCCTACTGTGTTCTGCTTTCTCTTCTTGTTGTTCTCTTTTTCACTCTTTTAACCTCACATCAAGCCTCTCTATTTATACTAGAGTGAGGCTCCCTTTTCAGGTTAAAAACATTCCTAACTCACCCCCAAAAAAATAAAGAAAAACGACCCTCCAGCTCATCATAGAAAAGAACAAATCTGTTAAGGTTAGATGTTGGCCACCAACTAACTTTTAACGAACCATATGAAAAGCTGAAAGATTATTTTGATCAATTCCTAACCAACTAACATGATCCATACAAATACTTTCAGTTCATTATGAAACGAAATGATACATATGTGATTATATGATTTCAGTATTGATTTTAGATATATTTGAATGTATATCATTAAGACTTTATTTTTCTTACCAACCTTATGGTATGTCAGTTGTTATAGAAAATGATTTATTTAGTTTTTGAAAGTTATATCCACTCACTGGACGTTAGTGCTCACTCTTTTATATTTTAAAACATTTCCTTGGTAACCGTCAAGTCTCGAAAGAAATCTCCAGATAGGAAAAGGTAGGCCACTCAATCACATGACGCTAAAAAATGATATTTTGATATTGTGTATATATATTTTGTATATTACATGGCATCTAGATTTGCTTCTGTATACTGATCGCTTTATTGTTGTAAAATATTTGGTTTTTTGTCAATTTTACTTCTGTTTTAACTCTCGGTTTGAAAATGATATCAACCTATTTTATAGTTATATTCTCATATGAAAATAAGTTTGTTTTATGTGCTTTATATGATATTTGAAATATTTGAAATATTTTAAAAGTGTTTATTTCGATTATTATTATAGGGTGGAATTATTTGTTAAATAACAGTTACATTACTAAAATTTTTATTAAACCATCTTATGTATTATTAAATTTCTAAATTATTTCTATTAGAAAGTTTAGAATCATATATAAGTTTTCAATATATTACAAGATTTTCTTGGACTCAATATAGGAATTTGGGAGGGTCCTGTCAAGTTAGTATCAAAGCATTTGGTTTATGATTTTTGACTATTGCATAGTTGCTTGCATCTAGTTTCATGCATTGATCACTAGTCATGTTTTGTTATAGCATCATGAGTCGAGTTGGTAGTCCATGTAAGCAGAGACCAATGACAAACTTAGATGAGGATATAACACCTGAATGGGGTGATGAGTCAGTGAATGAGATAAAGATGGAGTCCTATCCTAACTCCTCTATGCCTCAACCTCAAGTGCAGAACTTATGAAGGAGCCTACAGATAGAATAGCTCAACTTTTGACCACTTTAGTCCAACAACCACGTGCCTTACAAAACACTATAGAGTATGGACGTAGCATTAGAGCTACAACTTTGATGGTTTCGGTGATCCGAGAGTGCTATATCATGGTTGAATAATCTAGAGCATGTGTTTGGGGTTATGAGATGCTCAAATGAACAAAAACTTACTTTTGCCACCTTCTTATTGAAGGATAGAACTTATGACTAGTGGGAATCAATTCAATGGTAGAATAGTAGGGTGATATCTTGGGATAGGTTCAAAAGGGAGTTCAGTGCTCATTATTATCCTAGGTTCTACTGATAGGTGAAAATGAATGATTTTTTAAAGCTGGTGCAAGGTCTCTTATTAGTTGAAGGTTATGAGAAAAAATTTGCAGAACTTTCTAAGGCTACTTTGTTTTGTAGTAAAGAATTAAGAAAATAAGTGTAGGAAGTTTGAAGAGGGCCTTCGACATGAAATCAAAATCTATGTCTCGTCTGTTAAACATACCAATTATGAAAAATTAGTAGAGTCTACATTTCGAGTAGAGAAAATCATTAAGGAAAGTCATAAATTTGAACAACAAAGATAGAAATACAAAAGGATGTAAAGTTAGTTTGGTCATAAGCTTGCCAACAAAGTTTTGAAGAATTGAAAAAGAGGTTACCTTCTGCTCCAATAGTCACACTTCCATCAGGTACTGATGGATTTGTGGTTTAATACGATGCCTCTAGGCATAGCTTGGGATACGTGTTGATGCAATATGGAAATGTGATAGCTTACGCTTTCAGACAATTAAAGAAACATGAATTGAACTACCCAACACATGATTTAGAGCTTGCTGCAGTTGTATTTACATTGAAGATATGAAGACATTACTTATATAAGGTCACCTGTCAGGTTTTCACTTATCATAAGAGTTCGTAGTATCTTGTCAGACAAAAGGAGTTGAAATTGAGGCAAAAAAGGTGGATTAAGCTTGTTAAAAATTATGATTATACTATAGAATATCACCCTGGTAAAGCAATATAGTAGCATATGTCTTTAATCGAAGATCTATGAGTTCTATGACACATTTGAAGACATTGTATCTTTCATTATTAGTTGAATTAAGATCTTTGAAGATTAACTGGATGACAACAAATATAGAAGCATTACTATCTACATTTCAAGTTTGACTAGTTCTCATTGATCGAATTCGAGATTTACAAACCCAAGATCCTTATTTAGTTAAATTAAAGAAAGAAGTGGAAACCAAACAACGTGAGAAATTTTCCTTAAGAGATGACGATGCATTAGTTATAGGGCATAGACTCTGTGTACTAGACATCAAGAAATTGAATAATGAAATCTTAGAAGAAGCTCACTCGTCGGCTTATACAATGCATCCATGAAGCATTAAATTGTATCATATATTGAAAGAACATTATTGGTGGCAAGGTATGAAAAGGGACGTAGCAGAATTTGTCTCCAAATGCTTAGTATGTCAGTAAGTCAAGACAGAGTATCAGAAGCTCACAGGACTTTTTCAGCCACTTTCGATTCTTAAATGAAAATGGAAATGCATCATTATGGCTTTTGTGGTAGGACTTCCTCGTACCTAAAGTGGTTATGATAGTATATCAGTAATTGTAATAGGCTTACAAAATTTACACATTTTCTGCCTATCCACAATACATACCTTTTGAATAAATTGGGTAAGATTTATATAGATAAGATAGTCAATCTTTATGGGGCATCGATATCTATTGTTTCAATTAGAGATCCTTGATTTACTTCCAGATTTTGGCCCTATTTGCAAGAAGTTTTGGGTACTAAATTACATTTCATTACAACATTTCATCCACAAAGTGATGGTCAATCAAAGCGTACTATACATAACTTAGAAGATATGCTTAGAGCATGCATAATGAAGTTCAAAGGAAGTTGGGACACTCACCTATCGTTGATTGAATTTGCTTATAATAATAGCTATCAGACTAGCATTGTGATGACACTATATGAAGCTCTTTATGAAAGAAAATGTAGAATACTGATGTGTTAGAATGAGATGGGTGAGAGGAAATTATTGGATCTAGAGATTATGCAAGTCACCACTGAAAAGATCAAAACCATTAAGGATAGATTGAAGATAGCACGCGACAAACAAAAGAGCTATACAAATAAACATGGAAGAGATCTCAAATTTCAAGTCGGTAACCGTGTGTTTCTATGAATTTCACCATGGAAAGGAGTACTTCGATTTAGAAAGTGTGAAAAGTTAAGTTCGCGATATATCAGTCCATATGAGAATATTAGTAAAGTAGGGATGGTGGCATATTGCTTAACTTTACCTCTAAAACTTTCCAGGATTCACAATGTATTTCATGTTTCTATGCTTCATAAGTACATACATGATCCTTTACACGTTTTAACAAAGCAACCATTAGAGCTAAAGGAAATTTAATGTATGAGAAAAAACCAGTTCAATTTCTAAATAGAAGAGAATAAGTGCTACATACAAAAGTTATTCCTTTAGTGAAGGTTTTATAGAATAATTATACCATAGAGGAGGCAACTTAGGAACATGGAGATCAAATGCGAATTCGGTATCCTGAGATATTTCAAACAGGTACATAAATTTGGAGAACGAAATTTTATAAGGGGGGGATGATTTGTATAGCCCGAATCCTAATGGACCCAGAAGATTAATTGAAACTCAATTTTAAGCGGGTCGAGATTATTTTAAATAAACCCAAATTGGAAATTAATGTAGCTCATTTTTCTACTAAGTGCACTCATTTTTTTAAGCATAAAAGATATATAAATATGGGCACAATTTGGAAAAAAATAAAGGGGAAAATATGTTGTTTTAGTGGTCAATAAATGAGACAAAGGTAAGTAAAATGGAGAATGAAATGAGTGTGTGTGTGTGTGTGTGTGTCGGCCATATATATGTATATAGACAAAGAGTTAGAGATAATAGACAAAAAAAAAGATATGATAAAAAAAAAAATATTAATATTAATAAGATATTAAGTGGTTAAATATATGGTCAGTCGTTTTCATGTAAAATTGAAACAAAAAAATAAAATTATTTTAAATGGGGAAGTGGGTGGTCGATCAAAACAAATGATGAGTGGGAGTGGTTTAGTTTAGTTTAGTGTTTTTTTTTTTTAAATATACATGAGAGTGTTTTGTGTGCATGACAATCAAATGGTGGACAAATTTTATTAAGGAGCTATAATACGTATATATGTCTTCAAGTACAAGCAAATCAAATACATGAAACCAAACCGCATAGCAAAACAAAAAAGAGAAGAAACTAACAAGCTGAAGAAGAAGAAGAAGAAGAAGAAGAAGAAGAAGAAGAAGAAGAAGAAAAGAAAAGGCAAAGAAAAGAGAAAGTAATTGGAGTTGGTTTCTAGGTTGCTTTGGTGTGTAATAAATTTAATTTCAGATTTAATTTTCTGATTGGTTTTTATATATTCTAAATAGGTTTTTGTGTTACTTTAGGTGAAAAAAACTCAATGATAATTTGAGTGCTGGTGGTTCCAAATAGAGCCTGAAACCAAGTTTGTAAGTGGATTGTTTTTATTTAAAATGAATCAATTGTTTATAGTTATCTATATTTTTAGATTTGGTTATTTATGGATTATTATAAATAAATTATTTGTTAAATAATTAATTTCTTGGATTGTTTATTCAATTGAATTGAGTTGTTTTAAATCATTAAATTTCAACTTTTATTTATTTAATTGTTGTTAGAAGAAGATTATTTAATTAGTATTGATTTATTAATTATGCATTATGATATATGATTTGATTTTAGAATATTTATTATTGATAATTATATTTTTATTTAGAAATCATACAAATTTACATATGAAAATTATTTGAGTTAATAAACGAATAAAATGAGATTTTAAGAACACCAAGACTGTACTCTCTCTTCTAACGGTTAAGCTAGCTTTACTTATGTAAGTCTTAAAGAGTCACCTATTACGTTTATGACAGATGTCTAGAGTCATTGAGTCGTCTAACACATGTATAACAGATGTTATCCCTCATTCTACGTGTGTGTTAAGTATCTCCATCATATATGACAGATTTTTTCTTGGATACTATATGGTGTAGATTGAGATTTTATAAATGTGTATAAATTATCCATACAGATACTTTTAGTTCATTATGAAATGAAATGATATAGATGTGATTTCAGTATTGTTTTCAGATATGTTTGAATATGAATGATTGAAACTTTATTTTTCTAACCAACTTTATGTTATGTAAATTATTATTGAAAATGATTTATTTAGCTTTTGAAAGTTACATTTACTCATTGGGCGTTAGCGCTCATTCTTTTATATTTTAAAACATTTTCCAGGTAATCGTCGAGTTTCGAAAGAAATCTTCAGATAGGAAGAGATGGGCCACTCGATCACATATCGCTAAGAAATGATATTTGATATTATATATATTTTGTATATTACATGACATCTAGGCTTGCATGTGTATACTTATCACTTTAGTGTTGTAAAATATTTGATTTGTCGTTAGTTTTGCTTATGTTTTGACCCCCGATTTGAAAATGATATCAACCTACTTTATAATTATGTTCCCATATGAAAACAAGTTTGTTTTATATGTTTATATGATATTCTTATATTTGAAATATTTTAGAAGTATTTATTTCGATTATTACTACAAAATGAAATTATTGGTTAAATAACAGTTATATTATCGAAATTTTTATTAAACCACCTTATATATTGTTAAATTTCCAAATGATTTATCAGAAAATTTAGAATTGCATACAAATTTTCATCATATCATAAGATCTTCTCAAACTCAAGATAGGAGTTTGAGAGGGTCTTGTCATCCAACCTAACCCGACAAATCCAACTCAACCTGACCACTTTTTTATTAGGTTGGGTTGGATTTTTTCAACCCAACCCAATCCACACACATCTCTAATTTTAAATCTAAGATTTTCCTCCTACCTACAAAAGAAAACTTGCTAAGGATGAGGATCAATGACAACTTTTATAGTGAATCGAATATTTTATTTTTAATCATTGATTCTTTATTTATATTTATTTTATTTATAATCAAATTACTAAGATTATAAGAGTTATCAATTAAACATTTTGTACTTTTATGGTAGATTAAATTCAACTTGATCAACTCAACCCAACCCAACCTAACTCGACTATTATTAAGTTAGGTTGGGTTGGATTGGATTGAAAATTTTTCAACCCAACCCCCGTTGTGTTGAGAGATTTCCAACTCAACTTAATCCAAACCCAAAAACGTCCATCCCCAGAAAAGATGTTGAAAAAAATTGATAAAGGGGCAAATGAATTTTGGTTTTCCTTTTTATATTATTTTAAGAAGATTTTTATGTTGTTATAAAAATACCTTTTTAGGTAGATTTTGTTGCACCATTTTATTTTAGGAAGAAAATGATCTTATTATTCTTCTACCAACTATGTCTTAGTTAACTCTAATAGTCAACCTAATGGTCAAAGAGATTAATTAGTTATTTTGTAAAAAGTACAGTCTAGTTACAATGTGGTCAAACATCAATGCATTTCACTGCAATTTATCCTTTAAAAAATTAGTAATTATAACTCATTTAATGACGGTAAACTTATAAAAGGGATGTATGAACAATTTTAGAGGGGTAGAAATATCGCTACTCAATAGAAAATATAAGATGCCCAATAGTTCTATTGGATCAACTAACAACCAACACAACAGGAAACCCAAACACAAATAAACTGATCAAACCCTATTTTGAACATCTATAAAGCCATCAAAAGTCAAAACCAGCATCTCCCTCACGCTCTCTCTCTCTCTTTAGGAAGCCAACACAACAGCCCAAACATCTCTCCAGATTTTTTTTTTCTCTTAGAGAAGAAAACCCTAATAGTCTTGGGTTTCTTTTTTTTATTTTTAATATCTCTCAATTCTCTAAGAGAATCGAAAACCTTTTTTTTTAAAAAAAAAAAGCTTTGTTGTGGTGATGTAATGGCAGAGCAACAGGTGGTGGTGGCGGTGGCAATGGCAAAGTCAATGGTGATAAAAATAGTCAGGGTTCGACAGGTTAGGTCTTAAAAATGATGCTCTCTATTCTCTTTGTTTCTACTTTGCTGGTGCACTTTGTGACTCGAGTTGGCTGAGTTGGGCAGAGTACTCACTTAACTCGATGAATACTAGTTGGAGTTGAGTAGAATCGCTGATTTGGGGATTTTTAGATTGACAGAACCCTAATTATTGAGTACTCGACGAGTAATCAGACCTATTTGTTGAGTTTTACAATACTAGTAAATAAGTACAAGTTGAAAGCAAGCAGAAAAGATATAATTTGGAAGAATGAAAATTAAAATTGTTGAGAAATGAATATCACAAAAAAAAAAAAAAGAAGTTAAATTAAATGACATATCTTTAAAATCTATGAAAGTTTTCAAAACTTGTGAGGGGAGGCATGTGCCCTGTTGGTACCTGGGTTCTCCTCTTAACAGTAATGATCTTGGACAAACTCATTTTCTATTGCTTTCATTAATTACGAAATGATAATTTTGTATAACAACTAGAAAAAAAAAGCATTTCGTTGATAAAAATAATCATAAATCAAAATAATATAAACAAAAACTTAATGTGTACAGAAGGGATCATGCGTATGGGGAAGAAAAGCACCGAAAGATGCGGATAGGACGGCAATAGAGCTTCAAAGTTAAAGCACTTGAATTGGCTGCTTTATTGAAGGCCTGAGTTTACTCATCCTCACCTTTGCTTTCCCTTTGAAATTTATCATCCATTTCCTCATCCCCGCGTTTCCTTCCTCTAAGAAAGCCAATAAACCAAACCAAAACCAACAAGCAGACCACAACACCACCACCAAGTCCAAGCCCCAAACCCAGTCCCAGTCTTGTTTTCTTAGAGACTCTTCTTCTTCTTCTTCTTCGATTACTAGGCGGTGGTGCTTGATCTGTTGAACCACCCTCTACTTCCAAGCTTAAATTGAACTCCCAGGAGTAAAGACTGTGTATAGCAGATTGATTGCCAGTAGCTGCTGAGAACCCAACTGTTACAAACTCAGGTAAATAGAGCCTCAAATCAACTTTATAATCAAGGTGTTGGATCACTGTTACATTATCTCTAATCCCAGTGAAAACAACACTCAAATTCTGTGTACTGGAATTATAATTTATCCAAGCTTCACTTTTTTGTCCATCCAAGATATCAGTCCACCATGTCAAATTGCTCCCGGACATCACAGAATTGATATCGATGCCCACATGTTCACCAGGTGGATCCCAAGTGTTTCAAACTCCACTGCTATAAACGAATTCGAAGGCGCACTAACAGGCTGGTCATCATTAGTACTGAGGCCAAAAGATCCTTCTTCTGTGATGTTTGGAATCCTGGAGCCTTGTGGTGCAAGAAAGAAGGCAAGACATCTCCATAGGCGCTTCTGTTTTGAGAATCAATTTCAAAGATGAAATGGGTGGAGAAATCCGTGAGATTCCTGGTGGCCCGGTCCCAAAGACGCATGGGCTTGTTATATGTGGCCTGACCCACCGCCCCGTCCCTCGAGGCTAGTTGGATACGATTGCTATCCAGAAAAGCTCTTTCATATGTAATGTTGTCATCATTGCTAGGACTGAAACTGGAGTAGTTGAACGATAATGAGCTTCCAAATGGGATTATCAGACACATGAAAATGGCAGAGAAATAGATAGCCATTTTAGTCGAGAAGGATGAATTGAACAAATTTCCATATTTTCTATGTTATATAAGAGCACTAATATTAAAGAGGTTAGGTAGTCTACTGATCATTGTTTACTTTGTCAACTGAGTAAAATTAAAATACTATAAACAAGTGACTGTTTTTGAATCAGCCAACGAAACGTTCGTCGTCGACAAGTGGAAATGAAATACGTACCATCACATTCAAGCAATAGTCAATCTAAAGACGAAATTGGGCTGCTTCATTTTTTTTAATCGTAATTAATAAAGCAGTGATTTACGACTTCTTCCATTGGACCGAGTCCATAGTACCATAATACATTCTCCCTAATTCGTATTTCATTCCATATAAATATATATAGTAATATGATTAATTGATCACATTAATTTATATATTACATAATGTGAATTAAATACAAAATATATAATGTATTGGATGTGTTTGGATTTTAATTTAGGATGACAATTGTACATACAAACTATCGTTAGAATATGGTTATAGGTGTTTATGAATACACATTAATTTAAATAAATTCTTATGGGAAGATAGTGATGGTTAAATTGTCAAATTTTAAATGGTTTGAGAGATAAATGACAATTTTAGGGTGTTTAAATAATGGCAAAGGTACAGTTAACTTTTTATTTTTTCCATCATGGTTGACTGTTAAAAGTTTAGTTAAAGACAGCAATTTGATGAATTTCTTGTAAATTTAGGGATGACAAGGTTATAACCAATTCAAGTTTAAAAAAAATGAAGCTTTTCCAAAACATAGGGATGAAACTGAATATTACAACACAAGCTTTTTTCTTTTTTTTTTTTTTTTTTTTTTCGAGAGGACTGAAACAAGAAATATAACCATGCATAATATAATTAATTAAACTTTTCAATGTTAAATCAATTAATCTTTCCTGGGTTCATGCAAGATAAAGAATTTCTAAATGACAAAATTTCAGAATAGAACCAAGACAACCACAAATTAGTCAAAGCAAAAGCACATATCCATCTAATTAGAAATAAATAAATTTATAATTAAATCTTTTATTCATAATTAAAAAATAATGTTATAAAATTAAGATACAACCAAAACCTTCAGTGTTTTTTTTTTCTTTGCTTTGACGGGGTTTACGATAGGGCTACAATGCTTTCGTGTTGTTAGCACGTTGTTGTACGATGTTGCATATTATTACATGATGTTGCACATTACTGCATGATGTTTGCTAACAATAAGTTATTTTATGTGACCATGGAAAATAAGTTATTTTATACGACAATGGAGAATATATTATGTTAACTTAAAACATCTAATATATAATACGTGCTGCTTTGCATCCAATGATCATAGCTAACACGGGTGCAGTTAAGCTGCGAATATGGTATTGTGAGGGGTTGGTCACGGGTTTGAGTGTTGTTTTATGATCGATGTTGCTATTTTGGCAAAAGCAAAGGAACCTAGTTGTTTTGGTTTAAAAACAAAATAAGCTTCCTGAACAGAAAGCCACCGACTTCCCATATTGATTTCCCAACTGGGTTCTTTTGCTTTTGTCATTAGAGTTGTTGAAGAAGAACCCGATTCATAGGATTTATGAGTTTGGCTACATATACTATAAATCAAAGAGCTGGTATAACTAACTAATACTAATCCTATAAATCAAATTTAGATAATTAATTGTAAAGGTATGTTAACGTCAAAAAATGTTTATTTCCCTAAACTAAAATGTATATAATACCAGCTAGCTAGCAACTGCCCTTTCCAGCTACCAGCTACTCACTGGTGTGAAAATAAGAAAATAAAGGAGTAAGAAGATGACAAGTGGGTGGTGTGAAAATAGATTGTAGACTACAACTTATAATGATCTTTTAGTATCATGCAACAACGTGCTAGCAACGTATAGGGCGTTGTTGTCCTATCGTAAATCCCTTTCACAACATGCAAACTATAATCATATGATAAATTCAACTATAATCATATGGGAGGAATTGAACACAAGACCCTTGAAATAATCCAAATTCTGAAATCATGTTAGTAAATAATAAATACATTTTTTTGGGACATTATAAATTCAGAAGTTTGAAATGACAAAAAAGAGTCCAACAAATGATTATGGGTAAGGTTTTATAAATTATTGCCAATTCTTAATGACAAATGTTTGATACTACAACTTTCATGTAAATTATTGCAGTAAAACTAATTTACTGAAACAATTTAATGAGAGACAATTAAGGACATCAAATACTGACTTGAAACTGAGCTTACAGTAGAGTAGTAGGCACATCATACTAGGGAATAGGGCACTTGGAAGGAAGAATTGGTAATTGTGACTCGAAATTAAGTATTTGTCTAGCTCATCTCATAGATAGTCTTGGGATTTATTAATTACTAACATGGTTTCAGAGTGAAACATGCAGAAAAAGCGGAGATTGAATTTCTGCGACATGTTGAAGTCGGTCTCGGAAAAACACGTTTCTTCGTCATCTTCTTCTTCATATACAAATCCAATAAACGAGTACTTAGAATCCGATTCAAACCTTATCAATGCACTCATCCAAGACGACAAACACCACCTCCTCCACCTCATCACCGCCAACGCGGCCTCTTATCCAAGCTCCTCCACGTCTGCTGCTTGCTTGACTCCCTCAGCAGCACAGCCGCGCTCGTCAGCGGCGAGCTAGGAGCCGCCGCCGTCGTCAATAGACTTGATGACTCCACCGGGATGTCGCCACTCCACGTGGCGGCCGAGTCACATGCGGTGCGTTGCGTTGAGCTTCTTCTGAAGAGACGAGCCTGTACGGACATGAAGTGAAGAGACAGCCGCATTCTGCTCCCTCTGGAGCTGTCTTTGTCCTCTACCAGGTATATATAGTCGATTGTTTGAAACGCTTTTTTGTTGTTTTAAGTTGAAAAGGCTGTGGTTTTATTGAAATTGAAAGCTTTCTTTTTTGGCGATTTTTTATAGGATGAAAGTGGATTGGAATCCAGATAAGAACTCCATTGAAGACTTAGTTGTCGTGCTCAGTGAAAAGGTTTTGAATAAGTTTTTATTTATTTATTTTGAATTTTTTTATTTTCAGAGTTCTTATAATCAGAAATGCAATGAATGAATAGCCGAAATGAGTGATTTGAACCATTTAAGAAATAGGAGGTCCTGATGATGGAGGCTCTGTTTTTATTTATTTATTGATTTGGGTTTTGTTATATGTATTTTTCGAACTCAGTAATTGGGCTGGTAAAAATCCGATTTAGGCCTATCCAAGACCTGATAAAAAGGCTCAATAAGGTCAGCGTAGTCAAAGCTCATCAGACAAGGCCCAAGATTGACTCTAAGCCCAATAAGTTCTCCAGTTTGCTTAAAGGGATCTTTCAGCTGGCATCAACAGACGTATAAACACAGCCAGGTCGCAGCTCGCCGCTTGCGCAGCTCGTCTCTCAGCGAGCTCGAGCTCGAGACCACCATGACACGTCAGCTCGCTCAGACGCGTAATAAGCACAGTATCTTCCAAAACAAGCAGTTACCAAGTTCAACCATGATTCTCTCTCCGAATATGGCAATTGCCCAGTCAAACCATGATTTCCTCATCAGATATGGAGATCAATTCAAATTCAAATTCAGATCAACATTATCTTGAGATAATTATAGTAATTTCCTGATATTATCTAAATATATTAGGAAGTATAATTAATTTATAATTCTTTTCCTTATTTTTCCCAATTGTTTAGGGAATGTAATTAATTCAGGATTCTCTTCCTGATTTGCTACAATTAGAATTGTAACATTTCATTCCCTATAAATAGGGATTGGAATCATTGTAACATGAGGGGACAATATTCAATAATATACTGTCACTCTGCAGAATTAAAGAGACAGACAGTCGTGGACGTAGGCCTATTATTGCCGAACCACGTAAAAGCTTCGTGTTCCTCGTTTGATCATCTGTTTCTGTCTTTGTCTTTTCTTGGTATTTGTGCTTTCTCACATTGATTGCAGGTATTGGGCATTGATTACTCGTCGACTGAATTCCAACGTCGACAGGTTTGTTTTGTTAAGGATTTGACGACTATGAAACTATTGAGCAAGAAAACGAAGGAGGTAGACGAGGTGGCGTATGCAAGCGCAATTGGGGGTAAAATAGTGGGGCTGGCCGTGCTGCTTATAGTGGTGGCGGAGAAGGTGAATTGAGTCCATTCTGGTGCTGCATGACGCGGAGCTGGGGTTAAAGGAGAAGAGGACGATTTATGAGTGTGTGATAAAGGAGGCACTGTCGTTGGGTCGGGCGGCGGTTACGACGCCATTGAGAGCGGTGAAGCGGATCTGTGCGCTGACGAAGAGAGAAGCTAGCATTTTAATAATGTTATTAGTGAAAGTGAAGGTTACTTTCGTCATTAATGACGTACTCTTTAATAGTATTATTAATATTATATATATTAATTTCTTTTAAATAAAATATTAAAATAATATAATAACATTTTTGTTCTATATAAATTGAAAAGTCAGGCTGAAATACGTGATTACCAATAAAATTAGGAACAACTTGATTTGATAAACACTAACATTTAAAAAGGTCAATATAGGCAATTTCCTCATTTTATATCATGCTTTATCTTCGAAATAGAAGTTTGGAGGTGCTTCTATACTTCTAGTTAATAATGGTTGAGCACTCTCTGAGTCTTAAGAGATCAAGGGTTTTAAGAGTTCAAGTTTTAACGTTGTTCTAATACACAAAAATTGGTAATTTTATCTTAATTAATGTAATCCGGGATTACATTAATTATATGAATGGTAGAACTATGTGGGGTTTCATTTTGATTATGTTTGTATTAGTGTTTGTCTAAAGTAATGTGTTTCAGATTTGTCGAAGCAGAGAAGTGAAAAAGTTTCGATTCCTCTAGGTTTGTGAGCTTGGACAGTGACCCTCTCTATCTCCAGGTATTTCTTTTCAACTTACATATTTTTTAGAGATCGTTTATGGGTTTGTTTTCAGCAGATGCTTATTTTGTTTCAATAATAATTCAAAATGCTTTTATATAACAATAAATGGGATGGTGGTGATTTGGTGTATGAATTATTATATGTTTGTGGGGAATAATAAGTTATTGCTTGAATTTTTATTTTTATTTGTGTCTCTTTGTACAGTTTGGTTGCTATGTTTTGCATAATGAATTTGAATGTAGAAACAGTTGGTTTATATATCAGTTGCTAAATTGAATTTGGTTCTATTTGTGTTCCATTGTTTTTCTTTAGTAGTTTGATTGGCTTCTTGCATTTGTTAATCGTTCTGTTTGTAAAGATGTTAGTTGAGATTTGACTATTTCTATCTGGTTGTGTTCATTTCACTAGGTGGCCATCCTAGTGTTCATTTTATAGGGCAGGGGGAAATAGGTGAATAATATATAGTTGGAAACCAGTAACTTCGACTTACCTGCATTTGGTGGTAGTAGTTGAAACCTCTGGTGTAACAATGCACTTACTTTCACCAAAACAAAATATTTTTGTTTTGTTATATTTTTTTTTATTAATTGAATTGCTTAAATATATTAGGTAGCCAAACAATATGACTAGTTATGGAGAAAGTCAGATGAAAACTTCGACTGGAGATAATGATATTGAGAATGTTGAGTCTAGTGTTCCAAAAGTAGCCAAACGGAAGCGAGAAACATCATTTGTTTGGACTCACATGTCT
Source organism: Litchi chinensis (assembly GCA_019925255.1). NCBI lineage: Eukaryota > Viridiplantae > Streptophyta > Magnoliopsida > Sapindales > Sapindaceae > Litchi > Litchi chinensis. The sequence goes on along the minus strand of CM034465.1, from coordinate 25,605,833 downwards.
AAAGTTGAAATTGATGGTGTTAGGATGGTTAAATGCAATTTTTGTGGGAAATTATTGAATACCAGTCAAGGGTCAGGAACATCTAATTTAAGAAAACATGTCCAAAAATATCTTAACGAGAATCTAGCAGTCATCGATGAAACAGCTACTTTGTTTGATCCAAGTTTTGGTGGGGAGAAAATAGCTAAAATGGTTATCATGCATGAGCTTCCTTTAAGATTTATAGAATACATAGGATTTTAGGAAATGATGAGTTATTACCATCCAAGGTTTGAAACAATGAGTAGAAATACGTTGAAAAATGAGATTTTTAAGATATATAATAGTGAGAGGGAGAAGACAATGAAGTTGTTAGATAGTTTGGATGGTAAAGTTGCAATTACTAGAGATATGTGGATATCAAACACAAAAATAGGATATATGGTTGTGACTATGTATTTAATTGACAAATCATGGGTGTTGCATAGTCGAATTATGAGATTTATCCATGCATTGAGTCCACATAATGTTGAGTCACTTGGTGATGAATTGATGAAGTGTTTGCTTGATTGGAATGTAGATAGAAAATTATCTACAATTACTGTAGATAATTATTCTACTAATGATTCCTTGATTGATAAAATCAAACACAAGTTTTCTGATGGATTGTTATTGGATGGAAAGTTGTTTCATATGCGATGTTGTGCACATATTTTGAATTTGGTGGTGAGAGATGGGTTGCAAGTGATTGTAAACGGCATTGAGAAGATTAGAGATAGTGTTTGCTTTTGGACAACATCACCTAAGAGAATTGAAGCATTTGAATTTGCAACAAATCCATTGAAAATCAAGTATGACAAAAAAAACTTGTGCTTGATTGTCCTACTAGATGGAATTCCACTTATTTCATACTTTCAGTGGCTTGATGTATAAGGATATTTTTATTCATGTCCAACAACATGAGTCACAATATATGTGTTTGTCGGATGACTTAGAGTGGGAATTAACAACAATGATGGTGGAGCATTTGCAACTCTTTTACAAATTAACATAATATTTTTCAGGTATTTTTTTTTCCCAAATGAATAATTAATATTTTAGGGGAAATATTAATTTAGTCCCTAATGTTTAGTTAAATATTACTTTTTTACTAACGTTTGCATTTCGAATTCTCATCATCCCTAACATTTCATAAATGTATCAATTTAGTCCCTTTGACCAAAAAATAATAATCAAATATGATAGAAGTAGCAAAAAGACGGATTTACCCTTAATATAATTTAACATAGTTAAAATGACATAATTACCCTCTTAAAAATTGACAATTATAAAATAACTATCTCTATTGTTACAAAATTATCATTGACTACCTTCCAATTAAATTGTGACACATCATTTAATCAAATTTTTTTTAATTCAATTTAAAGTTAATAAATATTTTAATTAAAAAGATAATTTTAATATAAAATATTAAACCCCCCCCCCCCCCCCCCCCCCATCTTCTTCCTCTCATCATCTTCCTCATCTCCAATTTTATCTTCTACATACATCAAAATCATCATCTCTATCATTTTCATCAAACTAATATCACTCAAATTAAACATCAATATCAAACTAAACATATCCCAAATCTTAAAAAAAAAAGTTTATGCAAATTTAAAAAAAAAAAAAAAAAAACACACACACACACACACACAAACCAGAGGCAGGCAAGGAGAGATGATGGTGTGCGGAAGTGGAGAGACCAACGGCGGAGCGGAACATCATACCAGAATATACCAATGATGGGAGTGGAACAGCAGCGATGAAGCGGTGATGAGTGTCGGAATAGACCAGCGCGCGACAGTGAGAGACCAGAAACAGGTAAGGTGACAGTAGTGTGTGGTGTGACAGATGCGGTGGAGAAATCGATAGTGACTAGCGGCGCCGACGAACGAACCAACAGAGGTTGACAGTGGTGCGATGCTGGTCTCCCAAGCCTTGCCAGATCTTCGCTTCCCTTCAAGCCTTTTTCAGTGATACAGCAACGATGTGGCTAGAAAAGGGCGGAGAAACCTGCAGTGATTAGCAGCGCCGACGACCAGGCCGGAGACCAGCTAGGTTCTGGTCTCCACTCCGACGATGGAGACCAATTTTCTGGTCTCCCTCGTCGGACGAGAATGGACTCCATGTGAGGGCGGTCTCCATGGAGATCCTGGTTTTATTTTTATTTTTTTTAATTAACTTTAAAATATTTTTTATTTATTAAATTCAAAATATAGAAATATATATTATATTAAATATATATTAAAAATATGTAAATATATTCAAGTTAAAATGACCAAACTAACCCTCTCCCTCTTAAGGTTGACTAACATTTGACTAACAGTAGGACTAAATTGATACATTTCCGAAACGTTAGGGATGATGGGAATTCGAAATGCAAACGTTAGTAAAAAAGTAATATTTTACTAAACGTTAGGGATTAAATTAAAATTTCCCCAATATTTTAATGCTTATAGCTCTTAATTAATTATTTTCCAACTTTTTAGGTACCAAATACCTCATAGCTAATCTAGTGTTTCCAATTATATGTAAAATGAAGAAAACAATGAATGGTTGGCTTACTTCTCCTCATATTCCAATACAAACAATGGTGAGGAGAATGGTTGCCAAATTTGAAAAGTATTGGAATGATATATCTGACATAATGACCAATGCGACATTCTTAGATCCTAGGTCGAAGATGTTGCGAATCAGCTTTTATTTTCAAAAGTTGTATGGCACCAATGCAAATCACCAACAAGAAAATGTGCTTGAACTTTTAAAGGCGTTGATAAATGAGTATGAAGAGAAATACGTGGATACAACTTTAGTTGAACAAGTTGGCGATTCTTCTATTGTTCATTCCATTAATGTCCTTGGGGATGGAGATGAGGATGAGGCTGAATTTGAACGATATAAGCGTGATTGTGAAGAAGCTGTAGGCTTGAACAAATCGGAGTTGAAGAAATATTTGGATGAAAAAGTTGAAGATAATTCTCCTGACTTTGATATTTTGGCATGGTGGAAAGGAAACAAAGGGAAATATCTGATTATGGTTAGAATTGTCAAAGACATCATAGCCATTCTTGTGCCTATCGTAGCTTCTAAGTTAGTTTTTAGTACTAGGGGTAGATTTTTGAGTCCATATTGTAGGAGATTGCATACGTACATGTTGGAAGCATTAATGTGTGCACAAAGTTGGATATGAGCTCTACTTCGAGGTATGAAAGTAATTATAAATTTAATTATATTATGTATATTATTTGTAATCTATAATTTAATCTTTAATTTTTCACTTGATTTGTTCTATTAGGTGGCGTTCTGAAGAAAGAAATATATTATAAACAAGATGAAGAAGAACCATTATCATCTTGATTTTATTTTTTATATTTGTATTTATAATTTTTTTTGTTATTTTTGGGATGTAAATTAAGGATAAATTTTAACTTTTATTGTTATTTTTTGTTTAATTTTGATTGTGGTATTTTTTTTTCAAAATTGGCAAGAATGATTGTGAAATGAATTATGTGATGTGAAATTAGTTTAATTTGTTTTAGAAGAAAAAATTGATATTTAAAAAAAAACAAAATCAGATTGAAATCTTTGATCTATTGAATTTATTGGTCTATAAAGAATTTGTGGAAAATTTTTGAATTTTTTTTTAAAAAAAAAAAATTAGGGTCAACCCGAATTTGACCAAGTTGACCCCGTCAAATACGGATCTGACCTGATCAACCCAGATCTGACTCAGTCAACTCCCGAGTCTGGTGTGGGCCTGAGCAAACCCGCAAGTGTGCGGGTCGGGTTTGGGCCAAACCCTTAAATTTATTTCAGGATATGAGTAGAGTCTAAACTTTCAAATAAACTAAAAAAATCCAATGTGGGTTTGGGCCTGGTGCGGGTCCAGACCCGCATTTTGCCTTCCGACTAATCCCTATATCCCACCTTTATATCCCACCTTTAGGTATAAAAAAAAAAAGAAAAAAGAAGGAAAAGTGCCTGTAGGGTGTATTCCTTTCCGTAGTGCCTGTGTTTGACCTTTTGGTGGGGGAGTAAATTGAGAGTAAATATTTTAACAATATAAATATTTTGGTCATTGTGTGTCAATTTGTTTTTTGAAAAATAAAATAGAAATTGTAGGTTTCCTTTTAAAGGAAACATATAAAGATGGCAAATTGAAAGTAGATATTTTTACAATATAAATATTTTGGTCATTGTGTGTGAATTTATTTTAAGAAAATTGAGATTAGATATTAGCACGTTGTTGTATGATGTTGCACATTGCCGTATAATATTGCACATTGCTAGCACCGATGCTATAAAATCATTTTAAATTATAGTCTACAATCTATTTTCACACCACCCACTTGTCATTTTCACACTCCTCTATTTTCTTATTTTCACACCAATGAGTAGCTGGTAGCTGGAAGCGGTTGCTAGCTAGCTGGCATTATATACATTTTAGTTTAGGGAAATAAAATTTTTTTGATGTTAAAACACTTTTGCAATTAATTATCTTAAATTTGATTTATAGTATTAGTATTAGTTATACCTACTCTTTAATTTATAGTATATGTAGCCAAACTCATAAATCCTCTGAATTGGGTTCTCCTTCAACAACTCTAACGGCAAAAGCAAAAGAACCCAGTTGGGGAATTGTGGAAACTTGGTAGCTTTTTGTTTAAGGAGCTTGCTTTAATTTTAAAACCAAAACAACTGGATTATTTTGCTTTCGCCAAAAATAGCAACATTGATCATAAAACAACACTCAAACCCGTGACCAACCCCACACCACACCATATCCTCAGCTTAACTGCACCAGTGTTTGCTATGATCATTGGATGCAAAGCAGCATGTATTATTTATTAGAAGTTTTAAGTTAAAGTAACATATTCTCCTTTGTCAGATAAAGTAACTGATTCTCCATTGTTACATAAAATAACTTATTTTTGGCAAAAGCATGCGGTTTTTGCCTGTGCGAAAATGTGCTAATAATGTGTGACATCATGCAACAACGCGCTAGCAACACATAGGACGTTGCAGTCCTGTTGTAAACCCCTATCAAAGCAAAAGCACATTGGTGTTTTTCGTTATATCTTAATTTTTAACACTATTTTTTAATTATGAATAAAAGATTTTTTTTATGCAGTTATTTATTTCTTATTAAATGGATATGTGCTTTTGCTTTGACTAATTTATGGCTGCCTTGGTTTTATTCTGAAATTTCGTTATTTAGAAATTCTCTCTTGCATGACCCTCGGTAAGATTAATTGTTTTATCATTGAAAAGTTTAATTAATTATTTTATGCATGGTTATACTTCTTGTTTCAGTTCGCTCAAATTAAAGAAATGCTTGTGGTGCATGTAATCTTCCGTTTGATCCCTATATTAAAACTTCATTGTTTTTAAACTCGAATTAATTATAACCTTGTAATCCCTAAATTTAGAAGAAATTCATCAAATTACTCTCCGTAACTAAATTTTTAACAATCAACCATGACAAAAAATAATATGTTAACTGTACCTTGGCCGTTATTTAAACACCCTAAAATTACCATTAATCTCTCAAATCATTAAAAATTTAACAATTTAACATTCACTATCTTCCCATAAGAATTTGTTTAAATTAATGTATATCCATAAATGCCTAAAACCATATTCTAACAATAATTTGTATGTCCAAATGTCATCTTAAATTAAAAGCTAAATACATCCAATACATTATATATTTTGCATTTAATTCAAATAATGTGATATATAAATTAATGTGATTAATTAATCATATTATCCCCCCTCCCCCAAACCCATACAATATATATATTATACATACATACATACATACATACATACATACATACATATCTATATATACTATGATATTATGGTCTTATATGTATTATGGTATTATGGACTCGGTCCAATGGAAGAAGTCATTAATCACTGCTTTATTAATTACGATTAAAAAAAATGAAGCAGCCTAATTTCGTCTTTAGATTGACTATTGCTTAAATGTGATGGTACGTATTGCATTTCCCACTCGTTGACCACAAACGTTTCACTGGCTGATTCAAAAGCAGTCACCTGTTTATAGTATTTTTTAGTACTTAGTTGACAAAGTAAACAATGATCAATAGACTACCTAACCTCTTTAATACTTGTGCTCTTATATAACATAGAAAATCTGGAAATTTGTTCAAGTCATTCTCCTCAACTAAAATGGCTATCTATTTCTCTCTGCTGATCGCCATTTTCATGTGTCTGATAATCCCATTTGGAAGCTCATTATCGTTCAACTACACCAGTTTCAGTGCTAGCAATGATGACAACGTTACATATGAAGGAGCTTTTCTGGATAGCAACCGTATCCAACTAGCCTCGAGCAAAGGGACTGTGGGTCGGGCCACATACAACAAGCCCATGCGTCTTTGGGACTGGGCCACCAGGAATCTCACAGATTTCTCCACCCATTTCATCTTTGAAATTGATTCTCAAAACAGAAGCGCCTATGCAGATGGCCTCGCCTTCTTTCTTGCACCACAAGGCTCCAGGATTCCAAACATCACTAAAGAAGGATCTTTTGGTCTCAGTACCAATGATAACCAGGCTGTTAGTGGGCCTTCGAATTCGTTTGTGGCAGTGGAGTTTGATATCTTTAAGAACACTTGGGATCCACCTGGTGAACATGTGGGTATCGATATCAATTCTGTGATATCCGTGAGCAATTTGACATGGTGGACGGATATCATGGATGGACAAAAAAGTGAAGCTTGGATAAATTATAATTCCAGTACACAGAATTTGAGTGTTGTTTTCACTGGGATTAGAGATAAGGTAACAGTGATGCAACATCTTGATTATAAAGTTGATTTGAGGCTCTTTCTACCTGAGTTTGTTACAGTTGGGTTCTCAGCAGCTACTGGCAATCATTCTGCCATACACAGTCTTTACTCCTGGGAGTTCAGTTCAAGCTTGGAAGTCGAGGGTGGTTCAACAGGTCAAGCACCACCGCCTAGTAATCGAAGAAGAAGAAGGAGAAGAAAAAGAGGAGTCTCTAAGAAAACAAGACTGGGACTGGGGTTGGGGCTTGGACTTGGTGGTGGTGGTGTTGTGGTCTGCTTGTTGGTTTTGGTTTGGTTTATTGACTTTGTTAGAGGAAGGAAACGCGGGGATGAAGAAGATAATAATGGGGTTGATGAGAAAACGGAAGATAAATTTCAAAGGGGAAGCAAAGGTGGGGATGAGGAAACTCAGGCCTTCCAAAAAGCAGCCAATTCAAGTGCTTAACTTTGAAGCTCTGTTGCCAACCTATCCGCATCTTTCGGTGCTTTTCTTCCCCATACGCATCCCTTCTGTACACACTAAGTTTTTATTTATATTATTTTGATTAATGATTATTTTGAGTAAAGAAGTGTATTTTTTTTAATTGTCATACAAATTATCATTTCGTAATTAATGAAAGCAATAGAAAATGAGTTTGTCCACCATCATCACTGTGCTTATGATTATTTATAAGCTTGATTATTTGTGTTATGAATGAGTTTTGAGTTTAAAAATATTGTTTTTCGAACGGGTAGTCATAGGATGTGTTCTGGTCGCCATCGAATTAGGCAAAGAAGGTGCTGGTGATGGGATCGTTGCTGCAGTGTAGTGAATTGGATTTGATGTAATGGTATATATGTGAGGATTAATCACTGGTGGGACCAAGTAAAGTAATATCTGGCCGAGGTGAAGACTTTTCATGGGATGCAATACTAGGCAAATCTCGCATGCATGATGAGACGTTCTCTTGATGCAACTGGCATAGATGGAACACTAACAGTGGAAGGTCCTAAACCATTATGTTGAGGTGTATCAGACTATCAGTAATACCATGAAATGCAAATAATGTTTTGAGTTTTCATACTCGCCTCCTCTATCACTATATTGAAACGATAATGAGTTTCGAAAAATTGTTCAACAAGAGATTTAAATCTAAAAAATACTTAAGACATCATATTTATACTTCGGTCCATTAAACAATACATATTTTGTGAGATAATCCATAAAAATTATATTATAAAGGAAAGCCCTCAATAAATTCAAAAGGGGAGGGCCCCAAACATTGGAATGTAAAAGATCTAAAAAGACCCCGACTAGTAAGAGTGGACATGCCAAAAAGGAAACTTATGGCTTTTATTACTGATAAGACTCACATGATTTTAATGAAAAGTCAGAACACAAAGATGGATAGGGCATCTGCTGAATTAAATGATAAAAGATATACGAGTAGAAGGGTGACCAAGACGCCTATGCCAATCACAAGCTGAGAGTCGAAAACCCACAAAAGCCATGGGAGGTTTGCTTGAGGATCCATGAGCAGTCTTTGGCCACTCAAAGATGTTATCTTTATTCGGTCCTTGGAAGAGATCATCGCCCCCGTTCTCAGATCCTTCAATGAAAACCAAGTAGGTGAGAATTCAATGGTCGCATTATTAGACTTGCAAAATTGAGAAATTGAGATCAAGTTTCTTTGCATTGCATGAACACAAAGCAAATTTTTTAATGAAAAGTCTTGTACGGAGAGGAGATTTGGGTGGTCCCAATATGTGTAATAGAAAGACTTAGCATAACATCATCAGGGATTTCATACTCTAAGTGAATAGACAAATTTTGAAGGTCTTATAGCAACATGGTGAGAACCACCAGTGTCAAGCAACCAGCTAGAGTTCTTATTGCTTGAAGTAGCTGTGCAGTTTTCCATTGGTTCAATTCGATTTGAAGGCTTAAGGTTTGGACACTTCTTAGCCGTATGACCCATTTGTTCACAAAATTGACATTTTATTTGAGAACAATCAGGTCTGCCTGAATAATTATTCTTACAAGTATTGTTAGGTGATGGTTGTTGGCCCCAATTTTGATTTCCGTGGAAATTTTGATTTGAACTGTTATTTGGATCGCCATTCTTGAACCCATTTTTCTAAGTGAAATGTGCAGCCTTGGGGGATGAATCATGATGAAGTCCATTACTTTTGAGAAAATCTTCATATTCAACAAGCTTCATTATCATGTAGATCTTCAAATGAAATTGGTTGTTCTCGAGTCACGAACTGCTGCAGAAATCTCCTTGAACTCAGGTCCTGTCCCACCGGGGCAATGAATGTTCAAGTCATCTTCAGGTAACGGGGAACCAACTAGAGCAAGTTGATCTGCGATGTTCTTTAAAGACTGCAAAAACTCAGTGATAGATTGGGTGCCACGGGTGGTAAGAGAAAGTTTCTTTTTAAGATGCATTACTCTTGATCTCGAGCGGTTGGCATATGCAGGGGCCTGTTTTTCCCATGCATCACGAGCTGTTGTAGCCGAGGCAACGAATGGCATTAAAGATTCAGATAATGAAGCAAAAATGGCATGAAAAGTGAGTTGATCTTGTCTACTTCAGTGATGTTATGCTGGATTTGGTATGGTGGTTCCGTTTTGGTTAAGAGTACAAGGAGGAGGTAGGTATGAGCCATCAAGATAGCCTAGGAGATTATAGCCAAGGAGCAGAGAATGGAATTGAGCAGTACAAGAAGGGTAATTTGTGGGTGTGAGTTTTAAACGAAGTTGAGCTTAATTGATATTAGCTTAGGTGTACTGGCAGTAATGCCTGGTGTAGAATTTGGAGTGGAGACTACTGGAGCTCGGAGACTCTCAGAATAAACTTCTTCAGCCATGACAGAGTTGGATGTAGACTGCTCGTTGGAGCTTAAAAGCTCTGATACCATTAAAGATTTTATTAGAAAAGAAGGTATTATGTGCAGTGCTGTATTAAAATAAGTGAAAATTACCAAAAAGGACCACTATAAAAACTGAAAATTCATTGATAGTCAAAGATTTTTAAAAATTTCTTTCTAGCTTCTCAAACAAACTTATTGCATAGAATGCCCAAATTATCCATTTTACCCCTAAGTGAAAGTTGACCCATATATCCTTATTTTGTAAAATTCAAAACAAAAGCCTAATACAAAATTACAAAACTGCCCTCACATATATGGAGACGACAAAACACAACCATACACCCAAATTAAATTTCCACCATTTTCATCAAATCCTCATGACTTGATTTTCGATCTAAGACCCCTCACACCCAATCGCTTATTACCAGCCTTGTTGCACCATTTCAAATCTTCACCGACCTCTTTAAACCGTCAACGAACTCCTTTACCGCCTCCATTGCCAAAGGTACGTAACGAAACCCTCCATTTGATTGTTTGAGTTCTAATGGTAAAATTTAAAGTTTTGATTTCTTTTTTTTTTTTTTTGTGTTGTGGATATTGGATTAGTTATTATGATTAGATTAAGTTAGTTTTGGTTGGATTTGGATGGATTTGGATGGATTAGGCATGAGAATGGAGGTTTTGGTGGTGTATGTCATCGAGGCAGATGAATTGTTGGGATTGGGTTTTTTTATTACAGAATGAAAAAATTGAGTTTTGTGGAGCCACAAAACATGGTTTTGGTAGAAGATCGGGTTTATGGTGTAATAATACACGGTCTTTTTTAAAAACCATGTCTTGTGGCGGCATAAAACACTGTTTGTAGAAAAAACTTGGTTTTATAGCTTCATCCATAACCATGATCTTCCACCAAAATTGTGCTTTGTGGTTGTATAAAACACGATTTTTGGAAAAGACCATGTTTTATGGGTCTAGCAATAAAACACAGTCTTTCCAAAAATAGTGTTTTAAGGCTAACTAAAATACGGTTTTTAGAAAAGTTAGTGTTTTATGGCTGCACCTATAAACCCAGTCTTCCACCATTTTTGGAAAAGATCGTGTTTTGTAGCTACACCTATAAAACACGAACTTTTTTAAAAACTGTGTTTAGGTAGCCTCAAAACACAGTTTTTGGAAAGATTGTGTTTTATGGTTGGACCCATAAAACACGGTCTTTTTAAAACGATGTTTTATTTAGCCATAAAACACGGTTCTGTACACTCAAAACCCGGTTTCTGGAAAAAATTTTATTAATTAAATTAATTAATATTGGTTTAGAAAATAAGTTTATTAAATTTTAAATTTTAATTAAGTTAGAAATAAATTAAATTCTGTGTAATATTCTAATAATTAAAAGAAAAATATTAAATAAACGTGATTAAAAAAAATTCAAATAAATTCAAATAAAATAAGTAAATGAAATATAAATTAAAAATAAAAAGTAAGAAGACTTAATTAATTAAATTTTAAATTTGATTTTATGTAATTGCAATATGTTAATTTAATTTGTTAATTAAAATTAGATTCATAAATTAATGAAAATAGGACAAAATAAAGAAATAAAGAAATTCTCTAGAAATAAAGAAATTCTCTAGAAAGAGTAAAAATGTAAATACAATGTTATGACAAGGGCAAAATTGAAAATGCAAAGGAAATTTTTTTTTAGAAATGATATGAATGGAAATGAAATGTTATAGAAATGGTAAGATTGGAATTTCAAATGGGCAATTGGTTAGATTTTTATGACCAAATAAGTGATGGAAAAGATGGCTAAGTATCCAAACTTTGGGTCATGCATGAAAAATATATAAATATGTGATTTTATGTGAAATTTGAAGCCATTTCACACACTTACACCCTTTGGATGAAATTTACCCTACAAAAGAGAGCAAAATCAAGGAAAGAGGGGAAGAAAGAAGGAAGGAGAATCAAGAAGGGATGAAGAAAAATCAAGAAAGTTTAGAGATGGAATTGTGGTAAAAAACTAGTTTCAATCTAGGGTTAATTTCCTTAGTTTAGTTCTTTGTAGATTTTAAATAAGTTTTAATATTATTTTAAGTGAAAAAGGGTTTCAAGGTGAAGGCAAAACAAGAAGAATTTCATAGGGTTTAGAAACAACCAACCTAATGAATAGATATTTTCTCTTAAACTTGATTTGTGAAAATGTTTTTATTATGTTCCAACTTTATTAGTTTTGATGATTTAATTACGGTTGTGATTTATGAATTTTAAAGTATGTTGTGATACCTTAAAGTGTGCTTTGAGAATTTTAAGTTTGTTTTATGAATTGAAAAGGATAGCTTATAGTTAGAATACATGTTGAAGCAAGTATGAATGTTAGATGATGTTTTGAAGTATTTAAGTATACATATCATAAAAAGTAAATTGATATGTATCTGCCATTTTTATTGAAATATTAATATCTTTTTAAACAATTTAAGTATAATATTAATATCTCTCACTTGATTTGAAAATCAAATCAATGAATCCTAAAATTATAAAATATAAAATTTAATTTGTTACATCTAATTTCTTAAAGTATAATCATTATTTAATTTTTATTTCTTTTTTTTTTTAATTATTCTTATAATTTATATCAATTATAACTAAACCACTTCTGGTATTGAAAATAATAGTTAAAACGATACAACCGTTACATTGTATAGTAATTCCATCGATAAACCAATGTATCAGTTAATTTTGAGGGTAAAAAGGTAACTGCCGACAATTGGTTACCACAAATCCCATCTCTCTCACTCACTCTTTTTCCCAGTCTCTCATCCTTCTCTTTCTCTACCCTGATGGAACTCTGGCGCCACTACTGGTCATCCTAAAGCAAGCTCTTCTGGTTCAAGTATGTCCTCGCTATCGCCTCCCTCTCCTCCATCCCCCGCAATGTCATCCTCATCAACCGCTGACTAACCATCAAAGGTGCGGAGGACATTGTCAACAAGCCCTTCACTTTCGAGCTGACCATCGGTGACTCCACCCTATTCTTCCCTATTGACTCCGAGAAGGATAAGGAGGACTAGATCAACTTCATCAATTACTTCATTGGTCAACATTAGTGATCCATCACCGACTCTGAAGTTGTCATCTATGATACTGGCAATGCTTCCTCTTTTCTTCCTCTTCCTTCTCTCTTCCCTTAAACAAGTTTGAAACCTAAGTGTAGAAGAATTTTGAAACTCATTTCAAAATGGGTTTTGAAACCCAATGATGGAAAAGGTTTCTAGTATAAAGAAGGTCTGGGTATGGGCATTGTTTAAAAACTCGATAAGTTTCACTGAGTTCTCATCGAATTCTCACAGATTAGCACTCCGCCAATCCAAGAACCCCCAGATCGAAGGTTCTACTCATCGGAGGTGGATACTCAATCCAACTCAGCTCAATTTAGCCCAACTTGGCCAAACTCGATCATTTCAACAAGTCAACTATCACAAAATCGATTGAAAATCATCCTAAACATAACCCAATAATCATCCTCAACATCCAATATTCTTAGTAAAACAAAGAATACACATAAAAGAAAAATTAGAGTTAATTTCTCATTGCCACCGACGATGACTTAAAGGAAAAAAGACAACAGTAATAGCCTGAAGGAATACATCGACGAAACGAAGGGAGAGAGAAGGAGACTTGAAGGGTTGTCGTAAATGAGAGAGAAAGAGATTTAGAATGGTCAACGACGATAAAGAGGGACTGGCTTCAGTTTTGATAATGGCAGTTGTTTTTAATTTCAAAATGACGACAGCGACGATGCACTTAGATAGCAACAACGATGACTCACTTGAACAAGAACAGCGACAAGGACGACCTAGTAGAGAAAGACGAGGGATAAGAGAGGAGAAGAGGGAAAGAGAAAGAGATAGAGATAGATAGAGAGAGAAAAGATGAGGGTTTGAAATGTTGACCGTGTAATCACTAATCAACCATTCAACCTTAATTATGGTGTGGATAATTTTATCATGACCCCTGATGTTTATAAAAATATCAATTTATACTTTCAAATTTAAAAAATTATAATTCCCCCCCCCCTCCCCCCAAAATAGTGCTTTTCAAGTACTCATCAATTACTTGCTGAGTAATTGATTACTCGCTACTTGTTCTGTCCTCGGTCGAGTCACGAGTAGCAAGTTTTGGAACACTGGATATGAGTTTTTGAATCTGCTTCAGTGAACTGATCTTTGGTTTTTGTAAATTTTGCAACTTTTTTGTTGTTATGGGTTTTGGGTTTGTTTGTTTGTTTTGTTTTTAATTAGGTTGTAATTGTTGTGTGGTGCTTGTATGTTTAATAGTTTCTAATGATGTTGTACAAGCTTTTTTTTTTTTTTTTTTTTTTAGTTCAGTAGTTGATTTAAGAAGAAAGTCCATTCCGACCATTCCGATTTGTGTATATGTTTCGGTGAAAGCTCAATTTTTTTCTTGAAAATTGTGTGTGTGTTTTTTTATTTTATGTTCTTAGATTTTCAATTTTTTTTTTTTTGTGTTTTGTTTTTTATTTAGTGAAGATCTTCAATTTATTTTTTGATTTTTATAAATTAATCTTCACCATCTATCGATAAGATCAGATGAAAATTTTTATATTTAATTTATTAATTTTTATGTAATAATAATAATTATTTCAATGATTTAAAATTATAATTTATTTATTTATTTTTATATAAATTTATTTTTAACTCAAATTTTTTTTTTATTTAATTATTTAATTTTTAATTTTTAATTTTGATTATGAAAAGATAATTTGGTAATTGATTAATTTTTTTATTTTTAAATTTTTTAGTATAGTAAAGGTATTTTTTATATTATTTTTGCCATAAAATCATTAAAAATTTGGATGAAAACCATTTTTAATTGATGACAAAGATTTTTTTGTTAATATTTTGAAAAGATAAACTGAAATTATTTATCATTTTATAGGAGTTTTAGAACTTTTTTCTAATTTTTAATTAATAAGATTATATATATTTAATTAAATAAATTATTTATTTTTATTTTTAGTTATTTTTGAGTTGATTAAAATTATTTAAAATCAATTAAAAAAACTTCGTATTTAATTATTATAATTTTAATTATTTTTAATATTTTTATCAATTAATTAAAGCGTCTCATTCAAAATTAATTTCTTGTTCCCTAAAGGAGTTGGCTTTTTGTAGTGGCTCCACAAAGTCTCCTCACAAGTCGTTGCACGCGTATTTGACTGAGACTTGCACGTACATCCTAAATTGCCATAACTCTAAACCTGCTTCCTCAACTCATAACCTTAGTAATTCGATCAATATAGCAAGACATACAGCATCCATTTCCTGGCTCGTTCTACGGACAATGGAAGTCCACAATTGCAAGAACATACATCTGAAATTTGTAAAGATTCCATCTTCGTTCATGCTGCTTATCAGCTTCTTCTTTCTTTTTTTCCCTTTCACAAGTTCAACATCCCCTCACAATATTAATTTCAGTTTCACCAGTTTTAAACCAAATAGCCCTGACATAGATTTTGACAGCAATGCAACCGTATCATCAAATGCAGCCATTCAACTCACCGTCAACCAGCGAGATAACAGTCCCAACTACAGCATGGGTCGAGCCACCTATAAAGAGCCAATGCACCTTTGGGACAAGGTCTCTGGAAATGTTTCAGACTTCAACACACGTTTTTCCTTCGTTATTGATTCACAGAATCAAAGCCCTTACGGAGATGGGTTTGCGTTTTTCCTGGCTAGTAATGGCTCCAAATTGCCTACTGCACGTACTGCAGCAGGCGGTCATCTCGGCCTTCAAGATGAGAGTCCAAGTACTAACTCTGAAAAGTATTCCTTTGTTGCAGTAGAATTCGACACATTTCAGAATACGTGGGACGAGTTCGCCAACGATCATGTAGGTATCGATCTTAACAACGTGACATCTCTCAAAGCTGCTAACTGGTCGTGGAGCGATATCATGAATGGGGGTAAAGCTGAGGCTTGGATTACCTACAATTCGAGTTCCCATAACTTAAGTGTTATTTTGGTTGATGCTGAGGACAACAGGAATTCAACCAGCCTTTATTACATACTGAATTTGAAGGAATGTTTACCAGAGTGGGTTAATTTTGGCTTTTCAGGATCCACCGCGTCGGCGTCTGAGATACATAGTATATATAGTTGGGAATTCAATTCCAGCTTAAAAGTCGCAGACATTATTGCTCCTGTGGCACCCATGCCGAGCCCGAGCCCTAGCCCTAGTCCTAGTCGAAGAAGCAGTAAGAAATGGTACATCCTTGTGTTGGCCGTTGGTGGTGGTACACTAGTTTTAGTCAGTTTCATTTTTGGTTTGGTTTGGTTTTGCTGGATGAAGAGAAACAGAAGTGAAAAAGGTCATACTGCATATATTGATGCAGAAATTGAAGGCGTAAGCGTAGCGCGGAAGTTTTCATTTAAAGAATTGGTTATCGCTACCAATAAATTCGCGGATGAGAGGTTGCTTGGAGAGGGAGGTTTTGGGAGAGTTTATCTAGGCTTCCTCAAGGATATAAATTCCAATGTTGCTGTGAAGAGAATAATTCCACAATCTAAGCAGGGGATAAAAGAGTACGCATCCGAATTGAAAACCATCGGCCAATTAATCCACAGGAACTTGGTGAAACTCATTGGTTGGTGCCACGAAAGGCATGAATTTATCATTGTTTATGAGTTTATGCCAAATAAAAGCTTAGATTTCCATCTTTTTGTAGAGCCAGGCTCATTGACATGGGAGATGCGGTACAACATTGCTCTGGGATTAGCTTCAGCGTTGTTTTACCTCCAAGAACAATGTGAACAGTGCGTGCTCCATCGTGATATCAAATCAAGCAACGTTTTGTTAGATTCTAATTTCAATGCCAAGCTGGGGGATTTTGGGTTGGCTAGGCTTGTTGATCATGGGAAGGAGGCACAAACAACAGTTCTTCTTGGGACAGAGGGTTATGTAGCTCCTGAGTATCGTGAAAGTTGGAAAGCTAGCAAGGAATCAGACATTTACAGCTTTGGTATTGTTCTTTTAGAAATAGCCTGTGGGAAGAAAGCCACCGGAGAAATTGAAAGAAATGGAGAGAAATATAGAATGAAGCTGGTTGATTGGGTTTGGGAGCAATATCGTTTAGAAGACATTTTTTCTGCAGCTGATCCACGACTAGGTCGCGATTATGATGCGCAACAAATGGAAGCTTTGATTATTGTTGGGCTGGCTTGTAGTCAACCAAATCGAGAAGATCGCCCTTCAATAAGGCAAGTGCTTGATATGCTTAATTTTAAAGCTCCACTACCTGTACTTCCACAAGAGATGCCGCTGCCCAAACATTATGCAACTCATGTTGCCAATGTTTATGCGAGTCCAGGATCTTCATTCAAGGCTTCAAGCGCTAGTTCCAACACTGCTTCTTTAGAACTTACTTCATCTTCTACTGCTTCAAATACTACTTACAGTGTACCACATGCAACCGGTTGATTTGTTTCAAACAGGTAAGTGATTCTGTGTGTTTTAGTGTTTCATCTATGGCCTTTTTTTCCTTTGCTGTAATGTCTATGTACTGTAATTTTTTATAGCATCTTGTTATTTCCTTTTGGGGATGTTTTTATGCTTGTATAGGTAATCAATGTACATGAAACTTCTATTCTATTTAAATAGAGTTTTAGATATTAAAAAATTTTTTGTTTAGGAGAGAAGCTATACCAAACATATACTTTTATTTATGTTTGTAAGTGCTTTCTGTAGTATATGAATAGATTGAAAGCTAAAAAACCTAAATAAAAGCTTGATACCGGATAACCATTTAAAGTAGGAAAAAAAATAAAAATTAGAAGGAAAACGACTACGTTCTGATGGCACTTTGAAGTGGGCTTAGAATAGAGAAGGGTGTTGTATATGGTGTGAGATTTCAGTCTGGAAGTGGAAGAAACGGAGATTTGTAAAAAAAATTGAACAGTACTTTTCTTGAAGGAAAAATTCTAAAAAAACTCCTAAAATGAAATATAATATCAATTGAACCCTATTTTTGAACTAAAAAATTAGTGATTTCACCTTAATTTTATTTTCAGAAGTTATTTTGAAAATATTCCTTTCTTGAATTCAAGAATTAAGGATTTATCTGCTGTTGAAAGCAGAAATTGATAGTAAGAACTTTAATGGAAACCAAAAGAGGATCTGAAGGATACGATGATGGCTTACAACTAGTTTTCTTTATAATAATTTTAAATTTAAGCAGTTGATAATAATAATTATTATCATTATTTTTGACGAAAGCTGCGGTCAACAAACGACCAGGTATAAATAAGCTTAATCTGTTGTAACATTAATTACGAAGTAATAATTTCTTTATTACAAGTAATCTTAAATCAAAACTTAGCGTCCGTACAGAAGGGATGCGGATGGAGAAGTACCAGAAGATGTTAATTGTGGGGAATTGGCGTTGTAACTATAACTTGAAGATCGGTATTTGCTTAAGCTTGAAGGCAGTGAAGCTTCAAGCTTAAGCACTTGAATTGCCTGCTTTATTGAAGGCCTAAGATTTTCTCTGGGTGAGCACACCACAGTCCTATACCATCAACTATTCCATTTGTTGCTCCTCAAAAGCTTTACGCAGTCACGGATCAGCTGCTTCGGGCAGCTTTCCACTTCCATAGAGCTCCCAAACCCACTGAACCATATACACCTGAACTCTGGCACATTCAGGAGTCACGTATCCCAGTGTCCCTGCAAAAACTGTAGTTTGTGATCCTTTGGCATGGTCGACAAGCCTGGCCAATCCAAAATCTCCTAGTTTAGCATTGAAATTTTCATCCAACATAATATTGCTTGATTTCATATATCCCAGTGAACCAATAAATGAGTATTCAATACATTAATAATATAGCTTAAATAATAAAATTTTCTGGTCCTAACTTGAGTCAATGTACTAAATTAATAACTTCACTAAATGCAAAAGATAATTAATTTTTTGAAAAATATTTTAGGTCCCAATAAATATATAAATTAATAATAGATGAAATACATAAAAAAAAAAATAATAATAACACATAAAAATTCTTAATACATATTAAAGAACCATTTACTTAACAACTTTTATTTTCTCAATTTGGCTCTTTCATAAAATATGCATCCGAAGTATTTGCCTTTCTTTGTAGCTACACTGAAATCAACCTCATCCTTGATTTTTTGCAGAGCGCGCACATAAATATATGTAAATATATATATATATATATATATGTGTGTGTGTGGATTTATATATTATTTAGTAACAAGCAATTATTAAAGTTATTGCTGCTTGAAAAGTCTCTTCTGAAGAAACAATTATCGTTTTCACTAGAATAATATTGAAAGGTCCTCAAAATTTATCACATCTTTATCTTTTATAGCATAGACTAGAAATGGTTTCACCAAATACTCGAATGTCTTCATCTTCATCAACTTGTGGTTCAGAAGCCGTAGCTTCAACTGATTGGATCTTGCATTGACAAAAACAATTTATAGTCGTTATCTTCACGTTATTGTTTCAAACCGCATTAATAAAATTAAAATTTGACACATCCATTAAATTTTCAAACCGCGTTAATAAAATTAACAATTTACAGTTGTTATCTTCACGTCATTGTTTTCTTGGTTTTTGTTATAGACTAGAAATGGTTCCACCTAATAGTCAGAATGTGTTCATCTTCATCGACTAGTGGTTTAGAAGCCTTATCTTCATCTTCATCTTCATGAAAGTATGATGTTTGGTATTTTTTTTTTTTTAAAAAAATCTTATAGGTTTTTTTAATTTTCTTATTTTTATTTTTTTTTAATTTTTGTTATGTTTTATTTAATTAAAATAAAAATAGAATGACAAAAGGCAATTTAAAAAGTTTTTTTTTGGTTATGTTATATATATATATATAAACATCCTGCTAAGCCAAGGAAGTCTCGTTAAGATTTTAAAAAGTTTGGCTTAGGTCAATCCATGACACATCGAATCTTTGCAGGATAAATGTACATATATAATTTCTATCATTAATATCTTCTAACTTTAAAATATTATGATGAACTAATCAAATTTATTCATTACATTCTCTCTCCTAAACTAAATTCTCTCTCATATTTAATTTAAATATAATTGATAAATTTGATTGGTTCGCCCTAACTTTTTAAAGTTAAGAGACACTAATGGTAAAATATAAATATATATATATATATTTTTCTAATTGATGATAAGGATATGGTTATGCACTAACCCAACTAGAGGTGTGCCACCCTAGGATAGGATTTTCCTTGATCCAACATTTGGTCCACCTAGATTGAAGGAAATTACAATCTATTATAATAAAACCTGATCAAATCCAATACAATTACTCATAAATCCAATCTGGTTATAAAATACCTAAATCTGATTCGAACACAACATATTTGTTATCTCTTTTTCTTTTTCTTTTTTTTTAATTTTTTAATATAATTACAATCCAATCGAACAATCTACTAACTAATAGTTTAAGGTCTATCGAGAATTGTCAATATTCAACACTATGTATGGCTCAGAAATTGACTGTCAAAATAAAAAGAGAAAACTACATGTGCTTGTAAATGAATATGATAGAATTCAAACCCATAATGTGAAGGAGAAGTTCACTATCGACTTGAGTTATAAGTGAATGAGAAACCATTCTTAATATACAGAAGTTTAAACATTCCTAAAACTAACAAATTCAATGCAATTCAAATAAAATTAACAAACTAATAATTAACATACAAACAATACATAAATTTTAAGTTCAACAACACCATGCTGCTACATGAAACAAAAGAATAGAAAGAAAACCCAGCTAGCTACACTTCACAATTATGGGACCTCGGGTTAGAAGATAAATAAATAAAGTAAATTGACCCAATATATAAGTTAGGCTTAATGATTTGATAGATCCAATGAATTCAGCTGATTTCCGTATAAAAATCTACCATTCGATCCAATTCAATGGATTGCAGAATTTTGGGTCCAATCATGTTCTCAAATCCCATCCAATCAAATGGATTGAATCGGATTAATTGATCCAATTGGATCAAATTGGATCTTGCACATCTCTAAAATAAACATCATTTTTATTTCCCCCCAAAAAAAAACATCATCTTACCAAGAACAGACCACATCTTTCATAGCCCAAGCACAGCAATCAGAAATGAAAAGCATAGTCTTTTGCTCATGTTGAATTCAATTTAGATGCAAATAGCAAACAGCAGAATACTAAAATGTCTCCGTTGTCTTTTCAATTTGCCTGATGACAAATTTACAATATAGCTATGGTAGCATAAATATAATGGTAAGTTAATTTGGGAAGAAAGCTTAGGGAATTAAGGAAGAGCAGAAAAGACTTAGTAGGAGAGGGAAGACAATTGTTATTTTTCCATAAAAAATGTCAAATACATCCTAAGTATCTTAAAGTTATGGCTGTTGGCACTTCAGTCTTGCATGCCATGCATCAGGACATGGGGTGTCTTGGTTCTAATTTGTTTCTATTCTTGTTATTGTTAATGGTTGTTGTCATTATTGTGCATCAAACATAGGTCAAATACATAGATCTTCACAACATTGGTTTGATTTCGGGTTGCCATGATTTTGAGCCAACCTGGCTGTGATACCAAATGGTAAGTTAATTTGGGAAGAAAGCTTAGGGAATTAAGGAAGAGCAGAAAAGACTTAGTAGGAGAGGGGAGACAATTGTTATTTTTTCATACAAAACGTCAAATACATCCTAAGTATCTTAAATAAACTAGTGACAAGCCACTAGTACTATAAAATAGGAAAATCACAACAGAATAGGAGCCACTACAAAATAGATACCCCACATCCTAAACAAGCTCAACAAACAGAGTCCATTATCAACTTATTCTAACTCGATCAAGTGGAACCAAATAATGACAACAACCATTAACAATAACAAGAATAGAAACAAACTAGAACCAAGACACCCCACGTCCTGATGCATGGCATGCAAGACTGAAGTGCCAACAGCCATAACATATAAGTACCTGTACCCATATAGGATTGCACTAAATATCAGAATTCTGTTCAGGTCGTAATCATAGAACCCCAACAAGTTTTGGGTTTACCTGTCATTCTGACAGAAGCAGTTCCAATGCAAGCCAAGAATCCAAAGTTATTTCAAGTCAGTGACTGCAATTATTAACGAAGAAATAACTTATACAACATATCGATGGGTGACGTAACGGCCAGCAGTTTCACTTGGCCGGATAATCTTCGCAACTTGTCCACGCTTCAGTCCATAATATCTTGCAATTGGATCACTCACTTGAATCCGAGGCAACTGAACTCCAAACCCAAAAGAATATGAAAAACAAATAAAAATCACAACAGAAGCAACTGAGATACATTCTAATATGCATAATACGAAAATAACATCCCAAATTCCCAACCTCAAGTAACAACAGCAGCAACACCACAGTGTAGTTGCGGAGATCACATATTAAAGAAACACGATAAGCAAGATCTACCATGCTCCCAAAATTGAAAAGCTCACAAGAAAGGAAAAAGGAAATCTTGTAATACACAGGGTTCAAACTCACACAACCAAATTAATACAAACGATCATCCTCTTAATTGATATACATTAGTTGTTTTTCCAATAATTACTGTAACAAACGCATTTTAATAAATTACCTTCGAAAAATGGTTGTTATTCCTAAATCAACACAATTTCTCATCAGCTAACTTATCAAAAGCTCCATAAAGAAACACAATCAGCATACTGTGTGTTATCAATGAGCTTAATCAACCATAACAGTACTTAAATATTGTAAATCATAACCTCAAGCTTAATAAGCAGCTTATGGGAAAACAAATTATTCAGTTGAAAGTTAAGATGCTCTCCTAACCTTTTTTTTTTTTTTTCTAAACATTTCATAATCTAGTAACACATCAGCATAAAAGAAAATAGATAACTAGGATTGTTATATCTATATATATATATATATATATATATCTCATATATCACTCAAACTCCAACTACTCTTATAAAAGGTCAAGGTAAAAATAGAAGGTTAGGACTTAGGAGAGGATCCCAACTCCTCAGTTGAACTCCCTCTAAGTGGGACAACAATGACATCTAAAAGCACAAATTTTAATACAGATCCCTATCAGCTCTTCCAATTGAATAAATCCTCAATCTAAAATGCACACATAATCACGTATCTATATATATCTTTTTTCTTTTTCCTTTTATGAAATACATATCTATATATAAACATGTACACTCTAGAAACTTTAGAATAAAATGGTGTTGCCAGGGAAAACCACCCACACCCTGAAAATTAAAGAAAGGTCAAGCACACGAAGTACACATGAATCACACATAACCATTTGAGATTCCATAGACTACAACAAGAAACACTAGTGTTAAAAGAGAATACCTGCTTCACAAATTTGAAAGTATCAACAGCATCCTAGAATAGTCAATAATTTACAATTCCAAACCTAAGCATGAAACCTAATTTGTTTCTAAGGCACTAGAGTCAAGCACATTAGACAATATGACTCTACAGAGCAGACAATATACACACATTAAACAAGACGAAGATGTCAAGTTCTCACAACTGACCTGTGTTTCCTTCACCGTATACCTTTTGAGCAAAATCTTCTTCTCTTCATTTGTAAGCACCTGCTGCTCAGGTATAAGAACACGTTCTTTGATGTTGACCATGAGCTCTGTCTCCTGTTTCAAAACCACCACAAGTAACATATATATTATCTTGACATTGTAGAGCATTAACTATACCTGAAAAACCTCCAAGTGGAACTTTGATGATATCTCGCTTATACATGTACGAGCAAAAGGAGTCAAATTCGGTTGAACCACCAATATCGCTCTGAAAACATTCTCCAATTTCATTCGATCGGTATATGTCATCATTGTCTTAACACCAACTTTTTGTTCTTCAGGAAAGAAAACGTAAATCTGGCATCAAATCACCAATGCGATTCTAAAATGGGAGACAGAAACTGATTTAACAACAAAAAACCATAAAGTAAAAAAGAGACCTGATCAGAGCTGTTGTTACGCAAAGCTTTGTTGATAACAAGGTCCTCTCTTTTCATATTCTCGCCATATTTGGAAATGAACAGTAGTTTGGTCATGTTGATCCCGAAGTCACCAACGAAATAGCCTCTGTCACGAAGCATCTCCATCACTGTCCTCCTTATTCTGCATAGCCTTACGATTTCTTCCTCTGATAATGTCATTTTGAATAATTTCAAATCCAAAATTAAACTTGTTGTGGATACATTTGGGGTTGCATAAGTGAACCAGTAAAAACCTAACAAACTGATTCAATGGATTGACCCAATAGACAAAGCCCAGTTCGCCAACATCTAGCTCGTAGAAATGAGCTCTCAGTTCGCTAAAGCAGTTCTTAGGTCGCTAGTTAATCATGGTCAAGGCTGCCTTATACTCAACTCGAGGTTGTCCAAAACGAGCTCCAGCTTGCAACTCAAAGTATTCGTTAAAGCCATTTTTCCAGAAAGGTAACAACCTAAATTGAGAAAGAGTTAACTACTAGAATTGAAAATAAAATCAAACTTCTATTTCGGCGGGATCTATCCCTAAATTGATGAACATCAATTTTAGAAGTGTAATTAATATATAATTTTTTCCTATTCTTGTTGTACTCAAATTGTAACATCTCACGCTATAAATAGGGGTTAAAAATTCATTGTAGAACAAGAGAACAACAAGCAATAAGATACTAAGACTCTGCCAAAATAATCAGAGAAACAATCGTGAATATAGGCATCTTTTTAGCCGAACCACGTAAAAAATCCCTTTGCATTCACTGTTCTTTCTCTTCTTTTTTTCCTGTTTTTGTCTTTATTTTATTTTGTTTGCAGTATTGGGTCAAAAACTTGGGTCAATCGAATTTAGACGTCGACATTTTGGCGCTAGAGGAAGGGCTCGAACTACAATCTTTTGAATTCTCTACTACCATGGTAAGAAGAAGAACCACCAGAAGTTCTGATATGGTGGCTGATCAGCCAAAATGGCAGATGGATTAACAACATCATGATATCCAACTGATGGAGAATACAACCATACCCATGGCAAGCGCATCTCATGTCCCTATAATCGCGCTTTCGTGGGAATGCCTTCACTAGCCCCTCGCCAACCAACACCGATGATCCTTACAGCCTAGGGACTACTGGTATGGCACCAATAGTAGGAGGCATTGAAAAATACAGTGCGGTAACTTGTGGATGCAGTCAGGACATTGGCTTAGGCCCAAGCATAAAACGCGTCCAGACCCGAGGCTATTGCTCCCGAAAAAATTTACCAATTGCAATGAGAGGAAGTGCCAGCTTCTGAAGGACCCATAAAAAAAAGGTGTCATGACCTGCCAACTCAGTTCGTTCCTCTCACTCATGCTCGAGTGCTAAAGGTCATAGAGCTCACGAAGAGGAGGAAGTTCTGCGTCCTGTGAAGTTAAGAGAGAGGGCTAGTCAGGGATACGATTACATTCCAGAACGCTGCTCTCCATGTCGCTAAGAGAGGACACAAGCCTTAGGACCCAAGGGCAGATGAGCTCCTTCAGAGGGTTCAACAACTTGAGGCACGCCCTGATACCTCTAACTAGTGTGATCAATATGGGGAGATCGAGACACAGTCTTTCTCTCATAAATTCAAGGTCCCAACATTCTTCAGTGCAGTGGAGATAGTGACCCTTATGATCACCTAGATGCGTTCAATGTCCAAATAGATCTCCAGACAGTCAATCCGTTGGTCAAGTGTTGTGTTTTCCCAGCCACCCTAAGGGTTGTTCCACGAACCTGATTCAAGAGTCTCCCAGCTAGCAGCATAAAGAGCCGAAGGAATGTCAACGAAAATTCATCAACCAATACCGAGCTCTGAGGAGGTAGCTTGCGCCATCTTGTCATCTCACCATTGTTGTCTAGCGATAAAATGAATTGCTAAAAGATTACATTACAAAAGTTCAAACGCGAAGTCACTAATGTGGAGAACCTTTCAAATCAAAGCATCCTAACTACGATCTCAGTTGGGCTTCGCAAGGATGGGAAGCTATATGAGAGCATTTATAAATCTCCAGTAAAGGACTTGGGTGAGTTCTACAAGCGAACTGCCAAGGAAATCAAATGGGAGGAGACTTTCGACTCCAAGAAGTCTAACTAGAAGAGTGAAACGAGTATTTCCAACCAACCAAAGAAAAGAAGTAATGGTAGGAACGGAAGTGAAGGTCAGGCTAACGGCTCAAGCAATCAAGTTGCTAAGAATTCCAGGAATGAGCCCAGAAATGAATGACCTCAGTGTCAAGGTCATTATGATAGCTACAACGTCTTATCAGATACACAAGATAAGATCTTTGTAACAGAAAGGAACAGGGAAGACTTCGGGAAGCCCAATCCTATGAGGTCTCCCGTTAACTACAGAGACAAGAATAACTTTTGTGCCTTTCATAATGAGGTCGGGCATAATACTACAGAATGTTGGGCGTTCAAGGATGTCATTGAGGATCTAATCAAAAGAGGTCGCTTGGAAAACTATGTGGTGCGACCAACGAACTAGTGATCTCTACAGCAACGCCCTCAACAACCACCAGTACAATCCCAACGAGCTTCAAACCATAATATGAACCTGCAGTAAGGACCATCTTTACTATACATGGTGGCCCTCACATCGCATGTACATTCAACAGGTCGCACGAACATTACGTATGGTAACTTCTGATTCAATCTTTGAAAATTAATAAAAGCTCCAAATTTCTCATTCTGCTTTACTCTGAATAATTGCTCAATTGATTTCTTTATTAAATGCCAAGTATAAAAGTGAATAGCGACCTCTCCACCAAGTTTCTTTTTGGCAGAATTTTATTAAGTCATGCTATGATAGTCGAGATTCCAACCCATTATATAGCTCGACAAAATTTCGCTATGGTAGCTGAGGTTTCGACCCGCTACATAGCTCGATAAAATTTCACTATGGTAGTTGAGGTTCCAACCCGTTACATAGCTCGCAATTATGCTAAAAGGTTCCAACCTACTAGCTCGCAATTATGCTAAAAGGTTCTAACCTACTAGCTCCTATTATATTAAAAGGTTCTGACCTACTAGCTCGCCATCATGCTAAAAAGTTCTGACCTACTAGTTCGCCATCATGCTAAAATGTTCCAATTTACTAGCTTGTTATCATGCTAAAAGGTTCCCACCTACTAGCTCGTCATCATGTTAAAATGTTTCAACCTATTAGCTCACCATTATGCTAAAAGTTTCTGACCCACTAACTCGTCACTATACTAAAAGGTTTCAATCTACTAGCTTGCAATTATGCTAAAAGGTTCTAACCTTCTAGCTCGCCATCATGTTAAAAGGTTCCAACCTACTAGCTTGCCATCATGCTAAAAGGTTCCGACCTACTAGCTCGCCATCATGCTAAAAGGTTCCCACTTATTAGCTCGACATTATGCTAAAAGGTTTCGACCTACAAACTCACCATTATGCTATGACAGTAGAGGTTCCAACCTACTGGATATAACTGAGGTTCCGATCTCAATTTTATTAAATTATGCTATGTCAGTTAAGGTTCCAACCTACTGGATAAAGCTTGACTTAAATTTTACGAGCTACGACACATCAAGATCAACGACCTCTAGAGCTCTCACTAGGTTTTATTACCCTTGATTTACACATTGATTATTTAACTTCTCAATTTGTAGAAAATTCAAAGATTTAGAAAAAAGAAAGCGGAACAAAAGCACAAAGCAACATTGAAACAAATATATTCAAAATAAACCTCACAACAAGGTGAATCAGTTCAACAATAATAACCTTAAAATGAGGTCCAAATATTCATTACAAATAACCTTGCAAAAGCGAGGTTAATGAAATACAAAGTCATGAAAAGCTTCAAAGAAAAAGAAAAAGATTTAACTTGACAAGTAGCCTACTCAAAGCCCTAGCCTTGAGGGGCTGATTCTTTGGGAGCTTTATAATCAGAAGTTGCTTCTGAAGGCATTGCGATCTGAGTTGTCTCATCCTGAAAAGTTGCACCTTGGAGCTTAGTATTCAAAGGAGCTGTGTTTGGAATAGCAGAGGATCAAGCGACCTACTCCTTATACTTTTCCACCTCTGTGGCCATTTCATCACCAAAAAACAAGAAGTCCTGCTCGGGATGAATTTCCTATAAAGTGTAAAGGAAACTACTGGAGGTCTCTGATTCTGCCTCCTCTCTAGCTTTAATGACCCACACCTCAACTTCTTTCTTAGTATTAGTGACTTTCTCAAGAGCAACCTCCCTCTCAACCTTCTTCACTCTTTTCTCAACAGCCTCAGGTCGTTGCACGGCCTTCTCCAGATCACTCTTTGCATTGTTTAGTTCCTCTTCACTCTTAAGGAGTTTGATGGTGAAGTCTGACTTTGCAACTGCATGAGTACTTTTTTCGTGAGCTAGAGCATCTTTAGCTTCCTTTCTAGCTTCCCCAGTATTCCTCAGCCTGGTCAGAATGATTTGCTTTGATCTCTTTGCTCTCTCAGCCTCCATAAAGGTAACACGACAGATCGTGACATAACTGCTTTTACCAACGAGCTTGAGCTCCCAGTCCATAGACTATACTGAGAGCTAGGGGGCTAATATTGTGGGTATATTTGAGGCTGCATAAGTAGGTCGGTAAAAGCCCAATAAAATGATCCAATGGATTAACCCAATAAACAAAGCCCAGTTCGCCAACATCTAATTCACAAAAATGAGCTCTTAATTGGCTACAGCAGTTCTCAGCTCGCTAGTCAACTATGGTCAAGACTGTCTTGTACTCAACTCAAGGTCATCTAAAGCGAGCTCCAATTTGCAGCTTGAAGTGCTCGTTAAAGCCATTTTTCTAGAAAGACAATAGCCTAAATTGAAGAAGAGTTAACTACCAGAATTGGAAATAAAATCAAACTTCTATTTTGGTGGGATCTATCCCTTAATTGATGAATACCGATTTTAGAAATGTAATTAATGTAAAAAAAATTTCTATTCTTGTTGTATTCAAATTGTAACACCCTACACTATAAATATGGGTTGAAAATTCATTATCGAACGAGAGAACAACAAGTAATAAGATATCGTGACTCTGTCAAAATAACCAGAGAAACAGTCGTGGATGTAAGTATCTTTTTTAGCCGAATCACATAAAAAATCCTTTTACATTCACTGTTCTTCCTCTTCTCTTTTTCCTATTTTTGTCTTTATTTTGCTTTATTTATAATATTAGATCAAAAACTTGGGTCAACCAGATTTGAACGTCGACAAAACTTGCAAGATAAATCAAACCCAAACAGTAATCAAGATACGATGCTGCTGCGTCGATTGAATGGCTGGAGACTTGCAGTTGGATGGATTATCAGGGATTGGAATATTAAAAAGTAACTGAAAATGAAATAGTCTAGTTGTGTGCCTCCTGCCTACAAAATGTTGTCGGGTCAGGTACAATCTGAAAAGGTTCATAACCGTTATTGGGCCGGCTTGGACGAGCAAGGTGTTCGGCCTAGTTCAGATATTCCTTTTAGCTTATTAACATCATCAATAATATTAATATGATTTGGTGATTTTAAAATATAAAAAGAAAAAAAATTATGGTTTGATGGTAGAAAAGGCATATTCAACCTTTCAATGATTTAGGTTTGACTTATCCTTACCATATATAGTATCTCATAAAATAAAAGTTAGATTTTATTACCAAGACTTGTCTAAAATAAAAGCTTGTTTAGTGTACCGTATTGAATAGAACTAATACATTATACCATATTTATATGGTGTTTGTTAAAGTTGTCTACGACATATTTACTAATATTCACTATAAATTATATGGTTTGAACTGTATTAAATCATGTATTTGGAAGATAAGTTTTTCAACCATTAAAAATTAATAATATTTTGAAAAAAAAGTGAAGGTTAGCCTATGTTATGATTCGATTGTTCTTAGTTCAATTTTGATACTTTTTCGTTTTTTGAAGTCTTTTTATATTTATTTTACTTATGTTTATAATATTGAGATACAATTTAAACCCGCTATAGGTCAAATCGAATCAAATGTGTGTTGAATTATTAATGGGTTGGGTCAAATTTTGCTTAACCCAAACCCACCCATTAGCTTATTGGGTTAGTGAAAACCTAAACTTATGAGTGACCATATTTGCACTCCATTAAGATTGTATGTACACCCCTTTTGTATATACACTCCATTGAATACTATTTTAAAAAATTATAATTTATAATTATGACTCACTTAATATAAAAAAATATTATTTATTTAATTTTTTTTTTCATTTTATACTTGTAAATAAACATCATCAAATATTTTTATGTAAATCAAGACTTTTTAAAAAATATTTAATGAGGTGTACTTACTAAAAAGGTGTACACATGTTGTAGAGAGGTGCAAATATCGATCCTCTAAACTTATATTCACTATTTTAATGGATGACCCAAAATCCACTCACTTAAACCATCATCTCTTTATTATTATTATTATTATTATTATTATTATTATTATTCATTTGTTTGGATTGAATGAAAAAAAAAAAGAATAAAATGTCAAAATAGGAAAACTAAGAAAAAAATAAAAGTAAAGAAAAAAAATGAATACTCTAATATAAATAAATATATTATAATAAAATAGAAATTCATTTCTAACGTAAATCAAATTGAAAATAAATGTATATTAAAATTATCATATGAAAAACCTAACGACAAAATTGTTTGAAATAACAAACACTAGTTTGCCGAATTTTCAATAAAAAAACAAATGTAACTAAATCTTCCTCTTGTTTACCAAGCAAACAATAGTTTATGTGATATATATATATATATATATATATATGTTGTATGTATGTATGTATGTACGAACAACTTTTGATAAATGGTGAGATAAGATATTTGAATGAAACTATTGATGAATTATAGTATGTAATACTACAAGAGTAAAAGAATAGTAGACGGAACAAGAACTATAAATTTATATGTTAGCGAGTGACAAAAATTATTATTTAAATTAAATTAAAAATTTGGAATTTTATTTTATGATACAATTTAAATTAATAATAATAATAATAATAATAATAATAATATATTATTAACATTAATTGGTCACATCGGATTTTAACGGGTTTTACAAATTAAATCTAACCAAACTATTAATTAAGGGTTTAATTACACAATCAATTTAGAATCCGACACAATAAAGTTAGGTCCATCAATAATTTATGCAAGTGAGTTTGGGCCGAATTAGCGGGTTGGGTGTAATTTTGTAAGGTCTAACATAAATTACCAAAAAAACTAAATATGTGGATTAGGGCTGGCAATGTGGAACCCGACACGACGAGTCGACATGAAACTGACACGATTATTATGAGTTAGGATTGAGCATAAATAGGTTGGATAAATAAACATGTTAACCTGTCCAATCCGTTTACTAATCGTGTCGAGTTCGTGTTTTCTTAAACGGGTAACAGGTTGACCCATTTAACAGGGGTAAAAAAGTAAATTCATATTAGAAGATATTCATATAATTTTAGTGGTAGGTATATATATTTTTATGTTTTGGATTGTATTTGTAGATGATTGTATTTTTTTAGGTTTTGGATTGTATTTGTAGATTTAAAAGGTATTGTGTATCTTTATTTTAATTTTATTTTTTATTAGATCTATATCAAAATTTAATATATATTAAATATGGTTAAATGGGCCATAAACAGGTCAGCTAAACCGGTCAACAAACAGGTCATTGAATATGTTGACTAAATGAGTCACTAAACGGGTCAATAAACAACCCGTAAATAAACAGATTAATCATGTCATTTTCATGTTGACCTATTAATAATCGTGTCATGTTCGTATTAAAAGTGTTTAACCCGTTTATTAATCGTGTCGTGTTCATGTCGTGTCAAAAAAATCGGGTTATATTTGTATCGTGTCCAACCCGACCCATCAACCCGAATTACCACCCCTAATATGGATTATCTGTCATTGCGTTAGGCTATAAATACCTATCCATAACCATACTCAAATCCAGTCGTGTTGTCCAAGGTATATAATCTCCCAATAAAAGACTTAAGGTCAACTTTACAAAAGTTTCAATATATGTGTTCTAAAGATAGTCAAGGTACATAATTTTTTTTTTTTTGAAACAGTCAAGGTACATAAATTAATTTAAAATTTTCATTACTTGAATCCTGAGAAGTCAAAGTTCTGTATAAAACACTCATGAAATAGATTACAAATTTCGTATTAATTAGTAGAATCTAAGTGCTAT
This sequence comes from Litchi chinensis, assembly GCA_019925255.1. Lineage (NCBI taxonomy): Eukaryota > Viridiplantae > Streptophyta > Magnoliopsida > Sapindales > Sapindaceae > Litchi > Litchi chinensis. The sequence goes on along the minus strand of CM034465.1, from coordinate 25,573,806 downwards.
AAACAGGTGTACCTTAAATAGTATCAGAGTACGGTTAAGTCTTGAGTACCTTAACAGCTAGTTAGAATTCTAAATCGAAAATCTTAGCTATGGAAACCTTTTCAGATTCTAGCTTTTCTCTTAGTTTCTTCTCTCAGTTCTCCTATATCTACTCCTTCTTACTTTAGGTCTCCCTTTCCTAAAATAAATGGTCTCTATAAGTTTACCTATAACCTAGATGTAAATGATCTTGTAAATAAAATTCCCCCTGTCACCAACCCTTATTCAACCTTTAATAAGCTAGTGTCTACCATTCCTAAATCTCTAAAAACTCTTATTAGACCAAATTGCAAGTTAGTTAAAAATTTTGTTCAATCTAGTACTTTTGATAAATGCCTATTTCTTGCTTCCAGTTCTGATCAATATGTCACTCTAGATATCCCTCAAGTTTCCATCAACCAGTGGAAATAAGAAGGATATACTCATATCCATTTTGGTACCATAAAATTAGCCTTCACTATTCATGGTCACAAAGGTCTTTCAATTGTTGCAAGACTCGTAGTACTAGATACTTGTTACAGAAAGTACGAATATGCTTGTCTAGGAACTCTTTTGGCCACCCTCAATGCTAGAATAATTGTCCTCACCCTGTTCCCCAATTTCAACATTCCTTTCAATGATAAACTTTGTTCTAATGTTCTTAAATTTCAAGTCCAAATAACAAGCGTTGATATGCAACCTAAATCCATCATGGCAACCCTCCACTGCCAGATGGTTTGAAGACTCGAAGATTACGCCATAGATCTTGCTTTGCCTACATCTATCAACACACTTGTTCTCACCATGAACTCACAACATGTGCCTCGCAACAAAGTGTTCTAAAGCAAATCAACAGAACAAAACTCCTTAAGCTACTTCCAGAAAGCTGGATCACCAATTATGAGCAAACTTTTCAACATGCCAAAACAGATTACTACCACAGAAGCCTTTATGAAGAGCAATAAGGATGGAACAACAACCATCTTTTTTGGCAAGCTAAACATGTTGATTGCTCTACCAGTAGCATTTTCAACATAATTCATGATTTCCCTTTATGCAACTAGCGAAACGTGTGCATCATGATGATCCATCAGTAGTATCATTCCAAAATAGTGGTAAGCCTCTTTATCAGTATAGACTTCCTTCTAGTCATTGTCCATTCGATATTGATTATGATTGTCCCAAATGTCAAAATGATCCTCTTGGATTCCTCAAACCTTAACCTTTACAAGGATACAAACCTTATGCCAAAAAATCTTCAAAAGACCCACTTTATCAAAAATACCTTGATGGTAACCTATTTGTTGGTCTTTTATGCAAACTTTCGGGTAAATATGATTTTGTGGTCAAATACTTAGAACCTCCAAAACACTCACTAGTAACAAACCCCTCATGGAATCTTCCAAATTTACTAGAACCATTGCTAAAATCACCTCTTAAAACTACACCAATATCTCCATCTAGACACATAAACCTTTACTTCCATGCTACAAGAAAATTTTAAAATAGATTGCTAAAAACACTCCACCTTAACTTTCTGTTCCTTAACCCATCCCTCTAATAATGATGCAAAAACCCTCAACCTCTTTTGATATAGCAGATTATGAACAAGAATTTCCATCAATCCTTGAATCTACTATTCAGCGTCCAAAAATCATTCCTCCTCATATGGTCTAATTAGACGAAACTTCAAAGTTCATTTCACTTGCAGAAGCTGTTCTCAACTGACAAATTAAGAATGTTAAGTAGCAGAATCAAGCCCTGTTTAACATTTCCAAAAAAGTTGATCAAGTATCGTCTCATCTCTCATCCCATGTATAATGCATTACAAAAGTCATTGCACAATTACAAAAGCAGATACAACAAGTGCAGAATGAGCTGATGATGATTATACAAACCATGCAAGGATTTTCTCAAGCTTTCCTCCAAAAAAAAGTAGAGATACGAAACTTGCAGACATAACTAGCCTCTCTACAAAAAGACTATTTCAGACAAACATAAGTTCCTTAGTCACTTCATCCAACACCACAACCTTACAATCCATTCAAAGCAACTCAAGGGTCTCCTTCTCTATCAGCTTTTCCAAAGCTAAGTCAACCAATCCCTACTCTGCACTAACCATCTGTAGCAAAAACAGCTTTTGGTTTAACTAGCCAATTCTATGATTACATGGAGTAGCAGTTTGAAGAACAAAGATGGCAAGAGTGAGCAATAAAGAGAAAAGGTAAACAACTTATCTCTAGCTCCAAAATACAAGAACAGTTCTTCTTAGGTCTTCGTGGATTATGGTTTCAGCCTCTACTGAGCAAACAAATCATTTGTTCAACTACCTTACAGACATTGCTTCTCATTAAATCCCCTCAATTCCTTCAGTCCCAGCATCTGATAACTCTGAATCCGAGTTAAATCAGGCCTCAGAATCTAACAAAGCTTTATCACCTTTTTCTTCACCCTTTTCATAAGAAAACTCATCAAGTTCCTCATTTTCCATGTTGATCCAACCTCAATTCATGAATACCCAACCCATAGATCATACTCATACAGAACATATCTCTGATCCAAATACTCATCGTACCCATACCACATCTACCCTAGATCTTGAACAAACTAAACTCCCATGTCACAAACGTCATCAACCTTTTGACCCTCATCAGTATAATCCCCTAGGCTCAAAGATTCACACCTTTACCCTTGATGATATCCCTCCAAATAAATAGAGAGATAGAATGTTTGAATTTCATACATGGTTACAAGCAGAAATCTTAAGTCAAATGCTTAAGTTCAAGCAATCCTTACACAATTTTCCACTCGATTTGCCAAAAATCTTTGTGAGTAGTGGATAAGTCTAGCACATTATCGACAACTGGAATTTGTTCAACTTCTCACTATTGATCAAGCCATGTATATTCTTTACACTAAATTTTGTGGGATGCCACAATCCTATGAAGTTTAGATGCGTGAGGAATATTTTCATATGAAGTGTTATTCTTTAAAAAGAAAAGATCTTGATAAGCACTGCTAGGCAATGCTCCAAAGATACTATGTCTTTCGTAGTATGGACAATCCAAACATGAAGCAAGCATTCCTTTCCTTTATCTTAGAATCCCTAGCTCAAGAAACAATGAAAGTGATGCAAGCAAACAATCGATCTCTTGATCAGATTACCCTTAGTGAAATTTATTAGTTTGTTCTTGTTGCACTTGACAAATTATGCACCAAAAAAAAAAAATTCTTCTATGACTACCTGCAATGATCAAAGTAACTCAAAAAATTATGTCAGTGCCCAAACTTGAAGATCAAATGTAAAGATGAAAAGAAGTGTACATACAAGCCTTATCGCAAGAAGCATCATTTCCACAAATCCAAATTATTTCCTTTAAGACCGATCAAATCCAAGAAGCATAAACCTAAAGTTAGCAAATTCCTTCGCAAAAAGAAGACTAAGTGGTGAACGATAGACCAATATTAACTCTGCCATGATAAAGGCCATTTTGCAAAACAGTGCCCTAAGAGAAAACACCAGTCTCAAAAAATTCTTCAGCAGCTATCCCAAATATTAGGTATCACCTTCTATGATGATAAACTCAAAAGTCTTTTTTCATAAGACGAAAAGCCTCACCCCAAAATAGTTCTTCAATACACTATTGAAGATTCTGATTCCGAACCCTTCTCCTTTGAAAACAATCAACAGACATTAGATTCCTTTCATGATAATGCCTGTTACTAGATACAACAAGCTTCACCTATTTCTTCCATCTTCCATATTCTTTTAGCCCCAGTTTATCTCTTCTCAACTAAATTCACCAAGCCCATCAAAGTTATTGCTTTCTTTGATACCGATACCATCAAGTCAATCCTCAACCTTGACATACTTCCCTCGTCCTTTAGGAAGCCACACCAAAAATATTTTCAAACAGCCAGTAATGATGTTTTTACCACAAATCTCATCAGTCATCCTATAATAGTTCAAATATTTCCTAGTTACTTTATAGTCCAAAAATTTCCAGGATTCTCACTTCCTGAAAAAGATATAATATTAGGTTTTGATATCTATACCAAACTCAATAAACTTAGAATTCTTTCCGACGACATCAGATACAAATCTTATTTTTAGTTATAGACTACTTGCCCTAAACTGTACCCAATTCTTCAACCCAATTTCTCCTATATTCTCCAATCACTAAAATAACATTCATTTGTTGATTCACACTCAGTCTTTCTGCTTAAATGCACAAACCCTCTTTGGCAAAATCGTAATTACTTTGTTAAGCTTCCTTTTAAGCTTAATGAAGATATCAACCCAACCAAAGCAAACCATTTTGGTATGAATCCAAAATATCTACTCCTTATAAAACAAGAATACAAAGCTCTACTAGACCAAAAACTCATCGAACCAAATGATTCACAGTGGTCTTATAAAGCCTTATATGTCAAAAATCGAGCAAAACAAGCAAAAAGAAAAATGAGGTTAGTTATTAACTATCAACCTTTAAACCATTTTCTTAAAAACATCAAATTCCCTCTTGCCTCCAAGACTACCTTTTTTGCTCAACTCCAAAATACTCACATGTTTTCCAAATTTGATTTAAAAGTTGGATTTTAGCAATTAGATTTAGACCCTACAAGCAGACATAAGACAACATTTTGCATACCTAATCATTGTTATCAATGGATAGTCCTACCTTTTGGATTGAAACCTGCCCCTTCTTTTTTTCAATAAAAAATTACCTAGATCTTACAACCTCTCCTTCACTCTGCCCTAGTCTACGTAGATGATATTCTTCTCTATTTCAAAAATGAAATATCTCACTATGCTCTCTTACAACAATTTGTGGACATTGTCAGAAACTATGAGATTATACTTACAGAGAAAAAAACTGAAATTGCAAAAACAGAAATTTCCTTTCACGACATGCAAATAAAAAATAGTTCATATCATCCACAATCTCATATTTTTGAAGCAGCGATGACATTCCCACATGTTCTTACTAGTAAGAAACAAGTTCAACAATTCTTGGGAATAATCAATTATATTCACAGCTTTATCCCTCACCTCACTCGATATACTTACTCCCTTATTAAGCTCCTCAAGAAATATCCTCCTCCTTGGTCCCTAAAGCACATTAAAGCAATCGTCTTTCTTAAACAAAAAAGTTCAAAAACTCTCTCCTCTCAAAATCTCCACCAATGGAAAGAAAATTTTGCAGATGGATGCAAGTGAAAAATATTGGGGTGCCGCACTTTAGAGCAAGATGACAAAGGTCACAAACATCTTTGTGTTTTTACAAGTGGCAAGTTCAAAGATGTTCAACTTCACTATCATTCAACCTTTAAAGAAATCTTAGCTATGAAGTATGCTAGTAAAAAATTTGAATTTCATTTCATTGAGTCACTTCCTAGTCGAGTCAATTATGTAATCTTTCTTGCAGATACTCAAATTCCACAAAGGAAAAGTTCCATATCAGCAGTTACTTCGTTGGATAGAATGGTTTAGCCATTACTCCTTTGATGTTAAACATATAAAAGAAAAAGTCAATGTTCTTGCAGATCACCTATCCTGACTAATTCAACTCTCGGTCTCAGTCATTCCAAGTATAGTCATTCCCTATTACATGTTCACAAGTAGGTCTTTCTCATCCTCTAATTCATCAAGTTCTCTTTAACCAAAAGCACCACCATACTTTATAGAAATTCTTCAGTCTAATCTTTCTTCGAACAAGGTCAAAAATGCAATGTTTTCATACCAGTTCCAATGTTTTGAGAAATATGGACAAGTATTTCAAAATGCTTTAAGTGTTCATCCAAACTACCATTTTTCAAAAGTATTCATAGTTTGTACCTATAATTACCATCCACTTTTCAATTTTCCTATTAAGTTGTTATGGTTCTATTGATATCTCTTTCATCTTTATCACATCGCCATCGAATTTCTAGTTCATAAAACAGTCCAAACCCTAGAGTCATTTGTGCAAAACCCAAAACTTGTTCTTTGTCCATTTGTTTAGTTTTTACAATGGTTTCAACAAATCCGTCAATGGTCTCATGGTTCAAGTTCTAATCTACCAAGAATAATTGGTCCATGTCATATTTCATAGGCCCCTGAATCTCAAATCAGATTAGCTATTGTATTCTTCCCCAGTCTTTTCACATTTGGAAAGTCATCTTGTTCAAATATTTGGCAGTGATGATAATTACCCTGCACGAATTTGACCCATTCAAAAAATCCTTTTTTAGAAAAATCAAATTATACCAGATCATCTTGGAAATGCTCAATTGGAATCTCTCCCTCTTGAGTACTTTGCACAACTTAATCAAGCTCATAATGTGTACATAGATTCTCTCACCTCTTAGCTTGACAAGCTAGGCTATCCTGAATTGTTCCTTCCAAACTCAGCTAGATACAGTCCAAGAATAAAAGCTCTTAGAGCGTAATCTAAACTGTATAAGTGACAGAAATAGATTCCAAAGAAACCTCCATGTATAAAAAATGCAAGCTCTTCTTTTGATAAAGCAATCCAGACTTCATGCTTATCTCCTAACAATAATGACTCAACAAGTTACATGCAATTCACCGATACTGAGTAGTATAAAGATCTCAATAATTTTGATGACTCAATTCTTGAGATGCTCTAATACAATGTATCACTCAATAGAGAAAAGAATATGGTGACACAAATGAATCTCCATCAAACATGAATATGTCAGATCATACTTTTTCACATCATCATTCAACATGACTCAGTATCCACTCGGTCACATGTGGCAGACAAAGCAATCAATCATGCAGTCGAAAGCAAAAGCAACAAAAGCAGATTCCCCAACATCCAAAATCAAGTGTGACTCTATAGTAAAAGTAAAACCAAAAAATGAAGGAAGAAATAATTTCTTTCTTATCATACACATTGAGAATACAACATTATATACAGAAACTATATCTCTATTTTTGGTAACTAATCATCTATAAAAGAAATTCCTAAAGAGTAGAGAATTAAACTAGTCAACCAACAATTCAAGCTAATCTAGAAATAAGAAAGGAAAAATACAATCAATATTCCAAGAATCATGAGATTTTATTCTTGATTTCTAACACTCCTTTTCAAGTTGGTGAATAGATGTCCATCATTCCAAGCTTGGAAACACAAGAATCAAAACTTGATTTTTGAAGAGCTTTGGTAAGAATATCAGCTTCTTGAGATTTAATAGGAATGTATGAAAGATCTATACTCTCATTCTCTGTCTCTATCTTAATGAAGTTCCTATCGATTCTCACATGCTTCATCTTGTCATGCTGAACTAGGTTGTGAACCACACTGATGGCTGACTTGCTATCATTATACAACTTCATAGGGCCAGTTATAGGCATATTCAGATCTACCATTAGCCTCTATATCCAGATAAGTTCACATGTTGCTTGGGCTACAGCTCTATACTCAACTTCTGCACCACTCCTAGCAACTACTGATTGCTTCTTGCTCCTCCAAGTTACGAGATTTCCCCACACTTTTGTACAATAACTTGTGGTTGATTTGCTACCTTCGATGGCACCTGCCCAATCTGCATCAGAGAAACCAACTACATCTCTAGCTTCATTCTTTTTTAACAACAAACCCTTACTAGGACTTCCTTTAAGGTACTGCAAAATCTAATTAGCTACTTCCATATGTCTTTTAGTGGGAGCATGCATAAACTGACTAACAACACTCACACTAAAAGCAATATCAGGTCTTGTGAGTGACAAATAAATTAGTTTTCCCACCAAGTGTTGATAGCTTTCTCGATTAACCAAAAGATCTTCTTCAGATATCTTATGCTTCCAATGTCGTTTTAAGGGTGTGCTAGCTGGCTTACACCCAGGTTTCCCTATCTCCTTAAGAAGATCATGTGTGTACTAATGTTTGGAATATGAAGATTCCCTTCTGACTTCTTGCAATCTCCATTCCAAGTACTTGCTCCTAAGATCTTTTACTCTGAATTCAATTTGAAGTTTCCCTTTAAGATTCATGATCTCTACCTCATCATATCCTATGATCACCATATCATCCACATACACTATCAAAATGGCTTGCTTACTAGATTCACTCCTTTTAACAAATAAAGTATGATCTACTTGTCCCTGTGTATAACCAAGTTACTTCATCACCATACTAAATCGAGTAAACCAGGCTCTTGGAGATTGTTTCAGACTATAAAGAGACTTTTTTAACTTGCATACTTTGTCTAGATCTTCTTACGTCTCAAAACCTAGAGGAAGTCTCAGATATATCTCTTCTTCAAGAATGCCATTGAGAAAGGCATTTTTTATGTCAAGTTGGTGTAGTTTCTAATCCAAGTTTGCAACTAAAGACAATAAGACTCTAATGGAATTAAGTTTGGCAATTGGAGCAAATGTTTCTTTATAATCAATGTCATATGTTTGTGTGAAACCTTGTGTTACAAGTCTCACCTTATACCTATCAATAATTCCATCATGCCTATATTTAACTGTAAATATCCACTTATTGCCCACGGCTCGTTGTCCTTGTGGTAGCTTCACAAGTTCCCAAGTGTCATTATCATCTAGAGCCTTTATTTCTTCTAACACAGCAACTTTCCAATCTATATCTTGAAAAGCTTCATGAACATTTCTAGGAATTTGAATCTTATCAACTTCAGTAACAAATGCTTTGAAATTCATTGACAACTTGGAATATGTGAAATAATTTGAAATTGGATATCTTTGGTTTTTAGTATAAGACCTTACCCTTTTTCGTTAAGTAATGGGAATATCTAACTCATTGATCTCGTTCACTTCCTCCTCACCTATCCCAACCTTGTCTTGATCACTCACCTCATTTACTTCCTCCCTTTCACCTTTCTCGACCTCTTCTTGATTGTCCGAAGTAGGTGGACTTGTCATTGGTTTGGGTTCTTGTTCGTGCATGGGAGGTTGTGGTCTCCTTGAATAAACCAGAATTGGGTTCTTACCTGTAGTGTTGATTTCTCCCTCTTGACCTAAATCACTACCATCCATAACAGACTCAAACAGGGTAGGAATAGTGTTTGGAATGGTCAAGGAAGGTATTGAAAAAGCAGGATCCCAGTGTTGGTCTCCCTAGTTATAATACTCCCCCTAGGAACCAATATGGGAATAAAAACTTTGATCTTAAAAAAAAGTTACATCACAATAGACTAGAAACCATTTGGAGGATGGATGATAACATTTGTAACCTTTTTGTTTTGAGGAATAATCAAGGAACACACATTTTAAAGCTTTGGGATCAAATTTACCCCAAGTTGGTTGATTATTATGGACAAAAACAACACATCCGAAGACTCGAAGTGGAAGAGAATTAGGGACACGAGAAGAAGGAAAGACTGACACCAACTCACTGAGAGGAGTTCTATACTAGAGCACTTTTTATGGAAGACGATTAATGAGATATGCGGAAATGAGAATAGCACCCCCTCAAAATGAATATGGAACATTACTATAAAACATAATTGACCTAACAACCTCAAGTAAGTGACAATTTTTCCTCTCTGCAACCCCATTTTATTAAGGAGTATATGTACATGAACTTTGATGGTGTATCCCATGATCATTGAGATACATATTTAATTCATGAGAAAAACACTCCCTACCATTGTCTGTTTGAAGAATGTGAATAGAAGACTGAAACATATTTGTCACGAGTTTATGAAAATGTTTAAAGAAATTAGTCACCTCTGATTTTTCACGCATGAGATAAACCCAACTAACTCTGATATGATCATCAATGAAAGTAACAAACCACCTTTCTCCCGTTAAATTTAATACCCTAGATGGTCCCCATAGATCACTATGAATCAAATGAAATGGTGTTGATAGTTTATATGTGTGAGGTGGATGAGATGTACGAGTTTGTTTTGCAAGAATACAATGATCACAACTAAAAGATAAAGGGTCTTAATTAATAAATAAATGAGGATACAAATGCTTTAAATATGAAAAACTCGGATGGCCCAATCTATTGTGCCAAAGTTTGACATTTGACTCAGAAAATGAAGGAAAAACAATAGATGAATTTAGTTAGGGGGAAGAATCAACACCCGTTAGATAATAGAGGTCATTTCGCTCCTCAACACTCCCAATCGTCCTCCTTAGTGACAAATCTTGAAATTCACAATACGAAGGAAAAAATGTTATGGAACAATTTAAATCTCTAGTTATTTTACTAATCGAAATTAAATTACACTTCAACTCAGGAACATGAAGAACCGAATTCAATTTTAAACCACAAACTTCCATATCACCTTTCCCTGCTGCCTTACATACTGTACCATCTGCAATAGTGATACCAATATTTTCTGTACAAGATTTATAAATGAGGAATCTTAGACATGAGCCTGTCATATGATCAGATGCACCTACATATACTATCCAAGCATTCTATGGACTTTTATGAGAGAGGAATGAAAAAATACCTTTGTGAGCTATTAGAGCAGTGGAACCTGATAAGGTAGGGTTGGTTTCTTTGGCAATAGATGAAGAACTTAATAATTTTCAAAGAACTTCCATTTGTTCTGTTGTAAATGGTTGAGAAATGGTACTAGTTGCTGCCTTTGCTATGTCAACAGTCTTGTTGTTCATTCGCTGACTTCATGGCTTCCAATCAGCTGGTTTGCCATGGAGATTCGAGCATGTATCCTTGGTATGATATGGCTTCTTACAATGATCACACCATAGTTGTTCCCAAATTGAGTCTTTGAATTGTTACCTCCATACTGAGCAATAGCCAAGGCTGATCCTTGTGCTTCTATTGTTGAGTTTTGAGATGAGGAAGACATCACTTTCTTCTTGGTTTCCTCACGCCTGACTTATGCAAAACCTTCATTCAGCGTGGGCAATGGCTTCATACCAAGTATACATCCTCTAACCTCATCAAGTTCATGATTTAATCCTTGCAAAAAATCAAATATCCTATCCTTCTCCAACATTTTATTGTACATTATTCCATCCTCAGAACATTTCCAAATTATATTGTAGAACAAATCTATCTCTTGCCATAATTCCAAAAGAATGTTAAAGTACTTTGTGATTGTAGACATACCTTGTCGAGTATTGCGAAAAGTAGATCGAATTTCAAAACTTTGTGAAATGTTTTCAATATCAGAATACATCTCTTTCACTACATCCCATATTTCCTTCACTGTTTGACAGTAAAAATAGTGGCGTCCAATTTTGAGATCTATTGAATTAATTAGCCATGCTATTACGATCGAGTTTTCTACCTCCCACTTATTGTACGTGGTAGAACCTGATTCTGGTGCTACAGTGACTTCTGTCAGGTATCCCATCTTGCCTCTACCCTTGATTACCAATAAAACTTATTGATACCATTCTCTGAAGTTACTATCATTGAGTTTGTGTGTGGTTATTTGTATTGAAGGATGCTTAGGATGGCTATGGACAATAGATAATTAGGGGTTTACCACAGCTGAATCAGAATAAGATTCTACTGTGGAGGAGTTTGTGTTCGCCATTGTGCTAGTTGACACAAACTTGTCAATACAAGAAATATTCCAGCTCTGATACCATAAAACCAAAAAATGAAGGAAGAAATAATTTCTTTCTTATCATACACATTGAGAATACAACATTATATACAGCAACTATATCTCAATTTTTGGTAACTAATCCCCTATAAAAGAAATTCCTAAAGAATAGAGAATTAAACTAGTCAACCCATAATTCAAGCTAATCTAGAAATAAGAAAGGAAAAATACAATCAATATTCCAACAATCATGAGATTTTATTCTTGATTTCTAACAAAAAGTCTAAATAATTAAAGTTTGTAATTATTAAAGTGTGTATAATTATCGTGTCAGTCTGTCAACACAATCATGCTAGTTTAACTTAAGCAATGATGTGATATTATTTGTTTGTCTTTCCAGTTTCTTCTCTATATAAGGGACACTCCATGTAAGAGAAGAAAAGGAGAAAAATAAAAAAATATCATGTTTTCACAAACATTTTTCAGCTAAAACTTTTCTTTCGTTTCTAGAATTCGCACTAGTTTGTGTTGGTATTTCTTGATGGTAATCATGCAATGGTAACATTTAATCACATCTGCTTGTGGTATTTAGATTTGATTAATTAGAGTGAAATTCCTTTTGTATTTCATGAGCTAGTCTCCAAAACGAAGAAATAAAAGGATAACAAGCAGGCCTTGAGCGAAGTAAGACCCAAGGAATGGGTAGAAAGGCTTGGCTAGCATATCGTTTCCTGATAAGTCAAAGTTTTATATGAAACGCTCATGGAATAAATTACGAATTTCGTATTAAATAGTCGAATCTAAGTGCTATAAACAGGTGTACCCCAAATTGCTATGTCTCTATGTGTATATATAGATATATGAGAGAGATAATTAATCACTCACAACCCCACTTTTAACCACCAATATTATTAACTTATGGCTCCAAAGGGGAAGAAAGAAAGCAGCAATAATGGGGAGGAGGGTACAATATCATGGCCAGATCTTCCACAACAACTTATCCAAATTATATCATCGCAGCCTACTCCAATGCAACATATTGGTGATGGGGAGTGATCAAATCATGGCGACCACCACCAAAAAAGCAATGCAATTCTATTTCAAAACCTCTAATATGGCTTCAATTGCATGATGATGGCAACGATCATAACACAAAGTTCAATTTCAACATAACATTTCACCTTGGCAACTATGTCTGGTGTTCGAGGAGGCCGTGGCCAAAACCTTGGAAATATTACAAGGGATTTGCTGATGGTGGACTTGTGGCCAAAGGGGCGTCATCCCTGGCAGAGTATTACGCAATACGTTATTCCACTTCTGGGTTAATTAGCTTCCGCTGCCTTCCACCGTGGCATTCAATGGTTCCATTTGGACGCCCTGTGGTGTCCTCATGTTCGGAAAAGTCGGTTGTGATGGTTTGAACGGGCATTAGTCATCCAGCTTTTGCATTTTGTAGGCTTCGAGGAAGAGGCAGATTCGAACAATGTGCATGGATAAAGCGAGATTGCAACATTCCTGACCCTCAAGATTCCAACAGTACTACTTCTGTAAGGCAAAATTTCATGCAATTTACTAATGCAATTCGCTATCTAGGGAAGTTCTTTGCTTTGAGTTTGCAAGGAACGCTGGCAGTTATTGAAGCTGGTACTGATTCTTTTGATCTAAAAATCGCAGCTTTAGGTCCAAAGAGAGCTGTTCCTACTGTGCATTCAAGGCATTTAAGGGAATATTTAGTGGAGTCGAGTGGGGAGATATTACCGGTTTTTCTCATCTCTAGAATGTCAACTAACATTATGGATGATGTATAGATTTTCCAACTAGATATTGGTAGCCTGTCATGGGTTAAAATGGAGAGAATTGGAGACAAGACTCTGTTCCTGGGAACTAATTGTTGTATGTCAATCACTGCAAGCAAATTGGGAATCAGGAGCAATTGTGTTTATTTTAGTAATAAAATACTTGAACGCTGGTGGATATATGACCTCCGAGCAGGCAGTATCTCTTGTTCCAGCTATGGAATTCTTCCTTCAATTTCCCGCACGTTGTATCCAACAAAAATCACAAGGAATAAATATGGGGTAAATGGACGACCTTTACGTGTATTCTCTTAAATGTACTTATTATTTAAGGAAAAAAAATAGGTTTCTTTTAAGCATTGTGCCAGTTGAATCAATGTCTATTGAGATCAAACCAGATCAAACTACTATAAATATGATTTAGAAAATTTAAATACATATCATTTTTATTTATTTGTGCTTCCAAAAACGTAGAGACTAGTATGACTTGTGTGTTGTTAAAAACGTTAATACCCAACCAAAATTTGAGCCCAAATTTGTGTGACCAAATTCAAGGAAATTTTCATAACTTCGGGCTAGGGATAGCAATGAGAGGTTAGGGGCAGATTGGCCCTTCTCAAACGTCAGTCATCCCATTTATTTTTTTCAAAATTCATACCCTATTAAGTCCCTACAATAGATGGGGCGGGATTGGGGGATTTCATATATTATATAAAGTAATTTCATAAAAATATTGGAAAGCATCTCACTAACATCAGTAAACACAAACATAACCATTTTATAGGGTGCATATATATATATATATATATATCATTTCACACTACAATCCGAAAAGGTTCACAACCGTTATAGGGGCGGTCCGGATGGGTAAGTTGTTTGGCCAAGTTCGGATATTCCTTTTAGTGTTGACTTTCAAAAGATCCAAATACCAAATGCGCCTTATTAACATCATCAATAATATGATTTGCTGATTTTAAAATATATATAATAAAAAAAAAAATCTATGATTTGGTGGTAGAGAATGCATATTCAACCAACCAATTATTTAGGTTTGATTTGTCCTCATCACATGTAGTATCTCATAAAATGAAAGTTGCACCTTATTACCAAGACTTGTCTAAAAATTAAAGCTTGTGCGGTGTACCATAGTGAATAAAATTAATACATTATACCATACTTATACGGTGTTTGTTAAAGCTTTCTACGACAGTTTTATTAATATTCATTATAAATTATATGATCTGAACCATGTTAAATTACACATTAAAAGAGAAGTTTTTGAACATTGAAAATTAATAATATTTTGAAAAAGATTGAAAGTCAACCTCCATTGTGGTTGGATAGTTTTTACTTCAATTTCATGATTTTTTTTTCAAGTCTTTTTGTATTTATTTTAATTATGTTAATAATATTGAGATCCAATTTAAACCTGACAATTGATCAAATCAAATCGAATGTATGTCGAATTACTAATGAGTTCAATTAAATTTTACTTAACCCAAACCCACCCATTATGAGTGACAATATTCGCACTCCATTAAGACTGTATGTACACCCCATTCGTTTATACATCCCATTAAATAATATTTTAAAATATTATAATTTATAATTATGACTCACTTAATATAAAAAAAATTATTACATTATTTTATGTAATTAGGCTTTTTCAAAAAGTATTTAATGAGGTGAACTTACTAAAAAGGTGCATACATAGTTTTAGGGAGGTGCAAATATCAATCCTCTAAACTTATATTCGCTATTTTAATGGATGATCCAAAATCCATCCACTTAACGCATCATCTCTTATTATTATTATTTTTGAAAGAACAAGAAAATTCATTAAACAGCAATATCAGAAGCCATTACATCGCAAAAGAAAGGATGAGGACTATGGTCCCACTTCCTAAAACCTAACGTAGAACCATTAGTTCAAGCTAAACTATGAGCTACTCTATCTATTCGCAGATCTCATAACCCACATAAAATTCAAATTGATGGTATCAGAAGTTAAACATAAACAATCCTCAATAATTAAACCAAAGCTAGAATTATCATGCAATGGTTTTTGAAGAGCTTGGAACAGATTGAGGGCATCCATTTCAATGATAACATGGTTTAACTTTTTGCTCGTGATCCAACTGAGAGCTTCCCTAAGAAAAAAAACAGAATAGAATGTCAAAATAAACGAACTAAGAAAAATATAAAAGTAAAAAAATATTTGAATAGTCTAATATAAATAAGTATATTAGAATACAATAGAAAATCATTTCTAATGTAAATCAAATTGAAAATAAATGTATATTAAAATTATCCTATGAAAAACCTAACAACAAAAGTGTTTGAAATAACAAACACTAGTTTGCTGAATTTTCAATAAAAAGAAAAAGAAAAAAAAAAAAAACTAAATCTTCTTCTTGTTTTACCAAGCAAACAATAGTTTATGTGATATATATATATATATATATATATATAACTTTTGATAAATGATGAGATAAAAATATTTGAATAAAACTATTGATGAATTACAGTATGTACCACTACAAGAGCAAAAGAATAGCGAAGGAAAAAAGAACTATAAATATATATATGTTAGCGAGTGACAAGCATTAATATTTTAATTAAATTAGAAAATTTAGAATTTTATTTTGTGGTACAATTTAAGTTAAAAATAATCATGATATATTATTAACATTAATAGGTCATATCAGATTTTAATGGGTTTTACAGATTAAACCCAACCAAACTATTAATTGTAATGAGATAAAAATATTTGAATAAAACTATTGATGAATTACAGTATGTAACACTGCAAGAGCAAAAGAATAGTGGAGGAAAAAAGAACTATAAATATATATGTTAGCGAGTGACAAACATTAATATTTTAATTAAATTAGAAAATTTAGAATTTTATTTTGTGGTACAATTTAAATTCAAAATAATTATAATATATTATTAACATTAATAAGTCATATCGGATTTTAATGGATTTTACAGATTAAACCCAACCAAACTATTAATTGTAGGGTTCTAATTACACAATCAATTTATAATCCAACGCAAGAAAGTTAGGTCCATCAACCGATTTATGCAAGTGGGTTTGGGTTGAATTAGTGGGTTGGGTGTAATTTTGCAAGGTCTAACATACATTAAAATAATAATAATAATAAAATAAATAAATAAATCAATAAATTTACATATTCGGATTACCTTTCGCCACGTTAGGCTATAAATATCTGAAGTAATTTAGAATAGCTTCATTCTTCTATCCACAACAATACTCAAACCCAGCCTTCTTGTGCAAGGAACGCAACCTCCCACTAAAAAAGTTCAGGTCAACTATACGAAAGTTCCGAATATATGTGCTCTAAAGATAGTCAAGGTAAATAAATTAATTTAAACTTTTCATTATTTGAATGCTACGTCTCTATGTGTATATATAGATATATGAGAAAAATAATCACTCGGAACCCCACTTTTAACCACCGATATTATTAACTTATGGCTCCAAAGGGGAAGAAAGAAAGCAGCAATAATGGCGAGGAGGGTACAATATCATGGCCAGATCTTCCACAACTTATCCAAATTACTTATATCGTGGCAGCTACCTCTAATGCAACATGTTGGTGATGGGGGAACGACCAAATCATGGCGACCACCATTAAAAAAGCAATGCAATTCTATTCCAAAACCGCAAATATGGCTCCAACTCCATGATGATGGCAACGATCACAACACAAAGTTCAATTTCAACATAACATTTCACTTTGGCGATTATTTGGATGCAAAGCAGCATGTATTATACATTAGATGCTTTAAGTTAAAGTAACATATTCTCCTTAATTAACTTATTCGCCATTGTCACATAAAATAATTTATTTTTGGTAAAAGCATGCTGCTTTTGTCAACATCGTACAAAAATGTGCCAGCAATATGCAATATCATGCAACAATATGCAATATCGTGCAACAACATGCTAACAGCGCATAGGACGTTGCACCTGTCGTAAACCCCTATCAAAGCAAAAGCACATTGGTGTTTTTGGTTGTATCTTAATTTTATAACACTATTTTTTAATTATGAATAAAAAATTTCTTTATACATTTGTTTATTTCTTATTAAATGGATGTGCGCTTTTGCTTTGACTAATTTATGGTTGCCATGGTTCAATTCTGAATTTCGTCATTTACAAATTCTCTGTTGCATGATCCTCGGAAAGATTAATTGTTTTAACATTGGAAAGTTTAATTAATTATTTTATGCATGATTATATTTCTTGTTTCAGTCCGCTCAAAAGAAAAAGCTTGTGGTGTAATTTTCAGTGTCTTCCCTATGTTTTGGAAAAATTCCCTTTTTTTTAATGCGAATTGATTATAACCTCGTCATCCCTAAATTTACGAGAAATTTATCAAATTACTCTCTTTAACTAAATTTTTAACAATCAACCATGACAAAAAATAAAATGTTAACTGTGCCTTTGCCATTAACCTTTGTCATTATTTAAACACCTAAAATTACCATTTATCTCTCGAACCATTTAAAATTTAACAATTTAACATTCACTTTCTTTCCATAAGAATTTATTTAAATTAATGTACGTCCATAAATGCCTATAACCATATTCTAACAATAGTTTGTACGTACAATTTTCATCTTAAATTAAAATCTAACTACATCCAATATTTGCATTTAATTCAAATTGAGTAATATATAAATTAATGTGATTAATTAATCATATCTCTCTCACACACACAGAGAAAGAGAATGAAATACGAATAAGGGAGAATGTATTATGGCATTATGGACTGGGTCCAGCGAAAGAAGTTGTTAGTCATTACTTTATTAATTACGATCAAAAAAATGAAGCAGCCAATTTCATCCTTAGATTGACTATTGCTTGAATGTGATGGTACATATTTCATTTCCCACTCGTCGACCACAAACGTTTCATTGGCTGATTCAAAAACAGTCACTTGTTTATAGTATTTTTCACTCAGTTGACAAAGTAAATGTTATAACGATATGATATTACTTTAATCCAATGTAAATCTATAATTATGAATAATATTGAAAGAAAATGGAAATAATAAAATAAAGATAGTAGACAGAAGATTTATATGGTAAAACCTTTAATGTAAGGAAAACATCCACAGATAAAGACTAGAAGAATTTTATTAACCCAACAACAATACAACCTCTCTAAAATTTTAGGAGAGAACTAGGAAGAAGAGAATTTTCAAATACACTTAAGATTTTGGAAATAGGATAATGAATTACAAAGTTCAATTGCCTATTTATAGGCAATATATGGAGGTCAAAATCAATTAGCTCAACCACTAAGTAGTTGAGGTGATGGAGATTAAGAAATTAATAAGGGTGGTGATGAATTAATTTACCTCCCACCTACTTGTCTCTCACCTAAACAAATTCAACAATTTGCTATAACAAATGGCTTCATCCTTAACATTCTCCAACTTGAAGTCATTTTGATGATCTGGTTTATCCTTCTAATATTTGATCAACTCCTGTAGCTTACGTTTCTATAAGACCGTATGAGGATCTACATTAAATGAATTTATCAATATTGATAGGCTTGGTCATTACATTTGCTAGGTTTTCCTTGGTGTGTACTTTTGTGTGTCCACATTAACATCTTGCACCACTTCACGAACGGAATTATATTAAACTCCGATGTGCTTTGTTCGAGAATGAAAGATTGGATTTCTTGTAATGTACAAGGCGCTTTGACTATCACAAAACAAAGAGATTTTTTGTTATTTGTGCCTAAGCTCCTTCAATAGCTTTTTAATCCAAATTACTTCCTTACGAGCTTGTGTAGCTATCATGTATTCTAGTTCTATTATAGATAAAGCCACAACTATTTGTAACTTGGATACTCAACTCATAACTCCTCTTACAATCATAAACACATAGCCTATAGAGGATTTTCTTTTATCAATATCCCTTATAAAATTTGAATGCACATAGCCTTTGACAATAAACTCTGATCCTCCATAACATAATGCAATATTTGATGATCCTTTGATGCATCACAGAATCCTCTTCATAGCATTCCAATGCTCTTTATTAAGATTTGTCATATATTGATTGTCCACTTCCATTTCTTGTGCAATGTCCGATCTTGTATATATCATAGTGAATATTAAACTTCTCACTGCTGATGCATACGATACTCGAGATATTTTCATCCTCTCTGCTTCATTGTTAAGGTTGATACTGAGAGTAATTTGTAATTCACAAAAAGAGGGATAGAAATTGGCTTACAATCTTGCATGTTGAAATGGAACAAGATTTTTTTCAAGTAGTTTTTCTGAGAAAGTCAAACCCTTTTGTCATTTTTGTCTCAATGAATTTGTATCCTTCGAATCTTATTTCCTAATCCCAAATCCTTTATATCAAGCTCCCTAGCCAACTGTGCCTTTAATTTTTGGACTTGATCTTTGTTAAGACCTATTATCAACATGTCATCCATATACAACAATAAGATAATGAAATCATCACTATCTCCAAACCTCTTGTAATATGTACAATAGTCTGAATTAAGTCTGTTGTATCTAAGGCTTATAATGGAGAAATTAAATCTCTTGTACCAACACCTCGATGTCTATTTTAAACTATACAGAGATTTCTTTAACCCACAAACTAAGTTCTCCTTGCCTTCTTCAGCAAAACTTTCTAAATAGAGTACATAAATTTCTTCTTCAAGTTCTCAATGAAGAAATGCAATTTTCACATCTAACTACTCTAAATGTAGATTAAATGTAGCACACATTGCAAGGACCACTTTTATTGTTATAAGTCGAATCACCAGGGAAAAGATCTTATTGAAATCAATATCTTCTTTCTGAGCATATCCTTTCACCACTAATGTTGCACGATATAGCTCCACTTGGTCATTACCACCCCTTTGATCTTAAAGACCCATCTGTTTCTAATAACTTTCTGACCTTGTGGTAAAGGTACAAGTTCCCATGTCTTGTTTTTGTGTAGAGTTTCAATTTCCTCTTGCATTGCTGTCATCTATAGAGGTGCATCTGGGCTACTTATAGCTTCATAGAAAGTTAAAAACTCTTCATTTTTTGTTAAAAAATAGTATATAACATTGCTCTCCGTAACATACTCTAAATACCATATTGGTGGTCTCCTCTCTCGAGTTGACCATCGAATTTCTGGAGCCTCGATCTCAACTGGTTCTTGTATTTCGTGCTTCGGTTCTGCTTTAGAAGAATTTAAATTTTCATATTCTGAATTATTTTTCACCTATACAATTATAGTCTTTAAATTTTTTTGAAATGTTATCATCTCTATTTCTTTAAAGTTGATCTTCTACAAAGATAACATCTCTACTGATGATAACGTTGTGGGCAATGGGATCTCACATATCCCTTCACTCTATTAGCATACCGTAAGAATATACATTTTCTTGATTTTGGATCAAGCTTTGTTCTTTCTTGAGCATTATACATCACATACGCAGGACATCCAAATGAATATAAAGTGGCATAATTAGCGGGTTTATCAGTCCACATCTCTATTGGTGTTTTTAACTCAATTGTTGTAGATAGAGATAGATTTATCACATAACAAGTGGTTTTCACTGCTTCTGCCCAGAATGACTTAGGGTCAACTCATAGTCTTTAACATAGTTTTTATTTTTTCTACAAGAATTCTATTCATCTGCTCTACCACCCTATTTTATTGAAGAATGTATGTGACTGTAAACTGTCTTTCAATTCTTTCTTACTTGTAACAAGCAAGAAACTCTTCGTTTATATATTCTCTTCCATTATCTATCCTCAAGCACTTGATCTTTTTCTCAAATTTAAGTTCAATTTGCGCTTTAAATGTCTTGAACACTGAAAATACATTTGACTTTCTTTTGATAGGGTAGACCTAACTTCTTCTAGAGTAATTATCAATAAATAATACAAAGTATTTTGCTCCTCCTAGGGATATATATGATGATTTCCAAATATCATAATAAATCAAGTCTAAAATCCATTTGCTTCTAGCAGTAGAATTGCTGAACTTCAATCTATACTGCTTATTTGTCATATAATGCTCACAAAAAGCTAAATTTATCGTTTTAAGCCTTGGAAGTAATCTGCGTTCGGAGAGAACCTTCAAACCTCATTCAAATATGTGGTCTAATTTGTAATGTTAATTCATTGTTAACTCTCCCCTATAGTTGGTTGATGTAACAATGAATCAGCTTCCAGTAGTTTTTTCCTTTAAACATGTATAGATTTGCAGTAATCTTTTCTTCTTTCATGACAACAAGCACATCTCTAACAATTTTTAAGACCCAATTTTCTATATAAGTCTTACATCCAAGATCATCCAATTGTCCTAAAGACAATAGATTCCTCTTCAAGCCCTTCACATATCGTACCTCCTGAATATTGCAAACTGTAACATCATGCATCTTTATCTTGATTGTGCCAATACCCGCAATTTTCAAAGCATGATTATCACCCATAAATATAGATCCTTCTGAGATAGGTTCATATGTATGAAACAATTCTCTACGAAATGTCATGTGCCAAGTGGCTGTTGAATGTAGAATCTAGATATTAGCAAACCATAATCTGCTTTTTGCAATAGTGGTTGTTTCGCTGTATAAGATGTCACCATTATCTGAGGTACTTACGACATATCTCTGTGAGTTTGATTAGTCTGATGCTTTATTCTTCTTATTATGCGAACATTTACTTTTGACGTGCTTTTTCTTACCACAGTTGTAGCATCTAACATTCTTCTTACTTCTTATTTTGATATACCATGATTGAGACTCCTATTGGGGTCACATTCCATTGATCTTCCTTTTGTCATTAACAAAGTCTCCGCTTGTGTATTATTTGCCAATCTATCTTCCTTCTTCTTCTACCTACTTTCTTCTTCTAAGATAGCAGTTGCAAGCTCATCGAAAACTAGATGGTCTAAAAGAATATTATTTATTAGGTTGATGACAAGTTGATTATATGAATTAAGTAGACTTTGAAGTAGAATTTTTGCAAGTTCATTTGTCTTTATTATATGACCCAACAATGAAAGTTGAGAAAATAAATTATTTAAAGTGTTGATATGGTCTATTACTACTATAAATTCCGTCATTCAAAGATTACCAAATTTCATTTTTTAAGAAAATCTTCATGTGCAGTGACTTAGACTCATACAATTTTGTCAGAGTGTCTCATACATCCTTAGCCGTCTTCTTCTCCACTACACTTGATAATACACCATTTGCTAAGTCCAAATAGAGATTGACAATTGCGTTGTCATCCATCTCATTCCATTCAGCATCATTAGTGATCTTCATTGATGTTTCTTCTATTGCTTGTAAACAATTATCTTTTCTTAAAATAACATTCATCTTCATCTTCCACAACGAAAAAATATTTCCATTGAATTTCTCAATTTCAAATTTCATTGCCATCTTTGTGAACTACTCACAAGATCTCCAATGAATAGTATCATCAATAGTAGTCGTATTCTGAAATAGTGTACGTATTCGTGAATAATGCCACAAATAAGTTCCCAAAAAAGAAAGATGGGTCATAATAGACACACTTAAATACTAAGTCTTTCCTAGCTAGAACCTTTCCTAAGCATGCACTTTCACACCACCATACTTATTTCTAGTAACCAAAAATAATTCTTTTCTTATATGAAAAATCAGACAATGTTGTAACCATAGAGTATATTTAGAATTTTCTAAAAAATCTATGACTCTGATACCACTGTTATGACGACTCAATATTATTTTAATCCAGTGTCAATTTGAAATCGAGAATAATATTGAAAGAAAATGGAAGTAATAAAATAAAATATTGGACACAATATTTATGTGATATAACTCTCAATGTGAAGAAAACATCTACAGACCAAGACTAGAAAAAATTTATTAACTCAATAACAATACAATCTCTCTTTATAATTTTAGAAGAGAACTAGAGAAAAGGGGACTCTCAAATACACTTGAGATTTTGGAAATGGGATAATGAATTACAAAATTCAATTGCCTATAAATAGGCAATATGTGGAGGTAAAAATCAATTAGCTTAACCACTTCGTAGTTGAGGCAATGGAGGTTAAGGAATTAATAAGGGTGGTGATGAATTAATTTACCTCCCACCTCCTTATCTCTCACCTAAACAAATTCAACAATTTGCCATAAAAAATGGCTTCATCCTTAACAATAAAAGATGATCAATAGACTACCTAACCTCTTTAATACTTGTGCTCTTATATAACATAGAAACTCCGGAAATTTGTTCAATTCATCCTCCTCCACTAAAATGGCTCTCTATTTCTCTCCGCTGATAGCCATTTTCATGTGTCTGATAATCCCATTTGGAAGCTCGTTATCGTTCAACTACACCAGTTTCAGTCCTACCAATGATGACAACATTACATATGAAAGAGCTTTTCTGGATAGCAACCCTATCCAACTAACTAGCCTCGAGCAATGGGACGGTGGGTCGGGCCACATACAACAAGCCCATGCGTCTTCGGGACCGGGCCACCTGGAATCTCACGGATTTCTCCACTCATTTCATCTTTGAAATTGATGCTCAGAACAGAAGCGCCTATGGAGATGGTCTTGCCTTCTTTCTTGCACCACAAGGCTCCAGGATTCCAAATATCACAAAAGAATGATCTTTTGGTCTCAGTACTAATGACGACCAGCCTGTTAGTGCGCCTACGAATTCGTTTCTGGCATTGGAGTTTGATATCTTTAAGAACACTTGGGATGCACCTGGTGAACATGTACATGTGGGTATCGATATCAATTCTGTGATATCCGTGAGCAATTTGACATGGTGGAGTGATATCATGGATGGACAAAAAAGTGAAGCTCGGATAAGTTATAATTCCAGTACAGAAAATTTGAGTGTTGTTTTCACTGGGATTAGAGATAATCTCGCAGTGATGCAACACATTGATTATAAAGTTGATTTGAAGCTATATTTAACTTAGTTTGTAACAATTGGCTACTGGCAATCAACCTGCCATACACACTAGTCTTTACTCCTGGGAGTTCAGTTCAAGCTTGGAAGTCGAGGGTGGTTCAACAGATCAAGCACACCACCTAGTAATCGAAGAAGAAGAAGAAGAAGAAGATGAGGCTCTAAGAAAACAAGACTAGGACTGGGGGTGGGGCTTGGAGTTGGTGGTGGTGTTGTGGTCAGCTTTTTGGTTTTAGTTTGGTTGGCCTTGTTAGAGGAAGGAAACGCGGGGATGAAGAAGATAATAATGGGATTGATGAGAAAATGGATGATAAATTTCAAAGGCGAGGCAAAGGTGGGGATGAGGAAACTCTGGCCTTCAATAAAGCAGCCAATTCAAGCGCTCAACTTTGAAGCTCTATTGCCAACCTATCCGCATCTATCTTTCGGTGCTTTTCTTCCCCATACGCATCCCTTCTGTACACACTAAGTTTTTATTTTATTATTTTGATTTATGATTATTTTTACCAAAGAAATGTATTTTTTTTTAATTGTCATACAAAATTATCATTCGTAATTAATAAAAGCAACAGAAAATGAGTTTGTCCAAGGTCATCTCTGTAAAGAGGATAGCCCAGGTAAGGCCCAACGGGGCACCTCCCTCCCCTCGAAGTTTTGAAAACTTCCTAGATTTTCAAGATAATTATGAATATGTCATTTCATTCAACTTTTATTGTTTTATTTTGTGATCTTCGTTTCTCAACAATTTTAATTTTGCAGTCTTCCAAATTATATCTCTTCTACTTGCTTTCAACTTGTACTTATTTACTTTTATTTTTCAATTGCATGACTACTGATTTTTCCAATTTAAATAATGAATTAATTTTACATATTTTAATTTGTTAGATTAAAAATGTTAAGGTATAATTAATAAATCATTTTTTCTCTCCTATTTTTACAGTTGCAATCGATTTAAAGGTCAATAAAAATTTTGAAAAGTATTAAAAGAAAAATAAAAATAAAGTATGAGTTTATAAAGCATTTTTATAAAACAATTTTGTAATGCCAGTTTGTCACATCTTGATATCAAAATCAAATTAATGTAAAATATAAGTTTTATAATTAAAATTTTAATTACCAATTTATAAATGATAATAAACTTTTTCAAACTATAAAAAATAGGGAGAAATCTAGAAACCCTCCATAAATAGATAGTAATGTCGGTTAAGCCCAATTTTGAAAATAATAACCAAAAACCCCTAACCATCAGTCCAAAAGGGGTTTTCATCTAATCTTTTAGTGGTTTTCTGAAAAAATCATGAAAAGACGAAAATATCCTTAATGTTGTTAATAATTATTTTTTATTATTATTTGTTAAATCAAATTAAATTAATTTCTTAAATTAAATTTACAATTAATTATAAAGTATTTTTCATAAAAATTTATCTTAAGTAGACATCAATCTTTAAAATATTAATATTAATCCTAACAAATAGATATAATACATTAAAAAAAAAAATAATACCCAAATGAAAATATCTAGGTTTAAATCCAAATCTTCAAGATAATGTTGAAGATATAGGTTCACATCCAGATTTACCAACGCAACCAAAAACTAAAAAATAAATAAAAAGTACAAACAAAAAATACAAATATATATAAAGTTTCCAAATCTTGAAATCACGTTGAAGATTTGGATCACAATCGAAACTCTCCATCCGAGTCACTCCATTTCTCCTTACTAGTTGACGCTCCCAAGGAGGCTGTCGATCATCCACGTTGATCTCGATGATGATCGATAAGGACCTTGAGAACATAATCAAAGAGTACGAACTGACCTCTTCCTACTTGCAAAAGTCATGCCGTCTTCATCTCTCTTTGTTCCAGCCCAAACTAGATGTCTCATAGTCCATCACTGAGAGCACTACCAAGTCTGACGATTGGTTCCTGAACACTTTGAACAGCACCGCTCTTTTGAACAAAGGCTTCTCCGATTCCACTTATGTTAACTGTTTATTAGGCCTTGATGACAATCTTATTACTGTTGGCCCCGGCAGAGCTGCAATTGCAATCAGTAGAGAGAAGAGAGAAAAATGGAGATTTAAGAATGAGGAGAGAGATTACGGTAGAGAAAGAAGAAGTAGAGTTAGGGTTTTGTGTATTTAAAGGCCAACACATTTACCTATTTACCCTTAGTCCTTAATGGAATTGTCATTTGTAACACCAAATCACTATCTTATTTTAAATCAGTAATAGTAGGTGTTTTTGGGTATTATTTTTGAAACCATTGGTAGTTTGACAATATTTTTCATTCTAGGAGGTTTTTTTATAGTATCCCAAAAAGAGATTATAAGCATTGTATTAATGTCTTACATGAGCATTTTAAAAATTACAAAATAATTTATTATTATGTTAGGAAAATGTTATAAAATTTTTAATTATGTTTTTGAATTCATTTTATATTTTCTTTAGTACAAGGTAAGAGAAACCATAATTTAAAAGAAAAAATTTGACACTTGAATTGTTATCATCTTTCGTGAAAAATTAAACATAATAATCAAAGTGCCCTTTCTAGCATAAGTTTCTGAGTCCACCACAATATCATATTTTAATACAATTAATCTCCATTTCATGCATTTCAATCTAGCTAAGGGTATAACTTGGAAGGTACAAGAGCCCACATATTTGAGAGAAGAAAAGCAAATAATAGAAAGGACCTAACTTGTAACACCATTTCAAAAATAAATAAATAAATAAGCAAAAGTTCCCAACTCATTATGTTAGCTAGGTTGCCCTTGACTTTTAGGTGTTCGAATGCTTAATTGTTCCTACTCACCCAAGTGCACACGTTAGAAAAAAACTGACGAGAAAAGCAAGTGGATGTCATTGTAGTCTCCTTTGACAAGTAAGGGTCCTCATATTACAAAGAAGAAAAAACAAACGATTTGGGGCCACCGAAAGAGAAGCCTTGAGATTTTCTTAATGGAGAGAGTAGCTAATATGTCTCGTTTGGACTAACCAAAGTGCTATAACATAGCTATTCAAGTAGCACATCTAATGGTTTTGCATGCGCACAAAATCCAAATTCAAACTCACAACAAAAACAAATATCAAATAACAAATTCAATAATAATCATATGGGAGGAATTGAAATCAAGATCTTTAATTGGAAGAATTCAAACTCTAAAACCATGTTAGTAATTAACAAATCCATTTTTTTTTTTTTGGTACATTACAAATCCACAAGTTTGAAATGACAAAAAGAAGCTCAACAAATGACTATGGGTAAGGTTTCATAAATTATTGCCGATTCTTAATGACAAAAATTTGATACTACAACTCTCTTATAAATTATTGCAATGAGCTGATTTACTATAACAATTTAACGAGGGACAGTTAAGGACATCAAAGATGGACCTGAACCTAAGCTTACAGTGGGAGTAGTAGGCACATCATACTTGGGAATAGGCATCTTGGAAGGAAGGATTGGCAATGGTGACTCAAAATTAAGTACTTGTATAGCTCGTTTTATAGATGGTCTTAGATTTTGATCAGGATGAGCGCACCACAATCCAACAATCATTAAAGACTCCATTTGATTCAAGTCAAAGTTCATGCATAACTTCTTGTCGACAGCATCAAGAAGCTTTTGTTCTCCATATGATTCCCAAACCCAAGCCACTAGTGAAATCTGAGTTTCCTCAGCTCTTTGTTCTATTGATCTTCTCCCACATACAATTTCCAATGCCACAATTCCAAAGCTAAAGACATCTGATTCCTTGCTAGCCTTTCTTGTTGTGAGACATTCAGGAGCCATGTATCCAATGGTTCCAGCTAGAGTAGTGGTTTGAGACCCTTTTGCATGGTCAACAAGTCTAGCCAGCCCAAAATCCCCAAGTTTAGCATTAAATTCTGAATCCAACATAATATTGCTAGATTTTATATCCCTATGCAATACACATTGATCTCCTTCTTCGTGTAGATACATCAATGCCGAGGCCAAGCTTTGTACAATTTTGTATCTCACATCCCATGGCAACAAGCTTTTCACTCTGAAAATATAG
The DNA here is from genome assembly GCA_019925255.1 of Litchi chinensis. Taxonomy (NCBI): domain Eukaryota; kingdom Viridiplantae; phylum Streptophyta; class Magnoliopsida; order Sapindales; family Sapindaceae; genus Litchi; species Litchi chinensis. The sequence continues at coordinate 25,545,447 of CM034465.1, read as the reverse complement.
GAATCTAAGCTGCCATTAGGCATGAATTCATAAACAAGAATAAATTCTCTTTCATGGCACCAACCTATAAGTTTTACTATATTTTTGTGCCTCAATCGACTAATGATTTTAACTTCTGTGACATATTCCTTACTTCCTTGTTTAGACTGCTTGGAAACCTTCTTCACTGCAACAAAACAATTTAAGTCATTCAAGAATCCTTTATACACCACCCCAAAACCACCCTCTCCAAGTTTGTCTTTTTCTCTAAAATTGTTAGTGGCCTTAATCAATTCATTATAGGAAAACTTCTTAGGTCCCATTCCATTTTCAAATTCATCATCAAAGGACATTTCAAAGATGGAATCAATCTCTTTCCACTTCCTCTTCCATCTTAAAACAATCCAAATTATCCCCAAACCAATCATCACACTTGCTCCGGCAATTATGCTTGCCACAAGCCCTCTCTTCTTTCTTTTGTCCTGAGAATTGGAAATTGGTGGTACTCCTTTAACACTAGAATGAGGTGAAGGAGATATATAAAGAGGATTAGGAGAATTGGAAATCGGAGTCGACGAAGGAGGTACATAAAGAGGATTAGGAGAATTGGAAATCGGAGTGGGACCTTTAAGAACACTAGGAGGATTGGAAATCGGAGTCGGCGAAGGAAGTACATAAAGAGGATTAGGAGAATTGGAAATCGGAGTTGGACCTTTAAGAACACTGGAAGGATTGGAAATATTACTAAGATGTTCAAGACTAATTTCAGTACTCGAAGATGAAGAAAGTACACGAAAAGCAGTTCGAGTCGAAGCAAATTTATGAACAAGATAAGGAGAACTGGAAATCTGCGCCACTCCTTTAACAACAGGATAAGGCAAAGGATGTAAATAAAGATTTGGTGGGACTGCTTCAGGATTAGGAGAAATTAAAGGTGGTAGAGAAGAAGAGTTACTCGTTACTCCTTCAAAAGTAGGAGTTGTTTGATTTTGTGTAGATTGATTTGGGTGACTACTAATAACGTTGCCAGGAGGGTCATAATTGCAACAGATGATAGATCCCCCATTTTTGCAAAGCACTTTACCGCATCCGAGATGTTGCGAGCTTTGCCAGACAACCTGAGTGTAATGCCCACACTTACGGTTATCAATACAAGAATCTTGATTGGCATCATAGTAGGGCTTCTCTGAAACCCAAAGGTTAACAGCTTGTGTGCCGGAAAGATCATCAATGCTCTGAGCAAGGTTCTCACCATATGGCCCTCCTGAAAGCACCAACTTGCAATCATTCATCCGTTGATTGGCATAATTTTGTGCATATGTTGCAACTGTGCTATTCCAAGTCAAATTACCAACACCCACCTCTGCACGAGCCGCATTATGTGCATTTAGGTAGTCTTTGGGTGAGTCTTGAGCATAGATAGGATGGAGAAGAACAAAACTCAAGACAGAACCAAGAGATAAGAGAATCTTAACCACCATTTTAGTTTCTCTGAAAAGAAATAGCATTGTCAGAGGAAAAAAAAAAAAAAAAAAAGCAAACCACAAACTGACATTCTGACATTGTACATGCACACAACACATATCTTGCAAGATACTGCAAAAAATTAAACAGAAACTTATTTTGCTTAAAAGGACCAATCAATTACTTAGAGCCTTACTCTTATAGAAGAGATCAATAGAATAAAATATGACCATTGTATAGAGTTTATAAGTAAAACAAACATGAGCAAGATAATTGTCCCTTGACAAACATTTCTAGTTTAAATATGCATACATATTAATAAAAAGAGTTATACAAGAAAAGAATTACGAAACTACAAGGAAACACCCATATTCTTCGAACAAAGCTTACATTTAATTGCAGATCAACAAAGCAACGTAACGACTCTGTATACCATATTTTCCAAACAAAGCTTACTTTCCTCCGTCATCTTTGGCCTCCATGTCTTCTCCTTGTTTCTCCAGTGCAACTACTTCTTCTTTGCAGTGAACCTATATTTGCATATTTGGATTGGGCGTGAGTCATGCCTTCACGCCCTTCACGCTACAGACATTTATAGATGGTGCCCATTTTGCTATTTTTTTTTTCCTCTTTTAGTTTCTTTTTTTAATGACAAGTACGTAACTTTTTACGTCAGTTGATGGTATATGTTTAAGAAAACTTTGATTTGGTCACATTCAATAAAGTTATCAAGGAAGATCACTTGTAGTTAAAGACCATGATTTCGGGTCATATATGTTGAGATGCCATTACCAAATTTATTTTCAAGGTAAGTTTACAGTACACCACATATATGACAATATTATAGACTTATAGTTAATCTATCACTTCCATCCCATGTAGTTTAATCCAATTATTTGCTTTTCTTTTCTCAGCCGTGTGGAACCGTCAACCTTCCTATTTATACTGTATAACTAGGAAGGTTGATGATTCCACACGGCTGAGAGAAGAAAAGCAAATAAAACAAAAGTCTTAACACCTAATGTTACGTTACCCTTGAATTTCTATTGTTCAAACATTTGATTGTGCCGGCCCTACCAAGTTTACTCGTTAGAGAGAACTATAAAGAAAGCAGTGGATGTCAATAGGTCTCCACACATTAGAGAGAAGAAAAAAAAAATTGTTTGGGGTCTCTAAAAAAGAGGCCTTGACTTTCCCACAGGAGATAGTAGCTAATTTGTCGTGTTTGGACTAAGCAAAATGCTATGGAAACTTCTGATGATGTTATCGACATTTTCGTTCATCCCTCTCACTACACCCCGCAAAATGCTCTTATGCACATGTGAGCGGGGTCCTAAAACTTGTGAACACGGGTATCCGATTGTATAAATCTCTATAGTAAATAGACTTATAGTTAATCTATCACTTCCATCCCGTGTAGTTTAATCCAATTATTTGCTTTTCTTTTCTCAGCCGTGTGGAACCGTCAACCTTCCTATTTATACTGTATAACTAGGAAGGTTGATGATTCCACACGGCTGAGAGAAGAAAAGCAAATAAAACAAAAGTCTTAACACCTAATGTTACGTTACCCTTGAATTTCTATTGTTCAAACATTTGATTGTGCCGGCCCTACCAAGTTTACTCGTTAGAGAGAACTATAAAGAAAGCAGTGGATGTCAATAGGTCTCCACACATTAGAGAGAAGAAAACAAAAATTGTTTGGGGTCTCTAAAAAAGAGGCCTTGACTTTCCCACAGGAGATAGTAGCTAATTTGTCGTGTTTGGACTAAGCAAAATGCTATGGAAACTTCTGATGATGTTATCGACATTTTCGTTCATCCCTCTCACTACACCCCGCAAAATGCTCTTATGCACATGTGAGCGGGGTCCTAAAACTTGTGAACACGGGTATCCGATTGTATAAATCTCTATAGTAAATAGACTTATAGTTAATCTATCACTTCCATCCCGTGTAGTTTAATCCAATTATTTGCTTTTCTTTTCTCAGCCGTGTGGAACCGTCAACCTTCCTATTTATACTGTATAACTAGGAAGGTTGATGATTCCACACGGCTGAGAGAAGAAAAGCAAATAAAACAAAAGTCTTAACACCTAATGTTACGTTACCCTTGAATTTCTATTGTTCAAACATTTGATTGTGCCGGCCCTACCAAGTTTACTCGTTAGAGAGAACTATAAAGAAAGCAGTGGATGTCAATAGGTCTCCACACATTAGAGAGAAGAAAAAAAAAATTGTTTGGGGTCTCTAAAAAAGAGGCCTTGACTTTCCCACAGGAGATAGTAGCTAATTTGTTGTGTTTGGACTAAGCAAAATGCTATGGAAACTTCTGATGATGTTATCGACATTTTCGTTCATCCCTCTCACTACACCCCGCAAAATGCTCTTATGCACATGTGAGCGGGGTCCTAAAACTTGTGAACACGGGTATCCGATTGTATAAATCTCTATAGTAAATAGATTTTCAAAAAGTATGTTACCCTTAATTTTCTATTGTTCAAATAATACAAAGGTCGTAGCACCTAATGTTACGTTACCCTTGATTTTCTATTGTTCAAGTGTTTGATTGTGCCGACCTTACCAAGTCCACTCATTAGAGAGAACTATGAAGAAAGCAGTGGATGTCACGGTAAGGGTCCCCACACGTTGGAGAGAAGAAAAAAAATTGTTTGAGGCCTCTAAAAAAGAGGCCTTGACTTTCCCAAAGGAGATAGCAGCTAATTTGTCGTGTCTGGACTAAGCAAAATGCTATGGAAACTTCTGATGATGTTATTGACATTTTTGTTCATCCCTCTCACTACACCCCACAAGATGCTCTTATGCACATGTGAGCGAGGTCCTAGAACTTGTGAACACAAGTATCCGATTGTATAAATCTCTATAGTAAATAGATTTTCAAAAAGTATGTTAAACTTTATTTTCTATTGTTCAAATAATATAAAGGTCGTAACACCTAATGTTACGTTACCCTTGATTTTCTATTGTTCAAATGTTTGATTGTGCAGACCCTACCAAGTCCACTCGTTAGAGAGAACTATAAAGAAAGCAGTGGATGTCACGGTAAGGGTCCCCACACATTAGAGAGAAGAAAAAAAATTTGTTTGGGGCCTCTAAAAAAGAGGCCTTGACTTTCCCAAAGGAGATTGTAGCTAATTTGTCATGTCTGGACTAAGCAAAATGCTATGGAAACTTCTGATGATGTTATCGACATTTTCATTCATCCCTCTCAGGTCGCTAACATGGTCACCTATCTGCTTGGATTTCACCAGCATATCGTCCACATAGACCTCCATGGTCTTTCCAATTTGTTCTTTGAACATCATGTTCACCAAGCGTTGATAGGTCGCTCCAGCATTCTTCAAACCGAAGGGCATTACCTTGTAGCAATATAGCCCCCGATCAGTCATGAACGAGGTGTGCTCTTCGTCTTCGGGCTTCATTGGGATCTGGTTATATCCCGAATATGCATCCATGAAGCTCAGGAGCTCGTGGCCAGCTGTAGCATCCACGAGCTGATCTATCCTTGGCAGGGGAAAACTGTCTTTGGGGCATGCTTTGTTTAGGTCGGTGAAGTCGATACAAGTTCTCCACTTCCCGTTCTTCTTTTTCACTAGCACAGGGTTGGCGACCCAGGTCAGGTAGTAAGCTTCTCTGATGAACTTGTTAACCAGAAGCTTGTCCACCTCTTCCTTTAGTGCTAAGTATCGTTCCCATGTCATTGCTCTTCTCTTCTGACGAACTGGCTTGAAATGAGGATCAATGTTCAGCCTGTGAGACATCACCTCTGGATCTATTCCCACCATGTCCTCATGATTCCATGCAAACACATCCAAGTTCGCCTTTAGGAAGTCAGCGAGCTGGATTCTCAGCTCCGGAGTTAATCCTCTTCCCAGCTTCAAGCATCGCTCAGGATCTACCTCGCTGACTGGTACATCTTCTAACTCCTCAATTGGACCGGTAGCTCGGTCTGCATCTACCTCGCGAGGGTCCAAGTCGTGACTGACTCTCTTCTTAGTCATAGCTCGTGGCTCGCCTCCTGAGACCACGTTCACCTTCTTTCCTCTTACACTCATCTTCACAGCATCTTCATAGCAACGACGAGCTAGGTGCTGTTCTCCTCGAACACATCTGATGTCATTAGGAGTTGGGAACTTCACTGTCAGAGTTATGGTCGAAATAACCATGTCCAACTCGTTCATAGCAGGTCTTCCGAGGACCACGTTATATGCTGATGGGCAGTCGATTATCAAGAAATCTGTCAAGGTTGTTGCCTGACGACCTGCCTCCCCTAGAGTCAATGGCAGCTTAATCTGCCCTACTGGTACCACAGCATCTCCAGTGAATTCGAATAAAGGCTCCGGGGATGGCCTCATTTGCTCTGTTCGCAGCCCCATCTGGTCAAAACAGTTCCTATACATCACGTTCACCGAGCTTCCGGTATCGATCATGATGCGCCTAACTTCCACATTGCTGATTTTAGCTCGTATAACCAACGCATCATTATGAGGACAGATCACTCCTCTAGCATCTTCTTCTGTAAATACGATCTCGTCCGAGGTCGGCTTTGCTCTTTTGGTGGGTCCCTCCGACCCATTGAGCTGAAAGGAATGATTCGCCTCTCGGACGTATCTCTCATACGATCTGTTGGAATCACCTGCAATATGGGGGCCACCATAAATAGTAAAAATGGTTCTTACCGCAGGTTCCTGACCTTGCTCGGAAGCTCGTTGGGGCTGTTGCTGGTGTGTTGGTTGTTGCTGTTGAGGTGTTGCTGGTGAGGTCGCTGGTCAGCAGGTCTTGCCACATATTCTCCCAAGCGACCTCGCTTGATCAATTTTTCAATGGCGTTCTTCAACGCCCAGCAATCTGAAGTATTGTGCCCGACCTCATTATGATAGGCACAGAACTTGTTCTGGTCTCTGTGCTGAATTGGAGCCCTTATAGAATTGGGCCTCCCAAAATCCTCCTTATTCCGCTCGGCAGCGTAAATCCTGTCCGGTGATGTCGTCAAGACGCTGTATCCTTCCTGGTGACCCCAACGCTGAGGTCGCTCATACCTTGGCTCTCTCCTCGCTCTTTTGGCGATCTGATTACTTGAGCCGTTATTCCTTCCTTCTTCATTCCGACCATTGTTTCTCCTCTTTGGCTGGCTGGAACTGCCCGCTTCATTCTTCTGATTTTGCTTTTTCGGGCCGAAGGTTTCTTCCCACCTGATCTCTTTCGCAGCTCGCTCGTAGAATTCTCCCAGATCCTTTACTGGGGACTTGTAAATACTCTCGTACAACTTTCCATCCTTGCGCAGCCCAGCTGAGATCGCTGTTAGTATGCTTTCATCTTATGGATGCTCGACATTCGCGACCTCGCGTCTAAACCTGGTGATGTACTCTTTTAACGACTCACCCTGACGCTGAAAAATGGTAGCTAGGTGGCAGGATGGAGCGAGCTGCCTTCTCAGTGCCCTGTATTGACCAACGAACTTCTGTTGGCATTGCTCCCAACTTCCTATGCTGCGAGCTGGGAGATTCTTGAACCACGTCCTCGGAATATCCCCCAATGTAGCGGGGAATACTCGGCACTTCACTATCGGACTTCCTGTCTGCAGGTCCATCTGAACGTTGAATGCGTCTAGATGGTCATATGGGTCACTGTCCCCATTGTACTGCTGAATGGTTGGCATCTTGAACCTTGGAGGGAGAGGCTGTGTCTCAATCTCCCTTGTGAATGGGATCCTATCTCCGTAGAGCCCACGCTGCTCCGGAACTCCAGGTCGCGCTTCCAACTGCCGGACCCTTCGGAGGAGCTCCTCTACTTGGGGGTCTCGGAGCTCGTATCTCCTCCTGTGATCATGACTTGGAGTCGGATGTTCAGGGTCATACCTTTCGTCTTCCTCGAATTGACCCTCATGATGATAGGATCTTACCTGTTGCCCATCCACCTCATCGGCATAACGAGCTGCAGCTCGGACTCTGCCTTGACCAACTTCCATCCGCCTGTTTCCATCCTGGCTCAGCCTTGCTACCAGGTTATCAGGACGTGCGACCTCCCTTTCGTGTTGAACAGGGTGTCTTCCGGCCCTCGAACGCGCATTAGATGAACGAGCCGAGTCTGCAGGTCGTGGGACTTCCCTTGCTAGCCTTTCAGGCCTTCGCGCCGGTTCAGGAGGCTGGGGCATTCCCAGTGGTGCCTGAACCTCCACCCTAGTCACGTTCTGAAGCTGGGCCTGCACCAACATGTTGACGGCTTCTGTGAGCTGTCTAACCGTATCTTCCAACGCTTCTTGCCTCTGTAACAACGCATTCTGCCCTTCGACCATCGGGGCAATTGGGACCGTTTGACGGTGAGGCAGAAGAGGGATGCCTGGCGCAGCCCTTAGTATCTGTCCTTGGGACGGGCCTGCTGCATGCGTGGTTACATCTTGCCCAGGCTGTAAGTTCTGCTGAGATTGGTTCATGTGACTTTCCGCCTGGTCATCATCTCCAAGGAACCTGTTTGATCTTATCTTTGCCATATCGTCAGAAGTTGATGAATTGAGATGAAAAAGATTGCAGTCTGAGCCCTCCTTCTAGCGCCAAAATGTCAACGTTGGAATTCAGTCGATGAGTAATCAATGCCCAATACCTGCAATCAATGTGAGAAAGCACAAATACCAAGAAAAGACAAAGACAGAAACAGATGATCAAACGAGGAACACGAAGCTTTTACGTGGTTCGGCAATAATAAGCCTACGTCCACGACTGTCTGTCTCTTTAATTCTGCAGAGTGACAGTATATTATTGAATATTGTCTGATGTTACAATGATTCCAATCCCTATTTATAGTGAATGAAGTGTTACAATTCTGGTTGTAGCAAATCAGGAAGAGAATCCTGAATTAATTACATTCCCTAAACAATTGGGAAAAATAAGGAAAATAATTATAAATTAATTATACTTCCTAATATATTTAGATAATATCAGGAAATTACTATAATTATCTCAAGATAATGTTGATCTGAATTTGAATTTGAATTGATCTCCATATCTGATGAGGAAATCATAGTTTGACTGGGCAATTGCCATATTCGGAGAGAGAATCATGGTTGAACTTGGTAACTGCCTGTTCTGGAAGATACTGTACTTATTACGCGTCTGAGCGAGCTGACGTGTCATGGTGGTCTCGAGCTCGAGCTCGCTGAGAGACGAGCTGCGCAAGCGGCGAGCTGCGACCTGGCTGTGTTTATAGGTCTGTTGATGCCAGCTGGAAGATCCCTTTAAGCAAACTGGAGAACTTACTGGGCTTAGAGTCAATCTTGGGCCTTGTCTGATGAGCTTTGACTACGTTGACCTTATTGAGCCTTCTTATCAGGTCTTGGATGGGTCTAAATCGGATTTTTACCAGCCCAATTACTGAGTCCGAAAAATACATATAACATTGTCAGCTTGGTGGTAGGAGTTGTGCACTCAAAAACCTTATAAGAGGTTACGAGTTCAACTCCGGACGCGACCCCAAGAGGCCAAAAGGGGTTCAACGGTCTACGGGCCAGCCCCACATAAATCGTTCCGTCGGCGAGGTTCCGACCCCCGACCAGGTGTTGACCGATTCCGATCGTCAACATTAGGAAATGTCCGACAATTAATTTGATAAGTAGAAATGTCCGACAATTGATTTGATAGATAGTTATAATATATAGTTTATGGCAATTATCAAATAAGTTCCAAACTTTTTTCATAATACTAACTATTTGCAACTATTGTAGTTTTAAAAAATTGATCCTTATATTTTCCGTTAGTATTAAATAATTCTTTCACTTTTTTGAAGTGACCAAAGCAGTCCCTCACACAATTAACTTACAGTTTGACTTGAATGAATTTTTTAAAATATATTAATACCCCTAATGTATCTTATTTGAATAAAATTTATTAAATAGAGCGAATTACAAATTAAATATGTATTGTTGTCATAATGGCTAGGACTGAAACTGGTGTAGTTGAACAATAACGGGCTTCCAAATGGGATTATTACACAAATGGAATGGCGATGAGCAGAGAGAAATAGATAGCCATTTTAGTCGAAGAGAATGACTTGAACAAATTTCCAGATTTTCTATGTTATATAAGAGCACGAGTATTCAAGAGGTAGGTAGTCTATTGATCATTGTTTACTTTGTCAACTGAGTAAAATTAAAATACTATAAACAAGTGACTTTGAATCAGCCAATGAAATGTTTGCGGTCGACGAGTGGGAAATGAAATACGTACCGTCACATGCACGTAAGCAGTAGTCAATTTAAAGACAAAATTAGGCTGCTTCATGTTTTTAATCATAATTAACAAAGCAGTGATCAGTGAGTTCTTCCATTGGACCGAGTCCATAATACCATAATACATTCTCCCTTTTTCGTATTCGTATTATCACCGCCTAGTAATCGAAGAAAAAGAGGAAGAAGAAAGAAGTGGCTCTAAGAAAACAAGACTAGGACTGGGGTTGGGGCTTGGAGTTGGTGGTGGCGTTCTGGTCAGCTTGTTGGCTTTGGTTTGGTTATTGGCTTTGTTAGAGGAAAAAAAACGCGGGAAAGAATAAGATAATAATGGGGTTGATGAGAAAATGGATGATAAATTTCAAAGGGAAAGCAAAGGTGGGGATGAGGAAACTCAGGCCTTCAATAAGCAGGCAATTCAAGTGCTTAACTTTGAAGCTCTGTTGCCAACCTATCCACCTATTTCGGTGCTTCTTCTCTATCCGCATCCCTTCTACCTTTTGTACACACACTAAGTTTTATTTATATCATTTTGATTTATGATTATTTTTACCAAATAAATATATTCTTTTTTTTTTAGGGGAATTTATATTTTTTACTCAAATCAAAGGAAAATTTTTGTTTTTACCCAGCTATTTAAAAAAATTTGTTTTTGACCTCTCAAACAAACTATTTCTATTGTATGCCCAAGATTACCAAAATACCCTTAAGTTAAAATCACTAAAATGCCCAAACATGAAATTATGAAAATAACCTTCTGCCCAAATATGAAATTACAAAAATAACCTTTTCATCCTAACAATATCCTCCCTTTTCTCTCTTCTCCATCAACGGTTATCAATGATTTTTGATATCCATTGCAGCTGAAAAACAATCTATTGAGGGGATTATTCATTCGAGCTTCTTCATCCATTGAAGTTTTTGGATCCATTCAAGTTTACACTATTGAAGGTTTTGAAGATTCTTCTTCCATTTGAGTTTGAAAGGTAATGTATGAGTTTTTTTTGTTGGTTTTTGGATTGTTTTGTTCATATTGCTAGCTAAAAGACTATAAGAATGATTTGGTTGTGAGATCTAAATTTTGCTAAAATCTGAGACGGAATCTGCAAAATCTACGACGAAATCGGTTTTTCGTGAGCGATAATCGGTTTTCCACTCTGTGGAAAACCTATTGAAAAGTTGTGACGGTTTTTCAGTGGAATCGGTTTTTCAGCCACTGAAAAACTGGTATCGATTTTTCATCCACTGAAAAACCGATACGTGACTAAAAATCGATCTCGGTTTTTCAGCCACTGAAAAACCGATCCAGCCACTGTAAAATCGATCCAGCCACTGTAAAACTGATTGAACGGTTTTTCACGGTTTTTCCGATTTTTTAAAGAATGAAAAACTGATAACTTCACTGGAAAACCGAATTTACCACCTTTTTCATGGTTTTTTATATGTTTGTGTTTCTATGTATTGAATATACTGATTGAACGGTTTTTCACGGTTTTTCCGGTTTTTTAGAGAATGAAAAACTGATAACTTCACTGGAAAACCGAATTTACCACCTTTTTCATGGTTTTTTATATGTTTGTATTTCTATGTATTGAATATGATTCGATATGATTGTATTTTGTAATATTGCCCGATTGAAATGAGATTTAATAGTATTATTTGATTTGAATGTTACAGGAATGGCTCAAGAGACAGTTGTAATCAACTTTAACGGAGAGTGGAATGGATGTAATTACATTGGAGGGGAGTCGATCATGTGTGGGGTCCACAAAAATAGTAGTTTTTCAGCATTGGTGGACGTTGTATACAGAGAGGCTGGTATTGATAGAAGAATGTGAGATATCCGTATATATTATTTACTACAAAGTACGACAAATGGTCAGGTTAAAAAGATACGTATCATGTCTGATCTTGGTGTTGTTGGTTTGATGGCGATAAAAAATATTGATGTTAAAAAGATTTATATCGATAAGATTGCAAGAGATTTTGGAGCTGGGGTTAGTAGGCGTACCGTTCATCCATTTGTCACTGATTCAATACCAGACATAAGACACGACGAGGCAAATATGGATAGACCTGTAAATCTACATACGGTTGAAAGTCATTTTTATCTCACTTCAGGTATTGGGAGCAATCAAGTTGATACTTCTGTCACCCCATTTACATCGGTTGAAAGTCTCATTCGTGACTTTAATGATGACTATATGAATTATGGTAATGATGAAGATTGGGACATAGATGATAATGATGATGGAATACGAGATAGTGATGAAGAGCAAACTGAAGATAGTGATGAAGAGGAAACTCGATTTGATGATGTCCCTGAAGAAGAAGAGTTTCCAGAATTAAGATTTTCAGGTTTACAATTTCAGAATAATCCTTCACAACCATACTGGATTGTTCCTGGTGTAGAATTGGGGGACATTGAGGCTACTTCAAGCGCTACGTCAACCGTCTACCAACGTGGTACGTTATATAAAGGAGTATTCTTTACTAGTAAAGAAGAAATGACTATAGCTATTGGCGAATATGCTCTGAAAGCTAAGTTTGAATATCGGGTTAGACGTTCGGACACGGAGCGATTTGAAGCTGGTTGTAAAGATAAAACTTGTAGTTTTATTGTTCGTGCAAGATGTAGAAAAGGTTGTTCAATGTGGTTTGTGTTGAAGTATGTAGCCAAACACACGTGTCGATAGACAGCCATGGAATCACACATGAAGAGTGTGAAGGCTATTGTGATCGAAAAATTGTATGCAGGAAAGGTGGGAAGAGATCTTTATACACCTAATTGTTTGGTTGGAGAAATGCTAGAGCAATATGGAGTGCAGATCTTATATAGTAAAACTTGGAAGGCTTTACAATATGCAAAGAAACTAACATATGGGCAAGCGGATGAATCATATTAACAACTTCCGTCCTACTTTGAAATGTTAAAACTTTCAAACCCCGGCACAATGACGGCAATTAAGAAAGATGAAAACAATCGGTTCTTGTATTCCTTTGTTGCACTTAGAGCTTCTATTGAGGGTTTTCGGTCTTACATGAGACCGGTTGTTGCTATTGATGCCACTCATTTAAAAGGTGAATACAAAGGGGTGATTTTTTTTACTGCATGCAAAGATGGGTCGGAGATGATTTATCCCATCGCCTTTGGATTTGCTGACGGAAAGTCGGACAATTCATAGACTTGGTTCCTAAAAAAGTTGAGAGGAGCAATCGGGGTGTCAGACGATTTGTTGATCATATCGGATCGTCAAAAGAGCATATCGAATGGGATGAAAGCAGCTTTTCCTGAAGTCCCACATGTGTTATGTTTTTTCCACTTGTGGCAAAACCTTAAGCAACAATGTAAAAAGCGTTTGGATGTGGAAAATGCATTTTACAATGTAGTATATTGTTATGTGCCCGATGAATGCAATAGAATATTGGAAGAAATACGTGCATTACATCCAACCACACATAGAGCTTTGGTTAAGGCTGGAGTGAGCAGGTGGTCACGAGCACATTGTCTAAGAAGAAGATATGAAATGATGACTACCAACATTGCAGAGTCGCTCAACAATTGCATGATGCAAGCACGTCGTTTGCCAATAACAACTGCACATGAATATGTAAGAAATGTATTGCAGAGATGGTTTAATAATAAACGTATTGCCGCTGAGAAGCTCACAACGTATGTTACTACCACTGCATATGATCGTATCATGTTGGCAAAAGATTTATCCACAGAAGGTAGCGTACATCCCATTACAGAACCGTATCATTACAGTGTCATACATTACAGCAAAGGAGATGCAATGGTTGACATTCAACAGCACACATGTACGTGTAAGCAGTGGAACCTTGATCAGTTGCCATGTGTTCATGCATGTGCTGTGGCCAGGTATGATAATTATACATTGTTTTTTTCGGTATTACATGTCATAGCGTGACACTTAAATTGTTGATACATGTCAAGTTCAAGGGCGTCAGTTGTGATACACTTTGCAGTCAGTACTATAGCGTGGAGTGTCTAAAAGCCGCATATGCACGTCCGATTAATCCCATCCCAAAATTGGCCAGTTGGAATATTTCAACGGAAGTTAGAAGTATGGTTGTATTACCACCGAAAGGTAAAAGACAAGCAGGTAGGTCGAATGAGGTTCGGATTCCTTCAGTTGGGGAAGATCCTCGTCGAAAAAAGTGTGGAAGATGTGGTCAGAGGGGACACAACCGTCTTCGTTGCCCTAACCCCTCAACTTCTATCAACAAAGGGACAAGCGCATACGTGGGTGCAGATGTTGGAACGAGTTCAAATGCTACTAAAAATGAGTCACGCTCTCGAAGATGTCGCTTGTGTCATGAGACTAGACACAACCAACGTCGATGTATACTACGGTTTCCTACTCTCGATCCAGAAGTGGCTACTGACGAAAATGATGATTAGCAATTGATTGACATTTTGTTCATGCATGTTTTATGTAAAACGTTTTTATGTTAATTACTCAATTATGTACTAATACAGCTGTATAATTTATTAATCCATTTCTATTGTTTTTGTATCATTTTATATCAGCTCGGAAGCACAAAAATCGATTTTTAAGGGAGCCTGGAAAACCGGTACCAATTTTTAAGGGAGCCTGAAAAACCGGTACCGGTTTTCCAGGTTCGGTGAAAAACCGATCAACTTGCCTTTGATTTTCCCTATCGTAGAGGTACATAGATCGGTTTTTGAGTAAGCATGAAAAACCGATATCGGTTTTCCAGGCTTACTCAAAAACCGATCCAATTGCCTTTGATTCTTCCAGCATGCCAAGTGTGGATCGGTTTTTAATGAGGCTTCAAAAACCGGTATCAGTTTTGCATGTGCCCCTAAAAACCGATGCAGTCCTAATATGTGTTATCTTATAGTATAACCTAAAATATACTATAACATAAATATTAATGCTATACCATTAAATATACATGTATTTAACACTATAATACTAAACATAATACTATAATTATTAGTTATATTAAGTATACATGTATTTATAACATTATATTAATCCCAAATAATATAAACATAATGATACTAATATTCACAATAGTTAATTATACATGTAAAATATATAATATATGAATATTAATTTATTTACTTAAATATAATATAAACATTAAACCGATATCATTGTAATATAATAATTAATATCTAGATTAGTATTATACAGTGTGATATAATTATATTAATGTTAATATATGTTGATATTGTATGATATTATCATGATGATGATAATATAATGATCTTTTAAGTATATAGTAGTTAATATATTAAATATATAATCCTAAATAATATAAACATAATGATATAATATAATGAGTACATATTAATATGTTATATACGGTTAATATATTATATGAGCATTATACAATAGTTAATTATACATGTAAAATATATAATATATGAATATTAATTTATTTACTTAAATATAATATAAACATTAAACCGATATCATTGTAATATATTATATAATATCTAGATTGGTATTATAAGATTGTATCTATAGTATTAAGTGATATATAATATAGAGTATAATTAACTTCCTATATTGATATTACAAATTAATTAAATCAACATTTCAAAAATATAAATTATAGTTAATGTTAATAAGTAATATAATACATATAAATTATAGTCATAATACATGTATAATTGTATAATGCTAGGGATAAAGTAATAATATTAATAATACGAAATATTATTTATTTTTTCCATGTTATGATCATATATATATATATATATATATAATTAAATTTAGGGAAATACAATGTTACTTAAAATGTTTAATTAAAATGATTTGTTGGTCATTATAAATATAGAATGTAATTACATCAAATAAATAAATAATGAACACATTTAAAATATAATTAAATTTATTTATATACAATTTCTCCATCAGAATCTACAAACCATTTCCCAAATTTATTAACTTTATACAAAAGCTTCGTAAACATATATATGTCTCTGGCAATCTCTGCTCTCAGTGCAATGGCATCTGCAACGGTCTCGCTTTTTCTTGATTTCCATGTACGCATGTTTGAAAGCACTAGGTCACGTACATACATGGCCACATATGCTTCGCAACTCGTCCTGTATCAGTAATAAATTAATTAAATATCATAACATAAAGACTATATATATTAATTAGTTATAAACTTACTCACCCATCAGGTTGCTGGGGCACAGCTGATCTATAAAGACGCTGAACTTTCCACCACTCATCCACGGGTGACATATCTACCTGGGCTTGCTCATAAAATCCTATGAACCGTAACAAAATAGGCATAAAACATGACAGCGGCTCAGGTGGCTGTAGCCATGCAGCTAGGTCAACATACGCCATGGAATCATATATCATGATCCTCTGCTCTCTAAGGCACACCTGACATAGGACCCAGTGTTCTTGATTGAGGCTACACGGTAGTAACACCTGCATTTCAAAACGTTAGTGCTATAGGATTAGTTCAAATAATCATATAATAAATATTAATCTTCGAACTACATTTACACTATCAACCCGCCACCACAGGACTGATGCATCTATCTGCCCACGACCGTACGCAAGCCACTCTGAGGGTACATCAGCTGTAACGGATCAAATTTTACACTTCTGCTGATGTAATGTAGCCTATAATACGATGTCATCAAAGCCTGCATGATAAAAATTAAACATGTTACTACCGATCAACCGAGCGCGATATGAAATTGTAAATGCATAACTAACTTAAATGTAAATACTTACAAACAAAGAACTGTCATGGACAACGTAGCTACTGTCGTCCACCTCATTCCACCCTTTTCTTTGTAGGCACATCAAATAAGAATTGATGCGCTCATTAGTCAACCACATGTCTTCGTTCTCGAGGGTGACCAATGTGGTCGGTATCACACACCACCCACAATGATCAACCGAACACCTACATTTAAAAAAAAAAAAAAGGAATTAAGTATTATTATAAATTATCTTACATTAACAACTAGGATGCAGAAATTAGTACCCTTTTTTTTTAAATATACCTGAGATCCAAAGTGGTTGCAGCTTTATATTCATTATAGACCACTTCTACGGGATCTGTAGCCTCTGCCACCTCCTCCGCCTACTGTTGGGCCACTGTCTTTTTCTTTTTCGCCAGCCTCGGATCTGTGTATGGCATACGTAGAGGTGCTGCTGGCTTCGTCTTTCATTTGCCCCGTTCGAGAATGCTCTCGTCCTGCAGCTGTAAGTAAATTAAAAACATGTATGATATTAATATTTACAATTATATTTCAAAATGCAACACAATAGAGATACAAAGTTTACCTGGTCATGCTCCTGGGGTGACTGATGAGGTGGCTGTTGGTCACTCTGCTCCTCCTCCTGATGGGATGACTGATGAAGTGGCTGATGGGCATGTATAATATTAATATTTACACTTATTTTTCAAAATGCAACACAATACAGATACAAAGTTTACCTGGTCATGCTCCTGCTCCTCCTGATGAGGAGGCTGCTGGTCACCCTGCTCCTCCTCCTGATAGGGTGACTGATGAGGTGGCTGGTGGTCATGTATAATATTAATATTTACAATTATATTTCAAAATGCAACATAATAGAGATACAAAGTTTAGGATGACGAACCTCCTGCTCCTCCTGATGAGGTGGCTGATGGTCACCCTACTCCTCCTCCTCATGGGGTGACTGGTAGACACCCTCTAACTGAAGGGTCTCCTGCTCGTCCTGATGGATGGCTGACTGGCCTACATCGATAGGCGACCGACAGACACCCTCGTCATGATGTGGTGGTGGTGGTGGTGGTGGTGGTGGTGACGGGTAATACATGTGGTCATCTTGAACAAAGCTCTCACCATCACCATCATCATCGTCATCGTCGTCTGGATCATGCCCACCAACTGGAGACCTGGGAATTTTTAAATGTTCTTCCACCCGTCTCAGCCTCTTATCCACCCGTCTCAGCCTCCTATCCATCCTACTTAACTTCTTATGGGTTGTCTTCTGTAAATCCACGATAAACTCAAACAACTGCTTCACCTGTTTCATAGAATCATATATATATCATTTTACATACTACCCTAAATTTTAAAAAAAAAATTGACAGAGTCTCCCCTGTTTTTTAAGTATCCAGGGAAATACAACCTGCATATTTAAACAAATTACACTTCTTCTATCATTTTTACAGACTCCGTCTCTTTTTCACACTCTGTACTACTACATAACATGTCCACATCATTTGCATTTACTACAATGGAAATTAATTGAATAATATTATTCTATAAATAGAATATTCGTACCTCATAATCTACGTGCTATACATCATGTGCCTTCTTTTTCCGAAACTCTGATAAGATATCCTCTTATTCGGATTGCACACTTCGGACATCTTTAAGTGGCTGATCATCACCCTCCACCTCATCATCATCCTCTCCCTCCACCTCATCAACATCCTCTATCTCATCCTCATCCTCATCCTCATCCTCATCCCCTACACCATCATCCGAACCATTGTCATCGTCGGCCTGGTCATCATCATCACTCCCCCCGCCACCATATTTATGTACTTCTTCATGAACCATATGATTCGGATTAAAAGATTTCCAATAATCCATCTCCCTCTCGGCGTCAATAGGCTCCAAGGTTCGCCCAATGCCAACTATCTGCATTATATAAATATATTTAGTTATACTACAATTATATACTTAATATAAATAACGATAGTTATAACAAACAAATAATTTATACAAATTTAGGTTATATTCGCCACTTACAGGGGGGAAATCATTTAGGCTATATATATTTGTCGGTGTTCTTTTCAGTGATTGTCTTATACATCTTGGTAGATCATTTTGGAGGTTCGGGTTCTTTTTTGCTATCTTCTCCCATAATACTGGGAACACCTCCACTAACCACCACTATAATGTAAAAATAATTAAATAAAAAACATACATATAGTTAGTAATGGTCAAATAATATATAATGCAAAATTGATTAAACTAAAAACATACATATAACCCTATATATTAACCGTAACAGAAGGAAGCAATAAATATTGAAAGTATTAATTATACCTAAAACGCCAACACATAGCCATAAATATTAATGGTTCTTGACGGATTTCTGATCCGCTTTTCATTAAGTGCCTTGTTGAGACAGGACAACAGGACACTATAGCATAATGTGCCCCAAGGGAATGTCTTCCACCTCTCTGTATTCTCAATCAGGACCCACATAAATGAATAAATCCTAGCCCTATCATCCAGTCCCATAAAGAGATGGAAAACAATCCCTACATTCGTCAATTTCAAAAGATCTTCATCATCTATCGAATCCTGCTCTGCACGGTCTCGCTACCTACTATGACTTCTTGCCTCAAGAAATGTGACCCACTCCCTCACCTCCGGCGACATTCCATTAAACATTCGCCATAGGAGACCGTTTTGATCATTTGGCACTATTTGAAAGATTTTACGGTCGATGCCCCTAAAAGGAAGTCCAGTCATCAACAGAAACTCTTGTTTCCCAAACCTATATCTTCTCCCCTCAATTTCAAACCACCTCTCATCACGCCGTGCATCCGTGACCTTTAACTCTCTAGCAAGCACCCACAAAATCACAGAACCAGCAGCCGTATTATTGGTTATCTTCAAAATATGTACGAACGGACATTCTGCCATGAACCAGTCGTATAGTTTTCTTCTATTAATAACGATAATTATCTTATTAACCAATCTTTGACCAATATATGTGTTCCCGCTCGTATGTCTGTCAATTGTTTGTGAACTATATTTATAGTTGAAATCCATCTGTAGGAAAGAAAAATAGCAAAGAAAGAAAAACAGCAAAGAAATCATCAGTGGGGATATATAAACTGAATCGGTTTTTGAAGGCAAATGAAAAACCGGTTAATGAAATCGATCGGTTTTTCACTTCAGTTTTCCATCATCGGTTTTTCAGATCGGTTTTCCACTTCGGTTTTCATGATCGCTTTTCCAGATCGATTTTCAACCTCGGTTTTTCATTATCGATTTTGAAGATTGGTTTTTCACTTCGGTGACCAGAAAAACCGAAATGAAAAACCGATCGTGGAAAACCGAAATGAATAACCTATCGTGGAAAACCGAAATGAAAAACCGATCGTGGAAAACCGATCTCAAAAAACGATCCGATCCCGACGATTCTTCTTTCGTCCGAATCGGCCATTTTCAACACAAAAACGACCAAACACAATCAAATCCAACCTATTCTAAACCTAATAATCCTAAACTAACATCCATAACACAACAAACATTTCAAAATCCCAAATCTCAATCAAAAAATATAACAAACATATCAAAATCTAACCTTAGCACTTTCTACAGGTTCGCCGGCGGTAGGAGCTGCTTGGGGAAGGTCAGCAACGTCGCGGGAATGGTCGGAAACGTTAATCTCTCAGTCGGGTCACGATCGGGTTCGGGTTTGCCAAAAACCGGTGTGCTTTTGAGTGAAAAATCAATAGAACTGATTTCCATCGATCGGTTTTAAGGTATATATATGTAGGGGCTTAATCGTAATTTCACGTTTCGGTTTTTCGTAAATTTGAAACTGTTCAAGGTTTTTTTGTAAAAATATCTAGGGGCATTTTGGGTAATTTGGGTATACCATCAAATATATTTGTTTGAAGGGTTAAAAATAATTTTTTTAAAAATAATGGGTAAAAACAAATTTTATCCTTTTTAAATGGGTATTGTTTACAATTTTCACTTTTTTTTATTGTAATACAAAATTATCATTTTGAAATTAGTGAAAGCAATAGGAAATGAGTTTGTCCAGATCATCACTGTGCTTATGATTATCTGTAAGTTTGATTATTTGTGTACCTGAGCTTTTATTTTAAAATGTTTTTATATTATGAAAAGTATGTTTAATTTAGACTTTCAGAGATTTTTGTGAACGATTTTAAAGTAATAGACTTTTATAAAGTTGATGGATTTCTATCGATGATTTTTATAGATTTTTTAAATTATATGAAACCATCATAAAATTTTATAAACTTTCATTTTAAAAGAATATTTCATTGATTTCTAAATACGTTGTATAGTAATTTTTTTTTTTAATAAAAATTGATTTTTATTTTGATACTCTCATTGATCATGATTATTTAAATACATAAAAAAAAAATTCTCAGAAATAAGTAATTTTACTTATGATGGAAGCTGTAAATATTACAATGAAAGAACATCCATAAGTGCTTTTTATAGAAACGCTTCTACACAGCATTTTTACGAAATCAAACCAATTACGTTACCACATATACTAGTAATTGATTGCTCAAATTCTAAAGCGTGGCCTTAAAAATGGTACACGAAGCTCTTGAAGAAGAGAGTGCACCCAATTAATTTCTGTAGTGGTGGATGCTAAAGCCCCATATTCGGCCTCAGCTGAAGAGTGAGCTACAGTACGTTGTTTCCTAGGACACCAAGATATTGGATTTCCACTCAAGTAGAGAATATAGGCAGCGGTGGATGTACGATCATCTCTGCTCCCAGCCCAATCCGCATCCGTTTAAAGGCATGAAGAATGACGGGAGAGTTACGTTTAAGACAAAAACCATAATCAATAGTGCTTTTCAAGTATCGGAGTAATCTTTTGGTGGCAGCCAATATTGCAGCTGAGATGGACAATGCATAATATGAGAGAGTTTATTCACAGCAAACTGCAAGGCACTTATGACTTGACGATACTCGGTGGCATTAGTTGCAGCGAGGTGTGTTGTCATGTGGTGTAAGTATGCTTGTAGTGGACAATGGAGTGGATACAGATTTGGCTCCTAAAATGTTTGTTTTGCTAAGGATGTCCCGAATGTACTTCCGTTGATTAAGAAATAGACCTTCCTTGGTGGAGATAACTTCAACACCTAAAAAATAATTTAGTGCCCCAAGATCCTTGGCTGAAAAATGCACTAAGCTCCTTGTACCATTCTCTAGGAGTTTACTTAAGGCATAGATAGCCTTTAGAAGTCTGCAAACATGAGAAGGCAAATCAAAATCCATAAAGCCCAGCGATTGAGCCATATAAACTTCATCCGAAAGTGTGCCTTATAAGAAAGCATTATTTACGTCAAGTTGATGAATAGCCCAATTAAAAGGAATGGCAAGATAGTTGTCGATTTAATCACAGGGCTGAAATTTTCTTTGTAATCAAGTCCCGGCCATTGGTGGAAACCTTTGGCGCTGGTCTTGTAACGTTGTATACTACCTTCGGGGTCGGGTTTCCTTTAATTGGATAAACCAACTTGCAGCCCACTATGTTTTGATTTGGATGTGGAGAAACCAACTAAAGAAGTACCATTACGAATTAAGGCAGTAAACTCTTCAGTCTTCACTCTTTGCTAAACCCCATTTACGGTCTTTCAATGCTTGAGAAGGACATGTAGGCTCAATAGATGGCGGCAATGGATGTTTTGTTATGGTGTTATGAATGAGTTTGGGATAAAAAATATTGTTTTGCTAATTAACGGGCAGTATAAGGATGTGTTCTAGTCGGCATCGAATTAAACAAGTGGGACCAAGTAAAGTAATATCTGGCTTGAGGTGAAGACCTTTCATGGGATGCAATACTAGACAAATCACGCGTGCATGATGAGACGTTCTCTTTATGCAATCGGCATAGATATGGAACACTAAATGTAGAAGGCCTTAAACCATTATGTTGAGCTGTATGCGGTGGTAGGGTTGCCAGATCAGTAATACCATGAGATGCAAATAATGGTTTGAGTTTTCCATACTCTTCTCCTCTATAACTATATATTGAAACGATATGAGTTTAAGAGATTTAAATTAAAAAAAATACTTGAGACACATCAAATTTATATTTCAGTGCATGAAGACACATATTTTGTGAAATGATCCGCAAAAATTATATAATAACAAAAGCCCTCAATATCCTTCAAAAAAATTTATTAGGAGAAAAAAAAAAAAATGACAAGAACAAAGGCCTTCAATAGGGGAGGGTCCCAAACATCGGAATGTAAAAGATTTAGAAGGACCTCAACTAGTTAGAGTCGACATGCCAAAAGGAAGCTTATGGCTTTCATTGCACTGACAAGATTCGCATGATTTTAATGAAAAATCATAACACAAAGATAAGAAGTGCTTCCGCTGAATAAAATGATGAAAGATATAAGAGTAGAAGGGTGACCAAGACGCTTATGCCAATCACAAGCTGAGGGTCGAACACCTGCAAAAGCCATGGCAGGTTTGCTTGATGATCCATGAACAATCTTTGGCCACTCAAAGATGTTATCTTTATTCGGTCCTTGGAAGAGATCATCGCCCCCGTTCTCAGATCCGCCAAAGAAAAACAAGTAGGTGAGAATTCAATGGTAGCATTATTAGACTTGTAAGATTGGGAAACTGAGATCAAGTTTTTTTGCATTGCATGAACAAATAGCACATGTTTAATGGAAAGTCCTGTAACGGAGAGGAGATTTGGGTGGTCCCAATATGTGTAATAGAAAGAACTAGCATTATATCATTAGAGCCTTCATACTGAGAGTGAAGAGACAAATTTTGGAGGTCTTATAGCAGCATGATGAGAAGCACCAGTGTCAAGCAACCAGCTAGAGTTCTTATTGCTTGAAGTGGCTCTGCAGTCTGCCATTGGTTCAATTTGATTTGAATGCTTAAGGCTCGGACACTTCTTAGCTGTATGACCCATTTGTTCACAAATTTAACATTTTACTTGAGAATTATCAGGTCTGCATGAATAATTATTCTTACGAGAATTGTTAGGTGATGGTTATTGGCCCCAATTTTGATCTCCACTGAAATTTTGATTTGAGCTCTTATTTGGTTTGCCATAGCTTGAACCCATTTTTCTAAGTAAAATGTGCCTTGGGGGATGAATCATGATGACGTTCATCACGCTTGAGAAAATCTTCATATTCTACAAGCTTATATCATGAAGATCTTCAAATGAAATTGGTTGTTCTCAAGCACGAACTGCTGCAGAAATCTCCTTGAACTCAGGTCCTATCCAATTGAGGCAATGAATATTCAAGTCATCTTCAGGTAACGGGGAACCAACCAGCGCAAATTGATCTGCATTGTTTCTTAAAGACTGCAAAAACTCAATGACAGACTGGTTGCCACGGGTGGTAAGAGAAAGTTTCCCTTTAAGATGCATTACTCTTGATCTCGAGCGGTTGGCATATGTATGGGCCAGTTTTTCCCATGCATCACGGGCTGTTGTAGCAGAAGCAACGAAATGGCATTGAAGGTTAAGTAATGAAGCAAAAATGGCATGCAAAATGAGTTGATCATGTCTACTTCAGTGATGATATGTTGGATTTGGTATGGTGGTTCCATTTTGGTTAAGAGTACAACGAGGAGGTGGGTATGAGCCATCAAGATAGCCCAGGAGACTATAGCCAAGGAGCAGAGAATGGAATTGAGCACGCCAAGAAGGGTAATTTGTGGGTGTGAGTTTCAAACGAAGTTGGGCGGCTGAGTTAATTGATATTAACTTAGGTGTATTGGCAGTAATGCCTGGTGGAATTTGGAGTGGAGACTATTGGAGCTTGGAGACTCTCAGAATAAACTTCTTCAGCCATGACAGAGTTGGATCTAGACTGCTCGTTGGAGCTTAAGCTTATTAGGAAAGAAGATATTAAGTGCAGGGCTTGATTGAAATAATTATATGCAATATATATATATGAGTAGAGAGAATCAATAAGGCAAGACTATCAAGTAATACTTTGCAGACATTTGCCAAAAGTGCATTCTTTCAACTCGATATTGATGCAATACCAGATTATTTTGTTCTCCCAAGATGCAAACAAGAA
Source organism: Litchi chinensis (assembly GCA_019925255.1). Lineage (NCBI taxonomy): Eukaryota > Viridiplantae > Streptophyta > Magnoliopsida > Sapindales > Sapindaceae > Litchi > Litchi chinensis. The sequence continues at coordinate 25,520,932 of CM034465.1, read as the reverse complement.
GCAAATAAGTTTATTATCGTGGATTAGAAAATTAGGTGAAAAATGATAATATCGAACAATCTAAGGCATATATTGAAACTAATGTGTGGCATAAAACGACTAAATTGGCTTGCATAGGAGCATTCTTCAAAGGAAAAACACACCACCTACATGAAAGCTTTAAATGAATTATCTAAAAGGATTTCAGTTGTTTCCGAGCACCCAACAAATAAGTTACAAATGGAGGCTAATTTATTTGCTGAAGTCAATTTTTCTCAATGTTTCCTTTTGGATCCTAAGATCTCACTAACGAAGGCTAGGAAAAAGGATGTTGACAATTCTAGAAGAATAAAAAGTGATATTACGTTGGCACTGAATAACAAAAAAAGGCGATGTAGATTATGCGACAGGCACGAGCATGACAAGCGAAATTGTCTTTCAAATCATAAAAGAAGACAGCTTGAATTAACTAGCCAAGGTATGAATAATTGATTTTTTAACATATATCTTCGCACATCAATCTCTTTCACTTGGGTTGATCGTTATTTTGTTTCTTTAAAGTTTCGAAACTGAGGAAACACAAGAATTCGATAAGAATATGGAGAGTTGTGATGAAGAACCATGTGAGTTTTAATTGAAATTTTTCTCGATTACATGTTTCCTTATGTTTGTTCATAATCAATTTTTTATCTGACATTCTTGTAGCATAGCATAGATGGACAAAGCATATATATCACGCATGCTGAAATATAGTTTACAGTACGTTGTTGAATGGTTATATGAAAGACGCACAAAATAGATAGTTAGATAGTCTATATGAGTTATTTTTATTTTCTCCCCTAACGATTGATGAATCATCAATTTTTCTTGTGTTGTTTGTGAAAACGTCAAAAAACTCCTTGCCATCACATTTTTGAAGACCACTTTTCTAATAAGCAATGGGTTCTTTTGACAATTTCTTAAACAATTAGGGGAAAAATGATGATTAATCAATTATTATGAGAGAAAATGAAGATAACTCATAGTTTAACGATGATGATTTTCTCTTTTTTAACAAATGAGTATTGAAAATTTTTAATGAAATATTATTTTAGCGAATAAGTTTAAACTTTGATTTCTTTATTAGAAATGCAAATGAATAGGTAATCTCATAAACCAAGTAAACTTGCATAGAGATCATAAAATAGAGCAGGTCATGAGAATATCTCTAATGCTCTCATGGATTATGAAAAAATTACATGTCATATATGATGAATAGACATTGAGTTAAAATAAATCTCTTTAATGTAATATTCACTCATCAATATCAAGCTAAGGTGGCACACAAAAAAATACATATTGTCAACATGACTATCTATTTTCAGAAGGTGTGTTAGACAACCATATCAGCAAATTAATAATTATTTAATTCTAATTTTCAAATATAATAAAAAGCCAAAAAAAAAAGGAAATATTAAATAAAAAATATGGAAGCATTAAGTGGAAATATATGAAGACATCAAATGGAAATACATTGAAATATTAGAGAACAATTTTTTTATTTGAATGTCTATCAAATGATATTTATATTATGTAAAAAACAAATCTCTTGACATAGATGATATGACAAATTTTTTTTTTCAAAACACAATACATGAGAGCATTGAAGATGCTTTGAGCATGTACATTAGTTATAAAATAGAATAGATGTGAATTTTTGGATTACTTTTTGCCCACACTAGTGTAGAAAACAACAACTAAAAAAGAAAAAGCCAATGGGTTTCCTATTTTATTTTACAAGTGCAAGAGTAGATAAAAAGAGAGAGAGAGAGAGAGAGAGAGGTCCTTATTAAAGAGGAGGGAAAAAGAAAAAAAAAATTACAATAGTAAATGTTAAAAACAAGGAAATATAAACATTAAAATAAAATAAAACAAAATAAGTTTAAAAAAGATAGAAAAGAATCGGAGAAAGAGGGGAAAAAAAGAAATATAAATCGTTAGAAGAAAAGAAGGAAAAATATTTTGAAAAGGGATTAGTAAAAGAAAAGGAAAAGGAGGGAAAAAGTTAGAAGATGAGAGAGAAAAACAAATGTAAGAGAGCTAATCAAATAAAGTAATAAAAGAGAAAATAGAAAATAAACTAAACACAGAATAGAAAACATAGAAATTAAATTAAGAAAAAAATTCATAAAATATAATTAAATGTTAATCATCGAAATAAGTACAACAAGAAAAAACTGTAGTCATAGCAAAAAAAAAAAAAAAGGTAAGAATGTGTTAAAACTTGCGAAAAAATAGTGGACAATATATTTAAATGTGAAAAATGGGGCCATGAATAAATATCAAATTTGGACAACAATCATCAATATATCAATACACCTCAAATAAAATGCAAGGTTAGGTGAATCCAAAAGATAAGGACCAACATGAAGATTAAAGTAAGCATGCTACTACAAGACAAAATTTTTTACTTAACTTTTTAGGTGCAGAAGTCCACCAAGTATCCTAAAAAAAAATTTCAACATAACTTACTTATAATATACCATGACCTTTTATTCCTAGCTCATGCTACCTACAAAGGAAGTCTACAATTACAAGAACTTGCATTTGAAATATTTGCTCTTGCTGCTCATTAGTAAAGATGTTAATGGAGGTAAATGGAAATGGTGGAATTTGGGGATGAGTTATTCTATCATCATTTTCAATTTTCTTAGTAATTTTATAACATTCTTCTATCCTTTCCCCATACCTATCCAAATACCCATTTGGGGGAACTAGGGTTTGGGATATTTAGGGTCAGTTTCCGCATCTCCATCCCCATTTACTCATTTTCAAATAATTTTATAAAATTTCAACATACTTAATTCACAATATTTTAATGAGTTTTTTGTTGTTGTAGCACTAAATAACTGGTTATATGTTTTTCTAGTATCAAGGAACTGGTTATATATTTTGTAGCACGATTTCACTATTCAATTTTTTTGATCCTGAAACTGCCCTTAACAAACCATTTACATATTATATGGCTATACGACTTCTGACAAATAAAAGCTATTAGGTTTGAACTTGAAAATGAGAAAGTGAAACTTGATGGAGGACTTGTTTCAATTCAACAAATCATCAATGAGGATGAATACAAAGAGTCACCAAACATCACCTTTAAAAGTCATTTTAAAAAAGGAATAATCCTAAAAAACCCACTAAAAACAAAAATAACCTCAGTTTACCCTAACTTTTGAAAATATTAGCCAAAAACTCTTATCGTCTCCCAAAAGCAGTTTCTATTTAAATTTTAGTGGTTTGGTGACAAAAAACATTAAAAGACCAAACTGCCTTTATTATATTAAAAAATAAAAACAAAAAATTAGTCAATTATGAAACTACCCTTTGGTATCCAAAATAAAATAAAAATAAAAATAAAAATTTTTAGAATTAATAATTAAATTTACATAAAAATAAATTAATTAATTGAATAAAAAAATTACATCAGATCTCCACCGTCCATCTAAAGATGAACGGCGAAGATTAATTTTAAAAAAGTAAATAAAATTAAATTAATTAAAAAAAAAAAAAAAAAAAAAAAAAAAAAAAAAAAAAAAAAAAAAAAAAAAAAAAAAAATTAATTTAAAAAATATAAATTAAAAAAAAAAAAAAACTCTTTGAAAAATTAAATAAATAATAAAGTTCAAACGAACTTGGGACTGGGTTCGCTCGAAGATTATCCTAGTTGCTTGGGTTCATTCTAAGAACATACATCAATGAGCCACAGTGAAACCAGATGAACAACATATCAATGAGCCATAGTGAACCCTGATCAACACAAAACAATGAACCTAGATGAACCCATAGCACCCAGCCTTTATACACCCAAATAAACAACGCCCACATTTTATCCATTAACACAACTAAACTTCTAGGTTCACCAACAATTAAAAGAAAAAAAAAAAAAACCAATAACAACCTAAAGTCGACAAACCATCAACAACACCTCTATTCTAACACCCATTAACAACCCAATCAACTCGAAACACCCAACACCGCTGTTCTGTCTCCACTTTCGCCGCCGTATAAGCACCACCCGATTTTTGGAAATCTTTAACAACAACAGAGCAACATCGATGGTAATGCTAGAATCCACAGACAAAACCTACAAAGATCAAGCAAATAAAATAGGGTGGGAATCACAACCATACATATACACAAAAAGTATTGTCACCACCACACACTCATACCCATAACACTCAAATACACCCATCCTAACCCATAACTAGATCTTCCATCATCACCTTCACTCACATGCTCCACAATCATTACAACTCCAAAACCGACCTCAACACCTTCTCTAAGCACCCTAACCACCTTTTCGTCATCAGAGAATTTGTCCTCCAAATCTACAAGAACCTTATGGCTATTGATTAGGTCGTCGATCAAACTCCTAACAAGATCTTACAATCTCATAGTCATCGATCATAGAATCTCATAGCTTTCATTGCAATTTACAAAGGAGTGAAAGAGATGGATGAAACAGAAAGAAAGAGAGAGAGTGAGTGACAAAGAGACTGAAGGACATGGATGAAGCGAAGAGAAAAAGAGAGAGTGAGTGACAGAGGGAGAGGGAAAGTGACTAAGAGTTTTTGTTTTTGTTTTTTAATTTTTTTTTGTATTTGTTTTTTTCTTTTAATTTTTTTTTTAAGTGGTTTTTGTTTTTCTTTTCTTTTTTTAATTAAAAATTACATATGGTTTTATAGCTATATCCATTACTGTCACCAAGACCCAATGACCATTTTACCCTTAGAATTCATAGATCTTTACTGCTCTACTATTCCAATTGACAGTCGAGCTTTTTTATCTAATATTTTCAAAACCAGTGATGGTTTGACATTATTTTCAATTCCAAGGGATAAATGATAATAACTCTTTTAAAAAAGCAAATAGAGCATACAAAAACAAAGCGGTGATGAAGGAAGAGAAAAACGACATGGGAGAGAAGAAGAACGACACTAAAAAAGAGAAGAAAGGAGTCGACAGCTAGAAAGAAGACGAACAGTGCTGATACAAGAACCTTGGAGACTACAATGAGAAAAGAGAGGTGAGAACAGAGAAGAAACTATAGCGAGAGAGAGGAAAAACAACACTAAGAGAAGAAAGTTTGGTGACAGCGACAAGAAAAGAGAGGTGAGAAGAGAGAAGAAACAGTAGGTAAGGAGAGGACGAGCGACATAGAGAAGAAAACTTGACGACAACGATGGGAAAAGAGAGGTGAGAAGAGAGAAGAAACAATGGCTAAAGAGAAGATGAACGGCGGCAAGTGAGGATTTAAAGGTGAGTTTTAAGTTGTTAAAGTTTGATTTTTGACTATTTTGATTGATTTGTCAATGTTTGAAGTAGGATTAGTTGGATTTGTTGGGTTTTGTGTAGGGTTATTGATTTTGATTGTTTTTGAAGTTGGATTATGTTGAGATGGAAGTGGATATGGTAGATTGATTTTGTTTGAATGATTGTGAAGTTGAATTAGGTTGGTTTTTTTGAAATGTGATTGATTTGGATTGTTTGTGAACTTGGATTAAGGGAGGAAACATTTTTGGATGATTTTCTTAAGCATGGTAGTGGTCCACGCCATTGTACATGTGTTCCTCACCTTCATTTGGTTGTCTATGTCATTGTGCGTGTGATACGCACCTTCATGTACGTGTTGTCCATGCCTTCATTTGCTTGTTGTCTATGCCATGATGTGCATTGTTTGCGCCTTCATACGTGTTTTTCATGCCTTCATAGGCGATGTCCGCCCCCTTCATATGCATGTTGTCCACATCGTTGTATCTTGTTGTCTGCATCTTTTGTGCATATGGTCCACAGCTTATAGCGTCCGGTCTGGGCTCCAATATTGTATGGTTCGCGCATTATTGGAAAAATGTTTGGTGCTTTCTTTTTTCTTTTTTCTTTTTTCTGTTTTAGTTTCATGTTTATGCCTCTTCATGATATTTGTTTGCATTATAGCAAATGTCAATGTTATCCACGCCTTCATGTTTGTGCCTCATGATTGTGATTTTTCTATACATTTATGTTTTTGTTGTTCGCGCCTTCATGTGAGTGTTGTCTGCATATTCATATTTTGGTTGTTCGCACTGTTATAGCGTGTTGTCCGTGCCTCACTATTGTCAGATCCGCGCATTAGTGGAAAATTGTTTTGATGCTTTCTGTTTTCTATTTCAGTTTGATGTTTACGCCTCATGTTTGTGATATTTGTTTGTGTTATAGGGAATGTGTGCATTAGAGATGTAATTTTATGTGTTTATGAAATGACTGTGTTGAATGCTTTTTATTTATATTTGTGCTGTGATGGTCTTGATAGATGAGCAGTGTTGGGAAAAAGTTGAAGTTGAAAACAAGGAATAAGCATTACTACGAGGGAACCACAATAAAGTGAAACCACTTCGACGCTTTTTAAGAAATTGAGGGTGCATTAAATTCGCTGCAGGATGGGAGGAATGATATGCAAAGGTTTAAGGAGTCGTGCTTTGGTCATTTCTTGTGCATGCAACGCAACGTGAATTGGTTGGGGTACATTGTGCATGAGCTACTCATTAAAAAGGTGGTTCACGACGGATCAGATGATGAGATACGTTTTGCCATAATGGACATGGAATATAGGTTCATGAAGCGTGAGTTTTGTTTGAGCATGGGGATAAAGTTTGGGGAACTCCTAAATACTAGTGCCTTACAACATATGGAGGAGGGTACTCATGACAGATACTTCAATGGCAAATCTTACGTTATCATTCTTGACGTCCAGCTAATTATGTATGTTCAGGAGTTTTAGACGCACAATAATGCGTTGAAGCTATATTTGTTGTTGATGCTCCTCCGATTCGTGGATGTGGCGATCCCTGGGGGCCGGTGCTAGTGTGGCAGCTTTGTCTGGTGGAGAACTTGGATGCATTCAATAATTTTCCATAGCACACACTGGTCTACCACCACTTCATAGTAAATTGGAAAAATGTCCTATGCAGACGATACGCAGCCTATAAGAAGAGAATGAAGGAAAACCTCGAGCACAAGATGGAGAAGTACAACTTATATGGGTTTACAGTCACGTTATAGGTTAATAATGTTTATTATTTGTTTGTTTTGTTGTGCACAACTTTATGTTTACATTAAATAAGGTGTTAGTATCCAATTTGATTTGTTTATATTTATGTGTTGTTAGATCTATGGTTTTGAGATCATACCCCGATTAGCAGCTAATTACTTGTTTATGTTTATGTATTGTTAGATCTATGCTTTTGAGATCGTACCCTGATTGACAGCTAATTACGCCAGTAGGCGGACTGATATAGTCGAGAATCCCTATCCTCATATTCTACAATAGTCGTGTACTATGAAAGTGGTCTTCAAAGACATTCAACCATGCTTAACTGATAGGGTAAGATTTGCATCTTTAATTAAAATGTTTTCTATAGTATTTGTGTATCGCTAACATTGGTCGTTTCCTGTTATAGGCTAATGTACTTCAGCAGTTACTCCCCGATAGAGTTGAGGAGGGTAAACCTTATTGCCATCATATCTCGTAAGAATTTCCCTTTGTTGTGCCAATTGGTTTACAAGGGAGCGAGATAGATATATCTGGCTCTAGTGGGGTGCCTGTGCGGTTGGCACATCAGAGGATGTGATTACACCGATAGTGGATGAATCTCCGCTCCTTTTTAAAGGATCGTCACCACCCGATGTCCATATAGGTAGTCCCACATTCCCCGACCGCGACGTCCATGCATCAAGTTCGACATTCTCATACCAAGATGGCAATCATTTTCGTACGATACCAGTTGGATGTGGTCGCAAATGATAGGCACTTCATTGACATAGCTGACCTAAATCTATGTATGTCGACGTTGAAATCCAGTCAACGAGAATTCAATGTCCAACACCTGCAATCAATGTGAGAAAGCACAAAAACCAAGAAGAAGTCATAAAGAACCAAGAACAAAACAAGAAATCACAGGGTTTTTAACGTGGTTCAGCGAGTGCGCCTACATCCACGGCTGTCTCTCTAAAATTCTGCAGAGTGACAGTATGCTATTAATCGTGTGTCCCTGTTACAATGATTTTAGCCCCTATTTATAAGGAAAGAAATAATACAAATCTGGTAACAATAAAATATAAAGGGAATTATGAATTAATTACACTTCCTAAACAGTTAGAATAAAATCAAGAAACTGCTCCAAATATCTCAGGATAACGTTGGCTGAATTCGAATTTGAATTAACTTCTATATCTAGTGAGAGAATCACGATCAGATCAGGTAACTGCTTATTCTGGAAGATATTGCATTAACTATCCTCTGAACGAGCTGTTTACTGTCTATTGCCTTAAGTGACCTCGAGCGCGACCTCGCTGAGTAGCGAGCTATGTCTAGAACGAGCTTCATAGCGAACTGTAATAAAATGAAATGAGCTGACTGATGCAAACTGAATAGCTCGCTGGGACGAACTGAGCTATAGAACTTACTGGGCCTGAATTGATAACTGGATCTTGTCTAATGGGCCTTCATGGGCTTTTATCAGCCCATTTAAGGAGTCCAAAAAATGTACATAACAATGTATTTAATACGTTCATTTAATTTAGCTAACTTGTGTAACCTTTATATGTAACCAAAATCAAGGGCGTAGCCCACCCAGGAATGATGGCCATCGCTTCAACATGTTGTTGAAGTACATCCGTGCTTTGGAGGGACGGATCACTAATAGATTAAATGTTTTTATAGATGAGGCGCAAGTTGCAGAACAGCAAAGAGATGCTACTACGAAGGCATTTATAGATCAGGTGGGCAACAAATGCTTGCCTCTGTGAAGGCTTTTATGATTGATGTGCGATAGGCAGAGCAGTAAAGAGATGCCACTCTAAAGGCATTTATTGATGAGGTCCACGGGGTGGAGAAGCGTGGAGATGCACATATGGCTGAAGTTAGGGTGACCATTAATGAGATTAAAAGGGTCATTCCTTTTGTTCATGATTGTGCCCCCCTGCCTTTAGATAAAGCGCAAGTCAGACAAGCACCAACATTAATGGCAAAATGCGTATTATGAACATATGTAAAAATTAAAATATAGTTCTGATTTTCTATATTCGAATGAATTGGTTTGGAAAAAAATGCATGACATTGCCTATAGTTAGGGGACACGACAAACAACAAATAAATGACATTAGCAATAAAATAACAAGACACAAACTGAATAACATAGAACAACGTTATTGCAGTTAGTGCATGGGCACATGGTAAGAGTAAGCTTTGAAACACATTACGAGTACAAGTCTTATCTGTTAAATTGATAGTCCATTCATCCTCATGACACTTCACAAGAAATAAGTTCCAATCCATTGGCAAAACGGTCATCGAATTCGATTCAACCACCCATTTTTCTATTTTTTCATGGGCAGTATTACTTAGTTGAGATTGAGATAACTCAGCCTTTGGATGACAATTATAGAACCATTGTTGCAACATGTCGCAAATAACCTCGACTAATTTTGTGATAGGCAATTGATGTGTGAACCAGAGACATGAGTTAAAAGTTTAAGCAAAATTGGTGGTCATCATTTCATATCTACGACGGTCACAAAACACACGTGACCACTTATAGGGGTCTATATTTATCAACTCATTATCACATCTATGATGAACTTGTGCTAGCTCTCTTATGTGATGGTCAAATTGAAATCGTGTGTACACATGAGCAATCTGATAGAAGATTTGTTTCATGTCTGCTCGATGATACATTTTCTTCAAATTCTCTTCCAAGTTCACATACACACACCATGAGTAGTCGATAGGAACACTTCTTCGATTGTCATCTCTATACTTCGATGTCGATTTGATATGATAACCAGATCATCAACATGGCTAATTGCAAATTTCAATAATGTCAAGAACCATTCCCATGATAGATTGTTCCCTAAGTCACTATAACTAAAAGCCAATAGGTATATTTGTTTATTTCTGTCTTTGGTTACTTCGTTCTCTTAACCCTACCCTTCAAATGTGTGCTATTGACAACAAAAACTGGTCACATACAATTCTGAAACCCCATTAACAATTATCCCAACACCATAAAAAAATACTGAAACTTCTTAAGGTAGTCTACTTCATATCGCGTGATCATTCTAGGATTATGTTGTTCAAGCATATAATTGTAGGTAAGTAGTAGTCCAAATGACATCTCAACATCCCTATATGATAAATTCATGGCATATTGCAACACCATGTGAGCTTTGTTGTAAATGATCTGAATACGAAACATCTCCTTCATATTTGCAATGATGTCCTTTAGACACATGATCCAATTGTCAACATGTTGCAGTTGTAGTGCAATAACTTCGCTAATAATTACATAGCTAGCTTGACGATGATGGTGATGAACCTCCTCAAGGGCACAACTATGATCATCAATGAATCCTCTAACTTTGGAAAAAGTCCCCTCCTTTTGACAGACAGCCTAACACTTCCTTGTGTAGTTCTCATATTTGCAAATTGCATGAAAAAAAAAAAAAAAAAAAAAAAAAAAACTTGTTCGACCTTTTCACTCATCATTCAAAGTTCTATCTCAAAGCACATTTCTAATCTTTTTTGCATGGGAAAAATTGGCCTTTATACACTAGTGTTGTTGGTGTCACCATTAGACATAACTCAGTCTCAGCAAACAAGTAAGCATTTGACGCTAGAATCGTCCATTCTGCTAGAACAGATGTGTTATGATTTTTTTGATCAATTCTCTTCTAATGGCCTTCCTCTAACACCTTCTTTATCAACCTCAAACGGATCTAGTTTTGTTGGGATTATGTGTGAAACTTCCTCATCCAAATTTCCATTTGGTCTCATTGATGGTTCAAATTGTCTATGTGAAAGGTTTTGCTCATTTACACGATCAGTCAACCGTTGCTGCAAAATGTGTTGCGAACTATATCTTCCCACATCTAGAACAACATGTCTTCCTACATTTGGAATAGCAGGTGAAGATGTGAAGGGGTAGTTGCTACCACTTTGTGAATTAAACCGACCATTGTTTCCATCCTTTCAATGAAAAAAACACATATTTTGGAGTAACTCTAGTTTGCCATGATGAATTCCAAATCATCATTGTCATTTATGTCTTATTTAAATTCTTTTCCACGAAGCAACTTCGAGTTCGGAACCATCAACAATGCCTCATATGATAGCTTCCTAGGCGCTCATACACCATTTACTGAAAATCCAACATATTTGTAGCCACCTTCGAATGTCTCCTCCCATTGCCCATTATAACAAATCATCATTTTAATTTCATCCATTTTCCAATAACAAAACTAACATAAGCAACAAACATTCATTTGCATACAATGACAATAGGGCACGAACCATATTGCCTGAAGGCACAAACCACATTACCTAATGGCACGAAACACACCCCCTGAAGGCGCAGAATCCACCCATTGAAAGCATAAAACACACAACTTGAAGGCACGAAACACACACCCTAAAAGCGTGAAACACACACCCTCAATGCACAAAACACATAAACTTGGGGCGCGGATCGTGTATATATGCACGAAACACACATATAGTTCTCAACCATCGAATAACAAATACAATTTCGCATTTCATTTCACATAAATCCTAAACCACAAACACAAACCAAAATACAGGTACGAACCCATTTCTTAGACAATCTATGCATATAAATGTCCACAACCTACATCAAACATAACCTCAATATCTTATTTCAAAGCACATTCTTACCTCAAACCATAGAGTGTACCACTAGAGAAGTGTCGACTACCTTCAAACATGAACGACAAGAATGTTAGTGAGATAACAAGAGTTAGTGACATGAAAGAATGTAGAAGATAGATGAGACTATTCAGCGTGCACCTGAGACTCAATAAGAGTGCAGGATTCACATACTTGAGTGTCGACTACAGCCAATGACACCAGACAACAGGGAAGGAAAAGTGTAGAAAAGTGGAGAAAAGGGATGAAGAGAGAGAAATACTTTCTCAAATGAAGAGTAAATGACAGAAGAGAGAAATACTTGTTTAAAAGCTTTTAATGAAGGGCAGTATAGACTTTTTAGCTGGGGAGGTGCTATAAAACATGAGTTCAGTTCTTTAGTATCTATTTTAATATATATAATCTACAATATTGTAAAATAATTATAATCTTCTTGCAGAAATCATAATACATGATAAAGATCCAAACAATATAAATCATTACATATAATTAAATCATAGATGGGGGGACTTGAAAAAAATTATTAAAATAAATTTCATTATTAAATATAAATATTTTTATATTTTTATATTATAAATTGGGAAATTAGAAAAATTGGGAAAGGGTGGTTTTCCCATCCCAATTTCAGTTTGGATATGGGGATGAATTTTCATCCCATCCTAATCTTTAATCCCCAAAATCTCCTCTAAATAGGGATGAGGACATGGAGATTTAGAGTCCTATTGACAACTTTACTTGTCAACTGCTTCTTCCTTTTCTCTCTTTCATAAGTTCAACATCTTTTGAGACAATCACTTCTAATTTCACCAGTTTTGGCCAATTTTTGAACATATAAGACAAGCTCAATTTTCTGAACCATATTTGAGTACAATAATAAAAAAACAATCTTACATATATATTCTTTTATTATTATTATTATTATTTAGTACAACTATGATTACAAACAACCAAACTCTCTAGGTATTAACTATTATGGATCAACCCAGACTATAATACTTATTAAACTCTACTCCCTATAGCAACAAAGAGAAAGGGACACCAAACTAAGTAGCAAAAACTACCTTGAACCAAAAAGGATTGTTGTATAATTTGCCCTCTTTTTAATAGGGGCTACATTGTGATTGGCCATTCTTGGTGGTCTGTATTCGAACCTGCAGCGCTTTGCTTAACAAAGCTATGGAGGTGCGCTTTGTCCCTCTGAGTCAAGCGACTTCTAAGTAATTCTTACATATATATTGACTTCTGAGCAATTCTTACATATATATTCATACATTATTAAATATTAAATTTACATGCAAATTGAAAATACAATAAATTCCACAACTTGATCTTTTTAGCGTGTAGACGAGACCTAACATAACAGTGAGAGCAAGTAAATAAAGTAGAGTTGACTGTTAATGAGCAGAAATTTTCCTAGTCTCTTCAAAAGTCTTTACAAAATTCCGCAGCTCGATCTTTTTAGCGTGTAGGCGAGACCAAACGTAACAGGGAGAGCAAGTAAATAAAGTAGAGTTGACTGTTAATGAGCAGAAATTTTCCAAGTCTCCTCAGAAGTCTTTACAAAAGTAAATTATTTAATAAAGTGTGTACTGCGTCATCTCATTTTTGGTGCGGTCCGTCCTATGGGGTCTCCATCCTTTCAAACAAACCTTTAAGAGCATCTCCAAATAACAAAAAAATCCTTTTTTATTAGTAATTTTTTACTAATATGTTCCAATTATTCTCTCCGTTTTAACTAAATATTGATATTAATATGATAGAAAATAGATTTTTTACCAAACATTAATATTAAAATAATATAAAAAAGAGTTTGATTAGAATTTTTAAATTACTTTATTTCAAATTAAATATTAAAAATAATATTGGAGGGAATTTCGTTAGTACTTTTTTGCCCTTTATATTTAGAAAGGATGTTTCAACCTTTATAAAATAGTTAAACATATAGAAAATGGTTGGAGTGCATAAAAAGTGACACCACTAACTATTTCAGCTAAAGATAATGAATAGTTAACATGATTGGAGATGCTATAATATAATGTCCATGATGGGAGAAACTTGTGTCTGACACTTTAACCACATGTACAGTGAGACTATGATCACACAAGGTATGCATATTAATTAGGATAAATTTCGTTTCGTTACTATATTTTAATATTATTTTACTTTTTTAATTACAAATCCTTTTATGACCTGCATAATCACTCGCATATGAAAATACTTCTGATTACTTCCTTTGATTAGATTTTAATAGTTAATCATGATTGAAAAAGCAAAAATGTATTTTACCCTTGATTTGTGTTAGATAGCTAAGTTACCCCCTTTTAAAAATTAATAAAAATAAAAATAAAAAACTTTAGATCTCCACTGCCCCTGAAATTAAGATGGATAATGGATGTTTAATTATACCAAAAGCTATAAATTGAAATGAAATGAAAATTTGATATGCATGTATGTATATGTATGTATGTGTGTGTGTGTATAAAGAAAGAGAGAGTCACTCATCTCCATTGTCTATCTCATAAATAGATGGTTGATTTTTTTATAAAATAAAATAAAATGAAATGAAAAATAAAAAGGATAAGGAAGGATGGAAATCCATATTAGAATTCCATTGTCCATCAATATTACTGGATAGTAGCAATCTAATCTGAAGCTCCACCTCCATAGATGGGGATTTAGAGGGATCTTTATTGGCCTTCCACAATTGAAGATGGAGGTCCAACATAGGACCTTCATTGTTGGGGATGCATGATGGAGCTTTATCACACTAAAGATATTAGAAAACTAATCAGATCATCAGACAAAGATTTGGTTTAGTGAAACCACATTGTTGTTCAACAATATGGTTCGTTGGATTCTAGATCATTATACAATTTGTTTCTAGATTGTTTGAAGATCTAGTTCCAACCAAATCAACTCTTGATCTGATTTTTAAATCGATCATTGATTAGGTTTTCATATTAATGATTGATATGGTTCAATTGATTTTTTCGTTTTTAAATTTTATTTTATTATTTAAAAAAATTATTTAACTAATTTTGATCTCTACTATCCATTTCAAAAATGGACGGTGAAGATATTTCTTTTTTTAATTTTAATTTTCTATCTTTTTTTTTTAAAATTTATTGCAATCGCTTTTGACCTTCTTCATTGGAAATCCCTTTTTTTTTAAGTTATAATAATTCTATTGTAATGATGAAAAAATAAATAAATAAATAAATAAATAAAACCCTTCCTCTGTTATGGTTGATTAACGTCTAACTAACAGTAAACACAAAGATCACAGGAGCCACAAATAAATTCACAGTTAAAAAAATATAATAAAGTTAAAACATACGAACAAAACTGAAATTTATCCTATTAAATAACTTGCAAAACTTTAAAATTCAATGTCGTACTTGTTATCATCGCTCATGGTTTGTGAGTACCCTACAAAAAACAATTTAGAGTTACTTTTTTATAGCACTAACTGGTGTTTTATTTTTTTTAATCTAGAATTTTTTTTAATCATCTTAAATAGATTTTAAATAAAAATACTCCTGCATCTCTTGCTCAAACAAACATATTTCAATTCAAAAACAAACCCAGAAGAGAGAAAGCAGATTTAAAAACTGCAATTAGGAAAAAGGATAATAAAAAAATTTAAAAAAAAAAAAAAAAAAAGATAAAGTAGACCTAAAAGTCAAAACAAAAATAAGAGGAAGAATACCTATATGAAAAATAGACTTAAAAGCCAAGCCAAAACAAAACAAATTCCATTTACTGACCCCATTTTCACTACGAACCTAATACATTCTAGATTTCCATATAAAAATAGAATTATTTCAATGTGTCCTCACAACACATTAAAAAATAAAAATATTAAGGAAAATAGTAAAAAACTATGTATTAATATCAACAAAATTATTATGATTTTGTTATTGTAGTGGGGTAAAAACTATAATATGTCAACTAAAAGCAAGTCTCATCCATTGACTTTATGGAACCCAGAACGCTCAAGCATGTAGATTGAACGTGAAATATAATGGAAAAGCAATAAAACATCATCCTAGTTGTGTTAGAACAGAAAATATGTGTGATCTGTGTTGTTGGATAGCATAGACTGAATAGACTGAAAGGTAGTGTAGACTGAATGGCTAGGCTGTGAGGCAGCATAGGTGGAAGCTAATGGCGACAAGGTGGATCAAAGTCGTTGGCTGTAGAAGCATCAACGATGACCCGAGATGATGACGGTCCAACACTGAAGCTATTGTACCAAGTGACAATGGGTGTCTTGTTAATGAATCCGACTAAGCTAATAAGAGGGAGGAGTGTGCTAGATGACAATATAGACAGTATCGTGAAGGTTTCGTCATTAGGAGCAGTCGAAGTTGGATCTCAAAGATGTCTAATGACAATCTAGCAAAGTAACTGTATGGGTGAAGGATTGGATGCCCGGTTCAAGGGTGTGAGGACCCTTTATAAGTAAGCTATCTTACAAAGTCAAATGAAATCTAGTTGCAGTAGGCTTAAGGGTCCGAGTTTGAATGGAGTGTGGAATGGTCGTGATCATCCCTAAATTATAGGAGATGATGAGGGTTAATCCTAATCAGATTGTGTCCTATCTCGTAAATGGTTGAGTCCCTATGTAATTAGACTCATAGTTGACAAGTTGAAGTCAGATTATAAACTTTAGGTCAGTGTCATGTCAACCGACCTATTGGGCTTGCTTATGGATATTTTGGGCCTAACCTTTGGGCTCAATCGACCAAATCAATAAATTGGTCTACCAAAACACTCGTTGGGTTGTAAACCCATGTCGACAAACATGTTGGGCCAACATCCATCAAGCTTATAGGCTTGCATTGAATGGACTTGGACTGGACCTTCCGAATCACTGAGTCGTTCCTCCAAAACTTTTAAGCCATCACTTTATGGATCTGTGGGTTTTTGGCTACTACAGTTATTATCATTGAACTTTATAACCAATAAATTATTAAAGAAAATTGAGAGAGCAATGAAAATATGTTATCAAGCAAACAAATAATTTATGAAGATTTAAGTTTGAAATCATATTGACATAGTTAAATTTCAAGCATTTTACAAAGGAAGCAAAGCCACCAATCTAAACCTTTGAAGACATAACTCCACATGGATGGAGAAACAAAAACTAGAAGCTTTTGGACATTAAAGGAATACTCCTTCAAACTTGAACCATACAAAATTAGTTAAAATTTTATTTTTAAATACATTGTAAACTGGTGTATGTTCAAATGTAAAGTAATTAAGTAAATAGCTTAACCTAAATTATTTAGATTGGACCTTAGGCCCCATTGATTACGTTTGTCATCTTATACCCCATTTATATTGGTTTTCTGCAACACAAATCACAAATTAATAAAAAATTGAAAAGAATATAAGACAATGTGACACAAGAATTTTACATAGGAAATCCAAAATGGATAAACCAGAAGATTGAAGCTGTTTGGCCATGTTATTATAAAATCCACTAGATGATAATATTTACAATCTCAAGTTGATCCAACTAATCAGACTCCTCTCAACCTATAATCTATTTTACCTAGTCGTGGCCATTTTAACATAGTTCCAAAAATCGGTATTCGTTAATCAACTGACGAGACGGCAATTAGCAATTTATCGATTACTCGACTAGTAATCGGTAATCAATCGGCAAGTATTGTTTTGGGAGAAAATTATTACCTTTTGAAATCTAAGAACGTAAATTGATATTTCTTTAAATATCAATGCCAAAATTTAGATATTGGTATAATTTTATCAAACCTCAGGGAAGTTTGTGTAATATATTATAATGTATATATAGACTATTAAACTTATACACAAACCTTCGCTGCTACTTCCACCTCTCTCTCTCTCTCTCTCTCTCTCTCTAAAACCAGGTATGCAATCTAATTCAACATTAATTGACAAGCATATGATATACCAAGTTCATCATCAAATGCAAGGCAATAGGCTTTTAATTCATGACCAATTTCTCTATTCATATGTTGACCAATCAAAAATGTTGCAAGCAATGGCTCACTCATTCCTCCAGCTTTTGCATCATCTTCCACTTTTCTATTTCATCCTACTTGGACTGGCAGGGTGACGATCAACGATAAAGCACCAAAAAATCGCTATTAATCGGTGATTTTTGAAACAATGCTTTTTAATAGGATTCCTAACTATCTTAGATCGTCTTTCTCGTCTTCAATAAAGTCTTCGATCTATCTTCTTAAACTTCCTCCAAAACATAAGTACTTAACCAAACTAAAAGAATAATAAAAGCAACCCAAAAATCCATAAATAACAAATAAGGCATATGATCAAAACACCCTATGAAACTAGAACAATAAAGAGCACAATAACTTAGAAGTTTAGTCCTCATATGCCTAAAGTTAAGAAATCATAAAAGTGCAATAATTCCAAATTCCAGCTCTCTTCAAAAAATTTACAAAACTAAATCACTTTCATTTATATGAGTTTGAGGCCACAAACAAAACAAGTCATGAAAATATCAAAAGAATTAGGATTAGTAAATAAAATTTAAAAGAAATGATGTAAATGAAATTTTAGGAAAGACAAGGAGGGCCAAAAATGAAAAATTATTAACATCAGCAAAAAAGTCCAAGTTATGAATAGAGACGCACATATTGAGGCATCAAGTATGTAATGTATGTAATGTATGTACTGTATGTACTGTGTCGGTGCTAGGATGATAACAGGTTGGATTGAGGACGGATTGATCCATACCAAGCCCGATTTGATTTTTTGATGGGGTGCACAAAACTCAACCCATGATCCAAATTGGGGTCCCCACTTTCTAACTCAAACCCAAATACCTTTGGGGTGATCTATCCAAACACAACCCTTTTTCACTCAATTTGATTTTTGGTAAGTCACAAAATTCATATTAAAGACTATAAACAATAAATAAACATTAAAACTTAAAATAGCTTAATATTTCTTTCAAAAAAAAATAGTTTAATATTTACTTTAATTATATATCACATCTAAATAATATTAATATAAAGCTTATAAAAAGATACAATTTTGTTAAATACAAACACCAAAATCATAATTATTACATAATAAAGTTCTATTATATGCACCAATATAATAATTAGTACGTAACAAAGTTTTATAACAAAATAATAATGCATAATACTTAAAAATATAATAATAATAAGAGCGAATTACTCAAAACCCTCTGGACAGATGTCTTATTACAAACGGAAACCACGTGTGCATTTTGTAATAGTGTCCTACCTTGCCTTAACGATTTAACTATGTTGACCATTGAAGATAACAAGAAAATAACAAAACAAAGCAAAAAGATGAGAATGTCACTGACTAACTAATCTGTGGCCCTACTTTTGTGGAAATAAAAATTTAAAAACTTAAAAAATTTCAACCGTCTATCTCGAAAATGAACGGTTGAGATCTAGGTAAAAAAATGATAAAAAAAAAAAAAAAGACTTAAAGTGAAAAAAAAAAAAAAAATTATTGTTTGTTCACCCTCAAAACCAATCCCAAAACAACCATCAACATAATCAAACATCAAACCCAAATAACTGTTTGTTCACCTTCAAGAAGTTCAGCACATTTTTTTCTTTCAAAAATGAAAATACTCAATCCATCATCACCATCGTCACCTACATCCAAATTTCAAGTTCTTTTCATCCATCTTCAACAAATCAAGTTATGTTCATCCATCTTCACCATTGTCACCATTCGTCAATAGATTGCAAGTTCCATTCATCCATCATCACCATCGTCACTTGTATCCAAACTTAAAAAAACAAAACAAAAAACAAAAAACAAAACAAAACAAATCAAACAAAACCATATGAAGATGAAGTTCTATTCATCTTCAACTTCAACAAATCCAATGAAAACCAAACACCAACCATCATCCCTAAAACCAAAACTAGATGGCTATCAAAAAATAAAACCAGATGAAGATGAAGTTTTGTTCATCGTCATCTTCAACAAATCCACTATTGACGTTTGGAGATGGTCAACAACTGATTGGAGGATCATAACCTCTCCAAAAACACTTATCAGGTTGAGGGTTCAACTTCGGACGCGACCCTCAAGGGTCAAAAGGGATTGTCCGGCGTGGTCTTCACCGTTGGTCAGGTATGGTCTTCACTGTCGACCCCATATAAATCATTCCGTTGGCGAGTTTTCGACCCCCAATTGAGTGTTGACCGTTTCCGGACATCAACATTAAAAACGTGCGTTTTTTATGTTGACATCTGGAGACGGTAAACACCCGGTTGGGGGTCGGAACCTCGCCAACGGAACGATTTGTATGGGGTCGGCTGTGAAAACCATGCCAAGCAACCCCTTTTGACCCTTAAGGGTCACATTCAGAGTTGAACTTTCAACCTTATAGGTGTTTTTGGGTTGACAACTCCTACCACTAATGGGCTTGAGCTCCCAGTTCGCAGAACGCACTGAGAGCTGGGAGGCTAATGTTATGAATATATCTCAGGCTGTGTAAATGGATTGGTAAAAGTCTGGTAAAAACCCAACAAGCTAAATCTAATGAAGTGATCCAGTAGACGAAAACCCAGTTCACCAATATCCGGTCCGAGTGAGCTCCTCAGCTCGCGGAGACGAGCTCGCATTGCCACTGTTGCTCACAGGTTGCTGGCCAATAGTACTCAGCTCACTCTATGCACAACTCGTTACTTAAGGCAAGAACTAGCTCGAGATCGCTCAAGACAGGTTCTAGCTCACGTAATGAACAGCTCGTTAAGGAAATCTTCCAGAAAGGCAACAACTCAAATCAACTATGATTCGGTCACCATAATTGGAAATAAATTTAAATTCAAATGTTGATAGATTTGATTCCTGATTTAGCGAAACCGACTTCTGATTTGGTGCAAATTGATTTGGAAGATGTAATTAATACGGGATTCTTTCCTGTTTTATTTCTACTCAAATTGTAACGCCTCTCCTTTTAAATAGGGGCTGAAATTTTATTGTAATATATACTGAAATAATAATATATTGTGACTCTGCCAAAATCATCAGAGAGCATAGTCATGGACGTAAGCATTATTTCAGTTGAACCACATAAAAATATTAGTGCAGTTTGTGTTCTTCCTCTCTTTCTCTCTTGTTTTTTGTTTTGTTTTTCATTAATTGCAGGTATTGAGCTTAAAACTTGTAGTCGACCAGATCTCACCGTCAACATCCACCATCAAGCACTAATCAAACCTGCTCAAGATACCACTATCAGACCCTACAACAAGCACCAATCAGACCTGCCAAAGATCTCACCTTTGACTCTCTCTCTCTCTCTCTCCCTCTCTCTCTCTCTACGGCTCAAATTGAAGACTGGATCTCTCTCTCAATAGCTTGCATCACATTCATCCTCCAATGGAAAGGCGACACCTCTCTCATAGATCCCGCCACCGCCTCCTCTACCACCTCCCGCTAAGCCCCACACAATTCCCACCTCCAAAACCACAAAGTCTTTCTTGGCATGGAGATCTACTCCTCCTCCTCCTCTGTTTCTCTAAAAAGTCAACATTCTGATTGTCTCGATCTTGCACATAATGGGTCTGCTTGGTTCCTCGTCAGATGGCGGTTGAGGCTTTTTTTGTGAGAGAAACAATGAGAAATAGAGAAGAGTTTATTTTGTGATAGAAACAAACGGTAGGAGAAACAACAGTCGATGGAGATTCAATGAAGACCAGATTTTCATTCATTTTGTTTTGTTTTTTTTTTCTTTTTTCGATTGTTCAACTGTTTTTTTTTTCCTATTTTTTCCAAATTGATCTTGACCGTCCATCTTTGAGATAAACGACTTATGTCCATTTAAAATATATATTTTTTTAATTTTTTGTAGTGATTTTTTAAAATTTTAAAAATATTTAATTTTTGAATTATTTTTTAGTTTCTAAAATTTTAAATTGTTTTAAATGAATCTTTACTATTCATCTATTAATTAATGCAGTTAACTCTCACAGTCAAACTGTTAATACAGGTGAGGACATTGTGTTTGAGAATTTTAAGCAATTCGCTCATAATATCAATAACCACAACAACAACAACAATAATAATATAAAAAATGGGTTAAATGGGTCAGATATGGTTAAAGTGCTTGACCCAAATCAGGCCCAACATACAAAATCAGGGCCAAACACTTGTGACCCAAATCTAATCCAAAATCCGATTTCAATACTCTAAACCCGTTCAAATAAATCAGGGTCCCATTAGTATGGATCAGATCAGATATTTTTGTTATCCCTAATTGATGTTTATATGCACCCCAGCCCCCAAAAGGCAACAAAGAATCTAATGGCCTATGTTGGGACGTTGTTCAGCTTGCATCTAAACATCATGCATTGGCTTTGCGAGGCAGTTTGGGTGAAGCAACATTTTACCCAAAAAAGCACATGCTTTGGAGCACGAGCTTTCTTTCATGAAGCTTCACATATTAATGATCCCTGTCCAGATCTAATTCTTGGAATTGTAATTTATTTCCGTAGAAATATCAAAAATTTATTGACGACACCAGCAGCTCCCACGTCGTGTGTTGGCGTGGGTTCGACACCCGCGCATATCCAAAATTAATATATATAATATATAATATATTCATTTACTAATAATATTCATAATAGTATAATAATATATATAAATATATTTGTCTCCCACCAATTGTATGGGTAGCTCTCTCATCCCAGTATAGGTCTCTCCCCCACTTCTGTGTGGGTGGATCTCTCCCAATTGGGAATAATCCCCCGGGTCGTGCCACCAATGTCATATCTCGGTTAAAGGTCCCGGATACCCCTTGGGTTTGTCCCAAATACAATTGTTGTACTCAAAAAAAAATTCTTGAATTAAAATACAAAACACCAGTACATGCAACAATAAATCACATGATAATCAAATTAGTGTATGTAACTTTATTTTTTTCTTTCAATACAGTAGTTATTTTATTATAAAAATAGCAAAAATATTATTTTATTACTTACTTCGATTATGTTGTTCTAATTGTTTAAGAAACTTTATTCAAATAAGATATATTGGGGTATTACTATATTTTAAAAATTATATTAATGTCAAACGGTAACTTAACTGTGTGAGGGACTAGTTTTCTTTTTTAGTACAAGAACTATATCCGAGATAAACTCATGAGACTTCCGGGACCAATCGAAATATGACACTAATGGCACGGCCTAGGGGATAATTCCCAATTGGGAGGGATCCATCCACATGGAGGTGGAGGGGAGACCCACACAATTGGTGGAAGACTAATTATTATTATTATTATTATTATATTATTATATTATTTTATAGAAATTTAGATTTTGCTGGATGGAATGTCAAACTCATGCCTCCCTAACCCATGCCTCTTACAAATGGAGGCATGGGTGGTTGCTGGCGCCAATTAATTGCGCCAACAACCAAAGATGAGGGACTAGTTTGGTCACTACAAAAAAAATACAAGACTTATTTAATATATACTTGTGGAAATTAAATAAAAGGATCAATTTTCCAAAATTACAATAGTCAGTATTATGAAAAAAATAGTTCGGGACTTATTTAATAATTGTCATAAATTATATATTAAAATTACTTATCAAATTAATTGCCGGACAATTCCTAACCTATGGAATTTTATAACGAAAGGTGACTATTTTAGATTTTATAAGAAAACATGCAAAATCATAATCTAATTATTCGAAGTTCATTATCAAAATGTTGCTTTTTCTACAATACAAATACTTTTGTTTTACATTTTCAAAAAAAAAAAATATATATATATATATATATATACTTTTGCTTTACCAAACATATAAATAAATTATTTCAACACCTTTTTTAAGTTTGGTCATCATACATTAATAAAATATAAATAGTGCAAATACCAACAAAGGGCTAAAAAAATGAGCGTACCAAAAAATGTTTTTAGATCATTTGTATCCTAAGTCATTACAATTTAGACAACATTGTCCTTTGAAAAAAAAATAAATACATCAACTTCTCATTCTCTTCAACCTCCGGCTATTCTCTTCGACGTGTAGCATTTTCTTTGAATGAATTTCTCTCTTCTCCATTCAGCACCTCTCATATTCTTCTTGTACTTCTTCTCTTTTCCCTTCTTTTCTTCTCCTTTCATCCTTTTAAAAAAATAAATACACCAATAGCTCTGTCGCCATGAATAACGACAATACAAATTGTCAATTCTCATGGTAGTGAAAATTATCGTGAGTCACAACTACATTATATTATCAGTACTCTTGACAATATAAACTATTGCAACTCATGATAGACTCTTTTTCAATATGAAAGAAGAAGAAGAAGAAAGGAGGAAGAAGAGGAATAAAAAGAAAGAGGAGGAGAATGAAAAGGAAAAGAAGAAGAATAACAAGAAGAAAAGGAGAAGAGAAAGTTTATTGTTTAAAAAAGAAGATGTTAGATGGTAAATAAAGCAAGATTAAAGATAATAAATTTAGTTTTTTTTAAAGGTAATTTTATCCAAAAATAGACCTTCCAAATATAAATGATCAAAACATTTTATTTAGAACAAAAAAAAAAATTCTCTTGTTTTAAGTCAATTTTATTTTTACCCCATATAAATATACATGATATTTACTTATAATTTTTGCATTTCCTTTTACTTATAATTTTTGCAACTCCTCTTTACATTTATTACTTAAGTTTACATTTTGCCATGTTCCACGGACCACAGTATGCATTTAGTAAGGCAAAGGCTGTAATAGACTTGACTTTTTGGAGTGACTCCACAAAGTCTCCTCACAAGTCGTTGCACATGTTTTTGATTGAGAGTTGCATGCACGTCCTAAATCGCCATAACTCTGAACCTGCTACTCAACTAAAAAGGTGATTAATTCCATCAATAGCAAGATATACATCTTTGTTTTAAGTCAATTTTATCGTTACCCCATATAAATAAACATGATATTTTTACTTATAGTTTTTGCAATTCCTCCTTACATTTATTACATAAGTTTACATTACCATGTTCCACGGACCACGGTACGTATTTAGTAAGGTAAATTAGTGACTCCAAAAAGTCTCCTCACAACTCGTTGCGCGTAATTTTGATTGAGACTTGCATGTGCGTCCTAAATTGCCATAACTCTAAACCTGCTACCTCAACTAAAGACCTGATTAATTCGATCAATAGCAAGACATACAGCATCCATTTCCTGGCTCGTTCTACCGACAATGGAAGTCCACAATTGTAAGAACTTACATCTGAAATTTGTAAAGATTCCATCTTTGTTCATTCTGCTTATCAGCTTCATCTTTCTTTTTTTCCCTTTGACAAGCTCAACATCCTTTGACAATATTGCTTTCAATCTCCCCAGTTTTGAACCAAATAGCCATGAAATAAAATTTGAAGGCGATGCATACCCGACAAATCAAGCCATTCAACTCACCATCAACCAGCGAGATAAGAGTCTCAACGGCAGCATTGGTCGAGCCACCTATACAAAGCCAATGCACCTTTGGGACAAGGTCTCTGGAAATGTTGCAGACTTCAACACCCGTTTCTCCTTCGTTATTGATTCACAGAATCAAAGCCTTTACGGAGATGGGTTTGCGTTTTTCCTGGCTTCTAATGGCTCCACATTGCATCCTACTTCAGCAGGCGGCGGTAGGCTCGGCCTTGTAGATTATGGCATTGACAATGGCAGTTATTCCTTTGTTGCAGTAGAATTCGACACATTTCATAATGAGTGGGACGAGTCCCCCAACAATCATGTAGGTATCGATCTTAACGACATGACATCTCGCAAAACTGCTGACTGGCTGTGGAGTGATATCAAGAATGGGAGAAAAGCTGAGGCTTGGATTAGCTATAATTCGAGTTCCCATAACTTAAGTGTTCGTTTGGTTGACGCTGTGGACATCAGTTATCCTAAAAAATATTCAACCAGCCTTTATTACATACTGAATTTGAAGGATCATTTACCAGAGTGGGTTACTTTTGGCTTTTCAGGAGCCACCGGGACTTTGTTTGAGATACATAGTATATATAGTTGGAATTTCAGTTCCAGTTTACAAGTCACAGACAACCAGACTATTGCTCCTGTGGCAGCCATGCCGAGCCCTAGCACTAGTCCAAGAAGCAGTAGCACTGGTCGAAGAAGCAGTAAGAAATGGTACGTCCTTGTGTTGGCTATTGGTGGTGGCACTCTAGTTTTTGCTAGTTTCATTTTTGGTTTGGTTTGGTTTTGCTGCTGGAGGAAGAGAAACAGAAGGGAAAAAGGTCATACTACATACATTGATGCAGAAATTGAAGGCGTACGAGGACCACGGAAGTTTTCATTTAAAGAATTGGTTATTGCTACTAATAAATTCGCGGAGGAGGGTTTGCTTGGAAAGGGAGGTTTTGGGGGAGTATATCTAGGCTTCCTCAAGGATATAAATTCCAATGTGGCTGTGAAGAGAATAACTCCACAATCTGAGCAGGGGATAAAAGAGTACGCATCCGAATTGAAAACCATCGGCCAATTAAGCCACAGGAACTTGGTGAAACTCATTGGTTGGTGCCACGAAAAGCATGAATTTATCATTGTTTATGAGTTCATGCAAAATAAAAGCTTAGATTTTCATCTTTTTGTAGAGCCAGGCTCATTGACATGGGAGATGCGATACAACATCACTCTGGGATTAACTTCAGCATTGTTTTACCTCCAAGAACAATGTGAACAGTGCGTGCTCCATCGTGATATCAAACCAAGCAACATTTTGTTAGATTCAAATTTCAATGCCAAGCTGGGGGATTTCGGATTGGCTAGGCTTGTCGATCATGGGGAGGACGCACAAACAACAGTTCTTCTCGGGACAGAGGGTTATGTAGCTCCTGAGTATCGTGAAAGCTGTAAAGCTACCAAGGAATCAGACATTTACAGTTTTGGTATTGTTGTTTTAGAAATAGTCTGTGGAAAGAAAGCCAACGGAGAAATTGAAACAAATGGAAAGAAATATAGAATGAAGCTGGTTGATTGGGTTCGGGAGCAATATTGTTTAGCGGACATTTGTTCTCTAGTTGATCCACGACTAGGTCAGGATTATGATGCGCAACAAATGGAAGCATTGATTATGGTTGGGCTGGCTTGTGCTCAACCAAATCCAGAAGATCGCCCCTCAATAAGGCAAGCTCTTGATATGCTCAACTTTAAAGCTCCACTACCTGCACTTCCACAAGAGATGCCGGTGCCCAAACATTATGCAACTCATGTTGCCAATGTTTATGCGAGTCCAGGATCTTCATTCAAGACTTCAAGTGCTAGTTCCAACCCTGCTTCTTCAAAGCTTACTTCGTCTTCTACTGCTTCAACTACTACTTAAAGTGTACCACATGCAACCGGTTGATTTGTTTCAAACAGGTAAGTGATTCTGTGTGTTTTAGTGTTTCATCTATGCTTTCTTTGTTTCTTTGCTGGAATATCTTTGTACAGTAATTTTCTAGGCATCTTTTTACTTCCTTTTGGGGGTGTTTTATCCTTGTATTGGTAATAAATATACATGGAACTTCTATTCTATTTATGATTGTGTTTACTTAACGGATTATGAAATGAGAATGAGGAATATGTATAATTGTTAATGTTTAATTGTTCTAAATTAATCGGTAATGGGAATAAAAAACATAGGTCTCACACAAATTTGAAGTTGTAGAATAAGATTGTTATTCCCTACCCCACTTATGGTGTGTTTACTTAATGGATTAAAAAATGAGAAATAAAAATTATTGTTGATGTTTACTTATTTTATAATCAATCCGTAAGAGAAATGAAATTATAGCGTCCACATAAATTTAGGGTTGTAGAATAGGAATCTCTTATCCCCACCCCACTTGAGAATTCCATTCTCATTCAATTTTACAAGTTAAAATCTTTTACACCCCTTAATGCTAACGTCGGGAATTGTCTGGCCTAGTCGAAGTCCTTTCTCTCCTCCAATATTGATGGTTGGCAAGGCTAATAGGGGATGACGCTTACATGTCAACTATTACCCCTTGAATAATATCACTGTTAAAGACAGGTTCCTACATCAGTCATGATGAATTATTGGATGAGCTTTATGGGGTTAAATATTTTCCAAGCTTGAACTTCGATCTGGATACCATCGAATTTGAGTTATAGATTTCGGATGTTCCTAACACAGCATTTCAAACACATGAAGGTCATTACGAATCTCTTGATGCCTTTTGGATTGTCCATTGCTCCCTCAACATTTCAATGTTTAATGAATGAGCTTTTCAAGCCGTATCTTCATCTTTTCATTGTAGTTCTCTTATGATATTTTGATTTATAGTTGCAGTTACACACTTAAGACTCATCATTGAAAACATCTCAAGATCACCTTGTCCATCTTGAAAAAGAATCAACTGTATACTAAACAGTCAAAATGTCGATTTGGGTTAACAGAAATTGATTATTTAGGTCATCTTATATCACAAAGAGGGGTGTATGTTGATCCCGCAGAGATTCAATGTAGCATGGATTGACCTAAGCCAAACTTTGTAAGGATATATATATATATATATATATATATAAATAAAAGGATATGGTTACGCACTAAACCAACTACAGGTGTTCCACCATAGGATTTTCCTTGATCCAACATTCGATCATTCGGTCCAATTGGATCAAAGGAAATTACAATCTAGTCCGACTAATGTTAAAGTAAAATCTGATCAAATCAAATCCAACTACTCTTAAATCCAATCTAGTTACAAAACAGTTAAATCTGATTCAAACACAACATAAGAAGCCATTCTCTTTTTTCTTTTTTTTTTTTTAATACAATTACAATCTAATCGAAAAAGCTACTAACTAATAGTTTGAGGTCTATCGAGAATTGTCAATATTCTACACTGCAAATAGCATGGAAATCTATTCTCATAATATAGAGAGAAAACTACATATGCTTATAAATAAATATGGTAGAATTCAAACCCTGATGTGAATGAGAAATGCATCATCCACTTGAGCTATGAGTGAATGAGAAACTATTCTTAATATACAAAAGTTTAAACATTCCTAAAACCAACAAATTCAATGCAACTTCAAATAAAATTAACTAATAATTAACATACAAACAACACATAAATTTAAACTTTAAGTTCAAAAACACCATGCTGCTACATGAAAACAAAGAATAGAAAGAAAACCCAGCTAGCTACACTTCACAATACATAAAATTGGGTATTTGTATTGGATTGTTATGGGACCCCAATTTAGAAGATAAATAAATCAAGTAAATTGACCCAATATATAAATTAGGCTAATAATTTGATAGATCCAATGAATTCAGCTGATTTCCGTATAAAAATCTATCATTCAATCCAATTCAATGGATTTAACAATTTTGGGTCCAATCACATTCTCAGATCCAAACCAATCAAATGGATTGAATCGGAATTTATCCAATTGGATCGAACTGGATCTTGTACATCTCTAAAATAAAAATCATTTTACCGAGAACAGACTACATCTTTCATAGCCCAAGCACAGCAATTAGAAATGAAAAGCATACTCTTTTGCTCACGTTGAATTCAATTTCGATGCAAATAGCAAACAGAAGAGTACTAAAATGTCTCCACTGGATTTTCAATTTGCCTGATGACAAATTTACAATATAGCTATGGTAGCATAGATAAGTACCTGTACCCATATAGGATCGCACTATATATCAGAATTCTCTTCAGGTCGTAATCATAGAACCCCAAGAAGTTTTGGGTTTACCTGAAGCAGTTCCAATGCAAGCCAAGAATTCCTAGTTATTTCAAGTCAATGACTGCAATTATTGATGAAGAAATAACTCATACAACATATCGATAGGTAACGTAACGGCCGGCAGTTTCACTTGGCCGGATAATCTTCACAACTTGTCCACGCTTCAGCCCATAATATCTTGCAATTGGATCACTCACTTGAATCCGAGGCAACTGAACTCCAAACCCAAAAGAATACGAGAAGCAAATGAAAATCGCAACAGAATCAACTCAGATACATTCTAAAATACATAATACATAAATTACATGCCAAATTCCCAACCTCAATTAACAACAGTAGCAATACCACATTGTAGTTGAGTAGATCACATAGTTAAAAAAACACGATAAGCAAGATCTACCATGCTCCCACTATTGAAAAGCTCACAAGAAAGGAAAAAGGAAATCTTGTAATGCCCAGGGTTCAAACTCACACAACCAAATTAATACAAATGATCAACCTATTAATCGATATAAATTAGTTTGTTTTTGGAATAATTACTGTAACAAACTCATTTTAATAAATTACCTTCAAAAAATGGTTGTTATTCCAAAATCAAAACAATTTCTCATCAGCTAACTTATCAAAAGCTCCATGAAAAAACAGAATCAGCATACCCTGTGTTATCAATGAGCTTAATCAACCATAAATGTACTTAAATATTGCAAACCATAACCTCAAGCATAATAAGCAGCTTACGGGAAAACAAATTACTCAGTTGAGAAATAAGATCCTCTTCTAACCTTTTTTTTTTTCCTAAACATTCCATATTCCAATGACACATCGGCATAAAAGAAAATGGATAACTAGGATGGTTATATTTTTTTTTCCTCTCATGCATCACTCAAACTCCAACTACTCTTATAAAATGTCAATGTAAAAAACAAGGTTAGGACTTAGGAGAGGATCCCAACTCCTCAGTTGAACTCCCTCTAAGTGGGACAACTGTGACATCTAAAAGCACAAATTTTAATACAGATCCCTATCAGCTCTTCCAATTGAATAAATCCTCAATCTAAAATGCACTCAAAATCACATATCTATATATATCTACACTCTAGAAACTTTAGAATAAAATGGTGTTGCCAGAGAAAACCATACACGCCCGAGAAATTAAAGAAAGGTCAAGCACACAAAATACACATGAATCACACATAACCATTTAAGAGAGATTCCATAGACTACAACAAGAAACACTAGTGTCAAAAAAGAATAACTGCTTCACAAATTTGAAAGTATTAACAGCATCCTAGAATAGTCAATAATTTACAATTCCAAACCTAAGCATGGAACCTAATTTGTTTCTAAGGCAGTAGAGTCAAGCACATTAGAAATATGACTCTACAGAGCAGACAATATACACATCAAACAAGACGAAGATATCAAGCCCTCACAACTGACCTGTGTTTCCTTCACCGTATACCTTTTCAGCAAAGTCTTCTTCTCTTCATTTGTAAGCACCTGATGCTCAGGTATAAGAACATGTTCTTTGATGTTGACCATGAGCTCTGCCTCCTGTTTCAAAGCCACCATAAGTAACATATACATAATCTTGACAGTGCAGAGCATTAATTATTTATACCTGAAAAACCTCCAAGTGGAACTTTGATGATATCTCGCTTATACATGTACGAGCAAAAGGAGTCAAATTCTGTTGAACCACCAATATTGCTCTAAAAACATTCTCCGATTTCATTCGATTGGTGTATGTCTTCATTGTCTTGACACCAACTTTTTGTTCATCAGGAAAGAAAACGTAAATCTGGTATCAAATCAATCACCAACACAATTTTAAAAGAGAGAGAACTGATTTAACAAAAAATTAAAAATTAAAAATAAAAGACCTGATCGGAGCTTTTGTTGCGCAAAGCTTTGTTGATAACAAGGTCCTCTCTTTTCATATTCTCGCCGTATTTGGAAATGAATTGTTGTTTGGTCATGTTGATCTCGAAGTCACCAACGAAATAGCCTCTGTCTCGAAGCATCTCCATCACTGTCCTCCTTACTCTGCATAGCCTTTTGATTTCTTCCTCCGTTAACGTCATCTGATTATCACTTTCCAAATCAAATTTCAAATCCAAAATTAAACTTGCAAGAGATATCAATCCTAAACCGCAATCAAGATCCGATGCTGCTGCGTCGATTGAGTGGCCGGAGACTTGCAATCGGATGGGTTATCAGGGATTGGAATATTAACAAGTAACGGAAAATGAAATAGTCCAGTTGTGCGCCTACGGCCTACAAAATGCTGTCGGGTCGGGTACGATCCGAAAAGGTTCATAACCGTTATTGGGCCGGCCCGGACAGGCAAGGTGTTAGGCCTATTTTAGATGTCCTTTCAGTGTTGACTTTCAAAAGATCCAATACCAAATGCGCCTTATTAACATCATCAATAATATCATCTGGTGATTTTAAAATATAAAAAGAAAAAAAAAATGGTTCGATGGTAGAGAATGCATATTTAACGTATCAATGATTTTAGGATGACTTGTCCTCATCATATATAATAGTATCTCATAAAATAAAAGTTGTACCTTATTACGACGACTTGTTTAAAGATCAAAAGCTTGTTTGGTATACCACATTGAATAGAACTAATACATCATACAGTGCTTATATGGTGTTTGTTAAAGCTTTCTACGACATTTTTTATTAATATTCACTATAATCATTAAAAATTAATAATATTTTGAAAAAATTTGAAAGTTATCCCCCGTTGTGGTTGGATTGTTAATAATATTGAGATACAATTTAATTATGTTATCCTCCTTTTTAGTTCAATTTCGATACTTTTTTTTTTTTTTTGAAGTGTTTTTATATTTATTTTAATTAAGTTAGTAATATTGAGACACAATTAAAATCCGATAATGAGTCGAATCGAATCGAATGCATGTCAAATTATTAATGGGTTGGATCAAATTTTGCTTAACCAAAACCCACCCATCGGCTTATTGGGTTTGAAAATGAAAACCTAAACTTATGAATGACGATATTTGCACCCCATTAAGATTAAATGTACACCCCTTTTATAAATACACCACATTGAATACTATTTTCAAAATTATAATTTACAATGATGACTCACTCAATATAAAGAAAATATTATTTATTTAATTTTATTTGCATTTTTCACTTGTAAATAAACATCCTCAAATATTTTTAAAATAGCTTCATTTTTCTATCCATAACAGTACTCAAACCCAGCCATGTTGTCCAAGGTAAACAACGTCCCACTAAAAAAAGTTAAGGTCAACTTACAAAAGTTTCAATATATGGGTTCTAAAGATAGTCAAGGGACATAAATTAATTTAAAATTTTCATTACTTGAATGCTACGTCTCCTGTGTACATATAGACGTATGCGAGAAATAATCACCCGCAACCCCACTTGTAACCACCAATATTATTAACCTATGGCTCCAAAGGCGAAGAAAGAAAGCAGCAATAATGGCGAGGAGGGTACAATATCATGGCCAGATCTTCCACAACAACTTATCCAAATAATATCATGGCAGCCAACTCTAATGCAACATATTGGTGATGGGGGAGTCGTCAAATCATGGCGACCACCATCAAAAAAGCAATGCAATTCTATTTCAAAACCGCAAATATGGCTCCAACTCCATGATGATGGCAACGCTCACGACACAAAGTTCGATTTCAACATATCATTTCACTTTGGCGACTATGTCTGGTGTTTGAGGAGGCCGTGGCCAAAACCTTGGAAATATTACAAGGGATTTGCTGATGGTGCACTTGTGGCCAAAGGGGCGTCATCCCCGGCAGAGTATTACGGAATATGTTATTCCGCTTTTGGGGAAAGCTTCTACAGGCTTCCACCGTGGGATCCAATGGTTCCGTTTGGACGTCCTGTGGTGTCCTCATGTTCGGAAAAGTCGGTTATGATGGTTTTAACGGGCATTAGTCATCCAGCTTTTGCATTTTGTAAGCTTCGAGGAAGAGGTAGATTCGAAGAATATGCATGGATAAAGCAAGATTGCAACATTCCTGACCCCCAGGGTTCCAACAGTACCACTTCTGTAAAGCAAAATTTCATGCGATTTACTAATGCTATTAGCTATCAAGGGAAGTTCTTTGCTTTGAGTTTGCAAGGAACGCTGGCAGTTATTGAAGCTGGTACTGATTCTTTTGATCTAAAAATTACAGCTTTAGGTCCGAAGAGAGCTGTTCCTAGTGTGCATTCAAGGCATTTCAGGGAATATTTGGTGGAATCAAATGGAGAGATGTTACTGGTTTTTCTCATCTGTAGAAAGTCAGCTAACATTGTGGATGATGTAGAGGTTTTCCAGCTAGATATTGGTAGTCTGTCATGGGTTAAAATGGAGAGAATTGGAGATAGGACTCTGTTTCTAGGGAATAACTGTTGTATATCGATCACCGCAAGCAAAATGGGAATCAAGAGTAATTGTGTCTATTTTAGTAATAAATCAGTTGAAGACTGTTGGGTATATGACCTCCAAGCAGGCAGTATCTCTTCTTGTTCCACCGGTGGAATTCTTCCTTCACTTTGCCGCGTGTTGGATCGAACCAAAATCACAAGGAATAAATATGGGGTAAATGGACGACCTTTACGTGTGTTCTCATAAATATGCTTATTAATTTAGGAAAAAAATAAGTTCTTTTAAGCGTTGTACCAGTTGAATTAATATCTATTGGGATCAAACCAAATCAAACTACTGTAAATACGATTTAGAAAATTTAAACATATATCATTTTTATTTATTTGTGCTTCCAAAAACGAAGGGACTAGTATGACTTGTGTGTTTTTAAAAACGTTAATGCCCAACCAAAATTTGAGCCCAAATTTGTGTGACCAAATTCAAGGAAATTTTTGTAACTTTGGGCTTGGGATAGCAATGAGAGAGGTTGGGAACAGGTTGGCCCTTCCCAATCCTCACCTACCCCATTTATCTTTTTAAGAGAAAATTTTATTTAATCCCTAATGTTTCAAAAAAAAATTAAATTTTTAAAACTCTTTTATAAATAGCTCTTTGCATCTCTGGCATTTCTAAAACTCTTCAAAAAAGTTCAAGCTATCAGTCAACTAACGATCAACATTAACAGAATGTGTTAAAAAATATTTTTTTGATAATTGTTAGTGGTACATAAATTACTGGATTACCTTTATAAAACAATAAATTTATAAATTAAATTACCTAAAATATCTTTGAATTTAAGTAGTTAAATTATAATTTAAATTACTTAAAGTCATTGTTGACCATCATTTGACTGACTATTTGGATATTTTTAAAGAGTTTTAGAAATTTTAGGGATGAAAAGAACTGTTTCCAAAAGAGTTTTAAAAACTTAATATTTTTCGAAACCTTAAGGACTAAAATAAAGTTTCTCTTTTTTAAAAACTCATACCCTATTAAATCCCTATATTAGATGGGGTGAGATTGGGGGATTTCATATAATATATAAAGCAATTTCATAAAAATATTGAAGAGCATCTCACCAACATTAAAAGTAAATATAAATATAACCACTTTATAGGATGTGTGTGTGTGTGTATCATTTCACACTATGATCCAAAAAGGTTCATAACCGTTATAGGGGAGGTCCGGACCGGCAAGGCGTTTTGCCGAGTTCAGATGTTCCTTTTAGTGTTGACATTCAAAAGATCCAATACCAAATGCGCCTTATTAACATCATCAATAATATGATTTGGTGATTTTAAAATATAAAAAGAAAAAAAAATGGTTTGGTGATAGAGAATGCATATTCTACCAACCAATTATTCTGGTTTGATTTGTCCTCATCACATGTAGTATCTCATAAAATGAAAGTTACACCTTATTATCAAGACTTGTTTAAAAATTAAAGCTTGTTTGGTGTACCGTATTAAATAAAATTAATACATTATACCATACTTATACGGTGTTTGTTAAAGCTTTCTACTACGTTTTCACTAATATTCACTATAAATTATATGATCCGAACCATATTAAACTATACATGTAAAAGAGAAGTTTTTCGACCATTGAAAATTAATAATATTTTGAAAAAGATTGAAAGTCAACCTTCATTGTGGTTGGATTGTTTTTTGTTCAATTTCATAATTTTTTTTTCTTTTTCAAGTCTTTATATATATTTTTAATTATGTTAATAGTATTGAGATATAATTTAAACCTAGTAATGGGTCGAATTGAATCGAATGCATGTCGAATTATTAATAGGTCCAATTAAATTTTGCTTATCCCAAACCCACCCATTAACTTATTGGGTTTGAAAATGAAAGCCTAAACTTATGAGTGACAATATTTGCACCCCATTAGGACTATATATTCACTCCTTTCGTATGTATATCCCATTAAATACTATATTAAAAAATTATAATTTATAATAATTATGACTCGCTTAATTTAAAAAATATTATTTATTTAATTATGTTTGCATTTTACCCTTGTAAATAAACATCATCAAATATTTTATGTAAAATAGGATTTTTTAAAAAGCATTTAATGTGGTGAACTTACTAAAAAGGTCCACACACTTTTAGAGACGTGCAAATATCAATCCTCTAAACTTATATTCGCTATTTTAATGGATGATCCAAAATCCATCCACTTAACCCATCATCTCTTTATTATTGTTATTATATTTTTTGAATGAACAAGGAAATTCATTAAACAGCAATAGCAAATGCATTTACATCGAACATAAAAGGAGGAGGACTATCATCCCACTTCCTGAAACCTGACATAGAACCGGTAGTTATAACTAAACCATGAGCTACTTTGTTCGCAAATCTTCTAACCCACATAAAATTCAAATTGACAATATCAGAAGCTAAACATGGACAATCCTCAATAATTAAACCAAAACTAGAATTATTGTGCAATGGATTTTGAAGAGCTCGGAACAGATTGAGGGCATCCATTTCAATGACAACATTGTTTAACTTTCTACTCTTGATCCAACTGAGAGTTTCCCTTATAAAAAAAAAAAATGAATGTCAAAATAAGAAAACTAAGAAAAACATAAAAGCAGAAAATATTATAATACCCTAATATATATAAGTATATTAGAATACAATAGAAAATCATTTCTAATGTATATCAAATTGAAAATAAATGTTTATTAAAATTATCTTATGAAAAACCTAACAACAAAAATGTTTGAAATAACAAACACTTGTTTGCTGAATTTTCAATAAAAAATATAACTAAATCTACCTCTTGTTTTAAAAATATTTGAAAGAAAGTATTGATGAATTATAGTATGTAACACTACAAGAATAAAAGAGTAGTATAGGGAAAAAGAACTATAAATTTATATGTTAGTAAGTGACAAACATTATTATTTTAATTAAATTAGAAAATTTAGAATTTTATTTTGTGGCATAATTTAAATTAAAAATAATTACTGTATAAAATTTTTTAAAATAATTATAATATATTATTAACATTAACATGCCACATCGGATTTTAATGGGTTTTATAAATTAAACCCAACCAAACTACTAAGTACTAATTATAACCCGACCCAATAAGGTTAGGTCCATCAACTTATTTATGTAAGTGGGTTTGGATCGAATTAGTGGGTTGGGTGTAATTTTGCAAGGTCTAACATACGTTACAAAAAAATTAAATATGTGGATTATCTTTAGCCACGTTAGGCTATAACCTTCTGAAGTAAATTAAAATAGCTTCATTTATCAAACCCAGCCGTGTTTGTCCAAGGTATATAACCTCCCACTAAAAAAGTTGAGGTCAACTTTACAAAAGCTTCATTATATATATGTATTCTAAAAAAGGTCAAGATACATAAATTAATTTAAACTTTTCATTACTTGAAGGCTACGGCTCTATGTGTATATACAGACATATGAGACAAATAAATCAGTCACCACCCCACTTGTAACCACCAATATTATTAACTAATGGCTTCAAAGGCGACGAAAGAAAGCAGCAATAATGGCGAGGAGGGTACAACATCATGGCCAGATCTTCCACAACAACTGATCCAAATTATATCGTGGCAGCCAACTCTAATACAACATATTGGAGATGGGGGAGTGATCAAATCATGGCGACCACCGTCAAAAAAGCAATGCAATTCTATTTCAAAACCGCAAATATGGCTCCAACTCCATGATGATGGCAACGCTCACGAAACAAAGTTCAATTTCAACATAACATTTCACTTTGGCGAATATGTGTGGTGTTCGAGGAGGCCGTGGTCAAAACCTTGGAAATATTACAAGGGATTTGCTGATGGTGCACTTGTAGCCAAAGGAGAGTCCCAGGCAGAGTATTACAGAATATTTTATTCCACTTTTGGCGAGACCTTCTACTATCTTCCACCGTGGGATCCAATGGTTCCGTTTGGACGCCCTGTGGTGTCCTCGTGTTCGGAAAAGTCGGTTATGATGGTTTTAACAGGCATTAGTCATCCAGCTTTTGCATTTTATGGGCTTCGAGGAAGTGGTGGATTCGGAGAATATGCGTGGATAAAGCAAGATTGCAACATTCCTGACCCTCAAGGTTCCAACAATACTACTTCGGTAAAACAAAATTTCATGCGATTTACTAACGCTATTGGCTATCAAGGGAAGTTCTTTGCTTTGAGTTTGCAAGGAACGCTGGCAGTTATTGAAGCTGGTACTGATTCTTTTGATCTAAAAATCACAGCTTTAGGTCCAAAGAGAGCTATTCCTAGTGTGCATTCAAGGCATTTCAGGGAATATTTGGTAGAATCAAGTGGGAAGATATTACTGGTTTTTCTCATCTCTAGAAAGTCAGCTAACATTGTGGATGATGTGGAGGTTTTCCAGCTAGATATTGGTAGCCTGTCATGGGTTAAAATGGAGAGAATTGGAGACAGGACTCTGTTTCTAGGGACTAACTGTTGTATGTCAATCACTGCAAGCAAAATGGGAAGCAAGAGCGAATGTGTTTATTTTAATAATAAATCGGTTGAAGGCTGGTGGGTATATGACCTCCAAGCAGACAGTATCTCTTCTTGTTCCAGCGATGGAATTCTTCCTTCAATTTCCCGCGTATTGGATCGAAACAAAATAAAATGGAATAAATATGGGGTGGTAAATGGACAATCTTTACGTGTGTTCTCTTAAATGTACTTATTGGTTAAGAAGATTTTTTTTTTTTTTTTCTAGTGTTGTGCCAGCTGAATGAAACTTGGGGTGGCAAAAATGTCCAATCTGATCCAAATTTAGGAGAATTGGATCTATTTGGGATAAGTTTGGGACAGAAAGTAATGACCTATTTGGAGTATGGGTCGCGTTTAAGGCACCCATCAAAAATTTCAGATCAAGTTTGGAGCAAACCAATCTTGACCCAATCTTACCCATGCCATCCCTAACATGGAGTTTTATAATGTTTTTTCTTTTCTTTTCTTTATTTATTTATTTAGTGTTTGTAATGAACTTGGTTATAATGTTTTTATTATTATTTTGGTATTTGTGACTATTTATTAGTAATATTTTGGATTGTTTAACGAATATTTATCATGAATGTAGCAAGGTTTTTTATATTTGTAATGTAGCAAGTCTTTTGTATTTGCATTTAAAAATTTTGTATATTTTATGAATTTTATGTTAATGATTATATAAATGTGATAGTTATGTTGTAGTTAAATTAAACTATTAGAAGTATAAATATGTATATATATTTTTAAAATTTGTATATTTATTTTTTGATATTAATTATATCATTAACTAAAAACTAAATTAGGTCAATGAGTCAAATTTTGGACAAATCCTTCCGATCAGATTCAGTTTAGAGCGAAAAATAATGACCCGTTTGGAGCACGAGTCGAAAATGGGACACCCCTTAAAAATTTCTGGTCGAGTTCGAGACGGACAAATCCGGACCCGATCCAACTTGTTACTATCTCTAGATCAAATCAGATCAAACTACTCTAAATACAATTAATAAGAGTTTTAAAATTAAGAAGAGTTTTTAAAACAATTAAAAAATATTTGAGCCCGCGGGAACCAGAGGGTCTTGAACCAGCCACCTCAAGCACATTTAACTTTTGCATCCAGTCCAAAGAAATATATATACTAGCATGCGTTGTTTTCAAGACCCACATTGGTTGTTTGTGACAATTTTTTTTTATTTTTTATTTTTAAATTTCCTAACAAACTGCTCTTAATCATTGGCTATTTTGTTATTATTAATACAAAGAGTGAGATTTATTGACACTTGAACCTGTGACTTAGAGAAGTACAAACAAGTGAAGTTGACTAACTACTATGTCATCTCACTTTTGAGTGATTGTTGTGACATTTAAAACTTATTTTTATATTAAATTTATAATTTATAATTTGTTGTTTTAGTATTGTGTTAATAAATGTTTGTTTTAGATACGATAAAGACATAGGCCTCCTCCATGTGAGGAGGATAATCCAAGACAGAAGAGCTTGGTGTTCTCGCTGGATTTTCACTACAAAAGGAAGCTTCTATCCCTTGTCTTATTAAACGAGGGTCAGTTTGATTTTCCCACTTAAGAGGAATAGCATTTCATGCGTAAGTTACTTGATTGAATTTTTGGATGATAAAATTACTTAAAAACTTCTTAACTCACCGAATTATAAAAGTGAAATTCTTTTACTTTTTACTAAATAAATTAGATTTCAATTATTTACTCCCTAACCATTCTCTGCGACTTTATATATTTTTTACGTTGCTTTCTCTCACAACCCTTAACCATACTAATTATTTTTTGACTTTTTACAACTTATACAATCATCATTCTACTTTCTTATCGTCATCATTGAGGAAACGAATGCGGTATAACCTTTTTTCGAAGGCAATGGTTTAGACATGACAATTTTAATCTAAAGAAATTACAAGTTCATGAAAGTCTTTGGATTTAATATATTATAAATTTTTGAAAATTTTGAAATATTATTGATAATAAAATAATTTTATTTTATAATTTATTAAATTATTTATTTTATTTCATTTTTTTAAACCTATATTTTGTGCCAAACGTGTAATCTGTAGGAAAAATCAATTCGATGAGAATGTTAGTCAAGAGAGACTTAAGCTCTACCTACGTGCGGAAGATTCTTTTAAAATTGGTTATTATTATTATTTTTTGATAAATGGTAGACCCAAGCTATTTGTTCTATCAAAAATAGATTTGAGCAATTTCAAGAATTTGAAAACATCTTTAGTTTTTTATTTAACTTTGA
Organism: Litchi chinensis; assembly: GCA_019925255.1. NCBI lineage: Eukaryota > Viridiplantae > Streptophyta > Magnoliopsida > Sapindales > Sapindaceae > Litchi > Litchi chinensis. The sequence continues at coordinate 25,480,252 of CM034465.1, read as the reverse complement.
AAAATTAAAGACATTGAATGATGATAGTTAGAAAAAACATTGTCTTCATCTTGAAAATGTTTTAAACCATGATGCATTTTAAGATATTGATGGTTTAGATTCCTTTTCAGAATTAAAAATTTTAAGAGAAGATTTTCAGAGTGCAATCAGTACTCCGCTTGAATTACGTAATTATGTTACAAGGGTCAATTCTTTTCCACATGCATATATATATATATATATATATATATTCTTATAGAATATTGTTGACAATACAGGTAACAATTGCTTTAGCAGACAGAAGTTATTCAAAATTAAATTAATAAAAGCATATTTAAGTACAACAATGTCATAGAAAATGTTAAATGGATCCGTTTTATTATCTATTGAATATATATATATATATATATGTTAGAAAATTTAGAATACAAAAATTTAATCAATATTTTTCCATCTAGAAAGCAAGAAAAATAAATTTTAAGTAGAGTACTCTCGTTTTATTAAAGCTAATAATTTTATAAAACTGTAAATTAAGACGATTTCCTCAGATCATGATGCACGATCTAGGCCCTTCAGGGTTGGATCATGATTCACGATCCTCATATAGGATCATGATTTGTAAGCCTATTGAGAATCATGGCTCACAATTCCAAACTTCGGTTTCATCTGCTTTAGGACTCATAGTATCTTAAGTATCATCTTCTTCAAGGCTCATACTCAAATCAACGACATAAAGCATGATTGGTGACAATGACGATGATGGAGTGATTGTCAAATGGACAACAACGGAGATCTTTCACCACGCCTCATCGGATTTTTGGAGAGAGGAACATAAGAAGAAGAAGAAGATAAAGAAATGTCACTGAAGATGGAGGTCAAAGAAGATAAAAACAATTTTTTTTTTTAGTTTTCTAAATTTTATTATTTTAATGAAAATGTTAAAAGAATAAAGGAATATTTTGGTTCTCACATAAACGTTTGTTGACAAATTTAGTCAAATTATGGGAGATGGTTAAAAATAGTGACAACTAATAAGCGGGGGTCAATTTTAGGTGTTTCTTTTTTTTTTTTTTAATTAAAAAGAACCTAAGTTTAAACCCTTTATAAACATACTCTTTCTTTTTTTTTTCTTTTTTTTTTAAGTATATATACTACATTTTATTATAGAATTATTATTTTAGGGTGTATTTACTAATCAAGAATGAATATGAAACGGAACCAATGGAAAGGGAAAGGAGTGCAATCAAAATTAAATTATAAATTTTCATTCAACCGTTTACTAACTTTTAGGAATGAGAAATAGAATTACAATATTTCCTTTTCTATATTTTACTAAATTAATGAAGAAGGAATGAAAAAAATTATATTACAAAACTACCCTCTATAGCAAATGAATTTATTACACAAGCTTCACAAAAATTACGGTTTATAAAAACCTCCCAAATGTCAAAAATCACCCAAATTTGATTTCAATAAGGTTTCTCATAGTTAAATTTTGTGTTTATTATTTAAACAATAAATTAAAAAAATAAAAGAAAAACATAAATATGACAAAATTGGATGTCATGAACCCAACCTAGCGTCCACCTATTCTTCACCCAGAAACCCTAACACTCACCTTAAACTAAAATCAACAAAATCAATCTCATGTGTGCATTATTTATTAGGGTTATTTTTTTTATCAAAATCAATTTCAAGTTTTAAAACAAAATGTAGAAAATCCAACATACAATTTGAAGAATTGAGAAGGGAACAAAATTAAGAAAAATGAAAAGTCAAGAGCACTACATACTTTTGAACGCAAGTAGAGAAAGAGAAGGATGAATATAACCAGCTGCAGTACTTTTTTTTTTTTTTTTAAACTAACAAATCCATATATATGTACTGTAACGGTGTAACCAAATATGGACAAACAATGAGCAAAATAAATGGGAATGAAAGATGAGTTGACAAGAAGAGTTGAAAAGAATTACGTAGAGAAGAACGACACAAATAAAAGAGATTGAATATATCTGTAATTGTTTTTATCAATGTTGAGCAAAGAAATTTTAGTAAATATACACAAATTCCATTTTTTATTAGGAAAGGAAATTTGATTCCAAGGGCATAAGAAAACTCAATTCCTTAATTCAAGGTGAGGTCTATATAATTTTATTCTTAAAAATTTTAGTAAATACCGGAATTTACATATCAAAAATTAAGTTTATTTTCTTATTTTAGATTTCTGATTAGTAAATGTGTAAGTACTATAATAAAAAAATTATAGGCTTTTCAAAATTTTTATTTAAATCGATGTCTAAACGATATGACATGTAAATTATTAATCTCTTATAAATAATGTAATAATTAATAATATTGACGATTAATATGTTATGTCACTTTGACATGAATTTGAATAAAAAATATAAAAAATTTAGCATTTGCTCATTTTCTTTTCATATTTACTTGCTTCTAGTTAGCAATCCTTCTCCTTGATTTCACACTTGTATACCGATACATATTGTTTTCCCACAATTTTGAAATTAGATAAAACGAAAAGTAATAATGTTAAACATCTTATTTCAATATACATATATATATATAATATGTTAAACATCTCATATTTGTGTTTCATTTGTATCATAACTAATTACATGACAATTGTTGAATGAATATATTTTATAAATGTAATACAAAATTACTAATATCAATTGTTATATAATTAGTTGAGATATACCTACAGTACAAAATATAAGACTGATTAACATTATTCAATTAAACTTTTAAGGATATTTAAAATATATATATTCGGATTTGTAAAACACAAGATGAAGAGAAATTAACATTTTACTGGCATGTAGTCTTTAAAACAAAATCATTTTCCTCTTAATAATATAAATAAAAATAAAATTATCGTTAACAAAAATTTTTAAAATAAAATAAATAGATATTTACTAAATTTTTCGCAGCAAAACTAGAAGATATGGAACACATAAAATGTGACAAAATAAGAATGAGAGATGTGAAAATCGAAAGCAGTGATTCTCCAAGTCCAATCCGGGATCCTCCTGTGATATAATTGGATTAATAACAATAAAGAGAATAAGCGCTCTACTGCCTCGATTTTTTCGCCTCCACTTTCGCGTCCCAAATCCCAATAAACCCACACTCTCACAACGTGACACAGACACCGCTGTTCATATTTTTTTTAACTCTCAAGATTCACATAATTCAATGCGGTTCATTACATTCCATTTCTTAAATGGTCGAGAATTCAAATCATAAGGATGTGATGGTTCAAATGCTAAGAGATAAGGACTTAACCTACTATTATATCCTAAAAGGTCGAGGATGTAAATCCACTATTGTGCTAAAAGGCGGATCGACTGTTGTCCTTAAGCAAACCGTGTGATGTCTAGTTTTCTCTAAATTCAATGGTTCGTGTTGGTGTTTTTCTTCTAGTCTTCTCTGTATTTCCTTATTTGAGAAAATTTAAGCGAAGCAACTTACGAATATTTCACCACCAATCTCGCTTTATTTCTTTATTTCCAAGAAAAAAAATCCCCCTTTATTCCTCGCTTGAATTCTAAGTTTTTGAGTGGTTCAACTCTAGGCCAACATGCGGATTGTGGCTCGTTTTTGTTTGTTGATTGCTGTTTGCTCTGTTTTTGAGTTGTACAAGCGGTTCTTGCTGGCGTTTCTTGGGATTTTGTTGATGGATTGTGCCTCCTCTCTCAAGTCAATGATTCAAAGAAGTGATTTTGGATGTGGGTTCTTGGTGTTTAGTTGTTTCTCACGAGTTTTCAATCTTTTGGGGTTGTTTTTGATGTTCCTTTTGGGATTAGTAATTTTACAATTTGGTTTTCGTTGGAGGGGTTTGGTTCAGTTTTTGTGTGAAATTAGAGGGAGATTGAGTCATATAAGTGATGGGTTGGGTTCAAAAATTGGTTTTGGTGAAGAGTGTGGTACAAAGATTGTGTCTTGCAAATGTGGTCCCCTCAAACTCTTGGAGAACTCAAAGTCACAAAATATTGGTCGAAGGGCAAAAAATGATGTTTTGGAGATAGACTATGATGACAAAGAATATTGTGGAGGAGACCTTGAATTTGATGTGATGGCACTCAGGAGATTGGTCGATATTGAAAGACGAAAAGCAAGTATAGCATGTATGGAGCTAGAGGAGGAAAGAATGGCTGCTGCATCAGCAGCTGATGAGGCCATGGCCATGATTCTGCGCCTTCAAAATGAGAAGAGTGCAACTGAAATCGAAGCTAATCAATACCGTAGAGTGGCTGAGCAAAAACTGGAGTTCAACCAAGAAGTAATCCAGTCATTGCAGTGGCTTGTAAGGCAACATGAGTCTGAGAAGATTTTGTTGGAAGATAGATTGATGTCATTCAGGCAAAAGTTGCAGCAATATATGAAGGATGATGAGTTGGATGAGTTTGAAGGGGCTGTTGCAAGTTTGGAACATGATGTTGATGATGAGGAGGTGGTTAGCTCACTTGGCTTGGACTCTTCTGTGTTGTAAGTTCCTTATTGTACACTGGTGTAGCATTTGATTTATTTAGTGTATCTGAATTTAACCGTTTACAGACTTGAATTCTGTGCTAAAGCCTAAAGGTTACATGTAATTAATATCTGTTCTTCACTCTTTTAGGTCAATCATCATGGAGCTTAGTCTCTATGTACGTTACCTATAAATGCATTTGTAATGGTTTAATATACCACTTTCATGCGTTTCATGGATTAAATCTTCATTTCTTGACGAACAACAGAATATGGTATGTAACACTTAAATATGATGATGCGATAAGACTATTTGATACATACTATGTATCACTTAAATATAAGATGTGATAAGATTATTTGATACATTAATTGTATTGAACGTCCCTAAACTACGTTCAAGCGTTTTTTAATGCACAACCTCTAGTGGATGATGTGGTCGATTGGATCTTTTATTTTGATGCATGGTGAGGTGTATTGTAAAATGGAAAATGGAAAATGAATAATTGCCTTTTCTTCAATGTATTCTTTCATGATGTCCAATGGTTGCGGCTGTAATCCATTGTTGTTTCTTCGCGTCACTTAAACCACCACTATCTCCTAACATTATGGCTGCATATTGATTTCTTATATTTAAGTTTGCATTGTGTGGTCGAGAATGAGATCATTAATCGCTTGTGCATCCTAGACGAAGTGTCTTTAGCCTTAAAACCTGCCAATGATCACCACCTAAAAAAGAAAAAATCTGTCTATACCATTCCAACTTGGATTTTTAGGCCCTACACCCATCCAGCGTTTTCACCAATTTGTTTAGATGTAACAACCAAAGAACTAAATATCAAAAGATACATCAAAATATCTCCAATATTTTTCATATTTTGGAGGAACTAATATTGAAATAGACACAATCAAATATATATAGGGATAATCTCAATTTCCTCCCTGTAGTTTGATTAAATAGTCAAATTCCTCCCTGTAATTAAAAAATCACTTGAAAAAAATGTATGTTAGGGGAGAAATTGGCTATTTCGTCAACCTACAGGGGGAAAATTGGGATTATCCCATATATATATATATATAGAGAGAGAGAGAGAGAGAGAGATCTAATATCTTATAGAATATCTAAACGTATCTCAAAATATCTATAATATATCTTGACATTTCTTGAAAAATTTTGGTTTCATTTTAAAATTTGTAATTAATTAATTAATTTTAAAATTTATCATAATGAACATATATAATCATTTTAATATTGGTCATCCATGTGTCGACATTTTAGCTCTTTGCACAATGTCAAAAATACCCTTCCCACTCAAACTTTACAACTCCTTTGACGGATAATTAATTGACAGGAGGGACTTTTTGGAAGTGTTTTAAAACTTTAGAGAAGATAAGAGATGTCCATTTAAAATCCTGGTAGTTTTCTAAATCTGAGGGATCAAAATGTTTTTTTTTTTAAAAAAAAAAATATATGTTTCAAGTTACATCTTATTCATAATGAATAAGTAAATAAATAAATAAAAACAAGTATGAATATTTGGGTTGTAGCTATAGCGTGGACTAATTCACTTAAACATTTTGATAAAAAAAAATAGATAAAATTGGTCTACTAGCATGTTACATTACCTAAAATTTACTCAAATTCAGTGTCTAAATGATGTGGTAAAATTACGTGTGATTATTACATCATCAACACATTATTAAAAAATTAAAGTGATAACAATAAATCAGTTTACAACATCATTTGAACAAAACTTTTGGATAAATTTTTTAGAAGTGTAATATTATTTATTTATTATTTGGAATATAACAATCATAATTTATAGTGGTACAATAACGAATTAATGTTTCGTAGCACATAGAATTATGGTATATGTTAACATAATTTGTGTGATTTTAGCGAGCCAATAATAAAAATGAACCTGGAATCGCCCATTAACATTAAGTTTGTATTTTAAGAATTATTAAATTATTCACATGTGATTTTGCACAATAGAAGGGACTTTCTAGCAAATACTCAAATTAGTAGTTAATTAGATTTGACTATTGACTTTGCTCGAATAAATATCTCATAATTGTGAGATAATAGTTGAGTGATTTTTATTTTTATTTTTTTGAAATAATAGTTGAGTGATATTAGGGTACTGATGAAGAGATATTACGAATAATATCAAATTTTTAATGTCATTTATGCATTTTTAGGAGGCCATTCGACCATTTCATCTTCTTCCTAGTGACGGTCTCTTTCTTCATGTTGTTGATGGAACTTTGTTGGAAAAACAAAGTTAGGGTTTCTAAAAAGATATATTACAATCCAACTATGCTATTAAAAAAGTCATCGATTGTGGACAGAGACCACTTTTTAATTCCTTGTATACAAGAATCACTTGGGAAGATTTTGGGTGTACAAGTGTCATCGGGCTTTTGATGTTCAAAGAACAAAGTGTGGTCTGAATCTCGAAAATTGAAAGAAAAAAAATTGTATAGGATTAAATTCTAGTTATGATTTTTCGTTTAACTTATATTTTTTAATCTAACTATAAGATCATTAGTCTTCCACTGGATTATTTTATGATGAGATTTATGCTATTAAACCTTCATTCTATCTTACCCATAAAAAGAAATTTGAGTGAGGAGGTCTCTTTTATTATGAAAGTTGTATTAAGATTCTACTCGTGGCGGTAATTTTGGGCAAGACTTGATACAACTCTTTACTCTTAAGTAATTGTTCGGTGTCATATGATAAAAACATTATAAGAAAATCTTGAAGAACTGTAGCATTACTCTTCAAGATTTTAGCATTACTCCTCTTCAAGATTTTCTTAAAAACTTAATGTTGCAACACCAAATTAATTATTAGGGTTTGACAAACTAACCCAATTAAAAGTATTATCCATCAATTGTAGCCTTTAAATTAACTTTCATAACTATCATTACAATCAATTCACGGACTACAATTGATAAGTAATGTTACTAATTGGATAATATAACTAAACCTTAATTGTAATAATATACCAAGTATTTTTCCATTAAATACTTAATGTTCAATAAATCACCCTAATTACAGGTAATGGTTGCAGCTACAAGTAATGGATCCGATTCTATAAGATCGGATTTGATGGGCCCCGACTCCTACTCTCAAGGCAACCCGCCCGGTAATCCCACGGTAACCCTCCAGACGGGATCTCTTCTGGCTGAAAGGTTCTCGTGAAGAAAAGCCTTTTTAAAACTTTATTTGGAAAATCTATTTTCGAAACTCTTTTTATAAATCGTTTGCCAACGGAATAGGGTAGGAACTTTTTCGATTTAAAATTGACGTTTATGAAAAGAATTTTGTAAGAATTTTGACAGCATAACCGCTGTTTTTCTAAAAATAGCATCCTATGAAATCACATTAAAAGTCTTGTACACTTCAAAAAAAAAAAAAAAAAAAATTCAATTCTCAACTACTGGGTCTCAGGCCCTCTTTTCACAAATCATAAACCATTCCAAACATGTATTAATTCAAAACAATTTCAAATTCTAAAATATAGTATGCATGATCATATGTATACACAAAACTCAAATGCTAAAGTTATTTTTACATACAAGTTTCCATAAGTTTAAAACAAAAATATCATACATGAAATATAAAAGGGGCATCACAGCTGCACCCGACGGAAGTGTATATTTACTCCTGATGTGAGGTCTCTGTTACCAGATCGCTCGCACCTGTACCTAATCCTGGGAGATTTTTATTTTTCAAAACAACAAAACTAGGATGAACATAAAACACTTAGTAAGTGTCAGATATTTCTATTCAAATCATTTCAAATATTACCTCCCTAAAACAATTGTATAAACTCATTTCATACATAAAAATCATGCTGTTAAAATTTGAATACATAATTCGAAAATCATACACATTTCATAGCATGAATAATCATCTATATTTTTCACATGTATCATAACTCATGTATAATGCAATAACTTAAAAAGCAACTATTTATATCATCATTCACTTTCATATGATTTTCAAATGGCGAAATGTGAGTGATTCGTACATTCACATACTTTCTTTTCACTTTTCATTCACGAAACACATCAGTGATGACAATTTTACATTTTTGAAAAGCTTTCATTTAAAACTGGTCAATCCCTGTTTTCAATACATATGGTATCTTATACATGTGGTGGAGCAAAATTTACCTTCGCTCGATGCGGAGTTTATCTTTGCACAGGTCATCTATTTGGTATCTGCTAGTGAGATTTATCTTCGCTAGAAGCAGCATTTACGTTCGCTCAATTCATTTATTCAGTATTTGCGTAACAGAATTTACCTTCATTACGAAGCGGAATCTACCTTCGCTCAAGCTATCTAACCGATAATACCAGAATACCTTTAAGACATACCATAGGTTCACAAATCATTTTCATTTTGCTTTTCAATAATTCACTCACATTTCAAGCAAGATATTCAGTCATGAACAAGTTATCATGCAATTCAATTTTCATATGCAATTCTTGTTTATCACATAACAATCATTTTCCATCACATGCTTTTCATTTCAAAACTCATGCTTTTATGGTTTTCATGCAATGCTTTACAAAATTCATGCAATGTGGTTCTCATTTGTAAAACTCGTTTTTCATATAAAAAACATTTTACAATCATCACAGCATGAATAATTATTAATCATACAAATCAAATGAATAGAAATAATATCATTTCAACACATTTATCATTAGGATACTCACTTGGATTTCTTAGCTCGCTATTAGATTATAATCCACGATTTATATTCTTTATGGCCTCCGAATAACCTACACATTTCCGTAATCAATTTTCAGACTACGATACAATTATCACAACTCGCTCGCATATATTCACACATCCATTCAACAAATCACCCAACCAATTTATAACTTCGAAACACCCTATTTTAATCTGTTTTAACTTCGATTATTCGCGTTTAACATTTATTCGCAATTCTAATTATTCAAACACTATAAACGTAATAATTTAAAACTAAGTTCACGCAAGCGAATTTAAATGACGATTTTGAATCTAAACTCTCTCACTTGACCGAATTCAATATAATACCTTATCACCATGGTTCGTCAATACGGCGATACAGCAGTATCAGACTACAAACGAGCAGATATGGGCGTATCTCGCCCATATATGTTTTTTCCCATTTTTTGTGCACCGATACGGCCGTACCGTACAGATACGCCTGTATATTGCAATATACAACCGTATATAGGCAGAAGGGCAAATCGTCAAATCGTAGGGGGTATATAAGGCCGTTTACCCTATTTTCATCCATTTCTACCCAATCCGTCGCCTCTCACCCACACACCCAGTTCACCGGCACAAGAACCACCCTTTTCTGCGCAAACACCACCGTTTTCGACGCAAACACCACCATTTTCGGCGCAAACACCATCGGTTTCGACGATAGTCCCTCCCTCCCAACCTTTGTCTTCACCGGCGCTAAAAAAGCTCTCATTTTCGACGTTGAAATCGTCCATTTCCGGCCATGTACTCGGCTGTCTCCCTCTCTTTTCCAGTGGTATTTTTTTTTGTCTCTTGAACTGTTCTCTCACTCTCAGACTCTCTCTTTGCACATTTTATCTTGTGGTTGTGATTTATGAACTAGTTGTGATTGTGATTTGTGACTATGGTTGTGATTTTTTGTTATGATTTGTAAACCGGTTGTGATTGTGATTTATGGTTGTGAGTTGTGACCTTGGTTGTGATTTGTGGTTGACTGGTTGTGATTTGTAGATTATAAATTTGTGATGGCAAGTAATAAAAAGGATCCGACATGGAAGTATGGAGTTGAGATTGAGATAGATGAAAAAATATATATGAGATGCACTTTATGTGATAAAGTAATGAGGGGAGGAGTATATCGGATGAAATAGCACCTTGTGAGTGTTAAAGGAAATGTCACCCCGTGTACTAGTATTCTGTCAGATATTAGGGATGACATTAAAAGTTATATGGAGAATTCAGAGAAAGTTAAGAGATTTAATCAGTTAATTAGGAAAGAAAGAATTAACAAATGTGTGACATTGAATAGTCGATCGAAGTCGACGGAAGGGTTGGGTAGTGGTAGTGTGACCGAAAGTCAACGAGGGATTAGGGGACCTATGGATAGGTTTCTAAATAGTGTAGAAGATGATCAAATTGAAGAGTTAGGAGGAACTAGAAAGGGAGGAATTGATAAGGAGTTACGTGATCGAACATGCGATGAGATAGGTCAATTCTTTTTTGAAAATTGCATCGCATTTAATGTTGCTGATAGTCCATCTTTTGTGGCAATGACTCGAGCAATTGGGCAGTATGGGACAGGTTTGAAGCCACCAAATAGCTATGAGTTGAGGACTTCTATTTTGAGGAAGGAGGAACAAAACACTGAAGCTATTGTAGCTGAAGTGAAGAAAACATGGGCAAAAACAAGAGTGTCGATATTGTCAGATGGGTGGAAAGATATGAGGGGTAGACAGTTGATCAATTTTCTTGTAAACAATCCTTATGGCACAGTTTTCCTACGTTCGGTTGATGTTACTGATGTAGTGAAGGATGCAGTGTTGTTGTTTCGTTTACTTGATGATGTGGTTGAAGAAACTGGAGAGGATATTATTATTCAGGTGATGACAGATAATGCCTCCAATTACAAGAAGGCTGGGGAAATGTTGATGGAAAAGAGAAAACGATTATGGTGGACGTTGTGTGCAGCTCACTGCATAGATTTAATGCTTGAAAAACTTGGAGAATTATCCCAACACAGAAATGCATTAAGAAAAGCGAAGAATGTACTCTAAAAGTTTTAGTATTACTATTTTTTTCTATACTTTTTTAACTTAACTCATATTTTAATTAAAAAATTTATATCCAATAATAGGTGACTAATTTCATTTACAATCATGGATGGGTGTTGGCATTGATGAGAAAGTTTACAAACAAAGAATTAGTTCGACCTGCTCCTACAAGGTTTGCTACTGCATATTTGACATTACAAAGTATATCTAAATTGCGACAACCTTTGCAACAAATGTTTACTTCAGTGAATGGGAGGGATGTTCATATGCAAAGAAGGCAGAGAGGTAGGAAGTTAAGAAAATCATATTGACAGATTTGACTTTCTGGGAAGGCATCTCGTATGCATTGAAAATAACTAGATCTCTCGTTCATGTGTTGAGGATAGCGGATTTAGAAAAAGTGCCTGCAATGGGATTTATTTATAAAGCAATGGATACGGCTAAAGAGGAGATAACCAAAAACTTAGGTGGTGATGTTGCAGTTTATAATGAGATTTGGAATATAATTGATGAGAAATGGGAATTTCAGATGCACCGTCATTTGCATGCAGCTGCCTACTTTCTAAATCCTCAATATCAATATTCACAAGAAATGATCGATCATGAGATTAAGTGGGGGTTGTATAAATGCATGGATAGGCTTATTGCAGATGATAGAGAGCGAGAGAAGGCTGATTTGCAGCTTGAAGATTTCAAGCAGGCAAGAGGGATGTTTGGCATATCCCAAGCAAAAAGTTCTATCACGAAACGCTGGTATGTAGAATTTTCTTTTAGGTGTAATTCAATCATTTGTGTTTTCTTACTGAAGGGATTTTACCTTGTAGTTGAATGGTGGATGCAATTTGGAGATCGCACCCCAGAGTTAAGATCTTTTGCAATAAGGATTTTAAATCTTACTTGCTCATCTTCCGCTTGTGAGCGGAATTAGAGTGCGTTTAATATGGTATGAGTTTAATTAGAATATACTATAAAATTATTTTTTCATTGATATTGATTTTTTCATTATTAATTATTGTAGATTCATACCAAAAGAAGAAATCGATTGGCCACGAAGAAATTGAACTCATTGGTATATATAATGTACAATAGAAAATTGCGGTAGAAATTTGAGAAGTTCCAATGTTTACCTGATGATGTTGATCCCTTAGTTTCTACTTACATGCCTTCCGATAATGAGTGGCTCACAGGAGAAGATGTTGTGGAACCGAGTGGAAGTAGGCCACAACAACGAAAAAGGATTAGAGATACACGTAAGTTTATCATTAAGTAAATGGAGTAACTTGAATATAAATTAAAATTTTTAATTATATTACTTTAAATTCTTTTGGCGTAGGGAAAGGAAAGGGTGTTCAATCAGTAGATGATGAACTGGAGTGTGATGACATCCCTAATGAGAAGGAGAATGATTGTGATGATGATGATGATGAAAAAGATGACAATCATGAAACATTCCATTTCCATTTCAATACTTATTTTCGACCAAAGACTCTACTAGAATCAGATGATTAGATCATCTTTTGTTTTTATGACTTTTATTTTGTTTTGGTTTGGTATTATTAGTTTGTTACTACGTACAAGCAATACATTATGATTCACCTTTGGTTTTTATGACTTTTGTATTATTTTTGGTTTGATTTGATATTTAATACATTGTTGTTCTAGTAATTAATGATATTTCCTACTGTTTTTTTTTTTTAACCATTTGCCGTTTAATATGCCCGTATAATGTGTACCGACCGTACCGTACCGCACCATTTTAGGGTGCCCGTACCGTACCATACCACGTATTTATGAACCTTCTTTTCGCGATTTCACATTAACTTACATTCAAACATATCACGAATTATCTCAAATCTCATTTATAATTACTATACATTACTTCTGAACAATTACGAAACATAAAATCGTGAAGTGACCAATTTGTATTCAACGATTTCGTTTTTAATTTCCGAGCTTATCCTAACATTCAAACATTCCCTAAAATCACTTAAACCAACCGAAAACAATTTTATAAGAACAAAAATGTCCTTTGGCCGAACACAAAGTCCCCTCTAAATCATTTTTCCAATCTCATTTTAATATCCAACACATATAAAACACATCTCTAACATGGTGAAATCATCAAAAATCACATCAAATCACAATATCTCTTCATGACCGGAACTAGAATACATGCATTTTCGTTTTCGAAATTAATCCGCCACTAAAATCATCCACAAACCAACCTCCACACTAATGAGGTGATATATCCTAAAACCCAATCATGCATTTCACCGAAAAATTTTCTGAAAACTTAATGAAATTGCTCGGAAAGTAAATGTTACCTTCCGAAATCGATGAAAATGCTTCCGAAAAAGGTTTAAACCTCTTGCATGTGCCTTAATTCTTCAAGAACAACATCATTTATCTTATGCATGGGTTCGGTCACCCTTCCCTTGCTTGGCCGTGACCTCTTTCTTGCTCTTTTGTGTTGATCGCTCCTATCCTTGCTTGTTCTTGCTCCTAGCTTTGATTTTTGCTTCTTGGATTCTTAGATTCCCTTCCAAAATCGAGACAAACAAATTAAAGGGATGAGATTGCCGTGAGATGAAGAGTGGACCGAGAGATTGTGCGTTAACCGAGCTTGCTTCTTGATTGCTTTCTTCTATTATGATCGAGAGGAAGGAACAACTGTGAGAGAGAGAGCCGTGAGAATGAGAGAGCTTTGAGAGAGTGAGAGAATGAAATCGTAAGAGTGAAAAAGAGATAGCATGAGAGATGGAGAGAATGTGAGAGTTCGGGTAAGAAAAGAAAAATGAAAGAATGAGTGAGGAATGGTGCGTTGACCGAATGAGTGGAGGGGGATTTTCCTTGGCTTTGTGTTATTTAATTCACATTTATTTTAACTTAATTATTCAATTCATACTTTATACTTGTCATGCATTCAGTCAATCTTTTTCTACTATCATGCCACTTGTCCAACAAGCACTTCTTTTCATGTATTTTATTCAATCCATGCTTTTCTATTTCTGCATCCATATCCAATTTCAGTCAATTTGGAAATTATACGAAAACTAAATTAACGTTTTCGGAAATTCTATTAATATTCGATTAATACTTATGGTTACTATAACGCCCCAAATTTCCTCTATTTAAGAGAAATGAAAATATATCTGGAGGAATAGTATTTTTGAAATGAACAGTGACTTCCGGATGAATAGTAAATTTGGACGGAATAAAGTCCTCATGAATAGTGAATTTTTCGGATAGCAAACCTAAAGTCGAAAAGCTTCGGAATAAGTAATAGAGTCTAAGAAAACTTAAACGAATTAAAAATGAGTTCGTTTGAGGTAAAATGGGATAATTTCCGATCCGATTGGAAATCCGAAAAGATTTTCGGACAATTCAAAAATTTAAAGAAGTGTCAGAATGAGTGTTAAGATGCTCAAGAAGTATTTTAGAAGCTCAAATGACACTTTCGAATGAGATTCGGATGAAAATAGAATTAATCCAGAAATCGTTGGAGGTTATTTAGTGAACTAAGCGGAAAGCCAAAAAGGGGCATGAAATGACTTTTAAGAGTCATCGAGGTTACCAAGAGTATATAGGCAGTTCAAATATAGGCCCTGGTGAATTTTGAAAGGATTTCGAAAAAGTCCCGAAAAAACTGAATCCGGACGTCCCGGAAAAGTCAAAAATAAAAAAGAATAAAGAAGGGATAAGGATGGGAAAAACAACCAATAAAAATGTGACAAGTGGCATTGTGAAGAAAGAGGGGGACACTTGTCAAGTTTTTATGGGTTGTATTTTTGTGATTTTGGAGAGCAAAATGATCATTTAGTGGATTATATATAAAGTGAAAAGCATGAGATGAAGAGAGAGGTAGTGTAGGTCGGCAAAATGAAGGGAAAAAACCAAAAAAGGAGGTGCAGCTCGTGGAAGAGAGAAAAAGCCGAGAGAGGAAGAAGAAATTGTCGTGAAAGATGAGGAAGAAGGAAGAAGAAGAAAAAGAAGTGATCTACCATCTCTAACCTCTCAATTCCATCAAGTTTATCCAAGGAAAAGTGATAGTAAGTGGAATTTGAATTATGTTTAATTGTTGGATTTTTTTTTAGTTAGGTGATTCAATGAATTGTGATGAATTTTATAGTATGATTGGAGGTTGTGCATCATTAAATTTAGCTTGAAAAGGAAAGGAAGCATCAAATGATTTTGGGATAAGAAATTAGTGATGTATAAGTTAGGGTTTGGTGTAGAGATTTAATGAAATTTGATAAATTTTTATTTTTAAGGCATTAGTGATGAAAATAATGATTATTAGAAGTATTTGAGCATTATTTTGAGCTTGGAATGAAGTGGATAATTTAGTGATGTTTTTGTTAGTAAATGGTCAAATTGGAAATATGTATGTAATAGTATTATTTTAATGCATGGATGAGGTTATATGAAAGTTTATGTTGATTGAAATAATTGTTGGAAAGAAAATCAAGAAAATCAAATGAGTAGCATTATGTTAGTATGTGGATCATTTAGGTTAAGCATGTATTTGTGTGGATTTTAGTGCTTGAATGGTTGGTATGAGGTTTTGGAATGAAATTATGTTGGTTGGAATCAAAATAATGGAAGAAAAATAGAATTTGAAAGTTTAGATGTTGATTTCGATTAAGGTCAAGAATGGGTGTCTAAATGATTAGTCAATAATTTTGATGTATTTTAGTGATATTTAGGTGTTTTTGAATGCTTTGGTGTAAGGGATATAAAATGACATGGGTGTGAGAATGGTCTTTGGAAATAGGGTGAAGTGATGTATATTATGTTAGTAAATGAATGCATTGTGTTTGTGCATGTGTTGAAGTGATTTTTAATGTTTGAATGAGTTACTGAATGTTTTGAGATGAATTGGAATGGTTAGAATAAAATAAGTGTAAGGAAAAATTTAAAATGAAAAGTTTGAATGTAAAGTTAGAGTTTGATTTATGGATCGGATGAAATTACAATTGATTTTGTATTTTAAAGCTTTAGTTGAGCAATTAATTGTTATTTGAATCATTTGTGTGTGATTTATAAGTTTGGAATGAAGTAAATAAATTGGTTGTGTGATATACTAGTATATGACCAAACTTAGAAAAGTTTAGGTAATGGAATTAATTTGACAGTTTGATGAGTTTAGGTGACAATTTAAGTGAAATTAGAATGAATTTTTGAAAAGAAAATCAAAGGAATGACATGATGAGTAATTATATTAGTGTAGGGATCAATTATGTTACCCATGTGTTGATATTGTTTTTTTATTTATTTATGTATTTTTTTTTAATATTTGAATGAGTTATATGAACTTTTGGAATGAATTTAAGTTGAAGTATGATTGTGATGTTGTTGGTGTACACATATTCTCAAATTTGATTTTATTAGTGACTTAAAAATTTAAATTTTGTTTGATAACTTGATAATTTTGTTATTTTGATGTGATAATTTGATATAAATGATATTTATGGGTTTTTGGAGTGTTGATGGAATGGATTTTATGATAAAAAATCAATTGGAACAAAATTTTACAAAAATTCCTACCTTAGACCGAATATGTATTAGAAATGGTCTCGGGGCATTTTTGTCATTTCAAACTTATTTATATGATAAACGAATAATATTCGAATGATGTGAGTGATGATTTATGAAGTTGAAACAAAATTTGAAAATCTACACCCCTTTGACCGAAGGTATGTTAGAGAAGAACCCAAGGGTAATTTTTTCATTTCGCTTTCAATAACGTGTTAATTACATAGTGATTTGATGATATGTATGATGAATTATGGTTTCGAAGAGAAAAATTCAAAAATTAACTCTTGGGCCTGAATGAAAATATAAAAAGAAATGATGTTGTGTAATTAAGTTTTGATATTAAAACCAAGGACAAAAGAGTCATTTGGTAATGGCCAAGAGCGAAGTTTCGAAAGGTTTCAAAAAACGAAAATAAACAACGATGTTCGATGTTGAGGCGACTTTAAAAAGTTTAATCGAATTGATAAAATTTCGTAATTATTGAAAAATATTGAGAGTCTGGGTAAATCTGTACATTAATAGGTGAGGATTGGAAATTGGTATGCCAAGAGAGAAATATTAGCAGTACTGCACCATTATGATTGTATACCGATGTTGATTCAAGGACCTTGAGAGACATCGAGTGTCCGGTCCAGAAATCGATAAGATTGTGAAATTGAGATCCGGCGGGCAAGCACCGAGTGTTCGATGCCGGAGGGAAATATGAAACTCATGATATGTTAAATGTGATCCGACGGGTAGTCACTGAGTGACTGATGCTAGAGAACTTGGCATGTCAATAGGGTGATTATAACAGTACTGCACTGATATGCTTATAAACGTTGATATTGAATTCATGGACCTTGCGAGGCATTAAGTGTCCGGTCTCATAATTTGTGTATTATATGAAACGTACTCCAGTGGGTAGTCATCGAATGTCTGATGTTGGGGCAAACGTGAAACTCGATTTACAGTCTATGGTATCGTGTCAGTGTTTACAAAGGGCGCTGAATACTATTAAAGAAAAATCGTGTTGACATGCTTGAAAATAAAAATAAATGTGTTTATGCGTGCAGTGAATAAAAATTTGAATTCTTTGCAAATTTATTTATAAAAGTTGGAAAATTATGAAATAATGATTTACCACTTGTATCTGAGAAAAAATATATATATTACATGAAAATTGTGTAACTATGTTAAAAAACGATTGTTATGGGTTTTATACATGTAATTGTTAGTATGTGCTTTCGTTGAGGTTTGTTATAGAAATTGGAAGAAATCATGTTGATATGTTTGAAAACGTCTTTTATATATATGTGTTTTTATTAATAAAGTAATTTTCTTACGTATTATATTAGTATTTTGAGAAACGTAAAAAGATTATGTTACCCTATAACATTTCCGTGGAATAAGGAATTTTAAATATTCGGTTTATATGTGTAATTAGTGGTAAAACGACTTATGTATGAATGTTAATAAAAGTTTGAGCATTTTGGAAGTTCGATTCTTGATATGCCTGAAAATGAATTTCGTGTGTTTTATACGTGAGATTATTAATAAATGAATCTATTTGTGAAGTTTGATAACAGCTTGAGAATTTTTAAAATTTTATTTATAATACGAGATTCTTGATGAAATGATAACTGTAAAAAGTGTGTACACTTATTAAGTAGAAATGTTTAACGCTTTGAATTTTCCACGTGTAGATTGAAAATTTGAGGCCCTGTAGATAGAGACAAACGAGAAGACAATTGCTGCGTTTTCTGCGAGTCACATCTCTTCACATTGTGGGCAAACATTCTTTTGATATTGTATATTTATACCTAAGTATTTTGACGTGGAAGAATTACATATGTATTTGTTTATACAAGATTTTATAAATGATAATGTATATAAATCGTAGAAAAAGTTTTTCGTTTGTAAAGTAATTTTGTAAAGAAAATTCTTATTTACCATTTGATTTGTATTTAATTTTGATGGATCTAATTTTTATTAAATATTATGTTTATAAATGTTTATGTGGTGAAGTGATTTTGAAGTCAGACGAAGGGTCTGAAATGGAAGTTGAGAAAATGTATTTATTTTATAAGTGTTTCTTATGAAATCTGTAGGTTTTTGTAAATTTGGATTTTTCAGAAAAGCAGAGGAAACTCTGCCGGATTTTCCGTAAATTAAAATAAACGAATAAAGGAAATTTTCGAGAAAAAAAAAAATTATAGTGCACATATGTAAAATAATAATGAATAAACTGATTCAGGTAGCATCTTTCGACTCGAGTTTCCATCAGAATGAGAATCGGGTGGAGGACGTTACAGTCACTTAAACAATTATTATATTACTTCTGAAACGAAATCATTTCCAGTCTTATCCGAAATTTTACTAAAATTAAATTTTCACAACCGGGTACTGAAAATTATTTTATTTCTTTACAAATACTATATACGGGACACAAATCAAATAGAGTACTTTCGTCCAACATTCTTTGAATAATTTAAAATCTCTTCGAAAGGATTTATCTTTGCTCCGCTTTAGTTTCCATTAATTCTAATATAAATTTCAAAACTTTAATCTACGAGATCCGATTTTCAGAAATTATTACTTACACGGACCCCTTTTCCATTCGGAAACATCTCGGGATCACCTGAAAATTTTATTATAATCCAATTTCACATTCGAAAATTTCATTAATATTCGATTATTCATTTGAGTCCGTTCGTTTTAATAAATTTTTGGATTTCGAAATCGTAAACCGTCCCCGGACTCATCCGGAAATCTTACGAAAATATAATTATTTATCCGGGTTCGAATACTTTAATCATTTTACTGTTCCAAACATAGAGGTAAGCTTTAAGCATTTATTTGGATTTCGGGAGAGCATGTTACGGGATCCTTAATCTGTAATCACCTAGGAAAAGTTAAAGGACATCTGTCTATAAAATTCGCTGGTTTTTTCACCCCTTATTTGGCTGAATGTTTGGTAATTAGAGAGGGGTTGAAGTTTGTTTTATCTCATGATCTCAGACTTTAAGTTGTGGAAATGAATGTTTGGTTGGTTGTCTTGACTATTCAAGCTAAGAACTTTTTTGCAGTGAAATGTCCTATTATTAGGGACATTTCATTGATGATATTTGAGTTTGGTAATATTCGATGTCAGTTTACTCCTAGAAAAAGTAATGAGGCAACTCATTGGTTAGTCACTGTAGTTTTTAGAAGTAGTTGTAGCCAATATTGGTTTGATTCTGTTATAGATTGTATTTCAAACATTATTTTTACTTATGTTTTCTGAATAAAGTCACTTGAGTTTTTTCTTTTCTTTAAAAAAATCACCCTAATTACTACAGCCGCTATAAGTGGTGAATTTTTATCATATTTAATGATTAATTAGAAAAAATCGAAACTATCCCCTTAATTTTTTTTTGAAAGTGTCTTGTTTGCATTTTACTCTTAAATTAATCAATTTAAAACTATTTAATAATACGTTAATAATAAAAATATTTAATAAACTTCTTATTAACTGTATATAATCAATTTTAATAAAATCTAAAAAAATTAAATTAAAAAAAAAAAGGACAACGCCAGCAGAAGACCATTGTGTAGATGAAGCAAGCATCGTGCCTCTATCTCCCACTTCATTTGTGTCATGCTTCCTCCCAACCATTCACAGAGGAGGAAAGCCTCGCCCTTGCCATAAAAGGCCGTGAGCCGCTCCCACCAGAAAGGCCAATGATAACCACCGTCGGTGACCTTCATTTTTATTGCATCAAGTTTGCATTTATTTTGGAATCCAAGCAAACAGCCATTTTACCTCCAATATTCAGTTAACTACTAATTCCAACGGAGTTTGACTTACGAAATGAAACTGCTCTAATTAACTCAATTAGTTGAATATTAAGTCATATTATGAAAATAGAGGGCATGTCATTGCAATTAACCCTTAAAATTTACACAGTCACGTTTTGATTGAGGAACAGCGCATAATCAAATGTTTCAAATTCCTGACCTCTGTCTTCCTCATTTGCAACTCATCCTTTTGTGATTTAATATAATTTTCAGGCCCGACTCCGGATTTTATTGTCAAAATAAAAACAATTCAAACATTTTAATTTCTCATCCTCTCTCAATATTGCAACATTTTAAAACAAAGCAGCTAGAAAATGTCTCCATATACTTCCGAATAAACCCAAAATTGCAATCCAAACTCCTCATTGGCTCAACAACGGCTTTACTCTCTCCGGGACGGCTGGTGATTCGCTGCCAATTTGCTGACGGATCGCCGTCGCCTGTAAGTCTCTCTCTAACGATAATCCCTGTTAGGTCCCGACCTTTTTATTTTTTGGATTAGTTTCATGTAGTGTTCAATTGAGTAATGATGAACAAATGTATTTATTTTATGTATGATTCTCAGTGTATATAAGTATAGGAGGATTTATTATTTAGTTCCTTTTAACAAGAGAGTTTGCCTCCATATGAAGCTTGACCTTGCATTTATTGTATAAGTTGTCTTTTGTATTTAACATTCTGGATATCATTTTGTTGAAAATTTTCTGATAAGGGTGCCTTGGAGCTTCTGTTCCTATTGGTTTTCTTTTAAGCAGTTCTTTGAATTTGTGGTGGCATCACTCAAGCATAATTAATGAAAAAACATTTTTGGTTTACTTCTCAAAGATTGTGTGGTTCAGCGGGAGCTCCAATTTCGAACTTGAATTTGTTAAACGATTTTGGGAGACTTCTAAATTATCCAGAAAAAAAAAATGGTTGTATATACTGTTAAGTCTAAAGAAAGGAAATAAGTTCCCATCTTGTAAATTAACTTTTTAGCCCTACTATCTGATCTTATAGGCTACTAGTAATTCAATAAGATTCGATTCAAGATCTTGGAATTAGAATGTTGGGCAACTAATTGAGAAATCTTGGTGATCTTCTGTATCTTATGAATTGGGAGTCAGCTTTGACATCATCAATTTCCCCCATGTATTTGTGTTGACATTAATAGCCAAGGGTAGACTGATACAATAAATGTCTGCTGTTACCCAGCAAAGAAGGTTGATTACATAGTTCTTTTTAGGGTTTGGTGACTTACTCATTCAGTGACTTTGGTGTCAGACTTTCCCAAAACTGGTATTATTGGGAAATTGCTTATATTTTATTCAAGCTGAGATCTTATTTATGTTATTTATACTTAAAAATCGCTAGCTAAATATCTATGTGTATTCTTTCAATGAAAAACTTGTAAAAAGAATATAAAAAGACTATATTAGAGAAGAGGTGAGGCACTCGAGATTTTAAGCATGATAGGTGTACTTGGTATATAGGATTTGGTTATATTTTTAATAAATTAGGTTGGAATGATTCTGTGTGAAGTGAAACTGAAAATTGTATTTTGTATATGGGTGATTTTGTCGACTGTTGACGGTGTGGTGGTTTAAATACATATTATTTTGTGGAAATAACACAACTTTGTTTTATATATATATATATATATATATATGTATGTGTGTGTGTATATATATATATATACATATTACTTTAGAATGTCTTATGGAGGTCTGGAACGCTGTTTAAAAGTAGAACATCATAGTGATGCTTCAAAATTGCGGAGCTCTGTAACTATGAAAAACTTAGAGTTTGTGTTTATAAACATATTTAAGTTGTTAATTTGTGGTTTTTGAAAGGCATTTAATGGCATAAAATGTTACTTTTTGCTTGTTTTTCATAATTGTACTCGTTCTTTGGAGCTAGTCTTTCTGGTGAAGTTTGAATCAGTTGAACCATGTTATTGTCATGCACATGCACACACACTCAAGCTAATTTAGATATATGTTTATGCATGTACTTTGTTTGTGTGTTTAAGGAACCAAATAAATCTAATTGTTACAGTGATCTTTCACATACCATGCTTCTATGTCTTTTAACTGAAAGAGAAGTCTTGGAAGAGGAGCATACTGACACTGTTCCATGAGGTTTGTGCTGTTATACCTTCGGGCTTTATATTTTATTTATGCATTTATGTCCATATGATGAGATCTAAAAGACAAGAAATCAGACCAGAAATTGAGCTTCAAAAATGAAATAAAGGAGGAAAAAAAAAAAAAGATCTCTTTCTTTGGAGTAATATAGATTTTTTGTCACAGCATCAATAATCTAGTTTCAGAAGTTGATTTATTTATTTGAAATCAAGCATCAATGGTCTTTACACATGGACATTTAATTTAAAATTATCTACATAATTTCCTTATCTTAAATAAGGCTCCGGCTGCTGTTCAGCTGACTTTGATGTGTGGGAATGAATAAAGAGTAAGTAACAATGCTGAGGCTTCTCAAATGGAAAATGTATGTCTAATGCAGGTTATATCGTACGTAATTAATGATGGACATTCAAAGTTCCAGCGAGTTGAATGAGGCCCCACAAATGCTTCCACCACCACCTGGAACTTTTGTAGATCGCGAAGAACTTATACAACATGTTGGTGACTTTGCTGTGTCACAGGGATATGTGGTAACTATCAAGCAATCTAAGAGGGACAGGGTGGTAGTCCTTGGCTGTGATAGAGGAGGTGTTTATCGAAACAGGCGGAAACATATTGATGAATCGATTGCCGAAAATTCCCGCAAAAGAAGAACAGGTTCAAGGCTTACAAATTGTCCTTTTGAAGCTGTGGGTAAGAAGGAAGATGGCTTGTGGATACTTTCGATTAAAAATGGCACACACAACCATGAACCTTTGAAGGACATTTCGGAACATCCTTCTGCTCGTCGTTTCAGCGAGAATGAGGTTTTCTTAATCAAAGAGATGACTGAAGCTGGATTAAAACCTCGCCAAATTCTAAAACGATTGAGACAAAGCAATCCAGAGCTTTTATCGACTCCAAAGCATGTTTACAATGTTAAAGCTAAGCTCCGACAAGGAAATGTAACAGGTGGGCCATTTTAAGAGTAATCCTGAACTCTCTCTTCTGTTACTATCTAAAAATTCATTTGTTTAATTTTCTTATTTTCTTTCTGCTGTAGATTCTTTTAAATATGTCTATGCAATGAACTGGAGAGCTAGCACATCTCTAACAAATGTAGGTTGGTTTGTTATACATATATAAATTGTGTGCAATCTGGTTGGTGTGAAATGGTAACTAAGTGAGTTGAATAGGCAATCGGTTTTATTATGTCTACTGTACATGCTTATGATAATGTTTATCAATAATTTTGTGTTTAGTATTGTCAGTTTAGCAAGATGGATTTTATGAGACACCAGCTTGGCCTTAGTATCAGCTTCCCGCTGGATGTTAACTTTTGAATGTCATAAATGTCAGGATTAATGCTAGCTTTAGTTTTATCTACTTGGAAATATTGTCCATTAAGGCAGCTTAATCTATGACAAGTTTGATTGAGAATCTTTGATGTCATAATTTCAGTTTCAGATCCTAATTTCTATTCTTGTGAGACTGATTTAAGTGATTGTAGCGAATGCTTGTGTAAGTGTTCTGTAATTGCTAGCAAAATAAAATGTTTGAGAGTACACTATGGTGCTAGTTGGCCAATTAGCAATCTCTCTTCCATCTGTAAGGGATAGATTCATGGCTACTTATTGTATGCACTTATCATCTGCTTTTGGATTATGGGTGGAATGATAAAAGGTTGTCTGAAATGATTTTGCTTCACCATGTTTCTGGTGGAAGAGTTTGAGAAGCCTGTATATAGTAAGTGGTGAGTATATGAACATCTGATTTCCATATAATAGTGATGCATGTCTATGTGCAGTGAGAAACTTCAAGTCGTTAGGACCTCAGAAATCTGCTGTAAGAAATAATTATCAATCTGTTATGGAGCCATCTTGGAGGCAACGCAACCCTCCGGTAAGCTTAGATGTAATCCAATGCAACTCAGATCAACAAATCCTTATCCCAACTACTTGGGGTAAGAAGCAAATGAAAAATTGAGTTCCTCTTTTTGTGTTATACTTCACAATTATTCTTTCTTTCTTCTTGTTGACTGTTTTTGACAAAGTTTTAATGGATTTATGTTCTGTTGGTTTGGTGCTCTATTTCAGAGGGTTCCCAATCTCATTGGAGGTAGATTTGTTGATTCACAGTCATTTACATCCATTGATGTTATAGACCCTGTGAGTGAAATCACCAAAAGAATTTATTTATGATAATTGTTTCTATTGCCATTTATGAAGTAAATATATACTAAAGCAATAGTGTTTTCCCATTTACTAATTCATCTATCAAGTATTGATAGGCAACACAGCTGGTTGTTTCTCAAGTTCCTTTGACTACCAATGAGGAATACAGGGCTGCAGTATTTGCAGCAAAAAGGGCTTTACCATCATGGCGAAACACACCAGTTACCACTCGTCAACGCATAATGTTCAAGTTCCAAGAGCTTATTCGAAGAGACATGGTAAATAATTGAAGTTTTACATTCTTACATCTTTATTTTACCTAGATTTTCTTGTCTTTGAACTGTCATGTTGGTCCCAGGATAAACTTGCTGGGAACATTACAACTGAACATGGAAAGACGTTGAAGGACGCATACAATGATGTGTTGTGTGGACTAGGTTAGTGCCTTTTTGTTCTCTTGTTGTGCCTGAAAATTTCAATTGTTGATGGCTCTGCTGTAAGAAGAATTGGATTATTCCCAGTAGAGGTCGTTGAACATGCTTGTGGATTGGCAACTCTGCAAATTGGGGAATTTATTTCGAATGTATCTAATGGGGTTGATTCCTATAGCATTAGAGAGCCACTTGGTGTTTGTGCTGGGATTTGTTCTTTTGATTTTCCAGCCATGATCCCTTTATGGGTAAGCTTGTCATACTTATTTTGTTTTCTGGCCTTTAAATAATGGTTTAATAGAGTTGGTTTAGAGTGCACGTTTTATTGTTTAATGTGATAGACAGGAATACTGTTACATGCATCACTAACGATCAATGAAAATTGAAGAATGCACTATGGTTTTAACAATTATTTTGTTATTACTTATTGCCATTTTTTCCTTAATTGTTTATAAAATAAAAATCATGTAATCATTGTACAAGGTTAAACCTTATGGTGTTAACATGCTACTGAAGGGGAAAGATGATAAAGAAAGAAATAATTACACCATCAAAGTGTGTGTTAACTTATTTGCTCTTTTACAAGCAGATGTTTCCTATTGCTGTGACGTGTGGTAATACATTTATTCTAAAGCCATCAGAGAAGGATCCAGGTGATTTTTTTGTCTTTCCTTGTATTGTTATGGAACTGTAAAGTTTTCTCTGCTTCATTTGCTAAACAATGTTCACGGTGTGGTTGATGGATTAAGAAATTGGAATTGCATTTTCCAGCTTTTCTGATACAGTTTTTGTCTGAAGCATGAGATTTCACATGGGTGTGAAGCACTTTTGTTGGAATGGTTGGAATGCAATTTACCAGCTCATTTTCATATTTCATGACGTCTTTGAGTAGAATTTTTGTCACAACACATGGATTAGCTTTTCAGTCTTCTAGCAATTATAACTGTAGTATCAATCAAGTTATCGATACTAGAAATATGGTATGTTTGTTTATCACTTCTTATTCATTTGAACTTTTTTGGTTTCAATAGAAAATGAATATGTTAGATACATGTATTGTATTATATAAATGTTTTCTGAGAGTAATCTTAGAAATTTTACCTTTTTACCCATGAACTTTAGACTGGGTTATACCATATCTTAAATACTATTGTCCATCCCCCGTTCTGTACCTGTGATACTAGTGATGCAGTAGGTCTATTAGCCAAGATGGGCTGTAATGTTATTTCTTTCTCAAAGTCTTTATCTTTGTGCAATGTGTTCCAGATGGAAGATGGATAAACTTAAATTGATGGAAATATTAGATATTGATAAGGACTACTTTCTCTCCCTCTAATGTATAATTTCTAATAACACTGAGGGTCAACAGATAATAACTTGTAATGCCAATATAAGCATTTAAAGAGATTATAGAAATGAAAAATATATGTTATTGTCAGAAATAGGATTTCAGATCTCTAAAAATATGACTGTCTGCTTGAGTTAGATGTTATTTGTTGTTTCTCCAGGGGCTGCTGTGATGCTTGCTGAATTGGCAGTGGAGGCTGGCCTGCCTTGTGGTGTTTTGAATGTTGTTCATGGCACCAATGTAAGTTGTACTTGTTTATTGATAATTGGCTTTTTATTTCACATCATTAATTGTCCTAAAAGCATTAAATCCCTGTTTGGATTATGGGATTGAGAATAGGAATAAATTCTTATTCTTACATTTAGGGGTATTGGGATTGAATTTGAACTATCCCATGAGCCCCCTCAAATTCCATGGAAGCAGGATGTTGTAATTCTGCTTCTGCCCTTAGGACTTTTAACCCAACTATGGGATTCTTATCTAAAATAATTAGAAGTGCCTGAAAAGGAACTATTTAACATTAAATTGATTGTATTTTATTAAATTGATTGTATTTTATTCTAAAACAATTGTGACATTCTTTATTCAAAAATAATTACATAAGTTTTTTTTTTTTTTTTTGAAAAAATTAGGTATGTTTGTTTCTCTTAATAAATATTAAAATATTTTTATTCAATAAAATAACAAATTAAATGCTATCCTATCTAGCCTTTTAGGCTGTACCAAGTATAGGTTAACATTGATTTTTTGCCCTATCTCATGTTGCTCCAAATAATAAATAATATTGTTTCATCCAGTCTCAATCCCTAGAAAACCTATCCTATAGTACACCAAAAGCAGCCTAGTGGTTTGATATTATGCTTGTGAGTACTCACAAACTAATGAAAATTTTCCTTTACCACTCTTCAATTTTTCATTTACAATGTTTGGCCTGCAACAGGAAATTGTAAATGCTATTTGTGAAGATGACGATATTAAAGCTATATCATTTGTCGGTTCAAATGCTGTAAGTTCAAATGCTATTTCTGAATATTGCATGATACTGGAGTAGACATAATAGCAAGTGTGTGAGTTTGAATTGAAAAGTTAATATCTTGGTTTGAATATGCTTCTGGTCCTCCAAATTTCATTCAAGTTTTCAGTGGTTTAGTATATGGTCCTAAATACATGTTATTGGTTCAAATTAAGGTTAATGAGGGCTAACATCCATAATAACTAACAGTGTATGATGATATGACATTTTCCGTAATTATTTGCTTTAGCAGCATTTGGATGCTGAGCTCATAAGGAAAGAAGTTTTGGTTTTCAGAATCCAGAGCTGATGAAGCAATAAGTAAGCTCAAATAATAATAATAATAAATAAATAAACTTGCATATATAGAAAAATACGGACATAGATAGTTTTGGTTCTTTGACAAGGAGATAAAATCAGTACTGAAAACTTGTAAGGCATTGAGGTGAAAGAGACTTAAGACTGGAGGAATATATATCATCCACAATGTATTTTTTTAATTTTTTTAAATTATTATTATTATTTTATGGGAAACCAGAATAAAATAACTTTATTAGCACAAAAAAGTTGTCCACAAACTATGCAAAAAGAGAGAACAAGGCAAATCTCTTTACAAAATAATATATAAACAAACTGACCCCAAAACCAATATTAAACGCCAAACAAAGGCCCCCCAAAAAAGTAAAACAGTTGTCTCTTAACTAAACAACAATGATCTCACTCTACCCCTCCCAACTTAGCTGAATGAAAGAGTAAGAGTAGTCCTCAAGATGGAGAATGGGGATTCTTGAAGTTCCACACCACAAAATCTCTTTTAAGAAAATTTTCTATAACTTCTCAAATGCTCTATCCAAATCACAAAGTCTTGCTTATATATCATTGCTGGTATACAAATCCAAGCCATAATCCATCTGCAAAAACATGGTCCTGGAAAGCTTTGTGCATTTCAATACCAATTTACCCAATACAGGGAGTGATTGCTGAAGAACATTTGCTTATTAGACTAAATCATTTTTCTTGTTTTTGGAGTTAATGTCAAGAGCTTTTCAGAAGATACCCAGCATAGGAAAGTGCTCTAGTGATTGATTGTTGAAGGAAGTGTGTGCTTTTCAGGTCAAAATCATATTTCTTAGTTTGGGTAAATATCAAGAGCATTTTAAAAAAATACTTCAGCATAGGTAACCACACTAGTGGTTAAGTTCCTTTGATGGACTTAATTTGTTGGTGAAATTATAAGACTGCAAGATAAAGAACATTATCTTTAGTCCCTGATTATGTGAACATCTGTGGTCAATCAATCTAGTGTATAAAATCTAGGTTCTCAGTTTTGTCATTCTTCTGCCATTCTATTGAGAGAGTAGTTTATGAGTTTGCCTAATTTTCATGACCCGATGTCATGATAAGTGAGTGGACATCTCATTGTTCCAAGTTTATGCAAATGATAAAGCTATCGATATTGAGCATTCGGTACACTCTCTTTAACTGCTGAGCTCAGCTGTTCTGTTGAAGCTTTAGATTAGGTGCATAAAAATAGTGCATTAGCCTGTAACTACTAGTTCTTTCTCGGTTTTGTTGGTTGGCTAGTTAGGAGGCCTTGTCCAACAACATTTATGAAGTAGACCCAGGCTGTTGTCCCGTAGCAAAAATTGTCTTACCAGCAAAAATGGCTGCATCAAAAAAAATAAGTGTTGCATCATATTGCTCATGTCAGGAAAAAGGGTAGAAAAGAAAGGTTCCATCTCAAAAAAAAGAAAAAAAAAAACAGTAGTCATTATATACTTATTTTCATGGTCAATCTCACCTTGGACTAAATTGGACCAATTATAAAATTTTGAAAACCAAATTAAAAATTTCGTGCACTAAATGAAGACCTTAATAAAACTTTAAGGATTAAAAACTTATTTAAACAATTTCTTCTCTAATATTTTCTGTTTTATGCTGTGTGAGTAATTTTCTGGAAAATGATTAAAATATAACATAACCATTTCTTTCTGTAAAGTGATGCATCTTACTCAATTTGAAGATTAATTGCATTTCTGCATGTATATTTTATTCACACAAAAAAAAGGGCTTTGTCTTTTATTAAGGTGTAGAAGAAAAAAGGGTAGGGGCGATCGTCCAAACTTCTAGTTTAATAATAAATTTTAATTTGCAAAGAGAACACATATATTGCTCTCATTTGCGGTAGGGAGTTGATGTGGTATTATGGCCACATAAAATAAATAAATTAATGGTATGACTTGATTTTCCTTTTATGGTTTCATAATTCATCTCGTCTCACTTCTTCATTCACCCAGGTCTTGTGTTCAAACTAAAAGGTTTTCCCTTTTTTGTGAGGGACAAACTACTAGACCTCTATGCCAATGGCAAAATATTGAAATTGTTGTACACGAATGAAGTAAACGTATAGAATGTACATGAAGTTTTGCATGGTGTTTACCATGAAAATGACGCAAGCACTGGTTAAGAAGTTCTAATTCAAAATTGTATCCAATAGTGTAGAATGAATTCTTGTTAGATAATGTAATGAGCAGGTTTAATATTTCATATTCTTACTTTCTAATTTACTGTATATCCTTTTGACCTTTCTTACTTCTGTGTTCATTGTATCTTACAAATTTGAATGCTTGAAGCGAATAATGCACACTTGAGTTCAAACTACATTATTCTGTTGCCTGTGATCATTAGTTTTCAACAATTTTCTTTCAAGGGCTTTTAGCTATTTAATGTTAATTATGTTGTTGCTTGACTTTTGTTTTGTTTACTCTTTTTCCCCTAAAAGGCTGGTGCTTATGTATATGCCAGAGCATCAGCTAAAGGAAAGCGTATTCAGGTAACTTTTGGTAAAATCTGCAGTTTTTCTACTTCTTATTATTTAAAGAGTAATATGTTTGCTGTTTTACCTTAGCATTTATTGAGTTTGAAGTGAGTTGATTGCTGACTGTTTACTTCAGTCCAACACTGGGGCCAAAAATCATGCAGTTGTCATGCCTGATGCAAGCATGGATGCTACTTTGGATGCCTTAGTTGCTGCTGGATTTGGTGGTGCAGGACAGAAGTGCATGGCACTCAGCACAGTTGTCTTTGTTGGAGGCATAACTCCATGGTATTATGTTTTGTCTTCACTGTAATGTTGATGTTGTTAGACTTTCCGTTCTAGTGATTTTTGAGATGCTTCTTTTGACAGTTAGAAAATTCAAAAACCTTTTGAGAACCATTTAATAAGTTAGCTGTTTAAACCTTAAATAATTATCTCATTCATTAGCTGTTGGAGAAACATCCTTGTTCAAGTCCACCACTTGCCTCCAAGCTGTAGCTGTTTTATATTTTTTGGTAAGAGGATATTGGCCATCGCATCTCACTTCTTAATCACATTAATTTAAACATGCATACCCAGTGTTTGAGCAAATGTAATTTTGGTGGTGGAAATCGTGAAAAGAGAATTTATGTTATATGCTTTAGTTTCTTCTGTATGTCACAGCGCGTCAACTATCGTCTACACATTCCAGGGTGCCAACTGCTATTTGATGTTAAGTTGATGCCATTGCAGTATTGATTGCTAATAGTATTCTGATTTTTGTTGCATTGTAGTAAACAACTTCTTTTTCCCTATTTTGTATTGTATTCTGCGATCCTGTTAGGTATATGTCTTCTTATTCTCATACAATTTTACAAAATTATTGTGCTCCTTGCGTTTAATTTACTACTTAATACCAAATCTGATTTAAGTATGGAGATTGGAGTTGTAGTAGTTATTCTACTATTTATGATCAGATTCACTTTGGGCATCTAAACCTTTAACTTCAAGGAAGTTTCCTTATGTTTCATTATTAACAATTGGAAACAAATTCTGCTGTCAAGGTTTTGTTTTGGAGGACTTTTCTATTTTAATAAGAAACACAGCATTTTATTAATGTTAAATTTGTTATTTTATTATATGTTTTGCAGTGCTTTATATGTTATTGGATAGCCTTACAACTAAAAGACTAGCTTCTTAGGTTGTTGATCCATTCATTCTCATCCCTTTTCTTTCTTTTTGTCTTTTTAATTTGGATCTCATTTTCATATCCTCTCTCAAGCTTCATGTATATGTTATCTCTAATGATTAAAACTAGAAACATGATGGCAATGTGCCCAGCAGTCCTCAGAATACAATATCCAATCTGAAAAAATCTACAATATATCATTTAAAAGACCTTTTTGTACCTGTTGATTCAACGTAGGGCAGTTTTTGCTTGCCCTCTTCCTTCTGGTTTTTGGGATTTGTTCCCTTCATAGGGCTCTTTTGTATTGTTTGTGGACTGCTTGTATGTCTCTTTCTTCTGTTAATAAAATTGTTATGTTTATTTTTTATAAAAAAGAAGGTAGTTGTGCTACTCTGTTTTATCTTTAAATGCCTTCTTCTTCTGCTTCTTTTTCTTCTTTTTAAAGTTGACACCGAATGGGTTAGAGATCCGTCACTTGCTGAGATCAATCACTGCATGCACGACCAAGACATCTACGCCCATAATCGGGAAACAATTACTTTTATAATAAAAGGAAAAAAACTATCTGGTATACGCACATGTTTATAAAATATATATTGTGGGACTTGAACCCTCATTATTAGACTAGATGGGAAGGTCTACAATCATTTGTGATAGGAAGGGATATGCATCTTTGCATGCCTTCTGAACATGAAAATGTGGTCTTTACAATAAAGGCTGATGGTCAATTCATCAGTTTATGGCTCATTACTTTCTCAGCAAATCTTCTTTTAGTTTCTCTTTCTATAGATTTCATTTGAAAATGTAATTAAGGTTGACTTGCATAAAGAAGCATTGGTGCTTTGTGGTACTGTCCATAATCTCTTGAAAATCAACATTTTGGGAACTCTAAATAACTTATTTCATAGTTGTCTTGAATATTAGTTCTGCAATAGATGTGAAATGTTTAGGTGTAAGATGCGTTTTTTAAAACATTTTGACAGGGAAGATAAACTAGTGGAGCATGCCAAATCTCTCAAAGTAACTGCTGGAACTGAACCTGATGCAGACCTTGGTCCAGTGATTAGCAAGCAGGTGATGCATAATTGAACTTTTTACTAATTACTTAGCACTAGTATTTTTAAAAAGAAATGAACTAGATGTGATAAACTATTTTATGAAATAATTTATACTCTGATTCGTATGACATTGTAAGAATTGATTAAGGTTTTAGCAGTTGTGTTTTTGGATGTATGCATGATGGTTTTTTGAGTTTTTTTTTTTTTACTTGTATCTGCCCTCAGTTATTATCGTGTAGTTATATGATGGTACTCTTTATTTGCAGGCAAAGGAAAGGATATGCAGATTGATCCAAGCAGGTTTTGAAAGTGGTGCAAAATTATTACTTGACGGGAGAAATATTATGGTATATGCTTTTGTCCTTCACGATGTTGATTCGTCTTCTATTTCTTTTCTTTAGTTTGGATGATGTACTATTGTTTTTGTACATGATGTATGACACCCCTTGAATTTGGTAATTAAGGTTATTATACATTGAAATTTGAACACTAAAGTAAACAAGGGCGTAAACAGAGGCTGCTTTTGTACTGTGAACAGTATCCTAAACAGTAGTCAGGGTTGTTTTTTGATTTTTAAATAATATTAACTTGAATTTGTTGTGCAGTTGCATTAATGCAAAATAATGCAACAACCCAAATTAAATAGGAAAAAGTGATTCAACTGCCTTGTGGTTTCATATGAAATACTCAATAGAATTTTCATGTAAGACCAATGCTATTGCCAACTCCTTATTTCTGACTTGGTTTGATTTTCTCCAGTTAATATCATTATTCAGCTTGTGTGTTCTTGTAGATGAATTGACTTACAAACTTGGGGTGAGATTTTTTCCTGAGTGTGCAAAACACACTGATGTTTCTACAGGCATTTGATACTTTAAATAAAGTAGTAGTCACACCCGGAGTGTATTGTAACTTGAAGTTCTGCTTTGGAGTTTTGAAACAATACTATCTGGCTAGGCTACCTCATCAATTTATAAATCACTGTAGGTTCCAGGATACGAGCATGGGAATTTCATTGGTGCCACCATTGTATCTGATGTAACAGATAACATGGAGTGTTACAAGGTATATCATATCATGTTGTCAAAATTGACATTGGCAGACTTATGATTTCCAATGGAAGACAAGAACTGATTTCATAGACCCTGTTGTAGATTTCTTAACTTTTATTGGTTTATGCAGGAGGAAATGTTTGGCCCAGTTCTTCTTTGTATGCAGGTTTGCTACTTTTTTTCCCTCTTGTTTGCTCTTAGCAAGATGGTCTTTGCTTATTATTAGTATTTTTACATATATGGTTTTGTTGGCCAGGTTGATAGTATCGACAAGGCCATAAACATTGTTAACAGAAATAGGTATTGCCATTTTCAACTCGCTTGAACTCGTAAAATCATAATCTATAAAGCATTTTAATCTATTTCATATACGGGTTTTTCTAACAGATTTGGCAATGGAGCTTCTATATTTACCACATCCAGTGTGGCCGCTAGGAAATTTCAGACTGAAGTTGAGGTTGGGCAGGTAAGGCAGCCATGTACAGTTTCCTCGTTGGTGTTTTTGATGGCAAAGGAATAAGGCATATATGAAACAGTAAATATGTTTGTAATTGTGAGTTCCACTAGTGTTGCGTTTTTCCAGCAGCTAATTTCATACCATTTTTCTATACGCAACACCTATGATGGTAGCTTGTTAACAGATTGATGTGCATATATTGTATATACTTCTGAGCGCCTTTTTCTTGGTTCCAATTTAAGGTTTTGTACTTGAATTGAGAACCAGAGAATGATTAAATTTTGATGTGAACTGGTTTGGCTCAGGTTGGCATAAATGTGCCTATCTCGGTTGTGCCTCCCTTTTCCTCATTTACTAGTTGCAAATCATCATTTGCTGGTGACCTCAATTTTGATGGTAAATGCATGTTCCTTTCAAATCTGTTTGAAATTTTGTTAGATGAACAGATACTTAAGGTTAAGTGGATATAGCTGAATTTCTAAAACCTGGAGAAATTCCATGAAATTGCAGGCAAGGCTGGAATTCATTTTTACACTCAGGTTAAAACGGTAACTCAGCAATGGAAGGATTTGCAAAGCAATGACTCAACATCTTTGCAGTTTTCATGTTCAAATAGTGATGGGGCATCTTTGCAACTGCCAAGTTGTTAGAGTTCGTAATAGACTGAATTTTATTGAATCATAGCACCCCCTTGGCTTTTTTATTTTTCTTTTTAAGATGTTATAGAGTGGACTCTATTAATGTAAATTATATCTATTTTTCTTCTTCTTCTTGTTCTTATTTTTCTTTATTATTATTATTATTAGGAGAAAGAAATTATTTTACTCCCCTCTGCTTTCAATATGAATTTATATGCCTTGTTTGGTTGGCTGGTTACAAGAGTGTAGTGGATATAGGAGGGTATTGAAATGCATAAATATAAGAAAATCTTCAATGAGATTATCTCACAACTGATGAAGTGAGACAAGTCAATAGTATATTGTCATTTCTTTTTCTCTTATCTTTTTTATTGGTTTTTTTTTTTCTTATCATTTCTAGTAAGTCGTTTCATCACATCAATTATAAAATAGTCTCATGAATTTTTTTATGTTTTTATTTGTGATAAACAAAGTTGTTTGGTGCAGTCTATGTATTGGATTTAGAGAATCCAGTACAACGAAGCTGGATTTAAGGAACACATCTTTCATCTAATCCGCTGCGGCTCTCACCCATTTTTTCATTCACTACATGCCTTTTCTTTCTTTCTTTCTTTTTTTGTTTTATCCCTTGAAATTCATGCTTTTTTTTACTTATGTCGTCTTATAATATTAAACTAGTTTTCCAAGTAAAATAGAATTTAATCATTCTATTTATAAATATATTTTGTTAAAACATTGTTATATAATATTAAATTTTATCACTAATTCTCTATATTTTGTCAATATATAATTTAAAATATTTTTACTTTACATAAAAAATTTAATAGATTTTTATTTCAAATATTTTTAATCCAATTTAATTAAATTCATCGATGTATCAAACAAATGAATGAATATTATCCATTTTAATCTAATATAATACATATCAATCTAATTCAATACAATGCAAGCCAGTGTGACATACCACCTTGTAGTCATGTCTGGCTCATTTTAGCATTTCAAATAGGAGATGAAGAAGGAATAACCTAAAAGTCAATACCAATTTTACCGTAATTGGCATACCAAATTGACTTCAAATAAATTTGTATACGCTTATTAGAGACAACTTTTACTTTTAATTTTTGACAATAGATGAAGAGAAATAAAAGCTTATTTTTCACAAGCCACGAGGGTTGGTTTTCTTCCAATAGGGTTCTCAAATGATAAAAGCTCATTTTTAATTTTTATCCAAATAGTTCTTAAAATAGTTTTTGGACTTAAGAAACGAAAAAATGGCTTCCAAAAATCATACCAAAGAGGTATAGGTTAAGAGATTGTTTGTTTTTTTACCTGAAGACTGAACAGTACTACTAAAAACTACAGACTAAATAGTGACTGAAATCTGAAATCTGAATGACATGTTTATTTATTTATTTTTGTGTCTTATCTCTGAATGTATAGTAATATTGTTTGTTTTTTAAAGTTAAAATTGTCTTAAAACTAGTAATTAGACATTTATATCTCTTTTTTATTAGTTGTTATGTAACTTCATTTAATATAATACAAACAATTATAATAAATTATTTAATAAATACTAAAACACTTATATATATTAATAATATTTTTATTCATAATTAAAATATGATTAATTATTATAGTAGGCAATTTTTTAAAAATTATATATACATAAATAAATTATTATAGTAAAGCAAATTAAATTTATATATAAATAAAAATAAACAAAATATTCTTAAGTTGAAATTATTATTGCAATAAAAGTTGAAATTATAAAGTAATATATATTTTAGACTTTGCAATATTCCATTAATTACATTTAAAAATAATCTGTATAATATAATATTAGAACGAATTTGAAAATATGTTATTTAGAGAATGATAAATTTGGAATAATATATTTAAAAACCTATTAAGTAATTTGGTATTCAGCGAATAGTCAAAAATTGTAATTTTTTATTTTCAGTGATTTTTGAATGATTTTAAATGGTTTGATCACTTAAAAAAAAAAATACAAATCACCGAATGGTGTAATTCAGACCTATTAAATGAAAAGTGATAAAAACAAATGACTCCTAAGTTGATGTGGTAACTCGAAAAAAGTTTATTTTTACACAATTTTTTTTAACTAAATTTAATATGACAAAAATATCTTTCAATAAAATTATATAAGAAAGGAGCAAACTCAATTTACATAGAAATAAATCCTATGTACTCTGTGAATCAAACAAATTTGGAAGTTTAAAATATATATATATATATATTAAAATTATACTTTGCATGAAAAGATCTTTAAAAGCATCTTGAATACAACATAAATTTTCCATGTTACTAAAACACATAATTATAATTTATAATTTGCAATTTTTTCTTTGAAAATATTAGATGCATAATTTAAATTCAAATTTGAGATATTGTCAAGTTAAATAAATATTTTTCTATTATCAAATTACATTATTAAACAATACTTAAAAATGCATATTTTTGATGAACCTGGTTGATTTCCTGATCATAATTGAACTATAGGTCAAAAACAAAATAAAGTAACTTTTATAAGGTTACTTTTGCAACTCCACCAAACAATGAAAACATCAATATGATGTTTTCTATGTTTTCAAATTTTCATTCATTATCGATGGCAGTTGACATCATTGGTTAGTACACCAATTGTCCTCATGCTCTTAAATGTGTGGGTCGACATCCCGTGATACCAAATAATAAATATTCTCCTGTCCTCTATGTGGGTTGCCCGTCCCTCCCCACTCCCCCCCCCCTCCCCCCCGATCGCCCGCCCGCCCGTCCACCTCTTCCCCTCACCCAAATCCTAGTGTGGGTCTCTTCCCTACCTATGTATGGGTAAATCCCTTACATTTGAAAGCAATTCCAGCTCGTGCTACCGGTGTTGCTACCCCAGTAGGTTAGGTTATCTCTTAGGCTAGTCCTAGTCATTAAAAAAATAATAATAATACATTAAAAGCGGGGAAGTGTTTCCAATGTTTTTCAACTTCTATTTTACAAAATATTGCAGAAAGTGTTTTTTTTTTTCCTTTAATTTTTAATTTATTTAATGGAAAATGGGATTTTAAAAATAAACACCAAAAACTACAAGGCAACATTACCTAGTAAAATAAGGTATAAAATTATGTCCTATTATCTCATACTTTAGAAGGGTATTAATATTGTAATATTTATAATACTCATTGGTCATTGCACTCAATATTAACTTTAAATTTTATTGCACATCAATACCATCATTTAGTAGGAGTGTTGAGTCCTTTCCTTAATCTTAGGAGATCAAGAGTTCAAGTTCCACTTTTATTTTATAAAATATTATTAGTCTTTTTTTTAATTTAAAAATTAAAAAAAAAAAAAGACCAACAAGGACACAATTTTATCTAAAAGAAATGTAGATGCGAGTTTTTTTTTTTTTTAAAGCTAATTACATCTATCAGGACCACTGTAATGGACACTATAGTGCAACCTAGATTACAAACCCTTATTCAAGGGAAAAATTGCCCTTGCCACCCTGAATGACTTATTTGTAATTTACCCTCACACATAAGTGACCTAACGGATATTGTCCACATTGCTACGAATGACACTCGAACCTACGTGTTTCACATGAGGGACAGGTGTGCTATGTTGTTGAGGCACAACAACTTGGAGTTTGATGTGAGTTATTAGTAGTTGAAGTCAGAGACCATCTAAGAAAATGATAGAATCGAATAAGAAACATAAAATAAACAAATTAGGAAGGTATATAAGTCAAATTATACATGCTTTAAATATTAAATATTGTAGGGAGTTGGCCAGTGGCATAATGGTAATGCCACTGAGTTGGTACCTTGGGTGCCTATTTCAACTCTTGCCAACGATAACAAAATTTTCTCCCACCATATAAAAATGTATGGGTTGTACCCTCACCTTGTATGGACTCCTCCCCACTTATGTGTGGGTTGATCCCTTCCATATGAGAGTCGCTCTTAGGACCGCACTTCGGAGTTATATCTCATTTGGTCTTAACTGATCCCTGAGTTTGTCTTAGTCATAAAAAAAAAAGAATTAAATATATATATGTATATTTGTATGCATATATATTGTAATGAGGCCATTGCTCACGTTTGGCCAGTGCATGTGCATCATTTGTGTCATCCACATCTACAGATCTACTTAACACATTCGTGCTGTGTCTGCTATCAAAATTTAAAATATTATATGATATACATCGCAAGATTCGAATCACATTCAATTAAAAAATATTCCTTTTGTTCAATTTTTAATGTTGTTAAGAATATCATGATATTAACTTAATTGACAATATATACTCAAATCTCAATTATCCAATAAGAATATCATTGTGATCTTTACTTAATAATATACACCAACAGATTGTTATTTAAGTAATTTTTGGTCGGAGATTGATGCGAGAGTGTCTACTCACATGACTCGCGATCAAGATGTAAAAAATTCTTACTTTAATTTGTTGAGCAGTACATCATATTCAAGAAATAATTTTGTGACTTCATAACTTTTGATTGCGAAGAAATTAGTTGATGTGCCTATGTCGTTGGAAAGTTTGAAAAGAGAAGATGAGGCTCGAAAAGAGAAGCGTTTGCGTAGAAAGTATTGGTTAGTGATGAAGATGGATATCTGAAAAAAAAAAAAAAAAGCGAAGCCGGAAAAGATAAATGAAGCCGAAGAAGATGGAGTTTTAGTCTTCATGAAAGTATTTCATAATAAAATCAATAAAATTAGTGAAAACAAATAAATTTGATAAAAGAAAAGATTGATTGTATTTTAATCTAAAGATAAAGTATTAGTCAAATTTACTAAAAATTGAATAGTGATTGAAATCTAAAATTTGGATTTTTTTTCCTTACCTCTTAATATTCTATAAACCTAGTTGTTTTTTAAAGTTAAAGTTGTTTGTAGGCCAGTAATTGTAGTGGGGTTGATTTACTATATGCTAACTTTGAGCATACTTGATCAGTCAACTTTCTTGAAATTTAAAAACCTATATCCTATGCAAATCAAACAAAAGAGCGTGATCTTGACATTGGTGAGGTACCGATAAAAAATACTCTAACGCTTAAGTCAGAATATGAAATAATATTAATACAACTAAACAAATAAAAGCGTTTGACAAATAATACATTTTTGTCGTTGGACCAAAATACAATAAAATAAATAATAAATGATGACCATGTATATTATAACAAAGTAATATTAGGTTTTCCAAATATTTTATCCAAATTCATATCCAAATGATGTGATATATGAGTTGTTAAAATCTTATAAATCATGAGATGATATAATAATTAATAGGATATTGACAACTCACATGCCATATGATTTAAACATGAATTTGGATAAAATATTTGGAAAGACTAGCATTACTTTTATAATTAAGTGAGTGATAGCTTGCAAATATTTGAGTGTGGAGGTGGTCCTTTGACCGATAAAGGGTTATTAACCCGATAGATAGACCATGATGGTCGATTTGTGAAATTATGTTGGAGACAAATGAGTTTTGTAGGAACGAGTGCCCCTCGAATCGTAAGATTTTACTTCTTAGTGCTCGTGTAGTAGAGTATCACATGAAAATAAGGAAGCTTAGCCAATAATAGACATACCAAAGATATTATAATAACTATTAATTAACATGACCAAAACTAATATTGTCTATTAACCCAATCTTCTAATATATAAATACTATTTATTAGAGCATCTCCAATACAAATGTGAATTATTTTTTTTTAAAAAATAAACATATCATCAATATCGAGGAAATATGCATCCTACATGGCATAAATATGGATTGATAGACATTCAAGTCTAAAAAGACTCTCTAATGCTATTCTATTCATTTCAATAATAAAAAATCAAATAATAATACATCATTAAAGTAAATTACCATAAAATATTATTTAATGGAAATCTCAATCATTTATTGCTGACATGGCTGTCCATAAGACTCTCTGAAAATAGACATTAAGGTTGATAGCCTCTATTTTCTTTTTTGCCATGTCAGCTTAATAGTGGTTAGGAAAATTTGCATTGGAGAGGTTAATTTTAACCCTCTATCAATTTATCCTATGTGGTACTCTATTTTTTTACAATTCATACTTGCATTGGAGATGCTCTTAGTGAAGTTTATATAGTTCTAATGAATCTAAATTGTAGAAGTAGTTCTACCGGTCAGAATGTGACGGTAAATTTTGATATAACCAGAGATATGAATATTCACTAGTTAAATGTCGAATGAACATAACATTTGATGAGGGAGTGATAGAAATAACATAATTTTGGTGGGTTGTTATCATAATTAATGGAGACAATCATGGACATAAAAGGGGTAAAGTAATATGGTAAATGAGCAATCAATAAGATAAAAGGTTGACGTGGAAATAAGCACAACATTTCTATTTGAATCAATTGAAGAATATTGCAAGTTTGGAAGGAATATTAATAATAAATTGAAATCATGTTTGGAAAGTTGTTAATGGAGAGATTTTCTCCATTTCGGTCAACTGCCAATTTTGGATTCCATTCAATGTGATTAATTTTCCTTAATAGGTTTTTGGTCTTTCAATTCAGATGGATAAACACTTTCCTCATGGATATGACTCATACAAATTTTTACCATTACAGTAGCTTGATATTTATATCTGTTAATTATTATGAAATTTTATTTGATATGATACAAAATAAAAGCAAATAATTAAATAAATTTCAAAACATTTTTATATACATATTAATAATATTTTATTCATAATTAGAATATAATTAAAAGATATAGTAAAATTAATTATATTTATATATTTTAAAAAAATAAAATGGTTTTTGAGTTGAATTTTATTTAAGAAAGCAATTAGAAAAGATGTCTAAATTATAAATTAAAATACGATCGTTCCAAAAGAATTTAGGATAGTTGTGTTTAGATCCATTTTTAGGATGCTTCTTATGAGTACTAGGGACAGGAAAAAAAAATGTGTAATATAAAATTAGGATAATCATGAAAATAAGTTATTTAAGAAAGAATAGACTTGAAATGGAATTTTAAAATCATCTATTGATTTACAATTTAGTTAAAAGTTAAGAATTATTACTTTCTTTTTTTTGATTTTTTTTAATAATTTTAAGTAGTTTAACTATTTAATTAAAAATTTAAAAAAAAACAACTTAATATATGTAATTCCCATTAAGTTGTAAGGAGAAAAAACAAACAAGTTTACAAACAAACATGTTATTCAGATATTAGCTTTTAATCACTATTCAGTTTTCAACGGCACTATTCAGTTTTTGAAAAAAAAAAAATCACTTCAAAAAAAAAAAAAAATGCAAACAGACAAAGGACCCTTAGTATGTGTAATGCCCATTAAGTTGTAAGAAGAAAAAACAAACAAAGCTTTAAAATAAGGCAATTTTTGGGTATTTGGTAAAATAAATAATTATACTTTTTAAATTATTTTAAAAAATTAAATTTATAACATTTGTTCTTTTCACCTTTTTTTTAAACACTTCTTTTTTACAATTGAATACTAAAACATTTAATAATATCATTAAACAGTGTCTAAATTTTGAAAACAGTTTCAAAATATTAAATCAAACCCTCATCACTAGTATTTTACAAAATAATTATAAACCAAATTTTAGAATTTAATAAACTTAAAAAAAAATTAATACCACTATTTTTTTTTCAAACCAACTATTTTTTAAAAAATATATTTAAAATGTTTTTTTCTATATTTTAAAATCTTCCCTTTAATATACAGACTACAATTGATCTCAGCCGTCCAACAGTCAAAAAAAATGTCACGTTTTTATTTGGCCCTTCGCTACAAAATGAAAACATTTTCCGAGCTGTCAGTCTGTCCCGTTAACATGAATAGAAGCTTTAAATCGAAAACGTCGGATCTGACACACGAAACATCCAACGGTGAAGCCACACGGAAATGTCAGTATTTAAATACAGTTAGCAATCCACAAACGCAGTCTCTCATAGTCAGCACCATTTCACTCATCATCATCATCATCAAAATCACTGCACTCAAAAAACACAAATTATGTTGACGCGATTCTCTTCGCTTCGACCAGGTTCTTCTTCTTCTTCTTCTTCTTCTTTTTCTTTTCTTTTTTTTTATTATTTTTTTTTATAATCTAATTTTTGTTTTCTTTTGAACTCTTCTTATCTATCTATTTATTTCAAAATCAGTGAGGAAATTGAAAGCTGTGAGGCCTCAGGTTTTTGCCAAGTTCTCTACAGCCACAGAACCGTCTTCAAAGCTGCGTATTCCTCCGGTATATATTCTTTGCTTTGTTTCTTGAGAAAATGAAACTTTCCTATAGAGATCAGTTGAATTTCATGTTTGCATGTGTGCTTATACTGATTTTTTTTTTCTTGTTGTATTTTGTTTTTGTACAATACAGGAGAAAGAAACTGTCGTGATGAATACGTTTTGTAGTTTAAAAGATATCGAAAGTGAAATTATGAACAGAGTTTAATTTCTATATGATCTAATACAATCTTGTGTTCTGATAATTCGTGTAAATAACATATATGCGCATGTTATTAGGTATTGAATGCTTAACATAAGGTGTTTGAATAAATTAAAAGTTGTTATTGATCTCATTGCCTCTAGCGTCTTGTAAGGATAGATTGTCTTATTTATTTTCAAGTTATTTTTATTTTTCCCCCTAACTATTGATGAATCATCATTTTTCCCTTTATTATTTGAGAAATCATCAAAAAACCCTTTACTTGTTAGAAAAGTGGTC
The DNA here is from genome assembly GCA_019925255.1 of Litchi chinensis. Lineage (NCBI taxonomy): Eukaryota > Viridiplantae > Streptophyta > Magnoliopsida > Sapindales > Sapindaceae > Litchi > Litchi chinensis. Next base: position 25,436,585 of record CM034465.1, on the reverse strand, counting down.
TTTTAAAATGTGACAGTCAGAGGTTTTTTGACGTTTTTGTAAACAATAAAGGAGAAAATGATGATTCATCAATCATCAAGAGGTAAAATGAAATTAACTCTTTATTTTATTTAATCAAAACTTAGTAAGTTAAAGGGAGCTTGAATATATATGTACATGTTCTCTAGTGCAAGTGGTCTGCTTTTTAAGATTTATGTGGAGCTAGAGTCTATGTAAGTTTAGAGTGAGACAAAAAGTTATTTTCTTTTTTTTTGAAAGGACAAAAAGTTATTTTCTTGTAATGTAATTTTATTGTTTGTGTTGTATCAGAGGGTCCCAAATCTTATTGATGGTACTTTTGTTGATTCGAAATCTGCAGCATCCATAGATGTTCTGAATCCTGTGAGTATATAAAATATATATATTTTTTTCCTTTAATGTCTTCAATGGCTTAATATTTTAGAAGGTTTTAATTGTTTTATGGGTTCAATGGATTTATAAATTGGCGATAGGCAACACAAGAAGTTGTTTCTCAAGTTCCTTTGACTACAAATGAGGAGTTTAAAGCTGCAGTCTCTGCAGCAAAGCAGGCGTTTCCATCCTGGCATAACACACCCATTACTACGCGTCAGCGTATCATGCTTAAATTTCAAGAGCTTATTCGGAGAGACATGGTATGCTTGTCTCAACTCTTGAGTTTTCTACTCCTATTCGTACTTTTTTCTTTTTCAGTAAGGAATTCCAAGTAATGAGAATCACTGTGATTTTGTTTTAGGATAAGCTTGCTATGAATATTACAACTGAACAGGGAAAGACATCGAAAGATGCTAATGGAGATGTGTTTCGAGGGTTAGGCGAGTGCCTCATATTGATGCTATCTTTTTGTCTAGAATTTATGGCATGAAGATGGTTGAGCTCAGTTTGTGATGGTGGTGGTCTATAAATTTTCTGTTCTCCTTTTTTGGGGTTTTTCTTGCAGAGGTGGTGGAACATGCGTGTGGAATGGCAACTCTACAAATGGGGGAATATGTGCCCAATGTAGCAAACGGAATTGATACTTACAGCCTTAGAGAGCCTCTTGGTGTTTGTGCGGGGATTTGTCCCTTCAACTTTCCAGCAATGATTCCCTTATGGGTAAGCCCGGCATCATCTTGTTCTTAATTTAGTTGCTTCCATTAAATCATTGTTTATATTAACTGTCATAACTCTTTCAGTTATCATTACTGTTATCAAATGAAAGGTTGGAAGGATGAATTTAAAAAATTAATGATTAAGAGGAGTGGAAAGTGATTGCTAGACTGAATTAATTATTTCTTAATGTTTTCACCAGCACAAGGCATTATAAGGTTTTGGTGGCTGTCAAAATATATTTGACTGCTTCTTTTAATACCTTACTGCAGATGTTTCCAGTAGCAGTTACGTGTGGTAATACTTTTGTTTTAAAGCCATCAGAAAAGGATCCAGGTAAGCACAATTTTCTCAGTATTTTGGTGCTAAAACTCCCTTGGCATTATTGGCTACCTGGAAGTACTGTATATGCTATTCTAGAGCATTGAAGAACCATCCCCTGGAACTTGGTTTTTCAGATAAAAGTATGTTTTGTGAAGATACAGATAGTTTATTCTGTTAAAAATTGACCATTGCTCAAGTTCGTAAACTGAGCTTTGCAAACTGGCTATAGATATGCATGGAATTCGATGTGAACTGTAATAACATTTGAGATCGAAAGTATTCCCTATCATTTGAATAAATTATTTTAAATAGTTTAAATAACATAATGCATCCCCTTAAATGCCATCTTGATTTGATGGCTTCTCTTACCATATTTGTTTAACGCACATATTCGTTGAGTTTGATCATAAGCCAATATTTTCTTCCCTTTTTTTTTTTTCATTTCTTTTTTCTAATATAAAAATATATTTCTTTGAGTATTCTTGCAGGGGCCTCAATTATGCTTGCGGAGTTAGCAATGGAGTCGGGTTTGCCTAAAGGGGTTTTAAATATTGTTCATGGAACCAATGTATGTTCCTAGTGATACAATGTGCTCTTCTGTAATCTGTTAGTACATTACATCTTTGTTTCAGAAAGTGCTCTCAAGGACTATGCAAAATATTTTATCAACCTTCACTTTTAAGATGTTAGAAAAATATTTAATCTATCTTTGCCTTTAAGATTTTGAAAAATATTATATTGATCTTCCTTGTTAACAAGTTGAAGAATGCTTTATCAGTCTTCAGACTTCACTTTTAAGATGTTGAAGAAAATATTATTGATCTACACTGCTAAGATGTTGAAGTTTTCTATTAAATCTTTCTTGAACATCTCTAAACCTTTACTAGTCTACATCATTTGTTGAAAAATAAGTTCCTTTTCACAATTGCACGTCTTACATGATGCTGTGGCACTTCTATGCATTGATGTCAGTAGTGTTGTATATCAAAACTGGTTTTCTTAATGTGATTCCTCATGTGGCAGGATATTGTTAATGCAATTTGTGATGATGATGATATCAAAGCTATCTCCTTCGTCGGTTCAAATATTGTAAGTTACACATAGACTATGCTTCTGAAAATCATTCTTTCTCTTCTCAATTGTTTTTTTTTTTTTGTCTTTTTTTTTTTTTTCGGGCTGGGTACCTAAATTGAGCATTCTTGGATGATGCCACGTTTTTTTCTATAAAGTGAAGGATTGTTGGGTTAAAAGATGGGAAATGGTGATCATACAAGATATTTTTATGGAGCTGTTTGTGCTTTCTCCTATCTATAGTAGGTATCACTTGAATTTTAGTTTTGTTCTTTCTTGATAGTTTTAACTTTATCTTTGAAACTGGCAGTTCCTTTTGAGAATTCTTAACTGAAAAGGGAAGAATTTTTTATAGTGGAAAGAATGCCAAAAGTGTTGTGAGTGTGCTGTAATGGCTATTCTATGGTGATTTAGAATGAAAGAAATAAAGAAGCCTTTTTGGGACTGTTAATAGGACACTTGGGCACTGTGGGACAAAATTAGTATTTGGGCTTCTGTTTGGATTTTGGTGGCTGCGGACTTCAAAGTATTCATACATTTGTAATAAAGGGAATATTTTTTCTAATTATTATTACTAGTTTAGGAGGTCTATCATATACTTTTTCTTCCAGCTCTTGGTGTGATTGTGATCCTACAATTTTTGTCTTTAGTCTTTCTTTTGGTTGGTAGGACTGTTTTTCCACTTCTCGTATATCTTCCAGTTTCTTCCTCTTAATAACATTTGTCTTTTATTTCTGATGAATAAAACCATAAAGGCTGGCATGCACATATATGCAAGAGCATCCGCTAAAGGGAAACGTGTTCAGGTAAGTACAATTCTTACTTTAGTATGAAGCAACATTTTGTAGCGGGCTATATAGATTTGATTTTTATCTACATCAGTTGAAGTTGACATCAATTCACTACCCGATTTAACTTTTGTGGTCAGTCCAATATGGGAGCCAAAAACCATGGAATTGTTCTGCCTGATGCAAGTGTGGATGCTACATTAAATGCTTTAGTTGCAGCTGGCTTTGGTGCTGCTGGACAAAGATGCATGGCGCTCAGCACAATAGTTTTTGTAGGAGACTCAAAATCATGGTATTACTTGTTCTAACTTCATCTTTTTCCATTGGTGCTTTTACTTTTATCTTGCATCTTGTTTAATTTATCTTCTTTATCTTCAGTTTTGAAAACATTGAGACTGCTTTGTTTGCTTACAGTTCTGGTTCATGTTTGCCCAGCTCAAATATCACACATTACTCCTCTCCCCCTTTCTGAAATGTAAATAAATGCCTGATATGTTTTTACCCTAAAATTTAGGTTATGTGATGTTGGCTGTAATATGCCCTTAGAATTAAGGAGGTTGCCCAACCTGGTGGTTAGGACTTATTCTACTGCTTGATGAACATGTCATGGGTAATTTATATGGTATTCTTATTGTTGCTGGAGGAAAACTAATTTTACAACATTAAGGAAACTCAATTTGGAATATTTTATCATTACAGCAGATTATATTGTTTAATTTTTTCAAAAAGATATAGTGGCTTTTCATATAAATCACAAAATGGTTGCATACGGCAAAAGATTATGAAATTTTATAAAAGTTCATTCCGGGGTATACTTACAGATTTGCAAATGGCGAATGATCAAGCTTTCAAAGCATTTAGTTTTTATCCAACTGGGTAAAATGAATTTTCTTTTAACAGTTGTATGTTAGGCATTTTACTATCTATATAATGGAGAAATTGGTAGGATGTTATCTAAGCACTTCATCTTCTTTTGCAAACATATTTTCCCATTATGGTGAATATCTCAAAATTACATTCCCATAAAGGTTATACTTGGTACATGATACTTCTATGTTTTGAAATGTCCGTTGAAACAAGATATATATATTCTTTCTGAAAGTTAATTCTATGACGTACGTGAAACGCCATAGCTGATAACTTCAGTTATATCCTTTTCCAGGGAGAACAAATTGGTGGAGCATGCAAAAGCACTTAAAGTAAATGCTGGGACAGAACCCGATGCAGACCTTGGTCCAGTTATTAGTAAACAGGTCAGCATACATTTCAAGAACTTTGTACCTCTTTTATGCTTAGCCCTACTTATTTGACTATCTGATTTTCAACAATTTTTTGTGTTACATAGAAACTTCTGATCTTATGTTGTGTCCAAATGGGAACTTTTCAATACAAAATATGTATTTTCTGGTATGGTATTGGGTGAGTTTTTAATCACTAAATTTTGCTTGGGAATATTTCTTGCAATCTCAGGCCAAGGAACGGATTTGCCACTTAATTCAAAGTGGTGTTGATAGCGGTGCCAAGCTACTGCTTGATGGGAGAAATATAGTGGTAATTTATGATATACTAATCTTTTACGATCATTACTTGTTTCTTCCCTTTGTAATACAATGATATGATTTTTTCTTTTTGTCATCCATTCTTCTTTTGTTCATGAATTACATAATATGCAGTTTAAATTATTGAATGAGTAAATAACTAGAACTGAGTAATTTATGTAAGAAGCACGTAATTGTAATAAATGAGTAAAGGTAGAAATGTCATACATATTCATTACAAAGCAGTGCTGTGGGAATCGGGAAACAATATAAAATACTAGTATTTGAGTATTTGAATTTGCTCATTAATACACAATAGATCAGCATTTTCACATTCCAACAACTTTGGTTAGGGGTAAATATGACTGCACATCAACTCGTAGTTAGGAGTATTATACAACGGAGGTCTCAACCTTTGTTCCTTGGCTCCGTTTTCCTCCTTTGGGCCTATCTCTCCATCTAAACTCACTTTTTTTCTGTTTTTCTTGACAAATGAATGAATAATTAAATGGAAAGACGTGCATTAAAATACAAACAGCCACCCTGCCTCCCCTGGGCTGATAATAGGAACCTGGCAAGAAAAGGAACAGAAGGCAACTGCCAGCTTATCTTTCACTTTCGTCCTCTAACTGGCATGTTTGGTCTTTGATTGGGAGTTTGGTTACTAATAAGTTAAACACTCTCACTTTGTAAGTGAAATTGGCCTACTACGATGTTAATTTATGACTGGTGACGTCAGGTTCCAGGATTTGAGCATGGCAATTTTATTGGTCCAACCATCTTAACTGATGTCACAGCTGACATGGAGTGTTACAAGGTATGGTAGTTCACGTTCATGATTTTTGCTGTGTTTTCCAGAACGTAAAGAATTTATCATCCAAGATTATGATAGACTTGGACCTTAAAACTCGGGACATACTTAGCAATTCTATCTTGGTTTGCAGGAGGAAATCTTTGGGCCGGTTCTTCTTTGCATGAGGGTGTGTTAATTACTGCTTTTGTGTTTCTTTGTTTCTCTAACATTTATTTTTCTTTCTTTTTTACATAGATAACATATGTTGACATATATTTTGTCTTCCTTGTTTACATTAGGCTGACAGCTTGGAAGAGGCCATAAACATCGTTAACAATAATAAGTAAATCCTTGAGTATAGCTTCTCTTAAACTCTAAACCATCAATATCTCATTAATATGTGTTTTACATTCAAGTTATAATACTTGTACAGATATGGCAACGGAGCTTCTATATTTACATCATCTGGTGCTGCTGCAAGGAAATTCCAGACTGACATTGAGGCTGGGCAGGTAAAACTCAACTCCTGACAACATGTCTCTGTGTTGCTTTTGGTAGTTGGATGTCACTAGGGTCAACAGTGATTAAAAGCTGCAATTGTCAAGTTTACATTTTAAGTCATGGATTTGTTTTTCTGCCACACCTTTGCCCGCTATTGTACTAATTTTAACAGCCAGATTTATGAAAGCTCACCCCAAATTAGATAAAGGTCTTCCAGTATGGGTTTCATGTAAATTCTTAAAGTAGAAAGTTCAACTAGTAAAGATGTCATATCTTCTTGGAGCTTGAAAAAAAGCTAATTATTATTGCTTTGAAACAGGTTGGCATCAATGTTCCTATACCGGTTCCCTTGCCCTTCTTCTCATTTACTGGCTCCAAGGCTTCTTTTGCAGGCGATCTTAATTTCTATGGTAATATATATATTTCCTACAAAGACTTTTCCTTGTCCTCATCCTTTACTACATCGCTTTTCCAGCTTCATTGTTCTAGTTGCATTAAAGTTAAATGTTCCTTACAGGCAAGGCAGGAGTAAACTTCTACACTCAGATCAAAACAGTAACTCAACAATGGAAGGACTTACCTGGAAGCGTTTCGCTGGCAATGCCAACATCTCAGAAGTTATAAATGGTTGTAATGAATGTAATCAACTTCTATAAAACTTGTATGTCTTCTCCAATAAATACATACGAGTCTTTTATTTAATGCGCATGCTTTCCTTCTCCACTTCCCCTTTCATTTTCTTTGGATAGAAATAGAGAATTTTCTCCGGAGCAGGTGAAATAAATAAAATGATTAGTTTAGAATCCAATATTTTCTGGCAGCTGAATGTTCCAATTCACATTTAATGAGAATAGTTATAGAAATAGAGACTGAAAATCATAGACGAAGGAATATAAACCATTTGTTAATGCGAAAACAACAGAAACTATACATGTAATTGTTCCAAACTCTACAATTAGTTGGTTAAATCTTCCTTTACTGTCATATAAACATTTCTTAGTGCCCTAGAACATCAGCAGCGAGAGCACTATATTCTCGAGTCCGCCCCAAGTGTTTCTTTTCATAGAGGTGATAGGCCAAGCCGTCAAAATACTAAATGCAGGGTACATTGCACATTTTGCACCACGAAAAAGGCTCTTTATACTAAACATATTTTTTCCTAGGCCTCATGCTAATGAAAGATGTGAGTTCTTAGCAGTGCTATTGGATGAGAATCCCTTTTTATAATTGAAATTAAACTCATTTAATGATTTATAACAATTTATTATTTTAGAATGTTTGTATCTAAATTTTTACTTTTTAAAATATATAAATTATATTGAAAAGTATATAAATTATTTTATATCAAATTTAAGTTTTATTTATATTATATAATTCAAATATCACTATTATTAAAAATAAATTTGAATATAAATTTGAGCTACCATACCTACTATGCTAAAAAGAACTTCAAATTGATATTTTTGGAATAAAAATCACAGAATTATTTGGCACTCCCTATAATCTAGTGACATGCATTTCACATTACCTATGGAAAACTATGTAAAAGTTATAATGACAATCCAATAAGAATTTAGATATAATCCAAGGACCGTCTTATCATAATTTTCAATATTTCTACCGATAAATGGACAATAAATTTTAAAACCTGTTATTTCAAACAAAAAAAAAATGATAGTGTTTCTAAAGATAAATGTTAATAAATTTTAAAACCTATTATTTCAATTTAAAAAAAAAAAAAAAAAAAAAAAAGATATAAGCCGAAACTACTGACTACATTAGGTAAATGAAATTATGAAAGAAAGAAAAAAAAAAAAAAAACCCCACTATGTAGCTTTCGTTTATATCAAAATTTCATTTCAAACACAATTGGTAAGTGATTTATAATTATTAGTACTTCTTTCAGCATATCATCTCATGATTCAAGTAGCATATTATCTCATGATTCATATAAAATTTACGATTTACATACCATGTCATTGAGGATGAGTTATGAGCTAAAAATATTTAGGTTGTTGCACTACTCTTCTAATATATCATTGCATGTATTCACAGGGATTGCTGCATAACAGATGAAATAAACAAGACGGATCTAGTAAGTTAAGCATGGGCACCATCCAATTGTCGAATTTTTGCCATGTGCTTCCTCGCATTAAGGTGAGTATCCATGTTACCCTTACTAGTGCAGCTTACATTGCATATGTTGCACCACCACAGATTATCTCTAAAATCGTAGCCACAATTACTCTGTAAATCCTTCTCTGATTGCATCTTCTTCTTTCTCGTCCGTTTCCTTTTTGATTTGGTTGCATTTTTATCCTCCTCCTGTTCAGACTGATTAACACATTTCTTATATAGTTATACTACATTTAAAAAAGTGCATGTTAAAAACAATACTATATGTATCTTTTATTACACATCATTAGATCTATTTAGGCCATGAATAAACAAGCATACAAGATCTCACACACACATATCAATTCTTTTCTATGTGTACTGATATAATAAATTCAATTTCTCTGTTATAAATAGTAATATTCACTTAACCTATTCAATAAAATTGCATGTATATGCACATTGAAGTATTTTGACTGAAAGCATTTTCAAGTAAAAAACTCTTTCTCCAAGAAATACTTGCAAGCATACCTTAATCTCTGAGGCAGTGTAAGCTTCATTTTCAGATTGTTGTGTCTTTGTTTTGTGCTCCTCACAACCAGTTTTGAACTCCTCAAAAGCAGTTTTGAGCTCCTTAAAAGCAGTTTTTAGTCTCTCACAAGCAGCTTTGTGTCGTCTTCCCTGAAGGTGAGAGTTGAGTGTCATCTCATCAAAACACCTTACTTGACATAAGGTGCATGTCCACTCCTTTTGGACTTTATTAGAAACTTGGATTTCAGATGACTCTCCACCTGCTTCTTTCACACTGCCTGAGATTTCTTTGATTTCCTCAGCAGCTAAGTTGTTTTCATCAGTCTCTAATAGACTAGCCTGCTACACATATATAGTGGAATGCCTGAACAATATTAGATATTTCACCTTTCCCAACCTGGTTTTACTCAGAAAATATCATATATGAAGATGACGTCCATGGAAATGTTTGTTAGTTATATAAATTACGAACTCATTAATTCTAGCATTACAAATTTTTACTAAAGGATAAAAGTTTGAATATTAGAAAATTAGAAGTTCCTTTGAAATTATTGCCCTTTCTAAATTTACCAATTCCCAGTAAGTTGTCATTTTTTTTACCATTTTTAATTTTATTGGAAAAAAATGCACTTAAATCAGTTTTAGTTTCTAAATTTCAAACGTTTAGGTCATGTGACGTGGAATATATCAAGAAAAAGAGAAAGCAAGAGAAAAAGAAGAAAGTAGAGAGAAAGTGATGAAAAACAACGAGAGAAAAGAAAGTAGAGTGAGGAATATGAATGGGACAAACAAGAGAAAAGGCCAAAATGGAAGTTGCGGAACACTATGTCTATGGGAAGAAAGACGTTGAAGTTGATGTCAAAAAAGAGGTTGAAGTCTGATGGCAATATGTTTAACTAGCAAAGAAAGAGAGAAACAAAGAACTGTATCGATAGTTTCAAACATGCTGGCTTTAACCACCTTGTAGCTTGGTGGGTTAAACCAGCTTTTGTGACATGGTGGGTTAAACCAGCATGAAACTTGCCGGTTTTAACCACCGTGAAACTTGCCGAGTTTAAACAATTTTGAACAGGCTGCTGATTTAACCAGCTTAAAACTCGTTGGTTTTAACTACAAAGCAATTGAAACATGATTGTAAAATTGATTTCGTATTTTTTTATCTAAAAAAATAAGAAACCATCGGCGCACTCCACAAACAATAAGTAATGATATTTTCTAAATCTTAAAATTAAATTATTGAAGGTATTTAAAGCTTCTCAAAGTAGATCTATAGAGGAAAAAAAAAACAATTTCAGTAGTCCATTGGGAAAGCTTCAATCAACTACATATAAGCTAGAGAGAGAACCAAGTTTGGAAAGAAAATGAGAGAGAGAGATCTGGATAGAGGGGAATTTGTCTTCCTAGTGTCAATTGCTAGTAGGAAAAGATTATGAGTGTTTGAAAGTGCATTACTTAAAAGGTCATTTTTGGCCATTTCCCCTATATTTCAATTGTTAAAAACTACACGTACAACAACTAGATAAACCATTTTCAAAAGGACCTAAAAAAAAAAAAAAAAAAAAAAGCCCAACAACAACAGCAACAAATAAACTTCTCCATCACCTAGAGAAGAAACTAATTACCTGCTTTGCTACAGCCACCACCTCTCTCTGTGTAACTTCTACAGTTATCAAGGAATTCTGCTCAATGTTGGGCTCTCTGCACTTCATCTGCAATCAAGATGTGAGAATTAGCTCCCTACATAGATCAAAAGTATTTCCTTTAAGCAAAAGCCTAAGTGCCAGAGAGGCCAACTTAGAGAGACCTTTTAAAAATTAAAAAAGGTACAAAGAAATGTAACAAAACCTGAAAGCAGCAACTCATACTTACAAGAGGATCTGCCTTTAATACAAAAGTGGTAGTTAAGAGAAACTAGCCTCAAGATTAAGCTTTCATTCTAGGTTCAAATTGAATATGCTTTCTAGTGGCTGCAGGTACCTTATTACTCTCTAACAATTTTGTCAACTTCTTATTAAACTTGAGGATCACAATGGTGAAGTCATTATCATGGTTGTCAGAAACCCTTTCAAAGGTTCAAAACTTCATGATTTTCATTTATAATTTAATTTAAAAAAAAAAAAAAAAAACCACAATCTTTTCCTTTAATACTAATAACCAGTTCATAATTGAACAAGATAATTAATTAAAATCATATTACCATATAATTACAACAAACATCCATCTAGCTCAAATATATTTTTTTTTTTTTTTAATTAAAAAAAAAAAAAAAAAAAAAAAAAAAGGCTTTACATGGGATAAATTGATTTAGAAATTAGATTAGAATATAATAATTACTATATAGCCAGTCACATACCTCACTAGAAACTGGTTCCTCACAAGCTTCATGTCCATTCTCTTTAACCTCTGCTTCAAGGTTATTTTTCTGTGAAAAGTCTTGCTTCAAATCCTGCAACTTCTTGATGATAAGTTGTGTACATGTAGAGTCACCAACAGACAAAAAATGTTTTTATTAACATCAAAGCTATTATATATATATATAGTTAAACTAAAAATAATGTTTTTCAAGATGCCAACAATGCTTCAAACATTTTTCTAAAGAAGCATGAAGTAGATACTTAACCTCTTAAATAACCTTGCCTATATATGCACATTAAATTATTTTGACAGAATGTATTTCAAGAATTAAATTATTTTGACAGAATTTATTTCAAGCAAAAATTCTCTCTCAAAGAAATACTTAAAAGAGTACCTTAATTTCTGGGCTAATCGAAGATTTGGTTTGGGATTGGTGGGTCTTTGTTTTGAGCTCCTCACAAGCAGTCTTATGTCTCTTACCCTGAAGATGAGAGTTGAGTGTTGCTTCACTTTGGGTTCTGACTTGACAAATAGCACAAGTCCACTCTTTCTGGACTTGTTTAGGAAGTGCAATTTCAGAAGATTCTCCAATTGCTTCCACTTTTTCACTAGAAAATAGATCAGTTTCAGGTTTCTTGTTCTCTGTCTGAGTGACATCAGGCCCCGTTATGCTAACCTTCTGTGAAGAATGGGGAACAAATTTCATCTGCTTGTTTGCAGCCTCTTCCTTTATTTGCTCTGTTATTTGCACGGTTTTCACATCTTTCTGCACAACATTGGGCTCCCAACTTTTCAACTGCACCACAAGGTGGATGTGAGGAATATGTTGAAACTACAAAAACACTACATGAGCTTAAAATTTGTCAGAATTTTAACAAAAATTCCAAAAATGGTTTCAAATCTAGACTGGCAAATGCCAAATAGCATCTCAAAAAATTCATAAATTTTGTTAAATGCATTCCCTGAAGGTGGGGATAGCAAAATTCAGGGTTGGTCTAGGTAAGAAGTATCCTTTACTTGGGCATAGACTAATAAATTTATATTCATTCTTCGGCCATTTCTGGGATTCAGAGGTAATATTTGACAAATCATATGCCCAACATTCTTCAAAAATCAAATCCTCTTTATGCCAAACAAGTGCCAGTTCTAGTAAACATCATCAAAGGACGGCAGGAAAGTGAAAAGAAGAAACAAAAGCATAGATTTGGCTTTCCATGTCCATCACTGGGGTCAGATAGAATACAGCCAATTAGATTTGGATACTGAACCCAGTTGAGATGGTTTGGTCCATTCCTACGACAGGAGAGGTCATTGTCTATCTTTCAATCTACATGATCCATATGATATTTAGCTCAAAAATTAAATTAGAAGACCCTAAGCGGCAATTCTTGTTATTGTGTTTGTATAACCCAGACACGATTGATGTAATAATAGGTGGCAATCCCACTAAATTCATGTCATAATCATGGGTCGAATAGAAAGCTCAAATTCTAAGAATTAACTCTAACCATTCACAGACCAAGTTGTTATGAACTACCATTACTTACCTTACGAGCAACAAGTTCCTCAAGAGCTTCATTTCCTTTCTCTTTTACAAATCTCTCTACTTCATCTTCAAAGTTACCTCTCTTGAAAGAGAAATCTATCCATGCATTGAACTTGTTGATAAGAGCTTTTATGTCCAAGGAGAGGCATGGATGAACAAGGTGTTTATATGCATATAAAGCACCATCGAAGTCGGGTATCACCAACCAGCATATGATTAAAAGCTTCATGTAAAGCCAGAATGGCAGCCTATATATGTAAAATATTAAACAAATTAGAAAAGAAAACACACAAAGTAATAGAATTAGCCAAATTTATGTTTTCAATTTTCATCCAATAAATTCAAAGGCATTGTTAAACCTAATGGGATTTTATAAATGTCTACTTTGGGCACTCATGTTCAAGAAACAATCCTACTTGTAAGAGTGTTACAAAGATATTTTTGATAGGAGAGTTTAACAAAGATATTATTTTATTTTTGATAAGAAAAAAATTGTTTTGAATAATGTAATGACTAATCAGCAAAAGTAAGGTTCGTCTTATTTATTATCATTGTTACTAATTGTTACTACAAATAGTCCGTTGAGAGAATGTACCACTACCACGAAATACAACCAAGGTTTTTCCTTTCTTTTTTCTTGGAAAGGAATTACAATCAAGGGTTTATGAGGCTTATTAAACACAAGATAAATATCATATGTGAAAGCTTAAATCCAGAGTTTTAGTTTCCAAATATATGAGCCAGACATTGTTATATGAAATTAGAAGGTAATCACACAGGAAAAAAATAACCATAATATTGAAGATGACATAAACTATTTTTATCTTGAATTTCCCCAAAATCTAGTTGGAACCCAGATAGACATTTTATCTGATTTATTTACTTTAATCAGCCAACAAGATCAGGGGGCACATGGAAAATTACCATAGAAGTAGCTTGTGAAAAGCCTGTTCAAAGAGAAAAATTATAGAAAACAGAACCCAATAGGCCACCAACTTCCTGCATTCTGATAAGCTCGAATCATCTGCCTCAATTGCTCGTATTGAAGCCCATCTGTTCACAACAAGGAAAAATCACCTTCATCATCAGCACGACAACAAACAGTGAGACAGACAAAATTTAAAAGAACAGACTTACAGAGGATAAATTAACGCAAAAAGAGGCCTGTAACAAACAATGTTCACAGTAAAATTAATAAACGAACATGAAATCAGGAAATGCGAATTTATCTACTAATTTTAACATCAAAGTTTTCACTTATTAGTTTCTTCGTAGCGAAGAAAAATGCATATATGATGCAGGCGCACCATGCAAGAATATCGAAGCATTTCACGGTAAACTTGACGACACCCACAAAACCCATCTGGAACTGAATCTCTTTCGATTATATTTTCTGCTTGCAACTGCTCTTATGCTTAAAAACTAAAACAAGACTTGAAAGAAGAAGACCTCAAACACAAGTCAACATGGTAAAGTTGATGAAAAGCTTCGAAGCATAGTACAGCAGTCGTTTCACCCGGAGCCCGAAATTACCCTTGTGTTTACTATAATGACGAAACTGTCCCTGTTATAAAGAGATTCCTGAGATCTAGCACTTGCGCTAGCTTGGTTGACACATTTACATGTGACGTTTGAACACCGAGCAAGTGGTGGATTTTTGTACGGTTTGATTGGATTAAACAATTTTTAATTTAACATATTAAGTTAAAAAAATTTTAATCTGATCTAATAATACTCAGATTTGATTGAATTAGGTTGATTGAGTTAAATATTAGTTAAAATATTAAAAAGCTTCTAATGATTATAAATAATATTTCTAATATTACATTATCATAATTAAATTTAAATATTATAAATAATGATAATAAATAAGGATTCAATTCATAAAATAAGTAAAAAAAAAAGATAATTCATAAAGTAATTATAAATAAAAATTTAATTTATTAAATATGATAAAGAAAAGATCAATCCATGTATCAGAGAAAAGAGGAGAGGAAAAAATATATATATATAATTAAAATTAAAAAAAAAAAAAAAAAAAAAAAGGACCTAACCTAAGAACACATGTAGTTGTCACATGATTAGAAATACTTTTGTTTAAAACGGAAGCACGCCCTTCATCTGCTCTGCCTCTATTGGGTTTTCGTTGATAAAGCTTGTCCTTTTGTAAAAAGAAGCGATCGGCTGGTTTGGCAGTAGATCACTTTCAAAGTCCTCCTGGTGACTGTAGATCACTTTCAGAGTGTAGAAACGGCAAGTTTGATGGTGGAGGATTTGGTAGGTGGTGTTGCCAGTGTCACTACCAATGCGGTTCAATCGCTCCAGCTCGATTAAATAGATGGGCTGTTGAGGCTACACATGTTGAAGAAAGCATGTGAGTTTTTGTAGGTGCGTAGAAAGACTTTGGATTTTGAGAAATGTGGTGTTTAATGAAGATGAAAAAGGATTAAAATTCAAGTTACCTTTCATTTTCTAGTTTTTTAAATTTATTTTAAAATAACAAATTAAAAATAAGATCAAATGATAAAAATACCCTTAAGTGTATTAAAATTAACTAACCTAGACTAACAACAAACAGGCGAATTTTAATGAATTTATAAAGTTTATACCACCTATCAATTGGTTTCAACTTGATAACTAATTTATAATTTGCTCTTCAGATAACTTATGATTTTATTTAATATGGTGTATATGTGAGTTCATTGTACAGTATTTATAAGAGTGATTTAGAAATCTCTCATCAAATTTATGTAAGGATTTTGGCTTGTATTTGTGGTAAATTTCAATTGATACGAATGTGGTCCAAATGAAATTTATTTAAAGTAAATGAGATACTGTTAAAAAGTTTAGCTTGAGGGGTAGCCAACACCATAGACAATGTTGGAAAAAGAGTTTGGAGGCATCAACACAAGCCTCAAAGTAGTAGTGGGATCAATGTTGAACGAAAAATGTAGATTACGGGTTTTTCTGTTTCTGATGAGTTTCTAATTGCTTAAAGTGCAAGGAGAGCTACTCCCTACAAAGTTCTAGATAACTTTGTGACCAAGTAAACTCATGTCATAATTATAGGGTTTATTCTTGTTTAAAAGGCACACCACGACATAGCAAAACACCTATAAAAGGACTAAGCAATGAGCTCAATTGCAAGCTCTGGTCTTGGTACTCAATAATGAGTTTAAAGCTTAATTGTAATTAGAGTTTGGGATTAGAGAGAACTGAGTATTGTAACAATTTTCTACATAAGGATATTTTTCATAGTTTTTTTTTTCCCTTAATTTAAGTTTTTCACGTAAATTATTGTGTTATATGATTGGATTCTCTTTTTTTGTTACCTATATATATATATATATATATTTTGAGATATGTTAGATATTATTTGATAGGGTGGATATTAGACACACTTCCGCATGTGTTTCCCAAACTATTATATCAAGGCTTGGTGCGGAATGTATGCACCTAGCTCTTGCAGTCATATGTGCAAGAGTGAGGAAAGTGAGAAAAGGTTGTTGTAAACATATATATATATATATATATATATTTGAAAGGGTCGTTGTAAACATTTTGTGGCAGTGAGATGCAAAAATTGTATTGAGAGGAAAATTAATAGAACAATTCCTCCTCTAAACTCTCTCTCTCTCTCTCTCTCATGCTGAGTGCGCCCACCACCAAAGTTATCCAACAGCTTCGCCACTGATTAAAAGTTGAGGTATTTGTTCTGTATAAAATGACCGGATACAATATAGGACAAGGCAACAAAAACCTGAATCCAGGCAAGGTGCAGAGGCTTGTCCATTTATCCGACAAAAGTCAAGTAAGTATTTTTTATCCCCATTTCTAAACCCTGTGTTGCCTTAAGAAAAATTCTATTGAGTAACTAAGACACAGTTCACTGGAACCCATTATTAAGATCATAGGGTTTGATGTTGTGAGGAAGATCAGCAACCATCATGTAAGCCGAAAAGAGGAGTCCTCGAATTTCTTGGTGTTGAGGAAAGAGAGAAAATGCAGGTTGCGAGAGGCAGGGGCCAGTTTATGCATGAGCTTAAAGATGGTCAAGCCGTGGCTACTGAATGGGAGAGCCAAAACAGCCACGTGCAGCTGTCGTGAGCTTTGAGTGCCAAGACCACCATGGCCATTGCTGTTGTACTTGCCAATAAATGAAAATTTGAGCTTTTAGAAACACAAACCAAGTCTACAACTCGAATCATTACTCCCAGATATCACGAGAGGTCTGTCCACACAAATGATGAGACTGCTGAGATTTGAACCTACCACTTGAGAGATTGGTGGGATGTATCTTACCAGCAGGCTACACTTTTCTTATCAATTAATTAACAAAGATGTTATCAAATTCGGTATTTCAATAGATCCTAAACTATCACTTTCTTTTCTTTTCTTTTTTTTGGGTAGAATGAGGACTTACCTAGAGCAGATATAGTAAATAAAAGCATTAGTATAAAAATACAACATATTTTACATGCTGATTGTTTCAGAAAAGAGAAAAAATTAGAGACTGAAAACCGCAGACCAAAACAGTACAAGCCATTGTTCAATGTGAAAACACCAAAAAGTTACCTGTAGCCATTTCAAACTCAACAATTAGTAGGCTTAATCTTCCATTACCTATATAAACCATTCACAGTGCCTTAGACTTTGCAGCAGCCTGAGCATTAACCTGTTTAGTCTGGTCTAAGTGCTTCTTCCCGTACAGGTGACAATCCATGTTCTCACTACTAGGGCAGCTTATATTGCAAATTTTGCACCACCACAAAGGCTCTTTATATTCTACATATTTTTTCCTTAAACCTTGTAACTTGAAATTTTTCCGTCTTTGTTCAAGTTGAGATGCCACATCATCTGTGCTTTCGGATTGTTCGTTCTTAGCTTTCAGCTCATCACAGGCAAGTCTGTGCCGTAATCCCCGAAGGTGAGACTTGTGTGTTGTCTTGCTTTGAGTTGTTACTTGACATATTGTGCACCTCCACTCCTTTTGGACTTTATTAGAAACTCCACCTGCTTCTTTCACTTTGCCTGAGATTTCTTTGATTTTCTCAGCAGCTAAGTTGCTTCCATCAGTCTCTGTTAGACTAGCCTGCTACATATGTATTGTCAATGCCAGCACAATATTAAATATTTCACCTTTCCCAGATTGGTTTCACTTGGGAAATAACACATATATAGATGAGGTCCACCCAAAGAAGTAATTAATTCTCACATTAGGAATTATTACTAACAAATAAATGTTTTAATATAAAGCTACACATACTACTAAATAAATGTTTTGTGTCCACAGGGAGGCACCAACAGACAAAAATTGCTTTTATTAACATCAAAAGAATTATATATATATAGTTGAAGTAACTAAAAGTTATTTTCATGGTTTTATAGTGGACGATTAAATAAAAAATAAAAGTAATGTTTTTCAAGATGCAAACAATGCTTCAAATTATTTTCTGGAGAAGCACTTAGTAGATATACTTAACCTACTAAATAAATTTCCTATATATGCACATTAAAGTATTTTGACAGAATTGCATTTTCAAGTAAAAACTTTCTCGGAGAACTACTTGAAAGCGTACCTTAACCTCCGGGAAAGAGGGAGCTTTGGTTTTGGATTGTTGGGTCTTTGTTTTGAGCTCCTCACAAACAATTTTGTGTCTCTTACCCTGAAGATGAGAGTTGAGAGTTGTCTCACTTTGGGTTGTGACTTGACAAGTAGCACAAGTCCATTCTTTCTGGACTTGATTAGGAAGTTGGATTCCAAAAGATACTCCAACTGCTTCCACTTTTTCACTTGAAACTAGATCAGTTTCAGGTTTCTTGTTCTCTTCCTGAGTGAAATCAGGCCTTGTCAGAGTAACCTCCTGTAGAAAATTGGGAACAAATTTCACCTCCTTGCTCGCAGCCACTTCCTGTATTTGCTCTGTTGCTTGTACGGTCTTCACATCTTTCTGCACAACATTCTGCTCTCCGCATTTTAACTGCACCACAAGGTACACATGAGGATTATGTTAACAGGGATAACAAAAATCAGAAGCATCAATTTCTTGGACCTAGACTAAAATATATATTAGTAGTAGGTAAATCCGAACCCAACTTGTTTGCTTATTCATGTCAGAACCACAATCCACAACCCCATTAAATTCATGTCACGATCATGGGTCTAATTCAAAGTTCATATTCTGAGAACTAAGTCTGGTAAAACCACTCACACACCTACTTGGCATTACAATTACTGACCTCACTAACAACAAGTCCTTCAAGAGCTTCAGGTCCATTCTCTTTTACATATCTCTTTACTTCATCTTCAGAGTTAACTCCCTCCATGGAGGAATCTATCCATGCATTGAACTTGTTGAGAAGAGATTTTATGTCCATGGAGAGGCATGGACAAACAAGGTGTTTATATGCATATAAAGCACCATCGAAGTTGTGCATCACCAACCAGAATGTGATTATAAGCTTCATGTAAAACCAGAATGGCAACCTAAATGTTAAATATAAACCAAATGAGTAAATACAACATAAAAAAAAAAGTGATACAATTAGCCAAATTTATGTTTTCAATTTCAAACAATAACTTCGAAGGCATTGTTCAGGTTCATCTAGCAGTGTCAACATGTCTTAAGAAAGCAAGCTTAATGGGGTTACATTAACATCACTTTGGGCACTCATGTTCAAGAACGAGTCATACTAGTAGCAGTTTTACAAAGATTTCGTTTTTATTTTATTCTTCAAAAAAGAAAATGATGTTTCGAATGATGCAATCACAATCAGGATAAATAAGGTTCATCTAGATTATTATCATTGTTCCTAATCGTTTCCATAAAGAATCTTTTCTTAGCATGTATTGTTCTGAGGGCAAATTATATCGGTTAATATAAATGTAACACAAAATACAATGAAGGGTGGTCTATGTGGCTTATTAAACTCAACATATCAAATGTGAAAGCTTAAATTCAGAGTTTTATCTTCCAAAATAAATGAGCCAAACGTTGTTATATAAAATTAGAACTAAACCAACTAAGAAAAAAGAACCATAACATTTAAGATTTTGTTTTCCCTGTTTAACTTCCCAAAATCTAATTGGATTAATTTTTTTATCCGATTTATTTACTTTAAACAGTAAACAAAAACAGAGGCACATGGAAAAAGGGGAGTAGGAAAAAAATTACCATAGAAGTAGCTTGTGAAAAGCCTGTTCAAAGAGAAAAATTAAAGAAAACAAAACCCAATAAGCCACCAACTTCCTGCATTCTGATGAGCTCGAATCATCTGCCTCAATTGCCCGTATTGAAGCCCATCTGTTCACAACAAAAACATCACCATCATCACACCATCATCATCATCATCGTAACAGACAATGAGATAGACAAAGCATGAATGAAGGAGAGACTTACAGAGGAAATACCAAAGCAAGAAGAGGCCTGCACGAACAATATTGACAGTGAAAATAATGTCCTAAAAAATTAAGCGACTGATAAATTATAATAACAATTGCATATATATATATATATGCATCGCGTACGTACCATGCAAGAATATCGAAACATTTCACTGCAAGCTTGACAAGAAACACAAAAGCCACCTGCAATTGCATCTCTTTCACTTGTTTGTTTTCTGCCTGAACGTATCTACAGAGCCAACTGCTTTTAAATTTAAGAACAAAAAATAAGACTTCAAGAAGATCTGAAGTGACACACAAGTCAACACAGTTAAGTAAGCGAAACCTTCGAAGAGGTGTCCAGCGGTCACATTCACTTTTCACACCGGGAACTCGAAATTACCCTTGCTTTTTCACTACAATGACGAAATTGTCCCGCTGTAAAGAGATCCTTCATGTCTGCTACTGGCGCTACCATGTTGACACGTTTTCTTGTGACATTTAAGCACAGTGAAGGGGCGAATGCAGCAAATTTTATACGCGCGCAAGAGGGTTATAGAGATTTCTCGTACGGAACAAAAGGTGACAAGCACATTCTCTACATATAAATGGCCGGTGACGGTGATGAGTATTGTAGTTCGTTAGTTTGTACATGAGGCCAATTATGATTTTGTTATACACCGTTCTTCGTGTTGACCTTGAGTATACTGTGAGAGAAAAGTAGTTGATATATTTCCTTATAAGCCGATATTCGCTTTGAGCTTAAGTATAATGTCAGATAACTAGTGTATATACATATATATATATATACATACACGGGGATAATCTATGGCTCTAAAATTTGATATAAAGTCTTACACATTTTTATGACCTTCGAATTGAAACAATTTTAATGACTAGGATGAATTTATACTTTAAGACGTTTTTCTCCACTCATATAATCTCTCTCCTCGTCAATGTAAACAAATTCATATTTTATTTATTCTTGTCTCTCTCTCTTCTCTTTTCATTTTCTCACTGTCTATCTTCTTCTCTCTCATCTCAAGAATTTTACCCATTCAAAGTTAAAAGGTAATTTAACTCATTAAAATTACTATTTTTTTCATTAATAATCTTTATGCAAAATTAATTAAGGATTTTTTTTTTTTTTACACAAATATATGTTGAATGGAAAAGCACCTTTAAATACGAAAACAAAACATATCATGAGCAATAAACTTTGGGAGAAAGAAGAATAAAAAATTCACAATTTGGATTTTTTAATTTCTTTTTACGATAAATTAATTATTATAACTATCATTTATTAATTGGAGCTTTAAACAAGGTGAAAATGAAATTGTTACCAGGCAAAGAGAGAGAGAGTGGCGTGCATATTAAGAGAGAAATAAATGAAGTTAAAAGATTTGATCAGGTTGTTTCAAAAATAAATGAAGTTTAAGTAAGGTGAAAATGAAATAAATGAAATTAATAAGGTGAAAATGAAATTGTCACATGCATATAAGATTTGATCGGGTAGTTTCAAAAACATTATTAAAGGAAAAAAAAAAAAAAAAACTCAAATTTCCATTGCCATGGCGGTCACTCAAAGCTCACTGCAAAAACATGTCGCCGTTTTGGCATTCCCGTTCGGTTGCCACGGCTTGACCATCTTTAAGCTCATGCATAGACTCGCCTCCGCCTCCCCCAACCTCCACTTCTCTTTCTTCAGCACCAAGAAATCCAACGACTCCCTGTTTTCAGCCACTGATATTCCTCATAACATCAAACGCTACGTTCTTGATGATGGGGTTCCAACGAATCATGTCTCAACGCAACACCCACTTGAGACAGTAGAGCTTTTTCTAAAGACGACGCCGGAAAACTACAAAAGGAGGTTAGAAATGGCGGTGGCGGAGACTGGCCGGAACATCAGTTGCTTGATGACCGACGCCTTCTTGACTTTCGCTGGGGAAATGGCCGAGACTTTGGACGTTGCATGGATTCCGGTTTTTGTTGCCATGCCATACAACGTGTCTGCTCATTTTTATACAGAACAAATCCGTCAACTTTTAATCAACGGTCTAGAAGAAGAGAACATGGTGAGGATTGAAAATCAGACGCTGCAGATCATTCCAGGGCTGTCCATGATGAAGATTTCTGATTTATCTGATGAAATATTGATGGGTGATTCAGGAGACTCGCTGTTTTCTTTAATGCTAAGTAAACTTGGACGTGTCCTGCCCAAAGCTTCAACTGTTGTCATGAATTTCTACCAACAACTTTATTCCACTGACCTTTTAAAGGACCTCAAATTCAAACTCCCAGGTTTGCTCAACGTGGGTTTTTTAACTTCACAGCTGCCAGAATCTGATGCAGACTCAACAGGCTGCCTTGCATGGTTGGATAGACGAGAACCCAAGTCTGTCGTGTATATTGGGTTTGGCACGGTAGCGACACTGCCACAGCATGAACTAGTAGCTTTGGCGGAGGCGTTGGAGGAGAGTGGTGTTCCTTTTCTTTGGTCATTGAGAGATGATAAGGTCAAGGAGTTGCCAGGAGATTTTCTTGAAAGAAATAGAGGGAATGGAAAGATAGTTGCAAGGGCACCACAGACTCAAGTCCTGGGACATGTTTCTGTTGGTGTGTTTGTGACACATTGTGGAGCCAATTCGGTGTTTGAGAGCGTTGCGAATGGGGTTCCGATGATCTGCCGGCCGTTTTTCGGAGATCATCGGATGAATGGGAGGGTGGTGGAGGAAGTATGGGGAATTGGAGTAAAAGTTGAGGGGTTGGTGTTCACTAAAAATGGGGTATTGAAGAGCCTGGAGCTCGTTTTTGGGCATGAAAAAGGGAAGAAAATGAGAGAGAATGTTCGTCTTCTCCAAGAGACTGTAATGGACGCTGCAGGACCTGATGGCAGTGCTACTAGAGATTTCAACATTTTGGTAGAGAAAATCTCCAGGTTTTAAATTTTCTTAGTTACAGGAATGGTTTTAGAAAATTCGCTAGTTGGATGATGAGGTTTTTCTAGCTAATTTATGTATGATGTTGTGGGATCAAATTACATTTACAATATGATTAAGAAGATTCAGTTTATATTTAAATTGTGATGAAAAAAGAAAGAAGAAAAAATCAAATCAGTTAAAAACATCGTCTTGATGTTTTTGTGACGCTTGTACTCAATCCATTCACTGATGCTACTGTCCTCCGACAGGTTGTTCTTAGTTGATAGCTGAATAAAATTGATGGTTTATACGGAAAGAAAAAAAAAATCATATGAGGTGTGCTCACGAAAAAAACGATTAGCTTTTGTTAAAAATAATAAAAGCAAAATGATTTTTTTATTAAATTAGATTTCTTTTCAGAACAATTGATTTTTCAATGCTGCCTTACTGATTTCGAGTACGGAATTACATAGGGATGTCAATTGTCAGCAAGAAAAAAATGTCTCCATTTCAAATAAATTAAAAAGAAAAAGAAAAAAAAGTCTCGCAGGCCAAACAGGTAAATTGAAATAAACATGAAATAAAGTACAGGTTTGGAAGTGGCTAGGGGATGATTTTGAAATCGATTCCAGAGATAGGGCGGCTATGGTGTGAGCTCTCCCTACTTGACTATTCTTAATTAGGGATGATAAAAATATCCGATTCGATCGATTCAAACTGATAGGGCATCAATATGTTTGAAATGGCAAATAACGATCATGTTTAGGGCATGGATCAAGTTTGGGACACCCATCAAAAACCGAGTCAAGTTTAGGGTGGATAAATCTTATCCCAATCCGACCCTCGACATATTTCATCCTATAGTAGTAATATTTTGGTTTATGTAATGAAATTATGTCATATATATATGGTAAGTATTTGTAATGAAACTTTTTATGTACTAATTGCTTTAACATTTGTATTTAAAGAATTTATATTGTTTATGAATTTTATATTGTTAATTATTTGAATGCGATGTTATATCAAATATAAGATTAAACCATTTTAAGTTTAAATTATTATTTTTTATTTATATATTTGTTTTCTTTTAATATGAATTACCAGATTTATTAAAAACTAAAGCGTGTCAAATAGGTTAGGTTCTGAGCAAGCTTTCTCAATCGAGTTCGGGTTTAGGATGAAAAGTAGCAAAATGTTCAGGGCATAGGGCAGGTTTGGGCTGGGCGATCTACATTATTTTAGTTTTAATTGGACCTATTGTCATCTCTCCACCTGATGACACTTGGTGGCCCAAGACTATGCATGGCCCCACGTGAAGCCCATGTGGGGTCAAGATTGGCTTGAAGGACTGCGATCGAAAAACCATTCCACCTTGCCTTGTGTGCCAAACAGCAATTAAAAGATAGATCAGCAATTACATTAAGGAAGTGCTTACAGGTTATGAATATCATAAAAACATTATGAAGTAACTTGTGGCAATTATGAGTCTACTAGTAACCTTACAGCAGTTTTATGAGCTTGCTAATAACCATCGTAGCTACTGATTCCCTAAACAACGGCTGCCATCCAAGCACATAAAAATGAAGCATATAGAGGGAAGTACATAAATCTTATCATGGATACAATCTTGTGCACTAATATCTACATTACCACTTACATTTCAACTCGCACTCATTTGCTTGGAAACAGTCTCATATTTTCAAAAGTCTCCTACCATTTTGTGGAATCCCTTGACCTGGGCATCAAAAGTGTGGTGGCCGACATCACCCTGGCTTCTTGTTTCGCACGAAAGGAATGGGGGTCAAGGTTTGTCCTGGAAGGGCTGTGACCAAGAGACAGACCAGGTGTGTGGATCAAGACCTCACGTATAAAGTAGAACCTCTCCAAGAGGCAAGTCTTAAGCTGGGACCAAAATTCACATATCATTATATTTGTTGACGCTGAGAATTTTTGTGTTAATAGGTTTAAAAAATAGGAAAATTAATTTTTAATGATTTTTTTTTAAAAAAAAAAAATAAAGATGTACGTACATATTATAAATCGAAAACAACGTAAATTATTTGCTGTATTGGCTTCGTGGATTACATATTAGATGTTTCGATAAACACAAATATATAGATGATTTCATGGACATTACCCCTCCAAAAATTATTATATATTTAATTACCATTAAATTTTTTGAAATTTCTATTTTAGTCCCTCTAACTATTATATTGTGATACATTGGTCCTCCAAATAAATTTTGTTCATTGACAAAAAAGATCTCTTTTGTTCTAGAATTAAAAAATGTGTGAGTTTTGAAAATACCATTAGAAAACTGAATTGAGGTTTTTTTAACACCATTAATATTCTTGAAAAAGTACCCAAAAAATCATAACTAGAGAATTATAATTCATGAATAACGTTGATGTTATAAAACCTTTTTCAATTATCTGCTGTCAAGTCAAAAATTTAGTTTTTTTTTTTTTCTCTATCCGATAAATTTTATCGTAAAAGTATTTAAATCAATGTTCTGCGAAAGAACATAAGTGGATGGTTTGGTTAATTAGATATATGAAATAATCACAAATGATAATTGTAACGGAGAGGATACATGATCCATCTGTTGCACCAGAAAGGCAGCCTTGTGATGATGGAGGAAGTGTATGTCGGTTCTCTTTAGGGGACAGCGGACAGAGCACAGGTCAAGTATGTACCATTCCTTGACAAAACACAGCACAAGGCATATTATGTGGTACAAATTTGGCTTCAGCATTTGCGGGTGGCTGAAATGACACCTTTCTTTTTTTAATGGGATAATTCTAATTTTCTCCCTATAATTTGATATAATAACCAAAAAACCCCCTGATTCACTAGAATCGCTAAGGACCCCTTCTAAGTTATAACAATGGTTAAAAAACCCCCTCTTGTTTATAAAAATAATCAAAAAACCCCCTACCGTCAATTGAGACGTTAGAAATCAATATTTGACCGTTAATCAAGAAGGGTAAAACCGTCAAAATAAGATAAAATATATAATAATATTAATTAATTAAATTAGAATAATTTTTTTTTAAAAAAATATCATCTCTACCATCCATCATAATGATGGACGGTGGAGATAAAAACAAAAATAAAATAAAATATTGGATGACATTATAAAAAATTAACACATTTAAACAAAAAAAGTCATGAAAATGGAAAAAAAAACTAAAATGAAAAACAAAATTATTAAAATTCAAAAAAAAAAAAAAAAAAACGAGTTTAACACCACCCTATTCATTTCAACTTCCATTTTCTGCTCATCATTTTTTCCTTTTCCATCTTCTCATCATCATCTTCATCTTCCATCTTATCATCATCGTCATAATCATCTTCTTCTTTCACCATCTTCTTCTTCTTTCATCTTCTTCTTCAACCATCATAGGTGGCAAGAGCGGCGGCGATAGCGGCATGAGCTCCAACACGACGGCAACCGGTTCATCTCATTCGTCAGAAAGTCGGAAACCATAGGTCTCCGGCGAAGGAGACCAAATGGTCTCCATCGCATGGAGACCAGTTCTGGTCTCCATGCGACGAAGACTAGATCTGGTCTTCATGCGACGAAGACCAGATCTGGTCTTCCTGCGACGGAGACCAGATCTAGTCTCCACGCGATGGAGATCGTTTGGTCTCCTTCGCCGGAGACCAACCCACCATTTTTTTTTTCAATTTTTTTCAGGGGCTGTAGAGATCAAATCTGGTCTCCGTCGCATGGAGACCAGTTCTGGTCTCCACGCAATGGAGACCGTTTGGTCTCCGTCGCCGGAGACCCCTGGTCTCCGGCAAAGGAGACCTACCATTTATTTCTCTTTTTTTTTTTTCGAATGGTTTATATGTTTATGTTATTTTTTAACTTGGTTTGATTTATGTATTGATGAAGGTTTATGTGGTGATGATGGTGTGTTGGTGATGATGTTTGATGTTTATGTTTCTGTGTTGGCATCTTGATGATGATTTTCACGACGATTAAATGTTTGTGTTACTATATTTCTGTATTTCTATGTTTGATATTTTTGTTGGAAATTAGTTTGAATCTCTGTGTTTGATGTTTTTGTTGAATATTGGTTTGAAGTAAATCCAGGAAAATCTGGGTTTCAAAGGTCTGGAAATTGATTTTCCAATATTTTCAGGCCATTGAATTTCTTTTGGTCATGTTAAGTATTTTTTTTAGATAAATTATTAATAATTTGTTTATATTTTTATTTTATCTATTACTTATTTTATAAATTTGTTTAACAATTTTTTATATAAACATGAGGGGTAATATCGTCTTTTTATATATTATCACTGTTAGAACATAACTTTTCGTAACAGATGTAACAGAAGGGGGAAAATGGAATTATATCAAACTATAGGAGGGTCCTTAGCGATTCAATCAAACAATAAAGGGATCCTTAGTATTATCCCTTTTTTAATTGAAGTAAGGCTGAATTGACTTTTTGGTGTATAATGATATAGTATTCATCAAAACATTCCGGAAATTCTGGAATAATTAGTTGCACCTAATTTTCCATCCATGCAATGCGTGAAATTTAGATAACCCATGTTGTGCAGACAAAATTCGAGGCAGACAAAGAACACGTTTGATTCCAATTTGTTTTGACGGAACCAAAAAGGAAAAAAAAAACACTGTTCATTTTCAACTCTGAAAAGAAACTTTGTTTGTTTTTTTTTATCCTTTTGCATTCCACGTAATGCTCCGCATAGGTGAAAAGCCAAACAAACATTTCACATACATAAAAATCACATGAACATTTCACATAGATAAAATGTCATTTACATAAAACGTCATAAAAATGTAAAAGGATTAAAAATAATGAAATTTCATTTAGGGTTAAAAATCATTAACATTTTTTTTTTTGGGTTAAAAAACGTATTTTACTATTTTTTAAGACAAAAATAAACTTGTCCCCTTATATTAATTTACTAGATTGCCCTAATCATCTAACTAACACGCTAATGTCGAGTAGCGTGCTTAATTTTATTTTTTTTTTGGGTACTAATACTTGTTCAAGTGAGAACCATAACTGCTTAAGATATGACTTTGATGACACAGTCTGATGAACATCTCTCTAGAAGCGATAGTGAACAACTCACATTCAGTAGAGGGACAACCCATAACATGTGAAGAAAATGCTCATAATTTTGTGGGACTTATTTGTAGAATCTGCTACCTTTTAAAGGTAATGGTTGGTATTGTGCTTACTTTATTTTAAATCACAGCTTCTTTTCACTTCTTTTTTTTCTCTTTTACCCTTAGAGGTTATTTTTATACCATTACAATTAAGGTGAATTTTAAAATTAGTACAAAATTATGAATATAATTTTTTAATATTATCCTTTATTTGCAAATTAAGAATATCTTCAATATAATTATTTATTTGGATAAAATTTCTTACCACATACCTTTTCAATTCAATTGTCAAACCCAAATATATGAAATTGATATTATTTTTTTTTTATTTTTTTTTATGAAGGGACTATGGAGATGTTTCTCGATTGAGAAACTCTCATAGAAATACTAATTAGGAATTTTCATTTTCTTTACACCAATTGAAAATATAGAGATGTGTCTCACTCTCTTTTCTCTTAATTGTAAAATATAAGAGGAGAGAGAGTGAAACACATATTTTATGATGTTGGTCACAAAAATGAATGCAGTTTATATTTTTGAAAATTACATGGGAGATGAGATTATGTATTTTTATATATATTTTTTCATAATAGATACTTATTCAGAAAAATCATTGGTGTGTCATCAATAGAAACTTAAAAATGCATACTATATTAAAGATACTCTAAGACCATAGTTGATAGCTTGTTTGACTTTTTCATTTTTCATTTAATAACACTTAATAAATCTGATTAAATTATTTATTTGATTTATTTGATTTTTAAAGTGATGATAACACTTAAAATAGCTTTCAAAATTATTGAACCAAAAAAAAAGTCACTTTTCATACCTGAATTAAATTTGTATTTTTTTTTCTCCTATTCTATACAATTCAATTTTCAATTTAAAAGAAAAATAAATATGACATTTAAAATGATGTTTTTAAAAACTATATTTATAAGATTTTTTTAAAATATAATGTATTTGATAGGGTTTCTTAAAATGTACTTTCAAATGATATAAATGAGTTGAGATATGTATGTAAGTTCGCACCAAAAGCTTTCTCCTGTTTTGTACGAGTGGGAAAACTCAAAACCTGGACATGGACTCCAATTTAGCTGAAAAAAGGTAGTACCTGGCTTACAGTAAACAAAATAATTGTATAATTGTATCTACAGTTAACGGTTACATGCGTTGCCGTAATTTTTTTTTTTTTTACATAGTACATATTATAACTATATATATTATAATCGGGGATCTCATGATGTAAACTCTAAAATATAGTTCGGAACAAAACGGTCAAAAATTAGAAGGAGAGACCGGTACATAAGTGGAAAATTGACACAAATATAGATTTATATATAGATAGGAAATGAAGCTCGAACCTGCCTCACAAAGGAAGAGACGACTGCACCACCCACTAGCTTTAAATTCCTTTTAATTTAGAAGTGATGGCAATGCAATAAACCTTAAAATGGATCATAAATCATAGTAACTATTTGTCCTGCGGAAATTTAGAAAGCAAGCCAAGTCTCTTCCTTTCACGCATATATACGATCTCTCTTTCTTAGCATTTTTTTTTTTTTTTTTAAGTTTTTGGTTGTTCAATTGATCACCTTAATTGCGGAAATTGGCTGAGATGGTGATCAGCGTAGGAGGTCAATTGTTGAAGAAGCGCCGACGTATGCCGAATGTTGTAGAAGAAACCCAAGTCACCGCTTGCTCTGGTCATAAATCACTGCAAAACCATTTTACTTTTATTGAATTATTATATCATATTATTGAAGAGAGAGAACATGTGGACACCAAAATCTGGTACCTTATCCCCATGTTTCTGCTTTTTATCTTCCTTCTGTGCAAAGTTGAGATAGAGGGAAGAGATGTCAATTATGCATATAGAAAAAGAAAGATGAATATGCTAT
The DNA here is from genome assembly GCA_019925255.1 of Litchi chinensis. Taxonomy (NCBI): domain Eukaryota; kingdom Viridiplantae; phylum Streptophyta; class Magnoliopsida; order Sapindales; family Sapindaceae; genus Litchi; species Litchi chinensis. Next base: position 25,406,552 of record CM034465.1, on the reverse strand, counting down.
AAATTAATACAGGATCGATTGTTTCATGAATATATATTATGTTAAAGTTTTAAAAAATATATAAATTATTAATCTTTATTTTTTAGGGAAAAAAATACATCAAAATTTAGTATAAATATATAAAAGTAGTGCTAGATGTCCCAAATTGTTTATCCAGATAACATGATATATAAACTGTCAATGTCATAAATATATATATTATGTTAAAGTTTTAAAAAATGTATAAATTATTTATGTTTATTTTTTAAGATAAAAAAATGCGTCAAAATGAAAGATACATGATTAGTTAGAGTACTTATTTAATCAGGTAATATTCTAGTTCAAGTTGCTCCTAGGTGGTATCTAACAAAAAATTTATGCATGACAATATTGATCTTTAAATAAAATTTCAAGACCACTAATGAGTCACGCATTAGGTTAACTCAAATCAAAATTTTTAATTAATTAAAACTAACTCTGTCTTTTTAAATTATTATTACTAAATACAAAATTTTAAATGCAAATATCAGGAAATAGCTAAAAAAAAGTGCAAAATCATTTGTATCCCAAAGAAAGAGTTTTGATCATTTGTATTCCAAATCATTAGAATTTAGACAAAATTATCCTTCCCACCCCCAACATAAAAAGAAAAAAAGAAAAAGTTGACCTCTCATTTCTTCCAGCTCCATCCATCCTTTCCACATCCAACATCATTTCTAGTGGAACCTTTTTCTTCTTTATCTGAGATCTTTCTGTTGTTCTTCCTTATTTTCTTATTCCTGTCCTTTTTCTTCTCTTTCTCCTTCTCCTTTTTCCTCCTTTCTTCTTCTTCTTCCTTGTTGTAAAAACAAACCTATAGATATGCAAGTCTTGTTGCCATGAGTCATTGCTTTTTGTAATGACATAACTCATAGCAGTATAAAATGTTGTTACTCACGACAGTATTTTATTGCCATGAGTTATGGTAGTTTGTTCATCCTCAACTCATAATAGCATAAATTGTCATTTACTCACGACACTATATATTGAACTATCGTAAGATATGGTAGTTTATATAGTTGTGAATTAAGATAATACAAAAAGCCATGACTCATGTCAGAAGGACTTGCAAATTTATAGATCCATATTTCTAACAAAGAAGAAGAATAATGGGAAAAAAAAGAAAAGAAAAGGAGGAAGAGGAGGGGTAGACGAAGAAGAAAAGGTGGTGGTGGACAAGGGCAGAGCCACAATTTTGATTTTAGAGGGGTCAAAACAAAAATAAATATTTAAATTGATGTAAGATAATTACTTTTATTAAAAAATTAAGTTATTGAAAGCCTAAGTTTAATATTGGTTAGTTTTATTACAAAACAGACAACTCATTACTCTTTTGAATCTCGAAAATTATTTATATAATTGAAATTTACACTAAATCTTTCTATGATTTTCTTTTTAAATAATTAAAGAGTTTATAGAAAAGTCATACTCTACCTTGTTGCGAGTTTAGTCTTTAATAAACTAATAAAATAATAATATAAATAACAAAATTTTGAAAAAATATATAAAATATTCATCATTTTACAAGCTTAAATTTGTCAAGCTTAAATATAATAATCAAGATGAATATTCAAAATGCGGCGTATAAATTGTTGCAACTATATAGACAAGATTGCATAATATGTTAATAACAAGAAACTAAATCTTCCTATTTAAGATAGGAACGATTAAATTATTTAAATATCATCAATAATAAGAGGGAATATTTTATGTTTTTAGACAAAATCTAATTTGATGTATGTGGCTTTGATTATAATAATAATAATAATAATTAACTGGATGAAGTAATTGACTTTAATTCTATATTTTGCATTAAAAACAAATCACAAATAAATTTTGAATATTGTGCAATATTGTCTATAATCCATAGAGTTGCCACAACCCCGACACTAGTGGTGGGGGAGGAAAAGGAGAAGAAAAGGAGAAAGAATTGTTGAAAAAAATGCCGGATGAAAAATAAAATTTCAACGATCGAAAAGATTGAAGAAGATGAAGTTGATTTTTCAAAGGGTAATGTTTTTTAAAAAGCATATTTTGGTACACCAAAGATCATCGGCTTTATTTTAAGTTACTTAAAGTCATTGGTAATTGGTCCATTAATATAATTGGAAATATTTTATCACATGTCACAACGACCACCATACGTGAAAATGGGAGTGTTGCAAATAGTAATCCCAACTTTTGATCAATCAAGTGCCAAATTAGACCCCCTTGAAATGAACACCACTTGTCTTATTAGTTTCTTATTTTTTGGACGGTTACCGTTGAATAAATTAAAGATTTGTCAAAACATATTTAAATCAATTAAATATAAATGGGATTAACTGGTCAAACTGATCTCAAAGATGACTGCTCCCCAAAATTTATCACTAACGTCTGTCTATAAAATTCTTATGCCTGTACTGAAGACCTACAGTTGGACTGATGATACAGAAATTATCATCGTCAGAGGATTGTTCTGAAGATTCCGATAAAATATGTGGAGAAGACTCAATAGGAGAGGTTGGATAGTAACTAGTAGGAGTTGATGGTAAAGAAGTTTCTGAGGTTACTGGAGTATATGGGGTTGAGTTAAACGGATCTGGTGTATAAGGAAGAGGTTTAGGAGGTGGAACATATAAAAGAGATGGAGGAGGAATAAAAAGATAAAACTATTAATATATATTTGTAAAATACATATTGTAAAACTTGAATTCTTATCACTTAAATGAGTGAGAAAACGCACAACCATCAATGTAATGGAGATGTATAATTGGCTATTATTATTATTATTATTATTATTTAATTGTAGTCTCCTCTACGACACTGCTTGCGAAAGTTTGAAGGAGCCAGAGGCGTCTGGTGTGCTCTTCTTCCGAAGTGTCTTTTTAAATGGGAGACTTGCATTTATATATCCTTTATTTTGCCTAAACTGGAGTCATAGTTGGGTTTTAACAAAATTAGGAGAAGATAACCCTAACTTAGATTTTGACTATTTGAATTACCTTTGACATTATCTTTGAATTTGAAAGTACAAAAATATCCTTTTATTAATATTTTAAATTTATTTTATAGTTATTTTTAAATAAAATATTATAAACAAGTAAAAAAGTTTTGACAAAAAGTACAGCAGCATAGAATTGCTACCATAAGATGAGAGATTTGGGAGACCTAGTAATTTCAAATAAGCACAAAAAAAAAAAAAAAAAAATCCAAGATAAAAACTTCAAAGGAGCATTAATGTTGAAAATGTAGACAAAATATTTCAAACAGCTCAATCTACATCGAAAATCTCCTCCACCAAGAAACCCTTACCACCGGTCCACCACCACCATCGCTCATCATTTTTGCTCCTATTCCTCCACACAACACTGCCGTTCTTCCTGCTTCATAGCAAGCTGCAGTCTCCTCAAGTTTGATATAGTTCATATTTTGGTGGAAATATTCCTGAATCTCTTGAAATACAGATTTGTATTCGTTTTAGTAAAACTAATTAATTATAAGGCAAAATTCATTGTTGTCCTTACGTTTTAGGAAAACCTTTCTTATTTAAATATGTTTGGTTAAATTATTCAAACGTCCCTATATTATAATGAATATATTAAATTTTGTTTAACCAAATCGTCATCGATCTAGTAACCAAATCGGCAACAATCTGATTTTTTCTTTTTTTTTTTTTAATCTTTTGATTTTTTTTCATTACTTTATCCTAAATTGAACTAGATTTTTTTAAAAATTTTAATTTTTTTAAAATTATAAATTAAACAGGGCAATCATGAGGGCAATAAGGTAATTTGTGGGCGTCAAGAGGCGTAAAATGGTCTTTCTATATTTTTTAAGTTTGACCATTAAAATTTGGTTAAAAGAATCAAATCGATATATTTTTTATACTTTAGGAATGTTTGCACAATTTCACCAAACATATTTTAGTAAGAAGAGTTTCCCTAGAATACAGGGATGAAAATTTACCCTTAATTACATTGCTTTTATTGCTTATATGAGTTATATCCTAGGAAAATGATATCATTATCTTTAACCTTGGGAGACTCACACCACCATTAATTCGAATTGTCAAAGCCCAAATCAAGACATCTTCCTTTGGAGAAAATCTTCTATGAGACGCTTAGTTGGTGTGTCATGTTGATGTTAATACGATATTCCAATAATAACGTAATACGTAACATTTTTCTTTTATAAAAAATCAAGACTAATGTGATGTTCTAATAACAATTGACATGTGACATAGCTTTTTAGATGAAAATTTTATCATAAATGAGAAAAGACAACAACATTAATTTTTTATGAAAAAAAAATGTCATGTGTCATATTATTATTGGAAGATCACATTAACATTAGTATGATATACCAACTAAGTATCTCATGGAAGATCTTTTCATTCTTTTGATCTTATAAGGTCTAGGGGTATGAGTAGTTATCTTTGAATTTAATTTCTTCTGTTCTATCATATAAAAAAAAATCATAAGAATTTAATTTTAAAAGTAATTTTATTTTTAATTATTAGTTTATTCTTAAAAGTTTTAATTTTATATATTTTCCATTGATATTTTTATGTTTTTTCTTTAATTTTTTAAAAATTCAGTTTATGTAAATGATACAAACAACCTACCTATTAGATTAGATCATAATTAACTAAAGAAAATGACTAAAACAACCTGCTTATTAGATTGAATCATAATTAACTAATGAAAATGACTAAAACAAACTGCTCATTAGATTAATCATAATTAACTAAAGAAAATAACTCAAACAATATGCCCATTAGATTAAATCATAATTAACTAAAAATAGAAATTCTTTTGCATATGTCGACGTCCGGGGACGGTCAACACCAGGTTGAGGGTTGGAACCTCGTCAACGGAACGATTTATATAGGGCCGGCGGTGAAGACCGTTGAACCCCTTTTGGCCCTGGAACTTGGTGGTAGGAGTTGTCAGCCCAAAAACACCTATAAGGTTGAAGGTTCAACTCCGGACGCGACCTTCCAGGGTCAAAAGGGGTTCAACGGTCTTCACCGCCGGCCCCATATAAATCGTTCCATTGGCGAGGTTCCAACCCTCAACCGGGTGTTGACCGTCCCCGGACGTCGACATTTTGACGTTAGAGGAAGGGCCCAGATTGCGATTTGTCCAGTTTTGATTTCTCAGTTTTCAACAATGCAACATAAACTTAATAAATATGAACCAAAAAATTGAAGGCTTGAAGTTAAGGGAAAGAATTTACCGTGAATCTTTGTCAGAAATATGAAAAACGACGACTGAGGTTAAAGATTTTGTAGAAAGCTGATGGTGAAACGCGCAGCAATGAAGAACTTGGAGGCTTTGAGAGAAAACGACAGATAAAAAAAAAAAAAAAACGAAAGGGCTCCACCAGTTTATATAGGTGGACGAGCTCGAGCCCTAACCGTTCGATCTAGGTACTATGTAACTGCCTTGAATCTGACGGTGCAGCGCGAGGTACGGCTTTCTAATCATGCAGTCGTCAGTTGAAAGACATGTGCATTAAATGCGCGTGCACGAGACGTGCCAGTATCGATTCAGTTACCTCTTGCATGATCGCTACGTGTCAGACCGATGTGATAGTATTTGAAAGGGCGTGAAAACAGTAATTCAAGTTAGCTTATCAGAGAAGTTAGCTTTTACCAGCGAGCTCGAGTTCCCAATTCGCAGAAAGAACTGAGAGCTGGGGGGTTGATGTTATGTGCATTTTCTGGACTCATCAAATGGGCTGGTAAAAGCCTGATAAAGCCCATTAAGTCCATTCAATCCAAATGCACATCAGACAAGGCTCAGTTATCAACTCAGAACCCAGTGAATTCTTCAGCTCGTTCCAACGAGCTATGCAGCTCGCATTTGTCAGCTCGTTTCACAGCCAGGCTACAAATCGCTGTTAACATTATACAACTCGCTCTATTCATAGCTCGTTATTCGGCGAGATCCAGCTCGAAGTCACTTAAAGCAGTGAATAGCTCGTCCAGTGGTCAATTAATATCAAATCTTCCATATTAGGCAGTTACCTGATTTGACCATGATTATCTCGCCAGAAACGGAAGTTAATTCAAATTCAAAATTCAGTCAACATAATCTCGAGATACTCGGGGCAGTTTCCTGATTTTGCTCTAACTGATTAAGAAGTGTATTTATTATGAAATTCTTTACTTATATGATTGTAACGCCTCTCCCCTATAAATAGGGGCTGAATTCATTGTAACAGATATACAAGCAATAACATACTGTCATTCTACTGAATTGAAGAGAGACAGTCGTGGACGTAGGCACACTTGCTGAACCACATAAAATCTATGTGTTCTTTCTGTTCTTGCTTTTCTATTTTCTACTTTATTCTTGGTTTTTGTGCAGTTCGATATTAATTGCAGGTATTGAACATTGAATTCTCGTCGACCAAAAAATCACGTCGACAGCACATGTTTTAAATAACGTAGTTGGAGATATGGCATTTCATAGAAAAAATAAGATGCTGATTACAATTACGATAAATTTGAAAACAAAAAATAAAAACATCCATTTTTCTCCATCTTATCCTACACTAAAGTTGTATGTTATTGATCCAATTAAGAATATGAATATCTCTAGAATCATTTATAAAATCAACGACTAACCGTGGAAAGGTAGTGAAGAATTTTTGCTAAGTGTACATGAGCAATTTCTGCACTTCCATCACTTCAGCTATCATTCAACGCCACCAATTACCCAAAATCACCAACACAGTTATGACACACTCTGTCTTGTAGTTTAAATAATTTAATTTCTTTTTGAAACTAAATAATTTTAATTATTAATATAAACTTTAAAAATGATTTTGGCACAATGAAAGAAAATAGGAAAAAATTCATTTTGACCCTTAATTTTTTAGAAATTGACAATTTTTTAAATATTTTTAAGATAATATACCAAACATTCCTAAATTTATAAAAAATTCATCATTTTAGTCCCTACCGTAGGTCAAATTGACGGTAAGAAGGTTAAAATGGTAATCTTGCATTAAAATTTCGGAAAAATTTTATTTTAGTCCTTAATTTTTTAGAAATTGATAATTTTTTAAATATCTTTATGATAATATACCAAACATCCCTAAATTTATAAAAAATCATCATTTTAGTTCCGACCGTTAGTCAACCATTAATCAAATTGATGGTGAGAAGGTTAAAATGACAATCTTGCATTAAAATTTCTCAAAGTAATACGTGTGTAATTTAGAAAAATTGAGATATTTGAAAAAATATTAAAAGTAAAAAATTGGAGTCATATTTGAATTTTTTGTATTACTGTGGGTTGATAATATTTTAGAAGAATACTGAAGGTAAAAAATTAGAGTACAAAAATTTGGAAATAAAAAAATAGGCAAACAAATTAGAAAAGAAAATTAGAATATTTGGACAACAAAATTGCAGCCACCAACAAGCAACAACACCCCCTCTTAAACTCATTTTCTTATTACCGTTGTTACCATAAAAAAAAAATTATATTAAATTATTATTTTGGTTTTATGTGTTAAGGACAAAAGTGTATTTTCCTTACCCATCAAAACCTATCAAATTTGATGCAACAAGCAATTCATTTATTCAATATGTAGCATCCAAAAAGAATTAATAAAAAATTATAAAGGTATTTTGGTCTTTTCAATTCTAATTTATTTTTATATGGAAGAGTATAATGGTCCTTCCAAATATCTTACATTTTAATGCATTAAGGGTAAAAAGGTACTTCAAACAAAGTAAGGGTATGTCTTCATCTTAAACTCATTTTCTTATTACCGTTGTTACCATAAAAAAAAAAAAAAATTAAATTGTTATTATTTTGGTTTTATGTGTTAAGGGCAAAAGTGTATTTTCCTTACCATCAAAACCTATCAAATCTGATGCAACAAGCAATTCATTCATTCAACATGTAGCATCCAAAAAGAATTAATAAAAAATTATAAGGGTATTTTGATCTTTTCAATTCTAATTTGTTTTTATATGGAAGAGTATAATGATCCTTTCAAATATCTTATATTTTAATGCATTAGGGGTAAAAAGGTACTTCCAACAAAGTAAGGGTATGTCCTCCTCTTAAACTCATTTTCTTATTATCGTTGTTACCATAAAAAATATATATATATATTAAATTGTTATTATTTTGGTTTTATGTGTTAAGGGCAAAAGTGTATTTTCCTTACCCATCAAAACTTATCAAATCTGATGCAACAAGCAATTCATTCATTCAACATGTAGCATCCAAAAAGAATTAATAAAAAATTATGAGGGTATTTTGGTCTTTTCAATTCTAATTTGTTTTTATATGGAAGAGTATAATGATCCTTCCAAATATCTTACATTTTAATGCATTAGGGGTAAAAAGGTACTTCCAACAAAGTAAGGGTATTTCGACTTCCAGAATCGGTCAACGTGGAGATCCAAAGGCCCAGACTTCGATTTGTATAATAAATGACAATAAATGTATTTTAAGGTAGGTAAACAGCAATAAAGAGAATAAAATGTTGGTTAAGGTAGACAAATAATAATGAAGAAACAGTTAATAATAAAATAAGAGGGGGAGAAGAATGCAAAGACAGGAAATTTTACGTGATTCCGCGAGTGCGCCTATGTCCACGGGTCACTCTGAATTGATTTCGGCAGAGTGACGGTAATACTAGTGTTAAACCTGTTTTTTACAATGAAAATCTCCCTTATTTATAGAGAATGAGAGATACAATGAAGTATTTTATACGCTTAAAATCATTATCATTCTCACCTAATCTGATTCTAGTCATACTGCATTTATTGCTATTACAATGATTATTCTTACATGCCCTATATCTGCATTAAATGCTTCAGGTAAAGTTTTCTCTATAATAAATGTATAGCCGGCGCATTAAACACATCTTGGGAACTGCAGATACTGAATTAGCGTAAAATCAGGGGATTAGATTGATCTTGGTATTGGCTTTCCAAGGCATTCCCTGACGCGAGCTCATTGATCTGATTGCTTATGCGAGCTGAAGAGATGCTGAGATGAACTGGCATAAACACAGGCTGGAAGCGTTCTAAGACAGACCGAGTATGGCCCGAGCTCGAGAGTCCGGCAAACTCGTCATCACGACCTGAAGACTAAGCTCCTTGGACCTCTCGATACCGTACTCATCTTTTGGGCCTTTAGTAGTCTTTTTATCTGTGTCGAGAAAACGGGCATAATATGATAGTTTGGTCTTTTTGCGTTTTCTATTAACGTTAACTATTAAAAAACTTGTCAGCGGGATTAAAATGATGAATTTTTAACAAATTTAGGGATGTTTGATATATTATATTAAAGATATTTAAAAAATTATCAATTTCTAAACATTGGGGATCAAAAATAAATTTTTTCGAAATTTTAATGCAAGATTACCATTTTAACTTTCTTACCGTCAATTTGACAAACGGTTGACTAATAGTAGGAACTAAAATGATGAATTTTTTATAAATTTAGGGATGTTTGGTATATTATCTTAAAGATATTTAAAAAATTATCAATTTCTAAAAAATTAATGACTAAAATGAATTTTTCCCAAGAAAATATTGATAACATTATATTTTGGATTTGAAATCAATTCTTAATTTTTAAATTGTATCCTAAAATAATTTTAAAATAAAATCCAACTATAAAATTATTTTTCAAAATTTGTATTTTTATATAAAAATAAATAATTATATATTATATTGTAATAAAAATACCCATTTAAGAACTTTCTTTTCACTATTAAATTTAATTTACTTTTAGTATCAGCCATGGTACAATGACTTCAACTTTAAATAATGATAAATTGAATAAACACTTTTTATAATATGTCACGTAAATTATATCATAAACTTATAATTCACACAAAAGTTTCTTCCACTAAGACCATAATTTTGTCCACGAATGTCAAATAATAAAAACATTTGTAGAAAAAGGAAGCACAATAGCACATGTCAATTGTCATGCCATGCTAAATACTCGAGATTGTGGCCAACTACATAATCCATGTATCAATTTTGTCTCCAACAACCACTTTACTTTCTTTAAGAGCACACTTACTGATGCACCAAAAAAAGCATTAATTTGCTGAAAAGCTTGGACGATCATAAAGAGGTTGCATTTTGGCTGGTAATGGATTAATGAAATAATGGTCAATACGTGTGGTGCACTTAGCTAAAAAGATTATAACACTAAAAATGGGACTATATTTCATTAAAGGTTAAATGACAGCTGGCCCCTATGCATTATCAAGAATCTCCGAATTTTTGTCTTCAAATTACTTTCTAATTCTACTATTTCAAAATAATAATAATAATAATAATAATAATAATAATATCTAATTGGATATCTTGCAATGCAATTTTTGCTTTCTCTGTTGCTCTCTATTTTTTATGTTACCATTGCAACCTCATCGTCGTTGAAGTCCACTTACAAAGAATCAACGTTGTTTTGGTAGATACATCAAACTGAATTTGATTTTGTCTAATCCTTCAAAAGAATGAATGATATCCTATAATTTTCTTTATATGAACTTTCAATTCAAGGTTTCTGTTTATGTATTTTCTTAAAACAAGATATTGTATTAGTTTAGCCTACATGATTCTTTTCTATTTTTGTTTTTCGAAATTGGTGGTAATTCTTCTTTTATTTAAGATTTTTTTTTTATTTAACACTAAAATTTGTATAACTATTGAAATTAATATCGAATTATGAAAATAGATTTTTTTTTCGTAACATCATCATATTTTACAAACAATAACAATACTTTACAAGGAAACTAAGTTCCTTTATTTACTACCTATTTAGTGTTAAATATAAATAAAATTCATGATTGAAAGCTAGTAATGTATTAAAAGGAGAATATATTTAACTATAGGGTGCACTATTATTATGTATCCAGGTTAGTACATACTATGATATCTAATATATATATTTTTTAACTTAAACAAACTAAATCATCTAAGATTCAGAATTATGAATCCAAATAATAAAAAAAAAATGTAATCATTGGTGTTCAGCATCTGGAAGGATCAATTTTTATCGATTGTCCAATTGAACAAAAATTCCTTTGACATAATGTTCAGGATAACGTGTAGTGCTCCCATTAGGATCAATGATAATTGGGATATGAAACAATCGAAAGCTGCCACGAAAGCGATGCACCTGATTGACATAATGTTCAGGATAACGTGTAGTGCTCCCATTAGGTAAGACGTGCACGTGAGCACAAAAAATGTGATAAAATATCACGTGAATACTGACACTCACTGTCAACTTCCCTCAGAAATTCACTGACTTCAAAGAAAACATAAGAGATGTATAAAAGACAAGTTTTGGGCTGGATTTCCGATCCGGCACATTTTGTTCTATCAAATTTACATAAATGCCCTTGCAAATGCATCATAATTACACCGATTACCCTTTTCTTTCTCCTGCCAATATGGCAGTATGTGAGGAAGGTCAATTTTTGATGTTTTGTCGTTAATAATGGACTCCGAGTAGTTAGAAGTCTATTAGAACTAACAATACGGTTAAGAACAACATGTATATTTCACACTTTCAAATAATAATAAAAGAAATCTTTAATGCCTTGAGATCATTTCGTTGGAAAGGAACGATACAAATGGAAGAGCAACTCACACTTAATGAGGGAGAAAATGGTCATAAAATGAGGCTAATGAGAATAAATCTCACGATTTTAAAACAAGAAATCGAGTGGGACCATGATTTATCATCCAACCAAACCACTTTTCCTATATTTGTTGACAGATGATGATTATGAGCTGCAGGCGTGCAGCTGCATGAACACATCAAAAGTTTCTGGTCAAATTCTTTGCGTTTTTGCTCAGTCTTTTGTTTTCTTATCAAAAACTTTAGTTGTTTGATCTTCATTGTCGTTCAAGTGTCGGGTTGTACATACCGGATCCTACGTTTAATTAAATGGGAAAAAAGTGATCAAATTCGGTGCTTTCTGTGCTTAATGAAGGTTTCTTCATTTCAAGAAAAGCATATATTAATTCTCCCCCGCCCAAAAAAAAATAAAAAATAAAAAAAAATAATTCACTTCTCAACCCCACATTAAAAAAACAAAAACATTTAAGTTTATATCCTTTTCTCATAAATTCAAACTTATAATTTTTTTTTTAATAAGAAAATACCATCAATCTCAATAAATTCAATATAAAAGGTCCAAAAAATTTTAATAGTACGCTTTTTTCTCTTTTCTCAAAATGATACTAATTGTAGGGAAAATGAAATTAATTTCCAAATTGATTATTTAAATTCTTGTAATATTTCATATTGCTGGGATATCCATATTGTTTTTTTTCTTAACTCTTTAACACAGTTTATTATTTGAGTTAATATAATTATATCGATATGTAAATTTAATATGTATATATTAAAAGGTGGAATGTCTTTATCTATATTAGTTATAAGGGACGCCCACTTTTGTCTAAAATTTAAAAATTAAAACTTTTCACGATAAAGTATCTCATGGCCGTTGTAAGAATTAAAAACTTCCCATTGTATGCCAAAAGTTTAAGTTGCAGATACTACTTTGTTTCCTTGTAGCAAAACCTCACGTCCTATATATCCTACTGCTAAGATTGAGGGGTTCTAAAACGCACGCAGGGCATCGACTTATAATAGTACAGACAATAGTAGTGTCATGCCCATACGTAATAATGAGTTCATCGAGTGATTGTTGACCTACACGGCCAACATTTTTTTTTTTTTTTAATAATTATTTAAATTGAAGAAACTTATACAACCTTACCGTGAGGATTCAAACAAACAAATTTTAGAGCCTATTCAATATTGTTTCAATTTGTTATTAGATCTTTCTCTTCTTCTTTTTCTAAACAATTCCCCATATAATTATGTATTTAGAACTTGATAGTATCTTTGGTAGTAATTGAAGATAATATTCTAAAAAATATATAGTAATTATAATATGATATGCAGTAATTAAAATATGATATGCATTTGGCAAAAATATTTTGAAAAAGTGTTTTTAACATATAGGAAGAGTAAAAATATTATTGTGTGTAGTTAGATTAATTTAAATTGATTATATATATGAATGAATGAATTATGTATATTTTATTATTAATAAATATACTTATATTAAGATTTATAGCATGTAATTTTTATTTTTATTTTTAATTTTTAAGAACAAGATTTGATGGGATGGTGATGATGATGATAGTAGTAGTAGAAGATAATTGTTTTAACTTTTAGAAGCTTAAATTATGTTTTTTCTATATAAATTGGAACATTCATTTAGCAATCCAACGTATCATTTACCTAACTAGTAAAAATCAAGGAATTAAATATTGGCTTTATGAAAATATTAGGGTTTTAAAATTATGAAAGTATCAGTAAAAACACCAAAAGTATTACGAATATTATCAAAATATCAAAAATATTCATAAATATTCTTAATATTGATCACCCAAAATATTTTTTCGAAATGCATCAGATATCATTTTGATAATTAATTCCTTAGTAAAAACCTTAACATTATAAGTACACAACTGTGAAAATGCTTAAATGATAATTTCGCTTTTTGTTCATTAAATGTCAAAAACACTTACTTTGGTTTTTTGTTTTCTTTAAATTAAATGATTAATATATAGATTTTGCGTTGAATTTCATTTCAACAATAAAAACACCTTTGTAAAGCAATAACGAACAGATCATTAATAATTTCATGTTTAATAGTTCTCTTTTTATTTAATAAAAATAATTGAAAATTCTATAATATATATTTTTTTTAATCAAAAGAATTGATATGATTAGATTATTAGTATATAATCTAAAATATTTTAAATTTATTAGTAATGATTTAAAATATTTTATTTCACTCAAGAAATAATTAAATTAATTCTATAGAATCCATTCATTTGCTAGGCTACACCAAAGATAAACAAAAATTACTTTTAGTGTATATATTCTCAATCAAACAAGAGAAGATATGACTACTTATGAGCATATATGATCAAATCCAGTATTGTTTAAATATTATTCACTCGAAACCAACTCTAGAAATAATATATTATCTCAATCTAGGGGATCATATAATATAAGATTGATTACATTGTTTTTCAACGCTTTAAGTGTGATATGCCAAATGCAAATGTAATTAAATGACTACCAAATAATATTGCTTCTTTATAGCCTGATCTTTATTTGACGAAGCATTGAAAAATCTCTTAAGTTACAATTACATTTACGGTTAATCCATTACATGATGAATTAGAGATTATTTATAATATCACAAAAAGAACTATGTAAAAAGTAATTTCTGATCCATTTTATTTTAAATAATGCTAGATAATTCAAAAATTTTGCTTAAATTCATGCCCAACACATGAGTTGTAATTAACACATCAATCACTATATCATCTAATGTTTTATATGGCATTGGCAATTCATGTCTTTTTTTTTTGGATACATTATATTACCGAGACTGACTCATGAAACAACCGAAATCAAATAGAATCAGACACTAATTACTCGGCCGGAAAAACGACTGCCATACGGGAGGAGATAACCTACACATTTATATGAATATGACCTACACAAGAGTTGGAGGAGACCTACACACAAGTGAGAAAAGGTACAGCCACAAATGTGGTTATAGTGTCTCAAACCAGGGACCAAGAGTGGTCCATGGTAGTGCCTTTGCCATTGCGGTAAAGGCACAATGGACTTTGACAAATTTTAATATAAATTTTGACGAACTTTTTGAGCTATCAAGCATTATTATTATTATTTCCTTTTGAAGTGAATCATTATTTTATTTAATTTTTTAAAAGGCCCTTTCTTGAATTGAAATTGCACAATTGTCCGTCCGTGAATATATTCACAAACTTGCCCTTAACTTCCCAGAATACCCCTAATTAACGCATATATATTGCATTAAATATACAACATATTAAAATATCGAAAAAAATTTATAAAGCACAAAAAAATTCCCATCATCACATAGCATCAAACAGCGATAAATCGTCCTGAAACCATTTTGGTTTTGGGATCTTAGCAACTCGAAACAATCATATTTAACTTCTCCTAAATCCATCATCATCGTCCTCACAAGATCCATCTTCCCCATCTAATTTTCTCGAATTTCAACTAAAATTGGCCATTTGTTTTTCTTAATTCAACAAATCCATCCATAAACATCAAAATTCAGACCAAATTTATCACAATCATGTTCAATTTTGTGCCTATTGAAATAATTTCTAAACTGTAAAACTAAAAGCTAAGGTTCAATGCAATTTCGATTAAAATTTCATACAAATATTGGTAGAGAAACACCATGGGAGAAAAAAAAAAGTTCAAATTGACAAAAAGAGTGTATTTTGGATTGCTTCAAGCAAAGGTGTGCTTCGGGTTAGACGAGAATGTGTTTCAATTGGAAAGAGAAATGGAGTGATATAATATATATAGTGATATATTATGTATTTTAATTTTGCAAGGAGATTTTCTCTTTACAATCCAAAATTTTCTTTTGACACTTCTTTTTTTAAAACACTCCAATCCAAAAATTTAAGTTCAAAAAAATTCTAATGACACTTCATCTTGTACCAATATTATCCTTTTTATCTTTTCACAATCCTATTGTGTATTTCATTTTAAGAAATAAATAATTTAATTAAGCTTTTAAGGATACTCATTTTTATTTTAACATTTTTATATTAATTTTGATAAAATATTATTTTCCTTTTTCTATTTTGTAATGTGTTTTGTTGAAATTCTAAATAATTTCCTATGTAACTATATATAGGAAGGGGCACGAGGTGAGTCGGGTTAGTTTTGGGCAAAATGGAAAACTAAAACCAAACTAACCTAATTTCAAACAAAAACCTGACCTCAACCGAATATGATTGGGTTGGTTAGGGTCAAGTCAATTTTGTTAATTTTCAACCACTGAACCAGACCAGAACTATCATCACATGATCACACGATCATTCCAACTATAGTTACATCGTTAACCTTCGCACCAACAACCTCTATCTCACAAACAAGATTCACAATCAGTTTACAACTTCAAACCCTAACCCAAATCAACCCCAAACTTTAAAACCCACAAACCCTTTATCTTACAAACCATACCAACTATCAATCCACTGTTCCAAAACCTAACCACAATCAACCCTAATTTTCAAAACCCATAAACCATAACCATGAAGATAGGAGAGTGGTGACAAATAATGAAGAGGAGAGAAGAACTTGCAACACTGTAAGGGGGTCATGAATGATGGAGAGGAAAGAAGAAAAAACTCACAACACTGTGAGGGGCACTAATGAACGATGAAAAGGAGAGAAGAAAAAGCACACAACACTATGAGGGGTAGCGTGGTGTGAATGGCAATGGTGAGAGCCTAAGAGAAGCGACATATAAAGTGAGAGAAATGACAGCTAAGATAGGGTTAGATATGTGTCTTTATGGCTAGAATTTGATGTCTGATCTGTTAAGTAGGCTTATATGTGTGTGTGTGTGTGTGTGTGTGTGTGTGTGAATTCGATTTCGGCTCAGTTTTGTGTTAATAGACCTTGATCGACTTAAAATCGACTAAAATCGATTTTTAAAAAAGAACATAGACCCAACCTTAATGGCAAATTTATAGTGTTTTATAAATTAATCTTAATGATGTAAAATTTTCTATATACATATAAATATATGAATTCGATTTCGGGTTAGGTTTGTGTTAATAGACCTTGACCAACTCGAAATCGACTAAAATCGGTTGTTAAAAAAGAAAACAGACCCAACCCTGATGACAAATTTATAGTGTATTTTATAAATTAATTTTAGTGATGGAAAATTTTCTAATCAAAACACAATACCAAATATTCACATTAGAACTCGTGCAAGTATATACAATCTACAAATAATATAATAGTGAGTAGAGTAATGTTCCTATGAGGATTGTCCAAATTTAGTTAAATACTAACCCGGTCAAGACCACACTTTATTCGAATTATCGAAATTGAATTGATTTTGAGAAAATAAAAATTGGGAAGTTTAAATTAACAATTAAACTTAAGGTAAACTAGCAGTTGAATAACATCTAGGTATACAATTTCACTTAACCATGTCACCTAATTTATTCTCCCCTCCTTCAAGATAGTTTTTAGTTTGTATTTAATTGGATAATTCTAAATTAGTAATAAGCCTCCTCTGATGGTCAAGCATTGACTCAAGTTAATTAACCTGATTACATTCCTATGTAAATTAACTATCCTGAGCTTATTAAGTTCAGATTATCCACACACGATTACAAAACCATACGAGTATATTTTTATCCCATATGTGTTATGCTATTTTATTGGGTTCTGATCTTATAACACTTCTTCTGATAGTATCAGAGTCCTAGGATCTAATCAATTAACGGGTACACATTAATCAACTAGCATTAAACATCAATAAAATAAAATATAAAATAAAAAATCAATAATAAAATATTAATGAATAATTGAATAAATTAAAAACATGGTCAAGCATTGTAGCCTATATATGAGAATTTAGTTCTTCATCATTTTTCAATTAAAATAACTAAAACAAGAATCAGCATATTTAAATAGATAAAAAAAACAAGTGCAAAGAAAATCTCATTGAATAGGCATGATCCTCTCATTTCCAAGGTCAGACTTGTCCCTCCAACTCGATTCTCAATATATTGTGACTCTCATGCCTCCAATTGTTGATGACGACTCGAAAGCTCTAAAGAATGCTATTGTGGTTAAGGGCAAAGCCCTCAACTCATGCTTGAAGCTCCCTCTCTTCTTGCTTGGATGTTTTGTTGAATGTATAGAGCAGCCCTCTTTATATAGAGCTTGGACAAGGGCAGCAAAGAGATTTTTCCAAAACCAAACTTTGGAAGATTTCCAATTTTGTTTTAACTTGCAAGTTAATAAAACTCAAACTTTCAATTTTAATTTGGAAAGATCTTGATTTGAAGAGAATTTGATTTAGAAATTTAATATCTTATATTAATGACTAGAATCTTTCCTAGCTCAACTATTGTTTAGGAAATTGCTTTGAAGTATAAAAGAGGAAAACCCAAATTTATGAACTTTTCCGTAACTATCAAGTCTTGTGATAATCTGACCTTTAAGCACTAAATTGATTATAATTTTCTCTAGAAAATTCTAATTGATAAACAATTAGTGAATATCAATACTAGACATCTTATACTTCAATTTGATAGGTTATGACTTATGTAACTCAAGTTGCATACTTCATACAAGCTCTCGTAAGTCATGTCACTTTTTAGCCCAATAATTTTGCAATTTGCTTCTAGAACCTTTCCAAATTCGATTTCTGCCTAATTTCTTCTTGATTTGTTTCCAAATCGAATTGATTTGATTCTCCTTCATTAATTCTTATTAATTCTTCAAAGATTTCCTTCTTGATTTAATTCCAGGTTCACTTCCAAATTTGACTTCTTTTCAAATCGTTCATAGATTTGTTTCCAAATCTGTTTTTATTTTTTATTTGCTTCCAAAGAGATAGCTTCAATTTCGAGCCTTCCAACTTTGCTAAAAATCTACAATTATTGCATAATTACCCCGACAAATTGATACACCTTCCATGACTCACCTAAATAAAGTAAAATAAAAACATTAAATAATTTATATGATTTACTCGAATATTCATCATAAACGCCTGGTAAATTAGTACAAAATAACAGTATATTTTAGCATTATCAAACCCAAACCCAAATTGAAAACCGTCTTTTTTAGTTTTTTTGGTTCGGTTCAATTTGTGTTAGTTTTGGTTTTTATGTCCACCCTTAACTACATATTAATCCACGAATTCAACAAATAAAATTAATGTTAAGTCGCATTTTATAATATTTCAATACTAGTGTAATGTAAAATTCTTAAGGGAGATGTATTTAATCTAGAGCTTATTGGAGTTTGATTGATTTCTTTTTAAAGACTTATTTTGGAGGAATTCATAGATATTATAAATTCTATATATTGATTTTGTTAGAATTTGTCGATGTTGGGATTTAGTCGACCCAGAGATTCTAGCCCCAGACTACGGTTCTGATAATAAGATGTAAGAAAAGCAAATAAAAAACAACAAAGAATGAAGAGAGGAAAGGAAGAACAATACAAGGAAGAGAATTTTTTTTATGGTTCAATAAGTATATCTACGTCCACGGTTATCGTTCTGAATAATTTGGCAGAGTGACGATCTTACTTCTTCAAGTCATTCAATACAAAGAATTTCACCCATATTTATAGAGTGAGGATTTACAAGTTGAACGCAGTACACATTAAGAAGTAATTGTTACATCAACTGCCCTGCCATAGCAATCATTAACTGCTCTTGCATAGTAATCATTACTTTAACTACTCCTGCTTAGCAACCATGACATTAACTGCTCCTTCATAGCAATAATTACATTAACTGCTCCTCCGTAGTAATAATTACATTAACTGCTCTTCCGGAGCAATCATCACATTAACTACTCTTCCAGAACCATTATCGCATTAATTGCTCTTCCAGAGCCATCTCTTTTGGATTACCTAGCACGAGCTTGACGAGCTGCCATATCACTCTCGCGAGCTGAAGATGGATTAAGGTAGATTTGGTCTAAGACATGAGCTGAAGAAGAAATTAGCGAGCTCAATAATGCAACCCGAGCATTAGACTTTCTGGGTCTTTTACCATTAGACCTTTAGCAGCCCATTTATCCATGTCGCAAAAACAGCCATAACAGAATTCTTTAAGAAATTCGATGAAATCTTGAGAAGAATGATATGATTTTTTTTTTTTTAATTATAAAAGTCACTTTAGAATTCATTCAAATTCATCACTTAAATGAAATCTGTAATGTTAATGACTTGTTTAATATACTTGGATTTTATTCGATTCCTTACAAATCTCAATTGAATTCATTTTGATTTTAATAGATTCTATATAAATATGAATTGAATATACTTAAATTTTAATGAAATTCATTCAAATCTGGATTGAATACACCTAAAATTTTAAAATGTTTAAATTCCAATGAATTATAGTTTGAATACACCTCCTTAAGATTCAGCTTCACATACAAACATTAAAAATTCATTAAAAAATTACATCTCCATATTGTTTGATTTTGTTGCAAATAATTCTCTATTATTTCAAAATTTGCTTTTGATTGCGTCGTTCTCCATGAATCAAGGAAAATATTTTAGGTTTTTTTGAATGCAAAAGCGAAAATGTGAATGCAAAAGAGGAAAGAAATGATATTGGATTTTAAAAATTTAATACATACATACTTATATATATAATAATTTTACCATCAGTATCTTCTAACTTAAAAAAGTTATGATAAATCAATCAAATTTATCTTATATATAGAGAGTAATTATATCATCGATACCTCCTAACTTTAAAAAGTTAAGATAAATCAATCAAATTCATCTATTGCATTTGAATTAAATAAAAGAGAAAATTAGTTTTAGGAAAGAGAATGCAATTGATGAATTTGATTGATTGACCTTTACTTTTTAAAATCAGGTATATTTGATTACAAAAAGTCTTTTATATATATATATATATATACAGTGGCGGACCCAGAAATTTATGTGAGGGGGGGCACTTTTATACATTAAATTTTCTTTGTAATATTTTTTTCAATTGTTATAAGAACATTATATAAAATAAAAATAATTAAAATACATAATCAATAAAAAATATATAGTCTTATTCCTTACAAAATTGTAAGTTATATTTCTTAAAATAATATTCTTAATATAAATATAAAAATAAAAGCATGCTAATTATGAGTTGATTATGTACTAACTCCATTTTTCTTAGTAAGAGAAGTTCAAATTTCATATTACTTAAAAAATTAAATAAAAACTTAATTTAGAGATATGTCTTCTTCATGATGATAGTTCTTATTTAGATTGTAAATAAATGTATGTGATCAACTACATATGTTTGTTATTAACGTTACTAATCAAGCTACATTCATAGTCTTTTATCTAATAAATGTATATAATTTATAATAAAGTAAAATAAAATAAAAATAAAAGATAAAAGTAATTATAATTCATTTGAATATTTTTATTTATGAATTTTATGATATAAAATAGTTTATATAAAATAAAAATAAGTCACACTAATAATCATGAGCAAACTAAGACTTATTAAGATTAAATAATACAATATATTTTATTCTCTAATTCATGTAAACATGATATAGTTTGCGATAAAAAAATAATTTGAAATAAATACAATAATTTATGAAGTCAAAGTATTTCAAATTTGAAGATAAGTTTATAATAATAGAGAAATTTAAAAAAAAAATAGAGAAAAAAAAAAAGAAAAAAACAAGGAACAATGCAATTATTATAAGTGAATTTAAATATATTAAAAAAAATAAAAAAACCATTATTGCAGCTAACGAGGATTTAACATGGATTCACTTAAAAAGGAAACCAAGCAGGACCATCAGAGCCAATGTAAAGGTGTGCTTGATTTCAGCATTTTATATATATATATATATATATATAAAATATTCTGAATTATTAAAAGTGAGAAAAATCAAAAACTTGTGTTGCTGGGAATCGAACCCGGGTGAAACCAGAGAGAAAGGGACGGACACAACCATCAGCACCAAGCCACGGGATGTGAAGTAGTATGACATTCGAATTATTTAATTAATTTTTTTAAAATTTCAGGGGGGGCACGTGTCCCCCCTGGCCCAATGGTGGGTCCGCCCCTGTATATATATATATATATATGATTTGACTACCTTACCCAACCAGGATAAATCAATCAAATTCATCTTATATATAGAGAGTAATTATATTATTAATACCTCATAACTTTAAAAAGTTAGGATAAATCAATCAAATTTATCTATTGCATTTGAATTAAATAGGAGATAAAATTTGTTTTAGAAAAGAGAATGCAATTGATGAATTTGATTGATTGACCTTTACTTTTTAAAATCAGGTATATTTAATTACAAAAAGTCTTATATATATATATATATATATATATAGGATTTGACTACCTTACCCAATCAATAACATTATCCATAAACTATAGCCCTTAAATTGGTTAGTAAGTTAGCCAAACTCACATTATATCAAATTAACAAGTATGTTTACTAATTAGAAATGAAAATTAATTAAAGGTTTACTAATTAGCTAGGAATGAAAATTAAAGGGAATTAAATTTAATGGGAAATAGAATCAAGGAAAGGGAACTTGATTCATTGGGTGAGAGGGGGAAATCAAATTCCCTTTGTAAAAGGAATTTAATTCCTTAATTCAGAGTGGAGTCTATATAATTTGATTTTTACAAATTTACCTGATAATAAAATCACAAATTTGAAATTAAGCTTTCTTTTTCTCTTTAAAGATTTTTGATTAGTAAACATGTTATTATATTTTTAAGAATAAGAGCATGTTTACACATAACTTAAGTAATTAATATATTTTTTCTTCACATTTGTGATAGGGGTTCGAGTTTCACGATATGCATATAACATTATGTGTGAGAGTTTTCTCTTTATATTGTGAGATACTGAAAGTAGATATCTCTTGGTTTGTGAATAGGTTTTCAGACCATGCATAGTGTTTATTCTCAACAAATTCTATCAAATTTCTTATCATTGTCAATAGATTTTTGGTTATCTAGTATTTATTAAAAATAAAATAAAATACTTTATGAATAAGAGATACTTCAAAAATGAATTTATGAAGTATCTCGTGCTTATAAAGTATTTTTTAATAAATATACATAATATATATATATATATATATATATATTTTATGGTTATTTTTTCAAAACTTGACTGTTGACAGTCAAAATTACGTTTTTTTTTTTTCCCTTAAATATCCTTTAATTAATGATTAATTTTTTTACTAATTTAAGAACCAGAGTAATAATATAACTTCCCAACTACACTCGCAAATTCCAATTAAGAAAATTTTGATCAAGCATCGTCCCACTTTTTATTATAGATTGAACTAAAATAATTGTGTAAAAAAAAAAAAAAAAAAGCTTGGAAGGGCTGGAAATATTGTGATTAAAAATAAGAAGGATGGTATTATTGTACATCATCGTATCATTTAAATAATTTTGCTAGTGCATATGATTTTCATAACTGTTATCAGAGAATGATATTTTTATTTTTAAAAATTAAATTTTTTTATATTTTGAAACACTTAAATTTGGTTTTTGAAAAATTTAAATTAAATTTAATGAATGGTAAACGTTTAATAATAATTAATTGAGGAAATTCCAACTTATTTCCTATGGTTTTATAAAATTTTACCTTTTTTTCTTATGTTTCAAATTTAGCCTAAATGGTCTCTTATGTTCGAAAATATAACATTATCATTTCTCCATCCAAACTTTGTTAATTACAAAAAGCAGTTGAAGGGTATACTTATCATTTACATTTAAAAAAATAAAAAGGGTAAAATCCGAAAGAGTTTATGTAGTTTCTTGAAATGCTATGTATTCTTTGTAGTTTCAAAATTGACAAAATGATCCGTCATGTTTGAAACTATACCAATTTAGTCCTTCATGCAAACTTTTATTAAAACTTTTGTTAATTGAAGTAAATATTTATCATGTAAATATTATTCAAAAGACTAAAATCTTGAAAGCAAATTAAAAACATAAGAAAAAATGTACATATGTACATTTGCTTTTTTTATATACCATATATGATGGAAAAACCTTGAATCTAAAATATTGATAGGGTTGATTGAACATTTTTTATCCTAAAATCACATTAGGCGATAGCAATAATACACTCATATTATAACATAGATGTGCGAGCACAGTGGATAAGTAAATAGAATTTTAATAAATTAATAAATCATGTAAAATTTAAATTACTTTCTTATATATTCCAATAACATTTTTAAATTCATTGTCCCTGCAATATATTTGTGAGAATCCAAGTGTAGAAGCCATTGTTTTATTTATTTATTCATTCATTATTTCTTTTTTAAATATTTTATTAAATTAAATTTTTAGTAGTTTTATATTTGTTTTAATTACACATTTGTTTAAAAAGAGTTTTTTTTTAAGTTAAACCCATTCAAACTAATTGTTTAATAAGGGATGATAATGACAAAGAACTTTTTGTTGTTTATTTTTTTACTAAATAAAGAACTAAATTTATACAGTTATTAAATATTAAGGATATTTTAACTGAATTTATGAGCAATGAAAACAGTGATATTTTGTAAATATATAGAAACTATTCCGATTTTTTTTTCTTTAAAGCTATTTTTCACCTTTCAAAACTCCAACTCAGTCAAATTAATGGTAAGGCGCCTACTTGATTATATTTTAAAATTCAAGGACTAAACTGGTGCATGTTAATAAATACTAGGGGCCATTTTGATTAACGTTGAAACAATTAAAAAAAATGATATTCCATGAAAACATAGAGACTATGTTGTAAATGGATCTTGTACAGTTGGACAGCTTCCTAGCGAAAAAAAAAAAATAATAATTAAAAAGAAAGACGGCCCGAAATTTACAATAAAAGGTATAAAAAATGTAGTTTAAAGTGGAATTGTTTTCTTTTGCTTTTTTGAGAGTGTTTACAGTGGATTTCTAGGTCCTTCATTTAATGCATAAACCATCGATTGATCCCAATCTAACCAATAATCCAGTCAGGTTCAAGATTTGACACATGTAGAGCATCAGTCAGCCAGCTGAGGCCATCTCCAATGGGACACCAACACCGTTTTGGTGCCCAAATGGACTCCAATAAATGCACCGTTTGTATTTTTTCAAGACCACTTTTTGGAGTTGTATCAACGCCAAATTTGATATTATACTATTTATCAACACCAAAAATCATATCGAAGTATAAATTAATTTAATTAAAAATAAAAATTAAATTATTATAAAGATTATATATTATTATAAATATTCTATTAAATCTTTAAAATGAATATAATATTAAATAAATTTTTAATAAATATCATAAAATAGTATATTAACATATAATAATACCAGATTTTTTAAAAATTTTATTTAAATTTATATTTAAATAATATGATATTTAAATTGTCAAGTTTTATAAATAATGAGATAATATGATAATTAATAAGATTTTGATAACTTACATATCATATCATATCATATCATTTAGGTATGAATTTAGACAAAATTTTTTAAAAACCGTAACATTATTTATTAACATAAAATAAACTAAATTTTTTTAATGTATCTAAAAATTTATTATTTTAATAATTAATTGATAAAAATGGTAACATTTTTAATGCAAAAATCATATTTAATTAAAAATTTTATATAAAACATTTTTTGAATATATCTTTTACATAAATTTGATAAAATTTGGAGTAAAAAATTTTGATATAGATATCCTTTAGACAACAAAACGGTGCGAAATTAAATGCACAGCGTTAGAGACGGCCTCAAAATTTGAGACCCGTAAGTACACAAGTCAGCCAAGGGGCATTTTCCGAACCGAATCACATTTTCGTAATTACAACGGGAACCATGTCTCATTTCAAAACCCCACCTGTTTATATACGCCCCCGCTTCGTTTTATTCTCCAAAACAACCAAAACCCTCCGTTTTTGGACTGCTCCTCCGTCTCATTCTCTCTCCTCCAAAACCCTCCGTTTTTAGAGAGAGAAAGCAACCTTTCTCTCTCTAAAAGAGGCGCATTTTTGGCAATATGGGTGGGAAGAGATTCGCTATTCTGATGTGCGGGGAGGACTCGGAGTACGTGAAGAAGAAGTACGGAGGGTACTCTGGGGTTTTCAAGAAAATGCTGGCGGAGGAAGGGGAGACGTGGGACGTGTACCGTGTGGTGAGCGGTGAGTTTCCCGATGAAGACGAGATTCGATCCTACGATGGGTATGTGATCTCGGGAAGCTGCAATGATGCTCATGGAAACGATGTTTGGATCTGCAGATTGATTTCTCTCTTGAAGAAGTTGGATTCCACGAACACTAAGGTTCTCGGCTTCTGCTTTGGACACCAGGTACTCGCTTCTTCTTTTGTTTCTTTTTCTTTTTCTTTTTTTCTTTTTTTCTTTTTTAATTTTTTGGCACATATTATGATTTGTTGTTTCTGTTTTAATTGGTTTTGGTTTTTGACGTTTTGATTTGATGTACAAGAAAGAGATGGCCTCTGGAGCTGTCAATGGATTTAGAGGGCATTATCGTCCATTTGTTTTTATATTGATTATGTATTATGGTCAACTAAAGAGGTTTAATAAACATAAATATTCTCAAATCACGAATTAAATTCTCATTGATCACTAGAAACGGCATAACTGCTTTTAAATAATGAATTCTAACTGTGGAATTTGCTGGTTCTAGTTCCACAGCTTTTTTTTTTCTTGTTGGTTTTGACAGCCGTTGGATTGGAATCCAACTCAATTATCCAATGAGTAAGTTAGGTACAAAGAGAAACCACATTTTATTTAAATATTTTCCTTAAGAATATGCTTTTTTGAAAATTATTTTCCTGTGTCAGGCATTAAATCTGTCTCTCTTCTTTGTTTGATTAATTAACGGATCGGCATTTTACTTATTGTGTAAAATCAGTTATAGACGCATTTGTCGTGCATTAGATAATATAAAATAAGATAGAAAATTTCAAAAACCTCTCAATGTTTGGCTAGCTCTCATACTTGAGTCGTAAGGTCCTTTATTTTATAAGATTAGATTCGATGGTAATAGTCAAAAAATTATAAATACATTTTCTTTCAAATTTAAAAATTTTTATCTCTAATTGACTATTTCACATGTCAAAGAGATAAAAAAAACCTTTCCCATCTCCAAGTTTAATAAAAGTGTGCCATTATATAACTCAAAAAATTTGTTTAAACTTTATCTGATATGATGTCGCAAATAGTTAGTAATTTTTATTGACCATATAACACATACTACTATTATTTTTAAAATCGTTATAAACCTCTTGAATAAAGGAGCTTATTGTATATTTTTCAAACTAAGTGGGATTTTATTGTCGCAAAGTAAAATTAAAGGGAGCCAATGAAACTTGTCCGAAAATAAAATAAGTAATATATAGATATATATATAGAGAGAGAGAAACTTTGTTAATGGTACTAAACATACCTAGAGAAACACGTGACGTGGTTCCCACTGCAGCGAACTAACTGTAGCCAGTTAGCGTGGGCAATGAGAGTTTTGAGCGCATACCCTTCACGTTTTTTCTATTTTACTTTGGGTTCCACGTCACATACATAAAACAGTTGTCGACTTGTACCAGAAAAGCTGAAAAGTTGCTAGGTGGGGTTTGGTCCAACAGTCTCAAACTCTGGCCTCACTCTATGTACGGCAGTTTTACGGGTCTGATCTACACCCTTCAGTTTCTAAGAGAAAATCTTCCAGGGACGATCTAACCGTTGAAGTGGTGGGACCATCCAATTGTACCATGACACATCCAGTTATAATACACATATTTATGTGACATGGCTCCATCTCATTGTGGTGAGATCGTCCACAAAGTCCTAAAAAATGTTGTCCCAGTTTCAGATCCGTATCTGATATATAAAATTAACCGACCACTACTAACACGTCGGACCACTCTCCTCACCCTCCAATGAAATTGGTTTGCTTTTCTTTTTATTTTTTCCTGTTTTTGTTACCTTTACCTTTTTTTTTTTTTTTTTCTTTCATTGGTATAGGATCAAGTAGATTTGTTCATTGAATCTGGACTTGGACCTTTTTTATTTTCCTACGGCCAATCTATATTTCAAAGATTTTGATTCTATGCAAATTTTAAAAGAATGATATAGATGTAGCATGGTTTGTATCTTGAAAGGGATGTGAAGTTTGATGGGTGAGTGAAAAAAATACACTAGCATGTACATAACCCCACATATACGTTGTAGCTAAAAGCTTAGTTGTGGAATCTGTTTGTGGGTTCCAGTGCACCTACTTGTATGGGCTGGCGTGAGATTGAGTGTGGCACATCTATTGCACATAATATTCAAATTATTTTTCCGTTTTGGGTGGCAGACTTGGTTGATAAAGCTCTGGGCAAGTTACTGTTTTTGAGCACATATTTGCTTATGCTTAAACGCATTTTGAGCACTTTTTTTACAGAAAATAGTACTATAATGAGTTACTGTTTTTAATTTTGTCGATTTTGTGTAAGCTAGAGTCAGCTCTTTTGCTGATTTTGCAAATTACTTGTATTTGTTTAATCTTGCTTTCCCTTTTACAGCAAGTATTTAATTTGATTGGATAGTAGATGATTGTGACGGAATGGAGTTGGATTATACAATTGGAGAGAGCATGACATTAGGTTCGCTGCAACACGAAATGGGCACATGTTATACACCTGTATAATAATATATAGCTTATTAACAAGTGAAACAAACAAAAGCTAGCTATCAAAGATGATATAATAGGTTACAGTGAAACAAATAATTATTATATACGGATAGATAAGTTATGTCATGTAAGCATGGGGGGTAC
Organism: Litchi chinensis; assembly: GCA_019925255.1. Taxonomy (NCBI): domain Eukaryota; kingdom Viridiplantae; phylum Streptophyta; class Magnoliopsida; order Sapindales; family Sapindaceae; genus Litchi; species Litchi chinensis. Next base: position 25,378,056 of record CM034465.1, on the reverse strand, counting down.
AGCATTTACTGGTAAGGTAAGTGCCACGACCTCATGGAAAAACGTGTACCCATTTGATGTTTCTTTTTGGTATATTATAATATGATCTCAAAGTGTCTAGCGTCCGAAAGCAACATCAAAGCTTTATATAAGTGACTGATATTACATCAATTGCGGTTATAATATAAGGATGTCAAACTCTACATGCATTTATGATAGTATTAGCATTGTCAGGTGTATTTGAAAGTGAAAGTGATTCCACAACAAATCCTTTTCATTGAAAGTACCCCTTTAGAAATATTTTAGAAGTACTGATGTAAAACATCTATGAAAAATATATTTTGCTAAACAAAAGGCACTTGAAGTGGTTTTTGTACTTTCAATTCAATTGTGCTTTTTTGACTGATGATAATTGCTGGCAAGGTACTACTTCTAGTTATATCTCTTCATTTCTACAAGGAATTTCAGTAAAATCTTAGAACATCTGAGTTCCATTTTTGAAGATAAAGTCTATGGGGTGTGACACATTTTTGGTATTGAATTGATAATGAAACTTAACCACAACTACACACTAAATCGAAGTTTGTTGCTAAAGGTGGTCCATGGGGCCTTATCACTTCTCAGTTTGTTGCTAAATATGGTATTGTCAAGTACCATTGTTTCATTGTTTGTCATCTTATGATGTATGAAAAATTAACTGAGTGCATGAGAACTATCTGAACAGATACTCGGCCGTGCACTGGGAGGAACGACAGGCCGGTCCATCAAAGGGTGGGACCTTGGTGTCACTACTGTCCAGTTATCGTCATCCTCATCAAAACTTTTCTCATCTCTGAAAATCCCAGCTGCCCTCTCCGTGATCGAATGTCACAGAGATGAGGTTAGTTTGTTCGTACATAAATAAAATTGGTTGCACTGCACCTAAAGTCTCTAATTGATGATTATATGTTATTGTTGGTATGTTACGATGTATCGTGACATTCAATTAATCAATAGATACAAGAACTCCCAGCTAAAGCAGAGGTGATAGCATGGTCCGATAAGACACGGATTGAGATGTTTAGGTATGGGGACCATATTATGGGCATCCAAGGTCACCCTGAGTACACTAAAGACATTCTCATCAGCATCATTGACCGCCTTCTTCAGCGCAATCTCATCGTGGTATGACCGCTGTTTAATCATCCGAAATATGATTAGAGTTGTACACTTTAAACGGTCTAGATTGTTTGATGTGCATTTTTGTTGTAGGATTCTCTGGCTGAGAAGGCAAAGGCAAGGTTGGAGGAGGTGGAGCCAGATAGGGAGGCATGGAAGAAGCTGTGCACCAGCTTTCTGAAGGGCACATTATAAGTTATGATCATATGTTTTAAGTTATAAAAAAGAAGGCAAGTAATTGTAAATATCAAGTAGTTTGGGGTGATGCAAGTTTAATTTTAAGTTAGGAGAAAAAACATAGTTGCATTGTCTTGTGTTTGTAAGTCTGGAAATTGTGGACCTATCAAGTACCATAATAAAATTACAGGCCCCAGGCCATTTAAAAAGTCTTTTCTTGGGTATTTAAAAAAAAAAAAAAAAGAAAGTCTTTTCTTGATTTATGAATATGATGATTATGTGAAATCAACTATGTAGCTTTTATTATTTCATTATTTTCCAGTTAATATCGTTAGCCTTTTTAGAAGTTTTATTTTAAACGCAAACAAATTCGAAAAATTTTCTAACCTTCTCTAGATTTTCTTCTATCCTTTTTTCCTTCTTAAAAGGTGGTGAAATCTTCTTCTGAAGTTTACTAAAAGGTAAAAAGAAAATCCCAGCAAATAATACTAAAAAAAGATGTGAGTTTTGAAAATAACATTAAAAAATTGAAATGTGGATTTTTCATATCTTCAGTGTTTATGAAGCATTGTTGACAAATCGTGAATAAAGGAAATAGTTCGTGAATAAAAGTTATAAACTATAGAAACTATTTTCTTTGTTTGTAGACTATAGTTCACAAAACTAATGATATTAAACATATTTATTTCAGTTATCCGATGTCATTTTCAAAACTTGCCTTTTTTTAATAAGAACAAAAAAGATCCCAAAGGTTAATTAGAATTCATAAAACAAAAGATTTTTTTATTTTTTATGTTAAATAGATATATAAATTTATATGCACTTGACTGTTTTTGTCCTTTTAAATAATTTTTATTAACAATTTAAGTTTTTATGGATTTTAAAATGCGGAAAATAATTTTTAAGTGGTTTGTTAACAGGATAAGTAAAATGTAAAGTAGTTATCATTGAAAGTTTGATTATGACAATTAATGTAAATTACTGAAAGTAGTATTAAAATTAGTATAAATTTTTGAATTAACACTTTTAAAATAAATTCTTTTATCATCATCAATATTCATGAACTATTATTTACAAACAAAAATATAAACTATTATCTTTATTCCTAAACACTATGGTGCTTAAAAAATAGTTTAAAAAAATAGTGTTAATTTTAAAATTTAATATTAATTTTAGTGCTTTAAAGTTCTTATGATAAATAATTTACAAAATATGTAAGCATTAAATAACAAACTATAAACGGAGGCATTTCTCATGTAGTTCGACCTCCTGATGGGCACAAAATTGATTTCTTTTATAAATTTTCATATTAAAGATGGATTTGACTTCCCAAAATAAATTTTGGCCTTTGATGGTCATGGTGAGCTTCTTGATCTTTGTCACAGTGATGATGATGGAGACATGCAACATACAAATTGCATAAACAAGCTTGATGGGAAAAGTCATAGTCAAAGACAAATTTTCATTTGATTTTTTTTTTTTCATTTTTTTATGGTAAAGAAAAATATTAGATTGAAAAAAAAAAATAACTATATAACTATATTTTAGAATAAATATGAAATTTAAATATTTAGCCTTTTAGGATTATATGGTAGAAGAGGAGATTAGATTAAAAAAAAATTACCTAATATTTTAGAATAGATATGAAACTTAAAACTTTAAATTTTTAAGATTAAGGGAATCGTTCGATAACTTATATTAAACGATGATGTGCAACTTTTGATTTGGATAGCTAATGATGTGACTATAAATTATGAGCTGGTCAAACAAATTTTACATCACACACTGTCACGGATAGCTAATGATGTGACTATAAATTATAAGCTGGTCAAACAAATTTTACATCACACACTGTCACATCGCCCACATTTATAAAATCCAAGTAAATTATATTCTGGCCGAACAAATTTTGTGTTCACGAATCACACACAATTCTTACGGTGCGTTTTCTACTTTTAATTTCATCTTAAAATTGAATAGTGATGAATTTTACAAAATATTTAATAGTTATTAAAAATTGAATACTTCATATTGTGTTTAATTTTCTTTTAAACTGAATTATATAGATTAGGAAATAAAACATTCAAATTTAATCCAATTAAATAAAAACTGAAAAATTTTCTTTTTTTTTTTTCAGTTAAGTAATTTTAGGAGTTATTTAAGTGATTTTATCAGTCAAAAAATCAAATAGAATAATAATTTAATAGGAATAATGAAGTATCATTAAGTGAAAAGTAAAAAATCAAATAAATAAAATCGTTAGCTTATAAGATGACCAAACAAAATTTATATTCAAAAACACATTTGGAAATATAAAACATCTTAACAAATAAATATGATATAAAATTTACTTACAAATCATTGCTTGTTGCGGTTTGATGGTAGGAAATTTTTATTTAACTTAGTAATATTTCTAATTTAAATCGTTATATGTAAAATGTATCTATAAAGTTTTATATACGTACAAGCACACACTTTGGAAATAAAAATTTTGTAAAAAAATTAATATGATTAGAAATAGTCGTGGTCTATCTATAAAATTAGTAAATTATAAGCTGGCCAAACAAATTTTTATATTCTCTCACACACATGACCTAAAATAGAACCTTTTTAAACATAAATTTTGATTTGAAATTGCCCTATGGTTGGCCAAACAAATTTTATAGTCAGACATACATTACCTAGAAATATGAAACATATTAAAAATAAATACAATTTGAAATATTCCAGTGGCCTAATTTATAATATCAAAAAAATTTTAATTGGCCAAATATAAACCTTTTATAAAAATAATTCGTCGATGCAATGAATCTCTAAGGTTAGAAATTCTTTGGAAATAATTTTAATTGAAAAATGAGTTTCTGGCTCAAAAAGTACTCTCTCTCTATATATGCACACACTCGATGATCTATATATTGTTAGTTTCAACCTGATTCCTAATACATATATATTATATGCACGCTTGATATATACACACACTTGATGATTCTATACATTATATTATTAGTAGTTTCAACCAAACTCCTAAACTCATAATATAACTGTATAAATCTTAATTTCTTAACTTTATGAGGCCAACATAAATCTTATTGTAAAGTATGAAGAAATAATGTGTATTTCACTGTATTTACAATCTATAATATGAAGCCTATTAATAGACTAATAGGCATATTATAAAGATAGAAAACAGAACACTATATTATAAAAATGATAACATGAATATATTATAATAATTGTGTCACGATTATGAAAAGATTGATATATGATTAATATGAATGATAATATCCCCTTGCAAACTCAAGATGACGAGATTGATGCAAGCTTGAGTTTGGAAACCAATTCATGAAAACGACTCAGATGATGAGCTTTGGTGAATATATCAGCAAGCTGATCAGTAGAAGAAACCGAATAAAGTTTAATAGTACATTAATGAACATGTTGCAGAACAAAATGACAATTAATCTCAATATGTTTGGTACGTTCATGAAAGACATCATTATGGGCAATTTGAATAGCACTATGATTGTCACAATATAAAGGAGTAGCAGTGACGTGGTGAATTCTCATATATGAAAGTAACCCGTATAACCAAACAAGTTCTTAAGTAGTATCAGTGAGGACCTGGTATTCAATTTCAATATTGCATCGAGCTATAACAGTCTATTTCTCATTACGCCACGTGATAAGAGAATCACCAAAAAAGAAGCAAAAACCGGTGGTAGATCATCGATCAGTAGGATCGTCGGCCCAATCGACATCTAAATAAACACGTAACTTTAAAGAAGGGTTAGTAGAAAAGTTAAGTCTATAAAACATAGTGCCTTTGAGATATCAAAAAAGATGAAGAACAATAGCGAAGTGAGTATAATAAGGAGTAGACATAAATTGACTAACAACATGCATGCCATATGCCATATTCGGCCAAGTCACGGTCAAATAAACAAGACTACTAACAAGCTATCAATAAAGAGTGTGATCACTTAGTGATGCACCTTCAAAAGACGTCAGTGTAACATTAGTTTCCAAGGGATTAGTTTTATAATCAATTAAGCCAGCACGAGTAAAAAGATCGGAAATGTATTTTGCTTGTGAGAGATAATAACCATCAGAGTCGGAAGAGACCTTAAAACCCAAAAAATAGTTAAGAGAGCCAAGATCTTTCATCTCAAATTGCTACTGAAGATAAGCCTTAAGGTCAGAGATACTAATAATATTGTCACCTATTACAATCATACCATCCACATAAAGTAACAAGAAAACAGAACCATGACTCGTCTTGTGAAGAAATAAGACAGAATCATAAGAGCTGGAGGCAAAACCAAACTACATAATAGTGAAAAAAAAATTGACAAACCAAACTCTAGGAGCTTACTTTAGGTCATATAGTCCTTGACAGAGACGACAAACTTTATATGGAGAGTGTGAATATCTTGGTGGTGATGTTATATATACCTCTTTAGTAAGATCCCCATTAAGAAATATGTTTTACATCCATTTAAAATAAATTTCATTGTTTGATTGCAGCGACTATCAGTAAGTTGTGGATAGATGTAAGTCTAACAACTGGTGCAGATGTCTCCTCATAATCAATTTCATACTCTTGTCTAAAACCTTTGGCCACAAGATGAACTTTATGGCATTTAATAGACCCATCTGACTTTGTTTTGACCTTATATGCCTATTTGCACCCAATGACAGATTTATTAGGAGAAAGATCAATGATATTCCAAGTGTGAGCCTTCTTAAGAGCTTGTAATTCTTCAGCCATAGTTTGTTGCCAAACAGGGTTAGTGCTGACTTCTTTATAAGATTGAGACTCATACAAAGAAATGATGATAGAAAAATAATGAAAATTTTGAGGGGTTACAGGTAGTTCCCTTATTTGATTAGAACAACGAGAAGGAAGATCAGCAGGTGGGATTGGACTAAAGGACTCTGATGTAGGATCAATAGGAGAGTGAGACTACTTAGAAATAGGTCGATCAACCTTAGAAACATTTGTTTGAGGCTCAAACATAATGTCATTAGGAAACAAAGGAACAGTAAGATCTATAAAAAGTTTATTATGAGAAATATTTGATGTGTGAAATTTGGATATGAATGAAAACATTTTATGTTCCTAAAAAATAACATGACGAGAGATGCGAAGACGATTGGAGATGGAATTCCAACAACGATAACCTTTTTATTCAATGTCATAGCCAAGAAAATAACATAAACGAGCTCGAGACTCTAATTTATTCCATTCGTGAGGATGAAGAAGAACAAAGCAAGTACATCCAAAAACTTTTAGATTTTGAAAGTTTGCAGAAGTTTCATATAATCATTCATTAGGAGTTTAATTATCAATGACGGAGGAAAAAACATGATTGATGGTATATACTGCTATTAATGCAGCTGGTCCCCAAAATTTTTCATGACAAAAGGTAGATATGAGAAGTGGATGAACAGTTTCAAGAATGTGTCTATGTTTGCGTTCAACATGACCATTTTGTTGGAATGTACCGTATATGAGCAATGACATATGACACCCATTTGACTTAATAAATTAAGAAATGCAATATTCTGATATTCTATAGCATTATCAATGTGTAAAACTTTGATAGATTTACAGAACTGAGTCTAAATCATTTTAATAAAATTAGAATAAATCTTAGATAATTCAGACCTATTATATATAAAATAAAGTCATGTATAACGAGAATAATCATCGATAAAAATAACAAAATACTTGGATTGCCCTATAGTAGTTGTTAGTGAGGGTCCCCAAATATCTAAATAAATTAAGTCAAAAGGTGCCTAAAAAACAAAATCACTATTATTAAAAGGTAAAGTATGTTGTTTAGACAACTGACAAGATAAACAATCAATGTGATCATCAGTTATAGAACCTAAATATCCACTAAACAATAAAGAACATAAACGACTAAATAAACCATAATTTAACCGTGAGTGCCAATGACTCAATAGTAAAGACAAAGAAGTAGTTGCAGACTAATAAGAAGATGAGACCCTTAAAGGAAGTTGAAGATGAATAAACTTAAACAAAAGTCCAACTTTATGACCTATCCCATGAATCTTCCCCATTTGTGGATCCTACACACGACAACAAAAAGAAGTAAAGTGTACATCAAAACTAAGTTCACACAATTAACCCACAAAGATAAAATTTAAAGTTTAGGAATGAAAAATGTTTTTGTAAGGATAAATTATTTGTAGAGATACGATCTACATACTGAACAAATATGGATAAGCCATTGATTGTAAAAATGATAGGTAAAGGAAAAGATGATGAATGGACAAAAAAAAATTGTAAGATCAGAGATCATACGATTACAACAAATTGAATCAAAATACCAAGAGGAATTGCCTGTTGACACAGAGGAAACAGAGATGGAAGAGTTACCGGATTTGAAAAGGATTTGATGAAGTATGGATTCAAGGTTATGAACTGAAAAGGATGAAGAACTAGCAGTACCTTGTGCATCATCAACTATGTTAGCGAAAAGTTGTTTATTGTTCTTGAAATGCTTGAGAGAAACATCCTTAGATTTGGTTGAAGACCCTCAATTAGCAGGATTCTGAGGATAATTATAATTGTAATGTTTTGATCTATATTTGTGGCAATGTTCATAACATCAAGTAGGACAATAAAGAACGTCATATCCTGACATTTTGCAATAATGACAATAAGGTTTTTTAATGTCAAACTGCTTAGAATGAGTGGCAAGCATAATGTCTATATGATGAGGCTGCAATGTGGTAAGACGAGCTTCTTCAAAAATGAGTTCAAAGATAGCTTGCTCAAAAGTTGGTAGAGGATTAGGATGAAGGAGAGATGCACGTGTGGGCTTAAAAGTATTAGTGAGAGCCATAAGAAACTGTATCAAGCATTAGTGATCTTTATAAGTATTGAATTATTTAACATCTTCATTATTAGTTCAGGTGGGCTGAGGAAGTGTGAGATGATCCCAAAGAAATTACATCTTTGAGTGAAAATCAGTAATTGATTGACCAGGTTCCTATCGTAATTAATGCAGATTATATAACAAATGATATTGATGAGAGAGATCGGAGATAGTATACTTGTGAGCCGAGAAAGTGAAAAGAGATTGAGCAGCTTCAAAGCGAACAAACTGAAGATTGATTGACCGAATCGAGGTGTTACGAATTCAAATGATGATTTGATGATTTTTTATTGTCTCAATCATCAAGTCGGTCATTATATTTTTCATTAGTCTCATTTTTAAGTTTGTGGGTTTTTTATGATCCCTAGTAACATACCACCATAATTTCCTGTCTTTGAGGAAACTAGGTATTGCTTGGGCTCATTAAATATAATTTATGTCATTTAAAAGAATTTGGATGGGCTGAGACACATCTGATTTTCAGGAATTATCCATAAATAAGCTCAAATAATTCACACCAATAATAGCGTGATAATAGCCCAATAAACTTCAAAAGAAGAGTCCAAAAACCAAGTTTTAAATGAAGTAAGCCAATCATGTAGCCTAATTTATAAGAAAACCCCAATAAAATAAACTTTAAATGCGAGCAAATCAAACGAATCAGTGCGATGAAAGAGGTGGCTGCACCAAGCGAACTAGACCAGTGGAAACAAATGAGGAGACCAGTTTGTAATGTGACGAAACACGGAAGCGAATCAGATTAAGCGACGCCTAAAATGGAACCAATGGAAGACAACCACAATAGCAATGTGCGGTGCTGGCGTAATGCAGCGATAATGGTATGTAGTGTGACAACAATAGTGATGTAGTGAAAAAAAGGTTGCCGACGGTTTGCGATAGAACAGATGTGCGTTGTGGCAGTAATCATGTGCGATGTGAAGCAATGGTGCAAACCAGGGTACGACAGCACGGTGACAATGGTAACAAACTAGTCCAACGATAACGGTGCATGATGGTGCAACGCGGAACAAAGGTGGATGATGGTGCGACGCGGCAGTGGTGGATGTGATGTAGAGGTTGACGACGAGGTGAAGCTGCTATTTTTGGTGATGTTTTAGGTGATAGGTGTTTTGTTTGGTGATGTTTTGTTTTGTTTTGTTTGTTTGTTTTTTTTTTTTTTTTTCGTGTTAACGGTGGATGATGTTTTGTTTAATGGTGGTGTATCGTATTCGTGAGTGATGGTGGATAAGAATGGTGATAGTGAACAAAGACTTGGAAAAAAAAATTATCAAAAACTTAAACTCTGATACCATGTAAAATATGAAGAAATAATGTGTATTTTATTGTATTTACAATTTACAATATGAAACTTATTTATAGACTAATAGGTATATTATAAAGATGAAAAACAGAACAATATATAATAAAAATGGTAACATTAATATATTATAATAATGATGTTACGATTTTGAAAAAGATTGATATTGTTATATAATAAATGTAGATTTACCACCTCCACAAGCAACCAATTTTTTACTATTTTACTTGTCAATGGCCGATGCTCCTTTTGCCTATATATATGCATGTATATCACTTGTGAAAGATGATGAGTTTTGCTTTCAAAAATCAGTAACAACACAAGTATTCTACTCTTCTCTCATTCCTTTCTTTTCATATTCTATTTCCATTATTTTATATTCATTTTGTTTACTTCTATTATACCTTATATGTGTTATTCATTTATTTTCAATTTCTACACATTCTTTAATTCAATTTATTTATTTTATAACACGTTATCAGCACGATAATTAGGAAGTTTGACTATGCCAACCCAACTCTAACTAGGAAGTTTGGTTATGCTAACCCAATCTCTAACTGAAAAATTTGGCTATGCCAACTCAATTAACGTATAGCTCTGCTGACTCAATTATTATACTAACTTTATTTATCGTTAATTATCATGCAATATATATCTTACTATATAACTTTATTTATTATTGTTATCACATATTATATGTATGACAATGCCTATTGATTGATTTTAATTATCTTTAATTATTCTCATACATGACTTTATCTATCTTTACATATATAACTCCATATGTGATTTTTATTATGTTTGTCTATTTTTTATTTGTACATAAAACTAATCATTATATTTTTTTGGTAAATATAGTTATTGAAAAAAAATGTCAAATCTCAAGAACTTGCAATTCGTTGCCCTCGATATCTCTGGAAAAAATTACCTTTCTTGGATCCTGAATGCTGAGATGCATTTACAGGCAACACAGTTACAGGACACAATTAAGGAGGGAGATGAGACGACTTTACAAGATAAAGCGAAAGCTATTATATTTCTACGACACCACCTACACGAAAATCTTAAGGCTGAGTGTCTTATAGTAAAGGATCCCTTAGCCCTATCGAACAATTTAAAAGATAGGTTTGACCACCAGAGGGATGTATTCCTCCCAAAGGCTAAATATGAATGCATCCACTTGAGGTTATAAGATTTCAAAACAGTTGTTGAATATAATTCTACTCTATTCAAAATAACTTCACAATTAAAATTGTGTGGTGAAGCAGTAAATGAACAAGATATGTTAGAAAAAACGTTCTCAACATTTCATGCCTCAAATACGTTGTTATAACAACAATACCGAGAATGTCAATTTCAAAAATATTCAGAATTAATCTCGTGTTTACTTGTTGCAGAACAGAATAATGAATTGTTGATGAAAAATCATGAGTTACGACCAGCAGGTTTATTGGCACTCCCAGAAGTGAATGCCAACACATACAATGGGCATGGACGAGGTCGTCGTTGAGGATATAGAAGAGGAAGTGGTTCTTGCGAGCGTAGTAGTTATAAATTTTCGGGGCACCATAATTCATCCCAGAAATGGAATTTTTATGTGGCTAAACAAGAAAATGGCAAAAACAAAAATATGGGAAATAAAACCACAAAAAAGAATGAAACTGTTTGTTTTAGGTGTGGTGCATCAGATCATTGGTCACGTACCTGCCGTACGTCTAAATATTTGGTAGAACTTTATCAAGAATTCATAAAAGGGAAGAAAAATGAGGTTGAGACCAACTTTGCAAAATTTGTCAGCCCAGAATATACCACTTACTTTGATGCTGCAAATTTTTTTGAAAATGTAGGTGGAGAGATTGACATTCTCATGAATGGTGATTGCAAATAGCATACCAACTAGTATTAACATCTTAAAATATATATATATATATTCTCTTTTGTTGTGTACTTCCTTTCATAATTATTTTTTTGTAAAATGGTGATGAGAATGCCCATACCAATTAGGACATGACAATCTCTGACTATCTTTTGCTTCTTTTTGTATCAAGTTAGATATACTTTTGTATTTGTATTTTTGCTCATTTTAATGACTAATATGAATTTCATTTAAATGAAAAGGATACGGATGGACCATCTATTCTCAAAGGAGAAGGTGAAGACATATGCTTGATTGATAATGCAACCACACACTCTATCATTCATGATAAAAAGTATTTCTTAAATTTGACATAATATACGGCTAAGATAAACACTATATCAAGTCCTACAAACCTAATTGAGGGTCATGGGAAGACTATAATCTCCTTGGCAAATAAGGCTAAAATATGTATCCATGATGCATTATATTCAAGTAATTCTAAAAGAAATTTGCTCAGTTTTAAAGATATATGCAATAATGGATATCATATTAAGACTGTAAGTGAGTATAACATAGAATATCTATGTATTATATCCATTGTCTCAGGAGACAAGATTATTTTAGAAAAGTTTCATGCTCTCTCATCTGGCTTATACTATACAGTCATAACTACCATTGAGACCCACATGATTATAAATCAGAAATTTTTAGATTCTAAATTTTTTCAACTTTGGCATGAGTGCCTTTGTCACCCAGGATCTACTATAATACGTAGAATTATTGAAAATTCTAATGAACACTCATTAAAGAATCAAAGGTTTTTATTATCTAAAGAGAATTTTTGCACTGCTTGCTCGCATGGAAAATTGGTGATTAAATCATCCCCTTCTAAAATTAATTTTGAATCCCCCTTATTTTACAAAGAATTCAAGAGGACATATGTGGACCTATTCATCCACCAAGTGGACCATTTCGCTATTTAATGGTTTTAATTGATACATCTGCACGATGGTCACATGTTTGTTTATTGTCAACTCGTAATGTTGCCTTTGCTAGACTCCTTGCACAAATTATCAAACTGCAAGCATAATTTCCAGATTACTCAATCAAAACAATTTATTTAGATAATGCTGGTGAATTTACATTAAAGACATTTGATGAATATTGTATGTCCATTGGAATTGATGTTGAGTATCCAGTTCCACATGTTCATACTCAAAATGGTTTAGCGGAGTCATTTATCAAACATCTCCAAATAATTTATCGAACTTTACTTTTACGAACACAATTACCAACATCTGTATGGGGTCATGCCATACTACATGCTGCTGCGTTAATTTGCTTACGACCTATTGCATATCATCAGTATTCCCCGTTACAACTTGTATTTGGTCATTAACCCAATATATCTCACCTAAGAATATTTGGTTGTGTTGTATATGTACCTATTGCACCCTCACAAAGGTCTAAGATGGGACCTTAACGTCGTTTGGGGGTTTATGTTGGTTTTAATTCGCCTTCTATTATTCGATATTTCGAACCCTTAACAGGAAACTTTTTCACTGCACGTTTTGCAGATTGCCATTTCAATGAAAATTTGTTCCCACTACTAGGAGAAAAAGAAAATCCTTCTATAAGAAAGTGTAAACTTTCATGGAATGTGAGTACATTGTCTCATTTAGACCCTCATACTAATCAATGTAAAAATGCAATACGAAAAATAATGCAATTACAAGTGATTGTTAATCAATTACCAGACGCATTTACAGAAACAACAAAAGTAACTAAGTCTTATATATCTGTTGTCGATACGCCAGCTCGGGTAACTGTGCCTATTGAACAATCAAAACAAATGATAGCAAATAATTCATCTGTTATGTGTCAGAAACGTGGTAGACCATTTGACTCAAAGGATATTGTTCCACAGAAACGTAAAATAAAATATTATGATCTTGATGAAAATAATACTAAAGTTATGAATAAATCTACTTTACTCAAAGACATGTCATTGACAGAGACAACGACCTCTGAAGATTTGCAAACCACAGATTTGGTCAAAGTCCCTGAAGAAAGACAAACATTTGAACAAATACAAGAGCCAAGAAATGAAGAAGTTTCGATAAATTATGTAAGAGAAAAATGGAATCGTGAAGAAATGGTTATTGATGGTATTTTCTCTTACACAACAACTACTAAAATCATGAGTGATTATTGTGAACCACATACTGTTGATGAATGCAGGAAACGACATAATTGGTCTAAATGGGAAGAAGCAATTCAAGTAAAATTAAATTCATTGGCCAAACGAAATGTATTTGGACCCATAGTTCAAACACCTGAAGGTGTTAAACCAGTTGAATATAAATGAGTATTTATTCGAAAACGTAATGAGAAAAATGAAATCGTAAGATACAAGACACGATTAGTAGCTTAAGGTTTCTCACAAAGACCTGGAATTGACTATGATAAAACATATTCACCCGTGATTGACACAATTACATTTCGATTTTTAATTAGTTTGGTAATGACAGAAAAACTTGAAATGCATTTAATGGATGTGGTAACTGCATATCTATATGGTTCACTTGATACAAATATCTATATAAAAATCCCTAAAGTATTGAAAATGCTTGAAGCATATAATTCAAAACCTCATGGATTATATTCAATAAAATTACAACGATCATTGTAAGGATTAAAACAATCCGGAAGAATGTGGTATAATCGCTTGAGCGACTATTTGATCAAAGAAGGATACATCAATTATCCTATATGCCCATATGTGTTTATAAGAAAGTCAGGATTAGGATTCGTCATTATAGCAGTATATGTCGATGACATGAATTTAATTGAAACTTATGAAGAGCTTTTAAGAACTGCTGAATATTTGAAAAGAGAATTTGAAATAAAAGATTTGGGACAAACAAAATATTGTCTCGGCCTAAAGATCGAGCATAAATCACATGGAGTACTTATCCATCAAAGAGCATATATTAAAAAAATCCTAAAACGTTTCAAAATGGATAAAACACATCCCTTAAGTACCTCTATGCTTGTTCGGTCTCTTGATCCTAAAAATGATCAATTTCGACCTAAAGAAGATAATGAGTAGTCTAGAAGTACCATATCTAAGTGCAATTGATACTTTATTATATTTAACACAATGTACTAGGCTTGATATTGCTTTTTCAGTAAATCTATTGGCCAGATTTAGTTTTGAACCAACACGGCGTCACTAGAATGGAATCAAACATGTTTTTCGTTATCTTCGTGGAACAACAAATTTGAGATTATTCTATTCAATTTCTGCTAGTAGTGTAGGTCTAATTGGTTATACTAATATAGGATATCTTTCTGATCCATATAAGGCACGTTCACAGACTAAGTATGTTTTTACATACAATGGCACATCAATCTCTTGACGTTCCACGAAACAAACTCTTGTTGCTACATTTTCTAATCATTCTGAGATTCTAACACTTCATGAGGCAAGTCGAAAGTGTATATGGTTGAGATCAGTCATTCACCATATACAAAATACTTGTGGACTCCTTCAAACCACTAAAGGGTCAACAATAATTCATGAAGATAATAAAGCTTGTATTGTTCAAGTCAAGGGAGGATACATCAAGGGAGATAGAACCAAACACATCTCACCAAAGTTCTTTTATACTCACGAGTTTTAAGAGAGTAAACAAATTGATGTCAAACAAGTACGCTCCACGAACAATCTAGCAGATTTATTTACAAAAACTCTGCCAACATTAACATTTGAAAAATTGGTACACGACATCGGCATGCGTCGACTCTCCAAGCTAGATAGTTAGCTTAGCAGAAGTTTCATTAGTGGGAGCATGTCATCTTTCATCAGAGGGAGTATATCATCTTCTAATAAGGGGGAGCATACCGTCTCTTCTTATCTTTATATATTGTACTCTTTTTTCTTTCGATCAAGTTTTATCTCATTGGGTTTTACTGGTAAGGTTTTTAATGAGACAGTTTATTTTAAAATGTGTAAATCCAAGGGGAAGTGTCATGTAATAAATGTGGATTTACCATCTCCACAAGCAACCAATTTTTTACTATTTTACTTGTCAGTGGTCGGTGCTCCTTTTGCCTATATATATGCATGTATATCACTTGTGAAAGATTATGAGTTTTGCTTTCAAAAATAAGTAAAAACACAAGTATTCTACTCTTCTCTCATTCCTTTCTTTTCATGTTCTATTTCCATTATTTTATATTCATTTTGTTTACTTCTATTATACCTTATATGTGTTATTCATTTATTTTCAACTTCTACACATTCTTTAATTCAATTTATTTATTTTATAACAGATATGTTATTAATATGAATGATAACACTTATTTTTGAATTGAATAATTGTAGAATGTTAGAGAAAAAAAAAAGGTTGAAAAAATTATTGCTTTTGAAACTTAAAGGGGTGAGTGATGCTTGTTGATAAAGATTCTTCACTCTTGTTAATAAAGATTCTTCACTCTCCCGAAGCACATCACATGCTCTTATTTGGAAGATGTTTAATCTACTGAAAAAGAGCTTTTACTTTTATAGAGATCATTTGAATGTAAAAGACATATATTTGCTTATAAATGATATTACCTCATTATCCATAAAGCCTCCAAGTACGTGTTACACACGACAAAACCGTTACAAAAATTATTATCAATACGTTCCAAGTGCATCCGACAGCATGATCAGCACTAACTATTTCACTATCAGAATTATCTCACTTAATACATGTTTTTGAAATCATTAATTATAATGTATCATAATCTCAAGCTTTAAATATTGTAGTTGGGTTATCTCCTATAAAATTATACTTTTGGGTTTGATAATAACTAGTATCGTATTTTAGCCTAGAGGTTTCTAATTCAAACCCTCTCTTCTCTTTTAATCTAAAATTCTTTTTGTTATACATGTTATATGGTAGAAAGCGTTTAACATGTGTTCAATATCTGTCACCTGTTTACGTTGCATATAAGGGGACGTGTTAACGTATCATGATTTTAAGTCTTAAATACTATAGTTAAGTATATATATATATATATATATATATATAAACTTAAGTTTTTAGGTATGATGCTAACTAATGATCACAAAAATTAATTTCATAGGATAATCATGAAAATTAATTTATTGTTGCACATGTTATATGATATGAAGCGTTTAACATGTGTTCAACATCTGTCATCTATTTACATTGCATATAAGGGGACGTGTTAACGTATCATGATTTTAAGTCTTAAATACTATGATTGAGTTTATATATATATATATATATATATATAAACTTAAGTTTTTAGATCTGATGCTAACTAATAATCACAAAAATTAATTTCATAGGATAATCACGAAAATTAATTTATTGTTGTACATGTTATATGATAGGAAGCTTTTAACATGTGTTCAATATCTATCACCTATTCATGCTGCACATGAGGGGTCGTGTTAACATATCATGATCTCAAGTTTTAAATACTATAGTTAAGTTTTTTTTTTTTTTTTTAATATAAACTTAAGTTTTTAGTTTGATGGTAATTAATAATCACGAAAATTAATTTCATAAGATAAGACGTTGTGTAAGCATCTTTTTCCTCTTCTTTTCTAGTTAATACACTTTTAAATCAGTCTCGTAAGGGTCTGTATCAAGGAAGTGTGTTAGTAGTAGCTTGATGTTTTATTGGATTAGTAAATTAGGAAAAGAAAAGACATGCACGAAAAGGTTATCTAAATTAAAATGCCTTTGCTTTTGGATCGATGATAACTAATTTCATAAGATAAGATGCTATATGTATAAATCACCTTTTTACTCTTCTTTTCCGGTTAATGTTGACCACTTCTGAACCAATCTCATAAGGGTCTGTATCAAGGAAGTGTGACAGTAGTAGCTTGATGTTTTATTGGATTATTACATCAGAAAAAGAAAATACATGCATGAAAAGGTTATCTAAATTAAAATGCCTTACTGTTTTTCAATTGCTAGTCTAAAAGATGATGCGATATGCGTTCTGCCAGAGTTTTTGAGTTTCGTCGCTTGGAAAATGAGAACACTATTTTCCAATTTTCTCTTGAATATAAACTTGAAACCCAATCATTCAATAACTCTCATGATTTTATCGCAAGTCGCAACCATTAAAGGCATTTCGGTCTCGTTTGCATCTCAGTCGCACAAAATTTTGTTATTTAAGTACACAAAGTACAGAAAGATATTGTATATTATTTAGACTTATTATCGGGAAAATAAGAAATGTCTTTAAATACAGAAAGAAATTATATATTCTTCATACGAATTAGGTTTGGGGTAGGTTGATCCGGTCCTGATTCAACCGGTTGTATCCCTAGTTCTACCTAGTATCTTATTACAAAATCTAGTTATTACTTATTTAAGTACATTAAATATAGAAAAAAAAAGTTTATATTATTTAGGCTTGTGAATCGCCTAACTAATAAAACAAAATTTTATTATTTTATTATTTATGTAGTAATTCCACAAAAATAAAAATTTCCTTAGGTAAAACTTATTAAATTAACCAATTAATTATAATTCATAAGTCACCTATAAAATTATATATATTAAAAAAAATCTTCAATAAAATTGAAGTAAAAGAAACGTGTTTGTTTTAAAAATAAATAAATAAATAAATATTAATCCATCGTTCAATAAGAGCGAGAATGATATTTGAAACACAAGAAATGAGAAAAGAAAGAAAGGGTATGAGACTCCAGCGTTAGTCAAAATTTGGGAAAGAAAAAGGATTGGGTTAGGGGTAAATATAAAAATGACCCCAAAAAATGTGGATACTATTTATATCCCCCTAAAAAAAATGATCATTTGTGTCACAAAATATGTTTTTGGACAAAATTACCTTTAAAAAAAAGTAAAAACTAATTTTTTCTTTTCAACATTTTCAATTACTGAAATTTCAGTATCTTTTCGATAGATTCTCTCTTCTTCTTAATACTCCTCTTCCTCTTTCATTTTCTTCTTCTTCTTCCTTCTTCGAAAAAAGAAAAAAGACTTACAAATTTATAAATCTACCGTCGTGAGTCACGTACATGCTATTACTGTCATGACTCACGACTGTTACTATTATCGTGAGTCACAACTATTTATACTACCATTACTCATGACTAGACAAACTATTGTGACTCATGTATGATATATTGTTGTGAGTAACAGCAGTACAAACTATCTTGATTTATGGTAGTATAAAATGTCATGAGTGACGATAAATTATACTGCCCTTACTCATGATGATGAACTTGTAAATCTATAAATCCGCATTCTCATTCTCAGTGAGGTTGAAAATTTTACATTTTGAGGGTGAAATTTGCCCCTACCCTTACCATCAAGGAACACCTTTTATCCCCTGAGAAGGGCAAGATCTTATGGGGATATGTGACGACTTTAATATTGTCATATTTTTTATATGGGAAGAAAAAAATAAAAGGATTACTTTTTTATGCTTGATTAGTATTATTCTTTTTCACATTTTGGAGCTAACATTAGAGATCAGATTGTTTGAGATTTTAAAGGAGAAGTGATATACCAGAGAAAGAGAAAAAGAAGGCTTTTATAGATAAAATGTAGGCCAATATAGTATTAATTTTGAAAAATTAAAATCATATTATTAAATAATTTTGGTATAAAAATGTTATTTTAGAAAAGTTTCAAAAGTGATTATGTCAAAATCTAGATCGGTTTGGCACTAAGAGCCAATTTGATTTTGTTGTAACTTCTAAAATTATCATTGTTGATTATATGAAGAAAATAATATGTTGTAAAGTAAATTATGTTTGGTATGACTTTTAATTAAAGCTTTTACAAGTAGATCTTTTGGTATAGAGTTTTCATAAAATATAATTTCTAGCAAAAAGTTGAATGTTATTTGGCTGTTTATCTGTAAATGATAGCTGCTTTGAGACATAAGATAAAAGTGTTTGAAAAACATAACAGTGTTTTATATTTAAAAAGGATATCTTAAAATTTATTAAATAAAATAAGGATATATATATATATATATATGTGTGTGTGTATAGATAGATTGATCTCTCCCAACAAACATAAAATAACCATTAAAAAAAAAAAAAAAAAAAGGGCTCTTTTAAGTTGATGTCAAACCATTAAAAAAAATGAAAGAACTTCTGGTTTTAAATGGGTTGTAACTCTAAATCTACTACTATTATCGAATCATTTTTGAAATTTTTATCAAATACATTTTTTTAATATCAAAATTACTAAATAATTATATTTTAATTTTTCAAAAGCAATAACATTACTTTCCTTTTTATTTTTTATTTTTTAAAGAATATAGGAAATACTTTCAAAAAATAATAATGAAATAATCTGCTATAAAATTTTGTAAGGGAAAATGAATTATATTGGCTTTATTTCATGACATAATATTATTTTATGTACCTAAGTTCTTGCTCATATTTATGTTGAAAGTTAAGGACTATGGAAGAGATTTTCAAAGCTCCATAATCAAGTTAAATGCAAGTAAACAAACACAAGTTGTTTATTTTCTTAAAGAAATAAGTGCATATTTCATTATACATTCTATTGTGTCATTCTTTTCGGTGGAAAATATCTCTGAAAAACGGTTTTGGAACCTTTAGATTCAAACATATTTTTTTATAATTATTTAGTTATTTATTTGTTTTTTAATTTTCCTTGATCCGTTGGTCCCCATCAAGATGGGGAAATCGATAGCGAAGGTTGGTATGGTGACCGATCATGTCTTGTCGCGATCGATCGCAACATGCACTAGGTTACCCTTTGCCACGTGTTACGACTTCGTGTCAAGGCGGGGTTAGTGCGATGTAAAATTTTCATATATATGCATTTTGCAATTTTACATCAAGAATCTTTTGGTAATTTTTTATGTACATTAAAACAATTTCTATTTTTTGACTTATTTTTTAGGGTTTTTCTACCCTATAAATAAAAATGTATTTTTTGTTAAAATTATGAGAGTATATATTAAAAAGTTTACAATTTTTTTATGTTCTTTTTTAAATATATTAAGACTATAATTATTTGGGTTATCCTACATGTTTGTTCACACAATCATAAACATATAAATTATTCTTTCAGTTCATTAAGTTCTTTCCAAGAGGAAGTCCAAGAAGACGTTTTGAAGGTTGTTCGATTGGTGTGGAGGTGAGAAAGCGATACAGGATAGTCGAGAAAAGGGACATTATCACGATTAAATGTTAAGGTGGACTAAGAAATTTATTTTTGTAATTGAATCTCTATATATGATATATTTCAAAATAACTACTTTATAACAATTTTATAACGGACAATATTTATTATTTGAAATCATGATCAATATAAATAATATGTAATGGATTAAAATAATTATCAATATAAATAATAATAATGAATTAAGATCATCAAAAATACCAATAAATCTAAAAACTTAAACAATACAATAATCATAATTAACACCACACCAGTTATATTTTGTTTGCTATTGCAATATACTAATAAATCAACGAGCTGTTCAATTTTTTATTTCTTTTCTGGATACTTTGACGTACTCTTTTCTTCTTTTACAATCACTGACCCTAAAATCTCTCCACTTTCCCTCAACATTCTAATTCATTAATTTATGAAAAAAAATATATACCTTTTGCGATTTATGATTGCATTAGAATCCCAAAAAAAGGTTCGTAATGTCTTCTAAAATTTTGTCCTTAATAATGTCAATTAAGATTATAATTGTCATTAGAATAAATTAAAAAGGAGTACCAAAAGATACTGTGGCATTAGCACCACTCTAAATATTTAGTTAAACGGCCTCATAAAAAGGAGAGACTAATAAAGGCATCAGGAAACAGCAACGACACTTCAAATGTAAGGAATCATGAAAACAGTTTTATCAATAAAGACATCAAATACGAGGCAATAACAAGTAGATATTTTGAGGCAATATTTCCACTCTTAATATTTAGTTAAATGGGCTGATATAAAGGAGAGAGACTAATAAAGGCACACAGAATACAGCAAAGACACTTAAAATGTAACAAATTATGAAAACAGTTTTGACTTATATCAATAAAAATAACATATAGAAGGCAACCATTTGAGAACCTAAAGAAAACTTGCAACAAAAGATAAGTCTATCAAAAAAAATTCGGAAGAAACAAATTGAGGCTGTGCTCAAATCTGACGACGCTCATACCACATTTCATACATCATGGAAAGAAAGACACATCAGATCCCATCCAGATTTTCCTGTCCACCTCATGTTTATGTACGTCCTATGACCATCAGCTACATACTATAGTGACTTAAGCCAGATGATTGAGCTCAGTACTGACCTCAGTATTATAATCCTAGGAAAAATCGGAAACCATATAGGTCAATATCAGAAAAAATATAATCAATATTGCTGTTCCTTCAGGAAATTCATTACATCTATAGAGTGAACTCCCAAGATATTATGCAAGCTCCACAGAGGCAATCCTATTATGAAAATACATCACAGTAGCTCTAAATTTATCCTCTTTACAACTACACAAAATACCAAACTGATTAATTAAGATGTAGCACAGATGATAAAAAAGAGAACAGCAAGCAAACTTAGGACTGAAACCCATTTCTAGAAATCAAAGTGAATTAAATGCTCATAATAGTGATTCAAATATTTAGAATACCCAAATCACAACAAACAATGCAAGTAGCAGAATTCAAATGCATTTTATCCAAACACTGTCAATTGAAAAAACAATTATGATGCACCAGATGATTGAAAAATAGTTCTTCCAATAAAGACATCAAGGTTCAATGGTTTGCCACGAAAATTATTAAAGTAATCCTCAACTATAATCAGGATTGCAGCTTCATTATCATCGTCAACATCATCAATAGATTAGAAATTTCAAGCTGATAATCCAGGACATAGCCAAGCAGAGA
Organism: Litchi chinensis; assembly: GCA_019925255.1. Lineage (NCBI taxonomy): Eukaryota > Viridiplantae > Streptophyta > Magnoliopsida > Sapindales > Sapindaceae > Litchi > Litchi chinensis. The sequence goes on along the minus strand of CM034465.1, from coordinate 25,355,712 downwards.
AACGGCACTTATCAAACCATCATAGAGCCGGAATTCTTCCTGCACTCGGCAAGCATATCCATGTAGAACTGACACTTGCTGATGTCATTTCCAAAGTTGTTGATACACTACAAGAAAACCATGAGATATAAACAAAATCAACTTTTGAGACAAATTTCCATTTCAAATGATCATAAATGGAAATTTAATGAATTTATGCGGTATATTCTCTAGGGAAACACAGAACAACCAGATTGGTCACTACATTGAAGCAGAGCTTGTGGCTGACACTGACAAAAGAAAATTTGGTAGCATACTTAGCCAAAAACACATCATTAACTCCACTTCTATAGCTTCCACACAAATACGACGAGATATTTACTAAATATCCATAAGCACAGAATTTCCATCTCTAAGATACTCAAGGTCACAACAACATTAAAAAAGTGCAAATACCGTAGATGCAAACCAGGTTCTTTAATTTTCCTTTTTACACTTAGGTCTTATCAGAATCAAATCATATGAAAAGATGATATCCATTTCAGGGATTATTCGCAAACAAGCAGGAAAGTTAGACAAGAAGTACATACATCTTGAAAAGCCTTTGAATGAACATTGCATGCATCAGAGCCTCCAAAACTGTTTGTGGTAGCAGGTGGGGCAGCAGCAGCTGCCTCAGAGACTACAGTTTCGTGTTGGATAGTACGCGGACCCATCACAGCATCCACAGCCCTGTGTGCCACTGCACTTCCAGTACCAAAAGCCATGCCTGCAACAAGGGAGGAAAGGAGAAAAACTCAGTTTATGCAAAGAATGAAAGAAAAAAGTTACCATGACTTAGAATCTTAATGTTTGTGTGATCCTAGCGCAAAACTTGATAATCATTCATAACATACCCTGAGCTATGGTAGAGCCAATGCCTCCAAGCAAAGATCCACCACCACCACCACCTTGAGCTGGAGCTGGTGGAGGAGCACGATTAACTGCATACAAAAAATCAACAGCTTTAGAACAAGATGCACAACCAGTTTGTGGAAACAACAAAATAAGATCAAAAACTAGCCACAGGGCAACAGCAACGCAGTAGATGTGTTAACCCAAAACCTTATAGGCTTATAGTTAGAGCTTATTTACTTGCAATGTCAAAATTATTACCTGTTTGAGGGGGTGGGCTACGTGCAGCTGGACGAGGTGCTGGGCGAGATGAAGATCTTCCTGCAAGCAAAGTAAAGACACAGGTAGCGTCATATTCCCTACACTAAACAGTGCATTAAAATAAAATGCTTATTCAACTACAGCAACAACCTACGCTAGCTTCACTTATTGCATGACCCATAAACATGTCCACATTCAAGGCTTGCAAAACAATTCAGACTAAGAAACAAGAAAAATACTTATAATAGGAAGGCTTTTGTCCAAGCTTCTCTCTTGTAAAATAAATTGCAAAAAACCGTATCATATCATCTAACGAGCACACCATCAATTGTTCCTCTTCATAGCAACACAACCACAAACAACACTCTTATGTTGTGGCTTACAGAAACCATCAAAACCCAAAATGAAATAATCTTAGGTTGGACCAAATCAATCATGCTTGAAACCCAATAGTCCTCATGCAACATACCAGTCAATAAAATTGCAAAATTACACATCCTAAACAGAACATAAAAACCACATCCAATAGTTCGAATAATAACATAACACGACCTCCTATATAGTCCTATAGCAATCTCCAAATATATTGAACATAAATCCAGACCAAACATCAAAGAAAGCACAAATCTTTAACATTTGCACATGATGTTTGACATGTATTTAATATACAAATTCACATACACATACCTAAACCCTAAAAAGCAACAAACTTTGAACGCAATAGCAATCCAAACAATACACAAATAAATAAAGTTTATACAAAGGACAGATCTGTACAGAAACTAACCTCCGGAGCTACGGCGAGGCATGGTGGATGAGCTGGGTAATAGAGACAGCGATTAGATAAATTTCTAGAGAGAGATGGGGTTTTGTTTTTGGTGTCTGTTTGTCGTGCGGCTCCAATGAACCCTCGAAATGGTCTATTTTATAGACTTGGATTGGTTTTCTGGTGTAGTCCGGACCAGACTTGTTAATGACGTGTCAATGTCATGTGTCGGCACGTGTTGATGGATGATGTTGTGATTTGAGTTGATGAAATCTGGGAGCACGACTTTAGAGGTGTGTGTTGCAACCGTGTGGGCGACCGCGTCTGATCGATGACTGTGTGGATGCTATTGACTTAGATTTTGGATTGCATCATCGAATCAAAATGGAGGATATTATTTTAGCTCGTAAAATAATTAACACACTTTATGGATATTCCACTAAAATACCATCTTGAGACTCGTGGGCATGACAATTTACACCTATTATCGTTATTTTATGTATAAGACCCATCACTAAATTTTAACATTATTTATTTTTTTAGAATTTTAATTTCTTTATGATCATCCATGTACATTCTGATTAGTAATCACAATTCTTAGCAAAAATGACATTCCAAATTTAGATTCTCCCTCTCAAGTTCAAAGTTAAATAACTCACATTGTGTGAAATATTTGCATTTTGTATTATGAAAAACATTAGAATTTCATATTATGAAAATCATTAATATTTCATTTGATATAAATATTTTTATTTCATACTTCATTAAGTATTTACACGATATGAAACAAATTTATTTTACTCAATGGGAAATACAACTATGCAAAAATAATTTTTTTTAAAAGGAAAAAGTATTTGAGACTTTTTAAATCCTATATGAGAATAAAACAATATTCCTCATTTGGTCTAAAGAATAAAACTTTATTGTCAGAATTGTAAGAACCTAATCTGTTTCTTATTCTGTTTTCTAGTAATTTAATTAAAATTTCTCGCTCTCTTTACCCAATTCAACATACATTAAAAATAAGAATTTCAATTGATTTAAGATATTGTAGCATTTTGTTTTCTTCTACTAATTGTGTGCACAATCCAATACACAGAGCTAATTAACATAATTTCCCATTTTTTTCCAATTGAGCACAACACTAGGGTATAATATTCCTTAAAAACAAAGTAAAAATTTTCATAAACTATTGAGGCATTTTAGAGCATGAATGTGAGAAACAAAAAAGAGAAGAGAATGGTGAAAGTAGTGGTTGTTGAAGGAGTGTGGTGGAGGGCAATGTTGGGGAGTCTTGGAAAGTCCTCTGGAGGAGGCATCACACAGTCATCTCCATTGAACATAATTCTTCTAGGAAAAGCCCATCCTTCACTGAAAGTGAACATATCTGGATCTTTGTGGAGTAATATTTCTGTTTGTACATTTCCACTCATACCAGCTTGGGGTAATATGTCATTGTAGTATTGGATGCCGCAAAGCATCCCAGTATCATCTGAAGACATATATTGCCAAAATCAGACATGAAACATAAAGATTGCACACCTCCTTCAAATCTTAATTACTTCACAAGTAACTTGTAAATGATACTTTCCTCCTTGCTTATAATTGTCAAATAGGTTCATTGTTAAAGATAAGCATAAACGAGTTTAATTCGTCCAAAATTAACCTATAATTTGTCACCATACATATAGCAACCAGAATAATAATACCAAAGGGTTTTGAGCAAACTTACTTATGTAACTATATTGGTTAAGTGGCTTGTAGTTGAGGCTGAAAACCTGTGTGACACTCTGCAAGTTAGGGTGAAGCACCACCGTGTTCCATTGAGAATAATTTCTCATGACATTCAGATTTGTCACTGTGATGTTAACTCTCCAATACTCTTTGTAGCTTTGCTTAACATGCCAATGAACTCATATCGGACACATATGACTTGAACAGATTACTGGTTTGGGTGGTTCTTCATTTGGCTCAAGCTTTTGTTGCAACAAAGTATGTGTTTCGCCATACCTTAGAGAGTTTTTAGAGTTCATACATACAGGTATTTTCAGTAAAAAGATAGTGTAATACAGTTTTGTTTCTTTGAAAATAAGGGATAGTAGTTAGGTTGTTACAAATTGAATGATACAAGAGACTAGAGAAGCAAAAAGGGCTTACTTTATGCAATTTGACGTAGGATCATCTTGACACTGGCATGTACATCTGGGGCAAGGAACAATTGTGCTATTGTAGAATGCAGACAATGAAACACAGCACTTTGGTTTTTGTGATGATAAGAATTGAGAGTAGATGCAAGTCACATTCCATGTGCCTACAAAAATTGCATGCAACAAACAATGTTATAGAAAAGCAAAAAACATCACTGCATTGTAGTATTACTTGTGCAAACTATTTGTAAAAGCCTTGTGCAAGATATACATAATGAAGAAATGTTAGACTGGCTTACTAAGAGCTTGTGTCCATCGACGGCCATTATCTAGAGAAAACCTGCTTGGAGGAACCTCAAATGGCTCCCCACAGGAGTAACCTGAAACCCCAAGACTAAAATTTACAGGCATTTTGAAACCTGAGTAGTTGACCCCACCACCTACAACCATCCGAAAAGTTGCACCAGACTTGGAAGGATCCTGTGTCATGGAAGTTAGAACACCTCCCTTGCAATAATTATTAGTCTGTTGATTATAAGGGGCTCCAGGCAAAAGATCAACAATGACAGGCCTCTTTTCACAACAATGAGGGAGCGGGGCTGCGGATTGGAAGGCAGAGCAGTTGCCTTGCTCTGTAGCCCCAGCTCCCCACATGTTCCATATCACTTCATTTGATCGCCATGCCCAACTCAGCCTCCATCCGGGCTCATCAATATGTCTATAGGTTTGGAAGTTGAATACAGAGACTGCCAACTGCAGATGCAGAGTTGAAATCAACCACTCTTGGTTAGAATAAATACCACAATTTGCTCTTAGAATACAGCCAGTCAACCACTGTCTTTTAATTAGCTATTGAATAAGCTCCCCAATTCTTGAATCAAAATGCAAGGTTATATAATCATGTGTATTGTAACTATCATGGAATCAAAAACATTTTTTGATACCTCCAGAGACAACATCTTACTTACTTTGTTCCAATAAAACAGTATTTGCACCCTCATAATTTCAGGCCATTAGGCCACAGTAGCAAAAAATTTTGTGTCTACACAAGTCAACCAGTTATAGAAACATGAAAGCCTCCCAAATTCAAATTCAAAACAAGGAATGTGTCATTTGAAATTAGTCAATCCACACAAATACGAACATTTTGCTTTTCGGTGTTGTTCTTAACATAAGCACTTTCCAAATTGGTTGAGTGTACCTAAACCTATTATGGGCATGGGTCCGAGCATATCCTGCTCTCCAGTAAGTCACTCCTCTGATCAAGTCACAATGCGACGCGTGACATCAATTGGCTAAATTTGTTCTACTTTTCTAAGGCCGTCTCCAACGTAACATCAAATTGGTGTAACCAATTTGGTGTAAAAAACCACTCCAATGTAGCATCAAGATATTGTGGATGCACAAAAACCAATGAAAAATTTGATGTTTTTGTTACAGTTTGATACCAAATTTGGTGTCAAACTGTAGCCAAACAAATTTGGTGTTGATCCACGTGAATCCTTTTTTTTTTTTTAAATTTCAACAATACCCCTCATATAACAACTACAATAATTTTTATTCAGTTTATATCTTTTATCATATTTAATGTATTTGTATAATTTGATTCATAATTATAGATAGAAATTAGCTTATTATAAAAAAGTTATACCGTTAGAAATATTTCATTGAGATCTTTAAAATGAGTATAATATTGAATATGTTTTAATATATTTTTAAGTTTTTAATATATATTATAAGTAATATATTAATATAAAATGAATTAAATTATTTAATGTATATACAAAATATTATTTTAATAATTACTTGATAGAATTGGTAATATTTTTAATGCAAAAACTCAATAATGTTTTAAATAACAATAACGTTAACATTACCATTACCTTAAATTAAACATACATGATTTAAATAATAATAATAATAATAACAATATAACTTAAAAATAAAATACTTGATATAATTATTTCTAAATAACCATTTAGAAATTTGGAAGATCATCTCCATTTCCTCCATAACTACCAAAATATTTGTCAAATGCATTGGATAATTCGTTTCCTCCTTGAAATTAATATTTTTTTATATATATTATGCGTAATTATTTGAGAATAAGATTTTATAATGGGATGGATAATAAAATAGTTGGATAAAAAATTAGTTAGAAAAATGAGATAGATAAAAAATTAGGTGGATAAACAATTAGTTGGATAAAAATTGGTTGAAAAATATTAAGTGACTAAAAAATTAGATGGAAATATAATGAGAATAATTTATTGTAAAAAAAATAAAAAATAAAATTGTGAGTATTTAATAATTTTTTAATATACTATGAGTAATTATTTGAAAATAAAATTTTATATGAAATAAATTAATTAATATTGATTAAAGAATTATATATGAAATATTCTTTGAAGATATTCTTCATATCAATTTGATGTCCTATATGTTGGAGTAAAAAAAAATTTAGTGTAAGAGAATTTAATGTTGATATCAAAATAGTGTTAAATTTAATGTTGTGTAGTGGAGATGTCTAAAATGAGAGTAATACTCCTGGCATGGATGATGCGGTGGACACTGGACAGTGGGTTGAAAAAAATTCAACGCGTCCAACTCTGTGGTGGACCCCACCAACTAAATGGGCTTCCCATTCCAAACCCAATCAAGCAAAGCAAGAGACTTGAAACGACTTCTAATCTGTCAAATCACTCCCAGACAAGCAAAACATTCGTCGAAGCTCGAAAACACCAACAACACGCACCGCTTGTAACACTCCGCACCACCAATCTCTTTCTTCCAAAATTATAAAGAAAAAAATTTATTTTCCTTTTAAAACTTGTGATAACTTCAAATTACACTAAATGTAATTAAATAACATTAAATATAATTAAATGAAAAACAAAATTGCTCAGCTATCTTCCCTGCCATAATTCACTATTTTCATAGATCAAAATGAATTGAGTAATTCCTTTTTCGTCGTAACTTCGATTTATTATCATGGTGAAAAAAAAAGAAGTTTTATAATCCCAATGTAAGAAAGAAAATGAACAGTCTCTACAAATCACATACCCAACCACGAAATATCACAGAGAAAAGAAAATAAAACAATAAAAATGATGAAAAGGAAAGAGAGATTTTTTTATATACATACAACATTGGAAGCAGCATTTGATTGGATAAGATCCCACTTGATTGTTATGTTGGAATCAGGATCCATTGGATCACACCCATCTGAATGTCACCACAATTTTTCCCAAAAAGAAAACTTGAAAACTAATTTAAATTTCCAATGCTGAACATAAACAACTATCGATATAAAGGAAAAAAAGAGAGAAGATGAAGAATGGGTACTTACAAGAAGCTGATATAAAACTGATGAAAGAGAAGAAGAACACAACCAGAATTGCACCCATTAATCTTTGGTCCACAAACTAAAATATGTTTATGATATCAAATCCTCAAAAATTAAATCCATCAATCTCTTTACAATTCAAATAAAAAAACTCTCATGAGCTTGATAAACCCTACTAACTCCCAGATATATAAAATATGTATAAAGATATAAGGTCATCTCTAATGTGGTGCACCAAATTTGACACCATTTTGGTGTCAACACCAAATTTTTTTTTACTCCAATGTGTTGACACCAAATTGCTCTAAACAACATTTTTAAAAAATATTCTATACATTATTCTTTAATCAATATATATTAAAGATTTAAACATACAATAAAATATATTCAATATTATACTCATTTTAAATATCTCAATAAAATATTTCAGATGATATAATTTTTTTATAATAATTTAATATATTTTTAATTAAAGTAATTTGTAGTTGGATAGTAAATTTAGTGTTATGAATAGTACAATATCAAATTTGATATTATACTATTCATTGACACCAAATAATTATATTAAGAATGTAACTTTTACATTATTTTAATATAATATTGGAGAGAAAAAATACATCAATTTGATGTTTTTTGTGCAACATTGGAGTTGCCCTAAACACATAAAGGCCGCTGTGTTTTTTGTTTTGTGCACTCGACAGTTTTCAATCTCTCTCTCTCTCTCTCTCGTCACCCTTTTAAGAGTAAAAGCTGTGATTGATGAATGTCTATAAAATAAAAGGAAAAATGAAGGAAGATAATTAATAAAATAATAGAATAATAGGAAAGAGAAGTGATGTGACAGCAAAATGTTGTTACTAAAAATGGAGCGGTGATGAAGAGAAAATTCAAAGCACATGCTTTTTATGATGCCTTGCAATTAGGAATCGTGGCTGAACAAGTTACCCGAATTTTATTAGAATATATGCAGTTCTTCTATTATTATGGAAGCGAATCATATGAAAATATATTTTTTGGACCACACATAATATTTAGTATTGATAAGTCCTGACAATATCTTTATTCAATGGTATATAGAGATTTTCAAGTATTTTGTAATTATTAAAACAAAAATGATTTTTTAATCTTTTTTGCTTTTATTAAAAAATAATACTATAATTTTTAAAGGGTTTATCTAAATTTTTTATTCAAATAATATAATAAAAAGATATATCAATTCTGTTGTAAATAAGTTTGTTATATCATTTAAATTAAAAAATGGATAAAATTTTCGATAATTTATATTTACTTTTTATTAAAATATTAAAAAGAAAAATAAAAAATGAAAGAGGATAGTGAATATTCCATTAAAATACCATTTTCGACATATAAGCCTGACAATTTTACACCTATTATCATTATTTTTTATATAAGACCCATCATTAAATCATAACTTTTTTTTTTTTTTTTACAATTTTAATTTCTTTATAATCATCCATATACTCTGGTTAGTAATCATAATTCTTAGCAAACTGACATTCTAAGTTTAGATTCTCTCTCTCAAGTTGGAAGTTGACTCACTTTAATGTTTCTGTCATTGTCTTTGGACTGAAACAAGTAATTATATGTCTGGGATGTATAATTAACATAATATATGCATGTAAAGCATAGTTAATTAGTTTATTGATGTATAATTCTTTTTTTATTTTTAATACCATTTGTCACATAACTATTCGAAATTAGATTATTGGTAGGTTGAATGAGATTTTTTTGCTATCGAACCTCATTTGAAGGCGGTGCAATTCTTTTTGTAGAAATTCCATCTTTACTTTTTGAATGATGTCGACGTTTAAATTCAGTTGATCCAAATTATTGACCCAATATTGTAAACAAAACAACACAAAAAGCAGAGATAAAAGAAAGAGAAGAGGAAGAACAGTGAATGCAAAGAGATTTTTTAGGTGATTCGACTCCAAAAGATGTCTACATCAACGACTCATTCTCTGGTTATTTTGGCAGAGTCACAGTATATTATTGTTTATCTCTTGTTATAATGAATTTTCAACTCATATTTATAGTGTGAGATGTTACAATTTGAGTACAACAAGAATAAGAAAAATTTTTACATTAATTATACTTTCAAAACCGGTGTCCATCAATTAAGGAATAAATCCTGCCAAAATAAAGTTTGATTTTACTTCTAATTCGGGTAGTTGATTTTTTTCTCAATTTAGGCTGTTGCCTTTTTGGAAGAATTCTCTTAATGAACACTTCGAGTTACAAGCTAAAACTTACTTTAGACGACCTCGAATTGAGCATAAAACAGCCTTGATCATAGTTGACTGCGACCTAAGAACTGAAACAGCAGTCTGAGAGCTCGTTTTTGCGAGTTGGATATTGACAAACTGAGCTTTCATTTATTGAGTCAATTCATTGAATCAATCCGTTGGGCTTTTACCAACTAACTTATGTGGCCCAAAATATACTTACAATAAATGATAAGATTAGTTTTACTATAACCTTAAAATAAAGCTTTGTAGTAACATATTTGATATTTCACACACATGTTAGTGGTATAAAATAGTATAATATAACCACATCAAATCATTATAAAAATGTGTATCTTTTGAATTGAAATTGATTACATCGTAGGTTTTACACGTTGTTGGAGTCTGAAGTTCAAATTAGTAAAGTAGTGCTATGTAGATGCATTGGGGTTCGAGCTCTGTGGGCCAACGCCCCCCGAGAGGAAAATTTTTTCATGCACCCGTGATTACTGCGACTTGGAAGCTGCGCTAGAGCACTAAGCCATAAGTAATGTCAATGTGATAGAGAGCACTGTCACATGGATGTCGCGCCCAAAGTTGCACCCCACGACCGAAGAGTAGCCCCATTTGGATGTAGCACAACGACTCCAAACTTGTTCAGAATTATGAATTCTATATGAATTCGAACTCTTTTGATATTATAAATAAATACCTATGTGTGAGAGTTTCAATGTGTCTTTGAGTGTACTAACAGTATCATGAAGCATCTAAGAGTTTCTGATAGTAGATTGAGAGGGATTTGAGAGATTGTTTGTGAGAGTCATGTGAGAAAGATGAAGGTTCGTAAACATCATTATATAATAGAAAAGGATGCTAGTGCGCTCCATGGAATTAATATTGAGAGTTATCATTGTTGAGCATAATAAAAGCATTATTTTATACACTAGTTTGGTCTTTCATGAATCTAAATTCTATTTTTGTATCTAAGAATTTTGAATCTAAAAATTTTGATAATGTTGACGATTAGAATCGGTCAACACCCGGGGGGTTGGAACCTCGCCTACGAAACGATTTGTACGGGACTGGCGGTGAAGATTGTGCTTAGCCAGGGGTGAAGACCATCCCGAGTAACCCATTTTGGTCTCTTGAGGGTCGTGTCCAGAGTTGAACTCGTAATCTTTTATAAGGTTTTTGAGTGCACAACTCCTAGTTGAACTCGTAACCTCTTCTAAGGTTTTTGAGTGCACAACTCCTACCACCAAGTTGAGTCAGCTTAGTGGTAGGAGTTATGCACTCAAAAACCTTATAAGAGGTTACGAGTTCAACTCCGGACGCGACCCTCAAGAGGTCAAAAGGGATTACCCGGGATGGTCTTGACCCCCGGCTCGGCACGGTCTTCACCGCTGGCCCCGTATAAATCGTTCCGTAGACGAGGTTTCGACCCCCCGGGTGTTGACCAATTTCGATCGTCAACAGATTCTAAATTACTATTGTATAATTGGATTCAATACTTCTGACTTTGATTTTATTGTAATTTATAATTTTAGCTTTAGATATAATATCGACATTAGATCAGGCTTTAGGCTATAATTTTGCAATCTCCATATGTCAAATCAAGTTTAAGGCTTTTTGATTTTGTGATCTTAAATTTATAATTTGTAATACTAAAGTTGTATAGTATGCTAGGTCAAACATTTAGCTTTTGAGACTAATATTTAATTAAGCTTCAGGCTTTCTAAAGTCCCGATCTTTAGGTTGCAACGTATTCACATGATTTTTTTTTTTTTTTTGCAATCTTCGGGTTATAATACAATTCATATCATTTGTGCAATCTTTAGGTTGTAATACAATTAGTTCACTTGTTTTTTATTTGCTAACAACCCAGTGAATATTGTAAACGAAATGGGAACCATAATAAATATATGAACATTTTACAATTTGATGGCGAGCTTGATCTTGTCAAGAAATAGTCATCTCTAATCACATATTGAACATCGGTTGTATGATCGCTTGAAAACAAACAACAACTCGAAATAAGAGAAGTAAGAATCTAAAATAAATTCTTTTATTCCTTAAATGTTCTCATCCATATTATATAAAGGAAATTTACACACCAATTACTTCTCTTATATGTTATTGATGAATTTCATATATATTTTTAGAACTTCAGATCTAAAAATAATGATTATTTTGAGTGCATTCAAGTTTCAATTGAAATTGGTCGAACGCTTCAAGTCTTAACCATATTGAAATTTGTGTAGAACTTTCAATTCTTACTAATTGAAATTCAAAACTTCAGGTTTGGTGAATCAATAGATTCAAATTTTCAAGTTTTTATTTCTATTTGTAGCTTTAATCTTTTAACTTCAATGATCTTTGGGTTGTTATTTGCAATATATTGGTTGCAATAAAATCAAATAATTTTATTTTTAGGGGAATTTTTAAAAGTCGTCTTTCATCTTTCTTAAAATATTTTTTTACTCAACAACTAATTGTTTTATTGTTTGTACTCATTTTCATTATTATTTTCATTCTCTACTCCAATAATTACCAAATAACCCCCTAATTATATATGTTTTTTTTCTTAATTATTTCACATTGTAAATTATCTACACCTATGGTATGAAATACAATTATATTACACAGTGCAATACAACTATTTTACACACTTTGAAGCACAGCATTTTTACAAGTTTATTGTCAAAGATGTTTATAAATTTACCTTTGTTGTATAATATTGTTTTATTGTCATTATTTTATTGGGTTTATAAATTTTGATATTTTACATTGTGTGAAATATTTGTATTTCACATTGTAAAAACATTAGAATTTCACATTATGACAAATATTAATATTTCATATTGTGTAAAAATTTATATTTTACACTGTTTTAAATATTTACATTGTAACACCCTTCCCTCGATCCTCGGCGTCCCAGACACTGAAAACCGAGGCGGAGGACGTTACAACATTTTCATTACTTATTTACAAAAATCCATTATTAATTTAATATAATTTATTGAAAATCCGGCAGAGTTTCTCCTGTTTTTATTGAGAAACCCAAAATTTTTAAAACCTGCATAATCAAATAAATACTCAAAATATATTTTTTTTCAATTTTCTCAACTTCCATAATTTGACACTCTGCTCATCCCCAAATCACTTCAACACACAATTTTTAAAGTAAGTATACATTTTCCTCACATACAATCTCGAAACAAAATAAACACAATTACTGTAAAGTATAACAACTTATAGGCACTCTTTGAGAAAACATTTAAAACATAATACAAATCATATACATTTAAATTTTTCCAAACCTCCCATTAACATGCAAATGCAAACACAAATACAAAATATAACTTTATATATATATATTCTAAAATATATATATATACACCTCAAAGATGTCTATAAAAAAGATCGGAGAATAGCTGTGACTCGCGGATCGCACTGGGGACTATCTTTCCTACTGAATCTGCTAAAAAACTCAGCTCCTTTCAACTACCTGCGCGTGAAAAATCCAACGCGCTAAGCAAAATAACTCAATTGGTATACACAAAATAATATCAATCACAAAATTTCACAAACATAACATATAAACTATATCATTTCACAATTCAATTGATATTCAACATAACATATTATTTATACAACGATTCTCAATTACATAAAACACTTTTTGAGCCCATATTTTCAAGATAAGTCGTTTATAAGTTATTATAATATTGTAAAAGCCTTTCGTAACTACTGTCACGATACCATGAATCGGTAACGAGTTTCACATATCCCTCTGGCATCGGACACTCGGTGCCTACTTGCCGGGGCTCAACATTATATTCGTATCGATTTCAGAACCGGACACTCGATGCCTCTTATGGTCCGTTAATCACATCGGTATATAAGCGAAACGGCGCAGTACTGCTAACAAATACCCGATTGGCATGCCAACTACCAATCCTCACATACCAATGTATATGTTTACTTAGGCTCTCAATATTTTCAATAATTACGAAAATTATCATTTTCGATTAAATTTTTTAAAAGTCACTTTATTATCAAATATTTTCATTTACTTTTACGTTTCGAAATCTCTCTCTTAGCCCTTACCAAATGACTATTTCGCTTTTGATTTCACAATAAAAATTTTATTACATAATTACATTCATTTCACATTTCCGCTTGGTTTCAAGAGGTGATTTTCTACCTTTTCTCTTCGAAATCATCATTCATCACATATCTCATCACAACATAATATAAATAGCATGTAAATATAAACGAAATGACAAAAATGTTTCTTGGTTTCTCTATGTCTTCAATTCGACTAAGGGGTATATTTTTCGAAAATTGATTTCATCTTCAAAAGTCATATCACAAATCACTTCAATATCATTTGTTAGACATGTGAATAAGCTTAAAAAGACGAAAATACCCTTAGACCCTTATTTAATTCAAATTCAGTCCTAAGGGGGGTTTTTAAACGAAAATATTATTTCACTTAATTTTGACCCATAAAATTCCTCTCATCAACATCCAACCAACACATACATATCATAAATAATAATTCATCACGTAAAAATCACACACCGTAAAGTTTCGAAGCAAAATACTAAACTTTTGACTACTAATAAATTTTAAATTTTGAAAATAAGCATATAACAACATTTTAGAGCTCAAGCTCCTAGCACTCCAAATAGAAGTTTAAAACTTCTCCTTGCCCTTACTAGTCTCTCCACGCCTTAATTAATCACCTAAAGTTTGAAAAATTTGCTTTAAAGCCATAAAAACCAAAATAATTCAATTAAATGTAAAACTCACTAACTACCCATGCCTATAGATGCATTTACATACTTACTAATTCATTTGAACACAATAAAAATCAAAAACAGCACATATCTCACGATGATCACTTGATACCCGAAAATATAACTTGATTTCTAGAAGATTTTGGTAAGAAATGAAGTTATAAATGGGTAGGGGACTTAAAGAGAAGAAGATTTGTGTGATTTATGACTTAAAATGAAAAAAAAAAAATTGAGAGAAAATGGGTGCAGGTCTGATCGGCAGCAGAGGAAGGAAGAAGATTATGACTTTTTCCAAAATTTGACCCCTCTTTTTATACTATTGAATTTCTAAAAATTATATCATACCTCTACACTTTCTAAAATCCTATTTGGGCCCAAAAACTTTTACACATGCCCCTTTTCTATTGGATAATCAACACAACTCATCATTCCACTCACTCTCAATTCCCAATTAAGTCATTTTTCTTAAAAAAAATTTACCTTCAAAATAAATTATTAAATTTTCTAACAATTAACTATATTATTTCACTAATTATATTAATTATAAATAAACTAAATTTTAATCCCACTTAATGCAATTATATTATAGATTTAATAATATTATTTATACAGAAGTAAATATCGGGACGTTACATACATAGTGTGAAATAAGGGCTGATGAACACCCATCTCAATTTTTTCAAAATTTTTGAATGTTTCAGGCTTTAATCCCATCAATATTTCACACATTATTGATTATTTACACCGTGTGAAATACAATAATTTTACTCAATGTGAATACAGCTATGCACACGCAGACAAAAAAAAAAAGAAAGGTTTTTGAGACTTTTTAATTCCAAGGTGAGTATAAACAATTAAACTCCTAGTTGTCGAGGGAAAAAATATTATGTAAAAGTTAAAAAAGATTAAAGGTAATTTTCTCTTATTTTCATTTTTATTTTATTTTGGCAACTTAAATAAATAATGAGAACAATATTACAAAAATAAAATAATATAAATTAATGATTTTAGGGATCAATATTAGAAATAAAAGTACTTTATAATTTCTTGAAACTCTTCAATTTCTTAGAATTAGAAGTCCTGGTCTCACCAAGAAATTGGCCTTTGCTCTCATATCAAAATTTGACCACTTCTTTTCAGGCAAGTGTCTTTCAAATCTGAAACTTGAGACAAACAATAGTTAGATGTTTATGTTAATAACTTATTATAAAATAATTGGAATATCGAGAATATAATAATGTAATAACAAAATTAGAGAAAAGATAAAGTATATCCTAAAGAGAAAATAGATTCTTTATTCATCAATTTTTATTATATATATATGATAGAGGGTGAAAGCTCTTTATGTATCCTCACAATAGTTAAAACGAGAGGGACATGATCATAATACCTAGAATAATGATCATAAAATAAATGATGAGGGTGATGGAAAGATGAAGAAATGAAAGCTATTTCTATGGATTCATGGACATTCATTCTAATATAATCGTAGCATGATCATAATAATCTTAAAGTTGCAAATTTGTAATTTGTTTTATTAATCAAATAGATTTTTGGGTTTTTATAATTCTGATAAGATATAACAAGTAGCACATGTTTCAAATATGGGATAATCCTACTTTTTTCCTTTTAGTTCACTGTAATGCTAAAATATGTCAGTATTTTTAAAAATCGTTAATATTTATCTTGTTGATTTATGAAATAGATCAGATATCTCTTGTAGTATATGAAAATGTCCAATAAACCTTTTGTCATTAAAATTGATATTAGAAATCAAAATTTTTGATCGTTAATATGGAAAGACAAAAATATAAGGCTACTTTGATCATTTCGATAATATCTAAAGATCGATGTTTTCGGGTTCGAGTTGGGTTGAGTTGAAAATCTCTTAACCCAACTCAATCTAATAAATTATTCAACTCAACTCAATAATAATTAAGTTGATTTGGGTTGAGTTGATCAAATTGGATTTAATCCACTATAAAAACATAAAAGGTTTAGTTAGTAACTTTTATAGTTTTAGTAATTTGATTACAAATAAAATGAATATAAATAAATATTCAAATATTCAAAATAAAATATTTAATCAACCACAAAGGATATTCTTGATATTCACTCCTAGTAAATATTATTCTAGAAAAAGAAAAAAATATTGGATTTTAAAATAGAGATAAATGTTTGTCGAGTTGGGTTGAAAAATTTACAACTCAACTCAATTTAATCCAATTGATTTCAATTTGTTTAAGATTTAACCCCATCCAACTCAACCCGATAAAAATTAAGAAGTGGTTGAGTTGAGTTTGTTGGCTTGGGTTGGAGATGTACATTCCTAATTATATCGATCATATCTATAACGATAATAATAATATGAGATAAAATGAAAATTTTCAAAATTATAAAATGATAATTAAGTTAAAATCAAGGGCTACAGTGGGATTATCCCTTCGAATATTCACTTCACCTCCCCAGGAATCACATCACACGACCAGGCACTTGTGTATAGGTCACGTATTCACGTTTCAACACTGTTGCAACCGAAACAACCCAAACAATTTGAATTTCGAAAAAAAAAATAAAAATTGAAACAAACAATCATTCATCGTTCATCACCGTCCTCTCTTCGTCACGGTATCAACGGTGCGTACATTAACCTTTTCAACACCCATCGCTCATTCTATCTTCCCTCCCGAGTATTCTTAAAAAAAAAAAAAAAAAATCTCACACCGCTTGATCACACATTTAAGATCCCTCTCTTTCTCTCTCTCTCTCTCTCTCAAAACAACGGCACTCATTTTCTCTCTCTAAAACCAACCAGACTTGCAATACCCTAGCTTCCTTCATCCGATCCATGGCTGAAGACACGGCCGCAGCCTCTCAATCGCAGCCGCAGTCGCCGTCGGGCCCGTCGGTCCCCTTGGGCGGCTCTGTGATTCCGATAGTAAACAAGCTGCAGGACATATTCGCTCAGCTCGGCAGCCAGTCCACGATCGAGCTGCCGCAAGTGGCGGTTGTCGGTAGCCAGAGTAGCGGCAAATCTAGCGTCCTCGAAGCGCTCGTCGGCAGAGACTTCCTGCCTCGTGGCAACGATATCTGCACGCGTCGCCCGCTCGTGCTTCAGCTGCTGCAGACCAAGACCGAGGAGGAGTTCGGCGAGTTCCTCCACTTGCCTGGCAAGAGGTTCTACGATTTCTCAGAGATCAGGAGAGAGATTGAGGTACAACTTTCTAACGACTTCATTGACTCTACTATTAGTAGGTAGACACTTGAATACTGTTTTGTGTTGGTAGAAATTTTGAATATAATCAAGAAGTTTGTTGTGCAAAATGTTTAAAATGAAGAAACTAGAAGTTTGTTTGATTAGTTGGTTGCTGTTTATGCGAACTGTGAATATAATGATTATTTGGTGGTCGGTGATATTAGGAACAAGATTAGAAATGTTTAGGTTTAGGTTTAGGTTGGAAGCCGGAATGAATTGATATGAAGATCAGTTAATTTTTTGTTGAAAATTGTAGGTAAGACTAATTAGGAAATAGGAAAGAAGAATTCTTTGTGTTATGTGAGGGATTGTTGAAATAATTTATGTGGTTGAAGTGTGGCAAAAGCAGTAATTATGCAAGTTTAGGCTTTCGTTATCTTAGAAATGGAATTGAAGCTATGAATATGATTGTTTTTATCTTGGTGGTTAGGGTTTCTGAAGTTGTACATGGTTACTAGTGTAAATTTCATAAAAAGGTTTTTTGCTGTTGTGTTAGTAATGTTTCGAGTGGTTTAGTTCTGCAGGGTGACTTGTTTGTAGGAACATCCTGGGCAACATATAGGATAGAAGTTGGAGATATTGGTATTTTGGGAAAGGTTTTGATGTAGTGGGTGTGAATGGGGCTTTCGTGGTTTCTCTGGTCTGGTAATGGAGTGGATTTCCCACTGAAGTAAGGTCGAAGTGTTGAATGTCTGTACTAGACTGATAAAAGTTTTAGAAATTATGATGCTAGGAATTTTACTGAAGTTGGAATAAAATTTTCTACTAAGTAATGGTTGAATCACGTCTAAACCATAAAGAAATTGGCAAAATCATCTGTAATGACATTTTGAAGATAAGCTGATATAAAACCCAAACCCAACAACATTGGATAACATTGACAGAAATTTTCAAGTAGATAGCTAAGAAAGTGCGTGAAGTTTAAAGTCAACAGTCTAATAACTTGAACGAGTATTGTGTTGTTTTAATATTATTTTCACTAATTAGACTTTGTATCGATGCATATTAATTTACTTTGGAATAGTTTTCAAAGTTTCTTATTTGTCAATGTTAGTTTTGTAGTTCTCTTCTTCTTTCTGTATTAAATAAGTACAATTGGCTGTAGGCTCAAACAGACAAGGAAGCAGGGGGAAACAAAGGTGTATCAGACAAACAAATTCGTTTGAAAATTTATTCTCCACATGTTCTTGATATAACACTTGTGGATCTGCCTGGTATAACCAAGGTTCCTGTGGGTGAGCAGCCGGCTGATATTGAATCACGAATTAGAACAATGATCATGTCGTACATCAAACAACCTAGTTGTTTAATTCTAGCTGTCACACCAGCAAATTCAGATTTAGCAAACTCAGATGCTTTACAAATTGCTGGGATGGCCGATCCAGATGGTAAGATCTTCTTTCACATCTGATGTGAGTTGTCATTCCATATGCATTCCTGTTAGTCTTACATTCTTTCATTCTGATGGCAGGTTATAGAACCATTGGTATAATCACAAAGGTGAATGCTTTTGGCTTGACTTTTATCTTTGTCTATTTATTGTGTGAGGTGATGTTTGCTAGTTGTTTCATTTACTTATGAGGTTTCTATTTTTTGATGTGACTGGCAGTTGGATATTATGGACAGAGGAACTGATGCCCGTAACTTATTGCTTGGAAAAGTGATTCCCCTTCGGCTTGGTTACGTAGGTGTTGTGAATCGGAGTCAAGAGGTAACTTATATTAATAGGAATGATGTTTTTAGTCAACTTTATAATTTATTAGCGGTAATGTTTTGATTGGACCGTTTATTGTTCTTTGAAACAGGATATTATACTCAACCGGAGTATTAAGGATGCCCTAATGGCTGAGGAAAAATTCTTCAGAAGTCGTCCGGTATGCTTGTGTATTCTCTAATCAATATTAATGACTTAATGTGGATTTCATTACTGAGTTCTTCATTTTTTTTAATGATGTTGCGTAGGTATATAATAGTCTAGCAGATCGTTGTGGTGTTCCTCAATTGGCAAAAAAGTTGAACCAGGTAGAATATTAGAAAATTTCTAAATTCCAAATTCTGAGTAACATAATTCCTTATTGCAAAATCAGATGGTTCACGTTCCTTGTCTGTTATTATATTTATGTATCACAAATTCCCTTCTCTCTTTCTTGCTGTATTGTATAGTGTGTATTTGGGAATTTTGCTATATTCTTAGTACATCATAATCTTTTATTATAGCTTCATAATTATTGGGATGATCCTTTTAGTCTAAAGTCAAATTCAACTCAATTAAGTTCACTTACCATCTATATCAAGATGGTTGTGTGCAGTGATGACGCTAGTAGTACCTGGGCCTGACAGAATTTGATAGATCTCTAAATTCTTAATTGATTTGAGCCTTTTGATTTTATTCTCTTTGCAGATTCTGGTACAACATATCAAGGCTATACTTCCAGCGCTAAAGTCACGCATAAGCACTGCACTTGTTTCTGTTGCAAAGGAGCATGCAAGTTATGGAGAAATCACAGAATCGAAGGCATGTATGATTTATCATCCTTAGGAAGTTAGGATCCTTGCAAACTTGGTTGAGAAAAAAAAAAAACAAAAGGAATGGGGTTTTATTCTTGTCAGAGATGCAGATTTAAAATATACATTTTGATGTGTAAAATTTCTAATTTTATTTTATTTATATTTTTTTAATATTGTGCTTGGTTGTCATGGCTTATATTCATAAGTTCTTTACTTTGCATATGTTGACAGCTTGCGTTTGATTATCCGCAATTGATTTCAACTGTTGATTCTGTAAATCAACAGGACTGATGTTTAATTAATATTTGTACTAATTACTTCTTGTACAATTTTTTTTAATATATAGGCTGGTCAGGGAGCTCTTCTCCTTAACATTCTTTCTAAATACTCTGAAGGTAATAGATAATTATGCATGCTTGTTCTATTATATTTGCAGAAACTTTTTCTTCCTTTAAAACCAGGTCTCCCATCTTAAACACAATCTACTCATTGTGGAACTATAAATTTTGTTCTTGGAAACAGCATTTTCTTCAATGGTAGAGGGTAAAAATGAAGAAATGTCAACATCTGAGCTTTCTGGTGGAGCACGAATTCACTACATCTTTCAATCAATTTTCGTGAAAAGCTTAGAGGTGTGTATATCCGTATCACTTGCTAGAATTGTTATTGTTTTATTGGCTTTTAAATTTGATTCCAAGTTGGTGGTGCATTATACATTTATACTTGTTTTCATCTTTATGTGTTCAATTCCTAATAGCATTAGTTAATTACTGTATTCGAAACTGAATTTGAAAGAGTGGTTTATGGTGCTTCCTTACTTCGGTGTGGTAATGCTGATTTCTCTGAGAGGTTGTCAGATGAATCTAATCAATGCTGACAAAATGCTTGGTTCAAATCATGGATGCAGGAAGTTGATCCATGTGAGGACTTGACTGATGAGGACATTCGAACTGCCATTCAAAATGCCACTGGTCCTAAGTCAGCACTGTTTGTGCCAGAGGTAAGTTCTAAAGTTCTATAAATTTCTTGTTATACTGTTGTTTGATAAAAAAATCAGAACCATTAGTACTTCTTTATTGGCTGGTGGATGTGCTTTACCCGTAGTTGAAGAACATATTGTTTTATTCTAACTTCCATGTACATAGGTGCCATTTGAAGTTCTTGTTCGAAGGCAAATTGCTCGTTTGTTAGATCCTAGCCTTCAATGTGCCAGGTTCATATATGATGAGTTAATGAAGGTAGAAGATTGTTCGCCTGCTATTTTTGCGTTTTCACTGCCTTTCATTATTAGTTATAGATGCCTAACAAAATTGTTCTTCTTCAGATTAGCCATCGTTGTCTTGTGAATGAACTGCAGCGCTTTCCTGTTCTTAGAAAGCGTATGGATGAAGTTATAGGAAATTTTCTGCGAGAAGGTCTTGACCCCTCAGAGACAATGATTGGACACATTATTGAAATGGAGGTTTGTTGAAACCAACATACAATCAACTTTTATAGTCCAATACTTTTACTTCTGTTCATCCTCTTCTTATCTGAAAATTAATATCCTTGTCAACATTATAATAAAAGTATATTAAATATTATTAAAGGAGCAACCATATAAGAAATTAATTTGCAGAAGTAATGCAAGTATAAGAGAGAAAAAAAAAAAAAAGATGATGGAGAATAAAAATATAACACTAAAGTTAAAATTCTTAATTAATTTTCATTTTAATTTCTTATATTATTCCTTTATAGTGCTTTGTGTTATATTTATATTACCTGTCATCCTTGTTTCTTTCTCCTGCTTTGCCAACACCTTTTGAATTTGCTAGGGCTGATATACATCTTTCATGAAAACCATGTGGGTGGCAATGTTCAGTGATTTATGATGTTAGTGACTAATGTTTGCAGATGGACTATATAAACACCTCCCACACGAATTTTATTGGTGGAAGTAAAGCTGTAGAGATTGCATTGCAGCAGGTCAAGTCTTCTAAGGTTACTTTACCTATAGCCAGGCACAAGGTAATTATGCCTTTTACCAATTGTCAGGTCATTAGTATCATTGTATGTTATGCAAAGTTTTTGTTCAGTCAATTAACTTATCTGTCACCTTTTGCTTTTTCTCCTCATATCTTTTGTTTAATTAGGATGGTGTGGAGGCTGATAAGGCACCAGCTTCTGAAAGAAGTTTAAAGTCTCGAGCTATTCTTGCAAGACAAGTTAATGGATTTGTGGCTGATCAGGTATGAAAAAATTTGGTTTTCACTGGCAAACTACAGTTTCCTCTTTCCCTACTATATTTTTGTGTGTATCTTATTGTGAATTTGCTGTAAGAGCTGTCGATGCAATTGAAAATATTGATGATCAGTCAGTCTTTAATTTTGTCTAATTACTCACACATTTTGGATGGCCTGCAGGGAGTTCGTCCTGTGGCAGATGTTGAAAAGGTTACATCGTCTGGTAATAATGCTATTTGATTGAAGTAACCGACCATTGTTCTTATAAAATTACTAAACAGCATTCGATTATAAGATAAACAATTTATCATTGTTTAGGAAATACAACTAGTTCTAGTTGGGGGATTTCATCAATTTTTGGTGGGAATGATAATCGTGTTTCTGCTGCTAAAGAGAGCACAACAAACAAGTCATATAGTGAAGCTGTTCACAGCATGGAGCAATCTTTATCTATGATTCATTTGAGAGAGGTATCTGCCTGAGGTTCTGTCCTGGATCTAGTGGACTTAGCCAAATGAGTTCCATTTGATATTTTTCCCTCTTGTCTATATTTTACTAACTAGCATTTGTTGATTATTTTAATAAGCCCCCAACTGTCTTGAGGCCTTTAGAGAGCCATTCGGAGCAGGAGTCTATTGAAATTGCGGTTACAAAATTGCTATTGAGATCATACTACGACATTGTGAGGAAGAATATTGAGGACTCTGTACCAAAAGCAATCATGCACTTCTTGGTAATCTTAGAACTCTATAATGTGCTGCCTAATTTTGTTTTGCAATCTTTTTTTTCTCATTTCCATTTATGAATACTGACTTAGGTATTATATTTATTTCATTCGGATTTTGAACAGATTCTAGGGAGTGATATATACTCCTTTTCTAATGTACCGTAGTTGTGTATTTGTACAATTTGGGTCGGGGATGAGGATTGGAATGGAGAATCCATACTAATGAAGAATGCCATTTGTTAAATGGTTAATAGAAATGTGATTCTGAATTCATCTTAAATGATTGCAACTGATTCTCTGCGGTCGGATAACTGTCACCTATGTCCTTCAACAATTGTAAAATCTCACAGTTAGATGTGTTTTAAATAGGTGTCTTTCTTTTGAATGATAGTAGGTACTTGAATCTGTACCTTTATAGCCTGTTCACCCAGAAGTAAAATTCCTGTGCAAGTGTATCCAATTCACAAGTGGATTTTGGCCAATCTTTGTTGAGCCATTAGGTTTTTTGTTAGCAGTTGCAACACATTATAGATATAACTGTCCTATGTGCTGATAGAAAGTGAGAAACAACAGTGTACTTTCATCTGCTTTATTTCATGTTTATTAATTTCTTTTATTGGGATATTAGGAGTTTCTTTTGGCAGTCATTATACTGATTGATTTGGAATGTCCTCTCTACTGGTTGGCAAATTAAAATCGGCAGTGCACTTTCATATACTTTAGCCCTTGTTTACTTGGTGTAATGGCTCGACCAGAGAAAATGGTTTGGTACCTACCCCTTCACTTACTGCATACAGGATTGGGTAGTCTCTGATACAACCAGGAATTTTGCTATCAAGCTATTTCGCACCTTCACTTTATGATCTCTACTTGTTCATTTATTATGAATCTGTCTCTATACAGGCTATATTTTTGTGTGGTGTCTTGTAAATAGTAATTGTCTAAGAGCATGATGTTTTTTATATTCTTTTGTGTTGCAATAATTTGTTGTAAACCCGACCTAAATTCAAGGCATCACATAGACAATGACGTCTCTTCGTTTATATTGAACTATGTATCCAGGTAAACCATACAAAACGTGAGCTTCACAATGTCTTCATTAAAAAGCTTTACAGGTGACTGTTTTTCCTTTTTCCTTCTTTCAACTTGATTGTTTGACTCTTGGTTAAATATTGATTGCCTTGCATTTGATGATCAAAACAGGGAGAACCTGTTTGAAGAGATGTTGCAGGAACCTGAGGAGATAGCATCAAAGAGAAAACGTACTCGAGATACACTCCGGGTTCTTCAACAGGCTTTTCGGGTGGGTTTCATGAATCAGTAATCTGCATAGTTTACAAGAATTCAAACATCTTCTTGTCATTATTATAAACAGCATCTGGCTTTGTTTTTAGTTTTGGTTGCTTGGCACTAAAATTGGTGTGCAAGCTTAACTATGGCTTGTGGAAATTTGATAGTCTGTCTGGATTTTGCTTGAGGACACCAAGTATGGTTGAAGGAGTGACCTTAAGTTCAAAATTTTAATTTTAATACCCAAAACACTCTGGCGATTCGTTATTCAGTAGAGTCTAAATTGAGGAATGCTAATGGATCCTTATATAACCTTGGTAGTCCAGAACCATAAGATGAAAATTCTGAGAGTAGAAACTTTCTGTTTGTTGTAAGTTATGAGCATAGCTGAGTGAGCTAATAGATAGTTAGCTCCACAGAACTATATGTTTTCCTAAATTATGACGTCAATCAAATGTGTTAGGAAATTTTCTGATGATACTTTTTGATTAATTTCTATTCTCTTTTATAGACATTGGATGAATTGCCGTTGGAAGCTGAATCAGTTGAGAGGGGATACAATATCGGTGCTGATCCGACAGGGTTGCCAAAGATCCATGGACTGCCAAGTTCGTCCATGTATTCTACAAGCAGTGGTTCCACTGATTCCTATTCTGCTTCTCCAAAGAACACGAGATCATCCCGGAAGTCATCTCACTCAGGGGAGCTACTGTCACATTTTTATGCTAATGCAGATTCTAATGGAAGTGGTCGTGCCTACATGCCTGGTCTCTATCCTTCGGTGGATCTGTGAAACATCTGAATGTTTGTAGTGGATTTAGCTCTTTCCTAGTAATGTCTTCCTTTCAATGCTCTGAGTTAATTAATCTTTGAAGACCACAAGAATTCCACCTTCAGGAGCTGGCATGTTGGGCAGTTAGTTTTATTCTCCAAGTAGACCATGTACAAGTCGGAAAAGTCCATTGCTTTTTCTTCCAAATCATTCTCGCTTTTCACTTAATAATATTTATATATAGGCTATAAGTGCATTGTTACAAGGCTCCGGAAGAATAACAAAGGAGCAAATGATCCCCTATTTTGTTGGAAGCAATAGTTTTTTTTATATATTTTTTGGGAAAGGTTTTTCTTTCAAGATGCAATGAGATTTATCATAGTTTTCTATCAAGTAAATTTTGGCAACTGGGATCATTGGTCATTTCCATTGTGATCTTCAGCCTTATTCATTCTTTACCTTCAAGCTGGTGTTCTGCTTATTGAGGTCTCATTTACTGTGAAGTTTGAGCTTATCAGTTGTTTGATTTGGTATTTTAAATGCTGTGACTTTAATAATTTGTAGCAGAAACCTGTGTATTTTATGGATGTATAGTCCGGAAGTTTTTTCGATTGACAAGTTTGCATCTTTTTTTTATTGGATATTGGAGCATTGAACTTGATCCCGGCCCTCTGATTTTGAAGCGTGTTATATATCATTGGAAGCCTGTGTCTATTCTTGCTTATTTGGTTGATAAGAAGTGATTATATCGATTGTTTATAGTGTATTTGAACGTGTATTTTCTCAACATTGTTTACTCGTGTAAAGGATGATTATATTGAGGTTACATTTAAGCTTTTGAAGGCACGAGATGCCTTGCGAGAGCGATTGGAAGCTTTGGTGTAAGCAAGCCTGGGTGATGTTTGTATAAATGTTGCCCTTTAATTCTCATTCGAAAGAGTTGTCGTGAATTGTTTATGATCTCTGAGTCCAAAGTCAGTGAGTATGTGGCGTTTGGTTTTAAAACCAAACAATGAAAAACTTGAAACAGTGAGGACGTAGGTGAATCGTCGTCTGCTGAATATATTATATACCGAAAATGGTGTTGAACTATAATTTATGAGTAAAGATATCTTGGACGAGATTTTTTTATTTTTTTTGGAGAAAGATTTTGGAAGAGATTTTAAGACCGACGAAGTAAGACAGTTTCGAAGCTAAAGAATTTCAATAATAATCTTCATAATGGGCTTAGTGATATTTTTTTAAACATAATGAGCTTAGTGATTGGTATGCGCTCATAATCATACAAACGGGTAATTCAAAATATAAATGATAGGCAAATAAATATAATGAAGTTAAATAAAATATAAAATACAGAGAAGTTCGACTTCCAGTTTGGGGAGATGTACTGTTCTATTATTCTAATATTAATAGAAGA
This sequence comes from Litchi chinensis, assembly GCA_019925255.1. Classification (NCBI taxonomy): domain Eukaryota; kingdom Viridiplantae; phylum Streptophyta; class Magnoliopsida; order Sapindales; family Sapindaceae; genus Litchi; species Litchi chinensis. Next base: position 25,329,076 of record CM034465.1, on the reverse strand, counting down.
TCAATTTCACAATCTCACACTTATTTCATAAACCAATCTAGCTTCTCCAACTTCAATTCATCGCACCATGTTAGGGTTTTCAAACCCAAAATGCAACATAGCCAATTGCCATTCTCTTTTCTCAAACAAATCACCTTACGTTTTTATTTCCTTTTTATATTAATTTTATTTTATTTAAATTTTGTCTTTTATTTAATTTTTTTAACCTGCTAGGGTATTTTTCACTATTCAAAGGTCAAAGACGGTCTAAATGAGACAGTTTTTCTTCCATTTTCATCATCATTGATATATTTTTTTTATTTTACAATCCAATAGCCAATACCTTTACACACTAAATTTCGTTTAGAACTATATAATGCTTTCAATTTTATGGACTTTACTTCGTTTTAATGTAGCTAATCGTTCCCTTATGTCATTCAAGACGAAATATCTAGAGAATCCTAAATTGTCGGGCAGGTAAACAAATGAATAATTTGCAAGTGATTGGAAGAATAATATGGAAATTTTTATATAATAATGCCCTATAATTCAACTTATATTTTAATTTACATCTTAACTTGTAAGGTATTATTTTAATTCAAATTTTAAATTAATTTGCATACATATATCTTTGAATTAAAGGAATACCTCATTAGCTAGAGATATGAAATGAAATATCTATTTGTTTTCCTTTTTTTTCCCCTTGTTACTTGGGACAAGGGGAGTTAAATTAGAGATCTTAATTTTGTTGAGCGGTGTGATTATCATTAGACTATATGGACGCCCATAAATGAAACATATATATATATTATATAAGTACTTTTTTTAATTTTGAGGACAAACTGTTATCAAACAAGTTAGAGAGCCGTTAAAACTTATAGAAATCAATGCTTACTTGTATGACTCGAATACGTACTTTTATAATTGGTAAAAATCTACTACTACCATAAGAGAATAAAAATGCTCACACATGCTTGTAAATATACGTAGTGAAATTTGAACGCTTACTACTAAGATTGACGAAGAGAAGCATAATCACTAGAGGTATAAAATGATGTTCACTTAAAAAATAAGTTGAGATGTCTAACACTAACGAATCAATAATTAATCTATCCTTAATTAAAGATTTTATATTTTGTAACATGCTTTAATCAAAGAAAAAGGAACATGAGATGCTGTCAGTGTCCAAATATATTATTATTATGATCATCATCATTAATAAAAAGTAAATTTTATTTGGTTAAAAGACTTGGCCGTATCTACCAGCAATAACCAACTTTGCCGCCAAAACAAAACCTCTCTTTCATCTCCTCTCCAAACACCCATAATTTTGCAAGAAAACACTTTCGCGAGAAAAAATACAGAACCAACAAGATGATGTCCCCTATCTTCAATCGGCAACTCTACGCTTCAAGACATTGCAACCGCATAATCTGCTTTTATGGAACCATCATCCTCTTCTGCTTCTTCTCCTTCTTGCCATTTCTTTGGTTCAAATCCCAGTCTCCTCCTCAAGTACTTACTTTCTTGCACTTATTTTCTCCTACATTTTCATGCTCATTTGTGGTTGATGTTGAAAGGTGAATTGGGTTCAAGATTCTTGTTTTGTTTGGTTGATGTTGAAGGTGCATGTTGGCGAGGCTTCGATATATCACTCGGAGGAGGTTTTTAAGCTCAACTACGCAGAAATGGAGAGGGATTTCAAGGTCTTTGTGTACCCGGACGAGGATCCTAATACGTATTACCAAAAACCTCGGAAGCTGACTGGCAAGTATACAAGTGAAGAGTTTTTCTTCAAGAATATCAAAGAGAGTCAGTTTTTGACTAATGATCCTGAGAAAGCACATCTCTTCTTCATCCCCATTTCTTGTCATAGAATGAAAGGCAAGGTATGAATCTGAAGCCGCCCCGCGCCCCCCCCCCCCCCCCCCCCCCCCCCCTCCTTTTTTTTTTTTTTAAATTACCAGTTTCTTATATGTTTGGATTTGATGTGGTTTGTGGGGATATTGGAATTTGATTGGAAGTGTAATATTTAGTGTAAGTATTTTGATTTAGTGTTTTATACAAAAAGAAATAGGGACAATCTTATTTTCCTTACTGTCGTATGACGTAATGCCAATATCCCTTTTATTTTCGAAAATTTTTAATATTTTCTTATCTATTTATAAAATAGATCAAATATCTCTATAATTTATAAAAATATATTAAAAAAGCCCTTTGTAGTCAAAGTTGATTTTGAAAACCAAAGTTTAACCGTTAATATGGAAGGATAAAATTATAGGGGTACTTTGATCATTTCAGTTATTTTAGTAACAGTAATAACGGTAGAACGTAAAATGAAATTCCTCAAAACTATATGAGGATAATTAATGATTATGTCAAACTACAAGGGCGACAATGAGATTATCCCAAAAAAATATACTAAAATGTTTTCTTTTTTCAGAAATGTAAATAGCAATTGAAGTAGTTTGTATAAAAGATAATTGCTATTGGAATAATTAAGTAGCTGGAATGCTTTCACTACGGGTACTTCTCGAGAAATTGCATCAAACTGAAAATGTTTTTCTTCAAAAACACATTTCGTGTGAGTATAGTTTAACAGCTTATAATTAATACGTTAGATGCCAAAGATTAGTTGATATGATATGTGCCTGTAGACTGTGTTATTGTCCAAGGTTAACATTTATCCAAATATATAGCAATTACTTTTATGGCTCTTTTATTCATAAAAATTAATGCAGGGAGAAAATTATAAGAATATGACAAGTATTGTGAAGAATTATGTGGAGGGGTTGATAAACAAGTACCCATATTGGAATAGAACATTGGGTACTGATCACTTTTTTGTGGCTTGCCATGACGTCGGGTTCAAGGCTACTGAAGGAGTTCCTCTGCTCGTGAAGAATTCGATTCGAGTTGTGTGTTCACCTCGTTATGATTCTGGTTATATTCCACACAAGGATGTTGCTCTTCCTCAACTTCTCCATCCATTTGCACTTCCTCCTGCTGTAACATATGACCTCAGTAATAGGTAATTTTGTTGTGGTGGTGTTTAATGTTGCTCTGCATTGCATAATATTTTGCTATGTTTGAATTAAGAGATGTGTAATCTTACTAATTCTCACTCGATGTCTTTTTTGGCTTCTGTTTATGGTAGCATGGGCTTATATAAGATAAATTATTACATCACTTGTGATTTTTAAAAACGCTATGATGAAAACAAAAGACTTGGAATCACACAATAAATCATTTTCCTACATCCCCTTGGCTTGGTGTCCTGCCCTTTAAATGTCAGTAGTTCAACAATTAAGGACTATGGACTTTGTTATCATTCAAGCTCTACATGTTGTCAGCATTGTTGACTTGTCTACGAGCATTAACATTTGTTGTGGTTCTAAATATAAATTGGAAAATTGTGCAGGAGTAGCCTAGCTTTCTGGGCAGGTTATAGGAATTCAAAAGTAAGAGAAGATCTAGCAAGTGCTTGGAAGAATGACACAGAGCTTGACATCCAAAGCACTCACATCGATACAACGAATGGATCAGCTCTAGTTTCCCTTATCCTCAAATTCAAGATCTCCAAGTTCTGTATTTGCCCTCCTGGTGCTCATGCCAACACAGTCAATATTCCTGACTCCATCCATTATGGCTGTGTTCCTGGTAAGATTACTCACATTCTCAAGAGCCTGATGATGTTATTCGGCTTGTTTTCCAAGAAGTTTGACTGGTTTTGTTCTGCAGTGATGTTGTCTGACCACTACGATTTGCCATTCAATGACATTCTGGACTGGCATAAATTTGCCGTGATACTCAAGGAGGCTGATATGTTTCAGATGAAGCATATTCTTAAAGCCATACCAAATTCAAAATTCCATGAATTACATGAGAACACAATCAGGGTATATATAAATCTTCCTGCAAATGTTTGTTCCTTTAGAGTACTCTTGCATGAAAATCATATAGAAACATGAGAATATAAAAAGAATAGAAAGGCAGATTTGATCATACTTTGATAACATGTAACAAGATTTGTGAAGTTGAATTAACTTCAATCGCAGAGAAATCATTTCTATTATGAATTATAATAATTCTTGATCTCATTTTGTAATGACCAGGCTCGGACACACTTCCAGTGGAACTCACCTCCAATCAAATATGATGCATTTCACATGGTGATGTACGAACTCTGGCTGCGTCACTATCTCATCAAGTACTAGAGATCAGAAGAAATGCTTCAAATTTGCTAGAGTTTCTCTGATGCTTCAGCATATACATATTCTTGATTCATTTATTCTTTGTTTCATTGTTTGTCCTCAAATTTAGCAGATTTTATTTTGGTTCTAAGCATTTTGAAGAGAATCATGTATAACATTACTTGACATTCACTTCACCATGAGTACGTTGTTGACAGTTAAAAAATACATGAATTTCATCCAAACTAAGGAAAGTCAAATAAAGTATTCAGAGCTCTATTCACATTATATTACCTGAACAAGGTACAAAGATGTGTGCCTATTCTGTGTCTATAAACATAAACTATCTCCTGGTGTATGATGTTAGTTGAAACCAGTAAATTGCATGATCTCAGGTCCTCTGCCAGTCAGTCCCCAAGATAGAATCAGCAAAATTAACCTGTAAGGTGCAACATCAGCAACTTGCAGAACTTGTATGTATAGCTTTCGACAATATCTCAAAAACATACACTTGTCATTTTTCATATACAGCCAAAGCCAGGTTTATAGAAATTCAATACCTGCTCATCAAAATTTGAAGGGATTTCAAATTCTGACCCTGAAGCATTGGCTAGCTCATCCATTGTGTCCTGCAAGTCCTGATATATATTAAGATGAATTATGACTTCAGAGTACAAGTTCATGTCACAGCGGTAGTCAATCCCTTCAAACAGAGTACAAGTTCATGCCTTTGCAGTGAAAACACTATCTAGCCCTATTGCACTTAATTTTCTTTCTTATTTTCTGGTAAGATGTGTTCTGAAAGCTTCCTATAATGATGTGGAGTAGATAAGTTAATAAGCATTATAATGACATAAAATAACTACAACAAATTAGACACAGGTTGAGGTGTATCAACCACATGCAACAAACTTAAGCATCCCCGCCTGGTTAATATCTGGATTTGATTCAGCCCAATTGCTCACATCATAATCACTTGTGTATAACTTTTTTTATCGAACTTTGTAGATACTATAACTAGTAAAAGTATTTTTCCAAGACTCCTCAATACCTACTTGTTGTCAAAAAATAATTTTTATTTACTTTATGTACTTTCAGGAAAGACATGATTCATTGAGTGTATGCAATTTAGAATTTTAGAGCCATTAATGCATCACTAGCTTTCACAAACCACACACGTGAACCATGAACTGGTGACTCCACTCTTGCCAGGTTTAATCATGCACCCGAATTATTTGAATTGATAATAAGCAGACAATATACCTCCTCATCAAGGTTCATCAATGAATTCTCTCCTTCGAAGGGCAAATGGTGAATAACAGCATCATCACTTTCCAGCAAATCCTGCTCAGCAAACCAAGTATATTTGATAGAGAAAACCACACACATGAAATATAAACCAGTGACTCCACCCTTGCCAGATGAAGTTGCAATTAAACAGACAGTAAGAAAAACATCGAAATAGAAGACTTCAAATACATCATTACTAAGTACAGAAATAACATCAGACATTAGTATTAACCAATTAGTATGAGAGAATATAGCTATAAAGAAGATGTAAAATATGGCTAGTTGCACTGAGCAGGCAACCAGTATTCCCCATGTTCCACATAGAAATGCATGATGACAATGACTGTATGTCAATGATGATGATAACAACAATACTAGTCAACACAGGAGCGATAAACTGCAGCACCAAACTCCTAAGTAGAAGAAAATTAAGATTGAGAAAATAAACATGTAGAATCACGATTATCATACAAATGCAAGTGGCTTATATATTTTGGGTAGGCATCCAGACTAATCAATCCAGCTAGTCCTTCCAAGTCCAGAAGTTATATGTCAAACATTTTTTATTATTTCATGGGACAGAGATCACCCATGTGCTTCTCTTTAGACATCAGTTACCAAGGTATTTCAAGATTCATTGTTTTTCTTATATACTTAAACTGGCCTAAGGACACTTTCTTAATTAGTTTATAACAATGAAAAGCACACCTATGACCCAGTAATACCATATCAGTTACTGAACCCATATCGTTATATATACCAAAAGTTCCAAGGAAACTGTTTACAAATATCATAAATGGATACAAATTTCTTACAATTTTTGGCACAAAAAGTAGGATAGAAATCCTACTTGTGAATTGCTAAAGTTGCTTACGCATGTCTATATATTTTAGTCCTGTTGATTATTTATTCAAAATTCAATCTAAACAAGTGAGGCAAATGTCAATCTAAAAGAAAATTACGAGCTGATGAGATTATTATCTCCAACAATTCAGCTCCCTCCACAATAAATCGACTTAGATAAAAGTTGAAAATCAGCAAAGTGGTAAATTGCTTCAGATTCCAGGAAAATGTCATTACCTGGTCATTTGGCTTCCTAGGAACATTTTCAGGTTCTATGGGTACAGGCTTTGTCTCTTCTGGACTTCCCTGAACAGTGTAGTTTAAAAGTCAAACCAATGTAGCATCAATGATTTGCTTAACAAGATTAAAAAAGTGACAGTAGAAACAATAATTTATTATTTATTTTTTACACCAACAATTTCTGAGATCAGTCTTCTTCACTGGGGTATAAAGCAATCATATAACCAAGATGTCAACATATTTTTCTTTTTTCTTAGCAAAATCTGCACAGAAAATCATGCCATTACATATCATCTTAGCTCATCCGAAAAAACACTACCTGCTCATTCTGGTTGACATAAAAATTTTCTCCTTCCATGGTTGATGGCTTAAGATCACTTGAAGTTTCCTGAAGTTTAAATGAGTACAATCAGAGTCGTAATCTCACAAATTGTGCTTGTTATTTGAAAAAATGAAAAAGTTCCCTATAAATCCAAGTGGGTTTACTTGACAACTAGTTCACATATATGGATTCCTTAGAAATTTTGAACCCAATGACAATGGATTTTTTAATAAAATTTTAAATTTTAATTTCTTCAGAAGACCTCAGTTGCTGAACAAAATACATACCAGTTCATTTTGATCGAAACAACTACCCTTTCCAGTTTTTGTAAGATCTCTCAAGGTTCCCTTCAAATCAATAAGTAAATGGTAAGTAACAGCAAGAAATAAAATGATGTAATTGAAGGATAGAACACAAATATAATGAAGTATCAAGGTAGTAATAGGTAAAAGTATCTGGCTTGTAGAGGAAAATGAAGGGAAAAAAAAAACACTCTGGAGACATGTTCAGTAATGGCAGAATGATTCTTGACATTTGTTACACAAAACAAGTCATTACAGATGCATATAATAGCTTTCTACAATAGAATTACAAAAAGAATAGCACGTTTGCAACTTGTACAGGGGAAAGCAATAGAAACTGTTTAACAAGAGAAGAAAGTGCTTGTCAACTAAACAGAAAAAGAATTCAAATTTGTGATAAATTTTTTTAAACTTGTTCACAATTTGTAGCTGAAGTTGCAGAAAATGAATAGCTAACAGAAATCACAGTGAAAGAAAGTGTACCTAATCTTTAAGTCAAGAAGATATATTTTCCACAATAGATGAAAGCCCATTAGTGGTTCACCAATTCATACCTCTAATTATTCAAATACCACATGACTCAAAGAAAATGAGCACAGAAAATGTTGTTGAATCAACCAACCATACAACGGGCCCATAAAATCACTTTCATGGCCAATTTTTTTTCCCCTTTAATTCTTCATGATATTATGTTCACTTTGAAATCATGTCAGCAAAATTGATACAAGGTAATATATTTTCAGTACTCCCAATCCAAGTATTATATTACACCGAATTTTGCCAAGACACAATCACAAACATATTTGCTAAATTTGAACAAGATGATGGCGATCTGAACAAAGAAGTGCTGGTTTTCTTTGTTGATGATTATGTTGCACTAGAGTGGAATCTTAATATAGTATACCGATATGGATTCTTGGATACTGTACATTACATCACTGTAGAGTTTTTTGGTTCACACAAGAACTTAAAGGGACAGGTCACACTATGAGAATAAATCTCACTCAGCTAAAACAGGCACTGGAAATACGAATAAAGGGATAATTTGGCAAAGATTCATGAACAATAATGCAAACGGAAAAGGAAAAAAATCCATTCCATTTCCAAATTCCAAAAGACAAAAATCCATACCAATCTGTCAATATGTTGCAGGAATGATGTGCGGAAACCTCAAGAGAGGGAGAGAGAATATGCCATAACATTCTCTCTAAATTCATAAAGCTGAGACCTTGAACTAAATTACAACAACTCAGGTAGCCTAGTAGAGTGAATAAAAACTTCTAATCTGGATAAACCTTCTCATCTGGAGGGGCTTAAACGGATGTCCGCAAAAAAACAACCAGCACAGACAAGATGCTTAAGTATAGGTCTGATCAAACTTTCAGGCTTCTGTGACCTATAAATTCAGTAATTTTTCTTTCTTATTCTAAACAATTTACGACCTTTTGTAAATTACGGTTTATTTTTATTTCTTTTGGTGTATGTTGGAGTATACTTTTGCTAAAGGTAGTTCTGTTTCCATTTTTTTTGCACAATGGAGGGAGGAATTATCCTTTCTTTGTTTTTTTTCCATGGATTTCTGATTCACCTCCCTTTTATATTGTATCTTTTCACATACAACAAGGTCTAAAAAGTTATCTACATCAATTGTTAGAGAAGGCAATAATATATCCATCAATCTGTTAAGGATGCATTCATAGGGAAAAAGTATAGCAGAAGGAATGGAATGATAGCATAATCTTTTCAATTAATTCCTTAATTCTAGGACTATCTTTCAAATTCTTTTCTTTCTTTTAGGAGTCTTATTTGGTATTTTGTTTCCTTATATAATTAGAGTCTTGTTTTGGTAGTTGTCTTAATTCATGATTTATTGAATTGGCAACAAATAATTTGTATCCTTGCTTGGCGCCATTTTCTTCCTATAAAGAGAGATGGTCATGAAATAAAAGAGGCATTCAAACTTTTGCAAATAACAAATTAAGGAGAGTTTTGGGTGATCTCTTAAAAACAAACACCCATTGTATCTTTCAAAAATAGGTTCTTCAAAGAAAGACAGGAACATGAACAAAGGGAATTAAGGGGATTTCCTAGTACATCAACCTATGACGAGATCGTATTAGCGGGAGCCTAACAATTTGGTATTAGAGCCTGTTGTCATGGGTGATTTTGACCAATTGGCGATCAAGGTGCAAGAATTAGACAGGAGAATGCTAGAATCAAACCAGAAGTGAGCCAGGAGATGCACGACTTGTGCAAATCTATCAAGACGATTCAACGCATGCTGGAACTGCAGTTTGTGGGCAAGGAAAAAGTCATTGACCTAGAAGATGGTTCTGGAAGTAATAGCCACAACCTATCCGGACCTCTAGTAGAACAGCAAGTGGGCCGTCCAGGCAGCATGATTGTCCCGCAATATTCCAACCTTGAGTTTCCCACCTACAATGGCATGGAGCAGCCGTTGGGATGGCTATATCACTGCGAGTAATTTTTTCTCAATCAATGAACAAGTGAGGGGAACAAAGTGGGACTAATAGCTTTCCATATGACAGGTGAGGCACGGTTGTGATTTTTTAGCTTGAGCAAAAGGAGCTTGGGCTTACATGGGAACCGTTTAAGAACTACTGTCTTTTGCAATTTGCACCTCCATTGAGCGGCAATCCTTTGGGTGAATTGATTAACCTTAAACAAACGGGAATTATTGAAGAATATCAACGCCAATTCCAAACCCTCTTTGCTAGGGCTACTTTAGTCTGCTTAGACCAATAGGTAGACATGTTTACTACAGGGTTGACTGAGGAGTTACGGATGGATGTTGAGATGCAAACTCCTCCGAATTTGGTGACAACAATGAATATTGTCAGAGCCTTCGAGCAGAAGATGCAGTTTGGTTGCGAGATAGGAGGGAGACGTTCTCTTTCATGGACAGCACCCAAACCGGTAGTATCAGCCCCCTCCATTGTTTTCGACAGCGAGCAAAAAGGGGCAACGGGCACTACTTCCACAACGTTGACTATTGGCAACACACCTTCACCGTTCATTAAACGATTGTCCTGCGCAGAGATGGTTGAACGATGTGCAAAGGGGTTATGCTATAATTGTAATGAGTCATATTCAGCGGGACATAAGTATAAAAAGCTTTTTTGTCTCGCTGTGGAGGACTCGAATGATAATCCAGAGCAACCGGCTATAGTGGATCCTAATAGATTTTTCCCTTGTTGAAGCAACGTGTGAAAATGCACTCCATTTTCAAGAGTCTTATCCTGAGTTCGAGCTTGGGGACAAGCTCGTTGTCGAGGAAGAGAGTAATGTTAACGATGCATTCAAAGGGAAGAAGTATAGCAAAAGGAATGGCATGATAGTATAATCTTTTCAATTATTTCCTTTATTCTAGGACTATCTTTTAAATTATTTTCTTTATTTTAGGATTCTTATTGGTATTTCGGTTTCCTTTATTTGGTATCTTGTTTACTTATATAATTAAAGTCTTGTTTTGGTAGTTGTCTTAATTCATGATTTATTGAATTGGCAACAAATAATTTGTATCCTTGTTTGGAGCCATTCTCTTCCTATAAAGAGAGATGGTGTCATGAAATAAGAAAGGCATTCAAACTTTTGCAAATAAAAGAATAAGGAGGATTTTGGGTTCGTCAAAGAAAGGCAAGAACGTGAACAAAGGGCATTGAGCAGATTTCCCAGTGCATCAACCTGTGACGAGATCCTATTCGCGGGAGCTTAACAAAATCATATTTCTTGCTCTCTCATTATTGCCCAAATCTAATCAATGCTTTTAAAGGAAAAAAATTATAATCCTATTAGCTGCAATCAGGACTTCTAATTTAGTAAAAGACCAATTCATATCAATACTTAATAGAAGATGAGAACTACAAAATTAAAACCCACCTTGTTAGCCCACATAAGTCCACAGGCATTGCAAAGAGTTCTTGGACCAGCTGGTCCCCTACGCATTGCTGGAGTGAACTTCTCACTTGTCCCACAATGTTGACATCTTCGAAAACTATAATAAAAGGCACAAACCAGAAGAACGAAGGACGACTATTAGCATCAAAAAAATGAAAATGCCATTCCCGCTGAAGTATCAAGATTGGACTTAATAACAGGTTTAAGAGCTGTAATAGTAAGGGAGAAGTAAGCTTCTAACTCACACAGATTCAGGTGTGCCATTGCTTGGATTCAAATTTACAGCAGTTGTATCATCAGACTCCTTCAATGATGCAAACTGTCCATTCTTACGATGCATCCTAGCGGGCATATAAAGTTGCATTGAAATTAATACCAAATGTTTTCTTTTATTTTATTGTTGTAATTACAAAAAAATTGAAAAAATAAATAAGAATAACAAAATCTCAATATCTCCCTCAATACATGACTCCATGATCAATGATAATTTTCATATTTGACGAATCAAAAGAATGCAGATCACTCGGATACTGTCACTTGCAGGTAGGCCCAGCACGAATTATATAATATATCGTGTATGCCGATAGGCCCAGTACAGACATTTGCACGTACACAATTGAGAATCCATTTGCTTGTACATTATGTATAACTAACTAACTCATTCCAATATTTTCTACATCCACATAGTGGGGATTTGCAAGGACAAACAAGAGTGCACCAAAGAGAAGAGATTTAGTTGTTCCAGTCTTCATTTAATGTTATATATAGAACAAGGGAACAATTGTAGGACAATAATCTCCGATCACACACTTGTCTTTTTTTTTTTTTTTATTTAATATATATATATATATAAATATATGAATGGATCAGTCGTAAAAAACACTCACACCTATGAACACAATTAGAACCTTACTTTTGAGCAACCTCTTTCCGACATTTGTAACGAATTTTCTTATCAAAGCATCTTTCTTTTCGCTTTTCACGGAATCTCATCAGAGAGGCAATTCTCTGTGCAAGCTTGGAGCCATGAGGGGCTTCGCCTACACCCTGTTAGATATTACAAAAAACACCGATGAGTAACAGAACAAAATAGTTTTCACTAAGCATAGTGTTAGTATTAATACAGGACAACCTTAACATCTTGCTGGGGCGAAAAGTCCGAGCTTTGAACCTTAGTAGGTACATCACTCTCTCCTAATAGCAGCAATAATGCTTGCACCTGTCATATTCACTCCACCACATCAACGAACATAAACACATCCAAGCAGCTCTCTCTAAAAAGTACTTATGAGTGCCAAGCAACTTAATCATTCAACCAATGTATGTTGTGTAATACATAAACAAACATGACACAAATATCTGATTAACAAAACAAAAAACAATATGAAGCTGAAAATGTCTCGAAATCAAAGCCTTCCATTGATGAAACCAAACACATCAAACAAGTAGTGATTGAGCAAACATCAGCTGATAAAGAGAGGATTGAAATTGACCTTTTGAGGAGTGACGCCAGGGAAGACATAGACCTCGCCTTCGAAAGACATGGTGAGCTCACCGGTGCGAGTCGTCGACTCACCAACAAGTCTTCCACCATCACTCGAACCTGCTGCCTCTTCCACGACGTCGTTTCTAAGAGAATCGGAATCGGCGACGTCGTTTAGCGGCGGAGGGAGACTATGGTGTTGGGAGTCAATGTAAGGTCGCGCTTGAAGTGGTCGCGGATTCATTGCGTACATTTCTCCAACATATCACACTCTTTCTACACACACCAACTAAACAAATACAAAACCCTAACTCTGCTCCTAAAACCTCTAGATTTTATTTTTTTTTCTCTTTCCCTTCAAATTGTCCAAACAGCAACTCAGATTGGAAGAACTGATTTGTTGGTCGAACCACACCGCTTATATAGTGTACGTTACAAGAATAAAAACTGAAATTGGAAATATAATGAATACACACAGCACAACCCCTTTCTATTTGTTGGCTTGGCAATTTATTTTGTCCCCTGTTGGGTTTTGATTAATTTCCTTCCTTTTGAGGTTTTGTCCTATTAGCTTGTCTTTGTGTCAATCCACTTACCGTATTACTGTACAGTTGCTATGGTATCTCCAATTCTATCATTTATTTTTAGAGTTAAATATACAAAATTCCTCTAAGATTAAGTCAAATACAATCATATTAATATTTTACTTTTTTGTACACAATACCCTCTCATTAACCGTCAAAGACAAATAAAGTTAATAATTGACCTGAAAATATTATACAATGATAAAAATGCCCATAAATAAGAACAAACATTTATATTAAAAATTTCAAAATAAATTTTAAAAAATCTCAACCGTTTATCTAAAAAATAAACGATTGAGATCTAATTAGAAAAAATTTTAAATTCTAAAAATAATTAAAATTTAAAATTAATTTTTAAATTATAAAATAATTAAAATTTAAAAGAAAATAAAAAAATGAGATCATGTTGATGGACGGTGGTGAATAATTTCCAAAAACCAAAATTTAAAAAAAAAATATTTAATATTTTAAAAAATAAAAAAAATTTAAAGAAAAAAAAAGGTGAAGATCCAATCTCCAGATTGGATCTCCAGTTATAAAATCCAACACGGTCCCTCTCTCTCACTCTCTCTCTCTTCTCCTTCTTCTTTTCTTTTTCTTCATCTTCTTCACCGGTCGACAACCCTCTCTCTCTCTCTCTCTCTCTTCTCTTTATTCTCTTCTTTTTCTTCATCTTCATCTTCTCCTTCTCTTACCCGGATACCCAGATCGACGTCTGGGTATCGGGCGTCTAGGTTTCGATCTGGAAACCTAGACACCTCCTGAGCACCGAACATCTGGGTTTCCAACCCAGACCGTCGCCTGCCCGCTGTCAATCAGAACCCTCCTTTCGGCTTAGTTCGACGATGACGAGCTCTCATGTGGAGACCCAGTTGGTCTCCATTGGGGAGATCTAGACCCGTTTTGCAGACCCAGCTTCGGGTCTCCGCTGGTGGCATCATCGATAGACCATCCAGTATTTTTGTTAATGGATTTTTTAATTTTTGTGATGTTGTTTTTGTGATAGATTGAGTAAGGTTGATTGATGGTGAAGAATGGTGAGGTTGATGAAGAAGATGATGGATTGGGTAAGGTTGATGAAGGATGAAGATTGATTTTTTTTTTTCTTCTAATTTTTTGAAGATTGAAGATCCGAGTCTTCAACTTCATCTACAACCTGTTTTTTGTTTTTAATTTTTTTTTTCAATTGTTCAATTGTTTTTTGGAACCCAAGGAAAGGTTGATCTTCAATTGTTTTCTTGAATCTGGGTAAGGTTGATAAATAAGGGTGATGGATTGCCCAAGGCTTCATTTGATGATGACGATGGATGCTGTGAGGAAGATGAACTAGATTTACTTAAAACAAAAAAAAATTATTTTAAATTTTTTAATATAAATTTTTCTTCTTATTCATGGGTATTTTTGTCATCATATAATATTTTTCAGGTCAACCATTAACTTTACCTGCCTTTGACCGTTAATAAGGGAGTATTATGTACAAAAAAATAAAATGTTATTATATCTGTATTTGACTTAAGCTCAGAGGGGTTTTGTGTATTCAACTCTTATTTTTAAAGAGTTTTCATTATCTGGTAACAAAAATATAATAAAATTTTAATACATTTATTTAAAATGAATTTTTATCTAATTTTGACTAATCATCCTAAAATATGTCTACAATAAACAGTTTAATCAATTCTAGAATTAATATTTTTGGAGTTGTTATAAGTGTTTGAAAAATTAAAAAATTTGAAAAAGTTTTAAAAAGCGAGTTCTTACATAATACGATTGAAAATTGAAATAGAGCCAATTAAATAACGATGGTAAAGTTAAAGGTGTGTTTCAATTCAATCTCATGTAATTAATTTATTCCACTTTGGTACAATAAAAATAACTTAAAATATATGAAGTTTAACTATTAATTGTACCAAAGCTATATTTTAACTTAAAATATATCTCAAGTCCTTTTATTATATTAGCACATGTTAGAAATTATTACGTACTGTATATTGTACAATACAATACTATTAACATGGTCATTTATAATAGAATTCAATAGAGATTAATTTGACAATAACGTCACTACAATACTACTTTATCATCAATCTAAATGTAAATATTGTATTTATACAAATGTTTATCCACACAAAAATTCAACTAATACTTAAATTATATTATTATACAATAATAAATTGAAGAGTTATGATTTTTTTTCATTTTGCTCTTACTCGTCACGATCAAATCATAAACATTTTGAAAAAAACCAATAAATCTAAATTACACCTAAAAAAACAAAAATTCAACATAAATGAAGGATGGATTAAGATTGCCAACCTCGAATAACTTACTACACTGGCATCACACTAATCCAACACTCGCATCCAAACAAGCCAGCTCAACCACGCCCTCAAATTTAACCCTAGGTAAACCCAACGTATGCGCAATGCGCACCCTCACAACCCTAGTTGAGATCCCACTCTCCACTCTATAAAACAATCCGCTTCCCCCCAACTCTTCATATCTCTCACTAATTTTCCCTCTCCTCGAGTCGGATCCCTCAAAATATCCCTCTCTCTTTTCGAAATCCCTTTTGCGCCCCTAAACGTCGAGGGTACCTAAGTCAATGGCGTCAGCCGATGTTGAGTTCAGATGCTTTGTCGGCGGCCTCGCGTGGGCCACCACCGACCACTCCCTTCAGGAATCTTTCAGTCCCTATGGCGAGATCCTTGAATCGAAGGTCCGTTAGCGGCAGAGATCGGACCCAGATCTCACCCGACCCGATGATTTCATCGTTATATTCGGCTCTGTTTGATCTGTGATCTGTGATCTGTTGTTTGTGTTACTGTTCTCTATGTTCTGTGTTACTACTACTACTGTTCTCTCTCTTTTATTACTATTCTCCAATCGGTACGTCCGTCTTCATCTTTTTAATCAAAGACGAAGATCCCGATCGATTTCTTTTTTCTTTTTTTTTTTTAAATTTTTAAATTTTTGATGCGGATCTGGATTATCTGGATCTGATTTGTGTTGTTACTTCGTTGCTGGTTTTTAGATCATCAACGATCGCGAGACTGGCAGATCTAGAGGCTTCGGATTCGTCACTTTCCGCGACGAGAAGGCGATGAGAGACGCGATCGAGGGAATGAACGGTCAGAATCTCGACGGCCGTAATATCACTGTCAACGAAGCTCAGTCTCGTGGCAGCGACGGCGGCGGTGGATACAACCGCGGTGGAGGTGGTTATGGTGGCGGCGGTCGTCGTGAAGGCGGAGGTGGATATAACCGTGGATATGGTGGTGGTGGCGGGCGCCGTGAGGGAGGATATGGTGGTGGAGATGGTGGATCTAGATATTCGAGAGGTGGTGGTGCTTCTGATGGTAGCTGGAGGAATTAGGTGGTGGTCGTAGGTTGTGGTGTTTGGTTATGAGTTTAGAATTTTGTGCTACTTTCGGTTACTGCATGAATTTGGGTTCTGTTATCGTTTTTTATCGCTATCGCTTTGTTATGGTTATGGTTATTATCGTTTGTTCGTCATGTGTTACCAAAAAAAAAAAAATCAGATTAAATGAAATGAAGTATAGTTCTTCTTTTCGAATTTTTTCTGTTTTGATTTAATTGCTTCATTATTTTCTTGTTTATTAATTTTGTTGATTTTTGTTGTTTAATACCGATGGTGATTAATCTTATCAATTGTGAAAAATTAAGCAAGGAGAAATATCAGATTTTGTTATACATCGTTATTTCAATAACATCAATTGAAGATTTTAAAAAAATGAATTAAAAGTTTGGATTGCATTAAGTAAGTTGTCTTGCTCTTGGAAGTCACATTTTTGTTGGGTGACCAAATTAACAGTTAACCTGTAAGTGAAGCTTTTGGTCCGAACGATAATGATATTTTAGTTCGCGGAAAAAGTGGAGTTTTAAGAAGTAACATACAAATAATTCAAGACAAAATATAATTCCTGAGCCAGACCTCAAGAGGTCAAAAGGACCGGCTCGACATGGTCTTCACCGATCCCGTATCCGATTGTCAATAGTAATCAAGTGTGGGAAGAAGGAAGATCCATTCTTCCTAATTTATCTTTAATTGTAGTAATTGATTTTGTTAGAATTTAACTAGTGTTTGTAGGGATTAATTTGGTCATGTCTCTCTGTAAATTCCTGATCAAACCAGTGTCTTTATATATATATATATATATATATATATAGAGAGAGAGAGAGAGAGAGAAGAATGTGTTAATATTACTTTAGTATTTTGTATTTTGTTATAATTTCTATGTTAGCATGAGTATCAACTGATTTTCCAGGAATTTCTAATGTTAGAAATTTATGAAAAAACAAAAACAAATCAGACAATTTATAAGTTTAAAAATCTTTTGGAATGATTTGGTAATTTGAGGAAACGATTTATATATTATTACAGGGTTTAACTGCTAGTATAAAATAATTAAAAAACTTGTTTGTGCTCTGTCAGGATTTAGGACCTAGAGGAAGAAACAGGAAAATGTGAAGAAATAATGAATAAATAAAAATATCTTTGGTAGGACTTAGCAATCACCTCGAGAGAGATGCACCTTGTATTCAGGTTACATCAGCCGTTGAAAGAAGATCAATGGGTTGGTGGATGGTGATGAAATTAAACCGGTGATATATCAATGGATTTTGATGTTTTGAAATGTTAACGTGAGGTTGGACGGCGATATGCACGGAAGTAAATATAGTAGATTGCAGGAGAAAATTCCTTGCTAACACGTGGAAATAATATTTGCCATTCAATGGGCCGCAACCATGCGGTTGCAGAGTTCTCTGCCAACGTAGTTTCGTTTGCCACAACTTTGTGAACTCTTTCCCTCACACATTCGTGGACTCTTCTCTCCACACGGTTGTAGGTTATCCCCACTTAATACAGAAGGTTGCTCCCCCTCACTTTTTGAGAATTGTTTTTCAAACTGTGTTATTATAGTTATATGATTGCCTTCTTAGTTAGTATCAGTACTCAAAAAAAAAAAAAATATCACAATAAGATTTCTTACATAATACGCTAGATATATTGGAGGGGAGGATAATACCAATATGGAAGAAAATATCAAAACTAAAATTTTTTTAAAATATTGATAAACATATTGATGTCGATAAAAATTAGAATGAATTACACAATACCCTCTCAAGGCTCGCCTAAAAACAAATGGAAATACATTTAACTTTTTATTGAACTAAACCCTTATACCATTAATCAACTTCTGTTAAGGTTAGTCAACTTTAGAGAAATTTCGTTTTTTATATTTTTTGTTTTCTTTTAAAATTTTAAATTATTAAAAAAAATCAAAATTTAAAACATATCATGAAATATAAACCATTTGCAAATCACGAATAACCAATCTTCACCATTACCATGTGTAGATCATCATCCCTCAATCATCGACAACCAATCTAACTAGATCTTCATATAAAAAAACTAACAAAAAACAAAACCAAAACAAAACAAAAAAACTTTTCATCATGGACATAAACCCATAATCAAACACTTAAAGATGAAACACAAACTCGAATCAAATCATCACCATCATCTTTGGTGATAATGAACCCAGATGAAGTTCAATCTCCATTTTCAGATCGAATCATCATCATTCAACACAGACAAGAAAAAAAAAAATTAATCACAGATCATTATCATCCAACACAAACCCAAATCTTATTAATCATATTTTAAGAGAAAAAAATAAATAAATAAAAGAATGAGACATTAACAAGCTTGAGAGGGGGTGGTGTTGGCTGGTGATGTAGTCACGTGGACGGAGATGAGCTTGAGATTCGGTGACTGGTTAGGGTAGTTGTATGGGCTGGATAAAGTTAAACAGCCATCGTGCTGCGTGGGGCATGAGGAATTGCCTGGTCTCCATCATTGTGGAGATCGAAAATGGTCTCCATCGCATGGAGACCATTTCTGGTTTCCATGGTGCCTAGTTTTCATTGTCGACTTCGAGAATGGAGATACATACCTTCATCACCAAAGTTGGCGATGAAAACACATACCTTTTACTCAAATATGTTCTGACGGACGGTGGCGAAGACTCTAAAGCCACCTTGGTCAATTCCACCTCTAAAGCCAACATCGTCGAATTGAAGCATCAAGCCAATAATCAGACTGGCATCGTTGGAGGGCTGATGGAGGTGAAGAACGACAAAGATGATGATGGAGATGAATTTATGGGTTTGTTAGGTTAGGTTTTGTTTAGGGTTTCTGGGTTTAGAATGTGATTGTTGAAGATGATTGAGTGAAGATCTGAAAATGGATTAGGCTTTGTTGTTGATTTTTGTTTTTCAATATTTTTATTTCCTTATTTATTTATTTTTTATATTCTTTATTTATTTTTTATTTCTTTTTTTTTTTTTATATTTCCTTTTACTCAGATATGTTCTGACAGACAGTGACGGAGACTCTAAAGCCACCTAGGTCAATTCCACCTCTAAAGCCAACGTCGTCGAATTGAAGCATCAAGCCAATGATTAGACTAGCATTGCTGAAGGCCAGACGGAGACGAAGAATGACAAAGATGATGATGGAGATGAATTTATGGGTTTATTAGATTAGGTTTTGTTTAGGCTTTTTGGGTTTAGAATGTGAGTGTTAAAGATGATTGAGTGAAGATCTGAAAATGGATTAGGCTTTGTTGTTGATTTTTGTTTTTCAATATCTTTATTTCCTTTTTTATTTATTTTTTATATTCTTTATTTATTTTTTATTTTCTTTCTTTAATGCGTTTTTTTTTTTCACTAATTGTTGACTCCAATAATATTCCTCTATATTTTATTTTTTCAAAATTTTAAATTTGTTTTTCATATTTAAAAAATTAGAAAAAAATCTCCACCATCCATCTGAGAGCTGGACGGTGGAGATATACTTTTAATTTTTAATTATTTTAATTTTTAATTATTTTTTGTTTTAATTATGAGCAAAATAGTCATTTGATTAAAAATTTTGATTAACCGTTAAAGTTGACGGAAGTCAACTAACTGCATGAGGGTTTGGTGTGTTTCCACTTGTTTTTAGGCAAACCTCGGAAGGGTGTTGTGCAATTCATTCTAAAAATTAACTTAAAATATATAAAAATTACGATAATTTAACTAAAAACACAATTATACAAATATAAAATTTTGTATTTGGGCATATTATTCTACAAGTTTATTGTTGACTAATAAATCAGTTAGAGACGGAGCAAGCCTATCCTAGTCCATTTTGAAATATATATATATATATATATAATAGTATATATTAAAATATAAATAATATATGGGAAAATTTATTTATATAGTTTTTATTTATTCTTTTTCATACCAAAATAAAACATATATGACACTTGGAGGAAAATTGAACTTAATTGTTGTTTGTGCATAATACTTGCTTCCTTTTTTTTTAGTAGATTTTATTCCAAAAAATCAAACGCTAAAGATTTACTCTTGATTATAATAATAAACCCATGCAAACAAACTAGGTCAATCACATAAACTTTATTGTAAAATGGCTTGCACGATTTGGGCACTACAGAAGATGGCCAACTCAGGAAGCAGAATTTCATGGCACAAGATTAATGATTTTGTAGCTATAAAATGCCCAGAAATAGGCCCTGGTTTCGTCACTCAAAGAAAACTTGTCTCGTTTGGAATAGTTGAAGAAAACGGTAACAATATCCTATCAACTAATAAGGATGGGCTCTTAAAATGTTTTCATCATTGCTTTATTTGTCACTCTCTAACATTTTCGAGCAACCTTAGCCTAGCAGCTCGCATACTTCTACCTGCAGAAGTACTTCCTGATCCCGCAGCAGGTATTCTCCCAGTTAATCTCCCAACAGGTAACCACCTACCAAGGCTCCCAGGTGATCTCCCAGGCATCCCAGATCTCCCAGACATACCAGCAGCAGGTGGTGTACCAAATATCCCAGCCGCACCTGTCCCATGAATTATTTAACCACTTGAAACCACTGGCAGCGGTTTAAATTAATTATCTAGCATGCCTTATAGAGAGAGGCTTTTTTATTGTGACTTACCACTGTTGTTTCTGTATTTTTGTTATTATTTTTACAATTTGGTTGAGTTTGCGTTATTTGTGTATTGATGGGATTTTTTATTTTATATATATGTTTGTATCCTTTATTTAATGATCATTATTGAATAACATTTTACTTCCATCTAAGTGTTCCTTAATTATGAGCTATGAAGTATTCCACTTTTAATTAAGAGCATCTCTAATGTGTGAAGACTCGTACAAAAAGCTGACATGTGTTGATGCATACGCTTTTAAACGGTTGAATGCAATACTCAACAAGTGCACCCAGTGCACTTAAGATTTTCTCCTTAACTCAAATGCTGCACATCATGCACATGTACCAAATTTGAAGAAGATTTCTCTCCAGTACTGTAGAAGTAAATATAATTATCAAACTGTTATAATACTATACATTTGAGCCATATTAATTATATCAATATACTTGGGAAAAATTCTCCCACATCACCCTATTGTGTGGCTTTTTCTTCAACGTTGTAGGATCAAATACTGACATAACATACACAGTGCTTCATCTCAAGGATTACTCCTTGATATTGTTTATATAAATATTTGGCCATACTATACAAGCAGGTGCAGGGATATTCCTTTTGAAAATTTCTCTTTTAGTGCTTAATCTTCGAGATTTCTCCCCGATGTTACAGGAGCAAATATTAGTATGTCGCAGCTTCTTTCCGGGATTATAAAAGTGGTTGTGTTTCCTTGATTAATTTGAAGAATAGGATATCTAGAGAGCAGCAGGTCCTTATATATATATATACATATTGAAAGCTGACATTAAAGGGGTCAGAAATTGTAGGAACTTATTGGGCTCAAACATTTCTTGCAGAGTCTAACTATTAATTTCTATAAACAAGAGACAAACTACTCTTATAATAAAAGTAGAAAATTACCCACACAAGCTGCTATAATATGTGTTTGATAGAACTTGGTCATTGTGTATTTGGATGTGAAGATAGATAAAGAGAATGATGAAATATTAAGATAATATATATACTATCAAATAAATTTTCAATATATATATATAATAAATTTTCAATATATACACACAACAAAATAAGGTTAGCTCAATGGTGTGTCTCAACAAAATAATGTTGGCTCAATACTATGTCTCTCTCACTTAGACCTATGAGGTTATGAGTTCAAATCATACCCCCCTCTCTCTTAAATCTAATTATAAAATTTACTATCTCCAATTAAAAAAAAAAAAATCATCTATGTTTTCTAGCTAAACTCTTCTCTGTCTGAAACACCAGAAATAATAATGGTGAATCATTTCTCAAAGTACTGAGATAAGGAAAGAACTCACCTGGTTCTTTATCTTTATTCTCTCTCTTCAGTATCTTAGTCTTAATCCAGTGAACCCTCTTTTGATGGGTTATTTCTGGAAATGGAAAGAGACCAGCCTGACCAGTTAGTCCCGTTTGAGCCAGGAGGGCGTGTTAGGGCCGTAAGTGTTATGGATGCTGGTACTCCGATGAGTTTCTAAGGAGTGATTAATCTCTTGTTGGTTCTAGAGATTAGCACCGAGAAACTAGAGAGTGAGAATTCTGGTAAGGAATTGGGTGGTCCGTCCGATACTCCTCTTCTTAATCCATATTCTGCTTTTGCTAAACCTAGTTCCACTTTCTCTGTAAAAACACTTGTAAAACCTTCTCGTAAGCTTGTTAAAGAATATATTCATTCCTCTAAGTTTGATAAGTGTCCAATCCCAGCCTCTTTAGAAGAACAGTACGTTACCCTTGAAGTCCCACAATCCAACATAAACCAATGGTTATCAGAAGGATACACTCATATCCATTTTGGTGCCATTAGAGTTGCGGTTACTTACCATGGCAGAAAAGGTCTTCCTGTTTCCTGCAGGTTGCCTTTACTTGATACCAAATATCCCAATTACCAACATGCTTGTCTTGCTACTGTCCTTACAACCCTTAATGCAGGCACTATCATGCTCACCCTTAAACCAAACTTCAACATTAATCTCAAAGATGAATTTTGTTCCACAGTCTTGCAAGTACAATTACAAATCACAGGTGTAGTCCAAAAAACAGGCTCCATCTCTATTACTCTTCATCACCAGATGATATGGAGAGTACAAGATCATGCTCTTGATCTTTCACTTCCAAGTACCACAGAAGCCTTGTTCCTCACTATGGATTCCCCACATGTTCCTCATTGTACATCTATTCCTAGACAAATCACTCGAGAAAAGCTCCTTGAGTTGCTCTCAGATCAGTGGGTCACCTCTTATGAAAAGCAGCAATAGACTCCGGCTCCAGTCTTTGCCAGTGAATCTATCATGCTTCAGAACCCAGATGGTACAACCACCATCAAGTTCTTAAAGCCAGATGAACCTAGTGCTCTACCTCCTGAGTTTTCGACATAGTTCATGATCCAACCAGTAAGTACTTTCAATCATGTTTATCCTGAGCCACAAGTCCAATATGTCACCTCAACAGGTCAGCCTATCTTTTACTTCAGACATCCAGATGGTCATAGTCCTTATGATTTTGAATGTCAATGTAAAAGTTGTAAAAAAACTACTGTCAAACACACCCCTGTTATTCCCAAACAGTCTTCCAAATCCAAGTCTCTTTACCAATTATGGCTTGATGGAGATCCTACTGTAGGTACATTAGGAGAACCTTCAGGAAAATATGAATTTATTGTCAGATATTCTGATCCTGACCCTCCTAAACAGCCTCCAGTCCCTGATCACATATGAGATAATTTTGATGCTCGTTTTCCAAAGTATCCACCCAGTTCTAACCCTTTAATCACCCCTTCACCAAAAGAACCATTACCTTGTTACAAAGAAGGTCTTGATTACCTTGCAAAAACCTTTTCTTCAAACTCCTTAAAGTCTTGTAAATCCTCTCAAAAATGGGTTGTCAAGAATCCTCCACCCATTGTCCCAGAGGTCATGATGTTTCAACATCCATCTCCTTCTTATGATACTGATTTTCCACCTCTTGATGAAACTGTTACTCAAAAACCAAAAGTGACACCATCTCAAGTTGTCCAGTCTGACGGATCTCTCAAAAACCTTTCTCAAGCAGAAGCTGTGCTAAATTGACAATTTGAAAATGTCATTGCCAAAACAAAGTTATGCACATAATTGAGTCTAAACTCAACCATTTGCAATCTCAAACATCTACTGCTACAGAAAGAACTGCTCAAGTAATCCAGCAACTTCAGCAATTCATGAATCAGCTCCACAATGATCTGATCCAGACAAACCAGAGTTTCATAACTGCTTTCTCTCAAAAGGATGCAAAAATGAGAAGTCTAAAAACTCAACTTGTCTCTCTTCAACAAGATTTGTACAAACAGACTTTTCACACTCCTCCTCCTGCTCCAATTTACAATCATTTTGAAATAGTCAGTAGTACCTGGTCTTTTCCACAAACGAATTTTCCAAAGGTCAGTCAACTTTTTGCTTCTATGGAAATCAGATCAGAAGCAGATATTGCTTTTGGCACTACTCACCGCCTTTATGCTAAGCTTAAAGAACAACAAAAAGCTCAGCAAGCTGAACAAAAAGGCAAAAACACTTGCATCGTCGAAAGGGAAAATCTAAGGTAAATCATTCTCACCATAGTCATAGTTCGAGTTCTCATTCTCATAGTAAACATGAAGATCAGTTCATGGTTTCTTATCCAAACCTGATCTCTCAAACTTTACAAAAGATGGGATCTTCCCAGACACGATATATTCCTCCTCCAGAACCTTTACCTTATCACCCAGAATCTCTTGATTCTCCCTTACATACTCCAAAAACTTCTTTACCCTCAACTCCTGCGAGTTTCTTTCCTACATCTCCCATTGAATCTTCTCCCCATATCCTTACGAATGCTTCAACCCAATCTCCTGTTGAAGACAATTTTCAATCTTCTGATGATGATAATTTCAGTAATCTTAGCCAAATTTTAGGTACTCAGTTCATGAATACTGAACCTCAACTTTATTAAGAAAACGCTAGTACTGAAACAAAAATTCCTCCACAACAAGCTCCTCCACAAAATCAACAACCACCTTAAAATACCAACACCTCAAAACTGTTTACTTTCACCCTCGATGATGTTCCATTTTCTAAATGGAGAGATAGAATCTTTGAATTTCAAGCATGGCTCCAGACTGAAATGTTAAAGCCGCATGCTCAGCTTCAACAAGTCCTCACTCAGTTTGCAATCAGATTTACAGGTACACTCAGAAAGTGGTGGCAAGAATTAGGCAAGTACAGATAGATTCAATTTTGTCAACTCCTTGATCTCAAACAAGCACTCTTTGTCCTTTACAATGAATTTTGTGGCAGACCTCAAGCTCATGAATCAAAACTGAGAGAAGAGTACTTCCAGATGAAGTGCTGCTCTTACAAGAAAAAAGATCTTGATCGACATTACTAGCAGATGCTCAAACGTTTTTATGCTCTTCATGGTATTGATGATTCAAACATGAAACAGACATTTTTGTCTTCCATCCCAGAATCACTTTCACAGGAAGAAACAAAAATCATGCAGACTCAAGATCGATCCCTCCAGCAATGTGCTCTTGGTGAAATTTATCAGTTTGTCCTCACTGCTTTGGATAAACTGTGCGCACAAAAGAAATTCTTTAAAGAACATTTGAAAAGATCAAAACAACTGACAAAAGTTTGCCAGCGTCCAGATCTGCAGATTAAATGCAAAGATAAAAATCAGTGTCATTGTTCTACAAAGAAGAAATATCACTTTTTCAAGTCCAAACCCTACAAGAAAAGAACTTGTAACATCCTGAATTTTCCCTATTTAAGAGAAATGAAAATGTATCAGGATAAATAGTATTTTCGGATGAAATAATATCAGCGTGAATATTGAATTTTTTGGAAAGCGGACCCTATGTCATAAAGCTCTGGAATAAGTAATGGAGTCTAAGGAAATTGAAACGGATCAAAAAATGAGTTCGTTTGAGACAAAACAGAGCGGTTTTAGGATTCAATCGGAAATCCGGAAAGATTTTCGAAAAATTGAAAAATTTAGAAAAGCGTCAGAATAGTGTTAAGATGCTCATAAGGTATTTTAGAAACTCGAATGACACTTTCGAAGGAAATTCGAATTGAAATGGAATCAATCCAGAAATCGCTGGAGGCGATTTAATGAATTTACGGAGAGCCCAAAAGGAGCATGAAATGACTTTTAAGAGTAACTGAAGTTACCAAGAGTATGTAGGAGTATGTAGACAGTCCGAATATAGGCTCTGGTGAATTTTGAAAAAGTCCCGGAAAAGTCAAATCAAAAGAGACAAGAAATGATAAATATGTGGGACAAACAACCATAGAAATGTGACATGTGGCATAAGAGTATTGTAAATTGAATATGAATTTAAAAGGTTGTGTGATAGATTTTGATATTTAAATTGTGACTTTTAGGTGATTGAATTAGAAGAAAAAGATCAAGAATGAGATGTTAAAAATAACATGATTATATTTAATTATAAATGACATGTACAATGACATTTTTGTAGCGCCCCAATTTAACTGGACCTAAGAGATTAATTGAAATATAATTTATTGTTATTAATTTGGTTCGGTTTCAATCTTATAAGTATATAAGTTTATGAATAAATATCCTATTGGAGGATATTTTTAAAAGAAATTAAGAAGATTGGACTAAAAGAATAAAAGTCATGGGAAAAATTGTAAATTTACCTATGTTACAAGAAAAGTCCGGTGGCGTGATTTTTTTAAATAATAATAATAATAAATGATGTGGACCCCGTTGGAGACAAAAAAAAAAATATATTAATAAAGAAAAGAAGCAAAGGCTGCCGAGTGAAAATATATATATATATATATATATATGTGTGGCGCCAGTTGAGAAAGAAGAAAACAATAAAATTAAATTAAAATAAAATAAGAGGAGAAGTGAATGCGTGAGGCGGTGGAGCTGCTGTGTGTGTAGATATATATATGTGTGCCTTCAGAAACAATAGAAACATAGAGAAAGCTGTTCGGCAAACAGCAAGAGAGAAAAAGAAAAAAAAAAAAAAAAAGAGAAGGAGAAGCCGAGAAGCAGAAAAGAAAGAAGAAAGAAAAGAAAATTTTTGGGTGCCAGATCTATTTAGATAGGTAAGCTTATATTAATAGAATTTGGATTTCAGAAAATTAGTTTATTTTTCTATAAGTTATAAGTTAAGTTTTGTGTAATTTTAGGATGGATCTAGTATGATAAGAAAATCAAAGGAGTTATATGAGTGGATAAACTATAGAAATGGCTAAAAAGGTTGGTGTACACTTATATTAAAAACTCATTTTTATTAGTAGAAGTTTGATTTAATTTAGTATATGAGTTTATTTCATTTTAATTAAATAGATTCCATGAATATGAGTGAATTATGTTATGAATGATTTTTATAGTACTTGATATTTAAATTTTGAAAAGTTTGGGAAAAAGTATGTGTTTTTGTTTAATTTTTAATTAAATTGATTTCGTGACTATGTGTGAATTTTAGTATGAATGATCTTGTGGTATTTTATGTGCAAGTGATATTATGATGAATTTTGTGGCATTGAATAATGAAAAATTTGGAAAATTTTGTGAAAGAAAAAGTATTGACCGAATGTGGAATTTAAAGGATTTGTGAAATTATTTTGACAATTTATTATCAAATGGTATTGGATTGTGATTTTTAATAACTTTCGAATGAAAACGAAAAAGAAACGGAAAGAAACGAACATGTTAGTGTCTTGACCGAATGTATATCGGAAGAAGGACACAATGATTTTGATGAGATTGATGAGTCACTTTTAAATGAGAAATGATGTGTTATGATGCTTTGAATAAATGAGAATTATATATATTTTGATTGAAAAAGTATTCTGAGTTTTTCCGAATGAGAATTTTTGTTGAGAAAGAAAAATTGTGAAAACATGAAATTTTTGATAATAAATGAAATTATAAGGGCCCGAGTAAACCTGAACATTGGTAGGTGGGGATTGGTGGTTGACATGCCAATAGGGTGATTATAGTAGTACTGCGCCGATTTGCTTATATATGTTGATATGAAATTCATTGACCTTGCGAGGCATCGAGTGTCCGGTCCCAGAATTTGTGTATTATATGAAACGTGCCCCGGCGGGTAGTCATCGAGTATCCGATGCTGGGGGAAACGTGAAACCTGATTTCCAGTCCATGGTATCGTGTCAGTATTTACAAAGGGCGCTGAATATTATTAAAGAAAAATCGTGCTGACATGTTTGAAAATGAAAATAAATGTGTTTATGAGTGCAGTGAATGAAAATTTGAATTCTTTGTAAATTTATCTGTAAAAGTTCGAAAATTATAAAATAATGATTTACCACTTGTATCTGAGAAAAACATATATATATATATATTACATGAAAATCATGTGACTATATTAAAAAACGATTGTTATGAGTTTTATATACGTAATTGTTAGTATGTGCTTTCGTTGAAATTTGTTATAGAAATTGGAAGAAATTGTGTTGATATATTTGATAATGTCTTTTATGTATATGTGTTTTTATTAAGAAGTGATTTTCTTACGTATTATTTTAGTATTTTGAGAAAAAAACGTAAAAAGGTTGTGTTATCCTATGATATTTTTGTGAAATGAAGAATTTAAAATGTTTATTTTATATGTGCAATTCTTGATAAATTGACGTAATTGTGAATTTTAATAAAAACTTGAGCATTTTGGAAGTTTAATTCTTAATATGCTTGAAAACAAATTTCATGTGTTTTATACATGCCATTATTAATAAATGGAGTTATTTATGGATTTTGATAAAAGCTTGAAAATTGTGAAATTTTGTGTTACAATAATATAATTTTGATGAAATGATAAAAATGTGAGATTTTGAGAATTTTGTTTGACAACACGATAATTTTTTTAAAGGGGATGAAATTTAATTTTTATTTCGTTTTTTGACGAATATGTGAAAATGGTGAAATCTGGTTTTGTAGGGTCATATTTGGAAAATGACTTTTAGGCATTTCATATATATGCGTTTACTAATAAATTGATCTCTTAATGATTTATTATGAATATTTGATAACTGTGACATCTTGCTTTAAAATTTGGTATATTTAAAATTGATGAAATTTAAATTTAGTGTACACCCACTAAGTAGAAATACTTAGCGCGTTAGATTTTCCACGCGTAGGTTGAATTTGGACACTATAGATAAGGATAGACGAGAAGACAGCTGCCGCGCTTTCTGCAAGTCACATCCCTCCATCCTTGATAGTTTTACTTTTAGTATTGCACAGTGATGTTTAAGTATATGGAAATGCATATACATGTCTATGGATTTACAAGATTTTATACATGAAGATGTATATTAATGATAGAAAAAGGTTTTTGGTTTGTAAAGTAATTTTGTAAAGAAAATTCTTATTTATCATTTGATTTGTTTGTAATTTTGATGGATATGATTTTTATTAAATATTGTGGTTATAAATGTTTGTGTGGTGAAGTGATTTTAGAGTCGGACGGAGAGTCCGAAATAGAAGTTGAGAAAATCAATGTATTTTAGAAGTGTTTGTTTTTGAAATCTACATGTTTTTAAAATTTTGGGTTTTTTAGAAAAACAGAGGAAACTCTGCCGAATTTTCTAGAAAAAAAAAAATTTGTAGTGCATATATGTAAATTAATAATGAATAAACCGATTAAGGTAGCATCTTCCGACTCGGGTTTCCATCTGAATGGGAATCGGGTGGAGGGTGTTACAGAACTTCTTTCAGAAAGCCCAAGTTTCGAAGATTTCTCAGAAAAAAAACCTTTCAAGCAGCGTTCCACCAACAGATGCTACCTTTGTCACCAGAAAGGTCATTTCGCAAAAAACTGTCCCAATCAGTAGAAGAAATCTCAAAAAATGGTTCAGTACTTCACTCAAAAAAATATTTCTCTTTCTAATGATGAAATTGAAGATCTATTCTCAGTACATCACACTCCTACTTCTCAAGATGTTCTTCAGCTTGATCAGTCTTCAGATTCTTTTTTTGATTCTGATAATTCTTTTAGTTACCAACTCCAATATGTTGTTCACCCGTCCTCATCACCTACCCCCTCGGTCATGATAAAGATCTTTCCCACAAAATACTCTAAACCTATACCAATTATTGCCTTCGTTGATACCGGTACAGTCACCTCTATTATGAACCCGGTTGTTCTTCCTTCATGTTATTAACAATCACATAAAGAAAAATTTCGTACTGTCAATAGAAACCCTTTCATTGTGTCCCTTATAAGCAAACCTCTCATCTTTGAAATATTTTCTGGCTGTATAATCACTCAAAAAGTTCTTGGCTCCCATTTACCTAACAAAGACATTATTTTTTGTTTTGATCTTTATTCTAAGATTCCTTCTCTTAGAATTCTTCCTGATGGTCTTCGTTTCAAACAACATTTTAAACAATGGACTTCTGTTCTTAGTCTCTATGCCCTTCAACCATCCATTGATGTCACAAATCTCAAAAATCAACTTGTTCAAGATTCTTGTGTTGAACCACATTCTGAATTTCTGCAAAAAAGCTGACACCCTTTATGACAGAACCCTGATTTCTTCATTAAACTCTCATTCCATGTGAATGAAGACATCAATCCTACTAAAGTCAGTCATTCCGGTATGAATCTAGATCATCTTCTCCTTGCCAGATCTGAATGTTCACAACTGCAACAACAAGATCTCATTGAACCTACATCCTCCTAATGGGCATGTGAAGCTTTCTATGTGAACTAACGATCACAACAGATTCGTGGAAAATTGAGATTGGTAATCAACTACAAACCGCTCAATCATTTTCTCCATGATGATAAATTTCCTTTACCTAAAAGACAGACTCTCTTTGCATGTCTTTCAGATGCTAAAATCTTCTCAAAGTTTGATTTAAAAGCAGGATTTTGGCAACTTGGTATCCATCCCGATGATCGACCCAAAACTGCTTTCTGTATACCAGACCATCATTTTCAATGGAAAGTTTTACCCTTTGGTCTCAAGACAGTTCCTTCTTTATTTCAGAAAGTCATGACCAAGATCTATGCTCCCATTCTTCATAGTGCCCTCATCTACATCGATGATATCCTTCTCTTCTCAAAAAATGAGCAAGAACACTACCAATTTCTCAGACAATTTGTCCAAATTATCAAAGATCACGGTATCATGCTCTCAGCAAAAAGGATGGAAATCACCTAACAACAAATTGTTTTCCTTGGTATGCAGATTTCTGATGGAAAATTTCACCTTCAACCTCACATTGGTCAAGAATTGCTCAAGTTCCCTGACGAACTTCAGACAAAGCAGGAAATTCAGCAATTTCTTGGTCTTGTTAACTATGTCAGATCATTCATTCCCAATGCTGCATCTCTCACCAAATCATTGTCAACATTGTTGCAGAAGAATCCTTCTTCTTGGAGCTCTCAACAAACTTCCGCAATTCAACAGATTAAACGAATTTGTCAAACTCTTCATTATTTGCATATCCCTTCCACAAGTACCAGAATTGTACAAACAGATGCTAGTGATAAATTTTGGGGTACCGTTCTCTTTAAACAAACAGCTCAAGGTGTCAGACAGATATGTGCTTACCAAAGTGGCAACTTTAAACCCAGTCAGCTTCATTATCATTCAACCTTTAAATAAATCATTGCCGTCAAATATGCTATTGAAAAATTTGATTTTCATCTCATTGGTCATCATTTCATAGCCGAATCTGACATGAAATCATTTTTTCAAATGCTTTAATTCCACAAGAAAAAGTTGTCTCATCAACTTCTTCTCCGATTAACAAAATGGTTCAGCAAATATTCCTTTACTGTCAAGCTCATCAAAGGTAAGAATAATTTCCTTGCAGATTATCTCTCTCGACCAATCCAAATCAAGTCCTCTGTGTCATCTTTACTTCCTGTATTTATGTTCCAACCCTCTTTATCCTCTTCTCCTCCAAATTTAGAGATTCCAGAGTTTCCAGATCTTCTCAGGTCTAATTTTCCCAGAACTCGTATCAAAGAATTACTGTTTTTCTACTAGTATAATTGTGTCTTGTCCCATGGTCAAGTTTTCTTTAAGACTTTATGTGTTCATCCTGATTATCCTTTTGCAAAAGTTATTCATCTTACCACCCAGTCACATTTTTCTTACTTTGTGTTTCGTATAGAATTGTTATACTTCATTTGGTGTCTTAGTCATCTTTATCCCTTTGCCCTCGAAATACCTAATGACCTTTTTAAACAAGCTCTCACATGGGGTCATGATTCTGAAAACTTCAATAGTTTTCTTCTCAATTTTCTCACCAGATTTCAATCTCTTTCTGCATGGGAAACATGGTCACAAATCCTCTGTCCCAAACACTGGTCCCTCCTTATCTTCCATCATCTTTATTTTGTTCGCTTCGATGATGTTTATTTCTCCAAACCACAATTCTCCATAATTGAGCAGAATACTATTCCTATCTTTGATGGTAACTTCAATTATGCTGTAAGAATCAGACCTATCCAGAAACGACTTTTTGAAAAAAATCAGCTTATTCCAGATGAGTTATGGCCAACTATCAATGATGCGACTCCCTGGTCTACTTTTTCGAAATTCTATCTTGATAATCTTTCCTAAGCATAGGATCAATATGTTGACTGTCTTGTCACACATTTTTCCACTCAAGAAGATTTTCCAGCTTGGTATTTTCCAGATTCACAGCCAAAATCGTGGCAACAAGAAAATCTTGATGCTGTAAAAAACAGATATGAAAAAGACAGACAACATGGCAGACAAAAGAAGAAAAAAGACAATGAAGCAAGTCCCAGCACAAAAGATATTGATCAGTTTGCTACTGTGTCCTTATTAGATGATCAATCTCCCAGCTATGATCTAACTTTTTGTCCAGCCTGTACCTCAACTTTCACTTGTCCCAGACATGAAGAATACATGCATCGCATTTGGTCTTGTTGTATTTGTGGTGCAATAGATTTTGATGATGAAGACCATGCCAATTACAACCTCTCTTTTTCTGATTAATTATTGCAGTTACTATTGGCAGATTCCACCATCATTACAGTTCCTGTTTCTAGATGTTTTCTTGTCCGTTTGCTTTTCACAAAGTCAAAAGTATGCTCATTATTGAGTGGGTCCAGTATGTTTGTCATTATTAAAGTATGTCATGATGTGTAATAATTAAAGTTTGTAATCATGATGCTTTACTTTTACTTTTATCATTGCGGTGTGATGTAAGCAATGATGTCATGTTTTTTTCTTTTGTGTCCGAGCCATTCTCCTATAAAATGGCTTCGTTTTTTCAGCTGTAAGCAGACCCGGTTGTACTTCAGTTTTTAGAAATAAAATATCACTATGTTTTCTAACTAAACTCTTCTCTGTCTGAAACACCAGAAATAATAATGGTGAAGCATTTCTCGAAGTACCGAGATAAGAAAAGAACTCATCTGGTTCTTTATCTTTATTCTTTCTCTCCGGTATCTTAGTCTTAATCCAGTGAACCCTCTTTTGATGGGTTATTTCTGGAAATGGAAATAGACCAGCTTGACCAGTTAGTCTCGTTTGAGCCAGGAGGGTGAGTTAGGGTCGTAAGTGTCATAGATGCTGGTACTCCGATGAGTTTCTAAGGAGTGATTAATCTCTTGTTGGTTCTAGAGATTAGCACTGAGAAACTAGAGAGTGAGAATTTTGGTAAGGAATTGGGTGTTCCGTTCGAGTATTGGTATCACTTTACATGTTCAAATACATGATGTATTTGAAAAATGAGAAAAAAAAAATAGTGGACATAAGCATATAACGTGCCACTTTTCGATAAAAATAAATTTGATTTTGATTCTTGTGTATTGATGAAGTATCATCTTTTTACTCACGAATGCATTTTTAGTTTTTATCATGTCTTAAGTTTGAGAATTCACCAAATTTGTCATTTTGTCAGTTAACTGTTCGTTAAATTTAACAGTTGGAAGAATATTTTCATCTTTTTATTCCATTAGCTATTTGGAATTTAAAAAAAAAAAAAAACTTTAGAATTCCAACATACATTAAAGTTGTAATCAATAGTGGAGATTTATTGACAAAAGATTAAATTAAAAATTAGAGTTAAAATAAAAACAAAGTTCATAAAATAGAATAAAAAAATTTTAAAAAAAATTCAAAGATTAGAGATCTCATCCGGATTCCACTCCACCAACCACAATGGGGATGGATTCGATTGATAGACAATAGAGATCCAGGGATCTCTATTAGAACTCCATCCCCGATAATGCTAGTTGACAATTGTGCGATGAAGGTAACCTTAATCTCCATTGTGCGATAAAGATAACCTCCATCTTCATCATGTGATAGAGACTTCATTGCAAGATGGAGATGTTGAATGATATAAGGGTTGATCCAGTTCCATCACCAAATCAGTTGTCGATCTGGTGATAGAACAATTTGGTTCCTCTAGATTGTTCAAACTCCTAAAGGATTTCTTCCTTCCTCTCTCTTTCAATGTTTGCACCCTTTCAAACACCAAATATGTACACAAACAGATCCTATCACACCAATGACTTGCACCTTCTCGCTTCCTCTTTATGTTGCTTTCGCTCTCTTTTTCTCTCTCTCTCTCGCCATTACCAACTTCCATTCCCTCCACTTACACTAACCAAATCTACTCACACAAACACATGAACCACAATTTGCACAAATTCATGAATCACATCATGGTTCGAGCTAATTGTTCTTCGATCTAAGAATGAACCATGTCAAAATTGAGATGGCTCGAACTAGATCAAAAAGCTAAATGTTTCTTGAATTCACTACTCTAAGTTCTTTGATCTGGTTCGACCAGATCAACTTCGATGTAGTTAAACTTGATGCTTTTCCATTTTTTTAAAGAATAATTCTTTTATTTTTTAATTTATTTTCTTTTGTTTCTTTTACATTCTTATTTGATTAATTTTGATCTCCATCGTCTATCTTATAGATGGACGGTAGAGATTTTTTTTTTTTAATTATTACTTATTTTTTATTTTGATTTTAATTCTTTTTATTTCCATTGTCCATCTTTAAGATGGACAATAGAGATTGATTCTTCAATTTTATTTTAGTTAAAATAAAAATGAAATGATCAAGGGTATTTTGTTCTCTATACATTTTCCATTATGGTTGACCATTAATTTATTGGTCAAAGTGACTAATTTAATAAATTTTTTAAACGTTTATAATGACGGGATAAAAAACGGATTTATGAGTAAAAGAGAAAGTGATATTTGATCAAAATATAGAGATCAAAATGAAATTTACCATTTCAATAGTGTATCAATGTACAAAGAAAGAAAAGTGATCGGTCTTTTTAGATCAAATCTGTGCGGAGAAAGAGAGAAGTAAAAAGAGGAGAAAACATGAACGTGGGAGAAGAGGTAGAGAGACTCAAGGAGGAAATTCAGAGACTTGGCAAGGTTCAACCTGATGGCTCTTACAAGGTTCCATCTCCTTCTCTCTATATCTTCAATTTTTTTTTTTTTTTTTTACAATGTCTATCTTCTTCATCATTTGATCTGGATCTGCATTACTTGGAACCTGTTAATGCTGGATCCTTACTTGTTCACTTTAGCTTTGTCTTCATTGCTTGTTGGTGGTTATGTCTTAAATTTATAGAATTTTGACCCCCCAAATGCAAAAGCATTAACTTTTAAGCTAACTAGTATATAATAACACAGCCAAATTTCAAATGACATGCTAGATGTCAAACACTCGTGATGGCTTTGATAGTCATCACTGATGACTAATAATGATGGTGGTTGTTCTGGGCATGCAAATTCTGACTGACCAGGTAACTTTTCGGGTTTTTTCTGAGGTGAAACTGAAACTTGAAAGCAGTTGATCACTTGATTGTCCTCTTTTCCCATTGCTCCTTTATATATTGAGTTTGTTTTACTGATTTGTTTAAAATGCCTAGACTACGAATATCAAATCATTAAAACAGTTATATATGACGTTATGTTCTAGGTTTTTTAAAATTGCTCATGAAGTTTCATATGTTTGAGGGTGATTGGACCTGGAAACTCTTTTGTTGGAGGGTGGATTGGAATAATGCTTGCTAGAATTTTTCGTTCATTCTCTCTTTGAGTAACCTTGGTTTAGTCTCATTGTCTTGGCATGATGTGGCACTTATTTAATTAAAGAAGTTGAAAAGCAGATTCTCAGAGCAATAGCTTTTAGGAGGAAATCGTCTAGTTTTTATAAAATCGATCATTTTTTCGTAGAATTTAAAATGTGCTTCAACCTGTTTAGAAATACATGATACTTTGACTGAAACCCTAGAATCTTAGGTTCATAAACAAACTTACAAGGTTATTTGACTTCTATTTATTTAGTGCAATTTGCCCTTGTAAATTAAACTTTTCTCTTTGTTACTAAAGTTTTTCGGCTTCACTCATGTATCTTGTTTTTGTGTTGGGTCAAGCTTATGCAATTCTTATCTCTTGTTTTTATTTAATTGACATGGCTGTTTGACAATGTTTTAGTCTTGTTGTAAGGTCATAGGTTCTTCCTTAGTCATGTGATCCTAAAACCCATCTTCTGTATCATGCTAAGTGTCATATATAAACTTGGCTTGACTTGAATTGCCATATCTATGGTTTACAAATTTTACTCATATAAAGTTTGGTACATCATTATTTTTCTTTTCATATGGTGTACTACTGGATGCTTAATTAGATCCTGATTCTTACATTTACTATGTCAGTTCCCATTTGTATTCTATTGTTCTGGTCTGATGAATAGTGTACTTTCTGTTGACTCTGAAGTCGAAAAATTGTACTTCTGTTGGTCTACAATTTTCTTCCAGAGGGTACAGATTTATAATCGGTCATCTGATTGTATAAATATAAATGTAGTATAATATGCTGGTATAATTATTCCATCGCGAACTCATCCAGAACGCATGACTTTTGTGTGGAATTATAGATATCTTTTATATTTGCGATTCATAGTGATAAGTTCAGAAAATATATTTACATAATAATTTAAATTGTTTTTGTCTGTCGCTTAAAAACCTTTTGCTAAACATTGTTCAAATAGATAGCACAAATCTAATGCTATTTGAGTGGGATAAAACTATCTGTAACATCTTTAATATAATTAGGAGTATGAATAGATAAGTCTGTATAAATAGTAGGAGCTAGGAATATTACTTTGTTTTTGTGTAATTGCTTCTCTACTACTACGAGTTTCTTTTATTCTTGGATGAAGTCTAGTTAACATTATGAGGATTATTTTTTACTTCATTAAATGTTAATTCTTGGCATATTAGAGTTTTCTTTAAAATCTCTCAACAACTGCTTTTTCAATAAATGATTTAAATTCATTAGTGCACTCTCAAATGCACTGTAAAACTCAATTAGCATTTATGATGTTACAGTAAGCAGTTAGCATAATGTCAATTAATAATCATCATGTTTTGTTATATAAGGTAAGAATTGGCTTGTCTTTTGAAGGTCACATTTGGAGTGCTATTTAACGACGACAGATGTGCAAACATATTTGAAGCCCTTGTTGGGACACTGAGAGCAGCAAAGAAGCGCAAAATTCTTACATATGATGGTGAGCTTCTGCTTCAGGGAGTCCATGATAATGTGGAAATTGTACTCAAGCCAATACCAGTGCCTGCTGCAGCAGCAACTGGGTCATCCTGAAGAGTTGAGATATCAGTTTGTATTACTTATATCTTTTCATGCTCTAAACACAAATCGTGGTATTTTATAAAACTGCATTTCAGTTTTGCACTTGAGACCATTTATATCTACAGTTTACAAGATATTGTTCCCCTGTAATGAGTTTCACGATCTTTGTTAATCCTATGCTAGTATTGAACAGCATTTGTACAAACTCCATCGCATTTAAGCAGTTGGAAGAATTTAAATATCTAAAATGTTCTATGAAAAGTGTTCATTGCAGGTGTTATTTTTCCTCAGAAAAAGAAAATAAAATTTATGATGAAATACCTACTCTTCTTGATGATGCTGACAACTGAATGCTGTCGCCACTCTTTCTGGGAGTATCCAGAGGTCTAGTAGGTAGTTTGTTCTCGATCTCAAATCGTGAACTTGTCTATCCAAAAAAAAAAAGAAGTCATTTGTGGGATAAATCATGTTATTATTATTATTTTTTTCATCAACTCTTTTCCTCCTCAATTTTCCTTTACATTGTCTTGCACTAGCAAATCTGAAGAAGATCTTAAACTGCCCCTCAGAAACAATAGACTAATTCAGATCAATCTAAAGATACCCTTAAAAGTGTTTCACAAACTTGTGTTGCACTAGCACAAAACAATATGAACTTAAAACAATTAAGAAGAATATGTAGATAGAGGCAGATAAATGTGCCTTACTAGATACAGCACAAGACTAATGATCTCAGCAAGATTATAATCAGGAGGAAATCTTGAGCGCACCTCTTGAGTGATGCACTTGGTAAATTCTAAAGTTGAAACATCGTTTATATTAGTTCTTTTAAACAATAAAATAAATTTAACGGGATAAAAGAAAATTAGTGAAAAAGGAAAAAAAAAAAAAACGAAAAACAAATAGTGTGGAAACCTCTATAAAAAGTTGATGTGTTAATTTCAGAATGCCTGGATGCACCAATCAGTAGGTTTACAAAAGATTTTGTTGATTAATTAGAGCAAAGATGCAGGACAAGGAGCATTCATTCATTCGCACATAAAGCTACCATGATAAAAATCCTTCCAGCCAATCAAAGCAAAGACAGTTGAAGGTGTAAACGATATTTTATTCTACTAAAATCGAACTCGCTAACTACAGAGGAGACACATTATCTTTTAATAAGAATGAATGAATATTTTTCTTGATCTTAAAAGAGATCGATGAGTTATGTCTTACCCTTATTATTTACAACACAGAAGCTGAGTATAAGTCTCCTTTTAGTACGAGTTATCATTTCCTAGTTTTGAGTAATATTAGTTATCAGTTTCAGTCGATTTCGATAGTCATATGACTTATAAGATGTTAGTGTTTAAAAAAAAAAAAAAAAAAACTACAAAGGAGATGAATGTTTATTTTAGTAAGATTCGTCTCTACATGTAATTTTTCAAAAAAAGAAATTGATGCTCTTTAAATAATCATGTGTTGTGTTTAATGTAGAATTATCTTTACATTTTAAAAAGGGCAAATTACACAAACTCTCTGAGATTTAGTATAATTGTAGAAGAACGATGATATTTGAGAAATTCGCATTGTCTTCCCTTGAGATTTCTAAAACTCAACACAAACCTCTCATGTCAGTATTTTGTCGTTGATGAACACCCATTAAGTGCCACTAGGTAAAGAAAAAATCATCAAATGACATTAAGTCATATGAATATCTAATTTCTAATAATATATATTTTTAATTTAATTAAAAAACATATATATATAATTTTAAAAAATAAAAACAAAAAACTCTCTCTCTT
Source organism: Litchi chinensis (assembly GCA_019925255.1). Lineage (NCBI taxonomy): Eukaryota > Viridiplantae > Streptophyta > Magnoliopsida > Sapindales > Sapindaceae > Litchi > Litchi chinensis. The sequence continues at coordinate 25,289,438 of CM034465.1, read as the reverse complement.
TTCAAGCTCTCTCATCTTCTTCTTCCTCTTTCATATTCTTCTACTCTCTCTTTTCAAGCTCTCTCATCTTCATCTTCCTCTCTCATCTTCTCTCTCTCTCGCTCTCTTTTCAAGCTCTTTTTTTCTTCTTTTTTTTTTTTTTGAATTTCTGGTTCAATTTCCTTGTGAATTTTCTTTTGGGTCCAAATGAATTTCTTTGTTAGTTTTATATTTTGAATTCCTTAGTGAATTTGTGATGATCTTGTGGTTATTGGTTGGTGGGAAAATGTGGTAGCAGGGGGTTTTTTTGTTGAAGATTTGGGTTGTGAGGTTGATTAAACATGGGTGTTATGTTTGAACTGATGATGAAGAAGAATTTATGTTGATGATGGCATGAAAAATGATGAAGAAAATTTGATGGAGGTGATGAAGAAGATGGTAGGATTTTTTTTTTTTAAAATGATTTTTAACTTTTTTTAAAATTAAAATAATAATATATTAATTTATTTAAGGATATTTTGGTATTTTTGCTCAAATTGACGTTGATTGTTTATTTTAATTAACAGTTGACTCACTGCAAAGAGGTTTGTGTTGAGTTTCAGAAACCTAAGGGGATGGCAATGCGAGTTTTTTAAATATCATCATTTTTGTATAATTATACCAAACCTCAAAAGAGATTTGTGCAACTCACCCTTTGAAAAACCTCCATGTGTTGAATTTTTAAAATATAAGCTTAAGCCATGATCACATGAATTTCTACTCGTTAATTCCTTTCGCATTTACTGACTTTGACTTCGATTTTATTGGTATCGGATCCGTCTACTTCAAAAGATAGGCAAGAAAATTTGTAGTTTAATTAGTCTAATTACTACAAAATCCATCTAGTTTCAATAATAGGCAAATGCAATTCATTTGAAATTTTAACTGTTTTGAATTTTAACGAAAAATAATGAGTCCTTAGCCAATGCAAATGGCCACCACGACCTCCTCTAATCATCAGTAATTTAGTGAAGCTTTCTCTAAATCGTCATTTGAAGGAAGTTTCTTCTAAATCCTTCGCTAGAGGAACCTTCTTACCGCGTAAGAACGCCAAGGTCGCCAAGATATGGAAGACTTCAGATCTCATTATAAGTCGACTTCCTTTTCATGGTGGCCTCAATTGATTTTTTCATTTTTGTAAAATTTTATATTAAATTTTTCATGCATTAATTATTATTCATAATTTTAGCGTTAAAGAAACTCTTGAGACGCCCTCTCAACTTATGTAGACAAGTATGAAATTGTGCATCAACCCATATGTCAATTATAAAATATGCACCATTGTCAAAACAATTCAAAGGTTCTTCAATTCGGGACAATAACAGGAATAAATAGATAGAACTCTCTGACTTCCAGCAAATGTGTATCGGTATATGGTGAATGATAATGATTGCATTGCTTACTTTGAAAGATGCCGGAAAACAATTAGATTTAAATTATATTTTGCACAACTGATGGGGTTGACATGAATCGAGGACTTGATATAATAATGTACACAAGTTGAAAACAAAAAGGATCTAATTCACAAGTTACAAAATGGACTTATCTTCTCCTATGATAAAGATTAGTCAAGGTTAAGGATGACGTTGTCATGATGGTCCTGTTAGGATGAAAGCTTGGAGAAGGCTCTGAGCTGCCTGGGTTTCGTCTGGCGTCCCAGATATTACAATGATCCGATCTGTTGATCCTTGGCGAGGTTCATGCACAATGACCTTAGCACCTGAAATCTGATTGAAGAAACCCAAATATAAGCTATAATTTTATTGACAACATAAAGATAAAAACAAGCGATTTGGAAAGAGACTAGCTTCCAATTCTCAACAAACAAGTCGTGATTTCAAAATGTTAGATAACTGTTTAGTCTCAAAACTTAATAAAAAAGAATCTATCAAATATGTAAAAAGAACCTGACAATGATATCAAAACCTCACAAAGATTTTGCCATCATGTTAAATAATCATTAATCCAATAGGAAATATCCCAATCATATATTTATATCAAAGAAAAAGAAACCAAAGAAGGTACAACAATGGAGAAATCTGAGGCTTGGTCTTGGGTGATGGGGATGTCAACAGGTCATTTTGGGTAGAGTGGAGGTACCCTACCCCTGTACCTGACCCAAATAAACACCCATTAGTGTCAACAAGGGCGGTGGTGGGAGAAAACCTTAACAGGAGAAAATCTCCCCACCACATTCAATCATTTGACCAAAAATTGAAAGGCAATCACAATAAAAAAACATTGTTTTTTTCAATTGTCGAAAAAAAAAGGAAAAAGAAAAAACAATCTCTTATCTCCTTTCACAATATAATAGCAGCTTCATTATTTTTAATTCATAAGTCCCACATAAGATTAAAGGCAACATGCCAATTTCAAAATAGTAAATACAAATTCATCATTCTAAAATTCGCAAAATAAACTTACAGGCAACACTTTCTTTTAATATGACAAAAGTTTGAGCAACTCAGGATATAAAAAATTAGTTGTCCTACAAAAAAACAAAGTTACTAATTTATTGCTAAACAGGTAGGGGTTGGTGGTTTTGGGTTAAGTGAAGCATCCCTGTTGCCTCCCCTGTTAATAATTCAGGGGTGGCATGCGGCCCTGCCCATGGAAAGGAGCACCCTCACCAACCCATATATGAGCGTGGGGCCTCGTGTGTTGGGGGATCCACAAAGGTTTTTGACTTCCCTACGAGTCTGTGCTAGTTTGGTTAAGAGGACAGGGTTCACATGCAATCTGGACACTGAAAACTACTCCTTTGTTTTCACATGCAGAAAATTGTCTTTTTAAACAGAACATATATTAAATCATCAGGATTCACGGCCGGTCAACAAAAACAAGAAATATACTTACCACTTACATAACAGTCTAAAAAAAGGCAAAATGCAAGTGACAAAATGAATTGGAAATTCCTGTTTTATTTATTTATTTATTTTTATTTTTGTCAGAAACAAATTCCATTGTAGAAAAAAAAAAAGTCCACAAATAAGGTGAACATGCATTAAGATTCGGAAAATTCTGTTTGTGTGGAATTTTTTCAACAGTGAAGAACTTATTGTCTTGAGGTTTTTTGTATATTAGGATTTGTAGGAACATAAGCATTGTAGCACCTTTTATTTTTATTTATTTTCTTTTTTCCATTTGTATTTTCGTTTTTTTCTTTTTTTTTAATTATAAAGTTTGGCTTTCACTTGTTTTAGTTTGAAAATTCTTTAAATGCAGGATACCTGTCTCAGACGAGCCAGATTGCTGCCATTTTCTCCATAAACAGATCCAATAACATTCTCAGGAACTATAATCTCTACAGTTGAATTTGTCACGATAGCTGATTTGCCTCCACTGCATAAAATAGATGAAAGGTCACAAGCAGATAAAATCCACGCCATCTTGGCCATTTTGACTTTTGGTTTGATGTCTTGATCTTTTTATATCTTCAGTATTCTATAATGCACAACTCTATTGTCCTTTCAACTCTCAAATTCAGATAAAATAGATGATGCTCAGAGAGCAGAAAATATAAAACCACATTTTTTATATGGAAGACATAAGTTAAACGATTAATTTGATCATATAATTAGACATTAACACCCCATTGACTAAGTGCTGCGTATGTTACACAAAGTTCTACGAATCCCCAGCCCGTGCATATAAGAAACTAATCATTTTTCAGATCACAGTATGACCGATGGATGATTGTCTGCTTGTGTCAGTTATCTGAATAAAACATTGCAGCATCTAAACCAATCAGACAACTCAACATTTGTTTAAATTCAACATTTCAGTAATTGCACTGGAATCACTAAAAAAAGTCACAAAACCAGAAATGTGTGATTGATGTAATGCTTTTCACATAAATAAATCCTAGAGTGTAAATAATGTACTCTCTGACCCCCAATTTTGACCACAATTACAAAAACTTCCAGGCAAGAATTACTTCACACAAGTCTTAACAGTAGGCACGGTAACGTAACAAAGTTGATAGCCTAGGCGTTGAAAAGTGATTGTAGAAATCAAGACATGAAAATAGCAATAAACAAATTACTGTTGAAATCTAAGCGATACTATTCAGTCCAAAAGTTTTGCCTTCAGCAAAATTTTTGGCTGAAGTAGATAATTACGAAATCTAATTTAAACAAATCAACATAGCATTCAATTTCCAATCCGAAAGTTAACATACTACCTCACCAGACAAGTAAGATATGGAGGCTTATTTCAAATGTCATGATCAGGTGACCTTAACCCACTAGAAGATAGTTTTTAGCTTGATTGGTGGCAGATGGAAAAGTCAACACTTGTGACTTGATTAAAATAATTTTCTTTTTAATCATTTGTTCAAGAATTGTTTGGAGGATATCGATCATTTGTTCCTTCATTGTTTGATGGCTTCATTTCAATGACATTATCAGATATTAAATTAAAAGTTGTAGGTTTAAATTGGGTTCATTCTGCTAAACGTGTTAATGTACAATTGTAGAATCTGAGATTTTATGGTTTTGTGGCACTGGGGCTAGTTGAGTGATTTGGGCAGATAGGGGTAATAGAAATTTTAGAGAAGCTATAGGAGAAGACTGCATTTTTTTGTGGGATGAGGTGCACTTCATTGTGGATTTTCATTTCTAAGGAATTTCATGAGTTTCCTTTGTTTTTTTTATTTCACATAATTGAAGTGTATTTTTATATGATTGTAGTTTAATTTTGTAAGTTATTTACAGAATGGATGTTGCATTTTGTGGACTGCTGGTCCACTCTTTGTACTCAGCCTAGTTTTTAACGAAATGTTGTTTCCATTTTTCTTTTTCTTTTTCTTTTTTTTTTTTAAAAAAAAGGAGAATATAGAAGAATAAATAAAATAAAATACTGCTAGAAAGTTTTCCAATTTTCAAACTATAGAAGAATAAATAAAATAAAATACTGCTAGAAAGTTTTCCAATTTTCAAACTAAGAGTTTGATTTCTGATATGATGGCTTGATGCTATTTGCAGATGATATAAGCAGAGCAGGTCATTTAACATGTTTGAATAAGAAAATAAATGAAGGCATCATTTAATAATACTAATCTATGGCAAGGAATAGATCCTCATGTATTTTGTTGTTGGGTGACAAACCTGCCAAGTTCCAAGCCACCTTTATGGTAACTAAAACCTCTGCTGACATCAGTGATGCCCCTTAAATTTACTCCAGATACCGTCTGCAATCAAAATCATCCATAAGTGTTAAAAGTCTTGATAAATCCAATCCTATAAAAGAGAGAGAGAGATTCTACCTGTGATGCCCATAACCTTGGTGAAGGTGGATGATCTAGACTATGGGAAAGTCCAAGATGATCCACAGGAGTATGCCGACTGAGACTATGAGAAACACCAGCAGATGAGTGCATCCCAACAGAGATAGGATCTCTTAATCTCCCATAGGGACTGGTTTCAGTTAATACAGATGAGCTGTTCCTTGTTCCAGCATTGCTTTGTGTGCTAGGGAAAAGATTGTCTCGCAATCTACCAGTTACATTATAAACTGCATCTTTCACCTTTGAAAACTCTCCCGATATCTGTAATTAATCAAAATCAAGAGAGAAAATTTTAAGAACTGATTGGGCCCAAAAAGGACATTGAATAAATTCTTCATGTTATATAGGATTTGTATCTTCCAGAAAACCACATATATTGATCAGGAAAAGCCAAAAATTGCAGGCAACAAAGGATGCATTTGCATCTAAATACAGAAATCTAAAAAAATAAATATAAAAGACACCATTGTTGCAAAACATGAATAGATCAATGTTATCAAGCTTTCTGTGCTGTAGAATCCACTCGATTCATTATTCTGTGCTAATTCATATAGGTTTTTATATTCACAATTGTATCAATTGAATGCCACATACGGCACCAAAACAAGAAAACATTTAAAAGAAGGGTATGCTAAGAGTTGTAGAAGTAGTCCCTAGACCTCAAATGGAAATTAAGAAGACATGATTGCATGCTTAGGCAAGAATGACAGGTCCTATAAAAATCACAGAAGTGAATCAACAATTAAGCGCTACCTTGGTTCAAGTTAAGCTATTGTATATATAACAACAATATGCCATGCTTTAGGCGGAATGTTCACTAGATAGTTTATCTAGACTTGCCTCTTTAGGACAACTACAATCACCCTAAAAAGGGTATCACGGATAAATAATCTATGTCAACATAATATTTGAATTCTGCTTTCTACAGCAGTTAGAGAGAACAAAGGAAGAGAGAAACAAAAGAAAATTATTTTGACCTGCCTAAAACCGATGTACCAAATTTATATCAGCAAAGCAACATTCAGGGTAGAAGTGAATGTGCTAACATAGGGAATCGACAACCCTCAAATGACTCTAATTGCTATTGACTCATATTTTTCCTACTAGAATAATAAATGTTTCCAAGGCATATTGTTTCTTTTTCATCCAAGGAAAATAAAATTTAATGGGGAAAAATTCCATTCAAAACTTGTGAACATTATTCTTAGCTGTCCCCATGAGATCTACTACATGTCTCTATGTGTGTGTGTGTGTGTAGAACTTCTATAGTCAATATCTCTTAACTTTAAAAGTTAGGATGAACTAATTAAATTCATTTATTGCATTTGAATTAAATAGGAGAGAGAATTTGTTTTAAGAAAGAGAATACAATGAATGAATTTGTTCTAGAAGTTCTGTATATATATATATATATATATATATATATATATATGTAAGACCCTTATGGACAATGTGAATCGCCCTATAACTAACAAAGAGAAGCCTGTTGAGACAACACGGAAGGAAAAAAAAAATCTGAAGTTTAAAATTAATGGATGACCTCGATGTAAAAAAAATGGTCAGCAAAATTAAGACATGCGGTACACTTATCTATGAAATTATGGCATCACGTTTATACTTGATTTAGATTATTGCAACTGAAAAAAATTAAACAATAATGGGGAGATGTACATGCTTCGATAAGTTGTCTGTACTTTAAGCAATTAACTAAACAAACTTACTTCTTGCCCCCAACCCAGTCCAAAATAAAAGGTTATCTCTACTTAGTCTTTAAGTACCCTGCACAGTAATAAACAAAAATAGACTCAATAAGGATGCCATCGCACCTGTACCACTTTTTCATTCTCAGGGGCACACTTTGGTACCTGCTCATCCCCTAATATCCTTATGCTGGTACCAGTGGCCTTCCGCATTTCTGAAATTATTGTGCCTCCTTTACCCAACAAACAGCCAACTTGATTTGATGCAACTACAAGCCGAGCAGTGACAGGGGACCCCTTATTTGAGCTTAAATCTCGCCCTTTTCCAACACCAGCCTCTATTAACCTAGTGAAAACAAGGACAACAGCCTTCTGTGCTGGAGAATACCGTAATTCTGGGTTCTACAAAACATGAAGCCATATGCAAAACAATTTCAAACTGCCACATTAAAACATATGCCTGCGTGGAAAATTCTAAAGAAAGATCACAGCACAACAAACCTCTGATGCAGTAACAGTGATTAGCCGTTCATCACACTCAGCTACAGTAGCTCCAACAGTTATTGAAGCACCTGTCTCACTCTGAAGAGCCTTGATGATACTGCCTCCTTTTCCAATAACACCCCCAACCCTGTCATTGGAACAAAGAATTCTAAAACTTACTTCTTGCTGCTGAGTTTTTGTCTCCAGGGGCTGGACCCTGTCAGACTCCAATGACAAAGGATGAACTACTGAGGCATAATTGATGGAGCTGCTTGGTGTAGTCATTAATACTGAATTTCGCTGTGAAATGAAATCCAAACAAAGATCGGGTAGAGTCTCCTGGGAAACTGCCCCAAAAGGTCTACGTAAAGTCTCTAGGGGAACAGCCTCAAAAGGTCTACGTGAAGTCTCTGGAAGGAATGACTCAATAGGTCTATGTAATGTCTCTTGGGAAACTGCCTCAAGAGGTTTGTGAGTAGTGTCATGGGGCATTACCGCAAGAGGTCTTCGTATAATCTCTTGGGGGACTGCCTCAAGAGGTCTTTGTAAAATCTCTTGGGGAGCTGTCTCATGAGGCCTGAGTATAGTCTCTTGTGGAATTGCTTCATGAGGCCTGCTTCCGATTACCCTTGTCTTGTCAACTGATGGACAGTCTTGAAGGCGACGAGAGACAGCAATGAGTGCTTTCTTTACGGCCAAAACATCCCCTTCAATCTGCACAATGCACAGAACACAGTTTCAGACGAGAAGAAGAAATAACTTTTCAACTAAATTACAATTATATGAAGCACATAAATCACCATATTGGAGAATTGAGTCAAAATAAATTACAATAATATAAAACTACCCTTCACGTAAAAGTGTAGTCTCATTTCCTTCTAGGCACACACATGTTGTTCATCTCTCACAGTAAATACTAGAGATCTCCATCAATGGAATCCCTCCCTATTAACGACCAGAAAACTTACACTTCTATCAGTATCACAACACAATAGCCACTGACAGAAAACTTCTGATACAGCAATTTAAAAATCGATTTCAGCTGTTTCCTTTTGTAGCCCAGTGAACATTTATTGAGAATTGTTTACGAACATACACCATTATAACTAAATACCCACATTTGCCATGTATCCTGCAGTATTTAAAATCAAAGTTACAGTCTTCTGAACTTTTCCATCTCCAACAGTAAGTAGCAGAACTCATAACCTATCAAAATCAGGTGACGGGTAACCAACCGAAAGAGAGCTACAAGCACACTAATCTTTTTCTCAGTTTCCCTAATACCCTCCATTTCCCCGAACACACATTTGGGCTAGGACATTAGGACTATAAACATCAAGGGCTTGAACACATCACCAAAACAAAAACTTACTTCACAAACAAAATAATTGCACTACACATCACCAACACAATACCTATCATCTTACTATCAAGTGCACCGTGGAAACATCGGATACAAAATTGTGACTATTTTCACAAGCTAATCAACATACTATATATGATAGCCGAATCCTGACATTCCTATTAACTAAAACAACACATTCAGAATCTCAACAACATTTAAGTAGCTAAATTTACAATGATACCTATAAAGACAATAATGCAACAAGTGTTTTACCTCCACAATTTCATCATTAGGAGCAGCACAAGCAGACAAATTCTCTGTCAAAACCCTAATTTTGCATCCACTCTCTTTCCTTATTTTCTCGACGACCTTGCCTCCTTTACCTATAACGGAACCCACCTGGTTGGTCTCTGCCAACAGCCTACACGAAACGACTCCCATTTCCACCACACCAGTCTCCGCCGCCACCTCCAGTATCCGCTCAAAAACCCTAATCAAACCTTCCTGAGCCTTTGACACCTCAAACGTCGCATCCTCCGAATCTTCAACATTACCATTAACAATGCTGCCACTGCCAGCAACACTCAACTTTGTATCAGCAGTGGCCGGGCCGATGACGGTGACGACCCGGTCCGTGGTGTCCTTGGGCGGCTCCTCGACCCGTATCCTGGCACCGGTGGCCTTTTGGAGCTGCTTGATGACAGCACCGGATTTACCAATGACGCCACCGATGCGGGACATGTGGCATAGCAGACGGAAGGCCACGTGTCCGGCTGGCACGGATAGAGGAGGGGCCGGGGGCTTGGAGCGCTTGTTGGAGGATCCGTTGGAGGCAGCAAACGGATTCGGGTCGGACATGATGGTACGCTTCATGAGGAAGCTGGAACCTTGTAGTTTTTTTATTAGTGTTTTCTTGTTTTCCAAGAGAAGAGAATTGGACTTTAGGAGTCGGTTTGCAGTCTCACCCAGTGAGGGGGTTTTCCAGTCGCTAAAGTGCGCCGGTGGTGCGCACTGCGCCTACTGCGGATTTCGGACTACTTCTGTTGTCGTGTTGGTCCTCCTCTCCTGGCTGAAATCGGAACAGGATACCGTTTCGTTTTGAGTTTTGTCCTTTCGGTGTTGCAAATCTTTAGATAACATCTGTGCCGTTGATCTTTCACAGCTTCCGTTACATGTCGTGACTTTATTTTAGTTATTAAGGTTTAACTTCTTGTTACTATTGAATTGGTTACTATATTTTCAGAAAGGGTAAATTTCACTTAAATTCGTCCCTAATTTTTCAGTAAATTTTGAATTTTTTTTAAAGGTAAATTGATTTATAATTTTGACATCCTTAAATCATTTTGAAACTCATCATTTCAATCTCTAATGCCAATTAATCATTGGTCAAACCAAACGGTAATAAGGATATTTTTGTCTTTATACATATACGCAACATGTCCACACCCATTAAAATATATTTAATTAATATAATAATTATTAAATGAGTAAAATTAATTAAAATTTTATAATTAACTAAAAATATTCAAGTAAAAATTAAAAAGTAAAAATAAAATTATAAATCCATCTCCACCGTCCATCATTGTGTTTTTTTTTTTAATAAAAAAAAATTTCTTTTAAAAACAAAAATAAAAAATTGATAGATCGATGATGAAGCTTAATGCTCCATTGTTGTTAAAGCAGTGATGGAGCACTCCATCATCGATCTCCATCAACAATAGAGCATCTCTACTGCTCCAAATTATTTTTTTTTAATATATTTCTCTATTGCTCCATAGCAAGCAAGCTTCTCATGAGATCTAGAAATGTTATTTTTTTAAAAAAAATTTTGTCATTTGTTTATTAGTTTTTCAAAAATAAAATAATTTACTTTCGTATGCGGTTGTAAATAGTTTTTTTTTTTTTAATTTAAAATCAATATGACACGGATAATAGTGTTGGTCATATTATCATATTTTAATTGGTTTGAGGGCTAAATAGTAATTTTTAGGGTCTTTAGATAATCGTTAGGATAAAATGGACATTTTATCTTTGCTGTCATGGTTGACCGTAAAAAATTGGTCAAAGAGACATTATGAGTTTTGATATACTTTAGGGATGATATGATTATAAATCAATTTACATTTAAAAAATCCAAGTTTGCTGAAAATTTAAAGCCGAAATTGAAATTTGCCCTTTTAAAAATTATTATTTTTAACTATAAATTATAAATAGACCCAGACTTTCCTAAAATTTTCAAAATACATTAATTTAGTCCCCCTCATCAATTTACCGCTATCAAAACTAATAGGTGATAAGGGTAATTTCAACATTCTAATATGTTATTTTAATTTTTCACTAAAATAAAATTAAGAAAATAAAAGGACTACAAAATAAAATAAACCCTACGACTTTAACTTAGTATACTCATCATTTTTATTACAATGACCTCCCTTGTCGTTACCTTTGACCATTAAATTTTAGGATTAATCATCAAAAAATCATAACAAGAAAAAATTACCTTTTTTTAAATATTTTTTTAATTAAATATCAAAAAATAAGAAAAAATAAGAAAATTACTTCCCCATCATCCATTTGATCATATGGACGATGGAATTTGGTATCTAATATATAAAAATTAAATTAAAAAACTATTTAAAAAACTTGATTAAAAAAAAAATGATAAAGATCTAATCTAGATCTCCATAAATCCAATGGATCTCCATTCATGGAGATTTGATGGAGGTGGGTAGCTTTCCCTTGCTGCACAATTTATTCGCAACAACAGAAAGCAATGTCGCCTTCCCCTCATCTCCATCTCTCAAATGGGAGATGTCGTGGAGAGGAAGGTCTCGCCTGCCCCATTGTGCGAACATCTCCACAAATAGAGATGTTCAAGTGAACTTCTCCATACTATATGTTCACGATGGGGGAGGTGAGCCTTTGCCTCCCCCATTGAGTGCCTGATCACAACAAGGAATGGCTTCCCCACTGCTAGATCTCCATGGATGGAGATCCCTAGCGATGCCATCCATAGAGACCCATTTGGATTTCTATTATGTTTTTTATAATAAAAATACCTTTTTTTAAAAAAAAAAAATGATTCCAATATATTTAGAGATTGATCCCCATCATCCAATTTGATCAAATGGATGGTGGTGATATAATTTTTTAATTTTTAATATTTAAATAAAATTTTATTTATTTAAAAAAATGGTAATTTTGTCTTTTTATAAGTTTTTGACAATCAACCGTAAAATTTAATAGTCAAAGGTAATAGTAAGAAATGTCTTTATTCTTAAAATGATAAGTTGATTCGGAGTGTACTAAATTAAAGTTGGAGGGTTTATCTTGTATTTTATTCAAATACATAGTACAAGAAAAATTAAAATTAAAAAAGATGGATGATGGAGATAAAACTTAATTAAAATATTTATTTTAATTATATTTTATCTCTACCATGGTAGAAAATTGAAATTAATTAGAATTTAAAATAAAAGATATTAAAAAAATTTATAATAACTTGGTGGAATGTAAACTCTATTGTCCATAATTGGAGCAAAGATTATTTGTCATCAATTTTTTTTTTTTTTTTACCAAGCTTTAAATAATCTAATGATAGATAAAAAATAATGGATGGTCAAGATTATTATTATTTTCGTTCTCTTCTATTACTTAAATTTAAACTTCTCTCGTCAAAAAATTGACACCATGTCAATATTAACAAATAATCCTTATCTCCACAATGGCAAGGTGAAAGATCCTTTTTATCTTTTAATTTGCATTAGATTTTCTGTTAAAATTCCATCAAACCCAATGGACTCTAAGAGCATATATAATGCTCTCATGAATTGTGTTTTGAAAAAAAAAAATGAAATGTCATTAATGTTAAGAGATTTGCTTCCTACATAGCAGAGACATCATTTGATAAACATTCAAATTGAAAAATTATTCTCCAATGCTTTCATGTATTTCCATTTAATGTTTCCATATTTTCCATTTAATGCTTTCATTTTTTTTTTAACTTTCAATTAGATTTGAAAATTCGAATTAATTAATTATTAATTTACTAATATGATTATCTAACATTCCCTTTACAAATAGATAGTCATGTTGATAAATTTTTTTTTGTGTCACCTCAACTTGACATTGATGACTAATAACTGCATTGGAGATGATTATTTTAACTCAATGTTTATTTATTATATGTGACATGTAATTATTTTATAATACATGAGAGCATTGAGAATGCTCTAAACCATTTTAATGGGTTTTCAGTCTCTCCCTTAATATGGCCATGGTGTGCCCCTTCGTCTACTTGCTTGAAGTCAATTAGGTCGTGGCTAAAAGGCTTGGGCTCTTTTGTGAGGGTTGGTCCTGCCATTAAAATTGAAAGATGAGACAAAGGGCTGGTGATTACGGCAATGTCCAAATTGATGGATAAATGAATGGACTATTTTCGGTTGAGATTAGGGAATTCTTAGCGTCGAAGGAAACGCTTGTTCTTGGCCGCGAGTGAACCATAATTTGAGGATTTCTATAGCAGAAGTAAACGCCATTAATGTAACATCAAGATTTAATTCGTTGAGTTATGATCATGGTGATGCTAGATTAAATATTTATGATATTAGTGAAGAGTTTGGCAATTGTCAATAGAGGGTCGATGTTTGCACCCTCTATAATTATATATACATCCATTAAATAAGTTCACTTCATTAAATATTTTTTTAAAAGATCCTAATTTATATAAAAAAATAATTGATGACATTTATTTACAACGTAGCAAATGAAATTAAAGAAATAAAATTTTTTATATTAAGTGAGTCATAATTATAAATTATAATTATTTAAAATAATATTCGTTCGATGTACAAACGTAAGGGGTGTGCATACAGTTTTAATGGGGGTGCAAATATCATAATTTTTGTAAATATTAGGGCGTTCCCAGATAAGGAAATGATATGGTTGTAAATATTAGGACACTCCCAGATAAGGAAATGGTATGGTTGTAAATATTAAGACATTCCCATATAAGGAAATGGTCTGGCCCATGGCCTTGTTTATTTGGCCCTCTCCTCTACATAGGAGTGATTGGAGTGATTATGGCACAATATTAATGCCTCTTGTATTTTTCCTTGCTTGTAAGATAGTCCTAGTTTACTAACCAAAAAAAAAAAAAAACCACCAAACAACCTCGTTCTTTTTAGCCACTTGCTAGTTAAATTGTAAGCCTTTTCTTTTCTTTTTTCTTTTTTAATTATCGTGCAAGAATGTCAATCACATTATAGTTCGAAAATTTTTATTTACATTTAGCACAATTAAAACAAATAGAAATTAATCATATGTTAATTTAAATCTTTACATGAAATTATTAAAGTTGACATTTTATAAAATATTTAAAAGCGTCAATATCTATATTAGTAAACAATTTGAGTTCGTACAAATATCGTGAGATATAGAAGAGAATAACGACTCTCATAACTTTATAACGTATATGAGTTGTACCTACCATAAACTTCGCAGACCTTCCATATTGTAAAGAGCCCTTCTTTTGAAAACACGATAAATTGAGTCCAAAGTCTTATCATTTTTATTCACATCGCACCCATCACTATCCACCTCCACCTCTTCATACTGCAATTAGCTATGTAAGTCTCTCCATTTTTACTTAAGTTTTCTTTACAATCATCTCCTCCCCTACCACCATCTTTTTCCCAACATTTTTCCTCTACAATTGTATGTTTTATATGGGGTGGTAACGGTGAGAATCAACTAGATTTGAGTAATTAGTCACTTATTTATCCTTTTACATAATGTCAACTTTTAATTTTTTAAGTTTTACATTTTGGTCGAAGTACTTATTATAAGGTATGACATCTAAAAGAAAAAAATTGGTTCATCTCTCTCTCTCTCTCTTTTCATATAATTTATGTTTTGTATTCTTTAGAACTTTTGATTATCTTTAAAAGGGGAGAACAGTTCTTGTGCTTTCATGATTGGTTTAAGCTTTTATATACTTTTTCGTGCTTTTATTTTTATTTTTATTTTTTTCATTAGATCTTGGTAAACTCTTTAAAATATGTAGTATTACAATTTATATACCAAACCTAGACACCTTTATTGATCATCTTTTCTATTATGGTATCAAAATGAAATATACTTATATGTATGCATGATTGTATTTGATGTTGATTTTACATGATCTTTTTTTTTTTTTCCCTCATTCTTCATGTTGATACATTATGAGCATAAGTGTGATTGATTTGATGATGAATTGTGTATTATAATTGATCATAGATCTCATCAAGTTGGATTTATGTTAGCTATCCAGTTTACAGAGTCATAAATAAAATCTATTTGATTCTACACAAATAATATTTGGATGTGTTCTCCACTTAATATATGAAACATATATAAATCTCTGTAGTTGGCGGGTCAATTTTCCCTCATTCAGTATGAGGTCTCTCTCTCCCTGCTAATTAAAGAGTATAATCTAGATGGTACGGCCCGACCTATTTTTTAGAGTCAATATCTAGAGAGCTCGTAGTTGTAATTGTGTTTATGACACCCATATATATATATATATGTGCGTGTATATTATATGACATCACTTTTGCTAATGGTGATATCTGTAGTCTCCCACGTGAAAATTTTGTCATCTACTACGTCATTTTGTTATATATATTCGTCTCTGCTTTCAATATTGGCTAACATTGTCATTTGGTTGCTGGCGCAGTTGGTTGGCGTCAGCAACCACCCATGCCTCCCTTTGTAAGAGGCATGGGTTCAACATCCACCGGATCCAAATTTCTACATATAATATAATAATAGTATATAATATATAATAATAATAATGATCATTAATCTCCCACCAATTGTGTGGGTTGCTCTCCCACCCTAGTGTAGATCTCCCCCCCACCTCCATGTAGGTGGATTCCTCCCAATTGGGAGTAGTCCTCCGGGCCGTGCCACCGGTGTCATATCTCGGTTGGTCCCAAAAACCCCTTGGGTCTGTCTCAGATACAGTTATTATACTAAAAAAAAATAAATATTGGCTGACATTTCTTGCATTCCCAAACCCCACTATATACCTCTCTGTTTAATATTTTTATCATATTCAAACATAGACTTTTATCTTTACTAAATTGACAGTACAAAGTTTAACTCTTCCAGCCACTCTAAGTAATAATATTGTACGTATATTGTAATTATTCTAGTATATAACAATATAATATATGGATTGTTGATCAGATAGCACAAGTCTGCAAGTGATCATGGATTTTCAATGGATCTATCCACAAGCAAGTGATCTAAACCGTGATCAACATAACAATAGAAAAGACGATATTGATCTTACTCTAAAATTAGGAGTACCAAGTGGATGCAATGATCAAAATCAAGCTCGATTGTTTGATTTTGTTCCCAATATGTCCCCACATGGTCAAGCTAATTTCAACAACCGTGATCATCAAAATTATAAACAGGTATACATATCTCTTTATATTTTTCTTTATAAATTATTTTGTGGTTTAAATTTTGAAATTTAAATAAGTATACTGTAATATTATTATGGGATACTATTATAACTTTGTATGGAATGAACACTTAGTGTGAATTAGATAATAATAGTCAATACTAAAAAATTACTAAGAACTTCCAGTAGTGATTTTTTCTTAGCATTGATGGTTATACACAGTATTGAAGTTCAATTCTCATCAAATACATTTTAAAGTTTGTATGATTAGTTTACTTCCATTATTATGTAAGTATTTATTTCCCATTTATAGAGGTAGATTAAGACCTTATAAATAGTATTTGATATCAGCAAATCTTGATAAACCTTAGACCTATTGGTGTTATCTTTTAAGAGAACCACTTAGACACACACAAAAATCCTAATATAGGCTTTCTAAAGGGAGAAAAAAAAAAGATAATTAGCAATATATATATTTTGAAGTTGTACTTATGGGGAGTATGTATTTAGATTTTATTGGAATTTAAAATAATTTAAAAGTTTAGATGTATTGAATCTATACGGAGTCTATAAAATTTATAAATTCCATCAAAATCTATCATTTAAAAAAAAAATTCATCAAACTACAATAAATTCTAAATTACATACACCCCCTTTAATAATAAATATTTTTTTTAATAGCAAGTGAGTTTGTACTCGTCAATGTTGAGTTCTTTATATTTGTGAATTTTTTTGTGTGGTGCTTTTTAAGGAATGGTACATATATTGATGGATAGTCTTACAATCCAAAAGATTAGTTTATTAGATTGTGGCACTCGTTGATGCATATACTTGGCTCTTGGTTTTATATATTCAATGTGAGATTCATCATATCTTGTTGTACATTTGGGATACTCTACCAACAAAATATACATATTTCGTATTACACTCTAGCAATAATAGTGAGACCAAGGATTGGATTATTGATTTATTTTTTCAATCCTCATTGTCTCTCATGATATTTTTTGTCTTATTTATATTAGATTTTTTTTTTTACACTTAAATTATTTAAATTAATGTACATAATTTTATTTTATAATTGTTATAATAACGTATAAATGTTTCTTGATTTGTACTTACATCTAACTTGTTAATACTACAGGGGACAACTAATCACCATTATATGAGAAATAATGCACAATCAAAGGTGCATGGAATTGGTGGCCAATTTTTTGTGGGCTCTTCCTCAGCAACTGCTGCTCCTTTTTACTACAACCGTTTTCAACTTCAAACCAACTCCAGCTTCAATATGAACCCTAATCGACCACCACTGCGTGCCATGAACAGATACACAATTCTCGATCACTTCCCAACAAGGAGGGCTAATAGAAGTGGAAGCTCAAGCTCAAGCGCTAGTGGTTTAAGAAGGCAATTAGGCTACCCTGATACTCGTCCAAGATGTTCTAATTACAATTGCAAAACCGAGTATACTCCTTTGTGGCGTAATGGCCCTCTTGGCCTTAAGGTAATGGAATTCATAACTAAAATTCGTATATAGCTCATTTCATTATTATTATCTTTTCTTTGAAGATTTTATGATCGATGCATCTAACATGAAAAAAAAAAATGTTTTGGCACAAAATAAGCAGCGAATGCATCAATAGATGTAAAACTCCTTAATAGCTTTGGCCAAATTTTTATTACTTGTATACTCTCTTGTTTTCTTTTGTAGTGGCGTAAAAGAAAATATAAGATATAATTGTATAAAATATAGTTCAAAATATATGGGTAAATATGTTTTTTTTTTTTTTGTTTCATGTATAATTCTGCATGCATTCAGGTATGTATTTATTTTTCAATAGAAAATATAAGATACTTAGATATACACCATTGTATAATGGCTATGTTTTGTATGTATGTATGTATATATATATATATCTATATATATATAGTTTTATAAAATTTTGTAACATTGCAAAGTTGGATCTTGTATTGCATGCACAATTCACACTTGATCCTCTCGCTCTCTTTATATATGTATCTATGTATTTTCATTGATGAAAATTCATATATATATATTTTTCATTTGTCCTCTTGGGCATATATTGTAGACCTTATGTAATGCCTGCGGCCTGAAGTACTTTAGGATGGAGGGGAAAAAGAAGAAGGCAATTGAAGCAGCAAGCAGTAGCAGGCTTCATGGTCAAGAGTCCAACAATCAAGTTGGCAGCATCGATTAAGTCGTATTCTATCCTCTTATTTTATAATCTAAACTGTGCTAAGTTGCCAATTAAAAAGGTGATATTGAGGTTGCTTTTATGTTATGTATTTTTAACATGCAAAAACAGTATTTGCTCTTGTTTTTTGCTAGCAACATCATATAGTTTATCTATTATGGATTTATGGTATTTTCATTTTTATTAACTAGTTGGTGATCATGAGCACAACAATTATAATCTCCTTATAACTTGTAGAAATTATTATTAGTAGTTGTACATATAGTTCATGTCCCTAGCTCAAATATATATACGGTGATTACTTACACAACAAAATCATTAATTAATGATAAATTTATCTCAATCACAATTTTCAAAAATTAATGCGTTTGGAATCGTTTTTAAAATAGTGTTTTTGAAAACTATTTTCAAAAATGAAAAATATATTTTAAAAATGATATTTTTGAAAATGTAATGTGTTTGATAGGATTTTTTAAAAGTTATTTTCAAAAATAGAAAATGATGTAAATGTGCTTAGTATTATTTTTGAAAATGTATAAGTTAGTTGTTTGGAGGGAAAAGTAATGACTTTTTTTAAAAACATGTTTTGAAAACAATGAAAAACATAAAAAAAAGTTATTTTTTATTTTTTTGTTATCATTTTAAAAAATGTGTTTTCCATTTTTAAAAAACACGTTTTACAAAATGATCAACTAAACACTATAAACCAAAATTTTGTTTTTAAAAATGAAAAAGCATTTTTAAAAACGAATCCAAATGCAAATTTTCAATTTTCTAAAAACCTTCATTATTTTGGCATTTTTAGGCATCTTATGGTATTTGAGTAATTTGTATTCTTTTACGAATAGGTGTTGCTAAATTTTTTTATTGATCCATATAAATTTAGATCATTGTTGTCATTGTAGCTATATTTTAAAAGAGTAATACTAGATTTTTCAAATATTTTACTCAAATTTATGTCCAAATGATATGACATGGGAGTTGTTAAAATCTTATTAATTATCATATTAACTTATGATTTATAAAATTTTGACAACTCACATACCATTTTGGACAAAATTTTTTGGAAGCATAACATTACTTATTTTAAAAATATTTTCAGCAATAAAATTAATCTTTTACCATGATTGTTGTTGTCTCTGTTTTTTATATTTAAAATAATATACATTTTTTTGTTATTTTTTATATTAATTGGCGTTATCTTTGTTGTCATGATGTTATATTTTTCATGTTTATACTAAATTGTTTTTATTTTATGTATACTTATAATGTGTTTACTTCATGAATTAGACAATGAAAATGAGATTGATTGATGATGTTTACTTATTTAAGATTTATTCCGTAAAGGTAATGAAAATGTGGGTTTCACATCAATTTGGAGTTGTGGAATGAGAATTCTATTTCTCTCACCCCACTTGGAATCTTAGTCTCATTCTCAAATTCAATATAAAAAGGAGCAAAATGCACAAAACCCCCTTGAGGTAAGACTTTAAAGATTCATAGTCAAAGTTTGATTTTTATAACACAATGCCCTCAGGTCGTTAGTGTCTGTTAGTCAATGTTTAGTTGACCAAGAGTAATTTCATCATTTATGAACCTATTTTATTTTAAAAAAATTAAAAAAGAAAAAAATATATATTTTTTAATAATTCAATATCACTGTTTCCCTGCAACAAACCAAAAAAAAAAAAAAAAATTTAAAAAAGAAATTGGGAATCATCATCTGGGTTTCCAGATGATGTTCATCATCTGGGTTCGTCCCAGACATGGTGAACATCATCTGGGAACCAGATGATGCATCATTATCAAACAAACTCAAACTCAGAAACCCAGAATCATCATCATCATCAACCAAACTCAAACTCAGAATCATCCTCATCAACAACAACAACAAATCAAACATAAACACAAGAATCATCACAAAAAAAAAATCATCAACAAACCTATTCACGAACCTAGAGATGTCTGAGTTTGGATCGTTTGGGTTCGACGAACCCAGACGAACCCGTCTAGGTTCGTCGAACCTAGATCTGGGTTCCTCGAACCCAGACGCACCCGTCTGGGTTTGTCGAACCCAAGCGATCCATCTGGGTTCGACGAACCCAAACGGGTCGTCTGGGTTCGACGAACCTAGACGGGTTCGTCTGGGTTCAACGAACCCAGATCTGGTGAAGAAGAAGAAGAATAAGAAGAAGAAAACAAGAAGAAGAAAAGGTCGGCGTGCGAAGAGGGGCGGTGGTCTCTGGTGGAGGCTGGTGGAGAAAGAGAGAGAGAGTGAGATGTTTTGATTTATTATTTTATTTTAATAATATTTTAAATTATTATTTTAAATTACTTCAAACAGTAAGGGCATTTTGGTCCTTACAAGTTAAAAACCAGTCAACCGTTTGATTTAACCATATTTGACTGTTAACTTGGGGGTATTGTGTTATAAAAACCAAACTTTAACTATGAGTCTTTAAAGCCTTACCTCAGGGGGGTTTTGTGTATTTTGCTCTATAAAAAGTCTTTTATACCTTTTTTTTTTTTTTTTTTTTTAAATCTATTTTGATAAATTTATCTTTATTGTTGAATTAATTTATTGTACTTGGTTGTTTTTATATTTATAAATATGAATATTTATATATGTTAAAAGCTTTTTTTTTAATAAAAAAAAGTGCTAGAACAAAGTGTTATATTTTATTCTGATGATTAGTAGTTAGCACTCAAATTTTATGATAAATTGAGGAATGTTACATATCGATGATAGTTGTTACTACAACTACCATGGTTGCTAGGCTGCTACATTTATAAAAGCAAAACAAATTTTGGTAACATTATATATATATATATATATATATATATATAAATCATGACTTGACATATAATATAGATATACAATATATTCTTCAAAAAAATTATATATATATATACACAATATACTTATAATAATATTGTTTAAAATGCTTATTATTTTGTTTTTCAGCCTATTATGATGAGTTATGTAACAAAATTATAACATTACATCTTAAATACTATTTTACATATTACAATTAATTCATAATTTTAATCAATGACACTTTTGTAACTTGTAATTAATCTATTTCGATTCCAAAGTAAAGTAAATAGCTCAATGAAAATATTGCTATTTCAATTCTAATTCTTACCGTTGAAGTAAACAATTTATTCTAATTTCAATATATCATTTCGATTTTAAGTCATTCTGACTATAGATCATTTCGATTCATATTTTAAATCCTCCAATTGAAGTAAGCACATCATAATATATAAATAGATTTTTTTTTTTAATATCACCTATAATGATTTTCAATGAACTATTTTTAAATCAAACTACCTCGTTAAACATGTTATACTTAACTATCAAATGAATAATAATGGAATAGTGACTGGATAAAATTGGTGGGTGCAAACAAGACCAATTATTTGAACGGCTACCACCAAGCATATACGATCATATGTGAATTTTAATACAATTACCTCAAAAAAATTAAATTCAGTAAACTTAAAAAATATTAAAAAATTATAATAATAAACTTTCATTGGTTTAAATATACATAGATATAATTTTTATTTTTTTTTAACTTTCTTCATTTATGAGTTTAGAAAATTTTAGTCGATAATTGTGGTGAATTTTGAAAACGTCTTCCTAGTTGTTTTTAGAAAATTAAGAGAGATATGTAATATTTTTTCAAAGTCGCCCATATCTGCTTATAATAAAATTACACATATTATATTGAAACTAAACAATCGAAAATAAAACACACTGAAGCCACTATAGTTAATGTTAGAATAATGCCCTATAAAGCATATTTTGTTATTGAATTTATTTTCTGAAATTGAATAAATATTTTTTTATATATTTGATGTATATTATAGTGTAATACTAAATGAGCATCGGCCCATAGTGTAATACTTCACGTTTACAGTCAAACAAGATCAAGCCGTCGGTTCAGAGGAGGACGCTGCTAAAAAATGAAAAATTGTTTTCGTTTGTGATTAGGCAAACATCAAGAGGGTTTTGAATAATTTGCTCTTTCGCAAATATTTGATGTTGGTGGACATGGTGTAATTTTGCATAATATTAGGATAATTTTCATGAAACATAATGGATATTTTAGAAAATTTTCAAAACATTTTATGAAAAGAACAGTATATCATGTATATAGATATAAATACCGGAAATATCAAAGAAAATATTGAATATACTATCGATTTTTCAATCTTTAGTTTTGATATGCTTTTGATTCCACATACTAATGTAAATTGTAATTCAAATTACGATTATACAACTATGTTTCAATTCTATTACTAATTAACATGTCCGGAAAGCTACATTCTATAGTTATTCATCGAATCTGCATTCAGTACATGTTCACAGGGTCTGAACCATGTGAATATATTGTTGACCCTCGAAACACTTTTATGAGAGCAAAATCTAACCTCAACAACAGGTTTTTGCCTCATCTCAAGTCAAATTTCGAAACTGAGTTAAATTTAGACCTATTAAGATTTAAGATAGATCACATTACAATACAGCCTCACTGTCAAAACAAACCTGAATGCTGAAGGACTTGGTGACAGGATAAAATGAGGCATTCAACCCATTATTGATCTCCTACATCTAGTTGATTCAGGATAGGACAACTTCAGTCCGATGCATGTTTCATTTTGGCACTAAAAAATCAGTTAACAATTTACACAAATATATGTAAAAATCCATCCTATACATATAAAAGACACACCAAAAGTAAAAAGGCAGGATGATATTCTCTACATTCTAGGTTCTCCACAACAAAATGCCACTTTAAGCTTAGTAGCCAAGGCATAAAACTAAACAAAACTTTACAGGTATTCAAGGTTGAAAACGGAATATTATGGACATGGATTAGAGATGAACAATGAAATTTTTACACAGATAGAAAACAAGCCAGAACTGGATTATCACTAAAGCATTTAAACTTCATAGCCGGGATTTACTTTCTGCTGAACGTCTCCATAACTCTCTAACTCTTCAATGTCTTCGGAACTTCCTAGAAAGAGAGGCAGTCTTTGGTGCAGCTTGACTGGTTGAATTGAAAGAATCCTACTTTTACCATCAGAACCTTTGCCCCCAGCTTGCTCCGCAAGGAAACTAAGAGGATTTGCCTCATAGACCAGACGAAGATGATCTCTCGGATTCATTGCCACTCCACCATACAACAGAGTCCGATGGAAATCAGCAACCAAAGAACATATATACCGAGCTGAATATTTCTTTGGGTACTTGCCTTTCCCTTGTCTCACAGTGTCAATATATTTCCTAAGACCCGCAGGCCAGTCAAAATACCGTGCATCATTTACAGAATAGATTTGCCCTGAAATAGTGAACCAGCCATCATTAATTAGATCTCCAAGCATGCCACTTTTGATAACTTTCTTTCTCCCGAAACAAGTTTGTCCACTCAGTTGATGAATATGATAATGGAGGTTATCACAGATATCAGAAATTACAATGCAATTCCCAAAGCGAATCATTTGATTTCAGGTGACCGTCTGATAAACTTGACTATAGCCAGGTTGTCAAAGAGAAGAGAGGACAAACATATTAGCTAAACAGAAAATTGAATTTACCAGTCGATGGATTACCATTAATTTATCTCACTAGACCAACTTGATAGGCTATGTAAATAATTTTTCTAAGTTTAATGAAATAAAATGCAGTTTAAAAACAGCATGATTACCACACAGTTTAATTATAATAGAAGAGAGAAGTCATTTTCATGGAGATCAGATGCATTTCCATCACGTTCTTGGATTGTTAAAGGTAAAATAGTTCGACTGTAAAGCTTCTACTATGTTACCTCGAGGAGGTATCTTTATATTTGGATGTGTGAAAACAAAATCTCCTGTAGAATGATCCAACGTAAATGCATGAGTTCCCGAACCAAAGCTAGCACAGAGTATTGTGGCAGATGAATAGAGAACATATCCAGCAGCTACAAGCCGACTACCACTCTGCAGTGAATTCACTGATTCCTTCTGCTCCTCTGGTAAATGATCTAGCTCCACAAGGCGACTATAGATCCCAAATATGGTTCCTGTAGGTATGGAGGCATCTATATTACGAGAGCCATCCAGAGGATCGGTAACCACAACAAATGGGCCCTCATCATTTATCCAAACTGGAGAATCATCTTCTTCTGAAGCCATGACTGCAACTTTTCCAGAACTCCGAAGCGCGGACAAGATTATTTCATTCTGCACAAGAAGAAATTTTTATTAATCCAAATTTTTTCTTCCTTTTTGTTCTGTTGTTGCTGAG
Source organism: Litchi chinensis (assembly GCA_019925255.1). Lineage (NCBI taxonomy): Eukaryota > Viridiplantae > Streptophyta > Magnoliopsida > Sapindales > Sapindaceae > Litchi > Litchi chinensis. The sequence goes on along the minus strand of CM034465.1, from coordinate 25,264,635 downwards.
AAATCAGGTTTGCTAAGGAGCAAGATAGATGGTACAATTACAGCAGAAAAATTAGGAGAATTATGTACTGCAATAGGTACAGTTTGAATTGGTTAATTAAAGATATATCTTCGTCATGAAATGACCGAGAAAAATTAGACTATCATGGCCAATATTTAAGTAAATGATACATTATTCTGATTCAAAATGCAGTAAACAAGTTCACTCCAGGAAAATTTGTTATTCTCCTCTTCATTTTTTTTTTTTAAATATTTCTGGACCTGTCTAAAATATATTAAAATGACTAACATCAGTAGGATGAAAAGTGACAAGTCGAGGAAATTTGTGTCAAATTAGAAAATGGAAATTCCAAATCCATATACTCCCAAACTAGATGTGGCCTGCTAAAAGAAAATTCCACTGCATTTCATAGAACTAAGCTCGTATGAAGGTCGGTGCATGACATACAACATAGAGCACCTTAGAATGATATATACTCCTAACCTATGGTGATTACATGACAATATAAAACCAAAGTCATTAGGTGTTCAAGTAAATATGCAAGACTAAAACATCATGGAAGACGAGTTCTTAAGCGCTAACAGAGTCATGGAATTTAGAATAGCACTGAATAACTACTATAGTAAAATTGCCTTCAATTTCTAAATAGATAAGGCACATAAAGTAAACATTGATCTGAACCAAAGTATTTAGATTAAAACTCCAACTGGAAACCTAATGGCAAAGATAACTAAAGGACACTCAGATAAAGTCAAGTACACACATAATCAATCTTTCAAATTCACTAGTATGGAAACTGTCGAAGAGCTGACTTGAGGACCAAAGTAGTTTTGATTCAAAAGTGCAATAAAATCACATTTGAGAAGTAAACATACAGACACTAAATCAAGAGGCTTAGGAGCATCCCTGTCAGAGGCAGCAGCAGCAAAACTGGTTTGGTTGGCAAGAGCTGAATTGAAAGGAGAAGCCACAAGAGCAGCAATTCTCTTGCAAGCATACTGTATATGGTGCAGCAACACCACTAGATCATCTCCCACATTGATCCCTCCCTTCCCCACAAAATCCATCAAAGTAGAATACCCACTTGAACCATCTCCAACAACACTCCGAGTACCACTCTTCTGTGACCCAACAAGACCAATCCCAGAAACAGAAGCCATTCCTGCCCTCAAACTATTGGTTCCGGAGAAGTGGCGGCTGTTCCTTGGCGGGAAATGGAGGGTCTTTGGCTGGAAAATGGGAGCTGGGTGTAAGAGTATAGAGGACAGGAGCATGTTAATGGGGTTAGATGAATTGGTTATAGCAGTAGAAGGGTTGAAAACATCTTATCATCGGAGAAGAAGAGATGTATCAGGATTTGGGTCTCAAGTTTCTGGCAGCACATCATTGCCCGTGACGCTGGATGGTTCGAATGGATAATGTATAAAAGTCGGATTTTTTTTAAAATATGAATAAAAATTAAAAATTAAAATATGAATAAAAAATTAATAGAAATTAAAATATGAATAATTTTATCATCGCTTGATTTACTGTCGATGACATATCACCAACTATGCACTTAATACATCAAACGTGTCTTCAATTGGCCTAAGTAACGCAAGAGACTCTCTCATATTGGGCCATACGGAGCTTGATTATGTTTCGTCAACAGTCAAGCCCAATACATAATCAACTCTCATCATCGTCCTATTATTCTATTATCTTATGTCCTTTCAATGTCTAGTTTTCATAATAGAATGTATGTGTCTAACCTCAAACATTCTTCTTCTATTAGACTCACCAAATTTATCTATTATTAGCAACCCATCTAAAAATTGCAAATTTCAATATCCCATCAAATTGACAAAATTCAAGTTTTATATGTCAAAATATAACAACCGTTTCGATTTTTATATTATTTATGTAAATTATATTTAGATGATGCCATCCTCAACCTTCACCTATTTGCTTCATAATCAAAATAACCTTTCATGCTTTCATTTTCATCTGTTTTAATCAATATGGATGCATGAAGTTGACAAAATTTTCATTCATTAGAGTGACTGCTGCCCAAGCTTTTTGTTTGGATCATTGAAGAAACATGACAAAAAGTTTCTCATGAAGCAAAACTTGAATGTATATGCTATGTTAATATTGTCCAAATATTTTTTTATAAGTAATGATAGGATGTTGAAAAGTTTATATGAGTTATTAATACTATATAAATCATAAAATAATATAATAAATTAAATAAATTTTTTGGATAATCTAACTCAGATTAAGTAAAAAACTCGTAAACCACCAAACTGGTCCAAATCAAGCCAAACTACTTGAATCAATATGGTTTTCTAATTTTAAAAACTTATTTGGTTTATTATAATAAAATTATATGATATGATTCAATTTATAATGCAAGCTTATTAAGCCCAAACCAAATCAAATCACTAGACAAATGTTTTATCTTATTATATATCAACATATCACATCAAACTCATTATCTAAATATTGTATTGAATTTTTTACTAGATTTTTCTGGATTGTGACATGCAATAATGCAAATAGTTTATCCTGAATTGACTTTTCAACCTCTAACCGTGATATAGTCATATGGTTGCATCAGAGCTTTGTATTTTAGGGCTTAGAGTATTATAATATGATTGAACATTCAACCATATCTTCTCAGACTTTCAAAAGTAAGGTTCATTTTCTACTTCAGAAAAAAAGAAAGGAAAAAAAAAAAAAAACAGTGAAGTTCATTTGCATTTGGGTGGTTCTTTGAAGTGAATTAACCAGAAAAAAGAAAAAAACAGAAATGGTATTCCAAACAATTGACATTCTCAAGAATGAGCTCCCTCTAGAGCAAGAATCAGTGGTATTGCCTGATGATGCTGTGACTGGTCTTGTTCTAGTGGATATAATCAATGGCTTCTGCACTGTTGGCGCTGGAAATCTGGTATGTCTTTTAACTACTATGATTTTTTATTTCCTCTATGAAAGGATTATATACAAGGAAGCTGGAAGAGTGTCAAAATTTATTTGTAACTTTACTTTTTCCAGATTTTATTAGAAATCTTACTATGAAGAAGATGTAAGATTATTTTTAGAATATGTATTTGATAAGCTAGGTAACAACATAAAGCCAACCGTCTTTTAATGCAAGCGATATGCTGACTATAGCTTTTGTGAATGATAAAATATATTTAGGCTCCAAGAGAGGCCAACATGCAAATTTCAGGAATGATAAATGAAGCGGAGAGGTTAGCCAGAATATTTTGTGAAAAGAAATTGCCCATTATGGCATTTATTGATTCTCATCATCCAAACAAGCCTGAGGATCCATATCCTACCCATTGTATTTCTGGCACCGATGAATCAACTTTGGTTCCAGGTACATATAGATACATTTCTATCATCTTCTGTTATATATACTGTACCCCCAGCTCACAAGCATGCAAAAATTTATTACATGGTCCATTAAGGAGTTTTTTTACATGTAATTGATGAGGCACCTATTTGATTTGTATCATTAAAGCAAAAGTTACATGTTACAGAGATGCCCTTGGAGTCAGAAATATATACATAAACTCAAGTCTCTTAATTGCTTTTAGCTTGTTGAAATACAGCTTTAAGATGGATAGAGAAAGAACCAAACGTGACAATCAGGCGCAAAGATTGTTTTGATGGGTACTTGGGTTCAATACAAGAAGATGGTTCCAATGTCTTTGTTGATTGGATCAAGAACAACAACATCAAATCGGTACCTAAACGTTTTAATCATTTTTTTCCTTGTTAAAAGTTATGCAAAGGCAAGCATGATGTTAAATTGAAACTTTGTGTTGGTGAATGAAGATACTGGTTGTAGGGGTTTGCACGGACATATGTGTGCTGGATTTCGTTTGCTCCACTTTGTCAGCCAGAAACCTTGGCTTCGTCAAGCCTCTGCAGGACGTTGTCCTGTATTCCAACGCCTGTGCTACCTTTGACATTCCTCTTCACGTAGCTAGAAACACCAAAGGAGTTTTACCTCATCCTCAGGTAATCGAATTTATAAATGTACTCAATCAGAAGATAAGAAACTCTTCACTCTAACAAACATATGATATGCCTTTCATTAGCAGAAGCAATCCCAAACGATTTTGTTATATGTTGGTATCAAATTTGATCTTCAGTTATTGCCAAGATTTGGTGGCTCACATATAATGCTCTTGTTTACTCTCAGTTGATTTCATTTTGTTTTGAAACATTTGCAGGAGTTTATGCATCATGTAGGCCTTTACATGGCTAAAGAAAGGGGAGCCAAAATAGCTAACCAAGTTTCTTTTGGTGCACCAAAGAAGCCATAAGTGTCTGAGAAAACTTGAGATGCCTATGCTGTACTAGCTTTATAGTTGTGTGTAAACCTGATCATGTTTGGAGGTTGTTTGTTTATTTCTTTCATGAATAAAAGAATCATGGTGTAATGCATGTATGACTAATTATTTATTGGTCTTTTAGTAGTCAGAATAGATGTAAAAGAATAGTGCATCAAATAATATAATCTCAAGGTTTGGCTGTATACCATTTCAATGAGACTGAACGAGAGAAAGGGCATATCCTTGTCCATCTTTGTCCATCATCAATATAGATATTGTGTGATTAGACATCTCACACCCCATATTCTTCTTGATCACATGCAATCAAATGAGATTACTGATACAAATAACAAGTCAGAACAACAGTTGGTTTGAAGTTTGATTTTCAATGGAGATCATGCTTTGCTGGAAGATCTTACCTGTTTCAATTTGCTTACAGAACAACCAAGGCAGGAAAGATCTAATCAGAGATGATCAGATGCTCTTGTGAAAGGCGAAATTACAGTCTCTGTTGGCCGTTGTCCTCAGGCGAAGCTGAAGCTTGTTAAGTTCTTTTAAACCGCTTTGCTTAATGTTTCAGGAGTTATTGTGTGCTTCAATAATTAGCAATTACAACTACATCACAAAGACAAGTTAGTATATTCCTAGACACCTCTGCAAAAATTCACCGTCAGAGAGAAACACATAGGTATTGACTATTCAGCCAAGATTTTTCATCTCTTCAGAGGCACTAGCTTTAAGCAATAACTCATTCACCCCATAATCATTAAAACACCGACATATTTTACTTCACTAGACCAGAGACTATTCAATCTCTACAATATTTTGATATGAAAGACGCCAGCAAAATAGAACACAGGCTTTTTCCTTTCTGTAGTCATTGATGTCACAAATCTGTGAGGAAATGAAGGCAAAGCAGTCTCATGCAAAGTCTGCAATTCAAGGAAAGAATACATGATACAATAAAGCTATACTGTTGGCATTCCTTCAATCAAATATAGCAACCAGAAGATGATGCACAGTGTCGGACTTGCTTCTATCAAACATGCCAACCAGAAGGTACAACACATCTTGTTACGAACTATCGCCCTTGCTGAAGCACAACATGAAACATGGCTCCCTGACATAATGTTATTGGCTCATATGAAAGTTAATATACAAGCAAACTTATCCACAAACACATTCGCTACCATAACTGAAAGATTTTGCTTTAAGAGTTCATTCTTTCACTCGAAAGAGAAGAATCCCAAGATGCCTGCGATACATCATCTACCTAAATTTTTAAAAATCTTCTACTCCAAATTTTTTTCTTTCCACTGCAACATTTTCCAGCAGTACTTTTGAATGAGCAAGAGGCACCAAGATATCAATGTTTATATTCTAATAACTTCCTTGCATAACTATTATCACCGTTCCCCATCTTCAAATCAGCTAGTAAACTATAAAGACCTTGGTATTTACATATCAAACAAAAGATGAATTCTCATAAAATTCTCATATATTTTCCACAAGCATTCCTTGCACAATATATCTTTTATTGGGATAGAAAACAGAAACTATATTAATTCCTTGTATAATATAATGAGAAGTTATAAGAAATATTCTCTTCCATTAGGATAAGACAGTAACATAAAAGTAATACAATTTTAAAAAGTGGAAGTACACTAGAAAAAACCAAGTAAAAGGGAAAAGGAAATACTTAACTCCGAATCACATTAGCAAGCTAAAGAAACGAAGGTCCAGAAATAAAAAGAAGTGGAAACCAGAAGCAACAGTTATTAGTACCATTATCATTGTGTTATATAAATCCATTAACAATTGAACCTTCCACAGTGTTTTCATAAATGAAGTCTTTTTGTATTGGAAAGGAAAAGAAATGTAGTTTCTATTTATTTGCTTGTCTATAATTTTCATCTTTTGAGGATATAAAATCTGTAATTATTTTACAACAAATATACATAATTTATTTACATATACACCATGGCCAAAATTAAAGGAATTAAAGGTAAACCTTATCTTTTTCATCCAATCCTGGTAATTACAAAGTCTGATGAGAGTGAACCAAAATTGGCATGTCTTCCATCAGTTATGCAGTAATCTTTAAACCAACAGGATGTCAGGCATTTTAACCTTTTTGGGTCAACAGCCACAAAAAATGAAAGCACAGTTACCATTAAGGCTATACTCAACTCACTCTAAATACTAAATACACAGGGGATCAACACTGCTTTCTCTTCATCTTAATTGATGATCTTCTCCATTTCCACACTTAACTCTCAGGACATCCCAATTAATATATCTTAGCCTAGCCCATAGTAAACCATAATTAAAGGTTAACTTGCGATTCTTAGTCTGCTTATATTAACAAAAACAACAATGCACACTAATCAATATCCAAAGGTTATCATACCTGCAATAAGAGAATTGAAAAATCAAATTACTTAAAAAATTAAATAAATTAACCTTAATGATACAAAAAGTAAAATTGAACAAAAGGATAAACAAAAAATTAAATTATTATGCTTCCCCAATTCCCTATCACATAATCCATAGCAAGAAAAGTTTTCAAGTTACCTTGTCTTGGAGGGACCCTTTAACCATTAGAAGTTAACACATGTTTCCAACACAAGCCACAATATTCAAAAGGTGTCTCCCCAATTTTTGATATACTTACATACCGACTCAAAACCATGTTAAAAAGAAGTATACATACATAGATGAAGAAAGATAAACAAAACCCACTCAATAACAGTAAAGAATACGATGACGTTTTCAAACTCCATGAGGAACCAGAAGCGCAAACGCAAATAATATAAGGAAATATATTAGAACAATATTAAAGATACATATACGTTAAAAGTTACTTCATTGATATTATCAGTCAAAAATCAGAGAGCCAATAGAGATAATTACAGAGCATCAGCTTCACAAAAAAAAAAAAAAAAAAAAAGGCAAGCTGCAAGCTTTACTGCATACAGTATACACTAATTTACAAAACAGCTTAACAATTAGAAACTGACTAGAAGTACAGAAAAGACAAAAAGAGACATACATTGATTGAAAGCACAGCCCCAAAACCCCATCAATGGAAAGGCCAAGTAACTAACATCTCAAAGCATCAGTGTTTTTTTTATCCAATCAATAAGTGCTTAAAAAGTGCAGCAATCAAGCAGTACGAGCACTTGACATGTGGACTAATATCTCCAGGCCTTCTGCTATGACCTACTTGCAAAAGAACTTCTACGCGAACTGTCTGCAATAAAATACAATTAAGTATGTAAATAAAATATTCCATAAAGTTGTAACAGAAACATCAAATTAAAGACTCTCTTTTCACTACTGATCAGGAAAATAGCGTTTCAAAATATTTGAACCAAAAGAACAAAAAAATATATTGCAACAATGACCTTCAACTAATGAAAAATTATCTCTGAGATTGCTGGAAACTTAGCTATCACTATGAACATAAATATGCAAGTCAATCAAACTACTAGAGAAGATAAGCAAGCCAACGATTTCCAAATTTGACATAATGAGTTATTTTCATAAAAGCAGTAATGCAAATTTGTGTTTATCTTGACTCATTTTACTTGAAAACATTTAAACCTCAGTAAGTCAGTTGAGTCATAAAATATCTTTGGTTCCAACCATCCCAAAGCTTAAGCTACTAGGTAGTAGTAGCTATACTCTAACCCACCCCTGATACGTAAGCCAGGACTTTTGGATGCAGACCTAATCACAAAACCACTCTTCTGACTGCAATATAATGCATGAACGGCACTTAACCATAAATGAATACCAGTGACAATGGGCGCAGACCCTTCATTTTAACAAACTTCAATAATTATATGCACAGACAACAGAGGAAATGAAAGATCTATCTTCCAAACGGATAGTTTTTAACTCAAAATATAGTCTGCCAGAGAGAAATAGTTTCCATTGAGATGATACATAGCATGATCTGCATGCAACTGATTCCAAGGAAATGTTCCCCTGTATCACCATTCTGGACTAAAATTGACTGCCTATGCCTGGCCAAAACAATATCATGCACATGGCATAGACCTTGCGGCAAATTTTGGAAAATTGAAGAAACAGTTAATCTGGTAATTTGTCTAATGAATATGGTAAAAACAACCATGAGCACCATTTAAAAATTTACTAATGTTTACTTGTCCTACACTTGGTGATTGTGTACTTACCCTGCCTAATCTGAACAAAGAATAAGCAAAACTCAAAACTTTTATGTACAATGAGAATCTACTATTGGAGCCTCAGCCGATTGAAGAACATTAAGAAATGATATTCAGGGGCCCAATATACAAATCCAACAACAGGTCCCCCCTTGATGTACTGCATCAACAAAGTAACATGTATGGTCAGACTCCTTTCAGGAATGATTAAACGACATAAGCATTCATGAAAAGCCAAAACAGGTGCAGGAAAAAACTGCCCAAGGCAAAGATAGAGAACCATAAACCTTTCCATCAAGAATAACTAGTTCACCATCAACCCATCGAGGATTTCTAAACCCTGGCTCAGCAAGCCTCCCTTGCCCTCTATATCGAGCAATCTGTATTTTCCAAATTACATAACAAGACATTCTTAACTCAAGAAACGGTGAGCCAAGAACAAAGAAAAATGTGCGTAACAGGTTTTTCCAAATTCAATTTCACATGCCAGAAATATACCACTCCGAATTCTTCAGGGATGATCCCTTTATGCGGTAGTTGATAGCTTTTTCCAATCTTGGCACGAAAAGCCACCTGCAGAAGTAGACAGAAATTTTCCTGTCATGGTATTGATGGAAAATTACAGATGAACAAACTTTGCAAAGGAAATATCATTAAGGCCAAAAGTTAATCTCCAACATCAGTTCAAGGCAATCCATATTCCACTAATGTTATATGTACCATCAAGAAAAGGTCAGACGAATAGCAAACAAACAATATTACAGATAACACTGAATGCCTTCTTACTTACAAAAGGTTACAAAAACCAGCGAGTGTACTGATGACAAAAGCAGATTAGTAAAATCTGGTTTGTACATGTCATTTAGATAATAATATTTAATATTCATTACACCAAATGCAAATAATAGAATAAATTTACCAAATACAAGAACAAGGATACCACTAATAAGTTTCTGGTTAAGAAGACACAACACATTAGATTATGCATCCAAAAGACCAAGTAGCAGGAATGGCATTTAAATTAGGGTTGTTATTATATTTAGCCCACTCCCATAACTTTATTATTCTTGTCAAAAAATGGCACTGTAAAAACCAAAACACCTTTATACAATTTAAACATTTTTTTATTAAAATAATAAAATAAAAAACTAAAAATCAATTTTTATCAGGAAAAGAAGCAAAGGAGCAGATCCTCCATCAGTAGTGGAGTAGTGTATTTTTTAAGTAAAAATTACTTTTTAATTTATTATTTTAATAAAAATTGTTAAAATCGCATACGGGTTATTTCAAAATAGATGAAGGGCACTTCTGCTATAGTGGGCAAAAATCGTAAAGTTCTTGCAAAGGACTAAGTTTAATAAATACACTAATTTAAAAGCTATCTATGACTTTTTGCCTTTCTTACAAACTGTTTTCAACATAATATACATAGCAGAAATTATAGCACGCAGCAGTGAAATTGAAAGCTAATATCATTGAATAGATGTCACATAGTGCTATGAATCTGCAACACTAAATATTAAACAAACAAATTACCTTGCCAGCAGGTACGTAAGGATCCCCAGTTACTTTCATGGCTTTACATATTCGTAGAACTCAAGATTTGTGGGCTTCCTATCACCACCTTCATCTTGCCACTGACCGAATTTTCGTTGCAGATGAATGACTTCCGATGTGTAAAGGCCATGCGCACCAATATACAGACCTGAGATATGCTCTCAATACTTTAATTCAATACAATCCAGAGCAGTGTATGCATTCAATATGTAGCACTCTCATAAGTTTGTATTCAACAAATTCAGTATTAGATCACCATTTAATGGATCTGATGATGAGACCGTCTCAATGCGATGAAATGTTGTTGATCCAGACAGTGGTTGACGGTTTTGAGCCTGACTAAGGGAGAGATTTATCAATTCACCAACATCTTTAAGCACCTAAACAATCAAAGCAATCGAATACAAAAATAAGCATATACTAACAAATACCAAACAGAATTCATTCAATGAAACTTGTATAAAGATATGCAATGTAAAACAACCAACCTTCAAGGGTATCTTCTCCCTGCCAATGAATTTAGCAAGATCAAACATAACAGTATCTATACTACGTCGACCTCGAAGCTTAGCCTTTCTATCCACTGAAGTCGGCTCTTTGGCTCCCTTTAGCTTGTTGTCTTTCTCTATGGAAAAGGAAAATGACAAAAGTCCCTTCTTTTCTACTTTAGCAGGTACTCGAAGAAGTTCTTTGCCAGGCACACTGCCAGAAAATTTCTGTACAAGACCACCAATAACGACTTTAACTGCTATCTCTCTTTGCTCTTCCACTTCAAAAATTCCATGACCAGCATCTAGTTCTATCTCATTCCTTTCTAGGTCACTTTCACTTTTATCTTCATCTTCAGTTTCTAGATTTTCTACCTCCATATCTTTCTCTTCATCTTCTTCCTCATCCATTATCTGGTCAATCACTTTAGATATAAAATCCCGATCCACTTTTCCTGGTGTTGTCACCTTGAGAACCTTAACTCTCACACCAGGAATCATATCTCGCAAGATATTTTGAAAGCCAGAAACTCCCTCAGTTATATCAGAACCATCATCAGTATCATCATCTTCGGTATCTTCACTACTCACAACAAGAAGATCATCTTTATCTTTAGTTGAGTCTGGTGCTTTGGAGGACAAAGTTGAGGAATCTTCAAGTACTCCCCTCTTTAAGTACACAGCCTGAAAATCACACAGTTGTAATAACATACACTGGTTCATACAAATTCTTTATTGAGAGCAATAAGAAATTACACTGGAGAAAAGAGAAGGGAAACACTGTTTGGAATGGAGAATATAAAGAACTACGTGGTTCTAATCCTTAGTTATCTATTTATAATGCATATTAAAAATGGAGAAGCACAGCAATAGTCCTAAAGTGTATAAAATAATGGCTACAATGCACTGAACTTCAAAGTCAGAATGAAACAAAACCACCTGACTGAAGTGCCAAGCAAGAGGATGCTCTTTATAAGCATGTATGTTCGTAATGGTGCAGGCATCCATGTATATGCACGTTCAAATGCAAATTATCACATTGCTTGTTTATTTCTCTCTAAGATTGCAGAACAAAAATGATATTATCAGGATTTTGAGAATATTAATATTCAATGAGTTACCCTATAAAGAATTATCCTTGCTTGCAGGATTTTTCTTTATAAATGGGTAGTATGCGAGCATATGCAGTACCTCATTGGAGTAGCGTAATTTGAATGTGGGTTTAAAAATCTTATATCTTTTTCTCTATTGGAAAAAGATATTTTTGAAAACCAGTAATTGATTGTTGATAAAACAATGAATAGTAAGAAAATAACGCATAATTAATCATTATTAAAAATGTTGATAAGTTACGACATCCTTAAAGCTTAGATGAGGAGAATCCAAAGCATCCTCTTTTAGTCCCAACTTGCTCTGTCCTTTTGATTCTTGCTTATCCATTATTCCCTTCCTAACTTTTTTGCATATTTATATCTGACTTCCATCAGCATAACAAACCATCTTGCTTTTACATGATTTACAAGTACACTAGTTTTAGTTCATCCAAAAGACTATACTACAATGGAAAGAAATGAGAAACAAAAGATACCTGCTGCTTGTATTCTCCTTTCTTATTTTCAGTAAGAAAGATTTCGAACAAAGGAACACCTACTGCAGCTGTAGCAAGCTGGCTGAAAGAAAAATATAATAGAAAAAGAGACCTTCAAAAATCATTATTTAAAAAAGAGAGAGAGAGAGAGAGAGAGAGAGAGAGAGATAAAATTCAAGCAGTCCAAATTTAAGATCCTCTCTTAGCTAGGAAGACAGCATCACCACTATCTCTATCCCAAACATGTTAAGCATCATCTCCTATGCAGCAGTGCTCTCTTCTTTACAAATAATTTGGACATTCAGATAAAACTTTTAGATAAGCCACTAAATTATTACCGGGGACTATAACTCCTAGCTACATATCTTCCATGTTCTGCAGTTACACAGATAATTACACCATAAGGATCATTCTTATCTTCTGAAATGCCAGCCCACCATCCCACCTAAAAACAAAAAAGATCAACACACTACGTGAGACAAAGTCATCACACATCATTCAAGAACACATTCCAAATCCACAAGCACAATAAATCAGAAGATATATTCATAAAACAAATCGACTAGATTCTTTTCATTTTCCAATAATGTCTACTTAACTGTAAATTGAATAACCGAATTAAAACTCAACCAAAAGAACAACTCAGCATAGAACTGTGAATAGAAATTGATACAATATGACTAATGAGCATGCGATATTTCGTTAATTATTATAGTAGTAACTCACAAATCCAGCACCCGCGTTGTCCCGTAAAAAAGCTGCATCATGGTAACGCTCTTCCACAACTGCTTTCTGAAGAGAGAAAAACGAAAAAAGGAAAAACTGATTACGGCCTTCCATTTATAAATTTTATTTAGAAAATGTACAGGCGAAATGATTAGATTGTTTACAGTGAAGTTAGACATGACAGGAGCAACAGTGTCATTAGTAGCTGCAGCTGCAATTGCAACCTTAAGCCTAGCAGCATCTTCATAATCTTCTCTTTGTACTGCATTACCTAACTGCGACTGTTGCAATAACAAACAAACACCTTATCAGGAAACAAAATTGTTGCATTTGATGCTGAGTCACCATGTAATGACTCTGAACCTACTTTTTCGTTCAACCAAAACATATCTTAAAAGTGAGTTATGAATCTCCGCAGGTCTTGGTGATTCGTAAGGTGTCATATATATATATATATATATCTTGAAATTTACTTGAATCCATAATCATAAAACTTAAAAACCTAGTCGACTACCTGAATCTAAATATCCAAAAAAGTCTACAAATCAAGAGAAGATGGACCTTCAAAATGGAGAGACGGCGTTCCTGGTCATCAATTTGATCGAAATGAGTCTTCCACCTGTCCCAGTCCCAGTCCCAGTCGGTGGGGGTGGGGGTGACGTCGGTCGTGGTGGTGGGGGTGAAGTAGGAGTGGAAGCGTTTGAAGGCGTTGTTGAAAGCGTGTTGGATGGCGGAGTCCCATCGGGGATTGTCGTCGGAGGAGGAACGGCAGAGGGTAGGATTGGGTGGCGACGGAGAGAGGGGGGAAGGGCAGAATGGTCTTTTGAGACGGAGGAGGGATTTGTTGTGTTGGTGGGGGAAGGAGTGTGGAGGAGTGGGAGCTGAAAGCGAAGCCATGCGCATCACTCTTGACAAACAATTAACGGAATAAGAGAAAAACAAAAGATAAATGGGAGATTATTATTGTTTATTTGTTGTGTTAAATTTAAATATCAACAACCTAGATGAGTGTGTGGGTTGTGTCAAAGGATAAATGTTGTGAGTGGTGAGAGAGAATGATGAGTGGGGTCTCTGTCTCAATTCATAAAAGCCCCTCAATCTATGTCACCGCTTTCCTCTTTGATTGCCATCTGCCCACCCAATTTTTAACTTTATCTGCAATAACCCGTTGCTCCCCATTTTGACTTAACAATCTTCATTACAGATTGGATTTGATGCATCTGGAAGCATGTGTAGGAAATAATTTTTATATATATTTTAAAGTTTTTTCAAAAATTTTAATATAATTTATAAATTATCAGATTATTCTATAATTTATAAAATTTTGATAATTTATATATCATATTATTTAAATATAAATTTAGATAAAATTTTTTAAAAACTTAACATCAATCATCTTTTTATCATAAATTTGTTCATGAGAGTGGCGTGAGTGAATTTTTAATTACCTTCGTAATTATGTATTTAAAAAATTATTATAAAATAATTAAAAATAGTAACTCAAGATAAAAAAGAGAGAATAGTTTCTTTCACTACTCAAGTAATTTTATCAAGTATTTTGTATTCAATACAGCCCCTGTTACACTACTAATCCAAGAAATTTTTTAGCAAATGATAATAGTCCCAGTGAGAGGTTTATTTTATCCTACTGGTATCGGATAAAAGGATGCTGGGTTAAATTAGTCCAGTCTCCTTTGGACTCACCAAACACTCAAATTAATCTAACCGTAGTTCCATCCTATGCAACAAACAGCCCCTTACCTCTATCCTACATGTGTTCACACACAATAATCTCCTTGGAACATAAAACGAAAAACCGTTTCATGCTCGACTCCATTTTGAACTTACAAACTTTTCGCTCGCTTCCCTTGTGTCTCTCACCATTCCATCGCCTTCTGCAACGTTCGAAACCGTATTTTATGAAGGTTTTTTTCAATGCTTTGTTTTATTTATGATTCTTTCTTTGAATGCCTTTCAGTTTTATTTATCATGGTGAGTGTTCACTGCATTATATCGTTGTGATGTTGCTGGTTCATTTGATTTCCTGAATTTTGGTTTTTTCAACTAGTGATTGTTAGTACTGTCAAGTAAGTTCATTTTGTTTTACAATGATATTGATCAAAGCAAGTCATGACACTAGAACACTAGTATCCCAATCCTCTAAAGGTTTATTTTGATCATTGTTCAATTGGGATCATTTTCATTTTTCAAGAATAATCTCCATTTAATAGTTGAGAAAAATTGAATTTCTTGACCAATGTATGTACTTTCAAGTGTTTTATAAAAGTTCGATTATATCAGATGCTAAGAATATATGATTTCATAAATGTCTACATGCCTAGGTAGATAGATTCCTAGCATATATATGCTGGAAGCTATTAATTTGAGTGGTTATCAGGTGCAGGATTTTCCACGTTTTTTTAGTTGAGAATCGGGCGTAGCATGAAAAACTTGCAGAATTCCCTCACCTGATAAATTTTTTACTTTCTATTCTTAGTAAATGTTGCTGGTTATATTTATTTGCATAGATTTTTGCAGGCTGTCAAAAATGGAACCAATGGATGTCAAGGCTGATCTCCAAGCCTTAAGAAAATTATACGGGCTCTTGCAAAGTAGTGGAGATATTGCACGGAAATCTGAAAATAAAATAGTAAGTTCTTTGACTATCTAATTGGTTTTTGTGTTGCTGCTTCAGTTCGTACATTGTGACTTGACATGGATGTGAACTTTGATTTTGCATGGTGGAGATTGTGAGAATATCGTTACTAATATGTTTTTGTTCCCAACTTGATATCAATGGTTATTGACCTGCTTTGTCATTTTGTACTCTAGTCATCATAGGAATGGAATAACAAGTAAACAGGAAGGATTCAGGAAGCAATCATTGTATCTTTTGTATGTAATGTAATTATTGCTGGCTTTTGAATTTGTAGGCTTTTCGTGTATGTAGAGTGAATTAAGATAATATGGTAATCTGATTGTATTCAAATTTTTTGCCAACCAAAATTTATGTTGCTGTTGCTACTTTATTATAGTACTACGATAATCTCTGCTTGTGCTAGAATCTTTTGGCTGGTTGTTTCAGTTCTATTGTTGTATTTTGTTTGCATTTTTATAATATTGTTGTCTCTTTGCCTGATGATTAAGGGACGTAGCATGTTTCAGGCCATTATTTGATTTTGCCTTAATCTTTCAATTATAATTATGTTGTTAGTATATCTTAGGAATTGTGCATATTCTTATGAATTGGTTTGACAATTGGGAGCCCGGCATGGAAAGGATGATTGGTTTCTCTTTTCAAGGTTCATGTATAATTTAATATTTATATTATGATGTGCAGTTTGTAGGTAAACAGTTGGATGAGAGAGCCAGGCTTATGTTAAAGAATCTGCTAGATGTTGCTACAGACAAAACTTTAGAAACTCATTCGAAGGTAAGATTGTTTCCATCGATGCATTTCGAAATGAAAAGCCTCATTTCATTTTCTAATGCTGCACATTAATAAATAATTGTTTACGTGTTTGTGAGCAGCTGAGCATCTCCAGTGTTATTTAACGATAAGACGAAATTTAAAAACTAGCCTGTGCCCCCACCAACATTTCTTTTGTTCACCCAACTCTTACCATTTCCAGAATTTACAATTCAATAATAGATAAGAAATATATGAGATATGATATTTCCAAATTTATGGCCTAAAGATAAATTTGAACCCTTTACCTTCTGGTTAGAAACTCAGTAGGAGCAGGACACTGCAACTTCAACTGTACTGTTTGCTATCACAAAACTCTCTTTTGATCCAAACTGCAGTAATCCCCAGGCATAAACCAAAAATAGCTCAGAAAACACTCAAACAGTAATTTCCCTAGACTGCCACACACTATACGAAGCACAAATACCGCTGCTGTGTAATTGTACTACATAATATGTAATTGTGCAATGATAGTTCCTATATAAGGCAATTACATACTGAGTTCCTATCTAAGGCAATTACATACTGAGTTCCTATCTAAGGCAATTACATACTGACTGAATTTTCTCTGTTGGGGTCACAGATTGTAGCAGAGGCAGAATCAAGGGTCTCTAATTCAAGCTGCTATTTTAAAGCAAAGCAATCCAATGTCATCCCAAAGTTGCGTTCTCCTGTTTCACCATACACATTCAAGTCATCCCCTATCTTTGGAATGAGGAACTCAAACTATAACTTGACTTGCAGAAAAGATGAGTTTTCAGGTGCTAAGCCGATGACACAAGAGGTTACTCTAGAATCATCTAAAGCCAGCATCTCTTCAAACAGAAGGAAACGTTGCCGGATTTGTCAGCAGCGTAGCATGGAACCACAAAGCAATGATGTTACTAAAGGTGACGGGCTTCGGGTTAATGGAAATGTGGAAAAAAAAGGTTCAGAATTAGTAAAAAGTAATGTCGCAAGTCTGAAGCAGAAAAGCATCTATGAAGTTGAACGTAATCCAAGTGCTTGTTCCTCAAGCTCGCTGGCTACTGGTCAGATTAAGAACAAACCAGAGGTGCTGCTGAGGAATGATTTTTCAAGAGAGATAGCCAACTCAATTAGAAGGATTGACTCTGGTATTTCAAAGTTGTCTCTGGAACCAAGTGAAGTGAGTAATAATGTTCAGTTGCCTAACCAAATTCCCAAGAGAATGGCCAAGAAGAGCAAGCTGGTAACTAAGTTACCTGCTCGTAATATGAAAGCAGAGGACATGTGCATGGAAACTTCATTACCACCAGCTACGAGTCTATATGTTTCACCAAGTAATGCTGATGTAGCGAAACAACCTCCAAGACCAACACGACCTTTGAATCGAATGGCTCATCAAAAGGTAGTGAAATCTAGACCATTGATGTCACCTCTTCAAGTGATTGTGAGGCCAACTTTGATAGATGCAGAGAAGAGCAGGACCACCAGAATGAGGAAGACTCGATTGGACCGACATCAGCAAGAATCAGAAAAGACTTCCAGTTCATCACCATCACCATCATCATCATCAAGCTGGACAAATCAGCAAAGTAGCACCTACAGCAGTGACACTGATGAATCCAACTCATTCCCCAGTAGCACAAGAGGTCTCCGATCATCAAGAGGCTTTGCTTCCATGGAAAGCAACAGTACCACCTCAGTTTCAGACCAAAGCAACTCTTCGTCAAGTCCTTACAGATCGTACCATTATCAAAATCCTGATAGATCCATTGGACGAATGAGGAGGATCAAGAACAAGTTAGGATTGATCTTTCACCATCACCACCATCACCATCACCATCATCATTATGACAACAAAAGCAGTGATGATGATGCTAATCATCTTAAGGCAAGTCGCAATAAACGTTCAACGTGGAAGCACTTGCACAACATCTTTCATCATGAAAACAGAAAGCGGAAAGATGACATCTTCCATCATGAAAACAGAAAGCAGAAAGATGACAGGTTGACAAAACTGCAGCCACGTGAGCCCCAAGTAAAGCATTTTCATAAGCTTGTGGGAGGGTTAAAGAGGCAGGTTGGACATTCCAAGAAGTCGAAACCTTCCATAGGGATCAGAGGGCTGAGCAATGGTCGAAAGAAATTGCATTGGTGGCAAATGCTTAAGCGCCATGGAGGAGTAAAAGTGGGGAAGAAAGGACGACTGAAGTTGGGTGTTCAAACCAGAAAACAGATCAAAAATTTGGACAGAAGATGAATTACCAAAACTTTTGTGTGATTGGCATTTAATATCCTAAAATTTTCATTTTCTTTTTATATATCAGTTACAGATTATTTATTCGTATAAAAGTGAACATATGAGTTGTATATATTATTCGTGACGGTAAATTTTATATAAACTTAAAGATGCATTGTATTGCTCTTTAGATCATACAACAACCTTTAAAATAAGAAAATTCAATTTAAATAATAGATAAATTTATTAATAATATGTGTGGCATATGTTGTAGGTTTTTTGTTTGATTAATAATATGATAGAGAAATTTATATTATGTTATTAGACTTGTAAACAAACTACTACTGTTATACACTAGTAGAAACGATAAAAATAGTGTACATTTCTAATACAACAATTATGATAACGTATCCATGATGAAGACTGACAGTTGATAACTAATTTGACTGATAATACCTTGACAATTGCATGAAGTTATAATCAAATATTATAGAATAACATAGACATGAATTGACAAATTCTATCTTTGAAAAAAGTTTTAAAACGAAGAAAGATTTTGGACTGGTTTGTTGTTTGATGTATAACTAGATTTGGCAGTGGCACCATTTAATGATCTCAAAGTTGTCATTGTTGGACAATGAGCAGGATTGAACCTCTGACGACGACTTTTCCTCCATTGAAAAACAAAAGTATTGCTTCTAATCCTAATCAAGCATGCATACAAAACTGTGAATTCCAAACATGTATCAGAAACAAAATCAATCAAATTCTTAATACTATGTTACCGCTCAATTGAACTCTAAGTAAGACTGATCATTGCACTTATCTGAAATTGCTTCATTTGATTGGATTGTTGCAGAGTTTGTCTCAAATTCTACTCCTATAGCTTGTCTTTTGCCATATCAACATTTAAAATCTTCAATTGCATGATGTTTTTCTGATACACTAGCTAAGAATCAGGGAACATCATTTCACATTCTGATATGCACCTGATCTATTCAAAATCAAATCTTGTTTTTGTTCCATTTAACATACTATGCCTTTAAGATTAACATTATTTTGGCAGTTCGGATCATGTCCTTCAAACACCTCTTCAAGGTTGGGTAATGGCCATTGTGAGTTGCCAAAACTTTTAGGCTTTTTAATCAGAAGCAAGCAAGAAGTTCAAAATCAACTTCCAGAGCTTAATACATGTTATGGTAATTGTTGGTAATAATCGGTTAGGTGTTGACTTTCAAAGAAAAAAAACTGATTAGAGGTCAATCGACCTTAAATAACAGGAGAAAAAATTTTCTTCACACATAGCAATAAATGTGTATATTGAAACTTACCTCTATCAAAGATATTAAGGGAAAACAAAGAACTTAAGAAACTATAAATTAGTAAAACAACTCGACGGTAGGCAAAATGCCAGGTATTATTAAAGGTGTACATTCAAGCAAACTAGCAACACGAAGAATTTGGCATCAAAGTAGAAAACATTTCGAAAAGCTTTAAATCAGTTGAACAACTCCGCAATAGGCAAAATGAATGATGGACTATTATTACAGGTGTACATTCCAGCAACTACCAAAAGTATGGTAAATTGATCTAATTTAAGATGTTTTTCTTCAATACCCCACAATATCAACATCATAAAGATAAGAAATTCTCACACTTGCAAATGTAGTTACTCGTTAATATCTCTCTTATATCTGTACATTACTAGAACATAAATTTATATTTTTAAATATCTCTTCATAATATTTTAGGAATTACATAATTAGCCACACGAAATTTTGACCTTATTCCAAAAAACGGGTTGGAGTTTTAACTATATAATTACTAAAATATACAAATATGAAATAAGAAATGGTAATTAACAATTATCTAATTTCGTCTAATGATTAACCGAAATCAACCGTTAGAAAAAAGAAAAAATGAAAAAAAAAAACATGAAATTGAAACATCTTATCTCCTCTTATTTAACTATATTTTACCAATGTAATAGCAAACTGCAAGAATCATATGAGTCAAAAAGCTTAAAATAGCAGAGATGCATTATTAATACAGTACAAACATCCAAAAATCATATATGCCAAGTGAAGAAAGCTAACAGGAACTGCAAAACTCCATTCACTATAGTTGTTAAGTCTGAAGGTATGCTAGGAGTGAAAATTTGAAAAGCTGAAAGTGACAACAAATATCCAGCATCTGGCTGCCAGCAAACCAGCCCTTGGAGAAATAATATCCCTGATTACAAAAATTGGGAAACATGGCCATAAGAAATTACAAAAATAGCAAAACATGTTCCCGGAGACTTTGTGCAAATTCTGTTCTCCATTGACCTTGAGTTGCTCCTTTACTAAAACCAGTATTCATACATAGGATCTGGCAAAAAAAAACAGGAAGGCTGTTAGACAACTTAGAAATCAGTTAACAGCTTTTCCATCAATGAGAAAAATCTTCCATGCACTTCATCTCTACAACACTATTTGCCATGTGACATTGAACCAATCAAAGGACATGCAATGAGTTCAAAGGCAGGGTACATATGCACTTGGTGCATTAAGATTTTCTCATGAAGAACAAGCAAAGTAGACTACTAAGGGCGGAAATACAAAAAACCAACAAAAGTTTTATAATTTAGCCTAGTTTAAGATGTTCGAAGTCTTTTAAAAGACCCTTCATTATATGGTACTACGTTGATTAATTTTGGTACTGTAGTACAATACTTTGGAAAAAGGATTATTATTGTCGTTGCACATTCATAAAGTCACACAATGATAAAGTAGTTCCTAAGTATATGCTTCACATTGAAAATTTATTGTACAGATTTAGAGACTAATCCAAGCAAAAATCAAAAGCCTTTTCTATTAAGAATCTGGAACATATTTTTTATGCTAACAATGTGTACAGGTTCATTAAATAATTTTTAGCGAGATTTTCAAATGTGAATGGTGCCTGCAGCCACACTCAATTCATACATGACGTCGGTTTTTTCCTATTTTCTTCATCTTGCATGAATTTTCGTTGTAAAACTTCACAAAGTCCATAACAACACGAATAATATGATCAAATAGTTTCTATCTACATCAACGTCGAATATCACTAAAACGACGATAAATCAATTCAATTCAACCGAACATATGTAGCAAAGGAAAAGTCAGCAATTACCTTTAATGTTTTCTTCCGGCTTGAAATTGGGTGGAACAAGAGTCTCCGTATACACATGCAAATCAGACCAGTTACACTCATCACCAAATGACATTTGATCAAAATATTCAGTACCATCATCCCTATTCAAAAGAACACCAATCTTGGCCTTCTTCAAAATTCTATCTTTCAGATCATAAAACACCAATCCCTTCTCGTACTCCGCCAACATCGTTTCACTATCATTCAAAAGACACAACGGCTTCAACCGGGCAAACTTGGTAAGTATCAAGATTCTAGTCCAAGATCGTTGCACCCCATATTCTTCCATTACCCAAATTTGGTTATCATGATCTCTTCTCTCCTTGACCAAGCAAAGACGTCCCCTCAAAACTCCAAGAGTGTATCCACACCATGTACCTCTTTTTCCCACATGCACGTTCCCCGGTGGTGGCAAGATATTGAACTTGTGTTGCACCAAATCAAAGGCAGCTATCACACACATATTCCCATCATTCTCAAACGCCCAATGGACAGCTCCATTCAGGTAGACCCCCACGTTAAAGTACTCCAGCGAACAATCGTCATTAACATTAAAATACTTCTCGGGAAAACGGATATCGTTTTGAATAATTATCGACCAAGAACGATCTTTAACAGAATAGACCTTAACAATTTTTCCCGGATACAAAACTCTAACAATCTTGTAGTCGTCGATACACTCGGCGTATCCAAAGCCATGTAGATATTTGTCATCCTCGTCCGTGTAACTTCGTATAAACTTGCATTCATTAATGGAAGGATTATACAAAAACAATTTTCGACCTTCATCTCCAATGCACAACAAGCCATTACAAGAACCCCAACACATGAAACATTGGGAACCGCCATCTGGGTCCCTCTCAGGAAACTCGAGACCCGATAAAGAAATCTTATTATCGTTAGCGGATATGGTGTTGAGGTCTACGTCGAAAAGATCGTTATCACCATCTCCAAGGAGTCTTGTTCTTGTTGTTGCTCGAAAGAGGTGCATTTTGATGAAAAAATGGTGGGAAATGAGATATTGCCACTTCTTGGATACGCATTTGAATCGGCAGAGAGACTTCATTGGCAGTCTTGATAGTATCTCTATGATCATTGCTTTTGGAAGAACGCACATGGCTTCCTTGAGATTCTGCAGACGTTTTTGGTTGCTAAAAGTGACAAGTTACCATGAGGACTGTGGTATTTATATAGTCTTTTGGAGATTGGAATGTGACCTTTTATTGGTGTGTAGGGACATAAATGCCCCTTGATTTTACTGGCTGTATAAATGTTGTGCCTGGGTGTTTTTGTATTTAAAGCTCAACTTGTTACTGCAGCAGGATGGTTTTAATGACCAAACAAATTACAATGTAGATAAAAAATCTCAGGTGAAAGTAATTTGAAAATCAATACTAAATGGGTCAAAATGTAGTTGAAACCTGCGCAAATCAATCATCTGTATTAGAAGATAATGTGGAAATTTATCAAGTAATGGGTAACTAATTTAATATAGCATGAAATATATGCAATTTAGTTTTGAAACAATCACAATTATATGTTGTAGGTTTTTGTTTGATTGACAACATGATAGAGAAATTTAATATATTTAAGCTTGTAAACAAACTACTACTGCTATACACTAGTGGAAACCATAAACATAGCATACATTTATAATACGGCTTTGTAAATATCAATATGGCCACAGGAAAACTAAAAGGATAAAGATTTTTTAAGACAATAAGGATTTGGTATATGCATGCATTATGAAAATTTATTATTTATCATTTATAACTAGTTTTACTGATAATACTTTTACAATTGCATGAAATTATAACGAAATATTATATAATAAGACAGACGTGAATAAGTAAATTTATAAATTCTATATTTTGAAAAAGTTCTATAACAAGAAAGATTTTGGACTGTTTTTGTCTTTTGATGTGTAATATAATTTAGTTTTCATGTAAATCGTAAGTAAATAACTTTTTTTAACAACTTTGCATTATTTCATTTTGACACAAAATCAAGTTACTGCACAAGATTCGAGCTTCGTCTTGCGCTTTTTGGATTTGGATTTGGATTGGAAGTCCAATTCTACTTCAGGCTTGTAACTATCAATCAAACCAAATATTGATCACATAGAATAACTGGTTGAATCAGGTCCAATTTGGACCTCTGTTGCTAAATGATCTTACAAACCTAATCTCAGTAAAGTTTTGTGCAATTAAGAGCAAAAATTCCATATAGAAATTATATTACCTAATGTCATGCGAGTTTCTGCAATCTATCCTTAAAAATTCATTCTCATCTACTCTAACCTCTAACTTGCTTCACATGTGATGTCTCTTATATATTTACACCGTCAATTAAAGTAAAGAGTAATAACTTTGTCCCCTTCTCTCTTTCTTCACTTTCTTGAACTTTCTTGCTCAAATATGAATGGTCATTTGGTTTAATACAAGTTTGATAAAGACGAAGATCCAGTTTGTCACTAGCAGAGGTTTTCAACTTCAATGTATAAAGAAATTGCATCAAAAGTAGCCCCAAATACGCATCACCAACGCGCATGATGCTATGCGAGAAGTACACTAGTGGAGAAAAGCTCCAATACACCGGTAAATATAAGCTTAACCTGAACGTATAAATTTGAATCATTACGCCATGAGGAACATAAAGTTAATAAACACGCTAATAAATTAAAAATATACACTAAACACCTTGAAGAATCTATAGCAATAATGCTAGTATAGAGTTTGACTGGTTATCCCTTAAAGGCACAACTCTCCTTTATTCCCTTTTTTTGTCATAACTAACTATATCTACTTTAAACTCTTTAATGCATGCATTACATTTTGATGAGAATCTTACCTTACTTTAGAATTAACGATTGATGATGTTTATATAATTACACAGGTAAACATCCATAGGTCTTTATTCTCCATGGATGATTAAGCAAGTACTTAATACGATTTGTGTTTACTTGCCTTTTTTGATTTCAACATTAACAACCACCTGGAATTTAAGAAGACTTTTTGTGCAACAAAGGATCAGATATGACTTGGGGCTCAAAGTCCGGCTTCACATAACGCGATAGCATCCCTGCATACAGTTCATATCGAGCAGTCATCCGGAAACCCCACTTGTCTTTCAGCTGCCTACACAGGTTCAAGTCCATGTCAGAGATCAACAACCCATCCCTGTGACGGGAGAGAGATGGTGTGCATGAAGCATCTGGTGCTGAAAAATGACTTGATCCATAGAAATGCCCAAAATCTGAGTGTTGCGGCTTTCCATCACCAGATGTAAAGGGATTGGGGAATGTCTCAGTCCCAACACGATTAATTGACGCAACAAAGTAACTATTTGCTATCGCAGCATTACGAGCCTGTAAAACAATCGATAACAGGTCAACTAAAACGTCAGCAGCAATCTCACTGTTTGAGAATGATTCTTGGCTTATCTTAATGTGATTGTGTTCATGACTATAAAACAAATGGCTGTTGTGCTATTCATAATTCAACAATCAATTTATTTGTTGATTATCTGCTACATATCATCGAGGTCGAGTAGCATTAGAGATCATTTTCATTTATCAATTCTTCTTTTCTTCTTCTCCTTTACTTTCTTTTGTGTTTATGCTTGCACATGCAATAGTGTCAGATAAGAACGGTCATTTATCACTTGAAAAACCTTGAAGGTGGATCACCTAATGATGTAACTCATCTCTAGGCAAAGAATATAACACCACTGATTGTGCTACTTGTCAGCTCAGAACTAGAAAAGTCCCATGAAAGTGATATGCAAAAACAATGTAATTGAGAAAAACTGCCATAGGATGTGAAATGATTTTTGAAAATAAAACAATAGGAAGAAAAACAGATCACCTCAATGGGCCACATCGGTTCACTAAGTTCACCAACAGTAGCAGAAGGATTGAAAACAATTTCCGCACCATTCAAGCCAAAAGCTAACCAATTCAAAGGATGATGCCTTCCATAACAAATGTTGACAGCAATCTTTCCATAAGCCGTCTCAAACACGGGATGCCCAGTATTTCCCTCCATGTAATATGTGCTCTCATTGAAGTCCCCAACTCGAGGGATATGGTTCTGCCAAATGACCAATGTATTCAGTAAAGATTTTGCTTCAGAGATACTGAAAGTAGAAGAAGATGAATGGCTGCATTTACCTTTCGGTGCTTGCCAATTATGTTCCCATGATTTCCAATAACAACAGCAGTGTTCCAGATAGTATCCCCATGATGAACATCCCTTTCAAGGATTGGACTGATAATGACCATGTTATATTTCTGTGCAAGTTCCTGAAGAAACTTTGTTGATTCCCCATCGACAGGCTCAGCAAATTCACACCACCTCTTCTCTCGAGTGCAAAAGGCAAACGGCATCATCCAAGCTTCCTAGATTACAATTATATGAAAAGTAACATCAAAGGTTCAGACAATGAAGGTAGATGAATGAATGAAAATACTTAAAACTTGCGACTCCAATTACCTGCAAGCATAATATGTTGACTCCTGAAGCAACAGCGGCATCAATGATAGGCTTTAATTTCTGATAGATAGCCTGCTTCTGCTCCAAAATATGGGCAGTCGTTGGAAGAGCAATAGAATTCTGAATAAGACCAACCCGAACTTCTCGAGGTTCTCTCAATAATTCTTTGTCAGCAATAAAGCGGAAAGCCTGAAATGATCTTAAAATTAATGATTCAAGCAATCAACAGCATAGCAACACAGTATTCTGTCATATAATTAAAAAAAAAAGGGGACATTTGTGACTTCTTACCAAGATCTGCACTGCTGATTAACATAAGACACCAACTAATATTTTATAAAATAGAAACTTATCTTTGTTCAAGTTGCTATGGATTAGATCCCTAACTAACACATTAAAAAAGGCTCAACGTTTGAGTATCAATCATTTGGGTTCATATTCTAGCAATCTAGCAAGTAAATAATGGAATTTTTAATAAATCAAGCAGCAGGTTCCACTACTGTATGGTAAAATCAGAGCACATAAAAGCATTTGGTTTAATGTCCTTTTAATCCAAACGAAATATAACGAAAAGGAATTCCACATAAAAGCACAGTCAAATATGGTGAACTAATTCTTTAAAACTACAAAACTCAAACTACCCACTTGGAGATCGAAGTCATGTTGGGAAGAGAGTCCTTTAACCGACTCTGGTAGAGAAATGAGTTCAAGGGGCTTGCCACAGTTGAGGCCAATAAGCACTCTGCTGACTTCCTGCAAAGCATGACAGTTACTGGGTCATATCATGATACAACACAGAAATCAAAAAGGAGAAAAACCCAATTGCATGCAATTCAAGAAACCACCAAACATGTATCCAATCAACCAAATTAAAAGATGAGTAAAACCTGAAAGATGTGGGGTTTGAGATTGGCACTAAGAAGGGTGTGAAGCGAGTCATAACCACAGATTGAACCGTCAGTGGAGGTAGAGGTGACTACTCCGTTGTTGTCTGTGTGAGTGTCCGCTGTTTTCTCCATCTTTGATTTACAAAAGAGTCCAGTGGCAGTGGCTTATTTGTAGATTGTAGATCCCTTAAACAGTGACGTTCTAAGTACATATGTTGGAAGTGGAAGCACGCATCACATCTTTTATTTTTTTTTGTTGAATATTTGAAAGATCGAATTGAAATAAATTAGAGTAAAATAAATCGGATTGAATTAAAAAATTACTACCTTATATTTAATATAAATTGAAATTAGATTAAATTATATTATATTATGTTTAATATAAGTTAAGATTAGACTGGAATAAAATTAGTTTAAATATTTTATAATATACTTAAAACTAATTTAAAAAAAAAATCTTTAAAAAATTTGGTAAAAAAAATGGAGATCGAATACTTGTAGTCAAACTCATCAAATTCCACCATTTTGGTTGAAAATGAGATTCCCATGAGATGAGAATTTGAGAGAATTTAGAATTGGGTTTGGAATTTCATCCATTACTCTCTAAACTTGAGATTTGAAAGTTTAAGATATTATTTTAGAAAAGAATTTAAGATATTTTAAATTTCAAACTCACCTTAAATCTTATGTTTTAAACATAACCTAATTTCAATGTGTTTGGTTTGGAAAATGATATTAAATAAGTGGTTGCTTGTACTAGTTGGATTGGGTGAGTGATCATTCGTCATTGGATAATTAGTAGACTATAGCGTATATTGAAAGTGCCTGCTTTAATCTTTCATATGATTTTTCAAAGATTACGTGCAGGAATGCGTCCTTTAAGCGGGTGATGTATGCACTATATTATATTATAAAATTTTAAATTATATAATTTGGATTTTCATTAACCTTCCATAAATTTTAAACAATTTTTTTATTTGTATAATCCTAAAATTACTTGAAATCCCATCGAACCTTATAACCTTTAAAGTAGTAAACTATAACTTATAAACACTCATAAGAATTTGATCATTTGACCTTGGGAGAGCAAATCATAAAATCCAACCATTCTAACCATTCATGCATCAAGAGTTTTAGACGAATTAAAGCAAATTTATCTGATTTGACAAACAGACAGAAACCTTCATTGGCGTTCTTGCTAAACTTCAAACCAAATTGTATCATCCGGTTGTATCCCTAGCATTTTCGCCTTAATATAAAAAAAAATAAAATAAAATAAAAAATAAAAAATAAAAAGATATCCCTAGCATTTTCATCTATTAAAATATTGAGGGCTGCTGATATATCACACATAACTTGTGTCATAATTAATGTAGTCAAGGTTTTGCTGCAAAATATTTAGGTTTTTTCATTTTTCTTTCTATTTATTTATTCACTTATGTGACACTTTAGATGTTGCGTTGGCTTTTGACGCTTGCATGCAGAGAGCATTAGCATATTAAAAAATCCAGCTTGCAAAACAGATCACATCAAAATCCAGCATATCATATCATCTGCCAAAGCAACCAAAACAGCAGAGGTTCATTTACATTGGCAGCCTGTTGCATATCTAAACCGTTCTGCAGCAATATAATTTGCAGCTTTGAAGCAGGCCATCACAGCAACAGACTCAGGTCTATGTATATGATGCAAAATACAAGATTATACAATCCCACGACCCAACAAAATTTCTTCCATTATAAATTGTGGTTTGGCACTCCAGAAGAAGAACATGGTACAAATTCTGAGCTACAAGCACAGAGTGAACTTGAAGATTGAGAACAAAACAATACTATAAACAGCCTGATCACAGCAACAGAACTAGACAAAACCGCAATTTACCATGCTTAAAAAGTCTGTAGACACAACACAAATAAGAAAGAACAGCAAAACTACCTAGCAGCCAACACAACCTACCACGATAAATAAAGCCTTCAAAACCAACAAAGCAAAGCAATGCCTATAGCTTGCCTTGTCTACAGTCTAAATTTTGTTTCAAGAACCACTTTTCTGCTTCACAAACCCAAGACCTATAGAAACACTTTCAGTATTATATTTGAAGAAGAGCTAGAAAAACACGTTCTTTCTTTTTCTTCTTCTTCTTTATTTATTTATTTTTAAGAACTAGGACAAACTTGCTTTTAAAAAAACAATATAAAAATATTTCTTCTGTTTTGAAGAAGACTTAGGGAACGCACAACTTCTCATCTATTTTAAAATACTTATATCAAGGAAATATCCATTCTTTTGTTCATAGTAACTAATTTCAAAATTCCGATCCTAGATACTCTTACAGATCTTAAAATTGTAAATTCCATTTCTAGCTTTTATATTTTATAAATTTGTTTTTCATAAAAAGCTTTGTAAATAAAAAGGCAAACACAACAAACAGGCAGAAAGTTATAATCCCGTTCAGAAATTCTGCAGTATCCTAGGCATATCAACAGCTCATAATTTCTGAGGGACAGCAAAAGCAGAATCTTGACTAAAACAGAATTATTATAAATCAGAATCTCAAGCAATGGATCCTCCACGGGGGTCAGCATAGAAACAGCCAGGATACAGCAAGGAGCTTGCAATAAAAGATAAAAGGTAAAAGAAGCATAAAACTCAGATCTAGTTTATCAAAACAATAAGGCCAACCCATTACTAAAAATTCGACTTTTTTATCTCATCCATGCCCTCTAGTCCCATTCAAATTCAACAAGAAGCATAAACTCAGATCTAGTTTATGGAAACAATAAGGCCAACCCATTACTAAAATTACAACTTTGCTATCTCTAACATGCCTACTGGTGCCATTCAATTTCAACAAGATCCAACATAAAAAATAAATTAACAAGAAAAAAGCTGAAGTTTCAGTAACCATACATACAAAAGAATAAAAAGGAAATGCACAAAAATTCTTTGCTTGATGCTGTCAGTAAAACAAACCATTTTGTTTTGGTACTCCAGGGAAAATGAATCTCTTTAAACCTGCCACACCCCCATCAAAAACGAAACAAACAAACAAACACACATCACAAGCAGCAGAAGGTGAGACAAGAGAGTTGTGACGGAGAGACTCAGAAGAAATATACAACAAAAAGAATTGTTGCATAAAACCAAACCAAACAAATATTACGATCTATAGACATATTAACCATAAGCCAAAAAAGCAACATACCTTCAGATTTTACGGTGTTAAAGTTCCAGATTTGCTGAAAGAAATTTCCAGAAGAATAGACAACACACTAACAGATTTTGAAGTAAAAAAGCAAGAAACGTCATTATGATTTTCTTGTTTTGTTTTATTTTCATTATTACATAACCATTTGGATTGTGTCAAATGGAATTCAATGGTAAAGAACTGGATGGAAACATTACCGGGCAGAAACCTATACACAAGCACAGACAGACACATCCGATTCATGAAATCAGATCTTCTAGTGAAAAAGACTAAAAGACTGCAACAATACTTATCAGTTACTATAAAACTGAATGCCCATTCACATTTTTTTTCTTCACAAGTAGAATAACAAAAGAAGTGCTATGCATATGAACTTAAAGACATAACTGACATATTAGAATGAAATGATTCCACGAAAGATTTACAAAGATAGGATTCAGAATTAATGGTTTTCATTGTTTCCCAACTAATTCAGTTTCCATTTTTCTTCCTAAAAGTTCTTTAACCTGTCAAAACATGAGGAGAGAAGTCATGATTATAGCCAACAAGTTCTACTTATCAAAATAGTACAGTAACAAGGCTAATTTGTACAGATGGTGAGCATACTCTTGATTGCACAGACAGTACTTGTCCTCCAAAAATCTGGGCTTGAATCCAACAGCTGCACAATTAACAGAGACAAAAATAAGCTATAATTGGCAATTGGATAAATAATTTTCAATTTTGTAATTATTAGTAATACTAATTCAGATAAGGAAGAGGCTTTTAAGTCAAGGTGCCAATCCTGGACATGCATGTAATAATGTTGACTTATGAAGTTACCATGTTCATTGCGACAATTCACATTAATATCCACCTTGTTCAGTCCAGTTTATGATAGGTAACTAATGCATTCTCTACATTATAGTGAAAAGGGAAATCCTTCCTTTGAAACCATACAACAACAGACCATAGACATACCTCTGAGAGGAATACTTTATCATCAGAATCAGCATTTGCTATGATCACACATTAGATCTCTGAAAGCTTTGATGTGAGTTTTATATGGAGTCTCCCATCCTTGTGCACATGGATTACAATGTTTAAACCAGTTAGATGCTATAGGTGGCATAGGCGAACCTGGATACATGAACACCTGCATTAAGAATAGACCATGAACATTAATTCCCAGGGCAAGAAAATCATTACTTGCAGTTGAATTTCTTTAGCTCTACTAAATTACACGATGAATACCTCTACAAACTGACATTCATTTACAAATCCAATGGCAATAACTTTGTGAGAGGTACGCGGCAATGGCACAGATCTAAGCGGGAGAAATGTAATGCACTGCTGCTGAGATATATGCGACAATACTATATTATACCTAGAAGCAATTATATGACCAGTGTCAGGCATGGTCATATTGTTGTCAGTTACTGAACCACTATGAAAGCAAGACAATGAACGCAAGAGCTCCTGCACTCTATCAGCACCACCATATAGCCGCACGTAGTCATCATAGTGAGACTGCAACTCATCTACCAAGTCCCTTTTTACTTGAGCCCAATTATTCTCACCCATGCCAATCAAATCTGCCACTACTCTGAAGCCACAATGACCATCAGCAGTAACATCCCGCACGTCATGTATGTAAGGTCTCAATCCAACCGGAAATGAATCAATAAAAGGCACAGCCTGAAGTGATACAATTGGATGGATATCTTTTTCCCCCTCTTGCATTGAAGTTGTACTTGAAGTCAATAAAGCTTCCTCTGAATGACTATCTTCTGTGGATAATGCATCCTCAAATTCTGATGAATCATAATCTGTATAATCATCCAAGTAGGCTTGATCTTGTGAATTTATTACACACTCAGTATGCAAAGTTGATGATGGATTTGCTAACTCCTTCACCTTTTTCAATAATTGTACCTTACCAAGGCCATCTGCCTCATTAAAACGCTTAACAAGCATCTCTACCTCAGCTTTAAATCTCAACTCTAGAGTTGTATTCTGGGTAACAGGTACAATTTTCAGTTTCTTCCAATGGGGATGTACAGATGATAAAGGAATTGGCCTACCTTCACGTTTATACATTGCAATCTCATGTGCACATGGAATACCGTGAGTATGGCGAAGTGCACATCCACATGCAGAAGCATCTAGAACAATAGAATTGACTCGTTTAGAGTCATCAAGTACCATATTTGTCGCATTCATTGAGACACATGCAGAAGCATCTAGACCAATAGAATTGGCTCGTTCAGACTCAGCAAGTATCATATTCATTGCATTTATTGAGACAAATCCTCTCAACTCCTCAAAAATTGGAGCTTTAAAATTATGTTGCACAATGGTCAAGCTCCTATCAAATGAAGCCTTAATCTCAGAGTGTTGTAATTCTAACAAAGTGTGCATCTTTTTCCATGACGTATCAAAGTTACCTAGGGGTGCCCCTAAGTGTCTCTTCAATTTCGCATGTATAGTCCCATCCCTGTTAAGATGAAATTGGATACATAAGTAACTAGAAAAGAAAAACGAATAACATACCATATGTTCCAATGTAAAATTCGAGTTTTACCTATTCATTGTCACATTTCCAAAATGCATAGTTAAGTCTGTCCACGCTGCAACAAACTTCTCCTTATACTTAACCAACCACGTTTGCTTCACATAATCAAGTACTTGTGGATATCTAGGGAAATCATCTTCCATAGTACTTAAGTGTTGCATATACTCCTGTTCTGTAGCAGATAAAACTAATTCATTCCAACTACAAATGAAGGCCTCCAAACTCTCTTTAGTTTCGAAGAACTTCTTGCAATTTGCCAAAACATGCCTTGAGATATGCCATCTACAAAGAAGATTAGTTGCTCTTGGAAATACTTTATGAATGGCGTGCATTAGGGTCAGATCTTTATCTGTCACAATGACACTTGGCAATATATTTTCTTCCATCATACTTCTTAATCTCTCCAATGCCCAAGTGTAATTATCCTCCCTATCAAATTCAATATATGCAAAAGCAATAGGAAATGTCAATTCTGTGCATGTAACACCAACTATTTCTAATAATGGAAAAGGATACCGACTTATCTCATACGTGCAATCCATAATCAGCACAGAAGGGTATGCTCGCAACAACCCAACTGCGAAGGGATGAGCCCAAAACAAGTCCTTAATACATTGGTTCTCCTCATCACTCCGATGCCACTCAATATATTTATACTCTGTCAATTTATTCATTAGTTTCTGCATATGTTCTCGTCCAATTTGCTCTCCAACCTTGTACTTATGTCGAGCATTATAAATTGCTTTAATCGTACTGGCATTATGTGCATCTCTTTGCTTCAATGTATTCAATATCTCCTTTGGGCTAAGATTGCTTTTTGACATATCAATCAAGATATTAGCTTCTTGTTCAGTCAATCTACCTGCAAATGAGTGGCCCTCAGATTGCTGTGTGATAGGATGATTATGCACACCACAAACCACTTTCAATATCCAATCATCATTGTCGTCTAACTTATGCCCCTTTAATTCAAATGGGCAGTTACACTTCTTCGTTCCCATTCTCTTAGGTCGTTTCGGGGTTTGACCTTCATTGTACTTACGTCTATATGCCCCACTCCTTTCACATGCAAAAGTTATTCTCGGTCTCCTCCCCTCTGCACCCACATCAGACTTTTTAATTATAGTGATCATTCCATTTTTCTTTCCCGTATCTCGTATCCATTCAATCAACTCTTTTCTACTATTGAAAATCTGCACAGAATACAGATACATTCAGCGAGCAAACACTTACAAAAATTCAGTAAACAAAACCAAAAAACAATCACCGAATCACATACCATGTCAGTAGTAAATGCACTGGTAAAGTCAACACAGACAATTGCTGCAGTGCTACCACATGTAGAGCTTTCATCCTTAAAAATGATACACATAAAACAAGCTAATCAACAACATTACTCATCTCTAAACTCAAAATCAGAATTCTCCACCTCCATCCAATAATTTAGAACCAAAAAAAAAATCACATTTAATGATACAAACAAATCAGAATCCTAATTTGCTCCACCTATCTCAACCACACCAAACCGCCCACTTGACATAATTAACCAAATAAAGGTACTGAAAACTCACCTCTTCGTTGGCAACTCCTTCTTGCAGAACTTGTTCATCCATTACCTCACTACAATCATAAAATGTCAAAATCCCAATTAAAAAAATTTATTACTTCCAATATAATCTTAAAAGTAGTCCAATTCAAGAATTGAACAGGGAATTTGGCTAAATTCTGCATCAATTCAAAGTCAAAAAGAAAAAATAATAATAGAACACAGATAAAATCAAGTAATGAAAAGTAATATAGTTCGAAGAGAGAGTATGATAATGATGAAGAGAAGAAATTGTAAACGAAATTTGAAAGGGAAAAGAAAGAAGAAACCTTACAGGCCTAATCACAAACACTTGGCGGCCTTGGAAAAGACGATTGCAGAGGAGTGTGTCGATCGCCAATTGCCACAACCAACAATGCAGAAGAAGAGTGAAGTTGACGAGAGTAAAATCAATCGATCGATATTATTTCACATAAACCCTAAATCCTGTGAGAGCAGAGCGCACAGATTTTCAAAGTATCAAAGGTCTATCAAAACAAACCCTTGCTTGGTAGATTTTCAATTCACACTCATAAATGGCTTCTTACCTCAATTACCTACACACCCTTCTAAACCTTTGTAATGATGGATCTACCCTCATGAAATCATGCATCAATAATGATTAATGAGTGACGATATTTTCACTCCTCTAAAATTATATGCACACCTCTTAATTTATATATTTTTAATATTTCAATATTATCTTTAGATTAAATTAATAATATTTTAGTTAAAAGAGGATATTATTATTATAATTAAATTTCAATAATCTAATTTCAAATCTTAATAAAAAATTTAATTAATTTTTATAAAAGATTAGTCAAAGATGATAATTTTTTATTGTATTTTTAGAGTTTTTATAAATGGTGAAAATTGAGGCTTAGGTTTGAAGGGTTTTAATTTTTTGCTTTTTTTGGGTTGGTTAAAGCTTAGCTTGAGTGAAAATGGAGGTTCTTAATTTCGGTTGATAGTTTTGACCTTTTTTAGTGTTTTAATTTAATTAATTTAATTACCTTTATAATTATTTACCTAAAATACTTAAAAAGTAAATAAATAAATGGATATAATTGGTAAAACATAGGGTGTACTTATAGAATATAAATTTTTGAAAATTTATATGGGGCATAAATACAAAAAAGGTTGTATATCTGCTTTTTAAGGGGTGAAAATATTGTCACTCCTCAATAACATGTGCACATATCACCACTCTTTAAAAGGTATAATTGGTTTCAATTGTGGGCCCTAGACCCAAACTTGAGTCTGGGAAGCCCATTTGCAAAAGAAACTCATTTCTCTTAATCCACCATTTGAAACTCGTTTGACTTGGTCAAGTGCTGAAATCAAGGGATCAAATCCCTTTAAATAAGGAGCAATCTACCTATTAAAAGCTAAGAGCTCCTTGCCTATAAAAGGAAAGCTACAACTTCGAGGGGCAAGAAGCTCCTAACTCAATGTCTCTATTTCTCTCTCTGTTTAGCTTCATTTTTTGGTTAAGGTTGTCAAACTCTAATGTAATAATACCCCAACAACAGTATACTAATCTATCGATTTATAAACCTAGTCACTTGAGCTAGCCCATGAGCGGTTTACTAGCTTATGCCACTCATGTTAACCCATGATTGATCTACTGATCTACTGGTTTACCAATCTACACCACTTGTGCCAGTCCATGAGCAGTCTATCGATCTATCGGCCTATCAACCTATTCTTTTTGTGCCAACCTATAAGCGATCTACTATATGCACCGACCTCTACCATTTGTGTCAGCCCATGAGCGGTCAACCGACCTATCAATCAACCTACCCATTCTACTAGTATGAGTTCAAAAATGATCTATGAACCCACCAATCTACCACCCTACGCCATTTGTGCCAGCCTATGAGCGTTTTATCGCTCTACTGGTCTACCAACCTAACTATTGGGCTTCATCAATTGGGCTATTTCCTTGGGCCTAGTCTAACTCGACATATTGGGCTTGTGAAATTTTAGCCATTACAATAATAGTATCTCTATCGTCCTTCTAACACGTTTTCAATAAAAAAATAACTTCTTGCATCAGTGTTTGAGAATAATCTTCTCATCGCAATTAAAACATAATCACTTAGCTTCTTGCTCTTGTAACTCAGTTGGTATCATCCCTTAAATAGAAAGGCTAGAAGTGTTAGATATGGTATTTTGTTGGCTACAAAATTTTTCTTTGATTTTAGAGCAACTGCATTTCTACATTAAGAGGAAGTGTGAACCTTATATAAACGAGTTACGCCAATGGCTGATGATAAGGATGTTAGTAATCTAGCATGCACATCATCCTTAATAATGTCTTTCAAATTGCTAATGAAACAACTAACTTGGTAGTCTTAAGGGAGGTGGCCCACTTTAAATAATAATTTCTCAAATTGGTTTTAATAGTCTCATACTATTCTAACTTGTTAAACTTGATTAGCTCTCTAAAGAAATTTAAAGAAAAAACCAATAGAGATCTGATCTAAATCTTAACTAGCAATAAAGATCCAAGATGGATCTTTATCTCAACGGATCTTTATTGTAAAGCGATGAAAGTCCACCAACAACCTTTATCGCTCAGTGAGGGAGGTCCATTTGTGGACCTCTACTAACGAGCAGTAAACATCCTTTAAAGAATGAAGGCCTATTTATGGACATCTACATCTTGACGATTGAGTGGTCTCCAACATTAAGATGGAGATCTATTGTGAACATCTATTGCGGTGATAGAAATCCATCCAAATCCATTATTAAACCGTTAGTTGGACTTAGTTTGACTTTGAAAGGTTAAACTACCCTTCAAAATGAGAAATTTAGAAAATAATCCCTATCTATTAACAAAATGCCGTTTTTTTCTTATTGTGCTCAAATTCAAATAAAACATCCTGAATATTTAAAAAGTGTATTAATTTAGTCCCTCTATTTTAAAAATAATTTAAAAGGTTCTTTATCATTGGTTCCATTATTAATCCATTATTTTGAATGAATTTAACTTATAAAAAGGTTAAAATTCCCTTTCTAAACAAATGAATAATTAGAATAAATATAAAATTAATAAAAATGTAATTTAATTAAAATATTGAAATAGCAATATTAACACTTTACTAAGTAAATAAAAATGTACTTTAATTAAAATATTGAAATAGCAATGTTAACACTTTAATAAGTAAATAAAACAACAACGTATGCACTTGAATTCTCACAATTATATTGCATGGAAAATAAATTTCATTGGAATTCATAGGGAAGGAACTTCAATACTTGTGAATTGATGTTGCATAATTTGTTGAAAATCCATTTGCTTTGATCCAATACACTAACAAAATTATGTGATAATATAAGTTTTTTTTTTTTTTTTTTAATTTTAGGGCAAATTGCACAAACTTCTTTTGAGGTTTGGCGAAATTGAACAAATATGATGATA
Organism: Litchi chinensis; assembly: GCA_019925255.1. Classification (NCBI taxonomy): domain Eukaryota; kingdom Viridiplantae; phylum Streptophyta; class Magnoliopsida; order Sapindales; family Sapindaceae; genus Litchi; species Litchi chinensis. Next base: position 25,226,749 of record CM034465.1, on the reverse strand, counting down.
TTTGGGAAACTCGCACTCTCATCACTTAAGATTTCAAAAATTCAACAAAAACCTCTCTTGTTGTCGTCAGTCAACCACTATTAAATCTTTACGAGCAATTATCAAAAGTACAAAAAGACAAAACTATCATTTGGGTCAAATTTAAAGTTAATATTTTATTTTTTTTATAAATTTAAAATTAATAAAATATGTTTTTAATTTGATTAAAAAATAAAAAGTTAAAAAAAAAAAAAATTAAAAGGAACTAGTCTCCATGGCATTGTGTCTCCTATGGAGACCAAATCCTGGTCTTTGATTGGAGACCAAAAAACTGGTCTCCATCGTTGAAGACCAGTCTGGTTTCTAGTTATAGACTAGAAAATTGGTCTCCGACTGGAGACTAGATAAAATGGTCTCCAGTGCTAGAGACCAATGCCTTCCACGTTGGAGACCATTTTATCTAGTGACCAAAAAAATGGTCTCCAACTTAGAGACCTTCTTTTTTTGGGTGACCAGACAACTGGTCACCATGGGAGACCATGATCGGTTCTCCTATAGAGACCGGTTCCTTTTAATTTTCTATTTTTCAATTAAATTAAAACTATATTTTATTAATTTTTCTAGCTTCAGTGATTTTCATTTTTTTATTTTCATGCTTCTTTTTTAATGTTTTGGGTAAGATTTCAATTATTTTGGATGCTTTGACGCACCAAGGTTATAAATATATATATATTTTTTAATTTTCATGAACATTGAATATTTTGTTTTTGTTTGATTTAGGTGTGATGTTTGGTTTGATGATGATGATTGATTTGAGTGATGTTGGTTTAATGAAAATGAGGGAGATGATGATTTTGATGAAAACAACAAATTGATGATGAAGATGATGAAATGGAAGTGAGGATGATGGAGGTAGAAGAAGAATATTTTTTTTTTTTTTTTTTTTTTTATAGAAATATTATATTATTGTTTTATTAATTTAAAATTTGTAAAAAATGACATGTCTACTTTAAATTTGATTTGAAGGGTATTTTTATCTTTTTGTACTTTTAACTGTGACCGTAAAGATTTAATAGTGTTGACTAACGACAAGGGAGGTGTGTGTCAAGTTTTTGGAACCCCAAGTAGTGCGAGTGCGAGTTATCTGAATATTGTCAAATTTATGTAATTTTGCTAAACCTTAAGGGGTTTGTGCAATTTGTCCTTCATTTTATGTTTTTTTTTTTTTTTCATGTTTTATTGTATGAATAAGGTTAATACAACATTTTATGTTTTATTGTATGAATAAGGTTAATACAACATTTAATACTTACTTCAAATATTAAAAATTTAGATGAAGGACTAAAAAGGTTTATTTTTAAACACAAATTGATCATTTTGATCTAATTTAAAATAATAGATGAAATAATATATCACAAAGCCATAGTGAGTATTCTAAATTTCCTTTTTTTTTTATTTTTTAAATGAACATATATCTTTAGCATACATATTAAAATTAAACAAAACAAATAAAAAGTATATATTATGATATTGAGATTGTAAATAAGGATAAATATAATTTCCTTATAGTTTGATATAATAGCAAAAAATTCTCCTGACTTAACAAAATCACCAACAACCCTCGTATAGTTTATAAAAATAGTAAAAAAAAAAAAAAAAGCTCTTATTATTTATCAAAATAGCCAAAAATCCTCTATTGTCAATTTGAACGTTAAAAGTCAATGTTTGACCATTAATTATAAAGGGTAAAACCGTCAATTCAACGTAAAATGAGTTCAAAAAAATTTTAAATAAACAGATAAGTGTCACGTGTATATTATATCTAACATCAGTAGATTATATATTTTTAAAATAATTAAAAATTTTAAAATAAAGCATATTAATAATTTTTTTTTAAAAAAATATGTCCATCATCCATTAGTATGATGAACGGTGGACATAATTAAAAAAAAAAAAAAAGCTTAAAAATATTAATATTTGTTTTAAAAAATTCTATCCGATCTCCTTCTCGCTCTCTCTCTTTCTTTTTCATCTTCTTTCTCTAGTATCTTATTCTTCTTCTTCTATTTTATTTCCCTTTTATTATCTTTTTCTTCTATTTTCTTAGTCTCTCCTTTGAAGCTTGGTTGGAGACTTGACCCAAATCGAAATGGGTTTCTAGTGCTAGAAACCCAGACCGTGTCTTTATCGCCAGATACCTATTTTGATTTAGGTATCCAGGTCTGATGTTTATCATCAAAGGTAGTTATCTATCTTTTCCATCTCTCTCTCTTGACTTTTTTCTCTCTCTTCTTGCTTGACTTCTCTCTCCTTTCTCTCAACTTTTTTCTCTCTCTTGTCTCTCGATTTCGAACGATTCAAATCAACTTGAGTTCGTTTAGGCGACCTAGGTTTGATCAAAGATCATTAGAATGATTTTCGAACGAACCCAAGTCTCTAGGGTTGTTTAAAGTTCATCTAGATCTAGGTTTTAAAACCTAGATCTGGTTGTTTGGGTTTTGCAATCTAGAAACGATCTTTATCATCTTCAACCAAACGAAGATAATTTTTTTTTTCATTTTTTTAACTTTGTTTTAAAAAAATAATATTTATGTTGTTCATGTTGATGATGGTGATAAATTTGTCTTTGTGTTGATGATATTAATGACAACGATGAATGAAATAATGTTGATGGTGGCAATGAATAGGGTGATACTGATGAATGGACAAGCAAAATTAAGTCAGAAGATGAGTAATATGGACCTGAAGATGATAAAGAAAGGTAGTAGGTAGGGGTGGCCGTTCGGATTGGGTACTGGAGAAAAGAGAGATGAGGAATCCAACTCCTAGATTCGATCTCCACCCCAGCAATAACTTTTTATTTTAAGTTTTTTTTTTCAATTTTTTGATTTTTTTAAATTTTATTTTTGATTATTTTTTAAAATGATAACCATCATACATTATGTTTGATGGACGGTGGAAATCTAATAGTAATTTTTTTTAAAAAAAATTATGAATATTTTTTAATTATATTTTGCATTTATTTTTATTAAATTATATTTTTCAGTTTTTTTTTTTTTTTATAGTTGAGGGGCAATTTCATCTTTTCATGCACTACTATTGTCAAGACGCACTTTTCAATAATAGAGTTAATAGAAGGGGAACAATGGTATTATGCCAAACTACATAGGGTCCTTAGCGATTCGATCAAACAAATTAGAGGGTCTTTAGTATTATCCCTAATAAATGTAGATTAGTGGTATATTTTTAAACATAAGGGACCATTTTGGTCAAATTTAAAATAACGAAAAAGAAGGGGTATTTCATAAAACAATATTGGACATGCTAGAATTCTCTTTCTTTAATTAAAAAGCATTATAATGTATATTGAGTACATATATTAAAATTTGAAAAAAATAAATAAATATTATATTAAATTTTCTTTTTTCGTTTGAGAAAAAAATTATATTAAATATTCGAGATGCAAAAATCGTGCATTATTATATTAAAATAACAAATATGTATTATGTAATTGAGTTTTGAATTTTTAATACATGTTGGAGCACTTTTTTTTTTTTTTTAATCACAATATATTTATATTTTGAAATACAAGAAATTAATTAAAACTATCTCAAATTTGGGAACCATAAGCTTCAAATACTAATATCTTACCAAATTTAGGACAACAAGAATGGTCATATATATCTAGATTACATCCTCCACAAAAGATTAAATAAAGATGGTCAGATGAAATATCCAACCAATACATATAATATCTAAAACACATATTAACATATAGAACAAATAAAACATAAATAAAGATCAGCATCAATACAAAATAGCCTATACAAATTGTCCTCCTTGAACCAAGATGACAACACAACTACGTGAAATAGGAAACGACGAACTAGAAGAGATCCTTTCCATACAGTAATTAAATCTTCTATTATACATTTGAATAGATCCATTATAATAAAATCTTGAGATCCCTGATTGCTACGCCATAATCTAGATGAGTCAATCCAAGATTTGCCACTATCGCTATCCATAGAAGAGGTTTGAAGTTATTGATCTTCATTCAACACATGAGTTATTAACAACCAAAAGAGCAAATCATATTGGGTATTTAGGGGTGGATCTAGATGTCATATTGATTCGACCTTAAAAACCCCAAAACTATAGAAAAAACTGATAAGAGGAAGAGAAAAGGGAAGAAAAAGAGAATAACATGAGAGGAAAGTGGCCATGAATGCTATAGAGGACCAAATCTAGTAAGGAAAATCACTTTTATGAAGTTTTTTCTCCCTATAATTCGAGAGAGACTTTAAAAAGATGCAAATGGATTTTAAATCATAATATTGAATACTCTATACCCACATACTTTTGTTATGCAATTTACTATCCATGTCTAAATTAAGCTTTTATAATGTTTTACTTTTACATCCCAAAAATGAAATGTATTATAAATTTTATGTTAAAAAATATAGGGAAAAATTCATTTTGGTCCTTGATTTTTTAGGAATTGATAATTTTTTAAATATCTTTAAGATAATATACCAAATATCTCTAAATTTATAAAAAATTCATCATTTTAGTCCTTACCATTAGTTAACCGTTGGTCAAATTGATATTAAGAAGGTTAAAATGGTGATCTTACATTAAATTTTCAGAAAAATTTTATTTTGGTCCCTAATTTTTTAGAAATTGACAATTTTTTAAATATCTTTAATATAATATATCAAACATCCCTAAATTTATTAAAAATTCATCATTTTAGTCCTGCTGACTAGTTTTTTTAACAATTAACGTTAACAGAAAACGTAAAAAGACCAAACTACCCCTACTTTATTGAAAGTACATTTTTACTCCTGATGCATTAAAATATAAGATATTTGGAAGGACCATTATACCCTTCCATATAAAAATAAATTAGAATTGAAAAGATCAAAATATCATTATAATTTTTTATTAATTCTTTTTGGATGCTGCATATTGAGTGATTGAATTGCTTGTTGCATCGGATTTGATAGGTTTTGATGAGTAAGGAAAATACACTTTTGCCCTTAACACATAAAACCAAAATAGTAACAATTTAATATTAATTTTTTATGATGAAAACGGTAATAAGAAAATGGGTTTAAAAAGGGATGTTGTTGCTTGTTAGTGGCTGCAATTTTGTTGCCAAAATATTTCAATTTTCTTCTCCAATTTATTTGTCAATTTTTTGATCTCCCAATTTTTGTACTCCAATTTTTTATCTCCAATATTCTTCTCAAATATCATCAACCCATAGTGGTACAAAAAATTCAAATACGGCTCCAATTTTTACCTTTAATATTCTTTTTAAATATCTCAATTTTTCTAGACTACACATGTGTTATCTTGAGAAATTTTAATGTATAATTTCCATTTTAACCTTCTCATCGTCAATTTGACCAATGGTTTCGAGACTAAAATGATGAATTTTTTATAAATTTAGGGATGTTTGGTATATTATCTTAAAGATATTTAAAAAATTATTAATTTCTAAAAAATTAAAAACCAAAATAAATTTATCCCAAAAATATAATTTATACGGTCTCCTTATAATTTAAAGAGAAGTGTTTGCAGACGTGGCCGAACAGACCAGACGAGAGGAAACAAAACAGAATTTTGACGGACACGTGTCGCTTAAATCCTTGAGACGGACACGTGTGAGTAAACAAACTGACTTCCTTTCCTTGAATAGCAGGTGAAAGAATCCTCCCGCTCTAGAGACCAACACCAACTAAACAAAACAAAAGCGCGCACACAGGCACAGAGACACGCACATCATCTACCGATCAGAGCAACTGGAATTTATCGTGGTGTGGTGAGAAAATGGCGAGAAACGGAGAGCAAGGTGAGGAGCAGCCACTTCCGGCGAGAACGACATCGTCGAGCTCCAGACCACAAAGACGGAACGACCCGCTCCTCATAATCTGCAGATGCTTCAGCGTCTTGACTTCTCTCACTGCCATGCTCTGCATTGCCGTCAACGTTCTCTCTGCTGTTCGTTCATTCAAACACGGATCTGATGTATGTATGCTAATACAATCTCTCTCTCTCTCTCTCTCTCGCGAAAACCTCCTTTGTTTTGTAAGATTATTCAGTGATTGTTTGTTGTTTTTAATTTATGATAGATATTTGATGGCGTGTTTCGATGTTACGCGGTTGTTATTGCCTTCTTCGTGGTAATTGCTGAGACCGAATGGGTATTTGTTATGAAGTTCTGGAAGGTCCGTTTTCGTTTGATTTTCTATTGCTTCATTTTTTTTCAATTTTATTTTTGTAAATTATGGATTGCGATAGAGAATCTGCTTTACATATGCATCTTTTAGGTAATTGACATTTCGAAGCTTTGTTAGTAGTTTGACTAGCTATTGTTTTGGGTCAAGGGAGGGTCCATATCCATGCATTATTTGTTTTTTGGGAATATTGTTTTTCACATAATGTTGATTCGCGTATAGACAATGTTTTGCCTCTAGTGAAATTTGTAAGTGGGTGAAATAGAGTACCTAATTGTTTCCTATGGAATAAGGATTGTGTACATGGAGGTAGAGAGGGACTCATGTTTTGAACTTGAATAGAGGAAATTACCTTTGTTTTTTAAGGGATGGATCGATTGGCCTACTACTAAGTGAGCTTTCTTTAAGATTCCTGTGTTGAAATAGTAATAGATAGAAGAAATGTTCCCAAAATGTGTTGTCAAGTGAGTTGTTTTTCCACGTTCTTAACTAGAACTGTATCCATATTTTGACCTCCCATTTTATGCTGCCCGTAAATGAATAAGAGGAATTATTAAATCATTTGTTGTATTCTTTTTAGCCGTGGAATCAATTTGTAAGCCTGTTGTGGTTTTCTTAGTTGAACTCTTGGCAAATAGAGAGAAAACTCATGTCCCCTATGACTAAAATCTTTTTTAAAAAGAAGAACGATCTCTTGGTTAAAATACATAGAAGAAATGTTCCCAGAAGATGTAGTCAGGTGGATTATTGTTTCACAACAGAGCGATAACCCTTCCTAATACTTCACCTTTCTTGCTGATCATAAACAAATAATAGGATTGTTTAGCTGCATCTGTGAGTACAGGTAACTTACTTTTAGCTTTTTGTGGTATTTATGGCTGAATCAACTTTTCTTGAATGGATACAGATTGTCCCTTATGTGTCTTATATTCTCTGTTCTCTTTCATTATAGCATATAAAAGGTAAAGGTGGTTAAAGAGCTTAATTTTGTTGTTTGCCCTCTCTTAACAGTAAGCTTTTGTGTTAGTAGTTACTTAACGAAGATATAGGAGATGATTTGTTTCACTAAACAGTTGTTATTCAGATTAAACCAAGCAGTAGATATAACTTCATTCTCTTTTTACCACCCTTCCTTTCGTTAATAGGGTTGAGCATTCATTTGAGCAGAAAATTTGTCGGTTGTATAGATGCTGAACAAAATGACCCAAACTGAATCAATGTAATGGTAAATGAAAAACCTAAAACAACATCTATTGAAGAAAAAAGATTCCAAAACTTTCTATTTTACTTTCTTAACACCCAAACAACAGTCAACCAATCAAGTCACAGACCACAATGATGATTAATTGTTCCATAACCACGAATCCACTTAGATTTGTTTAATTCTTTGACCTTAAAACGTTCTTCTATCGTTGCTGACATGATTGGAGTTACAAACTCACCAGTTGACCAATTTTCAGTGTGAGCTACCAGAGAGAGTTATTACAAACATCTTCATCCTCTGACTCGAGTCTAGCTACAAAAATCTCATCTGGTCCATGAGAGGGATGAGTAATGAGAGAGAGAATGAGAATGATGAAGTGAGAGGACGGGAATGATGAGAAAGAGGGGCTAGATTCCAAAATTAGAATTTTTTCCTTATATACTTTGGATCTTGGTTGGGTGTGCAAACTCAAATTTGAATTGAAATCATCAGTTTTGATTTATGGAACTGAACCGGACCAGCATACTAGCTAAAACGGAACCAAACTCACACTAGCTAAAAATGAACCAAACAGAAATTCAGGTCAGTTTGGTTCCCTTTTTTCTGCTTACCATATTTTTGTATATTGTTGTGGCATTATTTTGCGTGACGTAAAAATGCAGAAACATTAGCAGTTTTTGAGTGAGGAACCTTTAAAACATCTATATGTCTTCTGTTCATCTTGATACTATTAGTCTATTAGAATTGACTTTGTCCGTCGTGTTATCTAATGTTATACTTTTGTTAACATTTTGCAGGTATTGGAGTATTGGGCTGGCAGGGGTATGCTGCAGATCTTGTATGTCTTATATATTAGTAATATATTTTATTGTCCTTGAATTTCTTCCACTCATGACGGTCTCTGTTTAAAAAAATAAAGAAAAACTCTAATGTTATAACTCACACAGTATCAAGCCAAAAAGGATATTGCATAATACAGACAGTGATAGTTAAATTATAATATCTTAGTCTGACATTGTTGTCGCTGTCATATAGTTTGAGTTGGACTATCTTTGTAATATAATTATTCATAATCCATTACTCAAGCACACACACAGTGACACAAAAACACACATATTAACAATCACATCCAGTTTCTGAAGTTATGATCATTCCTTCAGTGTTGCAGTAATGACAAGGGCTTTCCCTGCCTATTCTTCGGAGCAAACAAACCTTGTTCTTCTTCGAAATGTAGCAAGCTACCTGCTCCTTGCTTGTGGTCTAGTTTATGTCATATCGGTAAGATGGTGGAAATCACTGAATGCTACTAGTTTAATAGTTTAATTGTTTTCTTTCCTTTGTTCTTCATTTCCAATGTCAATTGCTGGCCTGAGTATGTACAAATAGTTTTTCTCCCAAAATGACAACCCAATTTCTGCATTTTCTTTGAAGATTTTTTTTTTTTTTTTCAATTTATTGATGTTACTCTCTAATGTTTTTCCTAATTAAAGTTTTAGGCCATGTCAACTCTAGAATATTATTTATCAGTTTCGTTTTTCAGAAAGCTTTGCTGTTCTGTCAAGTAAATATGTCACAACATCTATATGCATCTATTGTTTTCAGATTCACATGTTGTTGATATTTGATATGACATTTTGGTAGTGTTTGGCACATGGGATTTAGAGTGGGTTTGGGATTCAAAAATCCCAAACTACTAGCGTTGTTTTTCTTCATTGAAATTTTAAATGGAATAATTGATGTTTACTTCTTACCTGCAAAATTCATTTGCAGGGAATTCTATGCATTGGCTGTCTCAAACGATCTCGTCAACACAAAGAAATTACTAGGGATCAAGCAATCAAGAGCCTGGAGGTAAGATATCATCTCACCATAGTTTCTGAAGTGACGGGCATTCAGATGTCCAATGGGGCTTCCTTTGCTGCTTGTCATTTCAGGCTTTGTTTTTGTTTACTGGTCCTCTTGCTTTTATAAGTTATCGAATGGATCATTATATGGACAATCATTTTCTCCTTTGTGGTACCTCATAACTTTAATGACCTTAACTAGAAATTTGGGTGCAAAAAATGTTAAATTGTAGTCTTATACTGCACATGTGATCTCCTGCATACTGGATATATGCCATGGATAGTTTCCTCATCAGCACCTTAACAAACTACAACAGAACTACAACAGCATAGCTAGTCTCTATATAGCGTCTCATGGCAACCTATAAATGAATGAAGCAGTATCTATCAATTACCTTATAAGAGGTCTTGGGATTGACTATGACTCACAACAAGATTGGAAGGGTTTTGTTTTTTTGTTTTGTTTTTATTTTTTTTAATATTTGAGTTTTATTGTTGTAATTAGTGAGGAAAAAGGAAAATGAATCAAAATCTATGTTTATTCGTTTTTAGTTTTCGACACTATAAATATTGTGTAAGGTCAGAGCATTTGGGAAAGTACAGATTTATTAGAAATCAGTTGTTGAGGTTACCCATTCCATGAATCTAATTTCATGTGCTCTGGTGACAGGATGGTGGACATATGATTTATTTGATGCTTTATAGTATAAGATTCCTTTCTGGTCTTCAGTGACCTGCAATCTTAGCTGCAAAGATTTTATCTTTTTTTTTTTTTTTTTTTTTCTGATAGGAAACAAATACTTTATTAATAACAAAAAAGAAAATACAACTGTGAATCAGAAGTCCACCAACAAACAAACAAACAAAAGCTAAAACTAAAAGCAGGAGTGAAATAAAAAATAAAAAAATAGCAGCTTAACAATCTAGCAAAATAAGAAATAATGATAAATCTTTAAATTTTTCACTAGAAAATGCCCAGAAAGAAGCCAAATAAACTACTTTATCCCTTAAAAAGTTTTCCTCCTCTTCGACTTCATCAAAGATTCTCTTATTTCTTTTCTTCCAAATAACCCATAAATTAGCGAAAACTCCATAATTCCAAAGAATATTAACCTTTCTACCTCCTCCTAAGACTAAAAATTCTTCCAATAAAAAAGAATGTAATGATTTAGGAGTAACCCATTTCAAACCAACTAAAGAAAACAACTTATTCCATAACAAGCCAACCACAGGACAATGAAGAAAAAGATGATCCAAGTTTTCCCCCCAACTTTTGCACATGATACATCGAAAGGGTGAAAGACAAATACTAGGAAATCTTTTTTGAATGACATCACACGTACTTAGTTTTCCATGAACCAAAAGCCACTCTAAAAACTTGATCTTGTTTGGAGCCTTTGACTTCCATATAAGGTTAGCAAAATCAAATTTAGGAAGAGAATTATCTTGGACCAACTTTTCAAAAAAGGACTTGCACGAAAAAATGCCATATAACCTTCACACCCTATAGTCGGCCAATCCGGGATTGAAAGAAACTCTCTCAAGCAAAGAAATAAGAGAAGAAAATTCTTCAATCTTCCTATCATTCAAGTTTCTCCTAAAATCAAAGTGCCAACCTCTATGAATAGAAGAGCAATCCAGTTTGCTTAAAATTGAGACATTTTGGGAAGAAGTGAGCTTGTACAATTTTGGAAACTTTGAGCATAAAAGTTGAGAATCCAACCACCGATCCTCCTAAAATCGAATTCGAGCACCATTTTCAACTACTAACCTCAAATTACCCGAGAAAGCATTGAAACCTTGCATAATAACTTTCCATGGACATCTGCTAAAGCCTTTAGGAGCTGTATTAGAATCCCAACCATTTTCTTGAACTTCATACTTACTTTTAATCACTTTATGCAACAAAGAATTAGGTTCCAAAGGAAACATCCATAATCATTTGCCGAGCAAAGCCAAATTCTTCATTACAATATTCCTAATCCCTAAACCATCTTTATGCCTAGGGCAAGAAACAACGTTCCGTCTTACTAAATGAGCCTTCCTTCCTTCGCCAATACCATCCCACAAGAAATTACAATATTCTCAATTGTTTTTGCCACCTCAATAAGAATTCTAAACAAAGATAAATTATACATGGGAATGCTACGCGACACAACTTGAATCAAGACCAATCTTCCACCTCTGGAAAGGAAAACATTTTTCTATCCCTCTAATCTCCTCTCAACTTTCTCTACCACCGGGGTCCAAAACTCAAAGGATCTTGGATTACCTCCCAACGACAACTCTAAATATTTCAATAGCCATTTTCCCTGCTCACACCCAAAAGCATTGGCCAAGTCAATTAGCTTGCTATCATCATAATTAATGCCCGCCACTACACTCATAGTCAAGTTTACCTTAAGTCTAGACACCCAACAAAACAAACAAATCACCACAACTAGAGAAGTAAAATTCTCTTCATCACCGAAAGAAAAGAAAACGGTATCATCAGCAAATTGCAAGTGAAAGACGGTAATATTCTCCTTACCAACACAAAACCCTTCCACCAAATAACAATCCTTAGCTCTATCAATTAGCCTTCCCAAACAATCCACTACAAGGATAAACAAAAAAAAGGAAAGAGGATCACCTTGTCTAAGTCCTCTAGAAATAGAAAACTTTCCCCTGGGTTTCTCATTTATCATGATAAAAAAATTTGCGAACTTTAAACAACCCATGATCTAGCTTCTCCATTTTAACCCGAAACCTTTTGTTTCCAATACGAAATCCAGAAAGTTTCAATCAACATGATTGTAAACTTTTTCAAAATCAATCTTGAAAACTACACCTTTTCTCTTCTTCATTCTGAATTCCTCCACTACCTCATTAGCCATCAAGACTGCATCCAAAATTTGTTTGCCTTTAACAAAAGCATACTAGCAATTAGAGATAAGACTGTCCAATACCTCTTTTACTCTAAGGGAAAGAACTTTAGCAATAATTTTGTACAAACTAGAGACCAAGTTAATTAGTCTAAAATCGCTAATCTTTAAAGAGTTGGATTTTTTTAGAATGAGACAAATATAAGTTGCATTGGTGATTCTATTAACAATCTCATTCTCAAAAAATTCCAAAAACACGTCCATCCAATCATCTTTAATAATCTCCCAACAAGCATGAAAGAAATCAAAATTAAAATCATCCGGACTAGGAGCCTTTTCTTTGCTACAATTTGCCACCGCCTTCTTGATTTCTTCTTCTTCAAAAGGTCTTTTCAACCAATTAGCTTTATCTCTACCAATACAATCCCAATTTAAACCTTGAATAATTGGTCTTTCCACATCTTCTTTAGCATACAACTTCTTAGAGAATCGGATAATTTCATGTTCAATGGCTCCCTCCTCTTCTATTATCGACCCATCATTTAATTCAAGATTATCAATGCAATTCCTCCACCTTCTCCCATTAACAACTTTATGGAAAAATTTAGAATTGCAGTCTTCTTCTTTAACCCATTTAACTTTAGCCTTTTGCCTCCATAACATTTCCTTCTTAGTCACCATCTTTTCAAACTTCAATTTCAAATGAGATCTTTCGATATCGAAGATTCACAAAGTAAGCCTTCAGCTTCCAATCTATTCAAATAAGAGATTCTAGCCTCAATCTCATTCTTCTCCTTGAAGATGTCTCCAAAAACTTCCTTGTTCCAATCTCTCAGCTTCTTTTTGACCCATTCAAGTTTCTTCATAAACCTATAACCTTTCCAGCCATGTAAATCCACTTCACTCCACCATTCCACCATATTTCTAACAAAATATTGATGTTCCAACCAAATATTCTCAAACCTGAAAGGAGTAGGATCCTAATTCCTGTGTGAAGAATCCAACAAGATAGGGCAATGATCAAAAATAGTTCTCACTAATGCATTTTGTCTAACCTTCTGCCCGACTAACTCTTCCCAATCACTCAAAAATAAAAACCTGTCAAGTCTGTAACACACTGCACTTTGTCTAAAATTAGACCAAGTAATCCGAGTAGTTCAAAACAGGATCAATTAGATTCGTTTTTCGAATAAAACTATTAAAGTCCTTCATGCTTCTAGTCTCCCTTACCCCTGTGGATTTTATCATTTTAGTATGGATGCAAATGCAGACCATTAATAATTGTGAGATTAATACAGTTAATTGATGTACATCTTTTTTAAGTTATGTATACTTGCTTCAGTCAGTCAATAATTGTGAAATTTTTTTCCTTGGAGATTTTTTTTTCTAAAAATTATGAATAATCACAGGAACTGGAGCAGCGTAGGGAAGAACTTGAACAATTGCTGATGGCAAACAGGGTTTGAAACAATTTGTCTTATTAGCCTTGGGGACAACACCACACAGGTTGTTATTTTTACACGAAGTTGAATGGATTTCATGTCTGCATGTTTCGCTGATCTGAGTTTAATTAATTGTACTCCTAGAGTTGCTTTTGAGATTCTTCGATACATTGAAGGAGTTTATTCTTCTGTGGAGTTGTACAGTTAATGTAAAAAGGCGTGTTTTCTTGTATTCTTGATAGTTGTACAGTTGATGTAAAAGGGCGTGTTTTCTTCTATTCTTTGATAGTGTGGGTCAAATAATTGCTGGTATTTTGGTGAAAACCTGCTAGAATCTAGCCTTTACTGTCGTACTTGATTATTGCATATTTGAGAAATTGTTGAATGCTCTGGGTTTGTGCTTTTTGTGCTCATGCAGCTATGATGTCAGTTGAAAATTTTCTAATGTCCCATTAACGGATCAAATGCCGACAGAAGTGGTCAATCATGATAATGTATGATCTAATATGTGGTTCTATGCCCTTATCCAATGGGAATATAAGTTCTATCTGCCCGCAAAAGATTAAAGCCTATGATTGATAACTAATAGAAAAGTTTTGTAATAAAGAAACAAGATTTTAACATTCTATTGGGCGTTAGTCTTTGGTCTATGCTTTGGCTGATAACAAACTGTGCTGAACTATCACTACCTCTATAGAGTGTCAAGTGGGGTCCTCATATGAGGCTTAGGAGAATGAGAATTCTGATTCTGAGATGCACACAGCGATGAGTGAAGAATTGAAACAAAATATAACTCAAATGTTATAATATATTATAAACAATTTACAAGGTCCTTGATTATTGCGTGAGTGATCATAAAAAACAATGTGATAAAAGTATTATATATATATTTGAAAGAGAAAGTATTATATATTAAAAATAACAAAATTATTGTATAAATGTAACATGAATTTGTCTGTCCTAAATCGGGCTAATAAGATTCATTAATAATTTTGATTAAATAATTATATATGTTTTAATCTTTTTGTGAGAATATATTGTCTCACTCATTATCACTAAATTACCCTTAATTTAATACCTTGTATACGTTTTATTTCATGAATATAATCACAATGTATTATTTGATTAACAGATAAGTACAATAAATCCTCAATTTATTAAATGAGTGAGATACATCTCTGAATTTAAAAAATAATAACAACTTTACCTCTCACCTTTGAATTGACTTTAATATTCATCCTTACAATCAATCTAATATCTTCAAGTGAGAGATAAAGTTAGTGGTTAAATAAGATAGTCAAACTCAAATAATAATAATAATAATACACATCAAATATCTCGACCAATTAATAAATATTTTTATTATTAATAATAAAACAGGGGTGCATAGAGAAGCATGGCGGGTGTGAGTAGACAAAAGCATATTAAAATCCATGAGTGACGAGGGAGAAACGAGAAGGGGGACACAAATGGGGGAAGAGAAAGTGAAAGCCGAAGCGATGCAGATAATAGGAATGTTTCAAGTACTCCCTCGTCTTGTCGTCTTCGATCTCGATTACACTCTCTGGCCTTTCTACTGGTACTCACTCTCTTTTGTGTTTTTTATTTAATTGTTAGGGTTTCTATTTTTTTATAACTAAATTGAAAGGGGTTAATTGTTGCAATGCAGTGAATGTCGTTCGAAACGTGAAATGCCATCCATGTATCCACATGCTAAAGGCATATTATACGCTCTCAAGGACAAAGGCGTAGATGTTGCCGTTGCTTCTCGATCACCCACTCCTGATATCGCCAACACCTTCCTTGATAAACTCTCCGTCAATTCCATGTTCATTGCCAAGGTCACCTTTTCTATTTCATATCTCACTTGTCTTTTCAATTTATACTCTCATCCAAATTTTCGTATTTCAAGTAGTTAGTGTACAATTTGAGTCTCACAGCACGTATTGACCACCCTAAGCTTATAGGAGTTGATTTTCGGGCTTCTACGTAGTGTTTAATCTTCGATAGACCTTAGGGTTTTTATTCCATTATATTCGAAATGAAAACCTCCAGGGAAATTTAAATTATGGTGTGGTTTGTTGAGATTTCCAAATAAGTAATCTTTGCATTGGATTTGATGATTATTCAGGAGATTTTTACGAGTTGGACTCATAAGACAGATCATTTCCAGAGAATACATTCTAGGACTGCGGTGCCATTTAATTCAATGCTCTTTTTCGATGATGAAGATAGGAACGTTCAATCGGTAAAATCACCCTTTTGTTTATATTGACTGGTAGCATGAAACTATAGTGATAGTGAATTGTTATTGTGATTTCACAGGTTTCGAAAATGGGAGTGACAAGCATTTTGGTTGGAAATGGGGTTAATCTTGGAGCATTGAGGCAGGGTCTTATGAAATTTTCACAGAACTGGAGTACGTCTGAGAAGAACAAGCAGAGATGGGTAACAAAGTTCTCTAAAAAGTCCAAGTCATCTGAGGGGAGTGAGTCGAAATAAATCCCTCTCTATTATGATTCAAAGGCATTGAAATTGTTTCCACAGCTATTCTGGACTAGTTAACAACCATAATCTATTTTATGAATTGATATGTATTGTATGTCAAGCTTATAGTACATACTTATAGTGATTTTTGTCAACTAGTATATTGCTAAGTTCATTTAATACACTGAAGTGGAAGTGAATGTAGGAGGCCAATTGTATGTCTAGTGCAGTATAATCATAATATTAGAATATTTGAGGAAAATTTATTGTTAGTTTCATCAGAATTGCGCAAACTACTTTCATCACAATTTATTGTTAGCTTTTAGAATACCCTTTTTTTCTTTTTTTCAGGCTAGTTTGTTTTCTAAGGGAAAAAGGACATAATTGTTCTAATGGTTGTATACAGACATCCCTCTGTTCCAGGATGAATCGTTATTTCTTGCCACTGGACCTGTCTTTCCATTGACTTTTTTTTATGTTTTTCTCTGATGTTTCAAGGGCAAATTCAATGAAAACACATCTCTTTGGTGTTTTGAATGCACCAGAAAGTTGTGTCCATTTAGTAATCTCAGAAACTAATAATGGTACCCAGTATACAATCGATCTGAAATGGTCTCTTCATAAACACTAGATGGATTTTTGTCTAGATTAGCAAGCTTTCTAAAGAAAAAAACTATGGAAAAAGTGGAAGCACTGATGTTACTTAGTTTGAATTTTATTCTTCAAATATCTTTCAAGAGGTTGAGTTTAATAAAAAAAATAAATCATTCAACAGACAGAAGATGAGGCCATGTTACAAGCTATCCAACTCATGCTTGTAATAAGCTTCTAGAGACAGAAAGTGTGGATCATTCAACCATTCGTCTCCATCAGTAGTTGGTAGAAGAAGAGGGGATGCTCCATACCTTGTAGAGGTTTCTTACAGTCTATCCTAGAGAAATTTAAGATTTACTAGGAATAAGAAGAAAATAAATAAATCGAAAAACTTTCTTCCATCTTCAGAGAGTTGATGAAAGGAACCAAAGCGTATTGCAAAAGAGGTATAGGGAAGTAACTTATTTGTTGGAAATAATACTATAGACTGATCAACATAAGTATTTAACTTCTACAGGCTCACTTCAATAGCTAATTGTCATTTTCAATAGCTAATTCAGAGGTTTAACTCAATTGAGAACTTTTTATTTATGAACATTCAATCAAGCCCACACCACACCTATAGCTGGCTTTCCTGAGGACAATAAATAAGATCCCTTTTGATGCGTAGGATTGGGTGAAATAAGATTAGATTATATTGAATGTGATAAGATTGAATTGAATTGGATGAGATAAAATTGGATTAAATTAGATGGATGACTTAATTGAGAACTTTTTGATTATGAACATTCCTTCAAGCTCATACCACACCTATAGCTGGCTTTCTCGAGGGCAATAAATAAGGTCTCATCTGATGCGCATGATTGGATGTGATAAAATTATATTGGATTGGATGAGATAGAATTAGATTGGATTGGATGAGTGACTGAATTGAGAACTTTTTAATTATGAACATTCCTTCAAGCCCACACTACACCTACAACTGGCTTTTTTGAGGACAATAAATAAGGCCCCATTTAGTGTGCACGATTATATGAGATAAGAACATCTTCAATGTAAATGTGGATTGTTTTTCACAATCCATTGTCATGTCATCAATGTCTAAGAGCATCTCCAATGGGTCAATGAATTGTGAAAAAATTGAAGTCCACATAGGATAGATAGATATAGATTCAAAATATGCTTCTCCAATGCAATTGTTTACATTCACTGTGAAGCTGAGTTGGCAAAAAAAAGAATCAACACTGTCAATATGACTCTTTATTTTCAGAGAGTCTCATGGACAGCCAACTCAGCAAAATATGAATTTTGAATGAAAGCAAAATATGCAATTGGTTTATTTTTTATTAAGAGTTGACTTTTTTTTTGGGGGGGGGGGGGGGGGGGGGGGAAATGAAAAAAAAAATAACGCCTCAGCAAAATATGAATTTTGAATGAAAGTATTGGAGAACATTTTATAATTTCACTGCCTATCAATTGCTATTCAATGCCATGTAGGAAACAATTCTTTAGACATTGATGACATGACAATGGATTGTGAAAAATAATCCATATTAGCATTGGAGATGCTCTAAGAAATGTGCTTCCTACATGACATAAATATGACTTGATAGACAATCAAGTTAAAAAATATTCTCCAATGCATCCACTTAAAATGCACACTTTAATGAGGTGTTGAATTTTTTTTTAACCACACTTTAATGAGGCAGTGAAGATGGAGGGTGGTGATTTGTTGAAACTGTAGAGGAGGGATTGGAGAGGAAAAATGCAGGAGATAGTGGGGTGATATAGAAAATTAACTTGATTAGTCAGCAATAAATGACTGTCTAACAGACCCTCTGAAAGTAGAGGGTCATGTTGACATTGTCTATTTTTTTTTTTTTTTGCCACATCAGCTTGACAATGGAGAGTGATAGTTGCATTGGAGAAATCTATTTTAACACAATGTCCATTTGTCCTATGTGTCATTCAATTTTTTCACAATCCATTTCTATATTGGAGATGCTCTAAGATTGAATTGGATTAAAATAGATGAGATAAAATTGAATTGAATGTGATAAGATTAGATGAGATATATACTGTAAGGTGTTTGGAGCAGTTGAGATTGAATTGGATTGAATTTGACTAAATTAATTTAATATTAAATTAAATTATTTTTTAAATAAAAATATTCGAATTAATTTTAAATATATTTAATGTAAATAATAAATAATAAAAACAGAAAACTAATTAAATATAATATATTATTTAGATTAATATTAAAAGTTTTTACTTTATAAAACTATCTTACAAAAATTTATAATTTTAAATATATTTAATATTATAATCATTAATTTATTAAAATATTAAAAAAGTAGAAAAAACAAAACAAAACAAAGCAAGTCCGGCGAAATCCACCAATATTGCCGGGGCCTGGGATTCAAAGATTCTGCTTGTACAGGAGTTTTTAGTGGGACCCATTGGGCTTTTGGAAGGGAAGCACCCCAAACGCTGGCATTTGTGGGATGGGCAGTTTCTAATCCCATCCGACAAAATGTCCGGTCCACCAAATGGACGCTACGTTGATTACAATGGTAGGGATGCTCAATTTAGGATATTTGTTCATATTTTATCGAGTGAGAACTGAGAAGCATGTTTGGTAAAAGAGCCAACGAGAAAATCTAAGAACAATTTCAATATAGCCAGTCAGAACTGGAGTTCAAGTTTCTAGTAATCCCCTGGGGATTTAGGTTGACAACGAATTGATTTTAACATCATGAACCACCATGAAAGCATTTGTATTCCTCACAGGAAAATCAAATGTACTATATTATACTATGATTCAGTCATAGACTCAAAAATGTTTTCACAAATTGTTTGATGAGAGCCAGACATGAGACATATACATGATTGATATCAATTAATAGCGAACAACAGAACACAAGCATATGATCATCACTTTATGTATACTGATATGAAGCCAATTGGGCAACGACTTCAGACCCTTTTTATTTTCTACAAATACTAATAATTCATTCACATTCCTCACCTTGCACCTGTGCAAAAAACAAAGTTATTTTGTTAAAGACCACCAAAGATAGAAACAAAATATGCAAATAATTTAGAGTAAACTGAAACTTGAAAATGTAGTCATCGATCTTTATTAAAGAATCCTAGTTGAAGAAAAATAGTCCACCAGTTTATAAGAATTCTTAGGAAATCCTGGTGGTTTAATAGAGTGCATCTTTGTCCTATCATCTTCATCAAGACACAGATAAAGAAAAGAAAAAGGAAATTTTCTCTGACAAAGCAAACCCGATTATTTCTAATATAAGAATCAGTTATCTAAATGTATTAAGTTATAATTTGCTCCCACTATTCAGTTTGTCAAAAATTTTAGCGAAAAGAGTACTCTATTGTACTACCTACATTGGTCTATACAAGCACGGCAATGTTTGTCATTCCATCCACTCTTCAACAAGTGTCAAGAGAAACACTTCTGAGCTAGAATTATTCTGAAAGGAATTGTCAGAGACAGCATAGTCTCTAGAGACCCCATATTTGTTCTCGTCTTAATCCTAGCTTGTGTTTGTGTAAAATCTCAAACTGAATTTGAGATTAGAGTTAAAATGCGGGTGTTATGCATTTTCATGTATAAATACAAAGTGCACAAAGATAAGACAAATCACAACATCAATCAGCATCTCATAAATAACATTCTCTCGAGTTATGGTTTTACCTTTCAGCATATTCTTTTTTGGTGAAAAATGTATTTATCCTTGTAATTGTTGCTGTTAGTTGTTGAGCTCTTTCAATGGTGATCTTTCCTCAGCGTATGATTCAATTTCGGTCGTTGTCGGGGAACAAGAATTGTTAGCATTCTTTTTGGTGGAAGCAAGGAGCTCTTCACTTGCTTTCACACCCACAACTAATTCAGTTGCATCCACTACTGGTTCAGTCTCTTGCTCACAACTCCGCAACTTTTCTGAAGTTACCATAAGTTTTGCATCCATACAAGGTATCTCACTAAGCTGATCATAAAGTTCCTCTATATGAACTAAAATATTCTCCTTTTCTGCAGATAGCTTCTTTATGTCTTGAAGCAAAACCCCATTTTCCATTTCAAGCTCTTTGCTTAGGACTGTCATGCTGCTCTTCTCGTTCCCAAATTGGTTCATCAACTTTTCAATCTCTGCCTTCTAAGCTTTTAGTTCCTTTTCCAATTCAGCGATCATGTTATTCTTCTCTTCAATTTCTAGGCTTCTCTGCTTGTTTAAAGTTTCAGAAACAGCACTAATCTCAATCTGTATGTGTGATTTCTGAAAAACAGGAGGTTACTTTACTTATCAAATCTTCCTCCATCAACACAACCAGCATGTGGAGATCTCTAAATTTCTGCTCTTTCTCAGACGAAACCTTCAAAAGCCTCTCTTCCTCCTTATAGGCTTTCTCTGCATCTAGTTGTGAGCCAACTTCAACTTCTAACTCTCTTCTAATGGAATCTTCCATAAGCCAAGATATATTGTTATGAAGAGTTTCCATGTAACCATACGTCTCTTCAGAAATTTGGAGAAGGTTATCCCACTCTTCTATCAATGCTTCCAATGCCTCTCTTTCTGAAGCGGTAGCTTGCTGTGTAAACGTAGATAGCTTGGGGTTGTCTTCCTCTTTCACATTCTTTCTCCTGCTTAAGGTTTTCCTCATTCGCAGCTTGCACAAGAAGGGAAGTTTCCATTTGTCTACAGGTGTACTCATTTTCTCCAAAGCAATCTTCAAGGCTTTTGGTAGTAAATTTTAAATTCTGCACCTCAACCTGTAGTTGGTTTCCATCACGAATTTTCTCAGCCAATACAAATTCTGCCTTTCCTAAAACATCAAAAATCTCTCTTCTGTCGTATTTTAGGGCATTTTCCATCAGCAGAACCTGCTGTTTCAATCAAAGCTGACATTCAGAGGATTCACTAAGCATTTTCTTATGCTTTCAAGCTCCTCCAGGAGTAGTATTAGCTGCTGGTTCCTAAGATCTAAGGCTTCTACTCTCTTCAATAATGTTGCTACTTTTTCGTGCTCTTGCTCTAGATGAAGCTGAGCATTCTTTAAAGCATCATTCTTCATCTCCAACTGCTCTGCCAGTATGGTTATCTTATCATCCTTCTCGCTGCTGCATTGTCTCAGCTTATTCAATACCTCGCAATAAGCTTCTGAAAATTCCAAAATGAAGAAATTAAGGAGTATTGAAATCTCTTCATTCAGAACATCAACTGTAGAATGGGAATTTTCCAGATCCATTTGACATTCCTGTAGTTCCTTCTCTTTACTCTCCAGTTCAGATTTATAACTAGTTATATTGTCTTTGGTTTCTTCCATTTGAGATCTCCACTCAGACTCTCTAGCTTTAAGAATTCTGGGACAGTTACAGTGCACCTTCTCCAAACATTTAAGCTTGTTGCTCAGTTCCGTCACCAATGAAGCAGTTCCAGTATTTCTTCGAGATTCCCCTACTTCTTTAAGTGATTTGGCAAGTTCTTGATTTTCTTGCTCAAGGTGAGTAACTTTGGGTTTCAATTCTTCGAAGAGTGTATCCTTGTTTCCCAGTGAGTCTCTCAGCCCTGCGATCTCTTCATCTCTATGAGCAGTCAAGCTTTCAATCATCGTCTCATCTTCTTGAAACTCATTTTTGCAATGTAGTTTGAACTCGGATAATTGACCTTCTACAAGTTTCCGCATGCTTTCTTGATGAGCCAAAGCTTGGTTGCGCATCTCTAATTGGTTACAAAGATTACGTGAGATTCTAGTTTCAGGATCCCATCTTGTCTGCAACAAAAAAAGTTCTTCACGCATTGCTGATGTATACCTTCCCCACGCCGTCTCAGACAACTTCAATTGGTCTTGGATCTGTTTGTGAGCTTCTTCAAGATGTTCGAACTGTTCTGTCATCCCTTTCAGCTGATCCCTAATAATCCTATTATCCTCCTCCAATTTCAGCATCAAATCATCTCTTATCTTCAACTCTTCAAGTACTCGAGCCTTTTGTTCTTCTCCCACACACTTCTTCTTTGAAACCAATAAAAGTTTCTTCAGCCCCTCACAATATTCGCTGAAAGCTTTCGCTGCAATTCTTCGTTTTCACCAAATGCTTCATCTAAAGCCAAAACTAATTTCCTCTTTTCTTCTTCCAACTCGCGCAACTTCTCCCTACAATCAGGACTGACTTTTTCCTTTGCAGAACCCAATTGCTTAAGAAAAACTTGATTTCAGCCCCACAATCACATGCTTCGCTTCAGATAATTCCTCAGACAAGCCATTTAGTTCACGAGCTTGCTCTGCAATCATCTGCTTCGCTTCTTGAAATCTAAGTTATTGATCATTATAAGCTTTCTTCAAGCTAGTACACAATTCTTCATTAATTTGGTATTCAGCCTTCAGTTTCCTGATCTCCACGTTAACTTCACACAATTCAATCATTTTGGCTGCAAAAATTTCCGAATTCCTAATATCCCGTAAAAGATGCCAGTCAGGATCTGTAATAAATAGCAGGATTAAAAACTAAACTAACCTCATGTATACACCAGTAACAGATTTTTTCCACGCCAACACAAAGAACAAAAACATCCGTGCACCCGCATAATACAGACTCTCTTTTGAGAAAGGTTATGACGTTAAAACAAAATCACACCCATAATACACATCCGGGTTCTATGGATGATTTGATTGTAAGAATAAAAGCAAACAATTGCGAATAAATAAAAAGCACAGTTTGCAACTTCCGATCAGTTGCTATGGCACACTAATCAAAACAAAACATTTCTTAAAATGACAAGAAGAAATCATACTAATTGAACAAAAACACAAAGCACGGATCAAGAACCACCAAATATGTTCATCTAACCTAGATAGATTCAAAATCAAGTCTTTAGACTTTACAAGCAGTCAAGTATGAAACCCTAGATTCAGTTAACAAAAAGGAAATCAACTGAGTAATTAATATTCGTACCAGACGGAATCAACGAGATTTTCAGACCTGACTATTTGAGAGGGAACCGCCTTCCCTGTTTCATTTTTAAAAATGCATTTTGTCACGCATGAAAAAAGTAATTATACTAATATATAGGTATAATATATTACAGAAATGAAAATGATTTATTGGTATTATTAATACAGGAATCTACAAAACTTAAGGCTTCGGAAAATATAGACAAAAATTGGGAAAATTTTGAAAATATAGATAAAAATTAGGAAAATTTTGATTTTAATTTTTATGTTTTGACTATTTTTCTCATTTTTAATTGTGAATATGTTATTACAAGAGTAACTAATTTATCACTTGAAAATGGAGATCCTAGGTGCCAGAAAATATCGATGGAGATTCCTTGCTTGGGATTTCTGTTCCTAGAGTATCAAAGATTTATAGCCTGGTTTTTAGTGATTGAAAATCCATCACCTAGTTTCTAAGCAATGGAGAACTGCCATCGTCTTAAAGATTTTGGATTAGAGTGATTGTAAAAAATTAATTTAATTAATTTACTTACTTAATTTAAATTAATGTCTTTTTTTAGAAAGATTAGTACAAGCCCAGAAATTAGTCGGAATTAAGCGAGATTTGGTTCTGAATATGGCTTGGGAAGTAGCTCTTACCCGGGAGGGAATATCTCACACATAAGTGGGAAGGAGGGCCCATATAAAATGAGAGAAAAATCGGGTTCACCAAAAAAAAAAAAAAAGTTGGAGGTAATTCACACAATTTATTGGTGGGAGAAGGGGTTTCACGGTTTGAGGGGTAGTGTTCTAAGCCATAATGACAACTGCTGCTCGTCTATAAATTAATGTCCTTGTAGGTAAATTTATTTGACATATATATATATACACACACATAATGAATATATATATATTTTTTGAGTGGCTACAGAACCACCTTTTGTTTAATGTGTTAGAATACTTTCAATTTAAGTATACATTCAATTTCACTATTTTAAATTATCATATCTGTTATTTATGCATCTAACCGTTGAAAATGTTTCATCGTAAATTTATCTAATTTTTTATTTTCTCACCAATTCAAATGCATAAATTGTTACACTACGCCTTTGGTCTTTTGGATTAGACAATGAAATCATAGCCTCTAGTGATTCCAATATTGATCAAATTCCTTTATTCTCTTTTTCTTGCTTATCAAGCAAACTTCCTCAAATAAATGTGTTTTAAATAATATTTTAAAAAATGCTATTTAAGCTACAGTTCATTGCCCCTAAACTTCAAAATATCCCTTTCAACCTTCATTATTGAATAAATATTTTCATAGGATGCCACATGACTATTTTTAAAATGCTCATTTTATATATTTTTATCACATGACGCGTTTTGACTAAATGAAGATAAGAGTGATACACTAAGACCGTTTCATACAATAACAGCATATGAATGTATGAAATACTATCAAATGACAAAGGGAGAGAGCATAAAAACAGAGAAATATGATTTTCATATTAAACCAGAAGTCGACAATTTTCTTCTGGCATGTAACAAGACAAATGATAGAGGTGGGGTACAGTAGCTGGATATTCTGACCAAACACTTCGAACTCTCTCAATATACAGAGCTTGAGAACCCTTTAAACTATTACATGTATACATCTGTACTAACTGTATTCACTATCTCACTATTACATGTATACACCTGTACTAACTGTATTCACAATCTCCTCAAGAAACCAACTGTTCTCACTGCTTCCTGTTTGCTTTTTATCATTTTCCATACCAGGATCAGGACGCATTCGGTTCGACTGCTTTGCAACCAACTGTTCATCTTTCTGATACTGGATTTTGATTGCTAGTAAGCAATTCCCTTTCATCAAGATACATGTTTTCAGTCAAGTCTGCTCCATGCTGGGGGAGGGTATCGCTGTGGGGATGGAGAACCTTTATTCTCTGTCAACTTGCATGCCATTTTCCTCCTGAGAATCGTCAATGAGAAATGCAGCAACTCCATCTTCTTCATCAGAATCTTCCACTACATATGTAGCATGTCCCCTACTTGTGGTTGAAGAAGATTCCAGTCTATTTGTTGTCTCCAGGTGACTAGAACCCTCATATTCCGCCAGTGGTTGATCCTCATCTATTTTTAACTTTGAAAAATCCTGGTACCGACTGATAAGCTTGTTTTGTTCATCAAAATCCCTTGCCAACTGCTTGTTCCAAGCTGTCTTCTGGAACACCCTAAGATCCTTGCTGGCATAAGGGGTTGTTGGACTTGGACATTTGGTTGCTAAACTATTGATTTGCTGAAAATGTGCTACTTCAGATGGTGAATTAGCTACGTCTTTAATTACTCCGACTTCCTGATTTCAAGCAACACACAAAGCAACTATTTCAGTATGTATAAAAAAAATCTAATTGTAAGTGGGATCATGATCGGTGCACTTTGTTGAAAGTTTTGACATGAACTACAGAATGCCAACTTAGATTCTTGTCAGAGTGATTTAATCATGAAGGCTTAAGATTCTTGTCAGAGTGATTTTGTCAGAGTGATTTAATCATGAAGGCTTAAGATTCTTGTCAGAGTGATTTAATCATGAAGGCTTAGATTCTTGTCAAAGTGATTTAATCATGAAGGGCAGCCACGATAAACATGTAAAATTCAGAGTTCTCAATAAGTAATTCAGTCAAAGACTTGATTTGCCTGTGGCTTCACCCGTCAGTTGTGCAGATCAAGTTTTAGTGTGGCACATATGCCAATGGCAGCTTAACAACAAACCTTAGGCCAAGATCTATAGACAATATAAAAATATAAAGATACGTTTGACATGCTACAACTTCCCAGTCAGAAAATCAATCATGTTTAAATATTAATCAAATCAAAGAATGAAAGGGGAGCAAAGAGAAGAAATAATCCAAATTGATACAGAAGTGTATCTCACTATGCAATGAACTGTACTAGAGTAGCAGTGTATACAGTTAGTGAACCTCAATAGTAAAGAAAACGTTTGGGTCGCACATATTTGGCATAGAATCAAAGAACTGCTATGTTTACATTTAATTAGGTTATGTTTAAGGGTCAAACCATAATGAAGGGTATTATAATTACAAATAATTAGCTTGCAATCAGAGGTCAGCTGATAATACTCTCAACACACTAAAAACAATAAAGTGCAAGGTGATACAACTTTGAATCAGATTAGTGCCCCTAAAGATGTCCTTTATTTTTCCAACTTAGTCTAAGCATGTGTAACCATTTCACAAAGTGTATGTCCATATAGTTAAAAGTCTCAATAGTTAGCTCGCAGTTTTCCTATGCAGTTTTAACAATTTTCACCATTTTTGAGTCCACAAAGAGAGAAACGATTACCTCTGCAGGTAAAATGATGCTCCTCTTATGACATGCAGGTTCTACTGGTGTAGTACTCAATTGTGGCTCATAAATCTCTGCAGAAAGAAATCCTTCATTTCTGCTTTCTCGTGTAACACTCCGAGAGAAAGTTGCCAAATTGGAACTTTCATTCCCCTTCTCAGCATCAGAAATTGAGGGATAACTTTGGCAACTTGTTTCTGTTGGCCTTAAATTCTGACTACTTGACACATTTCCAGTTTCTTGCCCATTTTTATCAGGCCACAATTGTGAGGAATCATATTCATCAGAATCAGCTGAAAAGTCCTTACGCAAATGACTTCCACAAATTTCATATATCAACTTCTTGATATCAGCACGTTTCCGAGAAGCCTCCCAAGGTGGAAACCAATTCCTATTAAGCTGGTAAAAAAGGTCAACCGTAATCACAGAATTAGTGACATGCAGAATAAACAGACAAAAATTTAATTAACAGCAATTACAAAATACAAAGATATATAAATAACTTCTACTCATCTAATCACAACGCACACGCTCAGCTTTTCAACACAAATAAATAATGGAAAAACAGGTATTTCTCCTTACACCTCAGTTACATTCTGACAGACTTTGAAAATGCAAGAGGATATTTCAATAATTGCTCCAGCCACAACCAAAGCAAGAGCAAATATTGGTACATGATACCAAGGGGAAGCAATGGAAAGACAATTAACTAAACCAAACGCCACATGATGGAGATAAGTGGCAGTCATACATGTTAAGTTTACAATAAAAGTGAAAAGAATGAATTATAAAAAACTCAAAAACCCCTAAACTACCTAAAAGGGGGCCGGAAGCCAACTACAAAAAGGTTGTTAAGTTCATAAGTGATGTAGGACAAGATTAGAACATATAGTTCTTATATGAATAGGATTTAAATTTCTTTAATGTTAAGTTTTGCAGTTTCAATTAGTTTCAAATTAGGAAATTAATATTCAATTAGAATTTATAATTGTAATAGTTTTAGGATTTGATAAATTATTTGAAGACTTGGTTTGTTTATGTGTAGTAAATTATTGTTTTCTTTCTTTCAGCAATAACAAACGTTACGTTTGTGTTATATCATTTTGATCAAATTTACTTGTTTTGTTCCAAAAGAACCCAGATCAGCAACCCATATCGACGGCAGCAGAGGTTAGATTGGTGGTGCAGAGGCTGGTTTGAGGGATTTCGTGACCCAGCTGCAATGACCCGTCACCCTCCGCACCAAACAGACCAGGTTCGTGTATATGAGAGGGATAATCAAGGCGTTTTTAGGTGGTATGACAGCAGAAGAGGTCGGCAAGTGGACTACGGCACTGGCGGAGGTAAGTTTGCACCTGTTGGAGGATTCAAAGACTCTTTAGGTGAAAAAGATAACATTAATCTAGGCCACAATACTTTTGGATATGCTCCATGTCGCCAAGATAGACATGATTTCAAGATGAAAATGGATTTGCCTACTTTCGATGGCAGATTACACATTGAGAATTTTCTGGGTTAAATGTATAATGTTGAGAACTTTTTTGATTACTTGGAAATCTTAGAAGATCGTTAAGTTAAACTAGTGGCACACAAATTACAAGGAGAAGTTGTAGCCTGATAAGAACAATTGCAGTTTAATCGTCAACAAGCAACGTGTTTGAATGTGGGCAAAGATGAAACAGTTGCTTAAGTAGTGATTTCTTTCTCCTGACTACGAGTAATTTCTGTATCAACAATTTTAGAATTGTCAATTGTTGAACCAAAATGTTACAGATTATACTGAAGGGATCCACCGACTAAGTTCTAGATGTAACTTGTGTGGTTGGAAACGGTGCTCGAATTTGTTTCTGGGAGGATTGTTGGTTGGATGCTTTGCCTTTTTGTTCAAAATTTCCAAGATTATACAAGCTCGCATATTCTCAAAGTACTTTAGTTTCGAACAGATTGGATAGCTCTGCTCTTCATAGAGGATGGTCTTTTGATTTTAGAAGGAACTTGAATGAAATGGAGATTGAAGAATTCTCTTCTTTTATCTCTTTACTTGAAGGTGTTTCCCTCAATTCAGGAAAGAAAGATCAAAGACTTTGGAAGCTAAGTTCCAATGGAACTTTTTCTTGCAAGTCTTTCTTTGAAAAGTTGATTCTTAATGACTCTCATCCAAGGTTTGTCTTTGATAATTTGATTTGGAAGTCTCAGGTGCCAAACAAGGTTAAGTTCCTAGTTTGGCTTGTTGCTCACTGAAAGTTAAGTACGTGTGAGGTTCTCCAAAAAAGACATCCTAGCTCTTGTCTCTCTCCCTATTGGTGTGTCATGTGCAAGAGTAGTGGTGAAAACTTAGATCATCTTTTTCTTCATTGTTCGGTGGTGGGTAAATTATGGAGTAAGTTGTTCTCTTTAGGAGGTTTGCGATGGGCTACTCCTAAGTTTTTAGGGTCTTTCTTTATGAAAGAATTTCAAGCTCTTGGTGGGGGAAAAAAAGCTAATATTCTTTGGAAGTGTGGACTTTTCGCCACTATTTGAGTTATTTGGAAAGAAAGAAACAGAAGAATATTTAATGAAGTTGAAGAGGAGGAGCATTTTTTATGGGATAAAGTGTATTATTTAGCTTCCCTTTGGACATCTTCTTGTGTAGATTTTAAAGACATTTCGTTATTTTTTATTATGTTAGATTGGAAGGCAGTTGGTTGTTAATTGTTTGTGTTTTGTTCTCTCCAATCTAGTGTTTTTTTTTAGGTTCTTTTGTGTGTTGGTGGACTTCTGGTTCACTTTTGTTTCTTTTGTATCTTCTTTATTCTCTTAAATAAAGTTTCGTTTCCTATAAAAAAAAAATAAATCAACAAGTAGCTCGATACATCAAAGGTTTGAGGTTGCATATTCATTATAAGTTGGCTCTTCATAATGTTTGAACATTAACTGATGTAGTCAATTTAGCCTTGAAGGTTGAGACTCACCTAAACCTACTAGTTAACTGGAGTTCGAGTAAGTTTCAAAAATCCGTTCGAGATACTTTAGCCTCTCCAGAAGAGTCCATGACGACTAACAATAGTGTGGATAGCCCTAAATTCACTCCTGTGTCCCAGATTCCAGGGCAGGGTCGAAGTTTCAATAATGACCATAATTGAATAACATTACCTAATCAACAACAAAATTGAACCAATCCTAACCACTACGCATGACCTAATTTGGAAAAATGCTCTAGGTGTAATCAACCTGGACATCTTTTGAATAACCACCCTAATCGAAGGTGTGTTAATTTTGTCGATGAAGAAGAAGCAGTGGACTACTCTGTAGGGGATCAAGGAGTTGACGATGACACTTACGAGGGGGTCGAATACACTGAAGTAGATGTAAGGGAAGCATTTGTTTGTGTTCTTTAGTGACTCTTGTTGGCGCTCAAGAAAAGTGATGACTCAATGCCACAAAATTTTCAGGACCCGATGTACTATTAATAACAAGGACTACAATGTTATAATCGACAATGGGAGTAGTGATAACATGGTTTTGAGGGCGTTAGTCAAAGCGTTATGCAAAGGTTGAGAAACATCATTCTCCATACAAGTTCACATGGATAAAAAAAGATTAGATGGTTTAGATAATGGAAGTTTGCAAGGTTCCTCTATCACATAGCAAGTACTATAAGGATGAGGTTATATGTGATGTGGTCGATAGGGATGCCTGTCACATTCTCTTGGGACAACCATGACATTTTGATATTGATACCGCTTATAAAAGTCGCCACACACTTATGTCTTTTGGTGGTATGGTAAGAAGATCATGTTGCCGCCACAAAAACCACCAATGAAGCTTCGAGGTATTAGCAACATGGCTAACTCAAAACTCTAGGGCGAGTTTTTTTCAAGCGGAGGGGATTGATGTAGGACAAGAATAGGAAATAGAGTTCTCATAAGAAGAGGATTTAAATTTCTTTAATTGTAAGTTTTCCAGTTTTAGTTAGTTTCAATAGGAAAATAAAGATTAAATTAGGGTTTATATTTCTAATAGTTTTAAGATTAGATACATTACTTAAAGACTTGGTTTATTTATGTTTAGCATGTTATTGTTTTCTTTCTTTCAATAATAACAAGGTTTGTTTGTGTTTAGTATGTTATTGTTTTCTTTCTTTCAATAATAACAAACTTTAATTTATGTTCTATCATTTCTATTAAATTTACTTGTTTCGTTTAGAAACAACTCATCCGCTGCACCTATAAGTTAGTCCAAGAGTCATCAATGTCAAGTCAAAGTCAATCAAAGAGACTTATGTCCTATTTCCAAAGAGATAAAAGTTATTTTCAAGGGTTCTAATGTAAAATTGACAGGGTTAGTCGAAAGAGTCTTGAAAACTTCATTATTTTAGGAATTTTGGTGTTGCTATCCTCTAAGTGTGTTTAAGATATTTGGGAACAATTTATGAAACTTCAGTTTATTTTAGTTGTGAGATGCAAACTTATAGCTATAATGCCTTTGTTTTAGAATTGTTTAGGTGTGATGCATAGTTCCTATCATCCTCAATAACCTTCATAGAAGACCATACCTTATTAAGCTTCATGTTCCTCTTCTAGTTTTCCAATCAATTACTAGACAGTGATTACATTCTCTGTTGAAGTACAGAAACTCCATGTCGTTTTTACATTTTCCATGTTGATGTCTATGGACATCATGTGTCAAACATATTATCAGCACATGCATTAAATTTCAACATTTACAACTCTTCAGAAAGACAGTCTTGTTTGTCCTAATTATTTACATGATCTTTGTACTAAATGAGTGCTCAAGATCGTTTAGTAGGAGTAGCCACTCATTGTCATGATATCATCCATCTCTTTATCTTTTCCACAAATTACTAAACATTTTTAGAATCCAAATACAATCGACTGCAGAACCAATACAAGTTGTGTACATCCTCAATCAATAAAAACTTGTTGGTATGCCATTACTCCTTTATATAAATAACTCTTAAATGGGACATGAAACAAAGCAAACATTGTTACAAATATAAAGTACGATGATCACAATGACAAACTCTTAGCAGACATAAAACATTTGAGAATTAATATCATCAATCAATCTTTATTCGAATCAGCCTAATCTAAAGCCTGGATGGCAGCAAGCACAGATTAATTAAACTCTTCCACGTTAAAGATCCACCTGTAAGACTATTCATTAAGATACATTCACAAATATTTGAAACATTTTTCACAAACATGTTATCCAAATATGAGACTATGAAAGCATGTTCACAAAAGAAAATCAGAAATCTGCATGCCATCTCAATATATTTTGAGACAATAAAATAAATTTTGCAAGTTCAGTCCTTGATGAAAGGCGAAAAAATCACTTACAAAGTTAGAACATTCCGACATCTTGAAAGGACTGAAGTTAGAAGGAGCTTCCCTGAGAAAACATTCCACATAATGGAGCAAAAAGAGACCACAGTCAAATGAATTTTCCTGTTGTGGGAGCTGAATCAAGATGGAGAGAGAAGTAAATGTTAAATATCAGTAATTCTAATTAAAACTACAAAAAGAAAGAAAGCAGTCACAGAAAGGCTGCATTTATTGTTTTTGATGCCTGTGTTGAGTATGTGAGAGATGAACCAAATCATCATTGAATTTGATTTTTACAATTAAGGGGGTTGTCAATGTTCAGATGTGTTCGCTGTAAATACTCTGCTCTCTTCTAAGTAGAAATTGTCTAGGATTTGAGCCTCTTCTCTTAATGAGAATGTAGACTGGGCCAGAAATTTTTACTTTTACTATTATACCAAAATATCTGTAACTCAAAAAGGGAACTGTCTAACAGTTTCTGTTCAGGATTTTGTCTGTTTTATAACCCAAATTCCTGTAAACATGAATATTAAAAAGAGATTTAAGAAGTTAACAAAATCAGATAATTATGGCACATTTAAAAGTCAAAAAGCATTTAAATTTCATCCAAATTGACTACCTCTAATATTTTTCCAAAATAACCCATAACACTACGACCGTTTCTCCACACTTCTTTCAAAATACGTAGAATGTTCCATTTAGTGCAATAGATATCAAACCTTGAGGCTGTTGTAACTATAGCCAGAGAACTTCAAACTATTGATGTTAAAAAAACATAATAATAATAACTTTATTGTGTGAAGAAGTCAAGGTACAGAGCTGCTTCTCAAAAGCTCTAACTTCATCAAAATCAACTACCCCAAACAAATTAAATTTTAAAAAACCTAAACTCATGCACATGAAATGGTTTCCCTCCTTTCCAACTTGAAAATTTTATACGATATTTTTCAGTTATGTGTTCAGTCTCTAAACTGATCATTTTGGAACAAGAACAAAGGAACACAAGAAGATAGTATAGACCATCGAAACATCAGATCCACTTTTCTACCATAATGTTTGAATTCCATAAGATCTACTAAATTTCAAAGGAGCTACAATGAATTTCATGTTGAAAGAGCCGAAGTACCTCAAGAGGAAGAAATCGTACACTTGAGAATTTTGAAAGAACATCATCCTCTATATTGTTGTGCCTCTCTTTCCACTCTTCACATAAATAACTGACATCTCAAACTTTAATCATTATCAACATTAATAACTAAATACAAGAGCAATACTAAATTTATTGTCGTAAAATATGGAAAAGACAAAAGTCCTTCAGAATGATTTCAATGATCAATGCATATGGTCTTCCAATCCAAAAAACTCCAATTTTCAAGTCAACATAAATCATACTGGTCTATACTATTAATTAGTTATTGTGATAAAATAAACATTCACAACACAGCAACAGGCATAAAATCTTACTATTTTTTTCCCTTAAAAGAGAGAAAGGAAGAAGATATAGTGGAGACCACATATTCAAAGTACTCCAATAAATAAATCTTATTTTTGGCAGATTCATCCCATGCAATATTCATTACAAGCACCTCCGCAAAACATTCCATAAGTGTATTTTAATCTTTAATCTTGTGCCCCAAACATAGATTATCTATTAGTTGTCCTTACCTCCCCTTGCAAAGCACTCTCTTGCATATAAATAGTGTAAATAATTTTCAAAACTATATGAAATAATATTTCAATATAAATGAATTAAGCATCTAAAATTATGAAAAAAGATAACAGTGTTAGTCATTCGCATTACAACTTCTATAAAAATGTTTTACTTATAAATAAATAAAGCCTCTAAGATTCTAGTCAACTTAGCATTAGGAACTTCAGCAGGAGTACTGTTTCAGATTGGGTCTTTTCATAAAAATAAAAATAAAAAGACATGTGAGCATCAAAGATCAGAAAAAAGACCTTGAAAGTTTTCAAATTACCTTTGAACAAGATTTTTGAGGCCTTTATGGCTTCCTTGAATGGAGTCCATGTGCAAGATGCATGGTACCTTAGGTGACTTTTCAGTTTCATCATCTGCAAGAAGGTTATTGATAATGGATAAAGTCAAAAAAGTCCCAGAAAATACATCAAATTGAAGATAATTAGTTAGGATCTTGCCTTTGCACGATACCACTTCACCAGGATAGCATATGACTATCAAACTCCAGTGAAAACTGTCAAGCACAATGAAATTATATTTTACATTGAACAATACAAAAATGAACTAATCTTCTATAATTCGTGTGAAAACAAGCACAATTTTTTTTTCTGACCTGTAATTTACTGGAATAAGAACATAATCTTTTTCAAAGAGATTCACTTTTCTTGTCCATTTACGAACACGTTGAAAAGCTTCCTTCCCTTCACAAATGCTAGATGGATTTTTGTCTAGATCAGCAAGCTTCCGAAAGAAAAAACTATTGAAAAAGTGAAAGCGATGTTCTTCCTTAGGTTGAATTTTATTCTTCAAATATCTGTCAAGAGGTCAAGTTCAATAAAAAATCAATCATTTAAGAGACAAAAAATGAAGTCACAAGATATCCAGCTCATGCTTGTAACAAGCTTCTAAAGATAGAAAGTGTGGATCATTCAACCATAAGATGGGATGCTCCACACCTTGTAAAGGTTTCTTATAGTCTATCCTAGATAATTTCAAGATTTACTAACAATAAGAAGAAAATAAATAAATCAAGAAACTTTCTTCCATCTTCAGAGAGCTGATGAAAGGAACCAAAGCATATTGCAAAGGAGCTAAAGGGAAGCAATTTATTTGTTGGAAATTATACTATAGACTGATCAGCATAAGTATTTAACTTCTACAAGCTCACTTCAATAGCTAATTGTCATTTTCAATAACTAATTCAGTGACCGACCTCTCAATTGAGAACTTCTTAATTATGAACATTCCTTTAAGTCCACACCACACCTACCAGATAAAGGCATGAAATTCATCAGACAAGCAGGGCAGATTTCTACCCTCTAAGATGTTAAGGCATCATCAACTACGATATGTAGTCTG
This sequence comes from Litchi chinensis, assembly GCA_019925255.1. Classification (NCBI taxonomy): domain Eukaryota; kingdom Viridiplantae; phylum Streptophyta; class Magnoliopsida; order Sapindales; family Sapindaceae; genus Litchi; species Litchi chinensis. The sequence goes on along the minus strand of CM034465.1, from coordinate 25,191,382 downwards.
CACCAACTAATAGTTAAAGGATAAATAAGGGTTCAGATCATTTTTGCAACATTTCAAGATTACAACTGCAAATTAAGAATATGAAAAAGATGATATATATTTTAAGTTATAGGAGTTAAGATTCTTCTTCACAAATAAATGCTTCAAATTTCATATCCTAGGCTTCAAAGTTAAATCCAAATAGTATTGAGTGATTTCACAGAAGGCCATTCTTTAGAACCATTCGAATATACAAATTCACAAGTCAAAAAAAAAGGCCATGGGGTATCTAAACTCAAACTTACTTGATATAAAAGTCAATAATGGTATCATTGATGAATGTCCGTGGCCGTAGAAGCTCCACATCTCTCTCACTAATTATAACAGCATCAGGATCACCTTTAGGATAGACGACATCTTCAAATGGCTCATCAAACCTGGATATATAAATTTAAATAAGAACATGTCATAAATGACAAATAAGCTTCTAAGGATAGAAGATAGCCAATGAATTTTAAAGAATATATAGAGACTCATATCTATACGAGCAATAACATTAAGTTGGTAAAATGCAAGATGGGAACAGCACATCAGCTGATTATCATTAATGCAAAGTCCAAGAGCAAATATTATTGTCCAATAGAACTCATAAATTTCGAAATTACTATTACAATTTCACCAAAAAAAGCATTCATGCTATGTTGTAGTGCCAGCACCTGTAGTTGGGGAAAAAGAATTCATAAATGCCAATAAAACGAGTAAGTTTACTTCAGAATTAGAAACCAGGACAAGCATGAGTTTGACTAATATTTTTGAAATGCAAATTGTCAATCCGATAGTAGGTGCATGCTCCAGATTCACTAGTCATTACTACAAAACTAAAAAAGAACAATGTTTCCACCATATTGTGGGGTTAATATTACATACTCAGCTCTGCAGTCAGTTTGCACGAAAATGTCAAAGTATGGTTGTTCAACTACTCTATGACTGTAAGTCTGTAATTAAATCTCCAGGATGAGGCATGCATCATGAAAACCATTTGTAATCCATTCCCAGCTTAATAAATTGGACTGAGATGGAAACAAAAAAACCCGAAGACCTAAGTCAAGCAAGGTGAACCACAAATAATGTAACCTATAACAATATAGCCTTGGGACCATAAAGCAAAGGTGAATGAGAATGACATCTATAATTTAAGCTGCAATTAACTGCCCAACCGTAAGCTATTAAGAAAGGGTCCGCCACATTACTCAAGCCCAAATATAAACATGTAACCAATTTAGATAGGAAAACGGTAATCATATGGGAGGGGGGCTTGAACAACGCACTCTGCTAAAATAAGGCTTTAATACCATGAATAACCACTAGACTCAAAACTTAAGATGTTAGAAGATGGTCCAATGATATTATTCAAGCACTCTGGAACAAGCAACAAAAAGAATATAGAAACGATGTAGATATATAACATGATTCAACAAAATCAGGTATTAAGACATTTTAAGTGCATTAGAAATATAGTATCACAGATTATGATATAATTGTCATCATGTAATAATTAAAAAGTATTATAGCTTTATTTGACTTACTCCAAAAGATACTCCTCTGAGAATAACCTGTTTTTCTGCCCTAAGGTTGCATTTTCTTCATCTTCGCTGTAATAATGCAGGAACATAAAGCAAATATTTTAAGTTTTTAACAAAACAAAAAGAGAAGAACAATATTTATTTTCATTTTACAGAAAACTATTGGAGACAGCCTCTACTAGGAACAAGTGAAAGTCAAGAGATGAAATAAGTTATTAAAAAGCAAGCTTCATATAAATAAAAATCAAATACTTATACATTAGATTTAGTTTCATTTCTCCCAAAGAAAGAAAGAAAAAAAAAAAAAAAAGAGAAAAGGGGCTAATGACAAATGTAATCAAATGAAACAGCTTCATCTTGAAAGAAACTACAACCATTATTTGACATTTAAAAACAATTAAAAGTGCAGTCTAAGCAAATCAATTACTCACACCAGAATATCATGCCATATATCCTTGTATCTCACATCCAATGACTTGATTGCTTCCTCTACTTTGGACCAATATCGGTTGTAAACTATGAATCTCAACGGCTCAGTTCCTGCATATAGTTTATTACCTGATTTCATTATAACTAAAAATCCAAATTGTAAACAAGTTTCAACTTCCTATAAAGAAATTTTCTATCCAATACAGAGCTAGTTGACAAGCAGCAATATAATCATTACTAAATACATGTCCCAATGGATGAAAATTGCAGAAGTTTCACCAACTTTTTTTAATAAGAGAATTGAGTGCATTAACATGAAAAAACCCTAAACCAGTCATATGGGAACAGAATAGGAAGTAACGTATTAGTTTTTTATCATACTAAATTCAGTAAATCAGAGCATCAATCCAAAGAAGCATTATCTATTACTTCAAATTATTCATGAAATGAATCCATTAACATGAAAAATCCTAAATTCCAAACACATGGAGAAAGAAGGAATTCATACATTAATTGATATTACAGATTCAGTAAATCAGAACATCAATTTAGTGAAGCATACATATTACCTTATTATGGCAATTAAGTAAAAAGGTTAACTAAAAGTTTAAAGCTCTAAAAGAAACTATTCTGGATAACCTTTAAAACTGCTGCAAGCTTGGTAGTAAACTTCAAAAAGTGCGAGTTACATAACTAGTAAAACAGTTCCTGGGACAATGATAGTGCCACTTTGTTCATGCTTCATCATTATTGCCATTCATGCCCCTTATCATTGTAGCTAGAAAGAGTACTACTCTGTACTACTCTTATCTGCTAAAGTGCTAAGAAAAGAAAAAAGAAAGAAAAAGAAAAAGAAAAAGGGAAGAAAAGAAATTAAGATAGATCATTAACAATCGTAAAGAGTTTAAATCCTGGCACTTAATAATGCCTTGCACTGCCCTTTTTATGAAAACATGTGACTTCAGATTCTAATCTCTTATTTCAAACTATAGTAATTTTTGTGAAGCCCATTTGTGCTAAAGAATGGCATGAAATAGGAGCCCCGCACAAAAGGCCATGTAGAGTAATCTTGCTTCATAGCGCTTGTGTTCTTTCCAAATGGCTGTAATTAAAACCTATAACATGTAATAGGGTTATGAAATAGCTACCAAAATTATAAAATAACTAAAACATAGCCACAAATCTTATGTTTTTACTTATAAAGTTCAAAGTACAAGCAGAGGAATATCAGGTACTTGGAAACTATTTCAGCCTTAATAAGTAACAAGGACCATCTATAAATTATTCGGATATTAACCTTCCTTTTATGAATATCCAAACGACATGTGTAGATGAAGAGGGTAAGAGTACAAGAAAAGGAGTACTGTTTTTAATTAGCCAAGGAAACCTAGCAAGAAAATGCTTCTAAGCAACTTAGGTAGCATACTAATCATGTATTCACATGTTAGTGGTTGCAATGAACCTTCAAGCTTTACCAAAGGGTTGCCTATGGGTGGAAACTACCAGGAATCAATAGATTTCATAATGACCTATTATAAGAAACCCTTCTAAGAAAAAATAAAATTTAATTGAAAAGCACAAACCTGAAATTTCATTTGCATTTTTAGCTCCTGTACAATATTTTGATTTAAAGATAAGATTGATCATAGCAGATTCAACCTACAGCCAACAACAGAAATATTTCAACTGATCACACAGCTACATCTATGGGAAACTAATAAAAGTAAGCTGTTGTACAACTCACCTGCTCATTCCATTTCGACTCAATTTTGGTAATTTCACCTATAGCCCACTCAAAGTTAAATGTTCCCTTGGTCCCATTTACAGTTGAACCCTTAACTTTGATGGAGCTGCATGCAAAAGTTAACTGACACGCTGTGCAATACATATCTCTGTATATAATGAAATCAGGGGAAACAACCACATTTGCAATATCCTGCAAAGCAAAACAAATACAAAGGCTTACTTACAATAAAATCTAACCTACCAAATTGAATTACACCAATGTCAGTGTGAAGAAACAGGGCTTGCAAAACAAATTGGATGAAGATATGCAATTAATGCATTTTGATTTAATATGAATAACTCCTAGTCTGCTGCATATGAATAAACCAGTTGACCAATAGAGAAGGGGATTCACTTGATTCTTATATATACATTATACTACTTCCACAGCAACTTCTTTAAAACAGAGCTTAGAAAACAAAATAAATGAAGTATGTTGGTAATCCATTATAATTTAAAATAAAGTAACACTTAGTCCACAGCTTATGAAAAAATTAGGGGATGCCAATGAGGGAAGAGAATTGGCTTAATGCAAACAGATACAGGTTACTCAAATTAAGTTCTCTGAAAGAGAAACATTGCTGCCACAGTGATATAAATTTTAGCGCATTCTTTTGCTCTCTCAAATCACAGTTCACTAACCAAAAAGCTTTGATATCTTTACAGATTCCAGAAGTTTCTTATCCCTTGAATATGCATTTTTCATCCAAATAATAATTTGTATTCCCTACAAAGCAGTCCATAATACTTTAGGATCCACTATGACTATACTACGAAGCACAATATAGTATTATAAATCTTGCCTTAAAGCTAGTTTCTTCTACTTCTTTTTCTTTAGAAATCTGGGAATGATTACTTAAGGCATTCCTACAAAATCATTAAAAAAAATAACAATTTATAAAGCCCATTTTGGCAGATTAACATCAAGGAAATCTTTTGCCCCAAGTATTCCACACATTGGAAGTGCTCTATATATAAGAAACAAACAAAATTATATTGCAAAACAAAGATATAAGATCAATCCTAATACAGCAAAGCACTTGACTGTAGCAAAAGCAGCCTCTATACAAGAGTGAACAAGTACTCCCCATCTAGGATATCCACAATGTGAAAACTGAATTATGAAGAAATTTCTTTAGAATATGCCTTCCAGCTCACAGTAATATGACGATTTTAATTTCAAGCATTAATTGTATGTATTTACACAAAGCTTCTTTTAGTTACTCTTATACAAAAAGCATACTACAACAATCCACCCTCTACTGAAACTTTCTATAAACAAGAATCTTTCAAATAGAATATATATTTTCTACAGTCTTTGCTTCACAGTAGATTTTACATATTCCAATTCTTCAGAAAGTCTTTTCAATAGCCGTCAAATTACAAAATCATTAAAAACCAAGGTAGAACACTTACAGTATCATTTCCACCAAATCCGCACTCTGCCACCTGTTCTCCTAAAAAAAAATTGAAATGATGCAGATGTAATATGTAAGATAGTGTTGTTGAAAAAAAAAAAAAAAAGGGGGTAAGATAGTGAGATAATACTTGACGATCTGAAGAAAACAAATCATAAGTAAGGCAGGAATCAGAAGACTGGGAAATACACCTTCATTCTCTGAAAAAACAGAGCAGGAAGTCGAAGAACTCATTTCCATACATTCATCATCCTCCGAACTCACATCAATTTGCTCATTCTAAAACAAAATTAGTTGCATAATTATTGAGAAAGTTCAAGATCTGCATCAGCCTTTTCTCATAAATGATATATCCAGTAGTCAAGTGCATCAGAGAAAGACTAAGAGAAAGTTAAAATGTTTTCTGCAGGCTAAAGTCACTAGTAAAATTAAAAGGCTAGATGGAGAGACATTTATCCCAAGAACAAAATGAGAGTTCCATTCTAAAAATCAATTGGGAGAAGCATGAGCACTACCTCATAATCTAAAGAATTTGAGTGCAAATAAGTATCCCAACCAGTAACCTCCCTGCAAGCTTCATGTTCTCTTGGAGTCTGGTTCCGCTTACCAACATTATCATTGTTCATGAACTTCTCAGTAATCTCCTGCAGAGTCTTGGACCCTTGTGCACACAGCAGAAGAAACATAAAACAAAAAATTAGAATTTTTCAGCCATAATAATAAACCTGTGCATCACAGTCCAACATGGACATCAATCGGTTCATCACAAATCAGTATCTGTCGGGGCCTGGCACCCTCAACAACTTCATAGGCAGACGAAAGAAGAAGATTACAGTACAAATTTAACACAACAAAGCACATATATATTAGAGCAACAAGACTCACTAACACAAAAGCTGAGAAAGAACAAAACCATGGAAAAAGAGAAAGGTAGTCTTATATAAGCATATCCAAGAGTGTAAAGCACCTAAAGTGTGTGCAGCAGAAAGTAAATACTTCAGCACTCAAAGTGAAAAACTGCATTTATATCCCATACCTTCATTGTCAATGTCAATAGGTTCATTGCCAATTAGTATTTGTCGGGACTTATTACCTTGTGCAACTAAATAGGAACGAAAATAAAGGAGATTACATATGCATTTTATTAGAAATTTCTGCTGAAATAGGAAAAAAAAAAAAAAAATTGCACGTCACTGTCCATACCTCCAACATCAACATCAATTGGTTCGCTGCTAATTAGTATCTGTCGACGCTTTGCATCTTCCACAACTGCTTAGGCCGAAGAAACAAGAAGAAAACACATACAAAAATTAACAAACAAAGCACTTATACATCAATAAAGCAACGACACAAGACTCAATAACATACAATCGAGACGAAAAAAAAAAAAAAACTGTGAAAAAAGAGGACAGGTAGGATATATGTATTCATGTCTGAAAAGCACCTACAGTATTTGTGTAGAAGAAAGAAAAATTAAAATTCAATGCTCAAAGCAAAAATCTACATTAATGTCCCATACCTCCTTTGTCAACGTCAATTGGTTTATTTCTATTTTCCTTTTGTGTAGACTTGTTCCCTTGCGCAACTAGGTTGAAATAAAAGAGGAGAAGATTAAGTATGCATTTTCCTTCCAACCAAGCACAGATATACAAGTGAAATACTGATACTAGGCCTAATAAGATAAAAGACATTGGGAAAAAGAAAATGAAATGGAAGAAAGAAAGGGTCAAGAAATCTAAGAATTTGATTCAGAACTTCAGCAGTCATAATTCCTGAATATATATTTCAGCTAAACAAACTATTTCAGCAACAAAATTTTGCTCATACAATACACATAAATCACATAGCACTCCAAGTCAATGCTTGTGAACACCTTGATATAAATAATACCAAATTTTCATAATTCCTAAGCAAGTGCATTAATGTGCGAAATATAAGGAGCAGTTACAGATGTGCATATAATCAAGTAAGTATTTCATAACCTTGACAAAAATACATTAAGTAATCAGGCTAGGTCCACTACAACAAAGTAGAATTGCCAGAATTCGAATTGATTCATCCTTTTACATTGTAGTTCTACATAGAAACCCTGATGAAGTATGAATTTCTCATTTCCACATCATAATAAAAGAATAAAATGTATTATTACTAAACTCAACAAAGCGACAAAGATGTTTCACAATTATAGAAACAAAATTTTCCTCACGTGACTACCATGAACACACAAGACTTTTTAACAAGGAAGGTGTTCAAAAGCATTTACTCATTATTAAATGTTTACAAGTGCACACCAGTACACCAACTATACACCGAAGTAGCACGACCTGTACCATTCCAAAAAACGAATATTCGTTCCATTTTCTGCTGATCAATGATCAAAACCCTGCAATAATCAGACCCAAACTTAGGACTACCAACAGTTTCTCATTACACACTTGCACACCAGTACACCAACTATACACTCAAGTAACACAAACTGTATCATTGCAAAAGGAATATTCAGCCCATTTTCTGCTGATATTTTCTGCTGATCAACGATCCAAAACCCGACAATTCCCAAACCCAAACCTAGGACTACCCAGCTAATGTTACTCAGCTCTAAAATCGACAGATTCCCACAGCTCTCACACTTCTTAAGTTGATCACAGACAGGTTTAATCCAAATAGCTTTTTCGGCTATATTCTCCTCACACCAACTAATCAAATCCAAAATTCTTATAATCTTACCCTAAACCTTTCTTCCACAACACAAACAAACACAACACTTTATAAACCAAAACAGTATACAACAATCAAGAGGCAGATTGCATTACACTAGTTTCCTAAACACAGATTGATGGTAAAAATACATCACATTTCCAATTCCCAAACCCACAACATCTAGTCACCGATCTCCTACATTTTCTATTGATCAACCAAACAGAGGACAAGCCCAGATACATGACAATCCAACAGTTCAAAATTCAAACAATGAAACGATGGAGAAATCGAAAATCAGAAGAGAAAGAAGAAAGACACTCACAGCATTCAAGAAAGGTGTGCTTGGTGAGGCGAGATGTCTTGCGAAGCTTGGTTGTTTTGGGGAGGGCATACTTGCCAAGCAAGTTGGCGGAGGTCTTCTTGCGACGCTTGGTTGTTTCCGGGATGCCATACTTGACAAGCAATTTGGCGGAGGTCTTCTCGGTGCTCTCCTCGTCTGCGCCGAAATCGAAGGCCTGGAAGCGCTTCTTGATCGGCGGAGGACTCATTGGGAGTGAAATTTGGACAAGGATTTGTGGTGGATTTGATTATTTATAGTGCCTGCTTGTGCCGCAAGCTTTAGGCTTTTAGTCTTAAGGAATAGACGTTACATGAAGCGAAATGCCTTCTCGCGCTCATGCCGCCTTTAAAGTTACTCAAATTATGTTTTTTAAATAAATAAATAAATAAAGTAGTCTTCGCGATGTCGGTTATTAATTGCTGACTAGTGCTTGTGAATAGATGGCGCTTGGTTTTGGGGATATTATAGTGTGAAGGCTTGAAGTGTATTTATTTCGGATAATCGGATTACATAATAAAATCGTTACTCAAGTGCTTGTGAATGTTTTCGAGGACTTCGTATTGGAAGCTTAAAGTGTAATTATATTAGGTCGTTTGATCATAGATAGTGTAATAGTAAGATTTGAGTGTATTCATGCTATGGAAAGATGGAAAACTCGGAAGCAAGTTTTTTGGGTCTTAAATTGGATATGTTTGTGGTCTACGATACGGTGGTGTGGTTATTTTTAGAAATAATGAGGTCTAAGCTCCGGTTTTTCACTTCTTAGATTGGAAAAATTATGAGTTGTCTTCGGTCAAATTCATACGCTTTTGTTATAAATGGTGTTTCTTGTGGTTACTTAAAGCCAACTAGGGGCTTGAGGCAAGGAAACCTTATTTTTCCTTATTTAATTCTTTTATATGTTGTTATGGGTATATCTCAGATTGCGTAAATGAGCTGGTAAAAGTTTGGTAGAAGTCCAATAAGCTGATCCAATGAAGTAACCCAATAGACGAAAGCTCAACTCACTAGTATCCAACCCAAGCGAGCTTTTTAGCTCACAATACCACTATTACTCTCAGGTCGCTGGCCAGTATTATTTAGCTCGTTCTATGTACAACTTGTTGCTCAGAGCAAGGTCCAGTTTGAGATCGTCCAAAACAGTCTCCAGCTCGCACATTGAACAGCTCGATAAGGAAATCTTCGAAAAAGACAACAACCCAAATTGATCGTGATTTTTCTACTAGAATTAGAAATAAATTCAAATTCAAATATTGATAAAGTTAATCCCTGATTTAGCGGAGTCGATTCCTGATTTGATGTTAACTGATTTTGGAAGGTGTAATTAATGCGTGGTTCTTTTCAGTTTTATTTTTACTTAAATTGTAATGTCTCTTCCTATAAATAGGGGCTGAAATTTTATTATAAGACACATTGAGAAATAGTATACTGTGACTCTACCAAAATTATCAGAGAGTACAGTCATGGACGTAGGCAATGTTCCGACCGAGCCACGTAAAAACATCGGTGCAGTTTCTGTTCTTCCTTTTTCTCTCTTGTTTTTGTCTTGTTTTTCATTAATTGCAGATATTGAACTTTGAACTTTTTATCGACCAGATTTCATTGTCAACGTATGCAAAAGGTTTTCATCTTTGGTTAAGAATGCATAACGGAATGGAGAATTACAAATGATGGGTGTGATTGTCAAACTTTGAGAAAGATTCTTGATTTTTATGTTGTTGCTTCTAGCCAAGTTGTGAATCTTGATAAGTCTACCCTATGCCTAACGTAGAAGGAGATGCATAATATATCAGGGTTTAATTAATTGGTTGCCATACGTTTTTGGAATGTTATTATATAAAAAACAAAGTTTGTAATAAGCTCAAAGGATTGAAAAGTAAGCTTTTCATAACAGGTTGTAAGTAGGTTTTAATAAAAATCATTGTCTAGTTTATTTCATGATACAACAATAAGGGATTTTATTTAAATTTAACCCTTTTAAGAGGCTCAACTTGATGAAGTGCTAAAATGTTTATGAATATATAGTGATTGGTTTTAGGGATGTCTTATCGGAGGCTTAAAATATATTCATTTCAGGTCATCCGATTGCGTAATAAAATCGCTGTTGAAGTGTTTGACTATATTGTGACTACTTTTTGTAGGTCATATCAAAAACTAAAAGTACATTAATTTTGGATCATTTGATTACAAACAATGAAATAATGAGGTTTGAATGTATTAGCACCATGAAAAGAAGGAAATCTCAGAAGCAAGATTCATTAGCTCTCAAATCGGCTATGTTTAAGGTCTACAATATTGTAGAGTAGCTATCTCTAAAAAGAATGACGTCTAAACTTGAGTTTTCTATTTATTGGATCAGAAAAATCATGAGTTGTCTCCAATTAACATTTACACTTTTGTTATTAATGGTGCCTCATGTGGTTATTTAAAGCCAAGAAGGGGTTGAAGGTAAGAAAACCCTACTTCTCCTTATTTAGCATTTTGACGAGGAGCATGATTGCTCCTTGCCAGAGAAGGAAGAAGACAAACAAAGAAGGAAAAGAAAGAGGAATAAGGAGAAGGAGGAGGAGAAAGAATACGTTGGAGAAGACAACGGATGAAGAATTGAGTGATTTTGCCAGTGGAAGAGATCAAAGAAGATAAAGTTAGTTTTCTTTTTTTTTTCTTCTTTTTTTCACGCAGGTTTTTCTTTTAAAGGATGATTTTATCAAAAAAATAAAAAACCATAGGACACGAATGATAAACATAAAGAAAGGGGACAAAAATGTTCTTCACCATTATTTTTAAGTTATTTATGTTTTTACCCCATAGTAATACTATTCCAGTTCCCACAATATAGTCTTGTCTTGCAAATAGATGATTGGACAATAATACATAGCTATCAAGATTGGTTGTTTTCCTGTCATTAGTTGTGACTAGGAGCTATTGACAATCTTTGCATCCAATTTATTGCTTGAATAAGTTATAGACCATCTTCAAGATCGTGATGAATAGAATTCATATAAAGTTAAAAAAAGAAATTCAAAAATGTGAAAAGGGTTTAAAATCTAATCAGCTTTCAAAAGTTATCCAATCATAATCTTGGAGCATAACAAATCAAGAATGAGATGAAATGTGATTGTTTTGTCATATGAAACATGTTGGAAAAGAAATCTAAAGAAACAATTGCAGCTCTTCTGCTAATACTTTGGCTTGTGAAGAAGATTTGAATGATTTCATTATTCAGAAGCAGCACTTGCAGCACTCAGGTCCACAGACAGATCGAGAGCCTGAATCATAAACAAATAAGGAAATGATAAGTAAAACCACTTTGCTTAGAACTGCTTTTTCAAAAAGCACTTAGTTCTTAGAAACTTTTTACTATGTAGTTCTACAAAAACATCGCAACTGCTATTTTAGTTTCAAAATAGCACTTCCATTTACATTCAATCAAACACTGAGACTTAAAAGCACTTTGACAATACAAATATTTCATCTCAACCTCATATTCAGAAAGTAACAGAAGGTTTTCATTGTCAACAGGGTTGAGGTTTCCATTTTGAATAGGATTAAATAATTCATTAATTTAAAAATTTTAGTAATTGAAAATTACCTTTCCAGTAATCTTACTGTACATTTCAATTACATCAGTCACAGTGGACCCAAAGTGTGTCGTTGCATCATAGCTCTGCAAGAAATTTGAAAGTTAGGTTACTCAAACATACTGCAAAACAACTATAGACCAGAGATTATATAAACGACAGCATCAAACTAGTAGGAATTTCTCATTGGCGCTATCCAGTCGTAACACGTTTTCTGTCATTGTTAACAGAAAAAAGTAAAAACGTAAGATAATTTTTATCATGGCATCTTAAGATCATGGAACACTAGTTTATGTCTCAAGTTGTAAAAATTCTGGATTGTAATGTAAAAACATTACATATGGAATGGTGTATATACTGTCAAGCAAATATAGCCTATTCTGAAGATCAAGATGCAACAATATCCATCAAGAATTATATCTTTTCATCTCAGCGTAGGATTTTAATTTTTGTTACAATAGCGGTACTTTTTTTTTTTAATTGTTTACTCCAATAGATGGAAAAATAGTTAATATTCAAGTTTTAGAGAAACAGGCTAGCACATTTAGGATTTAACTCTATAAAGAGTAAGTATGAATTTATTATTTTACATTAGTAAACACAAGCATGCTTACTTACAGTAGATATGAAACAATTGTCAGCTTCATGGTTGTTTGTAGGTACAAATCTATCATAGGTGTCGAAGAATATCTGATCTACAGGTCCAAGTAGGTCAATGCCGGGCTTCAGTTCAACTTCAGGGTTGTCAGTTTCTGCTTCTGTTGAAACAAATGCAATGTATAGCCCTTTTGGAGCAACATTGTGAGCATATGAGCAACAGAAAAGGTACCTGCATCAAATACAATTAAGTTAAATTTAAGTTTCATCTGTCTTTCCTGAAGTTAGAAACCTAGTAACTCACATGTCTGTTTCTGTTTACGATATCTCCTCCGGATTGATAGACTTAATGTGAGAAAAAGTAGCTGACTGAATGACATTTTGGTCAGGGACTTCACACATATAAGGTAAAAGGCTGATCTAAAGGCTTTATCGAAAATGTGTGGTAAAAGCGTTGCTAAATGTCCTCCTCTATTGTGGGTTGATGATAATAAATGAGACTTTTGACTATTATTGCTTGGAAACATTACCAATTATCTCAACTCCAAAAGGCCACTCAGTGTTGTGGATGATTAATATATAAAATATGAATATATGCAAATAGAAGTGCAAATTTATGCGCTACATGTCCGTTAGCATTTACTAAAAAGATCAAGGAAGAAAATTTAGTACTCCATACATGTCTGATTTACGTCCAAGTTGCTTTTGTGGCAGAATAACCTGGCATGAATGAGAATTATTGGTGTCCGGAATTGGATGGTTCATTATACATATTGCACGAGCAACCTTTCCAACCTTTTTAACCTGTTGCAATCAGAAAGCAATGTCAGATGAAGGCCGTGTATGTAATGTCAAATAATGAATACTTTTTTGCATTATGTCTTTAACATTTTTGGTTGGCAATCTGGTGTTGAACACATGTAGCTGCAATATAGTATATCAACCAATGATCCAAAAAATAAAAACAAAAAGGATTAGTTTGTTCATACTGACAGAACTGTTAGAGCTTACCTTATCAGGCAAATATGATGGATCACAAACAACCTTTTTGCATTTAGCAGTCTCCCCCTCAGATGTCACACCAACAACTTTCCCATCACTGTCAAACTCTACCTACCATCCAAAAATGCAAAATGTTCATGAAAACTCGATATGATGTAAGAACTGGTAAATTTTGTATAAGGTCTAAAAGCACTTTAAAAAGAATTCCATTCAGACATGAAGGATTGCCAATTACAGAGAAAAAGTTTACTAGGTAAAATGAAAGTGGCTTGTTTCAGAGTTAGGCTAGTTGGAGTTTAAATTTCTTAAAAATAGATGAACCTTCCAGAATCAAGTTTTTGTTCTTTGGGTAGTCCAAACAAGTCATGTTTGTTCCATTGAGGAATTAACCAGTCACCGCTTCTTTTGAATGAAAACCAAATGCAAATGGTGAGAGATCTAAATTCAACATGAAAGTAGAAGGGGACAGGCCAGTACCATGCCTCTGCAGACTTATGGTAAACTTATGCAAAACAATTAGATTAGCCAGTTAATTAGGACATATGCTACCGACTATAAGTACAGCAACTAGAGACTCTTTCATGTTGGAAAAAAAGGCTCCAAAATTAGAAAAGAGTGATTATTTTATAAGTTAAGGCGATCCCTGACACACCTTAATTGAGATAGAAAATTCCAAGTGCAATTGAAATAAAAGAATAATGTACAAGAAAAGTACAATGGAGATGTATGATAGTCATCAGTTTAGGTTTCAATTGGAGGACGATAGGGTACATATAGAAGGATTACCCCACTACCTCTTCACGAGCACCTCAACAGAGTTTTTCTTGAAATTGCATCTAGTCAAGCCTCAAGGCTTAAGCCTAATAGACTTGCTCACCTTTGAGAAAAACAGTTATAAGATTCTGGATACCAAAGATATTCTGAAAAATTTACCTTACATTCTGGCTTGTTAAGCATGTATGTTCCACCATAAACAGCACTTAAACGTGCAAAGGCCTGCCAATAATGACAGATTACATGTCAAAGTTGCTTACATTGCTAGCAGCATCTAAAAATTGCATATAACCCAAACCTGAGGTAGTTCTCCCAGTCCATACAGAGGATAGATATAAGGAGAACCTCCTTGAAACCGTGCCAAAGACTCTGCATAGAGCTTTAAACATAAAAAAAGCAAAAGGGCTGAAAATTAGTTTGATTATCTGACATTATATCGAGTTCTTCATTGCAATCTTTATTCGGCCATTAAAACCAAGAGACGGCATAGATTATCAAACTCTTTTAAAGCAAAATCCTAAACAACCAAGGTTAAGCTAAAAATCCTAAACAACCATGGTTAAGCTAAACATAGATAATCATGAGCTTTAATAAATGAGCATTATAATTTGTGTAATTATCAAATCTGTTGGAAGTTAGAGTTGTTGTTAGTGTTGGAAGGTTTGTATAGCACTAATTAAGGAGAATATTTTCTTTCTAGTCTATTCCTATTATAGTTAGATGATTGGTTGATTAATTAGATAGATCGATTGATTGAGTAAATTAGTGACTAAATAGTAGGTGATTGATTAATTATTTGTATTGATTGGAAAGTTTATATTCATTGTACTATGGTATTAGGTTATAAATAGCCTAACCATTTCTATTGTGATCAAGTTGTTCTCTCAATAAAATTCAATATTTTTCCGCATGGTATCAGAGCGGGTTGCTCAAGCTCTTTGGAAAAGCCATTAGCTGCTTGGTTGCTTGTTTGTTTTTTTTGCCTTCATTACCGAGTTTCTTGTTTGTTTTTTTGCCTTTATTGCCCTATAACTGACCTTTCATTGTCAATGTTTCAATATCTGCTTACAAAACCTTTGTTTTTCAGAAACCTTGCTTCCAAATTCGACCAATTTTCTAACATGGCTGCTACTACCAAAATTGATATTTCCTCCCCATCAAAAAATAGCACCAGCCAATCTAATGATGAAGAATCACTGCCCCATACAAGTAAGGGAGATCTCCAGAATACTCAGATAGCTTACAGATTAAATGGAAAGAATTATTTGAAGTGGTCTTAGACATTTCTAAAGGGTAAAGGAAAGTTAAGCCATCTTTTGGGAATAGGTACTTGTTCATTAGTGAAAACAGGTGAAAGTTCTCATCCTACTGATCATATTTCAATATTTCAGATAGTATCTTAGATAAATCAAGCTCCTGCATCCTTGAGTCAGGGGCTACTGATGATATTCCTGGATCCTTGATTCAAGGGCTGCTGATCGTATGACCTTTTCCTCAAATTTATTATACTTCATATGCACCTTGTTCTAGTAATAAAAAGATCTTAGTTGCTGATGGTTCATTAACTACCATAACTGGTTTAGGAGATGTAAAGCTTTGTCCAAAAATCAATCTAAAACAGGTTTTACATGTCCCTAAACTGACTTTCAATCTTATTTCAATTAAAAAACTCACTCAAAATTTAATTTGTTTTTGTGACCTTTTTCCCTACTCATTGTGAGTTTCAGTTTCATGCTTTAGGGAAGAGGATTGGACTTGCTAAGGAGAATAATGGCTTGTATTACTTTGAGGCATCTCAGTTATCTGGTATATCTAATGACAACATACTCCATTCCTACCTATATGAAAGACCAACAAATAAAGACCTAGTTTGGCTTCATCATTACAAATTTGGACATCCTTCTTTCTCTGTTTTAAAAATTATGTTTCTTAGTTTATTTAAAAGTTTAGATGTGGATGATTTCAATTGTGATGCATCTGAGTTTGCAAACATAGACCTGTAAAAGATGTTTCATTCCATTTCATTAGTGATACATGAGGTCCTTCAAAAATTTCAAATATTACTGGGACAACGTGATTTGTATCTTTTATTGATGATTGTACCAGAGTCTCTTGGATATTTTTATTAAAACAAAAATATGATCTGTTTGAAGTTTTTCTTAAATTTCTTCGTATGATTCAAAATTAGTTTTGAATTAAAATTAAAATGATTAGATAATACTAAAGATTATTTTAATCATACATTATCTTCCTATTTTCAAAAATAAGGTATTTTTCATAAGTCTTCCTGTGTTTATACACCTCAACAAAATGAGGTGGCAAAAATTAAAAATAGACACTTGTTGTCAACTATCAGAGCATTACTTTTTCAAAATAATGTGCCCAATTCTATTGGGGGGAAGCATTATTGACTGCTGCCCATATTACAAATAGAATGCATTCTAGAGTTTTAGGTTTAAAACTCCTGTTTCCATTCTTTCACAATTTTTTCCAGATTTTAATACATCTAACAATCTTGTTCCCATGATTTGGATGTGCAGCTTTTCTTTACATCAGAGTCCTAGTAAAAGTAAATTTGATCCAAGGGCAATAAAATGTGTATTTTTAGGATATTCTTCGACTCAAAAAGTTTACAAATGTTATCATCCTATTTTTAAATAGTTTTTCGTGTCAACAGATGTGACTTTTTATGAAAAAAATTCATTTTTGTCATAAACCTTATCTTCAGGGAGAGAGGTTGAATGAAGATAAGGATTGTTTAGATAATTATTTGAATAATTCAGCTATTGAAAATAATTTTGAAATTGATTTTTTATCTTTTGATATTGATTCAAATTCTTCAAACAATCGTCCAAATCTGTCTGCAGCCCCTAACCAGCAAACGGCCCCCTTATCAAACTCAAACTCTCCCACTTATCCAAATGCAACTGGTTTAAATGAAACTCTTGGAAAATCTCAACAGATAGAAGTTGAGTTGGATAAGGAAGCCACGGAGCCTGAACAACAAACAGCACCCCCTATCAAACTCAAACTCCCTAGAAATTAAGTCATTACCCAGTCCAAATTCAGACAACATAACCTGTCCAAAACTAAACAATATATCTGGTTCAAGTCAACCTAAACATCTCACCAAAACCCAACCAGACCGGCCTTCAAATAAAGTCATGGCTGAACTAGAACAGCTCATAAAAAGCCAACTAGATCTGCTTCCAAACAGCCCTGAACAATTAGTTCTTAGTCCTACCAGATTTCTGCAGGTTTACTCAAGGAAAAAGAGCCTGAATTCTGATCCGATGCAAGTCCAAAAATCTAACCCGAGTGGTGATTGTAAGGCAACACCTGAGCATACAACTGATGATCTACCTATTGCACTCAGAAAATGAACCCGAGAGTGTACAAAAAGGCCATTGAATCCTATCTCTAAATTTGTTTCACACAAAAGGTTCTCTCCATCTCATTAGGTTTTTTTTAACCAACCTAGACACTATACCCATTCCTTCTACTTGATCTAAGGCACTATCTGATCGAAATTGGAGACAAGTTATGGAAGTAGAGATGGCTGCATTGGAGAAAAATAATACATGAGAATTAATGGAGCTTCCACAAGGTAAGAAAGTAGTAGATTGTAAGTGGGTATTTACGGTCAAATATAAGGCAGATGGGTCACTGAAAAGGTATAAGGCGAGGTTAGTTGGAAAGGGATATACACGAATATATGGGGTGGACTATCTGGAAACATTTGCATTAGTGGTAAAGATGAACACAATAAGGATATTGTTATCTTTGGCAGCTAATTTTGGATGGCCTTTTCAACAATTTGATTTGAAGAATGTCTTTCTTCACGGAGACCTAAAAGAGGAGATAGATATGCAGATTCCACCTAGATATGGAAGTAAATTAAAAGCAGAAACTGTTTGTAAACTGAAAAAGACATTTTATAAGTTGAAGCAATCACCTAGGGCTTGGTTTGAGAGGTTTACAAAAGTACTGATGGCAGCTGCTTATAAACAGAGTCAAGGTGATCATACCTTGTTCATTATACATTTGAATTCAGGGGGAGTTAATGTGTTATTGGTGTATGAAGAAGAGATAGAAGTTGTGAAACAATGTATGAGAAAGGAATTCGAGATTAAAGAACTTGGGAGGCTGAAGTATTTCTTAGGGATTGAAGTAGCCTTTTCACAACATGGGATTTTCTTATCACAAAATAAATATTTGTTTGATTTTCTAAAGGAAACAGGGCAACTTATTTGTAAATCAGTATCTACTCCGATTGATGTGAATCACAAAATGGGTAAAGCTATGGATGGAGTAATGGTTAATAGGGAGATGTATCAAAGACTGGTTGGCAGACTTATATATCTCTCACATACTAGGCCGGATATTGTTTAAGCGATTAGTATGGTGAGTCAATTCATGCATAGTCCTAAGGAGGTGCATTTACAAACTGTCTATCAGATTCTACATTACTTGAAAGATTGTCCTGGAAAGAGAATTCTATTTAAAAGAAATTCTGAACTATCATTGGAAGCTTACATAGATGCTGACTATGCTGGGTCAATAATGGATAGAAGGTCAACAACTGGGTATTGTACTTTCCTTGGTGGTAATTTAGTCATATGGAGGAGCCAAAAAAAGAATGTGGTTGCATGGTCAAGTGTTGAGGCTGAATTTCGGGCAATGGCACAAGGAATTTGGAGTTATTGTAGCTAAAAATTGTTCTAAGTGATTTGAGAGTCAAATGGGAAAAACCTAAGAGGTTATATTGTGACAACAAATCAGCCATTAGTATTGCTCATAATCCTGTACAACATGACATGACTAAATACATTGAAGTAGATAGGCACTTCATAAAAGAGAAGCTAGAGAGTGGAATAATTTGTACACCTTATGTCTCAACTAAGGGACAACTTGCAGATGTTTTGACTAAAGGTTTACCAGGCACAATGTTTCAAGAAATAACATCAAAGCTGGAAATGAGAAATGTCTATTCACCAGCTTGAGAGAGCGTTGGAAGAGTTCTTGTTAGTGTTGGAAGATTTGTATAGCACTAATTTAGGAGAATATTTCCTTTGTAGTCTATTCCTAATATAGTTAGATGATCGGTTGACTAATTAGTTAGATTGATTGATTGAGTAAAACTAGTGACTAATTAGTAGGTGATTGATTAATTATTTGTATTGATTGAAAAGTTTCTATCCTTTGTACCATGGTATTAGGTTATAAATAGCCTAACCGTTTCTATTGCAACCAAGTTGTTCTCTCAATAAAATTCAATATTTTTCCACAAAATCCTTGACATCCGGTTTCCATAATGCTTTAACAAGAATCAGGAATATCTTGATCATATTACTAAATGAAAGCAGTAATTCCAGAAAAAGAAACATAACGGCACCTTCATTCTCTTCACAAAATCCAAAGCAGGTTGATCCAAGTAACTATCATCAATGTGAAGTGCCAAGGCATGACCAATAAAGTCAATTGTATCATCTTCAAGCCCATATTTTCTGCATAGACAAGTATGCATCAAACTATATATTTAATATATAACCAAAATTGAAGATCAAATAGGCGACAAAATACACAATTTGTATTGAGCTAAAAGACTCTTATTCACATCATTATTTGCTGGTGCTTCTTCAAATCTTTATTAGATGTGATTTGAAGATAAACATAAAAATCATGAGGGAATAGGTATAGAGCATTAAATGAGTATTTCGGCCGGTGTAAGAAAAGGTAAGAGCTACTTAAAAATAATAATACGGATAAATTTCATGCTTATATGAGTATTACAAGTTTCATGTTCCATAAATTAAACAAAAATAAATGTGCAACTAAGAAGAAAGGGGTCTATACCCCTGCTTGCAGTTTCAGGTATACTTATGTACTACACCAAACTATGGAAAGGGCAGGAGGACGAGTTACATACGAGATAATTTCTCTAGCTGTAACTTTGTTCAGGTCCAAGCCTTCATGAGATTTTGGATCATCATCTTCATATTCTTGGACATAAATGAAGAACTTCCTAGCGCGGCGCTTCTCAAACAGCCCCATCAATGGTGATTTCAGTGCCTCAACATCAGTTGCTGGAACTTTGTAGATCTACAAATAAAGATTAGTAGGACGTGTTATTGAAAGTAATGGAGAGAAAGTTTGTACTGAAATGAGAATCAACTAGTGACCGATCAATAAAACATATATAATGATGTGAAGATGTTGTCACCTTTCCTTTGTTATACACAAAACTACCATCAACAGCTTTGAAATTAAGATACTTCGTAACATCTGTGTGGATGAGTACACGGACCAAACCACCGTTGGCCATCATAAACTAGCAAAAAGGGAAAACATTACAAAATACATACTTTTTATCATAATGCATACAGAATGTACAGTGGTTCATTAAA
This sequence comes from Litchi chinensis, assembly GCA_019925255.1. Classification (NCBI taxonomy): domain Eukaryota; kingdom Viridiplantae; phylum Streptophyta; class Magnoliopsida; order Sapindales; family Sapindaceae; genus Litchi; species Litchi chinensis. The sequence goes on along the minus strand of CM034465.1, from coordinate 25,170,787 downwards.
TGGTAAGTCTAAAGGGAGATTCAAAATATTAGAACACTGAAGCAAATACAATAGCTGGCAGAAAGAAAGTACAAATTGAACATGTAATGACAAGATCAAGCAAATATCATCATCTTACAAGTTCAACTTGGACATGCACTTGTAATATTTGGTAAGTGCTAGAAATATCAAATATCTACATGAAAATAGCTTTAGACTAGCTAATCAATTGATTCCTTCGGTGCTTTATGCAATCTTTTCAGTCTTCAAAAGCACAGGGGTCTTAACAATGTCCCAACAAAATTCTCAATTCTTTATATCTTTTGGTGTCCTAATGGCATGAATGAGAGACGTGTTTTGTTATTCTCATGACAACACTCTCTCATGATCCCTGGACACATACAGGAGACAACCCCAGAGATCTCACCCCATGACAAATATTTTTGTTTCTAGATCACAGCTAACATGATTTGGACACATGACATGTATTTAACGTAGATAAAGAAGGTATTATAATAAGCCTCTTAGTAGTATTACCAACACTGTATAAAGTATATATGTGTTGAATAAAGTTTGCATAAAGAGGAGGATATATATGACTATATAGGAAACATAATATAAGTTTGATGCATGAATGTTTAAATAGCTATTCAAGTTCACTAGCAAAATCCTCATTTTGATTTTTCAAAAATTGTTGGATAAACTTGTCCTAAATCGGATCTTTGTACAGCATGAAGCAGTGAAATCATCTTATGATGCCTTCTTATAACTTCAATTGAAGAAGCGCGGGTCTGCAATCATGATCCAAGTCATTCAAAAGTTTCGTATTCTTTCAGAAACTGAGACATACTGTATTGCAAATCTAGCAAGAATCTGAGAGAGTATGGCTAATAACATTAAAGAGGAGCTGAAAATTAAAGCTGTTACCATGAATCTGAAAAATTAACACAACCAGTCTGATGCCAACACATGGTACTGATAAGTGGAACAAAACATGATTTATATTCTGCAGTTTTTGAAGCACTGTAACATATTCTGAAGGACTCATTTCTTATTTTGTAGGAGCATATATGAAGAATGATTAATACCTTGGGTATCATATCAACATTATACTCTCTGCTCGATCCGAGTTCTTCTGGGGGCTTGTCATTTCCCTTGAAACGCTTCCAGAGCTACATGGCACAAAATAAGTTGGCAAAACAGGAAAACAAATTATATGAGGACAAGATTGAGTGATGAGTTCTGATAAAAGCTCTGCAAGCTCAAATATTAGAAAAACACCTGTGTAAGATTGAGAGATGTAGATTCCCCTCCATAGTAGTCATTTCTGTCCATGTGCAACACCTGTATATAACGAAGAATTAGTAAAAACTAGTTTATATGTGCATTTGGGAATGCTTTTATATAGCATTTTCAAATAAAAGAGCTTCATGTTAACACATGTAAAAACAAAGTGGTTCCTATATGCATTATTGAGAAATGTTCACATTATTTCATACACTTTGACGATTTATCATAATTTTAACTATGAATATATTATTGTAAGTAATGATCCTTAAAGTCTTCAAAACCTATCAATTTAGTCTCTCTAAATGAAAACTTAACGAAAATTTAAAAGGACCAAATTGATGAGTTAGGGGATCAAATTAATAAATTTTGGATATTTAAGGACCGCAACTTTTAATGACTCAATCGTAGTTAAAAATAGAGATAAATCACCACAATGAAGGAACTAAAATGAAAATTTCCTTACCCTTATTATTTAATCAATGAATTATTAAATTAGATGTCATTTATATTCTCCCTCATTACCTTGTACTATTTGATTCATCTAAATAAACAATATCCTCAAAGCACAAGCCTAGGATTTATAACTGTAACCAAGTTTTTACTTTTTATTGCATTGTTTTTGTGTTAGAAAAGATTTACATTTAAGCTGCAGTCTTATCTAATCTCTTTGCCTTCTAAGCCAGATCCAAAAATCATTTTTCTTTGTCCCCTAATTAACAAAACTAAAATAAATAAATCTGAGGATAAATTAATTAAATCCCTTCATGATACTCATTTCTATTAGTAATTAAGTCAGCATATTAATGATGTTAATGGTCAAAACAAAATATACAAAACATTAATAACCAAAATATAATTCAGTTAAATTCATAGTTCATCTAAATACAAAACGTTTTACCAAATATTCATAAAAATAAATTAAAAAAAAAAAAGAATAACTTTAGAGTTTTATGCGATATTGTAACTTATTCTAAATGTATGTCCAAAAAATATGCATCAAGAGTAATTTTTTATTTGCGAGGTCGTTATAAAAACAACCACTTATTTAAAGAGTGCTAATGCAAATGAAATTTCACTAATTCTGATTCTCATTGCATCCGATGTCTTAATTCATGTGTTGAAACGAAGGTAATTGAAAAATCAAAAGGGTATAATAATTTCTTGAATTAATGAATTCCTTTGTAGTTACTAATACATGAAACAATAGATTAGGGAAATAAAGAATGAGAGCAATTACTTTGAGTCCATCCACTGAGAGAAGACCACTGAGAATGCACTCCTTGAGACCAGTTCCAAGCACAATCACATCATACTCTTCATCCATGGCGACCTATCACTCACAATTCCAACACTCAAATCAAACACAGAGAGAGAGAGAGGTTATCAAATGAAAAAACAAAAAAATGGAGAGAAATGAAATTAAATGAAAGAATGATGATGGGAACAAGTCTTTAGCAGCAAGTTTTTGAGTGGCTTGTTGGAACAAGTCTTTAGCGGGAGCCCAACGGCACCAACGGACATGGGCAGTTCCATAATCACGTCGTCTTACACGCGTGCGCAACACCACCCCATTTCAAGTTGAAGTGCGCTACTCGATTCTGTGTTTCACGTGCGGTTTTGGAGACTGGACTCCACTCTAGTTTTTATGTTTTCTTTTTTTTTTTTTTTTTTTTTTTTTTCCGTTTTGACCCTAATTTAAAGGCATTTTATCCTAACTATTTCCTTATTCAGTATTCTTACAATCGAATCCAATCAATATGAAAAACTTTCAATTAAACATTTTTTTTTTCAATTAAACAAATTTATGATTGAAATTTGATATCAAGAGTATGAAATTTATATTTATTATTCACATCAAGGTACTTGGTGGGATGGAGATTGGAAAGTGAAAAGGAATATTAATTATAATTTCATTGTTTGTTTCAGTTAGAAGAATTTGAATTCTATATTATTTGAGTTCTTTGAAAATGATTGATATTGATATTCTTACCTCTTAAGGTTGAAAGCTCAATTCTATAATTTCTGTAATTTCAAATTGACTATTATGTTCTTGAAATACTTTTTCCTAAAAAGATTATGTAAACCAAAAATTAAGAAAATACAAAAAGGAAGGCCACCATCGGTGGCCTCCTTCATGACTTCAGTTGGTACCCTTGTTTTAGCCATTTAAGGCCACCGCTGATAGCTTTGTCGGTATCATCATCCCTTGCTTTCTCCATCGTTGGAGATTTTAAGAGCTAGATGTTCACTTGCATAACCCTTTTTGGCTATGTTTGGTAAAATTAGTTAACACTGATTGGAACATTTTAGGTTCACACTCTATTAGGATAAGGAAATTGAAAAAAAAATTATTAGAAAGCAAATGAAACTTTGAGAATTTTCATTTATAGAAGTAGTGCTAAGATGGGAAAATTTTAATGTTAAAATTAATTAAATATATATAATAAACTTTTTTATTGGTATTTGAGGGCTTAATGTTTTAGTAGAGCCTAAGTTGCCCACAAGGTTGCAAAAAGTGCTAACGCATAGGAGGCCTAGGCACCATCTAGGCATTGTTTAAACGGTTTGAATATCGGTCAACGATACACTTAAACTTGTAAGCGAAAATAACACAAAGTCCATTCACTGCCATTTTATTGAATACTTAACATGCACATCGCCTCAGCCTCCACAATCTAATAAAATTGAAATGCAACCTAATTGTAGCGAGATGTGTTACATGTTGACAATTTTTATTATCTTATAATTTCTATTATTAATTATAAATAAGAAAAGAATATAAAAAGTAAAGAGAAAAAAAAAAGTAAACTTTAGCAAACCCTAAGTCCCTTATCTACCGACGATGAGGAAGGCAGAAGCAAAGAGTAACGATCGATGAAGAGTTGATTGTGGAAGCGAAGATTGGCAATGACTTAAGGTTTGCTTGCTTGCTTACAGTGAGAGAGAGGAGAGTCGAGAGTGAAGAGAAGAAGCTCTAGTCTGAAATAGACTAGAGCTTCAATTTTTTTGTTTAAGTACCATGTCCAACGTCGTTTTAGACCCTCCAAAACGATGCAATTTTAGACCTAGGTTTAATAAATAAGAAGGCTCCGTGGCGTCTGAGTGTCTGTCTGGGCGGGCAACCGATTAGAAACATCGATTTCATGAAAATCGGTGCGGTCGGTGGCCATCGGCCGTCTAAGTAGCGTCTAGGCGGTCAAAACCATCAATTTTTATAACAGTGGTTGCCCAAGGCATGAGCCGCCCAAAGTTACCCTATAGATGAGGTTGCTGAGTTCGCACCACGTATGGTCTGAATTGTCCATGTGCATCTCAATAAAAGTTACAATATTATTTGTTAATTTTTCAATGAATTAGAAAATATACAAATTAGAAACACTTTATTATACGTTAGAGTTTGGAAATACTGTTTACATATTACTATTAAAGGACGTTTCCATCACACATGACAACTAATGAGCTATATACTTGACAAGCACCATTACAACAACAACAACAAAAAGAAAAGAAAAAAAGCACCATTAGTTTTCAAGGCTATCGGTGACCACCACCGAACACTTTATTGTATACATAAGTCGGAGCGATGAACGAACGAGCCAGCAGATTTAGACTCATATGATTTGGTTATATAGGAATAGGATCAACAAGCAAGGACGCAATGTGATCTTGCATCTTCTTCTCAACACGTGTGAAGTAATCATCCTCATCGTAAAACAACTGTGTGGTTCTTGTAAATTAAATTGAGAATACACATAATCAAAGGCTTCGGCAGATGATGAGCGAGTATGAGACATTCTTCATTCACATCCTTCTATGCATCATTAACTTGCTTATTGAATTCTGCATACGCCTCTTGTTGTGAGACGCCATACTGTTTCATGTAACATTGAACGCTTGAGGGTATATGAGTTCTTTCTTGTTCAAACTGCATGCAGACACATACATCCATATGTGTATTAGTGTATAAATACAATTAAGGCTAGCTCATACAATTAATTATTATCTTTTATGGCGATATATACAGTGTATGAGAAATAAAAGAAAGTATTGGATACCTTGTGTGATTTGACATCTTCTATGAGTCATAACATTAATTCAGAAGCTTTAAGAATTTTAGGTGTACTTGAAACCCAATCTAAGGCTTCTTTGGTTACCATGAGTCCATTAATACTCATAAAAGCTTCAGCAATAGTAGAGGTGTAACCAACTGATACTACTGCCACACGCATGTACCATCATATGTTGTTCGATTGTCTCGAAGCCATGCCATGTGGACTCCTCATAATAGACACGACACATCGTCTTCATTTGCCATGTATATATCAAAGTTATTATACATTTTAAACATGAATTAATATTATTCATTGATTTTATGATAAGTGATTGATATAGTGTTATGATTACTGCTTCTATCCCACATTGGACCAGATGCAACCATCCTTTAGTTGCTAGTTCTTCCTCAACTAAATTGTAAGAATCCAATATTGTCTTAGAAAAGATTGGCATGTATTTTGGAAGTTGATCCTTGCAACTCACATCCCAGCTGGAAATACAAATATATGTATATATAGCTCCCAATTAATATAATATATTCTCTTATATGTTAGTTTCATTTTTTTTTTAAGTTCATCATCAATCAATGATCAACATATGTATACATCAAACCTGTTGATTGCTTCTGTAAAGAGCGTGAGCTCATAAAAGTCAATAAAACAACTCCCTTAGCGAGTATTTTTCTACTGATACAGTAATGCCAATCTGGCTGGTAATACAATCCAAGCATCCAAAAATAACCCTCAACCGGTCTATCTCTTGAGAAAGGTAATCTTCTTCTCAAAAAAAAAAAAAAAAAAAAGGAAAGGTAATCTTCCAATCAAATTCAATTTTTTCCACCATCTGATACACATTAAATTGTTCAAGCTATTAGCATCATCTACCAACTAACAAATGAAATCTGCATGGAAATTAAATATTATATAGATGATTTTTTTTTTTAAATGAACCACATTCTAAAGACAAAACGCGATTTTATTTTATATTAGACTCACTTAGAAAGTTCGCAGAGTTCTTTCCTATGCAATGATTGAAGTATATTGAAATCCAATTTTGCGAGCTTTAGTAATACTTGGTTATTTGAAGGCTCATTTTGGTAGATAGAAATGCAACGCCTAGACTTGATCCTCGGAAAAGCCTTGTGTATGGGCCATTTTAGAACATGAAGTACTTGTGCTGCCAAAGGATTGCTTAAGTGGGTAGCCAAGGATTGAAGATGAGTTGTGGTGAAAGCAATGGCCTTGTCTAGTATATCTTCTCCATGCACCACAAGTTGTGCTGCTTCGTATAGGCTCAACATTCCTGACACATTGGTTGTCAAGGACTCTTTGAAATTTCCTTTTTCATCGGTAAACTCATTCAGAATATCTGTTATGTACATCAAGAAGTCAAATGGTCAAAAGGGATTATGCAAAAATAATCAAATTATATTTCCTCCGATATTATGTAGACTAAATATCAAAGTACACTTACCACATGAAATGTAATGTCCATGTTGTCTTAAAAGTCGGAAACAAAGAGCAGTAGTGTAAAGATCATTTTGATTAGTAGTAAACTCATGATTGTAAGTATCATAAACACGTTGTAATACTTGCTCAATTTCTACTTCAAAGTGATATCCCACCCCTGGGCGCTCAATTGCATCAATAAGATTAAGCTTCTGTGAGAAATAAAGTTGGTCATTAGCAATAGGCAACAATAGCTCCCTTCTCACTTGTTCCTTCAATTCTTCAATCTCTTCTAATTGTGGACGAACCTGCAAATATAATTATCATATTAAAATTGCAAAACAAATATTACGAATAGATAAATCATGATTGGAAAAAGCAGTTATTTTGATTAGCTAACTTTTGACATTGACATGGAGAGAAAAATATTTGGACTTCAGACATATATAAATTTATCTTATAAAATTATTCGGCACTTTTGTAGTTTTGTTTTTTGTTGTTAAAACCCAATGGTTTGTTGGAATGGTTAAAAACCACCACGACTTTATGAAATCATAAAAAGACCACCCTATCATCAACTTTTCGTCAATGAACTGTTAAAATTAGAAGGATAAATGTGTTATTTACTAAAAATGTAATATTAAAATATTTTAAATAAACAAAATATAAAAAGCAAAATATAAATTAAATTTCACAAAAAAAAAAAATCTAATTTAGCAAATTATAATTTAGCTACTAATTTCAAATTATAATTCAGGTGGAGCAATTGTTTCATTTTTATTACAATTGACTTCCCTGCCGTTAGTAATTTTCCGTTAAATCTAATAGTAAACAGTGTAAAAGTAGTGAAAAGATCAAAATACCCTTTGAGATTAATTAAAAAAGTTAATAATTAAACAAAATTAATTAAATAATTAAATTAAAACTAAATAATTAAATTTAAAAAATTTAATGAATGTTGTTCTTCATTCTTCATCGGTAAATATCAAACAAAAATTTTCATCATCAATCGACAAATAACAAACAAAATCATCAACGATATTTAAAAAATTTAATGAATATTGTTCTCCATTCTTTATCAATAAATACCAAACAAAATCATCATCATCAATCAAAAAATAACAAATAAAATCATCAATAAATAACAAACAAAAATCTTTGGAAAAAAACATATTCATCAAACTTGCTTTGTCAAGAACCCATCATTTGGAATCATTAGATCTTCTTCAAGAACCCGAAAAAAAAAAAAAAAAAAAAAAAATCAACCTCAAAATCATCTTCAACCTTAACCCATCATCAACCAATCTTCAAACTCAAAACAAAACAATCAAATCCAACCTAATTTGGGTTTGACTAAACCTACCCAAAAATCAATAGAGATAGAGACGGTGGAGATGAGGATGGCAAAGACAGAGATGACAATTTGAACCCAAAAATCTAGGTTCAAACACCTAAAAATTGAACCCAATTCGGTTCGAACCAAGAAGAAGAGAAGAAGATAAACGGTAGAGGTAGGGACGACAGTTCGAACTGAGAAATCTACATTCGACTTCTAGGTTCGAACACCTAAAAATCGATGGGTTCGAATAGAATTAAACCCAAAAATTTGGATTCGATTCAAACCAAGAAAAAAAGAAGAAAAAGAAGAAGATGGACAGTAGAGACAGGGACGGTGGCGCCCAGAAATCGAACCTAGATCAAACCAAAAAGAAAAAGAAGAAGAAAAAGAAGAAAAGAAAATGGACGACAGAGATAGGGACAGCGGCAGCGAAGAAAGGGGAGAAGCTTGAAGGATGAAAAAGAGAGAGAGAACCTAGATTTATTTTAAAGTTTTTAAAATTTATTTTTGCAAAAAATAAAATATAACATCAAAAGACAATTTGTCAGTTAAGTTTAATGGAGATCAACTAACGGCAGATGGGTCAATTGTAATAAAAACAAAACAGTTGATCCGCTTCAATTAGAGTTTGAACTGAGTAGTTTATAATTTGCTCAATCTAATTTTCTCATATTTCTCTCTCCTCTTGCCTCCTTGTTTTGTCTTCCTCGCCTCCCCATTTTCAGTTACTCTCTCCTCCCTTTCTCTAATCTCTCTTAATGCTTTCCTTCATTGATCTTCCTCTCTTCGCGCCTTTTTGTGTTTCTCTCTTGTCTTCTCATTTTTGAATCTTTGTCTCTTCTCCCCATCTCTGTATCTGTCTCTTTTCTCTCCATCTTCGGTCTCGTACTTTCCTATTTCTTAATGTCGAGATTTTCATGCTTCCATTGTGAAGAGATCAACAGTGAAGACAAACTGAGCTCATCTCTCGTTTCTCTGCTTTCTCTCTCTCTCTTGACCTCTTTATTTTATTGCTTGACATTTAGGTACTGTTTGGGTAGTCATTGATGAGTGTTTAAACCTTTTGGTAGTTGACAATCTCCTCTCAATGGCAATCGTCGCTACCAAAAGAAAGGGAAACCCACCTTCAGATGGTCTCTGTGTTTTGTGAAACAGAAAGCCACCTGTTGATGAAGCAACAAAAAGACCACTCTAAGAGACCTTCATTTCTTTTTTTCTTCTCATTATTTGTTTTTATTTTTTATTGTATTTAAAGATATATATTATTGTTAATATTTTTTAAAAGTTATATTATTGTTATTATTATCAATTAATTAAAGGGGAAAAATTAGATCTTATTTTATTTTATTTTATTTAAGGATATATATTATTATTATTACTATTAATTGAAGGAATAAAAATTTTGGATTCCACTTTAATTTCTCCTTTTTTTTTATCTTTATCTTTTGCTTTATTATTAATTGGAGGAAAAAATGATTTTATCTAATAAACCAAAGGCAAATTTGATTTTTCACCCTCAATTATCTCTTTTTTATAGATAAATGTTAAGAGGGAGGTTTTCGACTAAAAATGTTATAATGGGGTTGAAAATGACCTTTTCATCAAAATATGGGAGTGATTCAATAATAACCCATAAGTTTAAATAGCCCATACTAAAAACAATCCTTAACATTATTATTTAACAATAACAAACGTTGTCTCCTCTTGATATGAGTAGTTATCTTCTAATTTTAAAAGTAATCATCCGGGTTGCGCTACTATCCATATTCGACAGATCTCGATAGTCCTCTGATCCATAAGATATCAATATAAAAAAAAAAAGGGTCAAATTATGAGTAACTACCGTCAATGAGTGGTGATAAAATAACATTAATTCAATTTATCGGTATCACATGTTTGAGTCGTTATATGTTAGAAAGTATTTAAAAAAAATAAAAATCTACATCATTTTCACTTTAAATTAATCTTAATTTTATTGAATAAAATTTTGGTTTGCTACAATAAGAAGTGCGAATGTCTACTCTACTTTTCTATGCTTAATTTAATCCACAGTGGTGCAAATTACAAAGACAACCAAAACGAGCTGGTAATAATTAATTTTTTTTTAAAATTGATTAATGTGGCGGCTGAAAATATATAATCGAGAGTCGCTAAATGATAGAAGGTATTTAGAAACAAATCTACATCTTGTACATTTTAATAATTTCATGGAATAAAATTTTATTTTGCTATAATAAGAGATTTAGATGTCAACTCTATTTTTCTACAGTAAGTTAATCGAGAGTGATGCAAATTACAAAGACAACTAAATAGAGTCGATAATAATTAATTTTTTTGAAATTGATTAATGTGGCGGTTGAAGATCTATAATCGAAAGTCACTATATGATAGAGGGTATTTAAAAAAAAATAAATTTACATCATCTGCGTTTTAATTTAATATTAATTTCATGGAATAAAATTTTGGTTTGCTATATAATAAGAGATTTGAATGTCAACTCTACTTTTCTACACTTAATTTAATCGAGAATGATGCAAATTACAAAGACAACTAAATAGAGTCGATAATAATTAATATTTTTAAAATTGATTAATGTGGCGGCTGAAGATCTATCATCGACAGTCGCTATTTGATGGAAGATATTTAAAAAAAAAAAAGCAAAAAAGAAAAAAAGAAATCTACGTCATGTACACTTTTTAATGGAATAAAATTTTAATTTGCTATAATAAGAGATTTGAAGTCAACTCTACTTTTCTACACTTAATTTAATCGAGAGTGATGTCAATTATAAAGACAACTAGATCGAGTAGGTAATAAATTAATTTGTTTTAAATTGATTAATGCGGCGCTTGAAGATATATAATAGAGAGTGATGCACGGTACGGAGACAATTGGGCAATTTTTTATTCCATCAATTTGTCAAACATTCCTATTATTTGTTTCGATTTTTGTCAGGATAGCGACAACCTTGTTTCGGATTTTTTTATTGGCAACTTTTATAAATTTACACGTAACACTCACTTCATTCACCATGTTAGTCATGGCAACAGGTTGGGTTCAGACGAATGTGGCAAAACCTGCACTGACAAAAATTTTTTGCATCCCAAGACTCACGGGTTCAAGTCGAACCTAAATATCAACTGCAAAATTTATACTTAAATTTTTAATATCAAATTTCATTCTTTTTTTTTTTTTTTACTCAAGTATCATTTAATAATCATAAATAATATCATTTGCAAATCCTAATAATACCATCAACTACAAAATATAATTAAACTTAATGTTCTAACCTAAATGTTAAGTTTTAATATCTAAAATAATAAAATTAAAATAAAAAAACATAAATTTCCTTAAATCCAAATAAAATACAAAATATGGCAAAGCAAATAGTCGAATACATAACATAAATTAGCTCCAAGTTGCATAACATAATATATTAAATAATAATAATAAATGCATTATTTAATATGTCGTGAATTTTTATTTTTTATTTTGTTTTTTGCATTCATACCCCAAACCTAAACCTACTTCGAGTGTCAAGTTTCACATCCACACCCGCTCTCAAATCCATTTAATCAAATCCACACTCACCCACTACAGGCAAAAATCTGATGATTCATGGTGGAATTGGCACCATACACACTTTTGTATTATCTTTTTTTACGACATTTACTTCTGGAATTTGAATGGGTTAAAACTAACTAATTAGTTGGAATATGTATTACCAATGAAAATATAAAGAAAGCACCAGATGAGTAATATGAGAGCTTAAATTATAGACTAAAAGTTAATCTATTAACGTTCTCATATTATATGGTCTCAATTGGTTATACACATTTTCAACTTACTTTGCTGAAATAAATATGCAAACACATACATACACTTAAATGATATTTCTCAAGTGTGCAATTTCAGATTTCCGTACATTCATCGTTTCTGCTTCTACATCAAACTGAACTGCAATGGATCCCATACTTGAAAATTATTACTTGATTAAACTCTCTCCAAGCATTCCAAATTATTTAATTAATCGTAATGCTTAGAAATAATCTCTTGATAAAACCAACAAAAATCAATTGAACCTACATAAATTTAGCTCAAAATTATGAGACGCACTTGGTTATTTTATATATATATGAAGAGAGAGTAATAAGTAAATCCAAAACCGTTTATTGTTGGTAAAGATCTCCAGCTCCAATGTTAGCTAGGACATGCATGCTAACCTGCAACAAATTCAACAATGCACTTAATTAGGCCACTACTCATTTTTTCTACCAATTGATGTATTCCCTTTCCATTGTGTCATGGATTTAATTACTGTTAGGGTAAATTGTTTGAAATTTGTCAAGACATAATATTCCATGCGATTGTTTATTTTTTTGAAAAACAATGCCTTTTTACATCTTAAAATTGGTTCAATAAGAGAGAGTAATAAGTAAGTCCAAAACCGTTTATTGTTGGTAATGATCTCCAGCTCCAATGTTAGCTAGGACATGCTAACCTGCAACAAATTCAATGATGCACTTAAATAGGCCACTACTCATTTTTTCTACCAATTGATGTATTCCCTTTCCATTGTGTCATGGATTTAATTACTGTTAGGGTAAATTGTTTGAAATTTGTCAAGACATAGTATTCCATGCGATTGTTTATTTTTTTGAAAAATAATGCCTTTTTACATCTTAAAATTAGTTCAATATTACTTATTTGAGTATTTGAGATGTAATAATAAGTCTTAAAATAAGAAACCAAACAATTGTTTTGGTAAGTGCATGCAAGTGAAGGCAGTAAAATAATTACCCCAACTTTAAAGAAGTATCAGAGCTGTTATTGTCTTGAGGAACATCTGCTAAGCTCCTGATATTGGTGATTGACGTCTGGCCTTGTACATGGGGACCTAAATTCCCCGTCTGACAAATCAAATTATAATAATGCATATTAGCATTTCTTAAAAGCATATGATCAAGAAGGAAGATGTTAACATGTGCTATTTAGGGACATATCGAAAATTGAAACGGTGAATAAGTAGGCTATATTTATTGTTTTCAAAACATAAAATGTTTTGTATCAACATATCAAATAAGCAAATGCAAATTCTTTGTTTTGGGTTGTTAACACTACATATTCAAGAAATTAAACTATGAATAAAAAATCATATAGATACCAAATAATAATAATAATAAATTTTTTGTTTACTTTTTCCATTGTTAGGACCCTTTAAAAAAATGTTGAAATTTTACTATATTCATATATTTTGGCAGAAAACGAGAAGAATATATAGCTAATAATAATATAATTAAATATCTCACTCGTTGTCTCAATTTCAGATTTTCGCTCATCAGTTGTTGTTCCTGCACATTGAACAAACAGTAACAAGTAAGCTAATTGTAATATGTAGTCTGGTAAATGTGTGCAACTAATTGTAATTAACCCTAGTGACAATAATCATCAAATCCTTTTCAGCAACAAAAAATCACCCTAGACATTATCACTATCAGTATCATCACCACTATAACCTTTGGAGGAAAGTTTGAGGGGGAGGTGTACGTACGCAAGGGTTTCTGATCATGTAGACACTTTTAATTGGTATACATTTGAACAGCTATTTTTGCATAGTATCAAGTTAAATTATTGCTCTTTATCTGGTATTTTGTTGATTTGTATCTTAGTGATTTCTCAGTTATTGAAATTATAGGTAACCATCAAATCAGTGGACTTAGGTGCCAAGTTGAACAATGTATATAGTCTCTTTTATGTGACGCCACCTGTCTGCCATCACCTTCAGCATGACTACCACCATCAATAATATTATCAAATAAAAGATTATGGAGTCTACATCTAGCCCTAATAACAATCAAAAGAATTAAAACAATAATTATAATGGAAGATGAAAGCAATTGGGACAGAAATAAAAAAGGGTCATAAGTACAATTTCCCAAGCCCTATTCTTGTTTTCCATACTCGTTCTAATGACAATGAAAAAGGCTTATCTTTAGGAAAGAAAGTTAGACGTCTCACCCTTGTCTTTAGATCACTAATTTCTTTCATAATTCTTTCATCCTGGAACACAACTTACATGCCATATGTCAAGAGAAGGAACAACAATATGCCAAAAAAATCTTCATGAATTAAACAAGAGAAAGACGAGATCATTAACCTTCGTTTCCGCCACACATCTTAACCCTCCTTCAAGTGATTTTTCTAGTTGCTTTAGCTCCTCTAAGCTCAACGCTTGGAGTTCTTCTCCCCTCATCTGCCTGTCATAGGTGAGAAATCAAGTCCTAGTTTACAGTGTGGAATCCGCATTCTTTGCAGTTGCTACAATAAAGACAACTTAAAAGATTTTGTTAACATTTTTATACATGCTAAAAAAATTTGTTCCTAATACGAGTTCGATGAATATAAAAGTTAATATTTTTTCAAGTCGTCATATGCAGTCAAAATAAATTTAATTCTATATTTGCTTAATTTGATATAATGGAAGTAGATATATAATTCTTTAATTGAATACTTAAGTGTAAGAAACTTATATATATATATATATATATAAGTTTCTTACACTTAAGTATTCAATTATATATATATATATATATATATTTGTGCAGTTTTACCTTAGCTCAATGGTCTTTTCGGCAATTTCTCTCCTCAACATGGCATAGGTGTTGCATTCAAGCTGAACAAAAGGCAAAGAATCACTATATATGCATGCAGATTCTCAAGTGGTATCATAGTTTTGGCAACTTGAAAGAACAAAGTTAAAAAAAAAAAAAAAAATCTGTTCATTCAATCTGACATAAAGTTTTATTTAACGTTCAAGATGATGTTATAGTTTCAAACTTTTTTACTACAGCTGAAGAAACAAAGCCATGTAGGTGCTGATTTCCAGAAGAGATTTGAGTGGCCAATGTAAGTAAACAAGAAACTAGGTCTCTAAAGTTTTATTTTGGAGGATCTTGTTTATATTTTTCAGTGATACTACACGAACCTAGACATGTACCAGACGCAACCATACACACTAGTTACAAGACTTTCAATTTGGATAAAAAACCTAAAACGAAACCCATTTCCATATTGATCAATGACTGGAGTAAATACAAAATCTTATAACTAAAAGTAGGCGATCTGTCATGATAATGTACATTCCCATGCTCATACCAGAGCATAAATTACCTTTGAACTAAATCCATAAAGATTTTATGTCAAATGATTTATTAATATTTGCTTAGAATGTAATGCAAAATTATTGAATGAAAAATTTCTCATGATAGCTGCTAATTAATTAGCATCAGTGCAAAATTGAATAGAAGACCCTATAAAAAGATTGTATACATTACCTGTAATTCCAGAGATGGTTGATCAAATTTGTGAAGATTCTGCACATGCATCTTATATTTTTCAATCACCTGTTTCGTACTTCACCAAACAATAAAACAATGGTGTTGTCACTTAATAAACTAAGTAGGAAACTAGATTTGTCCTTATTTGCATATTTCAGATTAAGAATAATCTAATGATATTAAATGATATAAATTATTTTTAAAACATTTTAATAATTCTAAGACTTATAAGATGATGTATTTACTACTCATTATCACATTGATCCTACTAGTTTACACTTTACAATTCTAATTACACTAAACTCATAGAAACTTGTGAAATATATGACAGTAAATTCAATGTTATGGCAAATGTGTTCTAAATTAATGTATTTGTGATGTGTGAATTTGGTGAAACATTCACGTAGAAAATAAGTTCTCCATTCTCTTGTTCTTATATGGATGATCACTATGAACTCATGTCCTTAACCAAACATCAAACAAAATTATCTCCAAAAATTAATATGTAACCATTGTATTTATACCTATGATCAATATGAATCCGCCTCCTTAATAGAACACCATAATTAAAAAATAAATAAATAATAATATAAAAAAGAAGGACGATTGTAAAAGGTATAAAATTATCTAAAATTTTTTTTGATTAATTACGAGCATACCAAATAGCCTAGAAGCAAGAGATAAATTAATGCAATTGTTACATATTAATTAATTTTATAAATAAAATCCTTGTGATTTCATTATTGTTGTAATGGTTACCATTATGATTAATTTAAGACTATAAGCCAACAAAATTGAATCTTGGTTGCACTAAGATCTTAAGGCTAGGTTTACATTTTAGTTGTTTGTATACTTCTGCAAACTAATAGTGAAGCACTATAAGAGTATTAAGATGTGTAGGAGAAAGAGTTTTTATTTTATTTGAGGGAAGTTTGACTCCAGCTAATTAATGAGAAGTGGATGAGAGACAACTTATTATACAATACCTAACAGACTGATGAGAGACATTTTATTGTCCATGTCGTCATACCTAAGAGAAACCATTGTACAATACCTAATAGAAATGAGAAGTTCATGAGAGACATCTTATTGTAAAAGATTTGGTGGCAAGAATTATCACTTGATAAAGTTGAGAAATGAAGATATTTCAAAAAAAAGTTGAGAAATGAAGACTTGTTATTGATAACTTCACAAAAAGCAACAAGGCCAAAGCCTTCTTCAAGAATTGACGCTGGAGACTACCACAATTTGTTAATTTATGTAAGAATAATTTCTGGGGCAGCTAAGGCATCCTCAACATCCAAAAAAATTATTTGCTTTTCTTCTCCTCCCTTGTGGCTGCCGTCATAGCAAGGGTACTTCCTGGTTTTGGAGTGTGCATGCACAAACCATGTGAATTTGCGTGTCAAGAATTGGGAAAATGATTCCGTGGTCTTCAAAGTAAAAGAAATTGGTCAAGAGGTTTGGTTAATCAAAGGCTTTGAATTTGGCCAAACCTTCTTGGAGGTTATTGAAAGGTGATTCAAGCAGCAAATCAAGAGTTGAAAACATTCACTTCTTGGTAAAACTGAAGTTTATTTTCTTCCGCCTGCTTTTTCTGAAAGAAAAATTTGCTTTTAATGTTTAGGTTTTCAGACTGAACAAATTTTTTCCGTTGAACTCAAAGTGCCATTGTTGTTCTAGAGTTCTATCTGTAAATTAACTATGTCAACAGTCAAAAAGGAAAGTTGGCGGGAAAGTAGCTAATTATTTGGATTATGTTCCAGATCTGAGAAAGCATGAGTTTCATGGCTCAGTACTCCATTTGGAAACCAGTTTGTTTTGCATTTCCATACTTGTTACACTTTATTCAATCGGGCTAATGGATCATAAATTAAAGTTTAGCGAGATTTATAAACTATAATAAGTTATACAATGTAAGGTGTAGTATTCCTCATGGATTTCACCATTGTCCATTGCTAGTAGCTAGTAAAATGTCTTCATTCAGTTTGATAATGTTTTAGATTTGACTATTCCTTATGGATTTCCAAAAAAAAAAAAAAAAGGAGTATTCCTTAACTTTATTAGTCTAACAAATCATTTTTAAGAAAATAAAAGGTAAATAAGTAAAGTTTAACATCTTAATATAAGAAGGCCATGATGAAGACTGATAGATTCCCTTAAATTGGAGACCCGGCCACCTTTTAAAAGGAGGCAGCACCCTCCTATCAAAAAGGATGCTTGTCTTCTCTTTTATTGATATCAATGGTGTCCTTCCTCTAGGATGCCACTGGAAATCCTATTTGGAGGTGCCATTCCTCCTCCAAGTAAAAGGCCTCCTCCATTGAGAAAAGAGGATGCCCCCTAGCCAACACCTCCTTTTTGATGAGGATAGCCTCTCCAACCAATATCTAGCTTACTGACAGTCAAGGATTTGGCTAGAGATGGTGAGGTTCTATATTGAAAATGGGAAAATTATCATTAGACAATCTTTGGGTTGTATACAACTTATCCTTAACCAAACATCATTTGTACTAAATTTAGTTCACTGTTTCCATTATAATTCAATCCTACCCTATCCAATTTAATATTGTTAATTGTGCCAAACATGTAATAAAAAATTCTAAAATACAAATGATATTCTACAAAATTCTAAAACTAAGTTAAGGATGCCCATACTTCTCTTTATTGTTAACTCCATTTGCGTTAAAGTATCTTTAAAGAAAAGAGGTAAGGTATTCTTCCTATACAGCTACTCTTTTTTTCTTTTTCCCCTATATATATGACTTACTTTTTGTGGAAAAACATAACATGTTTTTTTGATAGGAAACAGAAATTTTATTAAAAAGAGTAAAAATTACAACTGTGGACTAGAGGTCCAAAATCAAGTTATTTGGGGTGTCTCCAAACTTGTTTTTCCGTTAATGAGGTGCAACTCCAATCTCTATCACTAATATGAAAGAAAAGGTGTACAACCATCCAATCAAAAGTTAATTTATTCTATATAGCTAATTTTAGCAATAGATAAAATGAACTATCAATTTAAATTTCATTTTATCATTTATATGATTGGATCTAGTATAAATCACTAGTTCTAAAATTGAAAGACAAAGTTTTAATATGTTATGTGTTGGCAACTTTCTAGGATAGCTTCTACACATGGAGCATGTTCCTCTTTATTTTCATTCTCAATCTTAAAGGCTGTTTGCTTTCTGCCAAAAGAAAAACAAAATTGGGTCTGAATGGTTATATAAAAACAGACTGAGTTTATTAGTTTTCCTGAATCTACATACAAAATATTTCTTATTTAGATCTTAAAATAATTAAAACATCTGACTTATATTTACATGTAAATGTGTTCAAAGATATATGCAAATACTAGCATACCAACTTGTAAAAGTAACAGTTCAAAGTTCAAGGTTTGGCTACCGTTATTAGCACCCCACCAATGATATTTTGACACCCATTTGAAAATTTTGTTACTCAGTGAAACTATAAAAGGGTTGTACCGACAACACAAGCCTTAAACAATTTCTTACGATGCTGAGGTTGATTTATTGTTAAACCCCTTACACCGACTCATATATACGAAATTATGGGTTCAAGATTAGTCCATCTCCCTTAACTAAAAAATTTAGTAATTCAAGAAAAGACAAAGTTCAACAATATTTATAGATACACTTGCTCTTAGGGAGCCTCCTCCCTTATTTTAAAATTTATAAAATTTTATATTACAATTAATTTAAGTTTTTAATAATAAATATGTGCCAAATATTTACTTTTATGATATATATATATTTTTTTGGTTTTATGTACATAAAACAATTAACTTATATTTATATCCATACAAAAAATTGAGATGGCCTAGTGCTAATTCCTCATATCCAAATCCAATTAGATATCACGTTGAAGTCATCCCTTATCCAACTCCTAACTTTATAGTTCATAAATAAAATATAAAATTCAAGAGAGTTTTACAATCATATTCATTCAATATTTAGTCAAATTCAAACATCTTGAGGTTTCAAACAACACCACAAACTCTAGCAAGCTATTCTTAAACTACGGGAATATATATTTAATTATAGCGGAGTGAATTGACAAGTAATATACAAAGAAGGAATTAAAAGGATAGTTACACAAAAGTAGAAGAGCATGCACTTAATTTGATGGACAGTTGTTAAGGAACCTATAACATATATACTAATAAATTCAATAGACTATCTAATGGGTTTAATTATCTTGGCATCGAAGTGATTTTAGATCAGAGTTTTATTGCATTTTAATGTACTATACAAAGAAGGAATTGAATGAATAATTACACAAAAGTAGACAAGCACTTAATTTGATTGACAGTTGTTAGGGAACCTATAACATATATCAACAAATTCAATGGATTATTTAATGGGTTTATCTTGGCATCTAAGTGATTTTAGATCAAAGTTTTCTTGTATTTTATTGTAATTTCTAGTTCCATTGTTTTTCGCATTCAAATTGTTGATGAGAAAAAACTCATACTGGGTTCTCATTAACAAAGTTTGTTGAAATTAATATGATGTATGATTATAGAGTTTTATACTTTTAAAATAATACCAAGACCAAGTCTTTAAATTATAAATGTCAAAACCTATGAAAATGTGAAAATTTTGAGGTGTCAAAGTAAATATAAACTATAGAGCAATTCTGCATTGTATTCCAACATAGATATCAATTTATGATGTGTCAATTAATGAATGAATATTCATAAATGATTACTTATTTTGCTTGATAAACGTATTCCATCATCTATTAATCCCTCATGTATTGAGATAAAGTTGGAATACAAATGTAAAATTTCTAACATAATTGTAATCTATAATCCTAAACAAACAAGAGCCAATTGTAACTTACAAAAAGTTATTGTTCGAGTTTAAATAGTTCTTGTTGGACCTTCACCTATTAAGTTAAGTTTATTAGATTTAATGGTTACTATTATGGTATCATGTTGTATTACCTTATACTCTTAAGTTTAAATGTATAATCAGCACACAAAGGAAGCTCAGAAGTCCATCCTTGGTATAACACAATAACAATTTCTTAAGATATATAGCAAAAGTGCTTAAAGCCTAATAAACAATCATTTGGCCATCAAGACAATTTCGGTGTTTAACCCATTTGACAACATCAGACATCCTACATCAATATCTTTCTGTTTAAACAATACATTGACATCAATCTATTTGTTAAGAAAAATCTTCTCAGAACAATTTTTCATTTAGAATATAAAGAAACCTTTAGCAGCTTCTTGGGAAGTCCTATATTTTATGAGGACATACTTTCATAACAGTGTCATTAATTGTATGTTGGAAGCATCATATCATCCTCTAGACTGATGGTACTGAGATTGAGTGGTTTGATGTTTCTTGCTCTACAATTGGATTATATATAATTTTATGATTGATTTGGGTATTGCTACAAGCTTCTATATGGTTATTACCCTATTTAGTAATAACTATGTGATTCGATGTTTGAATAATTGTAAGTCGATCACACTCTATGATAGCTTGAATTAGTTGTAATAAAAAAGGAAGCACCTTGTAATAACAGGAAACACTTTCCTCAAGAATAATTTTTTTTTTTGTTTGAATAAAATAAGTCAATTTAGAGATGATTCCCTAAAGAATTGATCCAGATTACATCAAATCCTTCATGTAAAAGATTCATTAATACAACCTCTTTAGTACTCATAACAAAAACTTTCTTTGCCAGAGAATGCATGCCACCATGGCTATACTAATATCTCCCTATATTATATAAGTCTTGTTTATTAATGAGAGTTTTTTTGAACTAGAAAGATCCTAATTTACACCCAATCCCTCATCCATTCTCTCTCCCAGTCACACTGGAACACACAAAACATAGTACCATCGTGAGTTGCCGAAAATGAATTAAACAATAGATGAAATGACTGAACCAAGTACATAAACAGAAAGAAAAATAAAGGAGAAGTAAAAGAGATTGAGAGAGAGAGAGAAACCTCGAGCTGGAGTACTCAAAGAGCTTTCCTGTGGCAGAGAAGACCATGAGAGCTATTTCAGCATCACAGAGAGTTGAGAGCTCCTGAGCCTTCTTGAAAAGCCCTCCTCTCCTTTTTGAGAATGTAACCTGCCTGGCCGTGATGTTGTCGATCTTCTTGATCTCAATTTTCTGTCTCGTCATTATTTTACCCAAAAAATCGAGCCCACCCTTCAAACAAAATTAACCAAACTTCACATATTACATGCCCAAACAGCTAGCTATATGTAGTTGACAATACATATATAGTTCTAAAGAGGTTTGATGCATGTAAATCATAGAGAAAGTGTAACCCATATTATATACATACATACATATATATAGATATATATAAGTAACATGTAGCACATCTTAACACAAATTAATCAGTCAAATTCATTAAAAAGGAGTCTACAAGTGGTAGAGTATTCCAGTATATGGAAAATGCTGAGAAATCTAGCATGCAAATAAGATTTAAAAGGAAAAAAAAAAACAAACGAACGAACAAACAAACACAATGGGTTTTCTTAAAAAAGAAGCTCATAATTAACAACAACAAAAGCCAAAATAATAGGGAAAAAAAGAAAGGAAACTGAAACAAACCCTAGATGCAAAAAGAAGAAAAAAACTAGAGTTAAGTTTAATTGGTAAGTGAAATGAAGAAGAAAACCTGTCCATCCATCCAAGCTCATTAATTAGTAAACAAAAGTTTCGAAGGAAGGATTAGAGTAGTTGATATAGGGATTGGGTTAGATCAAAAGATATGTATTCTGAATCTCACCTTGTTTTTTCATTAAATGGGAGCTTGTGACGCCTGACAATAAACCGGATACCAGATTTACCCAATGGTTTTTAGAGAGAGAAAAACCTAGTTCAGGAATGAGAGAGAGGAAGAACATTCTGCTTACAGCCAAATAAAGAAGTGATTCTGTTTTAAAAAAAAAAGGTAAAATAAAGAAGTGATTCTCTTTACTAGATTGGTTAACCCGAACTTTGATGGACATCTGCGATCTCTGTTTAAAATCAATAGAAAAAATAAAAAAAAGAAATGAAATTATTTTATACATATTAAACTTTAATTACCATTTTAAAAATGGTTCCATTTTGCTTTTCGTACAGATGACCATGCTTATCACTGCTACGAAATTATGACAATTTTATACCCTCGTACTGACGTGTCCCGACTTCCCACTCTTTTATTTCTCGTGATATAAATACCTCACAATAAACCCTCCTACAAGATATATATATATAAGATATCGCATATCTCTTCCTTTGGTTATTTTGACTGTATAACAAAAGAATATCCTCCTTTGTAGTAGGATCAATTTACAGTATACTGACTTTAAGCAAGCTGAACTTTCTTAAAATTTAACAACATGTGTCTAGCACAAATCAAACAAAATAGAGTGTGAATGAACTTGACACCAGAGTGATATCAACCGAAGATATTTCGACTTTCAAGTCAACATTAGAAATAAGATTAATAAAGAAAGCAAGTAGAGAGAGATAAAAAGGTTAACTATGATTGTCGTTCGACGTGATGAGGTCAGATGGTAGAAAGAACTATAATTCGGCTCTCCTGGTTCGCTGATGGATGCCTTGACAAATTAGTGATGATCCAACATCGAGGGGATCATTGTAATGGTGTTTGATGGCTGGAACTCCTTTAAAGGTCCATTGAATGATAGCCCCAAGAAGAAGATAATGCCAGCAAAACCAGAATAATGAGCTTGAAGAAAGAAGATTATTGAGTTTGGAGCATTGAAGTGATTTTAGCATAATATCAGTATTGTCGAAAGAGAGATTAAATGTCTTTCCACATGATGAGCTCCTCCTTTTATAGGCGTGGTGAATGTCTATAAACGAAAATAAACCTATGGTAGCCGTTGGGAAGAATCTAGGGATCGGTTCCCCCCCTTGATTCTTGCTATCAAATTAATTCCAGAGAGATCTTCTCCCTTACCTATTTGATGCATTGACTTCAGCTATACACATTGCCAATTTGGTAAATTCTCTAAACAGTCTGTTTGACCAGGAAGGTATTTGGGCAGCTAGACTTTGCTTGGTTTATACATGGGCTGGTCGACATTTCAGATGGTCTCTTAACTTGAGCCAAGGCAATTTTTTACTATTACACTCTGAGTGTCGATATCTCTACCCCTCTAAAATTGTTTATACACCCTTTTGTAAGTTCACCCTCTTAAATGAATCATAATTACTAAATTTTGAAAGGGAAAATTGCAATGAAATTCTTAATGTTTGATTAAATTGTAACCACATCGTACTTTTTACAAAACAACTAAATAATCCTTTTGACTATTAGAGTTAAGGCGTAAATGATAAAAGGATAATAGGATCATGTTCTTTCTGAAATAAAACAGAGTGACAAAATCTACCAAAAAACTTTTTCTAAAAGCAACCTAAAAAGTAAAAACCTACTCAAATAAATAAAAAGTAAAAATAAAATTCATCTTTCTCTTCGTCAATTTTTTTAAACATATTTTGCTGAAATAAATTTCAAAATGTCACTCAAAATCCTTACAAAATCACAGCACCCAACAATTATCATCATAACTGCCAATTGGTCTTCATATTTAACAAATGGATCAAACTGATCTATCTTCGCTTCAAGATTTTCCTTCATGAAATGTCAATCCACCTCAATGTGTTTAAAACGGTCATGCTTGACCGGATTATGAGAAATAGCAATGGTTGTCTTATTGTCACAAAATAAGTTCATTTCAGAAGTAGGAACGAAGCCAATCTTGGTCAGCAATCTTTGAAGCCAAAGTAATCCATAAAGTCCTTTGGTCATTCCTTTAAACTCAGCTTCAGCACTGGATAATGCCACTACCTTCTACTTCTTGCTTCTCCATACAACAAGATTGCCTCCCACAAAGGTGAAATAGCTGATGTAAACTTGCTATCAAAAATGCTTCCTGCCCAACCTACATCAATATAACCATCAATATTAAGATGATTATTCTTAGAGAACATAAGTAATTTTTTTGGAGCGGCTTTCAAATAACGGAGAAGTTGAACTACACATTCATATAATCTTCACTAGATGAGTGCATAAACTAACTTACTATGCTTATGACATACTTTATATCTAAATGGGTATGGGATAAATAAATAACTTCCCACTAATCTTTGGCACATCTCCTCATTAGTTGGCACTTGATCTAAGTACTCTCTAAGCTTATGATTCTACACATTTGAAGTATTGATTGGTTTGCAATCAAGCAATCCCATTTTGGATAGTAAATCAAGCACATATTTCCTTTGGGAAAAAAATATACATATCCTTGATCCGGTTGCTTCAATCCCAAAAAAATATTTGAGATCCTTGAGATTCTTCATTTCAAACTCGGTTACCAAACTCTTTATATAGTCTAGAGATCTTTTCTATGTTATTCCTTGGGTTTAGTAGGGTTTCTACTATGAGAGAGGATGCTAATGAGCGTAGAAGAGCTCTTTTTGGATGCAAGCAAGTTTGTTGGGATGCATGATGCCTGTTGTATATGCTAAGGATCTTTATATAGTATTAAGGTTTCTTGATTACATACAATTTAGATGTTACAATATAGGAAAGACTAAGATATATCTTTCCTATTTTACATGTTAGATACTAAATTAAACTGCAATTAGTTGTGTTAATATTTGACTTGTAATATAATTCCGGCATCTTCTTGTACAAAGAAACCTTCTTTGATGAAGTTTTTTCCCTTCTTTCAAAGCTTCACTAAAATAAAGAAATATGTTAGCTTTTGCCAATTAGTAGAAAATTTTCTATTTTTTGAGTTTTTCTCTCTGTTAAGGAAATATTGAGTTGTGAACATATCATGAGTTGCTTTATGGCCATGACCTCTAGCTATGCCTTATGCGAGCTCCTTATCCCGAGTTGATTCACTGTTTGCGTGTGATTGAACTCATTTGGTATTTTTACTGTTATGGCATTTTATTGTCGGGTCAAGGTGAGGTTGGCTTTGTATTGTCTTATTTTTTATCTAGGCTTTTAGGTTTGTTAGCTTATAGGGCCCTTATTAGGCATCTAGCCCCAATTCTTTTTTTTTTTTTTTGGCACAACACATCGAAAAAGAGATAGTGTTATCTTTAGTCTAGTCTAGTCTCAAATGTATCAAACACATCTTACTACTATATTTCAGTCCAATTCAATTCAATCATATAAAATAATTTAATTCAATTATGCACACCAAACGTACTCTTATATATATATATATATATATATTTTTTATTTTGTGAAAATCTGAAGTTACTTAAAAGTAATCAACATACCTTATTCATATGAAGTTGGCTAGGCTAGTGTTTTATCTACTTTTTCTTCTTCTTACTTTCATAATTATAATCAAGTATTCAACTTGATATATGTGTCTCCAACATGTCCAATATCATAGATAATTCATTTAATATAGGAGAAAATTCAAAACCACTCTAAGATTTCAGAAAATAATACTTATTTATCATTATATTTGTCATAATAGAGAGCCATTAGCAAACCCCTATTGTTGCAATAAAGGTCTCTGAAAATGGATCACCATTCGTTTGTTGAGCAAAGGACATCCACCAACTAACCTCCATCGTCGACCGATGTAGATCTATGATTTGATCTCCATTGAGATCACAAATCTTTACCTGCTGATAGAGAATATAGATCTCTATCAATGGTGGAGATTTAGAATCTTTGTCTGATGGAGTTTTTTTTTTTTAATTGTTAATTTTTTTTCTATTTTTAATTTTTAATTTATTTTATAAAAATTTATATTTTTTAATTTATGTAATGGTGTTTTTTTATTTTTTATTTTTTCCTTTTTAATTTTATATTTTATTTTTTAATGTAATTATTTATATGCTTTAATTCATAAAATGGTGATGCACTAGCAATTATTAATTTTAAGTTGTTTACTTTTTTATTTTAAATTTTGGTTGGCACGTGTTTGATTTCTAATAGGTTAATAAGATAGGGTTAAATTGTTAAATTTTAAATGTTATAGGGCAAAATGATAGTTTTAGGGTGTCCAATTAATGGTAGAGGCAAAATGGATTTTATGAGTTTTTTGTCATTGCTGACCATTAAAAATTAGGTTAGATGAACTAAATTGTTGCGTTTTTTAAACTTAAAGGATAACCAACAAAATGGTAATTTCAGGGTGTCTAATTAACAACAAAGACAAAATAAATTTCATACGTTTTCTATCATAGTTTATCGTTAAAGGTTTGGCTAGATGAACTAAATTGATGCATTTTTGAAACTTAAAGGATGATAAAAGTCAACAACAAATTTCCATCTAAAAAAATTACAAATCGTCAAAATATAGGAATTAAAACACAAATGCAAGAGAAAGGTTGCTTAAAATTCCAAACACGTATACTCATGCTACATGCTAGCTTAATCCATAAAACAATTTAGGGATATTATCAAGATACCCCTAAAATTGAAATAATGTAAAACAGTAGACAAAGTAAAAATTTTTCCTTGATAGATTTTAATGTGCTTTGGTTGAATTGATAAATTACAATATATTGACTTTGAGCAAGCTTAACTTTCTTGAAACTTAACAACAAGTGTCTTGCACAAATTAAACAAAATAAAGAGTGGGTGAACTTGATATCAGGTGAAAACACTTTGACGCTGAAGTCAACATTAGAAATAAGATTAGTAAACAAACCAAGTAGAGAGAGATAAAAAGGTTAACTATGATTGTTGTTCAACGTGATGAGGTCGGATGGTAGAAAGAATTGTAATTTGGCCCTCCTAGTTCGCTGATGCATGCTTTGACAGATTAGTGATGATCCAACATTGAGAGGATCGTTGTAATGGTGTTTGATTGCTGGAACTCCTTTAAAGGTCTGCTGAATGATAACCTTAAAAAGAAGATAACGCCTGTAAAATCATGATAATGAGCTTGAAGAAAGGAGATATTAAGTTGGAAGATTTTAGCAAAATATCAATATTGTTGAAAGAGAGATTGAATGCCTTTCCATATGGTGAGCTCCTCTTTTTATAGGTATGGTGAATGTGTATACACGGAAATAAGCCTATGGGAGCCGTTAGGGAGAATCTAGGGATTGGCTCCCCCCTTGATTCTTACTATCAAATTAATGCCTGAAGAGATCTTCTCCCATTACTTTTTTTGTGTGTTAACTTCAGTTGTACGCACTGCCAATTTGGTAAATTTCTTAAACAAGCTATCTAATTAAGAAGGTATTCAGGCTGTTGGGCCTTGCTTGGTTTATTCATGGGCCGGTTGACATTTCACGTGGTCATTTAACTTGAGCCTAGCCAATTTTTGACCATTACATTGCGATTATCGATATCTCTACCTGTCTAAAATTGTTTATACAACCTTTTGTAAGTTCACTCTATTAAATGAATCATAATTACTAATTTTTTAAATGGAAAATTGCAATGAAATCCTTAATGTTTGATTAAATTGTAACTACATCGTACTTTTTACAAAATAACTAAGTAATCCCATTGACTGTTAGAGTTAACTAAGGCATAAATGGTAAAAGAATAATAGGATCATGTTCTTCCTAAAATAAAATGAAGTGACAAAACCTACCAAAAAACTTTTTCTAAAAGCAACCTAAAAAGTAAAAACCTACTTAAAATAAAATAGAAAGTAAAAACAAAATTCATCTTTCTCTTCATCAATTTTTTTAACATATTTTCCTAAAATAAATTTCAAAATCTCACTCAAAATCCTTACAAAATCACAACACCCAACAATTAGCACATAACCACCAGTTGGTCTTCATATTTAACAAATGGATCAAGCTAAACTACAAAAAATTACATAATTAGTAACAAAAAATATGGTCACTAAAAATATTAAATTTTGTTACTAATCCGTTTTAGTGACGAAAAAAGTTTGCGTTCCCATTCATTACTTAAAGTTAGATACTAAAGACAATTAGTGACAAACAAAAAAAATTGGTTACTAATTGTTGACAACATTAGTGACCACCATTTTTGTTACTCATAGTTAAAAAGTTTCATTACTAAATCTATTGATTAGTCCCATGAAAACAATATATTTATGTAATATTAGTGAGGAAATGGTCACTAATAATACATATTAACTACAAAAATCTAGTCATTGATACACAATTAATTGTCACTAATGTGCATATAATTAGTAATGTAAAAGTTGGTCACAAATTATCTATTTTTTATTATTATAGAGTTCTTTGATTAGTAATGAAGATTTGGCCACTAAAACAATTTTATAATTAGTGACTACTATTTTGATCACTAAAATTCAACTATTTTTGTTTATAAATCAATTTAGTAGACCTAAAAGTGAATATCAACAGTGTATATAAATTCTTTTTTTAGCCATAAAAGATTATGTCACAAAAGCATTGCATTTCGTCACTAATATTTCTTTGTTGTTCAAATTTTGTCACTATATATATATATATATATATATATCAATTGGTTCATACATTAGTCATAAAACTAGTGTTTTGGTTACTAATGGCAACAACTAGCAGGTTCCATATATGTTATACATAATATATTGAATTTACAATTGCTAATAAATAACTAAATTATATTTACTTAATTAATAATGATAAGAAATAATTGTATAAAGAGCATTAATTTAAAATTCTAAATCTTATTTCTTAAAACGATAAAATCGTAAATAAAATATATAAAAGAAACAACATTAATTAATATTCATAGCCATAAAATCTATCTTAAATGCATAATATATCCAACATAAGTACAACAGAAAGATCAAGTCATTGACATGAGCCAATAAAGACCCATAAAGTAATATAACATCCCAAAATGTTAATACGAAGCTATAAAATATTCAACATAAATAAGTAAATGCAAACTATGATAGAAAGATGCATCTTGTTGACATAAGCTAATAACCATCTATCTGCAAAACATAGAAAAAAAAAAATAGGTGACCATATAATTAGTAATGATAAGCTAATTCTATAAGAAGAAAAACCATAAAATTCACCATAAAATTCAAGATAAAGTTGTTGCTGAAAATTTGTAGGAGCACTATTTTAGATCATATTAATAAGCAATTCTCATATACATTTGCGAAAGTAGTATTAAATTAACTAAGCTCTATAAAATATATGGAAAAAAAAAATGTTAAATGACCATTCATGAATTTAAGCAGTTTTTAATTTTCATGGTCAAACAATAAAATCACATTCAATTTGAAGATGGAGTCAAGTAAATCAGATAAACTTAGCATAAAAAGGGTTTGAATGTTGAAACCATTTGAAAACAACGTTAAGATTAATTCCTCATAAAGAAACATATTAATTGCTCAACATATACAATCTAACTCCTAATGTCACCGATTTTCTTTTTTAAGAACAAAACTAAAGTTATTGAAATCCAAAAACCATTCTCATGGATTACCTGCAGTAGCTTGTAATCAAAAGTTGAAGGATCCATTGTTGCTTGTAATCACAAGTTGAATGATCAATTGTTGGAGAAAAAGCATATTGCAGTTGTAAGTACACTTCTTGAAATGAAGAAAAAATGAAATACTATTTTTATTAACTAACAATTGAGTGGGAGAGGTATACTAGTTTTATTAACTGACAATTGAGTTGGAGAGAGAGGAGTGTTTCAACGTGAGTTCTTTTTTTTTTTTTTAATGAGTTTTGGTGTTATAATATTATATTGCTTTTTTTAGGTATATTAAAGATTTTTATGAATCAATAAACTAATTAATTAACTTTTTTATTTTTTTTAGAAAATTTCAATTAACTAGTTTATCATAACCAAAATCTTATGTTTAAATTTATAAAGATAATCTTGGATTAAATGGATAATCTTATTTAAATTGATGAAATGGATAAGTTAAAAAAAATGATACCATGGATAATATTAGCATATTATAATATAAATCAAGAAGAAATTGATTAAAAATAAAGCAATCAATTAAGTAAAATATATTTTATTGATAAAGACTCAATGAACTAATTTATGATACCAGAAACATTATGACTTCATAATTTAAAATTTTAAATATTTCATTGTTTCCAAATAAATACATAATTCATAATGTTCTTCACAAATTTTACATGTGTATTGCAAATTTATTTGGAAATTTTTAAAAATATTCACGTGTCTTACTATTTGAAGCTATGTGGCCTATATAGTTAAATGGATAAGTGTAATTTTTACTTGGATTTTGTTTTACGAAAAAGGATTCAGAATATTAAATAATTTTTTATTTTTTACTCAAAAAAATATATTTATTATAATAGATAACATACAATATATATAATTTAATTTAATCTCATGATATCTTAAACATATATACCTTGGATAATTAAATGTTTCATTTAATTTTTTTTATTTCTTTACTTGGAAAAAAAAGGATATTTGGAATAAGTTACTTTGATTAAATAACAATTATGGTACTTATTTGAAAGTAATAAGAGTGTTCATTGTTGAAATATGGTTTTAGTCATATCCACTTATAATTAAAGTAATTATGGTACTTTTACTTATGTATGTGTGTTTCTATATGAGGTAGGGATTAGAACAGGT
The DNA here is from genome assembly GCA_019925255.1 of Litchi chinensis. NCBI lineage: Eukaryota > Viridiplantae > Streptophyta > Magnoliopsida > Sapindales > Sapindaceae > Litchi > Litchi chinensis. The sequence continues at coordinate 25,139,761 of CM034465.1, read as the reverse complement.
CCAATTTAGGTGGAATTGACAAAACTTGCACTCACACTCAGATCCTCACCCCATGAAATTTCATAGGATCAGGTTCTATTGCAAGACTGGGGGGTCCGAGTGAAACCTGCAGTCCACTTGCAAACTCGTAAAAAGGTTTTAATGCCAAATTATATAGTATAATTATTTAATTAATAAAAAGACATATTTCATTCTATCACAATATGTTCATAATAAGTTTAGTTAATTAGTAAGTCTAATGTTTTGGTATGGTAATATTGCTTAATATATTATCATTAAAGATTTTTAAAATATTAAAATAAAAATAAAATTTATTTGAATTTGTAATGAACTTGGGGTAAATGTGTCTTAATAATGTTTATGTCCAATGTGGATGTTTAGAAAGGATTGGCTTTGTGAAGTTTAATAGATGATAATAAAAATTTAAAAATTATTAAAATAATTAACAAATTTTACAAATTAAATTAATTTATTTTATCATTTGAGATGGATTGTTTAATCAAATTAAAACTCTAACTCTCAATTTTTATTTGAACTCCAACTTAAAGATAAATATTTTCTAATTAATGACCAAAAATGAAAGTAACATTATATTTGACTTAGTTAAATATTAAAGTATCATGTGGACAGTTGACAAGGATTTTAGTCTGGTATTGAATTACTTTTATTATTTCTTTTTCTTTTTCTTTTTTCAATTTTTATTGAATGTGATGAAACAAGCCATGAGGTTTGTAAGCTTGTTTAAGTGTTATAAGATTAGTTATTTTAGGAAGATTTATACATATGCCTTCAAGAATTTAAAACTTAATTGTTAAGTCAATTTATTTTCATGATACATGACGTGTACTATTTCTTTTTTGTTTTTATTTTTATTTTCGTTTTACATAGCACTATAACATGTCTTGACTGAATGAATACAACTCTTGCTAAATCTTTTATGTGAATATTCAAATTGATTATTTAGCTTTGGACAAAAATATTTAAAATTTTCTATTTTAAACAAATTAAATTTTTCTAAAAAATAATTTAAATTAAAAAAATTAAGAAGTCTTCTCTATTATTATGTTAAGGAGGGCCTAGCAAAATTTATAAATATTATTTGAAGTTAAAAGACAATCCAATGTAATTAAAAAAAAAAAAAACATTCCGATGATAACATAATTAATTAGAAGAAAATGATTAGGTTCACCAATTATACTATGGGATATATGAATATATAATTTTTATAACTTTTTTTTTCATAAATATTATCCAATATATATAATTTAAAAAAAAAATATTATCCAATATAATTTAAAATTATAGAGGTAACTAACTACCTAACTAGCCTTAAATTCTCAAAACTCAACACTAAGAATACTGCTAGGATTTTTCAAGATATCAAAATGGTAAGCAAGATTTTAAATTTTCAAAGTAAATTAACATTATCCTTAAAATATTAACATCTATATAAATTAACATCTATATTTATTTTTAAAATATTATTGTTCATTATGTCCTCATAATTTAGTAATTAATGAAAATTGTTTTGCTTTATCTTTGTTTACATATTATCTTTAATTTCAAATTTATTTGTACTCTTTATTTATGGATATTTTGAGTTAAAAAGAATACTAACTATATGAAAGCAAAAAAATTTAACAAATCATATAAATGAAATTACCACATCATTTAAACTATAAATTTGAATTTTGAAAATAGTTTTAGACAATATAAAATTAGGCCTGAAATTATATCCAAAATTTATCAATCTATAACGTAATGTTTAGTTAATATGTATTATACATCAATTTAAACACTTCACTGAGTGATGGTTATAATAACGAAGCTGAACCCTGAAATTACTAATGCAACAGAAAAATGTTTTAGTAGCAACCTGTTGTTCGTGAACAAGCAAACCATTGGAATAATGTTATTTATTCCTCTACAAACAAAGCACTAGAAATTGAAACCAACCCAAGCTCAACCTGCAGCAAACTAACAAAGTAATAATAAATTATTATACAAGGATACCTACATCTGCAAGTCTACCAACTTTTTCACCAGAAAAATAACTATGCTTATCTCATGCCCTATTCCAGTATTTTTAAATTACTTAAAGTGTCATTGAAATGCAAACTTTAAATCATAAAAATTATCATAAATAAATTATTTGATATGTATTCAATTTTTTTTTTTTTTTAACTTTACTAATATATATATATTTATTAGGGACATACATATATATAATTTACATACTTTTTTTTTTTTTAAATCTTAAACATTATCAAATAAGGGAGGGTTTGATTATAATTTTAGTATAAGAGGAATTGCACTTAAAAATATTTAATATATATACCTTAATGTCTATAAAATTTAATAATTATAATAAATTATCATTTAATAATTTCCACATATTGAAAGAAAAAAGTGTAAAACACTGAAACCATCAAATATTCAAAATGGTGCTCTCATTTTTTTTTCATTATATATATAATTATAGTGTTATCCAACATGGCTTAATTATTAAATGAAAATTCATGACAAAAAAAAAAAAAAAAAAAATCTATGGAAGCATCTCTCACGTTGCACACTTAACCAAGTAACCAACTAAAATGTAATCCAATATGACTTAATTATTTAATAAAAATTAAAAATATATATATATCTTGAATAATTAGGCGCCAAATGAGTGTTGTTTGCCGCCACTATATTTTATGACTTACTTTCCTTTGCTAAGCATTTTATTGAAAAAAAGAATCCTACCTTTATCATAATTCCATCGTATATTAATCTATTAAATTTAATACCAATTACTTTATTTAAAAATGAAATGTTCATAATTAATAAATTTGTATAAATTAAATTAATTTATTTTATCAATTGAGTTAGGAATAGAATTGTTTAATTATATTAAAACTTTAACTCTTAATTCCTACTTAATTAAAATCTAACTAAATTATAAGTAAATTAATATATTTTAGAAAACAATTATTATCCTCAAATAAAATTAGTTACTAAAATGATAATAACAATTGTCATTATAATAAATTATAACATCAAAGATTACACCTTAATGTCTATAAATTTCAATAATTATAATAAATTATCATTTAATAAATTCCACATATTGAAAGTGTAAAATATTGAAACCCCATCAAATATTCAAAATGATAGCTCTAAGTTTTTTTCATATATATATATATATATATATGAAAAAAACTGAGAGCATATATATATATATATATATATATATATGTATTTAATGTTATCCAACATGGCTTGATTATTAAATAAAAATAAATAATGCCAAATTAAAAAAAAAGGAAAAAAAAAAAATCTATGGAAGCATCCCTCTCATTGCACAATTAACCAAGTAACCAATTAAAACTAAAAACTCTCGTACAAGTCTCTAGAACCCAAATAATTAGGTGTCAAATGAATGTTGGTTGCCCCTTTTCTTTGCCAAGCATTTTACTTAAAAAAAAAAAAAGTTCCTATTTTTATCATAATTCCATCTTATGTTAATATATTAAATTTAATACCAGTTATGATCTTATTTAAAAACAAAATATTCATAATTAATAAATTTTTATAAATTAAATTAAGTTATTTTATCAATTGAGTTAGGAATAGGACTATTTAATTAAATTAAAACTCTAACTCTTGATTCCTATTTAAACTCTAACTAAATTATAAATAAATTAATACATTCTAAAAACCATTATTATCCTTAAATAAAATTAATTAAATGATTAAACAGTTGATACTTATTTACCGAAAAATTATTATCAAGTATTTGATGAAGTTAGATTACTTAAATATTTTTTGAACTCTGAAACTATATATCTTTAAACTATCTTGAAACTCAATATGTACTCTGATTATGATATATACTATACATAGTATAATTAGTATGCTATATCAGTAATTTGAAGATGTTTGTAAAGTGAGAATTTGAGGTGAAACATTTAAGCTCTTGATTAGATGCAGAAAACTCCAAGTAAACATTTATGTGTGAATATTGTAATATTTAATTATGGTGTCTATCCTAATTAATACCTCAGGAGAATACATCCAATTGCCTACAAACAAAATTCACACTTCAAAAGTGCCACAAAAACCACGTTTCCTTCTAATTAACCTCATCCTTTGCTCTCTGATCATTGTGCTAAAAATTAAACTATTTTTTTCGAATTTTATCATGTAATGGGTGTCTTTGTTGGACATTTTAAACATGGATGCCAGTAGAGGAGTACGCTTGCTCTAAATTTGTCATTTCTCTCTTCAAATTTGAATAAATTCGAATAGCACCACACAACATTCATTATTTTTGAAAAAATATGAGAAAAAGTAGGCTTAGCCGGGTTTGAACCATGGTGCATTTATTTATTTTGTAAACTTTATAATTTTTTCGAATATTCTAGGATAGGCACGCGCCCTACTTGGACCTAAGGTGGGTTCACCCGTGCATCTACAAAAAAATAATAAGCAATAGTAGTAGTAGTAATGATAACAATAATAATAATACAAAAAAAAAAAAAGATTTATTGTAATTTGGATTAGTGATTGACTTAAATTGCTATGACTATATCTATACTGTTAGTGAAGAAGTCTAAATTTGTAACTAAATATTTTTTACACTAAAACTAGAAGCAAGAACCAAAATTATTTTAGTGACAAAAACTTAGTAAGAAAATATATTTTGATAACTAATGTGAATCACTTTCATAGAATTAGTGAGAAACTTATATTGATGTTACTATTTCCATACTATTAGTGACGAAATGTAAATTTGTAACTAGATATTTAATAACTAATAGCTCAATTGAGAAAGATAATGTAACAAAAAAAAATAGTCATGAAATAAATTTTATTAACTAATTTGAATCATTATGGTAGATTTAGTGAGTGACAACTACATCTAAACCATTCGTAAGGAAAAATAAGTTTGTAACTAAATATTTTGTAACTAAAAAGAGGAGAAATGATTTAGTGACAAAAATATAGTTTCGAAATAAAACTTGGTAATTAATTCGAATCAATAGTAATGAATGTGAATGATCGTCACTATACATCTACACTATTAGTGAGCAAATATAAATTCGTAACTAATTTGAATCAATAGTGAGGAATGTGAATGATCGTCACTGTATGTATATTTTTAGTGACGAAATATAAACTCGTAACCAAATATTTAGTTACTAAAACTATAATTTGTTGTAGTCTATCATCGTTTCAAGATTCTGCTTTATGAAATGTCGATCCACCTCAATGTGTTTAGTACGATCATGTTGGACTGGATTATGAGAAATATCAATGGTTGTCTTATTGTCACAAAATAAGTTCATTTTAGAAGTAGGAACAAAGCCAATCTCGGTTAGCAATCTCTTAAGCCAAAATAGTTCACAAAGTCCTTTGGCCATTCTTCTAAACTCGCTTCAGCACTAGATAATACTGCTACCTTCTACTTCTTGCTTCTCCATTGACAAGACTGCCTCCCACAAAGGTGAAATAGCTCGATGTAAACTTGCTATAAAAAATGCTCCCAGCCCAATTTGCATCTGTATAACAATCAATATTAAGATGATTGTTCTTAGAGACCATAAGTCATTTCCTAGGAGTGGATTTCAAATAACAGAGAATTCAAACTACCACATTCATATGATCTTCACTAGTTGAGTGCATAAACTGACTTACTATGCTTACGACATACATAATATCCAAATGGGTAGATGATAAATAAATAACTTTCCCACTACTTTTTGGTAGCCATCCTTATTAGTTGGTGCTTGATCTGAGTATTCTACAAGCTTATGATTCTGTGTAGTTGGAGTATTGACTGTTTTGCAATCAAACAATCCCATTTTAGATAGTAAATCAAGCACATATTTCCTTTGAGAACAAAAAAATTATAACTCTCTTTGATTTGACTGCTTTAGTCCCCAAAAATATTTGAGACCCTTGAGATTCTTCATTTCAAACTTAGTTACCAAACTCTTATGGAGTCTAAAGATCTCTTCCATGTTATTCCTTGGATTTAGTAGGGTTTTTGCCATGAGAAGGGATACTAACGAGCATATAAGAGCTCTTTTTGGATTCAAGTAGGTTTGTTGGGATGCATGATGTCTGTTGTCCATGCTAAGGATCTTTATATAGTGTTAGGGTTCCAGGATTACATACAATTCATTTACTACAATATAGGAAAGACCAAGATATATCTTTCCTATTTTACATATAACTATATAAATCACTTAGATACTAAATTAAACTATAATTAATTGTGTCAATATTTGACTTTTAATGCAATTCTGGCATCTTGTCATTCAAAGAAACCTTCCATGCATTATAGGAATATTTGATGAAGTTTTTTCCCTTCTTTCAGAGCTTCATTGAAATAAAGAAATATGTCAGCTTTTGCCAATTAGTAGAAAATTTTCTCTTTTCTAAGTTTTTCCCTCTATTAAGGAAATAGTGAGTTGAGAACATGTCACGAGCTACTTTATGGCCATGACCTCAAGCTATGCCTTATGCGAGCTCCTTATCCTAAGTTGATTCATTATCTAGGTATGACTGAACTCTTTGGCAATCCTGCTGTTGTGGCATTTTGTTGTCTGGTCAATGTGTGATTGGCTTTATATTGCTTCATTTTTCCTCTAGGCTTTTGAGTTTGTTAGCTTATAGGGCCTTTACCGGTCTTAGGTTTCAATGCCTTTTTTTTAAGCATAACACATCAAAAAAGAGATTATGTTATTTTTAGTCTAGTCTAGTCTCAATTATATCAAGCACATCGTACTACTAATTAGTTTAGTCTAATTCAATTCAATCATAGAAAAATAATTCAATTCAATTATGCACATCAAATGTACCCTTATCATTTTTAAAAAAAAAAAAAAAATCTAAATCTACTTAAAAGTAATCAACATACCTTATTCATATAAAGTTGGCTAGACTAGTATTTTATCTACTTTTTCTTCTTCTTACTTTCATAATTATAATTAAGTATTCAACCTAATATATGTGTCCCCAACATGTCCAATAGTCATAGATAATTCATTTAATATAGGAGAAAGTTCTAAACCACTTTAAGGTTTAAGAAAATACCACTTATTAATCATTATGTTTGTCATAATGGAGAGCCATTAGCGAACATCCATTGTTGCAATAAAGGTCTCTGAAAATGGATCACCATTTGTCTGTTGAGCAATGGACATCCACCAACTAACTTCCATCATCGATCGATGCAGATCTATGATTTGATCTCTATTGAGATCATAAATCTCTATCTACTAATAAAGAATATAGATCTCTATCAATGGTGGAGATTTGGAATCTCCATTTGATGGAGTTTTGTTTTTCAATTTTTAATTTCTTTGTTTTTAATTTTAATTTATTATATAAATATTTATATGTTTTAATTTAGTGAAAAATATCAAAAATGACAATTATAAAAAGTAAAAATTTGTTTCTAACCCTCCAATTTAAAAATTTCCTTTCTAACCTTCCAAACAAACTAATTGCCTTGTCTACCCAAGTTACCCATTTTACCCTTAAGTGTAATTTGACCCATATACTCTTAAAGCTCAGAAGTGAAATTACGAAAATGCCCTCATATAAAATAGAGCCCACAACACACAATCAGTCACCCAAATCAAATCTCCACCGTTTCAAATCTCAACCGTTTTCATCACACCTCCACGACCCGGTTTTCAATCTGAGAGCAGTCGCCGCCGACCGGTCATCTCTGGCCTTATCTCACCATTCCCGACCTTCGCCGACGTCCTCAGACTGCCGACGAACTTGCTCACCACCTCCATTGCCGAAGGTACGCAACAATCATACCCATTTTAATCTTTCGTAGAAATCGATTTTTTGTGTTTTTTATGTTGGAGTAGTTTAGTATGGTTGGTTTTGCTTGTATTTGGATGGATTGGGATGTGAATGAGTGCTTTTAGTGATGTATAATGTCGAGGAAGACGAAGTGTGGGAACCGGGTTTTTGCTTCCAGAACGTAAAAACCGTGTTTTGTGAGGCCACAAAACACGGTTTCTTCGTTAAAACACGGCCAGATACATAACCGGGTTTTGTGGATGCTAAAAACACGGGTTTTTCCTCAAACCGTGTTTTCTGTATCCATAAACCACGGTTTGAGTGAAACGTCGTCTTTAATGTTCACCCATAAAACTCGTCTTTTCCAAAACAGTGTCTTGAGGCTGATTAAACCACGGTTTTCAGAATCGTCCGTGTTCTAGCGAGGCTCAAATAAAGCTGGTTTTACACCGAAACCGTGTTTGGTTGATATACAAAACACGGTTTCTGGAAAAAACCGTGTTTGTGCCCGTGAGTAACACGGGTTTTAGGCAGCCTTGAAACCCGATTCTGGGTTGGACCGTGTTATGTGGATGCATAAAAGACGGAATTTTGGAAAAACCGGGTTTAAATCCAACCTAAAACATGATTTTCGGATTGACTGTGTTTTATTACATCTTCGATAAAAAACGGTTTTTCCCAAAAACCGAGTTTAATGTATCCTTAAAACACGATTTTAGCAATTACCGTATTTTAGTTTCACAGAAACTCGGGTTTAAGTCGCCATTATAACCCGGTAAACTGATAACCGTGTTTTAAGGGGGCACAAAACCCGGTTTGTGTTTTAATGTTTGTGAATTTATAATTAATATTTTCTTGGAAAATAAGGGAATTAAATTATAAATTTTAATTAAGTTAGAAAATTGAAATGTAATTAATTAAAATAAGAATATTAAATCAATGTGATAAAAATAATAAATTCAAATAAATGAAATATAAAGTAAAAATAAAAAAATAAGATGAAATTAATCAAATAAATTTTAAATTTGATTTAATGTAATTGTAATATGTTAATTTTATTTGTTAATTGAAATTAGTTTAATAAATGAATGAAGATATTTAGTAATTAAGTCTTATTAAAGTAAACTATATCAATTAAATTAACTAATTCTATTTTTTTTTGTTGGTTGTGTACAGATGCAGGCCAATTATAAATGGAGTACACAAGTTGTTCCCCCGGAGATGACGTTAAGTACACATTGTAGTTTCAAAGAAATTACTAGTGTAAAAGCAGCTCTTGAAAAAAGAGAACTTCTTAAGCAGTTTTTAGGTGAGACCCCATTCAGATATTACGTAGAGATAGCTCACAATCAGTTGTTGGTTTGCCCCTTGATTGTAACTATTCTTGCTAGAGAGTTGGAATTTCCCCGTGCTAGGCCCGATGAGATGTGGTTTGAAATTGGAGGGCAACCATATAGGTTTGGAAAGCAGGAGTTCTTGTTGGTAACAGGGTTGCCATTCGGGCATATTGATGTAAAAACCATTAAGGCACGACAAAATGATAAGAATAGTCTTCTATGGCGACTTTTCAAAGGAATTCCATCGTCAGTGAAAGCTATTGTCCTAATGCTCAAGTCACGAGCGAATATAAATGTCGAGGACACCTTCAAGTTGGCTAATTTAGTTATAGCTTTTCAACTATTTTACGGCCTAGATGAGCGTCAAGGGGTGGATAAGGCGTTGTGGGTGATGATAGAGGACCAAAAAGCATGGAATGCGTTCCCCTGGGGTACAATGTCGTATAGTATACTTCTCGACCACCTTCGACAGGTGATTACTGAGGAACGACTTGTAAATGGACGAACAGTCAATGCCTATGGGTTTGTTTGGGCATTTCAGGTATAACCCTTAGTATATGTTTTTTATTATTATTGAAAATTGTTCTTTGTCTATGTATATATATTATTAATTTATTAATTTAATTATATTTTAATGATATATTTGTTTTTTGTTTATTATGTATTATAGTGGTGGCTTGTTGAAATGTTCCCATATTTAGATGACAAGGTAGAGAACAGAATAGGAGGTGATCCTGATTTGCCAAGGTTTAGGAATTGGCATTGTAATAAGAGGATCAGAAGGAATTCAGCAAGATGGAGGAGTGAGCTTCACCTTGTTAGTGTCTACCCTATCTTAACCTAAATTTGTTTCCATTCGTTTGCTATCTATGGGTGCAATATATTAACTATGTATATATGTATTGTAGTGTATTGCAGCGAGGAGGATTCTTGTGCCCATCGACGATGAGAGAGAGGCGGATTATTGGAAGTCCTTGAACCCCCGACATTCGGTTGGAGAGAAAGTGTGGAAACACGGTGGTGGGGGGGAGGGGGGGATGATGATGATGATGATGATGATATTTCAGGTGATGATGGTGTTGAGGGTGATGTTGCTGATGATGAGCAAGCAGCAGGTGAGGAAGAAGAGGAAGAGAATGAGGATGAAGAGAGGGAGCCAAGGACAAAAAGTGCGCATAATGTACGGTCGTCTCCTAGATCGTCTCGCCCTCAGGTAAAAAGATGAGATAATTAAATTAATTGTAATTTAAATTTAGGTGTACGTAATTTATTATTTTAATTGATCGTATTTTAAATGTAATTTATATGATGTATATATATATATGTATATTGATTCAATTATTTGCAGGAGCCTCAGACGAATGTTGGCAAGATAATGAAGCTATTGGAGAATATTTTGGGGATGCAGCAGACACAAGAAAGATTGCTGCGTAATATGGATAAGAGGCTGAAAAGGGTTGAAGACCAGCTAAAAATTAGTAGGCATGTGGATGATGATGTTGCTGAAAGCTCTATCCGGGTTCAGGATGATGACTTGCACTTCCATGATGATAGAATAGGGAGTGATCATCACAGTTTCCAACAGAACGAGGAATAGGGCCACCACGAACACATGCATGAGTCAGCACGTCATGAGTCCGAGGGTGATCATGACATTGATGAACAGGAGCAGGACCCACCCATCCATATCCATGACTCAGAAGTAGTAGGGAAAGATCATGACATTGTGGACCAAGAGCAGGACCCGCCCATCCACATTCAGGAATCGAAGGGGGATATTGATATTGGTGATGTTAAGGTAAAAGTTATATTTATTTGATCGTCCTAGTTTTATGCATTGATTTAAAATTGTGAATTAAAATTGTGAATTTCTTTAAATTTCAGAGAAAGACTATTTATGAACGGAGCAAGCGAAAGATTAAGCCATTGGTATCTTGCAGGACGCCATACACTGATCCTTTACAGGCGAAAAAGAAAAAGAAAGAGTCAAAGATAGTGGCGGAGTCTGTGATGGAAGTAGGAGTAGAGACTGTACCCGATGTGTACACGATGTACAGAACTTCTTCTTTAAACCTTCGGTATGAATAAAAAACATTATTACGTTTTGTAATCCGGTTTATTGTTTTAGTGGTATACTTTATAATTAATTTTTTTTGTTTAGGCGCATTATTGATGATTATCCGGTACCATGCACCCCGGATATGCTTCGTACCATTGAGGATGTTAAAGAGTGGTTGACAGGAATTCATATTGATGGCTATTTGAGTTGCTTGCGGAAGAAAGGGAAGATTCACGGGTGGTGGGACGAGGTTAATGATTGTAGATATGCAGTCCACGGGACAAACTTTTTTGTAAGTATTTAACGTTCTGTTTTATATTCATTGTTTGTATATTTATTTAATTGTTTGTAGTATAACATGTATAATTTTATTGTTGGTGCAGGCGGATTTAGTGCGTGTTTTCGATGCTACATACATCACAAAGAACATTGAGTTTGATCCGTCTACGGCTGTCGTGGCAGATTCTTGGAAACATTGTGCTACTGGCATGGGAGACGCAAAAATGCCTTGGAAATCTACTGAAAATGTAAGTTTGTGATGTTAGTTTTTTTTTTTTTTAATTGAACATTCACAGTTATGCTATACTAATAATGTTTCTAAATTGTAGGTGTTGGTCCCCTGTTCTTTGTCGCAAATGCATTGGGTCCTTTGTAAGGTGTGCCTGACAGAGAAGAAGATAGTGGTGTATGATTCCATGAAATCAATAGACTTTAAGCAGTGGAAGCAGATCCTTCAACCGCTTGCATGTTTTATACCGATTATCTTGCGGTCGATTGGATTTTATGAGTAAAGCGAAGTATCTACACCCGCCGTGGAGAAAATATGGGACGTGGAGCATGTCAATATGGCAAATGTGCCTCAACAAGCTGATGGGTAAATCTCACATTTGTTTAAAATCCTAACTTCATTATATAAATTTTTTATATAATCATCTAACATCTTTTCCTATTAATATAGGAATAGTTGTGGAGCCTATTGCGCGATGTTTATCCACGATCTTTTAAAGTCTTAGGAGCATGAATGGAAGTCTTACCATAGTTTAGAAGACACCCGTAGAATAAGGAGAGATATGGCATATGATGTTTATATGTTTTCTACACCAGAATACAAAATAGATGATTGTGGTTTGTGGACATTAGACAATGAAGGTAATATAATATATGATTGAAATGCAATGCATTTAGTTACATTTATAGATTTAAATTGTAATTGCATGTTTGCGGTTGATTGTGGAAAGAAAATAGGGCATGAGGCTCAGAAGTTGAGAAAATTAATTGGTAGAAGTGTAAATGTTTTCTAGGAATATTTTGCAGGGTCGGATTTTCAGAAAAACAGCCGTTATGCTGCTGAAATTTTTAAAAAATGGCAATTGTAAAATAAAGGGAAAAATTCAAAAAAACCCGTTTATAACAGTACCAAAACGGGGTTATATGGGAGAATAAATCACGGGTCCACGTTATAATTGATCATAAAATGTGGATTTTGCAAAATCAATAAACCGGGTTATAATGGCCCTTACATCACGAAACCGTGTTTAAATGTACTTTAAAACCCGGTTCTGAAGTAAATGAGAAACAATAGTACACGACAAAAACCGGGTTACATACAGCAACAAAACCCGTTCCTGTGGTTTAATGGCACATGTACTCCTGTTTATTCAGATATAACCGGTTTACAAACTTTGATAAAACCCGGTACCGTGTTTAAACGACTCATAAAACCCGTACCTAGCGTTTTTATGGTATTTTACCTTAATTTCATGAACCTTGTGTAGTTCTCTTCATCGAAAACTAATTCAAATCCGTTTAATTGAAATTACAAATGACTTTGGACACATTTTGAACACATGCATGATTGCATCTTCTACTCTCATCTTAAGGTCCATTGTCATAATTTGAAATGTAATAATATGGGACATTTGATATGTAATATGGTCAATTACATTAAATTCATTAAATTAAAAACATTTTAAAGTCATGGGGAAACGTTAGAAGAAAAAAACGAAGCAGAAAATAAAAATGAAATTACAAAACCGGTTTATGTATATGCATAAAACCCGGTCGTAGGTTTTAAGGGCCCATTTAATCTGGTTTATTTAAATATAACCGGTTTAAAAAATTATAAAAACCCCGGTTCCGTGTTTTATTGGATCATAAAACCGAATTATCAAATTTTTATGGTATTTTACCTTGATTTCATTATGCTTTTGTAGTTCTCTTCATCAAAACTAATTCGAATCGTTTTAATTTAAATTACAAATGACTTTGGTACCATATTTTGGACAACTTCCATTGTTCAATCTAACTTGTTAGTGATTGCATCTTCTACTCTCATCTTAAAGTCCATTGTCATACTTTGAAATGTAATAATATGGGACATTTGATATGTAATATGGTCAATTACATTAAATTCATTAAATTAAAGACATTTTAAAGTTATTAGGATTTGGATCGAAGACATTAAATTCATGAAAGTGCAAACCCGGGTTATGTTCACCAACAAAACCCGACCCCGGGTTTTAACGGTCAATGTAATCCGGTTTACTTGAATATAACCGAGTATTATTACCAAATGAAACGCAGCTCCGTTTTTAACTTGCCCATATAATACGGTTTCTGCAAAAAAACGGGTTATACGTTCCCATTAAATACGATTTCGTGTTTTTACCGCTCTCTTTCTATTTACAAAAAAGCCGGGTTTTATGAATTACTAAAACGCGGGCTCGTGTTTAATGGATCCATACAACCCGGTCTCTCAGGTTGCAACTTTTTGATTTAATTGATTATAATTCGGGTTATGTGGATGTATATAACCCGGTCCCGTGTTTAAAGGGCTTACATAACCCGGTTATTTAAGTAATTGAAGGTAATGGTCTAAATCACGGATTCGGGTTTTATAGCCTTATATAACCCGGTTTCGTGTTTAAAGGGCTTACATAACCCGGTTATTTGATTAATTGAAGGTCATGGTCTAAATCACGGATTCAGGTTTTATAGCCTTATATAACCCGGTTTCGTGTTTAAAGGGCTTACATAACCCGGTTATTTGATTAATTGAAGGTCATGGTCTAAATCACGGATTCGGGTTTTATAGCCTTATATAACCCGGTTTTAAGTGTCAGTGCAGAACTTGTCTTGCTGGGCAAATTGTGAATTATCCTCGTCTCTTGACACAACCAACCAATAACATTGCCACAACCTCAAAATATTAACATCATACAAAATCAAATATCAAGTTTGTGAATCATCCTCGTCTCTTGACACAACCAACCAATAACATTGCCACAACCACAAAATATTAACAAAGTACAAAATCAAATATCAAGTTTGCAAATAATTTATTCATTCTTGATTACCATCGTTGTCATTGTCACCCGACGGTGGAAGTGGGTACTGTAGATCACATCGGCGTCGTGTGTGTCCAGTAGCTCCACAAAGGCGACATTTTCGAGCGGTTTTGGGAAGTCCAGCAATCAAAGCTTCTGTTGCAGCTTCTTCATTGATCGGAGCGCATCCAATAGCTTCAGTACTGCTGCCAACACCTACTTCAGTAGCTGAAACCGGGTTTTCAGCGCCTCTTCCAACAGCTTCTGCACTGGTCCCAACACCTCCAGCAGTTCCTGAGCTAGTCCCTCTAAAGGCAGATATAGGGGGGTTAGGACAACGAAGACGGTTGTGTCCCATTTCACCACATTTTCCACATTTTTTCTTACGACGACTTTCCCCAGCTGAAGGAATCCGTGTCTCTTTCGGTCTACCTGCTTGTCTTTTTCTTTCAGGTGGTAGTACAAGCATACTTTTAACTTCTGTAGGAACATGCCAATCTTGTGGGCCAGGGACAGGATTGATCGGACGTGCATATGCACCTTTGAGGGATTCTTTGCTATAATAATCATCACATAGTGTATAATAGTGAACACCATTAAACCTGATATATATGACAAAGGTAGAATGTTACTATATGACATTATAAAACAAAAATTAGAAAAATAAAATAATTATACCTTGCAACAACAATTGCATGATGACATGGTAACTGATCTAGGTCCCAATGTCGACAACTGCATGTCCGCGCAAGTGGTTGAACGAACCCATAGCCTAGTTCATGTTCGACTCCGAACTGGATCGGTTGTTGGATGACAGTTACAATGGCACTCGTCGATTCATTAGCCATTGAGTTCACATGATCCTCCACAGTTTTGGTAACTGAAGATCTGAGTTTCTCAGCATAACAACGTCTATCGTTGTACCATTTCTGCAACATATGTCTCAAAAATTCATGTGCTGTTGTTATTGGAAACCGACGTGCTTTTATCATACATTTGTTTAGGGACTCTGCAATATTAGTGGTCATCATGCCATATCTTCTTTTTGGCGAATATGCACGTGACCATTTTGTCACCCCAGCATTAACCAATTTTTCATGCATATTCGGACATATCATTCGAATTTGTTCCAAATATTTATCACAATCATCCCTTGTATAACAATATGCTGCAAGGTAAAACATTTTCATCACATCTGGTTGCTTTCTACAGCTTTGCTTCAAGTTTTGCTTCAAGTGGAAGAAACAGAACACGTGTGGGATTTCAGGGAAAACGGTGTTCATCGCATTGCCAATGCTTTTATGACGGTCGGATACAATAATCAAATCCGATGGCAAATTATGTGTCCCACCAATACTCTCTCGCAATCTACTTAAGAACCACGTCCATGAATTGTCCGACTCACCATCACCAAATCCGAAAGCGATCGGATAAATCATCTCTTCTCCATCTTTGCATGCAGTAACAAAAATCACCCCTTTATATTCACCTTTCAAATGGGTGACATCAACAGCAATAACCGGTCTGATGTACAATCGAAAACCTTGAATAGAGGCTCAAAGTGCAAAAAACGAATATAAAAATCGATTGTGTCTATCAGTCATAATTGCTGTCATTGTATTGGGGTTTGTTTCTTTTAACATGTGCAAATATGAAGGCAGCTGTTGGAATGACTCATCGCCTTTCCATATGCTAATTTCTTTGCATATTGCAAAGACCTCCAAGCTTTGTTGTACATAATCTGCACGTCATACTGCTCCAACATTTCTGCCATTAAAAGCTGAGGTGTAATACTATCAAGCCCTATCTTTTTCTGATATAGTGTTGCTATGACAATAGTCTTCACACTCCGCCTATGTGACTCGAAGGCGTCTTGACAACATGTGTGCTTTGACACATACTTGTACACATCGTACCACCCTTTCTGCATCTTGCACGAACCTCAAAACTACATGTCAAATCCTTACAACCAGCCTCATATCGAATCGTGCAGGAACGTCTAACCTTATATTGATACCTGGAATTAAGAACACATCTTCCAACAGTCACATTCAGTTCATATTTACTATTGAAAAATGCACCTTTATATAATGTATCACGTCGGATGAAAGTCGACATGGCTGTTGAAGTACCCTCAATTTCGCATTTATCTACACCCGGAACATTCCAATATGACTGTAAGGGGTTAGTGTCAAATTGTGAACCCGAAAATCTTATCTCTGGATACTCCGTGCTCTCTCCATTATCATCAATAGCTCCTGTTTCAATGTCATCATCTCTAATTTCCTCATCATCATCTCCACTTTCTGATATTTCATTATCATCATCATCATCATCAAAATCTATATCCTGATCTTCATCATAACGATCATTATTACCATAATCAATGTCGCATGTTGGACTTACTGTGGATGTAAATGCGAGGACAGAAGCTGAAACTTGATTACTACCACTATAGGAAGCTAAACAATTTTGACCGTCATGCATAGCTGGACTTACAAGTCTATCCACATCTATCCCCACATTCCCTGGAATTGAGGTGGTTGTATATGGAGGAACGGTAGGCCTTATAACTTCAGAATCTCTCAAATTTTTATCAACATAAATCTCTCTGTAATCAATTTTTTTGTCTGAAATCACACCACGGACACTAAGATCGCTCGTGATAGGTATCTTAACTGCAGGCATTCCTCTAGCTCGGAGTAAATAATACAAACGGATGTCCCACCTGCTTCTATCAATACCGGTCACTATGTAAATAAAGTCCATCAACCGAGATAAATTGACATCCTTGGGGGCTCCTATCATGAACGTCTCACCTCCAACATAGTTATTTCCATTCCACTCTCCATTGCATTTTATTATTATTGTCACCTCACTCATTCCTGTAAAATTGAAGCAAAATAATTTATTTCCATACTCTCATAATGCACAAAAAAAAAAAAAAAAAAGCACTTAATAAACATAAACATTTCAAATTTTAAAATATGTTCTTAAATTAAATAAAACCAGGTTTTAATAAATAATCTAACATTCAACCGGGTTTTAATGCTCAATAAAACACGAAACCGGGTTTTATTGATTAATAAAACCCGGTTACGTGTTTTATAGCTAACAGAACGTGGATTTTTTTTCCTAAACAAATAAAGAACTCCATTTCAATCACAAACCAATTAAATCTAATAAATAAAATCAAATCTAACATCAAATGACCTAAATTAATATCAAACTTAGATTATAAAAAAAAAAAAAAAAAAATCCTGCCCGAAACCGAGTTTTATGAGCTATTAAAACCCGAAACCGGGTTTTAATAGCCAAAACAACCCAATTTTTGGAATTAGCCAGGCAAAACACTCTTTCGAGTTTTAATGCCCCACAAAACCCGATTCCGGGTTTTAGCCCCGCACAAAAACCGATCGTCGCAGATTCTCAGTCCACGATTTCTTTCTTTTCTAGCAAATCGGATCTTACATTACATAAAATCACTACCAAAAATCACTCATAAAGCATTTACCAAAGCGATGTAAGCAACAAATTTCAAAACGAATCATTAACAAACACATACCTTTAAGCTTGAAGAGAAAAATTTGAGTGTGTGGCTTGTTGGAGAGAAAGAATGAGAAGCTTAAAGAAGCTTCAATGTGTGCAAAGAGCCTTCAGTGGGTGCACAAAACAGGATGAGAAACTTTCATAGAATGGAAAAAGTGTGATTTATCACTTATGCAAACCGTGGATGAGGAGAATGGAGTAGAAGAAGAAGAGGAAGAAGGAGGGACATTTTCGTTATTTTAAGGGTGATTGAGTAAGGGCATTTTCGTCATTTTCTCTTAGTTGAATGAGGTGTTTGACTTAGGGGTAAAATGGGTAACTTGGGTATAGTATGTAATAAATTTGTTTGAAAGGTCAAAAAGAATTTCATATAAAATAGGGTGTAGAAATGATATTTTTCTTCTAAACTTGTCTTATTCTTAAAAGCTCTCTTTAATTTATATAATGGCATTTTTTATTTTTTGTCTTTTCTTTATTTTTTCCTTTTTAGTTTTACATTTTATTTTATATGTAATTATTTATGTGCTTTAATTTATAAAATGGTAATGCACTAGCTATTATTAGTTTTAAGTTGTTTAATTTCTTACTTTAAATTTTGGTTAGCACGTGTTTGATTTCTATTGGTTAATAAGTTAGGGTTAATTTGTTAAATTTTAAATGTTTTGGGGCAAAATGATAGTTTTAGGGTGTCTAATTAATGGTAGAGGCAAAATTGATTTTATGTGTTTTTTTGTCATAGATGACCATTAAAAATTAGGTTAGATGAACTAAGTTGTTGCATTTTTTAAACTTAAAGGATGACCAAAAAAATGGTAATTTCAGGGTGCTTAATTAATAACAGAGGCAAAATAGATGTCATACGTTTTCTTTCATCGTTTACCGTTGAAAGTCTGGATAGATAAACTAAATTGATGCATTTTTTAAACTTAAGGGATGACAAGAGTCAAAAACAAATTTGCATTTAAAGAATTATAAATCATCAAAATATAGGAATTAAAACACAAATGCAAGGCAAAGGTTTCTTAAAATTCCAAATACCTATGCTCATGCTACATGCTAGCATAATCCATAATACAATTTAGCAATATTATCAAAATACCTCTGAAATTAAAATAATGTGAAACACCAGAGAAAGTAAAAATTTTACCTTAATTGATTTTAACATGCTTTGGTTGAATTGATAGTGTACAAGGATGTATACACTAGTATATGATGATGCATATGTTGGAGGCCTGAGTGATGACGAGTACTCTTCACTGTATCAGAAAATTCCATATTTATATGTTTTAGTTTTTGTTTTGATTATTTAATTCTTTTTAGTATGTTTTGTTATAGACGGTATTTATTATTATTATTATTATTATTTGGGATTAACTTTTACTCCAGGGGAAGGAAGCTTGAAATCTAAGAAGAAAGTTCACAATCAAAAGGAATTGTTTAGCTCTAATCATGTCGATGGAGATAATGATGAGTTAATGCAGGTTATTTTCAAGATTTTTTTTTTTCTAAATAATACAATAAGGGCATTTTGGTATTTTTCCTATTTTGTGAGAAAACCACTCACTTTCTGGATGACAACCTCTTTTCCACTAACGGTTGGGGGTTTTTGGCTAATATTTTTAAAAGTTGGGGTTTAGGGACATTATTTTCCATTTCATAGGGTTTTCAAATTTTTCCCTGCAATTTAAATATACAATCAAATCTCTGATGGCTTGTTCGGTATAATTTTTTTTTTTCCATTTGTCAACGAAAAATTATTTTCATATTTTTCAAATTTAAAAACATATCCAGTAGCAATTATTGAAAACAATATTTTAAAAATGAAAACATGAAAAGCATGTTTGAGTATATTATTTTAAAATGTATTTCTTAAAATAAAAACAATAATTATAACAACAATAGTAATAAAGGCAATTGCCAAATAAAAAATTAAAAAAAAAAAAACTGTAGAACATTTTCTATAAATAATTATGATAACTAGTTATAATAAAAATATGATCAAAATCAAAATCAAAAGAAAAATTCCATCTCCACTAGCTTTGTTGAAAATATTGGTTTGAAGAAGAAAAAAGTGCAATTTACCTGACTCATACTATTAACATATCTTAATATTAAGTTTTAAATACTATAATTAAACTCTTTCCTATCAGCTTAAACTTTTAGGTTTGGTAGTAACTAACATGATATCAACTCTCTCTCTCCCCTTTATTTGAAAATATTCTTTGATAGAGGGCATTTAACATATGTTCTTCATTTATCACTTATCTACGTTACACATAAGGAAACGTATTAATATCTCATAACCTCAAGTCTTAAATATTATAGTTTGGTCATTTTCTATCAGTTTAAGTTTTTAGATGTTATGGTAACTAACACATAAAATTTTTATTTTTCTTTTTAAAAATGAATTAATATTGAACTATTTAATTTAAATAATCTCTTTTTTCTCATAAAAATACATGTAAAAAGTATACTAAATTTAGTTAAAATGATTTTTTTAATTTATTGAAATAATTAAGAAATGATTGATAGCTATTCATAATTTGATTTTATATTACCATTTTATATAATTAAAATGGTATACACAATGTACTAAAATGAGGTATTAAGCAAGAAAGTGGGACTAAAAAAATAAAAATAATAAATAAAAGTAGGGCATCAGAAGATAAAACAGTGGAAACACTATATTGTGTTTCCAGCATTTTGCTTTACAATAGTGTAATGATTATTATTATTTTTTTCATTTATCTTGTTTCCACTTTTTAGTTTGGAAATTAAATTGGTTGAAGAATTTTTTATTGTTTTTTTAATTTGAAAAACAGAAAACAGAATCTATAAACAACACCGAGATTTTAATGTGGGTTGATTAAAAAAATCGCCACTCAAAAGAACAATATGTCACATACAACATCAATATTTTGACAAAATGAATGTCCCATAATTATTTGTGACTTCAACAACGGTCATTAAAAATATTTATGAAAACAAAAATTACAGTCACACATTTTGTATTGTCACAAATCAATTGGTATTATAAAATTAATAAAAATGAGATTTTATTATCTACTTTTAAGGAAAAAAATTTATTTTAGTTCCTAACATTTTCAGAAATAACATTTTTCTATTAAACTTCTCTTTTAATTTAATGGGTCCGTAAATTATTAAAAATGTCTCAATTAAACCACAAGAAAAGCAAAAAATAAATATAATATACACACATCATATAACATTTTTTAGTTATTATATGATATGTTTATCTATTTTTTAATTTTTTTAAATTTTTATTAAATAAATAAATAATTTTATTAATTTTATATTTTCAAATTTGTATCATTTAGAATTATATGACATGTATTTTTTTTACCTTTTTATTTTTATTTAATAAAATAAATAATTTGCATTATTTAAAGTTTTATAGTTTAATTAATTATATCATAATTTCTTATTTATTTGATTTTATTTATTTAGTCGTGCTTTATAGTAAAACCACAATTTTGTTGGTTTCATTAAAGTTCAAGGAGAAAATTATATTTACACATCATCCCTTAGTAGGAGTGGTTAAGTACTTACCTTAACCTTAAAAAGTAAAAAGTTTAAATCTCACATTTGACCTTTAAAATTAACACAAGGTGTGGATGAGTCTCATTTTAATAAGAGTTGTCATCTTTCCGATTATAAGGGTAGTCATTCGGATCGCTCTATTAGTGATCTATCATAACAAGTCCCAACAGTCTTCTAATTATTAAGGTGTTAGCGTTAAAAAAAAAGTTAAAATTACATTGTTATTAGTTTTTTAACGGCTGACTATCAAAATTTTGATTAAAGGGTGTAAAACCAAAATAGGTTGTGTAATCAAAACTCAAGCAAAGGAAAACCAAGAATTATCAACCTCCATTCTAGTGGAGTCCTTTTTTTATTTTATTTATTTATTTATTTATTTTTTGGATTCTTGATCATTCTCATTTATTAAAAGCTAACTCTTTTCATCTGTACTGAGCCTATGTTTGTTCAAGCTGCTATACAAGATACTCACTTGATGCTATGAAATTGAATTTCAAGTGTTGCATGATAACGACACCTAGAGGTAATATGAGCTTGGTTGGTTGTAAATGGGTGTTTTGAGTTCAATGTAACCTAGATGACTCCATTCCAAAATACAAGGTCAGGATCGTTGCAAAAGAGTTTCACCAAAGCGGTGGCCTTGACTACTTGGACACGTTCAGTCGCGTAATTAAAACTTCCACTATTTCTTTAATTTTGTCCATTGCTATAACTCATGGCCGACCCATTGAGCATATAGACGTAAACAATGCCTTTTTAAATTGGGAACTCTTTGAGGTTGTCTACATGACCCAACCAAAGGCTTTATTGATCCAAATCACCCCTTTTATGCTTGCAAACTAAAAAAGGCCCCCTGTGGCCTTAAATAGGCTCCACAAGCCTCGTTCACCAAGTTAAAGGCCACCTTACTTGATTGGGGATTTCAGAATTCTACATCTGACACTTAACTGTTCTTTCGATGGTCTGCCACCAATGTCATCTATATTCTGGTCTACATAGACAACAATTTGATTACTAGTACCAGTGTCAATCAAATTCACTAACTCATCTCCAAGTTGAACTCTAAATTTGCTCTTAAGAACCTTGGTCTAATAAACTATTTTCTGGGATTAAAGCGCACAAGGACTCCACTGGTGTTTATCTTAATCAAAATTTACAATTGATTTGCTTTCCAAAACTAGAATGCTTGATTCAAAACCTACTTCAAATCCTGCTAGTACTGGTGCTAAACTTGCTCTTCAAACAAGCAAGCCATTTTCCAGGTTTTTCAAAATCTAGTATTTCACTCTCGCACAAAGCAAACTGAAATAGATACTCTATGCGTGAGAAAATCAGTGCTGGTCAAGTTCAAGTTTCTTATATTCCTATTAAACATCAGGTTGCTGACATACTGACAAAAGGGTAACCTGTTGATCGATTAAACTAAACATGCGAATCCCTTCCTAGGTCTGTTTAAGTGGGCATGTTGAGGATAAACATAGTCTAATGGCAGTAGCTGGTGATTATCACAAGTCAGCTCATGCCCATGAAATATCTAACTATAAAATCAAATGTGTCAGCTAGGAGTAACGACTTCAACTAACTTAGCACTAACTTAGCTCAATTAGTTAAAAGAAAAGTACCTCTACTACACAATTCAGCACATTACTGTGAGGAGCAACTCTGATAAGAGCTTTCATCAAACAGTACCATTGTCAGACTATGATGATCATGATTAGCTACAACTAGATGAGGTTATTGGTCTTCGATACATGGGTCAGTGTCTTTGTGATTTTAAGGAGATTCGTTACGAGTTAATTATTCTTGTATACAAAGTTAATCACCAAAGTTGGATTTTAATGAATGAGAATCATGGCAAAAAAATAAAAATAAAAACTCCATTAGAAAGGAGCTTCATCACTCCGTGTTTTTCTCTACTGCTTCAATTTAATTTGTTTACCTAATTGAGTCATTTTTGATAATTTAGAAACTCAATGAGCGAAAAGAGACAAGCGTTAAGGTAAAGGATTCCAATTATTCTAGAGTCCTCCAAAGTGAATCAAGCGGTAATTGAAGGATGAGATCTAATCATGATCCTAACCTTACTTTAAGTGGGAATATTGTTGGTCAGGGTAATTAGTTCAATTACTGAGTTAGAGTTGAGCCGTAAAGTCTTTTCAAAACCTAGGGAGTTTGCTAGAATTTGATAGAGTTGGTTACTCTATTGGCCGAATAGAGAGCTCATATATAAATTGTTAATCTCTTGTAATCGTTAGTTGTCTTGTACGTATTAATTATCATTTATCATGAGAGAAGACAATTATGTTTTCTTCCATTAATGATGCTTTCAAGCTCTTGAAAATTCTCTGCGCTATTTCCCAAGAAATCATAAAGTTCTAGTACATTTTGTTAGATAAAACTTTAATAGATGAAAATCTATGCCAAAATCTAGAAACTCATATTAAATCAATAAGAATTATTGTAAAGAAAATATACCTAAATCCATATTGATAAATTTGAGTAGAATCGAGTCTTCCATAGTCAAATCTCCTTAAGTTATTCTATATTTTTCTTCTTGAATGGGGAGAAGAAAAGAGAGCAAAAAAACACATTGATTTGACTTGGGGACCATAACCCTAATTATATTATTTATTTACTAACTTAATTAAGTTCTCATTAACCCTAATTTAATTAGTATTAGGTTTCTACACACTAAAACTCATACACAATGGATATCTCTAAAACCCAATTAATAGATAATTTATTTAGCTCTATTAAAATAGATAACTCATAATATAATTGTTATTTAATATGTAAGCCCATATTAAGAAATATAAAAAAAAATCCCAACAATCTCCCACTTGGGCTACATATGTTTCTCGAAACAATTATATTATCTATAGTCTTGAGTGCACATTGAAAAACTATCTGTCCTGAAATATCCCCTTAATTACAATTTGGTCCATCAACTATATTAGTATAGGATCAAAGCGACCTTTGTTACATATATTCGTAACTAGACCCATCAATGGTCACCACACCAATATATTTAATGACATAGATCGAGTATGGATGCGTAGCATAGAAATTATATGCAATGTGATCTCAAACATACCTATTTCCAACATCTCCTACCTTAATCTTTAGTGAGATCAAACACAAATAACGTTTAGAATTTATAACTGAACTTTATACTTTATTCTACAGAAAATAAGTACAAAATAAGTCTATAACAAAGAACATCAAAATACTAACTCCTACTAAACATGCACATCATCAACCAAAATAAAACACATATGAGTAGTGTGCTCATGAAAGACCTTGGGTAGTAATCCCTTAGTAAGCGGATCCGTAATCATGGAGTTTGTCCTAATATGTTCTATAATCACCTGACGACTTTGAACTCTTTCTTTAACAACAAGAAACTTGATATCTATATGCTTTGACTTCATAGAGCTTCTGTTGTTGTTGGAATATAGCACAACCGAATTATTATCACAATATATCTTTAATGGTCTTTCAATACAATCCACAATTCGCAGTCCCATGACAAAATTTTGAAGCCATATCCCATGATTAGATTCATTATAACAAGCTATGAATTCAGCTACCATAGTGGAAAAGTTATGAATATCTGCTTAGCACTCTTCCAGGAAATAACTCCTCCAGCTAGTAGGTAAATATAGTCTGACGTAGATCTTTTACTGTCTTGGCATCTAGCAAAATCAGAATCAGAATACCCAATGATCTTTAAATGATCTGATCTCCGATACGTGAGTATGTGATCTTTTGTTCTCTACAAATAACGCATAACTCATTTGACTGCTTTCCAATGATCCATCCATGGATTACTTAAATATTTGCCTAACATTCCCACTACGAATGCAATGTCCGAACACGTATATACTTGAGCATACATTAGACTTTCTAAAGCTGACGCATAAGGAATCTTTTGCATTTCTTTTCATTCCAACTCATTTTTAGGGCACTGACTAAGACTGAACTTGTCTCCTTTAGCTACAAGGGTGTCTCCTGGTGCACAACATTTCATACCAAATCTATTAAGAACTCTTTTGATATAGCTCTTTTGTGATAACCTAAGGATACCTCGAGTTCGATCTCGATGTATCTTTATACCTAATACAAAAGAGGCGTCCCCAAGATATTTCATTTCAAAGTCATTTGTCAAAAATCTCTTGATTTCATGCAGTAAGCCTATATCACTGCTAGCAAGTAGTATGTCATCGACATATAACACCAAAAATATGTATTTACTCCCACTGAACTTATGATATACACAATCTTCAACCTTATTTACCTCAAACCCATATGAGATAATGACTTGATGAAATTTGTGATACCATTGATGAAAAGCCTGTTTGAGACCATAGATGAATTTCTTTAATTTGCAAATCATTTTCTTTTGATCATCGGATACAAAGTTTTCTGGTTGCATCATATTTATTGTTTCGTCAATGTCATCATTGAGAAACGCAATTTTTACATCCATCTGATGTAGCTCCAAATTAAAATGAGCCACAAGTGCCATTATAATCCTGAAAGAGTCTTTCGTTGAAACTGGAGAGAAAATCTTTTTGTAATCAATGCATTATTTCTGAGTGAAACCTTTAGCAACTAGACGAGCCTTATATCTCTCAACATTGCCTTTTGAATCTTTTTTGATCTTAAATATCCATTTGCAACCAATGGGTTTCGCACCTTCAGGCAATTCGACGAGATCCCAAACGTCATTGTTTTTCATGGAATTCATCTCATCATTCATAGTATCAATCCACTTTTGAGAATTAGAATTTGTTTGGTTTGATGGAAGTTGATTAGATCATCTTCCACCATTCCTATATCAACCGCATATTCTTGGAGAAAGACAACATAGTCATATGGAATCACATTTCTCTTTTCTCGAGTGGATTGTCTCAATGGCACATCCTCTTGGGGTTGTTGAGTTTGCACTTCGAGTATAATTTCTTCATTTTGCACATGGAGCTCTTCTACATTATCTTAATATTTTGGATTTGTATTTTGAACAATATCAGGAATAGAAGCCTGATCATTATTAATAGCAATAGCAGGAAGAGAAATAAATTTATCTTCAAAGACAATGTCTTTAATCTTACCTCCCCTCACAAACTTAACTTCCTCAAAAAATCTTGCATTTCCAGTCTCAAAAATTGTTCTAATAGTGGGATCGTAAAACTTGAAACCCCTTGATCATTCAGAGTACCCAACAAAGTAGCAGCTTACAGTTCTTGAGTCCAATTTCTTTTCATTTGGCCTATAAGGGCTTGCCTCAACTGGACAACTCCAAATGTGTAAATGCCTAATACTAGGCTTCTTGCCCGTCCATAATTCATAAGGGGTTTTAGCTACTACTTTGCTTGGAACCCTATTGAGGATATATGCTACAGTCTTAAGTGTTTCTCCCTAGAGGGATTTTGATAAAGACGAATGATTAATCATACTTCTTACCATGTCCTTAAACATTCTGTTTCGTCTTTCAGCAACACCATTCATGATAGGTTTGCCTGGCATTGTGTATTGCGGGACAATACCGCATTTCTCTAGGAATTTCACAAAAGATTTTGAACATTGTTCACCAGATCCGTCATATCTGCCATAGTATTCACCACCACGATCATATTTGACAACTTTAATTTTCTTGCCAAGTTGATTTTCAACCTCAACTTTGAAGGTCTTAAAAACATTCAGGGATTGAGACTTCTCATGTATCAAATATAAGTACCCATACCCTTGAATAGTCGTCTATGAATGTAATAAAATACTGTTGACCATTCCAAGAAGTTGTAGGAAATGGTTCGCAAATATCAATATGAATTAGTTCTAAGACATCAGAACACCTATTGGCACCTAATCTCCTAATGTTTGTTTATTTCCCTTTAATACACTCAATACAGACTTCAAAATCTGTCAAATCAAGAGAATCAAGAATCCCATCAGACACAAACCTCTGAATTCTCTGTTTAAAGATATGACCTAAACGCTTGTGCCATAGTATGGCGGAATCTCTGTCAGTTAATTTTCGTTTTGTACCTCATGAATTTATATGCAAGGTTTCATTAATTGAGGCAATTGTATCCAATAAATATAGGTTATCATACAAAGATAAAGAACTAGTACCAATAAGTTTCGAATATTGAAAAAGACTAAATTTATTATTTCCAAATGAACAAGAATAACGAAATTTGTCCAAAATAGAAACTGAAACCAAATTCCGTCTAAAAGACGGTACTACATAAGTCTCTTTCAAATTCAAAAAATGATCAGTCTTTAATAATAACTTAAAAGTTTTTATAGCCTCTACTACAAATGTTTTGTCATCGCTCACATAGATGAATATTTCAACATCACTTGGTTGACGACTCTACAGGCAACCCTGCATAGACACACTTATGTGAGTAGTGGCACCAAAATCTATTCATCAAGTGTGTTTAGATACAAAAGCTAAATTAACTTCAGAACAAACTAAATTGAGAAACATATCTTTCTTGACACGTTAGTTGGTGTATTTGGGACATTCTTTCTTCATATGTCCAACTTTCTTGCAAAAGTAACAAGTAAACTTCCCATCCTGTTTCTTTTACACCTTATGTTGTGATGTCCCAACTGCAGCTTTTTTTCTTCTTTTCATTTTCTTGTCCTTAAAGATAGTTGCTAAGTTAACACTTTCAATACCTTCTCACTTCAATCTTTCATCTTTTTGCACACAATGAGATATGAGCTCATTAAGAGTCCATTTAACCTTTTGAGTGTTGTAACTCACTTTAAACTGACTGTATTGTGTAGGAAGAAAAATCAAAACTAAGTGCACCAGCAAGTCCTCAGACAGCTGTAACTTTAGTGTCTTTAGTTTGGAAGCAATATGAGACATTTCATGATGTACTCCCTTATGTTCCCTTTTCCTTTATACTTCATTAAAACAAGGTTAGTCAAAAGGGTATTTGTTTCAACCTTTTCGTTTTTCACAAAACGTTATTTTATTTTCTTAAGGAACTTCTTAACATTTTTCTCTTCGAACATAGAGCCCTTAAAAGTTTCCAAAATGGAACATTTTATGATCATAAGACACATGCGATTAGAACGGTCCCACTTCTCCATGCTCGTCTTTTCATCAGCGATACTATTCTCATTAAAAGATGCGAGTCGTTCTTCCTGAAGCGCAAGGTCAAGATCCATGCAATAGAGAACAATCATAACATTCTCTTTTCAATTCTTGAAATTTGTGTCATTAAACACAGGAATGAAATTGATATTAATAGTTATTGTTGAAGCAGAAGTAGTAATTGAATCAAGAACAAAACCAGTTAAGCTCACAATTAATAATCACATCACAACATAAGAATACTCAATTAATAAATTCATACATGACATAATTAAACGATTTCCATAATGGTGGACCTTAAAACAAGATACCTAGCACAACATTGACATTTAGTCTTTGGATAAAAATATCAATTATAAGTGGTACTCTCCGTATAGTAATCAAATATTGACAATTAATCTCATCAAATAGTAAACATTTCTTTGGACCGACTTATTACTCACATGGAAAACCTAATAATCGTTACATATTTATTACCACAAGTATACCCATTATTTAGTCAAACAACAACCTTCCTTTGGGCCGGTCATTATTCGCATAAATAATAGACATACACACCTTAATATTTCAAAATAAACAAATTTACATTATAGAGGTTATTTTGGCAACATATAACTTCAATTCAATTTATTTTGAACTATCAGACATAATACATATATCAACAACCAAAATTCCATAACAATCCACTAGTCTTATATGTATGTATATATATATTCTTTAATAGAATAAAACCACAATCTTATATGTATATATAAATTCTTGAAACATGTACTTTATGCATGTGAAATTGACTTTTACACCAACAAAAACAAATAAAACAAAAGTCACCAGCATTCAATATACACACAAAAGAATATATAATATAATATAATAATAACAACAACAAAAAAAAATTCCCTTTATTGACTTTTATGTCAATCTGTATTATTTTATGCCCACCCTATTGCTTCAGTATAACATTAAAAAACCACAAAAGGTCAAGAGTGTAGCCGAAAAAAATAGAACACCAAAACTTGACAGTCAGAACTTCATAGAATATATATAAACCACAATAGCGGAAAACATAAAACTATATATATTTAACGCAAAACTTTATCCGGTCATATATATTCTTTGTTTTAATAATCCATAACAATAGGAAAAGCACCATAAAAATCTAATATATTTTGCTTCATATCAGGAAAAGCACCATAAAAATCTAATATATTTTGCTTCATACTTCCATGATAGAAAAATAAACTAAACCAATTAATTCATCGATGATTCAATATGAGTTAGCTCTGATACCACTTGTTGGATAAAACTTTAATAGATGAAAATCTATACTAAAATCTAGAAACTCATATTAAATCAATAAGAATTATTATAAAGAAAACATACCTAAATTCATATTGATAAATTTGAGTAGGATCGAGTCTTTTACAGTCAAATCTCCTTAAGTTACTCTATATTTTTCTTCTTAAATGAGGGAGAAGAAAAGAGAGCAAAAAAACACGTTGATTTGATTTGAGGACCATAACCCTAATTATATTCTTTATATACTAACCTAATTAGGTCTCCATTAACCCTAATTTAATTAGTATTAGGTTTCTACACACTAAAGCCCATACCTAATGGATATCTCTAGAATTCAATTAATAGATCACTTATTTGACCTTATTAAAATAGATAACCTATAATATAATTGTTATTTAATATGTAAACCCATATTAAGAAATATAAAAAAAAAATCCCAACACATTTAGCGATTGTGAGATCAAACAAGCTCTCCTTATATGAAAAATTAAAAAAAAAAAATTGTATTTATATATCCAACTCAAAAGTACATTATAGACAGAAGTACGAGGAAAACAAATCTCACTAGGTTTAGAAGTGAACTATAAAACCTATCACACATTATCACACATTACAATAAGATAACAAACTCATAATAATAACATCGTATTGTAGTAATATTTATCTAGTTTATGACACCATCATACCATATATACACACTTTTGTAAACTCTCTTTAGACCGCATTTACTTTTGTAAGTTGGATGGGGTAAAACTAACTAATTAGTTTTGAATATGTGTTACCAACGAAAATATAAAGAAAGCCTCAGATAAGTACAATGAAAACTTAAACCATAGATTGAAAATTAATATATTATCATTCTCATATTATATGGTTTTAATTGCTTATACACACATTTTCAACTTACTTCGTTAAAATATATAAGCAAACACCTACATACACTCAAGGATCCAAAAGTTGTTAATCATTAATCGATCGGTGAGGCAACGGCTAGCGATTAATCGGTTACTCGATGATTAATCAATAAGTACTATTTTGGGGGAAAATTATTATTTTTTGAAATCTGAGAATGTAAACTGAGATTATTTTAAGCATTATGGATCGAAACTCAAATAATATTGTAATTTTATCAAATCTCAGATTGATTTGTGTAATATTTCATTGTATATATATATATATAAACTTACACTAACTCTAATAAGATCATTAGCCTCCTCTCTCTCTCTCTCTCTCTCTCTCTCTCTCTCTTTCTCTCTCTCTCTCAGTCATCATCTCCTCTCTTAGCAAGCTACTGACCACACCCTCCTCCACTATCTCTCTTTTTCCTCTCTCCCTTGTCCCTCACCGACCTCCTTTATGACCACTGTAAGGATAACAGATTAATTAGCTCATTCAGCTCATGTTGCTCACGTCTTAGCTTCAACTTCAGCAACTAATTCTTCAACCTTAGTAGCAATAGTTCCAACTCCAAACTCTTCGGTTTCAGTTTAATAGCTTAATCAATAGCTCCAACCAATGATTAGCTTGGCTTACTTAAATACAAAAGAAGAGTGGCCTTCCTGAAAATACACTAATGAGCTGACGTGTAGTATTCTAAGGCTATGATTAATTCAGTTATGCCTTAATGGCTAAGATCTACTATTGTTATTAATATATAAGCTTGTATAGAATTTGCAGTAGCTTAATAGTTTCTGGATTCTTCTCTCAAACTTTACTCTATCTTTTCCTCCATGAAAATAGAGCTTGGACTCTGAGTTTGATTCATCAAATCATTCATTTCTTCTTTAATTTTCTTTGATTTTTTACATGGTAACAGAGCTGTAAGTCAACTAACGGTGCTATGTCTACAGATTCTCAATCACCTTCAGTGCATCAAGTTGATCACGAGCAATCTTTGATCTCGTCCATGGATTTTCAATCATTGGCGAAGACGTTGAATTTCAATCTGCCGATCAAACTCAACAAAGTCAATTATGTCAATTGGAAGGCCCATGTTATGGCAGCAATCGAAGCCTTGGAACTTGACGATTTCATTTCCAAAAACAAATCAATTCCTAATCAATTCATTGAAGAACTTGATGAGAATGGAGTTGTCAAGACCACTCGAATCAACTTTGAGTTTCGAGCTTAGAAGTGAGCAGATCAATTACTATTATGCTATCTGCTTTCAACAATTGGAGAGGAAGTTATTGTCCAAGTAAATCACTCAAAATCATCTCTTGAAGCATGGAAGATTCTTGAAAAACTATATGCTCAGCTGTCTATTGTTAGAGCTCTTCAACTTAAACAACAACTTCAAACCGCAAGGAAAGAGTCATTATCAATTAGTGATTATATGTTGAAACTGAAAACTATATATGACGCTTTGATTACATCTAGTAATCCTATGTCTGAGCATGAGATGATATTGAATGTACTTAATGGATTGGGACATGAATACGATTCGGTAGTTCTGTTAGTGTCTTCTCAGATCAAAACGACGACTTTGCAAGATGTTCAATACTTGCTTATAATGTATGACCAACGTATTGAACAACTTAATTCGTTCTCACAAGCAATCTATCCTCTACAAATGTTAATTTTGCTTCAAGTTTTGATGGCAACAAAGGACAAAGAGGATGTTTTCAAGGAAATAGAAGGTATAATCATGGAAGAGGTAGAGGACGAAATAGTAAAGAAAGGTGGAACAACCAGAAGGTCTATTGTCAACTGTGTCAAAGATCTGGACATGTTACCTTGCATTGTTTCAAGAGATTTGATCTGACTTGGTTTGAAAGTTAGAGAACTACCTAACAGAATCAATAAGATGATAATGTTAACAAGGTACAAGTCAATCTGGCATAAAACTCAGCAGTTTATGCTACACCCGAGGTAGTAAATGACCCCCTCTTTATATGTGAATAGTGGTGCCACTAATCATGTTATAGTAGATCTTACAAACTTGACCATTAGCTCTGAGTAAAGAGGAAAAGAGAAGCCTATTATTAGTAATGATAACAAGCTCTCAATTCTTCATACTAGAAATTCTACTATAAGTACTTATTCTAAACTAGCAAAAACCTTATTTCTTAATCAAATTTTGCATGTTCCTAGAATACAAAGAATCTGCTAAGTATTTCTAGGCTAACTAGAGATAACAATGTTATAGCTGAATTTAATGGAGATTGTTGTGTGTTTAAGGATAAGAGAACAGGGACAATTTTGCTCAAGGGGGATCTCAAGGATGGACTATACAGTCTTAACTTGCAAATCACTCATCAGCACAACAAAACATTAGCAATAGCATCAAAGAATGTACCAGCATCCATTGAAACTTCTTCACCGTCTTCAAGTAACCATCTTGTGTTCTCTCAATCTGCAGCTATGATTTCTTCTAGAGATGTAGTAAATAACTTTAGTAGTCCTAATTCTTTGGAAGATGACTCATCAAACATTGTTTATACAAATGGAAACAAGTTTGATGCTCAGCTAGCTGTTGAGGTTAATTCCAATTTGTGGCATGCTGAGCTTGGTTATCCTGCATTGCCTATTCTTCAAAAGGTCCTAGGTTCTTTAAGGTTCAATGTAAATTTTAAAGGTGTGTCTTTTTGTGACCCTTGTAAGATGGGAAAACTACACAAGATGCCCTTTATAAAGCATGAGATTTCTGTTAAACAACCTCTTGAAATCATTTACACTGATCTCTAGGGTCCTGCGCCATTTGCAGCAATTGATGGATGCAAATATTATGTTGTGTTCATTGATGATTGGAGTAGGTTTACATGGTTCTATCCTATTAAACTAAAGTCAAATACTTTACAAACTTTTATGCATTTTAAAAAGGCAGTGGAACTACAATTTGATAGGAAGATTAAGGTTTTACATTCAGACATGGGAGCAGAATTTATAGCTTTAATTCCTTACTTGAAAGACCATGATATACAAACCAAATTTTCATGTCCATATGCTCATCAGCAAGACGGTGTGGCTGAGAGAAAGCATCATTATATCGTGGAAACTATCTTACCCTTTTGGCTCATGCAAAGATGCCTTTACATTTCTTGGCAGAAGCTTTTTCCACTGTTGTGTTCATCATAAACAATTTGCCCTCACTAGTGATCAATATGAGCTCTCCTTATGAAAATCTTTTTCATAAAAGATCGAATTATGCCTTCATGAAAACATTTGGCTACAACTGCTTCCCGTATTTGAGGTATTACTCTAAACATAAGTTTGATCATCTTACTACTAATTAAATGTGTTTCTATTGGTTATAGTCCATTACATAGAGGATACAAATGCTTGCACCCTTCAGGCAGAATGTATATTTCAAGACATGTAGAGTTTAATGAGCTTGGGTTGCCTTACAACTTTTTTTCAACTCACACACCTAGTTCACAAGCTAAAACTTCATTCAATCTGCCCTTGTCTATGCTACAAACAGCTTCTTTGCAATATAATAAGATTTCCAGCTTTGAAATTGTAGTGCCTTTGACTTCTTCATTTGATGAGAAAAGGGTTCCTACTTTTTGTGATGAGTTACATCTTGACAGGTCAGATTCTTCAATCATATCTACTCCTAAATTGATTGTTGATCTTACCAATCAAGAAAACATAAGACCTTCTAATTTGGATTTAATTCAAAAAGTACCTAGATCAGTTCCACAATCTACTCATCACATGATGACTAGGTCCAAAACTCATTCCTTGTAATATAAAGCATTATTTTCACACATTGAATCTAATTCTCTTGAACCAACATCTATTAAAATGGATTTAAATGATCCTAGGTGGTTTTAAGCCATGATAGAGGAGTATACTACATTGATAAGGAACAATGGACCCTTGTTCCTTCCTCTCCATAAATGAATATTTTAGGGAACAAGTGGGTATTTAGAACCAAATATAATCCTGATGGAAGTGTTTTGAAGCACAAGGCTAGGTTAGTGGCCAAGGAGTTTCATTAAACTCTTGGTCTTGATTTCTTTGACACATACAGTCCTGTCATAAAAGCATCAACCATTCGAGTAATTTTTACTCTTGTTGTCTCCAAAGGTTGGGACATTCAACAGGTTAACATAAATAATGCATTCTTGAATGGTAATCTTCAAGAGCAGGTCTTTATGCAACAACCAAAGGGATTTATTGATCCAACTAGTCCTGATATGGTTTGTCGACTCAATAAAGTTTTGTATGGATTCAAGCAAACCCTTAGAGCTTGGTTCAATAAGCTTAGAGCAGCTTTGTTGCAATAGGGATTCACAAATTCCAAGTCTGATGTCTCTTTATTCTATATGCGCCAAGCTACTCATGTGATTCTACTGTTGGTGTATGTAGATGACATATTAGTTACAGGTGATGATGCTACTCTTATACAAAGGGTTATAGCTAATCTTAACAACATTTTTGCTTTGAAAGCTTTAGGGGCAATGAATTATTTTCTTGGTTTTGAGGCTTTCAGGAATGAATAAGATATGTATCTCACTCAAACCAAGTATATTCTTGATTTACCAGCCAAAACAGACATGTTATCATGTAAGCCTTGCAATTCACCTGCTAGCACTTGTTTTAAATTGTCATTACATGATAGAGAACCTTTCTCAAATTAGACTCTCTAAAGAAGTGTGATATGAGCATTGCAGTACCTTACACATACAAGGCTTGACATCAGTTTTATTGTTAACAAGCTTAGTCAATTCTTAGTTTCACCTGGCATGTTACATTGGTAAACTTGTAAAAGGGTTCTTCGATATCTTAAGGGGATAGCAGGTTATGGTATTCTTTTCAATCCAACTTCACATTTCCAATTTCAGGCCTTTTGTGATGCTGATTGGGCCAATTCTGTGGATGATAAAAAATCTACTAGTGGATGTTGTGTTTTTCTTGGTGGTAACTTGATTACTTGGAGCTCCAAGAAGTAGACTGTTGTTGCTAAATCTAGTATAAAGGCTGAGTATAGATAGGTCTCTTTCTCAAGCTTCAACTGAGCTTATTTGGTTACAGTCACTATTTCATGAACTTGGTATTCAGCCCCCTTATTGTCCCATTCTATGGTGTGACAATACTAGTGCAAATGCATTGGCTCAAAATACTGTCTTTCATGCTCGAACAAAGCACATTGAAGTTGATGTACATTTTGTTCATGACAGGATTGCTATTGGCCAGTTAGAGGTCCAGTATATTTCAACTACTAATCAAATTGCTGATGTTTTACTAAGGCACTCTCTACTGATCATTTTTCTACCTTATGTGTCAAACTGAATCTGGTTAAATCACCTCAGTTCAGTTTGAGGGGGGATGTAAGGATAACAGATCAATCAGCTCATTTAGCTCATATTGCTCACTTCTCAACTTTAACTTCAACAACTAATTCTTCAATTTTAGCTTAATAGCTTAATTAGCAACTCCAACCGATAATTAGTTTGGCCTACTTAAGTACAAAAGAAGAGTGGCCTTCCTAAAAATACACTGCTGAGCTGATGTGTAGCATCCTAAAGCTGTGATTAATTCAGTTATGCCTTAATGGCTGAGATCTAGTATTGTTATTAATATATAAGCTTGTACAAAGTTTGTAGTAGCTTAATGAAGAAAATTTCCACTAATTTCTGAATTATTCTCTCAAACTTTACTCTATCTTTTCCTCTATGAAAATAGAGCTTGGACTCTGAGTTTGATTCATCAAATCATTCATTTATTCTTCAATTTTCTTTGATTTTTTACAACCTCCTCCTCCTCCATTTTCTCACTAAGCTAACTACTAACCACACCCTCCTCTACTCTTTCTCGTTCTCCTCCCTCGTCGGCCTCTTCCGCTATTACCTCCTTATCCACTTCTTCGTCTTCTCTGACCCCCGCTAGATGCCCCTCTTTGGCCTTCTCGTCACCATCGTCTGCCAATCGAACCAAAATATAGGTCAACAACAACATTAGCTATTGCTCTCCCATCCATGTAACCTAACTTCATCTCCATCAACACTAGCCACAACCCTACCACAAACACCATCACCATCCACTTTCCCACCCTTTGAGATATTTTTTTTTTTTTTTTTTTTTATGTTGATTTCTCATTTTTTTGTTATATTGATTTTTCTTTCTTTCTTTCTTCTTTCAATCTCTATGGGTTTGATTGATGATTTCTAACGATGACATTAGGCAATTCAAAGTTGTCAATATCTTTTTTAATTTTTTGGGTTGATAGACACTGAGTTTCATAGATTTGTGTTGTAATTGGTTCAACCGATTTATTCAACCATGTACTCGATCGACTTGACGATTATTCTGCCCACTTGATTTTGGCCACCAATCTCGTCCTTATCAATAGCAACAAGCCAATAAATATAATCACCAATTTCTGACAATTTTTAGAACACTACATACCCTTCATTAAATGATATTTTTCAAGTGTGCAATTTCATATTTCCTACATTCATTGTTTATACTTCTACATCAAATTGAATTGCGATGGATCCCACACTTGAAAATTATTACTTGATTAAAATCTCTCCAAGCATTCCAAGTCATTAATCGTAATACTTAGAAATAATCTCTTGAAAAAACCACCAAAAATCAATTGAACCTACATGAATTTAGATATTAATTATGAGACGCACTTCGTTATATATATATATATATATATTTATGAAGAGAGAATAATAAGTTAGTCCAAAGCCGTTTTATCGTTGGTAATGATCTCCAGCTCCAATGCTAGCTAGCAAATGCCAACCTGCAACAAATTCAATGACGCACTTAGGCCACTACTCATTTTTTTCTACCAATTGATGTATTCCCTTTCCATTGTGTCATGGATTTAATAACTTTGAAGGTAAATTGTTTGTAATTTGTTAAGACATTCCATAGCAATTGTTTGTTTTCTTGAAAAACAATATCGTTTTACATCTTCAAATTAGTTAAATATTACCTATTCTGAAAATTTAAGGTGTAATAATAAGTCTTAAAATAAGAAACCAAACAATTATTTTGGTAAGTGCATGCAAGTGATGGCAGTAAATAATTACCCCAACTTTAAAGAAGTATCAGAGCTGTTATTGTCTTGAGGAACATCTCCTAAGCTGTTGATGTTGGTGACCGACTCTGATGACTGGCCTTGTACATGTGAATCTAAATTCCCTGTCTGACAAATCGGATTATAACAATGCATATTAGCATATCTTAAAGCATATGACCAAGAAGGAAGATGTTAATATGCGCTATTTAGGCACATATTGAAAAGTAAAACAGTGAATAAGTAGGTTGTATTTATTTTTTCTCAAAACATAAAATGTTGTATATTAACATATCAAACAAGTAAATGCAAATTCTTTAGTTGAATTAAATCATTAAATATCTCACTCTTTGTCTCAGTCTCAGATTTTCATCCATCAGTTGTTGTCCCTGCACATTTAACAAACAGTAACAAGTAAGCTAACAAATATCATATGTAATATAGTGGTAGTCTGGTAAATGAACTCAAGTAATTGTAATTAACCATTGTGACAATCATCACCAAATCTGATCTAATTCTTTTTCAGCAACAAATAAATACCCTAAACATTATCACCATCAGTGTCATCACCACTATAACCTTCAGAGGAAAGTTTGAGGGAGAGATGTACGTAATGGTTTATCATTTAGACACTTTTAATCGGTATAAATTTGAAGAGCTATTTTTGCATAGTATCAAGTTAAATTATTGCTCTTTATCTGGTATTTTGTTGTTTTGTGTCTTAGTGATTTCTCAATTATTGAAATTATACGTAACCATCATATCAGTGGACGTAGGTGTCAAGTTGAACAATGTATATAGTCTCTTTTATGTGACACCACCTGTCTGCCATCACCTTCAGTATGACTACCACCATCAATAATATTATTAAATAAAATATTATGGAGTCGAATGACGACAAAAGATGAATGCAATTGGGACAGAAATAAGAATGGGTCATAAGTACAATGTCCCTGGCCCTATTCTTGTTTTCCATACTCATTCTAATGACAACGAAAAAGGCTTATCTGTAGGAAAGAAAGTCAGATGTCTCACCCTTGTCTTGAGATCACTAATTTCTTTCATAATTCTTTCACCCTGAATCACAATTTACATGCTATATCAAGATAAGGAACAACAATATACCAAAATAATCTTCATGAATTAAACAAGAGAAAGACAAGATCATTAACCTTCGTTTCCGCCACACATCTTAACCCTCCTTCAAGTGATTTTTCTAGTTGCTTTAGCTCCTCTAAGCTCAACGCTTGGAGTTCTTCTCCCCTCATCTGCCTGTCATAGGTGAGAAATCAAGTCTTAGTTTACAATGTGGAATACGCATGCTTTGCAGTGGCTGCAATAAAGAAAACTTAAAGATTTTGTTAACATATTCGTACATGCTAAGAAAATTTGTCACTAATATGAGTTCGATGACTATAAAAGTTAATATTCTTTCTGTCATATGCAGTCAAAATGAATTTGATTCTATATTTGTTTAATTTGATGTAGTGGAAGTAGATATATAATTCTTTAATTGAATGTTTAAGTGTAAGAAACTTTTATCTATATATATGATTGTGCAGTATTACCTTAGCTCAAGGGTCTTTTCTGCAATTTCACTGCTCAACATGGCATAGGTATTGCATTCAAGCTGAACAAAAGGCAAAGAATCACTATATATGCATGCAGCTTCTCAAGTGGTATCATAGTTTTGGCAACTTGACAAACAAAGTAAAAAAAAAAAAAAAAAAAAAAAAAGGCCTTCAGTCAATCTGACATATTTTTATTTTACTTTCAAGATGATGCTATAGTTTCTTACATTTTTACTACAGCTGAAGAAACAAAGCCATGTAGGTGCTGATTTCCAAAAGAGATTTTGAGTGGCCAACGCAAGTAAACAAGAACTAGGTCTCTAAAGTTTTATTTTGGAGGATCTTGTTTGAACTTTTTCAGTGATACTACACAAACCTAGACATGTACCAGACACACCCATACATGCTAGCTAGTCACAGGACCTTCAATTTGGATGAAAAACCCTAATATGAAACCCATTCCTATATTGATCAATGGCTGGAGTAAGTACGAAATCTTATAATTTAAAAGTAGGCAATCTGTCTTGATAATGTATACATACTCCTATGCTCTCACCAGAGCATATTGAACTAAATTCCATAAAGATTTTATGTCAAATGATTTATTAATATACGCTTAGAATGTAATGCAAAATTATTGAATGAAAAATTTCTCATGATAGCTGCTAATTAATTAACATCAGTGCAAATTTGAAAATAAGACCCTATAAAAAATTGTATACATTACCTGTAATTCCAAAGATGGTTGATCGAATCTGTGAAGATTCTGCATATTCGCCTTGTATTTTTCGGTCACCTGTTTCATACTTCACCAGACAATAAAACAGTGGTATTGTCACTTAATAAACTAAGTAGGAAACTAGATTTGTACTTTTTTTGTATATTTCATATTAATGATAATGTAGTGGTGTTAAATGATATAAATTATTTTTAAAACATTTTAATAATTCTAAAATTTATAAGATGATGTATTTAGTACTTATCACTTAGATCCTGCTAGTTTCCACTTTACATTTCGAATTACACTAAACTCATAGAAACTTGCGAAATATATGACAATCAATTCAATATTATGGCAAATGTGTTCTAAATTAATGTATTTGTGAGTGTGAATTTGGTGAAACATTCATGTAGCAAATGTGCTATAAATTCCCTTGTTCATATATCAATAATCACTATGAACTTGCCTCTTTAACACAACATCAAACAAAAGAAAGGGAAACCGCAAAAGGGATAAAATTATTTCCAAAAAGTAATATGTAACCATTGTATTTATCTATGATCAATATGAATTAACCCTCTTAATAGAACACCAAAATTTAAAATAATAATAACAATAATAATAATAATAATATAAAAATGAAGTACGACTACAAAAGGGATAAAATTATCTTAAAAATCTTTTGACTAATTACAAGCATACCAAATAGCCTAGAAGGACAAGATAAATGCAATGTTACATATTAATTAATTTTATAAATAAAATCCTTGTGATTTTATAATTTTGATAATGGTCACCATTATGATTAATTTAAAGACTACTATTTAAGCCGTACATTATAAAGCATTTATAATTTCTCTCATTCTTACTTATTCTCTACAAAACAAAAACTTGTTATACACTATTGTTCAAGCATTTTGTTCTTAGTGCACTATAATTTGATATTTGTATCTTAGAAGCTAGAGCTCATTCTGACCCTATTTTGCATTAGGACACAATCCCAAAGAGATTAAATCTATCCTTAACTTTGTTGAAACTTCGAAAAATGTTGAAGTTGTCAAGACAAGCAAATTATATGAGTAATGAATGCTACACATCCCACTTGTATCCTAATTTTGACCTCAACTCATGACATGTCATTTGATGAATGGATATTTATTAAGAATTATTTATTTCATTTGAAAAATATAACCATTCATTCAAAGAGAGCCAAAGAATTCAAGGGTACATCTGCATCAAATTTGGTGGGAAGCTTGCTACACATCATGATATATAAAATAGGATGTGTGGCATCATAGTTTAAGTCATAGTATTAAAAGGCGCGCCTGGGCGCGCTCCCAAGCGCCGAGCGCAGCGGGGCACAGCTCCGGCGCCCGGACGCCGGCCAGGCGCGACGACCTGGAAGAGGTGCGCACCCAAGCGCAGAAGACCCAGGCGCGCCTGGGCAAAATGGACCTGATATTTATATCAAGTTCTTTTTTTTTTTCTTTCCCACCCGTTTTTTGCCCTACCCGACAGCCTCTCCCTCTGTACCTCGGCTCCCAATCGACCGATCTGTCATCCAGCCGCCGTCCGGTCGCCGATCTGACTCATTCCGCCGTCGGTGAGTGTCTTCTGTAACAGATCTCTTCAGTTTCAGCCTGTTTGACACACTCTCTCTCTACCCGACCCGCCCAGCAGCCGAGTTTGTCTTCCAACCGCCTTCCCTACGCCATCCGGTCGCCAATCTCCCTCTTCCTGCCGCTGGTGACTGTCCTCTCTTCTCCCCTCCTCAGTTTTCAACTTCTTCAACACTCTCTCTCTCTCAACCCAACCACTCTCTCTCTACCCGACCCGTTAAGCTACCGATTCTGTTTCCAGTTGCCTTCCCGCCGCCGTCCGGCCACCGAGCATCCTCATCCCGCCGCCGGTGACTATCCTCTCTTCTCATCTCATCAGTTTCAGCGTCTTCAGCTCAAAATGAACTCAAGTAAGTTTTTTTTCTCTCCTCTCGTCTTCAATCTTTTGATCAATTTCTTCATTTATTTGTACAACTAGTTTCATGAATGTTTGTAATTTACAGACTGTTAATTTATTTGTTGATGTATGTATAATGTATGTTCGTAATTTATAGGCTGTTAGTGTTTATATATAATGTTAATGTATGAATCTATTTTGTTTGCAGCCGACTATTCTAGCTCGGCTAGTACTAAATCCTCAGACCCTGCATGGAATTATGTTGAGTTGCCGGATTATAGAGATAAAAATACTATAAAATGTAAATTTTGTGGCAAAGTGACGAAATGAGAGATCCATCGGGCAAAACAACATTTGGTGGGGGGGTTTAGGAATGTTAAACGTTGTGAACATTGTCCTGAACCTATAAGACAAGAGATAAAAGAGTATTTGTTGAAAAAGAAGAATGATAGGAATGAGTGTAATATGGAACCGTTTGTTGAGTATGAAATAGATGAAGGGTATGATGAAGAACCACTAATAGAACCACCTACAAGTAAAAGAAAAGGTTATAGTGGATTTAGTAGTGGAGTTAGTTTTAAGGGGCCAAAACAAAAGGGTCCATTGGATGTTTTCTTTGCCCCCAATCCAGAAGTCACTATAAGGAAAGCGAAAGGGAAGCAATTGATGTTAAATGAGATGAATAGTACGGCTAAGAAAGAGTTGAGAGGTCGAGCTTGTACCATGTTTGCTAGATGGATGTATGATGCAGGCATTCCATTTAATGCTGCATCATATGATAGTTTTAAGGCTTTTGTTGAAGCAATGGGCCAATATGGTCAGAGTATGAAGCCACCTACTCCTCATGAAGTTAGGGTTCCCTTTTTAAAGCAAGAGGTGGAAAACACTCGTAATATAATGAAAGATCATCAATAGGTGTGGGCTTAATATGGATGTTCGGTGTTATCAGACGGTTGGAAGGATAGGAGATAAAGGACATTGATTAACTTTTTAATCAATTCTCTTGAAGGAAGTTTGTTTTACAAGTCTGTTGATACCTCCGCCTATGCAAAGACCGGTGACAAGCTGTTTGAATTATTAAGTGGTATTGTGGAAGAGATAGGAGTAGGAAATGTCATTCAAGTGGTGACAGATAGTGCTTCAAATAATGTTTTAGCAGTTATGAAGTTTATTTTTGTATTATTCATTATG
This sequence comes from Litchi chinensis, assembly GCA_019925255.1. NCBI lineage: Eukaryota > Viridiplantae > Streptophyta > Magnoliopsida > Sapindales > Sapindaceae > Litchi > Litchi chinensis. The sequence continues at coordinate 25,096,287 of CM034465.1, read as the reverse complement.
ATTATAAATAAAACAATTTGACTTTAAATTAGATGTGTACTAGTATTATTACTAATTAATGTTCTTTTCTTTTGTAAATGATAACAGGAAAATTATTGGAGGCAAAATATCCCACACTTTTCTGGACACCATGTGCAGCTCATTGTATTGATTTAATATTGGAAGATATTTTCAAGGTGCCTAATTTGAAGAAGACATTTGAGAGAGCAGTAATGGTGACTAGCTATATTTACACCCGTCCTGGTTTGGTATACATATTAAGAAAGTTTACCAACAACAAAGAGTTGCTTAGGCCAGCAAAAACGAGGTTTGCAACTGCCTTTATCACTTTGGGCAGGATGCACAAGTTGCAAAGTAACCTTAGAAAAATGTTTACCTCAGATGAATGGCGTATGAGCAAGTGGGCAAAAGAAGCGGGGGGTAAAAAGGCACTAGAAGTGATTTTGATGCCTACTTTTTGGAGTAATATGGTGTTTGCTCTCAAGGTGGCTAGCCCACTAGTGCGTGTACTCCGCTTAGTGGATGGTGAAAGGAAGCCTGCTATGGGATATATTTATGAGGCCATGAATAGAGCCAAAGAAGCCATTGTTGCCTCTTTTGATGGGGATGAGGCTAGGTATGCGCCTTTCTTTCGAATCATTGATAGTAGATGGGATGTTTAGCTTCATCGCCCCTTGCATGCTACCAGATGGTACTTAAACCCCGAATACTTCTACAAGGCTAAAGGTGAAATTCATGAAGTGAAGATGGGCTTTTATGAATGTCTAAGAAGATTGGTTCCGGATCCTAAGATGCAAGATCAGATTGATAATGAGCTTTCGAAGTATTGGAACGCGGAGGGATTATTCGGAAACATATGGCCATTACAAAGAGAGCTGAAAATCACCAGCTATATATATCATGTCTTATTAAATTAAATCAAATAAACATAAGATTAAAGATTAATCATTAATCCATGAATTTTAATTTACAGCTGAATGGTGGAATGCTTATGGAGATTCACACCTACATTGAAGAAATTTGCAATAAAAGTTCTTAGCCTCACTTGCAGTTCTTCTGGTTGTGAACATAATTGAAGTATATTTGAAAATGTAAGTATATGTTCTTATGGATTTTTTTAAACAATTCGTTCGTTTAATATATCTTATATCCTTTTTTTCTTTTTTGAACAAATTCTTGTAGCTTCATACTAAACGAAGAAATAGGCTTGCTCAAAGTCGTTTAAACGACTTGGTATTTGTGAAATACAATAGAGCTTTGAGACGTCGGTATGAAATACGTGATACGATCGATCCTATTGCATTGACCGACATTGATGAAAGCAATGAATGGTTAATGAGGAAGCTCAATCTCGAGGATGGTATAGATGATGAGAATGTTTTTTCAGATGATGATGGGTTGACATGGGGCAATGTTGCTATGGCTGTAGGAGTTGGGGAGCCTAGCTATAGATTTAGATCAAAATCAAGTTCTTCATCAAGGCAACCGACAAAAACAAGGCAACCGATTGTTGAGGAAGAAGAAGAGGAATATCAAGGGTTAGATGCAGAAGAAGAAGAGAGAGAGGGAGAAGGATTTCCAGAGGAAGAAGGAGAAGATGAAGAGATGGGAGAGGAGGATGATGATTTTGATGATGACTTTGACGATTCAATTGATTGAACACTATGAGTGAACCTTTTTTGTGACTAGTGCTAGTCACTAGTTCTTATTTGCATTATTGCATTTTGATTATGACTTATGACTTTTGTTGTTTGCCTAGGGTAGGACACTTAGTTATTGACTTAGTTTTTAATTGAACTTCGATGATTTTTATTGTTTGCCTAGGATACTTAGTTGTTGAACTTTGATGATGATGATGATTTTGATTATAATTAATGATTAGATGTTTATTTTGTTGAATTTTATCTTATTGTTGTTGGTTGTTTATGAACTTATAATATTTTAAGGCTTTTTTTTTTTTAAGTGCGCCTCGCCTTGAAAAGGCGCGCCTTGCGCCTCGGGCTCCACAGTCCCTTTGCGCCTTGGTGCGCCTTGCGCCTTTTAAAACTATGGTTTAAGTATAGATTTAAAGACAGTATCTTGTCCAAAGCATGGTCTAAAAAGTGTTTTCCCCTCCAAAAATCATTGACTAAATTCCATAAAGGTGACACCCCGAATTACAAAATTCTTGAACAATTACTTATTACTATGCCTTTGGTGAATGGAGAGAATATAAAAAGAACACGATAATTTAGAACTGTTTCAAAGTGGCTTGGCCACCTATGTGTCTTTTATATGGTGTTAAAATTAATTATAATGGTGACAGTTATAACAATCATAAAATCATCACTAGGTTATAATCATAAAATCAATATGTGGCCTCGTATTTATGCCAATAATGAATCAAGGTAACAATCAAATAAAATTTGAAATAAACCATCATTTAAGAGAATATTTTAATAAAATTGTTTACTGTTTATACGCATACCTATGATTTATACAGCCATATTATATCAAAAATTTAATTGAAAAAATAAATGTCCCTACTCAAAATGACTAATATATTATTTTTCTCAAAGTTGTCAAACGTATGAAGAATCCAAATGCATTAGATGTAAAAGAAAAACATGGGTGTTTGACAAATGTAAACAAAGAGAAAAATAGAGGGTACAAATGTAAAATAAATATATTTATATTTATAAAGAAAATATCTAAAAAAAACTCCTAAAATGAACAATAATATCACCGAACCTATTTCTTAACCAAAAAAAAAAAAATTATGGTTTCACATTAGTTTCATTTTCAAATGGTATTTTGATAATATCTCTATTTATAAAGGTACTATTGATATTAAAGTAGGTATTTATATTAATGATTTAATTTTTAAATTTTATAAATGGGTATATTTATAAAATGGGTGTATAAATCCTATTTATAGGTGACAATATTGACACCCATAAATCATTCGTGTTTTGAAACTTTTAAATAAATATCCAACAATAAACTTCTTACCACATTTTTCTTATATTTGTTTCATCTTATTATTACTCTCAATCATACATGAGATATATAGAGTCAAGCTATATTAACTAAAACTTTTCATTTAAATTTTGAGACTTCAATATCCATTCACTTGTTTTGGTTTAAATTTTAAGTTGATATTAGCTTGATCCATGTGCTTGTGTATACTACTAGATGTCCATGAACATGTTTCCAGACATCTCCTTCAATAATTTGATTTTCACAATCTATTTTTTGTCCACCTTCGTTTACATTCATGAGATGTTTCTTCTTCCAATATGTCCATATGCAATCATTGAATTTCATTAAAATTCCATGAACCTAATCAAGGTCCTCATGGTTTTTTATGGCACACACACAAAACAATATAAGTAGAAGATTCCACATCTAGTCAAAGGTGAATTGTTAGCCCAGTAAGCCAAACCACCACAAAACCTAAAATATCAATTTTCTTACAACACCCGATTGCTCATATGACGCAGAATCCAACGCTTACCACCAGTACATAAGCTATATATAATTGTTAGCAAGAATGAAACCTTATTTCCTGAAGTTGAGAACTAAGCGACAGGTGGGCATGGGGCTGCACCATAGCATCATGTGTTGGCCAGTCACATACTCCATGCAAGAGGCCTCTAAATGATCCACCTAAATCAAAAATTGAATACACTGACTGCTACAAGCCAACAAGATTGAATCTTGTCGCACTAAGATCTAGTAGGCTAGATTTACATTTTAGTAGTATATATACCTTGCAAACTAATAGTGAGTGTACTATAAGAGTATTAAGATGTGTATGAGAAAGAGCTTTTATTTTATTTGAGGGAAGTTTCACACCAGCTAATTAATGAGGGGTTGATGAGAGACATTTTATTGTAAAAATACCTAATAGATTGATGAGAAACATTTTATCGTAAATGTCATACCTGAGAGAAACCCTTGTGCAATACCTAATAGAAATGAGAGGTGGATGAGAGCCATTTTATTGTAAAAGATCTGGTGGCAAGAGTTATCACTTGATAAAGTTGAGAAAAGAAGTCTTGTTATTCATAACTTGATAAAAAGGAAGAAGGCCAAAGCCTTCTTGGAGAAATGACGCCGGAGATGGTGAGGTTCTATTTTGATGAAAGGAAAATTATCATTAGACAATCATTGGTTTGTATATGACTAATCCATAACCAAACATCATATATACTAAATTTAGTTCAATGTTTCCATTATATTTCAATCCTATCCAAGTTCATATTGTTAAGTGTGCTAATCATGTAATAAAAAATTCTAAAATACAAATGATTTTCTACAAAAGTCTAAAACCCTATTAAGTTAAGGATGCCCATACTTCTCTTCACTGTTAACTCCGTTTGGATTAAAGCATCTTTAAAGAAAAGAGGTAAGGTATTCTTTCTATATGGCTGCTTTTTTTTTTCCCTATATATATGACTTACTTTTTTAATGAAAAAAACATAACAGTGAAATCAAGTTATTTGGGTGTCTCCAAACTTGTTTTTCAATTAATGAGGTCCGCCTCAAACCTCTACCACTAATATGAAAGAAAAGGTACACAATCATTCAATCAAAAGACAATTTACTCTATATAGCAACTTTTATCAATAGATAATAGGAACTATCAAATTAAATTTCATTTTATCATTTTAATTTATGATTGGATCTAGTATAAATCACTAGCATTCCAAAATTGAAAGACAAAGTTTTAATATGTTATATGTTGGCAACTTTCTAGGATAGCTTCTACACATAGCATGTTCCTCTTTGTTTTCATTATCAATCTTAAAGGCTGTTTGCTTTCTGCCAAAAGCCGAACAAAATTGGGTCTGAATGGTTATATAAAAACAAACTGAGTTTATTTGTTTTCCTAAGTCTACATATAAGATATTTTTTATTTAGATCTAAAAAAAAAATTAAAACCTGACTTACATTTGCATGTACATGTGTTCAAAGATATATGCAAATACTAGCTAGCATACCAACTTGTAAATTAACAGTTCAGAGTTCAAGGTTTGGCTACCGTTATTAGCACCCCACCAATGATATTTTGACACCCATTTTGAAAATTTTATCATTCAGTGAAACTATAAAAGGGGTGTACCAATAACACAAGCCTTAAACAATTTCTTACAAAGTTGAGGTTGATTTATTGTTAAGCCCCTTACACTCATATATATGCAGTTATAGATTCAAGATATGTCCATCTCCCTTAACTACCAAATTTAGTAATTCATGGAAAGGAAAAGTTGAACAACATTTATAGATACACTTGCTCTAGGGAGCCTCCTCTCTTGTTTTTGAATTCATAAATTTTAAAATTTTATATTAATTTAAGTTTTTTATAATAAATAGGTGCCAAATATTAACTTTTAAGATTATCTTCTTTTTTTTTTTTTTGTTTCATGTACATAAAACAATTAACTTAATATTTTGAGATGGCCTAGTGATAATTCCTCATATCCAAATCCAATGAGATATTAGGTTCAAGTCATCCCCTATCCAACTCCTAAATTTATAGTTCATTAATAAAAAATAAAAATCAAGAGACTTTTACAACCATATTCATTCAATCTTTAGTCAAATTCAAACATCTTCAGGTTTCAAACAACACCACAAACTCTACCTTGTGTACCAAGCTATTGTTAAGCAACTGAAATACATATTTAATTATAGCAGAGTGAATTGACAAGTAATAAATAAAGAATGAATTAAAAGGATAATTACGCACATAAGTAGAAAAGCACTTAATTTGACGGACAGTTGTTAGGGAACCTATAACATATATATCAACAAATTCAATAGACTATTTAGTGGGTTTATCTTGGCATCTTAAGTGATTTTATGGATCAGAGTTTTCTAGTATGTTAATGTAATTTCCGGTTCTAGCTAGTTTTCTCACATCCAAATTGTTGATGGAAAAAAAACTCACTGGTTTCTGATTAACAAAGTTTGTTGAAATTGATATGATGAATGACCATAGAGTTTTATACTTTTAAATTAATACCAAAAACCAAGTCTTTAAATTATAAATGTCAAAACCTATGAAAATGTGCAAATTTTGAGTTGTCAAAGTAAATATAAACCATAGAGCAAGTCCACATTGTATCCAACAAAGATCTCAACTCATAATGTATCAATTAATAAATAGATATTCAAAAATGATTACTTGTTTCGCTTAAGAAATGTATTCCTTCATCTAATAATCCTTCATGAGTTGAGATAAAAGGAATACAAAATGTGAGATGTCTAACATAATTTTAATCTATAATCCTAAACAACAAGAGTCAATTATAACTTATGAAAAGTTATTGTTAGAGTTTAAATAGTATTTGTTGGACCTTTACCAATTAAGTTAAGTTTATTAGATTTAATGGTTACTAATATGGTATCACATTGAATTAAGTTAGGTTTATTAGATTTAATGGTTACTAATATTGTATCACATTGAACCTTATGATCTTAAGTTTGATTATTGTAAAATTAAATTATTAATTAAATGTATAATTACCACACAAAGCTAGCTCAGAAGTCTATGCTTGTTATAAAACAAAAGCAATTTCTAAAGATATACAGCAAAAGTGTAAACTTAAATCCTAATAAACAATCATTTGGCCATCGAGAAAATTCGGGTGTTTAACCCATTTGACAGCATCATACGTCCTACATTAATATCTTTCAGTTTAAACAATACATCAACATCAATCTATTTGTTAAGAAAAATCTTCTCAGAACAATTTGTGTTTAGAATATAAAAAAACCTTTATCAGCTTGTTGGGAAGTCCTATATTTTAGGAGAACATACCTTCATATAAGTGTCATTAAATTGTATGTTGGAAGCATCATATCAAATACAAGATTGCAAGCTTTGGATACACACACACACACATATGCATATATATATGTATCATAAGCTTTATAGGCCAATAAATTAGTATCTTCTTTGTTTTTTTTAACCTGTTTAAAAAGATAATTGAATAGCCTTGCCGATAGTGCTTTCAATGTTATGCACAATACACAACAGCAACATGCACCACACATTGATGCGTTTCAATGATTACCTTAAAATGAGTTCTTGACTTGCTTTAGAATTAGGAAACTTTATAACTTGTTAAATGAACATAACAATTAGGACTAATTCAAAGAGAATAGTTAGCCACTATTTATTAATAAAATCTAGTTTAGGGTACTTTTGTTTAACACACATATTTCATGCCCTTCTCACTTTTTTTTTTTTTTTAAATGTGGGAGAGAGGGGATTAAATTAAAAGAAAAAAAAAAAAAAAAAACTATCCACTTCTTATATTTTAGGCAAGGATGAGACTTAAATGTGCCTTCCTCGCCATATATGCACATATGTATCCTAAATTAAATTAGATATCCTTCTCCAAAATAAGTGTACTAGAGATTTCTTTCCTAAAATTCTTCTGATATATTGTATACATAAAGTTATTCTCTTATAAGGTGCACTTCATATTGTCTTAAAGCAAGGTGCTTACCTTTTTATTACAACTCATTCAAGCTACCATAGAGTGTAATCGTTTCAATTGCATTACAATTATTCAAACATTCAATCACATAGTCATTATTGAATAGAGTAATAACCACATAGAAGGTAGTAGCAATACCCAAATCAATCATAAAATTATGATCCAATTGTAGAGCAAGAAACATTAAACCCCTCAATCACAGCACAATCAGTCTAAAGGATGACGACAGTTACTGTTGTAATTTAAAATTACAAGAATAACAGGAAACTATTTCCTCAAGAAATAAATTTTGTTTGAATAAAATAAGTCAATTTAGAGATGAGTCCCTAGAGAATCGATCCAAATTACATCAAATCCGTCATGTAAATGATTCATTCATATAACCTCTTTAGTACTCACAACAAAAAGTTTCTTTGCTAGAGAATGCATGCCACCATGGTTATACCAACATCTCCCTAAGTCAAGTAAGTCTTGTTTATTAATGAGAGTTTTGTTGAACTAAAAAGATCCTAAGTTACACCAAATCCCTCGTCGATTCTCTCTGACAGTCACACTCGAACACACAAAACATAGTACCATCGCAAGTTGCAGAAAATGAATTAAACAATAAATGAAATAACTGAACCAAGTACATAAACAGAAAGAAAAATGAAGGAGAAGTAAAAGAGATTGAGTGAGAGAGAGAGAGAGAGAGAGACCTTGAGCTGGAGTATTCAAAGAGCTTTCCTGTGGCAGAGAAGACCATTAGAGCTATTTCAGCATCACAGAGAGTTGAGAGCTCCTGTGCCTTCTTGAAAAGCCCTCTTCTCCTTTTTGAGAATGTAACCTGCCTGGCCGTGGTGTTGTCGATCTTCTTGATCTCAATTTTCTGTCTCGTCATTTTACCCACAAAATAGAGCCCACCCTTCAAACAAAATCAACCAAACTTTACATATTATATTCCCAAACAGCTAGCTATATGTAGTTGGTAACACATATATTCAATATAGAGTTCTAAAGAGGTTTGATGCATGTAAATCATCATAGAGAAAGTATATATAAAAGTAACATCTAGCACATCTTAACACAAATTAGTCATTTAAATTGATTAAAAAGGAGTCTACAAGTGGGAAAATATTTCTGTATATGGACAACGCTGAGAAATCTGGCATGCAACTAAGATTTAAAAAAAAAAATGGTTTTCTAAAAAAGAAGCTCATTATTAACAACAATAAAAGCCAAAAAAATAGAGGAAAAAAAAAAGGAAACTGAAAGAAACCCTAGATGGCAAAAAGAAGAAAAAAACTAAAAGTTTGGTAAGTGAAATGAAGATGAAAACCTTTCCATCCATCCAAGCTCATTAATTAGTAAACAAAATTTTCAAAGGAAGAATTAGAGTCGTAGATATAGGAATTGGGTTAGATCAAAAGATATGTAATCTCAATCTCACCTTGTTTTTTCTTTAAATGGGAGCTGGTGACTCCTGACAATAAACCGGATACCAGATTTACCAAATGGTTTTTAGAGAGAGAAAAACCTACTTCAGGAATGTGAGACAAGAATAACATTCCGTTTACAGCCAAATAAAGAAGTGATTCTCCCCTTACTAGATTGGTTAACCCGAACTTTGATGGACGTCTATGATCTCTGTTTAAAATCAATAGAAAAAAATCAAAAAAGGAAATGAAATTGTTTTATACATAAGCTTTAATTACCATTTTTTAAATGGCTCCAGTTTTGCTTTTCGTACAGATGACCATGCTTATCACTGCTACGAAATTATGACACTTTCATACCCTCGTACTGATCGTGTCCCCACTTCACTCTCTTCTATATCTCGTGATATAAATACCTCACAGTAAACCCTTCAACTGGATATATAAGATATGTCATATCCCCTCTTTGTAGTTATTTTAAAGGGCAAATTGCACACACTTTTTGAGGTTTGGTAAAATTACATAAATATGATGATATTTTAATGACTCATATTCGCACTACCTAAGATTCCAAAAACTCGACATAAATCTATCTTGCCATTAGTCAACCACTATTAAATCCTCACGGTCAACAGTTAAATGTGTAAAAAGACAAAAATGCCCTTAGGCTCAAATTTAAATTCAATTCATTTTTTATAAATTAGAATTAATAAAATAACAATATAATTTTTTTATCCTAAAAAAAAAAATCTTCATCTTCGACCTTCATCATCTTCATCATCCTTATCTCCATTTCATCATCTTCATCATCCATCTTTAGTTTTCATCAAAATCATCATCTTCATTTTCATTAAACCGACATCACCCAAATGAATCATCATCATCAAACCAAACATCACACTTAAATCAAACAAAAACAAAATATTCAATGTTCATGAATTTTTTTTTTTAAAGAAAAGCAATGTTTTTCTGGGGACGAAATTCTTTAGTCAAAGAATTAAAAAATCTAAAAAAAAAAAAAATGTCTAAAGATCTGGGTTAGGAACCCAGATCTTCAACTTGAAGACCTGGGTTTCGAACCCAGATCTTTCAAAAAAGAAAAGAAAAAAGGAAAATAAAACAAACAAAAATACAAAATTAAAAAAATAAAAAAGGAAAACAAAACCAACATAATTTCTTCAAATCTAGCAAAAATCAAACATAGTTTAGCAGTAAATCCAAAATCTTGAATTGATCAAAACCAAAAGCAATCTCTTAATGGATAAAAAACTAAGCTCAAGACACTAAATTTAACACAAAACTCAAATCCTAAATCTAACCAAACATCAACACACCCCCCCTCTTAAAAAAAAAAACAAAACAAAACAAAACTAACATCAAATATTTTGACCATCTAAACAAGAAAAACACAAGAAAATTAAAAAAGAAAAAAAATCACAATCACTAGGTCTCTAACGATGGAGACCCAAAATTGAGTCTCCATCATTAGAGACTCAAGTGGTTTCCATGACCATTTAAGTCAATGGAGGCCTAGTTGGTCTCCATTGGAGACCATCGGGTCTCTAATCAGAGACTGTTTAGGTCTCCAATGGTAGAGACCTAGCAACAGTATCCTTTCGCTAAAGGTTTGAAAAAGTCAAGAAGATGAGAGAAGAAGAGGAAGAAGAAAAAGCTGAGAGAAGAAGAAGAAGAATGAGAAGAAGACGAGAGAAGAAAAGGAAGATGAGAGAGAAAGAGGGGTAAGTTGAGGAGAGAGAACATTGAGGTAATGAAAAGAAGGAGAGAGAGGTGATGTACGAGAAGAACATATGCTCTTCATTTGTTTTTTGTTCTTATTTTTTAAAATTATATATGTGTTTTTTAATTAAATTAAAAATATATATTAATATTAATTATTAAAAATTTAGATACTCATAAGAATTAATGTCATTTGACAATTTTATCTTTACCCAATTGCACTTAACAGCTGCTCATTAACAGCTATTTGATGGCAAGGGAGGTTTGTAGTGAGTTTTTTAACCTTAGGGGAGGTAAGTGCGAGTTTTCCAAATATCATCATTTTTGTGTAATTATGTCAAATCTCAGAGGAGTTTGTGCAATTTGCCCTATTTTAAATGTATAACAAAAAAATGTCCTCATTTATAGTGGGGTTAATCTATAGTATGTTGACTTTGAGCAAGCTCAACTTTCTTGAAATGTAGCAACATGTGTCCTACACAAATCAACAAAATAGAGTGTGAGTGAACTTGAAACTAGGTGACCGAAGATACTATGACACTTAAGTCAATATCGAAAATAAGATTAATAAAAAGAGCAAGTAGAGAGATAAAAAGGTTAACTATGATTGTCATTCGACGTAATGAGGTCGGACGACAGAAAGAACTATAGTTTAGCTATCCTAGTTCATAGATGGATGCTTTAGCAGATTAATGATGATCTGGCACCAGGAAGATTATTGTAATGGTGTCTGATCATCGGAGCTCCTTTAAATGTTCGTTGAATGATAGCCTTGACAAGAAGATAATGCCTGTAAAACCAGAATAATAATCTTGAAGAAAGAAGATTATTAAGCTTGGAGCACTGAAATGATTTTAGCAGAATATCAGTATTGTTGAAAGAGAGATTAAATGTCTTTCCATATGGTGAGCTCCTCCTTTTATAGATGTGGTGAATGTTTATAAATGGAAATAAACCTAAGGGAGCCATTGGGGAGAATCTAGGGATCGGCTTCCCAATTGATTCTTGCTACCGAATTAATGCCTGGAGAGAACTTCTCCTCTTTCCTATTTCATGCATTGACTTCAGTTTTACGCATTGCCAATTTAGTAAATTCCCTAAACAACCTACCTAATCAAGAAGGTATTTGAGCTCCTAAGCTTCGTTTGGTTTATGCATGGGTCGATCGACATTTCACATGGTCTTTTAACTTAGGTTTGGGCAATTTTTTATCATTACACTCCAAGTATCGATATGTCCACTCCTTTAAAATTGTTTATACTCCTCTTTGTAAGTTCAGCGCATTAAATAAATCATAATTATTAATTTTTTAAAGGAAAAATTGCAATGAAATGCCTTAATGTCTAATCAAATTGCAACTAGATCATACTTTTTACAAAATAACTAAATAACCTCTTTGATCATTACAATTAACTAAGGCACAAAGGCACAAAATAACTAATTAATCCCTTTGACCATTAGGTAGACCGTTAGAGTTAATTACGGTATACATGGTAGATAGACTATAAGATCATTTTCTTCCTAAAATAAAATGGAGCAACAAAATCTATCAAAAAAATTTTTTTTAAAAAAAAAAAGAAACCTAAAAAGTAAAAACTTACTTGAAATAAAATAAAAATTAAAAGCAAAATTCATCGTTCTCTTAATCAATTTTTTAACATATTTACCTTAAATAAATTTCAAAATCTCACTCAAAATCCTTACAAAATCATAACCTGCAACAATTATCATAATAACCGCCAATTGGTCTTCATATTTAATAAATGGAAACCGAACTATCTTCGCTTCCATATTTTGCTTGATGAAATGTCGATCCACCTCAATGTGTTTAATACGGTCATGCTTTACCGGATTATGAGAAATATTAATGGTTGTCTTATTGTCACAAAATAAGTTCATTTCAAAAGTAAGAATGAAGGCAATCTCGATCAACAATCTCTTAAGCCAAAGTAGTTCACAAAGTCCTTTGGTCATTACTCTAAACTTAACTTCAGCACTAGATAATGTCATTACCTTCTACTTCTTGCATCTCCATGTGACAAGATTACCTCCTACAAAGTAGCCCGATGTAGACTTGTTATTAGAAGTGCTCCTTGACCAATCTACGTTCGTATAACCATTAATATTAAGATGATTATTCTTGAAGAAATTAAGTGATTTCCTTGGAGTGAATTTCAAATAACGAAGAATTCAAACTACCACATTCACATGGTCTTCGCTAGTTGAGCGCATAAACTGACTTTCTATGCTTAAGACATATGTAATATTCAGATGGATATGGGATAAATAAATAAGTTTTCCCACTAATCATTAATACATCTTCTTATTAGTTGGTGCTTAATGTGAGTACTCTCCAAGCTTATGATTCTCTACAATTAAAGTTTTGGCTAGTTTGCAATCAAACAGTCCCATTTCAGACAGTAAATCAAGCACATATTTCCCTTAAGGAAAAAAATATATCTCTCCTTAACCAAACTACTTCAATCCCTGAAAACTATATGAGACCCTCGAGATTCTATATTTCAAACTCAATTACTAAACTCCTTTTGTAATCTCAAGATCTCTTCCATGTCATTCCTTGGGTTTAGTAGGGTTTTGGCTATGAGAGGGGATGCTAACGACCATATATGAGCTCTTTTTGGATGCAAACAAATTTGTCGAGATGCATAATGCCTATTGTACATGCCAAGGATCTTTGTATAGTGTCAAGGTTCCCTGACTACATACCATTTGGTTGCTACAATATAGAAAAGACTAAGATTCTTTTCCTATTTTAGGTAAAACTACATTAATCACTTAGATTTTAAATCAAACTACAATTAATTATGTCAATATTTTACTTGTAATACAATTCTGATAACTTTTCATTTGAAGAGATCTTCTGTACATTATAGGAATCTTTGATGAAGTTCTTTCCCTTTTCTAGAGTATCACTAAAAAGAGAAAATATGCCAGTTTTGCCAATTAGTAGAAAGTTTCCTATTTTTCAAGTTTTTCTCTCTATTAAGGAAATAGCGTGTTGGGAACGTGTCACGGGGTGTTCTATGACTGATGGATATTTTCCTAATGCACTAATCACACAAGAATGGATGCAAGTATACACGGTCACAGTGTAATATAGTGGCAAATCAAGGTCATTGCCACAGAGACAATTGCTAATTTTATGTACCAATTATTAAAATTTATTGAAAACACTTTTATTCAAACTATCCAAATTAAAAGAGAAATTGAATTGCAATTAAAAATTTAAAATAAAAATTAAAGAAACAAATCAATTAAAACAAATGGATTGACAACAGACTAGAGGATCTAGGGTACAATTTCACCTCTTTATTTCATCAACATTTTATTCTCACAAAATAATTATTTTTACATTGTATATAATCAGGCAATTCTAAATTATTTACTAGTCTCTTTCGAACGGTCAAGTGAAAATATTGAAATAAATTGATTTATTATATGTTTATGTAAACTAGCAAACTTGAATTCATTAATTCCTAGTTACCCACAAATGATTACACAACTCCTACAAGCATATTTCTATCTCATACAAATTGTGTCATCCTATTGATTTCTAAACACACAATACCTTTGTCAAGTATATCATGGCCATAAAATCTACCAATTAAAGGGGCATCTTTAACTGATAGCATGAAGATCCAATAAAATAGCATACAAATATAAAAATAAATAAAATTTAGACATGATAAATTATCAAATAGGCTGAGAAATAAATTGGCTACATTGTAGCTCTAAATTAAATAATTTAGTTCGACATAGTTTTAAGAGATGCAACAAAAATATTCAAATTCATCACAGATAACATTAAAAATAAATAATGAAAATAAAGGAAAAGTCATTGTGGATGTTTGAGTAATTTTTAAGCTTCAAATCGAATTAAACATTGGTCTGGCTTGAGCATTGGTAATGTTGAAATGCCACTACTGCTACCTCCTAATGCTCCACTTCTGTTGTCTGAATTTCTGAAAAAAATTACTAGCCTTTTGGCTTCTGTCTTACTCTCCTTAAAAACTCTTCAATCCAAAAGAACTCCATTTCGCGTAAACGTAGCTTTTATAGATGGCAACTTAGGGTTTTGCTAAAACTTGTCCTCCCCTTAATTGCTAATAATCCTCTAACTTTGAGCGCCCAAATTTTCTCTCCATTGAGATATTCTTGATTCTCAAATAAATGTAGGATCATCAAATTTCCACTGTTAAATAGAACTCATGAGAGATTCTCACAACTAGGATTTTTTTTACTTTTTGGAACATTGGCCACGAATGGTAGCTCACAAAGTACTCATCCACCATTTTCCTCCATTATCCATTCCTTGCTAGAGAGTAAACAATTGCTACCTTTACTTTTATTATATTTCATAGAAATGTGATTGTTAGAGGGCGATGCTATGGCGAAAAAGTTATTAATCTTAGCTCACTCACAATGCTTCTATGGCTTTCAGATCTGTGAAACATAGCTTGCCGGCAATAACACTCATGTCGTGACCACCTGTCGCAACCGGTCATCTCGCCCATGTACCTCGCGCTCCTTGCAAGACCTGTAAATGCAACTTTCTCTCTTGCATGAGTGCTACACCAACGCCTTCGAGTGGCGCCCACCTACAAGTGCTGACAAGCACAAACAGTAAGCTCACACTACACATTAGCATTTACGTGCTGATGACAAGCTCACACCTCTAAATGGTCGTTTTATTTATTTATTTTAGTTTTTTGGCCAAATTACAGTTTGCTCCTGAAGTAATGCAAAATTGCTCTAATTCCCAACAAATTACGTTCTAATCCCTCAATTTTAATAGCTACATAAGACACTCAGAAAACATTAAAACACTCATATTTCACTCAAGTTTTCATCACAAAGGCTTAGATTAGGAATATGAAATCTTGCTTAATTTTAGCATGATCAATGACCATGACCTCACTTTCACAAAAAAAAAAAAAACCATGACTTCAAGTTGTGTCTTATACAAGCTTCTTCTCTGGAATTGGTTCACTATCTGGGCACGATTGAACTCGTTTGGTGTTCCTATTGTTGCAGTATTTTGTTTTCGGGTCAATGTGTGATTGGCTTTTTATTGCTTCATTCTTCATTTGGGCTTTTCGTTAGTTTATCAGACTCTTATTAGGTTTCTAGCCCTGGTGCCATTTTTTATGCACAGCACATCAAAAAAAAAAAAAAAATTATGTCATTTTTAGTCCAATCCAGTCTCAATTGTATCAAATATAGCATGCTACTAATTATTCCAATATAATTCAATTCAATTACATAAAACTAATTAAATTCAATTATGCACACCAAATGTAACCTTAATTTTTTTTTTCTTTTGGGTGAAAATCTAAAGTTACTTAAAAGTAATCAACATACTTTATTCATATAAAGTTGGCTAGACTGGTATTTTATGTACATTTTCTTCATCTTACTTTCATAATTATAATCAAGTATTCAACTTGATATATGTGTCTCCAACACGTCCAACAATCACTAATAATCATTTAATTTAGGAGAAAGTTTGAAACCACTTTAAGGTTTCAGAAAATACCACTTACTTATCATTATGTTTATCATAATGGGGAGCCATTAGCGAACCTCTATTATTGCAATAGGGGTCTCTAAAAATGGATCACCATTCATTTGTTGAGCAAAGGACATCCAGTAACTAACCTTTGTCGTCGATCGAGGGAGATATATGATTTGATATCCATTGAGATCACAAATCTCTATCTATTGATAGAGAATATAGATCTTCATCAATGGTGGACATTTGAAGTCTCTATCTGATGGAGTTTTTTTAATTTTTAATATCTTTCTTTTTTATTTTTAATTTATTTTGTGAATATTTATATGTTTTAATTTATATAATGGTGTTTTTTATTTTTAATTTTTTTCCTTTTTAATTTTATGTTTTATCTTATATGTAATTATTCATATGCTTTAATCTATAAAATGGTTATGCATTAGCTATTATTAGTTTAAATTGTTTAATTTTTCATTTTAAATTTTGGTTGGCATGTGTTTGATTTCTATTGGTTTATAAGGTGGGGTTAAATTTTAAATTTAAATGCTATGGGCAAAATGATAGTTTTAAGGTGTCTAATTAATGGTAGAGCTAAAATGGATTTTATGTGTTTTTTTGTCATAGTTGACCATTAAAAATCTGGTTAGATGAACGAAACTGTTGCATTTTTTAAACTTAAAGGATTACCAACAAAATGGTAATTTCAAGGTGTCTAATTAATAAAAGAGGCAAAATAGATTTGATACGTTTTCTATCACAGTTTATATTTAAAGTCTGGCTAGATGAACTAAATTGATGCATTTCTGAAACTTAAGGGATGACAAAAGTCAGAAACAAATTTGCATTTAAAAAGATTACAAATCGTCAAAATATAGGAATTAAAACACAAGTCCAAGAGAAAGGATGCTTAAAATTCCAAATATGTATGCTCATGCTACATGCTAGCATAATCCATAATATAATTTAGGGATATTATCAAAATACCCCTGAAATTAAAATAATGTAAAACAGTAGAGAAAGTGAAAATTTTACCTTGATTGATTTTAACATGCTTTGGTTGAATTGATAATGTACAAGGATATATACACTAGTATATGATGATGCATATGTTTGAGATTTGAGTGATGACAAGTATCTCAGCCGTATCAAGAAATTCTATCTTTGTATGTTTCTATTTTTGTTTTGATTACTTAATTGTTTCTAGTATGTTTTGCTATAATGGGTGATTTTTTTTTTTTTATTGAGGGGGGGGGGGGGGGGGGGGGGGGGGGGGGGGGATGGGGGAAGGGGGAAGGGTTGGGGGAAGGGGATGGGGGAATTATCTTTTACTCTAGCGGAAGGATAAAAGCTTGAAATCTAAGAAGAAAGTTCAAATTCGAAAGGAATTATTTTGCTCTGATTGAGTTGATGGAGATGATGATGAGTGGTTTTTTTTTTTTTTTTTTTTTTTTGAGAGAGAGAGGAGATGATGATGAGTTAATGTAGGTTATTTCCAGGTTAAATTATTTAATATAGTATAATAAGGGCATTTTGGTCTTTTATAGGTTTTGTGAGAAAACCACTCCCTTTCTTGATGGAAACCTCTTTTCCACTAACGGTTGGGGGTTTTTGCTAATATTTTTAAAGGTTGGGGTCCAATGACATTATTTTTTATTTCAGGAGTTTTTTAGATTTTTCGATACAATTTAAACATAAAATCAAATCGCTAATTGCTTGTTTGGTATCCTTTTATTTATTTATTTATTTTGTTTCCATTTGTCAATTAAAAATTGATTTTCATATTTTTTTAAATTTAAAAAAAACATATCTTGTAGCAATTATTGAAAAAGATATTTTAAAAATAAAAACATGAAAACCATGTCTGAGAATAATATTTTAAAATGTATTTCTTAAAATAAAAACAATAATCATAACAACAATAGTAATAAAGGCAATTACCAGTTAAAAAATTAAAAAAAAAAAAAAAAACTTTAGAACATTTTTATATAAAGAACTGCAATAATTAGTTATAATCAAAATGTAATCAAAATCACAATCAAAAGAATCTCCACTAGCATTATTGAAAATATTGGTTTGAAGAGGAAAATAGTAGCAATTTATTTGACTCATAATATTTTTATTTTTTAAAATGATTTAATGTTGAACTATTTGATTAAATCATTTCTTTTTTCTCATGGAAATACATGTAAAAAGTATAATGAATTTAGTTAAAATGATAATTTGTTTATTTATTGAAATAATTAAGAAATGATTGATAGCTATTCATAATTTGATTTTATAACCATGTTATATAATTAAAATGGTATACACAATGTACTAAAATGAGATATTAAGCAAGAAAGTAGGACTTAAAAAAATAAAATAAATAAAAGTAGGACATCAGAAGATAAAACAGTGGAAACACTATATTGTGTTTCCAGCATTTTGCTTTACAATAGTGGAATGATTAATTTTTTTCATTTATCTTGTTTTTCACATTTTAGTTTGGAAATTGGATTGGTCAAACAAATTTTTATTCGTTTTTTAATTTGGAAAACAGAAAACATAATCTATAAACAATACCGAGATTTAAATGTGAGATGATTAAAAAAATCACCACTCAAAAGAACAATATGTCACATACAACATCAATATTTTGACAAAACGAATGTCACATAATTATTTGTCACTTAAACAACGGTCACTAAAATATTTACAAAAATAAAAATTACAGTCACGCAAAATATATTGTCACAAATCAATTGGTAGTATAAAATCAATGAAAATGGGATTTTATTATTTACTTTTAAAGAAAAATTTGTATATTAGTTCCTAACATTTTCATAAATATCATTTTTTCCATGAAACTTCTCTTTTAATTTAGTGGGTCCCTAAATTATTAATGACTCAATTATGTCACTTTGATCAAAATTTTGATAATCAAACCACAAGAAAAGAAAATAATAATAATAATAATAATAAAACACTCATCATATAACATTTTTAAGTTCTTATATGATATGTGCTACCTTTTTCTTTTTTTAATTTTTATTAAATAAAATACATAATTTTATTAATTTTAGTTTTTTTTTAATTTGTATCATTTAGAATTTTATGACATGCATTTTTTTTTTTACCTTTTTATTTTTATTTAATAAAATAAATATTTTTATTATATTAAGTTTTATTGTTTAAATTATTTCATATTTTCTTATTTATTTTATTTATTTATTAGTGTTTTTTTTAATAGTAAAACCACAATTTTGTTGGTTCCATTAAAGTCTAAAAATAAAATTATATTTACACACCACTTTTTAGTAGAAGTAGTTGAGTACTTACCTTCACCCTAAAAAGTCAAATATTCAAATCTCACTTTTGTACTTTATAATTAACATAAGGTATGGATAAGTCTTTTTTTTGTAAAAGTTGTCCTCTCCCTCGATTGTAAGAGTAGTCATTACCATGCTATCAATTATTTATCTCAACAAATCCTAACAATTCTCTAACCCCATAAGATGTCAACGTTTAAGAAAAAAAAAAAAAAGGTTAAAATTATATTTTTATTAGTTTTTCAATGGCTGACTATCAAAATTTTGATTAAAGGGTGTAAAAGCAAAATAGCTTGTGTAATCAAAATTCAAGCGAAGGAATTAATGTCTTTTTTTATTTTTTGTTCTTGATTCTCATTCATTAAAAACTTACTCTTGTCATCTCTATTGAGCCTAAAGTCTGCTCGAGCTGCTATGCAAGAGACTGACTTGATGCTATGAAACTGAATTTCAGGTGTTGCATGATAAAGAGACCCGGACATAATATGAGCTTGGTAGGCTACAAGTGGGTATTCAAGTTAAGTATAACCCAGATGACTTCATTCCAAAATACAAGGTCAGGCTGGTTGCAAAAGAGTTTCACCAAACCCATGGCCTTGACTACTTGGACACGTTCAATCACATAATTAAAGCTTCTACTATTCGTGTAATTTATCCATTGCTACAACACATGGTTGGCCCATTGAGCAGATAGACATAAACAACGCTTCTTTAAACTGGGAACTCTCTGAGGTTGTCTACATGACCCAACCAGAAGGCTTTATTGATACAAATCACCCCTTTTACGTCTGCAAACTAAAAAAGACCCTCTATGGCCTTAAACAAACTCCACAAGCCTCGTTCACCAAGTTAAAGGCCACCTTACTTGGTTGGTGATTTCAGAATTCTACGTCTGACCCTTCACTGTTCTTTCGATGGTCTGCCTCTGATGTCATCTCCATTCCGGTCTACGTAGACGACATTTTGATTACTAATACCAGCGTCACTCAAATTCAGTAACTCATCTCCAAGTTGAACTCTAAATTTGCTCTGAAGAACCTTAGTCCAGTAAACTGTTTTCTGGGTTTAAAGGGCACAAGGACTCCACTTGTGTTTATCTTACTCAAATCAAAATTTACAACTGATTTGCTTTCCAAAACTAGAATGCTTGATTCAAAACCTACTTCAAATCCTACTAGTACTGGTGCTAAACTTGCTCTTCAAACAAGCAAGTCGTTTTCTAGATTCTTCAAAATCTAGTATTTCACTCTCGCACAAAGCAAACTGAAATAGATACTCACTTTATTCGTGAGAAAATCAGTGCTGGTCAAGTTCAAGTTCGTTATATTCCTACTGAACATGAGGTTGTTGACATACTGCCAAAAGGGTTACCTGTTGATCGATTAAACTAAACATGTGAATCCCTCCCCAGTTCCGTTTAACTGAGCATGTTGAGGATAAACAGTCTGATGGCAGTAGCTGGTGATTATCACAAGTCAGCTCATGCTCATGAAATATCTGGTTATAAATCAAATATCTCAGCTAGGAGTAACAACTTTAACTAACTTAGCTCAATTAGTTAAAAGAAAGGTTCCTTTCCAACACAGTTCGGACTTACTGTGTGGAGCAACTCTGATCACAACTTTCATCAACCAGTAGCATTCTCAGACTATGACGATCATGGTTAGCTACAACTAGAGGAGGTTGCTACTCTAGGATACATGTGTCGGTGCCTCCAAGATTTTAAGGAAGTTTGTTACGAGTTAATTATTCTTATATAAAAAGTTTATCACCAGAGTTGGTTATTAACAAATGAGAATCATGGCAAGAAAGAGGGGAAAAAAAAAACTCCATTAATTAAAAAGGAGTTTGATAACTCTCTATTTTTCTCTACTGCTTCAATTTTGTTTACACAACCTATTTTGGTTTTATAAAGTGCTCTAATTGAGTCATTTTCAATAATTTAGAAACTTAATGAGCCTAAAGAGACAAGCGTTTAGGTAAAGGATTCTAATTATTCTAGAGTCCTCCAAAGTGAATCCAGCTAGCGGTAATCAAAGGACGAGATCTAATCATGATCCAAACCTTGCTTTCACGCGGGAATATTGTAAGTCAGGGTATTACTACAATTAGTGAGTTAGAGTTGAGTCATAAAGTTCTTTTCAAAACCCAGAGAGTTTGTCAGAATTTGATAAAGCTGGTTACTCCATTGGCTGAGGAGAGAGCTAATATATAAATTGTTAATCTCTTGTAATTATTAGTTATCTTGTAAGCATTTCTCATCAGAGAAGACATTTCTCATTTCTTCTGTTAATGGTGCTTTCAAGCTCTCTAAAATTCTTCGCGAACTTTCACAAATTAGTTCAGTACAAAACTGCTGTTTCCCAAAAAGTCGTGAAGTTCTAGTGTATTTAGCTACCGTGAGACAAGACAAAGTTCTTATGTCTCTTATAAAAAAGTTCTCCTCACATGAAAAATTTTAAAAATAAAAAAATAAAAAGGAATTGTATTTATATATTCAGCTCAAAAGTCCAATATAGACAGAAGTACAAGGAAAACAAATCTCACTATGTTTAGAAGTGAGCCATAAAACCTATCACACATTACAATAAGATAACAGCACATAATAATAATATCATATCGTAGTCATTTATCTGGTTTGTGACAACGTCATACCACACATACACACTTTTGTTAACTCTTTTTTAGACCGCATTTACTTTTGTAAGTTGGATAGGGTAAAACTAACTAATTAGTTCAAATATTTGTTACCAATGAAAATACATAGAACACCCCAGATAAGTAATATGAGAACTTAAAACTATAGACTGAAAATTAATATATTGTCGTTCTCATATTATATAGTCTCAATTGATTATACAGACATTTTCAACTTAATTTCTTCGTTGAAATAAATAAGCTAACACTTACATACAGTTAATCAAATGATATTTCTCAAGTGTGAAATTTCAGATTTCCATACATTCACCATTTCTGCTTCTTCATCAAATCGAACTGCAGTCGATCCCACACTTGAAAATTATTACTTGATTAAAATCTCTCCAAGCATTCCAAGTTATCAGTAATACTCGGAAATAATCTCTTGATAAAACCAGCAAGAATCAATTGAACCTACATGAATTTAGGCACAAAATATGAGACACACTTGGTTATTTTATATGTATGTATGTATAGGAAGAGAGAGTGATAAGTTAGTCCAAAGCTGTTTATTGTTGGTAATGATCTCCAGTTCCAATGTTAGCTAGGAAATGCTAACTTGCGACAAATTCAAAAATGCACTTAGGCCACTACTCATTTTTTCTACCCATTGATGTATTCCCTTTCCATTGTGTCATGGATTTAATTACTTTTCTGGTAAATTGTTTGAAACTTGTTAAGTCATATTCCACAGTGATTGTTTATTTTCTAGAAAAACAATGTCTTTTTAGATCTTCAAATTAGTTAAATATTACTTATTTTGAATGTTTGAGATGTAATAACAAGTCTTAAAATAAGAAACCAGACAATTGTTTTGGTAAGTGCACGCAAGTGAAGGCAGTAAAATAATTACCCCAACTTTAAAGAAGTATCAGAGCTGTTATTGTCTTGAGGAACATCTCCTAAGCTGCTGATATTGGTGACTGACTCTGATGACTGGCCTTCTACATGTGAATCTAAATTCCCTATCTGACAAATCAAATTATAATAATGCATATTAGCTATCTCAAAAAATATAATAATTCATATTAGCATATCTTTAAAGCATATCATCGAGAAGGAAGATGTTAATATGCACTATTTAGACACATATTGAAAAGTGAAACAGTGAATAAGTAGGTTATATTTATTTTTTTTCAAAACATAAAATGTTGTGTGTTAACATATCAAACAAGTAAATGCAAATTCCTTAATTGAATTAAATAATTAAATATCTCACTCTTTGTCTCAGTCTAAGATTTTCATCCATCAGTTGTTGTTCCTGCATATTTAACAAACAGTAACAAGTAAGCTAACAAATATCACATGTAATATAGTGGCAGTCTGGTAAATGAACACAAATAATTGAAATTAACCCTTGTGAAAATCATCACCAAATCTGATCTAATTCTTTTTCAGCAACAAATAAATACCCTAAACATTATCACTGTCAGCGTCATCACCACTATAAACATTAGAGGAAAGTTTGATGGAGAGATGTGCGTAAGGGTTTCTGATTTAGACACTTTTAATCGCAATGCATTTGAAGAGCTATTTTTGCATAGTATCTTTATCTGGTATTTTGTTGTTTTCTATCTTAGTGATTTCTCAATTATTGAAATTATAGGTAGCCATCATATCAGTGGATGTAGTTGTCAAGTTGAACAATGTAAATAGTCTCTTTTATGTGACACCACCTGTCTGCCATCACCTTCAGCATGACTACCACCATCAATACTATTATTAAATAAAAGATTATGGAGTCTATACCTAACCCTAATAAAGATTAAAAGAATTAAAACAATAATTATAATGAAAGATGAATGCAATTGGGACAGAAATAAAAATGAGTCGTAAGTACAATGTCCCTGGCCCTATTCTTGTTTTCCATGCTCATTCTAATGACAACAAAAAAGGCTTATTTGTAGGAAAGAAAGTTAGACGTCTCACCCTTGTCTTGAGATCACTAATTTCTTTCATAATTTTTTCATCCTGAAACACAATTTACATGCTATATGTCAAGATAAGGAACAACAATATACCAAAATAATCTTCATAAATTAAACAAGAGAAAGACAAGATCATTAACCTTCGTTTCTGCCACACATCTTAACCCTCCTTCAAGTGATTTTTCTAGTTCCTTTAGCTCCTCTAAGCTCAACGCTTGGAGTTCTTCTCCCCTCATCTGCCTATGAGAAGTGAGAAATCAAGTCTTAGTTTACAGTGTGGAATATGCATTCTTTGCAGTTGCTGCAATAAAGAAGACTTAAAGATTTTGTTAACTTATTCATACATGCTAAGAAAATTTGCCACTAATGTGCGCTCGATGAATATAAAAGTTAATATGATTGTGAAGTGTTTTACCTTAGCTCACGGGTCTTTTCGGCAATTTCTCTGCTCAACATGGCATAGGTATTGCATTCAAGCTGAACAAAAGGCAAAGAATCACTATATATGCATGCAGATTCTCAAGTGGTATCACAGTTTTGGCAACTTGAAATAACAAAGTAAAAAAAAAAATTATTAAAAAACATGTCTTCATTCAATCTGACACATAGTTTTATTTAACTTTCAAGATGATGCTATAGTTTCAAACATTTTTACTACAGCTGAAGAAACAAAGCCATGTAGGTGCTGATTTCCAGAAGAGGTTTAATTTGAGTGGCCAAAGTAAGCAAACAAGAACTAGGTCTCTAAAGTTTTATTTTGGAGGATCTTGTTTATATCTTTTCAGTGACACTACACAAACCATAGACATGTACCAGACACACCCATACATGCTAGCTAGTCACAGGACCTTCAATTTGGATGAAAAACCCTAAAACAAAACCCATTTCTATATCGATCAATGACTTGAGAAAATACACAATCTTATAATTTAAAAGTAGGCGATCTGTCTTGGTAATGCATATATACTCCTATGCTCTCACCAGAGCATAAAATACCATTGAACTAAATTCCATAAAGATATTATGTCAAATGATTTATAAATTTAAGCTTAGAATGTAATGCAAAATTATTGAATGAAAAATTTCTCATGATAGCTGCTAATTAATTAACATCAGTGCAAAATTGAAAATAAGACCATATAAAAAAATTGCATACATTACCTGTAACTCCAGAGAAGGTTGATCAAATCTGTGAAGATTCTGCATATTCATCTTGTATTTTTCAATCACCTGTTTGGTACTTAACCAGACAATAAAACAATAGTATTGTCACTTAAAAAACTAAGTAGGAGTTTAAAACATTTTAATACTTCTAAGACTTATAAGAAAATGTATTTAGTACTTATGCAATCGCCAATTTCATTAAATTTCTAGAATCTAATCCCTGTTTTCATGGTTTTTTACAACACAGACACAAAACAGTATAAGTAGAAGATCTATATCTAGTCAAAAGTGAATTGCTAGCCCCAATAGGCCAAACCACCACCACCCCTAAAACATCAACTTTCTTATGACACTCGATTGCTCCTTATATGACACAGAATCTAATGCTCACCACCAGGACATAAGCTATATATAATTGTTAGCAAGAATGAAACCTTATTTCCTCAAGTTGAGAACTAAGTGACAGGTGGGCATGGGGCTGCGCCATAGCATCATGTGTTGGGCAGTCACATACTCCGTGCAAAAGGTCCCCTATATGATCCACCGAAGTAAAAAATTGAATACACCGACTGCTATAAGCCAACAAGATTGAATCTTAGTCGCACTAAGATCTAATAGGCTAGATTTACATTTTAGTTTTATATATACTTTCCAAACTAATAGTGAGTGTACTATAAGAGTATTATGATGTGTAGGAGAAAGAGTTTTAATATTATTGAGAGAAGTTTCACTCCAGCAAAATAATGAGAGGTTGATGAGAGACATTTTATTGTACAAAAACCTAATAGACTGATGAGAGACATTTTATCATAAATGTCATACCTAATAGAAACCCTTGTACAGTACCTAATAGAAATGAGAGGTTGATGAGAGACATTTTATCATAAAAGATTTGGTGGCAAGAATTATCACTTGATAAAGTTGAGAAAAGAAGACTTGTTATTCATAACTTGATAAAAAGGAACAAGGCCAAAGCCTTTTTGGAGAAATGATGCCAGAGATGGTGAGGTTCTATTTTGATAAAAGGAAAATTATCATTAGACAATCATTGGTTTGTACACAAATAATCCATAACCAAACATCATATGTACTAAATTTAGTTCAATGTTTCCATTATAATTCAATCCTATCCAATTTAATATTGTTAAGTGTGCCAAACATGTAATAAAAATTTCTAAAATACAAATGATTTTTTATGAAAGTCTAAAACCCTATTAAGTTAAGGATGCCCATACTTCTCTTCATTGTTAACTCTATTTGGGTTAAAGTATATTTAAAGAAAGAAGGTAAGGTATTCTTCCTATACGGCTACTCTTTTTTTCTCTATGTATATGACTTACTTTTTTATGAAACTTGGGTGTCTCCAAACTTGTTTTTCCATTAATGAGGTGTGACTCAAACCTCTATCACTAATACGAAAGAAAAGGTACACAACCATTCAATCAAAAGTCAATTTACTCTATATAGCAACTTTTATCAATAGATAAAAGGAACTATCAAATTAAATTTCATTTTATCATTTTAATATATGATTGGATCTAGTATAAGTCACTAGCATTCCAAAGTTGAAATACAAGGTTTTAATATGTTATATGTTGGCAACTTTCTAGGATAGCTTCTACACATATAGCATGCTCCTCTTTATTTTCATTATCAATCTCAAAGGCTGATTGCTTTCTGCTGAAAGGAAAACAAAATTGGGTCTGAATGGTTATATAGAAACAAATTGAGTTTATTTGTTTTCCTAAGTCTACATATAAGATATTTCTTGTTTAGATCTCAAAAAAATAATAATAAAACTTCTGACTTATATTTACATGTAAATGTGTTCAAAGATATATGCAAATACTAGCATACCAACTTGTAAGTTGACAGTTCAAAGTTCAAGGTTTGCCTACCATTATTAGCAACCCACCATTATTTTTCAGTGAAACTATCAAAGAAGTGTACTGATAACACACGCCTTAAACAATTTCTTACAAAGTTAAGGTTGATTTATTGTTAAGCACCTTACACTCATATATACGAAGTTATAGGGTCAAGATATATCCATCTCCCTTAACTGCCAAATTTAGTAATTCATGGAATGAAAAGGTTTAACAATATTTATAGATACACTTGCTCAACAGAAGCCTCCTCCCTTGTTTTTAAATTCATAAATTTGTAAAATTTTATATTAATTTAAGTTTTTAATAATAAATATGTGCCAAATATTAACTTTTAAGATTATTATTATTATTATTTTTGTTTTATGTACATAAAACAATTAACTTAATATTTTGAGATGGCCTAGTGATAATTCCTCATATCCAAATCCAATGAGATATTAGATTCAAGTCATTCCCTATCCAATTCCTAAATTAATAGTTCATTAATAAAAAATAAAAATCAAGAGACTTTTACAACCATATTCATTCAATCTTTAGTCAAATTCAAACATCTTGAGGTTTCAAACAACACCACAAACTCTACCTTGTGTACCAAGCAATTCTTAAGCAACTGATATATATATATAATATATATATTTAACTATAGCAAGTAATACATAAAGAATGAATAAAAAGGATAACTAGACACATAAGTAGAAAAGCACTTAATATGATGCACAGTTGTTAGGCTACCTATAACATATATATCAACAAATTCAATAGACTATTTAGTGGGTTTATCTTGGCATTTAAGTGATTCTAGATCAGAGTTTTCTTGTATTTTAATGTACTATAAAAAGAAGAAATTAAAAGGATAATTACACATAAGTAGAAAAGCACTTAATTAGATGGACAGTTGTTAGGGAACCTCTAACATATATATCGACAAATTCAATAGACTATTAAGTGTTATCTTGGTATCTAAGTGATTTTATAGATCAGAGTTTTCTTGTATTTTAATGTAATTTCCAGTTCTGGTTTTTTCACATCCAAATTGTTGATGAAAAAAAAAAGCTTACTGGTTTCTGATTAACAAAGTTTGTTGAAATTGATGTGATGAATGAACATAGAGTTTTATACTTTTAAATTAATACCAAAAGCCAAGTCTTTAAATTATAAATGTCAAAACCTATGAACATGAGAAAATTTTGAGTTGTCAAAGTAAATATAAACTATAGAGCAATTCCACATCGTACTCCAACAAAGATCTCAACTCATAATGTGTCAATCAATAAATGCATATTAACAAATGATTATTTGTTTCCCTCGAGAAATGTATTCCATCATCTATTAATCCTTCATGAGTTGAAATAAAAGGAATACAAAACGTGAGATCTCTAACATAATTGTAATCTATGATCCTAAACAAACAAGAGTCAATTATAACTTATGAAAAGTCTTTGTTAGAGTTTAAATAGGATTTATTGGACCTTTACCAACTAAGTTAAGTTTATTAGATTTAATGGTTACTAATATGGTATCATGTTGCACCTCATGATCTTAAATTGATTATTGTAAAATTCAGTTATTAATTAAATGTATAATTACCACACAAAGCAAGCTCAGAAGTCTATCCTTGTTATAACACAAAAGCAATTTCTAAAGATATATAGCAAAAGTGTAAACTTAAATCATAATAAACGATCATTTGGCTATCGAGAAAATTCCAGTGTTTAACCCATTTGACATCAGACATCCTCCATTAATATCTTTCTGTTAAATAATATACCAACATCAATCTACTTGTTAAAAAAAATCTTCTCAGAACAATTTGCATTTAGAAAATAAAGAAACCTTTAGCAGCTTGTTGGGAAGTCCTATATTTTATGAGGACATACTTTCTTAGAAGTGTCATTAATTGTATGTTGGAAGCATCATATCAAAAAGAAGATTGCAAGCTTTGGATACATATATATATATATATATATATCATACGCTTTATAGGGCAATAAATTAGCATCATCTTGGTTTTCTAAATCTATCTAAAATTATAATTGAATAGCCTTGCCTATTCTACAATAGTTTTTTCTGTCAAAAGTGCTTTCAATGTTATGCACAACACAACGGCAACATGCACCACACATTGATGCGTTTCAATGATTACCTTAAAATGAGTTCTTGAATAGCTTTAGAATTAGGAAACTTTATAACTTGTTAAATGAACGTAACAATTACGACTAATTCAAAGAGAATAGTTAACCACTATTTATTAATAAAATCTAGTTTAGGGTACTTTTCTTTAACACACATGTTTCCGGCCCTCCACACTTTTTTTTTTTTTTTTTTTTTTAAAAAATAGTGGGAGAAAACTACCATTAAATTTAAAGAAAACTACCCACGCATTATATTTTAAGATAAGGGTGAGAGTTGAACGTGCCCTCCTCACTATATATGCACGTACGTATCCTAAATTATATTAGGTATCTTTCTCCAAAATAGATGTACTAGAGATTTCTTTCCTAAAATTCTTCTAATATATTATACTTATAAAAAGTTATTCTCTTATAAGGTGCACTTCATATTGTGTTAAAGCAAGGTGCTTACTTTTTTATTACAACTAATTCAAGCTATCATAAAGTGTAATCATTTCAACTGCATTACAATTATTCAAACATTCCATCCCATGGTTATCATTGAATAGGGTAATAACCATATAGAAGGTAGTAGCAATACCCAAATCAATCATAAAATTATAATCCAATTGTAGAGCAAGAAACATTAAACCCCTCAATCTCAGTACAATCAGTCTAAAGGCTGAAGACAGTAACTGTTGTGATTTAAATTTACAAGAATAACAGGAAACTCTTTCCTCAAGAATTAAATTATTTTGTTTGAATAAAATAAGTCAATTTAGAGATGAGTCCCTAGAGAATCGATCCAAATTACATCAAATCCTTCATGCAAATGATTCATTAATATAACCTCTTTAGTACTCACAACAAAAAGTTTCTTTGCCATAGAATGCATGCCACCATGGTTATACTAAAATCTCCCTAAATTATATAAGTCTTGTTTATTAATGAGAGTTTTGTTAAACTAAAAAGAACCTAATTTAACCAAACCCCTCATCGATTCTCTCTGACAGTCACACTCGAACACACAAAACATAGTACCATCGCAAGTTGCGGAAAATGAATTAAACAATAAATGAAATGACTGAACCAAGCACATAATAACAGAAAGAAAAACGAAGGAGAAGTAAAAGGGAGAGAGAGAGAGAGAGAGACCTTGAGCTGGAGTATTCAAAGAGCTTTCCTGTGGCAGAGAAGACCATGAGAGCTATTTCAGCATCACAGAGAGTTGAGAGCTCCTGTGCCTTCTTGAAAAGCCCTTTTCTCCTTTTTGAGAATGTAACCTGCCTGGCCGTGGTGTTGTCGATCTTCTTGATCTCAATTTTCTGTCTCGTCATTTTACCCACAAAATAGAGCCCACCCTTCAAACAAAATCAACCAAACTTTACATATTATATTCCCAAACAGCTAGCTGAAAGTAGTTGGTAACACATATATTCAATATAGAGTTCTAAAGAGGTTTGATGCATGTAAATCGTCATAGAGAAGGCATAGATAAAAGTAACATCTAGCACATCTTAACACAAATTAGTCAATCAAATTGATTAAAAAGGAGTCTACAAGCGGGAGAATATTTCTGTATATGAAAATGCTGAGAAATCTGGCATGCAACTAAGATTAAAAAAAAAAAAATGGTTTTCTAAAAAAAGAAGCTCATTATTAACAACAACAAAAGCCAAAAAAATAGAGAAAAAAAAAAAAAAGGAAAGGAAACTGAAACAAACCCTAGATGGCAAAAAGAAGAAAAAAAACTATAAGTTTGGTAAGTGAAATGAAGAAGAAAACCTACCCATCAATCCAAGCTCATTAATCAGTAAACAAAAGTTTCGAAGGAAGGATTACAATAGTAGATATAGGGATTGGGTAGATCAAAAGATATGTGATCTCAATCTCACCTGTTTTTTCCTTAAATGGGAGCTGGTGACACCTGACAGTAAACCGGATACCAGATTTACCAATGGTTTTTAGAGAGAGAAAAACCTAGTTCTGGAATGAGATAGAAGAACATTCTGTCTATTGCCAAATAAAGAAGTGATTCTCTTTACTAGATTGGTTAACCCGAACTTTGGCGGACGTCAGTAATCTCTGTTTAAAATCAATAGAAAAAAATCAAAAACAGAAATGAAATATTAAGCTTTACTTACCATTTTTTAAATGGTTCTAGTTTTGCTTTTCGTACAGATGACCATGCTTATCACTGCTACGAAATTATGACACTTTTGTACCCTCGTACTGATCGTGTCCCCACTTCACACTCTTTTATTTCTCGTGCTATAAATACCTCACAATAAACCCTCTTACCAGATATATAAGAAACCTCATGTCTCTTCCTTGTACTTATTTTGACTATATGACAAAAAAAATCCTTCTCACCTTTCAATTGTTGTCAGTAGATAAGAAAAAAATTTTCTTGTTTACAAATGACGAATCTCGACCGACAAGTAACAAATTTTAGTTCACCGCTAAAGTTTGATCGTTGAAAAGTTTAAATTGTTTAAATTATTTTTAATTTATGTTCAAGTTAATTAATTGACGGTTATGTCATCTTGTTCTTGTAATTATATAAAAATTTATAAACGTTTTCTTTCTTTCTTTCTTTCCTACTTTTGAAGAATGAATAATACACCAAGAGAATTGTTGTAATGGTGTCTAATCGTTGGAACGCCGTTAAAGGTCCGTTGAATTATAGCCCTAAGAAAAAGATAATGTTGGCAAAACCAGAATAATGACCTTGAAGAAAGAAGATCATTGAGTTTGGAGCATTGAAATGATTTTTGCAGAATATCAATATTGTTGAAAGATAGATTGAAAGTCTTTCCATATGGTGAGCTCCTCCTTTTATAGGCATGGTGAATGTCCATAAACGAAAATAAACCTATGGGAGCCATTGGGGAAAATCTAGGGATTGGCTACCCCTTTAATTCTTGCTACTGAATTAATGCCCGGAGAGATCTTCTCCTCTTTCTTATTTGATGCATTGACTTTTAGTTGTACACATTACCAATTTGATAAATTCTCTAAACAACCTATCTAATCAAGAAGGTATTTGGACTGCTGGGCTTCGCTTGGTTTATTCATGGACCGGTCGAAATTTCACATGATCTTTTAGCTTGAGGCTAGGCAATTTTTTACCATTACACTTCGAGTGTCGATATCTCCACCCTTCTAAAATTGTTTATACACCCCTTCGTAAGTTCACCTTATTAAATGAATCATAATTACTAATTTTTTAAAGAAAAAATTACAATGAAATACCTTAATGTTTTATCAAATTGCAACTAGATCGTAGTTTTTACAAAATAACTAAATAATCTCTTATATTGTTACAATTAACTAAAGGCATAAAGGCACAAAATAACTAATTAATCCCTTTGACCGTTAGGTAGGCCGTTAGAGTAAATTACGCCATAAATGGTAGAAGGACAATAAGATTATTTTCTTCCTAAAATAAAATAAAGCGACAAAATCTACTAAAAAACTTTTTTTTTAAAAAAAAAAGAATACCTAAAAAGTAAAAATCTTCTTAAAATAAAATAAAAAGTAAAAACAAAATTCATCTTTCTCTTTATCAACTTTTTAAACATATTTTCCTTAAATAAATTTCAAAATCTCACTCAAAATCCTTACAAGATCACAACATCCAATAATTATAATCATAATTGCCAATTAGTCTTCATATTTAACAAATGGAAACTGAACTATCTTTGCTTCAAGATTTTGCTTGATGAAATGTTGATCCACCTTAATGTGTTTAGTATAGTCATGCTGGACCAGATTATGAGAAATATCAATGGTTGTCTTATTGTCACAAAATAAGTTCATTTCAGAATTAGGAACGACGCCAATCTCGGTCAGCAATCTGTTAAGCCAAAGTAGTTCACAAAGTCCTTTGGCTATTCCTCTAAACTCAACTTCAGCACTAAATAATGCCACTACCTTCTACTTCTTGCATCTCCATGTGACAAGATTACCTCCTACAAAGGTGAAATAGCCTGATGTAGACTTGCTATCAGAAATACTCCTCGCCTAATCTGTATCTATATAACCATCACTATTGAAATGATTATTCTTGGAGAACATAAGTCATTTCCTGGGAATGAATTTCAAATAATGGAGAATTCAAACTACCACATTCATATGATCTTCACTAGCTGAGTGCATAAACTGACTTTCTATGCTTACAACATATGTAATATCCAAACGTGCATGGGATAAATAAATAAGGTTTTCCACTAATCTTTGATACATCTTCTTATTAGTTGGTGCTTAATCTATATACTTTGCAAGCTTATGATTTTGCACAATTAGAATATTGGTTGGTTTGCAATAAAACAATCCCATTTTAGGCAGTAAATGAAGCACATATTTCCTTTGAGAAAAAAATATATCTCTCCTTGATCAAATTACTTCAATTCCAAAAGACTATTTGAGACCCTCGAGATTCTTCATTTTCAACTCAGTTACCAAACTTTTTTTGTAGTCTAAAGATCTCTTCCATGTCATTCCTTGGGTTTAGTATGGTTTCTACTATGAGGAGAGCTGCTAACCAGCGTATAAAAGCTCTTTTTGGATGCAAGCAAGTTTGTCGGGATGCATGATGTCGAGTGTACATGCTAAAGATCTTTATATGGTGTTAGTGTTCCTTGTTTACATACCATTTGGTTGCTACAATAAAGGAAATACTAAGATTTCTTTCGTATTTTAAATAAAACTACATTAATCACTTAAATACTAAATCAAATTGCAATTAATTTTATCAATATTTGACTTGTAATACAATTTTAGAAGCTTTCCATTTGAAGAGATTTTTTGTGCATTATAGGAATCTTTGATGAAGTTCTCTTCCTTTTTCCAAAGTTTCACTAAAAGAAGAAAATATATCAGCTTTGCTAATCAATAGAAAATTTCCTAAAGGTCATTTGTTTTTTCGTCTGAAAACTAAATAGTAGTACTGAAGACTGAACTGAAGGCCGAATAATGCTGAAATCTGAGATCTAAATAACATGTTTTTTTTCCCTTATATGTGAAAATGTTATAAACTTGTTTATTTTTTAAATTTAAAATTATCTGAAAAACCAGTAAATTAACATTTATACATTTTTTACTATTTGTTATTATGTAATTTTAATTAATGTAATATAAATATTTGAAAATGAATAAATAAATAAATTCTAAAACTTTTTTCATGTAGATATTAATAACATTTTATTCATAATTAAAATATGATTAAAAAATATATTAATATTAACTATATTTATATATTTAAATATATTAATATATTTAAGAAAACAATTAAAAAATGAATGTTTAAATTGTAAATTAAAATATATTAGTTTAATTTCAAGATAATTTGGGATGAGATGTATTTAGATTTTACTTTTCAAATATACATATATATATTTTAAGTATCAAGGAAAAAAGAAAAGAAAATAAAATTTGAGTAATATAAAATTAGGATAAATTTGAAATTGTGTTATTTTGGGGAGGATAGATTTGGAATAAAAAATTTTAAATGTCATTAAGTGATTTGTAATTAAGTGAAAAGTTAAAAATTCTTACTTAATTTTTTCAGTTATTTTTTAGTAGTTTTAAGTAATTTGACTATTTAAAAAAACAAACAAAAACAACTTAATAAGTGTAATTAAGCACTATTAAGTCCTAAGTGGAAAAAATAAACTACCCCTAAGATTTCTTTCATATTTTAAATTAAACTAAATTAATCACTTAAATACTAAATCAAACTACAATTTATTTTATCAATATTTGACTTGTAATACAATTATGGAAGCTTTCCATTTGAAAGGATCTTTTGTGTATTATAAGAATCTTTGATGAAGTTCTTTCCCTTTTTCCAAAGTTTCACTAAAAGAAGAAAATATGTCAACTTTTCAAATCAATAGAAAATTTCCTAGGGGTCATTTGTTTTTTTTGTCTGAAGACTGAACAATGCTGTTGAAAACTGGAGACGGAATAATGACTGAAATCTGAAATCTAAATAACATGTTTGTTTTTTTTTTTTCCCTTACATCTGAAAATATTATAAACTTGTTTATTTTTAAATTTAAAATTATCTGAAAATTAGTAAATTGACATTTATATTTTTTTTACTATTTGTTATTATATGATTTTAATTAATGTAATATAAATATTTGAAAATAAATAATTTAATAAATTTTAAAACATTTTTTATGTAAATATTAATAACATTTTATTCATAATTAAAATATGATTAAAAAATATAGTAGTATTAACCATATTTATATATTTAAATATATTAATATATTTAAGAAAACAATTAAAAAAATGAATGTTTAAATTGTAAATTAAAATATATTAATTTAATTTCAAAATAATTTGGGATGAGATGTATTTAGATTTTATTTTTCAAATATATATTTTTGGTAAGTATCAAGGAAAAAAATAAAGAAAAAAATTTGAGTAATATAAAATTAGGATAAATTTGAAATTATGTTATTTTGAAGAGAATAGATGTGGAATAAAAATTTTTAAATGTTATTAAGTGATTTACAATTAAGTGAAAAGTTAAAAATTCTTACTTAATTTTTTTAGTTGTTTTTTTATAGATTTAAGTAGTTTAATCACTTAAAAAAACAAACAGAAACAACTTAATAGGTGCAATTCAGTACTACTAAGTCTTAAGTGTAAAAAACAAACAACCCCCTAGTTTTCAAGTTTTTCTCTCTTTTAAGGAAATAGTGAGTTGAGAATGTGTCATGAGCTTATCTATGACTAATGGATATTTTACTAATGCACTAATCACACTAGAACACGCACAAGTATGCATGATCACAATGTAACATAGTGGCAAATCAAGGTTCTTGCACTGAGACAATTGCTAATTTTATGTGGCAATTATCAAAATTTATTGAAAACAATTTTATTCAAACTATCGAAATTAAAAGAGAAATTGAATTGCAATTACAAGTTTAAAATAAAATTAAAGAAACAAATCAATTAAAGTAAATGGACTGACATCAAATTAAAGGATCTATGGTATAATTTTACCTTTTATTTCATCAATATTTTATTCTTATAAAATAATTATTTTTATATTGCATTTAATCAAGCAATTCTAAATTATTTATTAGTCTCTTTCGAACGATTAAGTGAAAATATTTAGATAAATTGATCTATTATATGTCTATGTAAACCAGCAAATCTAAATTCATTAAGTCTTAATTACTCACATATGATTACACAACTTCTACACGTACATTTCTATCTCACATATATTATGTCATCTTATTGATTTTTAAACACACAATACATTTGTCAAGCGTATCATGATCATAAGACCTATCAATTAAAGACTTTATTTACCTGATAACATAAAAATCTAATAGAATATAATACAAATATAAAAATAAATAAAATTTACACATGATAAATTATCAAATAGGCTAAGAAATAAATTGGCTATATTGTAGTTCTAGATTAAATAATTTAGTTCGGCATAGTTTTAAGAAATGTAACAAAAATATTCAAATTCATTATAGAAAACATTAAAAATAAATAACGAAAATAAAGGAAAAGTCACTGTTGCTGTCTGAGCATTTTTCAAGCTTCAAATTGGATTAAACACTAGTCTGCCTTGAGCATTGGTAGTGTTGAAAAGACACTATTGCCGCCTCCTAATGCTCCACTTTTACTGTTTGGAATTACTAAGAAAAATTACTAGCCTTTTGGCTTCTATCTCACTCTTGTCAAAAACCTCTCTATCCAAAAAAACTCCTACTCCTTTGCATAAACGCAACTTTTGTAGACAATAGCTTAGGGTTTTGCTAAAATCTCTTCTCCTCCTTATTACTAAATCCTCTGATCTTGAACGCCCGAATTTTCTCTCCATTGAGATATTCTTGATGCTCAAATAAATGTACAATTGTCAATTTTCCACTGTTAAATAGAATTCATGAGATATTCTTGCAACTAGGATTCTTTTACCTTTTAGAACATTGATCACGAATGGTAGCTCACAAAGTACTCACCCGCCATTTTCCTATATTACCCATTCCTTGCCAAAGAGTAAACAATTGCTACCTCTACTTTTATTATATTTCATGGAAATGTGATTTATAGAGGGTGATGCAATGGTGAAAAGGTCATCGATCTCAGCTCACTCATAGTCCTTCTATGGCTTTCAGATCTACGAAACAAAACTTGCCCGCAATAACACTCATGTCATAACCACCTATAGCAACTAGCCAGCCTGCTCATGTCCCTCGCGTGCCTTGCAAAGACCTACAAATGTGGCTTTCTTTCTCACATGAATGCCACACCAATGCCTTTGAGTGGTGCCCATTTGCAGATGTTAACAAGTGCAAACAATAAGCTCGTGCTACACACTAGTGCCTAAGTGCTGATGACAAGCTTCCACCTTTAAATGTCGCTTTTATTTTGTTTTTATTTTTTCTTAGTTTTTTCTCGACCAAATTATAGTTTGTTCTTAAAGGCGAGCAAAATTGCACTAATTCCAAGCAAATTACGTTATAGTCCCTCGATTTTAATGTCTACATAAAACACTCAGAAAACATTAAAACACTCGTATTTCATTCAAGTTTTAATCACAATGGCTTAGATTAGAAATACAAAATCTTGCTTAATTT
Source organism: Litchi chinensis (assembly GCA_019925255.1). Classification (NCBI taxonomy): domain Eukaryota; kingdom Viridiplantae; phylum Streptophyta; class Magnoliopsida; order Sapindales; family Sapindaceae; genus Litchi; species Litchi chinensis. Next base: position 25,058,388 of record CM034465.1, on the reverse strand, counting down.
AGCATGATCAATGACCATGACCTCAATTTCAAAAAAAAAAAAAAAAAAAAGAAAAATGAAAAAGTGACCATGGCCTCAAGCAATGCCTTATACAAGCTCCTTATCCGGAATTGATTCATTATCTGAGTGCGATTGAACTCGCTTGATATTCGTATTGTTGTGGTATTTTGTTTTCGAGTCAAGGTGTGATTGGCTTTGTATTGCTTCATTTTTCATATGGGCTTTTAGGTTTGTTAGCTTATCAAACTTTTGTTGGGTTTCCGACCTTAGTGACATTTTTTAGGAACAATAGATCAAAAAAGAGACTATGCCATTTTTAGTCTAATTCAGTCTCAATTGTATCAAATACATCACATTACTAATTAGTCCAATCCAATTCATTTCAATCATATAAAAATAATTCAATTCAATTATGCACACCAAATGTACCCTTAATTTTTTTTTATTTTTTTTTAGTGAAAATCTAAAGTTACTTAAAAGTAATCAACATACCCTATTCATATAAAGTTGGCTAGACTGATATTTTATCTACATTTTCTTCTTCTTACTTTCATAATTGTAATCAAGTATTCAACTTGATATACGTGTCTCCAACATGTCCAACAATTGTAGATAATAATTTAATTTAGGAGAAAGTTCGAAACCACTTTAAGAATTTAGAAAATACCACTTACTTATCATTATGTTTGTCGTAATGGAGAGCCATGAGCAAACCTCTATTGTTGCAATAGAGGTCTCTAAAAATGAATCACCATTTGTTTGTTAAGTGAAGGGCATCCACCAACTAACCTCCGTTGTCGACTGATGGAGATTTATGATTTGATCTCCATTGAGATCACAAATCTCTATTTATTGATAGAAAATATAGATCTCCATCAATGGTGGAGATTTGAAACCTCTATTTGATGAAGTTTTTTAATTTTTGATTTCTTTCTTTTTTAATTTTTGATTTATTTTATGAATATTTATATGTTTTAATTTATATAATGGTGTTTTTTATTTTTTATTTTTTCCCTTTTAATTTTACATTTTATTTTATATGTAATTTTTTATATGCTTTAATTTATAAAATGGTGATGCGCCAATTAGTATTAGTTTAAATTGTTTAATTTTTTATTTTTTTTAAATTTTTGTTGGCATGTGTTTGATTCCTATTGGTTTATAAGTTAGGGTTAAATTGTTAAATTTTAAATGTTATGAGGCAAAATGATAGTTTTAGGGTGTCTAATTAATGGTAGAGGCAAAATGGATTTTGTGTTTTTTGTCATAGTTGACTATCAAAAATCTAGTTAAATGAACTAAATTGCTGCATTTTTTAAACTTAAAGGATGACCAACAAAATGGTGATTTTGGGGTGTCTAATTAATAACAGAGGCAAAATAGATTTTATATATTTTTTATCACAGTTTATCATTAAAAGTCTGGGAAGATGAACTAAATTAATGCACTTCTAAAACTTAAGGAATGACAAATGTCAAAAACAAATTTGCATTTAAAATAATTACAAAACATCAAACTATAGGAATTAAAACATGAATGCAAGAGAAAGGATGCTTAAAATTCCAAATACGTATGCTCATGCTACATGCTAGCATAATCCATAATACAATTAGGGATATTATCAAAATACCCCTAAAATTAAAATAATGTGAAACGGTAGAGAAAGTGAAAATTTTACCTTGATTGATTTTAACATGCTTTGGTTGAATTGATTATGTACAAGAATGTATACACCAATATATGATGAAGCATATGTTTGAGGTTTGAGTGATGACAAGTACTCTTAGCTGTATCAGGAAATTCTATCTTTGTTTGTTTCTATTTTTGTTTTGATTACTTAATTGTTTCTAATATGTGCTTGCAATAGTGGATGATTTTTTTTTTTTTGGGGGATTATCTTTTACTCTAGGGGAAGGATAAAACTTGACATCTAAGAAAAAAGTTCAAATTCGAAAGGAATTATTTACTCCAATTTAGTTGATGGAGACGATGGTGAGTTCTCTTTTCTCTTTTTTTTTTTTTTTTGGGTTGAGAGAAAGGAGATGATGATGAGTTAATGCAGGTTATTTCCAAGTTAAATTATTTAATATAGTTCAATAATGACATTTTGGTCTTTTTTCGGTTTTGTCACAAAACCTCTCACTTTCTAGATGGAAACGTCTTTTCCACCAACGGTTGCAGGTGTTTTACTAATATTTTCAAAAGTTAGGGTTCAATAACATTACTTTTCATTTTAGGGGTTTATGAGATTTTTCCCTATAATTTAAACATAAAATCAATTCTCTAATGGCTTGTTTGGTATCCTTTTTTTTCCCATTTGTCAATGAAAAGTTTATTTTCATATTTTTCAAATTTTAAAAACATATCTTGTAGCAATTATTGAAAACGATATTTTAAAAATTAAAACATGAAAAGCATGCTTGAGAATAATATTTTAAAATGTATTTCTTAGAATAAAAATAATAATCATAACAACAGTAGTAATAAAGGCAATTACCATATAAAAAGTAAAAAAAAAAAACAAAAACAAAAACTTTGGAACATTTTTGTATAAAAAATTACAATACTTAGTTATAATAAAAATGTAATCAGAAGAAAAATTCCATCTCCACTAGCATTATTGAAAATATTGGTTTGAAGAGGAAAATAGTGACAACTTATCTAACTCATAATATTTTTATTTTTAAAAATGATTTAATATTGAACTATTTAATTAAATTACTTCATTTTTTCTCATAGAAATACATATAAAAAGTATACTAAATTTAGTTAAAATGATAATTTTTTTTTTATTGAAGTAATTAAGAAATGATTGATAGCTATTCATAATTTGATTTTATATAAACATTTTATATAATTAAAATGGTATACACAATGTACTAAAATGAGATATTAAGCAAAAATGTAGGACTTAAAAAAATAAAATAAATAAAAGTAGGACATCAGAAGATAAAACAGTGGAAACACCATATTGTGTTTCCAGCATTTTGCTTTACAATAGTGTAATGATTTTTATTTTTTTTTTCATTTATCTTGTTTTCACTTTTTAGTTTGGAAATCTGATTGGTCGAACAATTTTTTATTGTTTTTTAATTTGAAAAACAGAAAACAAAATCTATAAACAACACCAAGATTTTAATGTGAGTTGATTAAAAAAATCGCCACTCACAAGAACAATATGTCACATACAACATCAACATTTTGATAAAATGAATGTCACATAATTATTTGTCACTTAAACAAAGGTCACTAAAAATATTTATGAAAATAAAAATTACAGTCACCCAATTTGTATTGTCACAAATCAATTGGTACTATAAAATCAATAAAAATGAGATTTTATTATCCACTTTTAAGGAAGAAATCTTATTTTAGTTCCTAACGTTTTCAGAAATATCATTTTTTTTATGGAACTTCTCTTTTAATTTAATGGGTTCCCAAATTATTAAAAATGACTCAATTATCGCACTTTTATCAAAGTTTGGATAATCAAACAACAAGAAATCGGAAAAAAAAAAGACAATAAAACACACATCATATAACATTTTTTAGTTCTTATATGATATGTGTTATCTATTTTTTATTTTTTTTTATTTTTATTAAATAAAATACATAATTTAATTAATTTTAGTTTTTTTTTTTAATTTGTATCATTTAGAATTATATGACATGTATTTTTTTTTACCTTTTTATTTTTATTTAATAAAATAAACAATTTGTATTATTTTAAGTTTTATTGTTTAAATTATTTCATAATTTCTTATTTATTTGATTTTATTTATTTATTAGTGTTTTTTTTATAGTAAAACCACAATTTTGTTGGTTTCATTAAAGTTTAAAAATAAAATTATATTTACACACCATCCCTTAGTAAGAGTAGTTGAGTATTTACCTTGATCATAAATAGTCGAAGGTTTAAATACCATAAATACTATTTGATCATAAATAGTTGAGTATTTACCTTGATCATAAAATTAACACAATATGTGGATGTGTCTCATCTTAGTAAGAGTTACCCTCTCTCCAGTTGTGAGAGCAATCGTTTAGACCGTGCTATCAGTGATCAATCTCAACAAGTACTAACAGTACTCTAACCTTGTACAACGTCAACAGTAAAAAAAAAAAGTTAAAATTTTATTTTTACTACTTTTTTAACAGCGGACTATCAAAATTTTGATTAAAGGGTGTAAAATCAAAATAGGCTGTGCAATCAAAACTCAAGTGAAGGAATTAATGGAATTTTTATTTTTTTTGGTTCTTGATTCTCATTCATTAAAAACTAACTCTTGTCATCTCTATTGAGTCTAAAGTCTGTTCGAACTGCTATGTAAGAGACTAAACAGAATTTCAAATGTTGCATGATAATGACACCTGAATGTAATATGAGCTTAGTCGGCTGTAAGTGGGTGTTTCGAGTTAAGTATATCCCAGATGACTCCATTCTAAAATATAGGGTCACTTTGGTCGCAAAAGAGTTTCACCAAACCCTTGGCCTTAACTACTTGGACATTTTCAGTCATGTAATTAAAGCTTCTACTATTCATGTAATTAATCCATTACTATAACATATGGCTGGCCCATTGAGCAGAAAGACATAAGCAATGTTTTTTCAAAGTGGGAAACTCTCTGAAGTTGTCTGCATGACCCAACCAGAAGACTTAATTTATTGATCCAAATCACCCCTTTTATGTCTGCAAACTAAAAAAGGCCCTCTATGGCCTTAAACAGGCAGCCTCGTTCACCAAATCAAAGGCCACCGTGGTTAGTTGAGGATTTCAGAATTCCACACCTAACACTTCATTGTTCTTTCGGTGGTCTGCCACCAATGTCATCTACGTAATGTCATCTACATTTTGGTCTACATAGACGACATTTTGATTAGTAGTACCAGCGTCAATCAAATTCAGCAACTCATATCCATGTTGAACTCTAAATTTGCCCTCAAGAACCTTGGTCTAGTAAACTATTTTCTGGGTTTAAAGTGCACAAGGACTCCACTGGTGTTTATCTTAATCAAAATTTACAATTGATTTGCTTTCCAAAACTAGAATGCTTGATTCAAAAAATACTTCAAATCCTACTAGTACTGGTGCTAAACTTGCTCTTCAAACAAGCAAGCCATTTTCCAGATTCTTCAAAATCTAGTATTTCACTCTCACACAAAGCAAACTGAAATAGATACTCACTTTATTCGTGAGAAAATCAGTGCTGGTCAGGTGCAAGTTTGCTATATTTCTATTGAACATGAGGTTGCTGACGTACGACCATAAGGGTTACCTGTTGATCGATTAAACTAAACATGTGAATTCCTCCCCAGTTTTGTTTAAGTGAGCATGTTGAGGATAAACAGTCTGGTGGCAATAGATGGTGATTATCACAAGTCAGCTCATGCTCATGAAATATCTGGTTACAAATCAAATATCTCAGTTAGGAGTAACGACTTTAACTAACTTAGCTCAATTAGTTAAAAGAAAGGTTCCTCTCCAACACAGTTCGCACTTACTGATCAGAGCTTTCATCAACCACTAGCATTCTCAAACTATAGCTAAAACTAGAGGAGGTTACTGATCTAGGATAGTAGGATACATGTGTCAGTGTCTCGGTGATTTAAGGAAGTTTGTTAGGCGTTGATTATTCTTGTATAAAAAGTTAATCACTAGAGTTAGGTATTAACAAATGAGAATCATGGCCCAAAAAAAAACCAAAAAAGAAAAGAGACCTCCCTTAATTAAGGAGCTTGATAACTCTCTATTTTTCTCCACTCCTTCAATTTTGTTTACACAACCTATTTTGGTTTTATAAAGGGATCTCATTGAGTCATTTTTAATAATTTAGAAACTTAATGAGCCTAAAGAGACAAGCATTAAGGTAAATGATTCCAATTATTCTAGAGTCCTTCAAAGTGAATCAAGGGTTTATCAAAGGATGAGATCTAATCATGATCCAAACCTTGCTTTTAAGTGGGAATATTGTTAGTTACGGTAATTAGTCTAATTAGCTAGCGAGTTAAAGTTGAGCCATAAAGTTCTTTTCAAAACCTAGGGAGTTTGCTGGAGTTTGACAGAGCCGGTTGCTCTATTGGCTGAAGTGAGCTAATGTATAAATTGTTAATCTCTTGTAATCATTAGTTATCTTGCAAGCATTTAACATCAGAGAAGACATTACTCTTATCTTCCATTAATGGTGCTTTCAAGCTCTTAAAAATTCTTCACAAACTTTCACCAATAAGTTCACTTTTGTAAACTCTTTTTCAGACCGCATTTACTTTGTAAGTTGGATGGGATAAAACTAATTAGTTCGAATATTTGTTACCGATGAAGATATACAGAAAGCCCCAGAGAAGTAATATGAGAGCTTAAACTATAGACTGAAAATTAATATATTATTGTTCTCATATTATATGATCTCCATTGGTTATACACACATTTTCAACTTCGTTGAAATAAATAAGCAAACACTTACATACACTTAATCAAAGGATATTTCTCTATTGTGAAATTTCAGATTTCCATACATTCATCATTTCTGCTCCTACATAAAATTGAACTGCAATTGATCCCACACTTGGAAATTATTACTTGATTAAAATCTCTCCAAGCATTCCAAGTTATTAATCGTAATACTCGGAAAAAATCTCTTGATAAAACCAGCAAAGTTCAATTGAACCTACATGAATTTAAGTACAAATTATGAGACGCACTTGGTTATTTTATATATATTTTTTTATATGTATATGTACATATATATATGTATGTGAAGAGAGAGTAATAAGTTAGTCCAAAGCCGTTTATTGTTGGTAATGATCTCCAGCTCCAATGTTAGCTAGGAAATGCTAACCTGCGACAAATTCAACGATGCACTCAGGCCACTACTCATTTTTTCTAACAATTGATGTATTCCCTTTCCACTGTGTCATGGATTTAATTACTTCTCTGGTAAATTGTTTGAACTTTGTTAAGTCATATTCCATAGCGATTGTCTGTTTTCTTGAAAAACAATGTCTTTTTACATCTTCAAATTAGTTAAATATTACTTATTTTGAATATTTGAGATGTAATAATAAGCCTTAAAATAAGAAACCAAACAATTGTCTTGGTAAGTGCATGCAAGTGAAGGCAGTAAAATAATTACCCCAACTTTAAAGAAGTATCAGAGCTGTTACTGTCTTGAGGAACATCTCCTAAGATGCTGATATTGGTAACTGACTCTGACGACTGGTCTTGTACATGTGAATCTAAATTTCCTGTCTGACAAATCAAATTATAATAATGCATATTAGCATATCTTAAAAGCATCTGATCAAGAGAAGGAAGATGTTAATATGCGCAATTTAGGCACATATTGAAAAGTGAAACAGTGAATAAGTAGGTTATATTTATTTTTTTCAAAACATATAATGTTGTGTATTAGCATATCAAACAAGTAAATGCAAATTCTTTAATTGAATTAAATAATTAAATATCTCACTCTTTGTCTCAGTCTAAGATTTTCATCCATCAGTTGTTGTTCCTGCATATTTAACAAACAGTAACAAGTAAGCTAACAAATATCACATGTAATATAGTGGTAGTCTGGTAAACGAACGCAACTAATTGTAATTAACCCTTATGAAAATCATCACCAAATCTGATCTAATTCTTTTCCAGCAACAAATAAATACCCTAAACATTATCACTGTCAGTGTCAGCAACAAAAAAAAACCTTTAGAGGAAAGTTTGAGGGAGAGATGTATGTAAGGGTTTCTGATTTAGACACTTTTAATTGGAATACATTTGAAGAGCTATTTTTGCATAGTATCAAGTTAAATTATTGCTCTTTATCTGGTATTTTTTTGTTTTATATCTTGGTGATTTCTCAATTATTGAAATTATAGGTAGCCATCATATCAGCGGACGTAGGTGTCAAGTTGAACAATGTATATAGTCTCTTTTATGTGACACCACCTGTCTGCCATCACCTTCAGTATGACTACCACCATCAATAATATTATTAAATAAAAGACTATGGAGTCTATACCTAGCCCTAATAAAGATTAAAAGAATTAAAACAATAATTATAATGAAAGATGAATGCAATTGGGACAGAAGTAACACTGGGTCATAAGTACAATGTCCCTAGCCCTATTCTTGTTTTCCATACTCATTCTAATGACAACCACAAAGGCTTATATGTAGGAAGGAAAGTTAGACGTCTCACCCTTGTCTTGAGGTCACTAATTTCTTTCATAATTCTTTCACCCTGAAACACAATTTGCATGCTATGTGTCAAGATAAGGAACAACAATATACCAAAATAATCTTCATAAATTAAACAAGAGAAAGACGAGATCATTAACCTTCGTTTCTGCCACACATCTTAACCCTCCTTCAAGTGATTTTCCTAGTTCCTTTAGCTCCTCTACGTTCAACCCTTGGAGTTCTTCTCCCCTCATCTGCCTATGAGAAGTGAGAAATCAAGTCTTAGTTTACAGTGTGGAATACGCATTCTTTGCAGTTGCTGCAATAAAGAAAACTTAAAGATTTTGTTAACATATTCGTACCTGCTAAGAAAATTTGCCACTAATATGAGCTCCATGAATATAAAAGTTAATATTCTTTCAGTCATATGCAGTCAAAATAAATTTGATTCTATATTTGTTTAAATTCATGTAATGGAAGTAGATATATAATTCTTTAATTGAATGTTTAAGCATAAGAAACATATATATATAAATATATATGTGATTGTGAAGTGTTTTACCTTAGCTCACAGGTCTTTTCGGCAATTTCTCTGCTCAACATGGCATAGGTATTGCATTCAAGCTGAACAAAAGGCAAAGAATCACTATATATGCATGCAGATTCTCAAGTGGTATCATAGTTTTGGCAACATGAAATAACAAAGTAAAAAAAAATTAAAAATTAAAAAACATGTCTTCATTCAATCTGACACATAGTTTTATCTAACTTTCAAGATGATGCTATAGTTTCAAACATTTTTACTACAGCTGAAGAAACAAAGCCATGTAGGTGCTGATTTCCAGAAGAGATTTAATTTGAGTGTCCAAAGTAAGTAAACTAGAGACTAAAGTTTTATTTTGGATGATCTTGTTTATATCTTTTCAGTGACACTACACAAACCTAGACGTGTACCAGACACACCCATACATGCTAGCTAGTAAGAAGACCTTCAATTTGGATGAAAAACCCTAAAACAAAACCCATTTCTATATCAATTGATGACTTGAGAAAATACAAAATCTTATAATTTAAAAGTAGGCCATCTCTCTTGATAATGTATATATACTCCTATGCTCTCACCAGAGCATAAAATACCATTGAACTAAATTCCAAAAAGATTTTATGTCAAATGATTATAAAATTAAACTTAGAATGTAATGCAAAATTATTGAATGAAAAATTTTTCATGATAGCTGCTAATTAATTAACATCAGTGCAAAATTGAAAATAAGACCTTATAAAAAGATTGTATACATTACCTGTAATTCCAGAGAAGGTTGATCGAATTTGTCAAGATTCGGCATATTCATCTTGTATTTTTCAATCACCTGTTTCGTACTTAACCAGACAATAAAACAATAGTATTGTCACTTAAAAAACTAAGTAGGAAACTAGATTTGTACTTTTTTGTATATTTCAGATAAATAATAATGTAACAATGTTAAATGATATAAATTATTTTAAAAACATTTTAACAATTATAAGACTTATAAGATAATGTATTTAGTACTTATGCAATCACCGAATTTCATTAAATTCCTTGAATCTAATCCAGGTTTTCATGGTTTTTTACGACAGACACAAAACAATATAAGTAGAAGATCTACATCTTGTCAAAGGTGAATTGCTAGCCCAATAAGCCAAACCGCCACCACCCGTAAAACATCAACTTTCTTGTAACACTCGATTGCTCCTTTTTATATGACGCAGAATCTAACACTTACCACCAGGACATAAGCTATATAAAATTGTTAGCAAGAATGAAACCTTATTTCCTCAAGTTGAGAACTAAGTGACAGGTGGGCATGGGGCTGGGCCATAGCATCATGTGTTGGCCAGTCACATACTCTGTGCAAGAGGACCCCTATATGATCCACCGAAGTCAAAAATTGAATAAATCGACTGCTACAAGCCAACAAGATTGAATCTTAGTCGCACTAAGATCTCATAGGCCAGATTTACATTTTAGTTTTATATATACTTTGCAAACTAATAGTGAGTGTACTATAAGAGTATTATGATGTAGAGGAGAAAGAGCTTTTATTTTATTTGAGAGAAGTTTCACTCCAGCTAAATAATGAGAGGTTGATGAGAGAAATTTTATTGTACAAAAACCTAATAGACTGATTAGAGACATTTTATCGTAAATGTCATACCTAATGGAAACCCTTGTACAATACCTAATAGAAATGAGAGGTTGATGAGAGACATTTTACTGTAAAAGATTTGGTGGCAAAAATTATCACTTGATAAAGTTGAGAAAAGAAGACTTGTTATTCATAACTTGATAAAAAGGAACAAGCCCAAAGCCTTTTGGGAGAAATGACACTGGAGATGGTGAGGTTCTATTTTGATAAAAGGAAAATTACCATTAGACAACATTGGTTTGTATACAAATAATCCATAACCAAACATCATATGTACTAAATTTAGTTCAATGTTTCCATTATAATAATGTTAAATGTGCCAAACATGTAATAAAAAATTTCTAAAATACAAATGATTTTCTACGAAAGTCTAAAACCCTATTAAGTTAAGGATGCCCATACTTCTCTTCATTGTTAACTCCGTTTGGGTTAAAGTATCTTTAAACAAAAGAGGTAAGGTATTGTTCCTATACGGCTACTCTTTTTTTCTCTGTGTATATGACTTACTTTTTTATGAAACTTGGGTGTCTCCAAACTTGTTTTTCCATTAATGAGGTCCGACTCAAACCTCTATCATTAATACGAAAGAAAAGGTACACAACCGTTCAATCAAAAGACAATTTACTCTATATAGTAACTTTTATCAATAGATAAAAGGAACTATCAAATTAAATTTCATTTTATCATTTTAATATATGATTGGATCTAGTATAAATCGCTAGCATTCCAAAATTGAAATACAAAGTTTTAATATGTTATATGTTGGCAACTTTCTAGGATAGCTTCTACACATATAGCATGTTCCTCTTTATTTTCATTATCTTCTACCCATATAGCATGTTCCTCGTTATTTTCATTATCAATCTCAAAGGCTGATTGCTTTCTGCAGAAAGAAAAAAAAAATTGGGTCTGAATGGTTATATAAAAACAAATTGAGTTTATTTGTTTCCCCAAGCTTACATTTTCTTATTTAGATCTAAAAAAAAATTAAAACTTCTGACTCATATTTACATGCAAATGTGTTCAAAGATATATGCAAATACTAGCATACCGACTTGTAGTTAACAGTTCAAAGTTCAAAGTTTGGCTACCGTTATTAGCACCCACCATTATTACTCAGCGAAACTATCAAAGGAGTGTACCGATAACACAAGCCTTAAACAATTTCTTACAGAGCTAAGGTTGATTTATTGTTAAGCACCTTACACTCATATATATGAAGTTATAGGTTCAAGATATGTCCATCTCCCTTAACTACCAAATTTAGTAATTCACGGAAAGAAAAATTTTAACAATATTTATAGATACACTTGCTCTACGGAAGCCTCCTACCGTGTTTTTAAATTCATAAATTTGTAAAATTTTATATTAATTTAAGTTTTTAATAATAAATATGTGCCAAATATTAACTTTTAAATTTTTTTTTTGGGTTTTATGTACATAAAACAATTAACTTAATATTTTGAGATGGCCTAGTGATAATTCCTCATATCCAAATCCAATGAGATATTAGCTTCAAGTCATCCCCTATCCAACTCCGAAATTAATAGTTCATTAATAAAAAATAAAAATCAAGTGACTTTTACAATCATATTCATTCAATCTTTAGTCAAATTCAAACATCTTGAGGTTTCAAACAGCGCCACAAACTCTACCTTGTGTACCAAGTTATTGTTAAGCAACTGAAATACATATTTAATTATAGCAGAGTGAATTGACAAGTAATACATAAAGAATGAATAAAAAGGATAATTACACACATAAGTAGAAAAGCAATTAATATGATGGACTGTTGTTAGGCTACCTATAACATATATATCAACAACTTCAATAGACTATTTAGTGGGTTTACCTAGGCATCTAAGTGATTCTAGATCAGAGTTTTCTTGTATTTTAATGTACTATACAAATAAGGAATTAAAAGTATAATTACACATAAGTAGAAAAGCACTTAATTTGATGGACAGTTGTTAGGGAACCTATAACGTATATATCAACAAATTCAATAGACTATTTAGTGGGTTTATCTTGGCATCTAAGCGATTTTATAGATCAGATTTCTTGTATTTTAATGTAATTTCCAGTTCTAGTTTTTTCACATCCAAATTGTTGATGGAACAAAAAAAAAAAAAAACTTACTGGTTTCTGATCAACAAAGTTTGTTGAAATTGATGTGATGAATGAACATAGAGTTTTATACTTTTAAATTAATACCAAAAACCAAGTCTTTAAATTATAAATGTCAAAACCTATGACGATGAGAAAATTTTGAGTTGTCAAAGTAAATATAAACTATAGAGCAATTCCACATCATACTCCAACAAAGATCTCAACTCATAATGTGTCAATTAATAAATGGATATTCATAAATGATTACTTGTTTCGCGTGAGAAATGTCTTCCTTCAACTATTAATCCTTCATGAGTTGAAATAAAAGGAATACAAAACGTGAGATATCTAACATAATTGTAATCTATAATCCTAAACAAACAAGAGTCAATTATAACTTATGAAAAGTCTTTGTTAGAGTTTAAATAGTATTTGTTGGACCTTTACCAACTAAGTTAAGTTTATTAGATTTAATGGTTATTAATATGGTATCATATTGTACCTTATGATCTTAAGTTTGATTATTGTAAAATTCAGTTATTAATTAAATGTATAATTACCACACAAAGCAAGCTGAGAAGTCTATCCTTGTTATAACACAAAAGCAATTTCTAAAGATATATAGCAAAAGTGTAAACTTAAATCATAATAAACGATCATTTGGCTATCGAGAAAATTCCAGTGTTTAACCCATTTGACATCATGCATCCTACATTAATATCTTTCTGTTTAAACAATACATCAACATCAATCTATTTGTTAAGAAAAATCTTCTCAGAACAACTTGCATTTAGAATATAAAGAAACATTTAGCAGCTTGTTGGGAAGTCCTATATTTTATGAGGACATACTTTCTTAAAAATGTCATTAATTGTATGTTGGAAGCATCATATCAAAAAGAAGATTGCGATCTTTGTATATATATATATATATATCATAAGCTTTATAGGGCAATAAATTAGTATCTTCTTTGTTTTCTAAATCTGTCTAAAAATATAATTGAATACCCTTGCCAGTTCTACAATAGTATTTTTGTCAAAAGTGCTTTCAATGTTATGCACAACACAACAGCAACATGCACCACACATTGTTGCATATTACCTTAAAATGAGTTCTTCAATAGCTTTAGAATTAGAAAACGTTATAACTTGTTAAATGAACTTAACAATTACAACTAATTCAAAGAGAATAGTTAACCACTATTTATTAATAAAATCTAGTTTAGGGTACTTTTCTTTAACACACATGTTTCCTGCCCTCCTCACTTTTTTTTTTTTTTAAAATAGTGGGAGAAAACTACCATTAAATTTAAAGAAAACTACCCACGCATTATGTTTTAAGATAAGGATGAGACTTGAACATGCCCTCCTCACCTTATATCCATGTATGTATCCTAAATTAAATTAGAAGTCTTTCTCCAAAATAGGTGTACTAGAGATTTCTTTCCTGAAATTCTTCTCATATATTATATATATAAAGTTATTCTCTTATAAGGTGCACTTCATATTGTGTTAAAGCAAGGTGCTTACTTTTTTATTACAACTAATTCAAGCTATCATAGACTGTAATCGTTTCAATTGCATTACAATTATTCAAACATTCCATCACATAGTCATTACTGAATAGGGTAATAACCATATAGAAGGTAGTAGCAATACCCAAATCAATCATAAAATTATAATCCAATTGTAGAGCAAGAAACATGAAACCCCTCAATCTCACTGTAATCAGCCTAAAGGATGAAGACAGTAACTGTTGTAATTTAGAATTACAAGAATAACGGGAAACTCTTTCCTCAAGAAATAAATTATTTTGTTTGAATAAAACAAGTCAATTTAGAGATGAGTCCCTAGAGAATCGATCCAAATTACATCAAATCCTTCATGTAAATGATTCATTAATATAACCTCTTTAGTACTCACAACAAAAAGTTTCTTTGCCAGAGAATGCATGCCACCATGGTTATACTAACATCTCCCTAAATTATATAAGTCTTGTTTATTAATGAGAGTTTTGTTGAACTAAAAAGATCCTAATTTACACTAAATCCCTCATCGATTCTCTCTGACAGTCACACTCGGAACACACAAAACATAGTACCATCGCAAGTTGCCGAAAATGAATTAAACAATAAATGAAATCACTGAACCAGGTACATAATAACAGAAAGAAAAATGAAGGAGAAGTAAAACAGATTGAGAGAGAGAGAGAGAAACAGACCTTGAGCTGGAGTATTCAAAGAGCTTTCCTGTGGCAGAGAAGACCATGAGAGCTATTTCAGCATCACAGAGAGTTGAGAGCTCCTGTGCCTTCTTGAAAAGCCCTCTTCTCCTTTTTGAGAATGTAACCTGCCTGGCCGTGGTGTTGTCGATCTTCTTGATCTCAATTTTCTGTCTCGTCATTTTACCCACAAAATCGAGCCCACTCTTCAAACAAAATCAACCAAACTTTACATACTATATTCCCAAACAGCTAGCTATATATAGTTGGTAACACATATATTCAATGTAGAGTCCTAAAGAGGTTTGATGCATGTAAATCATCGTAGAGAAAGTATATATAAAAGTAACATCTAGCACATGTTAGCACAAATTAGTCAATCAAATTGATTAAAAAGGAGTCCACAAGTGGGAGAATATTTCTGTATATGAAAATGCTGAGAAATCTGGCATGCAACTAAGATTAAAATGAAAAATGGTTTTCTAAAAAAGGAAGCTCATTATTAACAACAACAAAAGCCAAAATAATAGAGGAAAAAAAAAGGAAACTGAAACCCTAGATGGCAAAAAGAAGGAAAAAACTAAATGTTTGGTAAGTGAAATGAAGAAGAAAACCTGTCCATCCATCCAAGCTCATTAATTAGTAAACAAAAGTTTCAAATGAAGGATTAGAATAGTAGATATAGGGATTGGGTTAGATCAAAAGATATGTAATCTCAATCTCACCTTGTTTTTTCTTTAAATGGGAGCTGGTGACACCTGACAGTAAATCGGATACCAGATTTACCAATATTTTTTGGAGAGAGAAAAGCCAGTAAATCGGATACCAGATTTACCAATGGTTTTTGGAGAGAGAAAAGCCTAGTTCTGGAAAGAGAGAGAAGAAGAACATTCTGTCTATAGCCAAATAAAGATGTGATTCTCTTTACAAGATTGGTTAACCCAAACTTTGGTGGACGTCAGTAATCTTTGTTTAAAATCAATAGAAAAAAATCAAAAAAAGAAATGAAATGTTAACCTTCAATTACCATTTTTTAAATGGTTCTAGTTTTGCTTTTCGTTCAGATGACCATGCTTATCACTGCTACGAAATTATGACACTTTTGTACCCTCGTACTGATCGTGTCCCCACTTCACACTCTTTTATTTCTCGTGCTATAAATACCACACAATAAACCCTCCTACGAGATATATAAGAAACCTCATCTCTTTTCCTTGTACTTATTTTGACCATAAAACAAAAAAAATCCTTCTCACCTTTCAATTATTGTAAGTAGAGAAGAGAAGTTTTTTCTTATTTACAAATGACGAACCTCGACCCACAAGTAACAAATTTAAGTTCACCGATAAAGTTTGATAGTTGAAAAGTTTAAAATGTTTAAATTATTTTTAATTTATGTTTGAGTTAATTAATTGACGGTTATATCATCTTATTTTTGTAATTATATAAAAATTTAAAAACATTTTCTCTCTTTCTTTCCTACTTTAAGGAATGAAGAATACATCGGAGGATTGTTGTAATAGTGTCTAATCACTGGAACTCCTTTAAAGGTCCGTTGAATGATCCCCCTATGAAAAATGCAAAACCAGAATAATGATCTTGAAGAAAGAAGATTATTAAGTTTTGAACACTAAAATGATTTTAGCGAAATATGAATATTGTTGAAAGATAGATTGAATGTCTTTCCATACAGTGAACTCCTCCTTTTATAGGCATGGTGAATGTCCATAAATGGAAATAAACCTATAGGAGTCATTGGGGAGAATCTAAGGATCGGCTACCCCCTTGATTATTGCTACCGAATTAATGCCTAAAGAGATATTCTCCTCTTTCTTGTGTCATGCATTGACTTTAGTTGTATGCATTACCAATTTGGTAAATTCCCTAAACAATCTGTCTTATCAAGAAGGTATTTGGGTTGTTAGGCTTTGCTTGGTTTATGCATGGACCGGTCGACATTTCACATGGTCTTTTAACTTGAGCTTGGACAGTTTTTTACCATTACACTCCGAGTGCCAATATCTTCACCCCTCTAAAATTGTTTATATACCTCTTTGTAAGTTCACCTCATTCAATGAATCATAATTACTAATTTTTTAAAGGAAAAATTACAATGAAATGCCTTAATGTTTGATCAAATTGCAACTAGATCGTATTTTTTACAAAATAACTAAATAATCTCTTCAATTGTTACAATTAACTAAGGCATAAAGGCACAAAATAACTAATTAATCCCTTTGACCATTAGCTATACCGTTACAGTTAATTACGCCATTAATGATAGAAGGACAATAAAATTATGTTTTTCCTAAAATAAAATGGAACAACAAAATCTACCAAAAAACTTCCTCTTTTTTTTTTTTAAAGCAACCTAGAAAGTAAAAACTTCATTAAAATAAAATTAAAAGTAAAAACAAAATTCATCTTTCTCTTTATCAATTTTTTTAACATATTTTCCTTAAATAAATTTCAAAATCTCACTCAAAATCCTTACAAAATCACAACATCCAACAATTATCATCATAACTACCAATTGGTCTTCATATTTAACAAATGGAAACCAAACTATCTTCGTTTCAAGATTTTACTTGATGAAATGTCGATCCACCTCAATGTTTTTAGTACGGTCATACTAGACCAGATTATGAGAAATATCAATGGTTGTCTTATTGTCACAAAATAAGTTTATTTCAGAAGTAGGAGCGAAGCCAATCTCGGTCAGCAATCTGTTAAGCGAAAGTAATTCACAAAGTCCTTTAGTCATTCCTCTAAATGTAGCTTCAGCACTAGATAATGCCACTATCTTCTACTTCTTACATCTCCATGTGACAAGATTGCCTCCTACAAAGGTAAAATAGCCCGATGTAGACTTGCTATCAAAAATACTCCTTACCCAACCTACATCTGTATAACTATCAATACTGAGATGATTATTCTTAGAGAACATAAGTCATTTCCTAAGAGCGAATTTCAAATAATGGAGAATTCAAACTACCACATTCATATGATCTTCACTAGTTGAGTGCATAAATTGACTTTCTTTGCTTACAACCTATGTAATATCCAAATGAGTATGGGATAAATAAATAAGTTTTCCCACTAATCTTTGACACATCTTCTTATTATATTAGTTGGTGCTTAATCTGAATACTCTCCAAGCTTATGATTTTGCACAATTAAAGTATTGGTTGGTTTGCAATCAAACAATCCCATTTCGGACAGTTAATCAAGCACATATTTCCCTTGAGAAAAAAAATATATCTCTCCGTGATCAAACTAATTCAATCCCTAAAAACTATTTGAGACCCTTAAGATTCTTCATTTCAAACTCTGTTACCAAACTCTTTTTGTTGTCTAGAGATCTCTTCCATGTCATTCCTTGGGTTTAATATGGTTTCTGTTATGAGGGGGACTGCTAACGAACGTATAAAAGCTCTTTTTAGATGCAAGCAAGTTTGTCGGGGATGCATGATGCCTATTGTACATGATAAGGATCTTTATATAGTGTTAGGATTTCTTGATTACATACCATTTGGTTGCTACAATAAAGGAAGTACTAAGATTTCTTTCGTATTTTACATAAAACTACATTAATCACTTAGATACTAAATCAAACTGCAATTAATTTTATTAATATTTGACTTGTAATACAATTCTGGTAGCTTTTAATTCGAAGACATCTTTTGTGCATTAGAATCTTTGGTGAAGTTCTTTCTCTTTTTCCAAAGTTTCATTGAAATAAGAAAGTCTGTCAATTTTTCCAATCAGTAGAAAATTTCCTATTTTTCAAGTTTTTCTCTTTGTTAAGGAAATAGCAAGTTGAGAACATATCACAAGCTCCTCTATAACTGATGGATATTTTACTAATATGCACTAATCACACTAGAATGCACTTAAGTATGCATTGTCACAAAGTAATATAATGGCAAATCAAGGTCATTGCCACAAAGACAATTGCTAATTTTATGTGGTAATTATCAAAATTTATTGAAAACAATTTTATTCAAACTATCAAAATTAAAAGAGAAATTGAATTCCAATTAAAAAATGAAAATAAAAATTAAAGAAACAAATCAATTAAAGCAAATGGAATGACAACAGATTAAAGTATCTATGGTACAATTTACCTCTTTATTTCATCAATATTTTATTCTCACAAAATAATTATTTTTATATTGTATTTAATTAGACAATTCTAAATTATTTACTGGCCTCTTTCGAACGGTCAATTGAAAATATTCAAATAAATTGATCTATACAAATATAAAAATAAATAAAATTTACACACGATAAATTATCAAATAGGCTGAGAAATAAATTAGCTACATTATAGCTCTAGATTAAATGATTTAGTTCGACATAGTTTTAAGAGACACAACAAAAATATTCAAATTCATCAAAGATAACATTAAAAATAAATAAAGGAAATAAAGGAAAAGTCACTGTTAATGTCTTGAGTATTTTTCAAGCTTCAAATTGGATTAAACACTGGTCTGACTTGAGCATTAGTAGTGTTGAAAAGACATTACTGCCGCCTCCTAATGCTCCGCTTCTACTGTTTGGAATTACTTAGAAAAATTACTAGCCTTTCGGCTTCTATCTCACTCTCCTCTATCCAAAAAAACTCCTACTCCTTCGCATAAACACAACTTTTGTAGACAATAACTTAGGGTTTTGCTAAACTCTCTTCTCCCTTTAATTACTAAATGCTCTGACTTTAAACGCCTAGATTTTCTCTCCACTGAGATATTCTTGATGATAAAATAAATGTATGATGGTCAATTTTCCACTGTTAAATAGAACTCATGAGAGATCCTTGTAACTGGGATTTTTTTACCTTTGGGAACAATATTGGCCACGAATGGTAGCTCACAAAATACTCATCCACCATTTTCCTCCATGACCCATTCCTTACTAGAGGGTAAACAATTGCTACCTCCACTTTTATTATATTTCATAGAAATGTGATTTATAGAGGGTGATGCAATGGTGAAAAGGTCATCGATCTTAACTCACTCACAGTCCTTCTATAGATTTCAGATCTGCCAAACAAAGTTTGCCCATAATAACACTCATGTCACGACCACCTACAGCAACTGGCCAACCCGTTCACGTCTTTCGCATGCCTTACAAGACCTACAAACGCAACTTTCTCTCTCGCATGAATGTCACACCAACGTCTTTGAGTGATGGCTATCTGTAGGTGCTGACAAGCGCAAACAGCAAGCTCGAGCTACACACCAATGCCCAAGTGTTGATGACAAGCTCACACCTTTAAATGTCACTTTTATTTTTCATTTTTTTAGTTTTTTCTCAGCCAAATTATAGTTTGCTCCTAAAGGCGAGCAAAATTGCACTAATTCCCAACAAATTACGTTATAATCCCTCGATTTCGATACATATATAAGACACTCAAAAAACATTAAAACACTCGTATTTCACTCAAGTTTTCATCACAAAGACTTAGATTAGGAATATGAAATCTTGCTTAATTTAGCATGATCAATGACCATGGCCTCAACTTCAAAAAAAAAAAAAAAAAGAATGACCATGACTTTAAGCGGTGCCTCATACAAGCTCCTTATCCAAAATTGATTCACTATCCAGACGGCGATTGAACTCGTTTGATATTCTTATTGTTGTGGTATTTTGTTTTCAGGTCAAAGTGTGATTGGCTTTGTATTGCTTCATTTTTCATCTAGGCTTTTGGGTTTATTAGCTTATCAGACTTTTGTTAGGTTTCTAGCCCTAGTGACATTTTTTAGTCACATCAAAAAAGAGACTTTGCCATCTTTAGTCCAATCCAGTCTCAACTGTATCAAATACATCATGCTACTAATTAGTCTAGTCCCATTCAATTCAATCATATAAAAATAATTCAATTCAATTACGCACACCAAATGTACCCTTAATTAATTAATTTATTTATTTTGGTGAAAATCTAAAGTTACTTAAAATAATCAACGTACCTTATTCATATAAAGTTGGCTAGACTGGTATTTTATCTACATTTTCTTCTTCTTACTTTCATAATTATAATCAAGTATTAAACTTGATATATGTGTCTCCAACATGTCCAACAATTGCAAATAATCATTTAATTTAGGAGAAAGTTCGAAACCACTTTAAGGTTTCAGAAAATACCACTTACTTATCATTATATTTGTCATAATGGAGAGCCATTAGCGAACCTCTGTTGTTGCAATAGAGGTCTCAAACAATGGATCACCATTCATTTGTTGAGCCAAGGACATCCACCAATTAACCTCCATCATCGACCCATGGAGATCTATGATTTGATCTTCATTGAGATCACAAATCTCTATAATGGTGGAGATTTGAAATCTCTATCTGATGGATGGTTTTTTTAATTTTTAATTTCTTTCTTTTTTAATTTTTGATTTATTTTATGAATATTTATATGTTTTAATTTATACAATGGTGTTTTTTATTTTTAATTTTTCCCTTTTAATTTTACATTTTATTTTATATGTAATTATTTATATACTTTAATTTATAAAATGGTGATGCGCTAGCTATTATTAGTTTAAATTGTTCAATTTTTTATTTTAAATTTTGGTTGGCATGTGTTTGATTTCTATTGGTTTATAACCTAGGGTTAAATTGTTAAATTTTAAATGTTATGGGGCAAAATGATAGTTTTAGGGTGTCTAATTAATGGTAGAGGTAAAATGGATTTTATGTGTTTTTTGTCATAGTTGAACATTAAAAATGTAGTTAGATGAACTAAAATGTTGCATTTTTTAAACTTAAAGGATGACCAACAAAATGGTGATTTCTAGGTGTCTAATTAATAACAGAGGCAAAATAGATTTTATAGGTTTTTTATCACAGTTTATCATTAAAAGTCTGGCAAAATGAACTAAATTGATGCATTTTTTAAACTTAAGAAATGACAAATGTCAAAAACAAATTTGCATTTAAAATAATTACAAATCATCAAAATAGGAATTTAAACACGAATGCAAGAGAAAGGATGCTTAAAATTCCAAACATGTATGCTCATGCTACATGCTAGCATAATCCATAATACAATTTAGGAATATTATCAAAATACCCTTGAAATTAAAATAATGTAAAACGGTAGAGAAAGTGAAAATTTTACCTTGATTGATTTTGACATGCTTTGGTTGAATTGATAATGTACAAGGATGTATACACTAGTATATGATGATGCATATGTTGAGGTTTGGGCAATAACAAGTACTCTCAATTGTATCAGGAAATTCTAACTTTCTTTGTTTCTTATTTTGTTTTGATTACTTAATTGTTTCTAGTATGTTTTGCAATAGTGAGTGATTTTTTTTTTTTTTTTTTGGATTATCTTTTACTCTAGGGGAGGGATAAAGCTTGAAATCGAAGAAAAAAGTTCAAATTTGAAAGGAATTATTTAGCTCGAATTAAGTTGATGGAGATGAGGATGAGTTTTTTTTTTTTTTTTTTAAGAGATAGGAGATGATGATGAGTTAATTCAGGTTATTTCCAAGTTAAATTATTTAATATCGTACAATAAGAGTATTTTGGTCTTTTTTCTGTTTTGTGACAAAACCACCCACTTTCTCGATGGAAACGTCTTTCCACTCACGATTGTGAATGTTTTGCTAATATTTTCAAAAGTTAGGATTCAATGACATTGTTTTTCATTTCAAGGGTTTTTTAGATTTTTTCCTATAATTTAAACATAAAATCAATTCTCTAATAGCTTGTTTGGTATCCTTTTTTTTCCCCAATTTGTCAACGAAAAATTAATTTTCATATTTTTCAAATTTAAAAAACATATCTTGTAGCAATGATTGAAAATGATATTTTGAAAATGAAAACATGAAAGGCATGTTTGAGAATAATATTTTAAAACATATTTCTTAAAATAAAAACAATAATCATAACAACAATAGTAATAAAGGCAATTACCAAATAAAAAGTTTAAAAAAAAAAAAAAAAAACTTTGGAACATTCTTATATAAAAAAAATTACAATACTTAGTTATAATAAAAATGTAATCAAAAGAAAAATTCCGTCTTCACTAGCATTATTGAAAATATTGGTTTGAAGAGGAAAATAGTGACAATTTATCTAACTCATAATATTTTTATTTTTAAAAATGATTTAATGTTGAACTATTTAATTAAATTATTTCTTTTTTCTCATAGAAATACACGTAAAAAGTATACTAAATTTAGTTAAAATGATAATTTTGTTATTTATTCAAATAATTAAGAAATGATTGATAGCTATTCATAATTTGTTTTTATATAACCATTTTATATAATTAAAATGGTATACACAATGTACTAAAATGAGATATTAAGCAAGAAAGTAGGACATGATATCAGAAGATAAAACAGTGGAAACACCATATTGTGTTTCCAGCATTGTGCTTTATAATAGCGCAATGATTAATTTTTTTTTTTTCATTTATCTTGTTTTCACATTTTAGTTTGGAAATCAGATTGGCTGAACAATTTTTTATTGTTTTTTAATTTGAAAAATAGAAAACAAAATCTATAAACAACATTGAGATTTTAATGTAAGTTGATTAAAAAAAGGGTCACTCACAAGAACAATATGTCACATACAACATCAATATTTTGACAAAATGAATGTCACATAATTATTTGTCACTTAAACAAAGGTCACTAAAAATATTTATGAAAATAAAAATTACAGTCACCCAATTTGTATCGTCACAAATCAATTGGTACTATAAAATCAATAAAAATGACATTTTATTATCTACTTTGGAGGAAAAAATTTTATTTTAGTTCCTAACATTTTTAGAAATATCTTTTTTTTTTTTCTATGAAACTTCTCTTTTAATTTAATGGGTTCCTAAATTATTAAAAATGACTCAATTATGTCACTTTGATCAAAATTTTGATAATCCAACAAGAAGAAAAGCGAAAATAATAATAATAATAATAAAACACATCACATAACATTTTTCAGATCTTATATAATATATGTCATATAATTCTAAATGATACAAATTTAATTAAAAAAAACTAAAATTAATAAAATAGTGCATTTAATTTTATAAAATTAAATGCA
This sequence comes from Litchi chinensis, assembly GCA_019925255.1. Classification (NCBI taxonomy): domain Eukaryota; kingdom Viridiplantae; phylum Streptophyta; class Magnoliopsida; order Sapindales; family Sapindaceae; genus Litchi; species Litchi chinensis. The sequence continues at coordinate 25,034,624 of CM034465.1, read as the reverse complement.
CTATTTTATTAATTTTAGTTTTTTTTAATTAAATTTGTATCATTTAGAATTATATGACATGTATTTTTTTTACCTTTTTATTTTTATTTAATTAAATAAGTAATTTGTATTATTTTAAGTTTTATTGTTTAAATTATTTCATAATTTCTTATTTATTTGATTTTATTTATTTATTAGTGTTTTTTTTATAGTAAAACCACAATTTTGTTGGTTTCATTAAAGTTTAAGGATAAAATGATATTTACACACCACCCCTTAATAGGAATGGTTGAGTATTTACTTTAACCCGAAAAAGTCTAAGGTTCAAATCTCATATTCCTCCTTTAAAATTAACACAATGTGTGGATGTGTCTCATTTTAGTAAGAGTTACCCTCTCTCCAGTTGTGAGAATAATATTTTGGATTGTGTTATCAGTGATCCATCTTAACAAGTTCTAATAGTCCTTTAACCCCGTACAATGTCAATAGTAAAAAAAAAAGTTAAAATTATATTTTTATTAATTTTTTAACTGCGGACTATCAAAATTTTGATTAAAGGGTGTAAAACCAAAATAGGTTGTGTAATCAAAACTCAAGTGAAGGAATTAATGAAGTTTTATTTTTTTATTTTTTTTTTTTTTTATTTTATTTTTTTAAGGTTCTTGATTCTCATTCATAAAAAACTAACTCTTGTCATCTCTACTGAGCCTAAAGTTCGTTTGAGCTGCTATGCAAGAAACTAACTGACTTGATGCTATGAAACTGAATTTCAAATGTTGCATGATAACGACACCTGAACGTAATATGAGTTTGGTTGGCTGTAAGTGGGTGTTTCGAGTTAAGTATAACCCAGATGACTCCATTCTAAAATACAGGGTTAGGTTGGTCGCAAAAGAGTTTCACCAAACCCTTCGCCTTGACTACTTAGACACGTTCAGTCACGTAATTAAAGCTTCTACTATTCGTGTAATTTATCCATTACTATAACACATGGTTGGCCCATTGAGCAGATGGACATAAACAATACTTTTCTAAATTGGGAACTCTCTGAGATTGTCTACATGAGCCAACCAGAAGGCTTAATTTATTGATCCAAATCACCCCTTTTATGTCTGCAAACTAAAAAAGGTCCTCTATGGCCTTAAACTGGCAGCCTCCTTCACCAAGTCAAAGGCCACCGCGGTTGGTTGGGGATTTCAGAATTCTGCACCTGACACTTCACTGTTCTTTCGGTGGTCTGCCACCAATGTCATCCACATTCTGGTCTACGTAGACGACATTTTGATTACTAGTACCAGCGTCAACCAAATTCAGTAACTCATCTCCATGTTGAACTCTAAATTTGCTCTTAAGAACCTTGGTCTAGTAAACTATTTTCTGGGTTTAAAGCGCACAAGGACTCCACTGGTGTTTATCTCACTCAATCAAAATTACAATTGGTTTGCTTTCCAAAACTAGAATGCTTGATTCAAAAAATACTTCAAATCCTACTAGTACTAGTGCTAAACTTGCTCTTCAAACCAGCAAGCCATTTTCCTAATTCTTCAAAATCTAATATTTCACTCTCGCACAAAACAAACTGAAATAGATACTCACTTTATTCGTGAGAAAATCAGTGCTGGTCAAGTTCAAGTTCGTTATATTCCTATTGAACATGAGGTTGCTGACGTACTGCCAAAAGGGTTACCTGTTGATCGATTAAACTAAACATGTGAATCTCTCCCCAATTCTGTTTAAGTGAGTATGTTAAGGATAAACAGTCTGATGGCAATAGCTGTTGATTATCACAAGTCAGCTCATGCTCATGAAATATCTGGTTATAAATCAAATACCTCAGCTAGGAGTAAAAACTTTAACTAACCTAGCTCAATTAGTTAAAAGAAAGGTTCCTCTCCAACACAGTTCACACTTACTTATCAGAGCTTTCATCAACCACTAGCATTCTCAGACTATGACGATCATAGTTAGCTAGAACTAGAGGAGGTTACTGGCCTATGATACATGTGTCAGTGTTTCTGTGATTTTAAGGAAGTTTGTTAGGAGCTAATTATTCTTGTATAAAAAGTTAATCACCAGAGTTAGTTATTAACAAATGAGAATCATGGCCCAAAAAAAAAAAAAAAAAAAAAACCTCCATTAATTAAGAAGAAGCTTGATAACTCTATTATTCTCTACTACTTCAATTTTGTTTACACGACCTATTTTGGTTTCACAAAGGGATCAATTGAGTGATTTTAAATAATTTAGAAATGTAATGAGCCTAAAGAGACAAGCGTTTAGGTAAAGGATTCCAATTATTCTAGAGTCCTTCAAAGTGAAGCAACAGGTAATCAAAGGATGAGATCTAATCAGGGTCCAAACCTCGCTTTTAAGAGGGAATATTGTTAGTTAGGGTAATTAATACAATTAGCTAGTGAGCTAGACTTGAGCAGTAAAGTTCTTTTCAAAACCTAGGGAGTTTGTCAGAGTTTGATAGAGCTAGTTACTCTATTGGCTGAAGAGAGAGCTAATATATAAATTGTTAATCTCCTGTAATCGTTAGTTATCTTGCAAGCATTTAACATTGGAGATTGCATTTCTCTTTTCTTCCATTAATGGTGCTTTCAAGCTCCTGAAAATTCTTTGCGAGCTTTCACCAATAAGTTCACTTTCGTAAACTTTTTTCAGACCGCATTTACTTTGTAAGTTGGATGGGGTAAAACTAACTAATTAGTTCGAATATTTGTTACCAATGAAAATATACAGAAAGCCCCAGAGAAGTAATATGAGAGCTTAAACTATAGACTGAAAATTAATATATTATCGTTCTCATATTATATGGTCTCCATTGGTTATACACACATTTTCAGCTTACTTTGTTGAAATAAATAAGCAAACACTTACATACACTTAATCAAACGATATTTCTTAAGTGTGAAATTTCAGATTTCTGGACATTCATCATTTCTGCTTCTACATCCAATTGAACTGCAATGGATCCCACACTTGAAAATTATTACATGATTAAAATCTCTCCAAGCATTCCAAGTTATTAATCATAATACTCGGAAATAATCTCTTGATAAAACCAGCAAAAATCAATTGACCCTACATGAATTTGGGTACCAAATATGAGACGCACTTGGTTATTTTATATATATATGTATATGTATATGTACATATATGTATATGAAGAGAGAGTGGTAAGTTAGTCCAAAGCTGTTTATTGTTGGTAATGATCTCCAGCTCCAATGTTAGCTAGGAAATGCTAACCTGCGACAAATTCAACGATGCACTCAGGCCACTACTCATTTTTTCTACCAATTGATGTATTCCCTTTCCACTGTGTCATGGATTTAATTACTTCTCTGGTAACTTGTTTGAAATTTATTAAGTCATATTCCATAGCGATTGTTTGTTTTCTTGAAAAACAATGTCTTTTTACATCTTCCAATTAGTTAAATATTACTTATTTTGAATATTTGAGATGTAATAATAAGCCTTAAAATAAGACACCAAACAATTGTCTTGGTAAGTGCATGCAAGTGAAGGCAGTAAAATAATTACCCCAACTTTAAAGAAGTATCAGAGCCGTTACTGTCTTGAGGAACATCTCCTAAGATGCTGATATTGGTAACTGACTCTGACGACTGGCCTTGTACATGTGAATCTAAATTCCCTGTCTGACAAATCAAATTATAATAATGCATATTAGCATATCTTAAAAGCATATGATCAAGAGAAGGAAGATGTTAATATGCGCTATTTAGGCACATATTGAAAAGTGAAACTGTGAATAAGTAGGTTATATTTATCTTTTTTCAAAACATATAATGTTGTGTATTAGCATATCAAACAAGTAAATGCAAATTCTTTAATTGAATTAAACAATTACATATCTCACTCTTTGTCTCAGTCTCAGATTTTCATCCATCAGTTGTTGTTCCTGCACATTTAACAAACAGTAACAAGTAAACTAACAAATATCATATGTAATATAGTGGTAGTCTGGTAAGTGAACGCAACTAATTGTAATTAACCCTAGTGAAAATCATCACCAAATCTGATCTAATTCTTTTTCAGCGACAAATAAATACCCTAAACATTATCACTGTCAGTGTCATCACCACTATAACCTTTAGAGGAAAGTTTGAGGGAGAGATGTACGTAAGGTTTTCTGATTTAGACACTTTTAATTGGAATACACTTGAAGAGCTATTTTTGCATAGCATCAAGTTAAATTAATGCTCTTTATCTGGTATTTTGTTGTTTTCTATCTTAGTGATTTCTCAATTATTGAAATTATAGGTAGCCATCATATCAGTGGACGAGGTGTCAAGTTGAACAATGTATATGGTCTCTTTTATGTGACACCACCTGTCAGCCATCACCTTCAGTATGACTACCACCATCAATAATATTGTTAAATAAAAGACTATGGAGTCTATACCTAGCCCTAATAAAGATTAAAAGAATTAAAAAAATAATTATAATGAAAGATGAATGCAACTGGGACAGAATTAACACTGGGTCATAAGTACAATGTCCCTAGCCCTATTCTTGTTTTCCATACTCATTCGAATGACAATGACAGAGGCTTATTTGTAGGAAGGAAAGTTAGACGTCTCACCCTTGTCTTGAGCTCACTAATTTCTTTCATAATTCTTTCACCCTGAAACACAATTTACTTGCTATATGTCAAGATAAGGAACAAAAACATACCAAAATAATCTTCATAAATTAAACAAGAGAAAGACGCAATCATTAACCTTTGTTTCTGTCACACATCTTAATCCTCCTTCAAGTGATTTTTCTAGTTCCTTTAGCTCCTCTATGTTCAACCCTTGGAGTTCTTCTCCCCTCATCTGCCTGTCATAGGTGAGAAATCAAGTCTTAGTTTACAGTGTGGAATACGCATTCTTTGCAGTTGCTGCAATAAAGAAAGCCTAAAGATTTTGTTAACATATTCGTACATGCTAAGAAAATTTGCCACTAATATGAGCTCGATGAATATAAAAGTTAATATTCTTTCAGTCATATGCAGTCAAAATAAATTTAATTCTATATTTGTTTAATTTCATGTAATGGAAGCAGATATATAATTCTTTAATTGAATGTTTAAGCATAAGAAACATATATATATATATATGATTGTGAAGTGTTTTACCTTAGCTCACGGGTCTTTTCGGCAATTTCTCTGCTCAACATGGCATAGGTATTGCATTCAAGCTGAACAAAAGGCAAAGAATCACGATATATGCATGCAGATTCTCAAGCGGTATCATATTTATGGCAACTTGAAATAACAAAGTGAAAAAAAATAATAATAATAAATTAAAAAACACTTCTTCATTCAATCTGACACATAGTTTTATCTAACTTTCAAGATGATGCTATAGTTTCAAACATTTTTACTATAGCTGAAGAAACAAAGCCACGTAGGTGCTGATTTCCAGAAGAGATCTAATTTGAGTGGCCAAAGTAAACAAGAACTAGGTCTCTAAAGTTTTATTTTGGATGATCTTGTTTATATCTTTTCAGTGACACTACACAAACCTAGACATGCACCAGACACACCCATACATGCTAGCTAGTCAGAAGACCTTCAATTTGGATGAAAAACCCTAAAACAAAACCCATTTCTATATCAATCGATGACTTGAGAAAATACAATATCTTATAATTTAAAAGTAGGCGATCTCTCTTGATAATGTATATATACTCCTATGCTCTCACCAGAGCATAAAATACCATTGAACTAAATTCCATAAAGATTTTATGTCAAATGATTTATAAATTTAGGCTTAGAATGTAATGCAAAATTATTGAATGAAAAATTTCTCATGATAGCTGCTAATTAATTAACATCAGTGCAAAATTGAAAATAAGACCTTATAAAAAGATTGTATACATCACCTGTAATTCCAAAGAAGGTTGATCGAATCTGTGAAGATTCGGCATATTCATCTTGTATTTTTCAATCACCTGTTTCGTACTTAAGCAGACAATAAAACAGTAGTATTGTCACTTAAAAAACTAAGTAGGAAACTAGATTTGTACTTTTTTGTATATTTCAGATAAATAATAATGTAATGATGTTAAATGATATAAATTATTTTTAAAACATTTTAATAATTCTAAGACTTATAAGATAATGTATTTAGTACTTATGCAATCACCAAATTTCATTAAATTCCTTGAATCTAATCCAGGTTTTCATGGTTTTTACGACACACAAACAATATAAGTAGAAGATCTACATCTCATCAAAGGTGAATTGCTAGCCCCAATAAGCCAAACCACCACCACCCCTAAAACATTAACTTTCTTATAACACTCAATTGCTCCTTCTATGACACAGAATCTAACGCTTACCACCAGGACATACGCTATATATAATTGTTATTTCCTCAAGTTGAGAACTAAGTGACAGGTGGGCATGGGCCTGTGCCATGGCATCATGTGCTGGCCAGTCACATACTCCATGCAAGAGGTCCCCTATGTCATCCACCGAAGTCAAAAATTGAATAAACTGACTGCTACAAGCCAACAAGATTGAATCTTAGTCTCACTAAGACCTAATAGGCTAGATTTACATTTTAGTTTTATATATACTTTGCAAACTAATAGTGAGTGTACTATAAGAGTATTATGATGTGGAGGAGAAAGAGTTTTTATTTTATTCGAGAGAAGTTTCACTCCAGCTAAATAATGAGAGGTTGATGAGAGACATTTTATTGTACAAAGACCTAACAGACTGATGAGAGACATTTTATCATAAATGTCATACCTAATGGAAACCCTTGTACAATACCTAATACAACCAAACATCATATGTACTAAATTTAGTTCAATGTTTCCATTATAATTCAATCCTATCCAATTTAATATTGTTAAGTGTGCCAAACATGTAATAAAAAATTTCTAAAATACAAATGATTTTCTACGAAAGTCTAAAACCCTATTAATTTAAGGATGCCCATACTTCTCTTCACTGTTAACTCCGTTTGGGTTAAAGTATCTTTAAACAAAAGAGGTTAGGTATTCTTCCTATATGGCTACTCTTTCTTCCTTTATATATATGACTTACTTTTTTATGAAACTTGGGTGTCTCCAAACTTGTATTTCCATTAATGAGGTCCGACTCAAACCTCTATCACTAATACAAAAGAAAAGGTAAACAACCGTTCAATCAAAAGACAATTTACTCTATATAGCAACTTTTATCAATAGATAAAAGGAACTATCAAATTAAATTTCATTTTATCATTTTAATATATGATTGGATCTAGTATAAATCACTATCATTCCAAAAATGAAATACAAAGTTTTAATATGTTATATGTTGACAACTTTCTAGGATAGTTTCTACACATATAGCATGTTCCTCTTTATTTTCATTATCTTCTACACGTATTGCATGTTCCTCGTTATTTTCATTATCAATCTCAAAGGCTGATTGCTTTCTGCAGAAAGAAAAAAAAAATTGGGTCTGAATGGTTATATAAAAACAAATTGAGTTTATTTGTTTCCCCAAGCTTACATTTTCTTATTTAGATCTAAAAATAATTAAAACTTCTGACTCGTATTTACATGTAAATGTGTTCAAAGATATATGCAAATACTAGCATACCGACTTGTAAGTTAACAGTTCAAAGTTCAAGGTTTGGCTACCGTTATTAGCACCCACCATTATTACTCAGTGAAACTATCAAAGGAGTGTACCGATAACACAAGCCTTAAACAATTTCTTACAGAGCTAAGGTTGATTTATTGTTAAGCGCCTTACACTCATATATACACGAAGTTATAGGTTCAAGATATCTCCATCTCCCTTAACTACCAAATTTAGTAATTCATGGAAAGCAAAAGTTTAACAATATTTATAGATACACTTGCTCTACCGAAGCCTCCTCCCTTGGTTTTAAATTCATAAATTTGTAAAATTTTATATTAATTTAAGTTTTTAATAATAAATATGTGCCAAATATTAACTTTTAAATTTTTTTTTTTTTTTTTTTGGTTTTATGTACATAAAACAATTAACTTAATATTTTGAGATGGCCTAGTGATAATTCCTCATATCAAATCCAATGAGATATTAGGTTCGAGTCATCCCCTATCCAACTCTGAAATTAATAGTTCATTAATAAAAAATAAAAATCAAGTGACTTTTACAATCATATTCATTCAATCTTTAGTCAAATTCAAACATCTTCAGGTTTAAAAACAGTGCCACAAACTCTACCTTGTGTACCAAGTTATTTTTAAGCAACTGAAATACATATTTAATTATAGCAGAGTGAATTGACAAGTAATACATAAAGAATGAATAAAAAGGATAATTACACACATAAGTAGAAAAGCAGTTAATATGATGGAGAGTTGTTAGGCTACCTATAACATATATATCAACAATTCAATAGACTATTTAGTGGGTTTATCTTGGCATCTAAGTAATTCTAGATCAGAGTTTTCTTGTATTTTAATGTACTATACAAAGAAGGAATTAAAAGGATAATTACACATAAGTAGAAAAGCACTTAATTTGATGGACAGTTGTTAGGGAACCTACAACATATATATCAACAAATTCAATAGACTATTTAGTAGGTTTATCTTGGCATCTAAGTGATTTCATAGATCAGAGTTTTCTTGTATTTTAATGTAATTTCCAGTTATAGTTTTTTCACATCCAAATTGTTGATGGAAAAAAAAAAAAAAAAAACTTACTGGTTTCTCATCAACAAAGTTTGTTGAAATTGATGTGATGAATGAACATAGAGTTTTATACTTTTAAATTAATACCAAAAACCAAGTCTTTAAATTATAAATGTCAAAACCTTTGACGATGAGAAAATTTTGAGTTGGCAAAGTAAATATAAATTATAGAGCAATTCCACATCGTACTCCAACAAAGATCTCAACTCATAATATGTCAATTAATAAATGGATATTCATAAATGATTACTTGTTTCGCCTGAGAGATGTATTCCTTCATCTATTAATCCTTCATGAGTTGAAATAAAGGAATACAAAACGTGAGATATCTAACATAATTGTAATCTATAATCCTAAACAAACAAGAGTCAATTATAACTTATGAAAAGTCTTTGTTAGAGTTTAAATAGTATCTGTTGGACCTTTACCAACTAAGTTAAGTTTATTAGATTTAATGGTTACTGATATGGTATCATGTTGTACCTCATGATCTTAAGTTTGATTATTGTAAAATTCAGTTATTAATTAAATGTATAATTACCGCACAAAGAAGCTGAGAAGTCTATCCTTGTTATAACACAAAAGCAATTTCTAAAGATATTTAGCTAAAGTGTAAACTTAAATCATAATAAACGATCATTTGGCTATCAAGAAAATTCCGGTGTTTAACCCATTTGACATCATACATCCTACATAAATATCTTTCTGTTTAAACAATACATCAACATCAATCTATTTGTTAAGAAAAATCTTCTCAGAACAATTTGCATTTAGAATATAAAGAAACCATTAGCAGCTTGTTGGGAAGTCCTATATTTTATGAGGACATACTTTCATAGAAGTGTCATTAATTGTATGTTGGAAGCATCATATCAAAAAGAAGATTGCAATCTTTGGATATATATATCATAAGCTTTATTTATAGGGCAATAAATTAGTATCTTCTTTGTTTTCTAAATCTGTCTACAAATATAATTGAATAGCCATGCCAATTCTACTATAGTTTTTTTTGTCAAAAGTGCTTTCAATGTTATGCACAACACAACAGCAACATGCGCCACACATTATTGTGTATTACTGATTACCTTAAATTGAGTTCTTAAAATAGCTTTCGAATTAGGAAACTTTATAACTTGTTAAATGAACGTAACAATTACAACTAATTCAAAGAGAATAGTTAACCACTATTCATTAATAAAATCTAGTTTGGGGTACTTTTCTTTAACACACATGTTTCGTGCCCTCCTCACTTTTTTTTTTTTTTTTTATGGTGGGAGAAAACTATCATTAAATTCAAAGAAAACTACCCACACATTATGTTTTAAGATAAGGGTGAGACTTGAACGTGCCCTCCTCACCTTATATGCACGTATGTATCCTAAATTAAATTAGATGTCTTTCTCCAAAATAGGTGTACTAGAGATTTCTTTCCTGAAATTCTTCTCATATATTATATATATAAAGTTATTCTCTTATAAGGTGCACTTCATATTGTGTTAAAGCAAGGTGCTTACTTTTTTTATTACAACTAATTCAAACCATCATAGACTGTAATCGTTTCAATTGCATTACAATTATTCAAACATTCCATCACATAGTCATTATTGAATAGGGTAATAACCATATAGAAGGTAGTAGCAATACCCAAATCAATCATAAAATTATAATCCAATTGTAGAGCAAGAAACATGAAACCCCTCAATCTCACTATAATCAGTCTAAAGGATGAAGACAGTAACTGTTGTAATTTAAAATTACAAGAATAACGGGAAACTCTTTCCTCAAGAAATAAATTATTTTGTTTGAATAAAATAAGTTAATTTAGAGATGAGTCCCTAGAGAATCGATCCAAATTACATCAAATCCTTCATGTAAATGATTCATTAATATAACCTCTTTAGTACTCACAACAAAAAGTTTCTTTGCCAGAGAGTGCATGCCACCATGGTTATACAAACATCTCCCTAAATTATATAAGTCTTGTTTATTAATGAGAGTTTTGTTGAACTAAAAAGATCCTAATTTACACCAAATCCCTCATCGATTCTCTCTGACAGTCACACTCGAACACACAAAACATAGTACCATCGCAAGTTGCAGAAAATGAATTAAACAATAAATGAAATGACCGAACCAAGTACATAATAACAGAAAGAAAAATGAAGGAGAAGTAAAAGAGATTAGAGAGAGAGAGAGAGAGAGAGAGAGAGAGAGAGAGAGAGACCTTGAGCTGGAGTATTCAAAGAGCTTTCCTGTGGCAGAGAAGACCATGAGAGCTATTTCAGCATCACAGAGAGTTGAGAGCTCCTGTGCCTTCTTGAAAAGCCCTCTTCTCCTTTTTGAGAATGTAACCTGCCTGGCCATGGTGTTGTCGATCTTCTTGATCTCAATTTTCTGTCTCGTCATTTTACCCACAAAATCGAGCCCACCCTTCAAACAAAATCAACCAAACTTTACATATTATATTCCCAAACAGCTAGCTATATATAGTGGGTAACACATATATTCAATGTAGAGTTCTAAAGAGGTTTGATGCATGTAAATCATCGTAGAGAAAGTATATATAAAAGTAACATCTGGCACATGTTAGCACAAATTAGTCAATCAAATTGATTAAAAAGGAGTCTACAAGTGGGAGAATATTTCTGTATATGAAAATGCTGAGAAATCTGGCATGCAACTAAGATTAAAATAAAAAATGGTTTTCCAAAAAAAGAAGCTCATTATTAACAACAAAAGGCAAAATAATAGAGGGAAAAAAAAAGGAAACTGAAACAAACCCTAGATGGCAAAAAGAAGGAAAAAACTAAAAGTTTGGTAAGTGAAATGAAGAAGAAAACCTGTCCATCGACCAAGCTCATTAATTAGTAAACAAAAGTTTCAAATGAAGGATTAGAATAGTAGATATAGGGATTGGGTTAGATCAAAAGATATGTAATCTCAATCTCACCTTGTTTTTTCTTTAAATGGGAGCTGGTGACACCTGACAGTAAATCGGATACCAGATTTACCAATGGGTTTTGGAGAGAGAAAAACCTAGTTCTGGAAAGAGAGAGAAGAAGAACATTCTGTCTATAGCCAAATAAAGAAGTGATTCTCATTACTAGATTGGTTAGTAATCTCTGTTTAAAATCAATAGAAAAAAATCAAAAAAAGAAATGAAATATTAAGCTTCAATTACCATTTTTTAAATGGTTCTAGTTTTGCTTTTCGTACAGATGACCATGCTTATCACTGCTACGAAATTATACACTTCTGTACCCTCGTACTGATCGTGTCCCCACTTCACACTCTTTTATTTCTCGTGCTATAAATACGGTAAATACCACACAATAAACCATATAAGAAACCTCATACTCTTCCTTGTACTTATTTTGACTATATAACAAAAAAAATCCTTCTCACCTTTCAGTTATTGTAAGTAGATAAGAGAAGTTTTTTCTTATTTACAAATGACGAACCTCGACCCACAAGTAACAAATTCACTGTAGTGGTAAACTAAGGTCGTTGTCACAGATATAATTACTAATTTTAAATGGCAAATATCAAAATTTATTGAAAATAATTTTATTCAAATTACCAAAATTAAGAGAGAAATTGAATTGCAATTAAAATATCAAAATAAAAACTAAAGAAACAAATCAATTAAAGCAAATGAAATGACACAGATTAAAAGATCTATGGTACAATTTCACCTCTTTATTTCATCAATATTTTATTCTCACAAAATAATTATTTTTATATTATATTTTATCAAGTAATTCTAAATTATTTACTAGCCTCTTTCGAACGATCAATTGACAAATATTCAAATAAATTAATCTATTATATATCTATGTAAACCAGCAAACCTAAATTCATTAAATCTCAATTATCCACATATGATTACACAACTCCTACAAGTACATTTCTATCTCATACAAATTATGTCATCTTATTGATTTTTAAAACACAATGTCTTTGTCAAGCGTATCATGGTCATAAAATCTACCAATTAAAGGGTCTTGTTTAATTGATAGCATGAAGATCTAATAGAATATAATACAAATATAAAAATAAATAAAATTTACACACGATAAATTATCAAACAGACTGATAAATAAATTGGCTACATTATAACTCTAGATTAAATGATTTAGTTTGACATAGTTTTAAGGGACGCAACAAAAATATTCAAATTCATCAAAAATAACATTAAAAATAAATAAAAAAATAAAGGAAAAGTCACTGCTGATGTCTTGAGTATTTTTCAAGCTTCAAATTGGATTAAACACTAGTCTGACTTGAGCATTGTTAGTGTTGAAAAGACACTACTACTGCCTCTTAATGCTCCGTTTCTACTATTTGGAATTACTGAGAAAAATTAATAAACAATTGGCTTCTATCTCACTCTCCTCAAAAACTTATCTATCCAAAAAAACTCCTACTCCTTCGCGTAAACACAGCTTTTTTAGACAGCAACTTAGGGTTTTGCTAAAATCTCTCCTCACCTTAATTACTGAATCTTTTGAATTTGAATGCCTAGATTTTCTCTCCATTGAGGTATTCTTGATGATAAAATAAATGTACGAAGGTCAATTTTCCACTGTTAAATAGAACTCATGATAGATTCTTGCAATTGGGATTTTTTGACCTTTTGGAACATTGGCCACAAATGGTAGCTCACAAAGTACTCACCCATCATGTTCCTGCATTACCCATTCCTTACCAGAGAGTAAACGATTGCTACCTCTACTTTTATTATATTTCATAGAAATATGATTTATAGAGGGTGATGCAATAGGGAAAAGGTCATCAATCTTAGCTCACTCACAGTCTTTCTATGGTTTTCAAATTTGCGAAACAAAGCTTGCCCACAATAGCACTGATGTCACGACCACCTACAGTAACTGGCTAGCCCATTCACACCCCTCGCATGCCTTGCAAGACCTACAAACGTAGCTTTCTCTCTCGCATGAATGTCATACCAACGCCTTTGAGTGATGGCTATCTGTAGGCAGTGGCGGACCCAGAAAATTTATTTAGGGGGGGCACATCAATAAAATAATAAAAATATCGAAAATTAAAAACATGCTAAATATATAATGTTTTTATGTAAAATAATGTTCGATAACATTATATAGTTTAAATAAAATAAAACATACATGATATTGAGATAAAACAAATAATTTTATACTTAAAAATCTTAATAAACATTAAAATAAACGATTACAAAAATTAATTTAGTATGCTAATCTGATAAGTGACAAGATATTAAAGTGAAGATAAAGAAATGCCAAATTAAAATGAAGAGCCAAAATGAAACAAAAAAAATTGTTCACTAAAATTATAAATTACCAATGAATTTTTTATAGTACATAAAAAGTAGAAGTAAATAGTACTTATATAAAAGAGAAACAAAAGGAAAAAATTAAAAATATATATTAATTAATTAGGAGTAAAAAAAATATTAAAAGTAGAAAAATTAGGTCTAATAAAAGCAATGAAAATTAAGGATGTTAATTATATTAGAAATACGAATGATAAATAATAAAGTTAAAAAAATTAATGGACAATTGAAAAATGGAAAGAACTGGCTACTACTATAAATACTTTTGAAGTGATTGTATTGCAAATATCTACATTAGCATGGATGGTAAAAGACGTGTTAGCTCAACCTCTTGTTTTGGGTTCGAATGCCACAACATGCATGTTTTCAATTTTTACTTCACAAAAAGTAGAAAAGCAATTGTGGGGAGTTAGAATCGAACCTGGATTCTAATGGAAAGAAAAGGACGCCTCATACCACTAAGCCACTGAGCCTTTGGTGAGACTATTTACACTTGTAACTATATATCTATTTATCAATATATTTAAATATTTAATCACTAATACTATAAACTTAATAATTTTTCATAAATTTTCAGGGGGGGGCACGTGCCCCTCCTGGCCCTAAGCTAAGTCCGCCCCTGTCTGTAGGTGTTGACAAGCGCAAATAGCAAACTCGGTCCACACACTAATGCCTAAGTGCTGATGACCAGCTCGCGCCTTTAAATGTCATTTTTATTTATTATTTTTTCTTTGGGTTTTTTCTCAGCCAAATTATAGTTTGCTCCTAAAGGCGAATAAAATTGCACTAATTCTCAACAAATTATGTTTTAGTCCCTCGATTTTAATACCTATATAAAACACTCAGAAAACATTAAAACATTCGTATTCCACTCAAGTTTTCATCACAAAGGCCTAGATTAGGAATATGAAATCTTACTTAATTTAGCATGATCAATGACCGTGACCTCAATTTCAAAAAAAAAAAAAAAAAGTGACCATGATCTTAAGCAGTGCCTTATACAATATCCTTATCCAATGTCCTTATCCAAAACTAATTTACTATCTAGGCGCGATTGAACTCGTTTGGTATTCCTATTATTGCAGTATTTTGTTTTTTAGTCAAAGTGTGATTGACTTTGTATTGCTTCATTTTTCATCTAGGCTTTTGGGTTTATTAGCTTATCAGACTTTTGTTAGGTTTCTACCTCTGGTGACATTTTTTTGTCACAACACATCAAAAAAGAGACTTTGCCATTTTTAGTCCAATCTAGTCTCAACTGTATCAAATACATTACACTACTAATTATTCCAATCGCATTCAATTCAATTATATAAAAATAATTCAATTCAATTATGCACACCAAATGTACCCTTAATTTTTTTCTTTTTTTGGTGAAAATTTAAAGTTACTTAAAAGTAATCAACACACCTTATTCATCTAAAGTTGGCTAGACTGATATTTTATCTACATTTTCTTCTTCTTACATTCATAATTATAATCAAGTATTCAACTTGATATATGTGTCTCCAACATGTCCAACAATCCCAAATAATCATTTAATTTAGGAGAAAGTTTGAAACCACTTTAAGGTTTCAGAAAATACCACTTACTTATTATTATATTTGTCACAATGGAAAGCCATTAGTGAACCTCTATTGTTGCAATAGAGGTCTCTAAAAATGGATCACCATTCATTTGTTGAGAGAAGGACATCCACCAATTAATCTCCATTGTCGACCAATGGATATCTATGATTTGATCTCCATTGAGATCACAAATCTCCATAATGGTGGAGATTTGAAATCTCTCTATGATGGAGTTTTTATAATTTTTAATTTCTGTCTTTTTTAATTTTTGATTTATTTTATGAATATTTATATGTTTTAATTTATACAATAGTGTTTTTTATTTTTAATTTTTCCCTTTTAATTTTACATTTTATTTTATATGTAATTATTTATATACTTTAATTTATAAAATGGTGATGCGCTAGCTATTATTAGTTTAAATTGTTTAATTTTTTATTTTAAATTTTGGTTGGCATGTGTTTGATTTCTATTGGTTTATAAGTTAGGGTTAAATTGTTAAAGTTTAAATGTTATGAGGCAAAATAATAGTTTTAGAGTGTTTACTTAATGGTAGAGGCAAAATGGATTTCATGCGTTTTTTGTCATAGTTGACCATTAAAAATCTGGTTAGATGAACTAAACTATTTCATTTTGTAAACTTAAAGGACGGCCAACAAAATGGTGATTTTGGGGTGTCTAATTATAACAAACCCAAAATAGATTTTATAGGTTTTTTATCACAGTTTATCATTAAAAGTCTAGCAAGATGAAATAAATTGATGTATTTTTGAAACTTAAGGAATGACAAATGTCAAAAACAAATTTGCATTTAAAATAATTACAAATCGTCAAAATATAGGAATTAAAACACGAATGCAAGAGAAAGGATGCTTAAAATTCCAAATGCGTATACTCATGCTACGTGCTAGCATAATCCATAACACAATTTAGGGATATTATCAAAATACCCTTGAAATTAAAATAATGTGAAACAGTAGAGAAATTGAAAATTTTACCTTGATTGATTTTAACATGCTTTGGTTGAATTGATAATGTACAAAGATGTACACCCTAGTATCTAATGATGCATATGTTTGACGTTTGAGCGATAACAAACACTCTCAGTTGTATCAAGAAATTCTATCTTTGTTTGTTTCTTTTTTTGTTTTGATTACTTAATTGTTTCTAGTATGTTTTGCAATAATGGTGACCTTTTTTTTTTTTTTTGGAGGGGGTAGAACGGATAAAGCCTGAACTCTAAGAAAAAAGTTCAAATTCGAAAGGAATTATTTAGCTCTGATTATGTTGATGGAGATGATGATGAGTTTTTTTATTTTTTCTTTTGTGAGAGATGGGAGATGATGATAAGTTAATTCAGGTTATTTCCAAGTTAAATTATTTAATACAGTACAATAAGGCATTTTGGTCTTTTTATTAGTTTTGTGACAAAACCGCTCACTTTCTAGATGGAAACATCTTTTCCACTAACGGTTGTGGGTGTTTTATTAATATTTTCAAAAGTTGAGGTTCAATAACATTATTTTTCATTTCAGGGGCTCTTCAGATTTTTCCCTATAATTTAAACATAAAATCAATTCTCTAATTGCTTGTTTGGTATCTTTGTTTTTTCCCAATTTGTCAACGAAAAATTGATTTTCTTATTTTTTAAATTTAAAAAGCATATCTTGTAGCAATTATTGAAACCGATATTTTAAAAATGAAAACACGAAAGGCATGTTTGAGAATGTTATGCCCGTTTTCTCAATATGGGTCAAGGAGGTCCAGAACAAGAATGAATGCCCAGAAGGCCCAACCCTCAGATCGCTGCAGCGAGCTCACTGGGCTCGCGTAACACCAAGATAATATGAGCACAGTTCCAGTCCACTTCAGTGCTTATTTAGCTCGCGTAGTTCGACAGACCAGGGAGCTCGTACCAAGTGATGCCTTGTTCAGCAAGCTACCAGACCTACCTAATTCCCTTGATTTCCCGCCGGTGCCACTTACACAGTTATCAAGGAGTATTTAATGCGACGGTTGTGCATTTAATGGAGAGAAGACTTCTCCTGGTGCATTTAATGCAGCGTGCGCATGAAGGAAATAATCATTGTCTTCACAATAAATGCAATATGGTTTATGTCAGAGTTAGTGGAAAATAATCATGATTTGCAACGTGTGTAACACTCTTTTATACCTCTCCATCTCTATAAATAGGAGAGATTTCTAATGTACCAAAAGGTGAACAACACTAGTATATCGTCACTCTGCCGGAATTAATTCAGAATGACCCGTGGGCGTAGGCGCAATCGTCAAACCACGTAAAAATCTTTGTGTCTGCATTCATTTTTCCCCCTCATTTCTTTATTAATCGCTTATTTATTACTGTCCATCCATCATAATCAACATTCCTCCACCTTTTATTGCGACATACCAACCTTAAACTTCATTTACTATATATTTACTGCAATTATTATCATTTATTACCACGTTTGCAGTCTGGGCCTTTGAATCTCTTAGTCGACCGTTTCCGGACATCGACAAAGAACAATATTTTAAAATGTATTTCTTAAAAAAAAAACAATAATCATAACAAATATAGTAATAAAGGCAATTGCCAAATAAAAAGTTTTTTTTTTAAAAAAAAAAGCCTTAGGAATATTTTTATATAAAAAATTACAATACTTAGTTATAATAAAAATGTAATCAAAAGAAAATTTTTGTCTCCACTAGCATTATTGAAAATATTGATTTGATATCTGTTATACCCGTTTTCTTGACGTGGATAAATGGGTCGCTGAAGGCCCAAGAGACAAGTACAGTACTAGGAAGCCTAGAAAACCTAGCCTTCAGGTCGCTGGAATGAGCCTGCTGAGCTCGTGAGCTCGCACCATGGAAAATCTGCCTTGTGACACTTCCAGTCTATGTTCATGTCTGAACCCGCTTCAACATCTCTTCAGCTCGTATAGTTCTCCAAATCGAGGAGCTCGTGACAATGGAGACCTTGTTCAACAAGCCACCAGACCTACATAATTCTCCTGATTTCCCACCGACACCATCTCAGCAGTTCCCAATGAGCATTTAATGCAGACGTGTGCATGAAGAGAATAATCATTACTACAACAATAAATGCAGTATGGCTAATGTCAGATTAGTTGAAATAACCATCATTTGTAACGTGTGTAATACTCAACTGAATCTTTCCCTCTTTATAAATAGGAGAAATTTTTACTGTACCAACAAGTTAACACACTAGTATTGTCGTCACTCTGCCGGAATTTATCCAGAGTAATCCGTGGACGTAGGCGCACTCGCAGAACCACGTAAAAAACTGTTGTCTTTGCATTCATTCTTCCTTCTCCTTTCTTTATTAATTGCTCCATCGCTATCACTCATCTACCTTAACCAACATTTAACTCTTTTTATTGTGCTCTACCAACCTTAAACCACATTTACTATACATTTATTGCATCGAACACCATTTATTACCACGTTCGCGGTCTGGACCCTTGAATCTCTCAGTCGACCGTTTCTGGACGTCGACAATATCTAACTCATAATATTTTTATTTTTAAAATGATTTAATATTGAACCATTTAATTAAATTATTTCTTTTCTCTCATAGAAATACATGTAAAAAGTATAGTAAATTTAGTTAAAATGATAATTTATTTATTTAGTTAAAATGATAATTTATTTATTTATTTAAATAATTAAGAAATGATTGATAGCTATTCATAATTTGATTTTATATAACCATTTTATAAAATTAAAATGGTATACACAATGTACTAAAATGAGATATTAAGCAAGAAAGTAGGACTTAAAAAACAAAAAATAAATAAAAACAGGACATGTTATCAGAAGATAAAACAGTGGAAACACCATATTGTGTTTCTAGCATTGTGCTTGACAATAGGGAAATGATTAATTTTTTTTTTTTCATTTATCTTGTTTTCACATTTTAATTTGGAAATCAGATCAGTCAAACAATTTTTTATTGTTTTTTAATTTGAAAAATAGAAAACAAAATCTTTAAACAACATTGAGATTTTAATGTGAGTTGATTAAAACAATCGCCACTCACAAGAACAATACATCACATACAACATCAATATTTTGACAAAATGAATGTCACATAATTATTTGTCACTTAAACAAAGGTCACCAAAAATATTTATGAAAATAAAAATTACGGTCGCCCAATTTGTATTGTCACAAATCAATTGGTACTATGAAATCAATAAAAATGATATTTTATTATCTACTTTTGAGGAAAAAAATTTATTTTAGTTCCTAACATTTTTAGAAATATCATTTTTTTTTCTATGAAACTTCTCTTTTAGTTTAATGGGTTCCTAAATTATTAAAAATGACTCAATTATGTCACTTTGATCAAAATTTTGATAATCCAACAACAAGAAAAGCGAATAATAATAATAATAATAATAAAACACACATCATATAACATTTTTCAGTTCTTATATGATATGTGTTATCTTTTTTTAATTTTTCTTAAATAAAATACATAATTTTATTAATTTTAGTTTTTTCATTAAATCTGCATCATTTAGAATTATATGACATGCATGTGTTTTTTTACCTTTTATTTTTATTTAATAAAATAAATCATTTGTATTAATTTAAGTCTCATTGTTTAAATTATTTCATAATTTCTTATTTATTTGATTTTATTTATTAGTGTTTTTTTTTATAGTAAAACCACAATTTTGTTGGTTTTATTAAAGTTTAAGGATAAAATGATATTTACATATCACCCCTCAATAGGAATGGTTAAGTACGTATTTTGACCCTAAGAAGAAGTTAAATGTTCAAATCTCATATTTCTCCTTTAAAATTAACACAATGTGTGGATATGTCTCACCTTAGTAAGAGTTACCCTCTCCCCAATTGTGAGAACAATACTTCGGATTGTACTATCGTTGACCCATCTTAACAAATCTTGACAGTTTTTTGACCTCATACAATGTCAATGGTAAAAAAAAAAGGTTAAAATTATATATTTTTTAGTTTTATAACGGTGGACAATCAAAATTTTGATTAAAGGGTCTAAAACCAAAATAGGTTGTGTAATCAAAACTCAAGCAAAGGAATTAATGGAGTTCCTTTTGTTTTTTTTGGTGGGGGGGTGTTCTTGATTCTCATTTATTAAAAACTAACTCTTCTCATCTCTACTGAGTCTAAAGTCCTTTCGAGCTGCTATGCAAGCGACTGACTGACTTGATGCTATGAAACTGAATTTCAAATGTTGCATGATAATGACACCTAAACGTAACATGAACTTGGTTGGCTGTAAATGGGTGTTTCGAGTTAAGTAAAACCCAGATGATTCCATTCTAAAATACAGCGTTAAGTTGTCGCAAAAGAGTTTCACCAAACACTTCGCCTTGACTACTTGGGGACACGTTCAATCACATAATTAAAGCTTCTACTATTCGGGTAATTTATCCATTACTATAACACATGGTTGGCCCATTGAGCAAATGGACATAAACAATACTTTTTCAAATTGGGAACTCTCTAAGGCTGTCTACATGAGCCAACCAGAAGGCTTAATTTATTGATCCAAATCACCCCTTTTATGTCTACAAACTAAAAAAGGCCCTCTATGGCCTTAAACAGGCAGCCTCCTTCACCAAGTCAAAGGCCACCGCGGTTGGTTGGGGATTTCAGAATTCTGCACCTGACACTTCACTGTTCTTTCGGTGGTCTGCCACAATTGTCATCCACATTCTGGTCTACGTAGACCACATTTTGATTACTAGTACCACCATCAACCAAATTCAGTAACTCATCTCCATGTTGAACTCTAAATTTGCTCTTAAGAACCTTGGTCTAGTAAACTATTTTCTGGGTTTAACGCGCACAACGACTCTACTGGTGTCTATCTTACTCAATCAAAATTCACAATTGATTTGCTTTCCAAAACTAGAATGCTTGATACAAAACATACTTCAAATCCTACTGCTACTGGTGCTAAACTTGCTCTTCAAACAAGCAAGCCATTTTCCAGATTCTTCAAAATCTAGTATTTCACTCTCGCACAAAGCAAACTGAAATAGATACTTACTTTATTCGTGAGAAAATCAGTGCTGATCAAGTTCAAGTTCGTTATATTCCTATTAAACATGAGGTTGCTGACGTACTACCAAAAGGGTTACCTGTTAATCGATTCACCTAAACATGTGAATCTCTCCCCAATTTTGTTTAAGTGAGCATGTTGAGGATAAACAGTCTGACAGCAGTAGCTGGTGATTATCACAAGTCAGCTCATTCTCATGAAATATCTGGTTATAAATCAAATATCTCAGCTAGGAGTAACGACTTTAGCTAACCTAGTTCAATTAGTTAAAAGAAAGGTTCCTCTCCAACACAGTTCGCATTCATTGATCAGAGCTTTCATCAACCACTAGCATTCTCAGACTATGACGATCATGGTTAGCTAGAACTAGAGGAGGTTACTGCCCAAGGATACATGTGTCAGTGTCTCCGTGAATTTAAGGAAGTTTGTTAGGAGCTAATTATTCTTGTATAAAAGGTTAATCACCAGAGTTAGTTATCAACAAATGAGAATCATGGCCCCAAAAAAGAAAAAAACCTCCATTAATTAAGAAGAAGCTTGATAACTCTCTATTTTTCTCTACTGCTTCAATTTTGTTTACACGACCTATTTTGGTTTTACAAAGGGATCTAATTGAGTCATTTTTAATAATTTAGAAACGTAATGACCGTAAAGAGACAAATGTTTAGGTAAAGGATTCCAATTATTCTAGAGTCCTTCAAAGTGAATCAAGGGGTAATCAAAGGATGAGATCTAATCATGGTCCAAACCTTGCTTTTAAGAGGGAATATTGTTAGTTAGGGTAATTAGCACAATTAGCTAGTGAGCTAGAGTTGAGCCGTAAAGTTCTTTCCAAAACCTAGGGAGTTTATCAAAGTTTGATAGAGCTGGTTACTCTATAGGTTGAAGAGAGAGCTAATATATAAATTGTTAATCTCCTGTAATCGTTAGTTATCTTGCAAGCATTGGAGAAGACATTTCTCTTTTCCTCCATTAATGGTGCTTTCAAGCTCTTGAAAATTCTTCGCAAACTTTCACCAATAAGTTCACTTTCGTAAACTCTTTTTCAGACCGCATTTACTTTGTAAGTTGGATTGGGTAAAACTAACTAATTAGTTCAAATATTTGTTACCAATGAAAATATACAGAAAGCCCCAGTGAAGTATTATGGGAGCTTAAACTATAGACTGAAAATTAATATATTATCGTTCTCATATTATATGGTCTCCATTGGTTATACTCACATTTTCAGCTTACTTTGTTGAAATAAATAAGCAAACACTTACATACACTTAATCAAACGATATTTCTCAAGTGTGAAATTTCAGATTTCCATACATTCATCGTTTCTGTTTCTACATCCAATTGAACTGCAATTGATCCAACACTAGAAAATTATTACTTGATTAAAATCTCTCCAAGCATTCCAAGTTATTAATAGTAATACTCAGAAATAATCTCTTGATAAAACCAGCAAAAATCAATTGACCCTACATGAATTTAGGTACAAATTATGAGATGCACTTGGTTATTTTATATATATATATATATATATGTATACGTACATATATGTATATGAAGAGAGAGTGGTAAGTTAGTCCAAAGCCGTTTATTGTTGGTAATGATCTCCAGCTCCAATGTTAGCTAGGAAATGCTAACCTGCGACAAATTCAACAATGCACTTAGGCCACTACTCATTTTTTCTACCAATTGATGTATTCCCTTTCCACTGTGTCATGGATTTAATTACTTCTCTGGTAACTTGTTTGAAATTTATTAAGTCATATTCCATAGCGATTGTTTCTGTTCTTGAAAGACAATGTCTTTTTACAACTTTGAATTAGTTAAATATTACTTATTTTGAATATTTGAGAAGTAATAATAAGCCTTAAAATAAGACACCAAACAATTGTCTTGGTAAGTGCATGCAAGTGAAGGCAGTAAAATAATTACCCCAACTTTAAAGAAGTATCAGAGCTGTTACTGTCTTGAGGAACATCTCCTAAGATGCTGATATTGGTAACTGACTCTGACGACTGGCCTTGTACATGTGAATCTAAATTCCCTGTCTGACAAATCAAATTATAATAATGCATATTAGCATATCTTAAAAGCATATGATCAAGAGAAGGAAGATGTTAATATGCGCTATTTAGGCACATATTGAAAAGTGAAACTGTGAATAAGTAGGTTATATTTATCTTTTTTCAAAACATATAATGTTGTGTATTAGCATATCAAACAAGTAAATGCAAATTCTTTAATTGAATTAAACAATTACATATCTCACTCTTTGTCTCAGTCTCAGATTTTCATCCATCAGTTGTTGTTCCTGCACATTTAACAAACAGTAACAAGTAAACTAACAAATATCATATGTAATATAGTGGTAGTCTGGTAAGTGAACGCAACTAATTGTAATTAACCCTAGTGAAAATCATCACCAAATCTGATCTAATTCTTTTTCAGCGACAAATAAATACCCTAAACATTATCACTGTCAGTGTCATCACCACTATGACCTTTAGAGGAAAGTTTGAGGGAGAGACGTACGTAAGGTTTTCTGATTTAGACACTTTTAATTGGAATACATTTGAAGAGCTATTTTTGCATAGCATCAAGTTAAATTAATGCTCTTTATCTGGTATTTTGTTGTTTTCTATCTTAGTGATTTCTCAATTATTGAAATTATAGGTAGCCATCATATCAGTGGACGAGGTGTCAAGTTGAACAATGTATATGGTCTCTTTTATGTGACACCACCTGTCAGCCATCACCTTCAGTATGACTACCACCATCAATAATATTGTTAAATAAAAGACTATGGAGTCTATACCTAGCCCTAATAAAGATTAAAAGAATTAAAACAATAATTATAATGAAAGATGAATGCAACTGGGACAGAATTAACACTGGGTCATAAGTACAATGTCCCTAGCCCTATTCTTGTTTTCCATACTCATTCGAATGACAATGACAGAGGCTTATTTGTAGGAAGGAAAGTTAGACGTCTCACCCTTGTCTTGAGCTCACTAATTTCTTTCATAATTCTTTCACCCTGAAACACAATTTACTTGCTATATGTCAAGATAAGGAACAACAATATACCAAAATAATCTTCATAAATTAAACAACAGAAAGATGCGATCATTAACCTTTGTTTCTGTCACACATCTTAATCCTCCTTCAAGTGATTTTTCTAGTTCCTTTAGCTCCTCTATGTTCAACCCTTGGAGTTCTTCTCCCCTCATCTGCCTGTCATAGGTGAGAAATCAGGTCTTAGTTTACAGTGTGGAATACGCATTCTTTGCAGTTGCTGCAATAAAGAAAGCCTAAAGATTTTGTTAACATATTCGTACATGCTAAGAAAATTTGCCACTAATATGAGCTCGATGAATATAAAAGTTAATATTCTTTCAGTCATATGCAGTCAAAATAAATTTGATTCTATATTTGTTTAATTTCATGTAATGGAAGCAGATATATAATTCTTTAATTGAATGTTTAAGCATAAGAAACATATATATATATATATATATATATATATGATTGTGAAGTGTTTTACCTTAGCTCACGGGTCTTTTTGGCAATTTCTCTGCTCAACATGGCATAGGTATTCCATTCAAGCTGAACAAAAGGCAAAGAATCACGATATATGCATGCAGATTCTCAAGTGGTATCATAGTTTTGGCAACTTGAAATAACGAAGTGAAAAATAATAATAATAATAATAAATTAAAAAACAGTTCTTCATTCAATCTGACACATAGTTTTATCTAACTTTCAAGATGATGCTATAGCTTCAAACATTTTTACTATTCTACAGCTGAAGAAACAAAGCCAAGTAGGTGCTGATTTCCAGAAGAGATCTAATTTGAGTGGCCAAAGTAAACAAGAACTAGGTCTCTAAAGTTTTATTTTGGATGATCTTGTTTATATCTTTTCAGTGACACTACACAAACCTAGACATGCACCAGACACACCCATACATGCTAGCTAGTCATAAGACCTTCAATTTGGATGAAAAACCCTAAAACAAATCCCATTTCTATATCAATCGATGACTTGAGAAAATACAAAATCTTATAATTTAAAAGTAGGCGATCTCTCTTGATAATGTATATATACTCCTATGCTCTCACCAGAGCATAAAATACCATTGAACTAAATTCCATAAAGATTTTATGTCAAATGATTTATAAATTTAAGCTTAGAATGTAGTCCAAAATTATTGAACGAAAAATTTCTCATGATAGCTGCTAATTAATTAACATCAGTGCAAAATTGAAAATAAAACCTTATAAAAAGATTGTATACGTTACCTGTAATTCTAGAGAAGGTTGATCGAATCTGTGAAGATTCGGCATATTCATCTTGTATTTTTCAATCACCTGTTTCGTACTTGAGCAGACAATAAAACAATAGTATTGTCACTTAAAAATCTAAGTAGGAAACTAGATTTGTACTTTTTTGTATATTTCAGATAAATAATAATGTAATGATGTTAAATGATATAAATTATTTTAAAACATTTTAATAATTCTAAGACTTATAAGACAATGTATTTAGTACTTATGCAATCACCAAATTTCATTAAATTCCTTGAATCTAATCCAGGTTTTCATGGTTTTTTACGACACAGACACAAACAATTTAAGTAGAAGATCTACATCTCATCAAAGGTGAATTGCTAGCCCCAATAAGCCAAACCACCACCACCCCTAAAACATTAACTTTCTTATAACACTCAATTGCTCCTTATATGACACAGAATCTAACGCTTACCACCAGGACATACACTATATATAATTGTTAGCAAGAATGAAACCTTATTTCCTCAAGTTGAGAACTAAGCGACAGGTGGGGACGGGGCTGTGCCATGGCATCATGTGCTGGCCAATCACATACTCCATGCACGAGGTCCCCTATGTCATCCACCGAAGTCAAAAATTGAATAAAGCGACTGCTACAAGCCAAAAAGATTGAATCTTAGTCTCACTAAGACCTAATAGGCTAGATTTACATTTTAGTTTTATATATACTTTGCAAACTAATAGTGAGTGTACTATAAGAGTATTATGATGTGGAGCAGAAAGAGTTTTTATTTTATTCGAGAGAAGTTTCACTCCAGCTAAATAATGAGAGGTTGATGAGAGACATTTTATTGTACAAAGACCTAACAGACTGATGAGAGGCATTTTATCATAAATGTCATACCTAATGGAAACCCTTGTACAATACCTAATACAACCAAACATCATATGTACTAAATTTAGTTCAATGTTTCCATTATAATTCAATCCTATCCAATTTAATATTGTTAAGTGTGCCCAACATGTAATAAAAAATTTCTAAAATACAAATGATTTTCTACAAAAGTCTAAAACCCTATTAATTTAAGGATGCCCATACTTCTCTTCACTGTTAACTCCGTTTGGGTTAAATTATCTTTAAACAAAAGAGGTTAGGTATTCTTCCTATATGGCTACTCTTTCTTCCTTTATATATATGACTTACTTTTTTATGAAACTTGGGTGTCTCCAAACTTGTATTTCCATTAATGAGGTCCGACTCAAACCTCTATCACTAATACAAAAGAAAAGGTACACGACCGTTCAATCAAAAGACAATTTACTCTATATAGCAACTTTTATCAATAGATAAAAGGAACTATCAAATTAAATTTCATTTTATCATTTTAATATATGATTGGATCTAGTATAAATCACTATCATTCCAAAAATGCAATACAAAGTTTTAATATGTTATATGTTGACAACTTTCTAGGATAGTTTCTACACATATAGCATGTCCTCTTTATTTTCATTATCTTCTACACACATTGCATGTTCCTCGTTATTTTCATTATCAATCTCAAAGGCTGATTGCTTTCTGCAGAAAGAAAAAAAAAATTGGGTCTGAATGGTTATATAAAAACAAATTGAGTTTATTTGTTTCCCCAAGCTTACATTTTCTTATTTAGATCCAAAAAAAAATTAAAACTTCTGACTCCTATTTACATGTAAATGTGTTCAAAGATATATGCAAATACTAGCATACCGACATGTAAGTTAACAGTTCAAAGTTCAAGGTTTGGCTACCGTTATTAGCACCCACCATTATTACTCAGTGAAACTATCAAAGGAGTGTACCGATAACACAAGCCTTAAACAATTTCTTACAGAACTAAGGTTGATTTATTGTTAAGCGCCTTACACTCATATATACACGAAGTTATATATAGGTTCAAGATATCTCCATCTCCCTTAACTACCAAATTTAGTAATTCATGGAAAGCAAAAGTTTAACAATATTTATAGATACACTTGCTCTACAGAAGCCTCCTCCCTTGGTTTTAAATTCATAAATTTGTAAAATTTTATATTAATTTAAGTTTTTAATAATAAATATGTGCCAAATATTAACTTTTAAATTTTTTTTTTTTTTTGGTTTTATGTACATAAAACAATTAACTTAATATTTTGAGATGGCCTAGTGATAATTCCTCATATCAAATCCAATGAGATATTAGCTTCAAGTCATCCCCTATCCAACTCCGAAATTAATAGTTCATTAATAAAAAATAAAAATCAAGTGACTTTTACAATCATATTCATTCAATCTTTAGTCAAATTCAAACATCTGGAGGTTTCAAAACAGCGCCACAAACTCTACCTTGTGTACCAAGTTATTTTTAAGCAACTGAAATACATATTTAATTATAGCAGAGCAAATTGACAAGTAATACATAAAGAATGAATAAAAAGGATAATTACACACATAAGTAGAAAAGCACTTAATATGATGGAGAGTTGTTAGGCTACCTATAACATATATATCAACAAATTCAATAGACTATTTAGTGGGTTTATCTTGGCATCTAAGTAATTCTAGATCAGAGTTTTCTTGTATTTTAATGTACTATACAACGAAGAAATTAAAAGGATAATTACACATAAGTAGAAAAGCACTTAAATTGATGGACAGTTGTTAGGGAACCTACAACATATATATCAACAAATTCAATAGACTATTTAGTAGGTTTATCTTGGCATCTAAGTGATTTCATAGATCAGAGTTTTCTTGTATTTTAATGTAATTTCCAGTTATAGTTTTTTCACATCCAAATTGTTGATGGAAAAAAAAAAAAAAAAAAACTTACTGGTTTCTGATCAACAAAGTTTGTTGAAATTGATGTGCTGAAAGAACATAGAGTTTTATACTTTTAAATTAATACCAAAAACCAAGTCTTTAAATTATAAATGTCAAAACCTATGACGATGAGAAAATTTTGAGTTGGCAAAGTAAATATAAATTATAGAGCAATTCCACATCGTACTCCAACAAAGATCTCAACTCATAATGTGTTAATTAATAAATGAATATTCATAAATGATTACTTGTTTCGCCTGAGAAATGTATTCCTTCATCTATTAATCCTTCATGAGTTGAAATAAAGGAATACAAAACGTGAGATATCTAACATAATTGTAATCTATAATCCTAAACAAACAAGAGTCAATTATAACTTATGAAAAGTCTTTGTTAGAGTTTAAATAGTATTTGTTGGACCTTTACCAACTAAGTTAAGTTTATTAGATTTACTGGTTACTGATATGGTATCATGTTGTACCTCATGATCTTAAGTTTGATTATTGTAAAATTCAGTTATTAATTAAATGTATAATTACCGCACAAAGCAAGCTGAGAAGTCTATCCTTGTTATAACACAAAAGCAATTTCTAAAGATATATAGCAAAAGTGTAAACTTAAATCATAATAAACGATCATTTGGCTATCAAGAAAATTCCGGTGTATAACCCATTTGACATCATACATCCTACATTAATATCTTTCTGTTTAAGCAATACATCAACATCAATCTATTTGTTAAGAAAAATCTTCTCAGAACAATTTGCATTTAGAATATAAAGAAACCTTTAGCAGCTTGTTGGGAAGTCCTATATTTTATGAGGACATACTTTCATAGAAGTGTCATTAATTGTATGTTGGAAGCATCATATCAAAAAGAAGATTGCAATCTTTGGATATATATATCATAAGCTTTATTTATAGGGCAATAAATTAGTATCTTCTTTGTTTTCTAAATCTGTCTAGAAATATAATTGAATAGCCATGCCAATTCTACTATAGTTTTTTTTGTCAAAAGTGCTTTCAATGTTATGCACAACACAACAGCAACATGCGCCACACATTGTTGTGTATTACTGATTACCTTAAATTGAGTTCTTAAAATAGCTTTCGAATTAGGAAACTTTATAACTTGTTAAATGAACGTAACAATTACAACTAATTCAAAGAGAATAGTTAACCACTATTCATTAATAAAATCTAGTTTGGGGTACTTTTCTTTAACACACATGTTTCGTGCCCTCCTCACTTTTTTTTTTTTTTTATGGTCAGAGAAAACTATCATTAAATTCAAAGAAAACTACCAACACATTATGTTTTAAGATAAAGGTGAGACTTGAACGTGCCCTCCTCACCTTATATGCACGTATGTATCCTAAATTAAATTAGATGTCTTTCTCCAAAATAGGTGTACTAGAGATTTCTTTCCTGAAATTCTCCTCATATATTATATATATAAAGTTATTCTCTTATAAGGTGCACTTCATATTGTGTTAAAGCAAGGTGCTTACTTTTTTTATTACAACTAATTCAAACTATCATAGATTGTAATCATTTCAATTGCATTACAATTATTCAAACATTCCATCACATAGTCATTATTGAATAGGGTAATAACCATATAGAAGGTAGTAGCAATACCCAAATCAATCATAAAATTATAATCCAATTGTAGAGCAAGAAACATTAAACCCCTCAATCTCACTATAATCAGTCTAAAGGATGAAGACAGTAACTGTTGTAATTTAAAATTACAAGAATAACGGGAAACCCTTTCCTCAAGAAATAAATTATTTTGTTTGAATAAAATAAGTCAATTTAGAGATGAGTCCCTAGAGAATCGATCCAAATTACATCAAATCCTTCACGTAAATGATTCATCAATATAACCTCTTTAGTACTCACAACAAAAAGTTTCTTTGCCAGAGAGTGCATGCCCCCAGGGTCATACAGACATCTCCCTAAATTATATAAATCTTGTTTATTAATGAGAGTTTTGTTGAACTAAAAAGATCCTAATTTACACCAAATCCCTCATCGATTCTCTCTGACAGTCACACTCGAACACACAAAACATAGTACCATCGCAAGTTGCAGAAAATGAATTAAACAATAAATGAAATGACCGAACCAAGTACATAATAACAGATAGAAAAATGAAGGAGAAGTAAAAGAGATTGAGAGAGAGAGAGAGAGAGAGAGAGAGAGACCTTGAGCTGGAGTATTCAAAGAGCTTTCCTGTGGCAGAGAAGACCATGAGAGCTATTTCAGCATCACAGAGAGTTGAGAGCTCCTGTGCCTTCTTGAAAAGCCCTCTTCTCCTTTTTGAGAATGTAACCTGCCTGGCCGTGGTGTTGTCGATCTTCTTGATCTCAATTTTCTGTCTCGTCATTTTACTCACAGAATCGAGCCCACCCTTCAAACAAAATCAACTAAACTTTACATATTATATTCCCAAACAGCTAGCTATATATTGTTGGTAACACATATATTCAATGTAGAGTTCTAAAGAGGTTTGATGCATGTAAATCATCGTAGAGAAAGTATATATAAAAGTAACATCTGGCACATGTTATCACAAATTAGTCAATCAAATTGATTAAAAAGGAGTCTACAAGTGGGAGAATATTTCTGTATATGAAAATGCTGAGAAATCTGGTATGTAACTAAGATTAAAATAAAAAATGGTTTTCCAAAAAAAGAAGCTCATTATTAACAACAAAAGCCAAAATAATAGAGGGAAAGAAAAAAAAAAAAAAGGAAACTGAAGCAAACCCTAGATGGCAAAAAGAAGGAAAAAACTAAAAGTTTGGCAAGTGAAATGAAGAAGAAAACCTGTCCATCGATCAAGCTCATTAATTAGTAAACAAAAGTTTCAAATGAAGGTTTAGAATAGTAGATATAGTGATTGGGTTAGATTAAAAGATATGTAATCTCAATCTCACCTTGTTTTTTCTTTAAATGGGAGCTGGTGACACCTGACAGTGAATCGGATACCAGATTTACCAATGGGTTTTGGAGAGAGAAAAACCTAGCTCTGGAAAGAGAGAGAAGAAGAACATTCTGTCTGTAGCCAAATAAAGAAGTGATTCTCATTACTAGATTGGTTAGTAATCTCTGTTTAAAATCAATAGAAAAAAATCAAAAAAAGAAATGAAATATTAAGCTTCAATTACCATTTTTTAAATGGTTCTAGTTTTGTTTTCGTACAGATGACCATGCTTATCACTGCTACGAAATTATGACACTTCTGTACCCTCGTACTGATCGTGTCCCCACTTCACACTCTTTTATTTCTCGTGCTATAAATGCCACACAATAAACCATATAAGAAACCTCATATCTCTTCCTTGTACTTACTTTTACTATATAACAAAAAAACTCCTTCTCACCTTTCAGTTATTGTAAGTAGATAAGAGAAGTTTTTTCTTATTTAAAAATGACGAACCTCGACCCACAAGTAACAAATTTTAGATCATCGTTAAAGTTTGATCGTTGAAAAGTTTAAAATGTTTAAATTATTTTTAATTTATGTTTGAGTTAATTAATTGACCGTTATATCATCTTATTCTTGTAATTATATAAAAATTTAAACACATTTTCCTCTTTCTTTCCTACTTTTGAGGGATGAAGAATATACGAGGAGGATTGTTGTAATGGTGTCTAATCACTGGAACTCCTTTAAAGGTCCGTTGAATGAACTCCCTATGAAGAAGATAATGCCTACAAAACCAGAATACTGATCTTGAAGAAAGAAGATTATTGGGTTTGGAGCACTGAAATGATTTTAGCAGAATATCAATATTATTGAATGATAGATTGAATGTCTTTCCATATAGTGAGCTCCTCCTTTTATAAGCATGGTGAATGTCCATAAATAGAAATAAACCTATGGGAGCCATTTGGGAGAATCTAAGGATTAGTTACCCCATTGATTCTTGCTACCAAATTAATTAGTGTCTGGAGAGATCTTCTCCTCTTTCCTATGTCATGTATTGACTTTAGTTGTTTGCATTACCAATTTGGTAAATTCCCTAAACAACCTGTCTAATCAAAAAGGTATTTGGGCTATTGGGCTTCGCTTGGTTTATGCATGGACCAGTCGACATTTCACATGGTCTTTTAACTTGAGCCTGGGCAATTTTTTACCATTACACTCCGAGTGTCAATGTCTCCATCCCTTTAAAATTATTTGTACACCTCTTTGTAAGTTCACTTCATTAAATGAATCATAATTACTAATTTTTTAAAGGGAAAATTACAATGAAATGTCTTATAGTGTGTTTACTTCATGGATTGAAGAATGAGAATAAAAAATGGAATTGATTGACAGTGTTTACTTACTTAAAATTCATTCCGTAATAAGAATAAAAGTGTGAGTTTCACATCAATTTGAGGTTATAAAACGAGAATCTCATTCCCCCAACCCATTTGGGAATCTCATTCGCATTCTTATTTCCTTTATCAATATGAAGAGTCTCTTATATCTTTCTTTTAAAAAAAAAACCTATTTTATTTGATATTAAAAAAAAAATGCATATTATAATCAAAAACTGCACATCATTGGTTTTTCATCACCAATTTCTTAATTATCATAGTGGTCTATTAAAATAATATGCAATTTTTTTATTATAATATGAAGTTTTTTATTTGATATTAAAAAAAATCTGCATATTATAATAAAAAATTGCATATGAGATTAATGAACTATTAAAATAATATGTCTTTTTTTTTATTATAATATGCAGTTTTTAATTGATATTAAAAAAAAACTGCATATTATAACAAAAAACTGCACACTATTATAATTAATTCATAATTTTAATTAAAGATATTTTTGTAATTTATAATTAATCATTTCCGATTTCAAAGCAAAATAAACACTTCAATGAAAATACTGTTAATTCCGATTCTAACTCCTATAGTTGAAGTAATCAACTTATTTTGATTCTGATACTTCATTCTGATTCTAAGTCATTCCGATTCAAGATCATTCTAATTCCTATTCCAATTCCTCCAAATGAAATAAATGCACCATTAATGTTTGATCAAATTGCAACTAGATCGTATTTTGTACAAAATAACTAAATAATCTCTTCCATTGTTACAATTAACTAAGGCATAAAGGCACAAAATAACTAAGTAATCCCTTTAATCATTAGGTAGACCATTATAGTTAATTACACCATTAATGATAAAAGGACAATAAAATTATTTTCTTCCTAAAATAAAATGGAGCAACAAAATCTACCAAAAAACTTCTCTTTTTTTTTATAAAGCAACCTAAAAAGTAAAAACCTCCTTAAAATAAAATAAAAGGTAAAAACAAAATTCATCTTTCACGTTATCAATTTTTTTAACATATTTTCCTTAAATACATTTTAAAATCTCACTCAAAATCCTTACAAAATCACATCCAACAATTATCATCATAACTACCAATTGGTCTTCATATTTAACAAATGGAAACCGAACTATCTTCACTTCAAGATTCTACTTGTTGAAATGTCGATCCACCTCAAAGTGTTTAGTACGATCATGCTAGACCAAATTATGAGAAATATCAATGGTTGTCTTATTATCACAAAATAAGTTCATTTCAAAAGTAGGAGAGAAGCCAATCTCGGTCAGCAATCTGTTAAGCCAAAGTAGTTCACAACAATGTTTTGAAAGGCGAAAAGCGAGGTGAGGCGGTGAAGCCTCAGCGAGGCGAGGCGAGGCGAGGCGGTCGCCTTGAGGCGATTGAGGCGACCGCCTCGACTCCAAATTAAAAAAAAAATTAAAAAACAACCATAACATACAAAATCATCAATAACATTTTAGAATATAATGAAAATCAATGTTAAAAACATAAGTATCAAACAAAACAAAACCAACACAACCAAAACATGGATCATCCATATCATCTTAACACACAAAATCATCCATATCATCCATATAAATCATAACCAAAACATGGATCATCCATATCATCCTAACACACAAAATCATCCATATCATCCATATAAATCCTAACATATAAAATATCAAATAATCCAGATCATCCTAACGACCACTAGAATTAAACAAAGACTCATTTGAATCTAGTAGCCTAAAATTTGGATCAAAATGTGGAGGTATGGTTGAATCTGGATACAAGGTTGAATCTGGAGGTAAAGTTTCATCATCATCATGTGGTGTGTCATCCTCTAAAGAATCATCATCATCATATCTAATTCTTGTGTCACCATCCTCATCACTAGTCTCATCCTCCTCCCACTCGGGTTCTTCAACCTCTAGTCATATATTCTTCCGTTTGTCTAACAAATAATATATAATAAAAATTTAGTGATTATCATATCATTAACTCTAAATAGAAGTATAAAACTTACTATATTTAGTTACAGAATAACTTACTTGTACTGCTCTTTCTGTTTCTTTACCTGCTACCACTTGGTTGACTCATGTCAACTCCTAAGGATTCATCATTCACCCATTCACAATCAGAAGGCATCTCATCACTAATAACCAAGGGATTCTCATCAGGTTTTTGTGCTTTTTTTCTCAAGTACCTATGTTGTAATCTTCTGTTGTACATGATGTACACCAAATCATTCAGGTTCTTCGTATGCAATCGATTTCTCTTCTTTGTATGAATCTACACAAATGTTTAAAGAAAATGAGCATTAAGGAAAAATTAATTTAGTATATATTAAATTAGTGTGTGTGCGTATTAATTTAGAAAGGTATACCATATTGAACGCATTCCAGTTCCTTTCAAAAGCGGAGGACGGGCAAGTGAGACTCAAAATCCTCACAGCAAAAGATGCAAGTTCAGGAGTGTCAACTCCAAATGCATGCCACCAATCAGCTACAAATAATCATTTAGGAATTAAAAGAATACTACAAATTTCATATACAAATTAGTAATGGTAAATGAGAACTTCACATACCAGGGCTACGTTTGAACACAGTGTTCTTTGCCAATGTATATCCAAATATCTCATCTTTTTTCTTGTAGACATCCATTTGAACATGAACCTTAATTTTATCCTCTTCATTGGCAATAAGTTTCTCTACACATAAAAGGAACCCTCTCCTAATCTCTGGATGAGTTGAAGGATTTTCACTATAATGGATTTGGGGATTCAAAAAGTACGCAGCTGCATGTAAATGGCGGTGCAACTGAAACTCCCATTTCTTATCAATAATGTCTCATATCTCCTTGTAAGCCCCTAAATTACCTTCGAAGTTTCTAGCTATTTCCTCCTTAGCTTTATCCATAGCATCATAAATAAATCCCATTGCAGACACATTTTCAGAATCTACCCTCTATAACACATTCACAATGAGCTTAGTTGTCTTCAATGCATAAGAAACACTACCCCAGAAGCTCCTATCCCTGAATATGATATCCCTGACTGCTTTTCCCTCCGGTTTGTTACTCCAAGTACTCTCTTGCCACTCTTTTGAACTAAACATCGTCTCTAATGGCTTCCTCAAACTGTACATACTTTGTAAAGTCAAGTATGCAGTGGCAAATCTTGTAGGAGTGGGACAAACCAACTATTTATTCATATGGCTCCTCATCAAGGCCAACACCCACCCATGATTACAGATGAAATTACTCACCTATAATAAAACAATAATAAAAATATTAGCAAAAAGCAACTACAAAATAATTAAAGGAAAAAAAATAAAGTATTATAAAACAATTGATAATTTGATATTTACCTTCCTTGCTTTTAACAAAGCACGTTTGTGTTGAGGAAGTTCTCCAATTTTCTCAAGCATTAAGTCAATGCAATGAGCAGCACACAGCGTCCACCATAGATGTTTTCTTTTTGCCATCAACATTTCATCTGCTTTTTTATAGTTGGACGCATTATCTGTCACCACTTGAACAACAAGATCTTCACCTATTTCTTCAACTACATCATCTAGTAGGTTAAACATCAAATTTGCATCTTTCACCATATCACTTACATCAATTGATTTCAAAAAAACTGTACCATACAGATTATTCACAAGAAAGTTCACCAATTGTCTTCCTCTCATATCTTTCCAACCATCTGACAATATTGACACCCCTCTTTGTGACCATGTCTTCTTTATGTCATCAAAAATAGCCATCGTGCCGCCTACTTCGTCATCCAAAAATTTAGTGTGCATCTCATGTAGTGAATGAGGTTTTAAACCACGTCTATAATTGTCAATTGATCGACACATATTAATGAACGAAGGACTCTGGACGACATTAAATGCAATCCCATTTTCAAAGAAAAACCTACTAATATCCATACACATTCGATAACGTGCCTCCTTTGCACTTCCTGTAGATAGTCTATGTCCCTCCAATTGCATATCATCCTCTCCACCATCACTTAAAAACCTATCCATTAGACTCTTAATTCCTCTTTGGGTCACAGAACCTGAGTTTGAACCTCCTGTAGATTGATAAAGACTGTTTAAATTGATAGAGCTATCAAGTCTTTCTTCCCGTTCCAATTGAGCTTTCTTTTTAGCATCTCCAGTTTTAGCTATGTACTTTCTAATTTCATCTCGAGCTTCCAGGGTAACCCTTTCACATGGGGTAGCATTCCCATGAGTCTACGCAAGGTGCTTTTTCAACCTAAACACACCACCTTTGATTATTTTTTCACAAAAAATGCAGCGTATGTACTTGTATGGCTTCTGTGCATCCAATTCAACCTCAATGCCATACTTCCAAGCCAGATCTTTTCGGTTCGATATTTCACACAAAATCTACAACAAACCATATACAAAAACAACTTACAAATTAACAAGAAGCAACAACATACAAAACCAAGTATCCATATTTATATATAACTATCTTTAACACACATATATACTAACATATACAACTGGTACAGCAGCTATATACATATACAGGAGCTACATACATATACAATAGAGGATGGATAAAGTAAAAATATATTAATGTACACTAGTACAGCAGCTATATACATATACAACAGAGGATGGATAAAGCAAAAATAAATATCAAAATGCAGTAGCAATAATACAACAGCTAGATACTTAGTAATATCCAACAAACTTACAAGCAAACATGCAAAAATGCATAACATACAAGCTGAAATTCGGCACTCCAGTTGTACCAAACAAAAACAAAAATCCATTGATGAAGATAACAACATTTTTAGAAAACAAACAAACTTAAACAAGCAATAAAGCGATTTTGACCAAGACCTATTGTACAAATCTATTATATATTAAGTTTAAAGTTGAAAAAAGTTGAAAGAAACTTACTTGAGAGTTCAGATTTGAGAGAGCTGGCTGCTAGAGCTGATTTCAGCAGCAAATCTTCAAAGATCTCGAGTGGAGAGGCCTTTAGTGACTTGAGAGGAGTATTTTAGTGATGGATAGAGCTAATTTCAACAGCAAATCACACTAAAATGGTAGAAAAATGGAGAAAACAACACCAAACGGAGAGAAAAAGGTGTATCGGCGCAGAAGAAGAAGACAGATCGGGCAGATATGATTTTTAGGGTGCAAAATAGGGCGAAATTCCAGTTTTACCCTTTTTGGCGCCTCAGATCGGCTCAGCCTCGAGGCGACGCCTCAAGGCATCCAAGGCAGAACTGTTGACAGTTTTCACCTTACTTGGACGCCTTGAGGCGATTCTGCGAGTGAGGCGGTGACTCAAGGCGCCGCCTCGCCTCGCCTTTAAAAACATTGGTTCACAAAGTCCTTTGGCCATTCCTTTAAACTCAGCTTCAACACTAGATAATGCCACTACCTTTTACTTCTTGCATCTCTATGTGATAAGATTGCCTCGTACAAAGGTGAAATAGCTCAATGTAGACTTGCTATCAGAAATACTCCTCGCCCAATCTGCATTTGGATAACCATCAATACTGAGATGATTATTTTTAGAGAAAATAAGTCATTTCCTGAGAGCGAATTTCAAATAATGGAGAATTCAAACTACCACATTCATATGATCTTCATTAATTCAGTGCATTAACTAACACTCTATGCTTACAACATATGTAATATCCAAACGAGTATGGGACAAATAAATAAGTTTTCCCACTAATCTTTGATACATCTTCTTATTAGTTGGTGCTTAATCTGAATACTCTGCAAACTTGTGATTTTGCACAATTAGAGTATTGGCTGGTTTGCAATTAAACAGTCCCATTTCGGAGAGTAAATCAAGCACATATTTCCCTTGAGAAAAAAACATAGCTCTCCACGATCAAACTACGTCAATCCCTAAACACTATTTGAGACCCTCGAGGTTCTTCATTTCAAACTCTGTTACCAAACTTTTTTTATAATCTAGAGATCTCTTCCATGTCATTCCTTGGGCTCTACTATGAGGGGAGTTGCTAACGAGCATATAAAAGCTCTTTTTGGATGCAAGCAAGTTTGTCGGGATACATGATGCCTATTGTACATTTTAAGGATCTTTATATAGTGTTAGGATTCCTTGATTATATACCATTTGGTTACTACAATAAAGGAAAGACTAAGATTTCTTTCTTATTTTACATAAAACTACGTTAATCACTTAAATACTAAATCCAACTATAATTAATTTTATCAATATTTGATTTGTAATACAATTCTGGCAGTTTTCCATTCGAAGACATCTTTTGTGCATTATAGGAATATTTGATGAAGTTCTTTCCCTTTTTCCAAAGTTTCACCGAAATAAGAAAATATGTTAGCTTTGCCAATCAGTAGAAAATTTACTATTTTTCGAGTCTTTCTCTATGTTAAAGAAATATTGAGTTGAGAACGTGTCACAAGCTCTTCTATGACTGATGGATATTTTACTAATGCACTAATCACACTAGAATGCGCATAAGTATGCACGGTCACAATGTAATATAGTGGCAAATTAAGGTCGTTGTCACAGAGATAATTGCTAATTTTAAATGGCAAATATCAAAATTTATTGAAAACAATTTTATTCAAACTACCAAAATTAAAAGAGAAATTGAATTGCAATTAAAATATCAAAATAAAAACTAAAGAAACAAATCAATTAAAGCAAATGAAATGACACCAGATTAAAAGATCTATGGTACAATTTCACCTCTTTATTTCATCAATATTTTATTCTCACAAAATAATTATTTTTATATTATATTTTATCAGGTAATTCTAAATTATTTACTAGCCTCTTTCGAACGATCAATTGACAAATATTCAGATAAATTAATCTATTATATATCTATGTAAACCACCAAACCTAAATTCATTAAATCTCAATTATCCACATATGATTACACAACTCCTACAAGTACATTTCTATCTCATACAAATTATGTCATCTTATTGATTTTTAAAACACAATGTCTTTGTCAAGCGTATCATGGCCATAAAATCTACCAATTAAAGGGTCTTGTTTAATTGATAGCATGAAGATCTAATAGATATAATACAAATATAAAAATAAATAAAATTTACACATGATAAATTATCAAACAAGCTGATAAATAAATTGGCTACATTATAGCTCTAGATTAAATGATTTAGTTTGACATAGTTTTAAGGGACGCAACAAAAATATTCAAATTCATTAAAGATAACATTAAAAATAAATAAATAAATAAAGGAAAAGTCACTGCTGATGTCTTGAGTATTTTTCAAGCTTCAAATCAGATTAAACACTAGTCTGACTTGAGCATTGTTAGTGTTGAAAAGACACTACTACTGCCTCTTAATGCTCCGTTTCTACTATTTGGAATTACTGAGAAAAATTACTAGTCGTTCGGCTTCTATCTCACTCTCCTCAAAAACTTATCTATCCAAAAAACCTTTTGCTCCTTCGCGTAAACACAGCTTTTTTAGACAGCAACTTAGGGTTTTGCTAAAATCTCTCCTCACCTTAATTACTAAATCTTCTGAATTTGAATGCCTAGATTTTCTCTCCATTGAGGTATTCTTGATGATAAAATAAATGTACGAAGGTCAATTTTCCATTGTTAAATAGAACTCATAAGAGATTCTCACAACTGGGATTTTTTTACCATTTGGAACATTGGCCACGAATGGTAGCTCACAAAGTACTCACCCACCATGTTCCTCCATTACCCATTCCTTACCAGAGAGTAAACAATTGTTACCTCTACTTTTATTATATTTCATAGAAATGTGATTTATAGAGGGTGATGCAATGGGGAAAAGGTCATCGATCTCAGCTTATTCACAGTCTTTCCATGGTTTTCAGATCTGCGAAACAAAGCTTGCCCACAATAGCACTCATGTCACGACCAGCTACAGCAACTGGCTAGCCCATTCACACCCCTCGCATGCCTTGCAAGACCTACAAATGTAGCTTTCTCTCTCGCATGAATGTCATACCAACGCCTTTAAGTGATGGCTATCTGTAGGTGCTGACAAGTGCAAATAGCAAGCTCGGTCTACACACTAGTGCCTAAGTGCTGATGACAAGGTCACGCCTTTAAATGTCATTTTTATTTATTATTTTTTCTTTGCGTTTTTTCTCAGCCAAATTATAGTTTGCTCCTAAAGGCGAGCAAAATTGCACTAATTCTCAACAAATTATGTTCTAGTCCCTCGATTTTAATACCTATATAAAACACTCAGAAAACATTAAACCATTTGTATTCATGACCTTAAGTTTTCATCACAAAGACCTAGATTAGGAATATGAAATCTTGCTTAATTTAGCATGATCAATGACCATGACCTCAATTTCAAAAAAAAAAAAAAATGACCATGATCTTCAGCGGTGTCTTATACAACCTCCTTATCCAGAATTAATTTACTGTTTAGGCGCGATTGAACTCGTTTGGTATTCCTATTATTGCCGTATTTTGTTTTTGAGTCAAAGTGTGATTGACTTTGTATTGCTTCATTTTTCATCTAGGCTTTTGGGTTTATTAGCTTATCAGACTTTTGTTAGGTTTTTACCTCTGGTGACATTTTTTAGTCACAACACATCAAAAAAGAGACTTTGCCATTTTTAGTCTAATCCAGTCTCAACTGTATCAAATACATTACACTACTAATTATTCAAGTCCCATTCAATTCAATTATATAAAAATAATTCAATTCAATTATGCACACCAAATATACCATTAATTTTTTTTTTTTGGTGAAAATTTAAAGTTACTTAAAAGTAATCAACATACCTTATTCATATAAAGTTGGCTAGACTGATATTTTATCTACATTTTCTTCTTCTTACATTCATAATTATAATCAAGTATTCAACTTGATATATGTATCTCCAACATGTCCAACAATCAAAAATAATCATTTAATTTAGAAGAAAGTTCAAAACCACTTTAAAGTTTCAGAAAATACCACTTATTTATCATTATATTTGTCACAATGGAAAGCCATTTGTGAACCTCTATTGTTGCAATAGAGGTCTCTAAAAATGGATCACCATTCGTTTGTTGAAGGAAGGACATCCACCAATTAACCTCCATCGTCGACCAATGGAGATTTATGATTTGATCTCCATTGAGATCACAAATCTCTATAATGGTGGAGATTTAAAATCTCTATCTGATGGAGTTTTTATAATTTTTAATTTCTTTCTTTTTTAATTTTTGATTTATTTTATGAATATTTATATGTTTTAATTTATACAATGGTGTTTTTTATTTTTAATTTTACATTTTATTTTATATGTAATTATTTATATACTTTAATTTATAAAATGGTGATGAGCTAGCTATTATTAGTTTAAATTGTTTAATTTTTTATTTTAAATTTTGGTTGGCATGCGTTTGATTTCTATTGGTTTATAAGTTAGGGTTAAATTGTTAAATTTTAAATGTTATGAGGCAAAATGATAGTTTTGGAGTGTCTAATTAATGTTAGAGGCAAAATGGATTTCATGTGTTTTTTGTCATAGTTGTCCATTAAAAATCTGGTTAGATGAACTAAACTGTTTCATTTTGTAAACTTAAAGGACGGCCAACAAAATGGTGATTTTGGGGTGTCTAATTATAACAAAGGCAAAATAGATTTTATAGGTTTTTTTATCACAGTTTATCATTAAAAGTCTAACAAGATGAAATAAATTTATGTATTTTTGAAACTTAAGGAATGACAAATGTCAAAAACAAATTTGCATTTAAAATAATTACATATCGTCAAAATATAGGAATTAAAACACGAATGCAAGAGAAAGGATGCTTAAAATTCCAAATGCGTATACTCATGCTACGTGCTAGCATAATCCATAATACAATTTAGGGATATTATCAAAATACCCTTGAAATTAAAATAATGTGAAACAGTAGAGAAATTGAAAATTTTACCTTGATTGATTTTAACATGCTTTGGTTGAATTGATAATGTACAAAGATGTACACCCTAGTATCTGATGATGCATATGTTTGACATTTGAGCGATAACAAATACTCTCAGCTGTATCAAGAAATTCTATCTTTGTTTGTTTCTTTTTTTGTTTTGATTACTTAATTGTTTCTAGTATGTTTTGCAATAGTGGTGACCTTTTTTTTTTTGGAGGGGGTAGAACGGATAAAGCCTGAAATCTAAGAAAAGAGTTCAAATTTGAA
This sequence comes from Litchi chinensis, assembly GCA_019925255.1. Classification (NCBI taxonomy): domain Eukaryota; kingdom Viridiplantae; phylum Streptophyta; class Magnoliopsida; order Sapindales; family Sapindaceae; genus Litchi; species Litchi chinensis. The sequence continues at coordinate 24,991,301 of CM034465.1, read as the reverse complement.
AAGAATTATTTAGCTCTGATTAAGTTGATGGAGATGATGATGAGTTTTTTTTTTTTATTTTCTTTTGTGAGAGATGGGAGATGATGATAAGTTAATTCAGGTTATTTCCAAGTTAAATTATTTAATATAGTACAATAAGGGCATTTTGATCTTTTTATTGGTTTTGTGACAAAACCGCTCACTTTCTAGATGGAAACACCTTTTCCACTAACGGTTGTGGGTGTTTTACTAATATTTTCAAAAGTTGAGGTTCAATAACATTATTTTTCATTTCAGGGACTCTTCAGATTTTTCCCTATAATTTAAACATAAAATCAATTCTCTAATGGCTTGTTTGGTATCTTTGTTTTTTCCCAATTTGTCAACGAAAAATTGATTTTCATATTTTTCAAATTTAAAAAGCATATCTTGTAGCAATTATTGAAACCGATATTTTAAAAATGAAAACATGAAAGGCATGTTTGAGAATAATATTTTAAAATGTATTTCTTAAAACAAAAAACAATAATCAAAACAACAATAGTAATAAAGGCAATTGCCAAATAAAAAGTTTAAAAAAAAAAAAAAAAAAACGCTTAGGAACATTTTTATATAAAAAATTACAATACTTAGTTATAATAAAAATGTAATCAAAAGAAAAATTCCGTCTCCACTAGCATTATTGAAAATATTGATTTGATATCTAACTCATAATATTTTTATTTTTAAAATGATTTAATATAGAACCATTTAATTAAATTATTTCTTTCTCTCATAGAAATGCATGTAAAAAGTATAGTAAATTTAGTTAAAATGATAATTTTTTTATTTATTTAAATAATTAAGAAATGATTGATAGCTATTCATAATTTGATTTTATATAACCATTTTATAAAATTAAAATGGTATACACAATGTACTAAAATGAGATATTAAGCAAGAAAGTAGGACTTAAAAAACATAAAATAAATAAAAGTAAGACATGTTATCAGAAGATAAAACAGTGGAAACACCGTATTGTGTTTCCAGCATTGTGCTTTACAATAGTGCAATGATTATTATTATTTTTTTTTTTCATTTATCTTGTTTTCACATGTTAGTTTGGAAATCAGATCAGTCGAACAATTTTTATTGTTTTTTAATTTGAAAAATAGAAAACAAAATCTATAAACAACATTGAGATTTTAATGTGAGTTGATTAAAAAAATCGCCACTCACAAGAACAATACATCACATACAACATCAATATTTTGACAAAATGAATGTCACATAATTATTTGTCACTTAAACAAAGGTCACCAAAAATATTTATGAAAATAAAAATTACGGTCGCCCAATTTGTATTGTCACAAATCAATTGGTACTATGAAATCAATAAAAATGACATTTTATTATCTACTTTTGAGGAAAAAATTTTATTTTAGTTCCTAACATTTTTAGAAATATCATTTTTTTTTCTATGAAACTTCTCTTTTAATTTAATGGGTTCCCAAATTATTAAAAATGACTCAATTATGTCACTTTGATCAAAATTTTGATAATCCAACAAGAAGAAAAGTGAATAATAATAATAATAATAATAATAATAAAACACACATCATATAACATTTTTCAGTTCTTATATGATATGTGTTATCTTTTTTTACTTTTTATTAAATAATATACATAATTTTATTAATTTTAGTTTTTTTCATTAAATCTGCATCATTTAGAATTATATGACATGCATGTGTTTTTTTACCTTTTTATTTTTATTTAATAAAATAAATCATTTGTATTAATTTAAGTCTTATTGTTTAAATTATTTCATAATTTCTTATTTATTTGATTTTATTTATTTATTAGTGTTTTTTTTTATAGTAAAACCACAATTTTGTTGGTTTTATTAAAGTTTAAGGATAAAATGATATTTACACATCAACCCTCAATGGGAATGATTAAGTACGTATTTTGACCTTAAGAAGAAGTTAAATGTTCAAATCTCATATTTTTCCTTTAAAATTAACACAATGTGTGGATGTGTCTCACCTTAGTAAGAGTTACCCTCTCCCCAATTGTGAGAACAATACTTTGGATTGTACTATCATTGACCCATCTTAACAAATCCTGACAGTTCTTTGACCCCATACGATGTCAACGGTAAAAAAAAAAAAGGTTAAAATTATATATTTTTTAGTTTTTTAACAGTGGACTATCAAAATTTTGATTAAAGAGTCTAAAACCAAAATAGGTTGTGTAATCAAAACTCAAGCAAAGGAATTAATGGAGTTCCTTTTTTTGGGGGGGTGTTCTTGATTCTCATTTATTAAAAACTAACTCTTGTCATCTTTACTGAGCCTAAAGTCCTTTCGAGCTGCTACGCAAGCGACTGACTGACTTGATGCTATGAAACTGAATTTCAAATGTTGCATAATAATGACACCTGAACGTAATATGAGTTTGGTTGGCTGTAAGTGGGTGTTTCGAGTTAAGTATAACCCAGATGATTCCATTCTAAAATATAGGGTCAGGTTGGTCGCAAAAGAGTTTCACCAAACTCTTTGCCTTGACTACTTGGGACACGTTCAATCACGTAATTAAAGCTTCTACTATTCAGGTAATTTATCCATTACTATAACACATGGTTGGCCCATTGAGCAGATGGACATAAACAATACTTTTTCAAATTGGGAACTCTCTGCGGCTGTGTCTACATGAGCCAACCAGAACGCTTAATTTATTGATCCAAATCACCCCTTTTATGTCTGCAAACTAAAAAAGGCCGTCTATGGCCTTAAACAGGCAGCCTCGTTCACCAAGTCAAAGGCCACCGTGGTTGGTTGGGGATTTCAGAATTCTACGTTTGACACTTCACTGTTCTTTCGGTGGTCTGCCTCCTATGTCATCTCCATTCTGGTCTACGTAGACTACATTTTGATTACTAGCACCAGCGTCAATCAAATTCAGTAACTCATCTCCATGTTGAACTCTAAATTTGCTCTTAAGAACCTTGGTCTACTGAACTATTTTTTGGGTTTAAAGCGTACAAGGACACCACTGGTGTCTATCTTACTCAATCAAAATTTACAATTGATTTGCTTTCCAAAACTAGAATGCTTGATACAAAAATTACTTCAAATCCTACTGCTACTGGTGCTAAACTTGCTCTTCAAACAAGCAAGCCATTTTCCAAATTCTTCAAAATCTAGTATTTCACTCTTGCACAAAGCAAACTGAAATAGATACTCACTTTATTCGTGAGAAAATCAATGCTGATCAAGTTCAAGTTCGTTATATTCCTATTGAACATGAGGTATTAGTGCTGGTCAAGTTCAAGTTCGTTAGATTCCTATTGAACATGAGGTTACTGACGTACTACCAAAAGGATTACCTGTTAATCGATTCAACTAAACATGTGAATCTCTCCCCAATTTTGTTTAAGTGAGCATGTTAAGGATAAACAGTCTGACAGCAGTAGCTGGTCATTATCACAAGTCAGCTCATTCTCATGAAATATCTGGTTATAAATCAAATATCTCAGCTAGGAGTAACGACTTTAGCTAACCTAGTTCAATTAGTTAAAAGAAAGGTTCCTCTCCAACACAGTTCGCACTCATTGATCAGAGCTTTCATCAACCACTAGCATTCTCAAACTATGACGATCATGGTTAGCTAGAACTAGAGGAGGTTACTGGCCAAGGATACATGTGTCAGTGTCTCCGTGATTTTAAGGAAGTTTGTTAGGAGCTAATTATTCTTGTATAAAAAGTTAATCACCAGAGTTAGTTATCAACAAATGAGAATCTTGGCCCAAAAAACAGAAAAACCTCCATTAATTAAGTAGAAGCTTGATAACTCTCTATTTTTCTCTACTGCTTCAATTTTGTTTACACGACCTATTTTGGTTTTACAAAGGGATCCACTTGAGTCATTTTTAATAATTTAGAAACGTAATGACCGTAAAGAGACAAGTGTTAGGTAAAGGATTCCAATTATTCTAGAGTCCTTCAAAGTGAATCAAGGGGTAATCAAAGGATGAGATCTAATCATAGTCCAAACCTTGCTTTTAAGAGGGAATATTGTTAGTTAGGGTAATTAGCACAATTAGCTAGTGAGCTAGAGTTGAGCCGTAAAGTTCTTTCCAAAACCTAGGGAGTTTGTCAAAGTTTGATAGAGCTGGTTACTCTATAGGTTGAAAAGAGAGCTAATATATAAATTGTTAATCTCCTGTAATCGTAGTTATCTTGCAAGCATTTAACATTGGAGAAGACATTTCTCTTTTCCTCCATTAATGGTGCTTTCAAGCTCTTGAAAATTCTTCGCAAACTTTCACCAATAAGTTCACTTTCGTAAACTCTTTTTCAGACCGCATTTACTTTGTAAGTTGGATTGGGTAAAACTAACTAATTAGTTCGAATATTTGTTACCAATGAAATATACAGAAAGCCCCAGAGAAGTATTATGGGAGCTTAAACTATAGACTGAAAATTAATATATTATCGTTCTCATATTATATGGTCTCCATTGGTTATACACACATTTTCAGCTTACTTTGTTGAAATAAATAAGCAAACACTTACATACACTTAATCAAACGATATTTCTCAAGTGTGAAATTTCAGATTTCCATACATTCATCGTTTCTGCTTCTACATCCAATTGAACTGCAATTGATCCAACACTAGAAAATTATTACTTGATTAAAATCTCTCCAAGCATTCCAAGTTATTAATCGTAATACTCGGAAATAATCTCTTGATAAAACCAGCAAATATCAATTGACCCTACATGAATTTAGGTACAAATTATGAGATGCACTTGGTTATTTTATATATATATGTATGTATGTATATGTACATAAATGTATATGAAGAGAGAGTGGTAAGTTAGTCCAAAGCCGTTTATTGTTGGTAATGATCTCCAGCTCCAATGTTAGCTAGGAAATGCTAACCTGCGACAAATTCAACAATGCACTTAGGCCACTACTCATTTTTTCTACCAATTGATGTATTCCCTTTCCACTGTGTCATGGATTTAATTACTTCTCTGGTAACTTGTTTGAAATTTCTTAAGTCATATTCCATAGCGATTGTTTCTGTTCTTGAAAAACAATGTCTTTTTACAACTTGGAATTAGTTAAATATTACTTATTTTGAATATTTGAGATGTAATAACAAGCCTTAAAATAAGACACCAAACAATTTTCTTGGTAAGTGCATGCAAGTGAAGGCAGTAAAATAATTACCCCAACTTTAAAGAAGTATCAGAGCTGTTACTGTCTTGAGGAACATCTCCTAAGATGCTGATATTGGTAACTGACTCTGACGACTGGCCTTGTACATGTGAATCTAAATTCCCTGTCTGACAAATCAAATTATAATAATGCATATTAGCATATCTTAAAAGCATATGATCAAGAGAAGGAAGATGTTAATATGCGCTATTTAGGCACATATTGAAAAGTGAAACTGTGAATAAGTAGGTTATTTTTATCTTTTTTCAAAACATATAATGTTGTGTATTAGCATATCAAACAAGTAAATGCAAATTCTTTAATTGAATTAAATAATTAAATATCTCACTCTTTGTCTCAGTCTCAGATTTTCATCCATCAGTTGTTGTTCCTGCACATTTAACAAACAGTAACAAGTAAACTAACAAATATCATATGTAATATAGTGGTAGTCTGGTAAGTGAACGCAACTAATTGTAATTAACCCTAGTGAAAATCATCACCAAATCTGATCTAATTCTTTTTCAGCGACAAATAAATACCCTAAACATTATCACTGTCAGTGTCATCACCACTATAACCTTTAGAGGAAAGTTTGAGGGAGAGATGTACGTAAGGTTTTCTGATTTAGACACTTTTAATTGGAATACATTTGAAGAGCTATTTTTGCACAGTATCAAGTTAAATTATTGCTCTTTATCTGGTATTTTGTTGTTTTGTATCTTAGTGATTTCTCAATTATTGAAATTATAGGTAGCCATCATATCAGTGGACGAGGTGTCAAGTTGAACAATGTATACAGTCTCTTTTATGTGATACCACCTGTCTGCCATCACCTTCAGTATGACTACCACCATCAATAATATTATTAAATAAAAGACTATGGAGTCTATACCTAGCCCTAATAAAGATTAAAAGAATTAAAACAATAATTATAATGAAAGATGAATGCAATTGGGACAGAAGTAACACTGGGTCATAAGTACAATGTCCCTAGCCCTATTCTAGTTTTCCGTACTCATTCTAATGACAACCACAAAGGCTTATTTGTAGGAAGGAAAGTTAGACGTCTCACCCTTATCTTGAGCTCACTAATTTCTTTCATAATTCTTTCACCCTGAAACACAATTTACATGCTATATGTCAAGATAAGGAACAACAATATACCAAAATAATCTTCATAAATTAAACAAGAGAAAGACGAGATCATTAACCTTCGTTTCTGCCACACATCTTAACCCTCCTTCAAGTGATTTTTCTAGTTCCTTTAGCTCCTCTACGTTCAACCCTTGGAGTTCTTCTCCCCTCATCTGCCTATGACAAGTGAGAAATCAAGTCTTAGTTTACAGTGTGGAATACGCATTCTTTGCAGTTGCTGCAATAAAGAAAACTTAAAGATTTTGTTAACATATTTCTAGATGCTAAGAAAACTTGCCACTAATATGAGCTTGATGAATATAAAAGTTAATATTCTTTCGGTCATATGCAGCCAAAATAAATTTGATTCTATATTTGTTTAATTTCATGTAATGGAAGTAGATATATAATTCTTTAATTGAATGTTTAAGCATAAGAAACATATATATATATATATATATATGATTGTGAAGTGTTTTACCTTAGCTCACGGGTCTTTTCGGCAATTTCTCTGCTCAACATGGCATAGGTATTGCATTCAAGCTGAACAAAAGGCAAAGAATCATTATATATGCATGCAGATTCTCAAGTGGCATCATAGTTTTGGCAACTTGAAATAACAAAGTAAAATAAATAAATAAATAAATAACACGTCTTCATTCAATCTGACACATAGTTTTATCTAACTTTCAAGATGATGCTATAGTTTCAAACATTTTTACTATTCTACAGCTGAAGAAACAAAGCCATGTAGGTGCTGATTTCCAGAAGAGATTTAATTTGAGTGTCCAAAGTAAACAAGAACTAGATCTCTAAAGTTTTATTTTGGATGATCTTGTTTATATCTTTTCAGTGACACTACACAAACCTAGACATGTACCAGACACACCCATACATGCTAGCTAGTCAGAAGACCTTCAATTTGGATGAAAAACCCTAAAACAAAACCCATTTCTATATCAATCGATGACTTGAGAAAATACAAAATCTCATAATTTAAAAGTAGACGCTCTGTCTTGATAATGCAAATATACTCCTATGCTCTCACCAGAGCATAAAATACCATTGAACTAAATTCCATAAAGATTTTATGTCAAATGATTTATAAATTTAAGCTTAGAATGTAATGCAAAATTATTGAATGAAAAATTTCTCATGATAGCTGCTAATTAATTAACATCAGTGCAAAATTGAAAATAAGACCTTATAAAAAGATTGTATACGTTACCTGTAATTCTAGAGAAGGTTGATCGAATCTGTGAAGATTCGGCATATTCATCTTGTATTTTTCAATCACCTGTTTCATACTTAACCAGAGAATAAAACAATAGTATTGTCACTTAAAAAGCTAAGTAGGAAACTAGATTTGTACTCTTTTGTATACTTCAGATAAATAATAATGTAATGATGTTAAATGATATAAATTATTTTTAAAACATTTTAATAATTTTAAGACTTATAAGATAATGTATTTAGTACTTATGCAATCACCGAATTTCATTAAATTCCTTGAATCTAATCCAGGTTTTCATGGTTTTTTACGACAGACACAAAACAATATAAGTAGAAGATCTACATCTTGTCAAAGGTGAATTGCTAGCCCCAATAAGCCAAACTACCACCACCCCTAAAACATCAACTTTCTTATAACACTCGATTGCTCCTTCTTATATGACGCAGAATCTAATGCTTACCACCAGGACATAAGCTCTATAAAATTGTTAGCAAGAATGAAACCTTATTTCCTCAAGTTGAGAACTAAGCGACAGGTGGGCATGAGGCTGCGCCATAGCATCATGTGTTGGCCAGTCACATACTCTGTGCAAGAGGTCCCCTATATGATCCACCGAAGTCAAAAATTGAATAAACCGACTGCTACAAGCCAACAAGATTGAATCTTAGTCGCACTAAGATCTAATAGGCTAGATTTACATTTTAGTTTTATATATACTTTGCAAACTAATAGTGAGTGTACTATAAGAGTATTATGATGTTTAGGAGAAAGAGCTTTTACTTTATTTGAGAGAAGTTTCACTCCAGCTAAATAATGAGAGGTTGATGAGAGACATTTTATTGTACAAAAACCTAATAGACTGATGAGAGACATTTTATCGTAAATGTCATACGTAATAGAAACCCTTGCACAATACCTAATAGAAATGAGAGGTTGATAAGAAACATTTTATTGTAAAAGATTTGGTGGCAAGAATTATCACTTGATAAAGTTGAGAAAAGAAGACTTGTTATTCATAACTTGATAAAAAGGAACAAGGCCAAAGCCTATTTGGAGAAATGACGCTAGAGATGGTGAGGTTCTATTTTGATAAAAGGAAAATTCTCATTAGACAATCATTGGTTTGTATACAAATAATCCATAACCAAACATCATATGTACTAAATTTAGTTCAATGTTTCCATTATAATTCAATCCTATCCAATTTAATATTGTTAAGTGTGCCAAACATGTAATAAAAAATTTCTAAAATACAAATGATTTTCTAGGAAAGTCTAAAACCCTATTAAGTTAAGGATGCCCATACTTCTCTTCATTGTTAACTCCATTTGGGTTAAAGTATCTTTAAACAAAAGAGGTAAGGTATTCTTCCTATACAGCTACTCTTTTTTTCTATTAAATCCATTGTTATATATGACTTACTTTTTTATGAAACTTGGGTGTCTCCAAACTTGTTTTTCCATTAATGAGGTCCGACTCAAACCTCTATCACTAATACGAAAGAAAAGGTACACAACCGTTCAATCAAAAGCCAATTTACTCTATATAGCAACTTTTATCAATAGATAAAAGGAACTATCAAATTAAATTTCATTTTATCATTTTAATATATGATTGGATCTAGTATAAATCACTAGCATTCCAAAATTGAAATACAAAGTTTTAATATGTTATATGTTGGCAACTTTCTAGGATAGCCGAAAGAAAAACAAAATTGGGTCTGAATGGTTATATAAAAACAAACTAAGTTTAGTTGTTTTCCCAAGTTTACATTTTCTTATTTAGATCTAAAAAAATTAAAACTTCTGACTCATATTTACATGTAAATGTGTTCAAAGATATATGCAAATACTAGCATACCAACTTGTAAGTTAACAGTTCAAAGTTCAAGGTTTGGCTACCGTTATTAGCACCCACCATTATTACTCAGTGAAACTATCAAAGGAGTGTACCGATAACACAAGCCTTAAACAATTTCTTACAGAGCTAAGGTTGATTTATTGTTAAGCACCTTACACTCATATATACGAAGTTATAGGTTCAAGATATGTCCATCTCCCTTAACTACCAAATTTAGTAATTCATGGAAAGAAAAAGTTTAACAATATTTATAGATACACTTGCTCTACGGAAGCCTCCTCCCTTGTTTTTAAATTCATAAATTTGTAAAATTTTATATTAATTTAAGTTTTTAATAATAAATATGTGCCAAATATTAACTTTCAAATTTTTTTTTTTGGTTTTATGTACATAAAACAATTAACTTAATATTTTGAGATGGCCTAGTGATAATTCCTCATATCCAAATCCAATGAGATATTAGCTTCAAGTCATCCCCTATCCAACTCCTAAATTAATAGTTCATTAATAAAAATAAAAATCAAGTGACTTTTACAATCATATTCATTCAATCTTTAGTCAAATTCAAACATCTTGAGGTTTCAAACAACACCACAAACTCTACCTTGTGTACCAAGCTATTGTTAAGCAACTGAAATACATATTTAATTATAGCAGAGCGAATTGACAAGTAATACATAAAGAATGAATAAAAAGGATAATTACACACATAAGTAGAAAAGCACTTAATATGATGGACAGTTGTTAGGCTACCTATAACATATATATCAACAAATTCAATAGACTATTTAGTGGGTTTACCTTGGCATCTAAGTGATTTTAGATCAGAGTTTTCTTGTATTTTAATGTACTATACAAAGAAGGAATTAAAATGATAATTACACATAAGTAGAAAAGCACTTAATTTGATGGACAGTTGTTAGGGAACATATAACCTATATATCAACAAATTCAATAGACTATTTAGTGGGTTTATCTTGGCATCTAAGTGATTTTATAGATCAGAGTTTTCTTGTATTTTAATGTAATTTCCAGTTCTAGTTTTTTCACATCCAAATTGTTGATGAAAAAAAAAAAAAAAAACTTACTGGTTTCTGATTAACAAAGTTTGTTGAAATTGATGTGATGAATGAACATAGAGTTTTATACTTTTAAATTAATACCAAAAACCAAGTCTTTAAATTATAAATGTCAAAACCTATGACGATGAGAAAATTTTGAGTTGTCAAAGTAAATATAAACTATAGAGCAATTCCACATCATACTCCAACAAAGATCTCAACTCAAAAGTGTCAATCAATAAATGGATATTCATAAATGATTACTTGTTTCGCTTGAGAAATGTCTTCCTTCAACTATTAATCCTTCATGAGTTGAAATAAAAGGAATACAAAACGTGAGATATCTAACATAATTGTAATCTATAATCCTAAACAAACAAGAGTCAATTATAACTTATGAAAAGTCTTTGTTAGAGTTTAAATAGTATTTGTTGGACCTTTACCAACTAAGTTTATTAGATTTAATGGTTACTAATATGGTATCATGTTGTACCTTATGATCTTAAGTTTGATTATTGTAAAATTCAGTTATTAATTAAATGTATAATTACCGCACAAAGCAAGCTGAGAAGTCTATCCTTGTTATAACACAAAAGCAATTTCTAAAGATATATAGCAAAAGTGTAAACTTAAATCATAATAAACGATCATTTGGCTATCAAGAAAATTCCGGTGTTTAACCCATTTGACATCATACATCCTACATTAATATCTTTCTGTTTAAACAATACATCAACATCAATCTATTTGTTAAGAAAAATCTTCTCAGAACAATTTGCATTTAGAATATAAAGAAACCTTTAGCAGCTTGTTGGGAAGTCCTATATTTTATGAGGACATACTTTCATAGAAGTGTCATTAATTGTATGTTGGAAGCATCATATCAAAAAGAAGATTGCAATCTTTGGATATATATATCATAAGCTTTATTTATAGGGCAATAAATTAGTATCTTCTTTGTTTTCTAAATCTGTCTAAAAATATAATTGAATAGCCTTGCCAATTCTACAATAGTTTTTTTGTCAAAAGTGCTTTCAATGTTATGCACAACACAACAGCAACATGCACCACACATTGTTATGTATTAGTGATTACCTTAAAATGAGTTCTCGAATAGCTTTAGAATTAGGAAACTTTATAACTTGTTAAATGAATATATGTAACAATTACGACTAATTCAAAGAGAATAGTTAACCACTATTTATTAATAAAATCTAGTTTAGGGTACTTTTCTTTAACACACATGTTTCGTGCCCTCCTCACTTTTTTTTTTTTTCAATGGTGGGAGAAAACTACCATTAAATTCAAAAAAAACTACCCACGCATTATGCTTTAAGATAAGGGTGAGACTTGAACGTGCCCTCCTCACCTTACATGCACGTATGTATCCTAAATTAAATTAGATATCCATCTCCAAAATAGGTGTACTAGAGATTTCTTTCCTGAAATTCTTCTGATATATTATATATATAAAGTTATTCTCTTATAAGGTGCACTTCATATTGTGTTAAAGCAAGGTGCTTACTTTTTTATTACAACTAATTCAAGCTATCATAGACTGTAATCGTTTCAATTGCATTACAATAATTCAAACATTCCATCACATAGTTATTATTGAATAGGATAATAACAATATACAAAGTAGTAGCAATACCCAAATCAATCATAAAATTATAATCCAATTGTAGAGCAAGAAACATTAAACCCCTCAATCTCAGCACAATCAGTCTAAAGGATGAAGACAGTAACTGTTGTAATTTAAAATTACAAGAATAACGGGAAACTCTTTCCTCAAGAAATAAATTATTTTGTTTGAATAAAATAAGTCAATTTAGAGATGAGTCCCTAGAGAATCGATCCAAATTACATCAAATCCTTCATGTAAATGATTCATTAATATAACCTCTTTAGTACTCACAACAAAAAGTTTCTTTGCCAGAGAATGCATGCCTCCATGGTTATACTAACATCTCCCTAAATTATATTAGTCTTGTTTATTAACGAGAGTTTTGTTGAACTAAAAAGATCCTAATTTACACCAAATCCCTCATCGATTCTCTCTGACAGTCACACTCGAACACACAAAACATAGTACCATCGCAAGTTGCAGAAAATGAATTAAACAATAAATGAAATGACCGAACCAAGTACATAATAACAGAAAGAAAAATGACGGAGAAGTAAAAGAGATTGAGAGAGGGAGAGAGAGGGAGACAGAGAGAGAGACCTTGAGCTGGAGTATTCAAAGAGCTTTCCTGTGGCAGAGAAGACCATGAGAGCTATTTCAGCATCACAGAGAGTTGAGAGCTCCTGTGCCTTCTTGAAAAGCCCTCTTCTCCTTTTTGAGAATGTAACCTGCCTGGCCGTGGTGTTGTCGATCTTCTTGATCTCAATTTTCTGTCTCGTCATTTTACCCACAAAATCGAGCCCACCCTTAAAACAAAATCAACCAAACTTTACATATTATATTCCCAAACAGCTAGCTATATATAGTCGGTAACACATATATTCACTGTAGAGTCCTAAAGAGGTTTGATGCATGTAAATCATCGTAGAGAAAGTATATATAAAAGTAACATCTAGCACATGTTAGCACAAATCAGTCAATCAAATTGATTAAAAAGAAGTCTACAAGTGGGAGAATATTTCTGTATATGAAAATGCTGAGAAATCTGGCATGCAACTAAGATTAAAATAAAAAATGGTTTTCTAAAAAAAGAAGCTCATTATTAACAACAACAAAAACCAAAATAATAGAGGGAAAAAAAAAGGAAACTGATACAAACCCTAGATGGCAAAAAGAAGGAAAAAAACTAAATGTTTGGTAAGTGAAATGAAGAAGAAAACCTGTCCATCCATCCTAGCTCATTAATTAGTAAACAAAAGTTTCAAATGAAGGATTAGAATAGTAGATATAGGGATTGGGTTAGATCAAAAGATATGTAATCTCAATCTCACCTTGTTTTTTCTTTAAATGGGAGCTGGTGACACCTGACAGTAAATCGGATACCAGATTTACCAATGGTTTTTGGAGAGAGAAAAACCTAGTTCTGGAAAGAGAGAGAAGAAGAACATTCTGTCTATAGCCAAATAAAGAAGTGATTCTCTTTGCTAGATTGGTTAACCCGAACTTTGGTGGACATCAGTAATCTCTGTTTAAAATCAATAGAAAAAAATAAAAAAAAATGAAATATTAACCTTCAATTACCATTTTTTAAATGGTTCTAGTTTTGCTTTTCGTACAGATGACCATGCTTATCACTGCCACGAAATTATGACACTTTTGTACCCTCGTACTGATCGTGTCCCCACTTCACACTTTTATTTCTCGTGCTATAAATACCACACAATAAACCCTCCTACGAGATATATAAGAAACCTCATCTTTCTTCCTTGTACTTATTTTGACCATATAACAAAAAAAATCCTTCTCACCTTTCAATTATTGTAAGTAGATAGAAGAAGTTTTTTCTTATTTACAAATGACGAACCTCGACCGACAAGTAACAAATTTTAGTTCACCGTTAAAGTTTGATCGTTGAAAAGTTTAAAATGTTTAATTTATTTTTAATTTATGTTTGAGTTAATTAATTGACGGTTATATCATCTTATTCTTGTAATTATATAAAACTTTGAAAACATTTTCTCTCTTTCTTTCCTACTTTAAGGAATGAAAAATACACCAGAGAATTGTTGTAGTGGTATCTAATCACTGAAACTCTTTTAAAGTTCCGTTGAATGATTGCCCTACGAAGAAGATAATGCTTGCAAAACCAGAATAATGATCTTGAAGAAAGAAGACTATTAAGTTTGGAGCATTGCAATGATTTTAGCAAAATATCAATATTGTTGAAAGATAAATTGAATGTCTTTTCATATGGTGAGTTCCTCCTTTTATAGACACGGTGAATGTCCATAAATGGAAATAAACCTATGAGAGCCATTGGGGAGAATCTAAGGATTGGCTATCCCCTTGATTCTTGCTACGGAATTAATGCCTGGAGAGATATTCTCCTCTTTCCTGTGTCATGCATTGACTTTAGTTGTATGCATTACCAATTTGGTAAATTCCCTAAACAACCTGTCTTATCAAGAAGGTATTTGGGCTGTTGGGCTTCGCTTGGTTTATGCATAGACCGGTTGACATTTCAAATGATCTTTTTACTTGAGCATGGGCAATTTTTACCATTACACTTCAAGTGCCAATATCTCCACCCCTCTAAAATTGTTTATAAACCTCTTTGTAAGTTTACCTCATCAAATGAATCATAATTACTAATTTTTTAAAGGAAAAATTACAATGAAATGCCTTAATGCTTGATCAAATTGCAACTAGATCGTATTTTTTAAAAAATAACTAAATAATCTCTTCCATTGTTACAATTAACTAAGGCATAAGGCACAAAATAACTAATTAATCCCTTTGACCGTTAGGTAGACCGTTACAGTTAATTACGCCATTAATGGTAAAAGGACAATAAAATTATTTTCTTCCTAAAATAAAATAGAGCAACAAAATCTACCAAAAACTTTCTTTTTTGTTTTAAAAGCAACCTAAAAAGTAAAAACCTCCTTAAAATAAAATAAAAAGTAAAAACAAAATTCACCTTTCTCTTTATCAATTTTTTTAACATATTTTCCTTAAATAAATTTCAAAATCTCACTCAAAATCCTTACAAAATCACAACATCCAACAATTATCATCATAACTACCAATTGGTCTTCATATTTAACAAATGGAAACCGAACTATCTTCACTTCAAGATTCTACTTGATGAAATATCAATCCACCTCAATGTATTTAGTACGGTCATGTTGGACCAGATTATGAGAAATATCAATGGTTGTCTTATTGTCACAAAATAAGTTTATTTCAGAAGTAAGAGCAAAGCTAGTCTCGGTTAGCAATCTGTTAAGCCAAAGTAGTTCACAAGTCCTTTGGTCATTCCTCTAAACGCAGCTCTAGTACCAGATTAATGCCACTACCTTCTACTTCATACATCTTCATATGACAAGATTGCTTCATACAAAGGTGAAATAGCCCAGTGTAGACTTGCTATTAGAAATACTCCTCGCCAAATCTACATCTGTATAACCATCAATATTGAGATAATTATTCTTAGAGAACATAAGTCATTTCCTAGGAGTGAATTTCAAATAATAGAGAATTCAAACTACCACATTCATATGATTTTCACTTGTTGAGTGCATAAACTGACTTTCTATGATTACAACATTTGTAATATGCAAACGGGTATGGGATAAATAAATAAGTTTTCCCACTAATCTTTGATACATCTTCTTATTATATTAGTTGGTGCTTAATCTGAATACTCTCCAAGCTTATGATTTTGCACAATTAGAGTATTGGTTGGTTTGCAATAAAACAATCTCATTTCGGACAATAAATCAAGCATATATTTCCCTTGAGAAAAAATATATCTCTCTGTGATCAAACTACTTCAATCCCCAAAAACTATTTGAGACCCTCAAGATTCTTAATTTCAAACTCCGTTACCAAGCTCTTTTTGTTGTCTAGAGATCTCTTTCATGTCATTCCTTGGGTTTAGTATGGTTTCTGCTATGAAGGGGGCTGCTAACGAACGTATAAAAGCTCTTTTTAGATGCAAGCAAGTTTGTCGGGATGCATGATACCTATTGTACACGATAAGCATCTTTATATAGTGTTAGGATTCTTTGATTACATACCATTTGGTTGCTACAATGAAGGAAAGACTAAAATTTCTTTCGTATTTTACATAAAACTACATTAATCACTTAGATACTAAATCAAACTACAATTAATTTTATCAATATTTAACTTGTAATATAATTCTAGCAGCCTTCCATTCGAAGACATCTTTTGTGCATTGGAATCTTTGGTTATGTTCTTTCCCTTTTTCCAAAGTTTCACTTAAATAAGAAAATATATCAGCTTTGCCAAAAGTAGAAAATTTCCTATTTTTCGAGTTTGTCTCTCTATTAAGGAAATAGTGAGTTAAGAACGTGTCACGAGCTCTTCTATGACTGATGGATATTTTACTAATGCACTAATTACACTAGAATGCGCACAAATATGCATGGTCAAAATGTAATATAATAACAAATCAAGGTCGTTGTCACAGAGACAATTGCTAATTTTATGTGGCAATTATCAAAATTTATTGAAAACAATTTTATTTAAACTATTGAAATTAAAAGAGAAATTGAATTGCAATTAAAAAATTAAAATAAAAATTAAAGAAACAAATCAATTAGAGCAAATGGAATGACAACGGATTAAAGGATCTATGGTATAATTTCACTCTTTATTTCATCAATATTTTATTCTCAAAAAATACTTATTTTTATATTGTATTTAATCATGCAATTCTAAATTATTTACGAGCCTCTTTCGAATGGTCAATTGCAAATATTTAGATAAATTGATCTATTATATGGCTTTGTAAACCAGCAAACCTGAATTTATTAAGTCTCAATTACCCACATATGATTGCACAACTCCTATAGGTACATTTCCATCTCATTCGAATTATGTCATCTTATTAATTTTTAAACACACGATACCTTTGTCAAGTGTATCATGACCATAAAATCTACCAATTAAAGGGCCTTGTTTAATTGACAGCATGAAGATCTAATAGAATATAATACAAATATAAAAATAAATAAAATTTACACACGATAAATTATCGAACAGGCTGAGAAATAAATTGACTACATTATATCTCTAGATTAAATAATTTAGTTCGACATAGTTTTAAGAGACGCAACAAAAATATTCAAATTCATCAAAGATAACACTAAAAATAAATAAATAAAATAAAGGAAAAGTCAATGTTGATGTCTTAAGTATTTTTCAAGCTTCAAATCAGATTAAACACTGGTCTGACTTGAGCATTGGTAGTGTTGAAAAAACACTACTGCCGCCTCCTAATGCTCCGCTTCTACTGTTTGGAATTACTAAGAAAAATTACTAGCTTTTCGGCTTCAATCTCACTCTCCTCAAAAACTTCTCTATCCAAAAAAATTCCTACTCCTTCATGTAAACACAACTTTTGTAGATAGTAACTTAAGGTTTTGTTAAAATCTCTCCTCCCCTTAATTACTAAATGCTCTAACTTTAAATGCCTAGATTTTCTCTCCACTGAGATATTCTTGATGATAAAATAAATATACGATGGTCAATTTTCCACCGTTAAATAGAACTCATAAGAGATTGTCGTAACTGGGATTATTTTACCTTTTGGAACATTGGCCACAAATGGTAGCTCACAAAGTACTTACCCACCATTTTCCTCTATTACCCATTCCTTACCAGAGAGTAAACAATTGCTACCTCCACTTTTATTATATTTCATAGAAATGTGATTTATAGAGGGTGATGCAATGGTGAAAAGGTCATTAATCTCAGTTCACTCACAATCCTTCTATGGCTTTCAGATCTGCGAAACAAAGCTTGTCTATGATAACACTCATGTCACGACCACCTACAGCAACTGGCCAACTTGTTCACGCCCTTCGCATGCCTTGCAAGACCTACAAATGCAACTTTCTTTCTCGCATGAATGCCACACCAATGCCTTTGAGTGGCGGCTATGTGTAGGTGTTGACAAGCGCAAACAGCAAGCTCGCGCTACATACTAGTGCCTAAGTGCTGATGACAAGCTCACGCCTTTAAATGTCGCATTTATTTTTTTTAGTTTTTTTCTTAGCCAAATTATAGTTTGCTCCTAAAGGCGAGAAAAATTGCACTAATTCCCATCAAATTACGTTCTAGTCCCTCGATTTCAATACCTACATAAGACACTCAGAAAACATTAAAACACTTGTATTTCACTCAAGTTTTCATCACAAAGACCTAGATTAGGAATATGAAATCTTGTTTAATTTAGCATGATCAATGACCATGACCTCAATTTCAAAAAAAAAAAAAAAAGTGACCATGACCTCAAACAGTGCCTTATACAAGCTCGTTATCCAAAATTGATTCACTATCTAGGAGTGATTGAACTCGTTTGGTATTCCTATTGTTGTGGTATTTTGTTTTCGGGTCAAAGTGTGATTGACTTTGTATTGCTTCATTTTTCATCTGGGCTTTTGGGGTTATTAGCTTATCAGACTTTTACTAGGTTTCTAGCCCTGGTGACATTTTTTAATCACAACACATAAAAAAAAAAAAAGACTTTACCATTTTTAGTTCAATCCAATCTCAACTGTATCAAATACATCACACTACTAATTAGTTCAGTCTCATTCAATTCAATTATGCACACCAAATGTAACCTTAATTTTTTTTTTTTTTTTGAGTGAAAATCTAAAGTTACTTAAAAGTAATCAACGTACCTTCTTCATATAAAGTTGGCAAGACTGGTATTTTATCTACATTTTCTTCTTCTTACTTTCATAATTATAATCAAGTTTTCAACTTGATATATGTGTCTCCAACATGTCCAACAATCGCAAATAATCATTTAATTTAGGAGAAAATTTGAAATCACTTTAAGGTTTCAGAAAATATCACTTACTTATCATTATATTTGTCATTATGGAGAGCCATTAGCAAACCTCTATTGTTGCAATAAAAGTCTCGAAAAATGGATCACCATTCATTTGTTAAGTGAAGGACATCCGCCAATTAAC
Organism: Litchi chinensis; assembly: GCA_019925255.1. NCBI lineage: Eukaryota > Viridiplantae > Streptophyta > Magnoliopsida > Sapindales > Sapindaceae > Litchi > Litchi chinensis. The sequence goes on along the minus strand of CM034465.1, from coordinate 24,972,175 downwards.
CTCCATCGTCGACCAATGGAGATCTATGATTTGATCTCCATTGAGATCACAAATCTCTATAATAGTGGAGATTTGAAATCTCTATCTAATGGAGTTTTTTCATTTTTAATTTCTTTCTTTTTTAGTTTTTGATTTATTTTATGCATATTTATATGTTTTAATTCTTACGATGGTGTTTTTTATTTTTAATTTTTCCCATTTAATTTTACATTTTATTTTATATGTAATTATTTATATACTTTAATTTATAAAATGGTGACGCGCTAGCTATTATTAGTTTAAATTGTTGAATTTTTTATTTCACATTTGGTTGGCATGTGTTTGATTTCTATTGGTTTATAAGCTAGGGTTAAATTGTTAAATTGTAAATGTTATGGGGCAAAATGATAGTTTTAGGGTGTCTAATTAATGGTAGAGGCAAAATAGATTTTATGTGTTTTTTGTCATAGTTGACCATTAAAAATCTAGTTAGATGAACTAAACTGTTGCATTTTTTAAACTTAAAGGATGACCAACAAAATGGTGATTTCAAGATGTCTAATTAATAACAGAGCAAAATAGATTTTATAGGTTTTTTATCACAGTTTATCATTAAAAGTCTAGCAAGATGAACTAAATTGATGCATTTCTAAAACTTAAGGAATGACAAATATCAAAAACAAATTTGCATTTAAAGTAATTACAAATTGTCAAAATATAGGAATTAAAATACGAATGCAAGAGAAAGGATGCTTAAAATTCCAGACACATATGCTCATGCTAAGTGCTAGCATAATCCATAATACAATTTAGGGATATTATCAAAATACCCTTGAAATTAAAATAATGTGAAACGGTAGAGAAAGTGAAAATTTTACCTTGATTGATTTTGACATGCTTTGATTGAATTGATAATGTACAAGGATGTATACACCAGTATATGATTATGCATATGTTTGAGGTTTGAGCAATAACAAGTGCTCTCAGCTGTATCAAGAAATTCTATCTTTGTTTGTTTCTATTTTTGTTTTGATTACTTAATTGTTTCTAGTATGTTTTGCAATAGTGGGTGATTTTTTTTTTGGATTATCTTTTACTCTAGGGGAGGGATAAAGCTTGAAATCTAAGAAAATGGTTCATATTTGAAAGGAATTATTTAGCTCTGATTAAGTTGACAAAGAGGATGATGGGTTTTTTTTTTTTTTTTTTGAGAGATAGGAGATGATGATGAGTTAATTCAGGTTGTTTTCAAGTTAAATTATTTAATATTGTACAATAAGGGCATTTTGGTCTTTTTTTGGTTTTGTGACAAAACCACCCACTTTCTAGATGGAAACGACTTTTCCACTCACAGTTGTGGGTGTTTTGCTAATATTTTTCAAAGATTAGGGCTCAATGACATTATTTTTCATTTCAGGGATTTTTCAGATTTTTCCCTATAATTTAAACATAAAATCAATTCTCTAATGGCTTGTTTGGTATCCTTTTTTTTCCCCAAATTTGTCAACGAAAAATTGATTTTCATATTTTTCAAATTTAAAAAACATATCTTGTAGCAATTATTGAACACAATATTTTAAAAATGAAAACATGAAAGGCATGTTTGAGGATAATATTTTAAAATGTACTTCTTAAAATAAAAACAATAATCATAACAACAGTAGTAATAAAGGCAATTACCAAATAAAAAGTTTAAAAAAAAAATTTGGGAATATTTTTATATAAAAAATTACAAAACTTAGTTATAATAAAAATGTAATCAAAAGAAAAATTCCGTCTCCACTAGCATTATTGAAAATATTGGTTTGAAGAGGAAAATAGTGACAATTTATCTAACTCATAATATTTTTATTTTTAAAAATGATTTAATATTGAACTATTTAATTAAATTATTTCTTTTTTCTCATAGAAATACATGTAAAAAGTATACTAAATTTAGTTAAAATGATAATTTTTTTATTTATTGAAATAATTAAGAAATGATTGATAGCTATTCATAATTTGATTTTATATAACCATTTTATATAATTAAAATGGTAGACATGATGTAGTAAAATGAGACATTGAGCGAGAAAGTAGGAGTTAAAAAACATAAAATAAATAAAAGTAGGACATGATATCAGAAGATAAAACAGTGGAAACAGCACATTGTGTTTCAAGCATTGTGCTTTACAATAGTGCAATGATTATTATTTTTTTTTCATTTATCTTGTTTTCACATTTTAGTTTGGAATCAGATCAGTCGAATAATTTTTTATTGTTTTTTAATTTAAGAAATAGAAAACAAAATCTCTAAACAACATTGAGATTTTAATGTGAGTTGATTAAAAAAATCGCCACTCACAAGAACAAAACGTCAGATACAGCATCAATATTTTGACAAAATGAATGTCACAAAATTATTTGTCACTTAAACAAATGTCACTAAAAATATTTATGAAAATAAAAATTACGGCCACCCAATTTGTATTGTCACAAATCAATCGATACTATGAAATCAATAAAAATGACATTTTATTATGTACTTTTGAGGAAAAAATTTTATTTTAGTTCCTGACATTTTCAGAAATATCATTTTTTTTTTTCTATGAAACTTCTCTTTTAATTTAATGGGTTTCTAAATTATTAAAAATGACTCAATTATGTCACTTTGATCAAAATTTTGATAATCCAACAAGAAAAGGAAAAAATAATAATAATAATAAAACACACATCATATAACATTTTTCAGTTCTTATATGATATGTGTTATCTATTTTGTTTATTTTTTTCAATTTTATTAAATAAAATGCATTATTTTATTAATTTTAGTTTTTTAATTAAATTTGTATCATTTAGAATTATATGACATGCATTTTTTTTTACCTTTTATTTTTATTTAATAAAATAAATAATTTGTATTATTTTAAGTTTTATTGTTTAAGTTATTTCATAATTTCTTATTTATTTGATTTTATTTATTAGTGTTTTTTTTATAGTAAAACCACAATTTTGTTGGTTTCATTAAAGTTTAAAGATAAAATGATATTTACACATCACCCCTTCATAAGAATGATTGAATATTTACTTTGATCCTAAAAAGTCAAAGGTTCAAATCTCATATTCCTCCTTTAAAATTAGCACAATGTATGGATGTGTCTCGTTTTAGTAAGAGTTACCCTCTCCCCAATTGTGAGAACAATACTTCGGACTGTGCTATCAGTGATCCATCTCAACAAATCCTGACAGTTATTTAACCTCGTACTATGTCAACAGTAGAAAAAAAAAAAGTTAAAATTATATTTTTACTATTTTTTTAACAGTGGACTATCAAAATTTTGATTAAAGGGTGTAAAACCAAAATAGGTTGTGTAATCAAAACTCAAGCAAAGGAATTAATGGAGTTTTTTTTTTTTTTTTTTTCTTCATGTTCTTGATTCTCATTCATTAAAAACCAACTCTTGTCATCTCTACTGAGCCTAAAGTTCGTGCGAGTTGCTATGCAAGAGACTAACTAACTTGATGCTATGAAACTGAATTTCAAATGTTGCATGATAACGACACCTGAACGTAATATGAGTTTGACTGGATGTAAGTGGGTGTTTCGAGTTAAGTATAACCCAGATGACTCCATTCTAAAATACAGGGTCAGGTTGGTCGCAAAAGAATTTCACCAAACCCTCGACCTTGACTACTTGGACATGTTCAGTCACGTAATTAAGCCTTGACTATTTACACTAATCATTCTTACATGCTCATGCCTGCATTAAATGCTTCAAGTAAAGTCTTCATTGCATTAAATGCACGGTTCTCATTGCATTAAATGCTCATTGGGAACTATAGAGATTGTATCGACATGAAATTAGGAAATCAAGATGATCTGGCCTTGGCTTCTTAAGATACTTCTTGATGTGAACTTCGGCAATTTGACTCGTCCACTTTCGCAAGTTGAGGGCATGTTAAGATAGACTTTGGTACGGACATGAGCTGAAGATGCATTAAAGTAGATCTGTCGTGGGGGCAAGCTGAGAGTGCACCAAGGTAGACTTGACATAGGCTCGAGCTGGAAGATCCAGCGAACTCGTCATTGCAACCTAAGGACTGGGTTTTTTGGGCCCTTCGTTATTGTATTCATCCATTGGGCTTTCAGCGGCCCATTTGCATATGTCGTGAAAACGGGCATAACATTAGCCCTTCATCTCTCGGTGCGATCTGCGGGCTGAAAGCTGATCATACTGATTCAAATAACCGTTTGCGAGCTCGAGAGGTGTCGTTTCAACTTCTGACCCGTTATTTTTGACACGTGGTGATTCTTTTGGCATCAGTACCACAAACATGTCTTGGGTTATGTGCATTTAATGGGCACGTCTTGTAACTGACAGCGCGTGATGACAAGAGATCGAAGCTCGCGCTGAACCGTCAGATCTATGACGGTTACTCTACTGTCAGATCAAACGGTTGAGGATAGAAGCCTGTGCTTATATGAGACCGAAGCCCTTTCACTTTCATTTTTCACTTTCGCCATTTTAAGATGAGATTCTGCCAAATTTTTTCTTCACCATTTCTTCCCATTCTCGCGCCAATTTTCTTCAAATTCACCATCTTCAGAGATCAAAACCCCTCACCATCAGACGACCATTCAACGTAAGTCTTCTCACTTGACTTTTAGATTTCTTAACTCATTTCTGTTTTCTGATGCGTGTTATGTCTTCTGCTATGCTTCTAGATTTCAGACCTTGCTTGCATGCTTTGTGTTTTGGCTTCAAATGTTTTGTGTGCCATTCGTGGCTTTTCGTTGTTTGTTGTTGTTGCCATTTTAATGCTTGTGTTTGAGGTGGCTTGCCTTCAAATTTTTTTATAGAAATCTTGTAAATGTAGGGTCATAGTCTTAATTGAGACTTTGTACCTAATAGGTCATAGCGACCTGATGGGCTCGGATTCTAGGCCCTCATTTCTTAAAGCACGCGACTTGACACATAGGAAATAGATTTAGGAATTCTTTGCTTTAGCCATTAGTTTCAGTATGCTTTCCATGTTCAAATGTCATTCCCTTTTCTTTGTAGATGTCAGGTCGCTCGCACCGCGATCATCAAATTGGCGAAGAAGCTTCCACCCATGCAGGGCGAGCTGAGCCCTCGACATCTCAGCCCGCAGCTGGAGGAAGGGTAGCTCGAAAGGTCTTCAACCGATATGCTTCAAAATATGACCTCCCCATAGGATACCGCACAATGATTCTAGCCCTTCATGACCATATGGCTTTCCCCCTCTGGGGTTTGTTTCCATTAGCCGCGAGCATCTGGCATACTGGCTCAGGTTCCCCATTTCTGGTTACTTGATAGCCCTTTTGAACGATCTGGGTTTTGCTCCCTTTCAGTTGACTCCCAACTTATACGCCCAGATTACTTCCCTAGCTGCCTCCTTTATTAGGCATAAGCTCGGCCTCCCAGTCCTCGAATTCTTCATAGCTTATTTAGCTTTAATGGAACTCACGGCCGCCAGACTGAGAAGTAAAATCGATTGTACTACCTCTCAGCTCGCAATACTTCTTATAAGGAATACTTGCCCAAGGGTAGTGGCAAGTCCAACGTGGGAGATTACAAATCCCACTGGTTTTTTGTTACCTGCCTTTCTCTTCATGACTTGAAGAATTTTACATTTACTATTTTTCCAAGTAGATGTGGATTTATCTCGCAAATTTAATTTTTTTTTTTTTAACAAGCTAATTCTGTTTTGCAGACGTTTCTACCAACAGGGTCAGACTTACTGAGGAGGAGACTGCGGCCTTAGATAAATTTATCAAGGTCAGAGACGATCTGGACGACTTGCTGCCCTCAGATCGTGATTTGCAATCTTACGGCCTTGCCCCACAATTCGATAGCGAGCGCCTAAACTTCTATCTCGACCTCGGGATTCGCGGGTAGAGGGAGGTCGCGTCAGTTTTTGAGACCTTTAAAGTAGAGAGTCCAAGTCCCACCAGAGGGTCTTTTGAAGAAATGGCTAGACCGATCTTGGTAGCCCCCCTGCCATGCGTTCCGGCTAAGTCTGCAGAGCCGAACATCATGATCGCAGATCCTCCCTTAGCAGCTTCTCAATCCGTAGATCCAGCTCGGGCTCTGGCAGATCCTGTCTAGCAGGCAATTCCTGGTCCTACTGATGCAACTGCTTCTCAGGTCGAGATAGTTGTGGTCTCCAAAAAGCAAGCCCCCAAGCCAAAGGCCGCGCAGGGGGAAAAAAACAACGAGCCAACCTGCTGCCAAGAAGACTAAGGTTCTAACTGGAGATAACTCGTCTGCGTCTGAGCCCGCAACGAAAGATAAGGGGAAGGCTATAGCCCAGCCCTCACCTCCCAAACACCGAAAGGTTTGAAAAGAGACGGTGGTAGTCATTGGGAAGAACTCAGGTGCCCAAGCTTCGAGGTGAGCTGAGCAGTTGGCTGAGGGGCAATCTAAAGATGATTCTGACGAGCGAGCTGAAGTAGTGGCTAAGCAAGAGTACCTTACTAACCTCTTGAATCTTATGCTGCAATTCATGAGGAGTCATACTCTAAAGCTTCAGGTGGTGGATTTGGCGGGCCGAAACCCGATTAGCTATGGAGCTAGCCATGGAATATTGGTAAATTATCGATTCCGCCCTATTTTATGTTTCCAGTTTAAGCTCTAATTTCGGTATTCTTTCAGGCCACCATGACCATGATGAAGCTGTTAAGGGAGATTGAAATCCAGTAGAATAAAAGGGCAGCTTTTAAGGTCGCTGAGTAGGAGTTCGAAGCCGAGAGAAAAAAGTTGGAGGACGAGGTGAGCTTCTTCCAGTGGGAGTCTCAAAATATGAAATTGTTTTCCCAAAGCCTGGAAGACAAGTTGAAGAGCATCGAGGAAGCTCTATCTCATGAGGTGGCTCGCCGGGAGAGCATGACCTCAAGATTCAACAAAGTCGAAGGAGAGCTGGAGAAAACAAAAGATGAGCTGAAGACAACAAAAGACGAGCTGAGCTCTTCCCAGAGGCAAGCTCGAACTAAAAGAGGCTGAGGAGACTTTCAGAAAAATACAGAGCAAGCTTGATTCTACCGTCTAGCGAGCTGAGACCGTTGAGAAGAAAATAAACTTGGTTTAGCAGGAGCTCGCCCAAACTGAGGAGTGCAATCAAGCTCGGATCACTCAAGAGCTGCATGATGCTACTTTGGAGACTAGTAATGTGTTCTTGTACACGCTCTAGTTGCAGCATCAAGACATAGACTTTTCATTTTTTGGATCGGAGGCAGTCGAGGAAGTCTAGTCGTTCACAGTTCGCACTGCTAGTGCCCTGGATGCTCAACAGGGTGACGCCTCTCCAGCTCCTCCAGTCATTCAAACAACAGCTCATCAAGGTCCTCTACCAGATGCAACTTCAGAAGGGCCTTCAACTCCTCAAGATCCTTCAGCTTCCCAAGTCCCGCTGGATCCTCCTACTGCTCAAGTTCCAGAAGAGGCCTCGTAAGATCAGCCCTCCTCGGATGCATCTGCCAACACTTAGCCAAACTTTTAATTTTTGTTTTACTATAGTTTTTGAACTTCCTCGTCTTCTCTGAGGACTTTATTTTTTGATTGCTATGTATCGAACAGTGATCTCGTAAATTGAGATCATTTTATAAAAAATTTTCCTGCAATTTGCTTCATTTTTTACTAAGTGTGAGATATATATATACGATTGCAATCGCTAATCATTGTCATTAACTTGAGACAATAAATAATGAACTATAGTCAAGAGTTGTTAACCAATAATATGAGTATATCACAATCATGATAGAAAATTAGGTCGCAGATATCAGTCTGAAACCAATTTAGTTGTGCTTTTTAAATAAGTGAATAAGTATTTACAGCTCGTGCGATTCTCATTCAAATACACGTTTTAGAGCTTATTAACAATAAGATTTTTTGAGCTGTCGAGGCATTTTCCCGAACTTTGATATTTTCAGTTCATTGAAGCATTTTTCGTAAGTGCATAGATTTACGACTCATAGACAGCTCTTTTTATAAGTGTATGGGTTCGTGACTCACAGGTGGCACATTTTGTAAGGGTAGGGATTCGCAACTCACAGGTAGCTCCTTTCGTGAGTGCATGGATTCGCGACTCACATATCGCACATTTTGTGAGGGCATGGATTCGCAACTCACAAGTAGCTCCTTTTTTGAGCGCATGTTTCGCAGCTCATTGGTCGCGCCTTTCGTAGAGGCATGAATTGGGGGTCTCTAGTAGTACTTTCCAAGGTGTATGGACCCCTTCCACAGGTGAGACCTTTCGAAATTGGAGGCCCCTAATAATACTCTCCAGGGCGTATGGATAGCGACTCATTCCACATGTGAGACCTTTCAGAATGCATGAGATGGGCACCTTTCAGGTAGCACCTTCCAAAGTGCACAGATGGCAACTCCTTCCACAAACAGCTCCTAGATAGCAACTTCTATCATAGGCATCGCCCTTCAGAGTGCATAAGATGAACAACTCTTCAAATAGTACCTTCCAGGGTGCAAAGATAGCATCCCCTTCCACAAGCAGTACCCTCAGAGTGTATTGAATAAGTAGATTGTCAATCGTAGAAGCACTTTGTAGACCATGAAGGATGATAGCTCACAAATCGCGAAAGCACTATATAAAGCATCGATAAGAATAGATCGCAGATCAAGATGTGGATGGAAATAGCTCGCAGATCACAAAGATATATTACAGCGCTTTGAACATATTAGCTCGCTGGTCGCGGAAGTAGATTCCACAGGATGTAGAAGATAACAGCTCGTTGGCCATCTAGATACTTTCTTAGGCTCGAGTGATTGCTTGCAAAAGTATTTTCAGGGAATAATGGATAGCAGCTCGCTTCGTAGAAGCAATTTTGAGCATAAAGAATAATAGTCGTAGCCCTTTAATAATAAATTTTGCTCAATAGATTAGCTCGCTTTCTGCATTGAACATATCACAGACAATTGCAAAACATGTGAAGTTACTTCATTGATAATCATCAAAGTGAATTTTACAAAAGTTTAAGAGCGAGCTGACAGTTATGTATAGTAAGGGCGAAGATGTTCTGCATTCCAAGCGCAGGGAAGTTCAGCTCCGTCCATGTTGGTTAAATGATAGACCTTGTTCCCCAAGTTTTCTTTGATGATATAGGGGTCTTCCCAGTTCGGCCCAAGTGTTCCATCGTTAGCTTTGCAAGCTGCTGGAAGGATCAAACACAGGACTAGGTCGCTTTTCTTGTAACTCCGAACCCAGACTTTTTTGTTGTAGTACCCGGCAACCCTTTGCTGATAAACTGCAACCCTTATGTGAGCTTCCTCAAGCATATATAGATTTGCAGCGAGCAATTGATCATTGTCTTCAGGTCAGAACATTGTTCTTCGTTGGCTGGTAACCTCGAACTCTACAGGGATCATGGCCTCTGACCCATAGACCATAGAGAAAGGGGTCTCTCTAGTGAGGCTGCGAGTTGTTATCCTATAAGTCCAAAGTATTTTTTGCAGTTCATCTACCCAAACTCCTTTTTGGTTTCCAGTTTAGTTTTCAGGGTCTCTTTAATGATCTTGTTTACAGCTTCGACGTGACCGTTGGCCTGAGGATGGTCCACGGCTAAGAAGCTCTTCACGATTCTGAGATTATTACATAACTCGATGAACCGATTGCTACTGAACTGAGTTCTATTATCTATCACAAGCTGCTAAGGAACCCCGAATCTGTAGATGATGTTGCTCCACACAAATTTTTCTATCTTCGTGGTGGAGATCTCTGCTAATTCCTTGGCTTCGGCCTACTTGGTGAAGTAATCTACGACAACCACTGCATGCTTGCAACTTTCGCGAGCTGTCAGCAGAGGTCAGATCATATCCATTCCCTAGATCGTGAAGGGTCACAGGCTCACAATTTGTTGAAGATAAGCTGGTAGAGCTCGAGGACTTTAGCGAACCTCTAGCACTTATCATATCTTTTGACCAAGTCGATGGCATCTTGCTTCATGGTCGACCAATAAAACCCTTGTTGGAGTGCTTTTTGAGGTAAAGACAGCTCACCGCATGATTACCGCAATGGTCGGCATGTATCTCCTTCAGCATGACCTCGCAATCCTAACCATCAATGCATCGCAGAAGTGGAGCTGAGAAACCTTTCTTATACAGCATGTCATCATATACACAATAGTGGGCTGCTCTAGCTCACAGGCGGCGTGCCTCCAGGTTGTTGTTTGGCAATTTTCCCTCTTGTAAATAGCTGAGTATTAGGCTCATCCACGAGTCAGGGTGGACAATTATGGTCATTGCCGCATCTCTTCTTTCTATGCTCGGAGCTGGTAATGACTCCACTGGTATGGCTCCCAAGAAATCTGCGTCCTGGGTGGTCGCCAAGCGAGTCAATAAGTCTGCATAAGAGTTTTAAGTTCGTGGAATCTGATTCACCTCGAACCTTTGGAAAGTTCCCAACAGCTCTCTTATCTTCTGGAGATAATCAGTCGTCTTAAGTCCTTTTGCCTGGTACTTCCCTCGAATGTGACACACCACGAGCTAAGAATCACTGAAAATTCTTATTTGTTCAGCTCGTACTTCCTTTGCCATACGGAGTTCAACGAGTAGCGCCTCGTATTCTGCTTCATTATTAGTGACCTGGAATTCAAACCTTAAGACGCAAAGGATCTTGTGGTCTTCAGGACTAACCAATAGCATATTAACCCCGACCTTATGCTTATTAGAAGATCCATCCACATATAACTCCCAGGTCGGGCCATTGGAGAACGCAGCTACTTCTTCTGTAGGTCCTGTAAATTCAGCAATAAAATCTACTAAAGTCTGGGCCTCAATCACTATTCCTGGCTTGTACTCTATGTCAGATTGAGTCAGTTCTACAGCCCACTTGAGTAATCGGCCTAAGGTGTCTGACTTTTGCAGAACCTGTGGATACCGCGTGAAGACTTTGATCCTATGAGCTTAAAAGTATGGACGCAGCTTTCTTGATGCAATCACCAGACAATATGCTAGCTTCTCCATCTATGAGTATCCGATCTCTACATCGAGCAGCCTTTTGCTAATATAGCACATAGGTAACTGCGTTTTCTCCTTTTCCCTCACAAAGACGGCACTTAAAGCATGTTGAAACACTCCTAAGTACAAGGTGAGCTTCTCTCCTTCCTTCGGCTTGGACAGGAGTGGAGCTCGACTCATATAGTCTTTCAACTTATGGAACATCATCTCGCATTGCTTTGTCCATTCAAAATTCTTCGCCCTCTTTATTGCATTGAAGAATGGGATGCACTTATCAGTAGCTTTGGAGATGAACCTGCTGAGAGCTACGACCTGACCATTAAGACTCTATACATCCTTAACCCGAGTTGGGGATCTTATTTCGATCAGCGCCTTGATTTTCTCAAGGTTGGCCTAAATTCCTCTACTATTTACCATGAAACCAAGAAACTTACCAGATGCTATTCCAAAGGTACACTTGAGCGTGTTCAGCTTCATCTGGTATTTCCTCAGTATTTGGAATGTCTCGTTCAGGTCGCAGATGTGATTAGTCATTTGCTTAGACTTCACCAGCATGTCATCTACGTAGACCTCCATAGTCTTCCAGATCTGCTCTTGAAACATCATGTTAACCAGGCGCTGATAGGTTGCCCCTACGTTCTTCAATCAAAGGGCATAACCTTATAGCAATATATGCTTCATCTGATATGTTCAAGTCGCGGACATGGTCAGTCATTTGCTTAGACTTCACCAGCATGTCATCTACGTAGACCTCCATAGTTTTCCAGATCTGCTCTTGAAACATCATGTTGACCAGGCGCTGATAGGTTGCCCCTGCATTCTTCAGTCCAAAGGGCATAACCTTATAGTAATATAGGCATCGGTCTGTGATGAATGAAGTATGCTCCTCGTCCTCTGGGCTCATTGGGATCTAATTGTAACCCCAGTAAACATCCATAAAGCTCAAGAGCTGGTGGCCAGCTGTTACATCTACGAGCTGGTTAATCCTCGGCAAAGAGAAACTATCTTTTAGGCATGTCTTATTTAGGTCGGTAAAGTCAATGCAAGTCCTCCATTTTTCATTCTTATTTTTCACGAGGACCGGATTGGCAACTCAAATGGGATAGTGGGCCTCTCGGATGAATTTATTGGCCAGTAGCTTTTAGGCAAAGAGAAACTATCTTTTAGGCATGTCTTATTTAAGTCGGTAAAATCAATGCAAGTCTTCCATTTTTCATTCTTATTTTTCACGAGGACCGGATTGGTAACCCAGATGGGATAGTGGGCCTCTCGGATGAATTTATTGGCCAGTAGCTTTTCTACTTCTTCCTTAAGGGCGGCGTACCACTCTAGTGTCATTGGTTTTCTCTTTTGGCGAATCGACTTATAGTGAGGATCAATATTCAATTTGTAACATATAACTTTGGGATCTATCTCCAACATGTCTTCATGATTCCACGCAAAAATATCAAAGTTCGCCTTTAGAAACTCAGCGAGCTGGGTCCTAACCTCTGGGGTTAGATCTTGTCCGAACCTCAAACACCTCTCAAGGTCTACTTCGCTAACCTGCACATCCTCTAGCTCCTCGATTGGCCTAGTAGCTCGGTCCGCATCCACCTCGCGGGGGTCGAGGTCATGACTTACTCCCTTCTCAGTCATAACTCGTGGTTCGCTACCTGAAACCACGTTTACCTTATTTCCCTTCACTCTCATTTTCACAGCATCCTCACAACAGAGTCTGACCAAGTGTTGTTCTCCTCGAACGCATCCTATCCCATTAGGGGTCGAGAATTTGACCGTGAGGATCTTGGTAGAGGTGACCATATCCAAATTGTTCATCGAGGGCCGCCCTAGGATCACATTATAAGTTTAGGGGCAGTCAATGATCAGGAAATCTGCTAACACGGTAGCTTATCGACCTGGTTCCCCAAGGGTGAGTGGCAATCTAATCTGGCTTACTGGTGTAATAACATCTCCAGTGAAGCCGTAAAGAGGCTCTGGGGAAGGCATCAGCCGTTTTACTCCCAACCCCATCTGGTCAAAATAATCTATATACATTACATTGACTGAGCTCCCAGTGTCAATCATGATTCGTCGCACCTCTACATTGCTAATTTTGGCTCAGATGACTATTTCATTGTTGTGGGGCCAACATACACCCCTTGTATCCTCCTCTATGAATATGATGTCATCTGAGGTCGCTCTTGCTTTCTTCGCAGGTCCCTTCAATCCGCTGTGAATTGAGAGCAAGACGTAGTTAGCTTCTCGTACATATCGTTAGTACGACCTGTTGGATGTACCTGCGATATAGAGACCATCATATATGGTAAAGATGGTTCTTATCGCGAGTTCATATTTTTGTTCGGGAGCTCACTAGGTCTGCTACTGCGCGGGCTGCTAATGCTGAGGTCGAGGACGTTGTTGTTAAAGTCACTGACCCGCAGGTCACACTATATATTCTCCCTAACGACCTCGTCTACTAAGGTACTCAATAGTATCCTTTAGCTGCCAGCAATCTGAAGTGTTGTGCTCAGTTTCATTGTGATAGACACAGAACTTCCTCAGATTTCGGAGCTTGTTTGAGATATTTGTACGGTTAGGCTTTCCGAAATTCTCTCTGCTTCTTTCTGTGGCAAAGATCTTGTCATGTATGTTTGACAAGACGTTGTAGCTTTCATATCAACCTCGAAGATGTGGTCGCTCTCTTTTTGGCTCTGGCCTAGCTCGCTTTGCCACTATGTTAGCGGAGCGATTTTTCTGCTTGTCATTCTCATTCCCACCATGACTCTTTCTTTTCCCTTAGTGGAAACTGCTTGCTCGTTGCACTGGGTAATGGACTTCTTAAGCCCGAAGGCTTCCTCCAATCGTATCTCCTTGGCAGCTCGCTCGTAAAACTCGCTAAAGTCCTTTATGGAGACTTGTATATGCTCTCGTAGAGCTTTCCATCTTTCCTAAGCTATGGTGAGATCGCAGTCAGAATGCTCTCATCTGAAAAAGTTTCTACATTGCTTACCTCTTCCCTAAATCAGGCAATATAGTCCTTTAAGAACTCGTTTCGTCTTTGGAAGATTGTAGCGATGTGGCATGGGGTGCGAGTTGCTTTCTTAAAACCTTGTATTGATTGATAAACTTTTGCTAGCATTCTTTCCAACTCCCTATACTGCGAGCTGGGAGGCTTTTGAACCAAGCTCGCGGAGCGTCCCTAAGGTGGTCGGGAAGACTCAGTATTTGACCAACGAGTTATTTGTCTGGAGGTCCATTTGTATGTTGAACACATCAAGATGGTCGTAAGGGTCACTTCTTCCATTATAGGGTGGAATATTAGGGAGTTTGAATTTTAAAGGTAAGGGTTCTGTCTCAATCTCCCTATTAAATGGAACCCTCTCCTCATACTGCTCTACTTGACTCTGGGATCCAGGTTGCGTCTCTAAATGCTAGACCCTGTGCAGCAATTCTTCCACCAATGGATCTTGGGGCCCAGATCGCCTGGATGGAGACCACCTACTTGTGCCCCCTTGTTCACTTAAATAGCGACCTCGCGACCTATGTCTCCAGTCAAAACTTTCTATCTGTCGCGGGCCCCTTCAAGCCTCATGCTCATAGTCATGACAATACTCGCGAGCTCGCTCATGCCCACGACTAACTTCTATATGTTGGCTGCCATCACGACTCACCCTCACTCTTAAGTATACAAGGTGAGGTGTAGTTTCCCTCTCCTAAGTTCGTCGTCCGTCCCATTTCGGATTCAAACTTGAGGAGCGGAATGACTCTTTTGACAGCGACCTTTCCCTATTAGCTCTATCTTTCGAAGTTGGGACTTTATCTGCAGGCTACTGGCGAGCTTCTCTAAGGGGAGCGATCTCGACCTGTCTCCGCAAGGCCTGGGTTTGGGCTTCTATCAGTACCTTAATCGCTTCAGTCAACTGCCTCACTGTGTTTTCTAAGGCTTTCTGACATTGTTACCATTCCTGAACAGTATCTCCCTTAAACAGCAGAGTGCTTTACCGGTCCGTCTAACCCTCGAGTTACTCATCTACCACACCAACACTTCTGATTGTTCTTATCCTAGCCATTATTGTTTATTGAGATTTAAGTGTTTAAAGAAGAGGTAGTTAAAGAAAAAGTTTCAAAGTCGCAGTGAGGTCCTCTTTCTAACGCCAAAAGATGTCGACGTTTGGAATTGGTCGACCTGGAGATTCAAGGACCTAGACTACAACTCTAATAATAAATGGGGATTAATATTGTTTAAGGTTGGTGAATAGTAGTAAAGAAGATTAAACGTTAGTTAAGGCAGGTGGATGATAGTAAAGAAGCAATTAAAAACGGAGAACGGAGAAGGAGAACCCTAGAAAGACAAGTATTTTTATGTGGTTCAGCAAGTGTGTCTACGTCCACGGGTCACTCTGAATGTATTGTAGCAGAGTGATGGTAATACTAGTGTTAACTTATCTTTTACAAAGAATTTCCCTCCTATTTATAAAAAAAGAGGGGTTACAATTGAATATTTTACACGTTAAAAGTTATCATTACTTTCAATTAATCTGACTCAGGTCATACTGCATTTATTGCTATTGCACTAATCATTCTTACATGTCCATGTATGCATTAAATACTTCAAGTAAAGTCTTCATTGCATTAAATATACGGTCGTCATTGCATTAAATACCGCTCAGGAACTATAGAAATTGTGCTGGCATGAAATCAGGAAATCAGGACGATCTGGCCTTGATTTCTTAAGATACTTCCTGGTGCAAGCTTCAGCGATTTGACTCGTTCACTTTCGCGAGTTGAGGGCATGTTGAGATAGACTTTGGTACGGACATGAGCTGGGGATGCATTAGAATAAATCTGCCATAGGAACGAGCTGAGAGTGCACTAAGGTAGACTTGTCGTAGGCGCGAGCTAGAAGATCCAACGAGCTCATCATCGCGATCTGAGGACTGGGCTCTTTGGACCCTTCGTTACTGTATTTATCCCTTGGGCTTTCAGCGGTCCATTTGCATATATCGTGAAAACGGGCATAACATAATTATACTTGTATAAAAAGTTAATCACCAGAGCTAGTTATAACAAATAAGAGTCATGGCCAAAAAAAAAAAAAAAAAAAAAAAACCTCCATTAATTAAGAAGAAGCTTCATAACTCTCTATTTTTCTCAACTACTTCGATTTTGTTTACACGACCTATTTTTGTTTTACAAAAGGATCTAATTGAGTCATTTGTAATAATTTAGAAACGTAATTACCCTAAAGAGACAAGCATTTAGGTAAAGGATTCCAATTATTCTAGAGCCCTTCAAAATGAATCAAGGGGTGAGCGAAGGATGAGATCTAATCATGATCCAAACCTTGCTTTTAAGTGGGAATATTGTTATTTAGGGTAATTAGTACAATTAGCTAGTGAGTTAGAGTTGAGCCGTAAAGTTCTTTTCAAAACCAAGGGAGTTTGTCAGAGTTTGATAGAGCTAGTTACTCTATTACTCTATTAGCTGAAAAGAGAGCTAATATATAAATTGTTAATCTCCTGTAATCGTTAGTTATCTTTCAAGCATTTAACATCAGAGAAGACATTTCTCTTTTCTTCCATTAATGGTGCTTCCAAGCTCTTGAAAATTCTTCTTGAACTTTCACCAATAAGTTCACTTCCGTAAACTCCTTTTTAGACCGCATTTACTTAGTAAGTTGGATGGAGTAAAACTAACTAATTAGTTCGAATATTTGTTACCAATGAAAATATACAGAAAGCCCCAGAGAAGTAACATGAGAGCTTAAACTATAGACTGAAAATTAATATATTATCATTCTCATATTATATGGTCTCCATTGGTTATACACACATTTTCAACTTACTTTGTTGAAATAAATAAGCGAACACTCACATACACTTAAATCAAATGATATTTCTCAAGTGTGAAATTTCAGATTTCCAGACATTCATCGTTTCTGCTTCTACATCAAATTGAAATGCAATGGATCCCGCACTTGAAAATTATTACTTGATTAAAATCTCTCCAAGCATTCCAAGTTATTAATCGTAATACTCAGAAATAATCTCTTGATAAAACCAGCAAAAATCAATTGAACCTACATGAATTTAGGTACAAATTATGAAACGCACTTGGTTATTTTATATCTATATGTATATGTACATATATGTATATGATGAGAGAGTGGTAAGTTAGTCCAAAGCCGCTTATTGTTGGTAATGATCTCCAGCTCCAATGTTAGCTAGGAAATGCTAACCTGCGACAAATTCAACAATGCACTTAGGCCACTACTCATTTTTATACCAATTGATGTATTCCCTTTCCACTCTGTCAGGGATTTAATTACTTTTCTGGTAACTTGTTTGAAATCTGTTAAGTCATATTCCATGGTGATTGTTTGTTTTCTTGAAAAACAATGTCTTTTTGCATCTTCAAATGAGTTCAATATTACTTATTTTGAATATTTGAGATGTAATAATAAGCCTTAAAATAAGACACCGAACAATTGTCTTGGTAAGTGCATGCAAGTGAAGGCAGTAAAATAATTACCCCAACTTTAAAGAAGTATCAGAGCTGTTACTGTCTTGAGGAACATCTCCTAAGATGCTGATATTGGTAACTGACTCTGACGACTGGCCTTGTACATGTGAATCTAAATTCCCTGTCTGACAAATCAAATTATAATAATTCATATTAGCATATCTTAAAAGCACATGATCAAGAGAAGGAAGATATTAATATGCACTAATTAGGCACATATTGAAAAGTGAAACTGTGAATAAGTAGGTTATATTTATTTTTTTTCAAAACATATAATGTTGTGTATTAGCATATCAAACGAGTAAATGCAAATTCTTTAATTGAATTAAATAATTAAATATCTCACTCTTTGTCTCAGTCTCAGATTTTCATCCATCAGTTGTTGTTCCTGCATATTTAACAAACAGTAATAAGTAAGCTAACAAATATCATATGTCTATAGTGACAGTCTGGTAAATGTACGCAAATAATTGTTATTAACCCTAGTGAAAATCATCACCAAATCTAATCTAATTCTCTTTCAGCAACAAATAAATACCCTAAGTATTCACTGTCAGTGTCATCACCACTATAACCTTTAGAGGAAAGTTAGAGGGAGAGATGTACGTAAGGGTTTCTGATTTAGACATTTTTAATCCGAATACATTTGAAGAGCTATTTTTGCATAGTATTAAGTTAAATTATTGCTCTTTATCTGGTATTTTTCTGTTTTGTATGTTAGTGATTTCTCAGTTATTGAAATTACAGGTAGCCATCATATCAGTGGAGACGTAGGTGTCAAGTTCAACAATTATAGTTTCATGTGACACCCCCTGTCTGCCATCACGTTCAGTATGACTACCACCATCAATAACATTATTAAATAAAAGATTATGGAGTCTATACCTAGCCTAATTAAAACCAAATGAATTAAAACAATAATTATTATGAAAGATGAATGCAATTGGGACAGAAGTAACACTGGGTCATAAGTACAATGTCCCTAGCCCTATTCTTGTTTTCCATACTCATTCTAATGACAACCACAAAGGCTTATTTGTAGGAGGGAAAGTTAGACGTCTCACCCTTGTCTTGAGCTCACTAATTTCTTTCATAATTCTTTTATCCTGAAACACAATTTACATGCTATATGTCAAGATAAGGAACAACAACATACCAAAATAATCTCCATGAATTAAATGAGATCATTAACCTTCGTTTCTGCCACACATCTTAACCCTCCTTCAAGTGATTTTTCTAGTTCCTTTAGCTCCTCTAAGCTCAATCCTTGGAGTTCTTCTCCCCTCATCTGCCTGTCATAGGTGAGAAATCAGGTCTTAGTTTACAGTGTGGAATACGCATTCTTTGCAGTTGCTGCAATAAAGAAAACCTAAAGATTTTGTTAACATATTCATACATGCTAAGACAATTTGTCACTATTATGAGTTCGATGACAATAAAAGTTAATATTCTTTCAGTCATATGCAGTCAAAATGAATTTGATTCTATATTTTTTTAATTTCATGTAATGGAAGTAGATATATAATTCTTTAACTGAATGTTTAAGCGTAAGATACTATATGTATATATGTATATGATTGTGCAGTGCTTTACCTTAGCTCACAGGTCTTTTCGGCAATTTCTCTGCTCAACATGGCATAGGTATTGCATTCAAGCTGAACAAAAGGCAAAGAATCACTACATATGAATGCAGATTCTCAAGTGGGATCATAGTTTTGGCAACTTGAAATAACAATGTTAAAAACATAATAATAAAAAACATGTCTGCATTCAATCTGACACATAGTTTTATTTAACTTTCAAGATGACGCAATAGGTTCAAACATTTTTACTACAGCTGAAGAAACAAAGCTGTGTAGGTGATGATTTCCAGAAGAGATTTAATTTCAGTGGCCAATGTAAGTAAACAAGAACTAGGTCTCTAAAGTTTTATTTTGGAGGATCTTGTTTATATATTTTCAGTGACATTAAACAAACCTAGACGTGTACCAGACACACCCATACATGCTAGCTAGTCACAAGAACTTCAATTTGGATGAAAAACCCTAAAGAGCATAAAATACCATTGAACTAAATTCCATAAAGTTTTTATGTCAAATGATTTATAACTATAAGTTTAGAATGTAATGCAAAATTATCGAAAGAAAAATTTCTCATGATAGCTGCTAATTAATTAACATCGGTGCAAAATTGAAAATAAGACCTTATAAAAAGATTGTATACATTACCTGTAATTCCAGAGATGGTTGATCAAATCTTTGAAGATTCTGCACATTCATCTTGTATTTTTCAATCACCTGTTTCGTACTTCACCAGACAATAAAACAATAGCATTGTCACTTAGAAGTAGGAAACTAGATTTGTACTTTTTTGTATATTTCAGATAAATAATAATGTAATGATGTTAAATGATATAAATTATTTTTAAAACATTTTAATAATTCTAAGACTTATAAAATGATGCATTTAGTACTTAGAAACTTTACATTTCTAATTACACTAAACCCATAGAAACTTGTGAAATATACAAGAATAAATCCAATGTTATGGCAAATGTGTTCGAAATTAATGTATTTGTGATGTGTGAGTTTGGTGAAACATTCATGTAGTAAATGTGCTCTAAATTCCTTGTTCCTATATCGATAATCACTACGAACTCGCCTCCTTAACAAAACATCAAACAGAAGAAAGGGAAACCACAAATGGGATAAAATTATTTCCAAAAATTAATATGTAACCATTGTATTTATCGATGATCAATATGAATTCACCTCCTTAACAGAACACCAAAATTTTAAAAATAATAATAATAATAATATAAAAAGAAGGACGACTACAAAAGGGATAAAATTATCTTAAATATCTTTTGATTAATCACAAGCATTCCAAATAGCCTAGAAGGACGAGATAAATGCAATATTTACATATTAATTAGTTTTATAAACAAAATCCTTGTGATTTTATAATTTTGATAATGGTTACCATTATGATTAATGTAAAGACTACTGTTTAAGCTGTATATTATAAAGCATTTATAATTTCCATCATTCTTATTTATTCTCTACTAAAGAAAAACTTGTTACATGCTGTTGTTCAAACATTTTGTACTTAGTGCACCATAATTTGATAATTGAATCTTAGATGGTTGAGCCCTTTTAGACCCTATTTTGCATTAGGACACAATCCCAAAGAGATTAAATCTATCCTTAACTTTGTTGAAACTCTCGAAAAATGTTGAAGTTGTCAAGACATGCAAATTATATGAGTAATAATGCTGCACATCCCACTTGTATCCCAATTTTGATCTCAACTCATGATATGTCAATTGATAAATGAATATTTATTAATAATTTCATTAGAAAAATATAACCATTCAATCAAAACGAGCCAAAGAATTCAAGGCTATATCTGCATCAAATTTGGTGGGAAGCTTGCTAAGACATCCTGATATACAAAATAGGATGTATGTATAGCATCATAGTCTGGGTATAGATTTAAAGACAGTGTCTTGTACAAAGCATGGTCTAAAATGTGTTTTCCCCTCCAAAAATCATTGACTAAATTCCATAAAGGTGTCACCCCAAATTACAAAATTCTTGAACAATTACTTGTTATTATTCTTTGGTGAATGGAGAGAAAATATAAAAAGAATATGATAATTTAGAACTGTTTCAGAGTGGCTTGGCCAGCTATGTATCTTTTATATAGTGTTAAAATTATTTATAATGGCGACAGTTATAACAATCATAAAATCATCACTAGGTTATAACCATAAGGCAATAATCATAAAATCAATATGTAGACTCGTATTATGCCAATAATATATTAATATTTATAAAGAAAATATCTAAAAATACCCTAAAATGAATAATATTATCATTTTTGAACATAAAAAAATTGTGATTTCATATTAGTTTCATTTCTAAAAGGTACTTTAATAATATCTCTATTTATAAAGGTGCTATTGATATTAGAGTGGGTATTTATAATAATGATTTTATTTTTAAATTTTATAAATGGGTATCCTTATAAAATAGGTATATAATCCCTATTTATAGGTGACAATATCGGCACCCTTAAATTACTCGTGTTTTGAAAATTTTCAATATAAATATCAAACAATAAACATTTTACCACATTTTTCTTACAAGCGTTTCATCTTATTATTACTCTCAATCATACATGATATACACCGAGTCAAGGTATATTAACTTAAACTTTTTATTTAAATTTTGAGACTTCAATATCCATTCACTTGTTTTGGTTTAAATTTCAAGTTGATATTAGCTTGATCCATGTGTTTGTGTATACTACTAGATGTCCATGAACATGTTTCTAGACATCTCCTTTAATAATATGATTTTCATAATCTATTTTGTGTCCACCTTCATTCACATTCATGAGACGTTTCTTCTTCCAATATGTCAATATGCAATCACCGAATTTCATTAAAATTCCTTGAATCTACTCCAGGTTTTCATGGTTTTTTATGATACACACGCAAAAAACATTATAAGTAGAAGATCTACATCTGGTCAAAGGTGAATTGCTAGCCCCAATAAGCCAAACCATCACCACCCCAAAAATATCAACTTTCTTATAACACTTGATTGCTCCTTCTTATAGGATGCAGAATCTAATGCTCACCACCAGGACATAAGCTATAAATAATTGTTAGCAAGAACGAAACCTTATTTCCTCAAGTTGAGAACTAAGCGACAGGTGGGCATGGGGCTGCACCATAGCATCATGTGTTGGCCAGTCACATACTCCATGCAAGAGGCCCCTATATGATCCACCGAAGTCAAAAATTGAATACACCGACTGCTATAAGCCAACAAGATTGAATCTCAGTCGCACTAAGATCTAATAGGCTAGATTTACATTTTAGTTTTATATATACTTTGCAAACTAATAGTGAGTGTACTATAAGAGTATTAAAATGTGTAGGAGAAAGAGCTTTTATTTTATTTGAGGGAAGTGTCACTCCAGCTAATTAATGAGAGGCTGACGAGAGACAATTTAATGTGCAAATACCTAATAGACTGATGAGAGACATTTTATCGTAAATGTCATACCTAATAGAAACCCTTGTACAATACCTAATAGAAATGAGAGGTTGATGAGAGACATTTTATTGTAAAAGATTTGGTGGAAAGAATTATCACTTGATAAAGATGAGAAAAAGAAGACTTGTTATTCATAACTTGATAAAAAGGAACAAGGCCAAAACCTTTTTGGAGAAATGACACCGGAGATGGTGAGGTTCTATTTTGATAAGAGGAAAATTATCATTAGACAATCATTGGTTTGTATACAATTAATCCATAACCAAATATCATATGTACTAAATTTAGTTCAATGTTTCCATTATAATTCAATCCTATCCAATTTAATATTGTTAAGTGCGCCGAACATGTAATAAAAAATTTCTAAAATACAAATGATTTCCTACAAAAGTCTAAAACCCTATTAAGTTAAGGATGCCCCTACTTCTCTTCATTGTTAACTCATTTGGGTTAAAGTATCTTTAAAGAAAAGAGGTAAGGTATTCTTCCTATACGGCCACTCTCTTTTTTCTATATATATGACTTCCTTTTTTATGAAAAAACATAACAGTGAAATCAAGTTATTTGGGTGTCTCCAAACTTGTTTTTCCATTAATGAAGTCCGACTCAAAACCCTAATACGAAAGAAAAGGTACACAACCATTCAATCAAAAGTCAATTTACTCTATATCGCAAGTTTTATCAATAGATAAAAGGAACTATCAAATTAAATTTCATTTTATCATTTTAATATTTGATCGGATCTAGTATAACTCACTAGCAGTCCAAAATTGAAATACAAAGTTTTAATATGTTATATGTTGGCAACTTTCTAGGATAGCTTTTACACATATAGCATGTTCCTCTTTATTTTCATTATGAATCTTAAAGGCTGATTGCTTTCTGCCGAAAGAAAAACAAAATTGGGGCTGAATGGTTATAAAAAAACAAATTGAGTTTATTTGTTTTCCTAAGTCTATATATAAGATATTTCTTATTTAGATCTAAAAAAAATTAAAACTTCTGACTTATATTTACATGTAAATGTGTTCAAAGTTATATGCAGAAACTAGCATACCAACTTGTAAGTTAACCCGTTCAAAGCTCGAGGTTTGTCTACCGTTATTAGCACCACCAATGATATTTTGACAACCATTTTGAAAATTTTATTACTCAGTGAAACTATAAAAGGAGTGTACTGATAACACAAGCCTTAAACAATTTCTTACAAAGTTGAGGTTGATTTATTGTTAAGCCCCTTACACTGATATATACGAAGTTATAGGTTCAAGATATGTCCATCTCCCTTAACTACCAAATTTAGTAATTCATGGACAGAAAAAGTTTAACAATATTTATAGATACACTTGTTCTAGGGAAGCCTCCTCCCTTGTTTTTAAATTCATAAATTTGTAAATTTTTATATTAGTTTAAGTTTTTAATAATAAATATGTGCAAATGTTAAATTTTAAGATTATTATTTCTTTTTTGTTTTATGTACATAAAACAATTAACTTAATATTTTGAGATGGCCTTGTGATAATTCCTCATATCCAAATCCAATGAGAGATATTAGGTTCAAGTCATCCCCTATCCAACTCCCAAATTAATAGCTCATGAATAAAAAATAAAAATCAAGAGACTTTTACAATCATATTCATTCAATCTTTAGTCAAATTCAAACATCTTGAGGTTTCAAACTCTACCATGTGTACCAAGCAATTCTTAAGCAACGGAAATATATATTTAATTATAGCAGAGTGAATTGACAAGTAATATATAAAGAATGAATTAAAAGGATAATTACAAGCATAAGTAGAAAAGCACTTAATTTGAGGGACAGTTGTTAGGCTACCTATAACATATATATCAACAAATTCAATAGACTATTTAGTGGGATTATATTGGTATCTAAGTGATTCTAGATCAGAGTTTTCTTGTATTTAAATGTACTATACAAAGAAGGAATTAAAAGGATAATGACACATAAGTAGAAAAACACTTAATTTGATGGACAGTTGTTAGGGAACCTATAACATATTTATCAACAAATTGAATAGACTATTTAGTGGGTTCATCTTGGCATCTAAGTGATTTTATAGATCAGAGTATTCTTCCATTTTGATGTAATTTCCAGTTCTAGTTTTTTCACATTAAAATTGTTGATAAAAAATAAAAACTTACTGGTTTCTGATTAACAAAGTTTGTTGAAATTGATATGATGAATGACCACAGAGTCTTATACTTTTAAATTAATACCAAAAATCAAGTCCTTAAATTATAGACGTCAAAACCTATGAAAATGTGAAAATTTTGAGTTGTCAAAGTAAATATAAACTATAGAGCAATTCCACATCGTATTCCAACAAAGATCTCAACTAATAATATGTCAATTAATAAATAGATATTCATAAATGATTACTAGTTTCGCTTGAGAAATGTATTCCTTCATCTATTAATCCTTCATGAGTTGAAATAAAAGGAATACAAAACGTGAGATGTCTAACAGAATTGTAATCAATAATCCTAAACAAACAAGAGTCAATTATAACTTATGAAAAGTTTTTGTTAGAGTTCAAATAGTATTTGTTGGACCTTTACCAACTAAGTTGAGTTTATTAGATTTAATGGTTACTAATATGGTATCATGTTGTACCTTATGATCTTAAGTTTGATTATTGTAAAATTCAGTTATTAATTAAATGTATAATTACCAGACAAAGCAAGCTCAGAAGCCTATCCTTGTTATAACACAATAGCAATTTCTAAGGATATATAGCAAAAGTCTAAACTTAAATCCTAATAAACGATCATTTGGCTATCGAGAAAATTCCGGTGTTTAACCCATTTGACATCATACATCCTACATTAATATCTTTCTGTTTAAACAATACATCAACATCAATCTATTTGTTAAGAAAAATCTTCTCAGAACAATTTGCATTTAGAATATAAAGAAACTTTAGCAGCTTGTTGGGAAGTCCTATATTTTATGAGGACATACTTTCATAGAAGTGACATTAATTGTATGTTGGAAGCATCATATCAAAAATAAGATTGCAAGCTTTGGATATTCATATATATATATATATATATATATATATATCATAAGCTTTATAGGGCAATAAATTAGTGCCTTCTTTGTTTTCTAAATCTGTCTAAAAATATAATAGAGTAGCCTTGCCAATTCTACAATAGTTTTTTTTTTGTCAAAAGTGCTTTCAATGTTATGCACAACACAACAGCAACATGCACCACACATTGATGCGTTTCAATGATTACCTTAAAATGAGTTCTTGAATTAGAATTAGGAAACTTTATAACTTGTTAAATGAACGTAACAATTACGACTAATTCAAAGAGAATAGTTAACCACTATTTATTAATAAAATCTAGTTTAGGGTACTGTTCTTTAACACACATACTTCATGCTCTCCTCACTTTTTTTTTTTAATGGTGGGAAAAAACTATCATTAAATTCAAAGAAAACTATCCGCGCATTATGTTTTAGGATGAGGATGAGACCTGAACGTGCCCTTCTCACCTTATATGCACGTATGTATCCTAAATTAAATTAGATATCCTTCTCCAAAATAGGTGTGCTAGAGGTTTCTTTCCTAAAATTCTTCTGATAGATTATATATATAAATTTATTCTCTTATAAGGTGCACTTCATATGGTGTTAAAGCAAGGTGCTTACTTTTTTATTACAACTAATTCAAGCTATCATAGAGTGTAATCGTTTCAATTGCATTACAATTATTCGAACATTCCATCACATAGTTATTATTGAATAGGGTAATAACCATATAGTAAGTAGTAGCAATACCCAAATCAGTCATAAAATTATAATCCAATTGTAGAGCAAGAAACATTAAACCCCTCAATCTCAGCACAATCAGTCTAAAGGATGAAGACAGTAACTGTTGTAATTTAAAATTACAAGAATAACAGGAAACTCTTCCCTCGAGAAATAAATTATTTTGTTTGAATAAAATAAGTCAATTTAGAGATGAGTCCCTAGAGAATCGATCAAAATTATATCAAATCCTTCATGTAAATGATTCATTAATATTACCTCTTTAGTACTCACAACAAAAAGTTTCTTTGCCAGAGAATGCATGCCACCATGGTTATACTAACATCTCCCCAAATTATAGGTCTTGTTTATTAATGAGAGTATTGTTGAACTAAAAAGATCCTAATTTACACCATATCCCGCATCGATTCTCTCTGACAGTCACACTCGAACACACAAAACATAGTACCATCGCAAGTTGCAGAAAATGAATTAAACAATAAATGAAATGACTGAACCAAGTACATAAACAGAAAGAAAAATGAAGGAGAAGTTTAAGAGATTGAGAGAGAGACCTTGAGCTGGAGTATTCAAAGAGCTTTCCTGTGGCAGAGAAGACCATGAGAGCTATTTCAGCATCACAGAGAGTTGAGAGCTCCTGTGCCTTCTTGAAAAGCCCTCTTCTCCTTTTCGAGAATGTAACCTGCCTGGCCGTGGTGTTGTCGATCTTCTTGATCTCAATTTTCTGTCTCGTCATTTTACCCACAAAATTGAGCCCACCCTTCAAACAAAATCAACCAAACTTTACATATTTTATTCCCAAACAGCTAGCTATATATAGTTGGTAACACACACATATGTTCAAGATAGAGGTCTAGAGAGGTTTGATGCATGTAAATCATCACAGAGAAAGTATATATAAAAGTAATATCTAGCACATCTTAACCCAAATTAGCCAATCAAATTGATGAAAAAGGAGTCTACAAGTGGGAGAATATTTCTGTATATGGAAAATGCTGAGAAATCTGGCATGCAACTAAGATTAAAAAAAAATGGTTTTCTAAAAAACGAAGCTCATTATTAACAACAACAAAGGCCAAAATAATAGAGAAAAAAAAATGAGAGAGAAAGAAAACTGAAACGAACCCTAGATGGCAAAAAGAAGGAAATAACTAAAAGTTTGGTAGTGAAATGAAGAAGAAAACCTGTCCATCCATCCAAGCTCATTAATTAGTAAACAAAAGTTTCAAAGGAAGAATTAGAATAGTAGATATAGGGATTGGGTTAGATCAAAAGATATGTAATCTCAATCTCACCTTGGTTTTTCTTTAAATGGGAGCTGGTGACACCTGACAATAACCCGGATACCAGATTTACCAATGGTCTTTAGAGAGAGAAAAACCTAGTTCTGGAATGAGAGAAAAGGAGAACATTCTGTCTATAGCCAAATAAAGAAGTGATTCTCTTTACTAGATTGGTTAACCCGAACTTTGATGGACATATGTGACCTCTGTTTAAAATCAATAGAAAAAAATCAAATTTTAATTACCATTTTTTACATGGTTCTAGTTTGGGTTTTCGTACAGATGACCATGCTTATCACTGCTACGAAATTATGACACTTTTGTACCCTCGTACTGATCGTGTCCCCACTTCACGCCTTTTTATTTCTCGTGATATAAATACCTCAAAATAACGCTCCCATTAATAAGGGATCGTTTAGGATAGTTTTATTTCTGACTTTTTTGATAATTGAAAAAGAGAAGTAAAAACTAAAACCTTTACATTGTTATTTAAATTAAAATTTTTTAAATGGAGAATAATTTTTAAATCTATTTGATTGAAATATTTAAAAGATTTTATAAATTATAACATAATCATTCTACTCTTTTCATAATAATATTTTAAATGATTTTATTAAAATTTCTTCTACCTCTAATATAATACTCACGCTTTAACTAAAATAAATAAATAATAATATTTATCTTAAATATCTTAATTAAAGTATATAAATAATAATATTTATCTTAAACTTTAAATTAACATATTTTCAATAAATAAAATATTTAAACAAATTAAAGAATTAACTTTATTAATATTTCATTATTTCTTCAACCTTATCATAAAACTCTCTCTCTCTTTTCTCAATTTTTTATGTTCTTCATCTATCGTCTCTCTCTTCTCAATTCTCAGTTCTTAATTAAAATATATAAATAATAATATTTATCTTAAACTTTAAATTAACATATTTTCAATAAATAAAATATTTAAACAATTTAAAAAATTAACTTTATTAATATTTCATTATTTCTTCAACCTTATCATAAAACTCTCTCTCTCTTTTCTCAATTTTTTCTGTTCTTCATCTATCGTCTCTCTCTTCTCATTTCTCCCACTGTTCTCTTCCTTCTCCTAATGATCAACGCTCTCTTTCTCTTCATTCCTACTTCACGAATGACGTCCAGGACTCCAGGTACCTCCATCTCTTCTTTCAAAATCCTTCTCTCTTTTTAATATGTCTCTCTCCTCTTTTAAGGTGTTTTGGGTTTTGTTGGGTTTAATAGTGTGGGTGTTTGATCGATGAAGTAATTGGGTTTAGTAATGTTGTTGGGGTTGATGGTGTTGCTGGCTTTGATGGTATGGGTGTTCGATGATGAAGGGACTATTGCTAAGGTGGTTTTGATGATGAATTGAATAATTTTGGGTAGTTTTGTTTGTCAAAGCAGATAAGAGAAATGATATTTTTGAGTTTGGAAAATGAATTTTCGGTGGCATTGTTTGGCAGAGTAGAGAAGAGATGACGGATACAAGTGAAATTTTTGTTTTGTTGTTTGTCATACGAAAGGTAAAATTAGTAATATAAAAAATTCATTAACCAAATTTTGGCTTCCCATATTTTTCAGGAAGAGCTTCCAAGAGAAGCTGGATGGAGTAGCTTTACGTAGAAAAGTTTCAAAAGACAAGAGGCTCTTTTGTTAAATCTATCCAAATAACTATAAAAATGGCTTCTGACTTCAAGAAGCTAAAATAAGTTCTTTCCTGCTCATCCTAAACAAACTTTAAATATACAAAATACCTCATATCTCTTCCGTGTAGTTATTTTGACTTATAACAAAAAACGTCCTTCTCACCTTTCAATTATTGTAAATAGATAGTGTTGACATCCTGAAACGGTCAACTCAGAGATTCAGGGGCCCAGACTACGAACGTGGTAATAAATGACGATTACTGTAATAACTTCGTAGTAATGGGAATTTAAGGTTGGTATATTGTAATAAAAGTGAAGGAATGTTTGTCGTGGTAGATAGAGATAGTAACGGAATAATTAATACAGAAAGGTGAGGGAAGAATGAAAGTAAACATAAGGATTTTTACGTGGTTCGGCGACTGCGCCTACATCCACGGGCCACTCTGAGGTAATTCCGGTAGAGTGACGGTATGCTAGTATGTTTAACTTGTTTTGTACAGTAAAAATCTCCATCATTTATAGAGGAGGGGGAGATACAAAAGAGTGTAATACACGTTACAAATTATGGTTATTTTCAACTAATCCTGACATAAATCATGCTGCATTTATTGCATAGGTAATGATTGTTCATTCCATGCACACGTCTGCATTTATTTCATCAGGAGAGGTCTTCTCTTTATTAAATGCATGGTCGCCACATTAAATGCTCCTTGGTAATTGTGTAAATGGCACTGGCGAGAAATCAGGGCATTAGGTGGAAATGATGACTTGCTGCACAAGGTATTACCTGGTGCGAGCTCCCTGGTTCAGCGGACTGAGCGAGCTGAATAGGTGTTGAGGCGGGCAGAAAGTATGCTCGAACTGTTTTGGCGCTGAGCGAGCTCGCGACCTCGGCAAGCTCGCTACAGCGACCTGAGAATTGAACCTTCTAGGTTTTCATTCCTGTTCATGCTTATTAGGCCTATACTGGCCCATTTGTCCAGATCGAGAAAACGAACATAACAGATAGAGAAGTTTTTTCTTATCTGCAAATGACAAACCTCAACCGATGGGTAACAAATTTTAGTTCACTATTAAAGTTTGATAGTTGAAAGGTTTAAAATGTTTAAATTATTTTTACTTTATATTCAAGTTAATTAATGGTCAATTAATTAACTTGAATATAAAGTAAAAATAATTTAAACAACTTCTCTCTTTCTTTCCTACTTTTGAGGAATGAAGAAAAGATCGATATTATCTATATTATACAAAATGGTGGAATCGATGAAATTAACGTAAAATTTACAAAAAAATGCAAAAAAAAAAAGGCTAAAATATAAAATTTGTAAACTTTCAAAGTATTCAAATAAATAATACTCTGACCCAAAAAGAAAAAACACACACATTTGCATTCAAAAATATATAATTTCTAACAACTATAAGTTATATATATGAATACACTTACAAGCTATATGTATACAAATTATAAATATTCTATTAAAAAATCATTTCTAGTAGTTTGTATTATAGATTTTGTAGAAATTTTAATACCAAATGAAGAATTGGGTTATTCAAACATAGTATGGCTACTATCTTGATTCATGTAATACTGACACTAATACATAAAATTTTCAATAGTTTTCAATATAATCACAAATATGTTAGATATAAGTTTATTGATCTTTTTTGAGTCTATAAATATATATATAGATGTGTGTGTGTTTTTTGAAAAAACCAAAAAAAAACAAAAAAAGCCACTAGATTCTTATATGAAAATGGATATGATAATATGGGGTTTTTATTTAAAACAATAAAAATTGTGACAGTAGTTCATAAACAGTAAAATATGGGTACATAATTTATTTAATTAAAAAATATGGATAAAATATTAGGGAATATCATAAATTTCTCACTTTAATTCATGAAAATATACAGGATATTTTCTTAGTATTTTATAAAATTACACTATATATTCATCGATATTGATGTTTTACGAAAAAATCCTGGATTTTTTTGAAAATTTTCAAAGTATTTATTCGAAAAGAATATTACACCCCACATTAATATCAATACTCTTAATTTATGGAAATATCGGGAATTTTTTCTATTTTCCAATAATTGCTTTTGAGAAAATTTGGAAACACAATTTGGATTGCTAAGTGGTTTTGTTGTGACCATATTTTGACTGTTGGTAACTGAATGTTGTAGAGTGTGTGTGTGTGTGTGTGTTTTTTTCTGTTAGATTTGATTTGTGCCGGGCTGCATTGGGAGCTAATGTTTGAGATTGAATTAATGGAAAATAATGAGATTCAATTGAAATTGAAGGTGGTAGTGATGATCATTGGTCGAGATGGATGAACAATAGAGATCAACTATGAATCTCCATTGCTATTCACTTTAGAGAAAAAGGTTAAAAAAACATTATCAATAGTAGAAATTCATTTCAAGGTGGAGATATGTACAATGGAGATCCCATCACGAATCTCCATTACATAATAAAGATCATGATAAACCTTTGTAGCCAAGTTTTTTTCCTTCTTTTGTTTCATTTCTAATGTTTCTGAATTATCTATATATATATATATATATATCAGGATTATAAAAATTAATTTTTATAATCCCGTAAAGCTTTGATGGCAAGATAGTCCATTCATACAACCTTTTGCCCTTTTTGAGGGCATTTATTTATTTATTTATTTTTATAGTGAAAACAGAGATATTAAATTAAAAGAAAATCAGTCACATATTATGCTTTAAGACAAATGTGAGGGCATTTATATCTTCTTAATGGTCAACTAAACCTATTAAAAGTCCTAAGCCATGTTATATGAAAGGAGAAGCTTTTGAATAAGAAACTTTTCCCTGGACTCAACAGTATTTGAAAAGTGAGCTATGTGTTTATATATTATCCTTTCTCCTAAAAATGAGAAACACATAGAAAAAAAAAATAAAAAACTTAATTTTGGAATTATTTTCAAAAACAACATCTTAATTTCGAGTTTAAATACAAACACTCCTACTAGTTCAAAAGTAATCTATAAGTTCATGTTTTACTTAAGAAAAAGAACTTCTTGATTGTGGAATACAAATTTCTCCATCCAGTGTTTACTCAAAGAAAAGAAAAGTAAAGGAAATAAAAAAAAAAAAAAAAAAAAAAAAAACTTCTTGATTGTGTAATACAAACTCCTCTATCTCGTGTTTTAGCTAATTTGAAAATTAATTATTGTTTTGAAAACAAGAAAGGGTAACCTTTCTGTTTTCTTAATTTTAATCTTATTAGGGTATATAGTATGAATTTGAATTCTCCCCTCACCTAAGCTATTTCTTAAACTGTTTGAAGTATGTAACTAGCTGTTTGAAAAGTGAAAAGATAATTAAAACCCAACTATTCATTAATTATAGTGTTTATCAAGTCAGAAAAAAAAGTAATGTTTATGTGTATAAGATTTGAAAATTTTCAGGTGAAATTTTAGTCAGGAGAAGATTCAAGTTCCACTTATTTTCTATAATTCATTAAGAACTTAATTCTTTAGGTGAGAAAAGAGCCCAAAAGAACTTAACTCTTGATTTGTATATAAGGTCCATAAAATTTAATTCATATATGTTTTTAGTAAACATTTTAATAATAAATCATGAATCAAGTTTTCTTACTCTCATAAAAATTCCTACCAAGTAAACATATCTTAGGCTGTTAAATTGAAATGCTATGTGTCTCTAGAATGACAGTTTTGGCTATCTTGATCAAGTAATAACCTAAATTCAAGTTACTCCCAATATATAAGTAATATCTCAAATTTGAGAAGCTGTAATTTCTAAATATTTTAAAGAACGAATGAAGACATCATTGATCAGATGGATTACAAATATATTTTTTTAATTAAAAATCGATTTATGATCAAGGAAATTTGTCCATTTTTTGTTCCAACTGCACTGACTTTAGTAGGATTTGTTGTGGACTTAGCACACTCAATTCCTTCAGATCAAGCCCTATCTCCACAAAGCCCCAAGGTTGACTTGGGTTGAGGCATGAACATTTATTATTTATGCAGTGCAGTTACTCGTACAGACAATGGCTGGCAAAGTGTAATCATATGAGATGAAAATTTATTAGATTATAAAGCCTTTTTCTCATTGTCTCATATCTGGATGTATTAAGTTTTGTACCACAATTTGTCAACGATTTTCTTTTTCCCGTGGCAAAAGACGAAAAAGCTATTTCAAAATCGCTTTTAGAATTTAAATTTTTAATAAAAGTGGAGTTGGTATTTTGTATTTATAAAAGATAGATGTTTTCGAAATAAATACATAATTTTAAGTTAAAAAGCGTTTACGTTATTTTTAACCAAGGGGTATGTGGTCCCCGGCTCTGCCACTAGTTTCAATTGTCAAGTATTTCTTTTTAAAAGTTTTTAATGCAACATCTTAAATCTTATAATGTACTTTTAAAAAAAAATTATTTTTAAATATGAATCTATTTATAAGGTTCATGATCTCTTATATTTTAAAAACTCATTAAATTAATATTTTTTATCAGTTAACAAATGATCAAACGTTACAAATGTGAGGGTGATTTCGTTTTTTAATATCGATTAATTATACAAGAACATTTGTTAGATGAAAAATAAATTTTTTAAAATTAAATAAAAACAACAATTAAATGTGTATTTAAAGTTAAGGACAAAACAATTTTTTACAATTTTCTATTAATATTGACCATCAAAGATCATATAAGAGAGACTAGTTTAATGAGTTTTTGAAACGTACAAAATTATAAATATTATAAATAAATTTGCATTTTAAAACAATAAATTTCTTAATAACGTAAGAACCAAAATAAAGTTTTCCTTTTAAATAGGGTGGCAATTGACTCCTTCTCTCACCATCCATAAAATTAAAATTATATATTTTATTTTATACAGCTTACATAGTCCTAAAATCACCCTTTAATGAATTATTTTATTTTTTCATAATTATTTGCTTTTTATGATCGGCATGAAGAGAACCATCCTGCTAATTGTACAATAGTCTATTTTTTATACAAACTCTATCAACTTTAAATAATTTTTGTAAAACCGAAGAGTTTATCCTCGTCCATCTTATACAAGCAGGTCCCTTCATATTCATAACTTTAATCATAATATAACAAAAAGAACTAAAACAAAACAAAACAAAAGATAGATTAAATGATCATAGAGAAATCAAATAGCTTTGAAAAATTAAATGGAAACTGTGTTTGTTACTTGAGATGTGATAAAAAAAAATACTATAATTTGATAGGTATTTATTAGAATTCTTGTTTCTCTCAGTGTACTTCTTTACCAAGAAAATAATAATTTAAAAAGAAAACTATAAAAGTTACATATGAAATTCATTTACTTTAAACACCAGGTAAGTTTTTTCGTTTTCTTTTAATGATGCATATCTAAAGGATTTCCAATGTTGTTATGTATTTTTGAGTTTCTATTAATGACACATCAATTTTTTTTTTTTTAATATGTATCCACTTTGGAAAGAAAAATATAAAAATGTATATTTTCATCTTCAATAATATTATCTAAAACAAAATATAAATAAACTTTTGATCAATCAATATAAAATATTTGTTATACTCTCTTACCTTTTATATTTTACAATTAAGAGTAGAAAGAATGAGACAAATCTCCATATTTTTAATTGTTTAAAAAAAAATTGAAAAAGTATTTTTAGGAGAGTTTTTCAATTAAGAAACTCGTCTCCATATTTCATAAAAAAGTTTTGATATATCAATTTCATATTGGAGTTAGATAATTATATTGGAATGGTTTTTTACATCATTATCTATCTATTTTATATGGTAAGAGATTCAACTCAAATATAAAATTGCATGAACATACTCTAAGTTGTTTGATAAAAGTTCTAAATTATGAAGGAATATTTTATTATCTATTAAGGGTGACAATGTAATTTTCTTTCTTTTTTTTTTTTGTTAATTTACATTATAATATCTTTAAGAATAAATTACTCATTAATATTTTGATAATACTTTTTATTAAAAAATGGATGTGTAGATAATTTTTTTTTTTTGTTTTTTTGGTTTTGGCCTGCAATGGAACCATCCTTCTAGAAATACTGTTATTATTATTATGTTTTTTAAACTATGAATTTAAAAATTGAGAGGACTTTACCTATGAGCTTACTTCTCCGGCTATTACGAGGTTTGTAGGGTAGACTTGCAAGTAAACAATCAATCCATTACCAATGAGACAGGCTGCGAGGCCTGAGGACACAGCAGCCAATTTGTAAGGTTGGACCACCCACGCATGACGCACCCAATTTTAATTCAGTTTATTAATTTTTATCACACTATAGGACCTAGGCAAAGACCCAGCTAGTTTGGGGGTCAGAAAGGGTATACATCCTGAAATTTTATGAAAAATTATTAAGTTTATAAGTTAATGATTAAATATTTAAATATATAAATAAATATTTTATATAGCTCACGAAATAAATAATATCAGAAATTGTTAATTGGTTAGGTGGTATGAAACGTTTCTTTGTTTTTTCGGTGCAGCGTTTCTTTTTTTTTTTATATTATTATTATTTGCCAAAAATATTGATTTAATCTCCGAACATATGTGTGCGGTGTTTCATCCTCTTTTTTTTTTTTTTTTTATCCAAAAATATTGAAAACATGTGTGATTGTGGCCTTCGAACCGGATTAAGTTGGCATACCTACTTACCATCAAGCTATTGTTCAAAGTAGGTAAATTTTTTGTATCTTATGATGTACTATAAACAATTATTACTAACTACATAATTAACACAAACTATTCTTTTCTTACAAATTATATCACATTTATCATGGTCAAATTTTAAAAGCAAGAATATATCTAACTAAATGTAAATTGTATATCCATTTATGGTTTACATAGTTGGTACACTCTTCTTTCATATTCATGAATTAAAAATTTAAATTCTATCATATATATTTACCAACATATATAGAGAGTATTCTTTCTCTTTATTATGGAAGTAAATATTTCTTAATATTATGAAAGTAAAACATATAATATTATTTAATCTTAATAGATTTTAATTTATTCATGATTATTGATATAAATTATTTTTGTTGTATATAAATTATGTTACATGATAAAATTCATAAAAAAAAAAACTCATATAAGCCATAATTGTTTTTGTCAATGATTTTTTATTTTATTTTATTTTGTTATAAAGTATCCCCCATAATATAAATGTTTGGATCTACCACCTAGGTTTGAATTTTATCGAAAGGAAAAAAAAAAAACTAAATATTGCTAATATGTAATAGAATAAAACATGACATTGTATTGCGTGCAAGGGGATCAATTGAATGGTAAAAAACCGCACCTCCTCTCATAACAAGTCATGAGTTCAAGATTACGCATGCCACCTTTAAATAAAATTATGAGATTTTTTTCTATGTGTATAGGTTATGATGTTCCTCCATTAATCGACTTGGAAAATACAAAAGAAATGTGAGGTTGGCAGCTTTTAGAACTCCAGGATTGATCGTGAACAAGAATCACGAGTTACAATTCACGGTTGCTAGCGGCAATTCAACCAAAAGATATTGCGAAAGAGGATCGTGAGATGAAGATCACAATGCACAATGGGCGTGCGGGTCAAAGTCATACATAAAGAAGATCCAGAAGATTCTAGAATCATTAGAGATAAAGTTGCAAAAGATTTAGATTCTTTTTTCTATGATTATTTTAAATTAATTAAAGTGATAAAATATGATTAGTTTTAGCTTTTGATAAATAGGATTAGATTTATCTTTTGATAATATTGGATAAATAGGATTTACATTATCTATTAAATAAATCCTAAAAAATTAGAATTTTGTGACTATAAATAGTCAAGTGATTTTCATAATTCAATGTCTGTTATAGTTGAGAATTATTAAAATTCTTAATGTAGTTAAGAATTATTAATAAAAGCTCTCAAGTCGTAAGACAATCATCTTTGTTTTCAACTTTATGGGTAGTAATACTTGGGATCGCTTGAGTTATAATTCAAGTCACGACGATTGTTTATTTTTAGATTATTTTGACGATGGTTTATTTTTAGATTATTTTGGCTTTTTCCTAAAATTCGGGCTGAGATTAGCTGGAGCTAGGGTTGAGTAATTATGTTATTTAATTTTAGATTTAGACTTATTATTGGATTTAGATTTATATCCTCAACAAGTTGTCTCACACCCAGGTGTAGGTGGTTTCCAGTTGTATGAAAGTTGTTTATCCAGACTGTGCTATTAATGTTTTATTAGTGTGATCTTGATTATCTTCTAAGTTAATCCCCGTGACTCAAAAGAAAAATGACATTATATTTACCTTTTTAAGGTATAAATTATTATATCTTGACGTTTCTTGAAAAACTCTTTGTATATTGACATACTGAGAAATATATATATTATTTATTAACTTTTACATCTTCAGCACATCCTCATTATATATATACACACATATATATATCCTTATAATTATAATGTTTTATTAAGTGAACAATTTTTAAATTCGTTGTACATCTATGTTGAGATTTTTGAAGAAATTTAACATATTTAGATTTATTTGTATTTAACGTAATAGTCAACAAATATTATTCATATTTATATAAAGAAGAACATATAACTGCCAATATATACAATCTTTTCGGAATATATATATATATGTATATGTATATGATATATAATCTTTCCGAAATATAAATGAGAAAGTATATATTTTGATATTAAAATCTAATGGGAAATTTTTGAATATATATCTGAACACGTGAGTGGGTATGTGTCTGTGACGGGACCAGAAGTCCTGTAGTATTTGTAGTGTCTGTAAAAGCCTAAAAGGATAGGAGGTTGATGCGGAGGTGTGTATATTAAGTGAGAGAAAATCTTGAATAGACGAATGCACCCATCACTGTCATGGTCAACATCACTTAATGGGTACACTCGACTACTGAGATGTTGGGAAGTGGCAATTTTATTTTTCAAAAATTAGGGAAAAAAAAAAACATGGAAAGAAAGTTGGAAAACTGAAACAAATACTTAACAGTGTGCTGATGTGTTAAAAGTTTAGTGATTGATCGATTGCACAAATCAGCAGCTACACCGAAGATTCTCTATTTAAATAGAGGTCCTTTTTTCAATAAAAAGGATATTTTACTGAAAAAACCAGGATATAAACGGAATCGTCATATACGAAGTAATTCACAATTTTCTAAGGGGGATCAATTTACCGACCGTAATTACAAATACTCGGGTGGTTTGATGATCAAAAACACTTTATTTAATATAGTAACATTTTAGGTTTCAATCGTCGTCACCATAGGTAGTATTTAAATAAAAAATAAGAAGGTAATTAGGAAGAAGAGAGTTATTTATGGGAAGTTCTATGGCTACAAGATCATGAAGATAAAGGCACTTTCAAAAAACGAAAAACACAAATGATCATAAAGAAAAAGGCCATGTTTGGCACATGCTATACAATTATACAAAATTTAATTGTATGGTCCTATAGAGTTTGGAATGATAAGTGTAAACTTTTATGATAGATTAATTATATTATTTATTTAAATTTAACATTTATAAATAGATTTAAATATTAGATTAATATTTTAATTAATAAATTAAAATGAATAAGTACTTAAAATAAAATTAAATAAGATAAAGAAAATTTAGATCCAAGTTGATCTAACCTTGCCCCTTTGATCGATCTCTGGTCTTCTTGATTGCTGGAGTATAAAGATTAGTAATGGCAGTGGGAGATAGATTATCCAATTAAAAAATCTCGAATTCGATCCGAAAAAACTGAACAATTAGGAATCGAAATTCAATTCCTCATAATTCCATTCTCAAATGTGAGTGAGCATAAAGTATTAATCAGATTGAATAAATCTAAGTTTGACAAAAAAAATAATAGTAATAATAACAAGTGACTCACACACTGCACGTGAAAATGAGTAACCGTCCAATAAAAGCATTTCATTTCAACAAATACATACATATATATATATATATATATATATATAGACACATGCATACGAGTCCCTTTGGATGCACTTAGGGAATCAATACATTTGATTAAAAAACAAAAAAAAAATTAAATTTTAAAATTATTAATTATAATTTATTATGTCTTTATTATATATATTTTTAATATATCTTTATTATATTTGATTATAAATAAACGAATCAGATTATAATTGATAGAAGAATCATAATTTCTGATTATAATTAGATATATTTTATTATAGTAAGATATAAACCACTAGACTAGAGTACCCCTTCTAGTCACTTTCAAACAAAACTCCATTATTATGTACAATTATTTTTAGCATCAATTTCTTTCACCGGATGAACACAATAATTAACCTAGGGGGTTTGTTGAATAGGTTAATTAAATTTTCTTTTATGTTGTTCAGATATATCAACGAAAAAAACAAATTAAACAAACAAAAAAGATAATAAAAGAAAGTTACAGAGAGAAAAGAATTATGAACACAATTTTCACGCGAAAACCCAAAAGGGAAGAAATACAAACTAAAGCCCTCTTTAGTCATTTTTGAATGAAACTCCAGTATTAAAAGACAGATTACAAATTCTAATCACAACTCCACCTAGACTGCAAACCTAATATTTACCTAACTAATAACGGTCCCCACTTTTGCTCTTGGTAAACTTAAAACAACAAACCTATATGTCTTCTAAATGAATACAAACACTGTAAATCTGTCTTCTTATTTGATTGCGCAAGCTTGATGAATCCTCCTCCTTTTTTCTTTTGATGAAGCAAGGTTGCAAATTGATGTCAAAATTAATCATCCAATTCACGCGTTCAAACATAATGAATTGAAGCATGCACAATAAGTAGAATGTTTGATCAAAACACTTCACGAATGTCTAGATGTGTAGCCAATGCTCAAAGCCCATAAATCTAGGCTTCAAATTTCTAACTCTAAAATGCTCTCAAGAATTTAATGCAAAGAGTTGCTATCTATATTTTAGAATTAAAGAGCCCTATTTATAGTATCGTCTATGTGAGTTAATTTGAAATCACTTAAAATCCTTCCCCATTTAAGAGTTGCTATCTATATTTTAGAATTAAATACCCCTATTTATAGTATGGCCTCTATGAGTTAGAAACCAATTAAAACTCTTCCTAAATCAAGAATCCTAAATGAATTTACTCCGGTAAACAAATCCAACTAGGAATAAAAAGTAGATTAGTTTAAATTGCATCTCAACTTAAAACCTATTAACTATTAAGACTCCTAGTTAATTTCATAAATAAAGTCCTGGTCAAACATGTAAACCAAAAACCAAAATTCCTAAAGTGAATTGATACCGAGTAAGAAATATTCTAATGAGATTAAAAAAATATTCTCGAATTGGGTTTTGAATGTCTAATGCATGTCAAAAAAGACCGCAAGTAAGTGAAAACACGAAGAATTGAGCTCAAACAAAAAGAACAAACACAATGAATTTATCATATCAGTGCGCACTGAAAAGGTAAGAAAGAAATATATATGTATATATATATTGATTTTATCATTAATGTTTCCCAACATTTTAAAGTTAGGACAAACCAATTAAATTCATTAATTATATTTGAATTAAATATGAGAAAGAATGCAATTAGTGAATTTAATTGGTTCGTTTCAACTTAAAAAAGTCGAGAGTACTGATGATAAAATCACTACATATATATATAAAGATTCTCGATATTGATCTTAACATTGTCTATTATAATATAGACCAGATATAATGGTATCTTTCATTAAAAAACAGATCAAAACATATTCAATAAAGTAATTTCGAAACTTTCAAACCAATTGGAAAAACTGATACTCTTATGTAAAGATTCTTGATATCGATCATTACATTCGCTGTTATAATGTAGACTAAACGTAAAGGTATCTTTACATTAAAAGCAAATATCATCATGTTCAATAACTATGTTCAAATATCCATAAAGCAATGTCAATTGGTTGCTGGCGTAGTGGTAGGCGCCAGCAGCCAACCCATGCCTCCCTTTGTAAGGGGGCATGGGTTCGACACCCCTTAAGTCCAACTTATATATATATATATATATATATATATATAAAATACTAATATTATGTAATATAATAATAATAATAATAATAATAACTATACTAGATAATTAATTTCCCACCAATTGTGTGGGTCGCCCCCCCACTCTAATGTGAGTCTCTCCCCCACCTCCGTGTGGGTGGTTCCCTCCCAAATGGGAGTAGCCCCTGAGCCGTGCCACCAGTGTCATATCTCGGTTAAAGGTCCCGGGTGCCCTTGGGTTTATCCCAGATACAGTTATTGTACTCAAAAAAAAAAAATATCCATAAAGCAATCGTTAAGGCATTCCAAACACGTACGAAAGGATCTTGCTAGACTATCTAAATGTACGCATGAATACTTACCTGAGTCATTGCATCTCCGACATTTATATTGCATACGGGCAACCTTATCACTCCGCTTGAACTTC
This sequence comes from Litchi chinensis, assembly GCA_019925255.1. Lineage (NCBI taxonomy): Eukaryota > Viridiplantae > Streptophyta > Magnoliopsida > Sapindales > Sapindaceae > Litchi > Litchi chinensis. The sequence continues at coordinate 24,930,410 of CM034465.1, read as the reverse complement.
TTCATCTTCTTAGGGATTCCTGATCTTTAAGCATCTTTAAACTCTTCATCTTCCTTAGCAAAGGATCGACTTATAATTGTATCAACACATTCAACTTTAGATATGTTTTGTACATAGAACATGACAACACAAGGACCAAGGAACAACATACTGGACCATTATTTCATAAGTTGTTTTTGTTTAAAAAACAAAAAACAAAAAAGGCCTTGAATCTTGTTTCCAGTGGGGGTGTCAACAAGGGTCATGCTGAGGCGACCTAATTCGAAACTTTAAAGCCCAACAAACATTGGACTTGCACTAGGTTTCGGGCCAATTACTGGGCCGCAAACAAATCATTAAGCCCAAGTCATAAATCCAAATTTTCGGAGTTTAAGCGGGATTTGAAACAAACCTAGCCGGACTAGACTATTAAATTTTCACTAGTTAGGCTAAAATTTCACTATTAAAGGTTTTTTCCACTTATAATTTAATGGTGTTAGATTACACTCATTAAGTTGTTTTTATTTTATTTTTTTAAGTGATCAAATCACTTAAAATAAAATAAAAAAACTGAAAAAAAAAAGATCATTGACTTTAACTTAATTGTAGATCACTCAATGGTATTTAAAATATTCTATTGCAAGTCTATCATCTTCCAAATAATATATTTTGAATTTTATCCTAATTTCAAATTATAAATATTTTTTCCCTTATATTTATATCACATAATTTAAAAAGACAAAACTCTCCTCCCAAAATTTTTTAAAATTGGACTAACGTATTTTTATTTACAATTTAAACCTTTTTTTTTTTTTTTGTCTTTTAAATACAATTCAACTCATAGATAATATCACTACTTTTATTTAGATATAAATATAATTAATTCTATTATACTTTTTAATCATATTTTAATTATAAATAAAGATCACAAATAATTTTTTTTGTTCGCATTATATTATGTAAAAATTTCATAACAACTAATAAATAAAAAGATATAAATGCCAAATTTATAGTTTTCAGATAATTTTTACTTTAAAAAACTGATAATTTTACATTACATTTAGATATGAACAAAAAAAAAAAATGTCATTCAGCTTTCAAATTTCAATCAACATTTAGTCTTTTCAAGTTTCAGCCATCATTAAGTTTTTAATAATTTTTAGTACTATTCAATTTTCAAATAAATAAAACAAATGAAAAACGACCCTTAAATATTAAAAACAGACCAATCATTAATAGACCTTATGACCACCTTAAGAAGAGTTTAAGTTTTGTCGAGTTGCTCCTGCGATGATCTGAATTAACTAACCTAAGAAAATGTTGTTTTGACTTTGAGGTCGAGGTATATATATAGAGGCGAAAATGACTTCTAAGCCATAGTAAGCAATGTGGGATTTAGGAGTATATGTGGAAGCTAAATCCCATATTGGTTGTTGATGTTGTTTGTACTTCCATCTATTTGTATAAATACTCTCCCTATATTAAAAGGCAATAAGCCTTAGATGTGACCTAAAAGGTTTCTACATTGCCATTTGTCAAGCTGAAAAGAGTTTGTTAAAAATTAAAATTTAAACTTAAAGTCATTGCATTAAATATATAGTTATAAGTATTTAATGATTTTACCATCTAACAATCTTTTGAAATATTATTTAGAGACCCCTTTATGAATTATGTACAAAATCAATAGTTGATTTTAATAATTCAAAAATATAAATTTTATACAAGAATATGTTATTGGCAAGCCTGGACTTTTTAAATTCAAGTCGGTCTACGCCTTTACAATATTATACTAAAGTGCGGTTATATTTTAGGCTTCTTGATATAAGATATAAACCATATACTAAATATATAAAATAAAGGGATAGATTAAGTCATATACTAACTGGACTCGGATCAGATCAGACTAATTCGATCCCTTTTGACACGTGTAGTTTTGAGACTCATGATTTTGTACTTTAAAGTGGAATTTTATATTTTTATGACCTCTTTAATTTTAACCATGACTTATAAGATCTATTTTCCAATATGTTTATTCCACATGAAGGAGTTTATCAAGGTCTCTTTCTACTATCCAAGCAACAATCCATGACTGAGGAATGATTAATCGGTTCATTTTATGAAGTTTATATTCTTTTTTTGATTTATTTGCTAAGGCATAATAAATATATTTTTCGTATTTAATTCCTTTAACTTAGCTCTATACAGTGCTATAATATGAGCAATATAAGTACAATCACGCTTCCTTGAAGCAATCCAATTATCACTAAACAAAGCAAGGCATTAATTTTTATTTGCCAACACTCTTGTTAATGCAAACGATGAATGCTTCTTTGTTTGTTGGAATTTCATCGCTTATCAGCACCCAAAAGTTCTATTAGTAATGATCGATGGCCAAATTAACCCCCCAGTAATATAAATGAAGGACTTTAGGTTGTGGAAAAATATGCTTCCATATGAATGAAGAAGCACACTGATCAAGTCTCTTCTTGGATGAGATTCCCATTTGTCATCCCATTACACCATATGAAATCTGGATCATACCACGATACACTAAATGCTCTGATCCACAATAATTCGAAGCTTCTCTAAAATTGTTTATGAGACACCTAGACCTATCCCTATCATCTAAGATCTCAGTAAAATCCTCCTCTCATGCTCCTCCTCCTATCACCCATACACAAAGCTAAGGAAGAGATATGACATACAATAAAGATGGCATAAGAGAGTCCATGCATGAGATCTTTAAGGGCATGTTTGGCACATGGGATTAGGGATGGGATTGGACTTCACAAATCCCAAACTAGTTGAATGCCATGTTTGGAGGATGAATGAGATTGGGATTTAAGAATCCCAACCTCCTTCCATATCCCATTCTTTTGGCATTTCTCAATCTCATACAAAACCATATCATTGAATGGGATGAGATTGGATTTGTGAATTTTTCTCCTCTTCCCGTCTCTCTCTGGCAGCATTCTCATCTCTCTGTCACTCTCTTCCTCTCACCTTCCTTCTCTCATCAAACCTCTCCTCCCTCTCTTCTTCTTCTTCTTCTTTTTTCTGAGTTGGTTATGGGTTCGTCATCGAACCCAGAACCGGCGACGAACCCAATTCTGAGCTCGATCGCCAGCCCAGAACCGGGTTCTGGGTTCGTCGTGCCGAACCTCAGAACCATCTGGTGGTTCTGGGTTCGGCGACGAGCTTAGAACCAGACGGTTATGGTCGGCGACGAACCCGACCAGAACCGTCTGGTTCTGGGTTCGGCACCGAACCCAGGACCACCAACTATGTTCTTCTTTTTTTTATTTTTTTGTTAATGTTATGATGATGTTAAGATGATTTGATGATGTTAAAATATTGTTGTTGTTGTGGGAGATGATGATATTGATGAATTGGATTGATGATATTGATGAATTGTGGTTATTGATGTTGAATTGTGGAAGATTATAGAGTTTGATATTGAAGAAATGGGGGATTATTTTGTTTTTTTTTTATTTTTCAGATTTTTTTTATAAAATTAATTTTATATAATAAAAATTTTAAATTAATTTTATTCCAATTCAATCCTAATCTATACCAAACATGATATAGTATAATTTTTAATCCAATCCCAAATTCTACCAAACATGGGATGGTGATTTCTCATTTCAATCCAATTCATTCCAATCCATTCCATTCCAATCCAATCCCACGTGCCAAACGCAGCCTAAGGGTATGTTTGACACATGGGATTAGAGATGAGATTGGGATTCAAAAATCTCAAACCACTTGAATGCCATGTTTGGAGAGTGAATGGGATTGGGATTCAAGAATCCCAACCTCCTTTCAAATCTCATTCTTTTGGCATTTCCCAATCTCAACTCAAATCATGTCATTGGATGAGATTGAATTTGAGTTTTATTTTCTCCTCTCCCCATCTCTCTCTCTCTCACAGCTTTCTCTTCTCTCTGTCACTCTCTTTCTCTCACCTTCCTTCTCTCATCAAACTCTCTCCTCTTCTTCTTCTTCTTCTTCTTCTTCTTTTTTTTCCCGAGTTGGGATGGTTTTGGGTTTGTCGCCGAACCCAGAACCACTGGATCTTTCTGGGTTCACGGCCCAAACCCAGAACAGAATGCCATGATTTTTTTTTTTTTTTGGTAATGTTATGATGATTTGATGATGTTATAATGTTGTTGTTGTAGGAGATGATGATATTGATGAATTGGATTGATGATATTGATGAATTGTGGGAGATTATGAATTTTGATATTGAAAAAATGAGAGATTATTTTGTTTTTTTTTTCAGATTTTTTTTTATAAAATTAATTTTATATAATAAAAATTTTAAATTAATTTTATTTCAATTCAATCCTAATCTATACCAAACATGATATAGTATAATTTTTAATCCAATCCCAAATTCTACCAAACATGGTATGGTGATTTCTCATTCCAATCTAATCTATTCCATTTCAATCCAATCTCACATGCCAAACGGAGCCTAAGTGATATCAGGATGACTATAAAAAACTCTAATCCTTTGTTAACTATTTTTATGATACTCAGTTTGAATATCAAATATGAAAACGAGAATAGGATAAGAATTGAACATCATTGTTACCAATCCATAGCAAATGAAGTCCTTTTCCCTTCTACCCTATTTCTCGACCAGCAATTTATCGGGAAAACCCAAATTACTTCCATGCGATTTGACTTTGGTCACTGTACTTTCCTTATTTAGACTGTGGTGAACGCTTACTGTGGCCACCATCTGAGCCATGGGCATTGTGATCATAACCAACAAAAATTGCTATCATGAAGTAAGCGTTTTCTCCTAAAGCGAACCATAGTTGATCACATAAGCGTTTTCTCATTAAGCGAACCATAATTGATCACATCAAAACGGCTGTCATGACTACCTTGATTTTCTCACAAATTTTCATTTGTAAATTAGAGTGTGGTTTATAGCCGTGAATTGGACTTAATGTTATTGCCCTCATCCAAGTGCCATATTGGTGATGCTTGTCACTATGAACTAAGATGTCGTCGTATCTACTGGAAACTCTTTAAAGTGTGTCCTATATACCATATAATGGACATTGTGGTCAAGTAATCATTCGTACCGCAATAACATCATCGTCAACTTCTCCTTTCCTTGAAATCTACCTTTATACATCTCTCTAATAGTTTATTAATCAAACATGCAACTTGTGCTTAAAGGTCTTTACTGGTTACCCAAACAATCCCCCAAAGCTAGCTCCAACATCAATTTCCCAGACATCACCAATAAGCTTCCCCCAAAACGAGCATATTTCTTGACACCTTAGTTTCTTCTAATGTCAACAATGATCCGTCAAAAGTCCAGAGCCCTCCTATGAGGACCTTCATGCAATCACTTAGCGTTTATTTTGTTTGGATGAATCAGAATGAGAATGAAATGATATAAAATTGGAATGATGTATTGGAATAAAAATAAATTATTTACTTTAATTGTAAGAATTGAAATCAAAATCAAAATCAACAATATTCCCGATGAATTATTTACTTAATTTTGGAATCAAAATAGATTAATTATAAATTACAAAAATGTCTTTGATTAAAATTATAAATTAATTACAGTATGTAAAATAGTATTTAAGATGTAGTATCATATTTTTATCATGTAACTCATTATAATAAGATAAAAAATAAATTTTCTTAACAATATCATTATAAACATATTGTGTATCTATTATTATTTTTTTTAAAGAACATATTTTATATCAAGTCATCAATTTTTTTTTTTTTAATATAACATGTTATCAAAATAGTTTTTTTTTTTTTTTTTCTCTTTTAATTAAAGGTATAAGAGACTTTTTACATTGAATTTTAAAATAAGAATGAGATTTCCAAGTGGGATTAAGGGAATGAGATTTTCATTCCACAACTCCAATTTGACGTGAGACTCATACTTTTATTCCTATTGCATAATAAATTTTAAGTAAGTAAACACTATCAATCAATCTCATTTTTCATTTTTATTCTCTAATCCATGAAGTAAATGTACCATTAATCATTGAAAAAGAAGACATATATATACATTATTGTAAATAACCTTAATCTCCACTTCCCAAGTGGTTTTCTATAACTTGGGAATTATCATTCTGAAAGCATTATAATTAATTTGTTTATTTACTAATATTTGTTTCCAGCATAACATTAACATTTTGTCACCAAGACCTTTTAAATTATCATTCAAATCTTCTACTACAACATCTTTTTCAAGATTTTCACACAACTCACTCAATTCATTTGTATTCATTACGGAAAACTAAATTACCAAAAACGACCCATTTTCGGTTTTAAGAGTAGCGCCGAAAACACCCAAAAAAAATAAAGAGAAAAAAAAAAAAAATATTAAGAGTAGCACTGGCACCCAGCTACATTCACCAAGGAATAGCAAGCTGGACTGAAGACGATTAACTGCTTCCATCGTTGAGAATCGCATAGAGAAATCCTAGGGAAATATATTGTTTTTTCAATTTGTTAGGATTATATTTGAAGGACTTAAAAGGTTATAATATAATATCATTAATTATTCTTAATTTGATTTTGAGATATTTCATTTATAAATTTGGTAGCCTGTCTTCAGGAATCTAAACTAATTTTAATTTAAAAAAAAAACCAAAAAAAGAAAAAAGAAAAAACAAACAAATAAAACGGAGATCTGGTTTCCTAACTCTGATCACCTAGGTCTCTCTAATCTCCAATGGGGAGCATATTGCTAATCTCTAGAACACCTAAAAAAAAAAAAAAAACCATCAAGATCAACAACATCATTTTCTATATTTACCATCAAAACTAATAGCGTCATCTATTATATTCACTACCTTGACCACAAACATAATCTTCTAATCTAGGTTCATTACAACATCAGCACCATGAAGAACACCAACAGCATCATCTTTCAATCCAAATTTTAACAAAAAAAAAAAAACAAAATACTGATAATATGCTAACCAAATATGTTTACTAGAATTTTTCTTTTAATTATTAGATCTTTTTCTTCGCCATTTTAAACAAGAAACTAATCTCCATTACTCATTTAATGATGATTAATGTGACACCTTCTCCCGAATTTGTACTGTATCTGTGTACGGAACAAGATGAATTTTATTTTATAAAATAATAAAAAGAAATTTTAAGGTGTTCTATGATGAAATTAAATTTTTATAGAACTTCCGGAAGGATTGGGACTAAATTTAAGTTATAAAAGTTGAGGATAAATTGGTAAAAATAAAAATTTTTGTAAGAATAACAAGATGATAAATATGAGGAAAGGACAAAGACAATAGTGGAAAACAAAAGAATTCTTTAGAATCTGGTAAAAGCGTAATTTTAAATAAGCTTAAGGGTAAAATCGAGCTTAACCCGTACCTATAAATATAGGTGTATGGTGAGTGTGTCGGTAGGAGAAAAATCTGAAAAATAGAGAGAGAGGGAGAGAAAGCTGTCGCCGGCAGAAGGAAGGAGAGCAGATCTGCAGCTGCTCCAAGCAGATTTCTGCCATTTTGGAGGAAGATCAAACTGATTCGAAGGTGAGGAACCATATCTGATAAGATTTAAGTGATAAAGAATAAAGTTTTTATGGTTTTATGTTGGTGAAAAGCTGTTGAGTAATAGCTTCTGGGTTGTAAACGTTTAACGAGATTCTTGGTGTATAGATTTGGTGGTTTGAAGCTGTAAGCGAGAGAGAAAGCAAGACAAAATACTGAACAAGAGTCTGGTAAGTGAAATAGCTTAGAATGATGTTAATTTGTGGTAGTTTAATTATGATTTGAGATGATTCAGTTTCTGTTGCTGAACCTGATGAAGTCGCAACTTGTGAAATTGGCGAATTGATGATATGTTGATTTACTATGTATGTGTGAAATGAGGTCGAGATGTATTTATGGTAATGTAAAACGCAAGTCTAAAGAAAGGAGTGTTAGGAGTAGGCATGTGTGAGTCAAGGCAGGAGCTCGCGAGGTGCGAGCTGGATGAGGCTCTTAGTGCATTTCAATTGGTTAAGATGGTTGACTGGGGAGCGAGCTGGGCTATGTCTGTTGCTCTCCACCTCACCTGTTTGAACTAGGTTGGAGTGCGAGCTCGCAAAAGAAGTTGAGTGAGGTCGCAGCCCATCAAGGGTGCCGGGCCAAGCTAGCCTAAGGCAGTAGCTCGCAAGGGCGAGCTAAGAGGGGATGAGGAGTGAATCGAGCTGGAAAAAGGTAGCAACTCGCTGAGAGTGAGCTGAGCGAGCTCACTAAGATTGATGCCCTCAGTTCGGGCTGAGTTGGACGAAGTAGGAGCTCGCTAAAGGTGCGAGCTGGGGTGAGCTGAGGTGCGAGCTCCCAGCTCGAGTTGGATTGGTAGTATTATAGTCCTTAGCAGCTCGCATGATTTAGGAATCAGAGATAATAATTCAGCTAGTTAAGTAAAGTTATCATTTGTGACTAAGTGTAGGTGGTAGTGAGGTGAGAAGAGGTCGCTGAAGCAGAGATTTAAGTGAATAGGACAACAAACAGTGAGTGTGAAAAGATTTTCTTTATGTTAAATATTCTTTTAGAATTTTTCTGCAATTATTATATAAATTCTTATAAATTATTTTTAACTCATCAATAGTTCATGTTTAGCATGAAAGATTAGCTTATTTGAAATATGGAAAGAGTAAAAAAAAAAAAAAAAAGTAAAGATTTTCAAGGACTAGTGAAACAGCCAAAGCTTATTGATAGACAAACCTTTTAGCATTAGACCCGACCGGTATACCCCACAGTGTAGGACAAATATTGGGAGAGTTAGTCCTGCTAACATCGGGGGGATAGAGTCTGTCATGTCTGTCGAGTCGCCCTTTTACATTTGTGGGGTATTGTCTCTCTTATGATGTGCGATGATAGTTCCGCCACGCAGTTGGGGGATGTCTTTGTAGCTTTGTCACTGTGCGCGATGATAGATATTCCGCCGTGTGACCCCCCACACTGAGTGGAGCTGATCTATCCATTCATGTGGTTGTAGCTTTTCTTGGGTTCCTCATTAGTACAGATTTTAGAAAGAGAAGCAAACCATGAAAAGCAGATTTTGGAAAGAAATCATTTTAGAAAGTATTTTAGAAAAGCTTTGAAAACATTAAATTTTTTTTTTATAAAATCCAAGTTTTCAGAAAATAAATTATTTTACAGAAAAATATTTTCAGGAGGAAATTCATAAAACTTAGATTTAGCAAAACCCTTACATACTCACTAGGCTTTATAGCTTACAAACTGTTTTAGTTTTATGTTACGAAAACCTCTCAGGTGCAGGAGCAAGAAATCAAGGTACCGGTTCGCAGCGATCAAACTAGATGGGTTAGACGACCGACGACGTTGCAGAGTCACTTTTGAAAATACTATACTTTTAACTTTATTGTTACTTATGTTATTGTGTATATATTTTGATTCGAACATATTTGTAGAATTTTTATGCAAACATAACGACATGCTTATTTTAGACAATGCTTTTAGTATATTTATGCAAATGCTTGATTTTATTTTGCTTAAAAAAATTATGAAATGAAATTTTCAAATCTGGGTTTTTATAAGTATTTATAGATACGAGTTCGCTCCATGACACCCTTTTTGGGTCTTATTAGTTGGACATCAGAAAAGTCTCGTGGGGTGCCCGACAGGACCGCCAGATTCATTAGAAGAAATCCGGGTCGGGTCTTGTCAGTTAATCTCCGTCAAAGGAGTTTGTGATCTTTTTTAATGGAGAGTAGATATAACACAAATGAAACTTTAAGTAGTATATGCGTAATTATATTATAAATTCGCATGTATTCATATAACTAATTCAAATATTAGAGATATTTATACAATTTGCCTTTTAAAACAACAAAAATTTTCATTTTGTCCCTATATAATACAATTATCCTTTTTTTACTCGCAATTTTTTTTTGTGCCATTCATAATATTTCAAAAGCTTATCAAATTAATCATTCGTCAGTCAATCATTAGTCACTTTGTGAAAAATTAAAACATAAAAAATTGACCCAAAAAAAAGAAGAAATGTAGAGATCTAGATTAGATCTTCATCATTCATAGATGCTGATAGATCTTCATCTTTGTCAATGGTTTGATGGAAATCCAGTGGGATCACAATTAAACCTCAATCACTAAGTTTCTCCATTGTTGGTGATGGTATCTTATTTCCATCATAATGATGGGGATGTCGATCTGATTCAATCCTTAGATTGATAATTGATTTAATGATGGAGTAAATCGTTGATGATCTGGTTTTATCAGATCATCCAAACGATTTGGAACTAAAATGTTTGGAAGATTTGATTTCCAAATTGAGGGTTGATATGGCTCTATAACATCTAACTTCTTTTTTTTAATTATTTGAATGTCCATAGCCCATTAGGAGATCTTTCCATTTTATTTTAATTTTTACCTATTTTTTATTTTTTAATTATGTATGATCTCTACTGTCAATTTCAAATGTGAACAATGGAGATCCATTTTAATATTTTTTATTTGAATTTAGTTAAAATTTAAATAACTCTATTAAATGATTTATGGTATTTTAGTAATTTTATGATTTTTTAGGGTAAATTTTTTAAGGGCATTTCACTAATGTCTAACATATGACGGTTATATGTTTTGTCCAAATAACTAATTTAATACGTTTTCAAAACTTTAGAATTGATGGGAACAAAACACAGTTTTATGAGTAAAAACATGACAATTCGCCCTAATATAGGGAGACAATGAAAAGTTCACTTAAAATAACACATTCGAGCCCCCAAGTCACCAACTGAAGTGATCAAGTGAAGCAATTATCTTTCCAAGAGAAAATCCAGTTTGGATTGCATTGTACTGAAATTATCAACAGCAAACGACTTGAATTACCAAAGTGCCTCAAAACACATCGATCCATCCCCCACACGTTTAACTCAACACTCCCGTAAGCTTCTGTCCTTTATAGTCACGTGAAAATAACTACACTCCTTCTTCAGTCATCAATGGCAGCGTTAAAATGACAACATTGACCCCATATCATTGTCTAATTAACGACAATAAAGCTGTCCTTTGTCGTCCATAAAACAAGTACAAAGAACGAGCGTTACTTACAATCTTACATAGACCCATAATGGGCTGGTGAAATTATCCAAATACCCTCACTTATTCTGACGTTTTAGAAACCAAAGCGTGTCCATTTCGGTCCAAGCGGTAGAAAATCATTCTAATTTTCATTTCCTCTGCCTCGCAGTGTAGTAAGAGAGGAGAGAGGAAATGGCGAGTGGCGGGTACAGAGCAGAAGCGGAGCCGTGGCTGAGCACAGCAGAGAAGCTTTTGGTGGCGCGTGACATCCACGGGGCAAGAACTTTCGCGATCCGGGCGCGAGAATCGTACCCGAGGCTGGAGGGCCCCAACCAAATCCTGGCGGTGGCCGACACACTCATCGCCGGCGAGTCGCTCATCGTCACCGCCCACGGCAACCACCGCCACGACTGGTACGCTATCCTCCAGGTGCCCCGCTTCTGTCCCTCGATCGAGCTCATCGCCACTCAGTACCGTAAACTCGCTCTGCTACTCAACCCTGAAAGGAACAGGCTCCCCTTCTCCGATCAGTCCTTCAAGTTCGTCTCCGACGCCTGGTTCGTCCTCTCCGATCCCGGCCGCAAGATGATGTACGACAACGAGTTGCAGCTGAGTCAACTCGGCGACCGACCCAGGCAAGCTCAAGTGCAGCAGCCGCCGCCGCCGCAACCTCAGCCTCAGCAACCAGCGAGGAAAAGTCCGAGGAGTAGGGAGAAGGATGGTAGTAGTGATAGGGTGAACGTGGAGGAGCATGCGTCGACGAATTTGAATCACGTGGCTGCTGCTGCTGCTGCGCCGCAAACTCGGCCGAGTCAGAGAGATTCTTCTAGTAGTCGTGCGAACCGGCCAGAGTCGATTCGGAGAAGCTCGGAGACGACGGGGAGTTTCTGGACAGCGTGTCCGTACTGTTACGTGCTCTATGAGTACCAGAAGGTATATGAAGAGTGTGTGCTTAGATGTCAACAATGCAGTAGAGCTTTTCACGCGGTGGCGATACCGTCACCGCCCGTATCGGTTTCCGGTAACTCCAAGGATTCTTACTTGTGCTGTTGGGGGTATTATCCGTTGGGTTATTCCGGTAACTCCAAGGATGCCCCCCAATGGACTCCCATTTCCCCAATGTTCGCTTGTCCTGGCCCTGGCGGCGGCGGCGGCGGCGGAGGAGGAGGAGGAGGAGGAGGCAAGTCCAAGCAAAACAATAATGCATCTAAAAAACCTCCAATTGTGTATGATGAGGTCATAATATCTGATTCTGAATCCGACCCGGCTGAGGAATCAGATGATGAGTGGCAGAGGGAGAAGAGGAAAAAGAAAGTGAGGAATGTGAAACCGAAAGCCAGTGAGAGTAGGAAGAGTGGGAGGAGACCACAGGCTGAGAGGGCGGTTAAGAAGGGGAATCAGAATAATCAAAATGTAGGTGAAAATGCGGAGGGAAATGCTGGGAGTTCAAGTGGTGGTGGGGGGTCTAGAGTGCTTAGGAGTAGTGGGAGGAAGCAGATGGGAAATGGGTTGGATTTGAATGTGGAGTTTAGTAATGAGCCGGAGGATCCTGCACCTCAGGGAATAGGGCAAGAGCATGGGGAGGAGGATAATATATTTTTTGAAGGGCTTGATGAGTTTTTGAGTAGTTTGCCGATACTGAATGTCGTGAGAGATGATAAGGTTAAGCCCGCTTAGAGGAGTAAGACGCTTCCTTTAAATGTGGTTGTTATTGTTCTTGCTTTTGTTTTAGGCTTTTTCCTAATCTTGTAGTGGTATAATTATGTAGAGGTACTAGTGGTTAAAAACCAGTATATATTTTGGAGCAATCAGGCATGCTGACCTTTTTGCTGTTTTTTAAGTGCTCTCTTTCTTCATTGGCATTTACTTTATTGTGCAATAACTGTTTAATATGTCATTTTAGTATTCTAGGTCCAGTAGCTTTGAAACCTTGGATTTGTCTCAACGGAATGGTCAAACTCTCTGGCCATGCATGGACCTATTTTTCAATCAAATTGATAACTTTTCTTGATGTGAAAATGGATTCGGATTTCTTCTTTCCAATCTTTTCTTTGTGCGTGTTATGCTCAACTATGGTTTCTCTCATTCTATGGAATTGTAGAGTCTGGTGACATGAGATACAAGAGATGAAATCTTTTAACAATTAATGTCAGGTTATTTTTCTTCCCATTTACAACTATACTAGAATATTAGTTTCTGTAGAAAACAGCATATATGGCCCCTAGAACCTAGTTTGTCAGCTTTTATAGTTCGATTTAAAAGGCAGAATGTGACCTTGTTCTCTGGATTTGGTAATATGTTAATTTTAATTCCAAAGGTATGGACTTGGAGAGAAATTTTTAGTACATGTGTGTTAAAGATGGAAAGGAAATTTTTAGTACTTATGTCAAATTATGTTCTTAAGGAAACATGATTAGGATCTTTAATTTGATGTCCACAAATTACTTTCCATAATTTGATGTTAATTAATTGATTCGCATCTATGTTGATTAATTGATTGACATCTTTGCTTTCAAATTTTTTTCAGGTTTGGTACGTAAATTATTGCCTTCTTTGGTGTCTTTTAATCCCTATAAATAGGAGGCCTAAAAATCTTTTGTTTTTCAGACTATGATTATGAAATAAAGTGATTCGAATTCTCTTCCTTATTTGTTCTGCCTATGTATTCGTCTGACTTTCTTCTGTTTGGTTTATATTTTTCCCTTCTTTCCACTGGTTTCTATATATCCTAACCCTAATTTGGATTTTTCAAACCCTAATTCAGATCTATCGGCTCTCTAGTGTTTGTTCTACATTAATTTTGGTGTCAGAGCTAGGTTTCATCTCACTCGCGCAGCCCTATCTATTGGCAATCCAAAAATGCTTTCAGTAACCCAACAAATTGTGAAACCACCCAAAACAGATTCTGCTCAATCCAAAACAACCTGAATCAGCCTCATTGTAAGTTCACGCGTTGCTGCCATGTGCCACTCCTGCAACCATGAGTGACCACCACCGACCACACCACTAGAGCTAGAAATTACCGACTAACAACTTCTTTAGTCAAGGTTATGCATTCTCTGCGACATCTCAAGCTCTTCAAGTTTTGCTAGCTTTCATGCCGGACCTGTCTGATGTGACTTTCACTTGGACTTGAAATTGAGGATCCTCTTTTGGACCTTTCAACTTGCCATGATTCTAGCTTTATCAATAGGGAGAATCGTGCAGAATTGATGAGGATCTTTAATTAGATGCGGGTTGATTGATTGACTTAATTTGATGTTATTTGATTGATTGACGTCTATGTTGATTGATTTATTGACAATTTTTTATTTCTGATATTTTCAATTTTGGAAGTTAGATTGTTACTTCCTTTGGTGTCTTTTGGCCACTATAAATAGAGCCCTAGATTTCTTTTGTATTTCAAACCATGATTATGAAATTAAGTGATTTGAATTCTCCTCCTTATCTGTTCTTCCTTTGTACTCCTTTGGATTTTCTCTCTTTTCTTTCATAGTTTTCCTCCCTTTTTGCTAATTTCCATCTTCTCCTAATCCTAATTTTTATATTTCAAACCATTCTTCATCTATCTATTTCTCTAGTGTTTGTTCTACATCAAAATATTAGTATTATGTTAGTCTTACGACTGGCATCTGGATTAGAGAATGGGTTAGGAGCTGCTAATCAGATTATAAGCGGCATGGCTGCTAGAGAATGGTATTGACAAAACACTGGTTGAAAAGGGTTTATTTATTTATGAGGAAGACACCAAGATAAAAGCTTGTGTTTAATACATTAAAAGCTTGGTTTTTCTGGAGAAAATTAGATTTCTGTTTAAGTGGCTATTGCATGTCCTTTTGCTTGGTTTAAAGTAGGAAGAGTAACTATCATATTAGAATGTTGCCTTTCTTGGATTCCTGGTCTATAAAAATTATAGGTTCAAGAACTAGTTACTGCAAAAAATGAGGGAGGGGGAGTAGAGTTGTGAAAGAGTCTATTGGAGAGTAGACTGCCGTTTACTTTCCTTATATTGTTCCAAGCCTATTGATGTGAAATACATGCTAGAAAGAGGTTGAACTTCCCATGAAGTGTTTAGTTTTAACATTCTTGATAGCAATAGCATACTGCTATGCCTTAAAAGAAGATTTCCAAAAATGTGTCTTATGGCTTCTTTTTGCATCATGTGCAAAAACAGTGAGGAAACTATGGACGATCACTTTTTACATTGCAAGGTGGCTTCTAATCTTTGGTCTAGACTTTTGTCAGAAGCGAGGCTATCTTGGGCAGCCCGGCATGCTGTAGTCAAGTGTTTGTGGAAAGGTTTTCTGCTTTTGCTAGAGGGAAAAAGGCCAAGGTGTTATAGAAGTGTGCCATCCTAGCATTGTTGGGAGTCATTTGGCAAGAGAGGAATAGGAGAATATTTGAAGGAAATTTAGAGGAGAACGTAGATTGTTTGTGGGATTGTGCTCGACATTTAACTTCTTTACGGGCCTCTGTTACAAGGGAATTTCGTAATACTTCTCTTTTTTTGATTCAACTTAGTTGGGAGGGAGCTGTGAGATAATTGTTGTTTATTTGGGAGTTTTTGTTGCAGTGAGGTCTTTTTTGGTTTTGGGGGGGCAGTTGTTTGGTGGTTGGGAGCCTTATTTTTGCTTGTATGGACGTTTGTAAAGAGTTTTGATCTTCATAACTCTTTTACAATAGTATGTGAATAACTTGTTCACTTCTTTTGTTAATATAATTTTTGTGTTTCCTATAAAAATAAATAAATAAATAAATAGTATGCTGCTATGCGGTAGAATACAACAAATGGGAGTTCAAAGTTTAGACTTTCCATCTATTCAAATACTTTGGCAAGTGGCTGCAACTGGCTGCTAGAATGCAGTCTGCCACCTGCTCAATAAATTAGTTTAATTTATAAGGTGTGTGAGTTTGCCTGGTTGTGAGGAGAGGTAAAGAGAGTGTCAATAAAGGATGGGAAGGAACTTCTTTAATCGCTTGTTGCAAAATGTGTGTGAGGAAATAGTAGTTTTCTGATAGGCATGTGATATGCCTTATAGGAGCTGCAAATCAGATTAAAGAGCCCAACATTCCAGCTGTCAAATGCTGTGCCCCTGTGATGGATTTTAGGCAGCATAGCTACTAGAAAATTGTATTGAGAAACAGCAGTTGCAAAAGGTGTTTTACTTGTTGAAGAAACCATTTGAAGAAACTCTGATGTTATTTGTTTAAAAGCTACGTGTCCTTTGAGAATATTAGAAGTCTGTTTAAGTTGCAGGAATATACATTCTCCTATTCAGATTATGGTATGTATAAAATTGTCCTAGAGTTTCAGGAAGGGATTTGTCAGAGTTTATCAGGTCAATGTTCCCAGATATTGTTTTGAGTCATTTAGCATTCCTTGAAAGGTTTGGAGATTTCTATTAAAACAGAGTACAAGTTTGTTGATTGGTAACAAAGGTTCTTTTTTCCCATAATGTGCCCCTTTTCGCTCTCTCTTTGGTACTGTTGTGGGAGAGGATATTAAATGATATGAAATATGGTAGAACCTACCTAAAGAATGTGGTTGGTATGGTGTTTGAATATAACTTTAGACAGGTTATCTAGTTAAACAAATTGATGAACTGGGATATTTTGAGTCATTGTGATTCATTTGAATTGGTGTGTGCTATGTGACAAAGTGTGCTGACACCCTTGATTAAACTCTAAAGAAAAGCACTTGATAACCATACAAAACCGCGGCACCCTTGCCCATTCACATTGATCTTCTCATGATATGTAGTACACAAATACGATGGACAAAAAGTATTACTTTGTACTAACCTCTTTATATTATGAACCGAGGTTCACTATGCAACTATTGAAGTTGAGGTTGATTACTATTTGTATGGATTGACATCAAATATTGAATATTGATATTGTTTTAGAGAGTCAATACTTTTAATAGGTTGTATTATAACAAATGCTCACTCTTTGTAAATCACAGAATTGATTGTTTGATGAATGGACAAAGGTACCCTTTGGCTAGTGAATATGTGTGTGCATTGACTTGATTATATGTATTATGTGTCATGTAAATGATCAGCCAAGGTGTTCGTTGTATATTAAATGCTTCCATGGATGGAGACAAAAACATCTTTAAATCCACAAAGTTGGTGTGAAAGGCTTGTGGTGTTCTATCAAGTCTTGAGCATTTGTTGCCCTTTGGAACCAATGTTGAGTCCCTGGAATACGATTTGTAATATTTTCTACTTGTTTGATCTTTCATTGGAATGGTCTTCGATGCTCAACTTAATTGTTAATTTCTTACTTAATAACTGTGTGCGAGGAGTAGTGAGAATGTGGGCTTCCTTCACAAAATTTTCGAGGATGGTGTAAGATACGCAGACTTCTTGTGCTTTAAAGGGTAAAAACCAGTAAAAGTCTCTTTCGGCTCTTCCTTTATGGACAATCATATAATCATCAGTCAAATAAGTTGGTAATGAATAGCATCTATCCGTACATCATCTGATTTAGATGAAAAAGAGTGTTCAACTTTTAAAAGTTCTTGAAAGATTCGTTGGAATTTGATTCCAAAGCAGGGATTCTTAGAAAAATGGCAAAATTTAAATTTGAATTATATGCTGTATGCACATGCAAGGGGAATATGAATTTCATTTAATTTGTCTAACCTCTTAAATCTAAGGAAACGATTGCTTTTTATATTCCTTTGTTTTTGCAGTTTTTAAACTAAAATCAAATGAGATAAAAGTGTATCTAAATAAATCATTACTTATAGGATTCAATTGTTTATCTTATAATCTAGATACAATGTAACTTGTTTAAAATTAATTTGATAAAATTTGTAGCTACATCACTAAAGTCTATGGAAAGGGGGACAATAATATATATTAGGCTTATATTGTTTTCTTGATAAAGATTAATTGAAACTTTCAAAATTAAATAACCAATAGAAATTCAAAACTAAAAAACAAAAGAAAAAAATTGTCATTATATCACATATCAATGTAAAACTATATTATCGAGTAAATTTTAGAATTGTTACAATTGATTGTCCTCAAAGAGAACTTATTTTGTTTGGTGAAAGCTACAGAAAAAGAGTGCAAGAGTAGGTGGGGGTCAATAGTGTCCTAAAACCTAGAAGCGGAAAAAGAGTGCAAAGAAATTAATCTTTTAAATGACCATTTTCATTGATCATAAAATATAGTGCAAGTTTATAAAATATAAGTTTATGCAAATTCAAATGAAAAATATAAATTGGAAACTTAGGGAATTGGAATTCATTAGCAATAACAAGAAAACAATCAAGTAGGTTGTAAAAGTAATTAAATTTGAATATAATTATGTACAAGCAGTGGCAGATCAACTTGAACCCCAAGAGAGAAAAACAAATCATGAAATTGGATAAGGAGAATTGGGCCTAGATACCAATGGGCCTACTAAATCCACCTAATTTTAAGAACAATTTTACAGGAGCGACCACCAACCCACCTGACTCTTAATATTGCAAATGACAGGTTCAAGCACCGGCCATGTTAAAAATATGGTAATTTTCTTCCCTTAATATAGGTTGTTCCCTCTCGCTTTTAAAAAGTAATCTATTTCAGAATTATATATCAATTGGTCTCAGTTGTTACGGGCATGTATTAGTACTAAAGTAAAAGACACTTTTATACCCTCTTTTATAACATCAATTCGGGTTCAGAGAGAGAACACGACTCCAATACATGATATCGTGGTGTTGACGCGAGCGGTAAGGTTATCTTGTCTATTTTATCCTAAATCCAGATTTGGTAAACTGGGTTAGCTCTGTTAATTAACTTGCAATTATGAACTGACGATATCTGCTACTAAGAAATAAGACAGATGGCAAATTCAAATGGTTTGTTTACTCTATCATGAACACCACCTCTTTGACGTAATGCCAACAACAACTGTTTGTTGTATAGCATCACCGCACCGCTGCATTAGTCAGCATCTGTTCCATTTTGAATTGAAGTAAATTACACCAACACCGTGTTGCAAACTTGCCCATTTTACCCCAGAATCTTAAAAAGATCATGCAGGTTTGTTATAATTAGGTTTTCATTAGTCTTTTTTTATTTTCTTAATTCTTTGTCAAGAAAAAAAAAAGTGTGATTTCACAAATTCATGATGTGGGAATATTGTTAAAATATCAATGAACATTAAAATGCTAAAATTTTGCAAACAGTAATGTTAAACTTTTCAAATATTTTACCTAAATCTAGGATCAAATGATATGATATATGAATTATCAAGATTATATTAATTATCACATCATTTTATGATTTACAAGATCTTGATAACTTACATATTACATCATTTGAGCATAAATTTGGATAAAATTTTTAAGAAGTTTAGCATTATTTTTTGTGCAACTTGGTTTAAATAATATTTTTAGATTTGATATCATTGCCTTTTTCTAATATGTGTAATTTGATGTATACATAAATATTGTTTGATATAAGTGATAATTATATGTATAATTAAAAATCGAGATAACATATCATATACAGTCAAACTCTCGTAAAATTGAGAGAAATTTATTTCCGATAATAGTAAAATAAACCTCTTCACATGATTTATACATGTCTATCATAAGACTCAAACCCTACTATAGATAGTAAAAAGAGAATTTGCCAAGTACTTGAGCATGGACTGCGTGTGCACGTGCAAAGTCTAATACATAATAAAAAAAATGGCGTTGGACACTGTAGAGATTACAGACAAAAACAAATGGGTTGTACAAGCAGAAAGTTGTAGAGAAGGCAAAGCATATGTTGCTGAGTTGGCCACTTGAAAACACACACTTGGTTTGGTCTCCACATAGTATTCTCCGTCTTTCTTGGAGACAACCAAGTGGTTGTTGATCCAACCAAATAATTAACACACCACCCCTGCTTTTTTAAATTCTTCTCTTCTTCTTTATTGAAATGGCTGTCCAAAATCAATACATTTTACACTCTTGAAACCCCACTTTGTCCTCCTCCTCTAAGATCTCTCTCTCTTTCTCTCATGGCAAGTCTTCTACCACCTTCTTCTCTTTCCAAACACCCCTTTTCCTCCTTACCTCTTACTCCTTCCACGCCGTCCACTGTAAGTTTCTTTTGCATTTGTGTGTTTTATGAGGTTGTTTTTGTTCTGGGTTTGTTGATTTGTTGTCGCTTGTGTCAGATCTTTGACTCCAAGGTGAAATCTAGAGAAATTGAGAATACCCATTTGAGCTTATTCACAGGCTTTTACAAGTAAGTTTTCAAAATCGGTTCCTTCTTTTGGTTTTCTTATTTCTGGGAATTGGATTTACGTTTGATAGGAGCTTTTCAGCTGAAAATTCTTTTAATTCGTTTGATTTTCCTACTGTGATTTGCTTATATTGCTGTTTGTTTCTATATTTGCATTCTTGTTGATATTATAAGTTACTAAATTGGCTTTATTAAAGATAAGTGATTTGTTTTAATTGATTGAACAATATGATTCTGAATTCCACAGCCTGATAACCTCCACATAGCCTTCTTTTTTTTTTTAAGCTTAGTTAAGTGGAAGATTATTCGTCGTTTACAATATGCCTGTGGTAGTTGTGTATAAGCTTTATAACATTCAGTCTTATCAGATTTTATGTAAAAATAGAATAATGAAGTGCTAAAATGGAAAACGTGTAAAACAGTATTTGGGAAGGATACTAGGACTTCTTGGTCTTCTTATAAGACTGTAGCTGTACTGTAGGAGCTATTGAAAATTTGGCATACACAAATTCATGGAGCTTACATGAGTTGGTTTTAGTGAGAACATTTGTGCCTCTTAAAAGCTAGGATTTTGTTGGTGAAAGGACAAGTTGGAAGCTTTTGTAATTCAACCAATCTTTTCTCTAAAAATTTCTGTGCCTTTTTTTTTAAAAAAAAATTTGACTGCTTAAGCTTTATCTGCACAACTATACATAAGCTAGCTGACCAAGTGTTTAAGTTGTGATTAAGTTTGCTGTCAACTGCCCTGTGCTGTAACCTCACCTTTTGTTGGCTGTCCAATTGTCACATGGGATGTAATAATGTTGATGAAGGTGTAAATTGATGCCACAATATAGAACCAACTTAAGTGTTCTAGAATGTTTAAGAATTTTCGACATTCCTTCATGATGGATATTGTGGTAATTCTTATTGTTTTTCTTAGTAATTTCAATCCTGTCCTTAGCATAGCTTTAGTAAAAATATTTGCTAATTATTCTTCTGTTTTGTAATACTCAAGGTTTAGTTCTTGATTTGCCTCTGCATCTCTCAAAAAGTGATGTTATATTGCAATGTACTTTGTCCAGTTGTGGAAGGCTGGAATTTTTGTCATATCTATTGCTAATCTGTTATCATAAGAGACCCTCGTAGCTTGATCACATGTCTTCCCCCATATCTTCTAAATCCTTGTTGTCAAAAAATGTGAGTGTTAAATATTGATTCACATTCTAGAGTACAAATACAATCTATACTTTGGCAGCAAATTATAACTTGGTCTACATAATTACAGCACAAGTTACACTTGTACAGCCAACAACAAGCTAGGTTACAACACAAGTGCCATTAATAGAATTAGTTACAACTTTAAGATACTTTGATAGCTAGTTTATGTACAGTTGTTCGGGTAAAGTTTAGGTAGTCAAACTTTCAAGAATATTGTAGAAATTTCAAGAAAGGAAGGCCAGTGAAGAAAAGAACACTAGCATTCAACAGCTTTGGTAATTAGGACAGCTGGATTATAACAGTTTCTACCTGTTTTTTTCCCAGCAAAATGATAGCTTACAATAGGCATGGTTCTCCTTAGAATTATAAGAAACAAAGCAAAAGGGTGGTAAATCAAAGCCATACAGGAGTTAGAGAAGGTGAGACCAAATCCTATATTGAAAAGATAAAGGTAAAGAGAAGAATCTATACAACAATCGAAACCATAAGGCCCACAAGCCACATAGTCTAGTCGTTTGTGTTGTAAGGCTAACCAATGCAATATAAACTACTACCAAATCATAGAAAGTCCAAATAATATTAATTTTAATAAGGTATTAGAACCTGTTACGAATGTCTATGGTAAATAAATGAGTGAACTCTCTGCCAAATGGCAACTCAAAATAAGAATTAAAGAAATAATTAAAGAAGGAGAAGGGTGGCCAAATGTCAATGGTAAAAAGGTAAGCGAACTCTGCCAAACAACAACTCAAAGTAAGAAAGAATGAAAGAAATAAATAATTAATAAAAAATAAAGAATGATAGCCAATCAGAGCCAACTTGGGTTCACATGTGCGGATGTTGGAAATCAATCACTTGTGAGCTAGATGAAGAGGGAAGGGAATAAATCCTTCATCTAAGAGGTTGAGCTAGATGAAGAAAAGAAGAGTAGAAATGTCTTTTTGGTTTATCAGTCAATATCAGAAGATTGGATTTAAAGTATAATTTTTTGTTGGGTCAGCTTAGATATTTTATTCTAAGAAAATAAAATTCAATTTTATAAGTTTTTGGCAAACTAAAACTTAAGATTCTGAATCTGATTTGATTGCATAATTGATTTGTAAAATCATGGGTACAAAACATAAGTCATCGTTGTTCTATGGGATTTGCTTTTCACTTCCTAGATGCAACTCCCTGGGCTACTCTTCTCATAATAGGTGATACTATAATTAGGTTTATTTTCATTAATAGATACATATTTTTTCGTAACAATCTAAAATTTTCTTCTGGGTTCTTGATTTTTAAATTTTAATATTTCAGTGATTTATGCATAGGAGAAGTTGTACATATTAAGACACTGACTGCCATGCAACCTTCCGATTGATCCTATGAGATAAGAATATCTCCATTTTGTTTCACATTACCTGCTGTTTAATTCATTAAACTTGATCTTTCTGAGGAATATTGTTTACTTTCAGGAGTCCTGGTTTACAATTAAAGGCGGCAAGGAAGCCTGTGGGATTAACTCAGGAACTTAGAACCGAGAAAATGGAAACCAAAGTAGGAACTACAAATGAACATGATTTCTTTGATGAAATGAAACATCGGTTCCTGAGTTTCAAACAGAAGAAATACATGTAAGCAATGAAGAACTATGGCCTAAGTTGGTTAGTTATGAAGATCAATTAATCTGCATCTAACATAGCCTACATTTTTGAACAGGGAAAATTTTGAACATTACCAAAATCTTGCAAATAGTCAATCACCAATGGTAATTTTTGTTTCCTTTTTCCCTTTTAGTTTTGGTCGTTTCCTTATTGCCTCTGTGATAAAATAATTTAGTTGGTTTTGTTTGTTTTTTCACTCTATTTGCTGAAGTCAGGAATTGTTAACTAATCATTTCTTGGGCAGTTTATGGTGATTGCTTGCGCTGACTCTAGAGTTTGCCCCTCAAACATATTGGGATTTCAACCTGGAGAAGCATTTGTTGTCCGTAATGTTGCAAATATGGTACCCCCATGTGAGGTATAAGATGATTTTATCCAACAATCGGGGGATAATGCTACAAAGTGAACAGTTTAAAGAATGGTTATATATGAAAATCCGAATTCATCCTTTACCTTTCTGTTTTTATTTAATATCACTTCATTTTCTGTTTATGCAGAGTGGACCCTCTGAAACAAATGCTGCACTGGAATTTGCTGTAAATTCTCTTCAAGTAAGGATTTTGAGCCCGCAAATTTAACAGACATGTATTTATCTTTGGATTCTCTATATTTGGATTATCTAATAGGAACTTGTGGATGATCTGGTAATGGGACATACTGAGTTATACCGACCTTTCTTTAAAAGTAGTTAAATGGTTCTTGTTGCAGGTTGAAAATATTTTAGTCATTGGCCACAGCTGCTGTGGAGGCATTCGTGCCCTCATGAGTTTGCAAGATGAAGTAGATTCAAGGTTGAAAAACAAAAGTACTGTTGTGTTGAAACTTATATTTGTTTATTTTTATTTCTCCGTTTGTATGGATTATTTCTATCAAGATGAGTTAAATTATGTTTCTCACTCCTATAAATTATTCTTTTTTGTAGCTTTATTAGAAGTTGGGTTCTTGTGGGGAAGAATGCAAAATTAAAAACAAAGGCTGCTGCTTCTAAACTTAACTTTGACCATCAGTGTAGACACTGTGAAAAGGTGATACTCTTTTTCCAGGGCATAGAGTTGTGAAAATATATCCTTGTTCCCTTGCATGGGATTCAGGACTAATAAGTTCTATGCTCTTTGTCTAACGGAAGAGAGATCCCTTTTGGTCTTGATGCCAAGAGGGTATATTTAACAATTTATTTTTTCGTTTTCTTGATTCTTGCTTTGATTTCTTTCATTTGTGGTGGGAGAGATTTTGGATGTTGGGGTGGGGTCAGGCTGTAGATTTGATTTTACCTGGAAGTTGGGGGGTGTTACTTTGGAACGAGTTCATGACTGCAATTTAGTAAAAAATGTTGTCTGACTAATCGTATTTGGCTATTCTAGTTTATCTCAGTTTCGTAGTCTCAACTTTTTTCCACTGTTAGGTATAAGGTGCCATTAGTTTACCCCCTCTTAATAAGTTGACAGAATCAACCCTTTTGCCCTCTATAAAGACAGCTATTCTTTCTTATTTTCTTTTACTTGTATGTTTCTGTCTAGTAAGTAGAAGTTCTGGGGTGTTTGTGCGCTTACAAAATTTTGCCTTTATGATAAAATATGGTACTGGGAATGCAAATTGGTAGCTATAAAAAATGCAAATTATGAGAGGTGGTGTAACAGATAGACTGTATATTTTTAATGCAAAGTTGGTTCAGACTGAAATATTGATCTCCTGCTGCCTTTCTTTTGCAGGAATCTGTGAATTGTTCATTATTAAACCTTCTCACTTACCCATGGATAAAAGAAAAAGTGATGAAAGGTACACTGTCTCTTCATGGTGGCTACTATGACTTTGTTAATTGTACCTTTGAGAAATGGACACTCG
The DNA here is from genome assembly GCA_019925255.1 of Litchi chinensis. Taxonomy (NCBI): domain Eukaryota; kingdom Viridiplantae; phylum Streptophyta; class Magnoliopsida; order Sapindales; family Sapindaceae; genus Litchi; species Litchi chinensis. Next base: position 24,905,429 of record CM034465.1, on the reverse strand, counting down.
ATTATGAGGGAAGCCACTGGGAGGAAAGTGACAAGTTTGCTGTCAAAAGCCGTTTGTTTTGGTGCTAATATTTGCTTGTATCATCCTTACATGATTTGTTATTTATTCTTTCTTTGTTTCTGTTGTATGTGCTTCATTTATAATTGTTGAAAGGAAATTGAAAAATAATGTTATTCCCTTGAATTTGAGGAATAACTACTCTGTTGTATTTGAGTTTCCAAAATATGTTGTCATGTAGTTGTTTGTATTGTGTTGTTCCTTGCTTACAAGGAGATTATCTCTGATTTAAAACCGAACTTATGAAAATTGCTATTAGATGCAATTTCAACTTTCTAAGTACTTGTTAAATCCATCTATAATGTGTGACAAGCATCAAAGCTGATTTGGCAATGGAAGGGTATTCATCTCGTCGAGCCAATGCCGCCTCATATTGCCTTCTGCTTTTTAAAACCTTCTTAACTTGTATAATATATATATATATATATATATTGATAGAAACTTATAATATAAATTACAATCAAACTTTTAGGAATCTGTATAAAATTAACCTGTCAAAGTTTTGTTTGTTAACTAAGATAAGATTGGTTTAGTAGTATAAATGAAGATATGGATTTGAGTGATGTTTCTCTTTTATCAAGTTGTAAATTGTAACATTAAAAAAATTAAGATAAAATTTGAATCATTATTTTTTTTAATAAAAAAGTGAATGGACAGTCTTGTTTATGTTGTTTTGAACTAATATGATATAAGTACTCTAGCTGCCATATCAGAAAGGAAAAAAAAAAAAAATCGTAGTTTATGAAGATAAGAAGTAAAATGCTGAGGCAAAGGCCCAATGCCTCGGTGCAAGGCCACCTTGGTGTGTTTGCACACTTAGGTTCAATTCACTAAAGTCCACTTTGATACTGACAATTTCTGCTCCTATGTGTGAGTGTGAGGATTTCTTTTCTTTTTCTGTGAACCCCCGTTTCGACCCACGTCTCCCTGGGCCTTATCTATAGAGTCCGGCAGCACTATCTGTTCTAATAATACTATAAGAGTATGTGCATTGTATTTGAAAAAAAAAAAAAAAAGAAGTAAAAAGGCTGGAGCATTTTGGTTTTTGTTTTTGTTTTTGTTTTTTTTTCTTTTTTTGAGAGAAAATGGCTGGAGCCTTTAGATTAGAAGGAAAGGGATCCAATGGTCCGTAAAAAAAATAAAAATAAAAAAAAAAACCAATAAAAAAAAAAAATGGCAACTTACTGAGCCTGTTGATGTAGGGATATAAAGTTCGAAGCCATTGTTTTGTTCTTCCACACCCCCCCCCCCCTCCCCCCCCCCAAAAAAAAGAGGTTTTGGTTCAGTTTTGTGCAACCCGATCCATTTTTGGGTGGGTTCAGTTTTCATGTTAGCCAGGCATGTGCCCCTCTTAGAACTTTCGAAAAATGCATTAAGTTTATGATTTAGTCATTAATTACTTAAATATATAAATAAATCAGATTTTATATATTTTTCTTTATCATTATCAGTTTTATTTTTTTTCTCTTCAAGTTGTTAGATTTTTTTTTTTAAATACATATATATTTTACTTTTTACTTTTATTCATTATCAATGGTCTAATTAAAAAATTTATTTATTTAATTTTTTTTTATTATTTATAAATTTATTAGTTTGACCAATTATTAAATCCTAATATTCTAAACCAATTTATTGTATCAAAATTGTCTATCTATCGTCTAAATTTATTGTTTTCAGACTCAATTAACAATAAATATGCATTATTATCATGTAGAATTATTTTGTATTTTAGGATATGCCGCTTCCAAACTAATATATTATTTTTCAAAAAAGAAAAAAATTGTATGACATTTTTAATTTTGAGTGGCATTTCTTTATTTGGTAATCAATTTTATGCTTCGGACAAATAAAAGTAGTTTTGATTATATAATCAAATAGAAGACTAATGTAGCCCATTTGAACACATAGAGAAAGTTATTGTCAATTAAACTAACAGAGATTATTACGACTAAATTTTTAAAGTAAAAATATATTTAATTATGTATGAATTACACCTCTATTTATAGTTTAAGTGGTTAGTATAATTTTTCTTTCACATTTATTATAGGAGTTTAGGTTTCATTATGTACATTTACCAATATATGTGGAGAGTTTTCTTGCCCTTTATTGTGGGAGTAGATTTCTTTTCAGTATTATAAGAGTAAAACATATAATGTTGTATAATTTTAATAGATCTTGGTTAATTCATGATTATTGGTACGAATTATTTTTGTTTTACATAAACTACATTACATGCTAAAATTCATAAATAAAAAAACTAATATGAACTATAATTATTTTTATTTTATTTTATTTTATTATGTTCTAATATAAATGTATAGGTACAACACTGTTTGAGAGATTATATTCTTAAATTTATCACCAAATATTTTCATTAATTTTGATGTCTGGCTTTTCAGACAAGTCACAAGTGTGAGGCCGAGAAAGTCCCAACTTACTCAATCATCTGGAATGAGATTAGTTTATTAGATATGGTTAATATAAGCATCATTATAATATCATTATTTGTATATAACATATTCAATTTTCTCGCGAAAGAAAAATCATAATTATATTATGAACACAATTATAACATAAAACAGTGATTTGAAAGAAACAATTGGGTATTGCTGATGTGCCATTTTGTACTGAGTAGTACTAATTTAGTTGGGATTCTGGGATTGAATACTACTTCCACTTCCACTTACATAGGTTGATTTGAGGAGAATTGGTCTATATATTTGGATTATAAGGGATTTTTTTTTTTTTAAATTATTTTGGCTTTAAAAAAAGAAGTGTGATCACCATTTACATCCAGGTTGAGATCATTTTCACCATAAACTAAGTTTTATTAACGAAAGGATTTTTGATTAAAAAGAACTTTTATTCCCATGACTAAATTCAATTAGATATTGTCAATTAATTTACATTGTTGTATCTATTGTACAACTCACATAACTTGTAGGGTGAATATAGAAATAGTTTTTATTAGTTGAACTAATTAAAGACGATCTCCTAAAACGTGTGCTCTCAAAATTTGATAACTGGCAGCATACACATGATTGTATAGGTGCGCTACATGGACGTTAAACATGATGACAATAGTCATGATCTATCTGATCTACACGGAAGAGTAATAGGTGAGAAGTTGAACTAACAGGACACAAGCTTCTTAACCACCCAGGCTAAAAACCCTATAATCTCCACTTCTCACATCTATAAAAACACACTAAGACATGAAAACCAATGCACAACCACTCTCTCACCATTTCAACTAATACCAATTGCTACAAATACTAGCTCATATTTGAATATTTCCAACCATGGCTAAGCTCTCAGCTGTCACACCTTTTATGTTACCGTTTCTGCTCATTGTCACTATGATGAGCCTTGATGCTAATGTGGTTGGGGCTCGTCATCTTCTGGAGGCAAAGTTGCCTGAGATTCCCACACTTCCTAAGCCTGAGCTGCCTCATGAGCTCCCGAAACATACATTGCCTGAGCTGCACCCAATTCCTGAATTGCCTGCTTTTCCTCATCTGCCTGATCTTCCTCATCTGCCAGATCTTCCTCATCTGCCTGATCTTCCTCATCTGCCAACATTGCCTGCCATCCCCACTCTTCCAAAGGATATCCCTACTCATCACTCTAACCCCGAGCCTTGAATTACAAACCACACCGAACCTCGTTTCATCGTCGGGTTATGTTTTATGCGTATATGATAAGATATAAATTACTAAATGGTGTGGCTTTTGTTTTGAGTCTTTCTTTTCGACATATTATATATTCATGTAATTTCTGTTGTGTCTAATTTGTTGCTACCTGAGCTTGGCTCAGTAAGTGTGAATTTGTGTTTTCTTATATTGTATGATGTAACGTGATGTTTGTGAGGTTCAATTGAAGTACTATATTTTATTGTGTAATATAAAGTGATGTATGTGAAGTACCATGCAACTTCTTATTTGTGTTTTTTAATTTTATCATTGAGAACATATACAATAAAGCGGGATCTCCAAATTCTAGAATCTCATCCTAGGATGTATTTAGAAGTGTTGTAACTTACAAATAAAGTAATAATTAATTTAGAAAAAATAAAAAATGTTTTTGATAAACTTCTCAAAATTCACTTGTATATTTTATAATTTGATTCGCCTATAATCAGTTTTATTTTTTGACAAACCATAATCAGTTTTTAAAAGATCGGTTGGAGTTTGTCTTTGAGCAATATTAGTTATTGGAAACCCTAACATATTGCTTAGGAAATGATCACAGCATCCTCACTATTTCAGTGAAAGACAATAGGACCCTCATATTTAACTATAATACTTGCAAAGAATAAAATATTTAAAAAATTAAACATTCAATTAAGTATAGTAATTTTCTCTATAATTTATATAATCAACTGATTAAAATTAATCCAAATATTGCCCCATGTACTAATAGCAAGGAACAAAATAATTGTCAAAGCCAAAAAATATATATTGTCATACAGTCATCACTATCTACAATTAAATTCAATTGTTAATGAGATATAAACTGAAGGTTTTAAATATCTTATTAGTATTAGTATTGGACTTTCGAATTTACGGTATATCATAAATAATATCGATATCAATTAGATATTTGACCAAAAATTTTAAAAATGATGGATATTTGCTTTTAACGTTTAAAATTTTTATTAAAGCTTTAAAGTAAGCTAAAACAACTAATAATGTATCAAATGAATTACTTTTGATAATAAGTTAATTATTTATAAGTGATTGTGATATAAATAGAGTGTATACTAGTGTAGCGAAAATAATAAAAATGTAATTATAATCTAATAATTATATATATTTGAAATTACAAAATATAAGTTTTTAATAATCAAATCTTTAGTGAAATAATATTTTATTTTACAACATTTTCTACACAAAGAAATATAAAATTCACTTTTTTAATAGTTAGTACTTGCTTACAAAATTTGGCTGAAGTAGAAGTTAATATCAAATTAATTCCCGGTGGTTTAAGGATATAAAGTACATTTCCATTTTGATTTGCACAATAACTTTACCATGAAAGTGTGTTTATATAATTTTAAAGATAGTTTTTAATGAGCCATATATATGTTGTTTTGTCCTTTCCAATTAATCCATAAATTGGGTAATCTAGATTTACCAAAGTTGGTAGATATTATTATTTAATAGGAGTAGGCACGAGTCGGGTCGGTTTGGCCAAAACCGAACCGAAACCGACTTCATTCGGTTTTCCCTTTTGACAACCGACTTTACTTGATTAGACAATCATGTTGGGATACACATTTTTTTCCGTTAGAAAAACAAGAGATTAATGCTCTGTTTTCAGTTTTAATTCCTGTTAGAATTCCTTGCGATTTTCATGGGAAATAAATTTCAGAACATGGTCCATATTATGTCTAAGTTCAACTCATGAATCTAGTAACGTTCTATAACGTTCTGAAATGAGAAAATCTCGCCCATGCCCTGCTCACGTCCGTTAAACTCTATGATGGGCAGAGCTCTATAAATTGGACGTGTTGCTCCCTATTTTGGTCCCTAAGTCCGTTCCTCCCTTCAGAAAATTTACACCATCGAAATTGTAAGAGAGTAAGGGATTAGAAGAGTCAAAACAGAAATATGAAAATAAATAAATAATTAAACCAGTGAGTGTGTTTAATTTGCAATGGCTGGAGGTACGCTTTCTTGATCCATTACACTTCCGCTTTTGATTTAAATATGTTTATTTAGCTTTTTGAATATATTTAGATTGATTAAGAAAATATATTTTTCTTTCATTTGGTATCAGAGCAATTGTTATTTATGCCTCTGTCTTGCTCTGTTATGTTCTGTTTTGGAGTTCATATCATTTTGGTATCATTTTATTATGTTCTGTTATGTTGAGACATTACATTTTGAACATATTTGTTTGTATGCCAAACATGTATTTTGGTTGAGTTTACTCCTTGCACCTATCTGTTTATGGTTCCTGAGAATGCAGATTACACCTTGATATTGGACATTAATATTTTGAAGTTTTTAATCCAAAATAAGAAGGAAAATCATAATAAAATCAAGTTTCTATGTTTTCTGTGATTTGAACCGTCAATTTTGGTGTGTAAATGGTTGAGAAACCGTCGGGTTTCTATTCGGTGCCATGGTCAAAATCGAGTTGAGATGACCCGACTGAAGGTAGAAGACGACTCAAATAAAATGACCAATTTCCAGTTTTTATTTTTTATTTTTACACAGTGTTTATTGTTTATGTTTATTTGTTTATTATTGATAACTCATATTGTTTGGCACTTAAATGATTGTTTAAGATTAATTATGAGTTATTTCATGAATTTTAATGTGTCTAAATTATTTAGTTATTTTGTTAAATTGTATGATTAATTTTGTATTAAATTAAGCATGCAATATTAAGTTAGGTAATTTATGCACATTAAAATTGTAATTAAAGAGCTTATTTGGTTTAATTGTTGAATAACTGTTATGCATATATTACTTATTTATTTCTTGAAATTTGTATGTATAAATCTATGGTTATTATACATGCAAAATTAGGTTAAAAAAATATATATATATATATTTATGCATTGTTATTCGATTTATTTGCATTATTTATGATTTTATGTAAATGTTTAGCTCTTAATTAAGAATTGATTAGTGTTAGGTGATTCATATAATTTTAATTAATTAAGGAGTAGCCACAACATCTTTAATTAATTAAGATTATATATTAAGTTTAAGGATCACATTAAAACATTAGTTGCAATTAATCATATGTGATATAAAAAATCTACCCACAGGAATTTTGTTATATTTGTATGATTAATTAGGATAAAATATCAGATTATATTTCTTAATCTACCCACATGAATTAAGAAAAGGAACATAATTTAATAGTTTTATCATAAAGTTGTTGAATGAATCTAATCGAATAGGATTTTGGCCCACAGGCAAATTTTATGTCACTAGATTCATAGATTAAAGCATGATTTACATTGGTAAAACATGATATATATATATTTTTTGGTCTCAAATTTTGGTTAATGAGCATGTATGATTAAAAAAAAAAAAAAATTTGCAGTTATTCAACCTGTGAACATTTTTGATGTTAAGTGTGACATTCCCGAATTGAGGGGTGATAACTATAAGGTGTGGAAAGAGAGAGTTCTTCTTCATTTGGGATGGATGGATATTGATTATGCTATAAGGAAAGACGAACCACCTGCCATCATTGGAACCAACACTCCAAACGCTATCAATCTTTATGAAAAATGGGAGCGATCCAATCATCTCTCTGTGATGTTCATAAAGACCAAGATATCTGCTGGTATCCGTGGTTCTATTGAACAGCTTGATAAGGTCAAGGATCTTTTGAAAGCCATCGATGAGCAGTTTGCAACGTCTGACAAAGATCTTGCCAGGACCTTAATTATGCAATTTTCATCCATGAAGCTCACCGGGATAAAAGGCGTGCGTGATCATATCATGCACATGAGGGACATAGCGGCTTAACTTGAAGCTTTGGAAGTTAAAATGTCGGAATCTTTTCTGGTTCATTTCATTCTGAACACTCTGCCACAACAATATAATCCCTTCAAAATCTCTTACAACACACATAAAGACAAGTGGTCAATTAATGAGCTATTGACCACGTGTGTCCAAGAGGAAGAAAGGTTGGCAATGGAAGAGGGTGAAAAGGTGAACTTAACTACTCAAGGAAAGAAGAAGAAGGATCAAGCCAAAAATAAGGGAAAGGGCAAGATTCCTCCTCAGCCAGACATAAAGAAAGAGTCACAGTGTTTCTTCTGCAAAAAGAAGGGACACATGAAGAAAGACTGCTCAAAATTTAAGAACTGGCTCGACAAGAAAGGTACTCAACTTTCATATGTCTGTTATGAATCTAATATGGTTAGTGTTAATCGTAACACATGGTGGATTGATACTGGTTCTACAATCCATGTTTCTAATACCTTGCAGGGTATGCAAAACCTAAGGAAGCCAGTGGTAAGTGAACAATATATATATTCAGGTGGCAAGATGAGTTCACATGTGGAAGCCATTGGCACGTGTAATTTGGTTTTAAGCAGCAGTTTCATTTTACATTTGGAAAAGATTTTTTATGTTCCAAGTTTCTCTAGGAATTTGATTTCTATTTCAAGACTTGTACCTTTGGGTTTTTCCTTTAATTTTTCGGATTCTGGTTTTAATTTATTTAATAAATCTAAAGTTATTGGTTATGATACTTTGACTGATGGTCTTTATTCTATTGAATTACAAAATGATGCCGCTATGCATGTTACTGCTGGGTTAAAATGATGTGTTGTGAATGAGGAATCCTCTATGTTGTGGCACCGGAGATTAAGACACATCTCCATTGAGAGAATTAAAAGATTGGTAAATGAAAGGGTACTTAGTACTTTGGATTTTGCTGATTTTGAGACTTGTGTGAATTGCATTAAGGGTAAGCAAACTAACAATCTAAAAGAGGTGCAAAGAGGAGCACAAACCTATTAGAGATCATACATACAGATATTTGTTGTCCAGACATGGATGCAGATAGTCCGAAATACTTTATCACCTTCATAGATGATTATTCACAATATATGTATCTCTACTTACTACGTTCTAAGAACGAAACTTTGGACGCCTTTAAAGTTTTTAAGGCTGAAGTGGAAAATCAATGTGGAAAGCAAATTAAGATCGTGAGATCAGATAAAGGTGGAGAGTACTATGGTAGATACACAGAGAATGGACAAGCACCTGATCCATTTGCTAAGTTTCTTCAAGAACACGGGATTGTTGCCCAAAACACTATACCTGATTCTTCGGATCAGAATGGTGTGGCAGAAAGAAGAAACTGAACCTTAATGGATATGGTAAGAAGCATGCGGAGTAATACGAAACTCTCTGAGTTCTTGTGGACTGAAGCTCTAAAGACGACTGTGTATATATAAAACCGAGTCCCAACCAAGGCTGTTTCAAAAACGCCTTTTGAGTTATTTAAAGGTTGGAAACCGAGTTTGAGGCATATACGCGTTTGGGGATGCCCGTCTGAAGTGAGAGTTTACAACCCACAATAGAAGAAGCTAGACCCAAGAACCATAAGTGGGTATTTCATTAGATATGCTGAAAGGTATAAGGGGTATAGATTCTATTGTCCGTCTCACAGCACTAGGATTGTGGAATCAAGAAATGCAAAATTTCTTGAAAATGACTTGATCAGTGAGAGTGATCAATTTCGAGATATTGTTTCTGAAAAGGATCATCATGAAGCCTAACCCTCTGGTTTAAGTGATAGATTGATTGTCATTCACACTCCTTAAGTACAAACGAGTGTTAGACAACCGATTGTTGAAATTCCAGAAGCTGTTGATAACGATCTAGTAGATCAACTTGTTGATGAGGAACAACAAGAAATTGTTGAACAACCAGTTGAACAACGTGCTCCTGAGGAGAATGTTGAAACAACATTAAGGAGATCTACTAGAGTAAGGAAATCGGCTATATCTAGTGATTATGTTGTGTATCTACAAGAATCAGACTTTAACATCGGAGCCGAAAATGATCCTGAAACGTTTTCACAAGCCATAACTTCTAAGGAATCGGACTTGTGGTACAATGCCATGAAAGATGAGATGAATTCTATGACATCTAATCAAGTCTGGGATCTTGTTGCATTGCCTAATGGTGTAAAAGCCATTGGATGTAAATGGGTCTTTAAAACAAAGAAAGACTCACAAGGCAACATTGAGAGACATAAGGCAAGACTCGTTGCTAAAGGATTTACTCAAAGGAAAGGAATCGACTACACGGAGACATTTTCTCCTGTATCTAAAAAAGATTCTCTCCGAATAATTATGACATTAGTAGCCCATTTTGACTTTGAGTTACATCAAATGGATGTGAAAATGGTTCCTTAATGGTAATCTAGAGGAAGTGGTTTACATGAAACAACCAGAAGGATTCTCCTCTAGTGATGGTGAGCACTTGGTCTGCAAGCTTAATAAATCCATATATGGATTGAAACAAGCCTCCCGTAAGTGGTATTTGAAGTTTCATGAAGTCATCACTTCATTTGGTTTTGAAGAGAACGTCATGGATCGGTGTATATACCAGAAGGTTAGTGGGAGCAAGATTTGTTATCTTGTGCTATATGTGGATGACATTTTACTTGTAACCAATGATAAGGGTTTGTTATATGAGATGAAACAATTCCTCTCAAAGAACTTTGATATGAAGGATATGAGTGAGGCGTCTTATGTCATTGGCATTAAGATTCATAGAGAAAGATCTCGAGGCATTTTGGGTTTGTCTCAAAAGACCTATATCAACAAAGTTTTAGAGAGATTTCAGATGAAGGATTGTTCACCGAGTGTAGCACCCATTGTGAAGGGTGACAGATTTGATTTGAATCAATGCCCGAAAAATGATTTCGAGCGGGAACACATGAAGAACATTCCATATACTTCAGTTGTTGGAAGCCTGATGTATGCTTAAGTCTGTACAAGACTTGACATTGCATTTGTTGTTGGGATGTTAGGAAGATATCAGTGTAATCCAGGTGTTGACCACTGGAAGACTGCAAAGAAAGTAATGAGATATCTTTAAGGGACAAAGGACTACCTGCTCATGTATAAACGGACTGATAATCTGAAAGTGATTGGGTTCTCTAATTCAGACTATGCTGGTTGCATTGATTCATGGAAATCAACATCTGGTTATATTTTCATGCTAGCTGGTGGAGCTGTGTCTTGGAGAGGTGCAAAACAGACCTTGACTGCCACTTCCACTATGGAAGCTAAGTTCGTATCTTGTTTTGAGGCTACCTCGCATGGTATATGATTTAAGAGTTTCATATATGGGCTTAGAGTTGTGGACTCTATTTCTAAGCCATTAAAGTTGTACTGTGATAACTCGGCTGCGGTATTTATGGCTAAAAACAACGAGAGCGAAAGTCGAAGTAAGCACATCGATATCAAATATTTAGCCATAAGAGAATGTGTTAAGGAAAAGAAAGTGGTTATTGAGCACGTTAGCACTGAGTTGATGATTGCTGATCCTTTGACTAAAGGCATGCCACCCAAGAATTTTAAGGATCACGTAGTACGAATGAGACTTGGTTCTGTGATGTAATTTTGTTGTACGTACATTTATTTTATGAAACTCTTATTCAGTTTGATGTTTTCTCATATGGTTTTGTGCACATATATATTCATTCTTTTATTTTGAGAAATATCATTTGGTTTGGACCTAGAATGAACATATGGTTTATTCATTAAGTTTAAGGGCTAGTGTTAAGAGACTTGATATAGTGTAATACATGGAGGATAATACTCGATATAAGAGGATCTATCCCCATGATTCATATATTTTGTTTCTCTGTATGGTGTATGTTGAACTATATGGACCAAATGGGAGAATGTTGGGATACACATTTTTTTCCGTTAGAAAAACGAGAGATTAATGCTCTGTTTTCAGTTTTAATTCCTGTTAGAATTCCTTGCGATTTTCATGGGAAATAAATTTCAGAATATGGTCCATATTATGTCTAAGTTCAACTCACGAATCTAGTAACATTCTATAACGTTCTGAAATGAGAAAATCTCACCCACGCCCTGCTCACGTCCGTTGAACTCTGTGATGGGCAGAGCTCTATAAATTGGACCTGTTGCTCCCTATTTAGGTCCCCAAGCCCGCTCCTCCATTCAGAAAATTTACACCATCGAAATTGTGAGACAGTAAGGGATTAGAAGAGCCAAAACAGAAATATGAAAATAAATAAATAATTAAACCAGTGAGTGTGTTTAATTTGCAATGGCTGGAGGTACGCTTTCTTGATCCATTACGCTTCCGCTTTTGATTTAAATATGTTTATTTAGCTTTCTGAACATGTTTAGATCAATTAAGAAAATATATTTTTCTTTCAAATCAAACCCAATATAGGCCGACTAAATTCAATTGATTCAGTTCGATTAGTTTAGGTCATTTTTCCAATCAAACACCAAACAGATCTCCAAACAACCAAATCCTAGTCAAGTTAGATCTCCAAACAACTAAAACCCACAAAATTCTTATTATAATCCAACTAGATCTACAACAGATCTACAATACTACAACCAAAAAAATTACACTAAATAAAAGAAATTAATATAGACTTTGAAACTCATTTCAAGAAACCAAACACTCACTGTATTAGCTTCCCTAGAAACACTTATAGATGAAGATTTCTTTAAATACTTGTACGTGTTTTGCAGAGAGTAGGGCTAAATGGTAATGGTAAGTGTAACGTCCCGAATTTTCTCTATTTAAGAGAAATGAAAATATCGGGATGAATAGTACGTTTAGGTTGAATAGTATTTTTCGGACGGAATAGTGTTCGTGTGAATAGCGAATTTTTTGAAAAGTGGGCCCCGAAGTTAAAAAGCTCCGGAATAAGTAATAGGGTATAAGGAAACTGAAACGGATAAAAAAATGAGTTCGTTTGAGGCAAAACGGAGCAGTTTTCGGATCCTATCGGAGATTTAGACTGATTTTCAGGAAAAAAAATTTGAAAATTTAGAGAAGTGTCAAATTGCTTAAGAAGTATTTTAGAAACTCAAATGACACTTCCGAAGGAGATTCGGATGGAAATAGAATCGATCCAGAAATTACTGAAGGCGATTTAATGAATTAAGCGGAGAGCCGAAAAGGGGTATGAAATGACTTTTAAGAGTCACCGAGATTACCAGGAATATGTAGGATGTCTGAATGTAGGCTCCGGTAAATTTTGAAAAGATTTCGAAAAAGTTTCGAAAAAGTCAAATAAAAAGAGATAAGAAAGGATAGATATGTGGGGTAAAAGCAACTATGAGAATATGACATATGACATAAGGGAATTGTAAATTGAGTATGAATTTAAAAGGTTGCGTGGTAGATTATGAGATTTAAATTATGACTTTTAGGTGATTGAATTGGAAAAAAGAAAAAAGAAAAAAAAAAAAAGAAGATAAAAAAATGGGATGTTAAAAATGACATGATTATATTTAATTGTAAAGGACATGTACAATGACATTTTTGTAGCGTCCCAATCTAACTGGACCTAAAAGATTAATTGAAATTCAATTTGTTGTATTAGTGTGGTCTGATTTCAATTTTAGAAGTATAAAAGTTTGTGGATAAATATTGTATTGGAGGATATTTTTAAAAGAAATTAAGAAGATTGGACTAAAAGGAAAAATGTCATAGGGGTTAAAAATAAAAATTTACATATATTATAAGAAAAGTCAACTGTGGTTGGCGTGATATTTTTTTAAAATAATAATAATAATAATTATAATTATAATTAAATATTAGTGGTGGGTCATATTCATAAATATATGTGTAGATATACATGAAAGAAAAAAAAAGAAAAGAAAAGAAAGTTGATGGTGGTTGGTGCCGAGAGAGAAAAGAAAAATAATAAAATAATAGAAAAAAAAAACAATAAAGAAAAGAAGCAAAGGTGGCTGCCGAGTGACGAAAAAATATATATATGTGTGTGGCACCGGTTGAGAAGAAGAAAAAAAATAAAATTAAATAAAATTAAATTGAAAGAAGAAAGCTGACATGAGGCGGTGCAACCATGTTTTTGTATATATGTTTTTATATGTTGGTGTCGAGTGGTGAAAGAAAATAATAATAATAATAAAATAATCAAATAAAATAAAACAAAAAAATGAAGAGGCGGTGGCTTTTTGTGTGAATATATATATATATATATATATATATATATATAGGATAGTTGTAGATGAGATGAAGGGGGAAAATCAGAGAGCAGAATCGGGCAAACAGCAGGAAGGGAAGGAAAAAAAAAATGGAAAGAGAGAAGCAGCCGAGAAGAAAAGAGGGAAGAAAAGAGAAGAAGAAAAATAAGGAGAAAAGAGGGAAGGAGAAATAAAATAAAAATATTTTGAGTGTTCGATTATCTAGATAGATACGTTTATTTAGTAAAATTTAGATTACAGAAAATTAGTTTTTTTTTTTTTATAAGTTATGAATTAAGTTTTATATGATTTTAAAATAAATCCAGGATGATAAGAAAATCAAATATGAGTTTATTTTAGATCTAGAAATAAATAAAAGAGTTATATGAGTGAAATGTTTTATTTTTAATTAAACTTATTGAATTATGATTATTTATAATTCAGATTTTATTATTTATTTCATATAAATAGATTTATTGAGGTTGTTGATTTTATAGATTATCAATTATGTTTGATGATTGAAAAAAAAAATTATTACGAATTCGTATAAGAAATTCGAGAAAGGATTTTATGTTTTCTGTTGAGTTATTATTGTCAAGATTTTAGAATATTTTAAATAGTATGATTTTATGCTTTGAAAAATAATATTGATTTTATTTTTGAGACAATTATTTATTCAGAAATATATATATGTATATATATATTCAGAAAATATTTGAGAAAGGAAACCAAGAAAATGATAAGGAGTATTCCTAGGTTTTAATTGGTGGGTTGGAAAAGCTAGAAATATTGCCCAAAAGATTGATGTACACTTGATTTGAGAACTTCGTTTTACTAGTAAGATTTAGTTTATTTTAATATGTGTTTTTGTTAAATTTTTAATTAAATTGATTTCATGACTATGTGTGAATTTTGATATGAATGATTTTGTGGCATTTGATGTGTGAATTTTGATATGAATGATTTTGTGGCATTTGATGTGCGAATGATATTATGATGTATTTTGTGGCATTGAATAATGAAAAATTTGGAAAATCTTGTGAAATAAAGAGTATTGACCGAATGTGAAATTTAAAGGATTTATAAAATTATTTTGATGATTTGTTATCGAATGATATTTGATTATGATTTTTAATGACCTTCGAATCGAAACGAAGAAGAATCGGAAAGAAATTGATGAGTTAATGTCTTAACCGAAGGTATATCAAGAGAAGGGCATGAAGGTTTTAATAAAATTTTTGATGAGTTAATGGTATGAAAAATAGTGTTTTGGGATGCTTAGATTGATACTTTAGGCAAATGAGAAAGATTGTGAATGAAATTTTGTTTATAACTCTCCAAACGAAATTATTAGTGAGAAACATAAATTTATTAAAATATCCAAATTATCGATAATAAATGAAATTTATACAGGGCCCTAATAAACCTGAACATTGGTAGGTGAGGATTAGTAATTGGCATGCCAATAGGGTGATTATAGCAGTACTGCACCGATTTGTTTATAACTATTGATACTAGATTCGTGGACCTTGCGAGGCATCGAGTGTCCAGTCCCAGAATTTGTGTATTATATGAAACATGCTTCGATGGGTAGTCACCGAATGTCCGATATCGGGGGAGATGTGAAACCCGATTTCCAGTCCATGGTATCATGTCAGTGTTTACAAAAGGCGCTGAATACTATTAAAAAAAAATCGTGCTGACATATTTGAAAATGAAAATAAATGTGTTTATGCGTTTAACGAATGGAAATTTGAATTCTTTACAAATTTATTTGTAAAAGTTTGAAAATCGTGAAATAATAATTACTACTTGTATCTGAGAAAAAAAAATATATATATTACATGAAAATCTTGTAACTATGTTGAAAAATGGTTGTTATGAGTTTTATACACATAATTGTTAATATGTGCTTTCGTTGAGGTTTGTTATAGAAATTGGAAGAAATAGTGTTGATATGTTTGATAACGTCTTTTATACATATGTGTTTTTATTAATAAAGTGATTTTCTTATGTATTATTTTAGTATTTTGAGAAAACGTAAAAATATTGTATTATCCTGTGACATTTTCGTGGAATGAGGAATTTTAAATATTTAGTTATATGTGTAATTAGTGGTAAAATGACTTATGTATGAATCTTAATAAAAGTTTGAGTGTTTTAGAAGTTCGATTCATGCTATGCCTGAAATTGAATTTCATGTATTTTATATGTGAGATTATTAATAAATGAATCTATTTGTGAAGTTTGATAACAGTTTGAGAAAAATATATATATAAATTTTATTTATAATACGAGATTTTTGATGAAATGATAACTGTAAAAAGTGTGTATACTTACTAAATAGAAATACTTAGCGTGTTAGAATTTCCACGCATAGGTTGAGAATTTGGGCACTGTAGATAGAGACAAATGAAAAGATAGTTGTCGCACTTCAGCGAGTCACAATCCCTCTATATTTGGTAGTTCTACTTTTAATATTGTATAGAGTCATTAAAGTATATAGAAATGCATGTACATGTATATAGATTTACAAGATTTTATAAATGAGAATGTATATCAATGGTAGAGAAAAGTTTTTGGTTTGTAAAGTAATTTTGAAAAAAAAAAAAATTATTTACCATTTGATTTGTATTTAATTTTCATGGCTATGATTTTTATTAAATGTTGTGTTTATAAATGTTTGTGTAATGAAGTGATTTTGGAGTCGGACAGAGGGTCTAAAATGGAAGTTGAGAAAATATATGTATTTTAGAAGTGTTTCTTATGAAATCTACAGGTTTTTATAAATTTGAGTTTTTTAGAAAAACAGAGAAAACTTTGTTGGATTTTTGAAAAAAAAAAAAAATTCATAGTGCATATATGTAAAATAATAACGAATAACCAATTAAGGTAACATCATTCAATTCGAGTTTCCATTCGAATGGGGATCGGGTGGAGGGTGTTACAGTAAGCTAGGGGGGAACCAAAGCTGATGTTGAGGATCGGAGACCTACACAGGAAATGGTGACGGGCCTAATGGTGAGAGGAGCAGAGAACGGGAGAGAGAAGATCGACAAAGCTACGTCGGCGAGGGAAGAGAATGCGAGAAGATCGACAACAACAATTGAACACTTGTGATGACTATGTTGCCTATGGTGGGGGAGCTGTGGAGGCAGACGATAGGGTAGAAAAAGGCGAGGGCTTGGAGGTGAAGAGAGGTGCTGAAAAGTGAGGGGTCTATTATGTGTGAGAGTTGTGTGTGTTAGGGGTCTTCTCTGTGTGTGTTAAATATATATATTATATATATTGTTTATTTTATTTTATTAAATTTGGTTTTGGTTTCACGTCGGTTTTTTGACCCTAAACCGACTCAAAACCAAAAAAAAAAAAAAAAAAAAAATTATTTTTTAACCTACAAAATTGACCCAAACTGAAATCAAATTGAAAACCGATATTTTTGGATCAGTTCGAATTACGTTGGTTCGAGCCGGGTCGGTTCCAGTTTTTTTGCCCACCTCTATCATTTAACAGGTATTAAAATTTCATATGGTATTTGGAAGAAAGAGTAGTTTAATATATTATCATCGCCAAAAGATGTCAAAATTCCTTGATGCAATTTGCAAGGCCTTGGTTCCTTTAGGCTAGATTTGGAGTATTGAAATTAAGTTTCAGGTAAGGTTTGGGTCAAAAAAGTTTTATGCGGTTTATAATATCATTCAAAAAAAAATATCATTGATTTTAGTCAAACACTTTTAGCCCATCCTGACATAGTTACCTACTTTATTATTATTATTATTACTTTATACACTAATATTATTTTTACTACATAATAATAATAACAATAACAATAATAATAATATAGTATATTTTTAAGTGTTTTGTACTATAATTTTATTCATTAAATGCCATTCTTATAAATTTGTGTATGAAGCAAACTATTCTTATAGATGATTGAGATATTAGAAGGAAATTTTAAAGTTTTATTTTAGTAGCTAGCATTGTAGTATTACACTTAATGAATTTTATATTCTTTAAGTTATTTAGTGTCCGTACTTTGTTTTTGAATTTAATGTTTATTTGTTTTTAATAATGTTTATTGAATTATTGTTTATGTGTAAAATTCAAATAGATGTTAAACTTTACTCATATGTTTGCATTTAAGCATGTGTTTAAATTTAACGGTATTTACATGAGTCAAAGTTAAATTTACATTTAAATGTATATTAAAATATTTTTTCTATAATTCAGATCAAAACGGATTGAGTATAAGGCGAATAATCGAAACCATTAAGTCATGGATTGGGTGTGAAACACCCCACTCAAAATAGGTAATGGGCAAATTTCTAGTATGTTTTATAAATTAATTTAAATTATGATATATTTTTTTAATGAATAAAACAACATAAGAAACATATGTAAGTATACACATTTCATAAGTAATATAATAATAAGAAAAGTATCGTTCCCATATGAATTGTTCAAATTATTTATGTTATATACTAAACTGATCAAGATTAATCTTTGTTCAAATTACCAAAATTATAAATTGTTAAATTTGAAATAAAAATAAAATAACAAGAAACAAATAATTAAACTAAATCACGACCAATGAAAAATCAAGTCTAGAATTACAATTTCACTTTACCAATTCACTCAATCTATTTTTCTACCGTTAATAACTTATTTTTATCATGCGATTAATCGAATGATTTTAAACTGTTCATAAGTCTCTTCCAAACGATTGAGTGGAATTACTTAAATTAAGTAATCAACTATGTTCGTGTGATAATTAATTAACCTAAGCACATTAAGCTTCAATTACTCATTATGATCACACAAATTATACAAGTATATTCCTATCTCATGCAATTCATGCAATTCCATTTACGTTTATTTTATGAATACATTCTCCAAGTGCACCCAAGATTACCAAATCATTTGAGTTAGTGGCTAATTAATTCAAAAGCATTAAGCATAAAATAAAATAGAACACGGTAATGAAAATTTAATTAAAAACAATATTATATAGGTGAGTTCATATTTTTAGTTCATCATCAATTTGCAAATTAAATATTCATAACGTCATTTGGTTGTTGGCGCAGTTGGTGGCGCCAGGAGCCACCCATGCCTCCCTTTGCAAGAGGCATGGGTTCGACACCCACCAAATCCAAAAACTTATATATATAATATAATATTAATATAATACTATAATAATATAATATAATTAATAATAATAATAATAATACTAATGATAATTAGTCTTCCACCAATTGTGTGGGTTGCTCTCCCATTCCAGTGTGAGTCTCTCCCTCACCTCCGTGTGGATGGTTCCCTCCTAAATAGGAATAGTCCACCGACCCGTGCCACCAGTATCATATTACGGTTAAAGGTCCTGGTTACCTCCTGGATTTATCCCAAATACAATTGTTGTACTAAAAATATATATATATATATCCATAACAAGAATCAAACAACATATTTCCTTAAATAAAAATAAAGAGCAAAAAAAAAAAAAAAAGGCTCATTGAATAGACATGATTCCTCATTTTTAATATGTTGCGACCCTCACTTCTTCAATGTTAATGATAGCTCGACGTTGGTTACTCAAAAGCTCGGCCAATGGCTGCTTTAATTGGCTAAGAACGGGCTCAAAGGGGGATGTTTTAAAATCTGCTAAGGTAACTCAACTCTCTCCCTTCACGGCTCGCAGCTCTCGCTCTTCTCTACTGTCTAGTGTCCTGCTTGTGTGGGCTGCGTGCACTACATGGACAGAATAATTTGGGCTTCTACTTTACTTCATAGCTTGGGCTGGACTTGGTTGATTTTGTATGGCTAATTTCTTGCATTCATGGGTGATGAGTTGCATGAGTTGGGCCTTGTGATTGTAACATGGGTTGCACTTGTTTTTCTACAACAAGAATATATAATTTTGGCCCAAACAATTATTTTTTGCATGGATTCACCTCGAAAAATTATCAAATTGCTCATTTATTTTTTCATGACTCACCTACAAAAACAAATAAAGATATTAAATAATTAACATAATTTACTCAAGAATTCATTAAAAATATAAGATAAATGAGAATGAAATCATTATATATTTTCGCGTGATCAATAGGTTTCATGTTGGAGCAGGTTGATCCAACCCTAATCCAATCATATTGCTATCTCTAATTGCCACAACTACAATACTTTTTACAATAATTATAAAATTATAGTTAAATTTAAAATGACGTTTTATCTCTATTAATAGTATTATCATAGTATGTTAAGTGATTTGTTCTCCAAAATTTAAATTTTAATAAGACAAAAAATTTTAGATCAAAACATATTGTTTGAAATTTTTCATTTTACAAATATTGGGACACTTAGCAAAATATTGGGATATTTTGAGAAGATTGAGATATTTTACGAATATATCAGGATGCGTATGGATGCACCAAAGGATATTGGATATTCTTTTACATCTATATTAGTCTTTTGAATATGTAGATAATATTAAGATAATATTAGGTATCACATTCACATCGATATTCAAAACTTTAGATATAGTCAAGTCAAGGTTTAGCGTGTTTATGTCACCTGGTGTAATGAACATGTCTTTTTTTTTTTTTTTCTTTTTTTGGAAAGGCCTTATATATATATATATATAGACACATACACATACATATATGCATGTTTTTTTTTTTTCTTTTTTTGAAAAGTCATTACATATATATATATATATATATATATATACACACACACATACACAGAGTGGTTCTGTAATTAATATCTCCTAATTTTAAAAATGTTATGATAAAAAAATCTTAATCATGTATTAGATCTGATAGACAAAAAACTAAAAAACTAAAAATAAAAATAAATAATTATTATTTGATTATTACAAAAAAAAACTCATGACAACTTCTTGTGATATTAATAATCAAATGATAATATTTTTATCTCTATCTATCTCTCTCTCTCTTTTTTCCTTTTCTGTTCATCGAATCTAATGGATAATTAAAACTTTTTTGTCCTAACCTTTATGTTAGGAGACATTGACTGTAGAATCACTGTATATATATATATATATATATATGTTTATGTGTATATATATATGTAGTTGGACAAATATTAGATGTAAATTGGATTTGTTGTGTTTGTTTTATTTACTGTTTTTTCTTTAATTAAAAAAAATAGAGCAGTATGATAACGTGTCTATTTTATGTGTATGTATAATTAAGCTTTTAATTAGTAAACTTTTATTTTTCTATGTTAAATTACACTAGAAGAAAGGAAAATGAACTAAACATGAATCTGACGGAGAGAGGCTGTTTAGCAATTTGTTGATTCTTGAAACTAAGGGAATCAATTTGGTATGGATTTCCTATGCATTAAAAAGTAATCCCTTTGATATCTTGAATATGAATATATGATGACAATAAAATGATAAATTAAACAACCTAGGTTGCACGTTTTGGCGACCATATACAGAGAATATATGGCCAACTCAGAAACGTGATGGCAGTGGCCCAAGCATATATGATTTTCTAGTTACAAACGCGCAGAATTTAGGCTCTGGTTATAGAGTATCAAATTCAAAAGAAAACTCTGTTCATTAAAGATGGGCTCTTGCAATTGTTTGTCACAATAGCATTTTCAAGCATCCATTCCGGCCTAGCAGCTCGCCATCTTTTGCAAACTGATCCTGTTGATCTCCCAGATGTAGCAGACACAGTAGAAGAAATAATAGCAGAAACATTGGAAGGAATACAGCGTGATCGCCCAACCCCAAGCCCACCAAACCCATTAGGAGGCAGATTGCGTAATACTGCCAACGGTGGCAACCCTTGAACTCATCATCCTACATGGGTGCCTTCACATCTGATCATCAGGGCGGTGCTCTTTGCCTATTAAGTTTCTTCTTGTCATCCGATCGCCTTTTTCTCTTGTTTTAGTCATATTTGCTCGAGTACTGTGTATTGATCTTTGATGAGTGTTCAGTGTTCTTAATTAATAATTGTATTGAATTTCATTACTGAAATAAGAGTTTGTATTCAATTCATTATTATTCTTATTTTATGTTCTCTAGTTTGCCTTTAAATGATATTTGAGAAAAAAAGTAGAAATTAACAATTTTTTCAACTTATCAAATTCTAGAAAAGAAAATTGTACATGAATTATTTGATCTTTAGACATTCTAAATCATTTGGATATGGATTTGGACAAAATATTTGGGAAGTTTAACATTATTTTTAACAAATTGTATTTTATGAAATAAAATGTATAGAAATGATCCACACCATAATTTAGAAGTAGAAATTGAATTTCACCACATACACATGTTAGATCGCCAACACATTACTTCCACGGACATTTAGATGATTATTATTTTTTATCTTATAGAACCAGCTGATCGACTAATGACTTTGCCTTTTAAAAAGGGATAAATCACATATAAATTTCCCAACTTTAGGTCTAATTGTAGTTAGATATACCTTTTGCTCAAAATGATACAAATCTTCTCTATCTTTGATAAGAAACCATTAAGAAATTAATAAGAACTAACTATAAAAGAGTAAAATGATCTATTATCGTTTTAAGTAAAATTAATTATATTAATTATTTATTTAAAACAACCATTTAATTTTTTTTTTCAAAGAAAGATTGAGGAGAGATTTTGAGAACAAATCTGCCTTTATTTCCTCTATTTATTTTCGTCCTTCTTTCTCACTTCTTGCAAGATGTGGAGACTAGCTAGGTTCATCATATCTATTTTCTTATACCTAGATTGACTGTTAGCTATTCATTAAATCCATTTTGGTCACCAACTTCTTTCAATTTTCAAATAGTTAATTCGGACATCATTGTATTGCAAAATGTTTTCCCTTATTGCTTTTACAAACTTAATAACCAATAAAGCTTAACCTTGCTTACTAAAAGAAGTCTATTTAATCGTACATGTCGTCATATTGATAACAACAAACTTGCACTTGTCTTAATGCTGATGGCAGATTTAGAAGATATGGGTTTAGAACCCGGGAATTAATCAATCAGTGCATGTTAGATAACCAATTTGTTAGGACTCCAAAACTTTTGTTGGTCGAAAGCTTTTGACTAGGTTATAGGTTTATGACAAATAGCATGTCTTTCTACCCAACGCCAACCACAACAAAATTTGACTAGTTTTCAGCCGAGATGATTGAGGAGGTGAACTAACAAGAAACCCAAAAGAGTTTGCAAGGTTACCAAACTATACGCTATACATGTCAAACTCACCATACCCCATAAGATTACGGCTATAAATACCCATCACAAGGCCATCGTTTCACCACTCAAACCTCAAGAAAAATCTTGGCTATTTTACAAATTTAACATCCTTGCAAAGAGAACACCTATCGATTAGTTAAGGATGGCGTCCTGCAAGAGTACTTTCATCTTAGCTTTGTTTGTGGCTATGACATTTTCGAGCATCGATATCGGCTTAGCAGCTCGTCATCTACTGCAATTGCCACCTTTGCCAACTTTGCCTCAGCCAAAGTTGGCACCACTGCCTTCCATACCAAATCTGCCACAGCCAACGTTGCCGACACTACCCACCACGCAGCCATCTTTGCCAAATCCCACACTGCCACCACTTCCTAGTATGCCGACCATTCCTACACTCCCGAAGGTTAATTTGCCACCCCTACCAAGCATGCCTTCAATCCCCAGTATCCCAACTACAATCCCCTCTATCCCTTTTCTCTCTCCACCTCCAGCATCCCCTAGCCCTTAATTAATTCATCTATATCTCCTAGCTTTGCTATGGTGTGGATTACTTCATGGTTTCTATATCTGAAGGTCTTATTTGTTGTATCTGAACTTGGATTTATTTGTGAGAGCTGTGTTGTTTGTGCATTTATATAGTTTTTCTCGTGGTCATATATTTGTTTGTATATTGTTCAGAATTTCGCACTTATTATTGATTGTATTATGATATGTTATTAATAAACAGATTACTATATTTCACTTTATGATCTTTTATTTAATGCCTTGACTGTAATAATACAATCAAAATCATGTTGGCCCTAAATGAAGGCAATCTAGCTAGCGAAGGGCAAACAATTTTGCGGTATCAGATTAAAGCTTTTCTTTATGATCATATATCTAATGTTTGCCTTGACAATGTCATTGATGTTTAAGGCTTCCATAATTGTATCAGTACAATTAAACAAATGTCAACCCTAAATAAATCAACCTACTAGAGAAGAATTCTTACCATTCGCAAGAGGCCCCAACCTGTTTGCCAATTTCTCGGTTATTATTTTCAAACTAAAACTCATCAGCTATAGTCCAAACTAACTCGTTATGTAATTGAATTATGATTGTCATTATAGAGAAAAACATTCCCATTTAATGGTCAACAAAACAGAGGAATTTGGCCATCGTTTCATTATAATAATTTGTATTATTTTTGAAATTCAGTCACGATTATATTATTATTGTTACTAGATGTCCAATATCAAAACATAACGATTACCAAATATCTAATAACAAAACAAATAATGCCTATCCTAATAATAAATGAAACTTTATCAACTAAATTGTTTATTTCTTCAAACCCACACCTTGGACTAAATTAATAACTTTAAATAATAGCAGAGATGATTTTAATAGCTTTCATTTTTTAATTTTTTATATTTTTCATCAAATCAGTATTGTAAATTAATACTATTATACAAGAGCTCTATAATTATAGAAGTGAAAACTAGTTATCATTACAAATTGTTATCTACGAGGTACACAAATAATATTGGGACAAGGACAAAAGTGGCATATTTAAGTAGTGACTTAATATTTATGTCTCTGTCCCTTAAAATGTAACAATGGAGGCTCAAATGATATATAAAAGTACGAAAATACCCTTCCAGTTAAAATGTGGTTTTGAAAAAAACCTGTTCCCCCCAAAATCAGACCTTGAAAAAAACCTTTTGCCTAAAAAAAAAAACCTTTTGGCTCCCAAAATCAACAGCAACCTCTGCCTCTCCAAAAATCAACACCCGCCTCGTCTGTCTGCACCATGCACAGAGCCACGCAGCGCCGTCGTCGTCGTCTGCCCTTTGCCATCAAGTTGTCTGTGTCAGCCTTGCATGCGCGGCCACCGGAAACTCATCTCCTCGCTGTGAAAGTCGAACTCGTTGCCTCCCCCGCCGTTGGTCGCTTTCGTCGTTCCCTTCCTCAGGAGGAGCCGTTGTGCCCCTGATTTCGTTTGGTCACTCGCAGACGAGAGTTTGTTTGGTCGCTACGAAACGCGAAGCCCCTACCTCCCCCTCTATTGGCCGCGACTGTCTACCTTCCTCACACAGAAACTGGTACATCACACAACTTGTATTTCAGATTTTTGAAGCATAGTTTGGCTTGAGTTCTACATTGCTGTCCAAATTTGGCTTTGCTTCATGTTTCGAACTTTACTTGTAATATGGAATTTTGATTCTTTACTCTGTTGTGATCAATGATTTGTAAAAATGAGTTATGAAAGTGACTAAAGGTGTAAGCTTTGCCTTTGTTG
The DNA here is from genome assembly GCA_019925255.1 of Litchi chinensis. Lineage (NCBI taxonomy): Eukaryota > Viridiplantae > Streptophyta > Magnoliopsida > Sapindales > Sapindaceae > Litchi > Litchi chinensis. Next base: position 24,880,152 of record CM034465.1, on the reverse strand, counting down.
AATGAAACTGATTTATGTGTTTGAAGTAGTGATGGAAATTGACAAATGGGGTATTCGTTTTGTGTGACATGTACTACTTGTCAATTTTTATAACAAAATCGAAACAATAATCTGTGTTCTTCTATATTCTAAACTTGGAAATCAGAACATACTTTGAAACCAAGTAGAACATGCTTTGAAATCAGAACATGACTAGTGTTTCTAACACAAGTGGTGTCATTGGTTTATGGAGGAAATCGGTATCCAAAACACTAGTCACACCAAGGTGCGAGTGTTAATAATACTAGTTATGTCGGTGTGATTAATGGTGCTGTGGATATATGCAAAAAGTCAGTAGCCAAAACACTATTCACACCAATCTGACTAGCATTAATATTGCTATTCAGCTCGGTGTGACTAGTGGTGCCATGAGTTGATGGAAAAAAACCAGTAGACAAAACACTAGTCACACCAAGGTGACGGGTGTTAGTAACACTAGTCACTTGGGTGTGACTAGTGTTTTGCAACTGCTTTGTTTCAATCAACTCATGGCACCACTAGTCACACCGAGGTTACTAGCATTATTAACACTCGTCGCCTTGATGTGACTAGTGGTGCATTAGGTTGATGGACAAACCAGTAGAGAAAGCACTAGTCACACCAAGGTGGGGAGTGTGAGTAATGCTAGTTTTGTCTGGGTGTACTAGTGGTGCATTAGGTTGATGGACAAACCAGTAGAGAAAGCACTAGTCACACCAAGGTAGGGAGTGTGAATCATACCAGTTCTGTCTGGGTGTGACTAGTGGTGTATTAGGTTGATGGAAAAAACCAGTAGCAAAACCACTAGTCACACCAAGGTGGGGAGTGTGAGTAATACAAGTTCTGTCTGGGTGTGACTAGTGGTGCATTAGGTTGATGGAAAAAACCAGTAGTAAAACCACTAGTCACACTGGCATAACTAGTATTATTAACACTCTTCACCTTGGTGTGACTAGTGCTTTAGTTACTGGTTTTTATCATAAACTCATGACATTACTAGTCACACCGAGTTAACTAGCATTATTAACAATCTTTTGTTTCGTCTTCTCTTCTAGCTCCCTTTCCACTCTCTATAATGAAAAGATAAACACTAAAGGGCTTTTGGCTAATATAGTTTACTTTCTATGTTATCAATTAAGGTAAAGAGCTTGCAATTAATACATATATATTTTTATTTGTTTGCAGATGGAAGATATTAACTATGATCAATTTTTGAAGATACCTAGATCAGAATGGGTATCAGGGAGGTCGATTAACATGCACTCCAAGTTTGACGTGATAGACTTGATTGAAAATATATTGCGTCGGGAAGGGGAGTACGAACTAGCTGAAGAAACAGTTTCCAGGTATTTATTAAAAATACCTGCTCAACACATGTTTGCTGCCCGGTTGATTCAGCAATTACTTCAAAGAGAAATTAATTTGGAAGAAGCAAGTCCGCATGAGATGTGGTTTTCCATTGAGGGCAGGAAGAGTAGGTTTTCCCGTGTTGAGTTTTGTCTAATGACCGGATTACGTTTCAGTCCATTACCTGATATTATTCAACGACCATATGTCATGGTACCTGGGGGGATACACGATCGATACTTTGATGGGAAAATACCATTGCTGCTTTCCGAGATACACAACCATCTTGCCACCAAGGAATTTCACCAACAAGGAGATTGTTTGAAGATGGCCCTTGTGTTGCTAGCAAACATCGTATTATTTGGGCAACTTTCGAAGGGCAAAACGACATTATGGTTGTTAATGTTGGTAGAGAATATAGAGGAGTGGAATGCATTTCCATGGGGACATTATGTTTTCAAGTTAACGCTGTACTATTTGAGAACAGCGGTTGGAAAAAGTAATTATTATGGGTTTCCTTATGCTTTACAGGTTGGTTTTTATTTGTTTTGTTTCATGTCTTGATGTATATTTTATATGTTTATAATTTGTATTATAATATTGAACTTGTAGTCATTTTTGTATTTACAGATATGGGCGATGGAGAACATCCCATCAATGAGAGAAATGTTAGTTACTCGGGTATTGAGTGGTAAATACCCAAGAATGTTGAAATGGAGTTTCAATCAGCGCCCAAAAACTTTTCAGCAGCAGCTTAAACAAATAGAGGAGCGTGGAGATGTAAGTTTGAAAAACGGTTATTATATTTTACCAGTTTTGATTGTTTCTAACATTTGAATATATTGGTTATAGTTTGTTCCAGTTCGTGAGATCTTCAGACCAAAGAGGGAGGAGACCCGCCGAGATTACTAGAAGGGTATTAAGATCAGTTTGGATGAAGGTGTGGAATTTGTTCCACTCACAGTAGTGGATACTGATGAAGGTGATAATGATGCCAGTGTGAATAGTCCAATACATTGTCGTGAGAGACAGAAGAAACGGTCGTGCACTTCATATCCATCTCCCCCCACCCCTCCAGCAGCAGAGGACTCAATACCATCGAATACCTCTGCAGAAGTTAGTACACTTCATAAAACCATTATTACGTAAAAGCTCACGTTTTTTTTTATCCTTTGAATATCATTGTTATTCTATGTAGAGATTGGAGAAATTAATGGAGTTAGTGAAGAATGTGATGGAGGAAATCCCGCGACGTATGGAGGACTATATCGATAAAAAGTTGGAGGCATTAGAGGGTCGATTAAATGATCGTATTGATAAAACATTTGAAAATCGTCAGCAATATTTAGCTGATCAGGTATGTGCACAATATTGTCAGTTAATATGCTTTTGTAATGCTCGTATGTTCGTCGAATATAACCAACTTTCGTTGAATTAGAGGTATCATAATTATACATTCTCTACACATGGGATGCAAGATGATGTCCAACCTGCCCAGTTCACTTCCTTTGTCGCACAATCAGTTCCTACAAATGCAGCAGTGACTCCCCCACCTACTGTTGTGACACGTGGACCAAGTCCATTTAGAGAATCACATGACGCATGTGGTTCTACTGAGGAGGCACAATCAGGAGGGCTACAAGAGGTCCCAAATAAGGAGGCGCTGCATGTTTATGAAAAAAAGGGAAAAGGAATGACAACGAAGGATAGTCAGGGGTTGTTGGCAAGTCGGTTGGAGGAATTGTATGGTGAAGGGTTTAATCTTGACAGTGCTGTTAATATGATGGCCGGGATGTCCAAGTGGGTGATGATAATAATGTCATATTTGCTGATGCTCCCCGTCCGGAGACACAGGCTGATCGAACCGTTAGAGTAAAGATTGCAACAAAATATTGTGCTTCTCCGTACATCAATCCTTGGGCAACAGAGTCTGCAATACTGTCGCAGAAGAAAAATGAATATATTGTCTTCAAGAAAGCAAAAAATAGTGCAGCCCTGTGAGTATATTTATGATTTCTGTTCAATACAAGTCAATTTGAAGGCTTGTTTATTAATGATTTATATTCATTTTAGACTGAATATTGGCACCGAGTTGTTTGCGGATTGGTTGTTCTTTGTCGAGTTGGAAAAGCCGAAAGTTTGGATGTCAAATGAAGTGAGTAACTCGTTTAATATGTGCATTGACTTTATCTTTGAAATATGTTACTAACTTTTATGCATAAGTTTACTTTTGTTAATTTGTGTGGAATTGTTTTCGTTTGAATACAGCACATTGATGGGATTCTAGCACTTTTTGGCAAGCGGAGAAACGAGTACCCCAGTCTATTTTATGATGATATTGTAGTGTTGTGTGTTGATTTCTTTGTAAGTTTAGGGTCTTATTACATTTAATTAGAATTTATTATAACATTGTTGTACAATCTAATTTGTTGTCACATGTTATGGTTTAATTTGCAGTCAAAATTGTCAGAGGCTTGGAAGGAAATTCATCCAAATGTGCAAGAACCATTTACTGGTCAATTTGATCCATTATCGTTCAATGCTCCTGATGATTGGATACTATATGGTACAGGAGAAAAGCCGGTATGGGGGAAGAGATGGACACTTATAAACACAGTAAGTATGCCTTTATGACCAAACACAATGTTTTATCACCATGGTTTCTTGTAATTTTTTGTTGTTTGTTATGCAGTTGTTAATTCCGTGTGCGGTTGGATCTCCTGATGGTCATTGGATCTTATGTAAGGTAGATTTATCACAGCGGAGTATTGTTATATATGATTCCTTGTCATATAAGATCCTAGTCGAGTCGACATATAGAGAGAACCAGGTGATGCCTTTGCGGTACTTGTTGCCTTCTGTGTTGGCAAAGTCAGGTTATTTTGAGGAGAAACACATGGAGAGGAGAGGGGACTGCTTTAGTGTACAAACCATGAACCATAAAAGCATACCAACTCAGAAGGATAACAGTAGTTATGGTGGATTTGTATGTAAGTATGTCGACTGTATCATTAGGAAAGGTGTATCATGGAATTGGCGGCTATCGGACGTTCATAAGATGAGAAGGGAATACGCCTTTGCCATATTTTGTAATGCTGTTGAGGGCAATGACATGTAATTGGGGTTTACATTGCCACATTCATATATCAACATGTATATATATAAAGTTATTTACAGATCCTACGTTCCATTTGTGTTTTTTGCTTAAATATTTTGTGTGATATTTGAGGTGTTATGTTAAAGTTGTGCTATAGCCCTTTCATAATCTTGGAAAAAACCAGTAGAGAAAGCACTAGTCACACCAAGGTGAGGAGTGTGAATCATACGAGTTCTGTCTCGGTGTGACTAGTGGTGCCACGGGTTTATGAAAAAAAAACCAGTAGAGAAAGCACTAGTCACACCAAGGTGAGGAGTGTGAATCATACTAGTTCTGTCTCGGTGTGACTAGTGGTGCCATGAGGTGATAGGAAAAACCAGTAAAGAAAGCACTAGTCACACCGAGACAAAACTGGTATGATTCACACTCCTCACCTTGGTGTGACTAGTGCTTTCTCTATTGGTTTTTTTTTTTCATGAACCCGTGACACCACTAGTCACACCGATTTGAACTCGTATGATTCACACTCCTCACCTTGGTGTGACTAGTGCTTTCTCTACTGGTTTTTTTTTTTTATGAACCCGTGGCACCACTAGTCACATCGAGACAGAACTCGTATGATTCACACTCCTCACCTTGGTGTGACTAGTGCTTTCTCTGCTGGTTTGTTGAAAATGATCCACTAGTCACACCGAGACAGAACCGGTGTTACTCACACTTGATACCTTGGTGTGACTAGTGCTTTCTCTACTGGTTTTTCCTATCAACCCATTTCACCACTAGTCACATCGAGACAGAACTGGTGTTATTCACACTCCTTACCTTGGTGTGACTAGTGGTTGTGTCACTGTTTTCATACAAAGCCCGACAGAATGTGACTACTGTGATTAACAAGATCACCAAACACAACACAAACTAGTTTATTACAGTAAATGTTATGTATTTGTTACAAGTCAAAACAACAATATATCAACAACCAAAATACAAGGTTATGGTTGAGATTGTTCTGGTACAGTGGGTCGAGGAGTATTCTTACAAGTCTTGCTATTGTGTCCTATTTGATGGTAGGTCCGACACTTTCGTCGTCTTCTTACTTGGGTAACGGAGCCTTTACTATTGTTCATAGGGGGTCGTTGAGATGGATGTGGATTACGACAGTTTTGTCGATAGTGGCCTTTTTGCCCACAATGGGAGTATTTCAAAACCCTTCTGCTATTCTCGCCAGCAGATGAAATCCTTTTCTTTCTAGGCCTGCCAGCTTGTGGACGCCATGGTGGTGGTAAAACAATCATGTTTTGGATGTCTTCTGGAACTGTCCATTCATCTGGGTCAGGAACCGGGAAGATAGCACCAGCATATGCAGCCAATAGATTGAGTGTTTTGTAACAGTCGGATATGTAAGGGATGAATGACCTATTACAATACCTGTACAACCGAAAAAAATATTAAACTTTTATTCTACAATTAGAGCAAAACCTTGCAAATATTATGGTCTTACCTTAGCACCGCAAGTGTATGTGAACATGGTAAAAGATCCATCTGGAATGCCACACAAGTACACGTCCTTTCGATTAGATTGACAACGGTCTTCCTACTCCCAGCCTTTACAGCATACTTGCTATCATCAATTGGTGTGACCGTGTAAGTTTGTGAGTCTCTAGTATACTCTGCAATTTTCTTCTCTGCCCATTGTGTTATCTCTGCTGACATTTTTTCTGCATTCTTCCGGCGGTCATAAAACCATCTTTGCATCATACCCCTTATATACTCAACCAAAATCGTTAATGGATATTGGCGAGCTTTAACCAAACATGAGTTCATGCATTCAGCAATGTTGGAAGTTAAAATCCAGTAGCGCCTTACTGGAGACATTGCTAATGCCCATCTATGTGGTCCAAGTTCGATTAATTCTCTATGCGCCGTTGGGTGTATTTTGCTAAGGTCTTCCATCATGCCCCAAAACTTGGATTGACGATAACACCTTGATGCGCGATGGAATAATCCGGTGACAGTCTTATTTTTGTACAAATTTTTCACATTTTGTGTCATGTGATACATGCAAAGGCCATGATGTGCATCGGGGTACACTTTTTCCATCGCTACTTTAATTCCAAGATGCCGGTCGGATATGAACATGCAATTCTCTGGACACCCAATTACATTTCTCAACTTTGTTAAAAACCATGACCATGATTTCTCATCTTCAACATCCCCAAATCCAAATGCTAAGGGATACACTTGCTCGTTTGCATCTTTACACGCCGCAATGAACATAATCCCACCAAATTTCCCTTTCAAATGTGTTCCATCAATGACAATAACTGGTCTAATCACTTGACGAAACCCAGATATACTAACACCATAAGCAATAAACATGTATAGAAACTGGTTGCTGTCATTTGTCTCAATGTTTGTGACTGTACCTGGGTTAGCTAACTCCAACTGATAACAATACGCAAACAACTGTTCAAATGACAACTCTGCAGACCCAAAAACGTTGTCTTCAACATGATCTTTGGCTCTCCGACATTGATTATATGACAAAGTAACTCCATAATTAACTTGAATTTCTGCCTGAATTTTTTTGGGTTTCATGCTTTGACCACTCACTTGCAATTTCGGAGTGATAAGGTCTTCGATTAATTTTGCACTCACTTTCCTGCACCGTCGATGTACACTATCAAGCGAACAACAATGTTGTTTTCGGAATTTTTGCACCTCCCATTGGTCTCTAATCTTTGTTTTGATGGCTACAAGCTGAAATTTACAGTTCTCATCCTTGCACCTAACATCATAACAGATGTTGTTTGATTTCTTGAGTTTTTTACAAAAACCTTCCTTCAATGCATACATCTCTACAGCTTTACCCATATCACGCTTTGAAGGAAATATTTTCCCTTTGAAGAAATGATGGTCTTCCCTTTCTGACACTTTAGTGGCGATTGTACGAAATGCGGAAAGATCTATTCCAGGGATGCACCATTCACTAGCTACTATTTGTTACGTGTTATTATCATCATTGGCTTGACGGAAACACCCATTGCCATCATCCCTAACATCGCGAACATTATCATGATCTATATCACAATCCTTATCACGAACATCATGATTAAATCCACCACCACTGTCAGCATCACCACCTAAACCTTCTGCCATAACTGCATGTCGGCTTCCTCCATCTCCTCTGAAAATATTAGTGGCTATAGGAATGCTTTTAGCTGGACGATAGTAGTCCGAAAACTCGTTTGAATCAATGTCATCCAAGCAATATTCTGTAGAACGATTATACTCACTGTCATTTAAGTTATACTCACTGTGTGAATCGACATTATCTTCTTTTTCTTCATCATCATCATCATCATCATCATCATTGTCATCATCATCATCATCATCTTCATCTATGTCTTCACATTCATCTTCAATGTTACGATTCTCATGGAATGGAACTTCGTTGCTTGACGAAACAGACTTGAATTGAGAAACTAATTCAACAAAGCTTTGGTGTTGTGGCTGGTTTATTAATTGGATTTGTGATTGGCTTGATAATTGGATTTGTGGTTGGATTGGTAGCTGTATGAAGATTGGTGGTTGAAGTTGTTGTTAGATTGGTAATTGAACATTTCCTTTATCTCTCAGACAGTCATTTAGATTGTTTGGAACAACAAATACGTAAACTTCAGGATTTTTCTCATGTAGCCAGAAAGACACAGCTTTATCAGTTGTTAATTTTGGAATGGCAGGCCTACCGGAAGTCTCCACCAATATGTGTAAGTCAAATGTACTCTTTGTTATATCAACTCCAACAATATTCTCAACGGTCTTCTTTAAGTCATCAAGCGTCGCATTCGTAGAAACAAATGCTATTTCTGATTCACCACCCTCATACTTATAACCAATCCATTGTCCACCATGAGTGACTATAATTCTAGTTTCGTCCATATCACTGTACACAAATAAATGATCGAATTTATTAATGGAGGACTAAATCAAAACTAGCAATATATCATTACTCATACTTTGATACAATTAAGTAATTAAACTACTAAATAAATGTTCATAATATGACACTAATAGTGACGCCAATGTGATATGCATTAATAACACTAGTTACCTCGGTTTGACTAGTGTTTTGGCTACTGTTTTTTTTTTCCATAAACCTATGATACCACTAGTCACACTAAGGTAACAAGCGTTATTCACACTCGTCACCTTGGTATGACTAGTGTTCTAGCTACTGGTTTTTTCTTCAAGTCATGACACCATTACTCACATCAAGGTAACTAGCATTATTAACACTCGTCAGCTTGATGTGACTAGTGTTTTGCCTACTGGTTTTTTTTTTTTTCCATAAACCTATGATATCATTAGTCACACTAAGGTAACAAGCGTTATTCACACTCGTCACCTTGGTATGACTAGTGTTCTAGCTACTGGTTTTTTCTTCAAGTCATTACATCATTACTCACACCAAGACAACTAGCATTATTAACACTCGTCTGCTTGGTGTGACTAGTGTTTTGCCTACTGTTTTTTTTTTTCTATAAACCTATGATATCACTAGTCACACTAAGGTAACAAGCGTTATTCACACTCGTCACCTTGGTATGACTAATGTTCTAGCTACTGGTTTTTTCTTCAAGTCATTACACCATTACTCACACCAAGACAACTAGCATTATTAACACTCGTTTGCTTGGTGTGACTAGTGTTTTGCCTACTGTTTTTTTTTTTTTTCCATAAACCCATGTCACCACTAGTCACACTAAGTTAACTTGTTCACTTGTGTTAATAATACAAGTCATCTTGGCATGACTACTGTTTTCGTCTTTGGTTTTTTAACTAAGTCTTGTCATCACTAATAACGTCGTACATGTGTGCCATTTCCATCAACATACATAGAAATACTAAGTTCGTAAACCCTAAAGCCAATTTCTACAGCTCAATATCAGTATAGCTAACCACAATAATCAATAACAACTGAAAAATAAGTGTTCAAAGGTTAAAATACATTACCCATAGTGCAGAAGAAGATTATGGATGGTGGATGGAAAGAATGTTCGCTGGTGGATGGTGGATGGAAAGAATGGTCGCTGGTGGATGGAATTTGTCGCGCGGAAGAGAATCACGATAGATGGCGAATGGTGCCTGTGAAGAAGAAGGTGAAGCTGGATGGTGGCTGTCAAGACGAAAATGAAGCTAAATGTAGCTGGATGGTAGCTGTGAAGAAGAAAATGAAGCTGAATGGTACAGACGAGAATGAAGCTCGATGGTGGATGGTGGCTGTGAAGAAGACGAGAATGAAAGAGTAAGAGGAGCAGCAGAAGAGAGAATGCAGAAGAGATAATACGTCCCTCAATAAATCACCTGTTTTATTTTTAGAAAGGGTATTTGTGTCCAAAAAAATAGGTCTTGAGACTCATTTGTTAATTTTATTGAAATGAGACAAAATTGTTATTGCAATAATGGAAAGTGCCACCTGGTGATATTTCCTCAATAATATTTTGAAAGAAAAAAAAAACATATTACCTACTGCAATAGAATATTTTATTATGACTAAACCAATGAATAACAACCAAACTAGCATGCGTCGTATTTCTCATTTTGAAAACTAGTTTTTTATTTTTTATTTTTTATTTTTATTTATTAAATATATTATTATATGAATAAATATGTGACCAAATACTCTAGATAGATCCATTAAGGTGTAGTCTAGAAGAAGACTCTTTAGAGTAGAAAAATGAATCTGAAGGGAGGAAAGAGAACCGCACATATTGAGAGGAAAACTAACCACTACAAGAGTAACTGTGGTGAGTTATTCTGTTATACACAAGATGATTGCGGAAATGTAGGGCCGGAACCCATTAATTAATTAGTATTGGTCTATTAGATAACCCATTGCCAACCAAGACTCCAAAAATTGTGTTGCCTTAAACATTTTGACTAGCTTATAAGTATATTTGACATATCAGTAATAGTTTGTCTTTCTAGCCAACCTCAACAAGATTATTTGAATATTTTGAGCCGAGATAGATGAGAAGATGACCTAACAAGAAACTGAAAGAGTTTGCAAGTTTACCAAACTACACACGATACATGGCCAAATCACCAAACTATGCATAAAATTATATGGCTATGACCCATAAATACCCATCACTAGGCCATGGTTTCACCACTCAAACCTCAAGAAAAATCTTGGCTATTTTACAAATTCAACGTCCTTGCAAAGAGAACACCTATCTGATTAGTTAATTAAGGATGGCGTCCTACAAGAGTACTTTCATCTTAGCTTTGTTTGTGGCTATGACATTTGCGAGCATTGATATTGGCTTAGCAGCTCGTCATCTATTGCAATTGCCGCCTTTGCCAACTTTGCCTCAACCAAAGTTGGCACCATTGCCTTCCATACCAAACCTGCCACAGCCGACGTTGCCGACACTGCCACCAACCACGCAACCATCTTTGCCAAATCCCACATTGCCACCACTTCCTAGCGTGCCCACCATTCCTACACTCCCAAAGGTTAATTTGCCACCCTTACCAAGCATCCCTTCAATCCCCAATATCCCAACTACAATCCCCTCTATCCCTTTTCTCTCTCCACCTCCAGCGTCCACTAGCCCTTAATTAATCCATCCACATCATCTTCGTGGCTTTGTTATGGTGTGGCAGTATTGTACTCCATGGTTTCTTTATAGAATAGTCTTGTTTCTTCTAGCCGATCGAGCATATTTATATTTGTGAGAGCATTGTTAATTATTTGTGCATTTACATAGTTTTTCTATTCGTGTTTTTATTTTGGCATGGTTTGTGAGGAGAGCAGGTTGTTCCATAGTCATATATAATTTGTTTGTCTTTGAGTTGAGAGTTTCCCATTTTGAATTTATTGTATAATAACATATTATTAGAAACAGATTTCTACTTATTCCTGTATATTCTTTTATCTAATGTCTTCACGATGTCCATTCTACTTAAAATTTCTAAACTATAACAATACAACAAAAACCATGTTGACCCTAGCTAACTGAAGGCAATATACTCAAGGAGAAATCCCACGATTTGTTATAGGCTCCAATCTGCCTTTTTATCATGTTTTACAATCCATGATTTTTGTTTTTACCTCCACGTACGGTGAAAACAAAATGATTTTGTTGTAATTATAAACAAAACATAAACAAAGTGAAACGAATGATAATTTCGAAACAAATATATATATGAAACGAATGATGCTTATTTCTTCCCACCACATACAAGGCCAAATCGGACACCTAATTAGAAAAGCAACCTTCAAAATGTTGGTCAACGGTTTGATGAGGTTTTAGTGCAGTTAACTAAATACGTCAGGGTGAAGAGCAATTGGTGATCAAGTGAGGGAGTTAGGCCCCAAAAACAGATATTAAGAAGGGTCAAAAATTAAAATAATAATAATAACAATAAATAAAACTCTTAAAAAACTTCTGACGTTTGGCAATATGTCATTTTTTTAACACTAGTTTCATTTTTATCCAAAATCTCATTTACCGTAAGTTTTTTAACAAAAATGTTAATAAAAAAAAATTAAAACATCAAATTTATCTTTGGTTTAAATAATATTAAAATATAGAAAAAATCACAAAAGACTTTGACAATATGTTTTTTTCCATCATATGGTTTCATTTATACCCGAAATATCATCTAACGTTAAAATAAATATCTAAAATATCTCCTGGAGGTATATGAAAGGACGATAATACCCCTAAAAGTCATAGATTCTATTAGGTCAAAACTATTGATCGTTTAACTCTAAAGACAAAAAAGAAAATGCAATGAAAATTTAATTAAAATATAAAAAAATAAAAATTAAATTAAAAGAATAATAATTTTTTCCTCCCACCTTACCCATTGTTCTCTTTCTCTCTTTATCACCTCACCAGTCTCTCTCTCTCTTATTTCACTACTCTCTCTCTCTCTCTCTCTCTCACATCATCATCTTCTTTTGCTCCGTCGTTCATCACTGCATCATCTCTCCTTCTTTTGGTCTCCATCCCATATATTGAAGACTATCTGAGATAGTCTCTAGGTCTCCATGGTGGAGACCCAAGTCAGAGGCCTAGAACTTGGTCTTCGGTGTTGAAGACCCCGTTCGAATCTCCATTGTGGAGACTCAAGACAAGTGGATTTGATTTTTTTATATTTTTATATCAATATTAATTATTTTATTTTTTTGATTTTCATATTTTAATATTATTTAAATCGAGGGCAAATTCAACATTTTAGCTTTTTCTAATATTTTTGTTAAAATTCGACGGTAAGGAGATTTTAGATAAAAATAAACTATTGTAGTAAAAAAGACATATAGTCAAACTTCAGGGTTTTAAGATTTTTTTTTAATTCTGAAGTCAAATGGTCAACAGTTGCAACCTAACAAAAGCTGCTACTATTAAGGATATTTGTATCTTTTTATATGTGTTTAAGAGTATTTTAGATATTTATTTTAATATTAGACAATATTCAAATATAAACGAAATTACGTGTGTGGGAAAAAAAGATACTGTCAAAAGTTAAGGCTTTTTGGGATTTTCCCAAAAAATAATAAAAAAAGAAATTTCCTATTGATTAACTAATCAATACATATCTTTTATGAGTAAATTTTAAGCTTTGCGCGGGGCCATGACCGTCGGGACCACCCGTTCGTATCTCCACGGGGGACCATAACTTATGAGTTCCCAGCAAAACGTATTTTATGGGCATTGACCTTCTTCCCCTCTACGTGCCTTATTAACACCTTCATATAATACCTTGACTTGGAAAAAAAAATCCTATTAAATATGAATTTTATTTCGTTAATACATATAGTCTCTTTCACACGCTCCTTACAAGCGGTTTTTAAAGCCTAAATTTAAATTCTGATTTTTTTTTAATTAAAAACTTATGTTACCAATTTATTACTTAGTTACATCGTACATATCTTATTTTATTGATTGGAAAAATTTTGTGATCAAATTCTTCCATATTTCATTTAACGTTATTCTGCTGTAAAATTGTTATCGTTACTGCTTTTTATAAATTTATTACGAAATTAATGTTAACCTTGCTTAATAAAATATGATTGTTTAATCGTATATATTGATAACAACCAAACTTGCAAATGCAATATTTCTCAATTCGAAAACCAACTGTTTTGTCACAATGCTACGTACTTGACGGCAACCCATTAATTAATTAGTATTAGTACGTCTTTCTAAGCAGCCACAACAAGATTTGACAATTTTTCAATCGGGAAGGATGAGTAGATGAACTAACAGGAAACCAATAGAGTTAGCAAGTTTACCAAACGATACATAAATACGTGTCCAAATCACCAAACCACATAACTTTCCCCACTATAAGAGCCCATCGCTGGGGCACGGTTTCACCACTCAAAACTTCAAGAAAACTCTTGGCTTATTTACAGATATAAGATCCTCGCAAGTTTGAAGACCCAGCTATCTAATTAGTTAAAGATGGCCTCTTGCAAGAGTTTGATCATCTTAGCTTTGTTTGTGGCCATGACACTTTCAAGCGTCGATGTTGGTTTAGCAGCTCGTCACCTTCTGCAATTGCCACCTTTGCCAACTTTGCCTCAACCAAAGTTGGCACCATTGCCTTCCATACCAAATCTGCCACAGCCAACGTTGCCGACCACGCAACCATCTTTGCCAAATCCCACGTTGCCACCACTTCCTAGTGTGCCTACCATTCCTACACTCCCAAAGGTTAATTTGCCACCCCTAACAAGCATCCCTTCAATCCCCAATATCCCAACTACAATCCCCTCTATCCCTTTTCTCTCTCCACCTCCAGCATCCCCTAGCCCTTAATCAATTCATCCATATCTCCTAGCTTTGCTATGGTTTGGAGTACTCCACGGTATCTTTATAGGATGGTCATGTTTCTTGTATCTGAGCTTAGATTTATTTGTGAGAGCTGTGTTATTTGTGCATTTATATAGTTTTTCTGTCATGGTCATATATTGGTTTGTCGATTGTTGAGAATTTCGCATTTACTATTGATTGTATTATGGGATGTTATATATTAATAAACAGATTACTATTTCACTTTATGATCTTTTATTTAATGCCTAATAACACAATCAAAATCATGATGACTTCAAATGAGGCAATCTAGTGAAGGGCAAATCACATGGTCTGCAGTAACAGATTAATACTTTTCTTTATGATCATATATCTATTGCTTGTATTGACAATTTCACTGATGTTTTAGGCTTCCATAATTGTATCAATACAATTTTAAAAAAAAAAGTCGACCCTAAATAAAGCAATCTACTAGAGAAGAATTCTTACGATCGCAATAGGCCTCAGATTGTTTGCCAAACTCTTGATTACTATTTTCAAATTAAAACTCATCAGTTACGATTAAGAAGAAGAAGAATTACCATTTTCAATCTATTAAAAAATGGAAGAAAAAAGATCTTTAATTACCTATAAATGTTTTAGTGAAAACTAATTTTAATTTCTTGGCATTTTAAATGCAGTAACCTATATTCATGTTAATTAACTCTTTTCCGTTTATACATTTTATAACTTTCAGTAATTTTTCAATCTATTAAAAAATGGAAGAAAAATGATCTTTAATTACCTATAAATGTTTTAGTGAAAACTAATTTTAATTTCTTGGCCTTTTAAATGCAGTAACCTATATTCATGTTAATTAACTCTTTTCCGTTTATACATTTTATAACTTTCAGTAATTCTTGTGTTTCTAAGAGAATTGTGTAATTTTATATATATTATGACTTATTTTTACACTTTAATATTTTCTTAATTTTTAATGGATAAATCACCAATATTAAGCTTTTAAGTTTTGTATTAAGGGTACTATACAGAGGCATACTTATGTTAGGTTCAGAAGAGGCACATGTCTGCCCCGAATTCTTCAAAAACAAATTCGCATTAGTAGTTATATTGATTTATTATTTGTCAACTGTTTTCATCTATTATCCAAAGGTATTGCTTATTGAAAACAACTATCATTATCATACACTAGTTAACTATTATATTTTTAATATGTTCTAAAGATCTAATTAATGAATTCCACTCTTAGCAAAGTAATTAAACACATCTATTTCACATTTATGTCCCACTTTGCTCATTAAAATCGCAAAATGGTGGGAGATTCATCTCTTTTAGTGGAAGTTGTATGATCAGTAATGGGTTTAATGGAGCTCTTACCCAATTCATGGCAGATTTCAAATGTTAATAATAATAAACCATAAAATCTTATTAACAAAAAAAAAAAAAAAAAGACTTTTAAAAACAATTCCATTATTTAATGTTTATCAATTTGATATATATTTCTATAAATATCTCTTGTGACTTAATTATACATTCAAAATTTTATTTAATTTAAAATTTAGGATGTAATTATGATTAAAAAAAAATGAAGCATTATAGAGAGAAATTTTAAAAAATAATAAAATAAAAATAAACAACCCTTGATTGTTATGGTCTGTCGACGTTGGAATTTAGTCGACGGGTAATCAATGCCCAATACCTGCAATCAATGTGAGAAAGCACAAATACCAAGAAAGGATACAGACAAATACTGAGAATCAAACGAGGAACACAGATCTTTTACGTGGTTCAGCAATAATAGACCTACGTCCACGACTGTCCGTCTCTTAAATTCTGCAGAGTGACAGTGTATTATTGATTATTTTCTGATCATGTTACAATGATTTTAATCCCTATTTATAGGGAAAGAGGCGTTACAATTCTGGTTGTAGCAAATCAGGAAAAGAATCCTAAATTAATTACACTTCCCAAATAATCAGGAAAAATAAGGAAAAGAATTGTAAATTAATTACACTTCTTAATATGTTTGAATAATATCAGGAAACTGCTTCCATAAAATCAGGGATGATGTTGATTCAGTTTGAATTTGAATAGACTTCCATATCTGACGAGGAAATCACGGTTTGATTGGGTAACTGCAATATTCGGAGAGAGAATCATGGTTGTATTAGGTAACTGTCTGTTCTGAAAGATGCGACATTCATTACACTTCTGAGCGAGCTGACGTCTATGGCGGTCTGTGAGCTTGTTGATATAATCTGAAAAAGCTATTTATGCGAGCTGAAGAGCTTGCTTGGGCTTAGCTGAGCCTCATCCGATGGACTTTGACCGGGCTTTTACCTTTATCAGGTCTTCTTATTGGGCCTAAAATGGGCTTTTACCAGCCAATTTAATGAGTCCGAAAAATACATATAACATTAGCCCCCCAGCTCTCAGTTCGCTTCTGCGAGCTGGGAGCTCGAGCTTACTGGTAAAAGCTGGCTTCTTTGGCACGCTAACCTTCATAACTGCTTCTGCGCATTTTCAAATTCCATCTTTTCAGTTGCGACACGTGGCAGTCATGCAGGAGGTAATTGAAACGACCTCTGCACGTCCTTCACACGCGTATTTAATGCGCACGTCTTTCAATTGACGGCTCCATGATTACACAACCATACCTCGCGCTGCACCGTTGGATTAATGATGGTTACATATTACCGAGATCTGAAGGCTGGGGCTTGAGATCGCATACTTTATAACTAGTGAAGCCCTTTCATTTTTCTCTTTCATCTTGTCATTTTTACTCGAAGCAAACAAGCAATCAAGAAACCAAGAGACCAAGTTAAGAGAACTTCTAGTCACCGTCTTCACATCTTTCATCAGCGATTCAAGGTAACACCTGATTTATTTATTTATTTTTGAATCGATGTCATGTTTGTATTTTGTTTCACCACCATCGTTGTACCCGCAATGACATTTTGTTATACCTTCATTATTCTGAGTCTTCTGTTTATTGAACATAGCTTTTCTTCTTCTGTTGGTTTGATCCGGTTTTTTACTTGTTCACGACTGGACTACTGTTTGTGACTTGTAATGCATGCTTGACTGTTGATTTAGGATTGTTGTAGTCTTGTTAGCTCGCAGGTCGTTGCTTTTGTTGACTGAACCCTCCATTACATAGTCTGACTGTTTTCTTTTGTTCAGATGTCCTCAAGCGGAGCTCGCAAGGGAATTATTCCAAGCAGTGAAGCTCGTGAGCGAGATGAAGCCCGAGCACATGCTAGATAGGGAAGAGAAGCTCGGGATACACTCGCTCGTCATCCTTCATCGTTAAAGCATCCTGAGGTGGAAGGACTTGTCACTCAATTCCACATCCCTTTAGGTTGTCGTGCATTGCTCCCTGATTCAAAGAATCATGCATGTTATCCACCAAAGTGATACGTCGCCGTCAGTGTTCAACATTTCGAACAGGGGCTACAGTTCCCCATTCAATCGTACTTGATCGCATTTCTCAACAAGGTCAAGCTCGCGCCATTCCAGTTAACTCCAAACTCCTACGCACAGCTGACTTTGCTGGCAGTGGCCTTCCTCAGGAACGGCCTTCGTCCCCCTACTCCAAAAATTATACAGCAGTTCTACTCCTTCAAGGCTCTGAGTGCAGCAGAAGGAGAGAAACCGGAGGGCATTTATTACCTCACAGCCCGTCCGTCAAAATACAAAGATCTCTTGCTTAAAGGAGAAGCGAAGGGCAAGTCCAACGTCAGGCCGTATAAAACGAGCTGGTTCTATGTCTCGTGTCCCTCCCTTGCAGGTCTCCAAAATTTTAGCTATTCTCTGGAACCAGGTATGCATGATAATATATTGCGAGCTGAACTAAGCTTGTTGTCTTGTTTTCTAAAGATGTCTTGCTTTGCAGTGCAAAAAATGGACGAGTCTCCTCTCAGCAGCGAGGAGGAATGAGCTCTTGACAAGCTCGCAATCTCAGAGGACGTAGGCATCAGCAGTAAATTTGACGATGTTGTCCTTAGAGCTTACGTCCTTGCTCCTCCTAAGGAATCCCCTCTTCTGCGATCTGAGGAGGACATAGGCAAGACCAGCGATAACCCTAGACTTCCTTCTGTTTTTGAAGTTCCAGTTTAGGTGAGGGACATGCCTGCTTCCTGACCTCTGCAACCAGTCTCTACTCAAGTAGCGGGTACAACTCGTTCACCTTCTCCAGCTCGGAAGGCTTCTACCCAAGGTGCTCCTGCTCGCGCCTCACCTAATGCGAAATCGTCTTCAGCTCGCGCCCCATCAAAGGGCGCATCTTGAAAAACTACTTCTCCGACTCCTGCCCCAGCTCGGACAGAATTAACTTCATCTAGCGCTCCCTCAAAAGGCGCATCACAAACAACTTCTCCAGCTTCTGCCCCATCTCGGACAGGATCAGATCCAGCCCCTACTGCACAAGTCGACTCATCCTCTACCCCACATTACACATCTATCCTAAGGGTTTCACTGCCATTTCCAGCTCGTGCTCCAGCCCCTGTTCCTTCCTCTGGGCGAATTCCAACCAACAGGAGGAAACTTGTTCTTTTGAAATCTTCTTCTGCAAGTCCTGTCGTATCTCTAGCCTCTTCGACTCCTTCAATGAAACGGCCTGCTGAGGCCTTAGCCACTCCAGCGGCCCTTTCAAAACGCTCAAAATCATTTGCCAAGGACCAAGCTCTTGCGGTCGCTGCTTTCAGCGAAGTGCCTGCTGCTGCTGAGAAATAGGCCGCTGCTCCTTCAACCGCTGCTCCCAGCGAAGTGCCACTTTCAAATGTTTTCGCAAATCTTCAATTGTTTCCGACTTCCAGTTCGCAGCCTGAAAAAAGGGACGCTCCTCCTAAGGTTGCTTCCCAAGCAACTCGAGATGGCCTCAGCGGGCATGTGACTAGGCGTACCGTTGCTTCGCGACGCGGCACTTACTCAACCAATGTGCCTGATCTCCCGGAGCATGAAAGAACTCCTTCCCCAACAAGACCAGAAACCGAACTCGGACCTGGGGGAAGATATTTGACTTCGTTTATTGATAACTGGGCATCCATTATGTTTACTTATGCAAGAGTCTTGGAGAATTAGTCTCTTCAGGGTTTGGAGCTGGATGAATTCGTAGCTCGTCATTCTATGCTAGTAAGTCATTTTTCTTTATCCTCCGGCCTCTTTTTCTTCATTGCATATTAACTCGTAAAATTTTCAGACTGCCCTTGCTGCCATGAAGCAATGGAGGATGACCAAGATCAATGAAGATCGACTAATGAAGTTGCAAAGTGAGCTGGAGGTCGCTAACGATGAGATAGCGTCCTTGGTTGAGCGAACTATTGAGAATTTTGAGGCTCAGGTGGCTGCGGCGAATGAGGCTAAACAGACTGCCGAAAAAGCTCTACTAGAAATACAACAAGAGCGCGACATGCAAAGAGAAGTGCTGGAGCAGACTGACTAGCGGGTTGAGCTAGCCCAGAAAGCTGTCGAGGACCACAAGGCACAGTTAACTGCAGCAATAGAAGAGCTGAGGCAATCCGAGCAGCGGGCTGAGCTGGCCGAGCAGCGAGCTGTAACCGCCGAGGATAAAATCGAAGTGCTCGATCGTCAAGTCGAGGTTGCGGCGGAGTGAGCTGAAGCTGCTGAGAGGCGAACTAAAGAGGTAGAAGCCGTTATTAAACATGTTGAGGAGGCTGCAACTAAACGGGCTGAAGAGATAGAAAGCCGAGCCAAAGTGCTTAGGCAACAAGTGGGGGAAGCCATACAACGGGCTGAGGCTGCAAAGAAGCGAACAGAGGCCATACAGAAAGAAGCTGAGATCGTTAACCGTCATGCTGATAATGCCTTCGGGGAGCTAACAGTCTTTAGAGAGCAGGCTGCTCGAGAATTGGAAGTGCAGGTTGTTGACGCAAGGGACGAGGCTGAGGAGAGAACATGCCGCGACTTCCTCTATACACTGTGGATGTCCCATCCAGAAATGGATTTTTCTATCTTTGGGGACATAGGACTTGAAACCGTTGAGGATTTTAAAGCAAGAGCTACCTCGCCCTTAGCTGGTCTAATTCATTCGGCAGAGGAGGTTCATGGTACGACCTCCCAGGCTGAGCCCGTTATTGACCTCGATCCCCCTAGCGTACCTCCTTCACATGAAGAACCTTTAGTAGGTCCAGGCCACCCAGCTCAGGATTAAGAACTTGTTTTCTTTGTTCTTTTCATTGTATTTTCTCAACTTTTAACTTGTAAACAGCTCTCACACTTAATGAAATTTCTTTTATTATTTCTTCTGTGTTGAATGTATTTAAGCTATTGTGTATAATATATTTTATGCTCTTCATCTTTAGAGTTATTATATTCCTTGCGAGCTGATAATCAACGAGTTCTAAAATCTGATAATGCATTAAGTTAATGAAATGATGTAAAAATAAACGGTTGATCATTTAGAATGTTAACGAGCTATGCAGGGGTCGTCACCTCTCTTGCTTTTTAGGCTCATTTGGCGAGCTATGTAGAGGCACTTAATCATCTGCTTTTTTGGCTCTTTTTATTTTAAGCGAGCTATGCAGGGGTCGTCATCTCGCCTACTTTTTTGGCTCATTTGGCGAGTTATGCAGAGACACTTAGTCATCTGCTTTTTTGGCTCTTTTTATTTTAAGCGAGCTATGCAGGGGTCGTCACCTCGCCTGCTTTTTAGGCTCATTTGACGAGCTATGCAGAGGCACTTAATCATCTGTTTTTTTGGCTCTTTTTATTTTAAGCGAGCTATACAGGGGTCGTCACATCGCCTGTTTTTTTGGCTCATTTGGCGAGCTATACAGATGCACTTAGTCATTTGCTTTTTTGGCTCTTTTTATTTTAAGCGAGCTATACAGGGGTCGTCACCTCGCCTGCTTTTTAGGCTCATTTGACGAGCTATGCAGAGACACTTAGTCATCTGCTTTTTTGGCTCTTTTTATTTTAAGCGAGCTATGCAGTGGTCGTCACCTCGCCTACTTTTTAGGCTCATTTGACGAGCTATACAGAGACACTTAGTCATCTGCTTTTTTGGCTCTTTTTATTTTAAGCGAGCTATGCAGGGGTCGTCACATCGCCTGCTTTTTAGGCTAATTTGACGAGCTATGCAGAGACACTTAGTCATCTGCTTTTGAGGCTCTTTGTTTTTATAGATGCAGGGGTCGTCACCTCACCTGCTTTTTAGGCTAATTTGACGAGCTATGCAGAGACACTTAGTCATCTGCTTTTAAGACTCTTTATTTTTGTAGATGCAGGGGTCGTCACCTCGCCTGCTTTTTAGGCTAATTTGACGAGCTATGCAGAGACATTTAGTCATCTGCTTTTGAGGCTCTTTATTTTTGTAGCGAGCTATGCAGGAGTCGTCACCTCGCCTGCTTTTTAGGCTCATTTGGCGAGCTATTAAGCTCGGAGCCCGTTAGCCTTAGTGAATTTAGTTGAGTCACAAGTTGGGAAAATGAAGCTTTCATTAACTAGAATGATTTTGAATTACATATTACAAAGAGTTCACTGATGATAAGGACGCAGATGCTCGGCATTCCATGCTCGAGGGACTTCAGCTCCATCTTCATTAGCTAAATGATAAGCCCCATTCCCCAAGCTTGCTTTGACAACATATGATCCTTCCCAGTTCGGGCCTAAGGATCCATCACTTGGCTTGCGGGCTCCAGACAGGATGAGATGCAAAACTAAGTCTCCAACATTGAATTTATCAATCCGAGCATACTTGTTGTAGTACCTCGCTATTCTCTGCTGATAGACAGCTACCCTTAACCTGGCCGTTTCCCTGTGTTCTTCAAGCAGGTCCAGGTTTGTTGCAAGTAGCTTATCGTTGTCATTTGGATTGAAGGTTGCTCTTCTTTGCGAGGTGACTTCAAACTCAGCTGGGATCATAGCCTCAGATCCATATACCATTGAGAACGGGGTCTCGCCAGTGGAGCTGCGAGTTGTGGTTCTGTAAGACCACAATACTTTCTGAAGCTCGTCTACCCATGCTCCCTTCTTTGCTTCTAGTTTCATCTTCAGGGTTTGCTTGATGATTTTGTTAACAGCTTCAACTTGGTCATTGGCTTGTGGATGGTCCACTGCTGAGAAGCTTTTAACAATCTTGAGGTCGCTGTAGAACCTAAGAAACTGGTCGCTAGCGAACTGGGTTCCATTATCGGTCACGATCTGCTGTGGGACTCCGAATCTGCAAATAATATTGCTCCACACAAACTTCTCAATCTTTGTTGTGGAGGTTTCAGCTAACTCCTTTGCTTCCGCCCACTTGGTGAAGTAATCCACTGCGACCACCCCATGTTTGCATCTTCCACGAGCCATGGGCAGAGGCCCAATCAAATCCATCCTCCAAATCGCAAAGGGCCACGAGCTTACCATTTGTTGGAGATAAGTTGGTGAAGCTCGTGGAATTTGGGCAAACCTCTGACACTTGTCGCATTTCTTCACTAAGTTGATGGCGTCCTGCCTCATGGTGGGCCAGTAGAAGCCTTGACAAAATGTCTTTTGAGCTAGAGACAGCCCCCCAGCGTGGTTCCCGTAGTAGCCTTCATGTATCTGTCTTAGTACTGTTTCACACTCAGGGCCATCAATGCATTTTAACAGTGGAGCTAAGAACCCCTTCTTATACAAGGCATCATTATAGATGCAGTACCTGGCTGCTCTAGCTCGTAGACGCCGGGCTTCCAGCTTGTTACTTGGCAGCTTTCCATCCTGTAAATAACTGAGAATAGAGCTCATCCAGGAATCAGGCTGCACAGTTATGGCCATCGTCACATTCTTTTCCTCTGTACTTGGAGCTGGTAGGAATTCAACTGGGATTGCCCCAAGAAAGTCTGCATCTCGGGTGGTTGTCAAGCGAGCTAAAGCATCTGCATGCGCGTTCTGAGCTCGTGGAATCTGCTTCACTTCGTATTTCTGAAATGCACCTAGCAGCTCCTGAACTTTCTGGAGGTAAAGGGCCATTTTCGGTCCCTTGGCTTGGTACTCCCCCGATATATGATACACAATGAGCTGTGAATTGCTAAAGACTTTCAATTGTTCAGCTCGCATCTCTTTAGCCAAACGCAGACCCGCGAGCAGAGCCTCATACTCGGCCTCATTGTTTGTTGCCTAAAATCCAAACCTTAAGGCACAAAGGATTTTGTGGCCTTCAGGACTGATCAGCAGAATCCCAGCTCCAGCCCTCTGCTCGCTGGATGAACCATCAACGTAAAGTTCCCAAGCTGGACCTTCAGAAGATTCAGCTTCATCATCCACATGTCCTGTAAATTCTGCGATGAAATCTGCCAGGGCTTGAGCTTTGCTGGCCGTTCTCGGCTTAAATTGGATATCGAACTGTGCGAGCTCTACTGCCCATTTCAACAAGCGACCCGAGGTATCTGCCTTTTGCAAGACTTGTTTCAACGGATATTGGGTGAGGACTTCGATGGTATGAGCTTGGAAATAAGGTCGCAGCTTCCTTGATGCGATCACCAGGCAATAAGCAAGCTTCTCCATCTGCGAGTACCTAGTTTCAGCATCTTGCAGCCTTTTACTTACATAGTATACTGGAAGCTGCGTCTTTTCTTCTTCCCTCACTAGTGCAGCACTCAGAGCTTGCTTTGACACTCTCAAGTACAATATCAACTTTTCATCTTCTTTGGGCTTGGAAAGAAGTGGAGCTCGCCCCATATATTCTTTCAGCTGCTGGAATGCTATTTCACACTGCTCTGTCCACTCGAAGCTCTTTGCTTTCTTCAGAATGTTAAAGAAAGGGATACACTTGTCTGTAGCTTTCAAAATGAATCTGCTCAGTGCAGCGACTTGACCATTAAGGCTTTGCACATCTTTCACCCTGGTTGGCGATCTCATGTCGATCAATGCTTTGATCTTCTCAGGGTTTGCTTCGATTCCTCTATTGTTAACCATAAAGCCCAGAAACTTCCAGAAGCTACTCCAAACGCACACTTGAGCGGATTCAATTTCATTTGGTAGCTCCTTAGAATCTGAAACATCTCTCCAGGTCGCGAACATGGTCACCTATCTGCTTGGATTTTACTAGCATGTCATCGACATAGAACTCCATGGTCTTTCCGATCTGCTCTTCGAACATCATGTTCACCAAGCGTTGATAGGTCGCTAACATGGTCACCTATCTGATTGGATTTTACTAGCATGTCATCGACATAGACCTCCATGGTCTTTCCGATCTGCTCTTCGAACATCATGTTCACCAAGCGTTGATAGGTTGCTCCAGCATTCTTCAAACCGAAGGGCATCACCTTGTAGCAATATAACCCTCGATCAGTCATGAATGAGGTGTGCTCTTCGTCTTCAGGTTTCATTGGGATCTGGTTATATCCCGAATATTCGTCCATGAAGCTCAGGAGCTCGTGGCCAGCAGTAGCGTCCACAAGCTGATCTATCATTGGCAGGGGAAAACTGTCTTTGGGGCACGCTTTGTTTAGATCAGTGAAGTCGATGCAAGTTCTCCACTTCCCGTTCTTCTTTTCACTAGTACAGGATTGGCGACCCAGGTCGGGTAGTAAGCTTCTCTGATGAACTTGTTAACCAGTAGTTTGTCTACCTCTTCCTTTAGTGCGAAGTATCGTTCCCCTGTCATTGCTCTTCTCTTTTGACGAACTGGCTTGAAATGAGGATCAATGTTCAGCCTGTGAGACATCACCTTTGGGTCTATTCCCACCATGTCCTCATGATTCCATGCAAACACATCCAAGTTCGTTTTTAGGAAGTTAGCGAGCTGGGTTCTTAGCTCTGGAGCTAATCCTCTTCCCAGCTTCAAGCATCGCTCTGGATCTACCTCGCTGACTTGTACATCTTCTAATTCCTCAATTGGACCGGTAGCTAGATCTGCATCTACCTCGCGAGGGTCCAGGTCGTGACTAACTCTTTTCTCAGTCATAGCTCATGGCTCGCCCCCTAAGACCACATTCACCTTATTTCCTCTTACACCAATTTTGACAGCATCTTCATAGCAGCGTCGAGCTAGGTGCTGCTCTCCTCGAACACATTTGATGTCATTAGGAGTTGGGAACTTAACTGTGAGAGTTCTGGTCGAAGTAACCACGTCCAACTCGTTCATGGCAGGTCTCCCGAGGACCACATTATATGCTGATGGGTAGTCAATTATCAAGAAGTCTGTCAGGGTTGTTGCCTGATGACCTGCCTCCCTAAGAGTCAATGGCAACTTAATCTGCCTCATTGGTACTACAGCATCTCCAGTGAATCCAAATAAAGGCTCCGGGGATGGTCTCATTTGTTCTGCTCGCAGCCCCATCTGATCAAAACAGCTCCTGTACATCACGTTCACCGAGCTTCCGGTATCAATCATGATGCGCCTAACTTCCACATTGCTGATTTTAGCTCGTGTAACCAGCGTATCGTTATGAGGCTAAATCACTCATCTAGCATCTTCATCTGTAAATACAATCTCGTCCGAGGTCGGCTTTGCTCTTTTGGCAGGTCCCTCCGACCCATTGAGCTGAAACGAATGATTCGCCTCTCGGATGTACCTCTCATGCGATCTGTTGGAATCACCTGCGATATGGGGGCCACCATAAATGGTAAAAATGGTTATTACCGCAGATTCCTGACCTTGCTCGGAAGCTCGTAAGGGCTGTTGCTGCTGTGTTGGCTGCTGTTGCTGAGATCGTTCTTGTGGAGGTCGCTAGTCTGCAGGTCTGGCCACATAATCTCTCAAGCGACCTCGCCTGATCAATTTCTCAATGGCGTCTTTCAACGCCCAACAGTCTGAAGTATTGTGCCCGACCTCATTATGATAGGCACAAAACTTATTCCGATCTCTGTGCTGAATCGGAGCCCTTATAGGAATGAGCCTTCCAAAATCTTCCTTGTTCCTTTCTGCAGCATAAATCCTTTCCGGTGAAGCCGTCAGGACACTGTATCCTTCCTGACGGTCCAAGCGCCGACGTCGGTCGTTTCTTGGCTCTCTCCTTGCTCTTTTGGCAATCTGATTGTTTGAGCCACTATTTCTCCCTTCTTCGTTCTTGCCATTGCTTCTCCTCTTTGGCTGGCTGGAACTGCCCGCTTCATTCTTTTGATTTTGCTTCTTCGGGCCGAAGGTCTCTTCCTACTTGATCTCCTTAGCAGCTCGTTCGTAGAACTCTCACAGATCCTTGACTGGGGATTTGTAAATGCTCTCGTACAACTTTCCATCCTTGCGCAGCCCAGCTGAGATCGCTGTCAATATGCTTTCATCTGATGGATGTTCTACATTCGCGACCTCGCGTCTAAACCTGGTGATATACTCCTTCAAAGACTCACCTTGTCGCTGGAATATGGTTGCTAGATGGCAGGATGGAGCGAGCTGTCTTCTCAACGCCCTGTACTGACCAACGAACTTCTGTTGACATTCTTCCCAACTGCCTATGCTTCGAACTGGGAGATTCCTGAACCACGTTCTTGGAATGTCCCCCAAGGTAGTTGGGAATACTCGACACTTCACTATTGGATTGTCTGTTTGCAAATCCATCTAGACGTTAAAAGCGTCGAGGTGGTCATAGGGGTCACTGTCCCCGTTGTATTGCTGAATATTTGGCATCTTGAACCTCGGAGGGAGAGGCTGTGTCTCAATCTCCCTTGTAAATGGGGTCCTTTCTCCATAATGGCTACGTTGCTCTTGGGCTCCAGGTCGCTCTTCCAACTGCTGGACCCTTCGGAGGAGCTCATCTACTTGTGGATCTCGAAGCTCGTATCTCCTCATGTGGTCGCGGCTTGGAGAAGGATGCTCTGGGTCATACCTCTCGTGCTCTTCGAGCCAACCTCCAAGCTGATGGGACCCCGCATGTCGTCCATGCACTTCATCAACATTTCGAGCTGCAGCTCTAACTCTTTTATGCCCGACCTCTGCTCGTTAGCGTCCATCTTGGCTCGGCCTTGCCACCAGACTAACTGGACGAGCGACCTCCCTTTCTTCACGGACATGGTGTCCGGCTCTGGAACGCGCATTGGAGGAACGAGCTGATCCTGCAGGTCGTTGGACTTCCCTTGCCAGCCTCTCGGGCGCTTGCATCGCTTCATGCGGCTGGGGCACGTGCCTTGGTGCCTGAACCTCCACCGCTGGCACGTTCTGTATTTGAGTCTGCACCAGCATGTTGACGGCCTCTGCGAGTTGTCTGACCGTATTCTCCAGCGCCTGTTGTCTCTCATGCCACTCTTGTTGTCCATCAACTACTGGGGCCACTGGAACGGGTTGACGAAGAGGTAGAGGAGGGATGCCTGCTGCAGCACCAATTGCCTGGTCGTGGGACGTGCCTGCTGCATGTATGAGTGCGTCCTCTACCTGCTGCGCATCACGTTGATGGTGACTGGGCTGGCTATCTGCCTGGTCGGTCCTTGAGCCCACATACTTGGTTTGTTTGGTTCTTGCCATGTTGTCAGAAATTGATGAACTGAGATGAAAAATATTGCAGTTTGGGCCCTCCTTCTAGCGTCAAAATGTCGACGTTGGAATTCAATCGACGGGTAATCAATGTCCAATACCTGCAATCAATATGAGAAAGCACAAATACCAAGAAAGGACACAGACAAATACCGAGAATCAAACGAGGAACACAGATCTTTTATGTGGTTCAGCAATAATAGGCCTACGTCCACGACTGTCTGTCTCTTAAATTCTGCAGAGTGACAGTGTATTATTGATTATTTTCTGATCATGTTACAATAATTTTAATCCCTATTTATAGGGAAAGAGGCGTTACAATTCTGGTTGTAGCAAATCAGGAAAAGAATCCTGAATTAATTACACTTCCCAAATAATCAGGAAAAATAAGGAAAAGAATTGTAAATTAATTACACTTCCTAATATGTTTGAATAATATCAGGAAATTGCTTCCATAAAATCAGGGATGATGTTGATTCGGTTTGAATTTGAATAGACTTCCATATCTGACGAGGAAATCACGGTTTGATTGGGTAACTGTAATATTCGGAGAGAGAATCATGATTGTATTAGGTAACTGCTTGTTCTGGAAGATACGACATTCATTACACTTCTGAGCGAGCTGACGTCTATGGCGGTCTGTGAGCTTCTTGATATAATCTGAAAAAACTATTTATGCGAGCTGAAGAGCTTGCTTGGGCTTAGAGTCATCTAGGCCTCATCTGATGGACTTTGACCGAGCTTTGACCTTTATTAGGCCTTCTTATTGGGTCTAAAATGGGTTTTTACCAGCCCATTTAATGAGTCCGAAAAATACATATAACATGGTCTTAAAGAGAATTTTCAATAGTTCAAAAGAAAGTTGTGTGAAAATAATTTTCCAGCTTCCAACTTAGAAATAAAATTTCTAGTTAATTTTCTATGTCTGATACAATTTGTTTATAGTAATTGTTCTGTATTTTCTATGCTCTCATTTAAATGTTGAATGATAAGATTTATGTTCTCAACTCTTTTTATTTATTTTTATTTCATTTACTTCTTGTCATTGAAAGAAAATAAAGAAACAAATAACTATTACATACTGCAATATTATTTTAAAACATAGTCATTATAGTATTACAATGTCTTCTCTAACAAAACTTTCTAGAGACACGCACATAATCATTATAATATTACGGTGTCTTCTCAAACAAAACTTTCTGGATGAACGCGCGCACACACGTTTAGGCTTGTGTTTTGATCTATTTTAAATTTAGTTTTTTATTATGTGTTCTCTAAGACTTCTTTTTGGTCTTAATCTTATGAACTTAAATGTTGATATATGAGACTAACGGATTGTTTATTTTTTTATCTGAAGACTGAACAGTATTGTTAAAGACTGAAATCTGAATAATGACTAAAATCTAAAATCTAAATAACATATATATATTTTTTCGTCCCTTTACCTCTGAATATGTTGTAAATTTGCTTATTTTTTAAATTTCAAATTATCTGAAAACTAGTAAATTGATATTTATACTCTTTGTTGTTATGTAATTTTAATTAATGTAACACAAATATTTGAAAATAAATAACTTAATAAATTCTAAAATATTTTTTATTTTTGATATTAATAATATTTTATTCATAATCAAAATATAATTAAAAAATATAATAGTAAACCATATTTATATATTTAAATATATTAATATATTTAAGAAAACAATTAAAAAAATAAGTGTTTAAATTGTAAATTAAAATATATTAGTTTAACTTTAAGATATTTGGGATGGGGTGTATTTAATTTTTACTTTTCAAATATATTTTTTATAAGTATCAAGAAAAAGAAAATTTAAGTAATATAAAATTAGGATAAATTTGGAATTATGTTATTTTGGGGAGGATAGATTTGGAGTAAAAACTTTTAATTATCATTAAGTGATTTTGCAATTAAGTGAAAAATTAAAAATTCTTACTTGATTTTTTTAATTATTTTTTATAGTTTTAAGTGATTTGATCACTTAAAAAAATAAACGAAAATAACTTAATTAATGCAATTTATTACTATTAAGTTTTAAGTGGAAAAAACAAACAACCTCTAAGTCACCTCAACCTGCTAATCAATTAATTAATTATTATTGAAAAAGGAAGCTGGGATTGTTTTTCAGTAAAGAAAAGGAACATAGTATGCGACACCTTCAAGTTTTGTTACAAAGGTACAATTTGTTTTTTTGAAAGTGCTATAAAGGTAAATTAAAGATCGAAAAAATTAACAAAACTTTGCATTTGCTTTTTAATATAAGAAAATTAATTTTTAAACATGTGTCAAGATTTGAAGATGTTCAGAGTGCTTGCAAAAAATATATATAATGGCAGGCAGTATGTGTACCCTAATTAATTTTTTTAATTTTAATTTTAATTTTATCTGTGGTGAAACAGTTTAAATTTGAATAATTACATGTTGAATAACCTCTTTATTATCAAAATAAAATAGGTGGTGTGTACTCTAATTCTTTTGCGTTATGATTACAATTAATAAAATCAGTGAAACAACCATCTTTGTGATTTTTCTATAGGATCGATGGATGAGAAGTTGAACTAACAAGAAAACCTTAGATGGGTCAAAAGTTTTGGCAACCAATACCGGAAGGAAAATACAACAACTCAATGGTCACAGGTTCACATTTCCCATTAATATCCGGATATATATAAAGCCCTAACTTCAGACGGTGGCACCACCCAAACTATAACCAGCTCATAGAGGAAAGTCATTTATCAATTATCCTTACTGATCAATCAAAAACAGACCAATTGAGTATGGCTTCTATCGACTTTTTCATCTTAGCTTTGCTTGTCGCTTTAACATTTTCAAGCATGGATGTCAGCCTAGCAGCTCGTAATCTTCTGCAACTGCCATCATTGCCTTCCATCCCAAATCTACCACAGCCGACAATACCAACATTGCCAACCACCCAACCATCTCCACCAATTCCAACCTTGCCCACCATGCCAGCATTTCCAACGGTCACTCTTCCTCCACTTCCAACCATTCCCTCGATCCCCACTATCCCAACAACTATACCCCCTATCCCCCTCCTCTCTCCACCTCCTTCTACTACTAGCAGCCCTTGATCACTTCAGTTCAGGATTGTCTGGTAGAGCTACATGCGGCAGAGCTTATGAATTTGAATGTTTTCTTATATATGAATTTCATTTCATGAATAATTTGGGGCTTTAATTTAATTAAATATGTAATTGTAGCTGTAGTAAAGTTTATAGGTTTCGTGTGTACGTTTATTGTACTGTAATTCTATGATTCTCTTATATGGATGTACTTTGAGCATTCATTGCTTGTATTTTACATCAGATTGTTTCCCTTGTTTTACTTTTCTTCCTATCTTACGAAACTACTTAGCAGCTACACATTAGTGATTTCCAATAATTTTAAGGGTTTAGTTCCAATCATCATTCTTCAATCGGATCAACAAATAACAAACAAAAATCTTAAAAAGCAGGAAAAAAAAAAAAAAAGGAGTTTAGGCTTGCTTAATCAAGAACTCATCTTCATCATCTTCGTCAAAAACTAGAAACAACCTAGAAACAAACCATCTTCATCAAGCCAAACAAACCATTTTCATAAAAAATCATCTTCATCAAGAACCCATTAACAGCCTAGAAACAAACCATCTTCATACATGCATACAAACCCTTTCATCAAGGACTAGAAACAAACACACCATTGATTTTTCATCTTCATCAAGAACCCAAAAACAAACACCCAATTTAAATTATCCTTCAAGCCTAACACCACACACCCAATTTAAACTAATCAAACAATTTGTTTAGCTACTTTAATCGTGTTAGCCAACAATCAAAGCCCACCCAAGAGCTGTTGCTGCAAGCTTTGGCTTGTTCGCGTGGTGGCGTCATCGTCGAAAAGTGATCTAGCTTGAGATTAAAGGTGTCATCGATGGCGATTCTATCGACGAAACTGGGAAGGAACTTGGATGAAGTTGGTGATGCCGTCACAACCCTCTCATCCCATCATCGAACTACAAGCCTCTCATACCATCACCACAAATCGGAGAGAAGAGAACAGCCAAATATATATATATATATATATAGAGAGGAGAGAGATAGAGATGTTAATGTTGAGGGGTCTAAATAGATATTTCTATTGAAATGAGACAAAAAGATGATGATAAGTCTGCATGTTGATCTAAGATGGCAACTGGATGTTGATGTTGATTAGGTTGGTTGTTTATGATGAAGAGTTTGAATATAAGAGAGACGAGAAACCCAAAAAATAGCAAACATAATTTTTTAATTTTTATTTAATTTTTAATTTTTTAAAAAATTAATCTCCCCCTTTCATTTTAAGATGGACGGTAAAGATCAATTTTTAAAAAAATTAATAATTAATAAGAAATTAATTATTATTAAAAATTATTTAATTCATTTTAAAAGAAAATAAAAAACAAGATTAAAATACAATTTTGTTGCTCAATCCATCAATTCTAATGAAAATGGGCTAACGGTGGGGGGATTTATTATAATAAAACTCAAAAACATTACTCTACCTACAATTAGTTTCCAACTAAGTGGTTAAATTATAATTTACTCTTTAATATAAATACAACAATTTTAGTTTTAATAGCAGCTGTTTCATAGCTTCCTGTACCTGAAGTGTTATTAATTAATTATGAATTTTAACTGAAAAAACAAAGTCTAATTAAATTTTAATCTTTAAAAAAAAAAAGAAAAAAAGAGCGCGGGGAAGAAATAACGAGAGTCTCGCTAGTTTGCAGTAAAAAATTAAAAAATAAAAAATAATAAAAAAAAGACAACTTTTCGTCCTAAACAAGGACAAAAATAGGCTGTCCAATATCAATTTCATATGATTGGAATTTTTTAATATTTAGGACAAATATTAAGGATGTGATAAATAAATAAATTTAACAAGAATATATTTATTATTTTAATATATTTATCAATGAAAAGCACCCACAGAGAAAGTCTAAATTTGGTGGGCCTGTGTATGAAGTGGTCCACGGCCTATATTCTTCTACGCTAAAGAACACTGCACGCCTTAGCCTGGGTTGAGGATTTAGTTTAAGTTGTGTGAGAATGGAGACTACGTAATTAGTAAAAGAAAATTCCCAATTCTGATCTTGAGGACTCTTAATTAGAAAATTCCCATTTAATTTGATAATATCACAAGTTAAGAGTAATAATATTATTTTATCGATAATATTTAATAGAAGGAAAAGAAAAACATAAATGTAATTAAAGCAAAATTAAATGAACCCAATGTACAATCCAACTTGACCAATAGCATATAATCTCTGGAAGGCTAATAATTCTCAAAGTAATAAAAAGGATACAGAAAATACAAAATAAAGTTCGCCACTTAAAATGTATATTTATTCATGATTGGGTAAATTGTGCAAACCTCTTTTGAGTTTGGGTCTAATTGCAGTTGATGAAGTCTTTTGATTAAAATTGCATAAATATCCTCTAATTTGATATTTTGTTAAAATACATTATATTATTTATTAATAATTATAAAAATTCATTAAAATTCAAAAAAAAAAAATTGCAAAAAAAAAAAAAAAATATCAAAAAAAAAAAAAAAAAAAAAAAAAAACACATAAAAATAACAACACCAAAAAAGCACAATATTATGCTAAACACAAGAAAATTAGTGAAAATATAGATAATAATTAACAAAATATTGAAGGAAAAATAAAAATATATAAAATATTAAAAAAATAGATATGGGAGATAACTTATTGAAGGAATATTATATGTATATTTTTTGTGATAAATGTTTACTACAAATGATATAATATAATTGTTCTATTATATATCTAAAATTAAAAGTAATGACGTAAGAAAGCGGTTCTCAACTAGAATTTTTTTTTTCTCCTTTTTTACAAAATCAATCAAAATATATATGGACGAAAAATGGAAAACATAAACCATGAAAGGTTAAATATTCTTCATTAAAGTTATTGGTTTTGAATTTCTATCCCTTTAGTACTTATTTTCATATTACTATATATTATGAACCTTAAATAGCAAATGTTGTCGATCTAAACAAAATTATTGTCAAAACTATTTTTTTTATTCGAAAGGTATTGTCAAGTAACTAAATGATTCACAATTAGATCACCTCACTTTGTTTATTATTGTTTACGAATTGGGTGATTTAGTAGCTTGTTGATTTACGTACTATCAAAAGAAGAAACTTAAACAATTGCAACTAATAAAATTGCTATAAAATTATAAAAACTTCATAAAATTAAATAATCATTTCATTAAAAATGCTGTAAAATATCCCAAAAACTATTTGAATATAGAAGTATAAAAAATATTTATATTCATGACACAAACTCAACAGAAAATGGATTCAAGGGACTATTTTGAACCAATCTAAAACGATACAGGAATTTTTTTTTATAGTTAAGTGAAACTATAAGGACTTTCAATAAAAAAAAAACAAGGACTAAATTGATAATTATTTAAATAATAGGGATGATGATGAAATTATCCCTTGATGATAATATGAAATGTATTCGATTAACTGATGTAAGTTCAAGAATAGATTAAATTATGTTTGCATTGTTAACCCAAAACTTTTGGTTTAAGCCAAACATACATACATACATACATATATATATATATATATATATATATATATATATTAGCTGACCAAACAAAGGTTTAGAAGGAGTTTGATGTCCTACTTTTTTTTTGAGAAATTACTCCTACTAGTATTTAGTCAATATAACAAATTTTTTTTTTTTTTTAATTTATTTATCTCAAAGCAAGACGACATCCTGATTAAGAAGGTGAACTACCAAATACGACAACTTTCTATAAAATATTCCATTCATCAATTCTTCACAACACTCAATACGTATTAGGCTATTAGCTGTATACTTGTCTTTCTATATAAAGGCCTCATACAAGCTCTAACTTTTCCACACAAACCTTAAAAAACTTTTGTTTCAACTCTCCATTTTCTCTAGCTACCAATATTCTTAATCAACATGGCCTCTTCCAAGTTCTTATTCTTGGCTTTGTTCATTGCTTTGTCGATGTCAAGCATGGATGTCGGCCTAGCAGCTCGTAATCTTCTGCAACTGCCAGTAGTGCCACCATTGCCTAGTATCCCAAATCTGCCACTGCCAACAATACCAACATTGCCAACCATCCAACCATCTCTACCAATTCCAACCTTGCCCAACATTCCAGCACTTCCAACGGTCACTCTTCCTCCACTTCCAACCATTCCCTCAATCCCCACTATCCCAACAACTCTTCCCCCTATCCCCCTCCTCGCTCCACCTCCTTCTACTACTAGCAGCCCTTGATCACTTTGTTACTTTCTCTATGTTACCGTTTGCTTTCGCGTGTGTGATTTCAGCTCAGGACATTGGCTAGTAGAGCAATATGCGGCAGAGCTGATGAATTTGAATGTTTTCTTATATATGTAATTCGTTTCGTGAATAATTTGGGGCTATGTAATGGTAGTTGTAGTAAAGTTTATAGTTTTTTGGTGTGTTATTTCACTGTAATCCTATGATTCTTTTCATGGATGTACTTTGAGCATTTATTGCTTGTATTTTGCATCATATTGTTTCCCTTGTGGTACCTTTCTTCTTATCTTATGAAACTACTTAGAGCATCTTCAATGCAAATGTGGATTGTCTTTTTAAAAAAATGAACATATCATTAATGTCAAAGAAATGTGCATCATATATGGCATAAACATGGATTGATAGCCATTCAAGTCTAAAAGAAATCTCCAATACTATTCTATTTATTTCAATAATAAAAAGTCAAACAATAATACATCATTAAAGTAAATTGTCATAACATATTATTTAATGAAAATTTTAATCATTTATGGCTGACATGGCTGTCCAGAAGACTCTCTAAAAATAGACATTGAGGTTAACAATCTCTATTTTATTTTTTATCATGTCGGCTTAATAGTGGTTAGAGAAGTTTGCATTAGAGAGGTTAATTTTAACCCTCTATCAATTTATCCTATACGGCACTCCATTTTTTCACAATTCATACTTGTATTGGAGATACTCTTAGAAGTCCTAATTAATTGATTATTCATGATTATGAAGTAATTGTAGCCTGTAATACATGTTCAAGTTTCTCAAGCCGCTACAAATTAGCAATTTCCAATAATTTGAAGGGTTCAATTCCAATCATCATTCTTCAATCGAATCAACCAGTAATTAAGCAAGACTGATTTAGGAAGACAAATTTAATGGATAACTTATTAAATTAAAATTATGCATCATGGAAGGGCCTATATATCCACCAATCAATTGTTCTCCTAGTTGCTGAGTAATCTTTGGGGTGTAGATTTAGATTTTATGATATAAATGTCAAATTTGAGCTATTATATATATTGAAGACTACATTTTGTTTTACATTGTACAATTGAAAATTAACAAATTAGTTATTGTTATAAGATGTATTTTTAAGTTCAACAAAATATGAAAATTAACTTTTAATTTATTTTTATTTTTGAAAAAACCTAATAACATAGATAGCGTTAACAAACAGACACTTAAAAAAATTAATATGAACATAGATAATATTAACTTTGGGAAAGATTTGATGCATTTCTAAAACATAATTAAAAATTTGATAATTTTGTTAAAATATAGAGATCAAAATGAAATTTATCCTTTATTAATATTAATAAGTGTTTTAACGAAAAAATTCGGTACATTATACTATCAGACCAGTTTGTGAAACAAACATTCTTTCTATCTTTGTTTCTTTAATCTAGATTTTTGTTCTACACGTAATTTTCCTATGGCCTATCTATTTGATCAGTATATGAAGTTTACCTCTATTGAACGGCCTCCCTTCGAATGGTGACAAATAAATCTACATAGGATTATTCTTTTTCTCATTCGTAATCGTATATATGCATGTGAAACAGGATAGGAATTTGGATAAGAAGGAATTTGGATTACTCAATGAATGAGTTGCTAAGGTGATCAGGTTTGGATCGAATTTGCACCACGACCACAAAATGTTCATTTGGATTCATGACCACACTCAAATAAGTCCAACTTGGTTCGAAGCTAAGCTGTGAAGTAGGGACGCGTAGATTTATGAAATTGATTTTGATAAAGTATAGAAAATTTTTAAATAATTAGAAATGCGTATATGGAGAGATAAA
The DNA here is from genome assembly GCA_019925255.1 of Litchi chinensis. Taxonomy (NCBI): domain Eukaryota; kingdom Viridiplantae; phylum Streptophyta; class Magnoliopsida; order Sapindales; family Sapindaceae; genus Litchi; species Litchi chinensis. Next base: position 24,843,265 of record CM034465.1, on the reverse strand, counting down.
GAAAAAGGATAAATTATATTAACTGAAATTGGTTATCTAAACGCAATTTTAATTTATATATCCATTGATTTTCAATTTAATGAGATTATAATTGTGAATTAACTGAATAAAAGTAAATTATTTTCATCTTAAAATTTGGAATTAGGTTTTCATTCGGCACAGAAGTAATGCTAAATAATCATTCTTCTACGTAGAATGTCTTTAATAGATAAGAAATTAAATATTCTTGTTGTGTAGTTTTACTTTATATTTGATCCTAATAATTGTCGATAAATCTTAATTGAAGACATATAACAAGTCTAGAAAAATACAAGTGAACCTTAATGACATAAAGTAAGTTTTAGAGGCACAAACCGGTTTGGAAGGCATAAAAGAAAATAAGCAAAATACCCATGCATAAATGGCCTTTGAGAAAGAGAGTTCAAATTTTTACCCACCCTAAATCATTTTAAAGTTTTTATCAACAAATGACACTTTGATGACTACAATACTCATAAACCATTTTAATATAATTTTATTGTTAAAATTAAAAAAAAAAATCTAATTTATTTTTTAAACAATATATAATTCCACCATAAGTGGAATGATATTTTGGTGTTTGATAAAGTGGTAAGTCTTTTGTGTTTGGGTTAGGTTTCCCTCCTATATGGAAACAACCCATTAGAGTTGACCCATTTTGGTTAAAATGGAAGAGAAGCATTTTGATATTTTTGTATATAGTTTACATACCCCTTTCTCTTTAGGGTTTTGGAGTGTGTGAAAAAGCGGAAAAAAAAAAAGTGAGAGAGCAGCTACTAGAGAAGTCTTTGCTGCTAGAAAACCAAATGTAGTTGGTTGATAGGGAGAGAGAGGAAAAGAAAGTGACAAAGGTTAAAAAAGAAAAAGGTGAAAACTGCCCAGCATAGAAAATACCCTGGGCATTTTTCTCAAAATTGACCCAAATGTCTCCAAAACTTGCTAACACCCTAAAACTTATTCACATGTACAAAACACAAAAAAAATATATATATAATAATAAATAAAATAAAAAACACCTTTAGTTTGCTCAAGTTATCATCTCAAAAGCATGAAATCATATCATAATTTAACAGAATCGTACCATCATGGCTGAGCTCAAATCTCTTTCAAGAGGAAAGAACGATTTCCCTTTATAGGAGATCGAAAACGGAGATCGATTTTCGTTAGGGAGATCAAAGGATCTCCTATAGAGGAGATTAACAATCTCCTTAATTTAGTGAAGAATATTTAATTTCCCAACAAAGAGATTGATGATCTCTATCGTTAGAGATCGTTTCATCTCTTTGGTGAAAATGAACTAGAGATGGATTGATCTCTTCAAAGGGAGATCGATTGATCTCCTTATGAGGAGTCGATCTCCTATGGGATAAAAGAAGAGTTTCATCTGTCGCGAAGATCTTTGATCTCCACTTGCGGTGGTCTCCATTATCGATCAATTTTTTGTCCAATTCTTTTTGTGGAGGTTATTTTATAACTAAGTAGAAATTGGGCACTTTGACCACCATTGGTCAATTTTTTTTTTTTTTCAATTTTTTGTGAGATTTTTTACAATTAAGCAGAAACTGAGTATTTTATTATAATATATTTTATATGAAATTTGTATTGATAAAAAGTACGGGGTTAATTTAGAGTTAGAGATTGTTTGTTTTTCGACTTATAACTTAATTATGTTGATTTCCACTCATTAAGTTGTTTTTTTTTTCTAAGTGATCAAACAACTTAAAATTACTCAAAAATAACTTAAAAAAATTAGAATTCTCGATTTTTCACTTAATTATAAATCACTTAAACATATTTAAAAGATTATATTTCAAGTTTGTCATCCCCAAAATAATATATTTAAAAATTATCCTAATTTTATGCTAATCAAAATTTTTTTCTCTTGATACTTATAAGAATTGTATTTGAAAAGAAAAACCTAAATGTATTTCAACCCAAATCGCCTTGGAATTAAACTATTGTATTTTAATTTATAATTTAAATATTCATTTTAATTATAAATAAAATATTATTAATATGTACATAAAAATGTTTTAGAGTTTATTAAATTATTTATTTTACATTAATTAAAATTACATAATAATAAATAGTAAAAATGATATAAATGTTAAATGACTAGTTTTTAAATAAATTTAATTTAAAAAAAAACAAATTTATAATATATGCAATGATTAAAAAAATATATTATATAGATTTCAATCATTATTCAATTTTTAGTAAATTTCAACATTTGATAAGTTTCAACATTGTTCAATTTTCAGATAAAAAACAAACAATTCCTTAATCTTTTTCTTTTGATAAGTAAATGAAGATTTTACCCTTATTTTCAAGGTCAAGACTTAAGCTTAATTGTTGACCATTTGATGGAAGGGGGTCTGATATTATTATGAGTAAAAGTAGACCATTTTGCTTTATTCCCTAAATGCAAGGAAAGTTTCAGCAATTAACCCCTTTTCTATACTATTGCTATTTTTTAATAATAATAAGAAGAAAGAGGTGACAGACACTGGCACGACAAGTGGCAGTTTACCGATGCCCACCTCTGGACAGCTGGACTGTTAACATTGCCACTCGCAACAAGTTTGCTACCAACTGGGCTTTACTATTTGCGCCCACACTACCTGATTGTCACAGCTGCACCAATGACCCAAATAATTTTTTCTTTGATAACCAGAACTAACTCAGGCAATAATCGTTATCTATCCGGATGGGAACACTAATAGCGCGGTCCAAAGAACTGCTTTCAAATGAAAGGAATCTATCCACGTAGAAATAAAGAAGAAACTGGCACAAGGGTGGGGGCAATCCACGTAAAAGGTGGAAGAACAGGTTTTGTTTGACGTCTTAGGTTGTTGATCCATGCCTTTTAAAGGCAGTCACCGCGCTGATCCAACCGCGTCAGCTGCCAAAACAATGGGCCAAATAATTTGGACTTTAATTGAATCTACATCATAATTGGGGGAAAAAAAAAAAAAAAGGAACATTCTAAATAAAACAAGGCAAAGATAGTCGTGCAGTTAATATTGATATTGTCGAAGACACAAGTTTTGAGACAGCATGGTACCATGAAATCTTCATCTTCCTGATCTGAATCCTGTTTTGTTTTTCTTTTATTGATATTATAATTATTTTGATTATCAGGCCAGTGGAACTACCGGTACCAATAAGCTACAACTCTATTCATACTGGAGGAGCTCTTGTTCTTGTCGTGTCAGAATCGGCCTCAACTTGAAAGGTCCGCTCTTTTTTCTCTCAAATCAATGTTTCTTTTTGAAGAAATTATAAAGAATTAGTTTTGGGTTATGTGTTATTTGATTACAGGTCTGGAATATGAATACAAAGCAGTCAACTTGGTTAAGGGAGAGCAATTTAGTCCTGGTGAGTTTTGATTGTTTTGTTCTGATCATAATATTATATATATATATATATATATATAATATACCCAGATGATTGAACTTGTTATGTGGTTTGATTTCTTTAATATTTGGCTTTGTAGAGTTCAAAAAGCTGAATCCTATAGGTTATGTGCCTGTACTGGTAGATGGAGATGTTGTTCTCTCTGATTCTTTTGCTATTTTACTGGTAACCTTTTTATTTTCCCATTTTGTAGATGAAAATCTTTTAGCTTCTCTTTTGAATCATATAAATATGCTTGACATTACATTTTGCAGTATCTGGAAGAGAAGTATCCCCAGCAACCACTGTTACCCTCTGATCTTAAGAAGAAAGCTATCAATTTTCAGGTGAATTTACAACAAATTGGTTTGCTTGTCATTCGTTACTGTCCATCGGATTTTACCTCTACAGTTTGCTCAAATTGTTCTGCTAATGACTTGGCTGTTTTTTTAATCTTTTGAAATTTATACATAATTTTCTACAAAAACGTATGTGAGCTAGTTCTATATCTTTGCTTGGCTATGCATTAATATTTTAGCTGCATATCGATATGCTCAGGCTAGTTTATACCAATTAGTGCCAATTATTACCTAGCCGTAGCTGTCGTCAGTTTCTTTATTAACTTATCCATTTGTTGCCTTTATATTCTGGTTGTAGACATGCAATTTCTGTTCTGATATTCAATTTTAGTTAAAGTACATTTCAGATCTGATAGCAATGGTCATTTTGGTCTCCTGACTTGTAGGCTGCAAACATTGTTTCCTCTAGTATACAGCCTCTTCAAAATATTTCGGTACTGGTGTGTATCTGAACGTGCTTTATTCTGTGAAAGTTAAATGACCAGTTGTAGCACTTATGGGATATATAAATATATGTACATAATCATAATTGTTTTGCTTATTTAAAGAAATACATCGAGGAGAAACTTAATTCGGATGAGAAGCTCTCTTGGGTTAAAACTCATATCGGAAATGGTTTTGCAGGTAAGTCATCCAAGCTCCCATATATGTACATGCATGTACCTCTGTTTCTGTTTACTAGATTTATAACTCTGTATCATGACAGTTAAATCCATTTAGTATGTTTAATGAGCAATTCTCTTATTAGTGAGTTAATAGAATTTGAATTGGTCTTGTCGTATCACTTTTAGTGCTGTATAAGAACATGTCCATTGTTGATGGCTTGGTACTTCTATGATTGCATTTTTGGAAAGATTAGTCTACCCTAATAACTAACTAATGTATCTATACCCACATTTGTGCATGCGTAGACATACATAGTCATGTATACATGCATGCATGTATACTGATATATCACTCTACATAGATTTAATGTAATATCCACATTTTAAATTTTGCCTCTCCTCAAAGTATCCTACCAAAAATTAACTCTTATTTTGCTGAGTTGTGATTGTCTGTGTTTCCTGAATTCGTTTTCCGCTAGAGTTGACTATAACTTGCTTGTGTTTCAGCACTTGAGAAGCTGTTAACAGACTATGCTGGGAAATATGCAACGGGAGATGAAGTTTACCTGGTTTGTTTTTCCTGCTTCAATGGTGCATATGCATGTATTTAACTCAAAATAGTGTGTTGGATGGCCCATCAGATTTGAAGGGATCATATTTATGTTGGGGACTATGAAAATTGAGTAGTTCAGACCGGGCATGAATTTATATTGACAGCATAACCCTTGAATTGTAATTATAGATATCAAGCCTTTAATTTACTACCAAAAATAATTTTACGCTTTTATCTTCTAAATTTTGAATTTGGTCATATTATCATCTAAGAGAGTGAGTAAAAATAGGGAGGGAGGGAGTGGGGGAAACATCTGCTGAAATAACCATTGTGTATGCTTCCTTATTTTGGAATCATCTTCTTCTTCTTCTTTTTTTAATTTAATTTTATGGCAGCTATCTGTAGTATAAGAAATCGATTCACTATGTGGGACACAGTTGTGCTCCCAAACTATTAACTTATGAGATGGATGCTACATTAATTTTATCTGTAAATGCTAGGTTTTGACATAAACTTATACGATCATGTGATCTTGCAGGCAGATTTGTTTATAGCCCCACAGATTCATGGTGCAATCAAAAGGTTCAATCTTGACATGGTAATGCTTACCCTATGAATTTCATGTATTAAGTTCATATCTTGAGGCAATTTTTATAACTGATTTATGATTTCAAATAACTTGTAACATCACTATACTCTTTGAAACCCATGTAAATGGAAAAAGGAGAAAGTGCATTAAACACATTAATTACTGTGGAGTATATAAACTTGTAGCTGCATATTTTCTGGAAAAATTGATGGCTTTTTCTGTCATGTATCCCTGTTTCCGTTTACTTGGATTATCATTTTCTATTCCCTTACACATTGCTGTCTAAATAGATTTCTCTATATGCTGTACTGACGAGTCACGTGCTCAACTCTTTATGCAGACTGAATACCCTCTTTTACTGAGATTGCATGAAGCATACAATGAACTACCAGCATTTCAAAATGCAATGCCAGAAAATCAACCAGATGCTCCTTCCTCATGAACCACTAATTAAAAGCTAAGGTATGCAATAATATTTTACCAATAATGATTAAATTACTGCAGCAATTTGAAAGTTGTTGCTAGCATTAACAAGTTAGTTCCTTTTGGTGTCACAATTATTTTGGTCTACCAGCAATCATATATCTCGAAATTGACCTTATAAGAATTTCAGGTTCCCAGGTCTTCAAATATTAGTCGAGTTGGAAAGAGACAAAAAACAATAGTTTTAATTTTTATAACCCTATTTGGAGCATATTGTTCCATGTCTTCTTATTGTCTCTTTGTTTTTGCATTTTCTGATGGAGATTTACGATCATGATTATGTTTACCATTCTAGCTGAAATTGGTGCATTTCTTTTTGTTCAGGTCAAGCTTCTTGACCTCAGCATGCAGCTTGTAGTACCGTGAGCTTGGCGTTAAAATCTCAATGTATTGCAAAGTAGGATTGAGTTGTTCTGTTATAATTTATAATAAAAAGTGATGAATGATGATAGTGGTGTCAATGAATAAATGATCAAGCTCTTCTTCTAAGCTGGTTATATATATCTAGTATTTCTCATTTTCCCAACGACTTTGGACTCGAAAACCTTAATCACTTATATTTTTTATGTTGTTATTGTTCTATCCGTATTTTCGGAAATTGAAATTAGCTAGGGTAACCATCTTTGATATTGCTATGAACAACACAGAAAGCGACTTTGGGAAGAAGCTTCGATTTCTAAATGGTATACATCAACTCGATGTTTTACAACACTTTTTTAGCTGAAATTCGTGATCTTCTGAGTTAAATGGTAACGATGAAATGGGGTTTCTGATTCTGGCACTGATGACTGTTGGATAGCATAGTGTCGTGAGCTGAGTTTTTCTCCACCCAGAGAGGTTAATTCTGGCCCAACATGCTGAGTTGATCTGGTCCAGAATAAAGCTCGCTATCCCGGAGACTTCCTAAAGGAATCATCCGAAGAACTATAGAGGTTTTTTTAATATCTAGAGTTGGTAGATATCAGCTACATTTTTTATATAGTTGGTAGTCGTACATTAATGGCCCAAATGCCTGTATATGTCCCTGCACTCATTCACTTATAATCAACCAGAGAATTCAAAGTAATAATACAGCTCTCCTTAGCCAACGTCCTTCTCTACTCTTGCCTACTATAAGCAGGCTTCCTATAGCTTCTGCAAATCATCCGAAAGGCTTACTTGAGCAATTTGCCCACAAGAATTGCCTAAGCATAGTACAAGTTGGTTATGCCAAAACTAATCCCGTTACAATAGGGTTGAGAAAATGAGCTGGAAGTTCCATATTTGATTTAATTTGTGTTGTTTAAGTACTGCAATTAGTAGGTCGACCGACCTCAGGTCAATTATCAGGCAACAACACATTAATGTTATTTGACAAAGCTAAGCATTTACAAAATTACTACTTAATTGAATAAAAAATTTATTTAATTTAGTCTTTAAAATATAATAAATGAAATTACATAACGTGCGATTGTATATAATAGATTTTACATATTATAAGTAATATCCTTGTCTCGTCCAACTTTTCTTCATTTTCTCTAATAAATAATTCCTTAGACAATGGAGAAATTCATGGTGAGAAAAAGGGACACATCGTTTTTCAAATAAAAAAATACTTTGAATAAATACTCCAAAATACCCGACTTAAGTATTAAAATTGTATTCCAGTTTGTGCCCACAAATACAACAAGATAATGACATATATTGACAAAGTATTCCTATATATTCTTAGGACTCGTCTAGTTTTCTTCCATGCAAATTAAAGGAGAACTCTTTATTAATTTCTTTTATTGACTCCCATTATTGTTGAACCTCATATTGTGGTACAATGGCCTTTGGTAGGTACTCCATCTTAGCTATCCTCATTGTTGTATCATTCTCAAGCATAGATGTTGGCTCAGCTGCCCGTCGTCTGTTGCTATTACCAGTATTGCCTCCAATGCCAACATCACTGCCGCCATTGCCAACATCACTGCCGCCATCGCCAACACTTGCCCCACTTCCTATCAGCTTCCCCACCATTCCAAAAAAACCAAACTTCAGTCTGCCTCCACTTCCCTTGGTCCCAGATAATCCTATTGTTCCCTACTTCCCTTTCTTTTCTCCTCCTCCTCCTGCAACTACTATTAGCCCTTAAATTTGTATATGTAATTTGGAATCATATGTAACAAGAACTAGCTAGGCACGTTAGTTCTTAATAAATTGATGTTTTAGTATAATAATGTTATTATTATATTATTACTATATTCGAAATGAATCCAGGCCACCAGCAAATACATTGATCAACTTATAGAGAAACATAGGAAACCAGTTGTGTATATAAGTTGAAATTGATGCAAGAGACATCATCTGTGATCTAACAGTACTACTTTTCTATGGTTCAAATTTTAGAATATGTTTTCTTTCAAAAAAAAAAAAATTTTAGAATATGTTAATCGATCTCACACACTGCAGTTGTCTTTTTCTATTTTCTTTTTTTAAATATACATACATACATACATATATATATATATATATATCACACTTAAATTATCTTACCTATCTAATTAGTTAAGTCTCTTGCGATTGGACTGCCGTTTATGATTTATGAATGGTTTCCTCTCAACATAATCTTCAAAGAAACATTAGTTTTATGGTTAGAAAAATGAAAATATCAATATTAATGAAAATATCGATGCTATGACTTAGTAGAAATATCGATCGAAAAAATAAACAATGTTGACAGAAATTAATATAAAATTTACAAAAAATATAAAAGTTTGGTTAAAAACATGGAAATTTTTAATGAAACTTTTTGAAATATGTAATCACTAATCTAAACAAAAATATTTTATTTTGAAAGATATATAATAACTTATTGAAAAATATGTAAGAACCAACGATCGTGCATATGAATATACATTAATTTTTTATACCATTATAGTAGATATTTAAATTTAATTTTACTAGCTCACTTGTTTTTTAAATATTAGAAATTTGGTTTGTACTGTCAACTAAACAATTAAAATCTTCGTATGTCCCCCGAAAGTTGAGAAGCTGGCTCCATTTTTGCAAACGATAGATGTTTAACAAGGCACCTTGAGACAAATGACTTTATATTTCTCACCGGTTGATGAACTTGTATGAATAATGCGCCACATGAATATTTGAAGTTATTTAACACCAAAAAAACAAAACTATTGTTTGGTTGTGCATTTCCAAAAAAAAAAAAAAAAAAAAACTATGTTTAAAAATGAAATATAACTTCTTAAAAATTATAATTAACGAGTTAAAAAATGAAAAAAAAAAATATATATATATATATTATTTTCACTAATTTTACCCAAAAAAATATGTTGGGTGACGCGTACGGTCTATGGTTGTGTTTTTTGTGGACAAGGCATTTATCAATGCTAGCTCGAACGTAGAAAGGGATTGACGAAAGCTGGGAGGTAGAAAGGCATTTATCAATGCCAGCTATAACGTAGAAAGGGATTGAACAAAGTAACTAGTATAGAACATGCGCCTTAATGAAAAAATGCAAGCAAAGGTAGAAGGCGGCCCACAAGGACCGTCCACACCCACACCTCACCCTCGCCTAATGAAAATTTAAAAAGTGTTATCTTTAATTTAATTGTATATTGATTACATATATCTACTCGTATTAAGAAACCTATTTTAAGTAGAAATTTAATTCATATATATTATGGCACATTACTCACATTTCATTATTATTATCTGATCATAATTTTATATTTATATATATTAATTTTTAAACTATCATTTAGTTTAATAATACCTTTACAAAAAGTTTTATTTTACATTCTCAATCTCGATTTTCCTTTTTTTTTTTTTCAATAGTAAGAAAAGAAATTAAATTCAGAGAAAAGTATTACTCTTACCTTGCATTTTTAAATAAGGATGAGACTTGAACAACCATTTAGGATAAGGGAAGTGTTCAATTTAAAATTAATATTTCCTTAAACTTAGAAGTACCTTATATAAGTTTTTTTTTTTTTTAAAGAAATGTTATATATATTTATACATTAAGTTTCTATGTCATTATACTATACATTTAAATTTAATTTTACTAACTTATATTTTAAATATTAGAATTTTGATTTTTGTTAACTCAAAAATTAAAATTCTTTTGGTCCCTCTAAAGTTGAGATCCAGCTTCCACCCCTCCTACCAATAGATGCTCCACAAGTCACCTTGGGACAAATGGCTTTATATTTTATATTTCTGACAAGTTGATAAACTTGCAAAAATAATGCACCACAACAATATTTGAAGCTATTTAATACCAAAACCAAATAAGGAGGTCTATTACCTTCATAAATATACCAGCCCCCTTTTTAGGTGTAACAACTAAATGAGCCCTGGACATATATTCAGCTAACCCTATCATTTATGAATCTAGTTATTGGATGCATGATTCGTCATGTGCATCAATTGCTCTTTATGCAGGAGGCATGAAGGAGATGTGATAAGCTTAAAATAACTGATTAGGTCCTAAAAGTTATTTTAAATGTTATTCCTAGCCACAGAAAGTTTTATTGAAATCAATTATTGGATTGTAACTACGTACAGTCCATAACTTGATTAAATAAAAATGAAATTTTACTCTAAAAAAATAAATTAAAATTTGGTACGAAGCCTCAGTTCCATTAACTCCATGCAACATTTTTAACAACTATAAAACCCCACATCTAGCTCCTCGTTCCTTCACCAATTGAAAAACCTTTTTGCTTTCTTTCAGCGTATATCCATTAAAAATTCACTTTCCTAGTTGCCAATACTAGCAATGGCCACTTCTCGTTTCATCATCACTCTAGCTTTCTTTATGACATTATCATTTTGGAGCATTGAGGCTCGTCACCTTCTGCAGGATTCTCCTCCCTTTCCCTCCATTCCGGGGCTTGAAATTCCACCTTTGACCCCCATCACTCCATATCCAGAGGTCAGGCTGCCCCCATTTCCAAGTATCCCCACTGGCCCCGGCGAAAATCCAAGTGCAGTTCCCACCACCACCACCCCTTGAAAAATGGCTATGATCATCAACTAATATAACGCAAGTATTACTCATCAATGTAGTTAAATAAACTCTCAGGTCAATAAATGAATAGGCTTGGCGTTGATGATCAGCTTAATATAATTTATGTTGGAGTTGGAGTTATTACTGGAAGATTAGCTACTGTGTGTCAAGACTTAAGAGCAAGTATGCATGGCTGGGCGACTCCGCCTTGTTCTTTACGTTTCATTTGCAGTGTGAATGTAATAAGACCGTGTAAATTAATTAATGATGTAGTTTTATAATTGTATGTTAATATTGCTTTTCCTTTCCGTACCACCCACGACAATCTTGCACAAATACAGATTAAACTAAATTGTTTATAAAGTGGGTGTGAAGGAAATTTTTTGCCCTAAACATGCATGCATATTGTACTTTTTATGTTCACTACAAATAAAAGATCTAACCAGCCACAAGATCTCTAAGTATATGTGTACACACATATGTAAAACTTGTTCTACAATATTAATGCAAATCAACATGCATAAGATATGTATCTTAATGGAAAAAAAAAAAAAGCAACCAATAATAAGAGGCGGAGGTAGAGGAGGGCTCATAGAGACCATGGCCCCCCAACCTAGGAAAATTTTACAAGTGTTCTCTTTAATTTAATTGTGCATTAACTATATATATATATATATATATATCTACGTGTATTAAGAAACCTATTTTATATAGAATTTCATTCATATATGTTATGACACATTACTCACATTTCATTGTTAATTATCTTACCAAAATTATATATATAGTACTTTTATAATCAGATATCCTTAATTGTAAAAAGTTAGGAAAAACCAATCAGATTCATCTATTATATTCTCTCTTTTCATAAAATAAATTCTCTTTTCTATTTAATTTAAATGGAATTAATGAATTTGATTGATTTTTTTCTAATTTTTTAAAGTTAGGGATATATACCTGATTATAGAAACACTCTATATATATTTATATTGCTATCTTTTAGTTTTTATTTACGATAATTACAAATATTAATAATACTTTCACAAAATGTTTTATGTTATATTCTCAATCCAGAAGTAATATCTTCTTAAACTTCGTAAATTCCTTACATAACATTTTTAAAATATATATTATATATATATACATTAATTTTTTATACCATTATAGTAGTAGATATTTAAATGTAATTTTAGTAACTTATTTTTTAAATACTAGAAATTTGATTTGTGTTAACTAAAAATTTAAGAACTTCTTTTGGTCCCCCTAAGATTGAGATCCTGGCGCCCCTGCTAACAATAGATGTCCTTTTTTAATTTATCTTAATGAAAAAAAGGCAAGCAATAAGTGGCGGACATAGATGAGGGGTCACATAAACCATAGGAACCCCCCCCCCCCCCCCCCCCCCCCCCCCTTCTCCCAATGAAAACTTTACAAGTATTTCTTTTAATTTAATTGTATATTAATTATATGGGGTAGAATTAGGGGACAGAAATTTTGACTCAAGTTTTGATACAATTTTTCGACCATTAGATTGAAAACCAATGAATTGTGCAGATTTATTTATTTAAAAAAAAAAAAAAAGAAACAGAGTTGTTGGAAAATTGTGTTACACTAAATTATTGCATGTGGACAAATTTCTCTCTCTTTATTTATGTTCTTTTCTATTCTCTATTTATTTTATTTATTTTTTTAATTAACTTTTTATTTTGAACTATTCTGATCAATATGTTTATTTAAATATATATAGTATGGATCTTATTTGAAAGTTCATATTGAGAGCTTTAAATCCATATATTATTTGTATGATTTAATTAATTGAATGAAGAGAAAATATTAAATGAAAATTGAATTGATAATTTTTTTATTTAAATAAAAGGTAGAAATAAAATAGGATGAAGTGCACAAATTCAAAATTAACAACTAATCTACACCATTCATTGGTTTTCAATCTAATGGTTGAAAAATTGAGTTAAAACTTATGTCAAAATTTATGTCCCTCAATCTTGTCCCTAATTATATATATCTACTTGTATTATAAACCTATTTTTCATAGAATTTAATCTATATATATTACAACATAGTACTCACATTTCAATGTTAATTATCTTACCATAATTTTATATCTATCTAGCTATCTATCTATCTATATATATACATATATATATATATATTCAATATATGTATATTGAATATATATATAAATTCTTTAAACTATCTTTTGGTTTTCATTTATGATAATAATAAATATTAATAATAAGTTTACAAAAGTTTTATTTTACATTCTCAATCTAGAATTGATATTTCTTAAACACAATAAATACTTTACATAACATTTTTGTTTTTAAGAATATTTATATATATATATATATATGTTTATTTATACATTAATTAATTTTATTAAAAGGATAATCCTAAACCACCCCCCTCCCGCCCCCCCCCCTCCCCCCTGACTTTTACTAGATTACCCATTTTACCCCATACAGCTTCATTTTTATCTAAAATACCACTTAACTTTAACTTAAACACTCAAAATCCCCCCTAGGGGCATATGAAAGGATGATATTATCCCCGACGGTAACAGATTTCATTAGGTTATTATAATCGACCATTTGACTCCAAGGGTAAAAGAGGAATTTCAATGAAAATATTAATAAAATATAAAAATCAATAATATTAGAAAAGATGCTTTTATTTAAAAATAAAAAATAAAAAATATATTTAAAAGAGTATTTTCATTTTTTCTCTCAATTCTCTCTCTCTCTCTCTCTCTCTCTCTCTCTCTCTCTCTCTCTCTCTCTCTCTCTCTCTCTCTCTCTCTCTCTCTTTTGCTCTTTCTTTCTCCATCTTCGATTGGATTTGCCGATGGTTCGATAGCGACAATGGTATGGTGGAGGCCCTGATTCTAGGTTCCCACGATCAAAGGCCTGGTTCAGGCTTTTGATCATGTGGTCTCCATCATGGAGATCCGATTCGAGTCTTCAATCATGGAAACTGAGATGGGTCTCCACCATCGAATCTCCATCATGGAGACAGAGATGGGTCTCCACCGGTGAAGACCCGTTTTGGGGGTCTTCGATCGTAGAGACCGTCTGGGTCTCCAAGGTGAGGTCTTCACCATGGAGACCTAGAATGGTCTCCACCGTTGGAGACTTAGGTCCAACAATGGAGACTAGTGTGGGTTTTTTTTTTTTTTTTATGTTCTTTTCCTATTATGTTGTTTGGGTTTATTTATTATTATTATTTTTTATGTTCTTTTTCTGTTATGTTGTTTGGGTTTTTTTGTTTTATGGTGTTTGTTGATGATTATGGAAAATTGATGATTTTGGGAGGTTGATGATGAAAAATATGGGTTTCCAAGAAACCTAGAAATGGGGAGAGAGAAGAAAGAGGGAGAGAGGGAATACAGAAGTTTGGGAGGATGAAATTTAGATGAAGTTCATGATTGTGGAGATCTAGATTGGATCTCTACTGTCCATCCCATTGGATGGACAGTGGGATGGACAGTGGAGATCCAATCTGGATCTCCTTTTTTAATTTTTAAAATTTTTTAATTTAGTTTGTTTTTATTTTTTAAAATATGATGGGGTAGTTTGATATTTTCATCTACTGTACATGTCATTTGCATTGTTCTGTCACCTCAGTGACAGAATGATGTTTTTTGAATAAAAATAAAATTGCAATGGGGAAAATGAGTAATCTAGTAAAGGTCAGTTAGTTTTTTAGGATTTTCCCTTTATTAAATTATTTTTAAACATTAGAAATTTGATTTGTCTTAACTAAATTTAAAATCATACCATCATGGTTGGAGCTCAAATCTCTTCCAAGAGGAAAGAGTGATTTCCTTTTATAGGAGATCTAAAACAAAGATCAATTTTCGCTAGGGAAATCGAACGATCTCCTTAATTTATCAAAGAACATTTTATTTCCTAAAAAGGACATTGCTGATCTTTATTGTTGGAGATCGTTTGATCTCTTTGGCGACAATTAACTATAGTCGAATTAATCTCTTCTAAGGCAGATCGATTGATCTCCTTATGAGGAGTCAATCTCCTCTGGGACAAAAGAGGAGATCCATTTGTCGCAAAGGTCTTTGATCTCCACTTGTGATGGTTTTCACTATCAATCAATTTTTTTCTAATTCTTTTTGTGGGGGTTATTTAATAACTAAGTAGAAATTGGGTACTTTGACCACTGGTGGTCAATTTTTTTTCAATTTTTTGTGACGTTTTTTATAATTAAGTAGAAAATGAGGGGTCATTTGTTTTGTCCACTTAAAACTTAATAATGTTGAATTGTATCTATTAAGTTGTTTTTGTTTGTTTTTTTAAATGGTCAAACCACTTAAAACTACTAGAAAACCACTGAAAATTTTAAATAAAAATTTTTAACTTTTTACTTAATTATAAATCACTTAATGACATTCAAAATTTTTTATTCCAAATCTATCCCCTCAAAAATAAGATAATTTAAATTTATCATAATTTTATATTACTCAAATTTTCTTTTCTTTTTTTTTTTTTCCTTGATACTTATAAAAAAATATATTTGAAAAGAAAAACCTAAATACATCTTATCCCACATTTTTTTGGAATTAAACTAATATATTTTAATTTATAATTTAAATATTCATTTTTTAGTTTTTTTAAAATATATTAATATATTAAAATATATAAATATGGTTAATACTACTATATTTTTTTAATCATATTTTAATTATAAATAAAATACTATTAATTTATGTATAAAAAAATGTTTTTGAATTTATTGAATTATTGATTTTCAAATGTTTGTATTAAATTAATTAAGCTCATATAATAACAAAAAATAAAAAGAATGTAACACCCCGAATCGTAATTGGTCTAATAGGTTATATATATATATATATATATATATGTATATCTAAATGAAGTTTAGGTGGGGTTCAAATAAAATTACAAGGGATTCAATTAGAAACTTTTATTAAAGAGTCCAATCAATTAGAAACTAGTATGACCCAAATTATTTTCTAAACACATGTAGTTGTTTTTCTAAATACACCCACATAATATCAAACATGGAAAAAGGAAAATGTAAGAGAGGTAAAAGTGTGAAAAAGGAGGATGTGAGAAGGGTAAAATTGTCCACTATAAAAGAGGAGAATTTATGGAATATTTGAAGAGCAAATTATGGTATAAGAAAGAAACATGAGAGGACAAGATTGGAAATACAAAAGACACTTGGTTAGATTTTAATTGGATGGAAAAATGAGTGGTGGAAGAGAAGGCTAATATATGGCCATGCATGAATATGTATATATATATATATATATATATGATTATATGTGAATTAAAAGCCACTCCATTCATTCTTCCCACCTTGGCCGAACACACCCCTAAAAGGAGAAAGAAAAATCAAAGGAAAGGAAACTCTAAATAAGTTTTGGTATTATTTTAGGTGAAGAAAGGCACAAGGAGAAGACAAGCACAAATGGACTTCCATATAGCTTGGAAGTAAATTAATGATTGAATGTTTTATTTTAACTTGATTTATGGAATTATTTTTGTTATGTTTCAACTTTTATAAATTTTGAGTTTTAAATATGTTTTGTGACTTATGAATTTTGAAGTATATTTTAAGATTTTGAAGTATGATTTAAAAATTTGAAGCATGTTTCATGAATTGAGAAAAATAGATTATGATTAGAATACAAGTTGTATGAAGTATGAATGTTATAGTATGTTTTGAAATGTTTAATGTATACTAGAACCTATAAACTTTAGATTTTTTTTTTTTTATAATAAATTTTAAGATACGATTTGTGATTTATGAAATATGAATTTTAGAGTATGTTTTGAAATTTTAAAGTATACTTAGAACTTATGAATTTTAGATTATGTTTTATAAATTTTAAGGATATGATTTATGGTTTATGAAGTATGAATTTTGTTTTGCAATCTTAACTTATACTTTATGGTTTATAAATTAGAAACTAGGCCTTTTGAAAATTCTAAAATATGTTTGATGATTTGTGAACTTTATATTATGTATTGGGTTTCCAAAGTGTGTTTGATAAATTAATAAAGTAAACTATGTTATATGGTTTATGAATTAATTAATTTATTTATGAAAGTTTATAACATGTTTTATAAATTGCATGAGAAATTATGATTTTGGTATATATATATATATATATATATATATATACATGAATGAGATTTTTGTTGGAAGCTTAACATTTGATATGGAAAGTTTTACAAAATGTATTTGAAACTAAACTTGTAAGAAATTGAAAGTAGAACACCAAAGTGTACCCTCCTCTCTAACAGTCAGATTGATAGAATGTGAGTAAGATCAAGATGGTCGCCTAACATATGTTTGATAGAAGTTGGGAAGGCAAGTGGGGCTTTGAGAGAGAGTCATTGAGTCACCTAGCATATAGATGATAGATGTTATCTACCGCCTTTTACGTGTATGTTGAGTATCTCCACCACGTATGGCAGATTCCCTTGAGTACTAGTTTAGTGTAGATTACAAATCTAAAATCATATCTAATGATAAACCATGCAAGGGCTTTTAGTTACTATAATATGAAGTTTTACAAATGAGAATTTAGTAACAAATTCAATTATTGTTGTATATGAATTATTAGATTTTATATTCTCATGTGTTTCATATTACATTAACTTTTCCATAAATGATTCATTTGGTTTTCGAAAATTATATCTATTCATTGAGCGTTAGCGTTCACTATTTTAAATTTGAAAACCATTTTTTAGGAATCTGTTAGGTTTTAAAGGAAGCATCCGAACGGGGCCACTCGAGCAAGTGATACATGAAAACCATATTTTGATAAAATCTATATGTAGTTTGATCATTCTATAACACATACTAGTAGATGTTTTTTTACATATACATATATGCATTTATGATGTAAAGTATTTAAAACTTTTATTAGTTGTATAAACTTTTACTTTTGATATTATGACCATTATAATCATAGGTACTCGATTTTATGAGATATGACATTATTTGTGTTGGAATGTGAATTGGAAGTAGGATCGGAGGTCCTAAGTAACTGAGAGTGAAAATGAATTTTAAAAGTGTATATTTTCTTTGTTACAGGGTGGGATAGTCTAATAAATAGTCGTTATGCTGCCAAAAATATTGTTAAACCACCATATATCTTATTAAACTTTCTATATGATTTTAATTGAAGAGTTTAGAATTCGTACAACTTTTCAACTATCACAGAATCTTCTCGGATTTAATATTCGAATCTGGGAGGGTCCTGTCAAAGAATATAAATATCAATTTACTAGTTTTCAAACAATTTTAAATTAAAAAAAAAAAACAAAACAAAAATTTATAACATATTTAGAGGTAAAGAGAAAAAAAAAACAAACAAACTTGTTATTCAAATTTCAAATTTCAGTCATTATTTAGTCTTCAGTCTTCAGCAGCACTATTCAATCTTCAAACAAAAAAACAAATGGCCAATGAGTATTTTGTTATAATATATTTTATATGAAATTCGTGTTGATAAAAAGTGTGGGGTTAACTTAGAGTTAGAGACTGTTTGTTTTTCCACGTGTAATTGAATGATGTTGATTTCCATTTATTAAGTTGTTTTTTTTTTTTTTAAGTGATTAAACAACTTAAAATTATCCAAAAATAATTGAAAAAAATTAGAATTGTTGACTTTTCACTTAATTGTAAATCACTTAAACATATTTAAATGATTCTATTTCAAATCTATCATCTCTAAAATAACATATTTCAAAGTTATCCTAATTTTATACTACTCTTTTTCTTTTTTTTTCTCTTGATAGTTATAAGAATTATATTTTAAAGAAAAACCTAAATATATTTCATCCTAAATTGCCTTAGAATTAAACTATTTTATTTTAATTTATAATTTAAACATTTATTTTTCTGGTTGCTTTTTTAAATATATTAATATATTTAAGTATATAAATATGATTGATACTACTATATTTTTATAATATTTTAATTATGAATAAAATATTGTTAATATGTATATAAAAATGTTTTAAAGTTTATTAAATTATTTATTTTTAGTTGTTTGTTTTAAATTAATTAAAATTACATAACAGTAAATAATAAAAAGGATATAAATATCAAATTAATAATTTTCAGACAATTTTAACTTTAAAAAACAAACAAATTTACAATATATGTAGTGATTAAAAAAAATAAACACATTGTTTAGAATTCAATTACTATTTAATTTTCAATAAATTTCAGCATTGTTCAGTTTTTAGATTAAAAAAAAATGATTTTTTAATCTTTTTCTTTTGATCAGTAAATGATGATTTTACCCTTATTTTTACGGTCAAGACTTAAGTTTAATTGTTGATCATTTGATGGAAGGGGGTCTAATATTATGAGTAAAAGTAGAACATTTTGCTTTATTCCCTAAATGCATGGAAAGTTTCAACAATTAACCCCTAGTTTATACTACTAGCTGTCAGATACATCCATCATTGCTTGTGTGCGATATCCATGTAACCATGTCACCCCCACAATCAATAATTCGAAAGGACTCACAATCAAATGTAAATAGGGATGATTCGTCAACTCTTATGTCACTTGTCTCAAATTATATCACTTATTATCCTCCCTCCCACCAATTATGGCCGACCACGTATGAATTGTCTACCACTCTATGCCACTCATTAAAATTATATGTTACCGCTCTTTCTTTTCATGTATAAATATTTATGCTTCTTTTCTATACTCAGTTTAATTTTTCTGTCTCATACTATCAATTATTATCCTCCCTCCTATCAATCACTTAGTTATCAATTATGACAGATCACATGATCAGTGTTCCACTCCATGCATAATTTAACTAGACAAAGATGGGAATAATGTCACCTTGCTTATCAAGATTGTGTTGTTTTTATTGAACTTCAAAAAATATCCAATTACAATATATTAAATCTCATCTCATCACCGTATCCATCACCGTACTCCTAGTCATACTCATTCTCAATCATTCTATATGCTTGAGGTCTAAGGCAAACAAGTATTTAATGATTTATTTACATGTTTATCTTTTTGCTGTAGTGGTCTGTTTATATTTTATCAAGGCCAAAATTATCATTTTAATTTCAAACAAATTTTAGGAGTGTGGAATTCTATCACCGTTCATCAACCATCTTCCCCTTTTTATACACAGTTAATGGAATGCTATTTAAATTAAAATAATAAGAAGAAGAAGAAAGAGGTAACAGACACTGGCATCTTCCTTGATCTGACAAAGTGGTAGTTTATCGATGCCCGCCTATAGATAGCCGGATTGCTAGCATTGCCGCCCGTCACAGGTTTACTACCAACTGGGCTTTTACTATTTGAGCCGCCACTAACTGATTGTTATTTCTCCACCAATGGCCCAAACATTTTTTTTTTTTTTTAAATTGGAATTAGGAACAATCGAAACCTATTAGGATAGAAACACTCTTAATGTGGTCCAAAGAATTGCTTTTTTATGGAAAGAATCTATCTACACAAAAAAAAATAAAGGAGAAAGCCACTAGAGGAGGGGGATAACCCACACAACACGTGGGAGAATGAGTTATTTCTGATATCTTGGGGTGTCGGCCCATGCCTTTAAAGGGCGGCTACCACAATAATCAACAGCGTCAGTTGTCAAAGACAATGGCGCAAACGATTTGGACTTTAATTGAATCAACATCATTAAAAAAAAAAAAAAAAAAAAAAAAACAATGAACATTATAAATAAAACAAAGTGAAGATGTTCATGCAGTGAATATTGATATTGTCGAAGACACAAGTTTTGAGCCAACATGGTACCATGAAATCTTCATCTTCCTCATCTGAATCCCGTTTTGTTCTTCTTTTATTGATATTGTAATTATTTTGATTATCAGGCAAGTGGAACTGCTGGTACCAGTAAGCCACAACTCTATTCATACTGGAGGAGCTCCTGTTCTGGTCGTGTCAGAATCGGCCTCAACTTGAAAGGTCCCCTCTTTTTTCTCTCAAATCAATGTTTCTTTTTGAAGAAATTATGAAGAATTAGTTTTGCGTTATGTGTTATATGATAACAGGTCTGGAATATGAATACAAAGCCGTCAACTTGGTTAAGGGAGAGCAATTTAGTCCTAGTGAGTTTTGATTGTTTTGTTTTGATCATAATTATATTATGAGTTAAATACATAGTACCCCTGAGATTAATTCAAATACAGACGGATAAACATTTTTGTTTTTAAAACACTTTACCCCTGTTAACAGTGAACGTTGGATGCCGTTAGAAATAAGAAGGATGAAACGGTAATTTTATAACACTTTATTTTAAAAAAATAAATTTAAAACTTAAAAATAAATTTAATATTTTCTTCATCTCTCCCACTCACTCTCTTCTCCTTCTTCGACAGCCCTCTCTCTCTCTCTCTCTCTCTCTCTTTCTCTCTTCTCCTTCTTCTCTTCTCTTTCTTCATCTTCATCTTCTCCTTCTCTTACCCGGATACCCAGATCGACGTCTGGGTATCGGGCGTCTGGGTTTCGAAGGAAACCCAGATGTCGATCTGGGTTTCCAGATCTGGAAACCCAGACATCGGTCTGGGTATGGAAACCCAGACCGACCAGATCGACGTCTGGGTTTCCAGATGGAAACCCAGACGTCGGTCTGGGTTTCCAGATGGAAACCCAGATCGGACGTCCTGGGTTTCCATCTGGTCCGGTGCTCGTTTGGGTTTCCACCTGGAAACCCAGACGTCCGATCTGGAAACCCAGACGAGCACCGCGATCTGGGTTTCCACCTGGAAACCCAGACGTCCGAGTGTAATGTTGGAAACCCAGTTCCGGGTCTTCGCTGGTGGCACCATCGACAGACCACCAGTATTTTTGTCAATGGATTTTTTTATTTTTGATAGATTTGTTTTTGTAATGTTGTTTTTGTGATGGATTGGGTAATGTTGTTTTTGTGATGAAGGGTGGAGAGAGAGAAGAGGGAGAAGATAGAGAGTTTTGATTTGGTTGAGATGATGAAGATGGTGGAAATTATGGTTGTTGTGATGATGAAGTTGATGATAATCAGTTTTTTTTTTTTCTTTTCTTTTTTTTTCATATATTTTTTAATTCCTTCAATTTGTTTATATTTTCAGAAAACTATAAATAAATATAAAATTACCGTTTTACCCTTCTTATTTCTAACGGCATCCAACGTCTACTGTTAACAGGAGGGTAAAGTGTTTTAAAAATAAAAATATTCATCCGTCTGTATTTGAGTTAATCTCATAGGGGTATTGTGTGTTTAACTCTTATATTATACATATATCTATAATATACCCGGATGATTGAACTTGTTATGTGGTTTGATTTCTTTAATATTTGGCTTTGTAGAGTTCAAAAAGCTGAATCCTATAGGTTATGTGCCTGTACTGGTAGATGGAGATGTTGTTCTCTCTGATTCTTTTGCTATTTTACTGGTAACCTTTTTATTTTCTTGTTTTGTAAATGAAAATCTTTTAGCTTCTCTTTTAAATCATATAGATATGGTTGACATTACGTTTTGCAGTATCTGGAAGAGAAGTATCCCCAGCATCCGCTGTTACCCTCTGATCTTAAGAAGAAAGCTATCAATTTTCAGGTGAATTTACTACAAATTGGTTTACTTGTCATTCGTTACTGTCCATCGGATTTTACCTCTACATTTTGCTCAAATTGTTCTGCTAATGACTTGGCTGTTTTTTTATCTTTTGAAATTTATACATAATTTTCTACAAAAACGTATGTGAGCTAGTTCTATATCTTTGCTTGGCTATGCATTAATATTTTAGCTGCATATCGATATGCTCAGGCTAGTTTATACCAATTAGTGCCAATTATTACCTAGCCGTAGCTGCCGTCAGTTTCTTTATTAACTTATTCATTTGTTGCCTTTATATTCTGGTTGTAGACATAACATTTCTGTTCTGATATTCAATTTAGTTAAAGTACATTTTGGATCTGATAGCAATGGTCATTTTGGTCTCCTGACTTGTAGGCTGCAAACATTGTTACCTCCAGTATACAGCCTCTTCAAAATATTGCGGTACTGGTGTGTAACTGAACCTGCTTTATTTTGTGAAAGTAAAGTGATCAGTTGTAGCACTTATGAGATATACAAATATGTACATAATCATAATTGTTTTGCTTATTCAAAGAAATTCATCGAGGAGAAACTTAATTCGGATGAGAAACTCTCTTGGGTTAAAACTCATGTCGGAAATGGTTTTGCAGGTAAGTCATCCAAGCTCCCATATATGTACATGCATACACTTCTGTTTCTGTTTACTAGATTTATAACTCCTTATCATGACAGTTAAATCCATTTACTATGTTTAATGAGCAATTCTCTTATTTGTGAGTTAATAGAATTTGAATTGGTCTTGTTGTATTACTTTTAGCTCTGTATCAGAATATGTCCATTGTTGATGGCTTGGTAGTTCTATGATTGCATTTTTTAAAAGATTAGTCTACCCCGCTAACTAACCAATGTATCTATACCCGCATTTGTGCATGCATAGACATACATAGTCATGTATACATGCATGCATGTATACTGATATATCACTCTACATAGATTTAATGTAATATCCGCATTTTAAGTTTTGCCTTTCCCCAAAGTATCCTACCAAAAATTAACTCCTGTATTGCTGAGTTGTGATTGTCTATGTTTCCTGAATTCATTTTCTGCTAGAGTTGACTACAACTTGCATGTATTTCAGCACTTGAAAAGCTGTTAATAGACTATGCTGGGAAATATGCAACGGGAGATGAAGTTTACCTGGTTTGTTTTTCCTGCTTCAATGGTGCATATGCATGTATTTAACACAAAATAGTGTGTTGGATGGCCCATCAGATTTGAAGGGATCATATTTATGTTGGGGACTTTGAAAATTCAGTAGTTCAGATAGGGCATGCATTTATATTGACAACATAACCCTTGAATTGTAATTATTAGATATCATATGTTTAATTTACTACCAAAAATAATTTCACTCTTTATCTTCTAAATTTTGAATTTGGTCATATTATCATCTAAGAGAGTGAGGAAAAATAGGCAGGGAGGGAGTGGGGGAAAGATCTGCTGAAAGAACCATTGTGTATGCTTCTTCATTTTGGAATCTTCTTCTTCTTCTTCTTCTGTTTATTATTATTATTATTTAATTTTATGGCAGCAATCTGTAATCTAAGAAATCGATTCACTATGTGGGACACGGTTGTGCTCCCAGACTATTAACTTATGAGATGGATGCTACATTAATTTTATCTGTAAATGCTAGGTTTTGACATATACTTATACGATCATGTGATCTTGCAGGCAGATTTGTTTATAGCACCACAGATTCATTGGGCAATCAAAAGGTTCAATCTTGACATGGTAATGCTTACCCTATGAGTTTCATGTGTTAAGTTCATATCTTGAGGCAATTTTTATAACTGATTTATGATTTCAAAATAACTTTTAACATCACTATACTCTTTGAAACCCATGTAAATGGAAAAAGGAGAAAGTGCATTAAACACATTAATTACTCTGGAGTGTAAACTTGTATCTACATTACATATTTTGTGGAAAAATTGATGGCTTTTTCTGTCATGTATCCCTGTTTCTGTCTACTTGGATCATCATTTTCTATTTCTTACACATTGCTGTCTAAATAGATTTCTCTATATGCTGTACCGACAAGTCACATGCTGAACTTTTTATGTAGACTGAATACCCTCTTTTACTGAGGTTGCATGAAGCATACAATGAACTACCAGCTTTTCAGAATGCAATGCCAGAAAATCAACCAGACACTCCTTCCTCATGAATTAATAATTAAGCTAAGGTATGCAATAATGTTTTACCGATAATGATTAAATTACTGCAGCAATTTGAAAGTTGTTGCCAGCACTAACAAGTTAACTCCTTTTGGTGTCCCAACTATTTTGGTCTACCAGCAATCATATATCTCGAAATTAACCTTATAAGAATTTCAGGTTCCCAGCTCTTCATATATTAATTGAGTTGGAAAGAGACAAAAATCAATAGTTTTAATTTTTAAAACCGTAATTGGAGCGTGTTGTTCCATGTCTTCACATTGTCTCTTTTGTTTTTGCATTTTCTGATGGAGATTTACGATCATGATTATGTTTACCATTCTAACTGAAACTGGTGCATTTCTTTTTGTTCAGGTCAAGCTTCTTGACCTCAGCATGCAGCTTGTAGTAGGATTGAGTTGTTCTGTTGTAATTTATAATAAAAAGTGATGAATGATAATAGTGGTGTCAATGAATAAATGATCAAGCTCTTCTTCTAAGCTGCTTACATACATCTAGTATTTCTCATTTTCCCAACAACTTTGGACTTGAAAACCTTGATCACTTATATTTTTTATGTTGTTATTGTTCTATCCATATTTACAGAAAATAAAATTAGCTAGGGTAACCATCTTTGATATTGCTATGAACAACACAGAAAGCGACTTTTTTTTCCTGTACTCTGTTTCAGATCAATCTTCTTGACCTTTCAGTATATGCTGCTGCATAAACTGCGGACTCCATAGGGGATGGTTGTTTCATGATTATTTAAAGTGAATATTTAATTGGAGTTCTCTGGACTCGTGAGTGGGGATTGTTCTCTATTCCCTTCCATGTATCATAAATTAGGGAAAGTAGTTCTTTTTGTTTTGGAAACTGAAAAAACTTCATTTAAGAAACCAAAGAAGCAATACAAAAAGTTAAGTGATCAAACAACTAAAAATTATCCAAAAATAATTGAACAAAAAAATTAGAATTATTGATTTTTCATTTAATTGTAAATCATATAAACATATTTAAAAGATTTTATTTCAAGTTTATCATTTTCAAAGTAACATATTTCAAAGTTATCTTAATTTTATACTACTCATTTTTTTTTTTAAATTGATACTTACAAGAATTATATTTTAAAACAAAAATCTAAATATATTTCATCCTAAATTGCCTTGGAATTAAACTATAGTATTTTAATTTATAATTTAAACATTTATTTTTCTAGTTTTTTTTTAAATATGTTAATATATCTATGTAAATATGATTAATACTACTATATTTTAATATTATTTTAATTATGAATAAAATATTATTAATATGCATATGAAAATGTTTTAGATTTTATTAAATTATTTGTTTTCAGTTGTTTTTAAATTAATTAAAATTATATAACAATAAATAATAAAAATGATATAAATGTCAAATTATTAGTTTTAAGACAATTTTAACTTTAAAAGACAAACAAATTTATAATATATGCAATGATTAAAAAAATAAACATATCATTTAGAATTCAATTACTATTCAGCCTCTGATAAGTTTCAATATTGTTCAGTCTTCAGATAAAAAACAAACGATCCATTAATCTTTTTCTTTTGATTAGTAAATGATGATTTTAGCCTTATTTTTAAGGTCAAGACTTAAGTTTAATTATTGATCATTTGATGGAAGGGGGTCTAATATTATGAGTAAAAGTAGAACATTTTGATTTATTCCCTAAATGCATGGAAAGTTTCAGCAATTAACCCCCTTTTTATACTACTAGCTATCAGACACATGCATCATTGCTTGCGTGCGAGACCCATGTAACCATGTCACCCACAATCAATAATTCAAAAGGACTCACAATCAATGGTAAATAAGGATGATTTGTCAACTCTTATGTCACTTGTCTCAAACTATATCAATTATTGTCCTCCCTCCCACCAATTATGACCGACCACGTATGAACTGTCTCCCACTCCATGCCACCCATTGAAATTATATATTACCACTCTCTTTTTTCTATATGTGAACATTTTTGCTTCTTTTCTATACACAGTTTACTTTTCCTGTCTCATACTATCAATTATTGTCCTTCCTCCCATCAATCACTCAGTTATCAATTATAATAGACCACATGAACTGTGTTCCACTCCACGCATAATTTAACTGGGCAAAAATGGGTATCATGTCAAATGTCACCTTGCTTATCAAGATTGCATTGTTTTTATTGAACTTTCAAAAAATATCCAATTACAATATATTAAATCTCATCTCATCACCCCTTTCAGTATTCATCATCGTACTCCCTTTCATACTCATTCTCAATCATACTTATTCTCAATCACTTTGTATGCTTGAGGTCTAAGCTAAACAAATATTTAATGGTTTATTACATGTTCATCTTTTTACTGTAATAGTCTATTTATATTTTATCAAGGCCGAAATTGTTAATTTAATTTCAAACAAATTTTAGAAGTGTGGAATTCTATCAATGTTCATCAACCATCTTGCCCTTTTTATATAGTTAACAGATTGCTATTTAAATAATAATAATTGTTACTATGATTAAAATAATAATATAAGAAGAAGAAAGAGGTGATAGACACTGGCATGTTCCTTGATCCGACAAGTGGTAGTTACCAATGCAAACCTCTAAACAGTTGGACTGCTAACATTGCCACTTGTCAGAAGATTGTTACCAACTGGACTTTTGCTATTTGAACCGACACTGACTGATTGTTATATCTCTACCCATGGCCCAAATATATATATTTTTATAACTAAAACTAAGTCAACGAATAATCGAGATCTATCAGGATAGAAATAGGAATGGATAATACTATATTCGGATCAATTCTAATTGAATTCGATTCAAATATGATAAATTTACGGATCGTCATTTTTGGATCCAAACATGATCCATCAAGGGGAACGAACCGATCCAAGCATCCAGTCTACGGATCGGATCAGATCGGTTCCATGTTTGAACACCTGCTTTCAATTTTAATGTATACACCGAGATCTTCTTTTACCCTCCTCAGTTTCGAATAACTCAAAATGCTCCCAACAATTTAACTTAAGCCTACGACTACTTTTATTATTCATCTTTTTTTCTATTTTTTTTGTCACCCTAAGATTTTGACTATTTCTAATCGAACTAACATCATCAATATAAAATTCAGACTCCTCATCACTCTCTATACTTTTCCCCATCTATTCACAACAATAATAACACACATACATATATAAAATTAGCAAGTGAAATATGTAACTCAACAACAAAAAACAAAAAACAGGCACAAAAATCACCAAAATACGAACACTGGATCGTGTAAATATCAAGCTAAAGCTACAAATAAACTCACCAAGCTGCTGAGATAAGAGCTGTCGGTATCGACGATGACGAAGGGATAGGTGGGGCTGTCAAGCTGAGAGTGAGAGATAAGAGCCGAAAGGCACGAGCTGAGAGTGAGAGATGAGAGCCGAGATGTACGAGCTGAGAGTTGAATACGAATCAATGATAAAGAAGAAATCGAACTACCGGATTGTTGTAATAAGAGCTGTCGGTGTTAGCGATGAAGAAGAAATGAGTAGAGGTGGGCCTGTCAAGCTGAGAGTGAGAGATGAGAGCCGAGAGGCACGAGCTCAGAATTGTCAGTGTCGACAATGAAGAAAAAATTGAGCTCCAAGTAGTTGAGTAAGAGCTGTCGGTGTCGACGATGAAGAAAACATGGGTGGGGGTGGGGTTGCTGAGCACAAGCTGAGAGTGAGAGGGAATGAGAGATGGATGTTAGGATTAGTTTAAGTGGACTTTATATAGGGGCATGTGAAATTATGCATGTACCTCTGTTCACGGGTTCACTGATCGAATCGGTTTTGGATACCCCGATCCAATCCAATCCGTGAAATATGTTGTTTTCACAAGTGAGGATCCGAACATCTTACCTTTGAATATGTGATCTGATCTGAATACCCACAGATCGGATCAGATTAGGTTGTTCGGATCAGATCCATGTTTTTATGCTCACTTATAGATAGAAACATTAGTGGTATGATCTAAAAAATTACTTACAAATGAAAAGAATCCATTCACACAAAAATAAAGGAAAAACCCACAAGAGGATGGCGTAATCCATAAAAACGCTGGGAGAGTAAGGGGGGTGTATTCAATCTAGATTTCATTGAAGTTTGTTGGAGTGTTATATTTTGATGGATTTTATAGATTTCATGAATTCCATCAGATTTTGTTAAAATTCTATTTTAAAGTTTGTTAGATTATTTAATAGATTTCATCAGATTTTGTTAGAATTTTATTTAGAGTTTGTTTGATTGTTTACATAGATTTATGCCTATAGGTTCCTTACCAAGTATTTGTTGGGTTAATTCTTCTAAAAAACTTCTTAATGGGTCAGTCATTTACTAACTATTCTTTTAATTGTATCTAATTGTTTTGTGTTTCTTTTATAATGTCTACCTCTAGGTGCATTTCTTCTATAAGTGTTCTTGTTTCTAACTCTACTGGTTTAGGGGTTCTATTATCTATTAAATTTATTAATTTTATAATTTCTTTCTTATTAGGGAATTTTCTAACTTGATGATTAAACTCACTAAATTGCTAGTTCAAAATGATTTTTGGTATCACGCTAACTGTTGAAGAATATCACTTCGATTAATTAATTTGAAGAACAAATTATTATACTATTGTTAGTTGTTCAAATTGGTTTTCTACCAAGGATATATTGTTGTTTCATAACTGTAGCTTGCTTGTTGACAATCAAGGATTTGGTTTTCTGTCTTGGTGGCGTAGGTACGAAGTATGATTACAAATCTCCAACTAAGTCAGGGCAAAATTTCTGCGACGTGAATGTTGCACATTTTCAAATGGGGAATATGTGAAATCTGGTCTGGCAGAACTGGAGAAATGGATAGTCATTGCAACGGAGGAGGTAATTGCTGTCTTTTCTGAGCAATAATTGCCACATACAATGAGTTTTGAATCTCAATTATTGCGTGATACAGTTTGCAGGAACCTCTTGGCACGAGCTAAACTATATTAGACAAGCGGTTGGGTTCCTGGTATGGGATATAGCTTTTGTTATTTGTTCTTTTAAGATCATAAGTAGAGAGAGATTTTTTAATGGTCATAATATTTTTCAGGTTATACACCAGAAGAGAAAGAAGTCATTGGAAGAGATTAGACAGGATCTATGTTTGGTATGCTTCTCTCTGATATTGCTATTCTGGATCTTTTCTCTTTTCTGTGTTTCGAAGAAAACCATTTTGAAGATTATTTATGAATTCCCACCTTTGAAAATCTCCAACAGGCATTGACGGTTAGGCAAATTTATCGAATCAGTACCATGTACTGGGATGACAAATATGGCACACAGAGTGTGTCAAATGAGGCAAGTTGCATTTTGGTACTTGTTTTCTTTATGGTCAAGGTAGTAGTAGTGTCCTTTAGGTTTCTTAACGTTATATGGTTTGCAGGTTGTAGCTCAAATGAGAGAGATTTTGAACAAGGACAATCAGAATCTTACTTCAAATTCATTCTTACTTGATGATGATCTGAGGTGTTTGCTTATCCTATCTAACTACTACGATTGTTATTGAAATTGAATATTGTCTTTTTGGATAGAGCTGGTAAACTTATGGATCATGCAAAGTTGGTATTTGATCCCTTCTGTCCAGTATCTGTTTTTTTATCCTTGTTCAACCTATAGCTGAGTAATCTCCTTAGCTGCTAATTGAGCAACACGACCTAAATTGGCTTTTAGCTGCATGTACTTTACCATCTATGTCAGTCTTGAATTTTATGATTTGACAGGCCATCTGTGCAGAATAATTTGCATATACTTTTGCTGTCATTTATATTGATTTATATTATCATTGTATTCATTGCAGTATTCCATTCTCAGTTGAAGATATAGATAAGGCGATTCCCACAATTGATCTTTCGGATATTGAACTTCCTACATTTCTGTCTGAATATCCATGTGCTCTTTTTCTAGTGCAGCATTAGAATTAATAGATGTGGTATATTGTTCAAAAGCATCCCTGCTTAAATTCAGGGTCAAGGTTTTTTTGAGTGTGGTGATTTCTATGCTACGTCGAAGGTAAAACATTATGATCTTTTGTTGTGGAAGAAACAGGCATTGAACCAAATTCAGCAGGTCAGAAAATTGTCTGATGACTACATACTGCTTGTATGAAGAAATACCTACACAGTGGAGGACTCTAGTGATCATGCTGTATTATCAAGGACAGTTCTCCAAAATTAGTTGTAGGTTGAGTCAGTAGCTTGTGATTGATATAGAAAGAAGGATGCTTCAAATTTTATGAAGCTCATCCTTGATCAGTCTGTACATATAGTACTTTTAACCACATTCTTGTATTCTTAAGCTTTTTCTGTGTCTTCTACTCTGTACATAGTAGAAACATTAATCTCGTTCGTTAACCCAGAAGTCAGCTCTTGTAGTCACTGATTCAAAAGTGTATCCACTTTTTTGGCCATTTTTAGGTCATGGGAATGATATTGATGTATGCTCACATAAGTTTAAATTCATTGTTATATTACCTTTGCCTTTTGTTGCACGCACGGTATGCGTTTCTGCTCTGGCAAAGATTTGGGATAGAAGAGTTTTAGAGGAAGCTAATAAAAGAGAATAGAACTTATCATCTAGCATGTCTACGTGCTGCGATACCTACGTAGAATTTTGAAAAAAGTCTCTATTTTTCGTGATGTTGGATTGAACATTGAAGCCAGTTTTCGACATGATTATTTTAGTTATTATTATTAATTTTTATAGTTTGTCGTCACTTACTTTTCTCATCTTTTTCTCTTTTTTTTTTAAGCATTCCTTTTCTCATCTTTGAATTAAGTTATTTGTTTCCTGCAAAAGAAAATACAATAGGTCCGATCATCATTTACTAGTTTTGGCCATCAATTTATTAAAATTGGACAGATCACAAATTACTAGTTTTGGCCATCGATATATTAAAATATAGTTCCATATACGTATCAGCGTTGCGTTATTAACTGCCCTAAAAATTTGATTATAGAAATAAAACTGCCTTAAAATAAAATGATTCTCTTTGCTTACTCGTTTTTGTTAGTCCGAGGATTCATCATCCTCACCATTAAAATTAAACTTGAAACTTCAGAGTGCAGATAAATGTCATAGTTATCGTCAATACTATACAGCAACGGATTACAAGTAGTAAGTGATCTACCCCTCCGTCCCACCCTCTCTTTTGACCCAAGACCAAAAAACAATAACATTATATACTGTTGAGCCATTGCAAGCAAATATAACACCTACAAAGACACCAACCATCCAAAAATTCATCCAATACAAACAACACAACATAAAAACAAAACCCAAACGTCACCCTCCTATAAATACTCTGCAAAACCCAAACAACTTTTCTTTATGCAGTACACTCAACCCCTATAATCCTTCGTCCTAGAGCAATTCAAAATTGAATCGACGAAACGGAATAAGAAATATAAAGAATTATAGTAGATAGTAACGATTCAATATGAAAGACAAAAACACACAGCGTACCTTCAATAATTAGTCACCGTCTATTGCAAGAGAGAAAAAAATAATAACGTATGAAAAACCTAGAAATCTTTAGTAGTGTGGCAAGATTTCTATTAAGTTTTTTATTTATACCTAGGGTCTAAAAAATCCATCACAATCTAGGAAAATCCAATTCCTAAAAAATCATTGATTTTTTGAATACACCTAGACTTATTTGAATTTCTTAAAAGTTTAAATTGAATACACCAAAATTTTATTGGAATCCTTATAAATCTTAATTGAATACACCCAAATTCTAATAGACTTCTAAAAAGTTTAGATTAAATACACCCAAATTTTTAAAATCTTTTAAATTTTAATAAATTTCAAAGTTGAATACACCCTCCTAAGTTACTTTTGATGCCTTGGCTGTCGACCCATGCCTTTAAAGAGCGGCTACCGCAATAATCAACAGCGTCAGCTGTCAAAGACAATGGCGCAGATAATTTGGACTTTAATTGAATCTACATCATTTGTTTTTTTCAGAACAATGAACATTGTAAATAAAACAAAGCAAAGATAGTCATGCAGTGAATATTGATATTGTCGAAGACACAAGTTTTGAGACAACATGGTACCAAGAAATCTTCGTCTTCCTCATCTGAATCTTGTTTTGTTTTTCTTTTATTGATATTTTAATTATTTTGATTATCAGGCAAGTGGAACTGCTGGTACCAATAAGCTACAACTCTATTCATACTGGGGGAGCTCTTGTTCCTGTCGTGTCAGAATCGGCCTCAACTTGAAAGGTCCACTCTTTTTTCTCTCAAATCAATGTTTCTTTTTGAAGAAACTATAAAGAATTAGTTTTGGGTTATGTGTTATTTGATTACAGGTCTGGAATATGAATACAAAGCAGTCGACTTGGTTAAGGGAGAGCAATTTAGTCCTGGTGAGTTTTGATTGTTTTGTGTTGATCATAATTATATTATATATATAATATAACCAGATGATTGAACTTGTTATGTGGTTTGATTTCTTTAATATTTGGCTTTGTAGAGTTCAAAAAGCTGAATCCTATAGGTTATGTGCCTGTACTGGTAGATGGAGATGTTGTTCTCTCTGATTCTTTTGCTATTTTACTGGTAACCTTTTTATTTTCTTGTTTTGTAACTGAAAATCTTTTAGCTTCTCGTTTGAATCATATAAATATGGTTGACATTACATTTTGCAGTATCTGGAAGAGAAGTATCCCCAGCATCCGCTGTTACCCTCTGATCTTAAGAAGAAAGCTATCAATTTTCAGGTGAATTTACTACAAATTGGTTTGCTTGTCATTCGTTACTGTCTATCGGAGTTTACCTCTACATTTTGCTCAAATTGTTCTGCTAACGACTTGGCTGTTTTTTTTTATCTTTTGAAATTTATACATAAGTTTCTACAAAAACGTATGTGAGCTAGTTCTATATCTTTGCTTAGGTATGCATTAATATTTTAGCTGCATATGGATATGCTCAGGCTAGTTTATACCAATTAGTGCCAATTATTACCTAGCCGTAGCTGTCGTCAGTTTCTTTATTAACTTATTTATTTATTGCCTTTATATTCTGGTTGTGGACATGCAATTTCTGTTCTGATATTCAATTTAGTTAAAGTACATTTTGGATCTGATAGCAATGGTCATTTTGGTCTCCTGACTTGTAGGCTGCAAACATTGTTTCCTCCAGCATACAGCCTCTTCAAAATGGTTTGGTATTGGTGTGTAACTGAACCTGCTTTATTTTGTGAAAGTTAAATGATCAGTTGTAGCACTTATGGGATATATAAATATATGTACATAATCATAATTGTTTTGCTTATTCAAAGAAATACATTGAGGAGAAACTTAATTCGGAAGAGAAACTCTCTTGGGTTAAAACTCATATCAGAAATGGTTTTGTAGGTAAGTCATCCAAGCTCCCAAATAGGGACATGCATACACCTCTGTTTCTGTTTACTAGATTTCTAACTCTGTATCATGACAGTTAAATCCATTTAGTACGTTTAATGAGCAATTCTCTTATTAGTGAGTTAATAGAATTTGAATTGGTCTTGTCGTATCACTTTTAGCGCTGTATAAGAACATGTCCATTGTTGATGGCTTGGTACTTCTGTGATTGCATTTTTTAACAGATTAGTCTACCCTGATAACTAACTAATGTATCTATACCCACATTTGTGCATGCGTAGACATACATAGTCATGTATACATGCATGCATGTATACGGACATATCACTCTATATAGATTTAATGTAATATCCACATTTTAAGTTTTGCTTCTCCTCAAAGTATCCTACGAAAAATTAACTCCTATATTGCTGAGTAGTGATTGTCTGTGTTTCCTGAATTCGTTTTCCGCTAGAGTTGACTATAACTTGCATGTATTTCAGCACTTGAGAAGCTGTTAACAGACTATGCTGGGAAATATGCAACAGGAGATGAAGTTTACCTGGTTTGTTTTTCCTGCTTCAATGGTGCATACGCATGTATTTAATACAAAATAGTGTGTTGGATGGCCCATCAGATTTGAAGGGATCATATTTATGTTAGGGACTATGAAAATTGAGTAGTTCAGACAGGGCATGAATTTATATTGACAGCATAACCCTTGAATTGTAATTATTAAATATCAAGTGTTTAATTTACTACCAATGATAATTTTTCTCTTTATCTTCTAAATTTTGAATTTGTTCATATTATCATCTAAGAGAGTAAGGAAAAATAGGGAGGGAGTGAGTTGGGGAAACATCTGCTGAAAGACCCATTGTGTATGCTTCCTCATTTTGGAATCTTCTTCTTCTTCTTCTTTTTTAAATTAATTTTATGGCAGCAATCTGTAATATAAGAAATCGATTCACTATGTGGGACACAGTCCTGCTCCCAGACCATTAACTTATGAGATGGATGCTACATTAATTTTATCTGTAAATGCTAGGTTCTAACATAAACTTATACGATCATGTGATCTTGCAGGCAGATTTGTTTATAGCACCACAGATTCATATTACAATCAAAATGATCAATCTTGACATGGTAATGCTTACCCTATGAGGTTCATGTATTAAATTCATATCTTGAGGCAATTTTTATAACTGATTTATGATTTCCAAATAGCTTGTAACATTACGATACTCTTTGAAACCCATGTAAATGGAAAAAGGAGAAAGTGCATTCAACACATTAATTACTCTGGACTGCAAACTTGTAGCTACATATTTTGTGGAAAAGTTGATGGCTTTCTCTGTCATGTATCCCTGTTTCTGTTTACTTGGATCCTCATGTTCTATATCTTACACATTGCTGTCTAAATAGATTTCTCTATGTGTTGTACCGACAAGTCACACGCTCAACTTTTTATGCAGACTGAATACCCTCTTTTACTGAGGTTGCATGAAGCATACAATGAACTACCAGCATTTCAAAATGCAATGCCAGAAAACCAACTAGACACTACTTCCTCATGAACCAATAATTAAGCTAAGGTATGCAATAATATTTTACCAATAATGATTAAATTATGGCAGCAATTTGAAGTTGTTGCTAGCATTAACAAGTTAGCTCCTTTTGGTGTCACAACTGTTTTGGTCTACCAGCAATGATATATCTCAAAATTAACCTTATAAGAATTTCAGGTTCCCAGGTCTTCAAATATTAATCGAGTTCGAAAGAGACAAAAATCAATAGTTTTAATTTTTGAAACCCTATTCGGAGCATATTGTTCCATGTCTTCACATTGTCTCTTTGTTTTTGTATTTTCTGATGGAGATTTACGATCATGATTATGTTTACCATTCTAGCTGAAATTGGTGCATTTCTTTTTGTTCAGGTCAAGCTTCTTGACCTCAGCATGCAGCTTGTAGTGCCGTGAGCTTGGCGTTAAAATCTCAATGTATTGCAAAGTAGGATTGAGTTGTTCTGTTGTAATTTATAATAAAAAGTGATGAATGATAATAGTGGTGTCAATGAATAAATGATCAAACTCTTCTTCTAAGCTGCTTATATATATCTAGTATTTTTCATTTTCTCAACAACTTTGGACTTGAAAACCTTAAATCACTTATATTTATTATGTTCTTATTGTTCTATCGGTATTTTCAGAAATTGAAATTAGCTAGGGTAACTATCTTTGATATTGCTATGAACAACACAGAAAGCAACTTTGGGAAGAAGCTTTGATATCTAAATGCTATCCATCAGCTCGATGTTTTACAACACTTTTTTAGCTGAAATTCGTGATCTTTTGAGTTAAATGGTAATGATGAAATGGGGTTTCTGATTCTGGTACTGATGGCTGTTGGACTTCCTAAAGCAATCATCCGAAGAATTTTAAAGGTTTTTCAGATCATTCTCATCCTGTAAATATCTAGAGTTGCTAGATATTAGCTACATTTATTATATAGTTGGTAGTGCTACATTGATGGCCCAAGTGCCTGTATAAACCCCTGTACGCATTCATTTATAATCAACCAGAGAATTCAAAAGTAGTAATACAAGTGGTATTACTGACTTATTTTAATCCTGTATTACAATAAATCAATCATAATAGTAATTTAGTTTTATCGAATGGTATACAATCTAATTCAATCGATTCTTATAAATATATTTCATTTCAATTTTGCGTGCTAAAATAGTCCTGAAAGAACAAGTAACATCACGTACCCCAACTGCTTGGAATGTTACATGATTCAGCTGCATTTAGTTCACCGTTATTTGTCGATGCATTGCTTCATAACCGCCGAGAACTGTTAGGTAACCGAACAAATAGTTGCCGGTTAAGGTGTTCGATTACCCGACCGCAATTATATATTGAAATTTAAGTACTACAATTAGTAGGTCGACCGACCTCAGGTCAATTATCAGGCAACAACACATTAATGTTATTTGACAAAGCTAAGCATTTACAAAATTACTACTTAATTGAATAAAAAATTTATTTAATTAAGTCCTTAAAATATAATAAATAAAATTATATAGCGTGCGATTGTATATAATAGATTCTACATATTATAGGTTAAAACCCCTGCCTCGTCCAACTTTTTTTTTTTTTTCTCTAATAAACAATTCCTTAGACAATAGGGAAATTCATGTTGACAAGAAAGGACATATATCGTTTTTCAAATGAAAAATGCTTTGTTATATTCCAGTTTGTACCCACAAATACAGCAAGATAATGACATTTATTGACAAAGTGTTCCTATATATTCTTAGGCCTCGTCTAGTTTTCTTCCATGCAAATTAAAGGAGAACTCTTTATTAATTTCTTTCATTGACTCCCATTATTGTTGAACCTCATATTGTGGTATGATGGCT
This sequence comes from Litchi chinensis, assembly GCA_019925255.1. Lineage (NCBI taxonomy): Eukaryota > Viridiplantae > Streptophyta > Magnoliopsida > Sapindales > Sapindaceae > Litchi > Litchi chinensis. Next base: position 24,805,596 of record CM034465.1, on the reverse strand, counting down.
TTTGCTAGGCACTCCATCTTAGCTATCCTCATTGTTGTATCATTCTCAAGCATAGATGTTGGCTCAGCTGCCCGTCGTCTGTTGCTATTACCAGTATTGCCTCCAATGCCAGAATCACTGCCGCCATTGCCAACATCACTGCCGCCACTGCCAACAACACTGCCGCCATTGCCAACATCACTGCCGCCACTGCCAACATCACTGCCGCCACTGCCAACAACACTGCCGCCACTGCCAACATCACTGCCGCCATCGCCAACAACACTGCCGCCATCGCCAACACTTGCCCCACTTCCTATCAGCTTCCCCACCATTCCAAAAATACCAAACTTCAGTCTGCCCCCCTTCGTCCCAGATAATCCTGTTGTTCCCTACTTCCCTTTCTTTTCTCCTCCTCCTCCTGCAACTACTCCTAGCCCTTAAATTTGCATATGTAATTTGGAATCATATGTAACAAGAACTATCTAGGCATGTTAGTTCTTAATAAATCGATGTTTTAGTGCTTAATAAATTGATGTTATGTATATGAGCTTTCTTAGCTCCCTTGGCATTTTATTAATAGCTAATGTTTCAGATATATAAATACACTATTATATTATATATTCTATTATGAAGTTGGATCAGCTAATTTATGGTAATGCTGATGCCTGATTTTTTTTGCTCGTTCATTCTTTTGCTATTTCTACTTTCATGATTTTGCTTCTCTATTTTCCTATTATTTTGAGTGTGAAATAATGTCAAAACTATCCCTTTTTTTTAAATAATTATTCCAAAAATTTTGGAGTCAGGGAGAAAGGGAGATGTGAGCAGCATGTCACTAGGCTAATCTTCATTAACCTTGTCTATTAATTAGTATCATCAATTAAAAGTATACAATAATGTCAAAGCAATATTAACAAGAAATAGTTATCTATAATGTTATTATTATATTCGAAATGAATCCAGGCCACCAGCAAATACATTGACCAACTTATAAAGAAAGATAGGAAACTAGTTGTGTGTATACATTGAAATTGATGCAAGAGACCTCTTCTGTAATCTAACAGTACAACTTTTCTATGGTTCAAATTTTAGAATGTATGTTAATCTATCTCACACACTGCGGTTATCTTTTTCTTTTTCTTTTTTCTTTTTTCTTTTTTATAAATATATATATACATATACATATATATATATATATATCACACTTAAGTTATCTTACATATCTAATTAGTTAAGTCTCTTGCAATTGGACAACGGTTTATGATTTATGAATGGTTTCCCCTCAACATAATCTTTGAAGAAACATTAGCTTTATGGTTAAAAAAAAATGAAAATATTGATACTATGATTTAGTAGAAATATCAATGGAAAAAACAATGTTGACAGAAATTAATGTAAAATTTCAAAAAGTATAAAAATTTGGTTAAAAACATAGAAATTTTTAATGAAACTTTTTGAAATATGTAATCACTAATCTACACAAAAATATTTTATTTTGAAAAATATATAATAATTTATTGAAAAATATGTAATAACTAACGACCGTGCACATATATATACGTACATTAATTTTTTATACCATTATAGTAAATATTTAAATTTAATTTTACTAACTCACTTGTTTTTTTTAAATATTAGAAATTTGATTTGTACTGTCAACTGAAAAATTAAAATCTTCGTATGTCCCCCGAAAGTTGAGAAGCTGGCTCCATTCTTGCTAACAATAGATGTTTCACAAGTCACCTTGAGACAAATGGCTTCATATTTCTGACAGGTTGATGAACTTGCATGAATAATGCACCACATCAATATTTGAAGTTATTTAATACCAAAACAACAAAAACATTGTTTGGTTGTCCATTTCCCAAAAAAAAAAAATAACTTTTTAAAAATTATAATTAAGGAATTAAAAATGAAAAAATATATATTATTTTTCATGTTTTCAAATTAAAACATAACTTTATTCTTCAAATAATTATTTTATCCATTTTAAAAATAAAATCAAATATATTTACATCATTTTCTATTTTTAAAATAACTTTTAACAAACACTATCACATATATTGTATTTTTGAAAATATTATTTTTAAAATACATTTTTTGTTTTAAAAATAATCTTTAAAAGCATCATTTTCACATTGATATTAAATGCAAACATTCTCCGCAGGCCATTTTCACTAATTTCACCCAAAAAATATGTTGGGTGACGCGGACAGTCTACGGTTGTGCCTTTTGTTGACACGGCATTTATCAATGCTGGCCTGGACGTAGAAAGGGATTGACCAAAGCTAGGATGTAGAAAGGCATTTGTCAATGCTAGTTAGGACGTGGAAAGAGGTTGACCAAAGTAATTAGCATAGGGCATCTATCTTAATTAAAAAAAGGGAAAAGATCACTTTAGTCCCTAACTTTTAGGAAATGATCAAATTTTTAATCATGTTTCAAAAAAAGATAAAATGGACCCTAACTTTTTGAAAAGGTATCAAATTAGTCATTCTCGTTAGTCAACTAACGGTCAAACTTAACGGATGACATGATATACAAGGATAATTTTATCATTTTAGGGATTAAAATAATCTGAAAAAAAATTAAGAAAAAAGTTTAAGGGATCAGATCATTTTAATCCCTAAAATGATAAAATTATCCTTGTATATCATGTCATCTGTTAAGTTTGACCGTTAATTGACTAACGAAAATGACTAATTTGACACTTTTTTGAAAAGATAGGGTCCATTTTGTCTTTTTTTGAAACATAGTTAAAAATTTGATCATTTCCAAAAATTAGAGACTAAAATGATTTTTCCCCTTAAAAAAAAGCAAGCAAAGGTGGAGGGCGGCTCACAAAGAACAGTCCAAACCCACCCACAGCCACACTCACCACACCACACCAATCCCTCCGCGCCGCACCCCTTCCCCTCCTCCACCACACCCCCCTCCCTACCACAAAAAAAAAAAAAAAAAAAAAAAACCCAAAATGAAAATTTTAAAAGCGTTTTCTGTAATGTAATTGTATATTAATTACATATATCTACTCATATTAAGAAACCTATTTTATATAGAAATTTAATTCATAGATATATTCTGGCACATTACTCACATTTCATTGTTAATTATCTTATCATAATTTTTTATTTATATATATTAATTTTTAAACTATCATTTAGTTTAATAATATATTTACAAAAAGTTTTATTTTACATTCTCAATCTCGATCTTTTTTTATGGTGGGAGAGGAGATTAAATTTAAAGAAAAGTATTACTCTCATCTTATTTGTTAAGATAAGAATGAGACTTGAACCCTTGACCATTAAGGACAAGAGAAATGCTTAATCTAAAACTAATATTTCCTTAAACTTAGTAAATACCTTATGTAACTTTTTTCTTTTTTTAAATGTTATATATATTTATGCATTAAGTTTTTTTTATGTCAGTATACTATACATTTAAATTTAATTTTACTAACTTATTTTTTAAATATTAGAGATTTGATTTTTATTAACTGAAAAATTAAAATCTTCTTTTGGTCCCTCTAAAGTTGAGAACCAGGTTCCACCCATCCCAACAATAGATGTTCCACAAGTCACCTTGGGACAAATGGCTTTATATTTTATACTTCTGACAGGTTGATAAATTTGTAAAAATAATGCGCCACAACAATATTTGAAGCTATTTAAAACCAAAACCAAATGAGGAGGTCTATTACCTTCATAAATATACCAGCCCCCTTTTTAGGTGTAACAGCTAAATGAGTCCTGGACATATATTCAGCTAACCCTATCATTTATGAATCTAGTTATTGGATGCATGATTCGTCATGTGCATCAATTGCTCTTTATGCAGGAGGCATGAAGGAGATGTGATAAGCTTAAAATAACTGATTAGGTCCTAAAAGTTATTTTAAACGTTATTACTAGCCACAGAAAGTTTTATTGAAATCAATTATTGGATTGTAACTACTGTCCATAATTTGATTAAATAAAAAAATTAATTAAAATTTGGTACGAAGCCTCAGTTCCGTTAACTCCATGCAACATTTTTAATAACGATAAAACCCTAGACAAGCTCCTCGTTCCTTCACCAATTGAAAAACCTTTTTGCTTTCCTTTTCAGCGTATATCCATTAAAAACTCACTTTCCTAGTTGCCAATATTGGCAATGGCCACTTCTCGTTTCATCATCACTCTAGCTTTCTTTATGACATTATCATTTTGGAGCATTGAGGCTCGTCACCTTCTGCAGGATCCTCCTCCCTTGAACTTCCACCTTTGCCCCTCATCACTCCATATCCAGAGGTCAGGCTGCCTCCACTTCCAAGTGTCCCCACTGGCCCCGGCGAATATCCAAGTGCATTTCCCTCAATCCCATCATTTACTCCTCCTGCAGTTCCCACCACCACCACCCCTTGAAAAATGGCTATGATCATCAACTAATATAACACAAATATTACTCATCAATGTAGTTAAATAAGCTCTTAGGTCAATAAATGAATAGGCTTGACGTTGATGATCAGCTTAATATAATTTATGTTGGAGTTGGAGTTATTACTGAAAGGTTAGATACTGTGTGTCAAGAATTAAACAGCAAGTATGCATGGCTGGGCGACTGAGCCTTGTTCTTTATGTTTCATTTGTAGTGTGAATGTAATTACACTGTATAATTCAATGATGTAATTTTATAATTTTTTGTTAATACTGCTTTTCCTTTCCGTACCACCCACGACAATCTCGCACAAATACAGATTAAACTAAATTGTTTATAAAGTGGGTGTGAAGGAAATTTTTTGCCCTAAACATGCATGCATATTGTACTTTTTATGTTCACTACAAATAAAAGATCTAACCAGCCACAAGATCTCTAAGTATATGTATACACACATGTGTAAAACTTGTTCTACAATATTAATGCAAATCAATGTGCATAAGATATGTATCTTAATGAAAAAAGCAAGCAATAAGAGGTGGAGGTAGAGGAGGGCTCACAGAGACCATGGCCCCCCAACCACTGAAAATCTTACAAGTGTTCTCGTTAATTTGATTGTACATTAATTTTATAAATCTACTTGTATTAAGAAACCTATTTAATATAGAATTTAATTCATATATGTTACAACACATTACTCACATTTCATTGTTAATTATCTTACCACAATTATATATAGTGTTTTTATAATTAGGTGTGCCTAAGTTATAAGAAAAATCAATAAGATTTATCCATTACATTATCTCTCCATAAAATAAATTTTCTCTTCTATTTAATTCAAATGAAATAGATGAATTTAATTAATTTTTCCTAATTTTTTATAGTTAGGGATACCTAATTGTAAAAGCACTCTATATATATATATTCTTATCTTTTAGTTTTTATTTATGATAATTACAAATATTAATAATACTTTCACAAAAAGTTTTATGTTATATTCTCAATCTAGAATTAATATTTTCTTAAAATTAATAATTCCTTACATAACATTTTTAAAATATATATATTATATATATACATTAATTTTTTATACCATTATAATAGTAGATATTTAAAATTAATTTTACCAACTTATTTTTTAAATACTAGAAATTTGATTTGCGTTAACTGAAAATCTAAGAACTTCTTGTGGTCCCCCTAAAGTCGAGATCCTGGTGCCCCTGCTAACAATAGATGTTCTCTTTAATTTATCTTAATGAAAAAAAGCAAGCAATAAGTGACGGACATAGATGAGGGGTCACAGAGACCATAGCCCCCCCAACCAACGAAAATTTACAAGTATTCCTTTTAATTTAATTGTATATTAATTATATATATCTACTTGTATAAAGAAACCTATTTTTCATAGAATTTAATCCATATATATTGCAACACAGTACTCACACTTCAATGTTAATTATCTTACCATAATTTTATATCTATCTATCTATATACATACATATATATATATATATTCAATATATATCAATATATATATTGAATATATATAAAAATTCTTTAAACTATCTTTTAGTTTTCATTTATGATAACAATAAATATTAATAATACATTTACAAAAAGTTTTATTTTACATTTACATAACTTTTTTTTTAAAAGAATATTATATATATGTTTATTTATACATTAATTTTTTATATCACTATGGTAGATATTTAAATTTAATTTTATTAAATTATTTTTAAACATTAGAAATTTGTTTTGTATTAACTAAAAATTAAAATCTTCTTTTGCTCCCCCTAAAGTTGAGATCCTGTCGCCCTTGCTAACAATAGATGTTCCACAAGTCACCTTGAGACAAATGGCTTTATATTTTTGAGAGGTTGATGATTTTATAGAATAATGCACCAAAACAATATTTGAAGTTATTTAATACCAAAACAACTAAAGTGTTGTTCGGTTGTCCATTTCCAAAAAACCAGTTTTTGAAAATGAAAAACAACCTTTTTGAAATTATAATTAAGGAGTGGAAAATGATAAAATATATATATATATATATATTGTTTGTCATCATTTTTAAAACATATTTTCAAAATAAAACATAACTTTTTCCTCCAAATAATTATTTTACACATTTTAAAAATAAAATCAAATATATTTACATTACTTTTTATTATTAAAATAACTTTTAACAAACACTATCACATATATATTGTATTTTTGAAAATATCATTTTAAAATATATATTTTTATTTTTAAAAATAACTTTTAAAAGCATAATTTTTACATCGATATTAAATGCGACTATCCTCCGGAGACCAATTTCACTAATTTTACCCACAAAAATATGTCGGGTGACTCGTGCAGTCTGTGGCTGCACTTTTAGTTGACAAGGCATTTATCAATGCTAGCTGGGACACAGAAAAGGATTGGCCAATAACATAGTATAGGGCATGTGACTTAATTGAAAAAAGCAAGTCATAAGAGGCGAAGGTAGAGGGGGCTCACAAGACCGTGGCCCCCAAACCAATGAAAATTTTACCAGTGTTGTCTTGAATTTAGTTGTATATTAATTATATATATCTACTTGTATTAAGAAACCTATTTTATATAGAATTTAATTTATATATGTTACAACACATTACTCACGTTTCATTGTTAATTATCTTATTATATATATAATACACATATACACACATATATAACTATCTTTTTGTTTTTATTTATGATACAAATAGTAATAATACTTTTACAAAAAAAATTATTTTACATTCTCAATCTATAATTAATATTTCCTTAAACTTAATAAATACCTTACTTTAACTTTTTTTTTTAAAAAAAATTGTTATATATATTTATATATTAATTTTTTATACCATCATTGTAGATATATTAATTTAATTTTACTAACTTATTTTTAAATATTAGAAATTTGATTTGTGTTAGTTAAAATATTAATTAAATCTTCTTTTGGTCCCCTAAAATTGGGATCCCAGCTCCACCCCTACTTACAATAGATGTTCCACAAGTCACCTTTAGACAAATGGCTTTACATTGGGATTTTACTAGAATCAACTGGGATACGATTCTGTAACACGGTGTAAGGATCATTTTCTAGATGAGAGAAGGCAGCCCACATAGAGTGAGAGAAAATTGTCCACAATCGTGGGACTTACTAAGAGTAGAACCATCCACCTCTTTTTTGAGGCTATAAAGTGGATGAGCTATTAGTTTTTATCATTAGACCAAAACCCTTTCCTCAAGCCACAACAACATTTGAAATTATTTAATACCTGTTATATGTATTTTTCGGATTCATTAATTGGGCTGGTAAAAGTCCAATTTAGGCCCGTCCGAGACCTAATAAGAAGGCCCAAAAGAGTTAACCCAGTCAAAGCCCATCAGATGAGGCTCAGTATTGACTTTGAAGCCCAGCAAGTTCTTCAGTTTGCTTAGAGGATCTTCCAGCTGGCATCAATAGACTTATAAATACAGCCAGGTCGCAGCTCGTCGCTTGTGCAGCTTATCTCTAAGCGAGCTCGAGCTCGAGACCACTATGACACATCAGCTCGCTCAGATGCGTAATAAGTATAATATCTTCCAGAACAGGCAGTTACCAAGTTCAACCATGATTCTCTCTCCGAATATGGCAATTGCCCAGTCAAACCATGATTTCCTCATCAGATATGGAGATCAATTCAAATTCAAATTCATATCAACATTATCTTGAGATAATTATAGTAATTTCCTGATATTATCTAAATATATTAGGAAGTATAATTAATTCATAATTCTTTTCCTTATTTTTCCCAATTGTTTAGGGAATGTAATTAATTCAGGATTCTCTTCCTGATGGGCTACAACGAGAATTGTAACACCTCTTTCCCTATAAAGAGGGATTAAGATCATTGTAACAGAGACGGACAATATTCAATAATATACTGTCACTCTGCAGAATTAGAGAGACAGACAGTCGTGGACGTAGGCCAATTATTGCCGAACCACGTAAAAGCTTGGTGTTTCTCGTTTGATCCTCTGCTTCTGTCTTTGTCTTTCCTTGGTATTTGTGCTTTCTCACATTGATTGCAGGTATTGGGCATTGATTACTCGTCGACTGAATTCCAACGTCGACAATACCAAAACCAAATGAGGAGGTGTATTGCCTTCACGAATACCAGCCCCCTTTTAGGTATAACAACAAAATGAGTCCTGTACATATATTCAGCTAATCGTATCATTTATGAATCTAGTTATTGGATGCATGACTCATCATGTGCCTGATTCCTCTGCATGCAAAAGACATGAAGGATATGCGATAAGCTTAAAATAAGTGATTAGCTCCTAAAATTATTTTAAACATTATTACTAGCCACGGAAAGTTTTATTGAACTCAATTATTAGATTATAACTACAGTCAATAATTTGAATAAATAAAAATTAAAATTTATTCTAAAAAATATAAAAATTAAGTTTAAATTTAAAATTTCCCCAAAATACCGAACCAAAAAATTGCTTACCAAACTCTATTACGAAGCAGAGATGCAGGTGGGATATGATGATCTGTTAATAAGTTTTTAAATTAACTTCAATTGTACATAAATATTTATAAATTGAAAAACATATGTTAACTTAGTTATATGATACATGATGAGTTTTACCTTTTAAAATTCATAGTATATATAATTATATTAACCAAAATAAAAGAGTAAAAATGACCCAACATATGAAAAAAAAAAACGTAAACTACAAATACAATCAAACATCAATAAAACCAAATCTAAAGATATTTAAATGATCAAACTTATAATATAAACAATCTATATTTTGATAATTATAAATTACTACTATACTTTTGATTAAGCAGGACATTAGAAAAGACATTAAAAGTAAAATATATTAAATTTAAGTAATATAACATACAACTAACATTATATGATGGAGAAATTATATAAAATTTCATATTTAATGTATCAAATCAAAGTTTTTATAAATATAATATTTAAATAGAAAAGTATATATAAACAAGAAATATGCAATTGATTGAAATATATATATATATATGTATATACTTATTTTGATATTAAAAAATTAAAAAATAAAATATTTATTTAATTTGATATTAAAAATATTTAAAAATAAAATATATATATAACTAAATTTTATTTTTTATTTATATATTTTCTCTTTTAAAAATGGTTAGGATAGTCTTGAGCCAACCCTGTCTCATGAATGGCTACGTCCCTTGACGAGGATGCCTCATTTCCGTTAACTCCATGCAACTTAATAACGATAAGACCCTGTACCCGCTCCTCGTTTCTTCACAAATTAAAAGACCTTTTTGCTTTCCTTTTCAGCATATATCCATTGAAAACTCACTTTTCTTGTTCCCAACGTTATCAATGGCCACTACTTCTCGTTTCATCACTCTAGCTTTAATTTCTTTATGACATTATCATTTTGGAGCATTGAGGCCCGTCATCTTCTGCAGGATCCTCCTCTCATGCCCTCCGCTCCGGACCTTGACCTTCCACCTTTGCCCCCCATCACTCCATATCCAGAGGTCAGGCTGCATCCACTTCCAAGTATCCCCACTGGCCTCGGCGAAAATCCAAGCGAATTTCCCTCAATCCCATTATTTACTCCTGCAGTTCCCACCACCACCACCCCTTGAAAAATGGCTATGATCATCAAATATTACTCATCAATGCAGTTAAACAAACGCTTAGGTCAATAAATGAATAGGCATGGCGTTGATGAGCTTAATTTAGTTCATGTTGGAGTTGTAGTTATATTAATGAAAGGTTTAGATACTGTGTGTTAAGACTTAAGAGCAAATATGCATGGCTGAGCGCCTGAGCCTTGGTTCTTTTTGTTTCATTTGTGGTGTGAATGTAGTTACACTGCATAAATTAATGGTCTAGGTTTATAATTATTTGTTAATATTGCTTTTCCTTTCCATACCACCCACGACAATCTTGCACAAATACAGATTAAACTAAATTGTTTATGAAGTGGGTGTGAAGGAAATTTTTGTCCCTAAACATGCCTATTGTACTTTTTATGTTCACTACAAATGAAAGATCTTACTGTCGACGTTGAAATTCAGTCGACGAGTAATCAATACCCAATACCTGCAATCAATGTGAGAAAACACAGAAAACAAGAACAAGACAATAAAGAACCAGAAATCAAACAGGGAAGACAAAGGATTTTTAACGTGGTTCAGCAAGTGTGCCTACTTCCACGACTGTCTCTTTTAAATTCTGCAGAGTGACAGTATGATATTCAATGTGTCGTTTACAATGGTTTTAACCCCTATTTATAGGGGAAGAGTTGTTACAGATTAGGAAGCTATAAAATAGGAAAATAATCGTGATTTAATTACACTTCCTAACCGGTTGAATATAATCAGGAAATATCCTCAAAAATATCGGGATAATGTTGACTGAGTTTGAATTTGAATTAACTTCCATATCTGGCAAGAGAATCACGATCAAACTAGGTAACTGCCTGTTCTGGAAGATATTGCATTAATTATATTCTGGGTGAGCTGCTTACTATGACGGTCCCGAGCTGGAGCTCGCATAGCGAGCTGCGCATGAGGCGGTTTGTGGAACGAGCTATGATCTGATTGTGAGACGAGCTTGTTGCTGCGAGCTGAGGAGATTGCTAGGCCAAACTGTGGAGCCCATAGGGCCTGGAGTTGATATTTGGGCCTCGTCTAATGGCTTTTGCATTTGGGTTGACTTTATTGGGCCTCTTATTGGACCTAAGTTGGGCTTTTACCAACCCATTTAATGAATCCAGAAAATACATATAACATTAGCCCCCTAGCTCTCAATTCGCTCTGCGAAGTGGGAGCTCGAGCTCGCTAGTAAAAGCTTACTTCTTTGGCACGCTAAATTGAATAACTGCTTTCGCGCCCTTCCAAATTCTGTCTTTTCAGTTTTGACACGTGGCGGTCATGCATGAGATAACTGAAACGACGCTGGCACGTCCTTCACACGCGCATTTAATGCGCACGTCTTTCAACTGACGGCTGCATGATTACAAGGCCGTACCTCGCGCTGCACCGTTGGATTAATGACGATTACATATCAAACAGATCTAACGGCTGGGGTTCGAGCTCGCTTGTCTATTTAAACTGGTGAAGCCTCCTTCATTTTCCTTTTTACCCATCATTTTCTTTCGAAGCAACCAAGTTTAGAAAATTCATTGTTCTCTCACGAGATTAACACCTCCAGTCGCCGTTCTTTTTCATTCCATCAAAGAATCACGGTAAGTCCTCCATCTATATTCAAACTTTCAATTTTTTTGTTCATTTTGCTGAGTTTATATCATATTGTGCCTTCATTACGCCATTCCTGTGTATGTGATGGTATGAACATGCCATGTTTTTTATATTAGACTGTTGCTAAGACTTTGCCATCAGTGTGTCTAAATGATTTGAGTACGTCATGTTGTTTGGTGTTGAAACTTCGCTGTTCTGAGTTTCTTGAACAAAACTTTTCAACTTCTGTTGATTTGATCTTACTGCATGTCTGTTTGCGAGCTGATTACTGTTTGTAGCATGTTGTGCATGCGAACTGTAGAACTAGACAGACACATGTAGACCATTAGCTCGCAGGTCGTTTATTCATAGGTCGAGCCATTCATTGCATGAATGATCTGTCAAATAGGAAACTTAGAAAATTTTTAGTATTTTAGTAATCTGTTCCTGGCGAACTGACTATGTCTCCTTTTGCATAGATATCTTCAAGTGGAGCTCACAAAATCAGTAAATCAGCTTAAGGCGGAAAGTGAGCAAATACCCAGCAGCGAGCTGAAAAGAAAAAGGGAGCTGGCAAAACGTTTGCACATCATCCTTCAGAGTTAGAGCTTTTTGATGTGGTAGGGTTTTGCATTCAATTCTGTATCCCTATGGGTTGTCGCGCACTGATACCCATTCCCAAAAACCATGCATGCTATCCACCAAAGGGGTACGTTGCTGTCAGTGCCCAACATCTCGAGCAGGGACTAAGGTTCCCTATTCATCCTTACTTGATCGCATTCCTCAATGTGGTTAAGCTCGCACCATTCCAACTGACGCCGAACTCTTATGCACAGTTGACCTCGCTGGCTCTGGCCTTCCTTAGGAACGGCCTTCCTCCCCCCACTCCAAAAATCATACAATAATTTTATAGTTTCAAGGCTTTAAGCACAAAAGAGGGAGAAAAACCCGACGGCATCTATTACCTCACAGCTCGTCCGTCAGAATACAAAGACCTCTTGCCCCAAGGAGAAGCGAAGGGCAAGTCCAACGTTGGAAAGTATAAAACGAGCTGGTTTTATGTTTCCTGCCCCTCTCTTGCGAGCCTCAATAATCGTAGCTTCGTCCTGGAACCAGGTATGTAGAAAGAAATTTGGCGAACTGATTTTTCTTTTTTTCTTTTTTTTTTAATGTTTTTGCTTCGCAGTGCTGAAAACGGACGAGACTCCTCTTAGCAGTGAGGAGAAAAAGACTCTCAATGCGCTTGCGAACTCAGAGGAAGTGAGCATCAGCAGCAAGTTCAACGATGATCTTCTTAGCGCTTATGGTCTTACCCCTGCTAAGGATTCTCCACAACTGCAACCTGAAGAGGACATAGAGAGCATGAGTGATACCTCTATACTTCCTTCTGTTCTTGAAGTCCCAGTTGAGGAAAGGGACACATCTGCTCCTCGACCTTCAAAACCTGTCACTACTCCGCGAGCAACGGGAGCAACTCAGGCACCTACTTCAGCTCGTAAAGCTTCTGCTAAAGGTGCTTCTGCTCGCGCCCCAGCTGGGGCAAAAAAGGCTTCAGCTCACGCAGCCCCTCTTGTACAAATGGATTCATTCCTTTATCCCAATCTTCCAAATTTTTCAGAAGCTCCTTTGCTTGCTTCAATAGTTCCAACATTCGCTGAAGCAACACCAGCTCCAGCTCGCACCCCAACAGTGGGTGCATCTCAAAAAATCACTTCTCCAGCCCCTGCTCCTTCCACTGGGCGAACTCCAGCCAACAGGAAGAAACTTGCTCTTTTGAAGTGCCCTTCTGATCAACCTGTCGAGACTCCAGCCTTTTCAACAGCTCCAGCAAAGCGGGCAGCTGAGACTTCAGCCTCTCCAGCTGCTCCTTCAAAACGTTCCAAGCGACCTACTGAAACAGAAACTCCCTTGGTTGCTGCTCCAAGCGAGGTACAGCCTCCAGAAACAGAAACAGAAACAGATCTTCTGCTGGTTCCAGCTTCCTGCTCGCATCCTGAAAAATGGGGTGCTCATCCTAAAGTTGCTTCCCAAGCAACCCGAGCTGGCACCAGCAATCATGTAACTAGGCGTACCTTCGTTACGTGATGTAATACTTTTTCAACTAATGAGTCTGATCTCCCTGAGCGTGAAAGGACTCATTCCCCCATAAGACCAGAAACCGAGCTCGGACCTGGGGGGAGATATTTGACTTCCTTCATTGATAACTGGACACTCATTATGTTTAATCATGCAAGGGTCTTTGAGAATAAGTCCCTTAAGGGCCTAGAGCTGGACGAGTTCGCAGCTCGTCATTCTATGCTGGTAAGTCACTTTTCTTTGCCTTCTAGCCTCTTTACTCTATTGCATATTAACTTGTAGAATTTTCAGGGTGCCCTTGCTGCAATGAAGCAATGGAGACTGACCAAAATTACTGAGGACCGAATAATGAAGCTAGAAAGCAAACTGGAGATCGTTAATGATGAGATAACATATTTGGCTGAAAAAACCACAGAGAGCCTCGAGGCACGAATGACTGAGGCGAATAATGCTAAATAGGCCGCCGAGAAAGCTCTGCTAGAAATGCAAAAATAGTGTGACATGCTAAGAGAAGTGTTGAAGCAGTCTGATCAGCGGGCCGAGCTAGCCCAGAAACAAGCTGAGGACCACGAGGCACAGTTAGCTGCAGCAAACAGTGCTAGACAGATCGCCGAGGAGGCTCTGCGAAAAATGGGAAATGAACGTGACACGTTCAGAAATGAGCTGCACCAACTAAGAGAAGAGCTGAGACACTCTAAGCAGCGGGCCGAGCTGGCCGAGCAACGAGCTATAACCGCAAAGGATAAAATTAAAGTGCTCGATCGTCAGGTCGAGGCTACAACGAAGCGAGTTGAGGCTGCTGAGAAGCGGACTGAAGAGGTAGAAACCGTTGTTAAACATGCTGAGGAGGTTGCAACTAACGGGCTGAAAAGGCAGAAAACCGAGCCGAAGTGCTTAGGCAACAAGTAGGAGAGGTAATTCAGCGAGCTGAGGCTGCAGATCGGCAAATAGAGGCTATGAAGTTAGAAGCTGAGGAGATTAATAGGCATGCAGACAATGCCTTTGAAGAATTGACGATCTACCGCGAACAATCTTTTCAGGAATTGGAGATGAAGGTTGCTGAAGCAAAGGACGAGGCTGAGGAAACAACAGGCCGCGACTTTCTCTACACACTGTGGATGTCCCATCCGGAGATGGATTTTTCTATCTTTGGGGATGTAGGACTTGAAATTGTAGAGGAGTTTAAAACAAGGGCTACCTCGTCCTTAGTTTATCCAATTCCTTCAGCAGAGGAAGCTCCTGGTGTGACCTACCAAACTGACCCTACTGGCGACCTCGAGCTTCCTAACTCGTCTCCTCCCCCTAACCCTCCAGTTCAAAGTACAGATCCTCCAGCTCTGGGCTAGCATTTTGTTTTTCCTTCTTTTATACTTGTACTCATTCTTTTATTTGTAAGGAACCTTTGGATTTAATGAAATTTCCTTCATTATTTCTTTCGTGTTGAATGTATTTGTGTTATTATGTTCATTATATCATATCTTATGATCAACTTACAAGTTATCATGCTTTTTGCGAACTGATTGCTAACAGGCTTGAAACCTGATACAATAACTTAAGCAATCACTTCATTTAACAACTAATAAAATCTTGTAAGTATAAACAGTTGATCAGTTGAAATATTGTCGAGCTATGCAGGGGTACTTAACCACACCTGCTTTTTAGGCTCTTAATAATATAGCGAGCTATGCAGAGGCACTTAGTCATCTGCTTTTTAGGCTCTTTTAGCGAGCTATGCAGGGACACTTTGTCACCTGCTTTTTAGGCTCTTTTCATTTTTACGAGCTATGCAGGGGTCGTCACCTCGCCTGCTTTTTAGGCTCTTTTTAGCGAGCTATGCAGAGACACTTAGTCATCTGCTTTTTAGGCTCTTTTTGGTGAGCTATGCAGAGGCACCTAGCCATCTGCTTTTTAGGCTCTTTTAGCGAGCTATGCAGGGACACTTTGTCACCTGCTTTTTAGGCTCTTTTCATTTTTGCGAGCTATGCAAGGGTCATCACCTCGCCTGCTTTTTAGGCTTTTTTTAACGAGTTATGCAAAGACATTTAGCCATATGCTTTTTAGGCTCTTTTAGCGAGCTATGCAGGGACACTTTGTCACCTGCTTTTTAGGCTTTTTTCATTTTTGCGAGCTATGCAGGAGTCATCACCTCGCCTGCTTTTTAGGCTCTTTTTAGCGAGCTGTTAAGTTCGGAGCCCGTTAGCCTAGTGGAATGAGTTGAATCATAAGCAGGGGGAAATGAAGCTTTCATTAACTATAATGAGTTTGAATTACATATAACAAAAGATTTTACTGATAATAAGGACGTAGGTGCTCGGCATTCCAAACTCGAGAGACTTCAGCTCCATTCATGTTGGTCAAATGATAAGCTCCATTCCCCAGATTTGCTTTGATAACATAAGGTCCTTCCCAGTTTAGGCCTAAGGATCCATCACTTGGCTTGCGAGCTCCAGGCAGAATGAGACGTAATACCAAGTCTCCTTCGTTAAACTTTCGGATCCGAGCACTCTTATTGTAGTACCTCGCGATTCTTTGTTGGTGGATAGCTACTCTAATTCTGGCTGTTTCCTTGGCTTCTTCGAGCAGATCTAAGTTTGCAGCAAGTAACTGCTCATTATTGTTTGGATTGAAGGTTGCTCTTCGCTGCGAGGCAACTTCTAGTTCAGCTGGGATCATGACCTCGAATTTGTACACCATCGAGAAGGGCGTTTCGCCTGTGGAGCCACGAGCTGTAGTTTTGTAAGCCCACAAGACCTTCTACAACTCGTCTACCCATGGTCCTTTCTTCCTTTCTAGTTTCATCTTCAAAGTCTGCTTTATTATTTTATTCACAGCTTCGACCTGGCCATTGGCTTGTGGATGGTCCACTGCTGAGAAACTTTTGACTATCTTTAGGTTGCTGCAAAACTTGAGAAACTGGTCGCTGCTAAACTAGGTCCTATTGTCTGTCACGATCTGTTGCGGGATCCTAAACCTGTAAATAATATTACTCCACACGAACTTCTCGATCTTCGTTGTGGAGATTTCAGCCAACTCATTTGCTTCTGTCCATTTGGTGGAGTAGTCAACTGCGACCACAGCATGCTTGCACCTTCCGCGAGCTGTTGGTAGGGGCCCGATTAAATCCATTCCCCAAATTGCAAAGGGCCACGGGCTTACCATTTGTTTTAGAAAGGCTGGCGGAGCTCGCGGAACTTGGGCAAATCTCTGACATTTGTCACATTTCTTCACTAAGTTGATGGCATCCTGCCTCATGGTGAGCCAGTAGAAGCTTTGTCGTAAAGCTTTTTGAGCTAGGGACAGCCCCCCAGCGTGGTTCCCGCAATGACCTTCATGTATCTGCCTCATTACTATTTCACATTCTAGGCTATTAACGCATCGTAAAAGTGGGGCTGAGAACCCTTTTTTGTACAGTGCATCATCATAGATGCAATATCTGGCTGCTCGAGCTCGTAGACGGCGTGCTTCAAGCTTGTTACTTGGCAGCTTCCATCCTGCAAATAATTAAGAATTTGGCTCATCCAGGAATCAGGTCGCACAATTATAGCCATAATTGAATCCTTTTCATCGGTATTGGGAGCTGGCAGGAATTCTACTGGGATTGCCCCAAGGAAGTCTACGTCTCGAGTGGTTGCCAAGCGAGCTAAAGCATCTGCATGTGCATTATGAGCTCGCGGAATCTGCTTTACTTCATATTTTTTGAAGGCACTTAGCAGCTCATGAACTTTCTGGAGGTAGAGGGCCATCTTTGATCCTTTAGCTTGATATTCCCCCAGAATATGGCAGACAACGAGCTGTGAATCGCTGAAAACTTTTAACCGTTCAGCTCGCATTTCTTTAGCCAATCGCAGACCTGTGAGCAGAGCTTCATACTCGGCTTCATTGTTTGTTGCCTGCAAGTCAAACCTTAAAGAATAAAGGATCTTGTGGCCTTCAAGACTGATCAGTAAAATTCCAGCTCCAACCCTCTGCTCGTTGGATGATCCATCAACATAAAGCTCCCAAGTTGGACCTTCAGAAGATTCAACTTCATCATCCACAAGTCCTGTAAACTCTGTAATGAAATTTGTCAGGGCTTGAACTTTGATGGTCGTCCTCGGCTTAAACAGGATATCGAACTGTGTGAGCTCCACTGCCCTTTTCAATAAACGTCCTGAGGTGTCCGCTTCCTGTAGAACTTGTTTTAGCGGGTACTGGGTGAGTACTTCAATTGTATGGGCTTGAAAATAAGGCCGCAGCTTCCTCGATGCGATCACCAGGCAATAAGCGAGCTTCTCCATTTGTGAGTACCTGGTTTCAGCATCTTGCAGCCTTTTACTTACATAATAAACTGGAAGTTGCGTTTTTTCTTCTTCCCTCACCAATGCAGCACTCAGAGCTTACTGAGACACCCCCAAGTACAGAATCAGCCTTTCTTCTTCTTTGGGCTTAGAGAGGAGCGGAGCTCGCCCCATGTATTCCTTCAACTGCTAGAAGGCTACTTCACACTACTCGGTCCATTCGAAGCTTTTGGCCTTCTTCAAAATATCAAAGAAAGGAATGCACTTATCTGTAGCTTTCGAGATAAACCTGCTTAGTGCCGCGACCTGACCATTAAGGCTCTGCACATCTTTCACCCTAGTGGGCGATCTCATGTCAATCAGTGCTTTGATCTTCTCGGGATTGGCTTCAATACCTCTATTGTTGACCATGAAGCCCAGAAACTTCCCAAAAGTTACTCCAAATGCACACTTGTGCGGATTCAATTTCATCTGATAGCTCCTCAGAATCTGAAACATCTCCCCTAGGTCGCGCACATGATCATCCACCTGCTTGGATTTTACTAACATGTCATCAACGTAGACCTTCATGGTCTTTCCGATTTGCTCTTCAAACATCATGTTCACCAAGTGTTGGTAGGTCGCTTCAGCATTCTTCAAACCAAAGGGCATCACCTTGTAGCAGTATAAGTCACGATCAGTCATAAACGAGGTATGCTCTTCGTCCTCGGGGTTCATTGGGATTTGGTTATAACCCGAGTATGCATCCATGAAACTTAGGAGCTCGTGGTCAGCGGTAGAATCCACGAGCTGGTCTATCCTTGGCAAGGGGAAATTATCTTTGGGGCACGCCTTGTTCAGATCAGTGAAGTCGATGCAAGTCCTCCACTTCTCATTCTTCTTCTTTACCAGAACCGGATTGACGACCCAGGTCGGATAGTAAGCTACTCGAATGAACTTGTTAGCCAACAACTTGTCTACCTCTTCTTTCAACGCTAAGTAACGTTCCTCTGTCATTGCCATTCTCTTCTAATGAACTGGCTTGTGGTGAGGATCAATATTCAACTTGTGTGACATCACCTTTGGATCTATTCCCACCATGTCCTCATGGTTCCATGCAAATACATCCAAGTTCGCCTTCAAGAAGTCAGCGAGCTGGGCTCTCAATTCTGGTGCTAAACCTCTTCCCAACTTCAGGCACCTTTCTGGATCTGCCTTGCTGACTTGTACATCTTCCAATTCTTCAACTGGTCCTGTTGCTCGGTCTGCATCTATCTCGTGAGGGTCCAGGTCGTGACTGACTCATTTCTCAGTCATGGTTCGTGGCTCGCCCCCTAAGACCACATTCACTTTCTTTCCTCTTACGTCCATCTTCACAGCATCTTCATAGTAGCGCCGGGCTAAATGTTGCTCTCCTCGGACACATCCAATGCCATTAGGAGTCGGGAACTTAACTGTTAGAGTTCTGGTCGAAGTAACCACATCCAACTCGTTCATAGCAGGTCTCCCTAGGACCACATTATAGACTGATGGGCAGTCAATTATCAAGAAATCTGTCAGAGTTGTTGTCTAGCGACTTGCCTCCCCAAGAGTTAATGGCAACTTAATCTGGCCCACTGGTACCATAGCATCTCTAGTGAAATCATATAAAGGTTCTGAGGACGGTCTCATTTGTTCTGCTCGTAACCCCATCTGCTCAAAACAGTTCTTGTACATCACATTCACTGAGCTCCCGGTATCTATCATGATGCGTCGAACCTCCATGTTACTGATCTTAGCTCGAATAACCAACGCATCATTATGAGGCCAGATCACACCTCTAGCATCTTCATCAGTGAATACAATCTCGTCCGAGGTCATCTTCGCCCTTTTTACAGGTCCCTCCGACCCGCTGACCTGGAAAGTATGATTCGCCTCTCGGACAGATTTCTCATGCGACCTATTCGAAGCACCTGCGATATGGGGGCCACCAAAGATTGTAAAAATAGTTCTTACCGCAGACTCATGGTCTGGCTCGGGGGCTCGCAGAGGCTGTGACTGTGCTGTCTGCTGAGGTCGTTCTTGCTGAGGTCGTTCTTGCGAAGGTCGCGAGTCTGCAGGTCTTGCCACATATTCTCTCAAACGACCTCTCCTGATCAATTTCTCAATGGAGTCCTTCAACGCCCAACAATCTGAAGTATTGTGCTCGACCTCGTTATGATAGGCACAAAACTTATTCTGATCTCTGTGCTGAACCGGAGCCCTTATAGGAACGGGCCTTCCAAAATTTTCCCTGTTCCTTTCTGCTGTAAAAATCCTGTCCGGTGAAACCGTTAGGACACTGTACCCTTCCTGACGATCCAGACGTCGAGGTCGCTCATTTCTTGGCTCTCTCCTCGCCCTTTTGGCAATTTGATTGTGAGAGCCACTGTTCCTATCTTCTTCATTCCTGCCATTGTTTCTCCTCTTTGGCTGGCTGGAACTGCCTGCTTCATTCTTCTAATTTTGCTTCTTCAGGCCGAAGGTCTCTTCCCACCTAATTTCCTTCGTAGCTCGCTCGTAGAACTCTCTCAGATCCTTCACTGGGGACTTATAAATACTCTCATACAGTTTTCCATCCTTACGCAGCCCGGTTGAGATCGCTGTCAGGATACTTTCATCTGATGGATGCTCAACATTTGCGACCTCGCATCTAAACCTGATGATGTATTCCTTCAATGACTCACCCTGACGCTGGAAGATTGTAGCTAGGTGGCAGAATGGAGCGAGCTGCCTTCTGAGTGCTCTATACTGTCCAACGAACTTCTGTTGGCATTGCCCCCAACTATCCATGCTGCGAGCTGGGAGATTCTTGAACCATGTTCTTGGAATGTCCCCCAGAGTGGCTGGGAATACTCAGCATTTCACCATAGGGTTATCTGTCTGCAAGTCCATCTGAAAATTAAAGGCGTCGAGATGATCATAGAGGTCACTGTCCTCGTTGTATTGCTAAATGCTTGGCATCTTGAATTTCGGAAGGAGAGGCTGTGTCTCAATCTCCCTTGTAAAGGGAGTCATTTCCCCATAGTACCCATGCTGCTCTGAGGCTCCAGGTCGTGCTTTCAATTGCTGGACCCTCTAAAGGAGCTCCTCTACTTGTGGATCTCGAAGCTCATATCTCCTCCGATGATCATGACTAGAGGCAGGATGCTTTGGATCATACCTTTCGTCCTCTTCGAACAGACCCTCAGGCTAATGGGATCTTCCCTGTCTTTGTTCATCATCAAACCGCCGAGCTGCAGCTCTGACTCTATCGTGCCCAACCTCTGCTCGCGGGTTTCCACCTTGGCTCAACCTTACTACCAGGCTAGCTGAGCGCGTGACCTCCCTTTCTTCCCGAACAGGATGTCCTCCAGCCCTAGAACGCGCATTGGAGGAGCGAGCTAAGCCCACAGGTCGCGGGACTTCCCTTGACAGCCTTTCAGGTACTTGCATCGCTTCATGCTGTTGGAGCACATGCCTTGGTGCCTGAACCTCAACCCTAGGCATGTTCTGTACTTGAGCCTGCACCAACATATTGACGGCCTCTGTGAGTTGTCTAACCGTATCCTCCAGCGCTTCTTGCCTCTGAATCAGCACATTCTGCCCTTCGACTAATGGGAAAATTGGAACTGGTTGACGATGAGGCAGATGAGGGATGCCTGTTGCCGCGCCACTTGCCAGGCCATGGGACGTTCCTGCTACATGCATAGGTGCGTCCTGCATGGGCTGCATGTTCTGTTGGGACTGGTTCATGCGACTTTCCGCCTAGTCATCATCTCCAAGATACCCGTTTGATCTGGTCTTTGCCATATCGGAAATCGATGAACTGGGATGAACAATATTGCAGTTTGGGCCCTTCCTCTAGTGCCAAAATGTCTACGTTGAAATTCAGTCGACGAGTAATCAATACTCAATACCTGCAATCAATGTGAGAAAACACAGAAAACAAGAACAAGACAATAAAGAACCAGGAATCAAACAGGGAAGACAAAGGATTTTTTAACGTGATTCAGCAAGTGTGCCTACGTCCACGGCTGTCTCTCTTAAATTCTGCAGAGTGATAGTATGATATTCAATATGTCGTTTACAATGGTTTTAACCCCTATTTATAGGGGAAGAGTTGTTTACAGATTAGGAAGTTATAAAATAGAAAAATAATTGTGATTTAATTATACTTCCTAACCGGTTGAATACAATCAGGAAATATCCCCAAAAATCTCGGGATAATGTTAACTGAATTTGAATTTGAATTAATTTCCATATCTGGCAAGAGAATCACGATCAAACTAGGTAACTGTCTGTTCTGGAAGATATTGCATTAATTATGTTCTGGGCGAGCTGCTTACTATGACGGTCCCGAGCTGGAGCTCGCATAGCGAGTTGCGCATGAGGCGGTTTGTGGAACGAGTTATGATCTGATTGTGAGATGAGCTCGTTGCTGCGAGCTGAGGAGATTGCTGGGCCAAACTGTAAAGCCTATAGGGTCTGGAGTTGATATTTGAGTCTCGTCTTATGGCCTTTGCATTTGAGTTGACTTTATTGAGCCTCTTATTGAACCTAAGCTGGGCTTTTACCAGCCCATTTAATGAATCCAGAAAATACATATAACACTGACCAACCCCAAGATCTCTAAATATATGTATACACACATATGTAAAACTTGTTCTACAATGTTAATGCAAATCAATATGCATAGGAGAAAGAGCAACTAGATAAAAGGTGACTAATTTAACGGTTGATAGTTAAACAACTAAACTTTAGAAGGTAAATGTGCGTATATGTATATATGTCATAAGAATTAATGTAGTTTTAGAATTCCTTCCTTAGCCAAAAAGACTAATAGTGTCACATTTTATTGATTTTAACCGCTCTCCATATTATTAACTATTTTAATATTGAATTACTCTAACCAAGTGTAAAGAGTAAGAAAATTTTAATCAAACTCTCTTTCCTATTATTTCAATATTTAATTTATGATAAAGCAATCAATTTTCTTTTTCAAAAAATAAACTTTTATGAATTTTCACACCACTCCTTCTTTCTATAATTCTAATGTTTAATTAATACTTTGGGTTCTAATAGCATCTAAAGTTATAAGCTTCATATAATGTCTTTAATAAAAAATGACAAAGCTTGCTTGTTCCGTATCCTTCTTTCTTATTCTCTTTGTCGTTCAAATTTAAAACTCACAAATTTAGAATCACAAATCAAGTTTTGAAATTAACAAATCAAGTTTCTCTCTCTCTCTTTCTTCTCATTTTCTGTCATTCCGTCATATACAATGATTTGGGGAAATTTGTAAAGTGATTTGAAATTTTTGTTTACGAAAATTAAGGGTTTCTTAAGTTTTAAAATTATAAAATGATGTAAATTTGTGTTAAAGAAGTTAAAGTTCTGAAATTGAATAAAAATGGAGGGTGAGAAAACCATTGAAGTTATGAAACTCAGTTTAAACATGAGATTTTTTTGGACCTATTTTTCTTTATTCCAATGGTCCTTTTGTTTGGGATTTACAGTCATTTGTTCAAAAACTATGGTCTCTATTTCCTTTGTTCGAAATTTTCGAAACTGATTATGAACACTTTCAAAATGCTTTTGAGAGAGTAAAAAATATCATATTTGAACTCATAATATATCGTTGAAACCGCTTTAGCGAGAACAGTTATATTATTTCCATCATCTTTTCCAATTCAAATATTTTAATCTTTATTTTCGTAATTTTTCTCACTTCATATGTTATTTTTGAATTGAAACTCTCTTTTTTGTTCACTTTAATTATATGCATAGGTAACTTTGTCCAAAACCCATAATAACTTGTACTAAACTCAATGATAATTTGGAGATAGGATCAAAACTCACCCAATAAAGAGTGCTGTTTTTAAAAACAAATTAACTCAATAAATAAGTTACTAATGTTCGTCTACTAAGATGTTAATTTACAATTATCAAAATAATCCAAAACTGACTGAGGAGGTGTATTACCTTCACGAATAACGGCCTCCATTTTAGGTGTAACAAGATGAATCTTTTACATATATTCACCCAACCACATCATTCATGAATCTAGTTACAGGATGCATGAGTCATGTGCATCAACTCCTCTTTATGCGTGAGAGGTGAGGAATATATATTATTAAATAAGTGATTAGGTCCTAGAAGTTATTTTAGACATTATTACAACTACCCTGCATAAGTTTTATTGGAATAATTATACATATGATAACTACACTCAATAATTTGAACAACTAAAAATTCGAAACCTTAATTATGAAATTGCTTATCAAACCTCGTACGAGACCTGGCCGCCTTTCCATTAATTCCATGCAACCTTTTTTATAACTATAAAAACCCAAGAGCTAGAGAAGAACCCAACTCAAAACTCAGACCAGCTCCTCATTTCTTCACCAAAATCCCTTTTGCTTTACTTTTCAACATATATCCAACAAAAAGTCAGTCTCCTTGTTCCCAATAGTAATTAGCAATGGCTACTTCCCGTTTCATCACTTTGGCTTTCTTTATCACATTATCATTTTGGAGCATCGAGGCTCGGTCTCCGCTGGCTCCTCCTTTCTTTCCCTCCGTCCCGGGCCTGACCCTTCCACCTTTGCCTCCCAATCCAACCTTGCCCACCATTCCATATCCAGAGCTCGGCGGCCTGCCTCCACTTCCAGGTGTCACCATCGGCCCCGGTGCAACATCATGTGCATTTCCCTCATTCCCTTTATTATCTCCTCCAGCAGTTCCGGCCACCACCACCCCATGAAAAGTCGGCTTTGATCATCGATCAATAGTATGCAAAAATTTAGTTATCTTACTGGTTGAATAATCTTATCCATCAATTACAATCATTTGATTGACTTCAATATCTATCCTTATAATCAATCATATGAATATAATTTTTCGATAAGATTACTCAATTAGTAATATAGTCAAATCTCGTTATGCAAATATCACTCGGTAATGCAGTTAAATAAACTCGTAGTTCAATAAATGAATAGGCCTGGCGCTAATGTTCTTTATTTAATTTATGTTGGAGTTGGCATTGAGATTTATTACTGAGGTTTCAATGCTGTGTGTTAAGAACAAGTTAAGTATGCATGGCTGAGCCTTGCTCTTTATGTGCTATTTGTAGTGTAAATGTAACTACGTACGCTCTATAAATTAATTATATAGTTCTATTATTATATTTATTAATATTGCTTTTTCTTTTTCGTACCACACAAAAATCTTGCATAAATACAAATCAAACTAATTAAATTCTTTTTCCAAGTTGGCGTGAAGGGAATTTTATCCCTAAATTAAAGGTCTAACGCCAACAAGAAAAACCGCAAGATCTTAAGATTTATACATATCTATCATATTTTCTAGTGAGTACTCCGTTGCATTAATATTTGTGTACACCATGATGAAATATAACTAATTTTAATAAAAACTGATGCCATTTATTTCATGAATGATACAAATAATTAATTAAACATGTACTTAGGAAAAGTTATGCAATTTATTGAAATTCATTCAATTTCATCAAGTTTCTAAGTTCTCATAAATTTTAAAATTAAAAAAAAAAATCTTTTGATATATATAATTAATAAATCTTTAATCATAATTGGTCCTGAATTTTTTTTTCTTTTACCTATGTAAAATTTCTTTCATAGCAGTACAAATCGATATGTGCCGAAGAAAAAGATATTAAATAAAAGATGATGAATTTAACAATTAATAGTTAAGGAACATGTAAATGCGTGTTTGTGTGTATAAATTATAGGAAATAACATAACTAATATGGATTTTAGAATGTTGCAATTGAAATGTTAGTTACTATTAGAATGTTGTAATTGAAACCGCTAGTTGCTATAATATCATGTGAGCAGCCAGTCTTTAGCAATTAAAGGACTTGCTGCCACACCATGTTTCCTTTATCTTTAAGATTTATAAACTTTCTTCCCTAAAAATTCTTGTAATTAGAATTACTAAAATAAAAAATTTCTTTTTGTAAAGAACTTTTCTTTTGCAAAAATAATACTAATAATAACAACAATAATAAATAAACAAAATTATAAGGTAATGATACTTATGGTTAAAGGTTGAGACTTACCGAGATTAAATATTAAATATTTTGTTTGAAAATATATTGTAAGGTTTGAATCCAAGTAAATCCAATAAATAAATTAAGTCCAAATGAAAACACTAAATGAGTCCAATTTAAGTGTAAGTCTAATTGTAACCCAATTGTTTAATTATCGGATTTATGAAACCCAATTGTTGGATTTAATTGTAACCCAAATTTTAAGTGGACTGAAATTTTTAACTAAGCCCAAATTGCAATATGAGAATTAGTAAAGAAAAAATGACCAAAAAAAAAAGGCAAGGAAATGAAATAGAGAACTGATAGGCGGTAGCTGATATATAATTTTTTGAAATGAAAAATAATGTGATAAAGATTAAAAAAATGGGTGATACACGTAGTTAAACAATGGTCAGCCATTGCATGTGAGACAAAAGAGTGAAATCACTGAAATGCAAAATGAGATTCAGATGAGAAATTGAAAAGAGATGAATGGGTTAGTGGTTTAGAAAAGGGACAGCTGTTTGCATGAATCCAAAAGTGAAGTCAATGTGAAGGAGGAAGCGAGGCCGTGAGAAATTTATTTTTGTATACATAAGAGACAGTGAGATGGTTGAGTGAGGCTTGACTTGAAGCGGTTAAAATATTATACAGAAATATAGATTTATAAAAGCAATCGGTGGTGGCACGCAAGAAAACATAAATCTGGAGCAATATGGGTTTGCCGCAGTGATAGGCCACCTGCTTTATCCTTACCTGTAAGGGTAATGTTCAACTCTACTTACCAGGCATTTAACATCAAAATGATAATTTTCTCATACAACATGAGTTTCATCTCTCATTTTTAAGAGTTTTAGTTCTGGACCTTATCTTAGAAACCCTGATAAAAAGTATCCAGTAAATTATACGGTATATAAAATATTCATAACTTGACAATAGAAATAAAAAAAAAACTTTAAAAAAAGAAATTAAAAAAAAAAAAAAAACAGAAAGTAGAGGAGAAAAGAAGGGGAAAAAAAAAAGCAAAGAAAATTCAAATATTTGAATGGAATATATGGGTGTTTGAGATATTTAGATAAGTTGATTTTATTTCAATAGAATTTAGAATCCAAAAAATTACTTAATTTTCCCATAAGATTTCATTTGAGTTTTATATGATTTTAAAATCAATCCAGGACGGGGAAGAATTAGATGAAAATCTAATTTAGATTCATATTTGAGCAAGAGAGTTCCGTGACTAGATACTTTTATTTTTAATTGAATTGATTTAATTATTATTATTTATATTTTAATTTCTATTATTTATTGGAAATATAATATTTATTATTTTAAATAACTAGTTTAGATAATCAATTACATCTTACGATTGAAATGAGAAATTATTACGTATTCGTATATATGTATATGTAAGGGTCGCAATTTGGGTTGACGGGTCGAGTTGAACACGACACGAATATGACACGATAACTAAATAGGTCGAACCCTTTCAACACGAACACGACACGATTCTTAATGAGTCAACACGAAAACGACACGATTAACTCGTTTATTTACGAGTTGTTTATCAACCCGTTAATGACCCATTTAGTGACTTGTTTAACCGACACAAATAATGATTTGTTTAGTTAACACGTTTAATAACCCGTTTATGATTCATTTAACGATAGTTAATACATTTAAATTTTAATATATATCTAATAAAAAATAAAATTAAAATAAAGATCTATAAGACCTAAAAAATACAATCATCCATAAATACAATTATCCACAAATACAATCCAAATCATAAAAATACAAATATTTACAAAGATGATTATAAAAACATTTTTGCAAATATAGTTCTTCATATTAAAAAAAAAAAAAAAACACAACATAAAAAATATATCCGCAAATGTAGTCCTTTATAATAGAAAAACAACATCAAATGTTGATTGCATCCACCAAACTAAACCTGTCAAAAGATCATAATTAAAAGTTAACTAATTAGTAAATTATACATTTTATACATGAAAACAATATTTTATCAAAACCAATAAAATGTTCCCGTATCTTTGGCCTCTACTTCGACATATTCATCTCCTTCGTCATTGAAATCCTCTTCCATACTATTGGTTTCCCAATCGTCGATATTTACATCATTGGAATCCATAGATTTAAGTTGTACATGAAAAATTGAAAAATAATCTTATAATCAACTCACTCAATTTGAATCATCAAGCATATCTAATCCATAAAATAATTCCAACTAAACATATGTAATTAAAAATATAATGAAATATCAAACACTCATTCTTGGTTCTACATACGGTCATGTTTCTAGCAAATATCAATAAATATTTATAATGACTCCTAAATACATATATATAATGAAATGTCATTCTCGGTTCTGCATACTGTCATGTTTTTAGCAAATATTTAGACATATATTCCATTTTGATTAATAAAGTTAGAGTCTTGGCCTCGGATTTATATTTTTTTCAATATTAGTCTGTATTATATTTCTTTAATATTAGAATTATTATGCCTCTGAATATTCTCCCTTCCTTATCAATATAATATATGCTTCGAAATCATTACCAAGTTAGGGAACGAAATAGTCAAACCATATCATTATCATGTCTCGATGTAAACATCCCAATTCACAACCAATTTATAAAATCTATTTTGATTAATCAATTAGCCTGCCAAGCATTGAATCTTGTATATTCCAAGCTGTATATGAATCTTGTATAAATATATATATAATGAAACATCAAACTACATATTGTCATTTTTTTTCCTTAATTTGAAGGAGATATGCGAAATATGTATCGGTGTTGCTTGAGATGAAAGAGGCAGACAATGCTTGAGATGCTGCGATCACTGACCAGACGACGGAGATGAATCGGATCCGCGACCGGTGTTGCTTGAAATGATCCGTGACCGATGTTGCTTGAGACGAACCAAATCCACGACCTGTGTTGCTTGAGATGAACCAGATCCACAAACCAAACCGCGACCTGTGTTGCTTGAGACGAGCCAGATTAACTACCCGTGTTGCTTGAGATGTCGTGATCGCTAACCAGACAATGGAGACGAAGATCTGCGACCATGTGGTGTGTAGCCGTGGAGGTGGAGTCGAGAGTGGACTGTAGAGGAGTTTTTGTGGGTACGACGGCTAAAGGTGAAGTGTAGAGATGAAGTTTGGTCCAAGAATGGTTAGGGTTTGAACTTGTGTTTAGGTGGTTGGAGGTAAACTGTTTAGAGACTTGTGTTTAGGTTAGAGTTTGAACTTTGAAGGGTATATATAGCTACCACTAAAATTACATGACTATCATTTTAAAATAAAATTACTTTTTTACCCTTATTTAACGGGTCAACCCGTAACCCGTTAAATAGAATATAAACTTGACACGATAATTAAACGGGTTAGACAGGTTGACCCGTTTGTTTACTCAATTCGTTAATGCTCAACTCTAACCCATAATAATCGTGTCGGTTTCGTGTCGACCTGTCGTATCGGATTCCAAATTGCCACCCCTATGTATACTATATGTATTAGAAATTTCAATCAGAATTTTATACTTTCAACTTGAGAGTATTATAAAAAATGTTTAGAATATTTTAAGTAATATTATATTATGATTTGATAAAGAATATATATTTATTTTTTGAGAAAAGTATTTAATCAAGATTATATTTGTGTATTTAGAAAGAGAATTTGTATATTTGTATATGAAAATCGCTCAAGATTTGAGAAGGAAAATAAAGGTATTTTCAAAAAACTAAGGTTGTACTCTCCCCTTTAATTGTCAAACTACATATTTGTAAGTTCTAGAGTCGTTTAACACGTGTATGATAGAAGTTGAGAGAGTCATTGAGTTGTTGAACATGTGTATGATAAATATTTATCTCTTGCTCTGTATATGTTGAATGTCTCCACCATGTATGACAGATTTGTTTAGTACTAATTGGTGTAGATTGAGGTTTTATAAGTATGCATAAATGATCTATACAAATATTTACAGTTTATTATAATATGAAGTTATATGAGATGTATTATTTTTTGATATGATTGAGTGTAGATCATTGGAATTTTATTATTTTTCATACACCATTGGCAACAGGTTTCAAATTTTTTTAACGGTCTCCTCTCAAAAGGAAATCATTAGGAAATGATCTCCTTAGCAAATGAATGAGCGATCTCCTCTTGCCGTAAGGGAAATCTAGTCTCCACTTATGATGGACTTCACCGGAAGCAGATTTCCAAATGTTTAAAAAAAAAAAAATTATTTAAGGTTCCAATTTTTCCAGGCAAGCAAGGGCAATTTGGGCTTTTTAAGAGGAAGGGCAATTTCGTCTTTTAGAAATCATTAGTTCGCTCACAAATTTTTTTTAAATTCATAAATTAATGTTTTTTAAAAATCCAGTTTAATTTTTGGCAATAGTTTCAAAACTTACTTTATATTTTTCACACAATTTATTAGGTTTTTCAGTTTCAAAACTTACTGTATAATTTTGATACTATTTATTAGGTTTTTCAGTTTCAAAACTCATTACATAATTTTAGTACTATTTATTGGATTTTTCACTTGATTCATTCTTTTTCTTCTTCTTATTAATATTATATTGTTTAAAAACTTTACTTAAATGATATAATAAATTGATTTATAATTATTTTATTAATTTTGAGATGATATAATAATTATATATAAATTTATAATATTATTTAGATAATGAATTTGGATTAAATTATAGGAGAGGCTGCAATATTTTTTTTCCTTCAGGTATTTTTTACTCTTTTAATTCTTCTGCTATTATTTGTATTTTTTGTTTTTTTGAAAATTAATTCTTCTGCCATTATACTTGAAGATAAAAAGTCCATGTGGCACATTCAAAGAACACTTGTCATATTGATGACATTTGCATTGCTTCATTCAATGATTCAATAAAATATTTGAAATGGCATCTGCATTTATTGCCATATCAGACTGACGTTAACACTTAACACATGCATGAGCGGTTGACAGTTGTTACTTCTACCAATATACGTATGACATTTGGTAAGTTTTTAATTGAGGATGACATCTAGAATTTTTCCTTTTTTTAGTTCATGACTAAGGATTAAAATTACGTTTATATCTATCGAGGTAAAATATTATTGATATAATTTTAATATATATTTTCATGATCAGAATAATTATTTTTATAATAATAAAAAAAATTATTCACATAAATTATAATATATGTTTGATGATAAGTAAATCTTCAATTTTTTTATTAGTTATCATCAGATCTAAAAACTTAAATTAATAAAAAATAACTTAATTATAGTATTTAAGACCTAAAATTATGATACGTTAATACTTTTAAAGAATGAGAAAATACATAATCACCTACGTTAAGAGGTGGAGTGTTGGTATTTATTATCTTGTGGTATGGTCGAGTGTCTTTGATGATTTATTGTTGTTAATCTTAAGATATCACTTCATCTTAAAAAAATTATAATGAAAGATCTTTCTATAAGTAGTTATAGAAGAAACAGTAGTTATAATTAAATCAATATTTCTAAAGTGTTTCTATTCTTAATTCATTTAACCAAATCTATATTGTTAATGTTATCTATCAACTAGATTAAACATTAAGCAAGCAAGTCAATTAACAATACGAAGTTGGTCTAATGGTATGTTTTTCATATCTACATTTTAGAGGTTATAAGTTTGATTTATTTTTTTCTTTTTGAAACCTTAAATTTAGGGTAATTGTCCAAAAGCCAAAAAAAAAGGAAGTAAAAGTGAACTCGGAGTCAATTTTTTTCTTAAAAAAAAAAGAATCACTCAAATACTATTGGAGGAAATCTTGATTAACTGTTTAATAAAGCTATTTAAAACTTTTTTAATTTCGAAATGGATCGTTATGAAGTAATTTTATGCAAATGTGTGCCTTTTATGAATGTTCAGATTAGTCTTAAAATCTATTCAATATCAACTTAAAAAAAAAAAAGTGTTCCATTCTTTTTCCTAAAATTTATTTTCTTAAAACAATCTCAATTGATAGATGAAATGGTTTGGAAATTGGAGACTCTTTGAAGTTTGAAAGCAGGCGACACGGGCCTGGGAGGTGGCAAGTCCGATTTCTGGTCCCGGGCTGGTAAGTGTTGAATGGCCTTAAAGGTTATACATGTGTTTATTTGGCCCAGTGTCATAACATTAATGACCTTACCTACTTTTTTGTGTTTTAGCTTGGGTTATTAATACTTCTTTATTATTTAAATTTTTAAAAAATATATTTATTATTTCACTAATATAATCGGATCAGTACTATACATCAAGTAAGCTAATTTAAAAATATATATATTAAAACATTTAAAAACTTGTCATCAGTTCTAAAAAAAAGGAATAATAATTTTTTTTTTTAATCTTTCTTGAAATTACTTTCCTAGCTAGCCCCTGCTTGAGCACTCCCCATAGGCCATAACCCTATTCTAAAATCAAATAATTCTATAAATACTAAAAAGAAGTGAGAAAAATAATGGAGGAGATGAAATTGTTTAGTGTGAGTTGTGCCTCCATTCCTTAAATCCCGTTTAGTTGTAATATTAAAAAAAAAAATACTTAAATATATATTAAAGAGAAAAGTTTGGGTGAAATAGTCTAACCTAGTATCTCTACTTAAAAAAAATATTATATTATATTATATTATCTGTGAATTATTGATAAAAATAAATTACTCACTTTGTATGGTAGTTGGAATATTGATTGCCTTTATCCATAGTTAATACACATAATGGCTGAAAAATACAGCTAGAAGCTAGCTCCAACAAAGTACATAACATTCACATCACAAGCTTATAAAATCATGCACGCAAATGGTATAGAAATCATGGCTTCTTGCAACTATCTTTTTCTGGCATTCTTCCTGGCTTTTTCATGCCCATACTCAACCATCAATCCGGTCGTGGCAGCACGCCAATATGGGCCTTTTAGTTATGGAGCTAACTTGATAACTCCTTTGCCCAAGCCTATGTTGCCGCCAATATTCTTAACCCCGCCACCACATGTGGCACCAGCGCCAGAGTTACGTCCTCCAACGGCAACGGCACCTGTAATGACACCAGCGCCAGAGTTGCGTCCTCCAACGGCAACGGCACCTGTAATGGCACCAGCACCTGAACCATCATTACCTCACAAATCATCACATGGTCCGACTAGGTCACCAGCTGTGCCTGTGATGGCATCAGTGCTGCCTCCACCCTCTAGGCTTCTTGGACCAAGAATGCCACCGTTGGGTAGCCCCCAGTCGCCGCCTTTGTCTCAAAACTTACAGCCATTATTGCCTCCAATGGCCACCTGAACCGGCCGAGTCAGACATGATGCTGTTGGTGTACGGTGTACCGCATTTCATCACAGGATTCCATCATTACACGTATGAATTACTCTTAATTAAGAGTTGATTTGTTCTTGTTATGAGAAGAATTCTCCTCTTTTTCAACTTTTATCATTATCATTGTTGTTATAATTGCAACAAGTGGTTTACATCAAATGTGATCATGTGAACTTAATACCGCAATAGTTTCATGATCACAGAATTAATTTATGTCAATAAATGAAATATATATTGGCAGCTATGCTTTCATCATGGTGTGTTAGTGACTATGTTGCATTGGAATTTGGATCATGTTATGAGATTTTTCATTGTTAGGGGTTCCTTAGTGGTCAAAGATTTTAGTTGTTCAACAGAAAGTCATTTCCTAGATCTTGATTTTTGGGCCTTCAGCAAAATTGCACTTGCCTTGAATTGAAAATACACAATAGCCGTATGTATGAAGATAGGTTTTTTTTTATTTAATTTTTAATTTTTAATTTTCATGTATAATGGTTGTACGACATGAGACTTGCTGAGGTGCTTCATAACCGACTCCATGTCTAGCTCTAATACCAAATGTTACGGGACTAATTAATAACACCAAAAATAAAATACGGTTTGCTTTGAGAGAAACCATAACCTCTCAAATGCTAGCAAATACTAATGTATTTTTTAGGATCAAAACAACTTATATGTTATGAAGATAGCTGTTCGTTTAAAAATACAAAAAAATTGAAGATAGTTGCCACAACATATCCTTAAGGATTGTAATAATGTTCGTGGGATGGGGCTATCGAATTTGGTAAATGAAACTAGCACATCAGATGGGAACAAAATGAGATTCGATTTTAAAACACTTTTTTGGGGACTTTGGTCCCTACCTTATTTCACACATAATCTTATGATGTTACAATATATGTTAATTTATATTTAGACATAAAATGAATTATTTTTTAGTTAATTAAAATTAATAATATAAATTAGCCTCTTAAAAAAATTAACCTAAAATATACAAGCAATAGACAAAAATTATGTCCAATATATGCCATGACAAAAAGTAAATGCTCCTTCTATCGTTTATTTTGTGGTTGGTTATTTTACCATATATGACTAGGGAGTTTGTTTAATTTATTTGTTATTGTAATTAAGTATACGCCCCTACAGTTATTTTTAATTGTAAAAAAAATAATTTAATAATTTAATAAAAAATGTGTGGCTTACAATTAAAAAAAAAAATGCATAATTATGAATCATTTGTTAATGGAACAAGGCAAGGACCGGGAGCTCTCTCCCCAAACTTGGATTCTTCATCCTCATCCCCACCCAAAGCCGAGAATACGGTAAGCAGTTCTAAGAAGTAATTATCTTTTAAAAAATTTTATTCCCTTATAATCTTTAACCTTTGATTCGCATGCATCATTGGATTTGAATTTAATGACTAATTTTCATCCCAACAACATTATTGGTGTCGATGAGATTGTATGACCTAACGAGTTTGTTTGATGCACGATATTGGACTAAACTATTTCGAAAAAATTAAAAACTATTTCTAAGAGATATAATTAAATTAGACTAAATTAGATTTCTTTATGAGTTTGGTACAATAAGAGAATAGATAAGATTGTATTGTCTATTGTTTAGAATAATAATGAATTTGACAAAAAATAATTATATTTTATGTTTAATAGAGTGTGAGATTTATAAATATAGTATAATATAAGTTAATTTTTTTTAGTAAAATAAAATCATTTTAATTCATTTAAGAACAAATAAACAGAGATAAATTCACTTTTATCTAAAAACAAATAAAACAAATTCCTTTTTCACCCACTCTTTATGAAATTTTGTTTTTAGCTTTTAAATAAACTATTTTCATTTTATATCAAAGTTCACTAAACTACCATCCATTCAAATATAAAATGCACTATTTAAAACCGATATTGATTGGCTTTCAAGTCCACTTAAAAATCGATTGTCTATCTTCAACACTGCATTTCACTGAAAATATTCATTTTAAAGTTAAATCTAACTCAAAGTATCAATATTGGAAAATATGAAAAAACTCAAAACATCACAAAAATTTCAAAAAATCTCAACAAAACTCAAGTAATCAATAAAAAAAGCTAAAAATTGCATGTCATAAGCAATGAAAGAGGAAAATAAGGTAGACAAGGACAATTTGGGTAAAGTAGATATATGATGCAATTAATTTGTTTGAAGGATTGAAAACAAATATTTTTAAAAGTATGACTAAAAATAAATCTTGACATTCTTGTATTGATATATTTTGTATTTTTCACAATTAAAATTATTTATAATATTTTAAATTACATTAAAATTATTTCTAAATTTGTTCAGATTAATTTTTAAATAAAATAAAATATATTATTAGAAATTATCACTTTTTATAAATATGTTAATGAAACATATTACATTAATATTTAGATAAAAAAATATTAAATAAAGATAAATAAAGAACGAAAGCAGGATGATCCACCAGTGGCGGGACAAATGAAAATCCGTAACACCCAATTAATTTAACTGACCAAAATGCCCCAATACAAAAAACAGAGTTGGCGTCTTAGTCTTGGGGCATTTTCGTCAAAGCGCAACGATGACATCATTGCTTGGAACCGCCTTCGTTCATGTGACGTACATAAATGAAAGCCCGCCAACGTCTTTCTCTATCGAACGCGCTCAAATTCAATTTAACGGTCGACAAGCAAATCACAATCTACAGCTGCAATTGCAGTCTCTTCTCTCTCTCTTTTTACGTTTTTATTGCTATTATTTGCTTGATTTTTGTGTTTTGCAGGTTTATCTACTGTTTATTTTTTGTGATATTTGTGGTTTGGCTTTTGGGTTTGTTGTGTCTGTTTTTGTTGCTATGGATGCAGGTTCCATGGATTCTACCAACAACCAATTCAGAATTCGTCTTCGAAAACCAACAAAACCCTCTGGCGAAAATGTGAGTCGAATTCACTCCATTGCTTTGTATTTCTGGTTTTCAATTTTATATATTTTCAATTAGGGTTTTTCTCTTGTCTTATTTTTGGTGGGCATTTTGTTTTTACTTGAAATTAGGGTTTTAATTTTATAATATGTTGTAGTAATCTGTGGTTGAAATCAAATTCTGGGTCTTGTATATTTAATAGTATAATTGGCCTAAAAGTATAATACATTGTGGCTAATTCGATTATGTACTTGTTCTGTTTGGTAATTATGATAATTCGAATTGTGATTTAGCTTTAATTTTTATTGACAGTTGGTGTTTATTTAGGTGGGTATTTTGATTTTCCCTAAAATCAGGGTTTTTGATTTTTCAATACGTTTGGTTGAAAAGAAATTATGGGTCTTGTATTTGTAAGTGTGTATTTGCTCTAAAAGTATAATACATTATTACTAATTCAATTGGGGCAGTAGTTAATATTTATTTGGTTGCTAAAATTATGAATGATAATGATACTCATTGTTCATAAGTCTGACAGCTTTAACTTTGGTTTTTATTGATTGCAGTTGGATAGATTTATACCAAATAAGTCAGCAATGAACTTCGATTACGCTGACTATGTGCTGACAGAAGGGACGAACAGCAAGGAGAACTAGGCTGTGGTGTGCTCCCCATCAAGACAGGCTTACCGGAAGTGATTGGCAGAAGCCTTGAACATGAACCACTCTCAAATTTTACAAACCAGCTATAGAGATTAATCCCATACCGAAGGATTTCTTTTCATATTCTGCTCAACCTACCAAGCCCCGGAGATGTATTTGTAAGGTATGTGTTTATTCTTTTTTTTTTTTTTTGGTGTCTATTCCATATTGCTTGGAAAATTGTGGTAGCTGTTGGAGGATTCACACTTGTTGGACAATTTTGACTAACTTTAAAGTTGAAAAGAATACATTTTTAGGATTCGCCCAAGTCATAGATATTGGATTGGTAGAAGTGCTTGTGAATATGAAGTCAAAATTACAGTCTGAAATTTGGTTTTTATTTATTTTTGTGTTCATTTGGCGTAGTTGTTAACGGAAAGCTGTGATATTTTATAATTGACAGTAAATTTGTAGTAAATTTGAAATGAAGTGACAAAAGTTTTTTTAGATTTGTGAATTTCATTGCTAAATGTTTCTTTGGACTCCTATGTGAATATGCTCTTTTTAAAAAAAAAAAAAAAAAAAATTTAATTGTTCTGTTTAATATATTGTGGTTGCTTTTATAGACTCCTAAGATGATATTGAGGGCCACTCAGATTCTGGATAACTTTTACCTGAATTTATTGGACCAGGGTAGCGCTAATGTGCCTGTAGTAGCTCTTAGTGATGCAGTGCATCTCTGGAATGCCACTGATGCTACCGTGTCAGAACTCGTAACTGTTGATAAGGAAGATGCCTCTGTTTCAAGTGTCAGTTGGGTTCCTGATGGGCATCACATAGCCGTTGGCTTGACGAATTCCCATGTCTAGATATGGGATGCTGCTGCCATTAAACAGGTTTGTAATTTATCATGGTTAGTTTTTCATTGTTTTCTTATTATTTGGGTTTGAAATAATTGTTGTTGATAAATTTCTGAACATGTCTCATTAATATTCTTTTTATTTTCTATTCTCAGCTAAGAACAATGAGATGGGGTTATCAATCACAAGTCAATGCCCTTGGAATAATCACATACCACTGGAGGTATGGATGGTAAAATCTTCAATAATGATGTAAGAGTGAGCGAAAATGTTGTTGAAACCTATAAAGTACACCGGCAAGTGGTATGTGGGCTAAGATGGTCAGCTTCAGGCCTGCAATTAGCAAGTAGAGGGAATGATAGTCTCTTTTTGACGTGGGATAGATCCATGATCTCTTCAAATTCAGCAAGACGGTGGGTTCACAAACTAGAAGAACATACAGCTGCTATCAAAGCCCTTGCTTGGTGTCCATTCCAGGGCAATTGGCTAGCCTCTGGTGGAGGTGTAGGTGACAGGTGCATCCAGTTTTGGAATATAGCAACAGGTGCTTGCTTGAAGTCAGTGGATACTGGCTCGCAGGTTTGTTCTCTGTTGTGGAGCAAACACGAGCATGGATTGTTTAGTTCTCATGGATTTACTCAAAACCTGTTCAATCGTTGGAAATTTCCATCAACGGTGAAGATGGCAGAGCTTACTGATCATACCGGTAGAGTTCCTTTTGCGGATCAGGTATGCATACCTTGATTGGACTCAATCTTGAAATTTTTCTTCTGAATTGATGTTCCTTTTTCCATTGGCTTTTAATGTCTTGTTTATATATTAATAAATTTTTACGTTTCTTCTTGCAGAGCCCAGATGGATACACAGTGGCAACTGCTGCTGGAGATGTGACTGTACAATTCTGGAATGTGATTGAGATAACAAAATCTCAATTCTAATCCAGTGTATGGTTCACGTTTCAATTTCTTCTTCTTCTTCTTCTTCCTCTGTTTTTTTTAATATTTAATGTATTCATATTTCTTTTACTTCTCTTTTGCATTTTTTTTTTCAATGTAAAGTTCATATGATTTCATATTGTAAAATGTAAATTGTTGAAATTGCAAATTTAGTTGGTTGTGAATGACAATACAAAGAGAGTTGACAGTGAACCATTATGGTATATACCAGTGCTTGATGTACATTTATTGTGATCTAGTGCCTATGAATTTTGTTATTCTTAGTCATGTCATGTCATCATATTTTAATAAGAAACCATATTCTCTACCGAAGGGTTGGTAGACTAAGCCACAAAGGGATAATAGTGTGTGATTGAGGGATAATTAATGTTCTTGTTCTCAATTGCTGTAACTGTCATTTCTTGTTCTGCTCCAAGGTATCACCTCTACTTCCGGATCTGATTTTGCTTTGCCTTTTCTTTTCTTTATTCTTTTCATTTTTAGGGCTGTCATTACTAAACGCATTGCTTTGTTTCAGGTAGTGCTTCCAAGGAAGCTCATAAACAAGGTAAGTTGTTTTCAAGGCACCAATTACTTGTTCAGTTATGTTTATCTTTGTTATGTGGTCTGATGGATGCAATGATAATTATGTTTTTTCCGGAATGACTATTTCCTTATTATGTAGGTTTTATTTGGTACCAGATTTTTGGAAAGTTGTTTTCTTTATGTACTGCATTTTATTTTTCTAGCCATTTCTAAAATCATACAAGACACATATAGTGCTGTCTTTAATCTCCAAATGTTATGTTGATGAAGGAATATGAGGAGGTTGGTGGATGTAGGCTTTTGGGATTTATGTGTGGAAATAATGAAAATATCGGTGATGCTGATGTTGATTACCTTGATGAGGTGATCTTCTTCCTCTCCTCATCTCATATATTCTGTCATGCTACGTGTAAATGAACAATGTATATGGTTATAACACATGTGAACAAGTTATAATGGTGTCAATTATGGTGCTAGATATTTTCTATTTTTATTTAAAATAAAATTATTTGTGTGGTATTCATGCTATCTATCATTCGTTGCCAGCCGTGAATGCCATAGTATCTGGACCCCTTAACTTCTAATGCAATTGGCGTGTTGGTTACAAACTGCATTTTCAGATTATTGAGAAAAATTTCTTGAAGGAACATTTAGATAACGATCAAGAAGCACCCATCTAAAAACAGCTCATAAAAAGACCACCAAACCCTATGGATAAGGGCCGCCCTATCTGTCATGGTCCAAAATTAGGATTTAGGACACAACATGACTGCCCCACGTCCACACGTACACGCCCATGAAGCCTTAAAATAAGCAAAACGAACCTCCCCCAAATAACAACAAATCACAAACTCATCAAAGCCGCACATGTCCTCCCTTTATTAACACCACTTGGTACTTTCCATGAAAGCCCACATCAACACAACACAGCACAAAGAAAGCATCTCTCTCGTTTCCATGGTGGGTGAGTTTCAGATGATTGGAGGAGAAACTGTATCTGGGTAAATCTGATTCTGATCTGACTTAGCTCTGGTAGGAAGAAAAGGGGGTTTCAAGTCATGGAAATTGAGAGGATGAAGGAGTTGTTGCTTCTTTGGTGTGGAATCCGAAGCACTCGTGTAGCTCTCGTGGGTGGAAACCACACCGCTGCTAGGTTTTGCACTCGTTAAAATTTCTTTCTTTCCACCTTTTTTTGGCTTTCAATCTTCTCCAATTATTGGTTTTGTCACCTGTTAGCATCTGGGTATTTTTATTCTGTTGATATTCATATCTCATTCAACTAAAAGATCTCAAAAACAAGAAAAACTATATATCTATACGTAGGAACTGTGAGAAGTCATGGAGCTGTCTCGCGGGTATCGACCTAAGAGCCAGAATAAGAAGAGATATTTTGAAAATGGTTTGAATCATGACTCTGTGTTGGTGATTAAGCTTCCAGATTCCAAGGTTTTGAGGGTCATATCCCGGTCTGTGTTCATGGCGATGGTTATACTCTCATTGCCTTACATTGGGTACTTTTTCAATGGTCCCTTCAGGAATGTTGCTTATGATGATGTCAATTTTGGTTTGACACATTCTGATGGCTTGGATTTACTTTTCCAAGATTTGAGCAATGAGGGCCTTATCAAAGTGGGAGATAGTGTTCTTGTGGTTGGTTCTCATGATCTTGAGCCTTTGATTGCGAGTTCGCGATTCTTGAATGAGAATGGCATTGATTTGGTGTTGGAACCTGATTTGGGTGTAATAGGCTCAATCACAGATGGGACATTTGATTTTGCATTGGTGTCCAGCTCTTTTGACCTTAAATTCATTGATCATGTTGTCAAGGTTGGTGGCATTTTGGCTGTACAACTAGACGATGAGAATTCGAATGTTTTTGAAAAGCTATCGAATTATAAGGTTGGGTACCTTCGCAGGTACAATTCTACAATTGTGGTGATGAGGAAAACTGGATTGGCTGATGAGTTGACTGTTTCTTCAAACTCAAGGCGCCTTCTCCAATCGCCATTGGAGACCAAGAAAGCAGCATTGAAAGATTTAGAAGATGTTTTGCTTGAGCCACCAAGAAAGGCTTTAGCTAAATCTAAGAAGTTGGCTAAGAAAATCAAGTTTCTTTCTGACTTGATAGGTGATTCTATTGGAAGTTATTCGCGCAGAGTTTTTGTTAACGTTGACTTGGCGAATGAAAAAGGAAGTATGATGGAATGGTTCCGTCTGAATTATCCGACGAGGAAGCAAGAATTTGAGATGTACAATCTAGCAATTGTGCCTGAAAAATCTTCAGGGGCTTTTGCTGATGTTTCGGATTGGTTGAAGAAGAATGTGAAGGAAGAGGAGTATGTGGTGATGAAGGTAGAAGCAGAAGTGGCAGAGGAGATGATAGCGAGGAGAACAATTGGTCTGGTGGATGAAATGTTCTTGGAGTGCAAGAACCAGTGGCAGGATGGAGGGAAGAAGAAAATGAATAAGAGCAAGAGGACATATTGGGAGTGCTTGTCTTTGTATGGAAGGCTCAAGGATGAGGGAGTTGCTGTGCATCAATGGTGGGAATGAACAAGGAGACACAAACTCCTCTGCTAGCTAGACACCCTCTTCCATGATAAAACCTTTCAGATAAGAAATTTTTTCATATCTTTGTTGGTTTTAGGTTCTGTAACTTCAAGTGATGTGTGTGAATTTCATGTATATTCTGTTAATGTGAGTTTGGATTTGTAGGGAGAGGGAGAGAGACACCATTCATCCCTTGACTATTGTTGATGCCTTACTACTTATAAGGTTTATATGTTGTGTAAGCTTTTGTCTTGGAAAATATTTTCTTTCACTGGCATACTGTATGCTCTTTCTTCATATTGAATAAAATTAATGAATTTATTTTACTTAGTACCATAATTGTTATCTTTAATATTGAGTTTTGCTACTGTAACTTAGGTTTTGGAAAACATTGTGAAGATGGTTTATAAATAATTTCAAGAAATTTAGAGATGTGATTGATTAATATCAATATTTATAGGGGTTTAACACAAACAATAGAGGAAAGTAGCCATGACTCTGGGAAGTGACTTTTATGTGCAAATACTTGAGCTCATTTATAGTTAATTTTGTTTAAGGTTATCTATTAATATAGATATTATTTATTAAACAGGTATATTACCAATTATGTTCCAAGTATTCATTTAATTTAAACATTTTGTGACTTTTACGATAATGACCAGAGTGGTTTTTAAAATTTTAACCGATGCTTTTGATAATCCATTAGGTTTTTTCTACATTTTTTTAATTATTATTATTTACAATATTAATCTTAGCTAAAAAAAGAAAAAAGACTATGAAGGACAAATAAGTTCTAAAGAAGCTAGAAACTAAGGTGGCATTTGGAATCATTTTTTAAAATGGTTTTTTATTTTAAAAACTATTAAATAAAAGAAAAGTGTTTGGATGTATGTTTTATAAAATATGTTTTCCACAATAAAAAATAAACAATATATATTTTTTATGTTTTTCATCATTTTTAAAATAAATCACTATTTGTACATGAGTTCATTTGGAGACAAACTACACTAAAACCTTTTCAAAAGCAATCATTAACTTGTCTGAATAGAAAAACTTGTACCTGCCTTTTCTATAAAAATTGACCTCGTCCCTCTCTTGGGGCCCTGCTGCTGCGTTCAGACTTCTTCTCTAATACTGATTAAGGCATTGGATTCCTCTCAAACTAAACCTTTTAACAATATTTTATTGGTCGTAAACTAACTCTGCTTGGACCATTTTCATATAATTAAAGTTTATCCAAAATTGAGCTAACATTCTACTAGAACTCAACTATTAAGTTGATTGAAAAAAAATAAGCAAACCTTTTATTTTGTTTTGTCTTTTTTTTTTCCAAAAAAAGAATTAAATTTATAAAAAATTATTTATATATTATATTTTAAAATAAAAACAAAATTTAAACTTTTGACTTTTAAAAACTAAGAGAAATATTCAATTACTCTATTAAGAGTGATGTGTAATATTACAAAAAATTATAATAAAACACTTGTACACACCTATATTAATGTACCACACAATTGTTACTCTTTAGCATTCGGTGGCTCTAACTTGTTCTAGGTTTTGGACAAGATGAATTGTACTCAAGGGTTATGAATAGTGGACTTTTGCGTTGAACTATAGCATATAACGATCTAATGTTTGTGGTAGGATGTAATAAAATTATAAAATTAGAAAGGATTTGATTAAAATTGATTAAAGTTTTCGTAGATGATAAGTTCATGGTTAGGTAAGTAGTGTCATCTTAGCTGCCACATCGGCTGGGATTGAGAAATTGGTATTAACGGTGGGGTCTCTAGGTCGATGGTGGTGAGACGAACCCACTAAAGAGTGCCACGTGGCAATAACTCAATTTTAAATTTTGACCTTTTCTTTCTCTCTCTCCAACTCTCATGTCCTGCCTCAAATTTCTCAAGCCTCTTTGGATCCCTATGCAAGTCACGCTTCTCTTATTCTTCGTTCTTTTCCTTTTTCAGATTTAAACATATAGTTCTTCTACTTGGATTTTTTTTTTTTTTTTTTTTGTTGACCTTTTTTGATTTCCCATCTCTACTCTCAAATCTCAACTTCATTTGTCTAAATCCACACTAAAATTCATTTAACATATAAAATAAGAAAAATAGTGCCATCTATTCTAAAAATCACCTTCATTTCCCCGGAGCACATCTACTCCTTGTTGCTTTTATTTTATTTTTAAATTTTGTTATAAAGTGTTGGACCCAAAGTAAGAATCCGATGTCGAGACTTGGTCTTGGGTGACAACTGATGAGAACTGCCAACAGCCACAAATGTAAAATTGTCAAGAAGGGTGCCGATTGTGTTATCAGCGTGACCTCTTTAACACTCGAGTCACTTTATGTTTGTGTTGGAGAAATAGTACTAGGTAGTTAACTTTTTAAGACAGAGTATCTCTTTAATAAGTATCTGGCTACGTATATATAGATTTTCGGTAATGATGGATGTGAAAATTACACTTTTTTTTTTTTAATTAATGCAAGTGAAATGTTAAACAGATAGACTTTTCAATGCTAACATGGACTGTTAATTCTTTTAATTCTTGACTTTCCTAATTAGGGTATAACAAAAAGAAAAAAAAAAAGATTTTAAGTTGGGTGATCAAATATGATGACGAATCAAAGAAGAAGATGAGCAAAGAGAAAACTTTTCTCTTGTGAATAAAGGAAGAACAAAGAGAATAATAATAACATAACTATGTTTTTAACGTCTTAATTTTGATGCCTAGTGGCAATATTTGGGTGGAATGTCTCACCATTAGCATTAGGGGTGGGCAAAAAACCAAAATCAAACCAAACCGAATATATCGGTTTTCAAACTT
Source organism: Litchi chinensis (assembly GCA_019925255.1). NCBI lineage: Eukaryota > Viridiplantae > Streptophyta > Magnoliopsida > Sapindales > Sapindaceae > Litchi > Litchi chinensis. The sequence continues at coordinate 24,760,875 of CM034465.1, read as the reverse complement.
ATATTTAATTCAATTGGGTTTTTAATGTAAAAAATCGGATTTTTTTTTCATTTCAATTCAGTTTTGAGTCGGAAAACCTAATTTGATTTCCCCTCAAAACAAATCAAAATTAAAAAAATTAGGTATAAAAGGTTCACAATTGAAAAAACAAAAATGACCTAACCTAAAAATTGAACCAAATTGATCTAAATCGATTCAGTTTGATTTGTTTTTTTTTTTTTAATTTCAAAAACCGATTTTTTTTTACAAAATCGAATCAAACTGAATCGTGTCCACCCCTAATTAGCATGGTGAGAGCATCCCACATAAAATTTTTTGATGGATGGGAGGCATGCCATTATCAAATAAATTATTATTAATAATATATATCCATTCACTGATAATATCATTGGTTGGAATGTGAAGTTTTACAACACAATAACATATATTCTCACATTTTCAAAAAAAAAAAAAGACATATTTCTCACGTGCCTTACACGTGAGGCCAAATCTAGTTCTTATATAATCAAAAGGGGCAGGCTGGAAACCCTGGAGAGTAAGAAGCTAAGAAATGGGAGTAGAGAAGCAAATTTTGACACCCGGAAACGGTCCCAAGCCGGCTGCCGGTCAGAAGGTGACCGTCCACTGCACCGGTTATGGTCAGTACTCTTCCTGCTATTTTCCCTTTTGGTTTCTGAGTAAATGCAGTTAACTGTCAATTAAAACACTCTCTCATCTTATGAGGGATTTTGATTTGGGGATTTGTATTGATTTATGTGATACCCATTTAATTGTTCTAATTGGGTTCCATTCTGTGGTCTCATCTTTCAATTTTGAGTACGTATTCTGATCATTTCAGCTGAATACTCACTTTTGTTTGGTTAATGTAGTGTTTTGTATTGATTCATATGATACTCAGTTTATTAGTTAATAATATTCTTAACTGCTGCAGGGAAAAATGGTGATCTCTCTCAGAAGTTCTGGAGGTGAGGATTGTGCCACTGTTTTACTATATATATTTGTTGTTGGAACATGATTGTTGGATTAATAATAGAGGCTTTTGTGTCCTGTATTTTTGTTATTTATGTTTTTTCTTTTTTTAATTTTTCATTTCTTTTACTTCAGCACTAAGGATCCTGGTCAGCAGCCTTTTTCATTCCGAATCGGCCAAGGTTCTGTCATAAAAGGTATTTCTTACGGTTAGATTTGTGGCTACTCTCTCTTGTTGTCAAAATGTGTACACAGCAATATCTAAAGCTGAACTTTAGTATTCTCTGAGTTAGAAGAATCAAAGTGTTATCGATGTGGTTGTTTGTCAATATTTTCCCAGCTAACAGTCCATCCCTAGTCTCATCCAACCATTTCTATTCATCTTTGGACTTTTCCTCAGCAACCATTAAATGATCCACTTCAAAAATTTTCTTGCTCATCCGTCCCTGCAATTGTACCATCCACTGTTTTGAGTAACTTTTTTCTTCACAACTTCTACATGATGTTTCCAATATACAGCACAAATCCTCCCAACCCTGGTGTGAGAGGGTTTTAACGAAACCTTTCGCACAAGAATAAGAGATCCTACTAACTAAGCTAGCAAATACTCACCCCATATGTGCATCCTCATTATTTCATTATTTAAAGTTTTTCCTTCACGAATATTAGACCCTACAGTTCCCTTGAATGTCCACACAACTTAATGTTGATGATAATTTATTCTGTTTTGAATTTTAATTAGAGTAATCCACTTTAAATTTGTTTGATATATTTGTAGGATGGGATGAAGGTGTGATGGGCATGCAGTTGGGAGAGACTGCTCGTCTGCGGGTACAATTCTATTCTCTACTTTCAGTTGGCTTCCATTGTTATTTTATGGTGTCAAACATGATGCTTATATATTAAATAGAATGGTAATGATCATGGGTAATGGAAATTTTTATCTGTGTTATGACTCATTATGAGCTTTGAAGTAATGCATTAAAGTTAGTGATTCTTTCAGAAAATTCTCAGGAAATAAATGTTCCCTGTGTTTGTGTCATTTGAAATGACTGTAGAGCCTTGGCTTTGATATTTTATATGGGGTTGGAATTCATTTGTGTCACAGATTTTTACGGCTGTTTGAAGCTGAATCAAAGCTGACTTATATGTGCAATATATGCTGTTGTCTTTGATCCTTTCTTCTTTAGATACGTATTCTGTAATATATTTTCTATTATATTTTTTAATGATTATACCTTAGCTTTGCTGTAGGTAGGATACTGTCGATCCCGAATCAGATAAAATATATATTGGTAGACCTTATGCCAAATATTTTCAAAAGTGTCAATATTTTTTCGACGATGCTACAACACCATTTTGCATGCTGTTAGACATTAAATGTCCCTTTCCATAAACAAAATTTGGTCCTCAATTTCATTGGAATCCACCAGGATCTTGCTATGATAGTGTTCCCATTTTGTTTCTCCTATCAGTGTTAGTAACTTTCAACCTTCCAAATTATTTTCTTCTTTGTTTAATTTCTCTTGCTAGATATTTCCCCATATTATTTTATCTACGGTCATTAACAGTTACCTTTTATAGTGATTGCGATCTAGCTTTAAAAGTGATCAGTTGGAATAAATTGGATTACTTGTTTAACTTTTGCTAACCCGCTTTAATGAATTTGCAGTGCTCTCCAGATTATGCTTATGGTGCTAATGGATTTTCAGAATGGGGGATTCAACCTAACTCTGTCCTGGATTTTGAGATAGAAGTCTTAAGCATCCAGTGAGTACCGTATAGGAGTTGGAAACTGTTAAGAAAATCATATGGCTACTTATAATAAATAACTTACCTTTATGATGAACTTTATTGATGTTATCTTAAACTTTTGATAACTATTATATAGTGTGATGAAACCATTGCTGTTATGAAGTTTTTTATTTAATGTCATCTATGAACAGGACCCAGTTTATTGGTACTTATTTCTCATATATTTGAACCCAATCATATAGTGGCAGTTTCCAGTCCGCCTTTGGAATGGATCCTGAGTTATTGTGCTATCATGAACTGTTATTCAAATGAAATGATATTAGGCTGGGATCTTCTAAATGAAAATGTTAGCCCTTGCTTTGGATTTTATGGACTCCAGGTTTGAAGTTTAACTGTGTCAATGCAAACAACCCACTAGTTTTACATACATGTTAACAACAAAATTATTTTAAATCAAATGGGAAAGAAGGCTATGTATGTATATATGCATGCTCAGGACTTGAAGCTGAGATGCAGATAATTTTCTTGTGTTTTTGGGGCTGTCTTATATTTTAGAGGACATGGTGGTGGTTTCATGAAAATTGAATTGATCTACTTTTCTTATCGAGCACAATCAAATGTTGTACTAAAAATTATGCTCTTATATTTCATTGATGTACTTGCACCTCACTGCATTTTCTAAAATGCCTTACCAGTTTACCAGCGTAGTGTGCCATGAGTAGTTTGAAGTTTCCCTGGATTGGGATTGGATTCTTTCACCCTAAATATTTTTAATGAGAGTAAATTACAATTTAACTATCTAGTCGAAACTATAATACAAACAGAGCAATACTTTCGATTTTATTGTAATTTATCCACCAGTTGTAAGCAAGTTTTTGTTATAATGAACAATATCAAAATTGTGAAAAAATAAAAATACCCTTAGTAGTTGACCCAGTCGATTGAATAAGAAATAGAAAAAATTAAAAAATAATAATAATAATAATCATCAAATCATCTTCAATCATCTTCCATCTCTCAATATATTTAGTCATCTTCAATTATCTTCTAGTTCAAATTCATCAAATCATCTTCAATCCTCTTCCACATTATTTTCTCTCCATTTTCTCCCATCTTTATTCTCACTAGAAACGTAGAATTCTAGGTTATTATTCTCACAGGAACCCAGAATTTCTAGGTTTCCAGACTGCGTTTCAAGTACAAAAAATGGCCCCAAACATCATCAATTAACCTTCCAACATCATCAATTCACGCTTGGAAAGCCAAAAAAAAATGGCCCTAAATATCATCAACCATCATAAATCAACCTCCTGAAAACCCAAAACATGGCCCCAAATATCATCAACTATCATCAATCAACTTCCCAACATCATCAATCCAAAACCAAACATCATCAATAAAAGCCAACATAATAAATCTCCCACAGAGCAAAATAAATCAACCTCAAAATGAAGGAAAAAAAAAAAACCTAAATAAATCAACCTCAAAATCATCGATGAACCCAGATGATTCATTTGGGTTCAAATTGATGAACCCAAATGAACCTTCATCTGAGAACCCAGAGAAAGGTTTATCTGGGTTCGACGATGAACCTAGATGATGAAGAAAAGAAAGTGGTGACCAAAAGAGAAGAGAGAAGAGGAGAGAGAAGGAAAAGAAAAGGAAGGTTTACTGGTAGAGAGAAGAAAGCAGCAGAGCGATGGAGAGAGGATGAAGGAGAAGAAAGTGGCAGTGGAGAGAGATCTGAGGGATGAAGTGGCAGATGAGGAAGAAGAACAGGAGTAGGTTGGCGATGGGGAAGAAAAAGAAGTAGAGGTCAACGATGGAGAAAAAGATGAAGTGGATGAGGAGGAAGAAGAAGAAAAATCGGCAATGGTGAAGTAAAAAAAGAAGTAGAGAGATATGATGAAAATTTAATAAGTATTTAATTTATTTTAACATTTTTAAAATTTATTTTAAAAAAAAATAAAAAATAAAGTCAAAACATAATTTTACTTTTCAACTAGTTAACTTTAATAAAGATCACTAACAGCAGGGAGGGTCAATTTTAATAAACGTGAAATGGTCGCTCCGCCTGAACAAATGTTTCAACTGGATAGCTAAATTGTAATTTGCTTTTTTAATTGATATATTTAGCATTTCAAGCGAAGATGGAAAATGTCTTGACCATGTATTGGCTTTTAAAATTTCTTGTTTACTCCTAATATTTTTTAAGTTTGGTGGAACTGTTTTTTCCTAAAGCAATTTACTAAAATCTCACTAGATATTGATTCAAGTGCAAAGAAGAAAAGTTATTTTAAATAGAAGCTTATTATTATATTCATCTCCTGCTTAATGTCATATTTAACCCTCATTACTAACATAATTGCAATAATAAAAGCCAATTAAATAGACAATTTAAATACTATCCATGTCTTAAAATTCTTTAATTTAAAGAGTAATATTTGTCATAACAAATTAATTAATAATTGGAGGCCACACTGATGGTGGCCTCCTTGTAGCTGCCTCCCCCACATTCAGAATTGTGGAGGAGGCGGCTCCTCCACAATTTAGTACTTATTAAATATGCCTCCTCCACAATTTAGTACTTAATGCTTATTAAATATATTGGGATCAATTTGGTCAAAAATTACTTGAAATTAAGTAAGAAGTTAGAGACTTAATTTGGTAATTATCCATTTTCTTATAATTTTTAGAAGGTGCTTGGAAATTAGTTTTTCATCATTTCAAAATATGGGGGCATGTGGAGTTTTCTAAGTCAAGTTAAGAGTTAAAATGATCTTTAATGTTTATTTGCCATTTGAAAATTATTTTTAAATATTAATAAAGATACACTCATATCAAATAGGAAATAAACCTCCTGGCCAGCCCATTGCCGTTGGGAGATGGGAGATGGAGGATGCCATTTTAAGACCCAACACCTCTACATAAAAGCCTAAAATGATCTCAAAGAATGCCCTCAGACACAATGAGTATCAGACTCCGCTCAGTGAATATTGAAAGATGCAACTACTTGGCAAGAGCCAGAATGCACACCATACATATTGGTTTCAGAGGCCACCATAAGTAAACCATGACCATTTCTAATGACAGCCACAGACCCAACACCAATACAAATGTGAGACTTGAATCTCTTTCATGAATTAAAAAAAATATATATATATATATATATATTAAAGACTTGAAATTTCAACTTTTTTGTTTTTATTTTTTAAATAAAATTGATCATCCCTTTTGACAATTAAATAATATTTATTAAAACAAATAACATAAAATCAGAGAAGTAGTTTATTCTTAAAATTATAGTGGCAACTAGCAAGTTCTTTGTTTGTTCAACAAAAATGCTAGTGAGAAATGGGTCCAACTTAAAGAAAAACTAAAAGTTGTCTTTCAGATGTCACGAATTATTTATCTTTTATTTAACACACCAAAGTCCAAGAAAATAATTACTGTATGCAATATAGTATTTAAGCATTATTTATAAGAATGGAAAAGAATTATTATTAATTTGGTTATGTTGGTATGATTTTAAAAAATTTGTCAACAACCATCTCAACTCAAACTCCACCAAGAATTAATGATGAAAACCATCATTCCTATTTCTCATCACTACCTCAATCGGCATTGCCTCTGGCCACCCCACATTCTTCACCAATTTTTTTGGTTAAAATTTTTAAAAAATCGAAGTGCATTTTGCAACAAATTAATTTAATTTCAATGTCGAAGGGATTTGTGAACATCTATCAAAATTAAATACTATATGCGTAATCTAAAAATTTATTACCATTACGTTCAAAGATAAGGTGAAAGAGATTTTTATATTGATGTAAAGAAGAAGAATACTAACTACTTAAGCCATAACCGGAGATGTTACATATTAATAAGTAGACATTACACATTTAACAAATTTAGTACAACAAACAAACAAACTATATTATATTCATAGGCTGGTAGTTAAAATTGCTTTATGGTAAACAACTCTCAATGCATTCATTATCTAGCACCAAAAATGAACTCAACTATACTAGTGCTTCTACTTTCAGAAAGCACATCCCATTAACAACTTGTAATTGATGAATGCGATGCTTTTAAATCGATTGAAGCAATTGATTTCTACATTATTTTATGTGCATTTAGATGAACGGAATCCCTGGGCTTTTTGCACTCAAAATCAATGAAATTGGAGGCACACTCTGGTGTCACCAAAAGAGGAGACCTTATAATATAAAGGAATTATAAGTTTAATTGGGTGTGCAATGTTTGTTCCCTTCACTCTAAGCAACATACGAAGAAATGACATTTTGTTATTCATTATTTACAAAAAATAATACATAAATTATTCGATGGGTTAGATCTCTCCACTTGTCGCACTAATACATGATCTAATTTGTTTTAATAATTTATTTTTGGCTTTTATTACACGAGGGTTATATATTGGAATTATGATTGTTGGTTGAGATAGATAAATTGTACCCGTGATGAATAATCAAATGAGTGTATTAGATTACTAATGAATAGATCAGATTATTAATAAGTGAAGTGCACATGTTTATGTCTATGTAATTCATGTTGTTATTATTTTTCCTCATTATGAGATTGCTACATGCTTGGAAATTGAAATTTTTGACCAAATTTTGGATTTTTTTTTTCCGCTAATAAACTTTTCGATGATTCATGACACGCCAACATTATTAAGTGGTATATACCAAAAGATCTCCTAGGATTAGGTTTAACATTAAATTAGTCTTCTCCATCTAAAAAATTTAATTAAAAATACCTTCTTACTATTTATAAAAATACAGAAGACAACCCTATCATTAGTTTTAGGAGTTAAATCTAACTAGTTAAGGATATGTATGTTATTTAATTTAATAAATAATTTCTTTTTTTAAAAAAATATACAATAACAGCCTAGAGCTTGACAACTCTCCAAATTATAAAAAGGCTGGTAAAGAAAATTAATAAATTTGACGTCACAAATAAAATAATTTTAAAAAATATTTTTTATGACATATACAAATCTAGGGATCAACCGAGATTAGATGGAATATGACTTTAGGGTTTTACCTCGAAAATAGCTTTCATACAGAAAGGAACAATTTACATATGAATGGAGAAACAATCTACACAAAGATGAGAGAGACCCACATATATATGTGGGGGAATGCTACTTCATGTAGAACCCGTGACACATGCGGATGAGTTGTGCACTTTTACCATTGAGGCACAAGCAATCTAAAAAAAATAAAACTTAAAAAAAAAATAAATTACATTAACATTTTTAGTGTTTAGCATAATTATATGGATATATGAGTTTAGGCCACAATATATCAGCAGTTTAGGGTATAATTACACAAACACTACTGACGTTTCAAAATGTTGCTCACATCTCCTTGTTGTCAAATGGGTCCTTAACTTCTAACTGTCCACAGTCAAACCTGCAACAAAAATAATTAAAGAGTGAATTATAATTTAGCTACTCGGTTTGAAAGTAGTTATATATGGAGCCAATTTTAAATGTTTATTACAATAAACCCTTCTACAGTTAAGAGATTTCATTAGAGTTAATTATGGAGTGATAAAAAGGTCAAAATATCATCACATTTTCATTATTTTTCAAAAAGAAATTTAAAAAATAATTAAAATTAAATAAATTAAATAAAAATAGTAATTAAGTAAAAAATATACTAGATCTCCATTATCCGTCTTAAAAAATTAAAATATAATAGAAAAAGAAAAAATTATTTAAAAAAAAAAAGTGGAGATCATTATTTAAAAAAAAATAAAAAATAATAGAAAAAGAAAAAACCAAAAAAAAAAAAAAAGTGGGGATCTAACCCAAATTGAATCTCCACCATCCATCTAGATGGATAGATGATGGAGATCCAATATGGGTTGGATCTCCACCTAATTCATTTCATCACTCATCCATCTCTTCCATTTCCACCCATTCATTTATTTGGGCCAGGATTTTTTTTTTTTTTTTTAAATCGAACCAAGAATATTTACATGTTTGTTTTTTAAAAAATAAAGTTGAAAAGAGAGAAGGGAAGGTGCATCGATCATCAATCATTTGCAAACATCATCAAACCCCAAACATCATTTGATTCGAACCCAATGATGTTGATGATGTTGTATGTTTGAAGATGAACTGAGTGGGTGGGTGTATAATGGACGAGGCTCAACCCGTGGTTTAGAAAAGGGTGGTGATGAGAAGGTCGGAGGTCGGAGAGAGAGAAGTACTGAAGAAGGAGGTGGTGATAGAGGAGGTTGTTGAGCAAAGAGGGAAGAGAGGAAATGAGAGGAGACTGAGATGGACCGTAGGTTGTAGAGAATGAAGATAGATATTTTAACTTTAATTAATTTTTTAATTATTTATGAATTTAGTCTCCACCATCCACCATCCACCGTTCACCATCCATCTTAAGATAGATGGTAGAGATCTAATAGAAAATTTAAATTAATTTTTATTTCATTAAATTATTTTTTATTTGATTTTTTAATTTTTTTAAATTATTCTAAAAGGGGACGATCGAGATTTGATTAAAAGAATTTATTTAATTTATTTTAAAGTTTTTATAATTTATTTTAAAATAAAATTAAAAATAAGATAAAAAATTTTTTTGCCTTTGTCTTAGTTGATTTTAACGGAGAGGCTGTAACGGTAGAGGTGTTTATTATAATAAACACTAAAAGTTGATTCCATTTGAATTATTTTCAAATTAGGTAGTTAAATTGTAATTTTCTCAAAACTAAAATATCATTTATCTCTACAGTCAAATATAAAAATCTTTAGCTTTAACTACATATTCTTCATCTTCATCATCTGAGCACCCATTTTTCATTTTCATCAACCAAACACTCATCTTTCATCTTCAATTATACCTAAACTCCCAACATTATTTTCACCATCCAAACACCCAACTTCATTTTTAATATTGGGATTTGCTGTGAAAAAAGTTGGCAAGGAGCTGTTGTGAAAAAAAAAAAAACAAATTGTAATCTATCTAATAATAGTAGTGAAATTTTGTTCGAAAGTGATTAGATTGGCATCCAATCTCATGGTTTTTTTCCATGTTAGGTTTTCCATGCACAAATCCTTATGCAGGCTTTTTTCTCTTTTCTTACTCTCTTATTTATTTATTTTTGTTTAACTATTCCTCTAATTTCTTACAACTTATTGACCCTCCCTTTCTGGGTTGATTATTACATTTGCTAAGGACTTTTATTATTATTATTATTATTTAATTTGATTGAAGATTTGGATTGATAATCAAGATGAAGTGTGTATGTTTGTAGTTAATATATTGTTTTTGTTACTTGGATTAATTGAGGAAGAATAAACTAACAACTGTATTTGTAGATGATAAACTAAGTTTATCTTATAATTAAATTTTTGTTTTTAAATATATAATATATTAAAATATATAAAATTATTATTAAAATATTCATTACTCTTGCATGGACCATTTTACCATTGACTTTGTAGGTTCACCGGCAGTTTTCTTACGGCGAAGGATAGCCACGTTGCCTTTTTTGAAGTTAAAGCGATTTACAAACCTTTCATATACGTGTAATTTCACCTAATATTAGGGGGTTTGTGCAATTCACCATTCAATAAAAGTTAAGAATAATTGTTTTTTTTTTAATATTATTTAAAAATTAAAAGAAAATAAGAGAAAACCAGCCAAATCTTCACTAGTTGGAGGCGCTTCATGATGATAAAGTCCCTCAACCTTACTCCTTTTTCAAGAAATTCATCTCTCATTCTTCAAATCCAAATACAAAATGAACTTTAGAAAAGAAAAAATTCCTAAATTGATAAAACAATAAAAAATGGAGTAGCTGAGCTCCTCCAAAATGGAGGGATCCACCTTCCTCATGAATCAAATCAATCAATCTATTACCCATACATCTAAACGGAATCACAACTAATATTCCAACTCTTTTCTAAATGATAGTTGTTTTTTTACCTTGGTGATTGACTCATGGAAGTGATGAAGAAGGTGGTGATGAAGACCCTCTTCAAAATGGAGGATAGATCTCTCTTCTCTCTCTCTCTCTCTCTCTCTCTCTCTCTCTTTTATTTTTTTTAATACAAAAATATAAATTGTGTTTATTTTGTGACGGAATCACGAACAAGATGAAGAAGATGGTGATGGTGTCATGAAGATAGTGATGGTAAACTAGGTTTTTACCTTTTTAATTGAATTTTTATTTTAAATATGAATAATATTATACTTTTTGAAAATTTGTCAAAAAAATATACCTAAATAATGTGACAAGATAATTTATAGTTACTACATTAATTTTACGATGATATGTTGATGATATGGTAAATATACATAAGTTTATCATATCATCTGGACAATTAATTTGGATAAATTTTTGGATATCGTAACGTTATTCAACAACTTATTTTAATTCCTAACAAATTCCAGGATTATTGAAGTAACAACAAGCAATTAATCACCTTAGTAACAAACATTGAAGCACATAATCTCTTAATAAGAGTAATTATATATTTTTCTTAATCTTAAAAGATCAAAATTCAAATCTCACCATTGTTTTAAATACAAAATATAAGTAGGTTTCTTTAATTTAATCCTAACACATTCTACTTATCAAGTAAGTTTTTCCCTCTTCCTATTTAATAATTAAAGAGAGTCAATTTTTAAAATCAATTAAATTTCATAACCATCTTTGCAATATTCATGTAATCTTATACAATAAAGTGTAAAAGTAATTTTTCTTGTAATCTCAAAAAAAAAAAAAAAAAAAAAAACCAGAAGCATGATAATATACAATGATGGCAAAAGCTCTTTTCAAAGGAGAATTCAAGAATCATTAAAAAATGAAAAAAAAAAAAAAAAAAAAAAAAAAAAACAAGAAATCTTCCTGAATCAACGGAGTAAACAAACCTGGTTAAAACTTGAATGAAGGAATTGACTGAGAGTGGGGTCATACATCATCCACTTCTACTGCACAAAATCACTCTTCCGAACAGTTTGACAGTAACTTTAATAAAGTTAAAAAGGGTATAATAGTCTTCCTAGTCTCTATATAATCTCATCTTCCTTCAACCCTTTCACTTCTTTGGTCTTACCTTCTTCTCAACCTCTCTTCACTGTTCACTTCATCTCATACATCATACCCTCTTATCTTTTCACTGTAAGTTTTTCTTATTTCCATGCTTTTTCTCTCTTTTGATTCCTTTGATTGATGTTTTGTATGCATAATCAAATCGAATTATGGTTGTACTTGATTTGATCATATTACCAACTTGAGGAACGCAAATTTGGTCGTTTTGTCTCAATTTTCTTATTGTTTTTGTTTGTTATGATGTGTTTGCTTGATGGGTTGTCTTTACTTTCTGTCAAAACTGTTGAGAAATTTTAGAGTTTTAAGAACCAAAAATTATGTTGATGTTTCCATTTTATGTTTCTGTTTTAGTTTAATTAATTGTTTTTGTTTTTGTTTCTTCTTGATTCTTGATGATCTTTTTGTTTGGTGGGATTTTCTTATTATATTTTCGGTTGCTAAGAGATTTCTGGAAATGAATATAATAAAAAATAATTAAAATAAAATTCCATTTTCTTGGTTTGGTTTTTTTTCCCCACTTTTAATAGATTTAAGGTAATATTAATATCTGACAGCTTTAAAACTCAACCTGCTGAGTGCATGTTATTGTAGTTATACTTCTTAGTCATCTACTTGTGATTCTTAGGCTGTTACATTGTTTTGAATCATATCAATGTATCAAAGATGGTTTAGTGGTAGATTGTTTTATCATAATCCAATCACAAAGTTAAATATTTTACTTTCTTATATCTGCTTCTTTTGTTTTTTTGTTTTTGTTTTTTTAGCAGCTATGATATTGTTAAATATTGAGATTTTCGCCTTGAAGATATATGCTATGTGTATTTATTTTCATTTTGTTATTTCACTTGCGTACTCAGTTCTTACGACATCCTTTTGCGGGAATTTCTGGTACAGACATTACAGTTGAGCAAGCAGCGAAAGTGGATCATTGGATATTACAGAAAACACTATGCCGTGGTTGAATCTTTCCGTTGATGTGTACCGCAGAGTTATGCGCTTGAATTTGTATTGCAGGGTTATTCTATAAATTCTCCTTTTGTTGACTCTCAATTCTCATATCTCTGTGTAGTTTTTTGCTTACTCCATGGGATCCACTCACTTTTCTGTCTTTTATAGTGATCATTATAGGATTAGATAGAAAACCGTTTGAAGTCAGATCTATTTCAAACAAATTGAAAGTCCTTTCCTCTGATTGTATTATATCTCAGTTAGCCTTTCAATATAAGTTAGATCTGTTGTTAAACATCGTGTCTTGCTTGGTCTCTTACTCTCACAATATAAGATACCGTATTGTGTCTTGTCCTGTATTCTGATCAACTCGATAAATTCAGTAGTTTGTTCAAGGGTTTAAAGAAGTTATGGTGTGCCAAGCAGCCGGCCAAACAAGATTTCGGGCATTAAAATATGAGAATGGTATTGCCGGAAAACCAACTATTATAGTTAGAGTGATTGCATGCTATAAACCTATGGAGGATTGCCAGGTTAGTACTACTTATGTTTGCAAATTAATAGTATTTCATACTTGCTTTGTTAGTAGATTGTTTGCATTGGATTAATTATTATCTTCTTGCAACCAGCTTTGTTGACATGTATATACTTGTGATTTTTCTATTGACTTGTACTTGTATAGTTCACCTGAAGTTGTAACTATATCATGTTCATGTTGCTCTTTCCCAGGCTCAATATTTCCGTCATTTGCTCAAACCTGTCACGTAGATTAATCCCGCATCCGTGTTTAGTATCAAGTTGGAATTCTTAGTTTTTCCATTTTTATTTTTTGTCTGGAAGAAGCTGCTAGTAATTGAGTATTGCAGATATCAGCACAAGCTATCTTGAGGTATTTTTATGATTAAAATGCGTCTTGCTCATTGTTCTGAAATTTTTGGTTTAGTGGTCATTGCTTTGTTTTCTTATTTACAGGTAATTTTCCGGTTGGATGGTTAAGGTCCCCCAAACTTGGCCTTATCCTCAAAATTCTGCTCTGCAATTGCCTGATTTGAATTGCATGAGCTCGTCGCTCGAGCCTGGGCAACCAGAGTGTTTGCCTGCATCTGCATGTGTAAATCCAGGCACTTGCATGTTGCCTGAGAATACGTCACTGCCAGGTTTTACAGTACCTGGATTAGCAAAATTGAAGGCAGAGCAAACAAATGGCGCTCATATGTTGCTTAAAACATTTCCGTCTCAGTTCCAGGCTTCGGTTCCAAATATGTTACCGTATCTCCAAGGAAGGCAATCTGCTTTTACTTGTGGGGTCACTCGGGAGGCCATGCCAAATGCGACGCTGGGGTCTTTACAGAAGAGACTCTTAGTATTTGATCAATCAGGGAACGGGACGCGGTTACTTTATAGTTCTGTTTGCCCTTCTGTCTTGAGTCCACCTGCTGCTGCCGGGAATCCTGACCTGGTTCGTGGTTTGCCTGAGGAGCAGGCAATTAAGATTGGTCAGTTTAATCCAAAGAAGCCGATTCTTTCTGAAGAATCTGATGAGAATCACATTTGTGTTGAAGAGAGTGAGATGCATGAAGACACTGAAGAAATTAATGCCTTACTTTATTCAGATGATGATGATGATTATAGTTATGATGATGATGATGAAGAAGTAATGAGCACTGATCACTCTCCAATTGCAAAGCATGAGCTCATTGAGACAATAACCGAGGAAATTGCTACCTCTGGTTGTCCAAACAAAAGGCAGAAATTGCTTGATGGTGGATACAACAAAGCATCAGAAATTGTCACTGCTTCTTTAGTAAAATTGGGTGGATCCAATGAGTATGACAATGATGCAGAATCAAGCTATGTTGATGGACGTGCACAAAGAGAGGAAGTGGGTTCCATTTCGGGGAATGAAGGGTTGAAAAAGGAGAAGATCCGCAAGACGTTAAGAATCCTGGAGAGCATTATTCCTGGTGCAAAGGGGAAGGACCCATTGTTAGTTCTTGATGAAGCCATAGACTACTTGAAGTCTTTAAAACTAAAAGCCAAGGGTTTAGGAGTTTAACTACCATTGAGTTGCACTCTTCACTTCAATGGTAGTATGTTGCTTAAAGGGTGTGAAGAAGGATGGTAAGGCCTGTTAACCCAAGAATTGTACTGTTGGTTTGAATGATTGATGAATCTGAAAGCTGTAGATTAACTTTGGTGGTAATGTGGGTCCCGTTGTTTTCGTCTTTCTATATGTTAAGAGGTGTATGTATGTATTATATAAGGGCTAATAAAGGGAAAACAAAAGCAAGTGATGAGATAATGTCTGTATTTGGTTTGAAGGAGTGAAGAAAAAAATGGAGTCCTGTTTGTTGACCAAGAATGATTATCTTTATAGCTTTTTGGTAAAGATATGTTTAAAGGCAGTCACAAAGATTTGAACGCATGGGGAGGCTGATAGTGGTGGTGGTGGTGGTGGATGTGTGTTGTAATATATGAGGAGTGAGGAGGACCCCCTTATAGCTGAGGAGCCTCCATGTATTTAGTGCATGCGCGTTAGGTAACTTGGGTCCCACCTTCCACCCTCTCTTTTCATCTTGATTTTGCGCTTTTGTCTTCTCACTTTACCCTCATATCACATCATGTTGGTATTTATCTCTATAAAGTACTAGGAAAAGTTAAAAAACACAAGAGATGTGGAGCATCTTCTGCCTTCATCTACAGATTGTTGGGTTGGGTCCATCCCTTGATCATCAGGTCAGGCTGTTCTGTTTCACATGTGAATGTTGAAAGCTATGCTACTACCACTTGTACAGTCTATGCACTTTGTTTGAGCTTGTACTGTTGTTGGGTTTGTGAGTTTTGTTGCTGTGTGTATCAGCTATCAAATAATTGGACTGTGAATTTGGTTGGTTGTACTTGTGAGAGTTGATGAGTTGAATGTATTTCACCTCTTCTTGTTGGTTGCTTTTCTCCTTTCTTGTCCTATTTATGTAGGTTTGTATGTGTTTATATATGTACCGTGATTCCTTTATTGAAAATCCTCTATTTATCACTTTGTAGAGTTGTGTGGGGATCTTATGCGTCCACATGATAAAAGATCAATGTGATGATTGAGATATTTAACATGAGGACAAGTGGACAATATAAGCAGCAAGAGTGCAGATTTAGGAATCTGAAAGTGCAATCTGGACATGGAAAGTAGAAGTAGGTCTAGATGAATAGCTGTGAAAATGTGAGTGAAATGAATTTTCATTCGCTCAAGCTATTGCTGACAACTTATCCAGCCATCTCCGAATCTCTATGGATATTTATAATTGTCACTATGCCATAAAGTCAGATTCTGTAACCCAAGTAAAAGAATTGAAGCAGAAAAAGGAAATGCCTAGGTGACATCGAATGTAATCTTTCATAAGGGTTAGAGTTTTCCAAATGCACTTCTTCAAACATTTATTGATTTGGTACTGTTTTGAATGGATTATCTATTGGATGGACACCGACTGAACCAATTTAATTAGTTGTTAAAAATATCTAAAGCTATCTAAAGTGGTTGCAACTGTGTCCTATTACTATGCAAAACCTGTAATTATATAAAATTATTATTTATCTGAATTATTCAAGATAGAGAAGGGTGCTCAATACATTCGCATAATACATTCTCTTAAGATACTCTATTTGATATAGAATATATGTACAAAATTTCACTTTTTGAACGTAAACCTTATCACAAGTATCATTTTTTCCGCTTAAAATAAGCATCACCAAAAGTGAAATTTATATACTTATCTTACGTTGAATGGAGAGTGTGTTAAGCGACTCTATCGGGAGACTGTATTTAGCATTCCTCATAATGAGATTATTCATTTCAATGACTTACGTCATAGGCTCTCCATTAACTACCTTGTAAGATAATGTTTTTTATGATAGCAATACCCCACACTTACACAACTAAACATAGTATATTTAAAATTACCAATTATGTTAGAAAAGAATTGCATGTTAGCTTAACAGTTTACCTTTTAATAACAGTTTGCTCTTTTACAAACTGATTAAACTGAACCTTTTGATAACAGTTTGCCTCTTCCTGTTAAACCCTAACATTTGACCAAGGTTTTTACTTATAATGAACAAAGTCCCTCAACACATAAAAGTAGTATTTTAAAAACTAAATTAAAGAAGATGAATATTAATCTCCACTGACCATCTCTAAGATGGATTGTTAAGATCAAATTAAAATAATAATAATAATAATAATAGTAAAACTTTTTTTTTTTAAAAAGAAGATTGTAAAATTGAATTAAAAGAAAACTTTATTATTATTATTATTTTTAAAAGATAGATCTCTGGTGACCATTAATCTAGATAGACGATGGAGATCAACTGTTTTAAAAAACATAATCGAAAAAGACAAAATTGTTAAAAAAAAGTTAAAAAGAAAATTAAAAATATATTTATAAAAAAAGCAAAAAATTAAAAAAGAATAAAAGATCTAATTTGGAATTGGATCTCCATCACCATGGAGACTAGATTTGGTCTCAATTTGGAAACCCTCTCTATTATCTCGATCGCGTGATAAAGACAATGGAGACACCATATCTTTATCACCGACCTCCTTTTTGGTGATGGAGGCTGATGATGAAGCATGGATCTTCAATGGAGATTCATCTATACATGGTGGTCCAAATTGTAATTGCATAGTCCATTTATGAAGATGGGCAATTGAGATCTAGATCGGATCTCCATTATTTTTTTTCATTTCATTTTATTTCAATTTTTTTTCTCTTTCATCTTCATATTTTTTTCTCTTTCATTTTCATCGCCCATCTTAATTATGGATGATAAAGATATTTTTTTTTGTACTCTTTTTTTTTCTTTTACCTTTTTCAATTATAATTTTTCTTTAAATTTATTTTTAAAACTGTTGAAGGGTATTTGGGTCATTTAATTTAAACAAACGGCAAAACGTGAGTTGATTGACTATGAATGAAGAGAGGGGATATACTCCTATTAAAATATCAACTGATCAAGTTTAATAGTCTGTAAAAGAGCCAACCTCGGGTAGGTAATAATATGCAATTCCTTCTTATGTTAATTAAACACCTTAATTTGATGAGGTGTCTTTCGAATAGATGAATGTGCACACACAAGTCAATAGGATACCAACTGAACCAATTTAATTAGTTAAAAAAATTTGTTCGGGCTCAATCATGTTATGGGTTACACAACACAAAATCTAAATACATGCATACTTCCACAATCAAGAGAAAAAACAATTCAGTAACCATTTAACCGATAAGAATGTGTGTAATATTATAATTTAAATTGACAATTACGTTAAACCTACCAACTTGAATCTCAATTTGGTGTGGTATTTTTAGAATTCAATTGATTTATAATGATTAGATTTACGTCCATATACACGTTAATTGCATTAGAATGACAATTTACTAGACGAGAACCCTTAATTATATGCAAATTGAGGTGCTTAATATCTCTGTTAAATTAATATTTGATTGATTTGGATTTACCCCACATTGATGTAGCTTAATACGTTTTTTGATTTTGTGGAGTTAACTGAAGGCAAATAGGCAATCATGTTCGGTCTTGCAATAATGACACTACACGACAGATTACAGAGTTTTGGGCCATCTACCACTAGAAAAAAATTGTTATTTAACTACATTTCTAAGTTATTATATAATTCTTTAGATTACTTAAATAATTACAACCCATCACGATTCACGGTTGTTCTATAGTTACAGTGGCCATTATCAATTAATCTTTACTTTAGTAGATGATTAGTCATTAACATAATAAATATGTCTCATTCAATCTTTTAATTATAAAATTCACACTATCTTGCGGAAAGTAAACAAAGAGGGCTTTTTGGAAAGCAATATGCTTTTATTAACTTATTTCAACATTGTAAAGCCTTCTTTTCTCTCTTTAATTCTGTATTAAAATGAAACATAATTGCGTAAAATCATGGTTGTTAAATTATATAAACCCAAGCTGAGGTCATCTAGGAATAAATTAATGTGAAAATTATATGATACGGTACTTTGAGACTCCTATCACTACATTAATAGTTTGAGTTTCAATGTCACTAAAATAAGTACATTAAAAAATGCCTTTAAGAGGATAAAAAGTATTCTCTTCCATCTTTTCTCTTTCTTCTTTCTTGAATTTTGTCTCTCTCCTGTTTCTCTTAGCATTTTTCTACATCAATTCTTACGTTCTTTCTCTATAATATTATTGTTCATGGGAAAAAAGAAATTATTTTGGTGCTCATGCTAGTGATTTGATTGGTTGTTTATAGTGAAAAGATAATTGAATTTATAGACTTTTTTTAAAGTTGTTCTTCTTTTATTTTTCAGGTTGGATTTGTAAGATTATTAAATTAAAAGTTGAAAATAAGAAAAAATTAAGAGGAAGAAAACTCAGATCTAGAAGAAAAACTAACAGATTTGAAATAGGAAAAAAAATAGAAAGAAAAGGAAAATAAGAAAATATCTATCGAAGAAAGGAATATCTCTCAAAGTAAGAACATATCTTTTGAATGAAGAAAATAACTTACAAAAGAAGGAAATGACTCTCGAAGAAAGGAAATAACCCTCAAAGGAAAAAAAAAAAAAAAAAAGTCTCGATGGAAGGAAATATTATTTGAATGAAGGAAATATCTCTCAGAAGAAGAGTATAGCTCTCGAATAAAAGAAATATCTTTCATAAAGAAAATAACTCTCAATTGAAAATGAAGTTTTGTGCAATAGTATTTTTATCCATGCACATACTTTATGCCATTGAAACTCAAATATTAATTAGATGACATGGACATAAAAAGAGCGTGAAAATGTTCTACAAAATCATCTTTAAATCGATTACATCCTTATTAATAAGATTATGAATTTGAGTCATGATTTCCTCCCTAGCTCCCAAATTTATAATAGTCACTAAACAAGTCAAATGAAAGAATAATATTTTTGTTCTTAATGTCATTATATATCTTTGATTGAAATGATTGAGCACCTTCCTTGATCTTAAAAGGTAAAAAATTCAAATCTCACCGTTGTTGAAAGTGTGAGTAGTTTTCTATAAATTTTATCCCCCCTCCCCCATCATATGTGTGTGTGTGTGGGTCTATATATATGTATTTGATTGGAAATTATTAAGTCAATATTGTCCACATGTTTTAAAATACATACATGAAATAACTAACTACATTAAAAATTATAATATAATTAAGTTGAAAATGACTTGGAATATCTACACTAATGTATTTTATTTACATATCCATCTTCCACTTACTAGTTTCCAATTATTTGTCAATGAAAATCACCTTGACTATGCAACTAATTGTTTTTGTTCCATTTCTTAAGATCCGTCATTTAAGTTTTCATTGAATGACTTTTGATTAGAATAAAAAAAAAAAAAAAGTCATGAAGAATGATACATACAAGTCACAATAATAATAATAATAATAATAAGTGTTTTAAATATCAGGCTAGGCGACTGCCTAGGTGTCGTCTGGGTTGTGGGCGATCACTGAGAAATTTGAGAACCTCTTAACCGGGATTTCTAAGCAATGAGCCGCCTAGGCAGGCCAACTCAAGCTTCATGATACGTAGTCAGGGAGCCCTTTTTTTAAAAAAAAAAAAAAATTATGGGTCCGAAACAACATCGTTTGGCTTTTTGAAAAATTTTAAAACTTAACCAAAATTGTGTCATTTTAGGGAGTCTAAAACAATGCTCAATAAATAAAGAGAGAGAGCGAGAAAGAGAGAGAGAGAGAGAGAAAGATAGAGAAGATCAAGTCATCAAATGACTCTTATTTTTCCCAAAACAGTTGACCTTGATTTTGCCCTAAATAGAGAAAAGAGGAGGTGAAGCACAAGGCATCTGTTGACCAAACTCTAACCTTATAGAGGTTTATGACAATCACAAATAAGAGATTAAGAGCACAACTTATTCATATAGGTTTTGTTCAAAATAGCGTCTCTAACGAGGGCCTAAGGAGAAAGCTCTGCGGGGCGATGGCGGTTGATGATGATTTGACGATTGACGATTGAAGCTCCAACTTGGAGACAATGGTACGACAACAACTCGATTCCTCTCAAGGCCCTAACGCTAACAACTCTAACCCCATTAATGTGTGGTTTGCTTTCATCGAACTTGATTATGTTATAACACTTTTCAACATCTATCTTTACATAGTTTGTACTTTGTAGAAGAATGTAGATGAGATTGAAGCCTGAGATTAAGAAGATTAGTCTATTTCGTGGGTTGAAATGTGTATTTTGTGGATTTTTTGGCCTCAAGGCCCAATATATTTGTGATCTTGTTTAGTGCCTCTATAGCTAACATTAACCGTCGGTTAAACTGGTTAAACTGCTTAGATGGCCGTTTGACATCTAACGATATTTACAATATTACAAAATGTATATCCAAAATTCTGACACATACAAGTTACAATGAAGGATGCAAAATTATCAAAATATTATATAATTAACTACTTTAAAATAGGGTGTCTAACTATAATGATATTTCACATAGTGTGAAATATTTATATTTGTAAAAAATAATAGTATTTCACACTAAGAAAAATATTGATATTTCACACTATAAAATATTTGTATTCCACCCGTTGTAAATCATTTACACACTATGATATATCGATTGATAAACACTCTATTTGTGTACTATAAATTTTCTGAATTTTTCAAGCTTTTGTTCCATCAAATCTTGATATTTTGAAAAATAAACAAAAACGCCATAAAAACTGTCATCATATATAAAAAGGGATATTATGAATAACCTTCCCTATAAAGTAAACTGATCGGAATTGGTCCTTTTTTTATTAAATAAACTGGCCCTCACCCGTAAAAAAAAAATTTGGATGATGTTAAATTTAAAAGGCATAATGGTAATTGAATGAATAATTATATTTGTTTTAATAACTTTATTAATTAATAAAAATAATAAATTAAAACTCACAAAATTATAAAATAAAAAAAAAAAATCTCCATTGTCCGTCTCTAATATGGACAGTGGAGATCAAAATAATTTTAAAAAAATTATACATAAAAAATTATAATTTTCCCAGAAAAAAAAAAGAAGATTTTTTTCATTGATCATCTTGATGGACGATAGACATCATTATAATAAACGATAAAAATTATTTTAAAAAAATATTTTTTTAATTATATATATACACACTTTTTAGGGGTCTTTAGATTGGGTCTCCACATATTAGATCTTCACCTCCATTAAAAATAATAAAATGTAGAACTTAACTCCAACTTGCTTGTAATTAGATTAGATAATGAAATAAACGAATCTAATCATAACATGAATAGATTTTCGATCATTTATACGTCTTGAAGTAACTCCAACTTGCTTGTGGAAGCAACTCTATAACATGAATCACCAACACAGATGTAGAAACAATTCGAAATATAAGCAAATAGTGTTCTGTCACTAATTTGCCGACCTAAATTAAATCTAGAACCATAGGCTGCATATAGCCTTCACATTAAACAACCTTTAACCAGCTTTCATGATTCATGATAATCTTGCTAACATGGTAAACGGACTCGACCACAATTGACATGGAACTTTGTATCGGATGTGTTAGCCAGGAAATGGTTAAAGCAGCTAGAGGAATTTTCAGCGTAAGTCTTCAAGTTCTTCAGCTTTAGGTCTTTCTAGTGGTTGAGCAATAAATTTTTAGTTAAGGGAATCAACGTTCGAAGATACAATATATATGAGGAAATTTTTACCAAAATAAATTATAAGTATATCATATTTTAAGAATTTTTCATTTTTTTTTTATTGTTTTTTGGGACTTGCCATTGTCTAAATCAGCCTTTGGGCCTTCACTGTTTTTAAGAAGTATTAGTGATAATGTCATTTGTAACGTTCTTACTGGATACATAGCTTAAGCATTTTAAAATCATCTTATTTTGTTGTAAAATTGAGTTGCAATTGCCTTATTTTGCCTTGGTATCAAAATTACTCATACATATTATCTACAATGTTCGTAGTTTTGTCTTGCAAGAGCAGAGTTTGACTTTGCTTATCACTCATTTGATCAAAGTGACAATTTTCTCATACGATGTGGATCTTTTCTCCTATTTTTAGAGGTCCAGTTTCGGACAATACTTTAGAGATCGTGATCAATACTGTTCAATAATCTATAAACTATATAAGATACTCGTGATTAGTGTAATAAAAAAAAAAAAAAGAAAATATTCGTAGTTTTATTACATGGCTCTTCGACAGAAGGCTTTCTTAACGATTAAGTTCTATAGTATTTACACACTACCAGAAATTGGTCGGTTTTGTTGGGTTTTGAAAATTTGGTTTCTGCAATTGCTTTTTTAAATGGCCATACTGTAGGCACTAGGCACCTGTATCGGATATTTCGAAGGGACAATAGGCACCTATATCTGTCTCCCAGCCAACATCTTCATGTTGCGGTCTTCTCCAATCAGCAGGATGTTGATCGTTGACATATTAATCCATATAATGGGATTCTTATATTTTTCATTCCTCAAGTAAATATTAGCTACTTAATTTCAACAAAACATAATAATTAAAAAGTTGTACAAGCTACTTTATTGATAAATTAGTGAATCGCAAAATTGTCTACATTCAAGGAATTAATAAAAGAAGATACATTAAATGAAGTTACATATATCATTTATGTTAAAGTTGACCTCTTCTGGATTTATTAAGATAAATTATTATTTGTATAGTCTAGATACTAACTTCAATAATTGGAAAGCATTTAAGATTGTAATAAGAGGAAAAAGTTCCAGATATATATTTATAAAGAGTTATTTTCATTTTTTACCCTGATAATTGAGGAATCATCATTTTTCCCTTATCGATTTGAGAAACATCTTTGTTATCCATTCTTTTAATTTGAGTTAATACTAATTCAGTAATTCAGGGGTTTTAATTTGACTTTTTTCTTTAAATTTATCAAAGAGAAAAATGATGATTCACTAATCATCAAGGGGAAAAATTAAAAAAAAATGAAAATAACTCTATTCGTAAAATGTGATTTATAGGATTTGAGCCCCCACCATTAAGGTGAACAGAAAAGTGTACAACAATATGAGATAAAAAATAATATTTAAAAAAAAAGTATAGTGAGGTGAGTTTAATTATATATGATTCAAATGAAATAATTAATTTAGAGCTATTGTTTTCTTTGTAAACTATTTTTTTATTCATTAAGTATTTTCTAACTTTGTATTTTTTTTTTTGAAACATTGTCTTTGTTTGAGATTTAATTATTTGTTTCTGAACTAATTTTTAAAAATATAAAGAGCTTTTTGTGTCTTTATGAATGATATAATGGGTAGCTAATCTACTTTAGTGGAAAAAGAAAAAAAACTCACTTTGTATGGCTTGAAATCACAAGCTAATCTACTTAATTTAGTGGGAAAAAAGGAAAAAAAAAAACACGCTCACTTTATATGGCTTGAAATCACAAACTTATTTATGAATAATTATTGAATCCTTTCCCTAGTTGCAAAACTAGTCAATACTTTATTTTTAAGATTCAATCAATTATAAACTTCAATTCAACCAATAGTTTATTTGCATGATAAAATACCGGGGTCAACCAGTTAAACATTTTTCAGCAATACCAAAATTAAGAATTTTTCTTTTCTAAAAAAATATTACAATAAATTCAGGATTTGAAAGAAGGGAGATTATTCGAATTTGCAACTTCTAGAATGTAATTATAAAAGGCTACTAATAGATCAATCTTGTCTTGTCACCCATATTAAGAAATTAGTAATAATAATCATATTAGTTTGTAGATTTCAAAATGAACAATTTATATCATAATAAATTTATATTGCACATTTGTAAATGTATATAACAAACTTTAATCCACGATTTTTTAAGTTTCATACAACCAATTTCACCATTCATTAGCAATTCCAAAATACATGAATGCGTCTTTACGAATACATGAATCTCATTAGGTAACATTCAACTCATTTTAATAGTTCATAATATGTTTGTTTTTACATAAAAACGAAGTGTTTTCTTTTTTTTTTCCTTTGAAAGAAACGAAGTGATAATACATATTTATACTTATAGACGCAAACTTTCCTTATTGTGGTCCCGCAGTTATTTTATTGCATGGGTGTTTTTACAAAGTCGGATCAAAGACTTTTTAGTTCCAGGTTGGGAGATCTTCAATGAGTGATCATAGAACTGTATTGGGCTCCATAAGATTGTGTAAACATTTATCAAATTTAATTTAATTTATTCTTTTGGAACCCTAGCCAACAACTCATTGCCTAGAATCTTTCATCATCTGCTCTGAATTTTATGCTATGGAAAATATTTAACTGAACATTGTGTAGCAAACAAAAGATTCATTAGGAGAGAGTCGGTTAGTGGCATGGAGGTAACGCCATTGACTTGGTGTCTTAGGTGCCCGTTTCAACTTTTACGAACGGTAAAAAACCTCTCTCCCACCACATTAAATGTGTGGATTGTCCCCCCCACTATATGTAAACATCTTCTCCATCTATATGTGGGTTGATCTCTTCCGTATGGGAGTCATTCTCAGGCCGCGCCTCAAAGTCAAATTTCACTTGATCCCGATTGATTTCTAGACTTATCCCAACCACAAAAAAAAAAAAAAAAAAAAAAATCAATAGGGATTTTTTTAAACTACATTTAATAAAGTTGGTGAACTGCTAATTAAATAGAAGAAAGTATTGATAAAATAATAATAAATAAATACAACTTTTCATGGTTGAGAAATTAACAGTAATTCCTAATACAAGGAAGACACTGTGATAGTAAGTTGTCGTGTTGACAAAAGTTTGATGAGAATAATATATATTTAAGCAAGTTTAAGATATATATAAAATATAAGTAGATTCTCTCAAAACCAATCAATTTATTATGTCGTTTTTTTTTTAAGTGGTTTATTATGTAGTTATTTTATAACTCTTATAAGCAAGTGCAGTCTTCCTTTAGTAGGTGTTTATCAGCTGCTAGCTCACATCTATTTGCCTTGATTTTTCAAAGAAAAAATTATCTTTGTGCTGGTATGGTGCAAACAGATATTTAGAATTCACATCTGAAGATAGAAAAATATCTTCCGCACTCTTAGTCTACCAGACATTTGGGGCCATTTTGAAATCTTGAACATGAGATTTTGATCTCAGACATAGTACATCAGTAATGCCTTTTCATGTAAGGTGGATGTGATCAGGGACGGAGTCAGGATTTTGTTTATGGGGGCCCAATATAAAAATAATATTCAAGTTGATGCATGTCAATTTCTAATACTAAAAAAAATTAAATATAAAGAGTAAATTAATAAATGAAATAGACCATCCTTTATAAATGAAGATGAAACTTATTTTTTTGGAATCTTGAAAATCATAATAAATTATAATTGATTATGTTGCGGCTTCCATGCAGTGGGTCCACATTACTCCCCAACAGATTCTATACTAAATTTCTCTTCGATTTCCTTCTTAAATGATAAAAGAGTTTGTGAAAAAAAAAGTCATATTTCATCTTATTGGCAAAACTTAGTCTTAAGAATCTAACAAAATAACACATATAAATTACACAAACTCTTAAATATTATATAAAATATTTATTGGCTTAAACTTTTTTTTTTTTTAAAGAATAAATACTTTATTGCACAGAAAAGGGGAATATACAATTTTC
Organism: Litchi chinensis; assembly: GCA_019925255.1. NCBI lineage: Eukaryota > Viridiplantae > Streptophyta > Magnoliopsida > Sapindales > Sapindaceae > Litchi > Litchi chinensis. The sequence continues at coordinate 24,734,403 of CM034465.1, read as the reverse complement.
AGAGGCATTGAACCATTTGAGGACCTCATTAAAAAGACGACAAGTTTATTGGCTTAAACTTGATAAGTTTAGATGAGACATGACAAAATGATTATTCCGAATACAAGAATTTAACAAAACAACAAATGTAAATAACACAAATTCTTCAAAATTATATAAAATATTTATTCATTTACAAGCTCACACTTGGTAAGTTAAGATGAGACAAGACAAAATAATTATTCAGGATAAAAATGGTTGTAATTATATAGATAAGACTGCATAATTTATTAATAATGAGAAACTAAATCTTCCTATTTAAGATTAAAATTGATGAAATCATTTAAATATCATCAAATAATGGAAAGCAAATATTTTGTGTTTTTAGACAATTTCGATTGTGATTTATGTGACTTTAATTCAAATAATAATAATCAATTTGAGGAGTTAATTGGATTTTAATACTGTACATTACATAAAAGGTTATAAACTAAAATAAAAAAAAATAAAAAGCAAAATCAATTTTCTGGGGGTGCCATGGCCCCTGTCGGCACCCCACAGCCCTGCCCACTGAATGTAATTAAAACTTCACTAAAATGTTTCTTATTATGTATATAGTATATGTTCCTTTCTATTTTTGTTATGATGTCCTATAGATCATAACCTGCTCATTATGGCCCCATGAAATCAAGAGTCCTGACCTCTTGATAGAATTTCTGATTAAATCTTTACTTTTGTTCATCATGATTCTCAAGTTCAATATATAATTAAACTCATTCCTTTAACAAAAGATTGCATTTGCATGGCCTCCTCCTCATCTATATGTGGATTGATCCCTCCCATATAGGAGCTATTCCTTTGATCCCGTTTTAGAGTCAAACCTTGTTTGGTCTCGACTGATCCTTAGACTTATTACAATCATTAAAGGAAAAAAAAAATTGCATTTGCATGAAAAGTTGTCATGTTTGGTGCCAGTTTGCCCTTCTCAATTCTAATATGTTTTATTGTTTTTGGCTAATTACACAAAAGTACATGATATTTGTCAAAACACCAATCATGATGCCAGTTAAACATGGATTACATGCAAGTACTCTTGACCAGGATTGACCAACCTACTTTTAATAGAAAACTTAGGGTGTGTTTGGATATATTTTTAAAATAATGTCTTTGGAAAACATTTTCAAAAGCTAAAAATATATTTTGAAAATAATGTTTTCAAAAATAGTAATACGTGTGGTTGTATTTTTTAAAATTCATTTCAAAAACGAAAAAAAAAATGATAAAAGTTGTTTGGTAGCATTTTGGAAAATAAAAAATAATAAAATATTTTTTCTCTCACCTAATCTCTCTCTCTTTCTCTCTTATGGTCTCATGCCTCCCACCAATTGCCCCAGTGCTCTCTCGCTTACATCTTCACACCTACCCCATTACTCTCTCTTCTTCCATCACCGATCTCTCTCTCACCTTCTATCGTCGGTCTCTCTCTTACCTTTTGTCATCAGTCTCTCTCTTTCACCTTCTATCATCAGCGATTAGAGATGATGGTGTCAGCGACTAGTTATGTCATATGGCTAGTGATTATGACATTGATTTCTACCATTTTTTACATCGATTTCTGGTGATTGTGATGCTGATTATTAGAGATTGTGATGCCAATTTTTGGTTTGTGTTTGTGACACCAATATGGTTTTTTATTTTTATTTTTTTCATGTTATTTGCTCAACGATTCAATTGATGGGTCTTCGAAAATGATGAAAAAGGGGGAAAAAATTGTTTTCCACTTCTAAGTTATAGTTTTTGAAAACGTGTTTTTCACATCTAAAAATATATTTTCGAAAACGGTTGCCAAATTATTTTTATGATGGTTTTCATTTTTTAAAATCAAAAACCGTTTTTGAAAACACATCCAAACACCACCTTAACATTTCAAGGGTGGGACGGTCTTTTTCCATGTTAAAATACTTGGCCAATTACACATTGCCACATCATCATACTTGTATTTTGAATATTAATTATTTTTAATTTAAATAAATTATTATTAATATTTAAATTAAAACAAGATTAAAATAAAAAATAAAAAATGAAGCCCCTAGATATGGCTTCATTTCCATTGAAGACCTGATGATGAGACTTTTGAATCTTCACCAGCAAGTCTCCCCACGGTGGCGGAGGAGCCAAAACCAGAACTAAACCCTCTCTTCTCCCTCCTTTCGTCTAATCAACAAAACCGACAAAGCTCTCTCCTTCACCTACTCTTATCTCATACATTCTTCCCTCCACAAGAAAAAACATCAACCAAACAAACCCATCAAAACCCATTTTCACCTCCACCCAGTTGATCAACAACCTTTAATAATCATTCATCCATCATCATCAACTTCAATCTATCATCATCAACACAAAAAAAATGAAAAAAAAAAAAAAAAAAAAGATTATGATGAACCTAGATGACCTAAAGCTGAGGCACCATATGAACTCGGATTTTGAAAAAAAATAAAAAATAAAAATCCACATCTTCTAGCCCTTCATTTTCATCTTCAATCTAACAACAACAATTATCATTTTTACAATATTTATCAAGAAAAAAACCCAAAAGAAATCCTAAAATAATAAAAAGTAAAAGTCGGTGATTGAGGTTTGATCACTATCTTGTATGATTCCCACTTGGGTTCATCCGACGATGAACCCAATACATGTTTGTCGTATCTTGTACAAACCCACCTACATTCATTGTCAAACGAACCCAAATGGGGTTGTATTGAATAAGATTCCTTCAACCATCTAGACGAACCCACCTGGATTCCTGGTCAAGCAAACTCAGGTGGGTTCGCTCCAGATCGTTGAACGAACCCACTTAGGTTCCCAATGGGTTCATTTGATGAACTGGGTTTGAAACCTAAATTGTCCGGTGTTTCCATGAATTGGTGAGAGAGGGAGACAGCGTTGTTGTTGGAGGAAGAGAAAGTGGTTGTAGATGTAAGAAGTGAAGTCGAAGGTGAGAAAGAATAATACTTTTTTTTTTTCGCTTGTGAATATTTTGATTGAACAATTTATTGTTTTTTAAAGGTTTTTGGTTTCTTGATTTTGATCTTTTGGTTAGGGATTGAGTTGGGTCAGTATGTTCTTAGTGAAGATTTGGGTCGTTGAAGATTTGGGTTCAACACAAATCTTCAAACTTTGAGGACTTGGATTGAACCCAGATTTCTTTTTTCTTTTTTTTTTTATCATTTTTGTTTTGTTTTGATTTTTTTTTTCAATTTTTATTTTTGTCTTATCCATGAACAAAATCATGAAATATATTTAAGTTAATAATGTTGAAGGTATTTAAGTCATTTGACCAAAAATCATGTTTACTTGTCAAAGTTAACAAAAATTCACTAACAATATAAGGGTTTGATATAAAAATAGAATAAAGTTGTATTGGTGTTTTTAAAGGTATATCTCAAAGCTTATCGTGCAATTGGTTATAGTTTTAATTTAGGGTTTGGGATTTTTATTTTATTAAAATATGTACTTGAAGTATTTTGAATTGAAAGTACAAAATTACCCTTAGAAAAATACATGGAAACTAACCTATATATAATTTGAAGATGTTTTTGGTACTTTCCAAAAGGTTAGGGAGGTTTTTAGTCCATTTGGAAACAACGAAAAATCATAGGCAGGTTTCTGGAATTTCCGCAACAAAAAAGTCCAATTTTAAAAGATAAATAAATAAAAGAGAAATATCAAGAATAGCGATTGACCGTGACCTTCCTGGCAAAAGGAGGCTCAAAATCTGGGATGGGACATGGAAGGGGTAATGAGGTTCCGGCATGTGATTTTATTGAGAATATATTTATGTTAAGGGTGTTTTAGTATTTTCATTTGTTATGATAAGGGTAACATGAAAATATGAAGTCAGACGAGATCAACATCAAATTCTGAAAAAGAAAAAGTTATTTCTGTGAGCTAAAGAGTCAAATTCCAATTATATATTGTGTAATTTTGTTCATGTTTAAATTGTGAAAGCATAGAGCCACGTGTGAATGTTTTCCACCGTAAAATTGATTGCAATGGCATTAGTTTTTGTTCGTGCTTAAGACAAAATTTGAACAATGACTTTGGTTAACTCACACAGGGCACATGTCCCCACAGCTCTTGCATTTATGTGCAAAGTTTCCAGGGGGCAAAGCTCCTTACCATACTCCAACATGTCTCCATATATAGTTTACAGGATGCCCAATCTATTTTACTTTAAGCCATAAGTGTTAATTTGTTTCTTCTGCTTCAATATGATATGTACAAGTTATGTTCATATAACCTATAGTCATGTTTGGTGATAAAAGTTAAAAACTCATAAACAATAACCAAACAGTAATATTAAAACACTATTGATTAACAGTGAGTTCCATATGGGGAAGAAACAGCTTCTAAATCAGAAGAATAATAGTGTATTTCATTAGAGGATTTCACACTAGCTTCCTCCCATGAAAACAAAGTACATGTGATATGAGAATTGCAGAAAACTAGCTCACGAAAGGCACAAACAAATTTTGGGTTGTACTAATCTCTTTTTTGCTATAAACTTCCTTGAGAAATGAAGGAAAAGAAGGAACAACAGAGATAGAAAGAATAAAGAAAAGAAAATAATGGAAAGACAGAATCCAAATGTAGAAGTATTCTCTGGCAACCATTTTTCTCTCTTAAATTCTTCAAGAAATTGAATTTCTCCATCTTCTAGGTGTCTTTTTAGTCTGTTCTGCTGTAGTAGGAATCTGGGATCCTATTTCATGATTCTCTAAATGTGTCATCTTGGTGAGTTTGCTCAGTTTTTTCCACCCACTAGTCCAAGCTGAGGTCTGTTTCTGCTTCGATAGTTTATCGAACTGTCTCTGCAGATTCTCCATATCATTTTGGAGTTCAAGGTACTTGGCCTTGACGCTTTCCAGCTCGAATTTGAGCGTATTAATGTCCTTCTTCGCGGCAGCCCATCCTTCTTGGAAGGACTGTGGTGTCCCTTCAAGTAGTGTTTTTCGGTTTGTTATCATGGGCTGGTACTGACTCTCCCCAGCTTCTTTCAGGGAATTGTTGGCTATTGCATTGCTTATTTTTACCTGCTCGGAGAAGAGGACTTGTACCACAACTCGTAGGGGAAGTCTTTCGTTTTGTGCAGCATGCATGCAGGCATCAATTGACAGTTTTTGGCAATCCATCACTCGGCATAGCCGCTTCCTTTCATGCTCAGATAGTGTTGGATGGGCCTGTATTATCATTTCAAAGAAATAACAATCATGCTCTCATAAGTTCTGTACATCAGAAATGTTTAGTGCCAAAAATGATTAGATGAAACCTCCACAACTCTTGTTCCTGAACCACACAATAATTCTACTTAATAATAAATTTTGTTCAGTTTTCAAATTGAAAACAATTGATACATATTAATGATAATAATTTCATTATTTTCAAATAAAAGAATTTCATTGATACTATCCAAATAATGCAGATACTTTTACATTACTTACTCTTGTTTGTTAGCTGATCCGCTATATTTATTATAATGCAACAATTATGCATTCTACTTGCTTAACAGATTTGCAAATTCGGCTGTTACACGCTACTACTCTGTTCCTATCAAACTGATACTATTTGTTTTTTCTAATTATCTCATTTACTTATCTGATATTGCATATATGTACTAAAAGGTAGACATACATCAAATTTGTCAGTCTCGTACACGTTAGATGCATATATATCTATTTATTCTGCCAAATAAATGTAGGCTTCCTCTGCAAAAGAGCAATTGGACTTCAGAAATCTTTCCTAGGCTGTAATTATTACAATTGAGCATGAAAAGCAGGAGTGAACATGGTGTCCCTACCTCAAGCTTTTTACTGTGCAATATGCTACTACACAGTTTGCACTAATAAAAGACATTTAACTATGTAAATTTCTTTCCTTTCCCAATTGACAAATGCCTACACTTCTAACAAATGGACATTCAAAAGCATACATACAAGAAAAACAGGAAATTTAGAGAAGAGTAAAGGATCACCTTAAGGTAAGAATCAATTGCTCGATAAAGTCCATCATCACAGGTCCTTGCAGATTCTGGCAGAGCTTCAGCCAATACCTGGAATTTTGTCAAAGAAAGGTTTCTATCCCTGGCCACTTCTGTAAGATAACTGTCAACAAGCCTTGCCACTCTCATTTTAGCGTTTGTTCCGTTACTCCTTTGAGTTCCTTCATGCATATGTTTATCCGACAAAGATTGTCTACCAGGACTTGAACTTTCAGTCTGTTCTTGAACAAGAAAGTGCTCCAAAAGTCTTTGAACAAGATCCACATCATATAGATTTTCACCTTTACCATAAGAAGGAATCAGAAGATCTGCCAATGTAGCCTGCTCGAACTGCATCCCAACACGTTTCTCCAATTCAGTGACTAACGCGGGCGCCACTTTCAACACGTTTGCCATTCTCAAAAGCCTAAGAAGGAAGCTACACGACACACTGTCTTTCTGCGGTGGAATTATGCTGATTAGGCTCTCAATGATCATCCGTTGATCTTTGGCCTGAACAGACGGAGTATCATCTTTAGTCCCCGCAACTATCATATGAAGGCCTCCTTTCCAACTGCTGCTACTACTACTATTACTATTACTCGCGCCACTACTGCTACATATTTCATCTGCTCCCCCAGAACTCTCCCTTATCAGACCCGGAAGCCATTTCGTTGCATAATGCATTATAGAAGCTCCAATCAATTCAAACCTCATACCCTTTACTTTGATTGCTGTTATGACTCTAACATAGTGATCAATTCTGAGGATTGAAACATCTTCGAACCACCAATCAGGAGGGACCTGCTGGTTTCTGCTTGGACTTGAATCTTTCATATCATTCCATTTCGGGCTGGAAACTTTTGTGGGTTTCCCAGTATATGCCCATCTTATTCCTTTCGGATTGGCACAAGCCTTCCAAGCTATAGATTCACTACATCTTCTCACAATTTGAAGATTCTCAGCCCATGGTGAAAGCTTCTCACAGCTCTTCAACACTATTATAGAGTCCCTCCACGAGGACAAAACCACATAACTGAGAAAAGCTTCGGTTTTGAATATAAGATTGCCTTCTTCTAAGTCCTCTGTCATTTCAAGATACTCTGCAGCACATCTCAGGCCTGAGATATTAGCTGCTGTTAGATCAACTGCAATTCCATAACAGAATTTGGCTGCTAACTCGAACGCCTCAGGCCCTCCTGGAAGATCAACCAAAGCTATCTTGTTCAGGTCAGGCTCTCGCGATTCATATATCAGTCTGTTCATCTTTCCACTTCTAGATAGCAAGGGGTACTTTCAAAATATACATCAAACAAGAGAATAAGTCATGTAAGTATTCAAAAGACAAGTTTTGTTAGTAATCAAATTCTTAAAATCTTACAAGAACAGTTTAGTTAGCCTACCTTGTGTAAGTGGAAATTAACATCTCCAATTTGAACTAGAAGCTCACTTGGAATATCAGTAGTAACATACCTAACAACCCATCAAAACATACAAAATTAATAAGCAAAAACATGTTTTGAATATTTGAAAAAAGCAAAATTCTTGCATACCAAGATTGGCCTCTAAGCTCAAAGCCATCAGTCTTGACACTTTGCCTGGTTGAGCTCAGCACACCATTACCATACTCTCTTCCACCAAGAGACTCATTCTCTGACTCCCACATCTTCCCAGAAAGCCGTTGAACAAGTTTTTACTAGTTCTGTTTTCCGGAGAAAGTGACTCTAAAGCAGAGAGAACAAGAAGTGCCAGGAGAGTTGATGGGAGCAAAAGAAAAAAGAAAAGAAGAAGAAACCTCACATGGGATGCTTGCAAGTGTGTTGAATTGTCGGCTTCTAACAAAATCTGAAGGGCTCTTACAGGCTGTGAAGTAATGGGCAAAATGGAAGCACTGTTTTTGGATGATTTTTGATAATTTGGACTTGCATTTCTTTCTCTTATTAATCCGCTTTTCATTTCACTTCTTTGATACTTTTCTCTATGCATGAACAGTGCGAGATTCAGTTTCTTTTTATCATTATTATTATTTTTTTAATTATCTCCCTCTCTCTCTCTCTCTTTTGTTTTGTTTTCTTAAATTTAAATTATAGAAATTTTATTACAATCCCAAAAATCATTCCTCTGCTGAAGAGAATTATAGGCAGTAGTAGACTTGCAGATGGTCGGTCGTTTGGTTTGTGATAAACATGGCATCCATAATTACTAAAATGCCACTTAATTTTTTTTTGGAAACTTAAAATGCCACTTAATTATGTGGCCCTATTTCTACTGGATTTTGCTGGGCTCATCTCTGTCCTCCACTGATCTTGGTAACTCAAAAATCTGTTCAGATTTTTACACTTATAATCTAGTTAAAATGGAAATCTAAATGAAATGATATAACAAGATAACGGTAGTTGATATATATATATCATATAATTATTGCCGATGATGTGATTAAAGATGTGAAATAATATGATAATGTGTTATTTGTTTTTATATAATTATAGAGAAAAATAACAGCTTCTTCTAGAAAAAGGAAAAAAAGAAGAATAACAACAATAACTAAGACCTATCGAAATTAAATATTAAACCTGTTATCTGAAAATTATATTACTTGGAGATGTCCACTATGATAAAATAAACTCAACACTACTAGGATATTTACTCCTATATTATAGACACATTAGGTCCATCAAGATTAAACATTACATCTGGAATTAAAAAAAATTATAACAGTAGAAATATCTACTCTCATAATATGGAGATATCTTAGATTTATCAAGATTAAACACTATATGTGTGTGATTTGAAAATTATACCACTCTAACATGCTCTCACAATACCAGAAGAAAACTTTTCACATATACTAATAAATATATATAATAAGATTTGAACACCTATCATAAATGTAACAAGAAAGTACACTAATTTCTTGAATTAAGAGTGAATGTGCAATAATGTGTTATTCAGTATATATATTTAGATATATATATATATATATATATTCTCTAAAAAAACACTTTGAAAACAAACATTTTTAGCATATCAAGATAATGAGTACTTAAAATAAAAATGTACGTCATCTCCCGGCATAAATGGTTGTCTATTACCCTATTTAATGTAGTAGTAGAGGTTCAAGTCCTATCAAGTGCACTTTATAGGTTTTGTATGAGTAATTTATTCTCTTATTTTGGAAGTAATTGTCTCTTATTGTAGGAGTTGACGAATAATAACGATCTTTACACATTTGATAGAATTTTGATGAAACTGGTATCAACTTTTAAGAAAATAATAATTAAAATAATAATACATATGATAGAAAAAAAAATTTTTTCTCATGCTCTACCTCTTACGGTCATTATCTTAATTGACTCCTACTCTTTAATTAAAAAAAAAAAAACTTAATTTAGTTTGGTGGTAGGGAGTTATATTCAACTTGATAATATATTAGGTTTAAGTGGTTATACCGTTTGTGGTATTTAAAACAGAAAATCAATAGTAATTATGCCAAAGATGGGTAAAAATAAATTGCTTTTCCATTGCTTAAACTAACTACAATTATATTGTAAATTATAAAAGATGTTCAAATGATCAAAAAAAAGGTGATACAAATTGAGTTTTATGATCGACGGGGTAAAATATAATATTTTTTTTGGTAATTTCTGGTGTACAAAATTTTTACTTGATATATTTAATAATAAAAATTTTATTTAATATGTTTCAAAAAAAATTATTAAATAGTGTATATATGAAGTAATTTTAATTTTTTATGTTAAGTCAGTAATTTAAAACGGAAAGCAATGAGAAAAAGTTCTGAAAATATTTGCAACGGACTGCCATTTGAAAGCACGGAGACTCTCTTTGACTTCAATGCTTTTTTCAAGATCATCATTGCTAGATATGAGTTCTATGATTGCTTGATTTGGCAAAATCTTGAGGCTGATGTCCTTATCAATATTCAAGACTTGTTAACCTTAGTTTCTAAAATGGTTTCAAGATTTGATGCAAAATATTTGTGGCATATTCTTTAGTTATTTTCAAATTTTTTAAATACAGTATCTGTGTGGAGTGAATATCCCACGAAGATTTTTCTTTTAAAAACTAATACCAAATATTTGTTGGGTCAATCTCAAATAATTAAATCTACATGTACTTTTGTGCACTTCAATGTATAATTTATGTAGATAGTTAATAGGTATGTCCTCACTCCAACATCGGATTAATATTAGCTTTTAGTGAAGTGAAATACAGCCTGACTTTGATGAGTTTCTTAATTTATAACCATTTATATCTCTTGCCTTTTATAATGACATTATATAATATATTATGCATTCACATCAATAATTATGACGCAATTGTTTAACTTGTAAAATTTATAGACATAGTTTTCTTCATCAAACCATATTAACTACCACAATTTTCTCGATTGTATTTTTTTTAACAAAAACTAAAATTTGTTTCAATATTTAAATTATTATCTCTGTGGTATCCTTTTGTCTTTGTTTTTTTCTCTCTTTTTCTTTCCTTAATTCTTTTTTAAAAGATAAAAAACAATTAACTCTGTAAACACTTTCACAGGATGAATGTAATAGTGTAATTTGGGAAGTTAATTAGTGATATAAATATCTTGATTAAGACATTTTGAGTCGAGATTTCAAATCATGTTTGAGTGGGTCAACTTCGATGTTGGAATGTCGAAAAATTTCAACTCCTCTGTCCCGACTTTATTTCCAACAAACTTTATTCCTTGATTTGATTGCAAATCAATCTCATAATTCATTATATGATTATTTCGCGGTAACAAGGTAGTGAAAAAAGTCAGTTACATTTTCCAACAAATTTGCTTCAATCTTTAATATATAAAAAACATCAAATCAAAATATTTAGTTAAATAACAAGTTTTATGTTCGATTATACTAATTAAGATTAAATAGTAATATGACTTTTTATTTATGTTGGTGGTGAAAGCTTGGCATGCATTATCATTAATTAGTGTCATCCTTTTTCGTTGATTTTTTTTTTTATCTGATCAATAAATATATTTGATAATTAAATTTATTCTGAATAAAAACAAATAAATAATTTTAAACAACTTAATATATGTAACGATCGAGAATTGAGCTTTTGCTTTTAAAAATCATGATGATACTTAATCTAAGTTAGGCTCAGTTGTTACGGAAAATAGTAGCATACTCACTATACTAGATGAATGATAGTAAGTAATAACTAAATTATTGTCAATAAGAGGTAACAGTCAATCGTGTAGTTAAATAGTCAACAACTATAGTGTGACACTTTAGCCAAATTAGCAGTATAACAAATAATTAACTTCGTTCATATTGGCCATATATGAATAGTAGTTCACAATTAATGTGAAGTGTGAACCCAACGTATTGAATCGTGAATTGTACTATGGAAATGGGTACACTTAGTATAAAATTGTACTAGTTAAATTATAGAGTACATGCTTTTCCATTCAAGAAAGGTCATTTTATGGGTCCACAATGTTCAATTAGTGTAAATGTTGATTTCGCTGTGATCGGAAAGGTAGGTCCATTTGATGGATGATTTATGATTGTGTTTTCTTATATTTTCATGTTCATCTTTTAAATGAACATTTATAGTAATTTTAACATGAGCGCGAGATATGATAGTAATGTATTGTCCCCTTTCTGATATATAAGGATGACCCTACTGAAATTTCAGTCCAAAAGTGTAGGACTTTTTGCTGTTATGGAGATATGTTTTGTGATTGTTTCAGGCTTCATTCTATGTCTTTCTGCCTCTTTCATGAACCCACCATCTTCCAACTTTATATATGCTATCTCTAAATATATACTATATATACATGTGTCTGTAATCTTCACCTTGTGAGCTTAGGGTTCCCTTCAATTTTTTCCTATCAAAATGGCTTAAAATAAAATGATCATTTTTCACACTTGTATATTATCAGTATGGTGCAATTACCAAATAAAAGAATTGCACAACATCCTCTTAAGTATGTTTAAAATCAAACGGAAAAACATTTACATTTTTTATTATATATCAAAAGGATTGTGCAATTCTTTTTTTTTTTTTTTTTATCTCATTGATAGACAAACTAGTCATTTGACCAAAAATGATAGTCAACTAACGGCGTGGGAGTTTGGTGTAATGGAAGGTTAAATGTGTTTAAATATATACTAGCTTTGTTTCTAATTCTAAGTAGTTGTATCGCCTTTTTTTTAAAACCAAATTAAGTGCCACCTATATTTTCATAAAGTAACAAATTGATCCCTCTTAGCGACTTTCATTAGTCAACTTGAACTTTGTAAGGATAAAATTGTATTTTAAAAAGACAAATACAACCGGTGGAGCTAGTCTGCCCTTTTTCTTAAAAAAAAAAATCAATTATTTTAATAACTTTTCTTTAATTTTTTATTTTGTAGATTAATTTATTATAAAGATAAAGTAATAATTGTTGACGGGGAAATCCTATATCAGTGATCAAAGAATCAACAAAGGGTCACATCACAACTCACAATTGAAAGGTTAATGATATTAGATCTTGATTTAGATTGATTAATTTATGAGAAAATACATTTTTTTCTTATAAATCTTGTTACTTTAATATTTATGTTGATAGGTGAAGCAATATAAACAAGCGAGTATTTGATTCTTTGAGAGGGATATTATCAAATCTTTACTCAATTCGTAATTAGATTTGACCTTTTGATATAGTTATGATTGCATACACATTCATCTTCATTTATGTTCGTGCATAATTTTGTTTATATGTCCTTAGAGCCCATGTTGAATTTGTATGTGTTTATCTCTGAGCGTTTTGCTTCCCAATTTCTTGCAAAGTAAAAGGTGTGTAATGTGTTTTTGTGTCATTTAAATGCTACCAAGAAAAATCTAGTTTTGGAGAGAACACAAAAGTAGGAGCAAACTCACTATCAAGAAAAGCCTCATTTTGTAGGCACAAATCAGGCGTCAACTCACTATTGAAGAAAAAAAAAAAAAAAAACCCACTTTTGGAGAGAGCACAAAATGGGGTGTGAACCTGCTTCCTAAAAAAAAAAAAAAAGGAGTGTGAAACCAAGTTAGGTTCCATGCCTCCTTCATGCCTTAGGCATGCTTAAGCAGTGAGAAAGGCGTGAACTAAGCTTGGTCCTGTGCTGACCTACATGCCTTCTTCAAGCACAAGGTGTGCCTAAAGCATGAGGAGGGTGCATCATGAATGATGGATGATGGATATCCAATCTGGGTTGGATCTCCATCCAGCTCATCTTCCACCCCATTCATCTTCTATATCCAGCTCATAACCTAGCAATCTGAGTTTCCGTCATCGATCTGGTTCGAACCATATCGATGCGCAATCTGATTCGATCCATTAGCCAACGTTCATCATAAACACACCACCATCAAGCCAATCTTATACCAACAAACCAACATCTCATACCATTCATCATCATCAAACTAACATCTCGCACAAAAAACATCATCATTCATCAAATCAACATCAATGAAGCCAATCATTCATCATCAGACCAATATTAGTGAAGCCAATCGTTCATCATTAGACCCTACATCTCACGCCATCATTTTCATCATCGGGTTCGTTGAACCTAGATTATAAATAAATAAATATATATATATTATCTCCTTCATTAGAGTTCATTGACCCAAATGAAGGGGATAATATTTTTTTATTAAAAAAAAAAAAATCTCTAGATTAGGTTCTTAATGATCAATGATGAATGCTGGAGATTGGATCTCCACCCTCTAAAAAAATAATTTTTATGTTTTTTTTTTTTTAACAATTTGCTTTTTTATTTTTTAAAATGATCTCTACCATCAATTAAAATGATAGACAGTATAGATCTCACAATTTTTTTTAAAATTATTAATATATTTTATTTTCAAATTTTTTATTTTTTGGAAAGTTGTAAATTTTTTTTTAAAGAAATTGTAAATTATTTTATTTTATTGTTTTTTTTCTTATTCATGGATAATCCGATCCGTTTGCAGTGTTGAGACTATTTTATTCATTTAACTTAAAATCTTGAACAATGGTTAAAATAGATGGAATTTGACTTGAAATGGAGGTTTGGTGTAATAAAAAGATAAATATGTTTTCGTTTATTTATAAACAAACCTTAAAGGGGTGTTATATATATACGTATAATTTGACTAGACAAATGATGCTCGTAAATTGATGATATTGTTATGCATGACAAGTCCATGTAATAAAGACTGTGACGCGTTATTAATGGAATAATGCTTTTGATTGGAAGGGATTCGTCATTTTTATTATTATTATTATTATTATTATTTTGGGACAGAGATTGGAAAGAGTTGAAGAACGTGAGGGAGATTGAACAAAGAGCAATTATACAACCTTCCTACTGGGTACAGTGATGAAGATAAGGAAGATGGGACCCTTAATAACTCCATCGATGGGAAGTATGGTAGATTTCTTTCCTTCATCAACAACATTCCACTGTTTCAATCAGCTCAAACCTAACGAGGATGACATGCAATTAAGATACTTCTCTATCAACTACCTTAATTGACATTTATTAAAACGTGGACTGTTTTCCAGAGAGGAAAAGATGTGTGTGTGTCCATATATATAATAAATACCTTTTAATTTTAAAAAATTAAAACGAATCAATCAAAATTTATCTATTATATTTTTTTTTATAAATTTTTTTTTATCATATTTAATTTAAATATAATAGATGAATTTAAATAATTTTAAAAAATTTGGATAAATCAATCAAATTCATTCATTGCAATTTCTCTCCTAAAATAAATTTTATTTCTTATTTAATTCAAATGCAATAAATGAATTTGATTTATTCGTTTTTAACTTTTTAAAGTTAGAAGGTATTGATAATAAAAACATTATATATATATGAGTTGAGATCACCTCTTAGTCTTGCATTTTATTTTTACTTTGACTTTTTGTAAGAGAAATTTGAAGTTTGAATTTAAGTAATGCATGAAAGAAAAAAGAATGTAAGTATGTAACTATTCTAATAATTTATTATTTTTTATATTAACATATCATTGGATTATAAAAAAAAAAAAAAAAAAAAAAAACAAAGTTGTACTTTTTAAAAAAAAAAAAATTATAATCTTGGAAAATTAATTAATATGGACCGTAAAAGTACGTAATTCATGTATCAGGATTCAGGAGTTTTTAATTTGTATAAAATTATATATATATATATATATATATATATATTTGTTCACTTAATTACTCAAGTAACGGCAGGACAGACTTTCCCTATCAAAACTTCAATGCATGGCTTCTATTTTTCTGCTGATCATCATCAATGTGCATGTTTTAAATACTACATCTGTATTTTTGTACAATACCCACCCAATTGTTAACATCATCAATTGTTCAGCACGGACCTCGATTGCAGTTCACAATTTGTGCAATGCTCTTTTGGATAGGGAAAAATAACAAACATATATAGCTGAAATATTTTTGTGCATAGTTATGTTCGATACTGCCAAAATCTACTCAAGTCCAAGCTGTGTTTTTCTTCTCCGATTTTTGAATGATATGATCAGATGACATTATAGCATGGATTACCACTACTATGAGGGTCCTATGTGTCTTAAGACACATGAAGAAGGCCCTCGCTTATAAGATTCTGACAAAATATTTTCATGTCAGTTAATGAGATGCACAAAATATAATAATGCAGTTGGCTTTAGTTGAATCAATCAGTTCCACGTTGTAACATGAATTACATTGAAAGAGACTTTTTCTTGCACATTTTCAGTTTCACTTATTATGTCATGGTCGTGATTACATGTTTCAAAAGTTTAAATTCGTGGCAATTTGTTGTGGTGGTGGTTCTTCTATTTGTCAAATCCAAAAAATTACCAAAATTCCAAAAAACCTACTACGTGAATGCCCCAAAGTTCTTCTTGAGGAACAATACCCTTTTGTTGCCTATGACATGAGTCTCCATATGGGTTTGAAGAGAAATGTTTATGAATCTCAACTGATATTATTCGATCTTTACCTGCAACCATTAGTTTAAAATGATAAGGGTCGATCCAAAAAAGATCTTAAATGCTGGGATTATATATGGGTGTGTGTCTAGGATTTATGTTCTTTGCAGGCTCAATAATCATGGGTATCAGTATTAAATACTACTATTAGACTCCAACAATTGTTTAAGCTTTTCGTATTATATACACTTAAAACAATGTTGAGTACCTTCAATTAAATTTATATATCTATCTTTTATTCATCATTAGAACTGAATTATGCTGTCAACACAGAGGCACAACCCTAATTTAGGATACGAAGATATGAGACTGTTGCAAGTGGTCCTAATTTTTGGTTTTAAATTTTTATCCTATTTCATATTTTATGGATTTTCGTGCATGATATTTTTTTAAGCAACTGAACTAAACTCATGTATGATAATTTGATAAATGTTAGTGTCATTTTAAACCAACTTCAGATGGTATGTGTGTTTTAGAGTGAAAATAAGGAGAAATAGCACAAGTTGACCTCTCCTTTTGTAACCCTATCAATTGTTTACGTTTTAATAGCATCTAGATTATAATTTATTATAATCATTATTATTATTATTATTATTTTTAATGAAAATTGACGCACCTCGCTCCTATCCTCTTTCTTGATCACTTTCTTTCTGTCTATCATTTCTTTTACAAAAAAGAATTCGATTTTAAATTTCTCTCTTTGGAATTTACATACTCTATATTGCAAAAAGCTGATGCTGCAATCTTGGTCATAAGGTTCTCTATATTGAGGATTTGAACAGTCCACAAGGTTTTCCTTCATTGTGCAGTAAAGTTTAGGCACTGTTAACTTTAGATATAGCTCTTTTTTTGTTGGTTTCAAATTGTAAAATGGTATTGAATTGTGCTACAGAAGTTGAGGTGTTGAAAACGAAATTAAATGGAAATTAATGAAGTGTAAGGAAGCCATGTTCCATTAGTTTTGTGTTTAAAATTAATTAACGTTGTTTGTAATTTATTTGCAGTTGTTTTGTATTTATTTTTCTTTGTTTGGGAATCAATTTTCCTATGTTAGGGGTTTATATTTTCAACTCGAGATGTAATCCCTTGTTCAAGGTCCATTGTCTTGTTTGGGGATTTATTTCCTTTTCTTGAGATATGGGTTTGATATTAAATTCTTGGGTTTTAACCAAATATAACCCTTTTTTAATGACCATTTGGGATATCAGCTATTTTTTTTGAATTTCCTGCAGCATGATTCTTTTTTATCCAAAATACCCTTAATGGTTCAGCTAATTACCATTTACCATTGTTTTTCCCTCCACTGACCCACCCCATTTCTGATTCTCTCTCTAAAACTTTCCCTCCACTGACCCCATTTCTGATTCTCTCTCTACTGACCTACCCTCTCTTCTTCTTCTTCTTCTTCTTTCTTTTTTTTTCCTGCCTTGGTTCTGGGTCGCGAACCCAGAACCAGAGACGGTTCTGGGTTCGCGAACCCAGAACCACACCGGTTCTGGGTTCGCGAACCCAGAACCACACCGGTTCTGGGTCGCGAACCCAGAACCAGATCTGGTTCTAGGTTTGCGACCCAGAACCAAGGCAGGAAAAAAAAAAGAAAGAAGAAGAAGAGACTGGTCTGGTTCTGGGTCGCGAACCCAGAACCAGATTTCTTTTTTTTTTTTTTTGTGTTTGTTTGTTAATTGTTGATTTGATAATGTTGTTGTTGTTGTGGGAGATGTTGATGAATTGGATTGATGATGTTGATGAATTGTGATTGATGATATTGATGAATTGTGGGAGATTATGAATTTTGATATTGAAGGAATGGGAGGGGTAATTTTGTTCAAAAAATAATAATAATGTCCGTTTTGATAATTCAGAAAATTAGAAGTCTATTCTGTAATTTTTAAAAATACTTTTAAGGGCGCTTCTTGGATAAGAAGCGCCCTCTATTTTAAATTTGATAATTATGAAATAACCCCAAAAATTTATTTAATTATGAATTTTACCCTGAATTTTCAATTAAGGTTGGGAATCTCAACCTCGAGGTTGGGATTCCCAATTTGAAAGTTAGGATTGATAGGGAATCTTAACCTTGAGGTTGAGATTATGGATTTTGATATTGAAGAAATAGGAGGGGTAATTTTGTTCAAAAAATAATAATAAGGTCAAGTTTGATAATTCAAAAAAATAAAAGTGTAATTTTGTAATTTTAGAAAATATCTTTAAGGGCGCTTCTAACCCAAGAAGCGCCCTCTATTCTAAATTTAATAATTACGAAACAACCATAAAAATTTGTTTAATTACGAAATATATATAATTGAATATTTAGGTTGACATTCTCAACCTCCAGGTTGGGAGTTCCAATCTTGATTCAATATTCATATTTGAAATCTCAACTTCAAGGATGAGAATCCCAACCTTGAGGTTGGGAATTCAAAACTTGAATAAACATTTAAGTTTAGGATTCTCAACCTTTAGGTTGGGATCCCAACCTAAAAGTTGAGAATCCCAATTTTTGATATTTAACCCTATTTGAAATTCCCAGCCTCGGGGTTGAGATCCCAACCTATAGGTTGGGATTGATTTCAAAAATTACTCATTAAGGGCGTTTTTGTCCTTTCAATGCTTTTATTAATAATATAAAATAAAAGGGCTACTTTTGGGGATGGCCTTCCCAAAAGCGCCATTTTTTCAATTTTCCCTAAATTCTTTTGAAAATTTTTTGAAAAACAAAAGATGTCAAATTTAGGCCCATAGTATACCGCTAAAATCGTCTAAACGAGAACAAAGGTTATTGTTGAACAAAGGTTATTGTTGTGATATTTCCAAATTCAAACTTTTTGGCCTCCAATGTTATATTTTCTTTTGCTCAAAAAAAAAAAAAAACTTTTCTGTTTTTAACATTTTCTTCCTTTTGATAATGGGTTTCATTACTATCAAAGTTGTTTAAAAATATATATTGGTTTCTCACCGTCGAAATCGCTGTTGGGGCAGTTGCTACTTGCTTCATTCGTCTTTCTCTTTGTGTTGTGCTTTCCCTTTCTGTATAATTCGTGTTGTTTGTTTTGATGATGGACCCAACATCCAGCCTTTAAATAATACTACTTTAAAAAAATAACTTCACTTATACTACGGCTGCAATTTTCTAAGTTAAAATATAATTAATTGAGATTACAGTCCGATGTGACTTGATAATAGAGAACATTCATGCAATTTGGTATAATCAGGTTGGAGCCATCCTAACCATAGGTGGTGTATATCTCAAGTCAAATATATATATGTTTTTATAATCGCTGTTGGGGCAGTTGCTACTTGCTTCATTCGTCTTTCTCTTTGTGTTGTGCTTTCCCTCTCTGTATAATTCGTGTTGTTTGTTTTGATGATGGACCCAACATCCAGCCTTTAAATAATACTACTTTAAAAAAATAACTTTACTTATACTACGGCTGCAATTTTCTAAGTTAAAATATAATTAATTGAGATTACAATTCGATGTGACTTGATAATAGAGAACGTTTATGCAATTTAGTATAATCAGGTTGGAGCCATCCTAACCATAGGTGGTATATATCTCAAGTCAAATACATATAATATTTTTATAATCAGGTATATATGATTTTAAAAAATAAGGATCAACTAATTAAATTCATCCATTGCATTTGAATTAAATATAAGATAGGATTTATTTCAAGAGAGAGAATGCAATTGATGAATTTGATTGATTAGTTATTATTTTTTAAAATCAGGTATGTTTGATTATAAAAGTTACAAATGTATATACATATATATAAATATAAAACCATGCATGGTTTTAAATTTAATAATCCGACAAATTTATAGCCTTGCGTACCTAGCATAAAAGTAACTCAATCGCAGATTATTGGACAAATTAAATCTTACAAATACCATTTGGGTAATAATTAGTAAATTCATACATTTTTAGAATCGGTTGTCTACCCATGTATTTATTTATTTTTAAATGTAGTAATACTATTTTGATCAAATATATGTCCAAATAATATGACATCTTTAAAAATAGAAAGACTAATAACTTCCAATTAATAAATTAAAATATAATTTATTAGTCTTCTTATTTCTCAAGAAGCCACGTCATTATGACACCAAATTTGATTATTAATTTAGGCAAAATAGCTTTATTTTTTTAAATAACATATCTCTACATATATGTTTTCAAATATAATCATTTTTGTTTTTTGAAAGGTTTTAAAAAAATCATCAAATGATTAATAATACTTTTCTTAATTGAATTATAATGTACTTTAACATAAAATTTTATTATTAAGCGAATAATTGTTGTGTTTTTCCGAGAATAAGTTGTTGGATAAGAAAAATGAAGAACGCAAATCTAATTATTAAAACCAAACAAGTTAAATCTTATATCTAATTTTAAATAACATATCTTATTGAGTGCTACAGAAACGTTTTGTTACTTGGTTGCAGTGATGCGGCCAAACCGCCAAATCCTTATATTGGTTTTCTTCTATTTGTTTCTATCCTTTCCTTTGTATGATTAAATTGGGATCAAAATATATCTTATGAGAATTTTATTCTGTTTTCAACAATGTCCTTTTAAGTCCTAAATTTAGTAGTACAGTACAAAATTAGGGTTTTGTATTATAATTATAATTATTATTAATAAGGTGTGACTGGAAAGAGACGAAAGGAGGGTAATATGGAAGAGACAATGGAAGTAGAGCCACGTTGCCACCCATACCATTCTTCAGGCCACATGCCTGTCCCCGCTGGGCAGACAACGATTGATGGACTATTGAAGCCTCTAACACACAAGTATCACCTTCTTCTATTCCACCCGAACAAAACAAAACCCTTCCTCATAATTCTTTTTTTTTTTTTTTGTTTGGTTAATGATTACAAATATATAATAATTAAAAAAATTAAATCAAGATTATATTCTTTAAGCACATTTTCACCATATGATTGTACACCTTTTTCATCCATGCAACTCATGAGAGTTTATGTTTCACTTATTGTGTTTTGTTATGTCCGTTTTTTCGGTATAGACAAGTGGGCCGCTGAAGGCCCAAGAGATAGGTATAGTAGCAATGGGCTCATAAGGTCTAACCATCAGGTCGCAACGGTGAGCGCTTTGGACCCTCCATCTCGTGCCTACGACAAGCCCGTCTCAATGCCTTCCAGCTCGCAGCCGTAACAAGTCCACCTCAGCATATCTCCAGCTCGCATAAGTAAATAGATCGATGAGCTCGAGCCAGACAGTGTCTTGAAAAATCAATACTTGAACGTCCTAATTTTCAGATTTCACGCCGAATCAGTCTTTACATTTCTTGACAGACATTTAATGCGACAGCTATACATTTAATGAAGAGAAGACTTTACCTGAAGCATTTAATGGAAACATGAGAGTATAAGAATGATTATGTGCAGTAGCAATAAATGTAGTATAGCTCATGTCAGATTAGTTGAGAATAATGATGATCTTTAACATGTAAAATACTCTATTGTATCTCCACTCCTCTATAAATAAGGGAGATTTTCATTGTAAAAATAAGCTGAACACTAGTATTACCGTCACTCTGCCAAAATCAATTCAGAATGATCCGTGGACGTAGACACACTTGCCGAACCATGTAAAAATCCTTGTCTTTGTATTCTTCTTCCTCTATTCTTTTATTATTAACTGCTTCTTTATTATTATTCATCTACCTTAACCAACATTTAATCGTTTTTATAACCATATACCAACCTTAAATAATATTTACTACCATTTATTATACAAATCGTAGTTTGGGCCTTTGGATCTTCACATCGACTGATTCTGAACGTCGACATATTTTAAAAGTTTTGTGGTAGATAATTGTATCTTATTGTAGTGGTTTTCTTATTTTATTGTGAAAGCAGTCGTCTCACATTATAAGACAAGACATTCAGATTGCACAAGTTATAGTTGATATTTTGATAATTTTAATAGACCTTCTATTCATCCAATATCATTAAAAAAAAAAAAATCTATTTGCTTTTTTGGCCGTGAGGCTTAATTAATTCGTTTAGTAGTTTGGTTGTACACCTCATTGTTAAATGCAATCATAAAAAATAGTATTAATATATAAATAATTTTTATAATTCACATTTTAAATTTATATAGCTAAACCTTAACTTTGTGAATTAGTGTAAAATTTATGTTTGAGCCGGTGTTCATGTATTTACGGGCCTTTTGCATATCAAGGTGGCCTCCTTTTTCTTACTCCCAAACAAAAAACAAATGTAACATCCGAAATTTCATAAACAGTGTTTTTGAAGAAATATTATTCCGAAGAAATAGTATTTCCAAAGAAATAATGGTTTTTACATAAATAGTATCTGTGTGAATAGTGAATTTTTCGAAAAACGGATACCAAAGTAAAGCTCTAGAATAAGTAATAGAGTTTAAGAAAATTGAAACAGATGAAAAATAAGTTCGTTTGAGGTAAAACGGAACCGTTTTCGGATCCGATCAGAAATTCGGAAGGATTTCCGAAAAATTTTGAAAAGTTGGAGAAGTGTCAAAATAAGTATTAAAATGCTTAAGAAATATTTTAGAAACTCAAACGACACTTTCGAAGGATATTCAGATTAAAATACAATCAATCCGGAAATCGCCAAAGATGATTTAATGAATTTACGGAGAGACAAAAATGGGCATAAAATAACTTTTAAGAGTCATCAAGGTTACTAGGAGTAAGTAGGGAGTCCGAATATAAGCCTTGGTAAATTTTGAAAAGATTTCGAAAAGTCTCGGAAAAGTTGAATTCGAACATTTCAAAAAAGTCAAATTAAAAGAAACAAGAAATGATAGACATGTGGGGCAAGCAACCATAGAAATGTGACATG
This sequence comes from Litchi chinensis, assembly GCA_019925255.1. Classification (NCBI taxonomy): domain Eukaryota; kingdom Viridiplantae; phylum Streptophyta; class Magnoliopsida; order Sapindales; family Sapindaceae; genus Litchi; species Litchi chinensis. The sequence goes on along the minus strand of CM034465.1, from coordinate 24,711,533 downwards.
TGGCGTAAGAGAATTGTAAATTGAGTATGAATTTAAAAGGTTGTGTGATATATTTTGGGGGTTAAATTGTGACTTGTAGGTGATTGAATTAGAAGAAAAAATATCAATAAAGGGAGGTAAAAAAGTGTAGGATTATATTTAATCGTAAATAACATATACAAGGATATTTTTGTAATACCCTAATCTAATTGAATTTAAGAGATTAATTGATATTCAATTTATTGTTATTAATTTGATCTGGTTTCAGTTTTAGAAGTACAGAAGTTTGTGGATAAATATTTTATTAGAGGATATTTTTAAAAGAAATTAAGAAAGTGGGATTAAAAGGAAAAAGGCTAAAGGGGTTTAAATGAAAATTGACGTGTGCTGGAGAAAAAATATAATAATAATATTGGGTGGTGGGGTCCATTGACATATATATCAGTTAATGGTGGTGGGCCATAATCATTTAAATATATATATATATATATATGCTAGTGGATGGTTTTGAGAAAGAAAAAATAATAATAAATAATAATCATAAAATGAAAAGAGAAGATTGGCAGGAGAAAGATACCGAGAGGAAAAAAAATAAAATAAATGACATATAGAAGGATATTTTTGTAATATCCTAATTTAATTGAATTCAAGAGATTAATTGATATTTAATTTATTGTTATTAATTTCATCTGGTTTCAGTTTTAGAAATATATAAGTTTGTGGATAAATATTTTATTAGAGGATATTTAAAAAAAAAAATTAAGAAAATAGGATTAAAAGGAAAAAGGCTAAAGGGGTTTAAATGAAAATTTACGTGTGTGGGAGAAAAAATATAATAATAATATTGGGTGGTGGGGTCCATTGACATATATATCAGTTAATGGTGGTGGGCCATAATCATTTAAATATATATATGTTAGTGGATGGTTTTGAGAAAGAAAAAATAATAATAAATAATAATCCTAAAATGAAAAGAGAAAATTGGCAGGAGAAAGATACCGAGAGGAAAAAAAATAAAATAATCGACATATAGAAGGATATTTTTATAATACCCTAATCTAATTGATTTTAAGAGATTAATTGATATTCAATTTATTATTATTAATTTGATCTGATTTTAATTTTAAAAGTACAAAAGTTTGTGGATAAATATTTTATTAGAGAATATTTTTAAAAGAAATTAAAAAAATAGGATTAAAAGGAAAAAGGCTAAAGGGGTTTAAATGAAAATTGACGTGTGCTGGAGAAAAAATATAATAATAATATTGGGTGGTGGGGTCCATTGACATATATATCAGTTAATGGTGGTGGGCCATAATCATTTAAATATATATATATATGTTAGTGGATGGTTTTGAGAAAGAAAAAATAATAATAAATAATAATCATAAAATGAAAAGAGAAGATTGGCAGGAGAAAGATACCGAGAGGAAAAAATAAAAAATAAAAAAAAATAAAGAAAAGAAAAGGCGGTGGAAACAACTCTCTCTCTATATATATAGTTCTCATAAGGAAAAACAAACACAGAGGCCATTCGGCCGGTAGAAGGAAAAAAAAAAAAAAAAAAAAAAAAAAAAAAAGAGGAGAAGCCAAGAAGAAAAGAGCAAAGAAAAGGGAAGAAGAAAAATAAGGAGAAGAGAGGGAAGGAGAAAGAAAAAAAAAAAAATTTTGGGTATCCGATTATCTAGATAGGATGATAAGAAAATCAAATAAAAGTTCGTTTTAGATTCAGAAATAAATAAATGAGTTATATGAATAGATAAACTATAGAAAGTATCCAAAATATTGGTGTACACTTATTTTAAATTTTTATTTTTACTAGTAAGGGTGTTGTTATATTAGTATATTATTTTGTCTAAATTTTTATCAAATTGATTTCATGACTATGTGAGAATTTTTGTATGAATGATTTTGTGGTATTTTATGGTAAAAAATTTGACAAGTTGATGAAAAATAGAAACATGACTAAAATTATATATAGAGGGTTTTGTGAGATTATTTTAATAATTTGTGATAAAATGATATTTATACGTGATTTTAATGATTTTCGAATGAAAACGGAAAAGAATCGGAAAGAAATAGACGAGTTTATTGTCTTGACCGTGTACTAGTAATGTGAAGGGTAATGTGATAATTGACTAATTTTGATGAATAATCGAGTGTAAAATGATGTTTTATGATATACATTGATATTTTGATGAAACGAGAAAAAACGTGATGGAAAATTTGTATGTTTTGTTTCTAACGAAAATTTTATTTGGAAACGGAAATGATTAATTTGTTAAATTTTAGTAATCTATGAAATTTATAAAGGCTCGAGTAAACCTAAACATTGGTAGGTGGGGATTGATAATTAACAAGTCAATAGGGTGATATTAGTAGTATTGCACCGATTTGCCTATATACATTGATATTGAATTCATGGACCTTGAGAGGCACCAAATGTTAGGTCTTCGAATTTATATATTATATGAGAATACGATCCAACGGGTAATCACCAAGTGTCCGATGCCGAAGAAACTCATTCTCCAGTCCATGGTATCGTGTTAGTGTTTACGAAGAGCGCTGAATATTATTAAAGAAAATCGTGTTGATATGCTTGAAAATAAAAATTATTGTGTTTTTTGTGTTCATTGAATAGTAATTTGATTTCCTTGTAAATTTATCTGTACAAGCTTGAGAATTGTAAAATCTTGCTTTTGTACAAATGTTTGTATGTGTTTGTTAGCTATTAAATTTTATTGTGTTTTATTATAAATATTTGAAAATGGTAAAAATTTGGTTTTGTAAAGACATACTTGAAAAATGACTTTCATGTATTTTATGTGTGGGTTTACTAGTAAATTGATCTCTTTATTATTTATTATAAAAACTTGAGAACTGTGAAATTTTACTTTACAATCTTGTATTTTTTGAGAAATGTTGAGTTTAAATTTGGTGTATACATACTAAGTAGAAATACTTAGCGCGTTGGATTTACAACACGTAGGTAGTTGAAATGAGCATTATAGATAAAGACTGAATGATAAATTGGCAGCACTTTCAGTGAGTCACATCCATTCCCATTTTGATAGTTATTCTTTTGATATTATATATATTTATATTTAAATGCATAAACATGCAAGCATGTATACATATATGTGTACATATGAAGTCTTGTAAAGGATAGTTGATGTAAATCATGGAAAGATTTGGTATTGTAAAGTGGTTTTGTCAACTAACTATTATTTATCTTTTAATTAGTATTTATTTTCCCTTAATATGATTTTCATTCAATGTAGTATTCATAAAGGTTTCTGTAGTGAAGTGGTGTTAAGTCGGATGGAGGATACGAAATAGAAGTTGAGAAATTGGATTCATTTTAAAAGTGTTTTTTTTGGAGTCTGCACGTTTTTATAAATTTTGGGATTTTTAGAAAGCAGGCGAAACTCTGTCGAATTTTTTAAAAAAAAAAGTATATATATATAATAATAAGAGTTAAATACACAAAACCCCCTTGAGGTTAAGTCAAATACACATATATTAATATTTTACTTTTTTGTACACAATACCCCCTTATTAACGGTCAAATACACACATATTAATGATTGATGATTAATTATCAAAGGAGAATGAGGGGGTATTGTATATAAAAAAATAAAATATTAATATGTATGTATTTGATTTAACCTCAATGAAGTTTTGTGTATTTAACTGTAATAATAATAAACTAGTTAAGTAAGGTGGCTTTCTTCGACTCGATTTTTATTCTAATGAAAATCGAGTAGGAGAGTGTTACGACAAATCCCTTCCTAATAAACCGATTTTCTTTTTTTCTTTTTCATTATTAGGAAAATAATTAAAACATATAAATATATATATATATATATATACCAGTATTAAATTAGGCTAGCAATAATTTTGTTCGAACAATGCAAAATATTTGGACCTACTGCTCCACTTTTTTCCAACTCACAATTATATAGGCCCAAAGACATCCAAATTTAATTCTGTTTTGGTTGGGCCCACTAGTGTTTAGTGATGGGATTGGGAATTGATAATTCAATCCCTTGGAATACGTGAAAATTTAATATAACAAGGTATTTTCTCTTCTCTCTCCACTATCGTTCCAGCTAAGGTTAGTCTTCCTGTCTAGTTGCATCGCTCAGTATATTATGGCCAGAGTTGTGACTTGTGATGGCCCCAGTCCTTGACACAGTTAATATATCAAATAAATTGTAAAATCAAATTGTTCATCAATTATGAAAAAGTTATAACGATTGGCAAGGCAACTGGTGAAGATTCTCACTCATGATTTAGAGTATTCATATTTACACCCCTTTAAAACTGTATGTACACCTTTTCAGGAAGTACGTCCCATTAAATATGTTAATAAAAATCTTAACTTACGTAAAAAAAAAATAGTTTTTATAACATTTAAATACAAATATATAATGCAATAAAATTTAAAAAATTATATTTTTTCATATTAAATGGATTATAATTATAAATTATATTTTTAAAATAATCATTAATAGGTATATTTAAAAGGGAAAAGGGGCTACAAATACAAGTTTAGTGGGTACAAATATCGTTGCTCTATGATTTATTATCATTTAGGTTGGAAGTGGCCCGTCTCGGTGAACAAGCCCAAGGCAGCACAAGCTTAAATTCCATCTAGTCCCATGTACAAACACATGCACTATGGTACTGGTTTTAATTTTTTTTTTTTTTTTTAAAAAAAGAGTAAGATCATTCTGCTGTAAATAATTAACGAATCTGTAGCTAATTAATATATTGAATCAATATATGGCTACAAGACAACCAGCTTTAACACTGCCCAAATATTAGTGAGACTTTTGGTGAGTCTAACCCATCACTTAAAGATAAGTAGTGGGTGGGTTTGGTTTGACTACTCGATCGAGTCACTTTCCTCGGTTATGATATATATATATATATATATTAAGTAGTGGGTGGATTTGGTTTGACTACTCGATCGAGTCACTTTCCTCGGTTATGATATATATATATATATTTATATTCAACCATGAAATTGAATGGAGACAACATACTAGATTGTTACATCCGCAATTATGATTTGTTTTGCGGAAACCATTAAAATTGAATGGAGATACAATATACATAAGTGGAAAATGCTCAACCTATATATATATATATATAAATATGAAAAAAAAAATCATAAAATACATCAGCCACAAGCACAGTGAAAAGATGTTGAAGCAGAAAGAATTTTGTAACGCCTCTTCCGGCAGCTTCCTTGTCTTAACTTCAGAGAGAACATTGCTAGCCCAATCAGCAAAATACGTTTCATTGAATCCAATTCTGCCGTTCTTGTAAACAGACTTGCAGCGGCGATCATCTTCGGGAAAGTGCAATTTTCGCCGTTGGGATCTCGCCATGCACCTTGGTGTCTCATTCCTGACCAGCTAGCAATCCAATGGTACACGTACTGCTCCACACCAGCAAGTTTCGGCCATCCTTTAGGGAAAAACTCCATGACGTTGCTGTTTCGGTTCATTAAGAACATGTTGGTTAATTGGGCACCGTGTGGAGATACCAGAATATCTGTCTTGCTCATCAATGATACTGTATCAAGCAATCAGAGTTTCACATCAAATTTGCATTGTTGTTTTATGTATTTAGATCAAGATCATGTATAATTATAGAAACAATTTGGTTTTCTATTTACCAAATATGTTACTAGGCCTACATATAGGTGGATAAATGTACAATGGATTTAATATATACCTTTGGTTAAAAGTTCCAATTTTAATTCTTTCCAATCTTTTTTTTTTCTTTGAATGATAGTGTGACATTAACTATTAATTAATACAAATGTTTATGTATTTATTTATTTTATTTGGAAAGATCATATGAATTCTAGACTGTAACTTTATTGAAAGGATGTAATTACTACCGGACTATACTAATGAGAACATAGAGATTTATTCTTAATTTTTATATTTTTATCATTTGATGAATTAACTATTAAATCTTTGTTAATATAAATAAATAAAAGCTTAGAATAGGAAATAAGTCAACAAGTCTTGTTCTCTAAGAAGTATAGAACATCTTGTTTCAAAAAAAAAAAAAAGAAGTATAGAACATCTAAAGTTGACCATAATAAATAAATTTAATGATACATTGACGTATTTTTACTCAAAGTAAATAACTTATTATTTCAAGCCTACTTTATGATGTGCTTACTGAAAGAAAATTTTCATGTGCTAAGTTTGTACTACATGAAGCCCTTGTTCATCGAAGAATTAAAGCTGAAAACTGCACACGATGATAATTATTGATTTTTTTTTTCGAGATAGATAATTATTGATTGAAAAAAAAAAAAAAAGGAAAAACGGAGAAATTGGTTTCAATGTTTACGGAATTGGAAGGAAAAAAAAAAAAAGGGAAAAACGGAGAAATTGGTTTCAATGTTTACGGAATTGGAAGGATATCTACTTCAAATGATATAAGTTAGCTAATTGGCAGCTAGACAGAGCAAATTGAAATGGTGGAAAAAAAAAAATCTTATTGTATTTCCAAATGGCAAAGCTAGAGATTTGCATTGTAGTTTTGGATACGTGGTCAAAATATAAAAACTACAATCAAAGATTTTTGAGGTAATCTCTAACAAGGAGAAATCCTAACTTGGGAAAAAAAGGCATGAATTAACAAAAACTTATTAACTTTTCCTATACTTTATTTCCCTTTTTTTTAAAAAAAAAATTATTAATTAGTAAATGCATAATTTAATTAACTTATAATTAACTCTCATGATTAACATTAAGAAAGCAAACTGATTTATAATTCAGTAACAAATTTTCAAAATTATTTTGCAATTATTATTATTATTATTTTTTGGAACAAAGTGTACAATTTAATTAAAAACTTCTACTTAACACCTTTTTTTTTATTTTTTATTTTTTTTTATGGTGGGAGAGAATGGATTGGATTTATAGAAAACTACCCACATCTTTTGTTTGATATGGTATCCAAAAATTGTTTTCAAATCTAAGAAACTCACAAATTTCTTTTTATGTATTATAATAAAAAAACAATTTTTAAATACTTTATCTAAAAGCTTTCAACAAGCATTTTTCTTGTTGAAAAGTTTCGTGTTCTTCCTTATTTTTCAAAACAAAGAAATGATCCATTTCAATTCTATATCAAAGGCAGCTTAAAATTGCAAGACAAAGAGTGAAACATGTATATGACTTGTTCACAGAAAGTGAGATTATTAGAGTAAGCCACCATTAACCGGCAGCCACCACCTTTAGCACTCTCTTTGAAAGATTTCAGTCACTGCCGTCTCATTCTTGAAAGATCTAGGTCCACTTCTCATGAACAAAGTCATTCCAATAACCTTCGAATCCGAGCCTTCAATGCTCACATTACAATTAACCCTAGCTTTGCATCTCATCAGATCATACACCTCCATTCTCTTATCCCATGACATCCCTCCCTCGTTGTGTCTCATTACCACTGCCTTTTCGAAGCAGACCGCCTCATCTTCGCTGACCCCTACGAACCCTTCAATGATAGGGTCCCCATTAAACGTAGCCCCCATTATGGTTCTCAGCCACAACCCCATTCCCAGCCTGAGCTCGCCCCAGTGATACAATATCCACCTGTTCGGTGTTTCACACCCGTATCTTCTATGCCAAGCAACAAACGGAACCATGGCTGATAATCCATGCCATATGTTTTCGTAGTTGTAATGATTGTATTATATGAAAGTCAAGCCTTTCGTGAGAGTTGCGTTGACAGGTAAGGTTTCAGGCCATGCCAAGGCGTAGTAGTTCCAGGAGCCATCGTGTTTGTCATGTCCTTTGAGACACAGTAACCGACCCAGTGATGATTTTGATGGGAAACCGTTGGAACTGTACCTCGCCTTCTTCGTGAGAATCGCACATGGAACTCATGAACCAAGGGTGACCCTGAAGGGCTTTGTCAGAATACGTAAGTCTTTGAGTGGAAGACACGTGACCGAGTCACGAAGCTTTTGGGAGGTGGAATGGAGGTCTTGGGTGCAGTTGGTGGAGAGTTTTGGGGAGTAGCAAGAGACCATTAATGGTGAGATATTGGTACGCTTCTGGTATTTTTTGGAGTAGTGGGATATGGTGGTAGTAGTGGTTCTGTCCATTTGAGGGCCTGGTTTGGTCATGGCGGTGATGGATGTGAAAAATATTGGAGATGGCCGATTTGCTTAGAGCTTACGTATGATCTTTCTCTCACGAAAAGTGACCAATTTCCAAAACCAGCTCTCCGTGCATATTATACTAAAAAAAAAGAAAAAGAAAAAACATTTAGAAAATGCTGACCGTTTGATTGAAGAGGTTATACCACAATCTCTAATACCTACCGTTGGATAATTTCAATAAAAATACTATATTAATCAGATAGGAAGATCCAATGATAAACAGATGAATTATTTTCCTCCTCTGCTTGAAAGAAATTAAACTCAATTACTCAAAGATCATGGTTGGTGTTTGCCAGATTTTGCAGAATCTACACATGTTCCTCACCTGCATATGTTTCATAATTTTGACTTGTCTTATAATAGCCTCCCAGATTTTATAGCACCAAGCATGAATCTCAATTTATAGGTTGGAGGGCCCATCTTTTCTTTGCAAACCAAAGGAAACGAATGTTGAGGCCTACACTAAGTAAATTTCACCAGCTTCCAGGCTCATGAATCATGATTCGAAACAAGTACTATAGTAATCAGACAGTGTTAGGGGCATTCTTTCAACCCCCCCCAAAAAAAAAGAAGAGCCACGGCCGAGTAGCTAATTTTGTGACTCTTTCGATTATTAGTCCACTTGATTTTAATCAAACTGTAACAGCACAAAATAATTATTTGGTGTTAATTTTGATTTAGGTTCAAAATTATCTTCGTTTATAGTGGAAATTTACTTTCAACTTTCTTTCTAACTTTTTAAGTACAACTTCTCACGTCAACTGTATCAAACTAATGCCCCAAAACCAATCAATTAATCAACTTTCATTTTCTCTTTATTATGCTAAAAATTAGAGCAAAACCTTAAGACTTATATATGTGTATATGTGTGTGTACACCTGCGCGTGCATGTATAAGTTTGAATTGAATTTCTTATTGTTAATTCCAATGAACCTTGGACTAGATTGACATTTTCATAATTAATATCTATTTATATATAATCAGTGGCGAATCCCAACATTTATATTAAATAAAACACTTTATAACAAAATAAAATATAATAAAAATTAAAACAATTATAGTTCATAAACTAATTATGAAATAATTTTACTTTATTTCAAATCCTTCAAATCTTAATCGTAGTCTTTACGATTCACATTATTCAAATCTTAAAACATAATAATTTAACTTTGCTTTTCTTTTGTCTCAAATGTCTGAAATTCGATTGAATTACATGCATACACCACATCAAAATATTGATATGGTGCATTTGATAATCTGAGATTTTCTTCCATTGCTGTTACAAATTAGGAGAATGATGCAGCCTCACTGGACCTCTAGCTTCGATCTGCTTCCATCAAGTCAATACCTTCATAGTGAAGTTGTATATAAAACAGTCATGGAGTACCCAAAATAGTTGAAATTTGATCGCGTAGGGATGCAGAATCGCCCCAAGTATTGGATGTTTTAAAATAGGACAAACAAACTGAAGCCTGAAGTTACTTACAAGCATGAATGATACATGAATTTTGTGCTTAGTCTAAGTTGAAATTTCTATGCGGTGCTTTGGGATCTCACTCATTATTTTCAAGTGTAAGCAAAAGGCTTTCAACCAACCAAGAAATATTAAACTGCTCACCTCTTACCTAAAGACTGCCCATTTGATTATATAAATAATATATAACATGATGAATCCGATACAATAATTATAATAATTTCATGTAAATATTGAAAATCATTTCATAAATGCCAAAAATAAACGTAGATATCCAACTAAACAAGTAAATTCACCCACATAAATATAAGAAAAAAACCTAGAGTACAAAGTAAAATTATTATTCGAAATGTTTAATGTTACTTGTTTAATAGCTATATTTATTTTCTAATTCTCTCTTTATTATGCATCTAACATCTACTCCTTAAGATGTTAACACCCACTCACAAGGTTACTAAAGAACCAACAAAAAATAAAAAGAAAATGTTGTATTACCTCGCAAATAAATAATAAGTGCAAATTCTCTTTTGTACTTTATCTTATTTAACAATATTTAAACACACAAAAAAAAAAAAAAAAAAAAAATGCAACAAGAGAACCAAGACAGATTCAAGCTTTATATATATAGAGATTTTACACATATACTAAGGTTGTGTGTCACAAAGCTATCACTGCCATAATGCCATGTGACATTTTTCCATATGACACTACTATAATGGACGTTACACCATACATCCATTGCACCCAAATTTTTATCCACAAAGCAGAGCATGCACAGACAACAGGATACCCACAGCAGGACAGATCCAGTGGAAGCTTAAGAAAGTGGAATGCTGCTTAGGTTCCATTATAAATGCCTTAAAAACACTTTCCGGTTTTAACGAGAATTGTAAATGATTTTTTGTTTTCTCCAAGCAATGATTCAAATGAACACAGTGTAGTCACATCTTTGACATGTAAAACCGTATTAGACATCAAGTAACTAATAGCAGTTTGTCACAGCAACAAGGAAACCAGACGACTGTCCCCGGATGGAATTAATTCTTCCAAGATTAAAATCAGCATCACTAATCAAGTAAAGACCTAAATTTAAACACAAAAATTTCATTTTACGAAACAATTTAAATCAAAAGATGGTCATAACAAACAAACACTTGCATTTGCATTCATCATTCCCATCATACTTCCTCAACTCAAACGGGGCAAAATTTCCAATTACATGCATAAACAATGAGAAATGAGGCAACACATGAAATAAGTCTCCGTATTCGCGACAGTGCAAATTTAAAAATCAGGACCATGTAAGACGATGCGGGATAAAATTTAGCAATTCTATTGAGGAAGCTTAGGCAGACAAGCAAAAAGAGGATAGGAAAAAAAGGATGAAGAGAGAGGTAGCATAACTCAATAATCAGTTAATGAAAAAAAGCATGCTAAATTTTAAGAAGCCATGAATGAAGTATACATTTCAAACAAAGGCTGCCAAAACAGAATAGCATCAACCAAAAAAGGCCATAGCTTGGTACTGCAATTCAGAAATTAGTTATGCACCAAGCTCAAGGAAGCACAAATATACTATTTTTACTCCCAAATTCCACATGCCGTCATAACTAACCTGAGTCATTTGTGGGGCTTCAGTTTTTCTGTAGCAGAAGCATTTGAAATTCATCGGCTTTTTCGGTCAATCCAATGTCTACAAATGCACCCAAAAGTCTGTTGCAGGCAGAGTAATAAAAGTCTGAGGTGGTAGATTGCTTCCATTGATCAATAACTTCTCCCATTTCTTTCAAATGACCAAGCATCAGATACGAAGAAAGAATGCAAATGTAGTTTCTACTTGTCATTTTTTGTTTAGTCATCCTTAAGGATTTCCATATCTGATCGATTTTATCTTTGTTTTCTAAACCTGCATACAAAATTATAAGGAAGTCGTATGTTATCCATTCTCTTTGTGATATACTTTTATCTGCTTCAACCAGAGGGCTGTCCTCTGCGTTTACAAGATGACCTGCAGCGATATATATCTTCACAAGATTGCAGTATCTCAACCAACCATCATTAAAGCCAGGGTCACGGCTCATTTCATCTAGAATATTTCTAACTTCGCCAATGTTGAGGGTTGCAGCACATGAACTAATCCATAGATTGTATGTGAAAATATCCGGTGCAACCTTCTGTTGCTTTAGTTCTTCGACAACCAGAGCAACCTTCTCCAACTGTCCTACCGACATGTACAAAGTCATCATCTCATTATATGTAAGGGCACTGAACGACAGTTTCGACTCCTTCATTTTCTTATAAAATTCTTCAGCCTTTTCAGTCAATTTTGCCCCAGCATATGAGTGTAGGAGTGCAGTGTACGTTTCACTAGTTTTTGCCGAGTCAGGCAGACCTTCAAAGTAGCGTTCGGCAGCATCAATGCCAAAAACTTTTGTCATCAAGTCAATACGAGTTGCATAGTCAGAGTCTGATAACACAAACTCTCCATGAGTAATCATCCATTCAGATATCTGCAACTTGTTAAACAATAGTATAATCTATGAATGCAATGGATATTGTACTAACATTTACAAGTAGAAACTAAGAACATGAAAACAGCAAAGATAACAAGTAAGAAAATGAAGTTCAAAATGACAGCACTAGATTACAATAATTTTTTGTTAGCAATCATACGTAGCAGTTAGTACATTCTTAGTGAAAGTATATTGTCACTTGAACAAATGGCATATATATTGGGGCCATATGTAACTAAGATTCATTAAAAAAATACTATTTGTTAGTTAGCATCAGACCAAAAAACTTAAGCTAATAGGAAATTGTTTAATTATAATATTTAAGACTTAGAGTTATGATATATTAACACGTCGCAACATAGAGTAATGACAAATGATGGATACATGCTAAAAGGGGAAGAGATGGTTTGAACTATAGACCTCCAAGCTTTAATCTAAGTTAGTTATCATCATACTCAAAAGCTGAAAGTGATAGTAATAGATTCAATAATAGTATTTAAGACTTGAACTTATAATACATTTAATACCACTAGTGAAATGAACAACAGAAACGGCCATGAAACAAATTTGGTCCAATGATTATCTTTGATGGGAAAATTAACGAGAAGAAAACAGACCTCGAGAGCGTGCTTGTAACGCTGAGAGTTTCTGAGATCTTTGAGAATCTGTCGGAGCTCAAAAATGGAAGTTTGGTTACCTTCACTGACCCATCTCTGAATAACATTGATGGCGCTCCGTTTTGGGAGCCTAAGCCTGAAAATCCTGCTTCTGAGATCATTTTTTTCCAGGGAATTCGATGATTCTTCGAAGCATTCACTTCTCAAAGTTCCAGAGGACAGGAATCTCGAGAAGGGAAAAGACCCAGAACATCTATTACAGTTGTTGATTGTTGCTCTGATATTTAAAACAAGAGTTGAGTGTTAGGCTTCGAAAGAATTAAAGAGTCAGATTGAGTGAGAAGGAGCTTACCGTCTGAGATTGAGAAAAAATGAGCGAGCAGCCATTGCTATTGCACTCGTCTTCGCTCGTGTGTTTGCTCATCGGTGTTTTATTGACATTAGTCCTTTTAGTTATATTTTAAGTAATTGCAATTAAAACCTACCAAGGTTGAAGGTTTGCTCTCTTATAAGTGGATTTAACTTCATCTTAAAATTACATGAAACCTCCACTCTATTAAGAAATCGTGTTAAAACTATACATTGACCAACTTCTTTACTTTAAATAATCATTGATCAAAAATACTCTTTAATTATTAAAAATTAAAAAAAAAAATTGTAATATCCACATTTTATCTCTAAATAGAGATCTTAAATATTTTTTAAATTAATAAAACAATTGTAATCTACACCATCCATCGTTTTGATGGACAATAGAAATTAAAAAAAATCATTTTTTTTAATTTTTTTCAATAAATTGATGGAGTCCCAATTTGGATTGGATCTCCACCAAATGTTCACGTTTTCTCTAGATAGAGATAGAGATTTGGAATTGAAAATGCCAAAAAGGTTCTGCCCACGTCCTAATCGGCTAGCCTGTTTTCATAAAGGAATGAATTCAGTATGAACCTAATATTAAAATACCAAATGCGAACTAATCTTTGGTAAATTACTGTGTGGGCTGAGATTGATCCAAAATTTAAAAAAGAAAAAAAATGTTCTATACAGTACTTTTATTAATTATTTTTTCCATATAATCTTAAATTTAAATTTATAACAAAGAAAAATAAAATAAAGCCAATAAAGTTAGCTTGACAAGTTTGTGATGTTCATGAAATCGTCAACATTAGAATATATATTGCATTAGAAAATGTTATACGCTTGTACTCCTTCCACAAGCTCGAACCTTACTCCATTTTTGACCTTAACGTTTTATAAGGGGCCTAAATTTGATTAGGCCCAGTTTTTGAAGCTTTGGTCTTATGAATTTGAGCCGTGACAATGTTGTTAAAAAATCAAGTGTTGCCTGCTTCAACATACACTCTATTGGGCCCAAGCCCAAATCTGCGTGTTAAGTGCGGTGGCCTCTAAAATTTCGAACTAAATTCGTCCAACACGACCGCGTTAAGGAGATTAGGAGTTCTTAACCGACGCTAATTTCGTTACCAAGTAGATTATGTCGACTATCATTGTTTCGAAAGGCTTCATCACCGACTTTGGAAGCAAACTTCGAATGTCAAATGTATTCCCAAGTGCACTAATCTTCAACTTGAAATGCAAACTATCATCCAAACCTAGTAGCCGTCATCATCGTTTACCCATTACTTTTATCATCGATTGTAGGTCTCTAATGGTTGTATAAAACATTCACTTGAATTTTAATTTTAATTTTATAAACCATTTTTTTAAAATTTTAATTTTTACAGCTACATTACGCTAACATTGACATTTTTGTAGCATAAGAGAGAGTCATTTGGTGATCCACATACAATTCATAGCTTTTGTGATAATATTAGGATTTTGGAGACGAAATGTCAACTTCACTGATCCAGCAAACCTTGGAAATGGGTTTGTTTAATTCCAAATGGAGCATCAGGTGTGTTTAATTGAGTTGTTATAGTTTACTGAGTTATATGGTATACAATACCGTGTCACATGCCTAAGGAAGTATGTAATCCAAATAACGATATCACTATTGGGGTATTGAATTTTGTTGTCATCATGATTCATGACCATTCTATATTGCTTGACAACCGTTTCAATGTCAATGCTTCTCTTCTATAATATGATATGTCTCTGCTGGGATCAAGTACGAATTTCATGAGTAATATAATAAAGTAGGTGGATATGTTCATCAGTTTTGTGATTATCTTATATACATCCATTTTCATGTCTGCGTGGATTTTGTTGTCCGGAATTTAATGTTTCTGCTTGAGAATTTATATAGTCTTTTTCTCCGCAAGAAAATCTGACTACTAATATCTGTTCCTGAATTAGTAGCTTTCAGACAAATATTTGCTTTTACATGATCAGCGGTTCACATATATCGTTTTAATCTTAAAAATTCAAGACGGTCTGAAATTGTTTTGTTTCTTCAAAATGTATTCTTGTCTTATATGAAAATGTGATAGTGATAAACAAGTAAGGCAATAGTTTCAAGGAGTTAGAATTCTATAAGCCTTTATTAGTGCATAAGATTAAATAAGATGAGATGAGATAATATTAAATGAGATAAAAATTAGATATTAGTGTAGTTGGGAGTGGATTGGATTTGATTTGATTAAAATAATTTAATATTTACTTAAATTGTATTTTTGAATAAAATATGATAAATTAATCTTTAATATATTTAATAAAAATAAGAAATAAAATATAAAAATTGATTAAATAAAAATAAATTTTTATTTGTTAATAAATATTAAATTTATAAACTTTACAAAACTATTTTATGTAATTATATAATTATAAAATATTTTAATACTATAATGAAATAATATGTTTTAACAAATAAAATCTAAGTTAAAAAATCCCAAAGAAGGAGAAATGATGTGGGCCTTCGTGTGGGCAAAGGAAGGGAAGGTTTCTCTACCCTTTTTGGCCCAAACGTCGGGTAGGCATTGGTGGGTAGGAAATTTTTTTCCCATTCCATCAAAATTCTCATATCACAAGCGCATCCCAAAAGTGTCTTTTTATTTATTTATTTTTGGTTTAAAAAAAATGTATCCTAAAAGTCAAGATATTGATCTTTCATGCCGATTTTACTCATTATACTAGTATATTAGCATGTCTTTTGTGTTTATATATATATTGGCAACTTAGAGAGGCGGAGTATTTGTGTATAAATCTTTTTCTTGGTATCTAGAGAGAAGTGAACTAAGAGAGGGCATACAAAGGTTTTAATTCATGGTTAGTGTAAAGTTTAAACCTTGTAGAAGCGTTCTTAATAACGTATTACTTAACAACTTGTATTTCAAAATTATTTTAACTGAACTTTACCAAATCGATTAACTGAATTTTACTAAAATCGATTAACTGAATTTTAGAAATCGATTAACTGAATTTTAGTAATACATAAAGGGTTAATTTTCGGTTTTACCCTTAATGAATGAAGTCAAACGGCAATCTTTCTCTCTCTAGAAAAAAACATGCCTCTTTGTTTGATTTTTAAAATGTATCCTTCACGGCTTCACTATTTAATGTATTCAAGATGTTATTTACGTGTTCAGGATATCCTTTATTGTTTTTATTCACCAGTTAATGTATTGATTTAAAATTATTATTAATAAAAATCATGTGTGTCTGAACAAAGGAACACGTATCCTGAATAAGGTCTACATGTCTCCAACAAAGACCATACATGCCGACCAAAGGACAATATGCCTCGAATGAATTACAAATACTACGTGTCCGTTCAAAGACCACATATTCGAAACATAGGACCACACGTCCTGAGCAAGGGTCCACGTATCCCGAAAGCCAAAAACATGTTCTGAATCACAAAACAAGTCCCGAATTTACAATCCACGGACTAAGCACACTTCGTCAGTTGGTCCAAGCTGAATTTGTTATCAAGTTGATTGCCTTGTTGAAGAAGTAGATATTCCTTATATTTCAATCCAATGTACTGGGGAGGATGACCTTCACTGTCTATCAACTCTTGAGCAGGGATAACCACTGTATCAAGTGATGGTCCATGTGCTATGGCTAATGATATCCTCGTACTTTTATTGTTCACAACAGCTCGATGCAACACACTTTTGTACTTCCCATTGCTCAAAATCTGTCACCACACCCAAAATTCTGCATCTTTTATTTATTTTTTTCTTTTTTGTAAATTATATCAAGTAGAGTTTATATAAAAGAGGCTTTCACAGAAAAGCACTAAAACTCTGAAAAGAGAAGTTTATATTCAAAAGAAAAGAGTGAAAAAAAGGAAGTCAGCACCTCAATGTGAGCACCAGTATTAACTAGAAATGAGTTAGGAATGGCATTAACATCGACCCACTTGCCATTGTGCTGCAACTGAAGACCACCAACTCCATTCTGGGTTAGAAGAGTCAAGAGGCCATGATCCGAGTGAGGAGGCAAACCCATTGCAAGATCCGGTTGTGGACATGGTGGATAGAGGTTCGCTGTCAGAATCTGGACACCTGATTCCAGATTCAGAGTCTTGTCTATGTAGTTGGCTTCCAGTCCCAGGCTCTCTGATATTCCTTTAAGCAATTCCCTCGCCACTTCTCTGGTTCTTTTACAATGTTCTGATGAAGTTTCACTGTAAGAGTGAAAACTCAAGTATGGTCAATATGATCTTTTAAAATAGGGTATTTCAATTTTTTTTGTTTTTTAATTACAAATTGGGGTTAATTTGGAAAGAAAACTGAATAGAACAACTAAGTACATAAATATGTACCTACTTACCAAGTATTAATGTAAATGTATGAACTCATATACATAGGCACCCACGCATGCACAGGCATGCTTGCATGTTGCATGCATATTTTATTTCTTATTTATTTAGGACATTCTACATAGAATAATGATTGTTTAGCATTACTTCTGTACGGAATAATGATCTAGCTCCAAATTTTAAGATGAAAATAATTTACTTTTATTTATTTATTCATAATTATATTAAATTGAGATCAATGGATAGGTAAATTAAAATTATATTTAGATGACCAATTTCAGTTAATATAATTTATCCTTTTTCTCTGTCTATCCGTATTCGTAATTCCAATTATTTAAAAATATTCTAGCTATTTCAAAATCATTTTCGTGAATCTACCCGTCCCTATTTCACAACTTAGCTTTGAACCAAGTTTGGACTTATTTGAGTGTGGTCATGAATGTCCAAATAAACTTTTTGTGGTTGACGTGCAAATTCGATCCAAACCTGACCCTAGCAACTCAACCATTGGTTAATCCAAATTCCTTCTTATCCAAATTCCTATCCTATTACACATTCATGCTACTACGAATGAGAAACAGAATAATGCTACGTAGATTTATTTGTTACCTTTCTAAGGGATTGCGTTTGGCATCAGTCAATACTGTTATAGTTCATATACTGATCAAATAGGTCATGGGAAAATTACGTGTGGAACAAAATTCTTGATTAAAGAAACAAAGATAGAAAGAACGTTTATTGCACAAATTGGTCTGACAGCATCATAAGCTAATATTTTTGGTTTAAACACTGAATAATAGTAACAAAGAATAAATTTCTCTTTCGTCCCTATATTTTAAAAAAGTATCATATTTTCAACTCAATTTAAAAACACATCAAATTTTCTAAAGTTTTAAATTAGTCTTTCCTGTTAATCATTTGACGATCAAATCAAACAAAATTAATGGAAAGTCCAATTTATCCTTACCTTAGTTAGGTCACATAAAATAACAATCTTATCTCCAATGAAACTAGAACATTACAATTTTAACCTTTTTAAAAATTAATAATAAAAAGATAATCTTTTATTATCGGTTCTCATGTGAACTAATTGTTAATTCTCACAATCAGTTCACGAGCAAAAGATGGTATTAAAAAAATTCATTTTCATAATTAGGTGCTAATTTCAAACCTTAAGCTAATTTTATTGTTATTTACAAGAATTTTATGAACTCCAATTTCAAGGACGAGATGAGTTTGCCCGATTGTACCTCCTCCTACCCATTCTAGTAAGTGAAATTGTGACTCGAGTTCTGACCTATTATTTCAAAATCCAAAATTATAATAGTGAAAAAAAAAAGAAAAAGGCAATTGTAGGATAACAGTTGTTTTGTTTGTTTTTAATCATCGTTTATATTGTTAAGAGAGAATATATTATTAGCTTATTTCAAAAAGAGAGAGAGAGAGAGAGAGAGAGAGAGAGAGATTATATAAAACCTGAAGCCAGAAGGTTTGTTGGGTGAGTGAAACTGAGGGTGAACAAAAACCTTGAGAAAATCCCTCCAAAAGAAGACCTTTTCGACGGAAGCATTGAAGCTAGTTCCATACCTTATTGGATCCAATACATGCTTCCCTTCAAACTCTCTCTTCTCTTCTTCCGTCAGATCGAAAAATCTTTCACATCCATCCATCATTTCCTTCATTAAGCTCTCTGGAATACCGTGATTTATGACCTAATTAAGATATCAATCCTCAAATGATCACTTTCGTGATATCACGTTCATGATGAACAATTATTGAAGCATCTAGTACTTCATTGAAAATTATTTAAAGTGATTTTATTTACTCGCACATGCTTTGTGACAAGTACATATAAAGCGATTTTTCTGAAACTTACTGTAAGTGTTTTTTTAAACCCCGAAATTATCACATTAAACTGTATTGCAACGAAATTTATCAACTAAATATAAAAAAAATGTGAAAAATGTTTTACAATTTTTTTTAATTATTAAAAGTAATTTTGAATTTTTTTAATAAGTATTTTTAAAAAGTTAAAAACATATTTAAAGTTATTTTGATATGCATGTTTTTTGGAAAATAAAGAAAAGTGTTTTCAGAAAAGGAAATGGAGAATTGAGAAAGATTTTATAAAACATTTTGTTGGCATAGATAATTGTCTTTTTCTAAGCTTTTTTTTATTTTTTATTTTAAGTATAAATGCCTCTTGAAATGCTTTTAAAGGACATGTGAAGTAGTTACAAGCATGTTTTTATGATCAACAAATTTAGCTTATAAATAGTGCTTTCTACAAAAGCACTTTAAAAAAAATTAAAACATAATTAAAATGAAAAATAAAATACCTTGAAGAAGCCCCAGTCCTTGCAGGCTTCGCCCAGGTCGTGGATGGCCTTGGAGCGTTGATCAGGAATGGAAGAGGCAAGGAAAGAGAAATCAATGATGGGGATTTGATCATCTAGTTCAGGGTCTGAAGCTGATTGATAATCATGTTGATTTTTGGAGAACGTGTAAGTAGAGGGAATGGAGGTGAGGCCAGGAGATTCAGCAAGCACTTTGATGGAGGCCATTTTAGGAGATCCTAGTGATGTTGCAGCCATGGATGGATAGAGAAGAAAGAGCGATGAGTGATTTTGGATGTGTCACGTTATAGGCTATCGAATTTTATAGGCGGCAACAGTCTCAATTGTGTTAGAAAATGACTACAGGTCTATAATACTCACTCCTCACTATTACTACATCATAATAATTAATAATAATAATAATAATAATAACAACAATAAAGAAGAAAAGGAAACTATACTTAAAGTTCTTGATCATTCGAAACAATAGCATTCTTATTGTTTATTCAATCACAGCCTTTTGAGAACGATGATTGCATCCATTCACAGTCAAAATGTTGAAAAGAAAAAAAGAAGTGCAAAAATATTAAACAAACTACGAATTGATTTTAAAATGTCTTATCTTTTATAATGAATTTTAATAGTGTTGTGGGTATAATTTGGGCTGTATAAATGGGCTGGTAAAAGCCCAATGAACTGACCCAGAAGATTGATCCAATAGATAAAATCTAATATCCAAAGAACGAACACAGCTCTCAGCTCGCTGATGAGCTCTCAGGTCTTAGGTCTCAACTCTCAGCTCTCAGCTCGCTAATGAGCTCTCATGTCCTAGCTCTCAGCTCTCTGATGAGCTCTCAGGTCTCAGCTCTCAGCTTTCAGCTCACTGATGAGCTCCTAGTTCTCAGGTCTCAAGTCTCAGCTTGCTGATGAGCTCCCAGCTCTCAGGTCTCAACTTTCAGATCTCAGCATCCAGCTCGCAGCTCGCTGAACCCAACTCGTAGCTTGCAGCTAGCTACCTCCAGCTCATAGCTAGCAGGATGGAGCTCTCAGCTCATCAGCATCCAGCTCGTTACTCAAAGCAGGATTTAGTTCGAGGTCATCCAAGACAGACTTTAGCTCGTCCAATGAACAATCAGAAAAGGAAGTCTTCCAAAAAAGGCAGTGACCCGATTTGATTATAATTCTCTCATCATAATTGAAAGTTAATTCAAATTTAAACTGAGTCAACGTGATCCCGAGCTTTACGAAGCAGTTTCCTGATTTTACTCTAATTGATTAGGAAGTATAATTAATTCAGGATTCTCTTCCTATTTTATCTCTACCTAAACTGTAACGCCTTTTTTTTTATAAATAGAGACTAAATTTATTGTAACAAAGAGACAAAAAATAATATACTGTCACTCTATAGAAATATTGAGAGACGGTCGTGGACATAGATTTATTGGCTGAACCACATTAACAATCTTGGTGTGTTGTTCTTATTCTCTACCACTTTCTCTTGTTTTCTATTTTCTTTCACATTGATTGCAGGTATTGGGTTTTGGGATCTCGTCGACCAGAAAACAACGTTGACAAATAGTGATTAGTAAAAATATTTGATATTGATATCTAAATAGGTTTTTATCTCTATATATGTACACACCAGTATAAAGAAACATATATCGGTTCTTATTTTCTTGTTATGTTTCAAAATTATGCTTAAGACATAATTCATATTTCCTCCATTGTAAAGAGCACTTTTAAATGAGATAAATTAGATTTATTAAATTTAAGATGAATTTGTAATATACATGTATTGATATAAAAATTTTAGATATGTTTATCTATGCCTTGGCCATGTTCATGATTCATCACGTAGGGATGTCCAAATTCCTGTCCCCCCGTAGTCAAGGACGGTGGCTGCCCACTTGAAACTTCACCTATTGTAGTCATGCAATGAACCCACACAAAGAAACAAACACATGCGTCTACTTGGTAGCATATGTATAATTCATAAATGTCACAGCTAGTAACTAGTTTTTCTATAAACATTTAACCCCCAATTCTCACTTTTGCATTTTCTTTTAACCAAAAAAAATATCACTATGGGTGCTTTTTTTCTTTTTTTAAATGTCATGTAATTAATAAGTTAGGTTTTCTTAGTATTTTTTATCACTTAGAACAAATATACTCTAATAATTGTAAGTAAATCTTAATCGAAGACACATAATAAGTCTAGAAAAATATAAGTGAAACTTAATGCCGTAAAGTAAGTTTTAGAGGCACCAACGAGTTTGGAAGGCATAAATTAAAGCAAATAAGCAAAAAAACCATACATGGTCTTTTAAGAAAGAGAGTTCAAATTTTTACCCAACCTAAATCGTTCCAAAGTTTTTATCAACAATTGACACTATGATGACTGCAATACTTCTAAACCATTTTATTTATTTTTTTTAAATAAAAAACCTGAATTTATTTTTTAAAAAGTATATAATCCACTAATAGTGGAACGATACATCCGCATTCGAGAAGATGGTAAGTCTTTTAATGGAGCAGATATATATACTCCATCGGAATGAGTTCTCACTCTTCCATGAAGGAGGAGATCTTCTCCTTCGATGAAGGAAGAACAAGAGGTCATGAGTGACCTCTGGTGGAGGTCGTGAGCAACCTCTAACGGAGGTTGCGACCTCCATTAATAGAAGTTGTAGAGCTACAAGCCTACAACTCTTGCCTAGATTCATGCAAAATCGATATTCCGCTCCCACATCCTCCATTAGATTTGTGTGTGATTTTCAAGTAAAACTAATAATTTTCACATAAATCCCACACAAATTTCTTTCCAACTATGTCTACACCCAGTTTGGCATGAAGTTTAGACGAAATTAATGTGCAAATATTATTCGCGCATGAATCTTGTCAAATTTATATATTTTTAGATGAGCGCCTGTGCTAATGGTCAAACTGAACTTTTCCATAATCCAGTAAAATATTCTAGTAAAATTTCACATAAGTGAAAATCTTGTGTTAAAAAGTTATTTTTTTTTTTTAAAAAAAAAGATTGCTGCATTTTTTATTATTTCCGCTAAAATTGAAGTTTACATTTATAGGTTACCAAGTAAAAAAAATCGATTTGACGTTAATTGTTTTTAGGACCCATTTGGGATTAGTTTTAGACAATAGATCGTTGCTTCTTTAATGATTTCCATATTGAAAGGTGTTAGAAAAAATATGTAAATGTGATTATTAAAAAATTTTATATTCTATATCTCATATTTAATTTTCAAAGTAGATAAGAAATTACTTTTTTGGAAATGATTTTAAAATGATTTAAAATAAAATTTTAAATTGTCTTCGTAATATATAGCCTTTGAGAAAAGAGATTGTCTTCATAATATTTATCTACTTATTTATTTGATTTTGAGAGATCAAATCTCCCTACAGGAAGAGCATCTATCTAACTGAGCCAAAAAAGAATAGCTTTAGTGGAAATTACAAACAATACCCATCTAAAAAGGGTAAAATTTGTTTTTACCCATTATTTAAAAAAAAATTATTTTTAACCATTCAAACAAATATATTTGATGGTATACCCAAATTATCCAAAATACCCCTGGACAATTTTATAAAAAAACCTTAAACAATTAAAAATTTACGAAAAACCGAAACGTGAAATTACGATAAAGCCCCTGCATATATATTTGAGTGAAAAATCGATGGATCTCACTTCCATCGATTTTCCACTCAAAACCACACCAGTTTTTACCAAACTCGAACCCAATCGTGACTCGACGGTGAGATCCCTGTTTCCGACCATTCGCGCGACGTTGCCGACATTCCCCGAGGAGCTCCTACCGCCGGCGAACCTGCAAAAAGTGCGAAAGTTAGATTTTTGAAATGTTTGTTGTAGTTTTTGATTGAGATTTGAGATTTTGGGTGGTTTATTGTGTTATGGATGTTAAGTTATGATTATTAGGTTTAGAATAGGTTGGATTTGATTGTGTTTAGTCGTTTTTGGGTTGAAAATGGTCGATTCCGACCAAATAAGAGTCGTCGGGATCGGATCAGTTTTTGAGATCGGTTTTCCACGATCGATTTTTCATTTAGGTTTTTCATGATCGGTTTTTCAAATCGGTTTTCAAGTTCGATTTTTCAGGTTACTGAAGTGAAAAACCGATCTTCAAAACAGATAATGGAAAAACCGAGGTTGAAAACCGATCATGAAAACCGATATGAAAAACCGATCATGGAAAACCGAAATGAAAAACCGATCGATTTCATTAACCGATTTTTCAGATGCTTTCAAAAACCGATCGATTTCATTAACCGATTTTTTAGATTCTTTCAAAAACCGATTCAGTTTTTCAGTTTATTCCTTCAAAAACCGATTTCTTTGCTGTTTTTCTTTCCTACAGATGGATTTCAACTATAAATATAGTTCACAAACAATTGACACATATATGAGCGGGAACACGCATATTAGTCAAAGATTGGTTAACAAGATAATTGTCGTTATTAATAGAAGAAATCTATACAATAGGTTCATGGAAGAATGTCCGTTCATACATATTTTAAAGATAACCAATAATACGGCTGCTGGTTTTATGATTTTGTGGGTGCTTGCTAGAGAGTTAAAGGTCACGGATGCACGTCGTGATGAGAGGTGGTTTGAAATTGGAGAGAGAAGATATAAGTTTGGGAAACAAGAGTTTCTGTTGGTGACCAGACTTCTTTTTAGGGGCATCGACTGTAAAATCTATCAAACAGTGCCAAATGATGAAAATGATCTCTTATAACGAATGTTCAGTGGAGTGTCGCCGGATGTGAGGGAGTTGGTCACATTTTTTGAGGCGAGAAGTCATAGTGGGCAGCGAGACTGTGTAGGGCAGGATCCGATAGATGATGAAGATCTTTTGAAGTTGGCGAATGTAGGGATTGCTTTCCATCTCTTTATGGGACTGGATGACAGGACTAGGATTTATCCATTTATGTGGGTCCTAATTGAGAATACAGAGAGGTGGAAGACATTCCTTGGGGCACATTATGCTACAATGTCTTGTTGCACTGTCTTAATATGACACTTAATGAAGAGCGGATCAAAAATCCACCCAAGACCATTAATATTTATGGCTATGTGTTTGCGTTTCAGGTATAACTAATACTTTCACTATTTATTGCTTCCTTCTATTATGGTTAATATATAGGGTTATATGTATGTTTTTAGTTTAATCAATTTTGCATTATATGACCATTACTAACTATATGTATGTTTTTGTTTAATCATTTTTACATTATAATGGTGGTTAGTGGAGGTGTTCCCAGTGTTACGGGAGAAGATATCAAAAAAGATCCTGAACCTCCAAAATGATCTACCAAGATGTATGAGATGATCACTGAAGAGAACACCGACAAATATACACAGCCTAGATGATTTCGCCCCCGTAAGTGACGGACATAACCTAAATTTGTGTCAATTATTTATTTGTTATAACTATCGTTATTTATATTAAATATATAATTGTAGTATAACTAAATATATTTATATAATGCAGATAATTGGCATTGGGCCAACCTTGGAGCCTACTGACGTTGAGAGGGAGATGGATTATTGAAAATCTTTAATCTGAATCATATGGTTCATGAAGAGGTACATAAAGAGGGCGGCGGGGGGAGTGAGAGTGATGATGGTTTGGATGATGGTGTAGGGGGTAAGGATGAGATAGAGGATGATGATCAAGTGGAGGGTGAGGATGATGATGATGAGGTGGAGGGTGACGATGATGATGAGGTGGAGGGTGACAATGATCCGATGCAAGACATCCGAAGCGTGCAATCCGAATAAGAGGATACCTTATTAGAGTTTCGGACAAAGAAGGCACACGATGTACGACACGTAGATTATGAGGTACGAATATTCTATTTATATAATAATATTATTAAATTAATTTTCATTGTAGTAAATGTAAAAGATGTGGACATGTTGCGTAGTAGTACGGAGTGTGAAAGAGAGACGGAGTCTCTAAAAATGATAGACGAAGTGTAATTTGTTTAAATATGCAGGTTGTATTTCCCTGAATATTCAAAAAATAGGGGAGACTCTGTCAATTTTTTTTTTTTTTTAAATTCAGGGTAGTATGTAAAATAATATATATATGATTCTATGAAACGGGTGAAGCGAAGTGTTGTTTGAGTTTATCGTGGATTTACAGAAGACAATCCATAAAAAGTTAAGTAGGATGGAAAGGAGGCAGAAGACAACCTCTCAGATTGTAAGGGAGATGGATAGGAGGTTGAGACGGGTGGAAGAGCATTTGAAAATTCCTAGGTCTCTAGTTGGTGGGCATGATCCAGAGAACGACGATGACGACGATGATGGCGATGGTGGGAGCTTTGTCCGAGATGAGCACATGTATTACCCGTCACCACCACTACCACCACCACCATATCAGGATGAGGGCGTTCGTCGGTCGCCTATCGATGTAAGCCAGTCAGCCATCTATCAAGAGGAGCAGGAGACCCTTTAGTCAGAGGGTGTCTACCAGTCATCCCATAAGGAGGAGGAGCAGAGTGACCATCAGCCACCTCATCAAGAGGAGCAGGAGGTCCGTCATGCACTAGGCGTCCACCAATCACCCCATCAGTAGGAGGTCTACCACTCCCAGATAGACTTAGGAGGTGTATCAGCTACAGACACTGGACGTGAGCATGACCAGGTAAACTTTGTATCTCTATTGTGTTGTATTTTGAAATATAATTGTAAATATTAATATTATACATGACCATCAGCCACCTCATCAGTCACCCCATCAGGAGGAGGAGCAGGATGACCAACAGCCACCTCATCAGGAGGAGTAAGAGCATGACCAGGTAAACTTTGTATCTCTACTGTATTGCATTTTGAAATATAATTGTAAATATTAATATTATACATAACCATCAGCCACCTCATCAGTCACCCCATCAGGAGGAGGAGCAGGGTGACCAACAGCCACCTCATCAAGAGGAGCAAGAGCATGACCATGTAAACTTTGTATTTCTATTGTGTTACATTTTGAAATATAATTGTAAATATTAATATTATACATGACCATCAGCCATCTCATCAGTCACCCTATCAGGAGGAGGAGCAGGGTGACCAACAGCCACCTCATCAGTCACCCCATCAGGAGGAGGAGCAGAGTGACCAGCAGACACCTCATCAGGAGGAGCAGGAGCATGACCAGGTAAACTTTGTATCTCTATTGTGTTGCATTTTGAAATATAATTGTAAATTTTAATATTATACATGACCATCAGCCACCTCATCAGTCACCCCATCAGGAGGAGGAGTAGGGTGACCAGCAGCCACCTCATCAGGAGGAGCAGGAGCATGACCAGGTAAACTTTGTATCTCTATTGTGTTGCATTTTAAAATATAATTGTAAATATTAATATCATACATGTTTTTAATTTACTTACAGCTGCAGGACGAGAGCATCCTCGAATGGGGCAAACGAAAGACGAAGCCAGCAGCACCTCTACGTACGTCATAGATGGATCCGAGGCCGGTGAAAAAGAAAAAAACAGTGGCTCAACAGCAGGCGGAGGAGGTGGCAGAGGCTACAGACCTCGTAGAAGTGGTTTATAATGAATATAAAGTTGCAACCACTTTGGATCTCATGTATATTTTTTTTAAAAAAAGGTACTAATTCCTGCATCCTAGTTGTTAATGTAAGAAAATTTATAATAATGCTTAATACTTTTTTTTAAAAAAAAAAATGTAGGCGTTCCATTGATTGTTGTGGGTGGTGTGTGATAGTGTGATACTGACCACATTGGTCACCCTCGAGAACGAAGACATGTGGTTGACTAATAAGCACATCGATTCTTATTTGATGTGCCTACAAAGAAAATGGTAAAATGAGGTGGATGACAGTAGATATGCTGTCCATGACAGTTCTTTGTTTGTAAGTATTTACATTTAAGTTAGTTATGCATTTAAAATTTCATGTCGCATTCAGTTGATCGGTAGTAATATGTTTAATTTTTATCATGCAGGCTTTGATGACAGCGTATTATAGGCTGCATTACGTCAGCAAAGGTGTAAAATTTGATCTGGTTATAGCTGATGTACCCCCAGAGTGGCTTGTGTACGGTCGTGGGCAGATAGACGCATCAGTCCCGTGGTGGTGGGTTGATAGTGTAAGTGTAGTTCGAAGGTTAATATTTATTATATGATTATCCGAACTAATCCTATAGCACTAACGTTTTAAAATGCAGGTGTTACTACCGTGTAGCCTCAATCAAGAACACTGGGTCCTATGTCAAGTGCGCCTTAGAGAGCAGAAAATCATAATATATGATTCTATGGTGCATGTTGACCTAGCCGCACGGCTACAACCACTTGAGCCGCTGATATGTTTTATGCCCATTTTGTTGCGGTTCATAAGATTTTATGAGCAGGCCCAGATAGATATGCCACCTGTGGATGAGCGGTGGAAAGTTCAGCGTCTTCATAGATCAGTTGTGCCCCAATAACCTGATGGGTGAGTAAGTTTATAACTAATTAATATATATAGTCTTTATGTTATGATATTTAATTAATTTATTACTGATACAGGACGAGTTGTGGAGCATATGTGGCCATGTACGTATGCGACCTTGTGCTTTCAAAAACGCGTACATGGAAATCAAGAAAAAGCGAGACCGTTACAGATAGGGCTGGCAATTTGGAACCCGACACAACGGGTCAACACGAAACTGACACAATTATTACGAGTTAGGGTTGAGTATTAACGGGTTGGGTAAATAAACGGGTCAACCCGTCCAACCCGTTTAATTATCGTGTCGGGCTCGGGTTCTACTTAACGGATTACGGGTTGACCCGTTAAATAAGGGTAAAAAAGTAATTTTATTTTAGAGGGGTAGTAATGTAATTTTAATGGTATATATATATACCCTTCAAAGTTCAAACTCTAACCTAAACACAAGTCTTCAAACTTCATCTCTACACTTCATCTCATCACAAATTATCATGTAGTGGTAAAATTTGATTGGTTTTGATAAAATATTTGCTAAACTATTTTTTTCATGTATAAATGTATAATTTCTTAATTAGTTAACTTTTAATTATTATCTTTTGACAAGTTTAGTTTAACAGATGTAATCAACGCTTGATGTTGTTTTTTTATTATAAAAGACTACATAAAAAAAAAATTTATGTTGTTTTTTTTTTTTTTTTTTAATATGAGGGACTATATTTGCAAAAATATTTTTATAATCATCTTTGTAAACATTTGTATTTTTATGGTTTGAATTGTATTTGTGGATGATTGTATTTTTTAGGTCTTATGTATCTTTATTTTAATTTTATTTTTTATTATATATATATTAAAATTTAAATATATTAACTATCATTAAATGAGTCATAAACGGGTCGATTAAACGAGTTATTATTCGTGTCGGTTAAACAGATCACTAACGTATCGGTTAAACGGGTCATTAACGGGTTGACCCGTTAGTAACCGTGTCGGGTTCGGGTTGAGGGGGTTCAACCCGTTTCCTTATCGAGTCGTGTTCGGGTCGAGTTCGGGTTATGTCCAACCCAACCCATCAACTCGGATTGCCACCCCTAGTTGCAGATGCCATTGCACTGAAGGCAGAGATTGCCAGAGACATATATATGTTTATGAAGCCTTTGTATAAAGTTAATAAATTTGGGAAATGGTTTGTAGACTTTGATGGGGAAATTGTATATAAATAAATTTAATTATATTTTAAATGTGTTCATTATTTATTTGATGTAATTACATTCTATATTTTATAACGACCAATAAATCATTTTAATTAAACATTTTAAGTAACATTGTATTTCCCTAAATTTAATTATATATATATATGATCATAACATGGAAAAAATAAATAATATTTCGTATTATTAATATTATTACTTTATCCCTAGCATTACACAATTATACATGTATAAAATATACATCCTAAATAATATAAACGTAATGATATAATTAGTGCATATTAATAAGTGTTATACATTTAATATATTATATGGGCATGCTATGATTGTTAATTACATGCAGTAAAGTATAAAATATATTAATATTAATTTATTTACTGAAATATAAATGTATACATTAAATTGATATCATAGTAATATAATAATTAATATTCTGATTAGTATTATATATCTTATTAACATTACTTATTAATTGTATTATACAGTGTGATAACATTATATTAATCCTAAATAATATAAACATAATGATACAATATACTATAACATAATACTATAACATAAAATATACTATAACATAATACTATAGAATAAATATTAATACTATAACATTAAATATACATGTATTTAACACTATAATACTAAACATAATACTATAATTATTAGTTATATTAAATATACATGTATTTATAACATTATATTAATCCCAAATAATATAAACATAATGATACTAATATTCACAATAGTTAATTATACATGTAAAATATATTATATATGAATATTAATTAACTATTGAAAAATATAATATAAACATTAACTATAATTTATATTTTTGAAATGTTGATTTAATTAATTTATAATATCAATATAGGAAGTTAATTATACTCTATATTATATACCACTTAATACTATAGATACAATCTTATAATACCAATCTAGATAATATATAATATATTACAATGATATCGGTTTAATGTTTATAATATATTTACGTAAATAAATTAATATTAATATATTATATATTTTATATGTATAATTAACTATTGTATAATGCCCATATAATATATTAACCGTATATAACATATTAATATGCACTCGTTATATTATATCATTATGTTTATATTATTTAGGATTATATATTTAATATATTAACTACTATATACTTAAAAGATCATTATATTATCATCATCATGATAATATCATACAATATCAACATATATTAACATTAATACAATTACATCACACTGTATAATACAAATCTAGATATTAATTATTATATTACAATAATATCGGTTTAATGTTTATATTATATTTAAGTAAATAAATTAATATTCATATATTATATATTTTACATGTATAATTAACTATTGTGAATATTAGTATCATTATGTTTATATTATTTGGGATTAATATAATGTTATAAATACATGTATATTTAATATAACTAATAATTATAATATTATGTTTAGTATTATAGTGTTAAATACATGTATATTTAATGGTATAGTATTAATATTTATGTTATAGTATATTTTAGGTTATACTGTAAGATAACACATATTAAGTAAAGATCAGTTTTTAGGGGCACATGAAAAACCAATACTGGTTTTTGAAGCCCTATTAAAAACTTATCCACATTTGGCGTGCTGGAAGAATCAAAGGCAAGTGGATTGGTTTTTGAGTAAGCCTGGAAAACCGATATCGGTTTTCCAGGCTTACTCAAAAACCGATCTATGTACCTTTACGATAGGGGAAAATCAAAGGCAAGTTGATCGATTTTTCACCGAGCCTGGAGAATCGGTATCGGTTTTCCAGGCTCCCTTAAAAACCGATTTTTGTGATTTTGAGCTGATATAAAATGATACAAAAACAATATAAATGAATTAATAATTTATACAGCTGTATTGGTACATAATTGAGTAATTAACATAAAAACGTTTTACATAAAACATGCATGAACAAAATGTCAATCAATTGCTAATCATCATTTTCATCAGTAATCACTTCTGGATCGGGATTAGGAAATCGTAGTATACATCGACGTTGGTTGTGTCCAGTCTCATGACACAAGCGGTATTTTCGAGAGCGTGGCTCATTTTCAGTAGCATTTGAACTCGTTCCAACATCCGCACCCACATCTGTGCTTGTCCCTTCGCCGATAGAAGTTAGGGGGTTAGGGCAACGAAGACGGTTGTGTCCCCTCTGATCACATCTTCCACACTTTTTTCGACGAGGATCTTCCCTAGCTGAAGGAATCCGAACCTCCTTCGACCTACCTGCTTGTCTTTTACCTTTCGGTGGTAATACAACCATACTTCTAACTTCCCCTGAAACATTCCAACTGGCCAATTTTGGGACGGGATTAATCAAACGTGCATATGTGGCTTTTAGCCACTCCACGCTATAGTATTGACTGCAAAGTGTATTACAACTGATGCCCTTGAACCTGACATGTATCAACAATTTAAGTGTCACGCTATGACATGTAATACCGAAAAAAACAATGTATAATTACCATACCTGGCCACAGCACATGCATGAATACATGATAACTGATCAAGATTCCACTGCTTACACGTACATGTGTGCTGTTGAATGTCAACCATCGCATCTCCTTTGCTATAATGTATGACACTGTAATGATACGGTTCTGTAATGGGATGTACGCTACCTTCTGTGGATAAATCTTTTGCCAACATGATACGATCATATGCAGTGGTAGTAACATACGTTGTGAGTTTCTCAGCGGCAACACGTCTATTATTAAACCATCTCTGCAATACATTTCTTACATATTCATATGCAGTTGTTATTAACAAACGACGTGCTTGTATCATGCAATTGTTGAGCGACTCTGCAATGTTGGTAGTCATCATTTCATATCTTCTTCTTGGACAATGTGCTTGTGACCACTTGCTCACTCCAGCCTTAACCAAAGCTCTATGTGTGGTCGGATGTAATGCACGTATTTCTTCCAATATTCTGTTGCATTCATCAGGCATATAACAATATGTTGCATTGTAAAATGCATTTTCCACATCCGAACGTTTTTTACACTGTTGCTTAAGGTTTTGCTACAAGTGGAAAAAACATACCACATGTGGGACTTCAGGAAAAGCTGTTTTCATCCCATTCGATATGCTCTTATGACGATCCGATACAATAAGCAAATTATCTGACACCCCGATTGCTCCTCTCAACTTTTTTAGGAACCAAGTCCATGAATTATCCGATTCTCCGTCAGCAAATTCAAAGGCGATGGGATAAATCATCTCCGACCCATCTTTGCATGCAACAAAAAAATTCACTCCTTTGTATTAACCTTTTAAATGAGTGGCATCAATAGCAACAACCGGTCTCATGTAAGACCGAAAACCTTCAATGGAAGCTCCAAGTGCCACAAAGGAATACAAGAACCGGTTGTTTTCATCTCTCTTAATTGTCGTCATTGTGCCGGGGTTTGAAAGTTTTAACATCTCAAAGTAGGACGGAAGCTGTTGATATGATTCATCCGCTTGCCCATATGTTAGTTTCTTTGCATATTGTAAAACCTTCCAAGCTTTACTATATAAGATTTGCACTCCATACTGCTCTAGCATTTCTCCAACCAAATGATTAGGTGTATAAAGATCTCTTCCCACCTTTCCTGCATACAATTTTTCGATCACAATAGTCTTCACACTCTTCATGTGTGATTCCATGGCTGTCTGTCAACACGTGTGTTCGGCTATATACTTCAACACAAACCACATTGAACAACCCTTTCTGCATCTTGCACGAACAATAAAATTACAAGTTTTATCTTTACAACCAGCTTTAAATCGCTCAGTGTCCGAATGTCTAACCCGATATTCAAACTTAGTTTTCAAAGCATATTCGCCAATAACTATAGTAATTTCTTCTTTACTAGTAAAGAATGCTCCTTTATACAACGTACCACGTTGGTAGACGGTTGACGTAGCGCTTGAAACCGCCTCAATGTCCCCCAATTCTACACTAGGAATAATCCAGTATGGTTGTGAAAGATTGTTCTGAAATTGTAAACCTGAAAATCTTAATTCTAGAAACTCTTCTTCTTCAGCGACATCATCAAATCGAGTTCCCTCTTTATCACTATCTTCAGTTTGCTCTTCATCATTATCTTCAGTTTGCTCTTCATCATTATCTCGTATTCCATCACCATTATCATTTGTGTCCCGATCTTCATCATCAGTATCATAATTCATATAGTCATCATTAAAGTCACGAATGAGACTTTCAACCGATGTAAATGGGGTGACAGAAGTATCAACTTAATTGCTCCCAATACCTGAAGTGAGATAAAAATGACTTTCAACCGTATGTGGATTTACAGGTCTATCCATATTTGCCTCGTCATATCTTATGTCTGGTATTGAATCAGTGACAAATGGATGAACGGTACGCCTACTAACCCCAGCTCCAAAATCTCTTGCAATCTTATCGATATAAATCTCTTTAACATCAATATTTTTTATCACCATCAAACCAACAACACCAAGATCAGACATGATACGTATCTTTTTAACCTGACCATTTGTCGTACTTTGTAGTAAATAATATATACGAATATCCCACCTTCTTCTATCAATACCAGCCTCTCTGTATATAACGTCCACCAATGCTGAAAAACTACTATTTTTGTGGACCCCACACATAATTAACTCTCCTCCAATGTAATTACATCCATTCCACTCTCCGTCAAAGTTGATTACAACTGTCTCTTGAACCATTCCTATAACATTCAAATCAAATAATACTATTAAATCTCATTTCAATCGGGCAATATTACAAAATACAATCATATCGAATTATATTCAATACATAGCAACACAAACATATAAAAAAAACCATAAAAAATGTGGTAAATTCGGTTTTCCAGTGAAGTTATCGGTTTTTCATTCTCTCAAAAATTGGAAAAACCGTAAAAAACCGTTCAATCAGTTTTACAATGGCTAAAAAACCGTGATTGGTTTTTAGCCACGGACTAGTTTTCAGTGGATGAAAAACCGATCCCGGTTTTTCAATGACTGGAAAACCGATCCCGCTGAAAAACTGTCACAACTCTTTAATCGGTTTTCCACAGAGTGAAAAACTGATTATCGCTCACAAAAAACCGATTTCGTCATAGATTTTGCATATTCCGTCGCAGATTTCAGAAAAATTTAGATCTTATAACCAAATCATTCTTATAGTCTTTTAACTAGCAATATGAACAAAACAACCCAAAAACCAACAAAAAAAAACTCATACGTTACCTTTCAAACTCAAATGGAAGAAGAATCTTCAAAACCTTCAATGGTGTAAACTTGAATGGATCCAAAAACTTCAATGGATGAAGAAGCTCGAATGAATAATCCCCTTAATAGATTGTTTTTCAGCTGCAATGGATCTCAAAAAACATTGATAATCATTGATGGAGAAGAGAGAAAAGGGAGGATATTGTTAGGATGGAGAATGTTATTTTCGTAATTTCATATTTGGACAAAAGGTTATTTTTGTAATTTCATATTTGGGCATTTTAGTGATTTTAACTTAAGGGTATTTTGGTAATCTTGGGTATACAATAGAAATAGTTTGTTTGAGAGGTCAAAAATAAATTTTTTTAAATAGCTGGGTAAAAACAAAAATTTTGTTTTGATTTGAGTAAAAAATATAAATTTCCCTTTATGATAAATTCAAAACATATAAAAGGATAGAAAAATAGGTCAGCAAAAGTCTTTCTTGTGAAAGATAAAAACAAGCTCAAAGGCATGATCACTAAGCAGAGGACAGTGGGTGCCCAGTGGAAAGACACAATCCACCTATCTATTATAAAGGTTGGTTTGATTCTCATCCCTTGATTCTCATCCCACTTATAACATGCGATATATATATATATATATTTAATATATATTAGTGGTAGCCTTATCCTGATTTTACAAGTAGAATTCCGAACTGTTAACTAAATAGAACCTATCATTAGGTCTCGATAAAATATCTGACCTAGTGTACATTAGGAGTTATATATATATATATATATATATATATATGTGTGTGTGTCACTAGGATCAATCTTATAAATTCTATCCAAATGCACGTGTAAGTAGATAAGCATATATATGTTGATTCATATCTCAGATGAAACAAATGAATGACATTTGTCTGACAGACCCTAAATTAGATAGCTTAGGTGTATTACACATGTCTAAAAGACATCATTTTTTTTAGGCATTAGATAAATTATGGTAACAATCGAAATCAAATTAATAGGATTTTAATAATACCGTTGGGATAAATAACTCCTATCTAATTGAGAGCCACTCATGTCAAGGTAAGAGATAAACTATATACATGAAAAAAAAAAAATCTCATCTTTATTTGAGGAGATGAGAACCTGATATGTCAAACTTAACTTTTAAAGCCAAGATTGACTTGTGTGACACCACTGCCCTACCCTGTCATTGTCTAAAAGACATCATATTATTGTCTATCAATATGGGATGAAATCGAAATCCTTGCACGAAGGTGAAAAAGAAAGTCCAAATAAACGTATTCATATATTATTAAAAAATCGAGTGTCTGCCAAACGTTGCTTGCAAGAAACTTGCAGCAACGGCCCTAACCTTTTGTTTCTGTTGGAGGAAAGATGATTTATTACTCTTTTATCACCATCCACAACCTCTTGATAGAATCAATCCCATCACTCTCTGTAAATAATTAATCTTGAGTTTTATTGGGGAGATATTATCGTAGTTAGTTTCATCGTTGGTTCAAATATTCCCAAGTTTATGTATCAACACTATATTACCCTTATCAATTTAATATGTAAATCTTTCTCTTAAATAATCAAAACTTAAACAAGTCAAAAAACAATAATGTTAGGGTTAATGGTACTAGAGTACCCTAAGTTTTAACACTTCTAGAAAAATATTCTTTTAGCTTTCAAAACTTCAACATTGAGGTACCATGCCGTTAGAGATAAACTGTAAACTTTGACGATTGATCAAACAAATGTATAAAATAACCCATTTACCCTGCTATATCATGAAATTGTATATTTATTTATTGTCGAAAAAAATTAAATTAATAATTAAAAGGAAACAATCAAATAATACATTCCCCTATCCTCATCAGATCATCATAATCACCAACAATTTCCCATCGTCCAACACCATGAAACTATATCGATAACTTAAACTCATATAAATTATTACCAAAACACAACCTTATCACGATACAAACCTTAAAAAATAAAATTAAATTAAATAAAAAAAAAGGTGAAAAAAATCCATAGTCATTTTGGAAGAGAGAAAATTTTTGTCTTCCAATTTGAAGGAGAGAGAAGATTTTTATCTTCCAAACTTATGTCATTAATCAAACACCGTTAAACTTTTGAAACCATGTCTAAACATTTCATATTAGTACAATTTCATCTACCCTAGAAGTGTTTATGTAATTTACCCTAAATTAAATGAATTTTTTTAATAAAAAATTCATAAGAAAATAAGTTACAATCTAAAGCACAGGAAGCTAGCCTCCTCTAAGTAGGCGAGATTGCAGCCTCGGAGGATAGCCTCCACTAATTTCTGTAGAAAACACCTATAATAATATTTTTTAAGTAATAAATGTAATTAGAATTAATGAAAAATGTGATTTTTAACTCAGTTCATTGTCAATGGAATAAATTCTTAAAACTTAGTTTATTCGGTTTTATGGGTTTTTTTTTTTTCAATTGGTATCTAATTTTTAAGTAGAAGTTGTGTTACTTACCCCTCCTCTCTCATGCATTGCTATGTTTTATTCCTTTGTCTCTTTCATGATAAAAATGGGGAGAGATATAAGGATCATTTGTAGTTAGGGGGAAAGGTTTAGGAGGAGAGTAGGTAAATTGTTGTTTTAGTTTGTTTAATGGATTTTTATTTTTGATGATATCTTATTGCTTAATCTTGGTTGTTGAAGGTTCATTTTGAGGTTTGGATGATTTGTTTCGTCATACTAATTAACTTCAATAACAAGAATAGATTAAGATAAGGTGTTTATTGATTCCTTTATGTGTTTCATTGTTAAGGTCTTGTCATAAAATAGTAGAAGAAGAAAATTGTTAGTTCTGCTTCTCCTCTTTTCCTCCTCCTCCTCCTTCTCTTCTTCTTCTTCTTCTTCTTTTCTTTTCTTCTCCTCACAGATCTACATACTCATGTTATGAGTCACGACAATAGAAATTATGTGACATATGACAATGAAAATTGTCCATTGTAATGACTAATGATAATTTTCAATATTGTGATCATGACAATAAAAATCGTCGTGACTCATGATAATGGATATTGTCGTGACTCATGAATTTTCATTGTCATTAATCATGACCATTTTCATTATTGTGACTCATGACCAAATTGCAAATATGCAATTTTGTAAGTAAGTTGCAGATTTTCAGGAGAAGAAGAAGAAGAGAAAAAGAGAAAAAGAAAATGAGAAAAAGAAGAGAAAAAGGAGGAGGAAGCAAAGATGAAGAAAAAGAGACAAGAAGAAGAAGAATAAAAAAGGGAAAAAGAAGAGAGAAGATGGCATGGAAATCCAACAAGAAGGTGGCCAAAGAAGATGATTGGAGACATAGTTGTGGGGAAGTGGAGGGATAATGTTTATAATTTGTTCTAAAACATCAAAGGGCTATTTTGGTCCTCACGATGAAATATATTGACTGAAACAATAAAACTATTTAGAATAGACAATAACAATAAGATCCCTTAATTTTGGACTATTTCGGACCGCTTTCTGTTTTATTAAGATTACATCTAATGGGTGGGTTTTGGTTAAAAAATCAATTCGCACTCCACCCCAAGATTGATTTTGGACCAACAATTAAGAATCTCAAGATGCAACATTGAAGTGAAATTCACTCAACACTACAATACTATGAAAACAAAAGGGTCACAAAAAGAAATACACCTCCCAGACATCATAGGCTTACAAATTTGTAGAAGGCCTTAGCAAAGAGCCAAAAAAGTCATTAAATCCAGTTCCAAACTCCTCAAACATCTACGGTGGTCTAGTTTTATTTTCGATTTTATTACTAGCTCATACCAAAAGTTTTCAAATATACACGCTCCTATATTGTTTCCCATGATTTTTATTATAATCCACCAAATGATTATAATCCATATGAAGTATATTCCAATTTATTTTTACCTTAATACTTACATTCCATGAATATGTTTTCACAATTAGCATATGGTGGCTTTGAAATCTGCCAAATCCCACTACATATGGACTCCGCAATGAGCAATCTTAACAAAGAAATTTTGAAGAATTGGTTCATTAGAACAATGCGATATTCTGCTTTGCATTTCAAGACTCTTCCCAGAGTGGTGTAGCCACCAGCCACTACAGTTTAGTCGAAAGACTGAAAATGATGATTCATGTAAGCTCTACACCAATTACTAGTATTACAAATTGAAGCAAGTTCAGGTGGCAAAAGTAACATTCAACAACAAACACAGCTGCTAGAAACAATTTCATTCCATCTATCAAAGTTAAGCACAAAAAGTATCATTATCATGTAACTGCACAATAACAATTAAAATGCTTACTTACAATTGATAGATTTCTCTGCAAAGTCATTACAACAAAAGGCACCCTTTTTAGCCTCACTTGTGTCATTATTATCCTGCAGCTCTATGTAACTTTATTACATTACTTGAATAGTTTGATGTTTTGGAAACAACTATTAGAAGCTTCTCATATTCTTGCTGAGAGTTCTTGAGGCCATCAAAATATTATTACTGTGCAGGCAAATGAGATCTCACCTGAAAATTTACACCAGATGATTAAAAACCGTTGCCAATTGAACATCTAATTTGAATCCCGGATGCAGCCACTCCTTGGCAACAAGAACTTCCCGCTGCAAGACAATGATCTCCTTATTGAAGAAGTACTAGCAACAAATCTTGCCAAGCTATCATTCCTGCTAACTCGCTTAAGCACAATCTCTGTACCCCGATCACCTCTGTCTTCTACCAAATGGGTGTCCGAATTCGCAAGAGCTTGACTTATCTTCAAAGCTGATAGAGAATCCAAAGA
Organism: Litchi chinensis; assembly: GCA_019925255.1. Classification (NCBI taxonomy): domain Eukaryota; kingdom Viridiplantae; phylum Streptophyta; class Magnoliopsida; order Sapindales; family Sapindaceae; genus Litchi; species Litchi chinensis. The sequence goes on along the minus strand of CM034465.1, from coordinate 24,671,905 downwards.
AACTGATCTTCTCATAGGTTGCATCTCAACCATCTCTTCTTCTTCAACAACTTCAGCATCTCCCAATCCTGTCTCAGCTTCTCCATTTTCTCCCAAAATCTCCACCCGGGCATCTCCGGATTCTATTCTAGAACTCGAATTGCCAGTATTGGATGCTGATGCTGATGCTGATGACGATGATGATGCTCTAGCTGAGTTCTTGACAATAGGAGCCCGGCACATGGGGCAACTGGTGTGGGATCTAAGCCAAGTATCAATACAAGGGATGTGAAAAGCATGATTACATTTAGGCAAAAGCCTGAGAGTTTCATCTTCTTGAAACTCATTCAAGCAAACGGAGCACTCTGTCCCGTCAACAAGACCATCACCTTTCTTGTACTTACAAACCGTGATGGCACTGATAACCGATGGCTGCAGACCGACGGTCTGGATGTACCAAACATGATGGTCAACCATAGGACCACGATCTTCATCAACAAACTCATCATGGGTTTGATTTATTGCTCGTGGCTCGGATCGAGATCTCCTCCTTGAAGCATACCAACCTAAATACAACTTAACGTAGATACCATAGATGGCTATCGCAAGCAAAGCTGCAGCCAGAAGTGTGAGTGAGATGATCAGCAATTTCCTGTTTTTGTTTGGATGATGACGAGGAGGAGGTGGAGGAGGAGGATAATAGAATGGAGATGGATAGTCCTTGCACTTGTCAGGACAGGAACTCGCACATGGTGTGGAACAAACTCCTGAATCATCATAGGAATCACAGAGATCGGCACAAATTTCTTTTGTTGCCACCGTGACTGCAAATTTGATCAACTTTCTATGGTGAAACTGCAGAACCATGGTGTTCTTGAAAGAAACCAAATTAAACAAGGAATTAAAGAGAGAGAGAAGGAGATGGAGAAGGGTGGTTTGCTGGTAGGTGAACGAACAGGGGAGGTTTAATGGGAGCAGGTGGAGAATAGTATATTTGCTTTATCTTCCCGTCATCTCTTTGGTTTATAGTTGACTTTTCGTGCTTCTGTTGAGTGGTCATGTTTCAAAGCGGCTGCTGTTGGTGGAAAAGTTATACAATGACTTTAGAGAAAATTGAGAAAATGACGATTTTTTGGGAAGTCATCCTCAAAAGTAACATTTTTATTTTTTATTATTAATAAAAGACACTGAAAGGATAAAAACGTTCTTAATGAGTATTTTTTGAAATCAATCCCAACCTATAGGTTGGGAATCTCAACCCCGAGGTTGGGAGTCCCAAATAGAAAAAAAGCATGAATGGACAAAAATACCCTTAATGGGTATTTTTTGAAATCAATCCCAACCTATAGGTTGGGATCTCAACTTCGAGGTTGAGAATTCCAAATAGGATTGAACATCAAAGATTGAGATTCTCAACTTTTAGGTTGGGATCCCAACCTAAAGGTTGAGAATCCTAACCTTAAATGTTTATTCAAGTTTGGGATTCCCAACCTCAAAGTTGGGATTCCTATCCTTAAAGTTGAGATTTCAAATATGAATATTGAATCAAGGTTGGAACTCCCAACCTTTAGGTTGGGATTCCCAACCCGGAGATTGAGAATGTCAACCTAAATGTTCAATTATATATATTTCGTAATTAAACAAATTTTTAGGGTTGTTTCATAATTATTAAATTTAGAATAGAGGGTGCTTCTTGGGTAAGAAGCGCCCTTAAAGATATTTTTTAAAATTATAAAATTGCACTTTTATTTTTTTGAATTATCAAACCTGACCTTATTATTATTTTTTGAACAAAATTACCCCTCTCATTTCTTCAATATCAAAATCCATAATCTCAACCTCAAGATTAGGATTCCCTATCAATCCTAACTTTCAGGTTGGGAATCCCAACCTCAAGGTTAAGATTCCCAACCTTAATTGAAAATTCAGGATGGAATTCGTAATTAAATAAATTTTTGAGGTTATTTCATAATTATCAAATTTAGAATAGAGGGCGCTTCTTATCCAAGAAGCGCCCTTAAAAGTATTTTTAAAAATTACAGAATAGACTTCTAGTTTTCTGAATTATCAAAACAGACCTTATTATTATTTTTTGAACAAAATTACGCCTCCCATTCCTTCAATATCAAAATTCATAATCTCCCACAATTCATCAACATCATCAACCATAATTCATCAACATCATCAATCCAATTCATCAACATCATCATCTCCCACAACAACAACAACATTATCAAATCAATAATTAACAAACAAACACAAAAAAAAAAAAATCTGGTTCTGGGTTCGCGACCCAGAACCAGTGTGGTTCTAGGTTCTAAGCTTCAAATGGGATCTTATGCAAATTAACTATTAATATGCCATAGGTGCCACGCATGCATTTGATAACATCAAAAGCATTCCTTTTGACTTTCAAAATATTTCACTGTTATGTGGAGCTTTATGTACATCTTTCATGCACACAATATGTGCATACATTTTGCACATTATTTGTGCAGAACAAAACCACCAGGCCTGTGCAAAAACGTACAGACCTGGTCAGTGCTCAATGCACGAATTTTTTTTTTTTTAAAAAAATTTGTGTCAGTGCAGGAAGCATGCACAACTGGCACAAAACCAGTTTACGGTGTGCATCATCAAGCGCATCACGTCTGTGCAAAATTATATATATTTATAGCCTGTATCGGTGCATAAAGCACCGTTTTCAATCTCTTTTGCACAGCCAAACAGGTCGCGTGCCAGACCTGCAACAACAATTTGCTGCTGTCTTCAACAGCACAGATCTGTACCAGAACTGGATCACAAACGCCAGCCCATCAATTTGCACAGCAAACTGATTCAAAACCAGTCTTCGACGGCATCAGTTCCATATTCAATCACAACTTTTGTACACTTAACAGTAGCAGATTCCAAATCAAACTCAGATGGTTCTGGGTTCGCGAACCCAGAACCATCTCTGGTTCTGGGTTCGCGACCCAAAACCAGACGGTTCTGGTCGGCGACGAACCTGGGTTCGTCGCCGACCAGAACCAAGGCAGGAAAAAAGAAGAAGAAGAAGAAGAAGAAGAAGAATTTGGGTCGCGAACCCAGAACCATCTCTGGTTCTGAGTTCGCGACCCAGAACCAAGGCAGGAAAAAAGAAGAAGAGATGGTTCTGGGTTCGTGACCCAGAACCAACTTGGGTTCGTCGCCGACCAGAACCAAGGCAGGAAAAAAGAAGAAGAAGCCCGTCGCCTAAGTTTTGGTAGAGAATGAGAGAAAAATTTTGAAAATTCAGCTTGAGAGAGAAAAATTTTGAAAATTCAGCTTGAGAGAATGAGAGGGAAAATTTGGCAGAGAGAGTGATGAATCTAAAAAGAGGTGGGTAAATGGTAATTAGCATTGTAATCAAGGATATTTTTGTCAAAAAAATGTCCATCATGAAAGATCTGAAAAAGAAAGGATAATTTCCCAAAGGGCTGTCAGATAAAGGTCATTTTTGATGAAAACCCATGACTTTATTGCCTTGGCCCAATCCACTTCTGTTTAGACAATGCGTAAAATCAGGTCCAGCCCATAGTTTCTAACTTGTTTAAACTTTCACGTGGGTCATCCAATGTCTCCTTGCTTTCTTGCTTTCTTTCTCACTTTCCTTTCGTTTCCTTTTCATGGAATTAACTCAAAGTCACAAAAAAAATGTATAAGGAAAAAATTTGTTTTTGATAAAGTAATGTAAAATTAATTTTTAATTTCAAACGAAGCTTCAATCTTTTTTAACCTTTTTAACTCCTTGAAATATTTCCTGTACTATGTTGCATATGAAATGTTTTATTTTTGTGAAATGTTTTTGAAAAATTTAAAAATGACGTAAAACATTCTAAGTTATATAAATATTCAGACTATCTCGACCCATTCGTTTCCTTTTTTAAATGCTGTTGTGTTGATTGTTGATTGGCTAACAAAAATCATATATAGACATAAGTCCTATTAATTATTAAGAAATATAACATCAAAATTACACGTTTTATCCTTCATCCCACCTATCAACAAATGAATTTCTTGAGCAGGTGATTAAATAAATAGTTATGTTGAAGCATAAAGTTATAAATATAGAAGGATTACACATTATTATTAATAATACATTTTTTTACTGTTAATTATGCATTTGGAATTGCTTCCATTTATAAAATAATCACTTATTTTATAATGAGAAGTCAATAATACTTTTACTTTAATAATAATTTTACAAACTAAAAATAGTCTTTAAAATTATTATTAAAGTAAGGATATTATTGATTTTTCATTATAAAATAAGTAATTATTTCATAAATAGAAACAATTTCAAACAAAACTTAAGCCTATATTACGTTCCACTTGACTTCAAATAGAATGCAACTTTAATAAACTAGTGTTCATACCTATAAAATTCTAATCACTCAATCGCGTGAATAAGAAAAAGTCTGGAATCGAGTCTATCTCTAGAAAATTCCTAAAAAGAGAGGCTTTCTTCTCAATTTCTTCTCTTATTAGATTTGAGTGTTTTGGGAGCCAATTTTCACCCTTTTTCTTCTCATTTCCTCTTCCTCTTGACTATCACCTTCAATTTTGGGGGTTTTAAGGGCTGGATCTAGAGGTTTTATGGATCTAACCTTTAAAAACCCAAACTATGATTGGTTTGGGCCTACCGTAAAGCCTTGGTTGAGGTTCTTCCATGTTTTCCTTCCCCTTCTGTGATTTCTGATACAAGTTTTGGATTTTGAAAGGCTGAATTTAGTTGTCATATGGATCTGGCCTTTGAAGACCTGTCTTTGTCAAGATTGTAAAGTGTAAACTGACGGCTTGCGGGTTTTGGTTGAAAACTAGTGGTAAACTCTTGCTTCCTAGAAGGTGAGCCCTAGATCTTCCTCTTGAGGTTTTGATGGAGCAACTAATATTGTTTTGGTCTTAGGAGGTTGTTTTGTATTGTTTATTTTGTGTTGAAGTTGGTCTTGTTTCTATCTAGTTGTTTGTGTTTTTATGCATTTAGATGCTTTGCCCTCTATGTTTGGTTGGTGTTAGTGACATTGTGCTTTTTTCATCTTTAGGAATTGCATGATAGTTCTTTTGGTCATTACTGTTTCTTCCCCTCTTGTGGGGTTCATCTGGTCATGTGTGTTTGATTTGTTGTATCCTTTCTTGTTTAGGTGCTTGGATTGTATGTCTCATGTTCTCAATTCTAGTAAGTTTCAATGATATTCCAAGATTTCAAAAAAAAAAAAAAAATCATGTGAATAAGGATCAATAAAATATTTGTCATGTTAGGTATAATTAAGGATGTCAAATTTTGACACCAATTATGAGCACAACATGACAACCATTTTGTCAAATTGAAGTTATGAATACAGGTTGTATCTTAGTTAATACTAATCATTTGATATTATTAATAATTTAAAACATCATAAATTTTAATTTAGTCAGTTTATGACTTCACAACACACTTTAACAGTAATGAATTCTCATTCAACCTAAAAATAATTTAGATTTGAGTGACTATATTGTAATTGGTAATATATATATATATATATATATATATAGATAGAAAGGGATTGCCTATATTTTATAAAAAGAAAAAAGGTGCCTTGTTAACTTATGAATAGTGTAATTGAATTCTAGATCTCATTGTTTTTGTTTGATAAACAAATTTATTTATGTTGAAAGGGTTTGCCTATATGTTATAAAAAGAAAAAAGTCCCTTGTCAACTGATGAATAGTGGAATTGAATTCTAGATCTCATCGTCTTTGTTTGATATACAAAGTTATTTATGTTGAAAGGGATTGCCTATATGTTATAAAAAGAAAAAAGGTCCCTTGTCAACCGATGAATAGTGTAATTGAATTCTAGATCTCATTATTTTTGTTTGATGTACAAAGTTATTTATGCTGCTATGTGCTTGTGAAATTACTAAATTTAATGTGTAAATCTATACCTAGGTAGGGGTAAACATGTCATTGTACTAATATAATTTCTTTTTAGACAAATTACAAGTACACATTACATGTACATTAATTATATACTGGACTCTCTTAATTAGAACAGTAAGGTATAACATGGAATTGGAACTCTCAAAAGTGGGAGGGGATAAAGGCTTCAAGTGGGAGGAATAACAATATGAAAATTATCCACATATTATTAATGAGAATAGTGCGTGTTTGAACCCATGGGAGGGAACAAAGATTCCCAAGCAGGAGAAATAACAGTTTGAAAATTACCCACATATTATTAGTGGGAGGACGTTTGAACTCATGATCTTGAAAAAAAGGCATAGGTGTAGGGTGGCAATGGCTACCACTAAGCCACCCCCCCACACTCATGCCTTGTTTGATTGTAAAAGACATTCACACACTTTAAAGTGTTTATAAAACGAGATTGCAAATAGAGCTATCCCTTTCAACCCAATCACATATCAAATACTACAAGGGTTGAGACTGATACTATTTGAATCAGACCACGTCAAAAAACCCCTAATTGATTAAGAAGTAATTTTCCACCAAGCTGTGATTATATATTCAGAATTAATTTTACAAGTTAAATATAATTAACTTATTTACAAATCATTGTCAATCCAAACTCAATCAACATAACCTTGTCAAAACTTAAAATTTGTTGTTGGAAAAAAAATAGTAAAAAAAAAAAAAAAAAACGGTGTGACTGATTTCTTTTGTTGTGGATGGGACTCCATAAGGTTAGTGATTTATTAAAATTTAGTTTGCAGTTAAGACTTTAAGACCATGTTTGACATATAGGATTGGCTGATGTATATGGGCTCGACTATATTAGTTTAATCGTGTCCATTGTTTGGCAAAATTTTTTTAGAATGGCGATATTAACATCCCTAAAATACTCTTTTTGGTATATTCACCTCATTAATTATTTTTAAAATATTGAAATTTTATAATCATACGCTACAAATTACTAATATCATATTTTTCTTCCTAATCTCCACCACTATCATCATGATGCTATTAATTAAAATTCCCATTTTGATCTTATAGGGTCATAGTTTTCACTCTCTACTCCCTTCATCCCCTTCCTCCTTTGAGGCACATCTCTTGTCATTGTTTTTTTAGAGATGAAAAACAACACTTTTGAACTACTTAGAAATAGTGAGTCTTTACTTTGGTTTGTTGCTCCTTACTTTCTCCTTCTTTGATCAACATAATGGAGGACCTCAAATTATAAATCAACAAAGAAAAATTAAAAAACAAAAACTCTCGCATATGATAAGTATCGATAACCACCGCCTTTATCGAAAACAAAGAATTGTATCCTCTTTTGTAATAACTCCAAAATATTTGGTGAATTATATATGCCTTCGTGAAGGATTTTTTTTTTTTTTTTTTTTTTTTAAGAATGTTTTCTTTATTTATTTTTTACAGAATTATTTATTTTTGTTTATGGATTTTTTTAATTTGAAATAGCCTATTTAAAATTTTAAAGTTTAGGAGTTGATTTAACTAATTTCACATAGGGATAATGTAGGAAATACAAAAAAAAAAAAAAAAAAGAACAAATTTAGGGTACATACAGATTTTGAGTTAATATCACTACTCATTTTTTAATTGGGCTATATAACCAATCAATAAAACTTTCAATCTGAGAATCGTTGTTGGACTCGTCGTAGACCCGGATTGGATTTGCAGAGAAACTTTGTTGTTCGAATCGCAAATCGTTGAAGCTTGTGGTATGTCTGATGCTTATTTTGTTTCCATTATTCTTTGTTGCTTTTGAACCCTAATAGTGATACACAAAGTGATTATTTGTATAGAGTATGATTGCGTATAGGTTTAACTGTTGAAGATAATTGTGTTTTGATTGTTTATCCGTGAATTATAGATATCGTATATTCGTTTTGGTTTCAGAATCCATTTGATAGATATAATTTGATTTGCAGGTGAATTAGGGTTTTCTCAGGTGAATTTGATAGAAACCACCATCCGTCATGGGAGGGCATGGTGGTTTAAATATTCTTCCGCAAAAGCGGTGGAATGTTTACAATTACGAAAATAGGGAGAAGGTCCGACAAGATGAAGAAGCTGCTGCTAAAGAAGAGCAACTCAAGCGTGAACAGGCCAGAAAGCGAGATGCTGAGTTCCATTTGGAGCAGCTGCGTGCTGCCCGTGGCTTGGCTCCGCTTAATCAAGCGGCCGAACCTGTCAAGCAGCCTGCTGTAGCCGAACCTAAGTCCAGTCATATTAACCTTTTTGAAGGAATTAAGATTTTTGACCCCGTTAAAGGATTGGGTGATGAAGGTGGTGATAAAGAAGATGGGTTTAAGAGGAAGAAGATGAAGAAAGAGGAGGGTGGTGGATCCAGTAAGGTTATTACACCGGAAGATGAAAAGTATAGATTGGGTTATGGGGTTGCGGGGAAAGGAGTTAAGTTGCCGTGGTATCTTGAAAGGCGGAGCAAGTATGATGAGGATGATGAGAATGGTTATGGTGATGGAATGACGAGAGTGCGGGCAGAGGAGGAAAAGAAGGGCAGGAAGAAGACGTTGGAAGAGTTGAGGGAGGAACGATTGAAAAGGGAGAAGAAGGAGAAGGAAAGAGAGCGGGTGTTGTTTATGGAGAAGAGTCGGAGAGATGGGACGTTCTCAAAGAATAAAGGGTTTTCTAGGAGGTGAGCTTTTGGAATTTAAATTGTTTTATGCTGTAGATTGCTGTTCTTTGAATATATTAGAATTTACTTGGTCTTGTTTGACCCTCTTCTGTCACATATGAGCAACAATTATGCGTGGAATTTCACTTGTAGGATTTTGTGTAAAAGTAATTGTCAAATTCATAACATCAATAAATTTGATGAAGAAATCTTTGGTCATCATATTCTTATGTATATATTTTAATATTCACAGAACTAGAGCTAATCATATAACAAGCTTATAAGTTGCAAGTGTGATGATATTATCTTTTTATTTCTCTTAAACAAAGGTACTTCATATTGGCCTAAACAATAATCCATTGTATAATTGAATGTGCGGGCTGTATTTTAACCTTCAATTTCACCCTCGTTTAAGAAATAGAAATGGGCTAATGCTTTAATTAGAATGAATGATAGTTTACTATTTTATATGTACATTTCTTGGGAATAAAGATTTGTGATATAATTACTTTGCTGGGACAAAAAGGAACAAACTGTACATTATGTGGATAGGAAACAAATAAAAGAGGAAGCAAATAGGCTCTCATTTATTGTTTACTTGGAACTGCTGTATTCATTTTGATTCTAAAGCTTACAACCGTTATGCATTCATCAGCATCCATTTCCTAGGAGAAACAAGGCTAGATTTGGATACGATTAATAATTTCTGGCCTAGTTTATTCTTGCAATTTTGGGTCCTGTATTCTGAGCTCTAGGTGCTAAGAAAAGGAATTGGTTTTTCTGTTTTTTCTGTCTTTTTTCTATCCCAGTGTATAAGAAAAAAAAGGTTCTTTGCATGTATAGCTGTGGCAATCAACTGCATATTCATGTTTATGAAAGTATAGAAACTTCTTTGCTTGTCACCTGTGTCCCCTGGCCTGGCCTACTAAATGATAACGAAGTTTACTGGCCTCAATTTGAGATGATATTGTTATGTCATTCTTATGCTTTGATTGAAGATATGATTTGATGTTATAAAAGACAGCAATGGAATTTGATTAAATAGGAGAGTTGGCATGACCACTGATTATGCTGGTAGCTTGTTTTGATATCTCCAATTTATGTATAACGCAGAGAATTTGCAAGACCTTATATCTTATATTGGTATATACATAAGAAGATAATCTTGTAGATATATAATCTTTGGAAACTTTTTCCTGTTATTAATCACATGATCAATGTTCTACAGAAGGTTAACTACAATCCATTATTTGTATATGTGTGATATAGTGATCTTTACGTTGATGAGGATTTAGACATGCAAACAAGTGTCAGTACTTGAAAGAATTGTATTTAATTGATCTTTTTTTTTTCCCTCAATTTGTATGTGAAGGTATTTTAATGAGCCCAGATTAGTTGTTTCTCTTTGTGGTGATCAGTTTGAGTAAACTGGATATCCAAAATCTAGCTTTTAATCAGATTTTTTTTGCCATTTTGGTATGTCATAATTTGGCCATCTTCAGTTCACAGATTTCTATGTTTCTAGTTTAGTTGAATAAATGTAATCATTTCCATGTATACTTCATAGAATACTTTAACGTTAATAGGATATATAATAAGATCAAGTTTATGTTTGGAGTCGAAATTGCTCTCAACTTGAGCCAACTTTGGGGTTGTTGTAGCTTAAGTGATAATCTCATTTAGTTTTGCTTAATAAATATCCAACTTATAGAAACGCAGGTGAACAAGATTGTGAGTTTGTGACGACAATAAAGTTTGTGTTCTGTTTTAGATTTAGGTTTTTTTCTCTCTCAAGTAAGACGTGGTGTAAACTGTAAACCAAAATGAGTCTATTTTGGACCCGGAACCAAAATGGATCTTACCTAGACCTGAACCGAATATGCAGAAACCTTGTCCTTGATAATTTCTTAGTTCTAAGTCCAGGTCCAGTAAGGTTCCGGTCTAAACTGGATTTTTGCCACCCCTTTACCCGTTTCAAACTTTTAATTTTCCTATAAGTTTGTGTGCAAATGGACATTCATTCTTATAATAGCCAAAAAAAAAAAAAAAACATTGGGATTAAAGGGAAATCAGGTTCATTGGCTTCAAGAATTTCAAGAGACGGAGAGAAGCAAATTTTATCAACCCTTAACGTTACACTGGAAAGACTTGGTGAAATCACATTGTCTACTGCTTGTTTGTAAATTCTGATTGTCCTCGTCAATCTGTTTGTAAAAACGTATCAAAATTGTAGACTCAGATAATAATAGAGATAAGAATCAAGTTTCAACAATGGATTGTTGAATGCAAATCAATTTAGTATTCACGCTTAAGCTCCATATTTTATTCTTTTTGGAAAGTTAAATTAGATTCTTTAATAATTTTGATATAAAAAATGAAAGATATTTATATTTTATATAAATCTATTTATATCAAATAAAAATTCGTATGTTTTATTTTTATGTCATTTTTGATATCATATAAATTTATAACAGTTAATATAATAATAGATACCATTTATAAGTGTTATACTAGTTTTTGACAACATTTTTTTTTTCAAACTTTAAAAACAAAATTTGTTGATGCAAAAATTTTTCTTTCGCACTGACGAGTAAAAATAGGTCCCTAGGTTTTTTAGCCGATGACATTGCTATCATTGGCGACAAAGTGTCTCAGTTGTCTGTTGTGGGTATATTTGGGATCGTATAAATGGATTGGTAAAAACCCAAAGAACTGATCCAATGGATTGGTCCAATAGACAAAGATCCAGTTCATCAATACTCAGTTTACAGGAACGAGCTCTCAGTTCGCTGCTACAGTTCTCAGATCGTTAGTCAACTATGACTAAGACTGCCTTATGCTTAGCTTTAGGTCATTTAAAGTAAGCTCCACTTCGTAGTTCGAAGTGTTCATTAAGAGAATTGTTTCAGAAAGACAACAACTCCAAATTGAGAAGGAGTCAACTATCAGAATTGGAAATAAATTCAAATTTCTATGTCGATGGAATCTATCACTAATATGGTGGACATCGGTTTTGAAAGTGTAATTAATGTAGAATTCTTTCCTATTTTATTTGTATTCAAATTGCAATACCCCATACTATAAATATGAGTTGAAAGTTCATTGTAAACACATGAAAAAATAATCAATAAGATACTATGACTCTGCCAAAATAACTAAAGAACACAGTTGTGGACGTAGACATCTTTTTGGGTCGAACCACGTTAAAATCACTTTGTACTCACTGTTCTTCCTCTTCTGTTTCTCTTGTTTTTTGCTTCTATTTTACTCAATTTGTAGTATTGAGTCAAGAACTTGAGTCGACCGGATTTAGACGTCGACATTGTTAAATAGCTTTTTCCAATTTAAATCATAGTGTTTTTTTATTTTTTTGGAACATCAATTAAAATCATAGTTAAGCATCATAAATTATGATGGACTCTTAACACCCTAGGCAATTGTGTTAAAGAAAATATATATGATCACTTAAACAATTGGAAATTAAGCCTAAAATTAAACCCCAAATAAAATGTACAAAAAGAGAAATTCATTAAATACAAAAAGTAAAAACGTTAGTAATTCTGATCATCCCACTATCTAAAGAGCCAGCTCCATTAGTCATCAAGGGAGAGCGAGTAACATTTTTAACTTTGTTCTGTACGCTTGCAGACAGAAGAAAGAGATTATAAAGCAGAGCCTCTCTAAGACCATGGCCGGTGGTGCTATCAATATTGGTCATACTCATAGCAAAGCCAATAAATCCAGTTGGAATGTCTCTATTAGCCAATCATAGTGTCAGAAGATCAAGTTGCCTCTGTAGATCACCACCTACTGTAACACATGCAAAAGTTCCAGGGAAAAAATAAAGAAAGCACCAAAACAAAGTTTAGAATATCTACAAATTATAAGTTCAGATTGTTAATCAAAGTATTAATAAGAGTCTCATACCTCAAAATTTCAATACATAAACCAGCCGTCTGTAACCTTCCCAATAGAAGCAGCAAGTCCATAAAAACCAGAGCTTTTAATTATGCTGCCTTTGTCATCATATGTTTCTAGAGCCTTAATTAACACCTTCATTACTATAAATAACGCTATTGCAAGCCTTGTACACGATTGCAATCGACCTTTGTAGCAAATCAAGTACAAAACAAAACATAAACCAGCCATCTGTAGCCCTCCCAATAGAAGCACTAAGTCCATAAAGCCCAGAGCTTTTAATGATGTTACCTTTGTCATCATATATTTCTAGAGCCTTAACACCTTCATTGCTATAAATAAACGCTGTCGCAAGCCTTTTACTCAATTGCAAGCGACCTTTGTAGCAAATCAAGTAGGTTTCTTCTCTTGCTTTAAAAATAACGTTCTGTTTTAAGATTGTAGCTTCACGTTTTTTATTTTTCTATTTGCTTTTGTTAATAAGGAAAACTAATATTGTGTGTTACATTCATTAGCCTTCTTGAACAGGACCATGAAGAATACCGACAAGTGCATATGGCTTGAAGGCTTAGGCTCGTCATTATCATTGTGCACAGGAGAGCATCCAGTGACTCTCCGGCTATTTCTAAGTGATTCCAAGTGACCATTTGTAGATCTAGCAACGAAGTCGAGCTTCGCCAAAGAAGTGAAGCTCCTCCCGGAATCTTTGACCACAGTGGAGCATGAGACTCCCAAATGGCTCCAAACCCAGTCACATTGCCTCCTAAAATATGACATGAAAAAGTTAAACATTTAATGTCAATTTTCTAATTACTATACTGTTTAAGTATGTTACAGTTCTTTTATATATATATATATGTATGTATGTATGTATATGCGACCCATCACTTTTTTTTCTGTTCAATAATTGGACAGTCAGAAATTAGATTAGATTATTATAATTAAATTAAATTGAATATGATGAGATTAAAATGATACCGTGATATGTTTCGTATAATACTGGATTGGATTGAATTAAAAGTAATGTTGTCTATAAGTTGGTGTAGTATAAGATTAAATGAAGATTTATTTTGCTTTATATTTGATACTTAGATTGTTAGTGTAAGATAAATCAAATTATGATTTTGATCAATTTAAAGGAAAATAAAATAGTTTTAAATATTTTAAAACAGATCAAATTAAATTTCATTAAATAACTGTTCAAATTAATTTCCAGAAAACGAAATATGTATAAATTGTTTTCCAAAAACAATAAATAATTTAAATTTAAATTTATGCAAAAGATGTTACTTTTTAAAATGTTCTAATAAAATAAAATAAAAGGGAAATTTCAATTTTGTCATTGTGATTTTGGAAATTATCAGGAATTTAATTATATATTGAAAACAACTTCCATCTTCTCGAAAATTTTCCAAAACACATCAAATTAAGTCATTGATGTCAGTCAACTAATGGTCAAATAAAAAAAATAAAAAAATTTAATTATCTCTCACTTCAGTTGGACATTTAAAATGACTGTTTTATCTCTAATGAAACCAACATATTACAATGTCATTTGACCAATAATAAATTGAAATGTGTTAAATAATTTTATTTATTTTTTTAAAATCTGATTATTGTCTTTTAATAGAGAAATTAAATAATAATAATAATAATAAAAAAAATGAAATTAAACAATAACAATTAAATTAAAAAATGAAATTCAGTTTCAATAAATAAAAAAGAACGAAAGCAATGTAAAACATCAGACTATATCTCCGGAGTCAAACCAAATCCATCTTTGAACTCAAATCTATCTCTAAACTTCAAGACTCAAGTCCTCCATCTTCAACTTCAGTAATGGAGCTATGGTTCTCCGTTGTCAAAGTCGGCGATGGAGGTAGGGGTCTCTATCGCTTGATAGAGATCATTGATGGTTTTTGGAAGTTTTTGATTTTCAGTTTTGATGGGTTTTTGTTGTGTTTGATTTTTAATGTGTTTGATTTTTGGTTTTGATGGATTTTTGATGGTTTTGTTTTTGATTTTGATGGTTTTTGAATTTTTTGGTTTTGATGGTTTTTGATGGCCTGGGGGGCATTTGGTTTTGTGGTTTTTGATGGCTAGTTACAATACAGATGGAGAAGCACATAGGACAATAGTGTTGTTATAATGTCGGTGTCGCTGATTTGTGGTTTTCATCAAAGTTAGAACCCAAATGTTAACATTTAGGTTCACCCCAATGTTGAAGATTTGGGTTGAAATCCAAATATTTAATATCTAGATGACAATCTAGTCTTACCTAGATGTTAAACCCAGATCTTTAAGATTTGGATTCACGTAGATGTTAAATTTTTTTTTTTTAAATGTTTTCTTAATTAAGTTTGATCTCCATTGATCTTTCATTTTTTAATTAATTAAATAATTTTAAATTTTTATTTTAATTAAATTTAATTATTTTTTTCCAACTTAATCATGATCATACACTTGTCGTTATCTCAGCTCTTATTATCAAAAATACGCTTCTTGCCCAACCTTTCTATTTGGTTTTACAGTTAGTTGATTAATATTAGGGACCTAATTGATGTGTATGGGGAGACTTTGGAGAAGATGGGAGATATTTTCAATATATAATTAAAATCTTGATAGTTTTAAAAAACACATGAATGAAACTGAACGCCTAAAATAAATGGAAGAGGGAACATAAAGGTTTGGTTAATTTTGGCTAATGCCTCTTGTCAAGACTGTACTAAAAATTTTGAAAGTACTAAAATCTCTATAATCCAAGTAATTTCAATTTGTTCTCTAAACGTATTGCTTGAATGATCAACATTGAATATTAATCTCCTTTCTATAAAACAATATAATTAAGAAAATTTAAGAAGAAAAAGAAGATCCCATATATAATAATCTACAATCAATGACATGAAAACAAGTATGAGCTCAAGCATAGTTATGTAAGCATAACAAAAATTAAACGTCTATTTTGATTATTTCTTATTGACTGCCAAGAACTACCAAAAAAAAAAAAAAAAGAAATAATATTCAAGCATAGTTATGTAAGCATAAAATGCACACTTGAGAAGAAAAAAAGATAAAGGTGCAAAAGATTACCGAGTATAAATTTCCAAGGCAAAAGTATATGGTAAATTGCTGAACCGATTGTGATAAGACTCTTCTTCCATTAAAATATTTTTTTGAGAATGATGTATTTGCTCTCCGAAGCATTATTTCTTTGAGAATAATGTATATTCTCTCAAAAGCATTTGTAACCATAGGCAGAAATGAAAGAAAAGTTAACGAGACACAAGGACAAAATGATATCAAGGGTGAATTTATATGGCAATAAAAGTTCATATAATCAATGCTTAGTTATGAAGAGTTATTATTTCCAGCTGTGTGCTATGAAAATTTATTTCTTTCCAGCTTGTGTGCTATGAAAAGGTATTTTTTCTGGCTCATGTATAATGAAGAGTTATTATTTCCAGCTCGTGTGATATAAAGATTTATTTTTTTCAGCTCATGTGCTATGAAGATTGTTATGTGTAGTTTCTGGATTCGTCAAATGGGCTGGTAAAAGTTTGATAGAAGCCCAATAAATCAACCCACTGCAAAGGTCCAACGGACAAGGCCTAGTAATCAACTTCAAGCCCAGCGAGCTCTATAGCTCGCATTAGCGAGCTCGCATCACAGTTAGATTGATATGTAGTTCGCTCCATACGTAGCTCGCTACTCAGCGAGTCGCAGCTCGAGATCGCTCAGTACAGCTCGCAGCTCGCCCAGTGACCAGCTAAAACAAAATATTCTAGAATAGGCAGTTACCCAATTTAGTCACGATTCTCTCGCCAAAAATGAAAATTAATTCAAATTTAAACTCAGTCAACGTGATCTCAAGATTTACGGAGCAGTTACCTGATTTAGCTCCAACCGATCAGGAAACATAATTAATTTGTGATTATTTTCCTATTTTATCTCTTCCTAATTTGTAACACCTCTCTCCCTATAAATAGAGGCTGAATTCATTGTAACAGACATCTAAGCAATAATACATTGTCACTCTGCCGGATTGTCGAGAGACAGTCGTGGACGTAGGTGCACTTGCTGAACCAAAATCTTTATGTTGTTTTGGTTCTTTACCTTCTATCTCCTATTGTGTTCTTGGTTTTTGTGTTGTTTCACATTGATTGCAGGTACTGGGTATTGAATTCTTGTCGACCAGAAAATCACGTCGACATTTTAGCTTGGTGGTATGAGTTGTGCATTCAAAAACTTTATAAAAGTTACGAGTTCAACTCTGGACGTGACCTTTAGGAGCCAAAAAGGGTTGCCCGGCGTGGTCTTCACCCCCGGCTCAGCATGGTCTTCACCGCCGGCCCCGTTCAAATCGTTCCGTTGGCGAGGTTCCGACCCCCAACCGGGTGTTGACCAATTCCGATCGTCAACATTAAAACGCGCATTTTAATGTTGACGTCCGGAGACGGTCAACACCCGGTTGGGGGTCGGAACCTCGCCAATGGAATGATTTGTACGGGACCGACGATGAAGACCGCGTCGAGCCGGGGGTGAAGACCACGCCGGGTAATCCCTTTTGGCCTCTGAAGGTCGTGTTCGGAGTTGAACTCGTAACCTTTATAAGGTTTTTGAGTGCACAACTCCTACCACCAAGCTGACTTTGCTCGATGGTAGGAGTTGTGCACTCAAAAACCTTATAAAGGTTACGAGTTCAACTCCGAACGCGACCCTCAGAGACCAAAAAGGGTTGCTCGGCACAGTCTTCACCCCCGGCTTGGCATGGTCTTCACCGTCGGTCCTGTACAAATTGTTCCGTTGGCGAGGTTCCGACCATCAATCTGGTGTTGACCGTCTCCGGACGTCAACAAACATATATTATATCCAACTCGTGTGCTATGAAAATATGTTTTTTTTCAGCTTGTGTACTATGAAGAGTCATTTTTTCTAGCTCGTATATTATGAAGATTTATTTTTTTCTAGCTTGTGTGCGAAGATGATTTAGTTTTACTGGCACATGTGTTATAAAGATTTATTTCTTTAAGATTGTGAATCGTCAAAATATAATGGCTATAAGTAAATAGGTATTAGGATTGAGAACAATTATTTTTCTTATTAAAAAATTGTTAATTTAAAATAACCTGATTGTGGCAAATGTTTTTCACATAATAAAAGTTATATCATCAACTAAAGCAAATTTGTATTGAAACTACTACTAAAAGTTTAATACGATAGATTAAAATTATTAAAAATGTGTCGACGTTGAAATTCAGTCGACGGGTAATCAATGCCCAATGTCTGCAATCAATGTGAGAAAGCACAAATACCAATAAAGAATATAGACAAAAACCGAGAATCAAACGAGGAACACGAATCTTTTACGTGGTTCGGCAATAATAAGCCTACATCCACGACTGTCTATCTCTTAAATTATGTAGAGTGACAGTATATTATTGATTATTCTCCGATCTCTTTTTTTACAATGAAGTTTAACCCCTATTTATAGGGGAAGAGGCGTTACAATTCTGGTTGCAGTAAAATAGGAAAAGAATCTCGAATTAATTATATTTCCCAAATAATCAGGAAAAATAAGGAAGAGAATCATGAATTAATTACACTTCCTAATTTGTTTGAATAGAATCAGGAAACTGCTCCTTAAATTCCGAGATAAGGTTGACTGAATTTGAATTTGAATCAACTTCCATATTTGGAGAGAAAATTACTATTTGATTAGGTAATTGCCTTTTCTGGAAGATATTGTATTAATTACGCTTTGAGTAACAAGCTGCGCATAAAGTGAGCTGAGTAATGCTGACTAGCTAGCTGAGAGCTGAATGTTGAGCTAGCTGAGAGTTGCGAGCTGTGAGCTGGGACCTGCGACCTACGAGCTGAGAGCTAGTTGAGAGCTGAATGCTGAGCTAGCTGAGAGCTGAATGCTGAGCTAGCTGAGAGCTGCAAGCTGGGACCTGCGACCTGCGACCTGCGAGCTGGGAGCTAGCTGAGAGCTGAATGCTGAGCTAGCTGAGAGCTGAATGCTGAGCTAGCTTAGAGCTGCGAGCTGGGACCTGCGACCTGCGAGCTGGGAGCTAGCTGAGAGCTGGGAGCTGGGAGCTAGCTAAGAGCTGGGTCAGTTTATTGGATTGATTCTATGGGCTTTTACCAGCCCATTTTTGCAGTCCCAAATAATAGGCATAACATAAGCCCCCCAGCTCTTAGTGCGATCTTCGGACTGAGAGCTAAAGTCCGCTGGTAAAAGTCAATGTATTACTATCTATTGTGCTGCCTTTTCAGGTTCTTTCCCATTACTTGACTCATGGCGACTATTCTTGGTCAAGTGTTTATTTGTTGCATTTCAGACCACTATGAGAGCGATGAAGCGGTTGGGGCGTCAAGTCTTCGAGGAGAAGAAAGAGCTGAACAAGTTGTCTGGCAAGCTCTCGTTCACGATAGTGGAGTTTGAGAGATCATAAAGAATAGAGCAAGTCATTCGAGTCAAACTGATGAATGCTGAGTAGCGAGTTGAAGCTGCTGAATAGCTAGCTGAAATTGCTGAGTAGCTAGCTGAAATTGCTGAGTAGCTAGCTGAAGTTACTGAGTAGCTAACTGAAATTGCTGAGTAGCTAGCTGAAGCTGTTGAGCAGCGAGCTGAAGCTGTTGAGCAGCGAGCTGAAGCTGAGAGTAGCTAGCTGAAGCTGTTGAGTAGCGAGCTGAAGCTGCTGAATAGCTAGCTGAAATTGTTGAGTAGCTAGCTGAAATTGTTGAGTAGAGTTGTTCAGAGGGTTGAGACCTTAGCTAATAACACAATTGATGGAGCTATCTAAAGGGTTAAGACCTCAGTTGACAGCATATTTAATGGAGCTGTCCAGAGGGTTGAGACCTCAGCTAACAGCTAAATTTATAGAGCTGTCCAGAGGGTTGAAGACCTCAGCTAACAGCTAATTTGATGGAGCTGTCTAGAGGTTTTGAGACATCAGCTAACAGCTAAATTTATGGAGCTGTCCAGAGGGTTGAAACCTCAGCTAACAGCTAAATTTATAGAGATGTCCAAAGGGTTGAAACCTCAGCTAACAGCTAAATTTATGGAGCTGTCAAGAGGGTTGAAGACCTCAGCTAACAGCTAATTTGATGGAGCTGTCCAGAGGTTTTGAGACCTCAGCTAACAGCTAATTTGATGAAGCTGTCCAGAGGGTTGAAACCTCAGCTAACAGCTAAATTTATGGAGCTGTCCAGAGGGTTGAAGACCTCAGCTAACAGCTAATTTGATGGAGCTGTCAAGAGGTTTTGAGACCTCAGCTAACAGCTAAATTTATGGAGCTGTCCAGAGGTTTTGAGACCTCAGCTAACAGCTAAATTTATGGAGCTGTCCAGAGGGTTGAAGACCTCAGCTAACAGCTAATTTGATGGAGTTGTCCAGAGGTTTTGAGACCTCAGCTAACAGCTAAATTTATGGAGTTGTCTAGAGGTTTTGAGACCTCAGCTAACAGCTAATTTGATGGAGCTGTCCAGAGGTTTTGAGACCTCAGCTAACAGCTAAATTTATGGAGCTGTCCAAAGGGTTGAAGACCTCAGATAACAACTAATTTGATGGAGCTGTCCAGAGGATTGAAACCTCAGCTAACAGCTAAATTTATAGAGTTGTCCAAAGGGTTGAAACCCCAGCTAACAGCTAAATTTATGGAGCTGTCCAGAGGGTTAAAGACCTCAGTTAACAGCTAATTTGATGGAGCTGTCCAGAGGTTTTGAGATCTCAGCTAACAGCTAATTTGATGGAGCTGTCCAGAGGGTTGAAACCTCAGCTAACAGCTAAATTTATGGAGCTGTCCAGAGGGTTGAAGACCTCAGCTAACAGCTAATTTGATGGAGCTGTCCAGAGGTTTTGAGACCTCAGCTAACAGATAAATTTATGGAGCTGTCCAGAGGTTTTGAGACCTCAGCTAATAGCTAAATTTATGGAGTTGTCCAGATGGTTGAAGACCTCAGCTAACAGCTAATTTGATGGAGCTGTCCAGAGGTTTTGAGACCTCAGCTAACAGCTAAATTTATAGAGCTGTCCAGAGGGATGAAGACCTCAGCTAACAACTAATTTGATGGAGCTGTCCAGAGGTTTTGAGACCTCAGCTAACAGTCAAATTTATAGAGCTGTCCAGAGGGTTGAAGACCTCAGCTAACAACTAATTTGATGGAGCTGTCCAGAGGTTTTGAGATCTTAGCTAACAGCTAATTTGATGAAGCTGTCAAGAGGTTTTGAGACCTCAGCTAACAGCTAATTTGATGGAGCTGTCCAGAGGTTTTGAGACCTCAGCTAACAGTTAAATTTATGGAGCTGTCCAGAGGTTTTGAGACCTCAGCTAACAGCTAAATTTATGGAGTTCTCCATAGGGTTGAAGACTTCAGCTAACAGCTAATTTGATGAAGCTGTCCAGAGGTTTTGAGACCTCAGCTAACAACTAAATTTATGGCCATAACATGGGAAATTCATAATTTTTATTAATTTTTAATATTGAATTACAAGTTAGAGACACGGTCTATTGGATACAACTGCGATGTGAATACATTCAATAGATCGTGTCTTTAACTTGTAATTCAATATTAAAAATTAATAAAAATTATGAATTTCCCTTGTTATGGCTATAAATTTAGCTGTTAGCTGAGGTCTCAAAACCTCTGGACAGCTCCATCAAATTAGTTGTTAGTTGAGGTCTCAAAACCTCTAGACAGCTCCATCAAATTAGCTGTTAGCTGAGGTCTTCAACCCTCTGGACAGCTCCATAAATTTAGCTGTTAGCTGAGGTCTCAAAACCTCTGGACACATCCATCAATTTAGCTGTTAGCTGAGGTCTCAAAACCTCTGGACAGCTCCATCAAATTAGCTGTTAGCTGAGGTCTTTAATCCTATGGACAGCTCCATAAATTTAGCTGTTAGCTGAGGTCTCAAAACCTCTGGACAGCTCCATCAAATTAGCTGTTAGCTGAGGTCTTCAACCCTCTGGATAGCTCCATAAATTTAGCTATTAGCTGAGGTTTCAACCCTCTGGACAGCTCCATCAAATTAGCTGTTAGCTGAGGTCTCAAATCATCTGGACAGCTCCATAAATTTAGCTGTTAGCTAAGGTTTCAACCCTCTGGACAGCTCTATAAATTTAGCTGTTAGCTGAGATTTCAACCCTTTGGACAGCTCCATAAATTTAGTTGTTGGCTGATGTCTCAAAACTTCTGGACAGCTCCATCAAATTAGCTGTTAGCTGAGGTCTTCAACCCTTTGGACAGCTCCATAAATTTAGTTGTTAGCTGATGTCTCAACCCTCTGGACAGCTCCATTAAATATGCTGTCAGCTGAGGTCTTAACCCTTTGGACAGCTCCATCAATTGTGTTGTTAGCTAAGGTTTCAACCTTCTGAACAACTTTACTCAACAATTTCAGCTAGCTGCTTAGCAATTTCAGCTAGCTATTCAGCAGCTTCAGCTCGCTGCTTAACAGCTTCAGCTAGCTACTCAGCAGCTTCAGCTCGCTACTCAACAGCTTCAGCTAGCTACTCAGCAATTTCAGCTAGCTACTCAGCAACTTCAGCTAGCTACTCAACAACTTCAACTAGCTACTCAACAACTTCAACTAGCTACTCAGCAACTTCAGCTAGCTACTCATCAATTTCAACTAGCTATTCAGCAGCTTCAACTCGCTACTCAGCATTCATCAGTTTGACTCGAATGACTTGCTTTATTCTTTATGATCTCTCAAACTCCACTATCGTGAACGAGAGCTTGCCAGACAACTTGTTCAGCTCTTTCTTCTCCTCAAAGACTTGAAGCCCCAACCGCTTCATCGCTCTCATAGTGGTCTGAAATACAACAAATAAACACTTGACCAAGAATAGTCGCCATGAGTCAAGTAATGGGAAAGAACCTGAAAAGGCAGCATAATAGATAGTAATACATTGGCTTTTACCAGCGGACTTTAGCTCTCAGTCTGAAGATCGCACTAAGAGTTGGGGGGCTTATGTTATGCCTATTATTTGAGACTGCAAAAATGGGCTGGTAAAAGCCCATAGAACCAATCCAATAAACTGACCCAGCTCTCAGCTAGCTCCCAGCTCTCAGCTAGCTCCCAGCTCGCAGGTTGCAGGTCTCAGCTCGCAGCTCTCAGCTAGCTCAGCATTCAGCTCTCAGCTAGCTCCCAGCTCGTAGGTCGCAGGTCCCAGCTCGCAGCTCTCAGCTAGCTCAGCATTCAGCTCTCAGCTAGCTAGTCAGCATTACTCAGCTCACTTTATACGCAGCTTGTTACTCAAAGCGTAATTAATACAATATCTTCCAGAAAAGACAGTTACCTAATTAAATAATGATTTTCTCTCCAGATATGGAAATTGATTCAAATTCAAATTCAGTCAATCTTATCTCGGAATTTAAGGAGCAGTTTCCTGATTCTATTCAAACAAATTAGGAAGTGTAATTAATTCATGATTCTCTTCCTTATTTTTCCTAATTATTTGGGAAATATAATTAATTCGAGATTCTTTTCCTATTTTACTGCAACCAGAATTGTAACGCCTCTTCCCCTATAAATAGGGGTTAAACTTCATTGTAAAAAAAGAGATCGGAGAATAATTAATAATATACTGTCACTCTGCAGAATTTAAGAGATAGACAGTCGTGGATGTAGGCGTATTATTGCCGAACCACGTAAAAGATTCATGTTCCTCGTTTGATTCTCGGTTTTTGTCTATATTCTTTATTGGTATTTGTGCTTTCTCACATTGATTGCAGGCATTGGGCATTGATTACCCGTCGACTGAATTTCAACGTCGACATTATAGTAATTGATGCATCAGGAAAGGGTATTTTCAATGAATTTGTGCAATAAAAGATTTAGAACTTGATATCAATGATATTAGAGAAGAAGCATATGATAATGGATCTAACATAAAAGGAAAGGAACAGTACTCGTCGAGCAATCGAAAACTCATTACTCATTGTCTCATCAGATAAGTAGTGAGTTTTGAAACCTTTATATATATATATATGTGTATATATATATATAACCTTAGACCGTCCCTAATGGGATGTATTCTCAAATCTCAATAAAATAAGTACAATAGCTTTCGTTTTCATCACCTGTTTTTTAGACATGAATTTTTATTATGTCAAATAGAATTACTTATAGGTTGGGTTTTATAAGTTTTGAGCATGAGATGTGTGATTGATAAACTGTAAGTATGATTGATTATGTATATGTGTGCTACAGTTAATAGATTGTATTGTGTTTGTTATTGGTTGGATGAGTGAGAATTGTAGTTCCATTTGTTAAGACTCCAGTCACTTTTTTTATAGGAATTTAGAGTAGTGGTTAATTTGACCAACAATTAATCAAATAAATGTATTGTTAATATTTTATGATAATAAGTATTTTAAAATTGTGTAACACCCATATTAAAATGTTTTAATGGTATGTTAACTCCTAATTTTAATATGGTTATAAAAGTTTTGTCACCCCCATATTTGAATTTTGAAACTTATTGAATTTATATTGGTTGTATAACTTTTATTATTAATAGTATGGACTTTAGAATAAAGATATAGCAGTCAAAAGTATCTCAGTTGTCATTTATCAAAAAAAAAAAAAAAAAAAGAAAAGAAAAGAAAAGAAAAGAAAAGAAAGTATCTCAGTTGTCAAATAGCTTTTTCCAATTAAAATCATTTAATTGACCATCATAATTTATGATGAACTCTTGACACCCAAGGCAATTGTATTAAAAAAAATTACACAATTGGAAAGCCTAAGATTAAACCCCAAATAAAATGTACAAAAAGAGAAATTTATAAATACAAAAAGAAAAAACATTTGTAATTCTGATAATCCCACTATCTAAAGAACCAGCTTCATTGGTCATACTCATAGCAAAGCCAATAAATCCAGTTGGAATGTATTTATTAGCCAATCATAGTGTCAGAAGATCAAGCTGCCTCTGTAGATCATCACCTACAAAATCACATGCAAAAGTTCTGGGGAAAAAAGAAAGAAAGAATCAAAACAAAGTTTAGAACATCTACAAATTATAAGTTCAGATTGTTAATCTAAGTATTAATATGAGTCTCATACCTCAAAATTTTAATACATAAACCAGCCATATGTAGCCCTCCCAATAGAAGCACTAAGTCCATAAAGACCAGAGCTTTTAATTATGCTGCCTTCGTCATCATAAGTTTCTAGAGCCTTAATTAACACCTTCATTACTATAAATAACGCTATTGCAAGCCTTTTACATAATTTCAATCGACCTTTGTAGCAATTCAAATAAGAAACAAAACATAAACCAGCCATCTGTAGCCTTCCAATAGAAGCACTAAGTCCATAAACACCAGAGCTTTTAATGACGCTACCTTTGTCATCATATATTTCTAGAGCCTTAACACCTTCATTACTATAAATAGCGCTATTGCAAGCCTTTTACACAATTGCAAGCCACCTTTGTAGCAAATCAAGTAGGTTTCAATTCTCCTTTTCAAAAAGTCGTTCTCTTTTAAGATTATAGATTCACGTTTTTTTTTTTGTTTTTATATATGCTTTTGTTAACAAGGAAAACTAATAGTGTGTTACAATCATGTGCCTTCTTGAACAGGCCAATGAAGAACACCAACAAGTGCATATGGCTTCAAAACTTAGAGCTCATCATTAATTATCATATTGTGCATAGGAGAGCCTCGACGCTCCGGTTATTTCCAAGTGACCATTTGCAGCTCTAGGAAAGAAGTCGAGCGTCGCCACAGAAGTGAAGCTCCTCCCGGAATCTTTGACCACAGTGGAGCATGAGACTCCCAAATGGCTCCAAACCCAGTCACATTGCCTCCTAAAATATGACATGAAAAAGATAAACATGTAATGTCAATTTTCTGACTCATATACTAATTAGGTTACAGTTCTAAAATATATATGGGACCCGCTACACTTTTCGGTTCAATTATTGGAAGGTGAGAAATTAAATTAAATTAAATTAGAATGAATATGTTAAGACCAAATTGATATTATGATGTGTTTCATATAATACTGGATTGGACTAAAAGTAATGTTGTCTATAAATTGGTGTAGTATAAGATTGAGTGAAAAGTTATTTTGCTTTATATTTGATACTGAGATCAATATAAGATAAATCAAATTATGATTATGATCAATTTAAAAGAAAATAAAATAGTTTAAAATATTTTAAAGCAAATCAAATTGAATTTTATTAAATAATTGTTCAAATTAATGCTTCCAGAAAACGAAATATGTATAAATTGTTTTTAAAAGATAAATAAATAATTTAAATTTAAATTTATGCAAAAGATTTACTTTTTAAAATGTTATGATAAAATAAAATGAAAGGAAAATTTCAATTTCATCCCCATGGTTTTCAGAATTATTAAGAATTTAATTATCTATTGATAACAACTTCAATCTTTCGGAAAGTTTTCCAAAACACATCAATTGATGTCACTTATTCGATAGTCTCAAACCAAACAGAAAAATGAAAAAGATTCAATTACTTTGCACTTTAGTTAGACTCTTAAAATGATCGTTTTGTCTCTGATAAAACTAAAATATTATAATGACATTCGAACAATAATAAATTGAAACATGTTATATAATTTAATTATTGTTTATATTTTAAAAAGTATGATTATTGTTTTCTAAAAAAGAAATTAAATAATAATAAAAAAATTAAATTAAACAACAACAATGAAATTTAAAAATTTAAATTCAGTTTCAGTGAATTAACAAGATGTAAAACATTAGACTATATCTCTAGACTCAAACAAAAATCATTTTTGGACTCAAATCTAACTCTGAATTCAGGACTCAAGTCCTCCATCTTCAACTTCAACAATAGAGGTAGGGGTCTCCATCGTCGACAATGGATGCTAACAAGAGAGACCCATGCCTCCATTGCTTGATAGAGATGATGGATGGTTTTTTGTGGTTTTTGATTTTGGTTTTAGTGAGTTTTTGTTGTGTTTGATTTTTAATGTGTTTGATTTTTGGTTTTGATGGATTTTTGATGGTTTTGGTTATGATTTTGATGGTTTTGATGGGCTTTTGATGGCCAATGGTGAAAAAAAAGTTGAAGTTGCGGTTGTTCGTTTTGTGGTTTTTGATGGCTAGTTACGATTGAGATGGAGAAACATAGAGAATGACAGGTTGTTACAATGTCACTGGTGTTGCTGTTTTGTGGTTTTTATTTGAGTTGTAACCCAAATGTTGACATTAAGGTTCACCTAGATGATAACATTTAAAATCTGGGTTAGAATCCAGATTTTCAATATTTGGATGATAATCTAGTCTCATCCAGATCTTCAAAATTTGGATTCACCTAAATGTTGATCTTTTTTATTAAGAAAAAAAAAAAAATTGTTTCCTTAAGTAAGTTTGATCTCCACCGATTTTTCATTTTTTAACTAATTAATTAATTAATTTTAAATTTTATTTTAATTAAAT
This sequence comes from Litchi chinensis, assembly GCA_019925255.1. Taxonomy (NCBI): domain Eukaryota; kingdom Viridiplantae; phylum Streptophyta; class Magnoliopsida; order Sapindales; family Sapindaceae; genus Litchi; species Litchi chinensis. Next base: position 24,644,942 of record CM034465.1, on the reverse strand, counting down.
TTATTATTCATTTGTTTTCTTAATTTTTTTTCCAACTCAATCATGACCATTCATGTGTCATCATCTCAACTTTTATTACAAAATGTTAAAAATACCCTACCTGTCTAACATTTCTATTTGGTTTTACCTCAGTTGACTGATTTCAGGGACCTAATTGATGTGTTTTGACAGACTTTAGGAAGATGGGTGATATTTTCAATAGATAATTAAAATTTTGATAGTTTTCAAAATCACATGAATGAAGCTGAAATTTTGCCTAAACTAAATAAGTAGAAGAAACAAATAGAAGGAGGGACATAAAAGTTTGATTAATCTTGCCAATGCCTCTTGTCCTCTTTTATTGTTTGTCGACTAAGACTGTAACAAAAAATTTTAAGGTACTAAAATCTCTATAATCCAAGTAATTTCAATTTGTTCTCTGAACGTATTGCTTGAATGATAATCATTGAATTATTAATCCCCTTTCTACAAAACAATATAATTAAGAAAATTTAAGAAAGAAAAAAAGATCGCATCTATAATAATCTACAATTAGTGACCTGAAAACAAACAAGAGTTCATCTTTTTGACCGCCTAAAATAAAAATAAAATAGACACAATATTCAAGCATAGTTACGTAAGCATAAAATGCACACTAGAGAAAAAGATTAAGGTACAGAAGATTACCGAGTATAAACTTCCAAGGCAAAAATATATGGTAAATTGCTGAACCGATTGTAATAAGACTCTTCTTCTAATAAAATATTTCTTTGAGAATGATGTACTTTCTCTTAGAAACATTATTTCTTTAAGAATGATGTATTTCCTCTCAGAAGCATTTGCAACCATGGGCAAAAATAAAAGAAAAGTTAATGAGACACAAGGAATGAATGACATTAAAGGTGAATTTATATAGCAATAAAAGTTCATATCTTCTATGCTTAGTTGTGAAGAGTTATTATTTTCAGCTCGTGTGCTATGAAGAGTTATTATTTCCAGCTACCACATGCTATGCATATTTATTTATTTTTAGCTTGGGTGCCATGAAAGGTATTTTTTCCAGCTTGTGTACTATGAAGAGTTATTTTTTCCAGCTCATGTGCTATGAAGATTTATTTTTTCCAGCTTGTGTATGAATGATTTATTTTTTCCTAGCTTGTGTATGAATGATTTATTTTTACCAGCTCGCGTATTATAAAGATTTATTTCTTTTCGATTGTGAATTATCAAAAAATGCACTAGTGGCAATGCTACAACATAAAATATATCACAAGACCTAATAAAAGTGTTTAAAGACCCTTATAGCATATTCAATTTGAACTTAAACTAATCTATAAGGTAAATATAATGGTTATAACGCTTCAAATATATATATATATATATATATATAATGCCTATAAGTAAATAGGCATTAGAATTTAGAACAATTATTTTTCTTATTAAAAAATTGTTAATTTAAAATAATTTGATGGTGGTGAAATGTTTTTCACATAATAAAAATTATATCATCAACTAGAGAAATTTGTATTGATACTACTGCTAAAAGTTTAGTAGGACAAATTCAAATTTTTAAAAATGATATATTTCTATAGTTTTAATTACAATTATTGTTGGATTTAATTTCTTATAATTAAATGAGAAAACTATTTAAGGATAATTAATACACATATTTATTTACGTCATGCATAAAAAACATGATTGTACACAATCATAACTTTGTAAGCTTTTAAGATTTAATATCTTTATTATAATTTTTAAATCTTAATTGTAATAACTTACATACTTAATAAAACACATATATGGTCAAACGTATTCCATATTTGACTAAAGTTACTTTTATTCCCATTAGCACTTCTTAAAAATGGCTAAATTATTTTCGTTCTTTCTTATACCTTTGTTAAGAGTAACCACTATATTCTATATTTGGCTAAATTTACTTTTATATTTAATCTATATTTAGAAATACAATCTCAATCTATATTTATTCTTTAAATAAATATTTATTAAAATCCTTATCGGGTGCTAAATTAGCTTTTAGGATTTTTCCATTCAAGAAAAAAAAAGTTAAAAATTTGCTATTTCTAAAGAATATTTAAATGACTTAAATTCTCTTGAATTGCTTCCAACAGTCAATGGGTTTATTTATTTTACTCAATTACTAACCTTACCCCTTGTCGACGTTGATTTCTTATCGACTACGATTCAAAGCTCAATACTTGTAATCAACAGAAAACAAAAGAAAAGTAGAAGACAGAGAGGAAGAACAACATACAAAGAAAGTTTTACGCGGTTCAACAAGTGTGCCCACGTCCACGGTTGTTCATCTGATAATTTCTGCAGAGAAACAATATACTTTTCCTTCTGTGTATGTATATGTTACAATGAGTTTCAGTTTTTATTTATAAGGAGAGACGTTTACAATTTGAATTGAAATAAAATAGAAAAGAATCATGCATTAACTATATTTTCAAATTAGTTAGCACCAAATCAGGAATTTGTTCTGCTAAATCAGGGATTACATTTATCAACATTTGAATTTGAATTTATTTCCAATTCTGGTAGAAGAATCACGATTAATTTGGGTTACTGCATTTCTAGAAGATTTCCTTATTGAGCTGTTCATTGTACGAGCTATAGACTGCATTGGACAATCTCGAGCTAGACCTCGCTCTGAGTAACGAGCTGTGCATAGTGCGAGCTAAGTAATACTAACAATGACTTATAAGTATCAATGGTGATGTGAGCTCGTTCGTGCGAGCTTAAGAGCTCGCTTGGGCTAGGTTTGATGAACCGGGCTTGTCTGTTCAGCCACTTCATTAGGTTGATTTGTTGGGCTTCTACCAGGCTTTTACCAACCCGTTTATTGAATCCGAAAAATATCCATAACATCAGCCCCTCAGCTCTCATTGCATTCTGCGAACTAGGAGCATGAGTTCGCTAGTAAAAGTTTACTCATCTTGCGCATTTTCAAATTTCATCCCATCGGTTCTAACACATGGTGACGATTCAGACGATAACTCAACTGGCACTGGCACTGGCACGTCTCGTGTCACGCGCATTTAATGTGCATGTCTCTCAATTGATAACCTATGATTATAAAAGTCGTAATTCATGCTGCACCATTAGATTCAAGACAGTTACACAACTTCCAGATCGAACGGTTAGGGCACGGGCTCAACCACCCATATAAATAGGTGGAGCCCTTTCATTTCCTTTTCACTCTGTCATTTTCTTCTTCAGCCACCAAGTTTTTCTGGTTTCTCTTTAATTTATTCTGCACTCTTGCATCGGTTCTTCTCAGACTCTTCACCAGATTTCCCATTTCTCAACAAGAATTCACGATAAGTTCAATTTTTGCTGCAAAAATCCTGTTCTGTGAATCTAACAGGATGCTGTAATTGTCATAGCGATCTTGACGCTGAGGTCGCTCATTTCTGGGCTCTCTCCTAGCTCTTTTGGCAATTTGGTTACTTGAACCACTGTCTCGACTTTCACCTTCATTCCTACCATTATTATTTTTTTTTATTAGCTGGAACTGCCCGCTTTGTTCTTTTAATTGGACTTTTTAGGGCCGAATGTCTCCTCCCATCTGATTTCCTTTGCAACTCGCTTGTTAAATTCTCTCAGGTCCTTTATTAAAGACTTGTAAATACTTTAATATAATTTTCCATCTTTACGAAGCCCGGCTAAAATCGCAGTTAAAACACTTTCGTTTGATGAGTTCTCCATATTGACGGTCTCGCGTCTGAATCTAGTAATGTAATCCTTCAATGATTCATTCTGACGCTGGAAGATAGTGGCCAGATGGTAGGATAGTGCGAGTTGCCTCTTTAAAGCTTTGTATTGACTAACAAATTTCTGCTGGCAATCTTCCCAATTGTTTATGCTACGAGCTGAAAGATTTTTAAACCAAGTTCGCAGAATATCCTCTAGAGTAGCTAGGAAGACGCGACACTTCATCAGTGGGTTGTCTACCTGAAGATCCATCTGGACATTGAATGCGTCCAGATGGTCGTAGGGATCGTTGTCTCCATTATACTACGGAATGCTTGAGACATTGAATTTGGGAGGGAGAGGTTGTGTCTTGATTTCCTTGGTAAATGGAGTCCTTTCTCCGTAGTGATCACGCTGGTTCGGGGCGCCGGTTAAATGCAACCTTACATGTTGCTGATTATCTACCTCGTCCTCTTCATACCGAGATGCAACTCGGGCTCGATCATGACCGGCTTCCACACGACGACTTCCATCCTGACTCACTCTTATTACCAAGCTTGCAAGACATGCAACTTCTCTTTCTTCGTGAGCTAGACGGCCTTCAACTTTAGAGCGTGAATTAGAAGAGCGAACTAAACCGGTAGGTCGCAACACCTCTCTTAATGGCCTTTCTAGCGCCGCCACTCCTTCATGTTGTAGATATGCTTGCCTTGGAGCAGCAGTCTCAATCCTGGGCACATTCTGTGCTTGGGCTGGTGCCAATGCCCTTATTGCATCTGCAAGTTGCCGGACCGTATCCTCCAACGCCTCTTGTCTTTGATGCCACGCTTGAAGCCCCTCCGCTGTTGGGGCGATTGGTACTGGTTGGCGAGGAGATAAGGGATGCATGCCTGCATTAACACCAACTGCCTGAACACGAGACATGTCTGCTGCAGACATAGATGCGTCTTCCATTGATTGCATATTATGCTGCTGCTGATTCGTTTGACTTTCTGGTTGGTCAGCCTCTAAGTCCACACATCTGATTGTTCTTACTCTTGCCATATCTTTCGAAAACTCTCAAGAGAATTGCAAATTGCAGCCTGAGCCCTCCTTCTATCGCCAAAATGTCGACGTTGATTTCTGGTCGACTACGGTTCAAAACCCAATACCTGTAATCAACAAAAACAAAGCAAGAAAACAAAAGAAAAGTAGAAGACAGAGAGGAAGAACAATACACAAAGAAAGTTTTACATAGTTCAGCAAGTGTGTCTACGTCCACGACTGTTTCTCTGATAATTTCTGCAGAGAAATAGTATACTATTGCTTCTGTGTATGTATATGTTACAATGAGTTTCAGCTTCTATTGATAGACAGAAACGTTTACAATTTAAGTTGAAATAAAATAGGAAAGAATCATGCATTAACTATATTTCCAAATTGGTTAGCACCGAATCAAAAATCTGTTATGCTAAATTAGGGATTACACTTATCAACGTTTAAATTTGAATTTATTTCCAATTTTGGTAGAATAATCACGATTAATTTGGATTACTGCCTTTTTGAAAGATTTCCTTATTTAGCTGTTCATTGTGCGAGCTATAGACTACATTGGACGATCTCGAGTTAGACCTCGCTCTAAGTAACGAGCTATGCATAGTGCGAGCTAAGTAATACTAGCAACGACCTATGAGTATCAACAGTGATGCAAGCTCGTTCGTGCGAGTTGAAGAGCTCGTTTGGGCTGGGTTTGATGAACTGAGCCTTGTCTGCTCGACCACTTTATTGGGTCGATTTGTTGGGCTTCTACCAGACTTTTACTAGCCCATTTATTGAATCCGAAAAATACACATAACACCCCTTAATTGCATCTTCTTAGATTAATTATAAGGATGATTATTGATACAAATTTAAGGGCTCCAGTTGTGAGGTAAAATTAGTAATTGGGTAAGGTAGTTAAACCTATAGTTAAAATATTATCAAAACATGTATTTATTTTAAAAGCTAATAATTTTATATCTTCTATCTCTTAAGACTTTCAAACAAAAGCAACAAGAAAAAAAAAATGCAATGTTAGGCTTTATAAATATTTTGTCCAAATTCATACTCACATGATATGACATGTGAGTTATCAATATCTTATTAATCATTACATCATCCCTTGATTTATAAGATATTGAGAATTTACATGTCATGTTATTTAAGTAAACAATTTGAAAAGCTTAGCATTACTAAAAAAAAAAAAACTCTCTTAAAACTTCTACTTGTTCAACAATATATCTCCTACATTCAATCAAACTCTCTTAGGACTTATTTTTCCATTCTTTGTTCACAAAAATACTTGTTAATCACGTTCCAAGTTTTATTATTCCAAACTCTATTACTTTAACCTTTTTTTATTATTATTATTTTTTTTTTTGCATTTTTAGTTTTTATTACTTTTTTTAAAAAACTTATTATTAATTTTGTTTTTGTTAGTTTTGATAACCATTCTGGTAGAAAATATATATCAGGATATGAAAAACTCGGGGGGAAAAAAAACAAAGAAGAGTAGAAAAATTAGTTCAATCACAAAAGGGATCTCTTGATAAATTTGTTATTAGTAGCAATAAAAATGTAAACTTTAATGAGAATTTAATAATCGAACAGTCAATCCTAGATGATGAAAATATGAAAGAGAAAAATAATATTGAAGATGATAATAACCAAACATGCAATGTTACCCTCTCTAATGAAGAATATGAAAAAAAAAAAAAAGAAGATAAAAATAAAACAAATGAAGAAATTATAGAGTTAGATAAAAAAAAAAAAAAAAAAAAAAAACTATAGTTAGATAAAACAACTATACTTGATAGTATTTATAATTCTGGAATGTGGGATAAAATAAACAATAAGACAAAAGATTTATTAATTGAAAAAGGCCCAATTAGAGACAACAGTATAATTTTTTTCAGAGAAAAAAAAAGAAAAAGAAAAATTGTAGGCATTTTTCTATGACACATTATATTAGAAAATTAAGTAATGGAGAAGGACATGATGGAAGATAGCGAGTGTATTCCACAGAATTTGATAAAAGTACATTGTTTTTGTTGTAAATTGTTCAACGCAAGGTTTAACAAAAGTCAAATAGGCTGACGGGACTAAAGATTGAAGAATCTTAACACTAGGAAAGGGAACATTGGAAAAAAAATATTGATAAGGATTATTGCAGTAATTTGCTAATAAAAATAATTTGGCATTTCGTGGAACAAATGAGAAAATCTATCACGAAAATAATGGAAACTTTTTAAGCTTAATTGAAATGATAGCAGAATGTGATCCAACAATACAATATTAACATATTCGACGAATTCAAAAGGGTGAAATTCATAGTAATTACCTTCAACATAATATACAAAATAAGTTGATACAAATGCTTGCCCTTAAGGAATTAATTAAAAAATCAATTATTGAAAAAGTTAAAAACGCTAAATATTTTTCAATTATGCTTGATTGTATTTTGGATGTAAGTCATCGGGAACAAATGTCTTTCATATTAAAATGTGAAGATGCTTCAATAAATCCAATAAAAATAAAAGAATATTTTAAAAATTTTTTAAAGTAGTTGATAAATCAGGAAAGGGTTTTTTAATGAATTTGTTTGTGCAATAAAAGATTTAGAACTTGATATAAATTATGTTAGAGGAGAAGGATATGATAATGGATCTAGGGATGGCAAAAATATCCGATCTGATCCAAACCCAAAAAAATCCGATATATTTGGAGCGGGTTTGGAGCTAAAAAAATTGACTTTAGGGCGGGTTTGGGGCTAAAGGACTGACCCGATCGGGTTACCGGGTCAAGAACGGGGCAAGCTTTTTTGCCCCGACCTGCCCCATTAACCCGGCATATAAATAAACAAAAAAAAAAAAAAAAAAAAAACCTAACAAGTAACAACAGCCACTTCTCTAGTTCTCCTATTTTCCATCTTGTCCCTTCCCCTATCGTTAGTTTGTTCCCCTATTTTATTTGTACATATGTGTAGGGTTAGATAAAAAAGCTCAACAAGTTGATTGTTATGAAGAAGATAGTGATGGTGATGGTGAAGGGCTAAATTATGATAATTATATATTACACTTTTAATATTATTTTTATGTAACATTAAAACTTATTAACTCAATTATTATTATTTTTTTTTGGGTTATAGATTCGTGTTTGAAAGCGTTGGGATGGATTTTTAGCATTGATTTTTATAATGTTTTCGGTTATTTATTTATTTAGTGTTTTTAATGAAACTTGATTATATTATTGCTATTATTTTGATATTTATGACTATGTAGTATTAATATTTTGGATTGTGTAATGACATTTTATCATAAATGTAGTTAATCTTGTGATATTTATTATTTATTTATTTATTTTTACATATTTTTTTGAGTTAAAAGTTAAATCGGGTCAACGGGTCGGACTCGAGGCAAGTCCCTCCAATTGAATTTGGGTTTGGGGCAGAAACTAGTGACCCGTTTGGGGTAAGGGTTGGGTTTGGAGCATCCCTAAAAAATTTCGGTTCGGGTTCGAAAAGGACAAAACCCGATCCGATCCGATCCATTGTCATCCCTAAATGGATCTAACATGAAAGGAAAGAAATAAAGTTTATAAAAATGGAGCGGAGATTATCTGTTAATATTGACATGATATTAATATTTTTATGAAAGATATTTAAGTTCGAATAAGAAAAAATCTAACAATCTTGATCATCTATTTTTTTAAATACTAATATATCATTAGATAATGAAAAGATTAGCAAATAAAAAAAAAAAAAAAAGGTGGTAAAGAATCATTACTCACAAAAATGACATATTGATCAATATTTGTTTTGTATCTTAAAAAGTAAAATTAGGTTTTAATTTCTTTTTATGTTAAACATTAAAGGTTTCATTATAAATTTTGCCTAAGTTTCTAGAAACCTTTAAGTTACCCTGTCTTAAAACATCCTCTTCCAATCCAACTCTCATTTTATTTGTAACAAAATCCTAAAAGGTTTTCGAGTGTGGTGGCCACTGTTGTCATCGCTGCTGTATTGTTATTGTTCGCCTGTAGTCTGTAATTATTTGGAAACTCTATAACTTCATTGGTGTATGAAGAGATCAGGCCATTAAATTTGGTGTAATATTTGGGACCTAATAAAAAAAGTCATGTCTAATACTGAAGAAGCGGATGTAGCCTCCTCTTAACATAATATTTCCTTCGTAAATTTATTCACATGGCCCTTTGTTTCCTTATTTTTTTATTTTCTTCAATTTGATTATGCATTTATTTTTGAATATCTATTTTTCAAATGATTTAAATAAAATTTGTTTAAATCAAATAACTGAAATAAGATTGACATTAATTAGGGGAATTAGCAGAAAATCCCCTAAGATTTGATCCTTTTCCAAAAACAACTTTTTTGAAAATAAAATCCCCATAGTAGAGGCAAGAAGGGCTTTTAGCACATAACTAAGGGGGTAATCAACTAAATTTTGAAAGTACTAGGTGCTTTTGGTATACCATAAGGAGGTTTAATTTAATCCAAATTCTAAACTAGAGGGTTATTTTTGAAAAATAATCAAACTGTAGGGTTTTTTTTTTTCCCCACAAATCTCCCTTCATATTAATCATAATGTTTTGTAGCTATAAAATATTAAGATGTATTACATGAATAATGTTACATGTCTCAATATTGTACCTATAATTTTTGTTCAAATAATATGATAAATTTATTTGTAACAACCACATTAGTTATGAGATTTTATATTGATGATATAGTAGTTATATATATCAACCTGCTACATTATTTAACAATAAATTTAAGTAAATTTTTAGACAGTGTAACATTACTCATATTATATCAAAGAATAATATTAGATAGTTTAAAATATTTATTTAAATTCATATCCAAATGATGTGATATATATATATGAACATATCTATCACTATATTATTTAAATGTTTATACGATATTAACAACTTATATACCATTGAACTATTATAAAGACATTAATGTCAAATAACAAGCTTTCAAACATTTTAAAATAATAATAATAATAACAACACAACAACTTGAGATTTCTATTTAGATTTTATTAAAAAAAAGATGCTATATATCAAATTCAATCATATTAACCGAAAAAAAAAAAAAAAAAAAAAAAGAAAACCACCCACACACAAACAAAACATAAACAAAAACTCACACTATGGCAACCTCAGTAGTACATGCTTGAAAACAAACAGCCTGTCTAACTAAAGCTAAAGTTTGTAATGTTGGGATCCCGTTGAAAATAAGCCATTTCATCCTCATTCATGGTCACCCATGCTTCAATTCCATCACCACCTTTTCCATCCATGAGAAAAACTCCATTATGACACCTCTCTGCAACACTCACCCAAGCAGGCCTTCCCCAACCAAAGTCTACTTCATAAATACCAAGATTTCTCCAACTAGTAAATACTCGAAAATCAACATCTCCCTTTGTAAATTCTTCTTTTATTTCTCTTCCTAGTTTTATCACCTTGGAGAATAATTCATCGTCACCTTTCATTGGTTTTCCATACTCCACTATAGAGTTCCTTATCGTGTCCCTCACTAGATTCATGAAGTCATTCAACCCCGTTTTGCTTTCATCTGCAGAAAATCTTCCCATACACAATGTTATAAGGTTTCCACAACAATTATCTGGTATTTTCTCAAATATTTTACCTCTCAAGTTCATTGGCACTAACAGTAAAGAAGTCCTTAGATGACCGTATTTTGCTCTGGTCGCATTGATTTGAACCCTCCATATCCATGCAACAATTAGCTCCACTACCGAAAATTGACACTTGAAGCCACCACTACTCAAAGCTTCAGCCTTTAGCTTTGATATTGCTTTTGCATCGAATACAAACCTTCTTGTGACAATTTTTGGTCTAATTATAGAACTAGTTGGAGGCTTTTGCTCATACACATTTCTTGTTGGGAATAGAATACCAGACTCAAAATTTGGAATAGCAACTTCTTTTATCCCCACCTTGCATGTCTTTGCCCATCCATTTACAAACAATGATAATGTGAAAGCATCCATTATTCTATGTGAAAAGCGCAGGCCAATGGCTAGTCCACCGCAGTTGAAAATGCTAATTTGGACAGTAAGTAATGGACTTGTTGCCGATTCCTCTACATGATCAGGAATGAACTGATTCAACTCCTTGACCTCTACTTTTCCTTGGAGAATTTGAGAAAGCTGTCCATCAACCAGGGCTTCAACATATTCAACGCCTTCATCGTCACAATTGACAATGAGCTTTTCCTTGATGTATCTTCCTGCTAGAGGATAATAAAGGGTTAAAATTTGTGACAATGAGCCCTCCAATCGCTTCTGCTTTTTATTAATGGTTTCAGCTGAGTGATGGTTTCTATTGGCTGGATAGTAGAAAATGACTGGCACAGTTGTTGGGTTCATGGATTGATCGATAAACGATATCCTCATATGTTGAAGATGACTTGGGGTTGGAATTGACGGTTTGATCAATTTCTTGGAAGTAAATTGAACATCCATCATGGACATGAAAATCAGATTTCTATGAAAGTGGCGGTGGATCAATGGTGTTCTTCTTAGTAGTTTGAATAGAATGGTCTATGTATGAGACAACATGTAAACTATCTACTTGTCAACATCAGAGATTCATAAAAATATTTGCCAAGTCGTTATATAATTGTTTTCGGCTATCATTTTTACAATTCATGAGACCTTGCTTGAGTGTGAAATAATTAATCTAATTAAATCTTATATAATCGTATAGATATCTTACAGTTATAGGTCATACTGACGTTTCTTCATCCTTATTTAAAGGGGCTTAGTATTATGCAATTGTGGTCCCAAGGTTGTCCACAAAAATCATTTTTAAGTAAAAGCCTGTCCAGATATCAGATGGTTACACATTCATTGAACATAAATTAGAAAGCACAATCTGAGTGGTCCAATTGATTGAGGTAGAATGTCACTGTTGTAGATGTGATGAGGGATAAAAAAACCAAACAATTAGACAGTCCTGGAATTTCTTTTAGGGAAATTTATATAATGTATAGTATCTTTCAATTGACATATCATTTTTACTAAATAATATTTTTGTTTAGAAATTTCTTTGTTCTTGTATAACTAATTGATTGGAATAAAGCTCAATAATCAATGATATTTTAAGCATATAATTACCTAACCTTTAAAATTATAAAGAATTCATTCATTTTTATTTAAATAATATTGAAGTTGGTGAAGAGGTAATATCCGTGATAGTGATTTGGATTTTTCTTCTTTGATGGGGAATCTTTATAACTTTTCCATGCTAGTTTATTTTGTCAGTTCAAACCAGATATGGTGGTGGCATTCCTAGAGATTTATTAGAATATAAATATACTAAAACTGAAAGAAAAAACAACAAAAAACAAAATAAAAAACTGAAGCACTAAGTCCATGAAGAAAGAAAGAAACAAAACATCAGCCACAAATTTGATTTGTGTTAAAATCTTCTTTTGGCCCCCCTAAAGTTGAGATCCTGACTCCGTTCCAGCTGCGCAGCTACAAAATCACATGCAAAAGTTATGGGGAAAAAAAAAAGAAAGAAACTATTGTATGTATTTTTCGGACTCATTAAATGGGCTGGTAAAAGCCTAATTCAGGCCCGATAGAAGGCTCGATAAGGTCAAAGCCCAGTCAAAGTCCATCAGACGAGACCCAGATGACTCTAAGCCCAAGCGAGCTCTTCAGCTCGCATAAATAACTTCTTCAGATTATATCAACGAGCTCATGTCGGCCAGGATTCAGCTCGCTCTATAGTTCGCCTCGGTCATTGCTCTCTGACCAGCGAGCTCAAGCTCACAGACCGCCATAGTCAGCAGCTCGTTCAGGAGCGTAATTAATACAGTATCTTCTAGGACAGGCAGTTACCTAATTCAACCGTGATTCTCTCTCTAGAAACGGAAGTTTATTCAAATTCAAACCGAATCAACATCATCCCTGATTTTATGGAAGCAATTTCCTGATATTATTCAAACATATTGGGAAGTGTAATTAATTTACAATTCTTTTCCTTATTTTTCCTAATTATTTAGGAAGTGTAATTAATTCAGGATTCTTTTCCTGATTTGCTACAACCAGAATTGTAACGCTTCTTTCCCTATAAATAGGGATTAAAATCATTGTAACATGATCAGAGAATAATTAATAACATACTGTTACTCTGCAGAATTTAAGAGATAGACAGTCGTGGACGTAGGTCTATTATTACTGAACTACGTAAAAGATCTGTGTTCCTCGTTTGATTCTCGGTTTTTGTCTATATTCTTTATCGGTATTTGTGTTTTCTCACATTGATTGCAGGTATTGGGCATTGATTACTCGTCGACTGAAATCTAACGTCGACAGAAACAAAATAAATTTTAGAACGTTTGCAAATTATAAATTCACATTATTAATCAAAGTATCAATATGAGTCTCATACCTCAAAATTTCAAGACCAGAGCTTTTAATTATGCTGCCTTTGTCATCATTTGTTTCTAGAGCCTGAAAACCTTCATTACTATAAATAAAGGCTATTGCAAGCCTTTTACACAATTGCAAGGAACCTCTGTAGCCATCAAGTAGGTTGCTTCTCTAACTTCAAAAATACAGTTCTGTTTTAAAATTATAGCTTCACGTTTTTGTTTCTCTCTATGCTTTTGTTAACAAGGAAAACTAATATTGGGTGCCATGATCATTTGTCCTCTTTTATTTATTTATTCATTTATTTTTTGTCTTTTGCTGGATAAATTGAAGAGTACCATGGACACTACCAACAACAGAATGGGCTCGTCATTATCATATCGTGCACAGAAAGGCATCGGTGACTCTCCGGCTATTTTTCATTCATTTATTTTTCGTCTTTTGCTGGATAAATTGAAGAGTACCATGGGCACTACCAACAGCAGCATGGGCTCGTCATTATCATATTGTGCACAGAAGGGCATCAGTGACTCTCCAGCTATTTCCAAGTGATTCCAAGTGATCGTATGCAGATCTAGCAACGAAGTCGAGCTTCGCCAAAGAAGTGAAGCTCCTCCCGGAATCTTTGACCACAGCGGAGCATGAGACGCCCAAATGGCACCAAAGCCTGTCACATTGCCTCCTAAAAATATGACGCCAAAAGGATAAAAATGTAATGTCAATTTTCTGACTCCTATAGCATGGAAGTATGTTACAGTTCTAAAATATATGTAGGACCCACAACTTTTTTCCTTCAGTTGGTGGAGGGTGAAAAATTAGATTAAATTATTTTAATTGAATTGAATTGGATTGGATGGTGAGACTAAATTGATAGTATGATGTGCTTCATATAATACTTGATTGGATTAAAAGTAATGTTTTCTATAAGTTGGTGTAGCATAAGTTTAAATGAAAAGTTATTTTGCTTTATATTTGATATTGAGATTGATTAGTATAAGATAAATCAAATTATGATTTTGATCAATTTAAAGGAAAATAAAATAGTTTAAAATATTTTGAAGAAAATCAAATTAAATTTCATTAAATAATTGTTCAAATTATTGCTTCCAGAAAACGAATTATGTATATATTGGTTTTTAAAAAATAAACAAATAATTTAAATTTAAATTTATGCAAAAGATGTTGCTTTTAAAATGTTCTAATAAAGTAAAATAAAATAAATTTTCAATTGCATCCCTATGGTTTTGGAAATTATCAAGAATTTAATTATCTATTGAAAACAACTTCCATCTTTCAAAAAGTTTTCCAAAACACATCAAATAGATTCTTCATGTTAGTCAATTGATAGTTAAATCAAACATAAAAACTAAAAAAACTCAATTGCCCCTCAGTTTAGTTGGACACTTAAAATGACCATTTTGTCTCTAATGAAATCAAAATATTATAATGTCATTCCATCAATAATAAATTGAAACGTGTTAAATAATTTGATTTTTCTTTTCTATATTTGATTATTTATTTGAAAAAAGAAATTACATAATAATAAAATGAAATTAAACAATAACAATGAAATTGCAAAATGAAATTTAATTTCAATGAATTAAAAAGGACAAAAGCAGTTTCCAAAAAAAAAATTAAAAAAAAATGAAAGCAATGTAAAACATCATACTACATCTCCTGATTCTAACTAAATCTATCTCTAAACTTTAGGATGTAAGTCCTCTATCGTCGACTTTAGCGATGGAGGTGTGGGTCTTCGTTGTAATAGCTGATGATGGAGGTAAGGGTCTTCATCATCGACGATGGATGTTGACAATGGAGACCCATCTCCATTGTCTCCATCATTTGATAAGGATGACAAATTATTTTTGGTGCTTTTTGAAATTTGGTTTTGATGGTTTTTTGTTGTGTTTGATTTTTGGTATTGATGATTTTTGATGGTTTTGGTTTTGGTTTTGATTTTGATGGTTTTTGATTTTTTAGTTTTGATGGGTTTTTGGTGGCCAGTGGTGAAAAGAAGTTAAAGTTGTGGCCATTGGTTTGATGGTTTTTTGTGGTTGGTAACGATAGAGATGAAGAGTCATAGAAGACGACAATGTTGTAACACTGTCACCAGTGATGGTGTCACTATTTTGTAGTTTTCATTTTGGTTCGAACCCAAATGTTAACATTTAAGTTCACCCCAATATTGAACTTCTGGGTTGGAATTTAGATCTCTATTTGGGTGAGACTAGATCGTCAAGATAATGATTTAGTCTTACCCAGATGTTGAACCTATATCTTCAAGATTAGAATTCATCTAGATCTTTTAAAAAAAAAAAAAATGTTTTCTTAATTAAGTTTGACTTCCACCTATCTTTCATTTTGTAATTAATTAATTAATCTTAAAATTTTATTTTAATTAAATTTATTATTTATTTGTTTTCTTAATTAATTTTTTCCGATTTAATCATGACCATACACATGTCGACATCTCAGCTCTTATTACGAAATGTCAAAAATAAACTTCCCACCCAATCTCCCTATTTGGCTTTACCGCCAGTTGACTCATGTCAGGGATCTAATTAATGTGTTTTGAGAAACTTTAGGGAAAATAAGAGTTATTTCATTAGATAATTAAAATCCTAATAGTTTCAACACCACATGAATGAAACTGAAATTTTGCCTAAAATAAACAGAAGAAACAAATAGAAGAGGGGACATGAAGGTTTTGTTAATCTGGGCTAATGCCTCTTTTATTGTTTGTTGATTAAGATTGTACTAAAAATTTTGAAAGTACTAAAATCTCTATAATCCAAGTAATTTCAATTTGTTCTCTAAACGTATTGCTTGAATGATCAACATTGAATTATTAATCTCCTTTCTATAAAATAATTTAATTAAGAAAATTCAAGAAAGAAAAAAAAATCATATATAATTATCTACAATCCATGACATGAAAACAAACGTCTATAATTACATTTGATAATCTCTTTTTGACAGCCTAAATAAAAATAAAATAGAAACAATATTCAAGCATAGTTACCTAAGCATAAAATGCACACATGAGAAGAGAGAAAGATAAAGGTATAGAAGATTACCAAGCATAAACTTTCAAGGCAAAAATATATGGTAAATTGCTGAACCGATTGTGATAAGACTCTTCTTCCATTAAAATATTTCTTTGATGATGATATATTTTCTCTTAGAAGCATTTGTAACCATGGGCAGAAATAAAAGAAAAGTTAATGAGACACAAGGAATGAATGATATCAAAGGTGAATTTATATATCAATAAAAGTTAGTGGAAATTATAAAAAATACCCATTTAAAAAGGGTAAAATTTGTTTTTACCCAGTATTTTAAAAAAAATTGTTTTTAACCCCTCAAACAAATATATTGCTTGGTATACCCAAATTGTCCAAAATACCCCTGGACATTTTTACAAAAAAACCCTGAACAGTTTAAAATTTACGAAAAACCGAATGGTGAAATTACGATTAAGTCCCCTCATATATATACGTGAAAACCGATGGACTACAGCCACAGTCCATCGATTTCTCACTCAAAACCAATCGGTTTTTGCGGAACCCAAACCCGATCGCGACCCGATCTTCCCCGCGAGTTTTCCGGCCATTACCTCGACGTTTTCGACCTTCCCCGAGCAACTCCTACCGCCGACGAACCTGCAGAAAGTGTGAAGGTTAGATTTTGATATGTTTGTTGTATGTTTTGATTGAGATTTGGGATTTTGAGATGTTTTGTTGTGTTATGGATGTTAGTTTAGGATGATTAGGTTTAGAATAGGTTGGATTTAGTGTGTTTGGTCGTATTTGTGTTGAAAATGGTCGATTCCGACGAGAAAAGAGGTGTCGGGATCGGATCGGTTTTTTAGATCGGTTTTTCACGATTAGTTTTTGAGATCGGTTTTCCACGATCGGTTTTCCACCATCGGTTATTCATTTCGGTTTTTCACGATCGGTTTTCCATAATCGGTTATTCATTTCGGTTTTCCACGATCGGTTTTCCATTATCGGTTTTCGAGATGCAAAACCGATCGTGGAAAACCGATTACGGATAATCGATCGTGGAAAATTGAAATGAATAACCGATGGTGGAAAACCGAAGTGGAAAACCGACCTAAAAAACCGATCGTGGAAAACCGATCTAAAAACTGATGGATTTCATTAACCGGTTTTTCAGATGCATTCAAAAACCGATCAATTTCATTAACCGGTTTTTCATATGCCTTCAAAAACCGATTTTGTTACTGATGATTTCTTTGCTGTTTTTCTTTCCTACAGATGGATTTCGACTATAAATATAGTTCACACACAATTGACAGACATACAAGCGGGAACACACACATTGGTCAAAGATTGGTTAATAAGATAATTGCCGTTATTAATAGAAGAAAGCTATACGATCGGTTCATAGCAGAATGTCCGTTCGGACATATTTTGAGGGTAACTAATCATACGGCTGCTGGTTCTGTGATTTTGTGGGTGCTTGCTAGAGAGATAAATGTAGCGGATGCACGCCGTGATGAGAGGTGGTTTGAAATTGGGGAGAGAAGCTATAGGTTTGGGAAACAAGAGTTTCTATTGGTGACCGGACTTCCTTTTGGGGGCATCGACCGTAAAATCTTCGAAATAGCTCCAAATGATCCAAATGGTCTCCTAGGGCGAATGTTTAATGGAGTGTCGCCGGAGGTGAGGGAGTTGGTCACATTTCTTGAGGCAAGAAGTGATAAAGGGGAGGGAGACCGTGCAGGGCAGGATCCGATAGATGATGAAAATCTTTTAAAGTTGGCGAATGTAGGGATTGCTTTCCATCTCTTTATGGGATTGGATGATAGAGCTAGCATTTATCCATTTATGTGGGTCCTCATTGAGAGTACAGAGAGATGGAAGACATTCCCTTGGGGCACATTATGCTATAGTGTCTTGTTACACTGTCTCGACAAGGCACTTAATGAAGAGCGGGTCAGAAATCCATCAAAGACCATTAATATTTATGGCTATGTGTTAGCATTTCAGGTACGACAAGGCACTTTCAATATTTATTGCTTCCTTCTATTACATTAACTATATATGGTTATATGTATGTTTTAATCAATTTTGCATTATATATTATCTGATCATTACTAACTATATGTATGTTTTTTATTTAATCATTGTTACATTATAGTGGTGGTTAGTGGAGTTGTTCCCAGTGTTACGGGAGAAGATATCAAAAAAGACCCGGAACCCGGAAAGCGATCTACCAAGATGTATGAGACGATCACTGAAGAGAACACCCACAAATATACACAGCCTAGATGATTTCCCCCCCGTAAGCGACAAACATAACCTAAATTTGTGTCAATTATTTGTTTGTTATAACTATCGTTATTTATATTAAGTATATAATTGTAGTATAACTAAATATATTGATATAATGCAGATAGTTGGCATTCGGCAAACCTTGGAGCCTACTGACGCCGAGAGGGAGATGGATTATTGGAAATCGTTTAATCCGAATCATATAGTTCATGATGAAGTACATAAATATGGCGGCGGGGGGAATGATGATGATGATGATGATGATGATGATGATGACGACGATGATGATGACCATGATGATGGTGTAGGGGATGAGGCTGAGATAGAGGTTGATGATGAGGTGGAGATAGAGGTTGATGATGAGGTGGAAGGAGAGGATGATGATGAGGAGGTGGAGGGTGACGATCAGCCACTTAAAGACGTTCGAAGCGTGCAATCCGAATCAGAGGATACCTTATCAGAGTTGCGGACAAAGAAGGCACATGATGTACAGCACGTAGATTATGAGGTACAAATATTCTATTTATATAATAAAATTATTCAATAAATTTCAATTGAAGTAAATGCAAAAGATGTGGACATGTTATGTAGTAGTACGGAGTGTGAAAAAGAGACGGAGTCTCTTAATATGATAGACGAAGTGTAATTTGTTTAAATTTGCAGGTTGTATTTTCTTAGATACTCAAAAAACAGGGGAGACTCTGTCAAATTTTTTTTAAAATTAAGGGTAGTATGTAAAATGATATATATTTATGATTCTATGAAACATATGAAGCGGTTGTTTGAGTTTATTGTGGATTTACAGAAGACAACTCATAAGAAGTTAAGTAAAATGGATAGGAGGCAAAAGGCAACCTTTCAGATGGTAAGGGAGATAGATAGTAGGCTGAGACGGATGGAAGAGCATTTACATATTCCCAGGCCTCCGGTTGCTAGGCATGATCCAGACGACGACGATGACGATAATGATGATGATGGTGGGAGCTTTCACATGTATTACCCATCACCACCACCACCACCACCACCACATCAGGACGAGGGTGTCCGTCAGTCGCCTATTGATGTAGGCCAGTCAGCCATCCATGAGGAGAAGGAGGAGGGTGATCATCAGCCACCTCAGCAGTCACCCCATCAGGAGGAGGAGCAGGGTGACCAGCAGCCACCTCCTCGGTCACCCCATCAGGAGGAGGAGCAGGGTGACCAGCAGCCACCTCAGCAGTCACCCCAGCAGGAGGAGGAGCAGGGTGACCAGTAGCCACCTCCTCGGTCACCCCATCAGGAGGAGGAGCAGGGTGACCAGCAGCCACCTCAGTAGTCACCCCAGCAGGATGAGGAGCAGGGTGACCAGCAGCCACCTCATCGGTCACCCCAGTAGGAGGAGGAGCAGGGTGATCATCAACCACCTCATCGGTCACCCCAGCAGGAGGAGGAGCAGGGTGACCAGCAGCCACCTCATCGGTCACCCCAGCAGGAGGAGCAGCAGGGTGACTAGCAGCCACCTCAGCAATCACCCCAGCAGGAGGAGGAGCAGGGTGACCACTCCCATACGGACTTTGGAGGTGTATCTACTGCAGACACTGAGCGTGAGCATGACCAGGTAGACTTTGTATCCCTATTGCGTTGCATTCTGAATGATAAATATTTCTTTGAATATTATACATGTTTTTAATTTACTTACAGTTGCAGGATGAAAGCATGCACGAACTGGGCAAACGAAAGACAAAGCCAGCAGCACCTCTATAGACACCGTACACGGATCCGGGGCCAGCGAAAAAGAAAAAGAAAGTGGTCCAACAGCAGGGGGAGGAGGTGGCAGAGTATATAGACCCCGTAGAAGTGGTCTATAATGAATATAAAGCTGCAACCACATTGGATCTCAGGTATATTTAGACAAAAAAAAAACGTTTCTAATTTTTGTATCTTTATTGTTAATGTAAGAAAATATATAATAATGTTTACTACTTTTTTTTTGAATTGTAGGCGTTCGATTGATCGTTGTGGGTGGTCTGTGATACCAACCACATTGGTCACACTCGAGAATGTGGACGAGTGGTTGACTAATGAGCACATCGATTCTTATTTGATGTGCCTAAGAAAAAAAGGGTGGAATGAGATGGAAGATCGTACATACGCTGTCCATGGCAGTTCTTTGTTTGTAAGTATTTACATTTAAGTTAGTTATGCATTTATAATTCCATATTACGTTCGGTTGATTGGTTTTAACATGTTTAATTTTTATCATGCAGGCAATGATGACAGCGCATTATATGGTGCATTACACCAGCAAACAAAGAACATTTGATCCAATTACAGCCGATGTACCCCCAGAGTGGCTTGCATACGGTCGTGGGCTTATAGACGCAGCAGTTCCATCGCGGAAGATTGATAGTGTAAGTGTAGTTCGAACGTTAATATTTATTATATGAATATCCCTTCTAGTCCTATAATACTAACGTTTTGAAATGCAGGTGTTGCTACCGTGTAGCTTGAATCAACAACACTGGGTCCTTTGTGATGTGCGCATTAGAGAGGAAAGAATCATAATGTATGATCCCTTGGCAAGTGTTGACATAGCCTATCGACGAGAGCCACTTGAGCCGCTGGTATGTTTGATGCCTATTTTATTGCGGTTCTTGAGATTTTATGAGCAGACACCGGTACCTATGCCACCCGTGGATGTCCGGTGGAAAGTTCAGCGTCTTGGACGAGCAGCTGTGCCTCAGCAACCTGATGGGTGAGTAAGTTTATATATATTAATAATATTTAATATTTAATTATCTTTATGTTAATATATTAACATAAACATAAATTAATATAATGTTAATATATGGTTATGATTAACATTAATATATAATTATAGCTTAATTATTATATATAGTTTATATATTATGATATTTAATTATGTTAATGTTAATATAATGTTAATATTATTATCTTGATGTATATAGTTTATATATCATGATATATACAGGACCAGCTGCGGAGCATATGTGGCCATGTACGTACGTGACATTGTGCAGTGGAGAACGAGTACATGGAAATCAAGAAAACATGAGACCGTGGCAGATGTCATCGCACTAAGGTCCGAGATGGCCAGAGACATAT
Organism: Litchi chinensis; assembly: GCA_019925255.1. Classification (NCBI taxonomy): domain Eukaryota; kingdom Viridiplantae; phylum Streptophyta; class Magnoliopsida; order Sapindales; family Sapindaceae; genus Litchi; species Litchi chinensis. The sequence continues at coordinate 24,623,386 of CM034465.1, read as the reverse complement.
ATATGTGCTCAAAGCCTATGTATAAAGTTAATAATTTTGGAAAATGGTTTGTAGACACTGATGGAGAAGTGGTATATAAATAAATTTAATTATTCTTTTTTTAGTATTCATTATTTATTTGATGGTATTGCATTCTATATTTTTAAATTGCCAACAAAACATTATAATTAAACATTATAGTTAATAATATAATGTTAATATAATATAAAATGTTAATCTAATGTTAATATAATGTTAATATAATATTAACATATATTAACATTAGATTATTAACATATATTAACATTATGTTAACTATAATATATTAACATTATATTAACATATAATATAATGTTAATAAAATATTAATATAATGTTAATATATGTTAATAATCTAATGTTAATATAATGTTAATAAAATATTAATATAATGTTAATATATGTTAATAATCTAATGTTAATATAATGTTAATATTATATTAATATAATGTTAATATATGTTAATATATGTTAATAATCTAATGTTAATATAATGTTAATATTATATTAATATAATGTTAATATATGTTATTAACATAATGTTAATATATTAATACTATGTTATTGTTAACCTATTAACATACCATTAACATTATATTAATAATGTGAATATATATTAAGACTAACATATAACATTATGTTAACTATAATATATTAACATTATATTAACATATAATATAATGTTAATAAAATATTAATATAATGTTAATATATGTTAATAATCTAATGTTAATATAATGTTAATAAAATATTAATATAATGTTAATATATGTTAATAATCTAATGTTAATATAATGTTAATATTATATTAATATAATGTTAATATATGTTAATAATCTAATGTTAATATAATGTTAATATTATATTAATATAATGTTAATATATGTTATTAACATAATGTTAATATATGTTAATATATTAATACTATGTTATTGTTAACCTATTAACATACCATTAACATTATATTAATAATGTGAATATATATTAAGACTAACATATAACATTATGTTAACTATAATATATTAACATTATATTAACATATAATATAATGTTAATAAAATATTAATATAATGTTAATATATGTTAATAATCTAATGTTAATATAATGTTAATAAAATATTAATATAATGTTAATATATGTTAATAATCTAATGTTAATATAATGTTAATATAATGTTAATATATGTTAATAATCTAATGTTAATATAATGTTAATATAATGTTATATGTTAGTCTTAATATATATTCACATTATTAATATAATGTTAATGGTATGTTAATAGGTTAACAATAACATAGTATTAATATATTAACATATATTAACATTATGTTAATAACATATATTAACATTATATTAACATTAGATTATTAACATATATTAACATTATATTAATATAATATTAACATTAATAACATTAGCTTATTAACATATATTAACATTATATTAACATTAGATTATTAACATATATTAACATTATATTAATATTTTATTAACATTATATTAACATTAGATTATTAACATATATTAACATTATATTAATATTTTATTAACATTAGATTATTAACATATATTAACATTATATTAATATTTTATTAACATTATATTAACATTAGATTATTAACATATATTAACATATATTAACATTATATTATATAATATTAACATTATATTAACATTAGATTATTAACATATATTAACATATATTAACATTATATTAATATAATATTAACATTATATTAACATTATATTAACATTAGATTATTAACATATATTAACATTATATTAATATTATATTAACATTAGATTAACATTATATTAATAACATATCTTAACATTATATTAATATTATATTAACATTATATTAACATTAGATTTTAAAATAATGATATAGTTTGTAATAACATGATATATTAAGATAACACATATTATAGTAAAGGTATATTTAGTAATTATTACTAATTTCATATGAATATTAATAAATGATAAAATTAATATATAATGATTTTAAAATAAAATGATCATACAAACAGAAATAAAATCAACCCAAGAAAAAACCGATTTTTAATAGTACATGAAAAACCGATACCGGTTTTTGAACACCCCTTAAAAACCGATCCACACTTGGCGTGCTGGAATAAGTGGTGGCAGTGGATCGGTTTTCGAGGAGAGATGGAAAACCGATACCAGTTTTTCAGAGTTACTCAAAAACCGATCGATATAACCTTACGTTAGGGAACGAAAGGCAACTTGATCGGTTTTTCACCATATCTGAAAAATTGATACCGATTTTCCAGGCTCCGTGAAAAACTGATTTTAATGGTTTCGAGATGACATGAAATGAGCCAAAAACAGTAGACATGGAGACATAATTTATACAACAGTATTAATAAATAATTGAGTAATTAATATAAAAATGTTTACATAAAACATGCATAAACAAAATGGAAACCAATTGCTAATCATCATTTCCGTCAGTAACCATTTCTGGATCGGGAGTAGGAAACCGTAATACACATCGACGTTGGTTGTGTCCAGTCTCATGACACAAGCGACATCTTCGAGAGCGTGGCTCATTTTCAGTAGCATTTGAACTCGTTCCAACATCCGCATCCACTTCTGCGTTTGTCCCTTCACTAATAGAAGTTGGGGGTTAGGGCAACGAAGACGGTTGTGTCCCCTTTGACCACATCTTCCACACTTTTTTCGACGAGGATCTTCCCCAGCTGAAGGAATCCGAACCTTCTTCGGCCTACCTGCTTGTCTTTTACCTTTCAGTGGTAATACAACCATACTTCTAACTTCCGCTGAAACATTCCAACTGACCAATTTAGGGACGGGATTAATCGGACGTGCATATATAGCTTTTAGCCACTCCACGCTATAGTACTGACTGCAAAGTGTATCACAACTGACGCCCTTGAACCTGACATGTATCAACAATTAATATATGTTATGCTGTGGCATAAAATGCTAAGAAAAACAATGTGTAATTATCATACCTGGCCACAGCACATGCATGAACACATGGCAACTGATCAAGGTTCCACTGCTTACACGTACATGTGTGCTGTTGAATGTCAACCATCGCATCTCCTTTGCTATAATGTATGACACTGTAATGATACGGTTCTGCAATGGGATATACGCTACCTTCCGTGGATAAATATTTTGCCAACATGATACGATCGTATGATGCGGTAGTAACATACGTTGTGAGCTTCTCAGCAGCAACACATCTATTATTAAACCATCTCTGCAATACATTTCTTACATATTCATGTGCAGTTGTTATTGGCAAACGACGTGCTTGCATCATGCAATTGTTAAGCGACTCTGCAATGTTGGTAGTCATCATTTCATATCTTCTTCTTGGACAATGTGCTCGTGACCACCTGCTCACTCCAGCCTTAACCAAAGCTCCATGTGTGGTCGGATGCAATGCACGCATTTCTTCCAATATTCTGTTGCATTCATCGGGCACATAATAGTATGCTGCATTGTAAAATGCATTTTCCATATCCAAACGCTTTTTACACTGTTGCTTAAGGTTTTGCCACAAATGGAAAAAATATAACACATGTGGGACTTCAGGAAAAGCTGCTTTCATCCCATTCGATATGCTCTTATGACGATCCGATACGATCACCAACTCGTCTGACACCCCGATTGCTCTTCTCAACCTTTTTAGGAACCAAGTCCACGAATTGTCTGACTCTCCGTCAGCAAATCCAAAGGCGATGGGATAAATCATCTCCGACCCATATTTGCACGCAGCAAAAAAAATCACCCCTTTATATTCACCTTTCAAATGAGTGGCATCAATAGCAACAACCGGTCTCATGTAAGACCGAAAACCTTCAATAGAAGCTCCAAGTGCAACGAAGGAATACAAGAACCGGTTGTTTTCATCTATCTTAATTGCTGTCATTGTGCCGGGGTTTGAAAGTTTCAACATCTCGAAGTAGGACGGAAGCTGTTGATACGATTCATCCGCTTGCCCATATGCTAGTTTCTTTGCATATTGTAAAGCCTTCCAAGCTTTACTATATAAGATTTGCACTCCATATTGCTCTAGCATTTCTCCAACCAAACGATTAGGTGTATAAAGATCTCTTCCCACCTTTCCTGCATACAATTTTCCGATCACAATAGCCTTCACACTCTTCATATGTGATTCCATGGCTGTCTGACGACACGTGTGTTCCGCAACATAATTCAACACAAACCACATTGAACAACCCTTTCTGCATCTTGCACGAACACTAAAGCTACAAGTTTTATCTTTACAACCGGCTTCAAATCGCTCCGTGTCCGAACGTCTAACCCGATATTCAAACTTAGCTTTTAGAGCATATTCGCCAATAGCTATAGTCATTTCTTCTTTACTAGTAAAGAATGCTCCTTTATACAACGTACCACGTTGGTAGACGGTTGACGTAGCGCTTGAAGTAGCTTCAATGTCCCCCAATTCTACACCAGGAACAATCCAGTATGGTTGTGAAGGATTGTTCTGAAATTGTAAACCTAAAAATCTTATTTCTGGAAACTCTTCTTCTTCTGCGACATCATCAAATCGAGTTTCCTCTTCATCACTATCTCCGGTTTGCTCTTCATCACTATCTTGTATTCCATCACCATTATCATCTGTGTCTTCATCTTCATCATCAATACCATAATTCATATAGTCATCATTAACGTCACGAATGGGACTTTCAACCGATGTAAATGGGGTGATAGAAGTATCAACTTGATTGCTCGCAATGCCTGAAGTGAGATAAAAATGACTTTCAACCATATGTGGATTTACTGGTCTATCCATATTTGCCTCGTCATGTCTTATGCCTGGAATTGAATCAGTGACAAATGGACGAACGGTACGCCTACTAACCCCAGCTCTAAAATCTCTGGCAATCTTATCGATATAAATCTCTTTAACATCAATATTTTTTATCGCCATCAAACCAACAACACCAAGATCGGACATGATACGTATCTTTTTAACCTGACCATTTGTTGTACTTTGTAGTAAATAATATATACGGATTTCCCACATTCTTCTATCAATAGCAGCCTCTCTATATACAACATCCATCAATGATGAAAAACTACTATTTTTGTGGACCCCACACATGATCGACTCTCCTCCAATGTAATTACATCCATTCCACTCTCCGTCAAAGTTGATTACAACGGTCTCTTGAGCCATTCCTGCAACATTCAAATCAAATGATAATTAAATCTCATTTCAATAGGGTAATATTACAAAATATAATTATATCGAATCATATTCAATACATAGCAACACAAACATATAAAAAAAACCCATTAAAAATGTGTTAAATTCGGTTTTCCAATGAAGTTATCGGTTTTTCATTCTCTCAAAAAACCTTAATTCGGTTTCGATTTTTCAGCCACTGAAAAATCGGGATCTGTTTTTCAGCCCGATTTTTCAGGTCGATCGGTTTTTCAGCCACTGAAAAACCGGGAAAATCGGGATCGGTTTTTCAGTAACCGGGACTCTGAAAAACCGATCCCACAGAGTGGAAAACCAATTATCGGTCACGAAAAACCGATTTCGTCGCAGATTTTGCAGATTTCGTCGCAGATTTCATAAACATTTAGATCTCACAACCAAATCATTCTTATAGTCTTTTAGCTAGCAATATGAACAAAACAACCTAAAAACCAACCAAAAATACTCATACATTACCTTTCAAACTCAAATGGAAGAAGAATCTTCAAAACTTTCAATGGATCCAAAAACTTCAATGGTTGAAGAAGCTCGAATGACTAATCCCCTCAATAAATTGTTTTTCAGCTGTAATGGATCTTAAAAATCTTCCTAATTTTCGTAATTTTCAGCTGCAATGGAGAAGGAAGATGGAAAATAGAGACTATTGGTAGGAGAAGGAAGAAGGTTATTTTCGTAATTTCATATTTGGGCATTTTAGTCATTTTAACTTAAGGGTATTTTGGTAATTTCATATTTTGGTATTTTAGTGATTTTAACTTAAGGGTATTTTGGTAATCTTGGGTATAAAATGGAAATAGTTTGTTTGGGAGGTTAAAATCAAATTTTTTTAAATAGCTGGGTAAAAACAAAATTTTTTTTTTTTATTTGGGTAAAACCAATAAATCTCCCGTTAAGTTATTATCATTAATGCTTAGTTATGAAGAGTTATTTTTTCTAGCTCGTGTCTTATGAAGATTTATTTTTTCCAGCTTGTGTCCTATGAAAATTTATTTATTCTAGCTCGCACGCTATGAAGAGTTATTTTTTCCAGCTTGTGTGCTTGAAAAGGTATTTTTTCCAGCTGGTGTACTATAAAGTGTTATTTTTTTCAGCTAGTGTGCTATGAAGATTTATTTTTTGAGCAAATTACTAATGGCCTACAAACATATCCCTTATTATAATCAGAAATCACTTTTGCTTTGTATAATAATAAACTCACCTATACTAACGGTTTGACCATATTGACCGTTTAAGATAATTGAAAAGTGACAAAATAGAGTAAAAAGACAAGAATACCCCTCCATTTATAAAATCCAATCCGGGTCCATCATCTCTCACCTCTCTCTCTCTCTTTCTCTCTTTTCCTTCTTCTCTTCTTTTTCTTCGACTTCTTCACCGAAACCCAGATCGACGTTCAGAAACCCATACGCCCTGCCTCTTACCTCTCTCTCTCGCTCTCTCTTCTCTTTCTTCTCTTCGTCTTCTTCACCAATCGATCTGGGTTTTCAGCTAAAAACCCAGACGCTCGTCTGTGTTTGGGTTTCCATCACACATCGATCTGGGTTTGGATGGAAACCCAGACACCGATCTAGGTTTCCAAAACTAGATCGACATTTGGGTTTTCAGATGGAAATATAGACGCGGGTCTAGGTTTGGAAACCCAGATCGACGTCTAGGTTTCCATCTGGAAACCCAAATGCCTGCTGGTGTTTAGGTTTTCAGATGGAAACCTATATGTTTATTTGGGTTTCCAAATGATGTAGGTCTAGCTCCATCTTGGAACCAGATCTTCACCTGCCGTGGATTTGGGTTTCCAACCCAGACCCACATAAGTGTTTGGGTTTCCAAATCGGAACTCAAACCTACATCAGTGTTTGAGTTTCTAGATAGTGTTGATGATGATGTTCTAGGGTCTATTTAATGATGATTATAGTGGTTTTTGTTTGAAGATGGCAGTGGTTTTTGTTTGTGTTGATGATTGATGATGTTGGACCTTCGTTTGTGTTATTTGTGTTGATGATTAATGATGATTACTTGTGTTGATGATTGATTTTGATGATTGATGATGATAGATCATTGTTGATGAATCAAGCATATGTTGATGAACCCAGAAACCCAAATATCTATTGAATGTTGATGAACCATCACGAATTTTTATCATTTTTCTATTTTTTTGAAATATCTTTTTTTTTTTCAAATTGATCTAGACCATTCATTTTTAAGATGGACAGTTTAGATCCATTTGAAAAATTTTTAGATTATTTCTTATCGTTAAAATATAATTTTTTAAATTTTAAAATAATTTAATTTTTAAAATATTTTTAAGTTTTAAAATTTTAAATTATTTATTAATTAATTTAATTTTTAAAAGAAAAATAAAAATAAGAGAAATTGACCAAAACACCCTTACTACAATTAACTTTCACAGTTAACTATAATCAAACCGTTAGTATAGGGGAGATCATTGTTACAAAAAGCAAAAGTGGTTTTCGATTGTAATAAAGCATATGTCTGAAGGCTTTCCAGTAATTTGCTGTTTATTTTTTCCTAGCTCATGTGCGAAGATGATTTATTCTTATCAACTCATGTATTATAAAGATTTATTTCTTTTAGCTTGTGAATTCAAAAAATGATCTAGTGGTATGATACGCCATAAAATATATTACAACACCTAATAAAAGTGTTTAAAGACCCTTTTAGCATATTCAATTTGATCTTAAACTAATCTATAAGGTAAATATAATGGCTATAAGTAAATAGGTACTAGGATTGAGAACACTTTTTTCTTTGGTTAAAAAAATGTTAATTTAAAATAATTTGATGGTGGCTAAGTGTTTTTCACATAATAAAAAATATATCATCAACTAAAGAAATTTGTATTGAAACTACTGCCAAAAGTCTAGTAGGACAAATTAAAATTTCTGAAAATGATATATCTCTGTGGTTTGAATTAAAATTATTGTTGGATTTAATTTCTTTTAATGAGAATATTTATCGAAAATGATTTAAAGGATAGTTAATACACGTATTTATTTGCTATTGAATATAATTTTATTTTTTTTTTGGTATAAAACACTCATTTAGCGTGAGAATATCTTATGTTTAAGTCCCTAAACAATAGGTGATATAAAATTCGAAAAAAAATAAACAATTGATCGGTTCATTTGGTATAACATCTTGTTCAGTTGCGTACATCATGCATGCATAAAAAACATGATTGTACACAATCATAACTCTTATAAGCTGACTTTTACGATTTAATATCTTTTACTAGATTTTTTAAATCTTAATCATAATTGCATAATTAACTTACATACTTAATAAAAAAAAAATGATCAAAAGTAATTCCATATTGATTAAATTTACTTTTATTACCATTCACACTTCTATAAAATGGTTCAATTTTTTTATTTTTCCTTATGCCTCTATTAAGGGCTAACACTACGTTCTATATTTGACTAAATTTACTTTTATACATATAAATAATCTATATACATGGCTAAAAGTGATACCTTGTTTGGTTAAATTTATTAGAAAAATAATCAATATGTGAAAAACAACTTATATAATAACACGACACGACGATACTACTTGAAGTGGATACTGCATTAATCAAATAATTGTGTAACAACACAATTTCATTCAACAAGAACTTAAAATGCGAAATATATATAGCTTAGTAAACACAAAAATGGAATCAAGTTACTTGATTCCTTATTGGTAAACACACCCCCACAAACTCAGTTACGGACCTGAATTATACATGGCGGCAAGACTATATAAGCATGGACCGGGTTTGACTCAAGATCCTTCACATTTACACATAATTTTCATAATCGATCAATTGAATCTATTTTACCTGTTTGTTGTGTTGATCATCATATTATGACATTCTTGATGATAATTATGTTTCACTGGTTAAGATTTCACCTTGGATCAAAAAGGTTCCAATTCCTTGCAATTTTATATGAAGTCAATATATATATATATATATATACATATATATATATATATATATATATTGATCAACGTGGAATGGAGAAGTTATTGCTTTTTCACATTGAAAAAAAAATGCTGTAACTGTAATGCATTTATCAAAGCCTTCCATTAGTTTTTAAAGTAGTTATTATTAGTATTTTATTTTAGTTTTTGCATTTTCAAAGATGAATAATATAATCAAAAGTTACCATCATCCTTAAAAGTATTATAGATTTGAGTCGCTACTACATTGTAGATGGTATTAAAAAAAGAAAACTATAATCACATGTTATAATAATATTTAAAATTACATATGATTGTTTAATAATGATTACTTTTTAATTATTTTATTTGTATTTTCATGGAATGGATTAATGGAACTGTGTGTTTTGCATTATCTAGATTAGGCGTCGTATGGGATATATTGGGCCAATAATCAACATGATTTTAGTGAGGTTGTTCTGAAAGACAGTTTCGGTTGAAGTTTAAACTTGCAAGGAATTGCAAGTAAATTGCTTAGCTTTTTGTTAAAGCGATGGACCAAACAGGTGATGCGAAAAACCACGTCATTTCTTGGCGTCCTTACCATTTCTTCCTGGAGTGGAGTTGGCTTTGATCGAACATTCCCACACGTAAAAGCCATTTCAAAAACATTTAAATATGCATTCACATACGTATCTATACATATTCATTTCATCATTCAAATCATTTATTTATGACAACTTTGCATCGTCGATATGTCAAAGACAGGTTCTTGCAGGGCTAATTCTTACAAGTTACAGAGTTTTCTTCAGTTTTTTCATCGCTACAGATCTTGCTCAAGCCATAATTCTCCGGCATATTCTCACCGTTACGAGCCAACGAAGTTTGGTCTTGGCCACTCAATGCACCAAGGTTTACAGTTGATCAGCAGCAATGGGGTCACATGGAAAAATCAAAATACTATTATGTACATTATTGCTACCAAAATTTTCATTTTCTTGATGATATATCCATTAAAATCTGACAGAATTATGTCAATTCAAATTGATGTTGATTGTTGAATAACTTTTTATTGTAGCGTGAAAGATGACATGAACAAGGTTACGAAACTACCTGCACCACCATCTCCTCCTCCTCCTCCAAGATTTAACTTCTTTTTTTGGTAAGAATTTTTGCTTTTTATTATTCCTTTTTTGGCAAACTCTGACTGTACAAGGAATGCCCTTGCTATGCATAGATATCTAATATCAGCATTACACTCAAAAGTGAAAACGAACTCAACTTTAAAGTTTTTAGAATCTACTATTTATTTTTTCTTTTATTCTAAACTTAAAAGGATGGAGGTTGAACACAATTTGGTCTTAGTTTTTTCAGATACCATTATGATGCAAAAACTCAAATCTGTAATATTGTTAACTTGAATATGCACATTGCGCCATTTAACCACATTGGGTGATGATTTTCATCTCTCTTTTCTTAAGCATCCAAAACTCCGTCATTTTATTGCTTCAAACAAAAAAAATCCGTCATTTAATTATCATTTTCCCTTTTAATATATATTTTTAAAAGTGTACGGGTTGTTGATCATTTTTGCTAGTAACATGTAATTGACTAATTGTATGTAGCGGTGGCATGTTGCGTTATTGTGTTGTGTTTAATAATTAAATATATCAAAGCCTACAACTATAACTTGTTTAAACTTTCTTCTAATTTATATCCTATTTATATGTTGGGTCAAAAATTGTCACACATATTGGGTTAAAAAAAAAAAATTGTTACACTTAATTACATGAGAATGTGTATACAAAGGGGGACCTTAATGGAGGCACAGAAGACCATGGCCCCACAAAGTTATAGAATATATATATATATATATATAGATATATGTGTGTGTGTGTATTTGTTTGTTTGTTGGTCTAGTCTTATAAAAATATTTTTTTTCCCAATAAATTCAATTATAAATTATGTTCTAGTGATAGCAAAATACTTGTATGTTTCCTGTCTCACATTAAATTAAATTGAACAATACATGCCCAAGAGTAATTTACATTTCTCATCCAGACATAACACCATCATCTCTCTTTGTACCAACATTTGAACTGTTACTAAATCTTCATGACTTTTAATCATTAGATAATTTTTAGAGTGATTTCTCTTTTTTTGTATTAATTTAGTATTGTTTTTCTGCTTCTTGATTCATATTGGTTTTCTAGGATCATTTGTTTTGAGCACTTAAATGAAGGATTTAAATTGGTTTAGGTCACAAAATTATTAAAAAACTAGATCTTCGATTTATAACATAATTATAATTTTAATCCTTTAAGGAAGTTCATATACATATTTTAAATTATGAATTTGTTTAACTATAATTTTCTTATGACGTAAATTCAATACCATCTCTATAAGAATTCACCGTATTAATTTACTGTCATTTATATGGTACACAATTTATTAGAATATCGGGGCTCCCAAGCCCAATTTTAGTTGTCTTGTGATCTGTCCGCCTGTATATCTGTCGATTTAGTGTAACAAAAGCAATGAGGCACATTAGTCTTTTAAGTTTTGATACTGATAAATTAATCAGGTTCATTTATTGAACTCTAATCATATGGGGATTTCAGAAACATGCTAACCAAACAATGCAGGGCAAGATGGCTTTTGGGCTCTATATTATCCCTCTTTCTACCTTTCTGGAAGCAGAAATGGGACAAACTCCAGAAGCTTGAAGGTAGAGTTCATGATATATATTTTGTTGATGTTACTTTTTGCAAAATGAAATTTGGTTAATGTATATGACATGCGTGAGTGAAATTTTATAAAACAGGTGAAGCAGAGATAGTAGTGGAGGAGGTTGAATATGTAGCAGAGGTGGTGGAAAAGGCAGCGTTAGCGGTGGAGAAGTTATCAGAAGAGGCGGCAGAAAAGCTTCCAGAAAATCATGAGAAACTGAAGGACACGGCTTTGCTTGTTGAACGTTTTTCAAAAGCAACCGCCCACGATGCTCAACTCACTCTTAATTTCATTCACAAGGTACTTGTTCCCTTTTTCATGCCTTACATTGCACTCTTTTTCTACAAAGTTAATTTTTATTTTTATTTTTTTGCAAAGTAGGAATTTATAAGTAATAAAAGTATCAGGCTTGCAAGTGGGGTGCAACAGTGCTAACCACCTCCACCTATCCTTGCTTTCTTCTATTATAAGTTTGACCATAATAAGTTCCATATTTATCGGAGTAGTCATCTTCCAATACTTAAGAGCAGTGAGTTGTACTATTACAATCTCATCTAGACTGGTTTCAACAGTTTTCTGACTCTATTAATATGTTAGTAAATCAAAATTAATAAAAAAAAAAAAAAAAGTGATAAGGGTGTCAAGGTTAGACCACTCTGCATCTCATTATACTTTGAAGAGCTTTAAAGCATACCAACAAATATTTAAAAGACGATACAAATATTTCCCGATCAATAGATAAAACAAAAGTAATGTATTGGTCTAATACTGAAGAAAATGTTGAAAATTTTGCTCCAATTAATTTTAGTGGATTTACAGAGCAATTAAAAGATTATATGTCTGATCTCATATCCATAAATCATGTTTTAACATGTTATCTCTTATACATAGGTTTGGACTAATTTTTGTGTGACTAATACACACAGGTTGATGAATTAAAGGACGATTTAAATGACTTGGAGACATTGGTGGAACCTATTGTGGATAAGATGATACATAAAAAATCAGAAGGAAAGTAACAAATGGATCGTGTTTATTTCACTATTGTGTATTCTGACTTGTTATATATATATATATATATATATATATATATATACATATTTCTTTCAAACATTGTACCTGATAAGAATATCAACTTGTTTAGATTTTGTAATCATACAGTTATTACTCTGTACTTCCACAACAATGAAATTGAGATGTACGCAGAATGAGTAAATAATTTAAATAGATACAAGAACTATTTTATCTGTGTAATGAAAAATTGACTTGCTTATAAACTTAGGTAAAATTGTAGAATTAATGAAATCAATTTTTAAAAGAATGAAAAATAAAATATTCTTGACCTAAAAAAAAAAAAAAACATAAAACACAAAACAGAAACCACACCCCCCCCCCCCCCCCCCACCCCCAAAAAAAAAAAAAAAAGAACGAACGAACGAACGAACAAATATACAATCTACAGGTGACTATGAATTGCTAATAAATCAAAAGTTTCAGAATATTTCATATAAATTAACACATATATTTATGATTAGTACTGTGTTTAATAAAATGTTTGATGTAATTGCACATTCACATTTGATATTTAAACCAATTAAGTTAAGTTTTTGTTTTTATTTTTCTTAAAGTAGGCATTGAATAAGTTGAATATGTGTCAGAAGTTGTTGAAATAAATTATTATTTGTTTAATATGAAAAAAAAACGAAAAAATAACTTAATGAATTTAATTCAGACTCATTAAGTGACAAGTTTAAAAAATAAATAGCCCCTAATTCTACAATATATAAGATAAGAACATTCCCTATATATTATTGTAAAGTTAGAATTCCGGAACTTGAACATCCACTACTAAGACCATCTTCAATGTAATTATCTATTTATGTTGAATTTCTTTGTCACATAACATGGATAGATAATGAGATCAAAAGTTCTCTTTAATGCAATTATCTAATTCAAATATGGAGTTGATGTAGCCAAACAAAAAAAAAAAAATAGAGAATATGGAAATGAGTTTCTTAATTAAGAAACTTTATTAGAAATGTTGATTAGGATTTCTTACTTTTTTAAGCAATTAAAATATAGAGATTTGTCCTACTCTCTCTCCTCTTAATCGTAAAATATAAAGTAGAGAGATAAAGATACATATTTTATGTTGATTACTCAAAAGTTGATGCATATTTTGTTTTAGATCATTTCAATAAGAAAATATTCGTTTTTATAATTTTTTTGCCAAAGTGGATCCAATTGAATAAAATTATTGATGTGCCATGAATGGAAACTTAAAAATGCATAATAACATTGAAGATGCTCTTAAGGTAGATGGAGATGTGCATGAATCCAGGGGCGGAGCTAAGAGTTTGGTTTAAAGGGGGCCAAAATAAAACAAATGTTTAAATTAATGTAAGACAATTACTTATGTTAAAATATTAAGTCAATGCAAAACTAAATATAATATAGTTTAGTCTTATAGTAAAAGATAAAATCTATCGCTCTTTCGAATCACGAAAATTATTTATAATATTGAAATTACTCTATTTTTTTATAATAATTTATCTTTCAAATGATCAAAGAGTTTATGAAAAAGTCACACTCCACCTTGTTGTAGTCTTTAATAAACTAACCAAAAAAAAAAGTGTAAATAACATAAATTTTTAAAGTATATATAAAATATTTACTAATTTAAAAGCTCAAGCTTGACTAGTTTAGATGCAATAATCAAAATGTAGAGTAAAATATAAACAATATTACATAATATGTTAATAATGAGAAACTAAATTTTTATATTTAAAATAGAAATGAAAAAATTAATTAAAAATATAATGAGAGAAAAATATTTTATGTTTTTAGATAAAATTTTATTTGATATAAGTGGTTTTAATTATTATAATAATAATTAATTGAATGAATTAATTGGATTCTAATCACAAATATTATATATTTAAAATAAAAGTATAATTAAAATATTGGGAAAACTTAATGGGCTACGGCTTGGGGGTGCCGCGGCCCTTGTGGGCACCCCCACAGCCCCGCGCCACTGCGTGCATATGAACTAGGAGGGGATCATATACAAATAAAAATAAGCTAATCCAAAATTCAAAAAATTGCATATGATTATACCAACTGAGTATAAGAATTATCTACTTTACAAGAAAATTTGATCATTATATTAAAAAAAAAAAAAAGGGAAAAACCATACTAGACCTGAAGGCTTTATTTGATCATGTCTAGCACCGGTTATGAGCTTTTTTGCCCATCTTACTTTTCATGATAAATTAGATCAATGTTTATTAATATATATACATATATATATATATATATATTACTATGCTATGGATAACAATAATTCATTTATTTTACAAGGTTTTTCTATGGCATATTTCTAACAAGAATAAGTAACAATATTTATGTTATCGTTTTTGTATAGTTGTAGTATAAAATTTTGCAAACTTATAGAGTAGTCATTTTTAAAATCTTTGGAAGAGAAAATTTGAAACTGTCAAGTATGCACCCACCCAACGACCTGCGCTATAATAATACAGCTTCAAAATCTTTGCCACATGAATCAAAACTGAGTTTAGCTTGAGAATCCATTATTGAAAAGTTTGAATTGAAAATCCAAAGAAACTTATCCCATACTGGAAAAACATGAGCATAAAAAACTGTTACATAGCAGTTGGGCTCGAGTTGACCGATGATAACAATAATAATAATAACAATAATACATTTACGTTGGATTGCAATTTAGAATCGAATGTGTTAAATTCACCTTGGGCACACACATGCACATTTTTAATAATAACAAATGTTTTGTCTAATTTTGTCCAAATGATGATAAATATTTTATCTATTTTATTCAAATGATGTGACAAACTGATTTGTAACTACCAAATTAATTTTAGGAGATGTTTTGATGATATAGTAATTACATATTGTCGACGTTGAAATTCAGTCGACGAGTAATTAATACCCAGTACGTGCAATCAATGTGAGAAAACACAGAAATCTAGAAAAAGCAATAAAGGACCAAGAACCAAACACGAAGACAAAGGGTTTTTTACGTGGTTCGGCAATAATAGGCCTACGTCCACGACTGTCTGTCTCTTAAATTCTGCAAAATGACAGTGTATTATTGATTATTCTCTCATGATGTTACAATGATTTTAGCCTCTTATTTATAGGGAAAGAGATGTTACAATTCTGGTTGTAGCAAATCGGGAAAAAAATCTTGAATTAATTACATTTCCCAAATAATCAGGAAAAATAAGGAAAAGAATTGTAAAGTAATTATACTTCTTAATATGGTTGAATAATATCAGGAAACTGCTTCCATAAAATAAGGGATGATGTTGATTTGGTTTGAATTCGAATAGATTTCCATATTTGATGAGGAAATCACGGTTTGATTGGGTAACTGTCATGTTCGGAGAGAGAATCATGGTTGAAATAGGCAACTGCCAGTTCTGGAAGATACTGTATTCATTACGCTTCTGAGCGAGCTAACGTGTCTATGGCGGTCTATGAGCTTGAGTTCGCATAGCGAGCTACGTATGAGGCGAGCTGCAGTTTGACTGTATTCACAAGTCTGCTGATGTCAACTGAGGGATTTTCCTGAGTGAGCTGAAGAGTTGGCTGACCTTAGAATCGATACTGGGCCTCGTCTGATGGGCCTTGACTGGGTTGACTGTTATTGGGCCTGAATTGGGCTTTTACCAGCCCATTTAATGAGTCCGAAAAATACATATAACATTAGTCCCTCAGCTCTCAGTTCGCTTCTGCGAGCTAGGAGTTCGAGCTTGTTGGTAAAAGCTGGCTTCCTTGACACGCTAACCTTCATAAATGCTTCTGCACATTTTCAAATTCCACCTTTTCAATCGCGACACGTGGCAGTCATGCAGAAGGTAACTGAAACGACGCCTGCACGTCCTTTACACGTGTATTTAATGCACACGTCTTTCAACTGATGGCTCCATGATTACACGACCGTACCTCACGCTGCACCGTTGGATTTATGACGGTTACACTTTTCAAAGATCTGACGGTTGGGGTTTAAGCTCGCTTGTCTATATAAACTGATGGAACCTCTTCCATTTTCTTCTTTCATCTGTCATTTTCTTTCAAAGCAATCAAGTGTTCAAGCATTCAAGCAACCAGAACCTACTGTCTTTTCACAAAATCTACATCCTTTATTCGCCATTTTTCAATCTCTTCGACGATTCAAGGTAAGACATCTTTTTCTTCAAACTTTCTGTTTTTGGTTTATTTTCGTTGAGTTGACATTGAGTCGTGCTTGTATCTGATCATCCTTGTGTATGTGATGGTTTGAATATGTTATGCTCTTGATATCAAATTGTTGCTGTTGCTTGAATATCACTTTGAACATAGCATGTCTGTTGTTGTCGAGTCTTTCTAACCATTGTTGAATCTCGTTGCTATAGGTTCTTTGTTTAAACGTGACTTTTCAACTTCTGTTGGTTTGATCTAGTTTTTTACTTGTTCAGATGTCCTCAAGCGGAGCTCGCAAGGGAATTATTCCAAGCAGTGAAGCTCGTGAGCGAGATGAAGCCTGAGCACATGCTATATAGGGAAGAGCAGCTCGGGATACATTCGCTCATCATCCTTTATCGTTAAAGCGTCCTGACGTGGAAGGACTTGTCACTCAATTCCACATCCCTTTGGGTTGTCGTGCATTACTACCTGATTCAAAGAATTATGCATGTTATCCGCCAAGGGGATACGTCGCAGTCAGCGTTTAACACTTCAAACAGGGACTACGGTTCCCCATTCAACCGTACTTGATCGCATTTCTCAATAAGGTCAAGCTCGCGCCATTCCAGTTAACTCCAAACTCCTATGCGCAGCTGACCTCGCTGGCCGTGGCCTTCCTCAGGAATGGCCTTCGCCCCCCCTACTCCAAAAATTATACAACAGTTTACTACTCCTTCAAGGCTCTGAGCGCAGCAGAAGGAGAGAAACCGGAGGGTATTTATTACCTCACAGCTCGTCCGTCGAAATACAAAGATCTCTTACCCAAAGGAGAAGCGAAGGGCAAATCCAACGTCGGGTCGTATAAGACGAGCTGGTTCTATGTCTCGTGCCCCTCTCTCGCAGATCTCCAAAATTTCAGTTTTGTCCTGAAACCAGGTATAAGGAAAATATAGTGAGCTGAATATTTACTTATTTTTATTATTTTTTATCATAATGCTTTGCTTTGCAGTGCTGAAAATGGACGAGTCACCTCTTAGTAGCGAGGAAGAACGAGCTCTGGACAAGCTCGCAATTTCAGAGGACGCGGGAATCAGCAGTAAATTTGACGATGTTGTCCTTAGAGCTTACGGCCTTGCTCCTCCTAAGGAATCCCCTCTTCTGCGATCTGAGGAGGACATAGGCAAGACCAGCGATAACCCTAAACTTCCTTCTGTTTTTGAAGTTCCAATTCAGGTGGGGGACATGCTTGCTTCCCGACCTCTGCAACCAGTCTCTACACAAGCAGCAGGTACAACTAGTTCACCTTCTCCAGCTCGGAAGGCTTCTACCCAAGGTGCTCCTGCTCGCGCCTCACCTAAGGCGAAATCGTCTTCAGCTCGCGCCTCATCAAAGGGCGCATCTCGAAAAACTACTTCTCCAGCTCCTGCCCCAGCTCGGACAGGATCAGATCCAGCCCCTACTGTATAAGTTGACTCATCTTCTTCTCCACATCGCGCATCTATCCTAAGGGCTTCACTGCCATTTCCAGCTCGTGCTCCAACCCCCGTTCCTTCCTCTAGGCGAATTCCAGCCAACAGGAAGAAACTTGTTCTTTTGAAATCTCCTCCTGTTGAACGACCTGCTACATCTTCCGCCTCCTCGACTCTTTCAGCGAAACGGCTTGCTGAGGCCTTAGCCACTCCTGCGGCCCCTTCAAAACGCTCAAAATCATCCGTTGAGGACCAGACTCCTATGGTCATTGCTTTCAGCGAAGTGCCTGCTGCTGCTGAGGCCACTGCTCCCAGCGAAGTGCCTCCTGCTGCTGGTTCTTCAGGTCTTCAGCCGACTCCAGCTTCCAGTTCGCAACCTGGAAAAGGAGACGCTCCTCCCAAGGTCGCTTCACAGGCAATCCGAGATGGCCCCAGCGGGCATGTAACCAGGCGTACTGTTACTTCGCGACGTGGTACTTACTCAACCAATGTGCCCGATCTCCCGGAGCGTGAAAGAACCCCTTCCCCTACAAGACCAGAAACCGAGCTCAGGCCTGGGGGAAGATATTTGACTTCCTTCATTGATAATTGGGCACCCATTATGTTTACTCATGCAAGAGTCTTGGAGAATCAGTCCCTCCAAGGTTTGGAGCTGGATGAATTCGTAGCTCGCCATTCTATGCTGGTAAGTCATTTTTCTTTATCCTCCGACCTCCTTTTCTTCATCGCATATTAACTCGCAAAATTTTCAGGCTGCCCTTGCTGCCATGAAGCAACGTAGGATGACCAAGATCAATGAAGATCGAATAATGAAGCTGCGAAGCGAGTTGGAGGTCCCTAACGATGAGATAGCGTCCTTGGCTGGTCGAACCATAAAGAATTTTGAGACTCAGATGGTTGCGGCGAATGAGGCTAAACAGGCTACCGAAAAAGCTCTGCTGGAAATACAACAAGAGTGCGACATGCAAAGAGAAGTGCTGGAGCAGAGTGACCAGCGGGTTGAGCTGGCCCAGAAAGCTACTGAAGATCTTAAGGCACAGTTAGCTGCAACAAGAGAGGAGCTAAGGCAATCCGAACAGCGGGCCGAACTGGCCGAGCAGCGAGCTACAACCGCAGAGGAAAAAATAGAAGTGCTCGATCGTCAAACTGAGGCTGCAGTGACACGAGCCGAGACTGCTGAAAAGCGTACCGAAGAGGTGGAAGCCGCTGTTAAACGTGCTGAGGAGGCTACAGCAAAACGAGCTCAAGAGGTTGAAACCGCGGCTAAACGTGCCGAGGAGGCTGAGCATCGAGCTGAGGTGCTTAGGCAACAGGTGGGGGAGGCCATTCAGCAAGCCGAGGCTGAAAAGAAACGAGCAGAAGCCGTTCAGAAAAATGCTGAGGACGTTAACCAACTTGCAGACAATGCCTTCGAGGAGCTAACAGTCTTCAGAGAGCAGGCTGCTCGAGAATTGGAAGTGCAGGTTACAGATGCAAGGGATGAGGCCGAGGAAAGAACAGGTCATGACTTTCTCTTCACGCTGTGGACGACCCACCCAGAAATGAATTTTTCTATCTTTGAGGACATAGGTCTTAAAACCGTTGAGGATTTTAAAGCAAGAGCTACCTCGTCCTCAGCTGGTCCAATTCATTCGGTAGAGGAGGTTCATGGTACGACCTCCCAAGTTGAGCCCATTATCGATCTCGTTCCTCCTGGCGCGTCTCCCTCTTATGAAGATCCCATAATAGGACCAGATCCTCCAGCTCAAGTTTGAGAGCTCGTCTTTTCTTTGTTCTTTTCATTTGTATTTTTTCAGCTTTTCAGTTTGTAAACAGCTATTATACTTAATGAAATTTCTTTCATTATTTCTTCTGTGTTTGAATGCATTTAAGCTATTGTGTATAACATATTTTATACTCTTCATCTTTTAGAGTTATCAAATTTCTCGTGAGCTAATAGTCAGTAAGCTCAAAATCTGATAATAATTAAATTAATTACTTAATTTAATAATTAATAAAATTTTGTACGTACAAGTAACTGTTCTGTTAGAATGTTGACGAGCTATGCAGAGGCACTTAGCCATCTGTTTTTTTTGCTCTTTTTTCATTCTGGTGAGCTATACAGAGGCACTTAGCCATCTGCTTTTGAGACTCTTTCATTTTTATAGCGAGCTATGCAGGGTCGTCACCTCGCCTGCTTTTTAGGCTCATTTGGCGAGCTATGCAATGACACTTAGTCACTTGCTTTTTTGGCTCTTTTGGCGAGCTATGCAGGGGTCATCACCTCGCCTGCTTTTTAGGCTCATTTGGCGCGAGCTATGCAAGGACACTTAGTCACTTGTTTTTTTGGCTCTTTTGGCGAGCTATGCAGGGGTCGTCACCTCGCCTGCTTTTTAGGCTCATTTGGCGAGCTATGCAAGGACACTTAGTCACTTGCTTTTTTGGCTCTTTTGGCGAGCTATGCAGGGGTCGTCACCTCGTCTGCTTTTTAGGCTCATTTGGCGAGCTATGCAAGGACACTTAGTCACTTGCTTTTTTGGCTCTTTTGGCGAGCTATGCAGCTCGGAGCCCGTTAGACTTAGTGAAATGAATTGAGTCACAAGCTAGGGAAATGGAGCTTTCATTATCTAGAATGATTTTGAATTACATATTACAAAGAGTTTACTGATAATAAGGGCGGAGATGCTCGGCATTCCAAGCTCGAGGGACTTCGGCTCCATTCTCACTAGCTAAATGATAAGCCTCATTCCCTAAACTTGCTGTGACAACATATGGTCCTTCCCAGTTCGGGCCTAAGGATCCATCACTTGGCTTGCGGGCTCCTGGCAGAATGAGACGTAAAACTAAGTCTCCAACATTGAATCTGCGAATCCAAGCATACTTGTTGTAGTACCTCACTATTCTCTGCTGATAAACAGCTACCCTTAACCTGGCCGTTTCCCTATATTCTTCAAGCAGGTCCAGGTTTGTTACAAGTAGCTGATCGTTGTCATTTGGATTGAAGGTTGCTCTTCTTTACGAGGTGACTTCAAACTCAGTTGGGATCATAGCCTCAGATCCATACACCATTGAGAACGGGGTCTCGCCAGTGGAGCTGCGAGCTGTGGTTCTGTAGGACCACAATACTTTCTGAAGCTCGTCTACCCATGCTCCCTTCTTTGCTTCCAGTTTCATCTTCAGGGTTTGCTTGATGATTTTGTTAACAGCTTCAACTTGGCCATTGGCTTGTGGATGGTCCACCGCTGAGAAGCTTTTAACAATCTTGAGATCGCTGCAGAACCTAAGAAACTGGTCACTAGCGAACTGGGTCCCATTATCAGTCACGATCTGCTGTGAGACTCCGAATCTGCAAATAATATTGCTCCACACAAACTTCTCAATCTTTGTTATGGAGATTTCAGCTAACTCTTTTGTTTCTGCCCACTTGGTGAAGTAATCCACTGTGACCACCGCATGTTTGCATCTTCCCCGAGCCATTGGCAGAGGCCCAATCAAATCCATCCCCCAAATCGCAAAGGGCCACGGACTTACCATTTGTTGGAGATAAGCTGGTAGAGCTCGTGGAATTTGGGCAAACCTCTGACACTTGTCGCATTTCTTCACTAAGTTGATGGCGTCCTGCCTCATGGTGGGCCAGTAGAAGCCTTGACGAAGTGCCTTCTGAGCCAGAAATAGCCCCCCAGCGTGGTTCCCGCAGTGGCCTTCATGTATCTGCCTTAGTACTGTTTCACACTCGGGGCCATAAATGCATCTTAACAGTGGAGCTGAGAACCCCTTCTTGTACAGTGCATCATCATAGATGCAATACCTGGCTGCTCTAGCTCGCAGGCGCCGGGCTTCCAGCTTGTCACCTGGCAGCTTTCCATCATGCAAATAACTGAGAATAGAGCTCATCCAGGAATCAGACTGCACAATTATGGCCATTGTCACATTCTTTTCCTCTGTACTCGGAGCTGGTAGAAACTCAACTGGGATCACCCCAAGGAAATCAGCATCTCGAGTAGTCGCGAGGCGAGCTAGTGCATCAGCATGCGAGTTCTGAGCCCGCGGGATCTGTTTCACCTCGTACTTCTGAAATGCACCTAGCAGCTCGTGAACTTTCTAGAGGTAGAGGGCCATTTTTGGTCCCCTGGCTTGATACTCCCCCAATACGTGGCCGACAACGAGCTGCGAATCACTGAAGACTTTCAAACGCTCAGCTCGCATCTCTTTAGCCAAACGCAGTCCCGCGAGCAAAGCTTTATACTCAGCCTCATTGTTTGTAGCCTGGAAGCCAAACCTCAGAGCACAAAGGATTTTATGGCCTTCAGGACTAATTAGCAGAATCCCTGCTCCAGCTCTCTGCATGCTTGATGATCCATCAACATAAAGTTCCCAAGCTGGTCCTTCAGAAGATTCAGCTTCTTCATCCACAGGTCTTGTAAACTCTGCAATGAAGTCTACCAGAGCTTGAGCTTTGATAGTCGTTCTCGGCTTGAACTGAATATCAAACTGTGCGAGCTTCACAGCCCATTTCAACAAACGACCTGAGGTGTCAGCTTTCTGCAAGACTTGTTTCAACGGATATTGGGTGAAGACTTCAATTGTATGAGCTTGGAAATAAGGTCGCAGCTTCCTTGATGCAATTACCAGGCAGTAAGCTAGTTTCTCCATCTGCGAATATCTGGTTTCAGCATCCTGTAACCGTTTGCTTACATAATAGACGGGGAGTTGCGTTTTTTCTTCTTCCCTCACCAGTGCAGCACTCAGAGCTTGCTTTGACACTCTCAAGTATAAGATTAACTTTTCATCTTCTTTGGGCTTGGAGAGAAGTGGAGCTCGCCCCATATATTTCTTCAACTGCTGGAAGGCTATTTCACACTGCTCAATCCACTCGAAGCTCTTTGCTTTCTTCAGAATGTCAAAGAAGGGGACACACTTGTCCGTAGCTTTCGAAATGAACCTGCTCAATGCTGCGACCTGGCCATTGAGGCTCTGCACGTCTTTCACCCGGTTGACGATCTCATGTCGATTAATGCCTTGATCTTCTCAGGGTTTGCTTCAATTCCTCTACTATTGACCATGAAGCCCAGAAACTTCCCATAAGCTACTCCGAACGCACACTTGAGTGGATTCAATTTCATCTGGTAGCTCCTCAGAATCTGAAACATCTCTCCCAGGTCGCGAACATGGTCACCTATCTGCTTGGATTTTACTAGCATATCGTCAACATAGACCTCCATGATCTTTCCAATTTGTTCCTCGAACATCATGTTCACCAAGCATTGATAGGTCGCTCCAGCATTTTTTAACCCGAAGGGCATCACTTTGTAGCAATATAATCCTCGATCAGTCATGAATGAGGTGTGCTCTTCATCCTCAGGTTTCATTGGGATCTGATTATATCCTGAATATGCGTCCATGAAGCTCAGGAGCTCGTGGCCAGCAGTAGCATCCACGAGCTGGTCTATCCTCGGTAGGGGAAAACTGTCCTTCGGGCACGCTTTGTTCAAGTCAGTGAAGTCGATGCAAGTCCTCCACTTTCCATTCTTTTTCTTCACTAGCACAGGGTTGGCGACCCAGGTCGAGTAGTAAGCTTCTCTGATGAACTTGTTAATCAGCAGCTTGTCTACCTCCTCCTTTAGTGCTAAGTAACGTTCCCCTGTCATTACCCTTCTCTTCTGACGAACTGGCTTGTGGTGCGGATCAATATTCAATCTGTGAGACATCACCTTTGGATCTTTTCCCACCATGTCCTCACGATTCCACGCGAATACATCCAAGTTAGTCTTAAGGAAGCCAGCGAGCTGGGTTTTCAATTCTGGAGCTAAATCTCTACCCAGCTTCAGGCACCGCTCTGGATCTACCTCGCTGACTTGTACATCCTCCAATTCTTCAACTGGCCCCATAGCCCGGTCTGCATCTACCTCGCAAGGGTCCAAGTCGTGACTGACTCATTTCTCAGTCATAGTTCGTGGCTCGCCCCCTGAGACCACGTTTACTTTCTTTCCTCTCACGCCCATCTTCACAGCGTCTTGCTAAATGCTGCTCTCCTTGAACACATCCGATACCATTGGGAGTTGGGAACTTGACAGTAAGAGTTCTGGTCGAAGTAACCACGTCCAACTCGTTCATGGCAGGTCTCCTCAGGACCACATTATACGCTGATGGGCAGTCAATTATCAAAAAATCTGTCAGGGTTGTTGCTTGATGACCTGCCTCCCCCAGAGTCAATGGCAACTTCATCTGCCCCACTGGTACTACAGCATCTCCAGTGAATCCAAATAAAGGCTCTGGGGACGATGCCATTTGTTCTGCTCGCAGCCCCATCTGATCAAAACAACTCCGATACATCACGTTCACCGAGCTTCCAGTATCAATCATGATGCGCCTAACTTCCACATTGCTTATTTTAGCTCGTACAACCAGCGCATCGTTATGAGGCCAGATCACTCCTCTAGCATCTTCATCTGTAAATACAATCTCGTCCGAGGTCGGCTTTGCCCTTTTTGTAGGTCCTTCTGACCCATTGAGCTGAAAAGAATGATTCGCCTCTCGAACGTACCTCTCATGCGATCTGTTGGAGTCACCTGCCATATGGGGGCCACCATAAATGGTAAAAATGGTTCTTATCGCAGGTTCCTGACCTTGCTCGGAAGCTCGTTGGGGCTGTTGTTGATATGTTGGCTGCTGTTGCTGAGATCGTTCTTGTGGAGGTCGCGAGTCTGTAGGTTTGGCCACATAATCTTTCAAGCGACCTCGCCTGATCAATTTCTCAATGGCGTCTTTCAACGCCCAACAGTCTGAAGTATTGTGCCCGACCTCATTATGATAGGCACAAAATTTGTTCCGGTCTCTGTGCTGAACCGGAGCCCTTATAGGAATGAGCCTTCCAAAATCTTCCCTGTTCCTTTCTGCAGTATAAATCTTTTCCGGTGAAGCCGTCAGGATGCTGTATCCTTCCTGACGGTCGAGGCGTCGAGAACGGTTATTTCTTGGCTCTCTCCTTGCTCTTTTGGCAATCTGATTGCTTGAGCCACCATTTCTTCCTTCTTCATTCCTGCCATTGCTTTTCCTCTTTGGCTGGTTGGAACTGCCCGCTTCATTCTTCTGATTTTGCTTCTTCGGGCCGAAGGTCTCTTCTCACCTAATCTCCTTAACAGCTCGCTCGTAGAACTCTCCCAGATCCTTGACTGGGGATTTATAAATGCTCTCGTACAACTTTCCATCCTTGCGCAGCCCAGCTGAGATCGCTGTCAGTATGTTTTCATCTGATGGATGCTCGACATTCGCGACCTCGCGTCTGAACCTGTGATATATTCTTTCAACGACTCACCCTGACGCTGAAAGATTATGGCTAGGTGGCAGGATGGAGCGAGCTGCCTTCTCAGAGCCCTGTACTGACCAACGAACTTCTGTTGGCATTGCTCCCAACTACCTATGCTGCGAGTTGGGAGATTCTTGAACCACGTCCTGGGAATGTCTCCCAAGGTAGCTGGGAATACTCGGCACTTCACCATCGGACTTCCTGTCTGCAGGTCCATCTGAACATTAAAGGCGTCGAGATGGTCATATGGGTCACTGTCCCCAATGTATTGCTGAATGCTCGGCATTTTGAACCTTGGAGGGAGAGGTTGTGTCTCAATTTCCCTCGTGAAATGAGTCCTTCCCCCATAGTACCCACGCTGCTCCGGGGCTCCAGGTCGTGCCTCCAACTGTTGGACCCTCTGAAGGAGCTCTTCTACCTGTGGATCTCGGAGCTCGTATCTTCTCCTGTGATCATGACTAGGGGCAGGATGCTCTGGGTCATACCTTTCGTCTTCTTCGAACAGACCCTTGGGTTGAAGGGATCTTCCCTGCCCATGCTCATCATTAAACCGCCGAGCTGCAACTCTGGCTCTATCGTGGCCAACCTCTTCCCGCCGGTTTCCATCCTGGCTCAGCCTTACCATCAGGTTATCTGGGCGCGCGACCTCCCTTTCTTCCCGAACAGGGTGTCTTCCAGCCTTAGAGCGCGCGTTGAAGGAGCGAGCTGAGCCTGCAGGTCGTGGGACTTCCCTTGCCAGCCTGTTGGGTACTTGCACCGCTTCATGCTGTTGGGGCACATGCCTTGGTACCTGGACCTCAACCCTGGGCATGTTCTGTACCTGAGTTTGTACCAACATATTAACGGCCTTTGTGAGTTGTCTGACCGTATCCTCCAGCGCTTCTTGTCTCTGGATCAACACATTCTGCCCTTCGGCTAATGGGGCAATTGGAACTGTCTGACGGGGAGGCAAAGGAGGGATACCAGTCGCGGCGCCAAGTGCCTGTCCATGGGACGTGTCTGCTACATGCATGGGTGCATCCTGCATAGGCTGTAAGTTCTGTTGGGATTGGTTCACATGACTCTCCGCCTGGTCATCATCTCCAAAATTCCTATTTGTTCTGGTCCTTGCCATGTTGTCAGAAATTGATGAACTGAGATGAAAAAGATTGCAGTTTGGGCCCTTCCTCTAGCGCCAAAATGTCGACGTTGAAATTCAGTCGACGAGTAATCAATACCCAATACCTGCAATCAATGTGAGAAAACACAGAAATCTAGAAAAAGCAATAAAGGACCAAGAATCAAACACGAAGACAAAGGGTTTTTTACGTGGTTCGGCAATAATAGGCCTACGTCCACGACTGTCTGTCTCTTAAATTCTACGGAGTGACAGTGTATTATTGATTATTCTCTCATGATGTTACAATGATTTTAGCCTCCTATTTATAGGGAAAAAGACGTTACAATTCTGATTGTAGCAAATCAGGAAAAGAATCCTGAATTAATTACATTTCCCAAATAATCAGGAAAAATAAGGAAAAGAATTGTAAAGTAATTATACTTCTTAATATGGTTGAATAATATCAGGAAACTGCTTCCATAAAATAAGGGATGATGTTGATTCGGTTTGAATTCGAATAGACTTCCATATCTGATGAGGAAATCACGGTTTGATTGGGTAACTGTCATGTTCGGAGAGAGAATCATGGTTGAAATAGGCAACTGCCCGTTCTGGAAGATACTGTATTCATTACGCTTCTGAGCGAGCTAACGTGTCTATGGCGGTCTATGAGCTTGAGTTCGCATAGCGAGCTACGCATGAGACGAGCTGCGGTCTGACTGTGTTCACAAGTCTGCTGATGTCAACTGAGGGATTTTCCTGAGTGAGCTGAAGAGTTGGCTAACCTTAGAATCGATACTGGGCCTCGTCTGATGGGCCTTGACCGGGTTGACTGTTATTGGGTCTGAATTGAGCTTTTACCAGCCCATTTAATGAGTCCAAAAAATATATATAACACATATAAACTTGTCATATACATTAATTTTAAGATGATGTATTGATAATGTAATAATTACATATAAACTTGTTACATTATTTAAGCAATAAATTTAGACAAATTTTTTAAATAGTATAACATTACTCTTTGGATAGATATATCAGTGTCTATATAAACCAAAGCTGTAAATTTCATTTTTCAATTAAATTTTATCATTGCATCTTCGTAGATTTAAAGAGGAAACACTATTTTGCTAGTATTCTATATTCAAATGTTATATATGTATATTGTTATTAACCAGGCTCTTTGGACAGAAATATCAGTGTCTATATAAACCAAAACTATTAAATTCATTTTTTAATTACATTTTATCATTGCATCTTCCTAGATTTAAAGAGGAAACAATACTTTGCTAGTATTTTATATTCAAATGATATATATATATATGTATACTGTTATCAACCAGACTCTTTGGATAAATATATTAGTGTCTATATAAACCAAAGCTGTTAAATTCATTTTTTAATTACATTGTATCATTGCATCTTCGTAGATTTAAGGAGAAAACACTACCTTGCTAGTATTCTATATTTAAACGTTATAATCTGAAAATTAGATAGTTGTATCTGAGGAGGCAATCATCAATTGTCTTTCAAGCACTAAATAGGGATGAAATCTATATTTAAGACATTGTTAATATTTTGCAAGCCTCTATATTTATTCAAGTTATGTAATTTTATTTTTTAGATTTTCATTTTATATATTGTTTTATTCTATAAACAATTTTAGTCAAATACGGTTTCAGTTATCCGTATAAATTTGTTGTCACATATTGATTTTTTTTTCTTCCAATAACCTTGTGACTTTATGTGGAGCTAGAGAAAGTAAGAATAAATCATACATTTGAAAACCTAAAAAATAATATTAGAAGAGTATCAATGAATGCCACAATTCAATAAGATAGGTCCTTTTTATTGTAATTAGGTTAACCACAAATGCACATACATATTATTTTGAATAAACATTAAAACTAACGTAACAAATATGCAAAAAATACAGAAGATGACAATCATCAACTTGAATAATAATATTAACATAAAGTACTATTTTGTTAAGGAAAAAAGGTGCTCCTAAAAACACTTTCATCATAGAAATAAAAACCGAATCAACAACAATTTCGGAGAACAAAAAAAAAAAAAGATAACCAATATGAAACTTCATTTTATTCTTTAAAGCCTTGTTTATTACATGGGTTAGGACTGGATTTAAACAATTTCCAGTCCAAACACATGTTATCAATCTCATGCTTTTTTACTTTATACTGTTGTGATGGGCTAAATTAATTTCATGATGTTACCTCTCCTTATGCTTTTTACGTTTCTTTTTTATTTTTCTTTTTTAATCTCATGCTGCTGCTTTTCTTTATGCTTTTTGAGTTAGTTTTTTTCTTTTTCTTTTTTCTTTAATTTCACGTAATTTTTTCTTTTTTTTTTTTTTATCTTAGGTTTTTTTTTGTTAATCCCATGCTGCTGCTTTTCTTTATGCTTTTTGAGTTAGTTTTTTTTTTTCTTTTTTCTTTAATTTCACATTATTTTTTCTTTTCTTTTCTTTTTCGTTTTTCATTTTTTCTTTTTCCAACTTAATGTTAAATTGATTTATTTATTTTAAAAATTAAGTTAATATATTTATTAAATATTTTTAAAATGTAATATTCATTTAAATTAATTATAAAATAAATACTACTTTCTCTAAAATTGATTTTATATGGTTATATTTATTTATAAAATATAATTTTATATTATATATTTTTTCAAGTTAATTTAAATACTTTTATTATATGATATATTTATTTTATTTAAAATTAATTTAATATGTTTGTAAAAAAATCCTTTTTAGTATTAATTGAAAAATTATTTTAGATTAAAATTACTTGAAAATAGATTTGTTTATTTTTAAAAATAATTTAATTATTTAAAATTGATTTTATCCAATCTCATATTACACCAAACACATCACAGTATTAATTTATTCAATCTTCTACTATACCAAACGTATCACAATACTAATTTATCAAATTCAATCCAATCCAATCTCATGTGTTAAATGGGACTTAATATTTACTGTCTTAAACAAGATAGATAAGCAATACCAAACTTCATTTTATCCTTCAACAGGTAATTTTTTCAAGAAAGCAGCAGACCCGCTTGGTTTAGGCCTCACATTTTGAAAGCCACTAACTCTTTGAAATTTGCATTTTTCTGCTTTAACAGATGGGATATTCCACTACCAATGACCCAAAATAACTCCACAGCTTCGACCAAATTCGTGAACACAGAAATTGAAGCAAAAGTTTGCTCTAATATTATAGTACTACTTCCACTGTCACCACTATATTCTTGATTTGCCCTTATGTCTTGAATTTCAATGTGGTTAGGTTTTAAAGAGCCAGACAAAATGGCATCTCTCCCCATTTTTGTTATGGTTGAGGTTTGAAGAATTCTCCCTACGCTTGAGTTTTGGTCTCCAACAGCAAATGGTGACTTTCCAGGATGGTGCCCAAATTGAGATAATGCGTTAGTAAAATTATTTCACGTTATTTTTGAGTTAGTTTTTTATTTTTCTTTTTTCTTAAATTTCATGTTATTTTTTCTTGTTTATTTCATTATTTCATTTTTTAACGTTATTTTTATCCCATGCTGCTGCTGCTTTTCTTTATGCCTTTTGAGTTAGTTTTTTCTTTTTCTTTTTTCTTTAATTTCACATTATTTTTTCTTTTCTTTTTTTTTTCTTTTTTCATTTTTGTTTTTCCAACTTAATGTTAAATTAAATTATTTATTTTAAATTTTAAGCTAATATATTTATTAAATATTTTTAAAATGTAATATTCCTTTAAACTAATTATAAAATAAATACTACTTTCTCTAAAATTGATTTTATATTTATATATTAATTTATTAAATGTAATTTTATATTTTATAATTTTTTTCAAATTAATTTAAATTTTTTTATACGATATATTTATTTTATTTAAAATTAATTTAATATATTTATAAAAAAATCCTTTTTAGTATTAATTAAAAAAATTATTTCAGATTAAAATTACTTGAAAATAGATTTTTTTATTTTAAAAATAATTTAATTATTTAAAATTGATTTTATTAAATTTCATATTGCACCAAACACTTCACCGGATTAATTTATCCAATCTCATATTACATCAAACACATCACAACACTAATTTATCAAATTCAATCCAATCCAATTCAATCTCGTGAAAATAATTCAACTTAATCTCACGTACCAAACAGAGTCCGATAGTTAATGTCTTACACAAGATAGATAAGCAATACCAAACTTCATTTTATTCTTCAACGGGTAATTTTTTCAAGAAAGCAGCAAGACCCACTTGGTTTAGGCTCCACATTTTGAAAGCCACTAACTCTTTGAAATTTGCATTTTTCTGCTTTAACAGATGGGATATTCCACTACCAATGACCCAAAATAACTCCACAGCTTCGACCAAATTCGTGAACACAGAAATTGAAGCAAAAGCTTGCTCTATTATTATAGCACTACTTCCACTGTCACCACTATATTCCTGATTTGGCCTCATGTCTTGAATTTCAATGTGGTTAGGTTTTAGAGAGCCAGACAAAATGGCATGTCCCACCATTTTTGTAGCAGCTGAGGTTCGAAGAATTCTCACTACACTTGAGTCTTGGTCTCCAACAGCAAATGGTGACTTTCCAGGATGGTGGCCGAATTGAGATAATGCGCTGTGAGCAATTGTTTCAATCCTCGAAAATAATTTGTCCCATAATTTGGGGTCATCATCTTTCCATGGATAACCTGTCATTGATATAAAGGTAATCTTAAGCTCGATATCTCTATTTATATAATGTAAATTTAGATACTGATTTTTTTTTATATATGTAGATACATTTAACACTAATTTTATTATAATCTAGTAACAAATCTTTCAATCAACGAGAAGTCAAGAATTATTTAATCCAAAAAATTACTAATGAAAAATGAAAATAATATCACTTACACCAACATTTGTAGGATTTTAGTATTTTAAAATTGAGCTGCAGTATCATATGAAATCAAAATGACATAAAATAATAAATTAACAATAGATTTACCCGAATCAGGAAAAACATAATAAGGCAATTTTCTCATATCAAGATCCTTATATTGAGCAAATTTAATGGAAACCCTCTCGAGTGTAGAAATTTTTTCCTCTTCACAAGAGGGAGGGAATTGGAGTCCATACAAAAGACTTGGCATTCCAAAAGCGAAGCATCTTTGTCCGACTCGGATGACTGGGGCATCCTTTGAGATAGGCCACTCTAAATGATCCACTACGCAAGTGATCATCATGACAGGACTTGACGATTGTAGTATGAGGTTGACAACAAACCCTCCATTTCGAAGAAACTTGACCTCGCGATCATAATCCAAGAGAAAAACTGTGGCAGAGCAATTTGCGTTGAAGAGCTCAATGGAAATCCCAAAAGAGGATTGTGTTTGGTTGGAACCAGAACTAGACATGGTTGTTTGGTTGGAACTAGATCTAGACATGGTTTCAAATAGTGATGGTGATGAGCTCAATGAAACAGATATATATATATATATATATATATAATAGTCTGGTCATATTTGCACATATATATATACATATGCGCAAATATGACCAGACTATTATTGTTATTCAATTAAAATAAAAATGATAGATATTTACATATCTATTAAGGCAACCATTATGGCAAAATATTATTGACAGTTAGCTAGTATGCGCTGGAAATTAAATCTTAAGAGATATGTCTACATATTAAGAATGTAACGACAAAAATATTTTTGAATGCTTGGACTAAAGTTAGAAGCTTATTATGGTTAACAATAATAAGGCTCCTTCATAGTTTTTGATATAAGAAGATTAGGTGGTCAATTGAGAAAAGAGAATAGTTTGATAAACCATATCTAGGGTTTTCAAAGCGAGCGACTAAGATTGCTAGAGGTGTATAATTTAATTATTTATTTTTATTCTATACAGATATCTCGAATAAATGTGCGCTTGTGTCTTAAAAGAAGATTAGTTGGTCAATTAAGAAAATAGAATGGTATGATAAAAATTATTAAGAAAATAGAATGGTAGATAAAAATTGTAGGAATATTATTGTTTCAACCACCACTAGTTTTGAAATTATTATCCAAAAACCCACGACCGTTACTGTGAAGATGTTTCCATCTAACTTTTTAATGGTTTCTTTAGAAGGCAAGGGTAAATGGGTAAATGTAGAGGTGTCACCACAACAAAACAGGATATTCATACCGAAATATCCATATCGGGCACTATAAACCCGATATGGATACCATTATTTAATTTTAAAAAAATTATATGAAATTATCCATACCAAACATTAAAAGCCCAGCATGGATAATATTTTTTTTTTATTATTATCTATAATTATCCATAATTATCCATATTGGATACTAATAGTCCAATATGACTACTCTATATTTTATATTTTTAAAAATTTAAATTTAATTATCTATACTAGATATTAATGGCCCATATAGACAATCTTTTTTTAAAAGAATTTTTAATCCATATTGGGCACCTGACCCACCTAGTATAGATAATGTTTAGCATCTATACCGTGTGGGTCAAGCGCCCGATATGAATAGTACATTTTAAAAAAAATTGATTATCTATACCTGGCTTTTAATCCATTCGATATAGATAATCTGGGTTAATTAACCACAGATCAAACTTCCTCTTCCCCTTTATTTCTCTATTTTCTTTCTCTTCCTATCTCTTTCTCTCATATCATCTCTCCCCCAACCCCTAGCCGCCCCTCGTCCACTACATTGGTTGTTCACCGCTTCAATAACCCGTTGTTTACAACCGACTGGCCCATCATTGATCCATGGTCGATAAACAACCCTTGCATTTTTCTTCTTCTTCTTCTTCTTCTATCCATACGATGACTAAACCCGTGCTGACAGCTTGGCCATTGGCGCGACAATCTAACCGTCGCTTTTAAGGAACATCTTCTTCTGTCCATACGATGACCAAACCCGTGCTAATAGCCTGGCCATTGGCACGGCAATCTAACCGTCGCTTTTAAGGAACATTGTGTTTTACAATAGCATTATAGCTACGGTGTTTGGAGCTACTGGATTCCTTGGTCATTATATTGTCCAACAACTTAGTGAGTTACATGACTGCATTCACTTATGTTTCAACTGCTTGTACTTGTGATGTTTTTTCTGTTATTTCCCATTTGAAAATATCTACTTTCTAGCTAAAATGGGATCTCAAGTATTGGTTCCTTTTTGGGATTTTGAGGATAATCCTTGTCATCTCAAGTTGATGGGGGATTTAGGTAGGTACGATATTATTAAATGGGGTCATGCATTTGGTAAAAAATTCTATGGATTATGATTTTTTATCATTGACATTTCTCTTGTTCAGATAGTGTCAATGAAATACAATCCAAGAAATGAAAATACGATCAAGGTTGCAATGGCAAAAGCTAATATTGTTATCAATCTAATTGGTAGATTTTCATCTATAGTAATATTGCCTACTATTTAAGCCTTCTAGCCTTGTAGGATGTGAATTTGCTACTAGTTAGTAACTTTTTTTTTTTTTTAGGAAGTGGGTATGCGACCAAAAATTTTAGCTTTGAAGAAGTTAACCATTCCATGGCTAAACAACTTGCAATTGTAGGTTCCTGCTTGTCATTAATCATTCTTGTCATGCTTGTGTTGAAATTGTATTGGGATTATTAGATTGTGTCTTTGAGGGTCATGATACTATACATGTTCAGTA
This sequence comes from Litchi chinensis, assembly GCA_019925255.1. Taxonomy (NCBI): domain Eukaryota; kingdom Viridiplantae; phylum Streptophyta; class Magnoliopsida; order Sapindales; family Sapindaceae; genus Litchi; species Litchi chinensis. The sequence goes on along the minus strand of CM034465.1, from coordinate 24,588,668 downwards.
TAGTTACAAGACAATTATTGATCATTGGATTCTAATCCAAAGCCACAAAAATCAAATGTTAAATGATTGAAAAATAACTATAAATTTATAAAAAAAAAAATAAAACACTCTAACATTTACCCTATAACTATGTAGGGATCTTTATAATTAGCTAAATCCCTTATTTGATATTGGGGTTTTGCAAGAATCATTATTAAAAAGTTAAAAGAGTACAAGATTTGTTGATGTTCTGTGATGATGTGGTATCATGTATAAACACTGTCTTGGCTTTTAGTGCAATCACATTTGTTGACCACATTTGGTGGTCTTACCAATCTTGATGCACTTTATAGATAAATAAGACAACCATGCAGCATTCATTGAGTTCTTTCTCATCTTTTCCAATGTATGGTTTGTCATGTTAAGACAAATTTGTGCTTACAATCATATTCTAAAGTTAGCTAAGTTTCATTAATGAGTTTAGGTAATTCCCTTTATTTTTTTCAGCTTATGGAGAAGATGTAAAATGGCTCTTTTAGTTTTGCTTAGAATTTGTTTATTGATTCATTCCAAATGTGTCTAGATTGCAAAAGAACATGGTGGTATCATGAGATTTATTCAAGTGTCATGCTTAGTTGCATCTCTATCATCTCCATCAATTTTGTGCAAAACTAAAGCTACTGGATAGGAAGCTATTTAGGTGATGTACATTAACATTAGGTAATATATATATATATACACACACACACACATTTATATAAATCCAATATATATCACCAAATGGATTTAGATGTATGTTGTTAGCTTTATTATAATATTAAATTATATATTTTTTAATTTAATTTTTTTAAATTAAAATATTTTTCATACCAGCCACAAGCCCGGTATGGATTAAAGTAACCATATCGGGCCATCTGATATAGATAATTATCCATTATGGGCTCCAACACGACATGGAAAAAGGTCTATACTGGGTTGGAGCCTAAAATGGGTACAACTATCCATATCAAGCACGTGCTCGATATGGATGGTGATAAGTCACGGGGTGACCAATGGCTCAACCCATGATTTGTACCGTATCCATACCGAATACCACCCGATATGGATACTATCGATATCCATATCGATAGCATCCATACCGGACCGGCTGCCCAGTATGGGTGGTCAACGTTATTTTGTTGTAGTGTGTTATTTGCAAGTGAGACATGATCAGACTATTTTTGTTATTTATTTAAGCCCCTAATTCCTATGCTCTAAGTTTGTTTCTTGAGTATTTTGATTTTTTTATGAGTTTATAAGTGTTTCAGGTCTTATGACACTACAAGATGGTTTTTAATTCGATCAACTTTGGACAAGTTTCAGCAACTATCGTGTTGCAGTTATGTCCAAGGTCATCGGGAGCTTTGTCCAATGCAACGACCTCTATGTTGCGATGTTAATCATTGTGCTAGCACCACAAGTTGCCAACTCCTCTATTTCTATTTTGATGTCAAGACCTTGTCTCTTTCCCTCTAGGGAATACTTTAAATTTTCATATGATTTTTGAATTGTAAGCATATTGAAGTAATAATTTTTTTTTCGATTCCTTATGATTGTTTTCTTTTGAAACTCTCGATAATAAAAACCATGTAACGTCATCGTACAACGGTTGCAAGATTGTCCCATCAAGATATCGTGATTACTTATACTAAATTTTAGTTTGAAATGAATGCAATAAAAGTAAATCAAGGGTTGAGAATGTTTGGACTGAAAATTTAAAATGACTAATTAATAGAAAAATAATGCCAAATCCAAGAGAGAAACAATGATTATAAGTGTTAGGTCACCAATGCTTGTATATGCTTTGATCAATTAAACTCCAACAATCCAATTAATTAACCTAATTCTTATTGGCAAGCTCTTCTAATTTTGTTATTAGAATAAACCTTAAATTCCCAATTATTGCACCTATTGGGTTATTTATTTAGGCCTTGGGTTGGGTCCACCCCAAATGACCCAAAACCCAAACTTTGATTCATAATCTAACTCAAGACCCATCAGTTTTTTGAATAACTGATGGATAACTACTTCAGCAGTTGTTGTCAGTTTCTATAACAATTGCTCTTGGCAATTAATGGATATATATATATATAATGGGCTACAGTTTTTTTGTGAAAATAGTGTATGAGAAACTGCATAAGAAAGACTGAGCATGGTACAAAATAAATACTCACAAAAGAGAACCAGTGCAAGGTTTTTTCAATGTGATTGTGGTTTCCTTCTGATTTGGTGATCGAAATCCAACCACTGGTTGAACAACGCAAACTTGTGTATCTTCCGTTCCATTTCAAGTTCTATTTAAAATTTGTTTTACTGTTTTAAATATATATATATATACACACTACCATTTCTGTTATTGTTAATGGTTTGAAAATTATAACAACACCAATTGGTCCTAACATGTAATGTAATTAGAAACCTAACAAGAATATCATTGTTAATATTTAATGGTTAGTCCTATCAACTCGGTCGCGTGTATAAACTCCAAATTCCTAACATATAAACTTATATTGTTCATTTACTGTATTCAAATGAGAAATTCATTACATATTAGTTAGTAAGCTAATTATCAATGGTTGTATATAATTAGGTTAACATTCATTCAAGGCCTATTGGACTATATTAAGAGGTCTCTTCTATACTCTCAAAAATACAATAATCCACTATTAATGTTAAGCATAGAATTTGTCCTTCACCGCCTATTTCATGACAATAAATACACTTAATGAAATCAATTAATGAAATGTTAATTGGATTGCATCAAATGATAATCAAAGTATACAAAACAAAGGTTAAGTTACAAAAGTAAGAACAAATTAGGAAGATTACACCTTTAAGCTTTATGGATTGATACTTCAATGCTTCCTCAATGTCTTCTTGGTCAAGACTTTGAGAATCCTTCCTTTCTTCCTTTGATGAATTAACATAAATGAGAACTTGATAAAAAATGGATGATAAGTTGCGGTGTTTCTCTTCATATAATTGTGGCTTGAGAGATAGTGAGAGTGATAGTTGGTGGAGGCCCAATGGCCTCTAAAGGCTTTCCTTCAAGGATGATTTTTGTAATGATCAATCAAAAGGGTCTTTATAATGAGAAAACCCATAACGAAGATTGAATTGGTCTCGAAATTCACATTTGAAACTCAATTTTTAGACAGGTGGCAACTTGCGGTGTGAGGATGAATATTGCCACCGAACTTCACCATACAAGACAAAGGACACGGCAACCTACAGTACAAGGATGATCATTGTTGCACTAAGGTTGCCGTACTAGGTTGAGAACCTAGCGACCCTTGACCACGACTTTGAACATAGTTATAACATGATAATTGCACAAACTTTTGAAACACGTCTAAAATGGAATGAATTATACTTAAATTGCAATGTTTTGCGCTAAACCACCTTGCAACTTCATAACATTTGAAACACTCCATAAAAATCATCAAATACACAAATTTACTCAAGCATTAGAAGTCCAAAATACATATAAAAATGTATTGATCACCCTAAACCATATACTTTTCATATTTTGGCGGAACTATACATATATTTGAAATATATATGTATGTATGTACATTATTGCAAAAATCGCCGGTTATTGACAATTTTTCATCAATGATTCATTGACCAGCACCTTGTTGATTCGATAAACCAAAGATCGAGGGTTCTACTCACTAGAGGTGAGTAATTGATCAGTTGGTCGAATAATCAGTCCAACTCAGTAAAAACTGGCCACCAAACCAAACGGAAAACACCCAAATACCACCAAAAAACCAACCACCATCACAAACACAAAGAAACATATTTGACTAAAGAGATGATGTACATAAAAGGGAAGAAGAAGAAGAAGGGATGAGGTTAGGGTCGTTCATCATTGTCTTAGTCATTCATCGTTGTCTCCGTCAACAAGAAAGGAAGAAGAAGAAGGGAAAAACAAGAAAGAAGAAAAAGGGAAGAAGAAGAAGCCAATATTAGAAAGAGAGAGAGAGAGAGGAGGGGTGGAGGCAGCTAAATGATAAGGTTTAGTGAGTATAGGCATATATATATCATGACAAATTACAAAAACTCCCCAAACTTTGATAAAATTACAAAAGTATCTAATTTTGACCCCTAAAATTTAAAAATACATATATATATATATATCAGTTTATACCTTTAGATTTTAAAAATAATAATTTTTCTCCAAAATAGTACTTGCCAATTTATTATTAATTACTTATCAAGTAACTGATAAATCACTAGCCATTGTCTCACCAATCAATTAACAAGTAGCGATTTTTACAACAATGCATACACATTGTTAGAAATTAGAAAAATATAATATATTTAAATTTATAAAAATAAAATCATAATGTTTTTTAAACGTTATTTTATATATATTATTATCTTATAATTTAATATACTTATTTCATGAAAAATAATATTGTAAATTATTATTTTAATATAATTAAATTTTGAATACTATTTTATTTAAAGTTAATTGTAGATCATTTTAATTAATTTTAAGAAAATAATTTAATTATTTTTATATAAAAATTAATTTAATTTAATATTATATTAATTAATCTCATATAACATCAAACATAAAATATGATTATTTTTTGTCCAATGCCAAACTACTTCAAACAAGTGATAATATTATATATCTTTAGCTCAATCCTAACCGCATAAAATCTATCATGATATTGATTTAGTTAAGTTCAATCTAATTTCATAAAAATAGTTTAATCCAATCTCGTACACCAAATACATACTTAGTGATCCACTTTATATTATACATATGATTTGTGTTTATTTATTTTTCCTCTCCTTTACTACTGTCGTCTTCTTCATTTTTACTTGTTTTTTCCCATATTATTTTAATATTTTTCTTTCTATCTTTACTGTTCTTATTTCCTTTTTCTTTTGCCTTTCACTTTATGGCAATCATTTTCTTTTACATCATAATAATCTATTCTTTCTAATTTTTATTTTGTTTTCCCATTTTAATTTTTTTAAATTAAAATTTTTAGAAAAATTAGATCCCAAATTCGAAAAAATAAAAAATGTTTTTCATACGTATATTTTATGTTTCATAGCATTCCTAAAAAAAATCTTATAAAAATATATAATATTCATAAAAAATTGAAGAGTTTAGACATAATTCTTATGCAAGAGAGTATGCACTTGAGAAATATTTATTGTGTGTTTGTGTGTGTATAGGTACATTTTACAATGCACTTGGAGTGTGAATGCACTTGGTATCTTAATCATTCAATTTCAATGAGTTAGATCTCCATTGGATCCGATGCATTAAAAATTAAATGGTCAAGATTCTAAATGTATTCATATCCAAGTACATTACAGATTGCATCTCATATATCTATATATATATATATATATTAGTGGTTCTACACAGTTAGTGCCTCCTAAAAAAATCTTAATTATCTATTAGATCTGATAGATAGAAAAAAACAGAGATAAAAATATAAATAATTAATTATTATTTGATTATTATCATTATAAGAAGCTTTCATGAGTTTTCTTTTAGTAATAATCAAATGATAATCATTTTTTTTGTTCATCAAATCTTAAGGATGATTGAGATTTTTTTGTCATAACTTTTTAAATGTTATGAATTATTACCTGTAAAACCAATATATATATATATATATATAAAGGAAATCAGCGGGATAATTAACAAGATGAATGTTAAATACACTCTCCAATCAATAGATACCATGTATACAATTTTATATTTTCATTGTATATTTAAGATAAAATTTATTACAATTTTGACATTTTGGATATAAATCAAATACAAGAAAAATAAAAATTTATACACATAACATACAATAAATAGATAGAGAGTGAATTAATTGTGTGTATTGGGAGGCTAGACAGTGTATTTCTCTAGTTAACAATCAGCCTCCCGACAAAAAATACATATATCTTTTTGAATTGGCAATCACTACTAACGGTAGACTTGCTGAAATTAAGGAGGAAAAAAATGTCCAAATCATCAACATTGAAGTGGGTCCCATCTCTCTTAATCTTCCGCTATCAACGCAGGGGTAGTTTTCTCGACCGTTGCAAACTAACGTATTAAAAAGTACATCGGACGGTAAGCGTTCCTCCAACTTTCAAATTCGAATCCACGTCTACGTCCACGATCAATCCCCTCTCACTCCAGGGCTCTATATAAACTCTCTCAAGCTGTCCTCCCTCACTCCGATCCTCATACTCCGTTTCATAACTCACAACAAGTACTTCTCAAAAAAATAAATAAATAAATAAACTCACAACAAGTATGGCAAATTCAAGCGTTCTCGTGTTGACGTTAACGGCGTTATTCGTCGTCAGCGCATCGGCGCAGTCCCCGACGCCGTCACCCTCTTCTTCTCCGAAGAAATCGCCTCCGTTCGCTAAGGCTCCATCGCCAGCTGCAACTTCTACTCCACCAGTGGCTTCTCCATCTCCATTCGCCGGCGAATCTCCTCCGTTTTTCGCTCCTAATCCCGCGATTTCTCCTTCATCCATCTCCCTGCCGCCATCGGAGTCTCAGGCTCCGGCTCCGTCTCCGTCTGAAAACGGCGCCGCTTTGAATAGAATTTCTGCCGCTGCACCGCTGGCTGCTGGGTTATTATTGGCTGCCGTTCTGATGATGTAGAATTGGGTCCATTGGGTTCTATTTTATTTCTTTGTTTGTTTATATTTAATCTTAATTAAAAATGTATTATTTATTTTATGTATTCAATTTACATTATTTTAGCATAATTATTAGTGTCAAAGTTATATTTTAATTTATTTATTTTCGTTTTTTAAATTAATTTATTGGTTTTCTTTTGGTTGTTCATGCATGTCAGACATCTAGTTAAATTATTGCATGTTGATAAAGTAATTATATTTTAAATACTATTAAGAAGTCACAATTTGTTTCAAAATTGAATAAATAAATAAGAAATCACAATTCCACTAATTTTAGTCAATAACATTTCAAAATAAATGCAACTGGTTATTTGTTTAGGTATTGTGGAAACAATACTTTAAAAAAAATGAAAAGAAACTGTTGGAAATAATAAACTGATTTTTTTTTCTCTGTCCGGTACCTGATTAAAATTGGTTTAATAGAGAGAAAAGTTGTATGGCAATTAAAATGAAAATGGAAATTTTGATGTTAGTTTGCTTATTAAAGAATAGATAAATTTCAAAATTTTAAAATGGATGGTAATAAATAATTTTTTCTTGAGTAAATTATAAATTAATTATCTTATTAAAATTTATTAATAGATGGGGTAAACTTTAGGGATAATCCTAATTTTTTTTTTGTAGTTTGAGAAAATAGCTAAAATCCCTCTTTTATTCATTAATTTTTTTAAATAAAAAGAAAATTTTGACTATTTTTTTAAATTATAGAGGAAAAATTAGGATTATCCCTAAACTTTATACTTTAATTGCAATTTGACTACATGTTGTTAAGTTGAAGTGGTCAACTTTTAACACTTACGAGGGAGGGTATCTGTCTTTTTAAAAAAATATTATAAGTACATATGGATCTTCACCGGATCCTATAGGACGGGCACATGCTCTGCCTAAGGTTTTAAATATGTGAAAACGATATAATTTGTCATTTATGCCCCCCAAATTTTTGTGTCCATATCATCAATTAATAATTTGAGTTCCAATTGCACCAAAATAAGGAGACTACCAAATAACCCTTAATATATTAAATACATTCACTACTCATTTTCTCCAACCTTCTCTTTCTCTCTTTATTTGTCTCACCACTTATCATATTTCATAATCTATTCTCTTCAACTAATGTCATTTTTCATTAAAAGAAAACTTCATTTATAATTAAGATATGATATTTATTTCTTTTTTTTTTTGGGGTAAAACTTTATCGATTTGCCATATAACTCTAGATTAAGTCATTTCAACTTTGGTCGAGGAGTTAATTAGCTCTTGATTGCAGTTGAAACGAGTTGGTCAAGTGTTATTGTAACTCTTCATCAAAACCATTGGCTTTGGTCAAGATATTTTTTGAGGGAAAAAATCTTTTCCTTCTCTCCATGTTGCGGATTCCGAGTTTTTTCCTTTCAATTTCGTTTTTTTTTTTTTTTTTGAATCCTCTTATAATATTTTTGTAGTTCTTTTTTATTATCAAATCTAGTGTTTTTAGAGAAGATAGATTTGTAGGATCTAGTTCTCTCTCTTGTTTCTTCCGTATGGTTTCAAATTTTCTCTCTCTTTCTACTATTGTTTTGTTCAAATTTACTCTCTCTCTCTCTCTCTCTCTCTCTCTCTCTCTCTCTCTCTCTCTCTCTCTCTCTCTCTCTCTCTCTCTCTCTCTCTCTCTCTCTCTCTCTCTCTCTCTCGTCTTTGTTTCCTAGAGGAGAGAGATTTATTGGTGCAAACATAATTTTTTGAGGACATGAAACTCAAATTATTAATATAGTACTAGAGGCACCAAACAAGGGTATGTGAATGCTATATATCCAAAGAACCCTCTGAAATTTCACGTTAAATTTAACCTAATTGATTATTCTTTCATTCCTTTTGAACTTCTTTTTTTCTTCTCTCACTTTCCTTTTGTTAATAGGTAACTCTATTATTAATTTGCATCTCTTTGATGGGTTATTATCATTTCTCTTTATCTATTTTAATTCTAACATTTTTAATCTAGCCTAAAAATTTAATCAACTCAACAAACCATTTAAAATTGGTTACATAATATTATTATTCATTTTAATAAAACTGTGTTTTGATACTTATTAAATGTATTGATAATGAGACATGTACCTTGTTTTTAGCTCTCTTTGTTGTTGAAGGTCACAAAATAAATTCATACTTACCAAAATTTTAATTTTTGGCTTTTTTTTTTTTAAAAAAAATTATTTCTAGATTTTGGGATTGGATAAATGAGAGATAACTCAAATTTATAATTTTATTAAAGTGGGTTCGGCATAAATCATAATTCGAGCACATGATTTCATTAATGTAAGCATAAGAGGTCTACCAACAAAATAACCTTGTCTTTATCTAACATTAATTTATTATTCTTATCATTATTTTGAAATGCTCCCTCTAATCTGAACTTCTAGTCCGCCACTAACATTGATGAAAAACCTCAAGGGATGTAGATGATACTAACCCGATAGTGGAAGTATTTACATTCAATAATTTAAAAATCGATAATATCTTGTATATTTTCATATCATAAGGGTACTAATATCGATATGGAATGTGTGTATATATATAACCGATATCGGTGACATGTAGTAAAATTTTACATGATGTGGTGGATATTTTCATAAAATTTCAGTATATTTCTATCAATGTACACTGAGAAATTAATGATATTGCCTAATGATTTATCTACTTTTTGGTTTATGTTTTTAAATTAAACAAATTCTGAACTCAATTGTCAAATATTACTTTACATTTGGGTTGTTGTTAATAGATTCCGAACAAACCATATATATAGTAATTTATGAAATTATGTTATAATTTCATTTCAATGTTCTTTTAATAAGAATCTCATAAATTGCAAAGAAAAAACAGGATTTTTATAATTTTATTTTATTTAAAAAAATAAGAATAATAAGAATCTCATAATTTATTCCTATTTGCTATGAACATTTATCATGGTAAATATTATGTAAATCACGATGGTGGCCAAATTATGTTTGAATCACTTCGGTCATCATTTTGGTAATAAAATTTTATAGCTTGTATAATGCAAACTAATAGAGAAGGAAAATTTAATAAAAGATTTTTTTTTTTAATTTTACATATTTTATATTGCATTATATGAATATTTATATCATATAATTATTAATTATTATGCTTCTTAAAATAAATGTGCTTTTTCAGTTTATTGGTTGTTTTAACCTCTTTTAAAAGTTTTATAACAGATTATATATTTTTTTAGGCAATTTCTTATTTTTATACTTTTCATAAATTTTATATCTTTTCTTTTTTAGTAAAAAAATTATATCAATTTTTAAAGATATTGATATTTCTATTAATGTAACTACCACATAGTGGTACTCATAATTTGGTTGATATTGATGTTTTGATATTTGGTTACATTATATTGGCCATCGTTAAATTTTTTGTTGTTTGCGCAGACGTGGTTCCACGTTTCGAGGGGGCACACACAGGTCAAATGGTCATCAACCTGCTCTTCCTTTGGAAAATTGGAAAAGAAAAACAAAGTAAAGCAACTTACCAATGACGTTACGTACAAATCTACCCTTTGCTCTTTATTCGAGTTGGTCAATGAGTTAGTCAATCCAAAATCCATTACAAGAATAATTCTCGTCTACTGCAAACTTATTAGATTACAAAAGCAAAATCTCTTGGACCAGTCTTCACAATTTATGCTTTTCGAATCTGTATCATATTTTAACTTTTGAGCATTTTATGTTCACAAAAGTGTTCCGTTGTCATCTCCGTATTTCCTTCTTTGAAATCCTAATGTTATATATTTTTATTTATTTTAAGATCATTAAAATTGTTAATAAGCTATTATCGCAATTCACCGTGATCTAATACTATACAACACAAAAATGAGTTTCCACACAAAATCAAGGATCTGTCAGTACGAAAATTTATCCCCCCTATAAAATTTATTTTCACATCAAAAATACCTATTGCGCGAGAAGACTTCCATAAGTTTTGGTAAAAGTCAAATAGTAAAACTTGAACCTTAAAAAGTGCATTAATTATTTGAACTATAAATTGATGTGTATAGTAGAATTTGAATATCTCTCAAATATATAAAAAGAAAATTAATTAATCATTTGAACTATGAGTGAATGTTTTATTATAATGTCTTATTGTTAATACATTAATGGGCGTGTGTGTGTATATATTGTAAAAGTTGAAAGGAAAAATCAAATAATTCTTTCTTTTACGTAATTATAAAATACAGTAGTATTTTAATAACATTATCATTCATTTTAAAACTAACACTAAATGGGTCAAAGATTTAATGAATCTATCAAAATCAAACACTAGTTTCGTGTCAAGGTTCACCTGATCTATCGAAATCAAACATTACTTACACGATCTATATATCTAATCCCTTAAACAAGATGAAACTATTTAGATCTAACAGTACTTATGCATCCTAAATATCTATCTTCATAAACAAGAGACCATTATTCTTTATTGATGTTGACGTCCGAGGACGGTTAACACCCGGTTGAGGGTTGAAACCTCGCCAACGGAACGATTTGTATAGGGCCGGCGGTGAATATTATGTTGGGCGGGAGGTGAAAACCACGCCGGGCCAACTTGATAAAGACCACCAAACTGATCAGTTTGGTGGTAGGAGTTGTGCACCCAAAAAAACCTATAAAGGTTATGGGTTCAACTCCGGACACGGCCCTTCGGAGTCAAGAGGGATTGCCCGGTGTGGTTTTCAACCGCGGCCCAACATGGTCTTCACCGCTGACCTCATACAAATTATTTCGTTTGTGAGGTTCCGACCCCCAACTGGGTGTTGACCGTCCTAAGACATCAATATTAAAAATGCGCATTTTTAATGTTGACGTCCAGGGACAATCAACACCCGGTTGAGGGTCGGAATCTTGCCAATGGAACGATTTATGTAGGGCCAACGGTGAAAACCATGTCAGGCCGGGGGTAAAGACTACGCCGGACAACCCTTTTTGGCCTCAAAAAATCACGTCCGGAGTTGAACCTGTAACCTTTATAGGTTTTTTGGGTTAGAACTTCTCAAGATCAACACTACTTGGTATGGATGTCTTATCCCAAATATACATCTTCATAAACAAAAGACAGTTACTTCGTATTGATTTATTCTACTTGATATGGATATATACTCTCATAAATAGAAGATAACTACTTAAATCAAATATTATTTGCATAGTTTGTCAAAATCAACGCTACTTGATCTAGATATCTCATCTCGAATATTTATCTTCATTAACGAGGCGTGAGTTTCATGTTTTTTGTAGTTTACTTATTTCCTATCAAAATGTTTTTTATATGTCTTCATTAGCTTCATAGGTTTTGGGGTTAGTGATTGAAGTCAAAAGAATGGATATTCAAGCTCAAGGAGTCAAGACATCAAAGTTAAAAGTTAGCATGGCTCAAAGATGACCCAAAGATGTATGCTCTTGTTTGATAAGGATAAATCATGGTTTGATGTGTATTTTTGTCATATTTAGTGTTATTGATGCCCTAGGATCATAAGCATGTAGTTTTATGAATTATAGGTGCGCATTCATTGTATATGTTATGTGTTTACATGTTTTTCAAAAAGTTTAAATTAAAAAATCTGAAAGATAGGGCATTTTGGTCAAATGATTTTTAAAATAGTTTCTTCATAAAAACATGTAGTTATAGATGCTACTGACGATAGGGAAAAAACTTTGAGTCAAATGGAGATTAAACGAGACAGTCATAGCTGTTTTCGCAATGTTGCACAAAGTTGACAACGATAGCTCGCTAAGTTGCTATTGAAGAAGAAGGGTGAATGGTAGATTTAAATTAGGATTTTTTTTTTTTTTGTAAGTCTTTTTAAATTTATGATGATTGTTATTATTATCCTAATGGGATTAGACTTGTATGTGTGTGTCTATAAATATATATATGGCTTTTATACAATCTACACCATATCAAGATATATAACGTAGGGAGGTGTGCCTCTATTAACTATACAATACCGGTGAATCATTCAAACTAAATATTTAAAAAAAGAAAAAAAATGTAAGGAGGGTAGCCCCTTTTATGGTGGAGGACTTGACGACAGCCCACATTGGAAAACAATGCAGGTAGCCGCCATTGGTCACCACCTCCACAAAGGGAGGATAACTGGACAATTTAAAGGAGGCACCTCCTCTTTTGCATAGTCTGGGGGCCTCCCCCCTTCAAAAAGCGGCCTCCTGACCATCCTTTGGCCATCTTTGACCGCCTTTGAAGGTATAGTAGAAAGAGACTACGCCTTTTCTTTTCTCGTGCTCAAGAAAATGTGTCTCAAAAGCCATTTTAATTAGGTGCATACATAAATTTACGATCAGAAATAAGTTATATGTCAATTTATCAAACATAGATTCAACATAAAACTATGTATAATTTGCAACTTATAAAGTTAAATTTCTATAGTTTAATTTAAGATTTGTCATGAATTTTATAATTATTGCATCTTAGTTATAATCGTAATGGAATTATATATATTCAAATTTCAAACATGAAAAGCAGCATTTAAATTGAGTGACAGAGCAACAATATAGCAAGAATAACATTTAAAATAGTTATGATAAAATAAAATGTAACCGCGATGATCAACAAAACCCATCAACCTCAAAACATACAACAAGGAGTTGGTCTACAATCCAACATATTATAAAGAGTTGGTCTACAATCCAACATATTATAAAGGGATAAAAATACAAAACAAATCATGACTCAACTGATTATAATTAATGGAAGCAAACTCGATTGCACTGACTTTAAATGACCAAAACAGCAGCAAAGAGAACAACAGAAATAGATCCACCAAGAGAGAATATATTGAAAACGGCAGCGTTGGTTGAGGGGCCAGGAGCTCCAGCGGGAGGCAGTGACACTGTTGAGGTAGGGCTGAGAGGAGAAAGAGGAGTAGATGGAAGTGGAGGCGAGTTGTCAGAGGAGGCTGCAGACGGATTCTTGGCTGTTGGTGGTGGTGGTGGTGTCTTGGTGGGCAGTGGTGATGGTGTCTTGGTGGGTGATGGTGCTGCAGACACGGGTGGCTTTGGAGTAGGAGCTGAAGCCGGTGGTGATGGTGATGATTGTGCAGGAGAAGGTGATGGAGACGAAGTTGGAGATTGCGCGAGTGCTGAAACAACCAGCAATGCCATCAAAGTGAAGTGGGAAATGGTTGAGTGCGCCATTTTTGGTTGTTTTATGGAGACGCAATGCAAGCAAAACCAACACGAACGCGATGCTTGAAAACAGATGTGAGACGTAGGAGAGCTTCCAGGAGCTTGTTTTTATAGAGGACTTTGTAGTATGATTTTATTTAAATGTTTCAACCGTTGATGGCATTCGATTGTGGAGATCGACAACGTCAGGGGTAGTGAATTTAATGTTAATTCGAAAGACAAGTGTGTCCGCGTGAGTGCGAGGCACGCCAAGTGATGAGACGGATACACGTTGGGGGAGCCCACTAAGGTACAGTTTCTATCACATCTTGAACGTACACGTGGCTCAATTTTAATGTTTAAAAATCGGCACATGTTGGGATTGACCTATGTTATAGCAAGATCCGTTTGGTGCGCAGGATAAGATTAGATGAGATAAGAGAGAAAATTTTTTATAAGGTTATCTCACGATTGATGTAGTAAGACAGACTAATAAAATAATATCATTTCACTATTTTTTTTTTTCTTACTGATCTTTTCATTTTCTCATACATTTTCCATTGATCTGTCTCACCACATTAATTGTGACACAGTTTTAATAAAGATTTTTTTTTAAGATGAGATAAAATTGAATGATATGAGATCTAATAGGATTAAATTACTACTATATCGTATTTGGTGTAACTAGGATTGAATTAAATTTCATTAAATTAATTTAATATTTGTATAAGTTATTTGTGAATAAAATATGAATAAATTGATCTTTAAATATATTTAATACAAATAAAAATAAACATTTATTTTTTGATAAATTTTATATTTATAAACCTTCATAAAACTAAATTAATTTATTTTTAATTGATATTAAAATTATAAAGTTCATAAAGCCATTAAATAAATTTATAATTATTGAATATACTTAATATTATAATAAACTAATTTTTTAATAATTAAAAATAAAAAACAAACAATGAAATATCACTCTGCCAGCACTGCTGGGACTTTGAAATTCTATCAACATGAGTGAAAGGCCCACATGTTGGTAGCATAGGAAATCTCGCATGTAATGTTGCACCAAACATCAGTTTTTTTAGGTTGGAAAAATTTTCATCCCAATCCCCTTACATTTCCCGCCTTCCAAACGCGCCCCAATAGATAGGAGAGGTATCATACCCGAGGATATTTTCTATATTTTGGAGATATTGATATGGAAAGAAGTAAATGTCTAATATCCTACGAACTATCTAAATTTATCTCAAAATATTTATTAAATATCTCAATATTTTCAAAAAATCTCAACATTTCTCCAAAATAAAAAAATAATTTCACCTTAATAATTTAAGAATATTTTGTAAATTATTAAAATATTTTTTTTAATCTTAAACACTCAAATTATTGTTCAAATAATATAGATTGAACATTAATTTGGAAATCTCGATCCACATATTGCTTCTCATGCTCAAGATGTGAGAATAAATATCGAACACGTGATTAGAGAAAAGTTAGTGTAGATCGTGGAGTAATTATTAGTGGCTCTTCTAATGATCAACATATCTATGATGGAGATAGAAGAAGAGAATATGATGGAGATGATGATGATGGTTGGAATGAGGGAGGAATTGGGCTTACTGTATATAATCATTTACCATTAAGGCTAGAAAAATATCAATATTGATATACATGTTAGGATGTTGGTGTAGGTAATGAACAAATAAGAAAATATTTTGATAAAAGTTGTGGTAGACAAGAAAGAGAAATGAGTCAAATTGATGAAGATTTATTGAGTATGACTTTTTCTTCAATAAGTATAGACTAAGGAAGGCAAAAATCCCTAGCCCGTCCCAGACCAACGAGGCTCAAATTTGTTTGGGGAGGTTTAAAGCATTGAAGTCGGGTTTAGAGTCATGTTTAAGTCAAAAAAAATTTACCTGATTTATGACTCCATTAGTAGAAATACCAATCTAAGAACGAGGGTTAGCGTATGGAATTGATAATATCTACATCATAAAAGCATTATCTTGTAATTATAAATGTCAATTGATCAAATGGATATGAGGATTAGTATCCTCATGTCCAAACTCATTCTCCATCTCTTTCCTCATACCCACCCAAACCCCCATTTGGGAGTAATAGGTAACAGGGTATTAGGGGATGACTTCCCTTATTATCAGTTTCCTTCGTTCAACCTCGTTTGACCAACTTATTATAAAAGAATAATAAAATTCATATAATCAAATACGTATAAATAAAAGCATAATTATGTGTCAAAAAAAAAAACCCAACATAATTCACTAAATAATTCTCTCAACTCACTAAATTCACAAAAAACTTGAAAAAAAGTAATCCTATCATGCATTACAATCCAATTTTACAAGAGTCATAACTCATGGTATAACACAAAGAAAAAAAAACATATATATGGATAATTTATTATAATATATATTTTTAATAATTATTAATATTTTTATTTATATATTAAAAATAATTTAGGGGAAATGGGTAATGGGAATGGAGATGTCTTCACCCATTTACAAATGGTTATTGAATTTTTCCCAAACCCATACCCATACCCAAAAAAAACCCAAAAGGTTGTCCCCAAATGGGTAGGGCTACCCCGGTACGGTTTGACATCCCTAAATTTGTAGCAGAATAGGCCACAGGCCTGCATCCACAGCCAAATTCAAACCATTCCTAATTGCCATAGCTTCACCCACATGTGGATTATTTGTTAGTTGTTACTACCCTTATCTTATCCATTAAATCCATATTGTTTTAGATTTTAAAAAAAATAAGAAATAAAAACCAAAATAGAATATATTTAGTTTAACAACAAAAACAACACAAAGTACATAAAAACGACAATTATAGGGACCAAGAGGAGTCTCATCGAATTATCACTCCAGTACGTATATCGTGCACTCTTCTACTCTACATAATGAAAACGGCAGCGACTGTTCCCAAGACCAGAGATCCAGTGACGGAAAACCTGTTGAAAGCGGCAGCAGCGTTGATGAGAGAAGGTGGCGTGGGAGGTAGAGATGGTGGCAAGGAGATGAAAATAGGAGTTGGAGCGGGAGAGGAAACCGGAGATGGAGGAGTCAGAGGAGGACCAGCCACTGCTGGAGATGGCGCAGAAGATGGCGCCAAAGATATGTATGAAGAAGGCGGTGGCAAAGATTGTGACTTGGTCATTGTGCAAGTTGAAACAAACACCAATGCCACTACAAAGCAAAATCCAGCCACTGTGTGAGCCATTTCACTAACTTGAAAATAATATTTCAACAACTCAAAGAAAGGTTTTTTCTTTTTTTTTTTCCTTTGTTTTTTTAAGAGCAAGGCAATGAAGAGAGTGTAGTAGTTTTGGTTTGGTAAGAAATGAGAATGCATGAAAGAGTATATATAGAGTGAGTTTGAGTGGAATCTCTTAAAACCGGTTGTGAGAATGTTTTCAGCCACGTACAGTAAATGAAAATACTTGTACTGTTATGTTATCTATATTATATATATATATATATTTTTTTTCTTCAAACTACTAATCATTTAGGTAATTACAATAACCCTTTAATCGATTTCGTACATCTCTATCTTGGTGAAAGAGTTTGAATCCCTTTGCTCATGAAAAAGTAAGTGTAATGTCATCTCCAATATTGTGTATCAAATTTCACACCATTTTGATGTAAAAAATATATTTATACAAAATTTTCTTAAATCAATTTTTTTTTTGCATTACAATGTATTTTACATCAAATTAATATAAAAAATACCTTTAAAGAATATTCTATACGTAATTTTTTAACTAAGTTGAATTTTTACATTAAAAATGTTACCCATTTTATCAAATAATTATTGAAATAATAACTTGTTATATAAATTAAAAAATTTATATTAGTTTATTTTATATTAATATCCTATTTATAACATGTATTAAAAAATTAAAAATATATATAATATTATACTTATTTTAAATATCTTAATGAGATATTTCTAACTGCATATATTTTTATAATAATTTAATTTATATTTTTAATTAAATTAATTTATATTCCAACACCAATGTTGGTGTTAATAAATAGCGCAACACCAAATTTTGTATTGCACTATTAATCAACACCAAAAATTGTCTTAGAATAATACAAACGGTGCATTCATTGGAGTCCATTTGGGCACCAAAATAGAGTAAATTTGGTGTCCCATTAGAGGTGGTCTAAGGAGGCTTCGGCATATTGGTGTTGTTAGTTGGAACTTTTTTTTTTTTTTTTTTGGAAATATAGACCATATTTTTTGTGTTTCATTTAGTTTGTGCAAGTATATGTAGAGCCCTTATCTTGAAAAGGCATTCTTGGGATGGTTTAAAATAGAATTGTGAAAAAACATATTTATGTTATCTATATATACTAATGTTTAAAAGTGTGATTAGATTTATATATAGTAATTAATTATTAGGTATAGTTTAAATATTTACTCTCGTAATATCGGAAGAAATCTATTATCACAATATGAGAAGAATACTTTTAGTATATGTTGATAAATGAATAATGTAAGTCCCAAACTATGATAATAGATGTGAAGCGAAAATGTATTAACTATTAGAATTATGAATGAATGTACTTATCTCATAACTTTTAAGGACAAATAATTTATTATATCGTTTAACATTACTCATACTAAACATACTAAAAAGAACACAAATCAAGTTTTACATAAAACTGAACCTAATTTTTACAAACTGATTTTGACATAGGGATCAAACAGCTTTTTAAATTTCGTATTTGTTCTTAAAATTTGTACATAACTCTTAGAAGTTTTATTAAAATTGGTGAAAAACATCTTATACAAAAAAACTGTTTTAGAAATTTTTTAAAATACCACTAAACTCTATCATTGTACAATTAAAAAAAAAAAATCCAATATTGAAAAGGTGAATGATATATTTCGAATGATGATGAAAGGAAATATTTCCTGAAAATGAAATAGAAGAAAACAACGGTGGAACGTGAAACCATGATGATTCGATAGCTTGATAATTGCTAAACAACTATCATGCAGTTGCCTACTCATCTTCTACAAACACGTGGCTTCATAATTTAGATTGCACGTCATCTAACCGTTCAATCATTACAGCTGTACCACATCTGTACAGGTCATAATATCGAAAATTTCCTTATTTTATTTTAGGAAAAAAAAAGTCGAACTCTTGATTTGTTTAGGGAAATTACCAACTTCCCCAACTTTTAAGGTATTCTCTATTATCCCCCAACTTTACGATATTAGCCAAAATCATCTTCAACTTTTGACTAAATCTCTATTTTCACCCTTACAATTAATTTTTCCATTAAGACAAAAAATAAATATCGATGGTCAAAGAGGCAGTTCCAATTTTTTTTTTTTAATATTTGAGTAATTATTGCCCAAAAATTTATTTAAATTCATGCTCAAATACCAAACTAATATGATATATAAGTTTTGAACACTAATATATCACATTATTTGAATATTAATTTTTTTTTAAAAAAATAATAATTAGGCAAATAGCATTACTCTCTCTCGTTTTTACAGTTATAAAATACAATTCAAATATAAACTAAATATGATACATTTAAAAAAAATCTGGTACTATTAAGACCTAACAAAATCAATTGTTATAAATAAAATTCATAATACTATTCCAATTATAGGAAAATGTAATGTAATAAGCAAATGAAAAATTCTAGCTCTGCATTACAAAAGTGAAGGGAGAATTACTAGTCTACATTGCTAAGAGTGAAAGTTCTCATATTTTATGAATTTTGGTAATGAATCTCTGATGTTTCTCTATATAATCCAAATGGTCATCGACATCAATTAGATTCTATAACGAATATATAAAATATTAGCAATAAGATGTATTTTAATCCAAGAATTCAAAGTAATGAGAGACATTATCCAAAAGAGAAAGTAATAAGAGGATGGCAGTGACACACCTCACACCCTGTCTAATCTCTCATGCAGGTAAACCTAACATTTCTCAGCAGCTTAACCTCTCCATCTATCTCCAACTGCATTCCATCTGAGGTCGAGATCTAAACTCATACAAATTTGTCCTTTTCGGCCGCCTTCCCTCCTTTTATGCTTCTAAAATCAAAATAGAATTGTTAATAGGAATATTAAATTGAAATCTACAACATCCAACCTCGACAAGATTAAAATTCATCAAAACATCGGACCTATTGATAAAAGTATTTAGAGCTTATTACTAATTTTTAATGAAAATTTAATTCTTATACTTACATAAAAGATATTTGTAACACATCATAAAATATAATGAGACAAACAATAAAGATCGACGTTGGAGAACGCCAAGGAATATAGAAACTAGATAATAGAGCCTTTTTTTTTCATTAATCTTCTACTTAGGTTTTCCAAATATTTTGTTCAATTCAGATCCAAATGATATGACAAGCTCAAATAATTTATTAAAACTCATGTTCAAATGATATGACATGTTATTACTCAATTTTTTTTTTGCACTAAAATGTATTTTATATCAAATTGGTGTAACGAATATCTTCAAAGAATATTCTAGACGTAATTCTTTAACTAAATTGAATTTTTGCATTAAAAATATTACCCTTTTTATCAAACAATTATTGAAATAATAAATTGTTGTATAAATTAAAAAATTTATATTAGTTTATTTTATATTAATATACTATTTATAACATGTATTAAAAAATTAAAAAAATATATAATGTTATACTTATTTTAAAGATCTCAATGAGATATTTTTAATGGTATATATTTTCTTATAATGATTTAATTTATATTTTTAATTAAATTAATTTATATTCCTACACCATTTGTGGTGTTACTAAATAGCGCGACACCAAAATTTGTGTTGCACTATTCATCAACACCAAAAAATGGTCTTAGGGTAATACAAATGGTGTATTCATTGGAGTCCATTTGGGCACCAAAATGGTGTAAATTTTGGTGTCTCATTGGAAATGGCCTAAGGAGGCTTCGGCATATTGGTGTTGTTAGTTGGAACTCTTTTTTTTTTTTTTTTGGAAATATAGACCACATTTTTTGTGTTTCATTTAATTTGTGCAAGTATATGTAGCACCCTTATCTTAAAAAGGCATTCTTGAGATGGTTTAAAATAGAATTGTGAATAAACATATTTATGTTATCTATACATACTAATGGTTAAAAGTGTGATAAGATTTATATATAGTGATTAATTATTATGTGTGGTCTAAATATTTACTCTCGTAATATCGGAAGAAATCTATTATCATAATATAAGAAGAAAGCTTTTAGTATATATTGATAAATACATAATGTAAGAGGTTGTTTGTTTTTTGCACTTAACACTTAATGATACTTAATTAGGCCTATTAAGAGATTTTTGTTTGTTTTTTTAAGTGGTTAAACCACTTAAAACAACCTAAAAACCACTTAAAAAAATAAGTTATATTTTTTGACTTTTCACTTAATACAAAATCACTTAATGATTTTATAAATATATCATTCCAAATTTATCCTTCCTAAAATAACATATTTCTAAATTTATCATAGTTTTACATTATACAAATTTCTTTTAATGCTTTAACAAAAAATATTTATTTATAAAAACTCTAAACATCTCAACATCCTATAGCTGGATTACTATATTTCTCCAATCAAATTTCAGTGAGAATCTTTATTGATTTTTTTTATTAATCTACTTGTGGAGTAACTCATAGTATATTTATTTGTTAAAGTTTCACTGTGTTATTAGTGTTTTTGATTAATTCAATTTAAGATCATTTTGTTTATTTGTATTTGAATATATAAATTTAATTGACTCTACTATAATAATTCATCTTATTTTAATAATGAATCAAAATATTATATATATATATATGTTTTAATATTTGTTAAATAATTTATTACAATTGTTTGTATCATATTAAATAAAGTTACTTAACAACTAATAATAAAAGGATATAAATGTCAAATTGTTAGTATTCAGACAATTTTAACTTTAAAAAACAAATAAGATTATTATACATTCAGAGGTAAGGAAAAAAAAACAAACATGTTTATTAGATTTCATATTTCAGTCACTATTCAGTCTTCAGTCTTCAGCAGCATTGTTCAGTCTTCAGACAAAAAAACAAACGACCCGTAAGTCTCATACTATGATTATAAATATGAAGTGAAAATGCATTAACTATTATAATTATAAATGAATGTACTTATCTCGTAACTTTTAATGACAAATCACTTATTATATCTTTTAACATTACTCATACTAAACATACTAAAATGAGCACAAGTCAAGTTTTACATAAAATTGAACCTAATTTTTACAAAGTAATTTTGATTTACGGATTAAACAGTTTTTTAAATTTCGCATTTGTTCCTAAAATTTGTAAATAACTCTTAGAAGTTTTATTAAAATTGGTGAATAACATCTTATACAAAAAACTGCTTCAGAAAATTTTAAAATACTACTAAACTCTATCATTGTACAATTAAAAAAAAAAAATCCAATATTGAAAAGGTGAATGATATATTTCGATTGATGATGAAAGGAAATATTTCCTGAAAATGAAATAGAAGAAAACAACGGTTGAACGTGAAAGCATGATGATTAGATAGCTTGGCAATTGCTAAACAACTATCATACAGTTGCCTACTCATCTTCGACAAACACGTGGGTTCATAATTTATATTGCACGTCATCTAACCGTTCAATCGTTACAGCTGTACTACATCTGTACAGGTGACAATATGGAAATTTTCCTTAATTTATTTTAGAAAAAAAAAAAAAAAAAACAAACTCGAACTCTTAATTTTTGGGGGGGAATTTTGAAAGGTATTCTCTATTATCCCCCCAACTTTATGATATTAGCCAAAATCATCTTCAACTTTTGATGAAATCTCTATTTTCACCGTTACTGTTAATTTTTCCATTAAAACAAAATATAAATATCGATGGTTAAAGAGGCAGTTCCTTTTTTTAAAAAAAAATATTTGAATAATTATTACCTAAATATTTACTTAAGTTCATGCTCAAATACCGAATTGATATGATATATAAGTTTTTAATACTAATATGTCACGTTATTTAGACATTAATTTAAAAAAATAATAATTATTAAGCAACCTAGCATTACTCTCTCTTGTTTCTACGGTTGTAAAATACAATTCAAATATAAACTAATATGATACCTTTAAAAAAAATCCATACTATTAAGACTTACTAAAATCAATCGTTATAAATAAAGTTCAGAATACTATTCCAATTATAGGCAAATGTAATGTAATGAGCGAATGAAAGATTCTAGCTCTGCATTACAAAAGTGAAGGGAGAATTACTAGTCTACATTGCTAAGAGTGAAAGTTCTCATATTTTATGAATTTTGGTAATGAATCTCTGATGTTTCTCTATATAATCCAAATGGTCATCGACATCAACTAGATTCTATAACGAATATATAAAATATTAGCAATAAGATGTATTTTAATCCAAGAATTCAAAGTAATGAGAGACATTATCCAAAAGAGAAAGTAATAAGAGGATGGTAGTGGCACACCTCACACCCTGTCTAATCTCTCAAGCTGGTAAACCTAACCTTTCTCAACAACTTAACCTCTCCATCTATCTCCAACTGCGTTCCATCTGAGGTTGAGATCTAAACTCATACAAATTTGTTCTTTTCAGTCGCCTTTCCTCATTTTATGTTTCTAAAATCAAAATAGAACTGTTAATAGGAATATTAAATTGAAATCTACAACATCCAACCCCGACAAGATTAAAATTCATCAAAACATCGGACCTATTGATAAAAGTATTTAGAGCTTATTACTAATTTTTAATGAAAATTTAAGTTTTATACTTACATAAATCATATTTGTAACATATCATAAAATATAATGAGACAAATAATAAAGATCGACGTTGGAGAACGCCAAGGAATATATAAACTAGATAATAGGGCTTTTTTTTTTTCATTAATTTTCTACTTAGGTTTTCCAAATATTTTGTTCAATTTAGATCCAAATGATATGACAAGCTCAAATAATTTATCGAAACTCATGTTAAAATAATATAGCATGTCATTACTCATTAATAAATTATCGGATACCAATCAATCAATTTGCTTTTATTCGGACCGACTTCAAAATCAAGAAAATGCACATTATTTCACAACAAATTGGTGAATTTATCTCATGGCTTTTGGAATTACAAATAATTTAAACTATATTCTAAATTTCAGTAAAAAAAAATTTAACAATAAAAAGAAAAACACTCTCGAAATAATTTCTTGTTTTCCTTCATTCTTTAAAAAAAAAATGATAGAAGCGCCTTAATTCTTTTCTAAGATCTAAAATGCCTTGTAACTTCTACTTTGATTATATCTGATGGGCCACAAAGAAAAGGGTCCAAGTCTAGTTTAAATGAAATACGACCCAAAAAAATGATATGGTATAAATATATCTGGCATGGACTGAAAGTACAGCCCAACCATAAATATGTGACTATATAAAGTAAGATATATTATTTAGCCCTTTTTTTTTTTTTTAACCTTTTGTACTTTTTTTCTGTCTCCTTCTGACTTGCTTTTTTCTCTTTCGTTCGCTTCTCGATTGATTGCAGTAATGAAATGTTCAATTTTAATTTTAATGTAGTCCAAGTCAAACCATACCCAAAAGTAAAAGAAGTAATTATATTTTAGTCAAATCCGAACTCATCCCTCCAAATCTCAATCATTTATAATTCCACTGTCGAATACTATCCTATCTTGTGTGCCAACACAGTCCAAGGGGACAAAAAATGTCCTAAAGTCCACACGTGTGAAGAATATTACCACAATAAACACAACATTTTGAATTCATGTTATTTGATATGAAATTTACCGATGATTAAATATATATTACATAACATGAGATATTATTAAATTGGATCAATAATCAAAAGTCATAAAAATATTTTCCAATGGTAAAATATAAATTACATAACATGAAATATTATTAGATTGATCGAATGCATCCAAACCTATTAAAATATGTTTTGCAAAGCCATGTACATACTCGACAATAGAATCAGGCATTGTTCTCCTGTCTCAACTCATATTCTTCATATACCATCTCTTCTGGCAGCCACTCACCTTTTAAAGACATCCAAACTATTAACCAAGACCCAAAAAAGCAGCCCCAAGTTCATCATCAGTTTTGCCAATTAACACAATGTTTTTGACTAGCTTACAAGGTATGGTGACTCTTAGATGTCACAGGGATAAAAGCTAATCCATAACTTGCTGTCTGAATAAATTACCCAAGATTGACATTTCTATAAAAGAATACATGATTCAATACCAAAATATCAATAACAAATATAATACTGCACAGTAAAATGCTGAAAAGAAAAAAAAAAAAGAGAACTGTGTATTGTTTATAGAGATAATTTAGAAATTCAATAAATGAGATTTCTTCCGTCTACTTTACAATTAGGGAGAAAATGAATGAATGATTCTTCCTCAGTGCATTCAATAAAATTATTATATCACCTAGTTTGAAACAAAAAGATATGAAATAAACTGAATGTTGAATATAATATTGCCTCTGAGTAGTCTTTCAGTAATGTCACAGTTCGTCCTCCCATCTCATAACCGAACTATAAGTGATCAAAAACAAGTAGAGCGGCCTATGAGTCAGATACAGCATCAAAAGGAGCATTGATGCTTGTTTTACCATTGCCATTGATGAGATTGCTCAGGCTGCCGTTAACTCCTAAACCATACACGTGGCCCATTTTCGCCCGCTTGGTCTCCAAGTATCTCCTATTCTCCTCTGTAATGGGAGTTACTAGAGGAACCCTACCAGCAATAGCCAAACCGTAACCCTTGAGCCCAATGTACTTCGAAGGGTTGTTTGTCATCAGCTTCATTGTCCGAACACCCAGGTCCCTTAATATCTGCATTTTCCAAGGCAAAATGTTCAACATTGCAATTCTTTTTGGTAGGAGAATAATAAGTACAGTTAAACATGTTATGCATTTTGGGAATGGAATGGCTTCAAACAATAAATTTTGGAATCTCTAATCCTATATACTCATCAATAAAAATTTTGACCCATTAAAAAATCAAATAGAGCATTCATTTAATTTTGATCTCAACTTAAGTTACATTAGATAGCAGATACAACGAATTTTTGGTCTTAGAAAATTTGACATTGCTAATTTCCTTCATAATCTGTTGTTGTTATGTTGGGATACCTAATGCCAATTATTTTAGAATATTCTACTCTAGAAGCTTCAATAAATAGTAATAACTGAGATCAAAAAACAAAAACCAATATATATGCATAACATAGATCACTGCACCCATTTGATTAGGAGCCTCATGGTATCTTTCCCCATATTATGTGGAAGACCTTAGTTCAAACTCCAGAAATGGTTGGAGAGGAAGCTTAAGGATATGGATAAGGTTCATAAAAAAATAAAAAAGTATGTTTTAAAACCCTATGCAGCAACCTGACCTTATTATCAAGAATTGATCTAAACTTTGGAAACTTTAAGTATTTGGAGGTCACCCAAAATGAAAGCTTGGCAAATATTTTGACGTGCTACAAGAATGATGAAAAAGGTATAATGAACAGCTTTAATCCTAAATGCAGCTTTCCAACACTCCCAGACGTTGCAATTCTAGTTGAAAGTACCTGTGCACCAATGCCGTATTCCCTTGAATCAACAGGCAGTCCTAGTTCCTCATTTGCTTCTACTGTATCACGTCCATCATCCTGTAAGTTATAAGCACGAAGCTTGTGGCCCAAACCAATGCCTCTTCCCTCATGCCCACGGAGATAAACTAATACACCCCTGCCAGCAGCCTCAATCTGCTGCATTGCAAGGGCAAGCTGGTTACCACAGTCGCATCTGGCTGATCCAAATATATCCCCAGTGAGGCATTCTGAGTGTACCCTCACTAGAATATCTTGCCCATCCCCAATGTCACCCTGTTGAAGTCACATCCCTCTATTAACATACTTTTTGAAATAGAATATATTTATAAACAAATTTACTAATATTAGACAAACATATTCAATGCTTTAGAGCAAAAGGATCAAATTACAAACCACCCATTTTACATGCAGGTAATTGTGAAATCATGACAGAGACTTCCTTCAGGGATTTTAGCCAGACCTTAAAAGGTCCTCCTACTAAATCTCAGCTACATCAAATTTGCATTAAGTAGTTCAGTAGCAAACACAAACGTTGCTTACCTTAACCATTGCAATATGCTCCATCCCATCTAAAACTGATCTGTAACAGTAAGCTACAAATGGCCCCCACATTGTAGGGATCCGTGCAGCCGAAGAACGATCTACTAATTTATCTCTCTTCCTCCTATACCTGTCAATCATCGAAGAAACAGGAACAATCCATTAGATTTTTTTTTTTAATTTATTTCATTATTTTTAAGGAAAAAGAAAAACAAGAAAAGATTGCACACGTTCATGTATGTTTTAAAACTTGAAACAAATGAAATTACATATAAAAATATGTTTCTTCTTTAACTATGTTTATCACATGCTGGACTACATTTAATGAACACTAAAAGGTAGTTATTGGCAATCAAGGTCAAAAAGACAAGACTAGGAGTACTTTGGCGTCCTGAACAGAAACATCAAGAGAGTAAGAATATGTTTATCCTTCTAATCAGACTGTTGGCTGCCAACACTTCCATACTGACTACTTAGATTCAACATCAAAACCAATTTGCTCAGAAATTTACTATTAACTTGTGCCTGTTTAATTTTCTCGGACATATTTAAAGCATTCTAAAATGGTTGAGCTTGCTTACATATGTTGAAAACTATTAAATTCACCAAAATTTACTACCAAACTATTGATCCCAAGTCTTTATTCATGACTTGTATTCGGTTTTTACTAATCCAATAATGAGAAGGTTTGCACAAAATTATACAAATAAATACAACTTTTCAAGGCAATTAGACTCAAGTTTCGCACACAATTAAATTTAAAAATATAAGATATAAAATATAAAATTATAAAAAATAAAAAAATAATAAAAAAGAAAAAAAGAAAAAGACTGATGACAACTCAATTAGCCAAACAAGTACTCCTTTTGTAAAGATTTCAAGTGAAGACAAAAGGTTATGATCTTAATGAATCGACTTAACCATGGGATCTCTATCAGATGACTGCAAGTTAAGTCTCCTAATTTACCTTATGAGATCAGCAATGGATATAATTTTCAAGTTCTCCCGTTTTGCAAATTCACGAAGCTTTGGTAATCTAGCCATGGAACCATCATCATCAACAACCTCACATAGAACTGCTACAGGGTCCAATCCAGCTAGCATGGCAAGGTCAACAGAAGCTTCTGTATGTCCAGCTCGCTTCAAAACACCACCTTCCCTGTACTTGAGAGGGAAAATGTGGCCTGGGCGGTTGAAATCCTCGGGTTTTGAATCTCTAGAAGCAAGGCCTAACACAGTTGTAGCCCTGTCATGAGCCGATACTCCTGTAGTCGTCCCATTTTTTGCATCCTTTAAAATGATTTCACATGCAAACCATAGTTAGAAAACATTGGAACTACAGCATAGGCTATGCAAGGAGAATAAGTAGCTAGTAAGAAAGTCTATCATAAAGAGGCATGAACCAAATTAAAACTTGATATCATTACTAATAATAATGAAAATGTTTATCTAATTAGTAGTCGAACTAACTAAAAGATTTCATCAACAACATCATGTTCAAAAAATCAATGACACTTCACAATTCAACTCAAACATTAAGAGATATCATTTCACACATCAAATGTGAAAAGTTCATTTTTTTTTCCTCATTTATTTATGTATTTTTCAAGAAGGGAGTGCTAGAGATTACTTTGATTTGCAGGGTGGTGAATTGAATTATATTTGACAAATAGCAAATTATACAATATTTTAATATGCCTGACAATAAAGCATATAATAAAAAAGTACACATACCACTGTCACCGTGAATGCAGTACAAAGTTTCTCATCATTTTCTTTTTGTGTTACCATCAAAGGAAGGTTCAACCTCTCTAGGTCTTCACCTTTCATGCTCACGCAAACTATTCCAGTCCCATGTTTCACAATAAATGCCATAGCTTCAGGTGTTGCCAATTGTGCAGCCATTATTAGATCTCCTTCATTTTCTCTATCTTCATCATCAACAACCACTACCAGCTGCATTGCTAGTTCCAATTAGTAAAGGGAAATCAAATATATAAAATTATATGCAAGAAAAATAAACAAACACATTACAAGATGTCAGACTGTTTCAAACTCAAGCGCAACACTCTACCTTTCCTTGACGGATGTCTTCAATGGCCTCGGGGATGGAAGAAAAGCCTTCGGTGGGAAAATCCAACTCATATTCATCATTTGTATTCGCAAATCCAATATCCTCAGCGTTAGTAATTGCATCAGGCTGTTCCTCAATCACAACCAAGCGCTCATTAACAAGAGCATTTTTCGCTGCAAGGGTTTTTCCATTGGGATAGGACAGAAGATCACCTTCTCCGGATATCAACATAGCTCTACTTTTTCCCACACCTTTAATACTAATGGATGATTTAGTAGGTAGCTGTAACCTGGTCAAGTTTGATGTTGCTAACAAAGAATTCATGCCGTGCAATCCACTGAAAAGTTTAAATTTTTTACATTCTCTGCATAGAGCAAAAATCAATAAGATCTTGATATACCCCAGATCCGTACACAAATAACAATCCTTAGTACAAACCATTGCATTATGCATATTTCTTGAGTCTAAACATAACAAGTATCAGATATTAACATCACAATTAGCTAAGATACATATGCACAAGTTTTGAATCTTTTATAAATAAACAAGCAATAATGCTGGTGTTGGCAATTATAATGAAAAGAGTAACAATAACAAAGTTTTTTTATTTTTTATTTTTAAATCGTTATTACATTAGTGACACTTACAAAGTTGACCCCATACAATTGATCTTCGTAATTAGAAGCAAGAGATGACAGACAAAAAACTCCTCCAATTAGATTAATTAGAATATTAAACACGAATGTTTATACACAAACAAGCCCCAACAGGGGATATGCAAGTTTGGTGATGGTCTTCATTTTTTCCTATCTATACAAAAAGAGCCAACCAACCTCTAACAAACCACATCAAAATACAAATTAGGCAGACAAATTTACAAGCTTAATGAGAAGGTTGGATCTAAGGGAAATATAAAGGCGGTAACAAAGAGAACCCAATGCCAAGTTGAAAACAAGAGAGCCCAGAAGAGCAACTTACAGAGGGCGAGAGAGAGCTGTTGTTGAAGCAGAAGAGAGGTTGAGAGACGCCATTGTTTGGTATTGAATGTGAAGTGTCTGACGAAGGTTTGAAGAGGGCGTGGTTTTGAATTGCAAGAACTGAATATATGGAGATGATAGAGAGGAGGAGGTGGCAAATTGGAACTTTGTAAGGAAGATGGCACGAACCAGATTAACCAAGTCTATGTAATATTAAACAAAAGTTGGTCAGACGCGGGCCATACAGGTTTTTTCCTCACCACTACTTTGGTCACACGCGGGTCATATAGGTTGTTTCCTCACCACCACTCCCACACCAACTCCCGAATGTATTCTACTACTAATAATAATAATAATAATAATATTTCTATTTAAATAATAATAATAATAATATTTCTTTATTTCAAAAATAATAATAATAATAATAACCAACACTAATTTATATAAATAATAATAATAATAACCCTAATTTAAGATCTCGATCAGATCTTCAATCTCTTATTTATTTATTTATTTATTTATTTTAAGATCTAGACCTTGATCTTCAATCTTTTTTTTTTTTATATATATTTTTCTTTTTTAATAATATTTTATTTTTATTTTTAAATTAATTGTTTGATAAAAAGTGGAGATTTTATTTTTTATTTTTTGTTTTTATTATTTTAATTTTTAATTTCTATGATTTTAAATTTCAAAAGAAAATAATAAAAAATTAAAAGATAAAATTACCCTTAAATTTAATGAGTTTGACTAACTTTAACGAAAAGTAATTAATGACACGAGAGTTTTGGTGTAATAAAATAATAAATGTGTTTCCGCTTCTTTTTAGTCACACCTCAAGGGATGTTCTACAATTTGCTTTAATAATAATAACCCTAATTTATACAAAGGGGCTTTTTTTTCCTAGTACTAAATAATTGAGGGCATATTTTATTAACACCAAAAAATTGAACTAATGTTTTCTAATACTTTTTATTGTTCAATTTTTTAATGACGAAAATATCTTTATTTTAGGGAAAATCTTAAAAAATCAACTACCTTTTCAAAGATTGTTCATTCTTCCCCATGCCATTTAATTTTTATCCAAAAAATCTCATTCTATCACTTTAATAACAGAAATATTAAACTTAGATAAAAAGACCAAAATACCCATGTTATAATGTTTTAAAAAATAAAAGAAATAAAAAAAAAAAATTGGAGATCCAATCTAGACTCCACAACCCCCATCATCATCTTCAACCTTCCACTCTAGATCCTCTCTTTCTTCTCTCTCCCCATTTCTAGGTTTCCAAATCAACCTTCCACAATCACTAAACATCAATCTTCCACAATCATCAACAAACACCATTAGACAAAAAAAATTAAAAAAAAAAACAGCCCAACAAAACATAACAGAAAAAAAAAAAAAAAAAAAAAAACCATATCCTCACCATTTTCAACCTTCTTGGATCCCCTCTTTCTTCTCTCTCCCCATTTCTAGGTTTCCAAATCAACCTTCCACAATCACTAAACATCAATCTTCCACAATCATCAACAAACACCATTAGACAAAAAAAATTAAAAAAAAAAACAGCCCAACAAAACATAACAGAAAAAAAAAAAAAAAAAAACCATATCCTCACCATTTTCAACCTTCTTGGATCCCCTCTTTCTTCTCTCTCCCCATTTCTAGTTTCCATATCAATCTTCCACAATCACTAAACATCAATCTCCCACAATCATCAACAAACACCATTAGACAAAAAAATAAAAAAAAAAAAGCCCAACAGAACATAACAGAAAAAAAAAAAAAATCATATCCTCACCATCTTCAACCTTCTGGGATCCCCTCTTTCTTCTCTCTCCCCATTTCTGGTTTCCATATCAATCTTCCACAATCACTATACATCAATCTCCCACAATCATCAACAAACACCATTAGACAAAAAAAATTAAACAAAAAAAACCTCAACAGCACATAATAGAAAAAAAAAAAAAATCATATCCTCACCATCTTCAACCTTCTTGGATCCCCTCTTTCTTCTCTCTCCCCATTTCTGGTTTCCATATCAATCTTCCACAATCACTAAACATCAATCTCCCACAATCATCAACAAACACCATTAGACAAAAAATGCTAAACAAAAAAAGCCCAACAGCACATAATAGAAAAAAAAAAAAAAACATATGGTCTCTACCGTGGAGACCCAGACCCAGGTAGGTCTCTAACGGTGGAGACCCTTCTAGGTCTCTGGTCTCTGATCGTGGAGACCCAATTCGGGCCTCCGATCGTGGAGACCCAAAAGGATCTCCATGATTGGAGACCCGAATTGGGTCTCTGTGTCTTCATCACGCCACCACAGTCAAACCCCCTACAAAGTCGGCCGGAGATGGAGAGAGAGAGAGAGGAAAAGAGAAGAGAGAGGGGGAGATCGGAGACCCATCGTAGGGACCTAGATGGGTCTCCGATCGTGGAGATCCTTTTGGGTCTCCACGATTGGAGACCCGTACTGGGTCTCTGGTGTCTCCACCACGCCGTCGTCGTCAACCCCCGCACAAAACCGACCAGAGATAGAGAGAGAGAGAGAGAGAGGAAATAAGAAGAGAGAGACGAAAAAGAGAAAGGGAGAGCGAGACGATCTGAGAGGGAAAAAAAACTGAATATATTTTTAATTTTTTATTTTTAAATAAAAATATCTTATTTAATAATTTTTTATATTTTATATTTTTATTAATATTTTTATTGAATTTCCTTTTTTACCCCTGGAGGCAAACGGTCAATTATAACAACCTAATGGAATCTGTTACCGTCAAGGACATTATTGTCATTTTATACTCTTTCAGGGGGTATTTTGGGTGTTTAATTAAAATTAGACGGTATTTTAGATAAAAAGAAACCATATAGGGGAAATGGATAATCTGTTAAAAGTCAAGGCGTTTTTTGTGATTATCCCTTTTAAAATGTTAAAAATCTTGCTCAAATTTTGAGTTCACATCACCAGAAATAGGGCGCAGTTTGTGCCCTTTGTGCGTGTGATATGTACCTTTATGCATATGATCTGTGCTTATGTGCATGTGGTCCACGCCTATGTAGGTGTGGTCGTGTAGTTTACGCCCTCATAGTGTGTGGTCTACGCTCTTAGTGGATGTTGTCCACACCTATATACGTGCGGTTTGTGCCTTCATGTGTGTGTGGTTTGCACCTATCTGTGTGTTGTAACCACCCTATTTTATATATTGATAATTAATTATCTGTTTAATTAGGATTTTATAATTGAGAAGGAGAAAGAAATAATAATTTGACTAATAATAGAGTTTTATTGTTTTAGGGAAGTTTAGAAGAAAATGATGTTGATTTATTAAAGAATATATATTATTAACTATCTAGGCATATCAACACCAAATTAAATAGGAGTTGTATAGAGATTAAACTACTATACTATTTAGATAAGATTATGAAAAATTGTTTTGACTTATTGTCTATAGTTATGGTTTTGATATTGGTCCAACTGGATTCTTATGCACATATATTTTGACAGTGTCACACGAGGTAATTATGACATTCTATTATTCTAATCATGTCACACGGATAATTGTGATATTTTATTATTCTGACCTTGTCACACGGACACTTATGACACTATAAGAAATTAGCTAACTTTTTATTTATGTTACGTGAATATATATTTTAATATGATATTTTATTCTGTTTACTGTTATATCTTACATGGTATCTTTTGCAAATATGAAAATTGATTATATTTTGGATTTTGAATATTGGTTTTGAAATATGTTTATATGTATTGAATTTTTGTATTTGATTTATAAAGGTAATTATGATGACACTACCATTATGTATGAATTTATTGACCAAGTTAATGGCCCATCCATCGTCTCCACCATTTTTGCAAAGTAGGATTAAATTGTGGACGTTGAGTGTTTAGAACTTGGAGTTTACCCAAACGTGAAGCTTTAGTGATAGTTAATGCAATTCATTGTATTTAGTTTCGAATTTTATAATGATTAGAAATTTAGCATGGATGTATATTATTTCAAAAGTTAATTTTTAGGTTTTTCTTTTGGAGATTATGTTTGGTAACTTTTGTTGATTATTATCAAACTTTGAAAATAAATTTCTTTGACGACTTACTCTTCATCTCCACCATTTTTGCATAATAGGATTAAATTGTGAACGTTGAGTGTTTAGAACTTAGAGTTCACCCAAACGTGAAGCTTTGGTGATAGTTAATGTAATTTATTGTATTTGGTTTAGGATTTTATAAGGATTAGAAATTTAACATGGATGTATATTGTTTCAAAAGTTAATTTTTAGGATTTTCCTTTTGAAGATTATGTTCGGTAACTTTTGTTGATTACTATCAAACTTTGGAAGTA
Organism: Litchi chinensis; assembly: GCA_019925255.1. NCBI lineage: Eukaryota > Viridiplantae > Streptophyta > Magnoliopsida > Sapindales > Sapindaceae > Litchi > Litchi chinensis. Next base: position 24,554,118 of record CM034465.1, on the reverse strand, counting down.
AATTTCTTTATGGAGTTTTGTTTTTTTTTCTTAAGATTCAATTTGACCGTAACATCCTATTTTCTTGTTATTAGATTTGGAGTGTTACATATGTGGTCCACGCCTTTATATGGTTGTTGTCCACACCTAATTAGTGTGTATTCCACACCCTAATAGGATACATGTTCTTTGTCTCTTTCAATGGTGCCTATATGAGAACTTGTTCAAGGATGCATTATTTTCATTTTCGTTCTCTTTGATTCGCGTCATATTAGGACGTAATTCGTAGCGAATTGCGTCGAATATGTCTTCAACATCATCAACTATCAATTTCATCAATTCTCTCATAACAACATCATCAATAACTACATCCATCAACAATATCAACAACAACTGCATCCAATAACAACATCAATAACAACTACATCCATAAATAACATCAACAACAACTATATCTGTCAACAACAACCATCCATTTGTCGAACCATCCATTTTTATGCTTTTGGTGTAGTCTGTCGAACCCAGAACCAAACACCAAACACAATAAAAAGAAAAATGAATGAGAGTTACTGTTGGTCGATGAACGACGATAGAGGAGGACGCAGCAAGGAAAAAGAGAGAGTTGGAGAAGCGAGAGTGAAAGAGATGACAAGGAGAAAGAGAAAGATAGAGGAGCGAGAGAGAGAGAGAGAGAAAGAGAGAGACATGTCAAGGAGAAAGAGAGAGATGGAGAAGAGAGAGAATCGATTTGAGAAAAAAGAGAGGGAGAGATCGTAGAAAATGTGGGGGGGGAGAGAGAGAGAGAGAGAGAGAGAGAGAAACCAAAAAGTTTTATCAAGTTTTTTTTAAAGAATGGTATTATGGTCTTTTCATTCAGGTGGGTGCTAAAAAAACCTAAATTCAGCTATTCAATGCTAGTAAAACATGTTTTCAATTTTTTGATGCTATTTCGCACCGTTTACTCTTTATAAAAATAAAATTATGTTCAAAAATGTTTAAAAAATAAAAATTTAAAAAATATCATTCACATATGAGATGGATGGCAGATATATAAAAAAAAAAAATTGTAAAAAATGTTAAATATTAAAAGATTAAAAACTAAAATTGGATCTTTATTATCCATCGATGTTGATGAATTAGATGGATGACATTGATGAACTGTAGGTTGATGATGTTGAATTATGGGAGATAATGATATTGACTAACTGTGTGATTTGATATTAATGAATTGTGAGAGATCATGTTTGGTTTTTTTTTTGTTCAAATTTTTTATAACATTAATTTTATATAATAAAAAATTTTTAATTAATTTTATTCTAATCCAATCCCAACCAACACCAAATATGATATAGTATAATTTTTAATTCAATACTAAGTTCTACTAAACATGAGAGTAATTTTTCATTTCAATTCAATCTAATTCATTCCAATCCAATTTTGCATGTCAAACGGAGTCTAAGTGAATTCAAATATGACATACTCTATAAATGGTGTCAATACTGCCAAAACATTATTCATGTGAAACTCTGAAGTCTTTAGTCTTGACCATGACTTCTAAATTGGCTCTATTTTCTATTATTTTAAAAAATATATATATTATGATAAACCCTCTTAAAAAGTAAAATAACGCTGAATATGTCTCAATTTTATTTTTTATTAGGTGAATCGCCTTCTACAGGCTAAAAAAAACCAGTTTATGTTAAAGCTAAAGAGTATAATGGTAATTGGATGAGTAATTTTATTTGTTTTAATGAAATTAAATGAAAATTTGAAAAAAAAAACTAAAATAATTAAATAATTAAATAAAAATTTAACTCATCATATCTTCACTCGTCCATCTTAAGATGGACAGTAGAGATTAATTTGAAAAAGAGTCAAAAAATTGAATAAAAATTCAAAATAAACTAAAAATTTAGTTCACTAGATCTCTACCTTCTGTCTAGATTGATTTAAAAAATTAAAAAAATTAAATATAAATTAAAAGATTTTAAAAAAACTCGTAAATCATCTTCAAACCCATCAGCCTCTTCTTCTCTCTCATCCTCTTCCAACTGTCACCGTCCTTCTTCTCTTTTCTCCTCCATTTTCCGCTGTCATTACTCTACTCATATCCACGCCTCTTCTTCTTCTTCTTCTTCTTTTCCTCTTCTTCTTCTTCTTATTCTTGTTCCATTTATCTTGTCGTCATCACTACCATATCTACCGCCCATGATTGTGGCCTACCCATCTCCACCCATTATCGTCGATTTTGACACAACCATCCTACACCTTGCCACTCTGTCTCTATCTCTTCTCACCGCTCTTTCTCTCATATCTCCTCACCTTTCTCTCTCTCTCTCCGTCAATGATTATGGTTTGGGTGGGTGATGTTGGTTTCAGTTTGATCGGGGTTGGCGGTGATGGTGGAGTTGGGGTTTGGGTTTGATTGGGTGTTGACTATAGTGGTGTTTGTGTTTGAGATTTGGGTTTGATTAGGTTTGTCTCTTCTGGGATGGTGTTTTTGGGTTCGTGCTTTCGACGAAGATGGGGTTTTGAATCAATGGTGTTTGATTTGGTGTATAATCAGTTGTGTTTGATGGTGAATCGGTGGGGTTTTTTTGTGGTTTTTGCTAGGTTTCCAGGTTGTTGGAAACTCAAGACTGGAAACATAAAACCAGGTTTTCAGGTTGGTAGAAACCCATAATTTTTTGGTTTAGGTTTTAAATTTTTTTTTTTAAAAAAATTGTGTTAATTTTATTTAATATTATTATTAATTAATAATTTAAAGAGTATTTTAATTATTACATAGATTTGAAGGGTATAATAGGGATTTTATATAATCTTAATAAAGATAGTTTGGTTATTTCATGATTTTCAATGGAAAATGTTAACATTTTGGATAGAAAGTAAATGGTAGAGATCCGTTCACCTAATAAAAAAAAAAAGGCGGGGAAGGGGGGGCATGCTGTTCACAATTATTTTACTTTTCAAGAGAGTTTTGCATAATATGTCTTTAAAAAATATTATCCATTTTCAATAAGTTTTTATATAATACTTTCTTTTTCTTTTTTTTAACCATAAATGATGTGCACTTGACCATCCACTTGAAGGGGTAGGAGATGAACTTCAAGTCTCCCCAAACACATTTACAAACATATGCACGAGTTTTCTTCTTTTATCATATGAGAGTAAATATTTGACCTGCAACCTTTTAAAAATAGAATATAAAATTTTCGATTATGAGAGTACATATATGAACACTTGAATTGTGTATTTACTTCATGGATTGAGAAATGAGAATGAGTAATGAGATTGATTGATAGTGTTTACTTGTTTAAAATTCATTCCTTAATGGGAATGAAAGTGTGGGTCTCACATCAATTTGATGTTGTGGAATAGGAATCTCATTCCCTCCACCCCACTTAGGAATCACATTCTCATTCCTTTTATCAACATAAAAAGTCTCTTATACCTTTCTTTAAAAAATTAAAAAAAAAAACTGTTTTATTTGATATTAAAAAAAAAAAAAACTACATACTATTGGTTTTTCATCATCAATTTCTTAATTATCATAGTGAACTATTAAAATAATATACGGTTTTTTTTTTCCTATTATAATATGTAGTTTTTTATGTGATATTAAAAAAAATGGATATTATAATAAAAAATTGCATACTAGGTTAGTGGACTATTAAAATGATATACAATTTTTTTTTATTATAATATGCAATTTTTTTTTTAATCTACATTTTATAATAAAAAACTGTACACTATTATAATTAATGCATAATTTTAATTAAGGATATTTTTGTAACTTATAATTAATCTATTCTGATTCCAAAGTAAAGTAAACAATTTAATGAGAATACTGCTGATTCTGATTCCAATTCTTGCAATTGAAGTAAACAACTTATTTTTATTCTAATACATCATTCTGATTCCTCAAAGTGAAGTAAATGTACTAGAATAATGATAAATCATGAAATATTCTAACAACCTTCTAGATTAAAAAATAAATAAATAAATCTATAAGTAATTACATGCATATTGAATTTAATCATTGAATATATAAACATATACTTGCTGGTTAACTTATATTTAGTACTTAAATCTAACTATTGACTAGTTTCCAAATTGAAAAGATCACAATTAATACATTTCCACCTTGACCTCTTCCAATGTACGAAAGAGATTGCATATCTTCTCCCATGCACGAAGTGGAGTGATGATCTCTCTCACATACAAGGGAAAAGAACAACTTTTACCCATGCAATTAGAGGAGGATCGCTCATTGGTGAAGATCCAACAAAGTAGTAATGAAGATCCAACAAGGTCTTTAGGTACCTTGTCAAAGTTTTACATGAAACAAACTATTTCTTTGATTGCTTTATTTATTTTTATTTAAAAATATTATTATATGATCTATTTATTTTATTTTTGTTTTAAATTATTTTTAAATTTGTTTGAAGTGACATGAAAGGTTATATTGGATAGTTTCTTTGTTTTTTTAATTTATTTTTTAAAATTTTGTTACTAACACTTTTTATTGAGTAACGACACCAAATAACTAGTTTGAATTTTTATGACATTTATTTTAGGTTTGAGATAAAATTACTCTTATACATAATGAAAAATAAGAACATCGTCTCTTAACGCAAACAAAGAAATGAGAAAGAGCAAGAGAGCCAAAAACACAATCGTTTAATAGACCTGAATCAACAGTGAGTTCAATGAGAGGGAAAAGAGGACATCGATTTCAAGTTCCACAACAGCTCAAATGGGGAGTTCCATGTTAGGAGATAATCCAGAAAGAAAGAAAAAGAAGTCGCAAAGCACAATCAAGCACGCATCACAAAAAATAGAAAATAAAAGAGACACAAGAGTTTTACGTGGTTCGAGAAATTCTCTACGTCCACGGAGTGCACCAGCACTTATTCCACTATCAAATTGATGATTACAAACTCAAGTCTCAGTCTCTCTCAGTCTCTCTCAGTCTCAATCACGAATCTCTCTCTCACAAATCTCTCTCACCTTCCTACACTTGTCAATCTAAGTCTAAAACCCTTAGAGATCCCTTAATACATCATACATCTACCTATGAGACGATTTACATGTGTATTTATACTATAGGAACAATCCACAACTAGTTTGGACTCAAAAAACTGAAAAGAAAACGGATTCAGAAAATTTATATAAAACTAACCACCGGACTTTGTTGGGGCGCGTGACAGCGTGTGTGAGCTCCATTCACTACGATTTTTAAAGCATTGGATTCATTTCGAAATAAGCTTTCCAACGATATCTTATTTGAGTAAAAAGGACTTCGTTTGACCTACTTACGTGTCAAACAAATTCTGACTCTATTTTGAATCCAAATTCTTTTAGGAATCCAAATTCTTTCATAAATCCAAATTTTTTCAGGCTTCATAATTCTAACAATCTCCCACTTGAAGACTAAAACACATGCAATCATCAACTCTTCTGACTAGTGAAATGGTGCACTCAACTTCCTTTGCTTCAACCTTGAAGACCAACTGAAGCTGAACACAGCTCTAGTTTCTGGATAGTCACTGGCTTGGTCAACATATCAGCTGGATTCTTACTCCCAAGAATCTTCACAAGTGTCAACACACATTCATCCAACAAAGTACAAATGAAGTGATATCTCAGGCCTATATGCTTAGTCCTCGAATGAAATGCTGAATTCTTGGCTAAGTGTATTGCACTTTGGCTATCACTGTGCAACACATTCAACACTTATTTAAACCTCAATTCTACTAATAGACCTTGTAACCAAATCAGTTCTTTGCTTGCCTCTGTAACAACTACATACTCTACCTCAGTCATAGACAAAGTCACAATCTTTTGTAACTGAGAGACCCAACTAATGGTTGTCGCTTCAAAAGTAAAAACGTATCATGTAGTGCTCCTCCTATGATCCATCTCTCCAGCAAAGTCAACATCAACATATCCTTGTAGCTTCAAATCACTCCTTTTGAAGCATAAACATTTTCCTATTGTACCTCGTAGATACCTCAAATTTCATTTAACTACCTCCCAATGCTGCCTGCCTGGATTAGACATAAATCTACTGACTGCTCCTACTGCATGAGCAATATCTAGCCTAGTGCAAACCATAGCATACATTAAGCTTCCAATTGCAGACGCATATGGAACTTTATCCATGTATGTCTTTTCTTCATCTGTCTTTGGACACTAATCCTTGGAAAGTCTAAAGTGACTGACTATAGGAATTTTAACTAGTTTAGCATCACTCATGCTAAAACGCTGAAGAACCTTACAAATGTACTCTGCTTGAGACAATTGCAATGTACCTCTCTTCTTATCTCTGTTAATTCTCATTCCAAGAATCTGCTTTGCTGCCCTCAAATCCTTCATCTCAAACTCACTCGACAATTGTTTCTTCAACTTTTTCTATTTATTCCAAATTTGCTCCAGCTACTAACATGTCATCAACATAGAGTAATAAAATAATGTAACTGGTACCAACCTTCTTAAAGTAACCATTGACGAGGAGCTTGCTTGAGGCCATACAAGCTTTTAGTCAACCTACATACCAGATTTTCTTTTCCTTTTTCTGCGAAACCTTTTTGTTGCATCATGTATATCTCCTCCTCGAGATCACCATGCAAAAAAACGGTCTTTACATCTAATTACTCTAGATGTAAATCTTCTGCTGTCACAATGCTTAAAACTGACCGAATTGTACTCAACTTCACAACAGGGGAAATATCTCTGTATAGTCAATGCCTTTTTTTTGTTGAAAACCCTTGACCACCAATCTAGTCTTGTACCTCTTTGAGTCATCATGTTCTTCCTTAATTCTGAAGACCCATTTATTCTGGAGTGTCTTCTTACCTTCTAGTAACTCTGTCAACTCCCATGTATGGTTCGAATTCAGAGACTTTATCTCATCCTTCATCGCTAGCTCCCGCTTGCTAGAATCATCTACCTGACATGCCTCAGCATAACATTCAGGCTCCCCACCATCAGTCAGTAGCAGATAGTTCAGGTCATACTTCTTGTTTAGTATTCAACGTCGCTTGGACCTTCAAAATGCATTTGTTGGATCTTCTGACTCATCAGGGTATAAATCCGTAACTCCTTTTTCTTGTGGTTTTGATTCTACACCTCCAGACGTTGAACTTGAAGTAATGACTGGTTCCTTTTCTATAGTCTCCTTGGCTTCTGATTCCGCACCTAACTTAGGATTCTTACAAACAAGCACATCATCATAATTAAAGTAGTTAGGTTCGAATATCCCCCCACTAAAAGACTCTATAGATTTCCTATCTTTATACATAACTTTCTCATTGAAGATGACATCTCTGCTCCTAATCATCTTCCTACCATTTTCATCCTAAAACTTGTACCCAAATTCATCATTCTCATAACCAATAAAAATACATTTAATAGATTTTGGGTCAAGTTTGTTTCTAGTATTATCACTAACATGGACATATGCTACACGACCAAAAACTCTAGTATGAGAAAGTTTTACCTCCTGATCACTCCAAATTTCTTTGGGTAGTTTGAAATCTAAGGGTGTTGATGGACCACGATTGATCAAATAAGCTGTTGTATTGATTGCTTCTGCCTAGAACTACTTTGGCAAACCAACGTGTAGCCTCATGCTTCTGGCTCTCTCAGTCAATGTTCGGTTCATACGTTTTGCAACACCATTCTGCTGTGGAGTACCAGACACGGTCCTTTCGAGATGAATCCCACTCTCGAAGTTGAACTTTTTGAACTCAGAATCTTCATACTCACTACCATTATCTTATCGCAACTTCTTGATTTTCAAATAAGTTTCATTCTCAATCATTGCCTTCCACTTCTTGAAGGCATCAAATACCTCATATTTCTGCCTCAAAAAGTAAACTCAAACCTTCCTTAAGTGATCATTTATGAAAGTGACGAAATAGTATTTTCCACCAATTGAGGAAACTGGTGTAGGTCCCCAAACATATGTGTGAACTAACTTCAATTTCTTTGCCTTCGGAGTTCTCCCGGTTTTCTTAAAGCTCAACATTTTCTGCTTTCTAAAAACACAACTTTCACACATGTCTAGGTCAATCGATTTCAAATCTGACAACTTGTCATTCGAATGCATGACTCGCAATCCATTGGCACTTATATGTCCAAGCCTCTGATACCATAGGTTGGGATCATCTTTACTTTCAGCTGCAGTAAATAAACCACGTCCATCTATGGTTGTGTAAAGAGTTTCATTCTTCTTTCCTCTAGCGATAGTCATAGCTCCCTTTGAAATTTTCCAGACATCTCCTGAAAAAGTTGTCACGTAACCATCTGTAACCAACTGCCCAATTGAAATTAGATTTTTCTTTAAATTAGGTACATGTCTTACATTATCTAGTTTCCAAATGGATCCATTCAAATTAATTTTCACTTTTCTTTTACCCACAATTTCACAAGCTTTGTCATCACTAAGATAAACCTTACCTAGATTGCTTGATATATATTCTTCAAATAATTCCTTCCTAGAGGTAGCATAAAACGATGCTCCTAAGTCCAATATCCATGACTCAATATTATCTTCCAAAGAGCAAATTAAAGCATCATCTGAACCTTTTGAAACATAATTCGCACTAGTCTGATAATCACTTTGTTTCCTTAAAGCTTTACACTCTGACCGATAATGCCCCGTCTTATGGCAATTCCATCACTCAATGTCTTTCTTACCACCTTGCGAATTGTTCTGATGATTCCTATATTTAGACTTACCACGCTTCGACTTGGATCTATCACGCTGCCCACCTCTAGTGTTGTTTCTTCCTCTACTCTCCACATTTAAGATTGAATTTGAATTAAAGAATCCATTTTCACGCCTACAAATCTCTTCAGTCATGATCATATCCACAACTTCTGAAAACTTCAATTTTTCTTTTCCAAATGCACTGTTGATTGACTGGACTGTACCCTTCCAACTTTCAGGTAACTGACCGAGGATGAGCAAGACTTGTACTTCATCATCAAACTCGATCTTTATGGATGTTAGTTAATCCGTAATCTCATTAAAAGCATTCAGGTGTTCCTTGAAATTTCTGTTTTCTGACATTCGGAGAGAAAATAGTTTCTTTATTAGATGTACCTTATTTGCCGTAGAAGGTTGTTCATAGAGATTTGATAAGGTTTTCATGAGAGACGCCGTCGTGTCTTGATTTTTCACATTAAAGGCTACTGATCTCGATAGACTCAATCGAATCGTGCCTAGGGCTTTACGATCTAACACTTTCCAATCTTCATCTTTCACGTCTGGTGGCTTTTCTTTTAGCGGTAAGTACAAATCTTTCTGGTACAGGTAATCCTCCATCTGCATCTTCCAGAAACTGAAATTCGACCCATCAAACTTCTCAACCATGTAATGGTCCTTCTTTAATCCCATGATATTATACCCAAACTGACAAAACCAACCACTAACGAACCTGGCTCTAATACCAGTTGTTAGAAGATAATCCAGAAAGAAAGAAGAAGAAGTCGCAAAGCACAATCAAGCACGCATCACAAAAAACAAAAAATAAAAGAGACACAAGAGTTTTACGTGATTTGAAAAATTCCCTACGTCCACGGAGTGCACCAGCACTTCTCCCACTATCAAATTGATGATTACAAGCTCAAGCATCTGTCTCTCTCACTCTCAATCACGAAACTCTCTCTCACAAATCTCTCTCACCTTCCTACACTTGTCAATTTAAGTCTAAAACCCTTAGAGACCCCTTAATACATCATACATCTACCTATGAGACGTTTTACATGTGTATTTATACAATAAGAACAATCCACAACTAGTTCGGACTCAAAAAACTGAAAAGAAAACGGATTCGAAAAATCCGTATAAAACTGACCACCGGACTTTGTTGGGGCATGTGACAATGTGTGTGAGCTCCATTCGCTGTGATTTTTAAGGCATTGAATTCGTTTTGAAATCAGCTTTCCAAAGATATGTTATTTGAGTAAAACGGACTTCGTTTGACCTACTTACGTGTCAAACAAGTTTTGACTCTATTTTGAATCCAAATTCTTTTAGGAATCCAAATTCTTTCAAGCTTCATAATTCTAACATTCCATAGCAAGTAGAAGTTAACAGCATTGATTGATTGCATTTTAAGTTTGTTGAAATTGCTAATCTAAGAATTTTGAGATAAAAATTGAGAGAGATTTGTGACAAAGACTGTAGGTGATGAAGTTGAATGTAAACATTCTTTTCAGGAAACCATGGATGAGTAGTTGCAGCTAATTTTCATGTTCGAAAAAACAATTTTTTTTTCTTTTGTTTAAATGGAATAATGTGTTTGGGACATGTGGTAATGTGTTTAGCAAATATAATCTTTGTTTGAAATATATGATCATGGTTAAGAACATGTGGTTTTTGTATGCGAAATGTGATTTTTATTTGGAACAAGTGCTAAATACCTCCATTTTCATTGTTGGATATTATAACTTTTGTTATTCATTTATTTTCTTTCTCACACAAAACATCATTTACCTTTTAGCTTTTTAGTCCAATGCTAATCATAATGGTGGTTAACACAATGTAGAATACATTTATGTAATTAATGAATCATTAGGTTTAATAATAGAGATTACTCACTTATTCAGTGGGGTATTTTCATTTCAAGTAGCCATACCACAGTTTGGTACTTCAAAAACAAATATGAATAAATTAAATATATTTTTTTGAAATGATGAATAAATTAAATATGCAAGTTTATCTTAATATTGATTATGAAGCCGATCTATGTCACAGGTGAAGACGATAACAACCACATGCCGTGACGATAAGACAAGTAGACAACAATGGATGGTCTTCATGCCGCCATATCGGATGGACCCGTTATTATCTACTTCAGTAAGGCCCCCAAATTTGTCTACCTATCATTATTTTAACACTAGTACATTGTGTTGAGATATAACTTGGAGACATAATTCCGAAAACTTTTTTTAGAAAGTGGGAGAGAGCAACACACATCGAGTGGGAAAAAATTGCTCACAAATAGTGAGATTTTGTGAGTTTGAACCCACAATCTTGAAAATTAGGAGTAGGTGAGTCTTGATCTTACCATCTAGTCAGACGCTTTTCTCACGTTATATTGAAATTTGAAATATAATGATTACACAAATGAATATTTTAGAAATAATAAACTTGAGTTTAAATTCCCCTACCTAAACAAAATAAATAAATATTTTAAAAATAATTTAAATTCATTTACATCTATTTTTTTGGTGCACAATATTTCACTTCACATGTGCACAATATTGTTAATTCTATTAATAATGTTATCAATAACTTGTTCTCTAAAATTTGAATTTTAATAAGATGCACATTTTAGATCAAAATATATTTATCTAAATTTTTTATTTTAAAAACTATCACAATATTTTGGAAATATCATGATAGTTTATGGATATATTTGGATATGTACGGATACTCTAGAAGGTGTTACATATTCTCTTGTATCAATATCAAGTCTTTTCCTTATTTGGATCACATAAGGCATCACATCAATATTTAAAACTTTAAGAATTAGAAAAGTGCATGAATCTTGACTAGGATATCGACAAATCTAACTATAAATTGGAATTAATATTTTATGCAGAGTTAAAAGTTATAAAAATTTTATTTCAAAAAAAGTTATAATAATTTTAGATTTTATTTAATATATATTTTTAAAATTATTACAACTTAAAATATAGCTTCAATATTTAAATTTTCATTTAAATTTTATTTTAATAAATGATAAGAGTAACAAGATATTCTAAATAAATCAAAATGATCTATATATATAAATATTAGTTTTACAGTCAATACCTTCTAACTTTAAAAAGTTAGTACAAAAAAATTTCAACCATCCATTAGATTTGATGGACCAAAAAAAAAAAAAGATAAAAATGGAAATAAATAATTACCATTTGATTATTACCATCAAAAGAAGCTTTCATGAGTCTTTTTTGGTAATAATCATATGATAATTATTTATTTATATTTTTATCTTTTTTTTTTTGTCCATCAAATCTAATGGATGGTTGAGATTTTTTAATTCTAAATTTTTTAAGTTATGAGACATTAACTATAGAACCACTATATATATGACACATTCTAACATACATATGAGGTATGCATATATTTGATAAAAAAAAATGCGTTATTGCATTCTAAAATATATGATTATAATTTATTATATGAGATTATAATTAAACATATATGGTTACAATCAATAAATATGATCACATTTATTAATTATAATCATATATAATAAATTATAAGCACAAATTTTAAAATATAATCATGCATTTTTTTTATTAAATGTATATATACCTCAAATGTACCTATATATATATACATACACACACATATTTATGGGAATGTTGTGAGGAGGCTATTCTCATATATAACCTAATTTACAGACAATGTCATGAGCACAATTTACTTGAGTAATACGTGTATTTTTTTTTTCTTGATACATGCAAAACAAGGGTTCCAATTGCATATCACCTCTTTATAGAGGTGGTTGGGTGCTTTCCCGACCCATTCTCTGGGTGTTAAAGGTTTAATTCTTACTAAGTTCATTTTAAAATTTATGTGAATAGTTTTTTTCCTTTGTTGTAGAAGTAATTGTCTTCCATTGAAAGAAATAGATATTCGAATCATACAATTAGTACTTGATCTCAAAATAAATCTCAATAATTTCTAAATCTATTCGCTATTAGCTTTTGGAAAAAGAATAAAATAAAGGTTTGAATTCTATCTAAAATTATAAAGTGTAGAAAAGGAAATTCCTTTCTATAACATTTGTTTTCTGAATCGTATTTATTATGACGTTTAATTAGCTAATATTTACCCCTTCATGGCAATTCCAAACTTGCGGGCAATAAAAGGTCCGAGGGTGAGGTAGTAAGGACCACCGCGGGTGATTTAATCAGCACGATGAGGGAAGTGTTTTAATATGAGTTGGACTCGTCCTGATTCTATTAACCAAAGTCAGAGACGGCATCCTTCTTTGAAGACGCAATTCATTGGTTCGTTTTATTTCATTTCCTTTAAACTTCTTCCACAACATTTCTTGACTTTGACCAACCTTTTTAGTTGACCAACATCTTGCTCAACTGTTGATAACGTTGTTTTTTTTTTTCTTTTTCTTTTTAAGTAGTTATCGAAATCGTGTGAATGTAGGTATAAGTTGTCGGTTAATTCAAAATTCGTAATTTACGTGTGTAATCATCAACCATCTTTCCAACACTCCAAATCCCAAAATTATGACACATTCGTCCCACCATAATTACCTGAATTTCGCTATCTATTTTAATCATAGGAATGTAAAAAATCTCATTAAATATAATATACAAATTTAATACCTATAAATTTTTTTCTTATTATAAAAATAATTTAATAAATATTTGAACCACATAAATTATTATTGATTTTGATAAATCTTGACAGATTGCTCATCAATTTGGTGTCAACCTTAGGAAAATAAGTTTCAAAATTATACATGAATAATGTCAAGTCATGTCTCATTAAAATTGGATAACTTAAAAATATATATATATATATGTTCTTTTAATTTGGCAAGTATGTTAAATTATATTACGCGTACGTTTTCTAATACTAATAGTGCAAATTTAGATTAAAAATTCTTAGGAAACAATAACTTCCACCATGTTTTTTTGACTTTGAGCAGACTTTTCCTCCGTTGACCAACAATTTACTCAAATATATCTGTAATAGCAAAATTATGCTAAAATAAAATAAAATAAAAATTGGGCAAAATTATGGTGGCCCAATTGGAAGGAATAGAGCCCAGGTAAAAGCCCAAACGGTAGGCCTAAATGCCAAACAAGCTCAAGTAAGGTCTAAGGTCCACGAGATATATCAGTCCAAGTTAGTCCAACCCAAAAACCACAAGGCCTAAGGTCTACCTTAGACCTTAACTCCTCAAACGAACGAAGTTTTAATGCTCAATGGCTCCTGTCCCATCTATAAGAGGAGAGGGCCATCAGAGGAAAGATGATCCATCTTTCTATATTGTTACTCACACAAATGCACCTTATACTCCCACACTTTTAAACACCTACGTTCCTATACCTCAAGTAGGATACAAGCATAGCATAGAACTGAATGATAATTAACTCATTCTTTGTTTTTTTTTTAGGATTCTATTCTATTAGAAGATTGATTTATCTTTTCTTGCATTCACTAGCGGATCCTGTGAAGCCCCCACCGCCACTGGGTCCAAAAAATTTTCTGATATATATATTTTTATAATATATTATTTTTACTATAAAGTTGTTCATTAAATTTTGTAACTAGGATTACATTATGTGAGGTGATAACTTCAATGCCCTACTAACAACATGAGGTTTTTGGTTCGACCTCTGTATTCTTAATCTATTCTTTCAAACTTAATAGAAGTCTTAATAATTCTTAATAGCTCCTGTCGACGTTGGAATTCAGTCGACGAGTAATCAATGCCCAATACCTGCAATCAATGTGAGAAAGCACAAATACCAAGAAAAGACAAAGACAGAAACAGATGATCAAACGAGGAACACGAAACTTTTACGTGGTTCGGCAATAATAGACCTACGTCCACGACTGTCTGTCTCTTTTAATTCTGCAGAGTGACAGTATATTATTGAATATTGTATCTCTGTTACAATGATCTTAATCCCTATTTATAGGGAAAGAGATGTTACAATTCTGGTTGTAGCAAATCAGGAAGAGAATCCTGAATTAATTACATTCCTTAAACAATTGGGAAAAATAAGGAAAAGAATTATGAATTAATTATACTTCCTAATATATTTGGATAATATCAGGAAATTACTATAATTATCTCCAGATAATGTTGATCTGATTTTGAATTTGAATTGATCTCCATATCTGATGAGGAAATCATGGTTTGACTGGGCAATTGCCATATTCGGAAAGAGAATCATGGTTGAACTTGGTAACTGCCTGTTCTGGAAGATATTGTACTTATTACGCGTCTGAGCGAGTTGATGTGTCATGGTAGTCTCGAGCTTGAGCTCGCTGAGAGACGAGCTGCGCCAACGACGAGCTGCGACCTGGCTGTGTTTATAGGTCTGTTGATGCCAGCTGGAAGATCCTTTAAACAAACTGAAGAACTTGCTAGGCTCCAAAGTCAATACTGAGCCTCATCTGATGGGTTTTGACTAGGTTAACCCTCTTGGGCCTTTATCAGGTCTTGGATGGGCCCAAATTGGACTTTTACCAGCCCAATTAATGAATCCGAAAAATACATATAACATTAGCCCCCCAGCTCTCAGTTCGCTTCAGCGAGCTTGGAGTTTGAACTTGCTGGTAAAAGTTGATTTCCTTGGCACGCTTACCCTCATAACTGCCTCTGTGCACTTTCAAATTCCACCTTTTCAGTTTTGACACGTGGCGATCATGCAGATGGTAACTGAAGCGACGCCTGCACGTCCTTTACACGCGTATTTAATGCACATGTCTTTCAACTGACGGCTGCATGATTTCCAAAGCCACGTTTCGCGCTGCACCATCATATTTATGACGGTTACACTTTCCCAAGATCTGACGGTTGGGGTTCACGCTCGTTTGTCTATATAAACTGATGGAAACTCTTCTCATTTTCTTCTTTCATCTGCCATTTCCATCGAAGCAAACAAGTGTTCAAACTTTCAAGCAATTAGGACCTACTGCCCTCTCACGAAATCAACGTCCTTACTCGTTGTCTCTTCAATCTCATCAACGATTCAAGGTAAGACAAAACTTTCTGCTTTAGGTTTATTTTGTTTCACCACCATTGTTGTACCTTCATTATTCTGAGTTTTGAGTTTATTAGTCATGGCATTTCTTCTTCTGACTCAATCTGGTTTTTTAACTTGTTCAGATGTCTTCAAGCGGAACTTGCAAGGGAATGATTCCAAGCAATGAAGCTCGTAAGCATGATAAAGCCCGAACTCACGCTATTCAGGGAAGAGAGGCTCGTGATGCGCTCGCTCGTCATCCCACATCGTTGAAACGTCCTGAGGTGGAAGGACTTGTCAAGCAATTCCATATCCCTTTTGGTTGCCGCATACTGCTACCTGATTCAAGCAATCATGCGTGTTATCCGCCTAGGGGATTCATCGCCGTCAGCACTCAGCACTTCGAGCAGGGGTTGCGGTTCCCCGTTCCACCGTACTTGATTGCATTTCTTAACAAGGTCAAGCTCGCGCCATTCCAGTTAACTCCAAACTCATATGCGCAGCTGACCTCGCTGGCCATGGTCTTTCATAGAAACGGCCTTCGCCCCCCTACACCAAAAATTATACAGCAGTTCTATTCCTTCAAGGCTCTGAGTACAGCAGAAGGAGAGAAACCGGATGGCATCTACTACCTTACAGCCCGTCAGTCGCAATACAAAGATCTCTTGCCCAAAGGAGAAGCAAAGGGCAAATCCAACGTCGGGCCGTACAAGACGAACTGGTTTTATGTCTCGTGCCCCTCTCTCGCAGATCTCCAAAATTTCAGCTTTGTCCTGAAACCAGGTATTCATAAAGGAAAATATAGCGAGCTGAGGTTATTTTGTATTTTTATTACCATCTTTTAATTATTTGCTGTGCAGTGTTGAAAATGGACGAGTCTCTTCTCAGCGACGAGGAGGAACGAGCTCTTGACAAGCTCGCGAACTCAGAGGACGCAGGTACCAGCATCAAATTCGACGATGCTATCCTTAGAGCTTACAGCCTTGCTCCTCCTAAAGAATCCTTTCTTCTGCGAGCTGAGGAAGACATAGGCAAGATGAGTGACAAACCTAGACTTCCTTCTGTTTTTGAGGTTCCAGTTCAGGATGCGTCTGCTTCCCGACCTCCGCAATCAGTCTCTTCATCATCAGAGGATGACACTCGCTTACCTTCTCCAGCTCGGAAGACCTCATCTCGAAGTGCTCCTGCTCGCACTTCATCTAAAGCAAAATCATCTTCAGCTCGCACACCAACGAAGGCGAAATCGTCTTCAACTCGCACCACTTCAAAGGGTGAGTCTAAAAAACCTTCTTCTTCAGTTCCTGCTCCAGCTCGGACAGGATCAGACCCAGCCCCTGCAGCCCCTACTGCACAGGTTGACCCATCCTCTTCTCCACATCGCACATCTACTCCAGGGGCTTCACTGCCATCCCCAGCTCGTGTTCCAGCCCCTGTTCCTTCTTCTGCAAAACTCCCAGCCAACAGGAGGAAACTTATACTCATGAAATCTCCTCCTGCAAGTCCCACTGTATCTAAAGCTTCCTCGATTCCTTCAACAAAACGGCATGTCGAAGACTTGGCCACTCCAGCAGCACCCTCAAAACGCTCTAAACCTTCTGCCCAGGACCAGGCTCCTGCGATCGCTGCATCCAACGAAGTGCCTGTTGTCACTGAAGCTACTGCCCCTGCGACCGCTGCTCCCAGCGAGGTGCATGATGCTGCTAAAGCCACTGCTCCCTCAACTGCTGCTCCTAGCGAGGTGCCTCTTTCAAACGTTTTTACAAATCTTCAGTCACCTCCGACTTCCAGCTCGCAGCCTGGAAAAGGTGATGCTCCTTCCAAGGTTGCTCCCCAGGCAACCCGAGCTGGCCCCAACGGGCATGCGACTAGGCGTACCGTTGTATCGCGACGCGGTGGCTCTTATGATGATGCACGCGATATCCCGGAGCGCGAGAGAACTCCTTCACCAACCAGATCAGACATCGAGCTGGGTCTTGGAGGAAGATACTTAAATTCCTTCCTTGACAACTAGGCAACAATTATGCTCAATCACGCGAATGTCTTGGAAAATAGGTGTCTTAAGGGCGAGGATCTAGATGAGTTCGCGGCCCGCCATTGCATGCTGGTAAGTTATTTTTTCTCATCTGCTGATTCCCTTACTTGACTAGATTTTAATCTGTTCATAATTTTCAGGGTGCCCTTGCTGCAATGAAGCGAAAAAGGGAGACAAAGGCTACCAAGGATGAGATGAGGAAGCTGGAATTCGACCTGGAGGCGGCTACTGACGATTTAGCTCGCTTAGCCTCGGGCAGAATAGAAGGTCAGGAAGCTCAGATCGCTGAGGCAAACGCTGCAAGGCAAGTAGCTGAGGAGGCCTTGAAGATAATGGAAAATGAGCACGCCATGCTAAAGGATGAGCTGCTCAAGGTAAAAGAAGATCTGAGGCAGTCTGAGCAACAGGCTGCACTGGACGAGCAGCGAGCTTCAGCTGCAGAAGAGAAAACTGAAGTACTTCATCGCCAGGTCGATGCTGCTCTGGTGCGAGCTGAAACTGCCGAGAAACAGGCCGAGAAGGCTAAGAAGCGAGTTGATGAGATGGGCGCTGCAGCTAAAAGTGCTGAGGAGGCTGCAACCAAACGAGCTGAGGTGCTAAGGCAGCAAGTGGGAGAGGCTATTCAGCGAGCTGATGCTGCGGAGCAACGAATTGAAGACATGAAGAAAGAGGCTGAGGTCGTCAATCGTCTTGCTGATAATGCCTTCGAAGAGCTGACGGTCTTCAGAGAGCAAGCAACTCAAGAACTGGAAGTGCGGGTTGCAGATGCAAGGGACGAGGCCGAGGCAAGAACAGGTCGTGATTTCCTCTACACACTGTGGATGTCCCATCCAGGAATGGATTTTTCTATCTTTGGGGACATAGGGCCTGAAACCGTTGAGGATTTTAAAGCAAAAGCTGCCTCGTCTACCGCTGGTCCAGAACCTTTGGCTGACCCAGATCCTCCTGCTCAGAACTAATAGCTCGTTTTCTTCCCTTTTTCATGTATTTTTTCAATTTTTCAACTTGTAACCAGTTCTCATACTTAATGAAAATTTCTTTCATTATTTCTTCTGCGTTGACTGTTCTTCAGGCTAGTGTATAATATACTTTATGCTCTTCACATTTCTTGCGAGCTAATAATTAATGAACCCAAAATCTGATAATAATTAAAGTAATTACTTGTTTTACCAACTTAATAAAATTTTGTAGGTATAAGTAATTGGTTTATCAGAATGTTTGATGAGCTATGCAGGGGCACTTATCCCTCTGCTTTTTAGGCTTTTTATTTATATAGCGAGCTATACAGGGGTCGTTACCTCGCCTGCTTTTTTGGCTCTTTAGGCGAGCTATGCAAGGACACTTAGTCACTTGCTTTTTAGGCTCTTTATTTTTATAGCGAGTTATGCAGGGGTCGTCACCTCGCCTGCTTTTTTGGCTCTTTAGGCGAGCTATGCAAGGACACTTAGTCACTTGCTTTTTAGACTCTTTATTTTTATAGCGAGCTATGCAGGGGTCGTCACCTCGCCTGCTTTTTTGGCTCTTTAGGCGAGCTATGCAAGGACACTTAGTCACTTGCTTTTTAGGCTCTTTATTTTTATAGCGAGCTATGCAGGGGTCGTCACCTCGCCTGCTTTTTTGGCTCTTTAGGCGAGCTATGCAAGGACACTTAGTCACTTGCTTTTTAGGTTCTTTATTTTTATAGCGAGCTATGCAAAGGTCGTCACCTCGCCTGCTTTTTTAGCTCTTTAGGCGAGCTATGCAAGGACACTTAGTCACTTGCTTTTTAGGCTCTTTATTTTTATAGCGAGCTATGCAGGGGTCGTCACCTCGCCTGCTTTTTTGGCTCTTTAGGCGAGCTATGCAAGGACACTTAGTCACTTGCTTTTTAGGCTCTTTATTTTTATAGCGAGCTATGCAGGGGTCGTCACCTCGCCTGCTTTTTTGGCTCTTTAGGCGAGCTATGCAAGGACACTTAGTCACTTGCTTTTTAGGCTCTTTATTTTTATAGCGAGCTATGCAGGGGTCGTCACCTCGCCTGCTTTTTGGCTCTTTAGGCGAGCTATGCAAGGACACTTAGTCACTTGCTTTTTAGGCTCTTTATTTTTATAGCGAGCTATGCAGGGGTCGTCACCTCGCCTGCTTTTTTGACTCTTTAGGCGAGCTATGCAAGGACACTTAGTCACTTGCTTTTTAGGCTCTTTATTTTTATAGCGAGCTATGCAGGGGTCGTCACCTCGCCTGCTTTTTTGGCTCTTTAGGCGAGCTATGCAAGGACACTTAGTCACTTGCTTTTTAGGCTCTTTATTTTTATAGCGAGCTATGCAGGGGTCGTCACCTCGCCTGCTTTTTTGGCTCTTTAGGCAAACTATGCAAGGACATTTAGTCACTTGCTTTTTAGGCTCTTTATTTTTATAGCGAGCTATGCAGGGGTCGTCACCTCGCCTGCTTTTTTGGCTCTTTAGGCGAGCTATGCAAGGTCGCAGCCCGTTTCGCCATAGTGAAGTAATTGAGTCGCAAGTTGGGGAAATGGAGCTTTCATTAACAAGAATAATTTTGATTTACATATTACAAAAAGTTTTACTGATAATAAGGGCGGAGATGTTCGGCATTCCATGCTCGAGGGACCTCAGCTCCATTTTCATTGTTAGCTAAATGATAAGCCCCATTCCCCAAGCTTGCTGTGACAATATATGGTCCTTCCCAGTTCGGGCCTAAGGATCCATCACTTGGCTTGCGGGCTCCAGGCAGAATGAGACGTAATACTAAGTCTCCCACATTGAATCTGCGAATCCGAGCATACTTGTTGTAGTACCTCGCTATTCTTTGCTGATAGATAGCTACCCTTAGCCTGGCCGCTTCCCTGTGCTCTTCAAGCAGGTCCAGGTTTGTGGCAAGTAGCTGATCGTTGTTGTTTGGATTGAAGGTCGCTCTTCTTTGCAAGGTAACTTCAAACTCAACTGGGATCATAGCCTCAGATCCATATACCATTGAGAATGGGGTCTCGCCAGTGGAGCTGCGAGCTGTGGTTCTGTAAGACCACAATACTTTTTGAAGCTCATCTACCCATGCTCCTTTCTTTGCTTCCAGTTTCATTTTCAGGGTCTGCTTGATGATCTTGTTCACTGCCTCAACTTGGCCATTGGCTTGTGGGTGATCCACTGCTGAAAAGCTCTTAACAATCTTGAGGTCGTTGCAAAACCTGAGAAACTGGTCACTAGCGAACTGGGTCCCATTATCAGTCACGATCTGCTGTGGGACTCCGAATCTGCAAATTATATTGCTCCACACAAACTTCTCAATCTTTGCCGTGGAGATTTCAGCTAACTCCTTTGCTTCCGCCCACTTGGTGAAGTAATCTACCGCGACCACCGTATGTTTGCATCTTCCCCGAGCCATTGGCAGGGGTCCGATCAGGTCCATCCCCCAGATCGCAAAGGGCCACGGGCTCACCATCTGTTGGAGGTAAGCTGGCGGAGCTCGCAGAATATGAGCAAACCTCTGACACTTGTCGCATTTCTTCACTAAGTTGATGGCGTCTTGCCTCATAGTGGGCCAGTAGAAGCCTTGACGTAGTGCTTTTTGAGCTAGAGACAGCCCCCCAGCGTGGTTCCCGCAATAGCCTTCATGTATTTGCCTTAATACTGTTTCACATTCAGGACCATCAATACACCTTAGCAGTGGAGCTGAGAACCCCTTCTTGTACAACGCATCGTCATAGATGTAATACCTGGCTGTTCTAGTTCGTAGACGTCGGGCTTCCAGCTTGTTGTTGGGAAGCTTTCCATCCTGCAAATAGCTGAGTAACGAACTCATCCAGGAATCAGACTGCACAATTATGACCATCGTCATATTCTTTTCCTCCGTACTTGGAGCTGGTAAGAATTCGACTGGGATCACCCCAAGGAAATCTGCATTTCGTGTAGTTGCGAGGCGAGCTAGTGCATCAGCATGCGAGTTTTGATCCCGTAGGATCTGCTTTACCTCGTACTTCTGAAATGCACCCAGTAGCTTGTGTACTTTTTGGAGGTAGAGGGCCATCTTTGATCCCCTAGCTTGATATTCTCCTATTACGTGGCCGACGACGAGCTGTGAGTCACTGAAGATCTTCAAGCGTTCAGCTCGCATCTCTTTAGCCAAACGTAGTCCTGCAAGCAGTGCTTCATACTCAGCTTCATTGTTTGTTGCCTGAAAGCCAAACCTTAGAGCGCAAAGGATTTTGTGGCCTTCGGGGCTGATAAGTAAAATTCCAGCTCCAGCCCTCTGTTCGCTGGATGATCCATCAACAAAAAGCTCCCAGGCCGGACCTTCAGAAGACTCAGCTTCATCATCCACAGGTCCCGTAAATTCTGCAATGAAATCGGCCAGAGCCTGAGCTTTGATAGCCGTCCTCGGCTTGAATTGGATATCGAACTGCGCGAGCTCCACTGCCCATTTCAACAAACGACCTGAGGTGTCTGCTTTCTGCAAAACTTGTTTCAATGGATACTTGGTGAGGACCTCGATGGTATGAGCTTGAAAATAAGGTCGCAGCTTCCTTGATGCAATCACCAGGCAGTACGCCAGTTTCTCCATCTGCGAATATCTGGTTTCAGCATCCTGTAACCGTTTGCTCACATAATAGACCGGAAGCTGCATCTTTTCTTCTTCCCTCACCAGTGCGGCACTCAAAGCCTGCTTCGACACTCCCAAGTATAAAATCAGCTTTTCCTCTTCTTTGGGTTTGGAAAGAAGTGGAGCTCGTCCCATATACTCCTTCAACTGCTGGAAAGCTACTTCACACTGTTCGGTCCACTCGAAACTCTTTGCTTTCTTCAGAATGTCAAAGAAAGGGACGCACTTGTCTGTCACTTTCGAAATGAACCTACTCAATGCTGCGACCTGGCCATTGAGGCTCTGTACGTCCTTCACCCTGGTAGGCGACCTCATGTCAATTAGTGCTTTGATCTTCTCAGGGTTTGCTTCAATTCCCCTACTGTTGACCATGAAGCCCAGGAACTTCCCAGAAGCTACTCCAAATGCACATTTGAGCGGGTTTAACTTCATCTGATAGCTCCTCAGAATTTGGAACATCTCTCTCAGGTCGCTAACATGGTCACCTATTTGCTTGGATTTCACCAGCATATCGTCCACATAGACCTCCATGGTTTTTCCAATTTGCTCTTTGAACATCATGTTCACCAAGCGTTGATAGGTCGCTCCAGCATTCTTCAAACCGAAGGGCATTACCTTGTAGCAATATAGCCCCCGATCAGTCATGAACGAGGTGTGCTCTTCGTCTTCGGGCTTCATTAGGATCTGGTTATATCCCGAATATGCATCCATGAAGCTCAGGAGCTCATGGCCAGCTGTAGCATCCACGAGCTGATCTATCCTTGGCAGGGGAAAACTGTCTTTGGGACATGCTTTGTTTAGGTCGGTGAAGTCGATGCAAGTTCTCCACTTCCCGTTCTTCTTTTTCACCAGCACGGGGTTGGCGACCCAGGTCGGGTAGTAAGCTTCTCTGATGAACTTGTTAACCAGAAGCTTGTCCACCTCTTCCTTTAGTGCTAAGTATCGTTCCCCTGTCATTGCTCTTCTCTTCTGACGAACTGGCTTGAAATGAGGATCAATGTTCAGCCTGTGAGACATCACCTCTGGATCTATTCCCACCATGTCCTCATGATTCCATGCAAACACATCCAAGTTCATCTTTAGGAAGTCAGCGAGCTGGATTCTCAGCTCCGGAGTTAATCCTCTTCCCAGCTTCAAGCATCGCTCAGGATCTACCTCGCTGACTGGTACATCTTCTAACTCCTCAATTGGACCGGTAGCTTGGTCTGCATCTACCTCGCGAGGGTCCAGGTCGTGACTGACTCCCTTCTCAGTCATAGCTCGTGGCTCGCCTCCTGAGACCACGTTCACCTTCTTTCCTCTTACACCCATCTTCACAGCATCTTCATAGCAACGACGAGCTAGGTGCTGTTCTCCTCGAACGCATCCGATGCCATTAGGAGTTGGGAACTTCACTGTCAGAGTTCTGGTCGAAGTAACCATGTCCAACTCGTTCATAGCAGGTCTTCCGAGGACCACGTTATATGCTGATGGGCAGTCGATTATCAAGAAATCTGTCAAGGTTGTTGCCTGACGACCTGTCTCCCCTAGAGTCAGTGGCAGCTTAATCTGCCCTACTGGTACCAAAGCATCTCCAGTGAATCCGAATAAAGGCTCCGGGGATGGCCTCATTTGCTCTGTTCGCAGCCCCATCTGGTCAAAACAGCTCCTATACAACACATTCACCGAGCTTCCGGTATCGATCATGATGCGCCTAACTTCCATATTGCTGATTTTAGCTCGTATAACCAGCGCGTCGTTATGAGGACAGATCACTCCTCTAGCATCTTCTTCTGTAAATATGATTTCGTCCGAGGTCGGCTTTGCTCTTTTGGTGGGTCCCTCCGACCCATTGAGTTGAAATGAACGATTCGCCTCTCGGACGTATCTCTCATGCGATCTGTTGGAATCACCTGCGATATGGGGGCCACCATAAATAGTAAAAATGGTTCTTACCGCAGGTTCCTGACCTTGCTCGGAAGCTCGTTGGGGCTGTTGCTGGTGTGTTGGCTGTTGCTGTTGAGGTCGTTGCTGGTGAGGTCGCTGGTCAGTAGGTCTTGCCACATATTCTCCCAAGCGACCTCGCTTGATTAATTTTTCAATGGCGTTCTTCAACGCCCAGCAATCTGAGGTACTGTGCCCGACCTCATTATGATAGGCACAGAATTTGTTCTGGTCTCTGTGCTGAATTGGAGCCCTTATAGGATTGGGCCTCCCAAAATCCTCCTTATTCCGCTCGGCAGCGTAAATCCTGTCCGGTGATGTCGTCAGGACGCTGTATCCTTCTTGGTGACCCCAACGCTGAGGTCGCTCATACCTTGACTCTCTTCTCGCTCTTTTGGCGATCTGATTACTTGAGCCATTGTTCCTTCCTTCTTCATTCCGGCCATTGTTTCTCCTCTTTGGCTGGCTGGAACTGCTCGCTTCATTCTTCTGATTCTGCTTTTTTGGGCCGAAGGTTTCTTCCCACCTGATCTCTTTCGCAGCTCGCTCGTAGAATTCTCCCAGATCCTTCACTGGGGACTTGTAAATACTCTCGTACAACTTTCCATCCTTTCGCAACCCAGCTGAGATCGCTGTTAGTATGCTTTCATCTGATGGATGCTCGACATTCGTGACCTCACGTCTAAACCTGGTGATATATTCTTTTAACGACTTACCCTGACGCTGAAAAATGGTAGCTAGGTGGCAGGATGGAGCGAGCTGCCTTCTCAGTGCCCTGTATTGACCAACGAACTTCTGTTGGCATTGCTCTCAACTTCCTATGCTGCGAGCTGGGAGATTCTTGAACCACGTCCTCGGAATATCCCCCAATGTAGCGGGGAATACTCGGCACTTCACTATCGGACTTCCTGTCTGCAGGTCCATCTGAACGTTGAATGCGTCAAGATGGTCATATGGGTCACTGTCCCCATTGTACTGCTGAATGGTTGGCATCTTGAACCTTGGAGGGAGAGGCTGTGTCTCAATCTCCCTTGTGAATGGGGTCCTATCTCCGTAGAGCCCACACTGCTCTGGAACTCCAGGTCGCGCTTCCAACTGCCGGACCCTTCGGAGGAGCTCCTCTACTTGGGGGTCTCGGAGTTCGTATCTCCTCCTGTGATCATGACTTGGAGTCGGATGTTCAGGGTCATACCTTTCATCTTCCTCGGATTGACCCTCATGACGATGGGATCTTACCTGATGTCCGTCCACCTCATCGGCATAACGAGCTGCGACTCGGACTCTGCCTTGACCAATTTCCATCCGCCTGTTTCCATTCTGGCTCGGTCTTGTTACCAGGTTATCAGGACGTGCGACCTCCCTTTCGTGTTGAACAGGGTGTCTTCCGGCCCTCGAACGCGCATTAGATGAGCGAGCCGAGTCTGCGGGTCGCGGGACTTCCCTTGCTAGCCTTTCAGGCCTTCGCGCCGGTTCAGGAGGTTGGGGCATTCCCAGTGGTGCCTGAACTTCCACCCTAGTCACGTTCTGAACCTGGGCCTGCACCAACATGTTGACGGCTTCTGTGAGCTGTCTAACCGTATCTTCCAACGCTTCTTGCCTCTGTAACAACGCATTCTGCCCTTCGACCATCGGGGCAATTGGGACCGTTTGACGGTGAGGCAGAGGAGGGATGCCTGGTGCAGCCCCTAGTATCTGTCCTTGGGACGGGCCTGCTGCATGCGTGGTTGCGTCTTGCCCAGGCTGTAAGTTTTGCTGAGATTGATTCATGTGACTTTCCGCCTGGTCATCATCTCCAAGGAACCTGTTTGATCTTGTTTTTGCCATATCGTCAGAAGTTGATGAACTGAGATGAAAAAGATTGCAGTCTGGGCACCCTCCTTCTAGCGCCAAAATGTCGACGTTGGAATTCAGTCGACGAGTAATCAATGCCCAATACCTGCAATCAATGTGAGAAAGCACAAATACCAAGAAAAGACAAAGACAGAAACAGATGATCAAACGAGGAACACGAAGCTTTTACGTGGTTCGGCAATAATAGGCCTACGTCCACGACTATCTGTCTCTTTTAATTCTGCAGAGTGACAGTATATTATTGAATATTGTATCTCTGTTACAATGATCTTAATCCCTATTTATAGGGAAAGAGGTGTTACAATTCTGGTTGTAGCAAATCAGGAAGAGAATCCTGAATTAATTACATTCCTTAAACAATTGAGAAAAATAAGGAAAAGAATTATGAATTAATTATACTTCCTAATATATTTGGATAATATCAGGAAATTACTATAATTATCTCCAGATAATGTTGATCTGATTTTGAATTTGAATTGATCTCCATATCTGATGAGGAAATCATGGTTTGACTGGGCAATTGCCATATTCGGAAAGAGAATCATGGTTGAACTTGGTAACTGCCTGTTCTGGAAGATATTGTACTTATTACGCGTCTGAGCGAGCTGATGTGTCATGGTAGTCTCGAGTTTGAGCTCGCTGAGAGACGAGCTGCGCAACGACGAGCTGCGACCTAGCTGTGTTTATAGGTCTGTTGATGCCAGCTGGAAGATCCTTTAAGCAAACTGAAGAACTTGCTGGGCTCCAAATTCAATACTGAGCCTCATCTGATGGGCTTTGACTGGGTTAACCCTCTTGGGCCTTCTTATCAGGTCTTGGATGGGCCCAAATTGGACTTTTACCAGCCCAATTAATGAATCCGAAAAATACATATAACAGCTCCAAAGTTATTTCCACCCCTAAAAATTTGCATCTACACCCTTTTTGTTTGCACCATCCATAAAAAATTTAAAATTCTTCTAATTTGTTTTTAAACTCCACTTAATATCAGAGTATCCATTTATATATATATTTTTTATATATCAATAACAATTTTTATCAATCAAAGCAGTGACAGATTAATTACATTGTTTCTACGTGACACATATAAAATAGAGCTGTACAACATAGAGGTCCAGGACAACTTACAAGGACCAACACAAGACATAAATGGAAGTGACAAAACATGAGATGAGAACAAAAATGACCTTGGAAAGCAGCAAACAGGTGAGCTGATGTACCACCAAAACTAATGACCCAGAACTGTTCATTCCTCCGCCAGTCCTTAATGTTGACCCACTCCATCTAAGCTTAAGTATTCCAGCAAAAATGGAAACGAAAAGCAGAATAAACCACATGCTAGCAAAGTTGCTTGTCTGCAAAAAGATCATAGAGAATTAATTAGTAGATAGAACACTGGGAGATGATGTTCGGGTGAGGGGTTTTTGGGGCAATCACTCTTGTAAAACAACTGCTATATCATTTGAAAATAGTTTATATATACAGATTTGCCTATGCATTTGCTTGATAGATTTATAAGCAAGCAGTAGGACAGAAGTCAGCAGGTTGACAATGGTTACTATTGATGTATGCCAGTCTCTCCAAAAGCTTCAATTTCCCGTTATAGCCATACCATATGATATGGAGCAATGCCTACTCAGCAGAATTTCAATGGATCCCAAGGGCCATCGAAGAACCTGATTCAAACGATCAGAAAGATTGATGGGAGCAGACCCCTTACGCCCTGGGAGGGGTGGCATGTGGTAGATTGATATCCAACCACAAGCATGCATCTTAAACCCTGTCAATGTATCTTCAGTAACAAAACCACAGATCCGTCCAATTTGATAGTGTACAAGTATGCATCTTAAACCCTGTCAATGTATCTTCAGTAACAAAACCACAGATCCGTCCAATTTGATAGTGTACAAGTAAAGATCAATTTAATGCTTAAAATTAAACGTTTTGAAGAAAAGTTAAGATTTAAAAGAGTCAAAGAGTTTTGCAATATACATAATATTTTAATTAACAATTTGTGATTGTTCTTATAAAATATTTATCCTTTTAGGGTAATATTGGATATTTAAAAAGAAAATGTTAGTTTGGGGTGTACTTATAATTTTCTAGGGGTGCAAATATGGCAACTTTTAATTAATGGATGCAAAGCTTTTGGACGAAGGTTAAGCTTTTTTTTTTTTTAATAACTTAATAAAAGTCTTGATGGATCCAAAATTATTGGACTAAGTAAGGTTTTATTAATGGGTGCAGAGTTATTGGACTAAGGCTTTTCTTTTTTTTTTTTTTTCAATTTCTAATTTTTTATTATTACTTCATCATAGCCTGAATGGATCCATTTTTTTTTAAGACCAATCTAAGAAAATATTGAGTTATTTTAGAGGTTGGAACATTTTCATTCCTCTAAAATTGTGTATACACTATACACCTTTTTAGTAAGTTCGTCTCATTAAATATTTTTTAAAACCACTAAATTTACAAAAAAAAAAAAAAATTCAATGACTTCTATTTACAAATAATAATATAAAAATAATTAACGAAATTATTATGTCCGTTTTCTCGACATAGATCAAAAGGGCCGCAGAAAGCCCAAAAAAAGAATAAAGCCTCGAAAAGCCCAAAGAAGCCCAAGAAGCCCAACTTTCAAATTGTTGTAGCAAGCTCGCCGGACTCGCGAGCTCGCGTAGTACCAAGTCTGCTTTAGTACATCCCCTGCCCATGTTTATGTAAGAGTCCACTTCAGTATCTTTTCAGCTCGTGCAATTCGGTGAGATCGTATTAGGAGATATTTTTGTAAAGCCAACCATCAGACTCACCTAATCCCCTGATTTCACGCCGGCGCCACCTCAACAGTTCCCAGGAAACATTGAATGCGGCGGCTGCTCATTCAATAAAGAGAAGACTTTACCTGAAGCATTTAAGGCAAGAGTGGGCGTGTGGTGAATAATCATTACTGTAATATTAAATACAGTATGACTTATATCAGAATAGTTGAAAATTATCACGATTTGTAACGTGTATAATACTCAATTGTATCTCCTCCCTTTCTACAAATAGTGGAGATTTTCATTGTAACAACAAGTGAAGAACACTAGTATTATTGTCACTCTGTCGGAATTAATTCAGAGTAACCCGTGGACGTAGGCGCACTCACCGAACCACGTAAAAACTCTTGTCTTTGCATTCTTCTTCCCCCTTTCTTTCCTTATTAATTGCTTTACTACTGTTGTTCATCTACCTTAATCAGCATTTAACTTCATTCATTGCAATCTATCAACTTTAAACCACATTTATTATCATTTATTACCATGTTCGCAGTCTGGGCCTTTGAATCTCTCAGTTGACCGTTTCTGGATGTCGACAGAAATAATATTTTTTTATATTAGGTGAGTCATGATTATACTTATAACTGAAATACAATTAAAAACTAAAAAATAGATAAAAATTAAAATCGAGAAAAAGGAAAGATCATTAGATCACCATTGGTTTGGAAACTAGATCAATTGTTGATTTGGAAATCAGATTGAAAATTGATCTTAAAACCAAATAGAGGATAGATCTAGTTGGAACCGTTGAATGACCTTGAAAGAACTAGATCATTTAAATGATTTGAAAATTTCCAACCTGCTTGAACGATTTGGTTGCACATCATTTGACAATCTAAAAATTTCCAAATTGTCGAACGATTAAAAACATAGCACCAAATTGTTCCCGACCAAACAACTGATTCGATTCAATGAACTAGATCATCATTTCATTTTCCAATCTCCGTCACACGATGGAGTTTCATTCTATAATGGCGATAAGTTCTCCATCATTTCCTATGGAGGGTCGATGGAGATTTCCATCTATGGATGAAGAAGATTTAATTTTTGTTCAGTTAATTTTTAAAAAGGATAAAATTGTAATTTAATTGTGTAACTAATTTGAAGGGTAAATTGGTCATTTTGATTATTCAGTTTTGGTTAAACGTTAAAAAATATGGTTAAAGGGCCCTCCAAATACAATTACTGCCTCAAAATAAACATAGTATTTACTAAATTTATTAAAAAAATATCGGCGATATTCCCAATAATTTCCCTCATTTTAACAAGCACGTGCCAATACCAGTCTTTATAAAATCCCAGTCTTTACAAAATCCGCTCCATTTCTCTGTGTGCCTGCGTGAGCGTGTTGTGATTTCTGGTTCACATTCCCTTACAAAGAAGAAACACGCAGACACACACACAGAGACACAGTCTCACAATGGAGAGCATGGCCCTCCATTCTCTCTCGGCCACCAACACCACCACATCCTTCTCTCTCTCCACCACTTGCTCCTCCTTATCCCACAGATTCCCCAAATCCATCTCCCTCTCCAAACCCCCATCATCACCTCTCACTCTCACTCTGTCATCATCATCATTCTCCTCCAAACCCCTCCTCATCACTCCCCTCTCCAAACCCCGCTTCCCCATTCGCTCCTCCCAAAACGACACCCCCACCACCACCCCACCCCAAGGAGCCAAATTGATCCCCCTCCTCGTCTCCATCTCAATAGGCCTCATTGTCCGCTTCCTCATCCCCAAACCCCACCAAGTCACCCCACAAGCCTGGCAACTCCTCTCCATCTTCCTCTCCACAATCACAGGCCTCGTCCTCGGTCCACTGCCAGTCGGCGCATGGGCCTTCCTCGTCCTCACACTCTCCATCCTCACAAAAACACTCTCCTTCTCCGCCGCCTTCAGCGCTTACACCAGTGAAGTCGTCTGGTTGATCATCATCTCCTTCTTTTTCGCACGTGGGTTTGTCAAGACAGGCTTGGGTGACAGGATCGCTACTTACTTCGTCAAGTGTTTGGGGAGGAGCACATTGGGTCTGTCCTACGGTTTGACGATAAGTGAGGCCCTTATTGCTCCTGCTATGCCCAGCTCCACCGCTAGAGCTGGTGGCATCTTCTTGCCCATCATCAAGTCCTTGTCTTTGTCTACTGGAAGCAACCCTGGGGATGCGTCTTCCAGGAAGCTGGGGTCCTACCTTGTTCAGTCTCAGTTGCAGTCTAGTGCCAATTCCAGTGCTCTTTTTCTCACTGCTGCAGCCCAGAACTTACTCTGCCTCAAATTGGCTGAGGGGCTTGGAGTCATCATCACAACCCCTTGGGTGTCTTGGTTCAAGGCCGCTAGTTTACCTGCCATTGTTTCTCTTCTAGTTACTCCACTTATCTTGTACAAGCTTTATCCTCCTGAAATCAAAGGCACACCAGATGCCCCTGCTTTGGCTGCTGAGAAGCTGCAACTTATGGGTCCCGTCACTAGAAACGAGTGTATCATGGTTGCTACAATGCTTCTAGCTGTTTCTTTATGGGTGTTTGGGTAAGCATTAATCACTGATTTTTTAATTCTTTTTTAATTTTTTAATTTATATATATATATTTTTTGTTGTGTATGCTGTAATTTCTTAGGCTTCTGTAGCTATTGACATCATAGTTGTTGTCTTTGAGGATGACTTATTTTTAGGTGTTAGGTTCCACCAGACCCAAAAACTTAAATGTATAAAAAAGGACAACTATAGTATTTAAGATTTGAGGTTATGACACATTGACATTAGGTATGTGTAGAGTTTGATTACATGAATGTTATCATTAATAAGTCATTATGTAGGCTTGATGAAAACTAAAGATTACCATGAAATGCAAATTGTTGGATGTCCAATTATTATATTTTTTTAAGTTATAGATATGAATACATTTTATGTATTGCATTCATCTCCGATAAGATTATGTTCATCTTCAATCGCTCCATTTAGGTTGTTGTAAGAAGGATTGTTTCCTAGACCTCTTATTCCACTAGAGGAGATGTACCTGTTAGATTAATATTATTTCCATCTACTATGTAATGGTAATGGTTTAAATGCATGTAAACTAGATTTGATTTTTCCACCGTATTTAGCTTCTTGACTTTAGATTTCTAGCGTATTTGTCCACTTCTGACAGAGGCCATAATTATACTTTCTTTAGTTAGTCATGTCAATTCTGTAGCAATATTAAGGTAGCACCAATAGTATACATAAATTTCACAATATTGCAGGGAAGCAATTAAACTGTGTAGATGAGCGCAGCCAAGCACATTTCAATTTTATGTAGTTCTTGTCAAGGGGTTCAGAGGTTGCAACATGGAATCGGGAAAGTTATATTTGGCATACATGTTATAGATATCCACACTGCAGCATGTTTTAATGACTTTAGAAGTTGGCTCAGGCAGCGAGTCCGTGATCATTGTTCTAGCTTCTAATCCTATTTATCCACCTTTCAATTAAAGCTCTCTATTCATTTCGTGTGGCTAAGAGTCCAAGCTAGACTACAATTTTATTGAAGAATATATTTAGTTTAGACATAAGACACCAAGCAATAAGGACTTTCTTTATGTCTTTATCGTAGGCATCATGCTTACTTTATTTCGGTCTTTAATACTTTCAGCATCCTATGTTGCTTCAGCTCTTACTCCAGCATATGTAGAGTCTATTTGAATATTGAAATGGACTTTCTACCACTTTTCGTTTTCCATCATAGGGTCAATATGGTCATGAAAGTCTGAATTGTTTTCACTTCAGAGTATGTTCTTGCCTCCTGTGTTGCATACCAGTCATTCTTTAGGGAAGTGTGTAATATGATCTTACCTTTAAGCTGTAATAGTTAGGAAAATTAGTTGTTACACTAAAATCCATAGCATAAACTTAACAAACCTTTTTTTGACAGTTAGGTAGTATTGATATTCAATGTTATAAGAGATCATGGTGTGGATTTGTTATTGAATTTTCAATTGGTGGTATAATTGACCGATTTTAGATGGTAACACCACTCAAAGAATATTGCAGAAAATTTGCAGGAATTAGCAAATGGAGAGAATATTGCAGAAAAAGATGTTGGCTGTGCTGCTGGATGAGCAAATAGAATTATCTTGAATATGTTTGTCAATTTATTAGACCATACCCTAGGTGCTTGTTCTAATGCATAATTTCTCAAATTTTATCACTTTTATCATAATAAGCCTGTTCGCCTCATAGTTTTAACATTTATTTAGTTAGTGGATTTTCCATTTATAAATGGAAGTCAGATATTATCTATCTTATGGTTTTGACTTTTGAGTGATGGGAATAAATATTTGAAATAGAGATGGTTTAAAAAAGCGCTTCATCAGTCTGTCAGTCTCGTCCTTTACTAAAATTCTTGGAGATGGCTGTTCTATAAGTTGCTCTCCAGAATTCCTGTTCAATTTCTGGTTAAAGCTACCGGATGTTGTGGAATGGAGGCAAGAGAAATATCTGACTCTACATTTATCAAAATATTCCTGAAGCTTCAGAATTAGATGTTGTGGTGTGGTGAAACCAGCAGTATAAGACTTTTGCTGTCTTCAACCTCTTTATCCTAAAATGAAGTGGATGAGGTTCTATTTTTTATCCCCAGCACTAGAATAACTTTGTGAGATTGGAAACTGAAAGCTAGACTTGAATTTCATTAAGTTGTTAATGTTCAAAATCAACAGTGCAATTCTAGAGAGAAGCTAGTTTCTCCAACCCTCTAAACCTATATGTTTGGTTTCCTACTTATTTGAATAGTTCATCTTGTTTATTTGTTAAAAGTTATAGAATTCTCTACTGGGAAACTTTATGCAGAAAGACCTTTCTATTTTATAGCATGAAGAGAGAAAATCTCATACTGTTTCTTTGCATACACTGAAATTTGTAAATACTAGATTTCAATTCAGTGTATTTCTCATTTTACAGTTTCTGAGTATCCAAAATTGCTAATTTTCTTCATATGCAATGTCATATTAGATGTCCTTTTGACTTTTCTGGCAGTCCTTTTAAATATACATATTTCTTTTTGATTTCCACAACTCATTTGTTTTATTTGTGTGTTTTTTTTTCGTCTGTTTAAGCTTGCACCCCAGGTCTTTATTATCTTCTACTTCAAATTTGTCTTTTACCACTCCGTCAGGGTTTAACTTTCTGTTCTCAGTTTTTGTAACTTCTGTGGAGCGACTTTTCATGACTTCAGTAACGTGATACATTTGAGATATCTTCTACTTGTAGGTCTAATTATGATTGGATAATATTGATGTTACATATATATGTAGACTAATTCTCAAGTAAGGACATTCTGAAATTTTTATTTTAAGACCATTAATTACAAACATTTATTTTCAATAGGCCCCACCATGGTGATGGAATCCATTGAAAATAAGTGGTTGTAATTAGTGGTCTTGAAATAAAAATTTTAGGACATTTTTACTATAGAAGGGCCTATATATATTTATATATAGACAAAGAGAGTAAATTGGTAAATTCTAGTATTTGTTTGGACTTGGAAGTCATTTCCTCAAGTGGCATTTGGAGGGGCATCTTCTCCGAGTTCATATTGTAGTGCTGTTCTCTTGATTTCTTGTATTTACTAGAAAAATTAAGGGTTAGATTGGATTCATATGCTGTTGCAAGTAAGAAGCCTGAAACTGAATGATTTTATTCCTCAATTCTTCATGCTTGCTGTGAGGTTGCCTAAATGTCATATATAAAAGATTATACCTAAAGCCTTGAAACCTAGATAAGCTAGGAGTCTAACAAAGTTATCCTAATCAAGATAAAACTAATCTCTAGAGATGAGATCAAGTAACATCTTACTTAATCTCTTATCAACTCATAACAATAAATAAATAAAAATTTCATCTAACTAATCTTTACTTTCCACACCCCTCCTCAACTTGGGTCATGGATGTTGATCATGCCCAACTTGAGAGGTCATATTTTCAAAGCTTGTTCTAGGTAGAGGTTTGGTTAGAATATCTGCAGTTTGTGATGCAGTTGGAATATAGATGAGAGTCATGCTTCCTTCTTCAAGCTTCTCTTTGATAAAATGCCTATCTATCTCCACATGCTTGGTCTTGTCATGAAATATGGGATCTTTTGCGATGCTTATAGCTGCTTGATTATCACACATTATCCTAGCAGTTTTTCTAATTGGTACTTCAATTTCTGCTAACACTCTTTTCATCCATATACCTTCACAAATTCCCAAAGTTATGGACCTAAACTCTGCTTCAGCACTGCTTCTGGAGACCACAGGTTGCTTCTTACTGTGCCATGACACCAAATTTCCACAAACGTAAGTGCAGTAGCCTGACATTGAGCGTCTATCAGTCCTGCAACCTGTCCAGTCAGCGTTTGAGTATACTTCCAGCTTTGCATTCTTTTTGAAAAACAAGCCTTTCCCTGAAGTCGTCTTCAAGTACCTCAAAATACAGTGGATTGCTTGCATGTGTTCTTCATTAGGGTTGTTCATAAATTGGCTAACAACACTCACTGAATAGCATATGTCGGGTCTGGTATGGGACAAATAAATCAGCTTCCCTACCAGCCTTTGATACCTCCCTTTGTTGACTGAAGCACTCACTTCAAGTAGTCCAATTTTTATTGTGTGGTCCGTGGGAGTCTTAGCTGGTTTGCAGTCAAGCATACCTATTTCCTTGAGCAAGTCTAGTGTATATTTCCATTGCGATACTGAGATACCTTTATGTGATCTTGCCACTTCCATACCCAAGAAATGTCTTAGACTTCCCAATTCTTTTGTCTTAAACTCCTTAGCTAAGAAACATTTCAGCCTTTGAATTTCTTCCTCACAATTCCCAATAATGATAATATCATCTATGTATACAATGAAGGCTGTCACTTTGTCTCCTTGTGAATGTTTGATGAATAAGGTATGGTTGGACCGAGACATTGGGAGTATACACATTGCTTAACCACCTTTGTGAATCTTCTAAACCAGACTCATGGAGATTGTTTAAGGTTATATAGTGACTTTCGCAGCCTGCACACCTTATTAGCATTTGAATGAGTCTCAAAACGGGATGGAATGACCATATACACTTCTTCCTCTAAGTCTTCATTCAAGAAAGCATTCCTGATGTCTAATTGATGTAGCTTCCAATCCAAATTCGCTGTTAAAGAGAGTAGTACCTGAACTGTATTTAACTTTGCCACCGGTGCAAAAGTTTCTTGGTACTTAATCCCATATAATTGGGTGAACCCTTTAGCGACAAGCCTTGCCTTCAATCTCTCAACACTGCCATCAGCTTTGTGTTTGAAGGTAGATATCCATTTGCATCCTACTGGATGTTTACCACTGGAAAGGTCAGTCAATTCACAGGTTCCATTCTTTTTAAGAGCTGTTATTTCTGCCCATACAGCCTCTCTCCATTCTGGTATGGTCAGCGCTTCTTGTATGTTGGTAGGAACCTGATTTCTATAAATTGACAGTGAATGCATGAAAAACAGGTGACAACTTATCATATTATGATATTAATTCTTGATGGGCAGTGATCATGCGATTGAGCGGTTCTCAACATACGAATTTTGGTTTGAAATTGAGCGGTGATCATGCAATTAAAATTTGTGAAACTACCAAATACTTCGGATTTTTCTTTCATCAAGAATACCCAAGTGATTCTTGTATGATCATCTACAAATTATACAAACCACCTAGCTCCTATTATGATATTAATTCTTGATGGTCCCCATATATCACAATGAATTAAAGAGAATGGTGATAAAGCCTTATAGAGTTGGGTTTGGAAAACACTACGAGCATGTTTAGATAATTGACACACTTCGCATTGAAATTGATTCAACTTTTATTCATGAATAAACTTGGAAACATTCTTTCAAGGTACATAAAATTTGGGTGACTTAAATGATAGTGCCATAACATTACTACTACATTGACTCTTGAAAGACACAAACTTTTTTTATTGGGCTTGTTTTCTAGAAGGATTCTTATCTTCTAATATGTAGAGTATCCCACACATTTCAGCACTGCCAATTGTCTTCCCCGAGTTCAAATCCTGAAATTCACAGTGAGTAGACATGAATTTAGTAATACAATTATGATCTTGATCAAGTTTACTTACAGATAACAGGTTACAATCCAAAGTAGGTACTAATAACACATAACTCAGGGTTAATGATGGTGATAACCGGATTGAACGAGTACCTGTTACGTTGGATAAAGACCCAGTGGCAATTTTAACCGAGACATTACCTTTATATGGCTAAAATGAATGGAACAAACTATTATCACCAGTCATGTGATCGGATGCACCCGAATCCACAATCCATGACTTATTTTTTTCTGTTTTCCACAATCAAAGCTGTCAAAAATTACCTTTATGGGCAAATGTTCCTGTTCCAATGATAGACGACTGAGCTGGTTATGTTGATTGCTTGATGATCTGCTGTAATTCCTCAATCTGTTCTCTGCTGAAATTGTTGGAGGAGGAATTTTCTGACTTTACTGACTGACTGTCATTACGAGCCATATTC
Source organism: Litchi chinensis (assembly GCA_019925255.1). Taxonomy (NCBI): domain Eukaryota; kingdom Viridiplantae; phylum Streptophyta; class Magnoliopsida; order Sapindales; family Sapindaceae; genus Litchi; species Litchi chinensis. The sequence continues at coordinate 24,516,641 of CM034465.1, read as the reverse complement.
CCATGACCACCTCTGCTATTTGTGAACTTGGTTGGCTTTCAATTTGTTGGTTTTTCATGTATTTTCCAGCAGGTTTCCTTCTGTGCCGTGGTCTCCTACAATGATCACACCATGGCTTGCCTTTCCAAGGTCAATTATCACCAATCTAGGCCTGATTGACGATTAGTGCTAAACTGTTAGTGGTCTGAGAGGAATTTTCTGGTTTGACAGTAGTCCCCGACATTACTTTCTGTCTACTTTCTTCTCTTCGTACTTCTGAAAAAGCTTCTCTGAGTTTTGGAAGTGGTTTGGTTACTAGAATTCTCCCTACAACTGCATCTAGATTTTAGATTAGACTGTAAAAAGTTGAATACCCTCTTCTTCTCGACTATCTCCTTATATGTCATTGTATCTTCTCCATTTTTCCACGTATACTTTTCGAACAAGTCAAGCTGCTGCCAATACCTCATGAGAGTGTTGTAATATTGTGTTATTGTCATATCTCCCTGCAATAACACAACTATAGTGCTCTCAACACCAAATAATTCCACAACATGGTGATGTCATGGTAAAAAAAATCTTACTGTTATTGTTATTCATTAAGTTTGTTAACCATGACATCACCATGCTGTTGTCGGTTTTCCACTTCTTATATGCTGGATCACTCTCACCAGGTTGCACAGCTTTTCTTGAAAGGTAATCATCCTTCCCTTTGCCATGCACATACATCATAATGGACTAGGACCATTGGAGATAACTTTGACCGTTGAGTTTGTGGCTGGTAATAGGTAGATTTAGAAGTTGAGGATTGTCAGAATTCCCACCTCCATTTCTGCCAGGTGGATTTGCGGAACTGGATGTTGATGAGGTTTCGACGGCTAAACCAGGAAGAGCCATACCGTGTTTTTTCATTTGAGGGTTCTAGGTCTCAGAAAGAAGCTTTGATACCATGTTGCAAGTAAGAAGTCTGAAATTGAATGATTTTATTTCTCAATTCCTCACGCTTGCTGTGAGGTTGCCTTACATGTCATATATAAAAGATTACACATAAAGCCTTGAAACCTAGATAAACTAGGAGTCTAACAAAGTTATCGTAATCAAGTTAAAACTAGTCTCTAGGGATGAGATCAAGTAACATCTTAATCTCTTATCAACTCATAACAGTAAATAAATAAAAAATACATCTAACTAATCATTACTTTCCACATATGCATATATCTATATGGGTATGCCTGCATTTGTAAGTATACTGCTGCAAGGGATTTTTCATTCATTTATCGAAATGAATTCAAATTTATTTTAGCTACACCTCTTTTTCCCTAATGCTTTTTTGTATAGAGGTGTTACAAATGTCTATTGCATGGTCTGTTTGCAGAGATGCTCTTGGTGTGCCGAGTGTTGTGGCTGCAATGATTGGCTTATCGATACTCCTCCTGTTTGGAGTTCTTGATTGGGACGATTGCCTAAGTGAGAAATCAGCATGGGATACCTTGGCTTGGTTTGCTGTTTTGGTGGGCATGGCAAGCCAATTGACAAATCTTGGTATTGTTAATTGGATATCTGACTGTGTTGGCACGTCTCTTGAGTGTTTCTCTTTGAGTTGGCCAGCTGCATTTGGTGTTCTTCAGGCAGCTTACTTCTTTATCCACTACATGTTCGCAAGTCAAACTGCTCATGTGGGAGCATTATATTCTGCATTTCTTGCCATGCAAATAGCAGCTGGAGTACCTGGAGTGTTGGCAGCCCTGGCTTTGGCTTACAATACTAATCTTTTTGGTGCTCTAACACATTTTAGCAGTGGTCAAGCTGCTGTATACTTCGGAGGTTTGTCTTTCTTCTGCCACATTATGTATTATTTTTTGTTCACTCATCTTTGTTGTGAATTCTTTCTGCATGAGATACTTCATCGTCTGTAAGTCAATATCACTTTTCCTATATATTTAAGTTTGGGGGAGGGCAATTATTCAGAACATTTAACAACCATTTATGCACAAATATTTTAAATATCCTTTTGCATTTCTCCTAACCTATTGTGGCTGATAATACAAAATCTTTGAACCTGTAACTAGTAAAACAAATTTTTTTATGAGATTTCTATAAATCCTTTCGAAAGTTGGCTGTGATGATGTGGTAGCTGATCATTTTACGGTCTGTTTTTACAGCGGGCTACGTAGACCTCCCTGACGTTTTCAAAATGGGCTTCATTATGGCTGTTGTCAATGCTATCATCTGGGGAGTAGTTGGAACTTTCTGGTGGAAATTTTTGGGTCTCTACTAATATAGAACTTACATCACATGTAAGTAATTATTGATCTTCCCTATGGTATGATGTTCAGGGAAAATTTGAGCTCAGCAATTTTGTTTTATTAGCTCAACATTGTGTTGATGAAAAATTGCACTTTGGAATATGAAAGATTTTTTGCTCTGTAAACTGAAAAAAAAAAAAAAAAAAATTATAGGGTTGTCACTTCAAATTTTGTATGAAAGTGTTTATCAAAGTTTAGTTTGGTTGTCACCTCAATTCCTTGGCATCTAGAGCCACACTAGTTTATACAGGCTGTTGTTTTGCTTTTGTTATGGGCTTTGTGTTATCACGGAGACCTTGCTTAAGCTCATTGTTATGGCATTTAATATTTAGATATGCTATATTGCTAACCCATATCTCTACTCTTTCCTGTATTTTAATTTTGTGTATCATCATTGTTGGTGGTTTCATCTAAAATAAAATAGAATTGATCACTGTCTTTTCGTTTTTTTTTTTTTTCCTAAATAAAATAAAAATTATGATGAGGAATAATTTGTATTTGATCAATATTAAGGATAATATAAATGTTAATAATAAATTAATATACAAAACTTAAATTTATAGAAGCTTTAACAAGATATATTTTTCTACTAAATAGAGCACATTGTTGTAGCTCTCACCTGCCACTTTCCCAATTAGTAAGGCCAAAGACTATTGAAAATCATATTTAACGATCATATTTTCGCTTTTTGTTTAATTAAAGTGAAAAACAAATTTTAAGATATATATTAAACTAATTTTTTGTTTAACCAATTTTCTAACAAACAAAGCCAACTTTCTGGGGTGAATTTGTTTTTATTTTTTTATTATTTTAATTTTAAATATTTTTATTCTTTGTTTTAATTAATTTGAAAATTCAAGGGGTGGAGTAGGGAGTAGTGGCAAGTTATAATTGAATAACATGTTTTTCTTTATTTATTAGCTGTCACACGAAATGGTTGTAGAGCTCTTCCTTCAATCATTAAGTCACAACTCACAACCTTGTTCGTTGTTTAACCACTTTCAGAAATGATTCTTCTCTTTTGATTTGGATTCCATCCTATTTGTTTCAATTCAACAGCTGTCCTACTTTTCTAATGGCATTTTTCACACATTTCTTGTCAACAAAATTGAAAAATTTGCAATCCAGATTTTTAACATTGTTTGAGTGCTTAACTAGCACAAGACAAATATCAGAACTTCAGGATTAATCAGAGTAGAGCACAACGCCACTTGTAGCTAGGGGTGGACATTTTCGAGTTCGGGTTGGGTTGGATTGAAAATCTTCCAACCCAACGTGGGTTGGGTTAAAAATTTTTCAATTCAACCCAACCTAATAAATTTTTCAACTCAACCCAACCCAACCCAATAGTTAAATTGGGTTAGGTTGAGTTGGGTTGGATTGATTAAATTAGATTTAATTTACCACAAAAATATAAATGGTCTAGTTGATAACTTTCTTAGTCTTAATAATTTGATTACAGATAAACTGAATACAAATAAAGATTCAATTGTTATAAATAAAAAAGTAAATTCGACATAAAAGTTGTCCTTAATCTTTATCCTGAACAAATGTTCTTTTAAAGAGGGGAGAAAATCTTGAATTTAGAATTGGGGATAGACATTTATCAGGTTCGGGTTGGGTTGGGTTGAAAATTTTTTAACCCAACCCAACCCATCCAATTTTTTTTATGATGTAATCCAACTCAATCCAATAAAAAATGGTCGGGTTGGATTGGATCTATCAAGTTGAATTGGAGATGCTCACTTCTACTTGTAGCCAAGAACCACAAATAAGATACCAAAAAATTTCCAGTGTACCAAATTACATAAGGCCTTAAAATAATAAAACTCGTGGGGTTACATATCATTTTTCGCCGTCCACAAATCATTCTCATATATATACAAAATAACTTCAAATTCAAAGTTCGGTTCTATAAGATATATGTAAACTGAAATTATATGGTGGTATGACAACCACTAGATGTGGTGTGGATTTCCTCCTTTTTTCTTGGTATCCTTAGCATACTCTTCCAAGTGGACGCTGGTCCCTTCGAAGTACACACTCACTCTGAAGTTTGCATTCTGCTCTGCTAATCCCGGTTTGATTTGTTTCTCAGGCATGTCCAAAATTATCACAATAACATACATTTCTCACCACAATCAGGATGGTAAGCTGCAAAATGAAGTTCATTATTGTAATGTAACTGACTAATAAATGTTTTTAGAGCACTAATAAATTTCATGCATATAAAAAGCAATGTGCAAGTTTTCAAAAAAAAAAAGCAGTGTGCAATTCCTTTCGATTGTTTCAAAACTCACAAAGTGTTTGTGGCTGCCTCAACCAAGTGTTAATCAGCTGGAATGCTTTTACACGCCTCACAATTTCGTCTTCACAATTATTCCATACTGATTATGTCAGGAAATTCTTCAATTGATTTCAACTTTTCAAGGATCAGCCTTTCTTGCTTGGCATCTGTGGTATGCAGAGTCAAGTGTACAAAAACCACTGAATAATGCGGAAGACACATTAATTATTCATAGTGAACACTAGAATGTACTCTCCCTAACAAGTTTAATATTTTGGGTCTAACGGTTGCCTAATATAGTTTTGAGTGTCCATATTAATGCCTTGTGAATCAGTATTGGCTTTACGTTAAAACCACACCTAGTTTTCAAAAATGCAACAATGACGGAAACAGTTTTGGCAAAATGGACGTGTGCAACTAACAAGACCAAGTCATACTGGTCACCATATTGGTTCTTTTTCAACTCAGCGTGTATTTCTCATTTGAGAATGACAACATTCATGCTATAATGTATTCTTAATGCATGTATTAATGAGCGAATAATTATGGCAAGGATACATTCTTGATCAGGGTTTTCAGTGAAATTAGAGTGCAGGGCATTTCCAACGCTGTCCACAATGGCTGAGGTAGTCATGGATGATTCAATGCATAATATTGCAGTAATGGCATCCAATCGAGTAACCTCATTTCTGAACAGAAGTCTTGCATGAGCTGCATAATTGAGAGGGGTCGAAATTCCAAGCAAAAAGGTCAGAATCTACATGGGATGGGCTGAATAAGCAATGCAGAGGGCAACATACCTTGAGCTAGACGTATCAAACTTTCCAGCATGCGAACAGTTGTCCTAGCTGTATTGTTGGTAATGTTATGATAAAAAAGCAAGAATTCAGAAGTAAAGAATAGCTATATAGAGAAAGAGATTCATCGAGGAACCTGCATTTTGTGTTGCAGATCTTCTTTGGAGTTGATAATAGCTTGAGATTACCTTTTCAGCCTCCTTCGTAAGGACTGGTCTGAAGTATCCTTTCACAAAGTGAATGTACCTGTCAGACAATTGCAGTGGCTTAACTCATGCCATCCCTTCAAGACAAAATTTTAGTTTCATAAAAATTGTGTGCTTGAGGATCCTTTGCTTTTACACGAACATATCAGAAGTTCCATTTAAACGTTTTTCCTAGCATTAGTCAAGAAAACAGAACTGAAAATAATAACTTGGATTAATCCCCAAAATGCAGTCGATTCAACAAAAAACTAGAATCATTTGGCAGAAAAAAGCAAAAGAAAAAAGACGTTGACTTGATTGTGCATGTCTGACAAGAAAAATACTGAGAAAAAAATGATATCTGTACATCAGACCTAAAGAGAAAAAGAAATAACAAAAGAAAAACTCTTATGCTCACATTTGAACATCTGTGATAACTGATATTTCATCCAGTAAAAATGAAAAAGAATTTATGACAGAAAATAATATGACAAATCTGTTATACTAGAGCATCATCCACACTGAAAATGTAGCCAACATGGTGTTGCAGAATGCCTATTAGCCTCTCGACCAACTGAACAGTTGAGGATAAAACATTCTACCCTTAGGAAAGGACCAATGAAGTAGCCAAGTATGCAGTGGTCGAGCCAGTAGAACCTCTAACAGCCGTGACTTGAGGAGTTTAAAGGAAATCAAACAGGTTGCCAGTTTAACACAACTATCACAAAGAAGATAAAACCCTTGTCGCAGTTTGCTGGAACCAATTTAATTTGCTGTAAATAAGGATACAATTCACAGAGTTCCTTTCTTATTCAGGGGTTAGGAACACTAACTGGATTCTAGTTTAGCACTAATTAAAATGTGCAACTAAAGTTCTGAAACAAATGAAGTATGGTACTAAAAATAGGATATACATGATCTTGTATATTTGTATCATACTCTAAGCAGTCATATTTACAAAGCTGTACGATATATGCAAATAACTATATTCTTGAGTCACTTAAAATAATTGAAAAGAGACAAATTATGCAAACAAAACTAGCTAAATCATAGTTAAAGATTATTTAGGAGATTTGCAAGCCAATCGGATGAGGGAAGCTACTCATTTGCAACAAGGCAGTGCATAAGAGTATCAAGTAATACAATGTTTTACCTGCGAAGCATTGCAAGTGGCCAAATGTGTGCTAGATGTTCGTGATTTTCCTTGCCCAGTTCTCCCTGATATTAATTCACAAGAAAATCAATATTTGTATGAGTAAAAGTCTTCACAACAGAACATACACAATTATCTGTGCACATTACCTCAGCAAGGATGTGAGAAGATACAACTGCATCCCATTCAGGATTCTTTGTGTCCAATAGGACGAGGACAATATCGAATCTGCTCAGTAAGGGACCAGAGAGTGTGGTATTGACCGAGAGAGCTAGACAAGGTTAAGAATGTTACAATACAAATCTACTGAAGTATTAGGTTAGCTAAAAGCTGACACAAGAGTAAAATCAGTAAAATTAACAAATAAAAGTGAATATTGGCACAGTCGGGTGACCAAATTATAATCATATAATATTGATGAATATTCTAAATGAAAGCGATACGTTGATCAGGATCATAATGGCCTTTAGGATTTGTTGCACCAAAGACGATGGTCCTGGTACTAAGAGTTGTTACAAGGCCAGCCTGGAAACAAGAAAGCAAAATTTAGTTTAGTTGTCAAGTTTGTGCTGTGTACACACACCAAGTAGAGCATGATACACATAAATTAAAATGGATATAAAGATAGACCATGGCATTTTGTCACAAAAAATCTTAAATGAACTGACACAAATAACAAAATGTGTATTAAGAGATAAACATAGAGATTCCATCCAATTCCCATCGGCAAGGACATATAATGGACAGAGCATTATACCAGCATAACCAACTTGTAGAAAGGCTAAGGAAAGGCTTAGCATTGTAATCCAACAAGGATATATCAATTGTTCCACCTGCTAAAGAAAGAGGCTAAAGACTTGAAGGAATAATATTAAAAGGATTCAAAGTTCTACTGATTCCACATTGTTTAGCTGATTGGCTTAACTATTTTAAGTGTGTGCATCTGAACAAATTATATGTACTTATTTTATGTTTCTGTATAGTGTATGTGGAATAATGACCAAAAAAAAAGAAAGAATAATGACCCCTAACCATTGGTGTCAGTAGATTTCCAATTACCTTGTAATAATATTAAAAAAATGACCAAAAGAAGAAACATACACAGACTAATGGATTACAACAAACCCGGTCATTTGACATAGCATTGATTGGATATTGTTGTTTTAATTAAAATCCATTCAGTTGAATAGTTCAAATGCTCAAAAAATATTTGTTAAAAAAGTGACCATTTTTTATATCCATTTCTTTCCTTTTACTTTTTGGTTGGTTTGGTTAGATGTCAATGGAATAGTTCAAAGACAAATAAGGCCTGAAGCACCACAACAACGACCCAGACAGGTGGTGTCTTCAAATGATACTTTTATCTTTTACTGGATCAAAGAGCTACAGTTCAATTACTAGAGATTTTAGTCATGCAATGACCAGTCTCCAACAGAGGTAAATGTTGACTCAGAGTTTGTTAAGGCAAAAGCAAACAATATTGTTTCATGTTTCACCTGGGTGCTGTTTTCCATTCAAACAGAGGATATGCTGCATCTTAAAAGCAGACACAGAGCAGATATATGTAACAAAAGCATGTTGGTCACAAGTTCATGTCAATTTGTAAGTTATCGCAACCTATTCTTAAAGAAACTGATCTACCTTGGCAACACTTATAGTCTGCTGTTCCATTGCTTCGTGTATGGTTGCTCTATCATGTTCCCTCATGCTGGCAAAACAAGGAAAAAAAAAAATATATATATATATATATATGGATGGAAGAAACCAAGTTTAGTTTAGGACTGAACACTAAGAAAAAAGCAACAAACAGATTTCCTGGTACCAGTTTAAAGCTTTGCATAATTGGTCAGTATGTATATGTGTGTGTGTGCATGTGTATGTATATGGGAAGAAACCAAGTTTAGTTTAGAACTAAACAGTAAGAAAAAAGCAACAAACAAATTTCGTGGTACCAGTTTAAAGCTTTGCATAATTGATGTAATAAACAGTGTCAAGAAATATGACACCAAGCATAGGATCATAACTTCTACATTAATCAATAGCATGAGTACATTAAGCACAACTGAAATTCAAAGAATTATCCCATATCACAAAGTGAATATCTAAAGCTTGGAAGAACCCAAACCCATATGAGCTTCTGATGCCAAAAGAGAACAAAATTTGAAGGAAAGGTGTTTGGGCAGTGATATTCTTTCTTTGATGGGCTCCTCACTTCATATAAATGAGGTTGTTTTTGGTGTCACAATAAAACTTATCCCCATCTAGAGTGCCTTGACCTTCATAAACAATGCATCCTAAATAGACCAAGACAAGGTAAAGACAAGCTTTCCACATCATCTCTTTCCTAAGCTTTAAAGATTGGTATCAGTTATGAATAACTATACAAAGTGACCACCAATAGCCACCTAAAAATCTTGCGCATGAAAACCCTTGAAGACCCTAAGATATTTAAGATCAAGCTTAAATGATTTTTATAGTATAAACCATGATAAATTCTTTCAAAAAAAATAAAAAACCATGATAAATGAGCAAGCAATTTATCATATTTTCCAAATACTACAAATCTAAAATTTTACTCATCATAAAGAGTAATTGAAGCACAACAAAAAAGCAACCAATATACCGTAGACCATTAAAAATTTTATCTTTCTACAGTAGAGTTATGGTGCAAGTAGCACGATATTAGGATTCTAAGTTCTAACTACATAAGGACATTAGACTATCTTCAAATGACATTTTTTTTCACTTGTTTGCTATCGCATCTGTTACTAGAACAACATAAGGCCTTGAATTGGCATACTCATAATATATAAATATATATATTTTTTCATTTTGCAAGAAAAAGAACAAAACACGACTCTCAATTAAAATTTTATTATGCCTTTCATAGGTGTAAGTGTAACTTTTGGGCATTTTGAGATTGTTCATATTACATATTACAAATTGAAAAGTTCTGACAAAATTTACCTACATCAACCAATCATATATAACAGGAAGAACATATATATATATATATATATATAAAGACAAACGGAAATGAATATCGTAACTGCAATAGAAGCCTATGTACTACAATTATCTGTTCCAAGCAGATGCAAGGGAATTGAAAGAGTCAGAAAGTCAAAGATATTTACAAAACCAATAAAGCTAAGAAAAGATTTGTTTCATGCAGCCACTCAAATAGGCTACCTATCAAATTCGTCAATGCAGCAGAGACCTCCATCAGCTAAAACAAGGGCCCCAGCTTCTAACATCCATTCCCCTATTTAATAACAGTAATGATTAGTCCTTCAATTAATATAAGAATTTGATAATTTCTGAACAGACTACCAAATCCAAATACTTCCAGTAATGCATCTAAGACAATTTTATAGTAGAAAAATTTAAAAGGAAAAACTTCAATTTATGAACTTTGGGTAGTTAATAATGAGATTTTAACCTGTCCACTGAAATTTGGTAATGAGTTGTGTGTTTCTTCTTACACAACTTTTGTGTTGATTCAAGTTCTTTGAAGCAACTGCTAGAGGTCAATTTTGTTCCCACAATCAAAGAAAGAAAATTTGACATAATTTTTGTTGTGAAAACTTAAATAAGAAGTGTGGTAATAGAGAGAGATAAAGAAGAGCTTTGAAAAAGAAAGGACTTTATAATGTTAAGGTTGATTTTTTTTTTTTTTTTCAGTTTTATTTAGTAAATTCAACAACAGAATAAGGGCTGAGTTGTCCCATATAGAGGGTAAGATTTTGATTATGTTTTGCTAATTTTGTTGTATGAGAACTCATCAGTATGTATTGGAGGTGACCATTGCATCTTCAAGTTATATCATAGTACGAGTGTAACAAAAAAAAAAGTTATCCTTCTATCCTAGACATGTCAAGTGTCTTTTCAATAGAAGCAAAGTTGTCATAGAGTGTCCACATTTTCTTAGCATCTGACATGAACACTAAAAGCATACATAGTACATAGACAACAACCCACATTCTAATTGCTTCAGTTAAACCCCAAGAAGAGAATCATGAAGAAACTAACATTATAGAAATAGAATTCAAAGAACAAATTAAGAGACATGTTATTTGCAAACTACATTATCTTTTAACACTCCATTTTAGAATTTTATTTTAACTACAACTTTATCTTTAGGAAAAACTTCTTTAAAAGACAAAAATATAAATACATTAATAAATAAATTTTAAAGACCTTCAATTTTCACAAATGTTGGGAATCAATTTGTGCCATAAATATTGACATTTTTGGTGAGTTCAACTAAGTTCTTTAACTTTAGATTTTGATAATTTTTCTTTTAAATGCATAATGATTTAGGTAAAAAAACCTGTATAGCTTCGGATATGAAAAAAAGATGATGGCTACTGTATCTATCTTCAATCTCAACAATTTTGCAATTTTTTTATGTACATATATAATTCCTACTCTTATTAACTAATTTCAAATGATTGTTAGAACTAAAAACAAGTGTGGAGCAAAATAACAAAAAACAACAAGGTGAATTAAAACTGTCTAAAGAATATTAGCATAATTAACGATAATTTTTGTATTAAATGAAGCATAAGAGGATATTACAAATATTTAAAATTTTCAATAAAGTGATTTTAGAAAAGGTGTGCTCAAAGTAAAAGTGTGCATTACAAACAAAATTCTCACAAAATTAATTGAAAACATGTCACAAGTAGGATTAAAGTTTCAACAAATGGACTAACCAAGAAAAACTGGAAAGTACCTCCATCCTTGACAGCTGTTACTGTCAATCCAGCACTAGTGCTTCCCAACCCAGTAGTGATGACAGAACGGTTGCTCAATTTCGCAGCAAATTTCAAGAACTGAGACTTTCCAGTACCTACGATAGTGATATCATAAAACAGTAACCTAGCCATAAGGTGTGTGACTAACTTCTCTTGCCTCAAAATTCTCTCCCCGTCGTTTCTTTCTTTACATTGTTCATCTTCCCTAAATTCATCATTATGTTATTTTATAATCAACTAAGACCTGTCCTGAATTTGCGTCATGGTTTAAAAATTTGTTTCATTTGGTAGCAAGGTTTAATTAAGATTTCAAACAGTCGAGGAAAGAAAATTATTCCTGTGAGATAGTGAAAAGGAAAATAATAGTAATAACAATAACCTGGATCACCAACTAGAAGCAAGTGAGACTCTCCCCGAACTTTAGTCCCAGAAGCATCGATATGTTGCACACCTCCAATAAGTGTTAATGCAACTAATGGAAGACATAAAGTGGGTTAATGGAAATAAAAACTCAATTGAACTGCTAATATCTTAAAATGGCAAACAGAAAAATGAGGAAACACATTTCAATTCAAATTTAGATTACAAAAACAGAGGACATATGAGTCTTAATTTAATCAAAAGAGTGCAAATTCAAATTTAAAATAAATAAATAAATAAATAAAGTCAGATTATGGGGTTACATGTACCTGCCAACTTCACAGTGAAGAGTCCAAAAACTTGAGGGCAAATGGCTCGTAGAATAGCATTTCTCCCTAGGTGACATCAAAAGATTTTTAGGATATACAAGAAAAATGAATACTCAAGTCAAGTCAAACACAAAAGAAGCTCTACAGACAAAAATAAATATTAAATTTCTCCAGTAAGAGATCAACTAGAAGGCTCACGTATGTGTGAATCCTATCTAACTTAGCTAGTAAAATCTCTCCTTGCTGTATCAGAGGTCTTGAATGCAATCACGCTAACACCAAGGTGGAACGGTTTGGCTTATATTTATTGAGATATTAACGTTTTTTGAAAAATATAGGTTCACATCTGGAATTTCAAAGTTGCAGAATCAACTTCATTAACAGGTAGTAGATGAGTAACAATATTACCTTTCAATGGAGAATCTTTAAATTCTGACCAGAATTGCTTGAATTGCATGATCACATCATCAGGGATATCGATGTCTGATTTTAGTTCATTAGTCCTCCTAAAAGTAAAAATAAAAATTAAATAACAATCATAAAAAGAATGAACTAAACTTTGTCTCCTATGAACAAAAAGAGAATGAACCAAACTTAATTCAGTTCCAAGATCCGGGATTGAAGTGTTATTAGCAAGCACAAGAATTTTCATCTCTTTAAAAAATTATTTATTAATTTCCCTAGCACAAGATAGCTTAAGGTTACAAATTTATGTTCTTTAAAATCAAACAGTATGCTGGATACATGAATGCATCATTAAAATGAGCTACAACCGCAGAAGTAACAACAAATAGCAAATACTGAATAGCATGGATAAAATTAATGATTGTCTCATCCATGTTGTCAGCCGTAGACAATACATGCTGAAGACCAAGTGGTTAGACTAATGCTAACTGGGTAGCATGCCATAACAACTTCTATTTTTAGAAATTAACTCAAGGTAAGTTCGGTAGTGATTTGAACAACTGACAAACTGGACAAAAAGCGGAAATTCTATATCTCATTTTAGGGATTCCTTTTGATATTCACTTCAACATGTTCCCAAATCCTGGTAATTGAGGGGTAATCCACAATAATACTGCCTGGGAACCTGTTTCAGGCTTGTAATAATTGTTTTAGAAATGTTTGAGGTAATATGATGGCCAAGCATAAAGGCTTGGACCACTTGGTCGATAATCAGTTCTCATTCAGAATAAAGCAACTATGATAATGTGTTTATTTTCACTTAAATATTATTGGACACAACCTTATCCTATTAACTTAAGCTTCTAGGTGTAGTGGTTGCTAACATGATATCAAAACCTGGTTTGACCCCAGAGTTTTGAGTTCATTTTCTCTGCATGATTATCTTTAAATTTGTTGTGATTGTGTTTGGACTAGGTCCACCTGCCAAGCCAGTTGGTTTGTCATATGAGAAAGTGTGTTAGAGAACCTAATATCATTAGTTAGGCCCTATCCTATCAGTTTAAAGTTTTGGGTGTAGTGGTTGCCAACAAATGTGATAGATAGCTCAATTTGTCTACAATCAGATTGAGAGCCAACATTATATGCAATCATTACCAAGACCAATACATGCACCCATAAGTAATGACTTAACACAAAATGGAGTTAAAGTATAAGAAGAAACTAAAACACAATGTGATTGAGGAAGAAAGGTCCACATAAATGTCAACGGCTTAATAAAGGACAGCACAGGAGAAATGCTATCCCCACTCAGATACATCTTTAAAATATGTAAACTAGCAGTAAACGACCCTTTATGCAAAAATAATTGAAATTTTGTGCTTCAATGGGTTAAATTTATGCAAACTGCTCATAATTTTAAACTTATTAAGTAGTATGCTTTCAAGTTGAGGCTTCCAAGAAACTAACTGACATGATCACCATCATCCATACAGACAAGTGTTAAATACTTCAGACATTGTAAAGAATAACAACATTAAATCCATTTACCTCACATGATTAGCAATCAATACAGGATCAAGATCACAACGCACATCTCTTAAGTCAGGAGACCATTTTGCTGTCAAGATCCCAGTAACAATGACATCATCTACAAAAACAAGAATTTATACTCTCATCATTTCAGTAACTACTGAATTATCCAAAAGCAGCAGACACAAAGTTTGTTGGAAAATGTTTCTAGCTGTCAAGTTTTATTAGATGTGTTTTATTAGCTGTTGTTATATTGGGAATTATCATTTAGGTGGGTAACTTTAGTTTAGTGGCAGACAGTGGCTGTTTTAATGTTAGTTGGTGGTTATTTGCTTTTATTAACGCTAGTTTAAATAATCTCTCTCTTCCTGAATGTAATACACAAGATTAATGAGAAAGATTTGATTTTTCCTCTCACTCACAAATTCTCTCAAAATCACATGGTATCAGAGCAGTACCATACCTCATGACAAAATATGGTATGGCCTCATCAAGTACATCATCTGAAATATCCTCAAATCCAGAACCATCTTATTCTACCGTTGGAGGAGGAGTTGATAACACAAATAACTCCAGTCTTATCATCACAAGTCATAGACTCAATGGAAACAACTACATCCAGCGGTCACAATCTGTGAGAATGTTTGTGACTGGCAAAGGCAAGGCAGATTTTTTGAATGGAGTTTCAAAGGCACCAGCAAGCAATGATCCAGCCTACAAGAAGTGGGATGCAGACAACAATCTAGTAATGTCTTGGCTTATCAATTCAATGACCAAAGACATAAGTGAAAATTTTCTTTTGTATGAAACTGTAGAAGAAATTTGGAGAGCTGCAACGGAGACTTACTCTCACAGTGATAACAGGTCAGAAATAGTGAGTATTGAGAACATGATTCATGATTTACGTCAAGGAGATCTATCAGTCACACAATATTTCAATACACTGGTGAGATTCCGGCAGCAGATAGACATGTTTGAACATCTTGAGTTCAAATGTGTTGAGGATGGAATCAAACATAGAGAATTCATAGAGGAAAAACGAATTTATAAGTTTCTGTTCGGTTTAAATCAAAACTTGGATGATGTGCGAGGGAGGATCTTAGGTATGAAACCTCTTCCAAGTATTAGAGGAGTATTCTCAGAAGTAAGGAGAGAGGAGAGTCGAAAGAGGTTGATGTTAGGAACACAAAACAAGGCTGAAAAAAGCTCCGAAGGTTTTGCACTGATTGTGCATGAAGGACCGCTCGTTGCGACAGATAATCGAGCAAAGAGAGGAGGAAGACCATGGTGTGAACACTGCAGAAAACCAGGACATGCCAAAGAAAAGTGCTGAAAGATACATGGAAAACCAGCCAACTGGAAGCAAACTAAGTTCCAGCAACCTAACCAGAATGGTCAGAGAATTGGAAACATGGTGGCGCAAGGAGAAACTTCACGACAGTCCGGTGAAAATACAGCAAACCAGGAACTCACGGAGATGCTGCAGAATCTGATCTCTTAGACAACAGCCCAAAATTCTGTGAATGGACCTATTATAGGTACTGGGATAGTAGCACAGAAAGGTAAAAATCTTAATGCTCTTATGTCTGAAAAGCAGAAAAACAAGTATTGGATTGTTGACTTAGGGGCTTTAGACCATATGACAGGAGATTTATCATTATTTGAGTCATATGATTCATGTACTGATGATCATAGTGTTAAGATTGCTGACGGGTCTCTATCAAAAGTAAAAGGAGTTGGGTCAGTAAATATTACAAAGGATATCACTCTAACATCTGTGTTATTTGTTCCAAATTTAGATTGTAATCTATTATCAGTAAGCAAGCTCTCAAAGGACTTAAATTGTATAGCTAAATTTTTTCCTCATTATTGTGATTTTCAGGACTTGGACACTGGAAAGATGATTGACAGTGCTGAAATGACATCGGGTCTTTACATCCTCAAGAGTGATTTCTCCTTTATAAGACAATTTTACCCAACAAGAAATTTAGGATTTCAAAGTCAGTCTGCTAGTTATGATGATATTATGATGTGGCACCTTAGACTAGGTCATCCTAATTTTGTGTACTTAAAAAAGATGTTTCCATCTTTGTTTAGTAATAAAAATCTCAGTCAATTCAAATGTGAAGTGTGTGAAATTTCAAAGCATTCCAGAAACATTTACAAAGTTCAGCCTTACAAACCAACTAAACCTTTTTCATTAATACATAATGATATATGGGGACCTGCTAAGGTCAGCAGCATCACTGGATCAAAATGGTTTGTATCATTCATTGATGATCACACTAGACTGACTTGGATATTTTTTATGAAGGAAAAATCTGAAGTTGGAAATATTTTCAAAAACTTTAATAACATGATCAAAACTCAATTTCAAGAAAAAATTCAGATTTTGAGGACTGATAATGCTAAAGAATTTTTTAGTTTATCCTCAAGAGATTACTTATCTGCTGAAGGTATCATCCACTATAGTTCATGTGTGGATACACCTCAACAGAATGGAGTTTCGGAAAGGAAAAATAGGCATCTTCTTGATGCTAGGTCTCTAATGTTTACATCAAATGTTCCAAAATTTTTCTGGAGTGAGGCTGTTCTTACAGCAACCTACCTAATCAATAGATTGCCTTCTAAGGTGCTGAACTTCCAAACTCCATGTCAGGTCTTTCAAAATTACTATACTATTAGTAGACTCATGTCTATTGATTCATCATCTCAAGAGAGTGAATCTTATGACTTTCCTACTCATAAAAATTTCTCCACCCTTGAGTCATCATCTCAAAACTCATCAGAACAGTCCAGTGAGGTTTCAAATCAAACCCAATCTGTTCCTAACACCAACAGACCTGATGTAATTGTCTATAGAAGGAAAAATAAAACTCAAAAGAAGGCTAAAGACCCTGTACATTTTATGCCAAGTCAAGAACCTTCTCAGGTGTTTCAAGAACCTGATCAAATTACTCAAAAGGAGGATGAAGGTCAGCCTATACAGTACAGTGAAGAAAGTGTGGCAGAACCGATACAGAACACAGAGTATGATCTTCCTATTGCCCTGAGAAAAAGAAAAAGAAAGTGCAGGTCTCGTCCACTTTATCCAATCAGCAACTATATTTCCTATGACAAGTTATCTCCTAATTTCAGAGCTTTCACAATCAATATAACAGAAGATTAAATACCCAAAACAGTGGAAGAAGCAGTGAAGATTCCAGTATGGAAGGAAGCTATTAATGAAGAATTAAGAACCCTGGAAAAGAATAGAACTTGGGAAATTACTACACTTCCAGAAGGAAAGAAACCAGTAGGCTGCAAATGGGTGTTCACAATCAAACACAAGGCAGATGGAAGTATAGATCGCTACAAAGCTAGGTTAGTTGCTAAAGGGTATACCCAATCTTATGGCATTGACTACCAAGAAACATTTGCACCAATAGCGAAACCAAAACACCATTTGAATCATGCTGTCCTTGGCTGCAAATTTAGACTGGTCTTTACATCAACTTGATGTAAAGAATGCCTTTCTAAATGGAGAATTGGAAGAGGAGGTGTACATGGAGATTCCACCAGGTTGTGAGGAAAAGATGGGATCCAAGACTGTTTGTAAGTTGAAAAGATCTCTCTACGAACTAAAACAGTCCCCTAGAGCTTGGTTCGATAGATTTACTAGGGTTGTTAAGAGATTCGGATATAAACAATGTCAATCGAACCACACTCTATTTGTAAAACATTTCCCAAATGGTAAGGTGACTATTCTCATAGTTTATGTTGATGATATTGTGTTAATAGGGAATTATAAGGAAGAGATCAAGAACTTGAAAGGATGTTTGGCGAAAGAATTTGAGATCAAGGACCTAAGAAACTTGAAATACTTCCTAGGGATGGAGTTTGCTCGCTCTCAACAAGGCATCTCAATTTGCCAGAGGAAATACATCTTGGATTTACTACAGGGGACTGGTATGTTAGATAGCAAACCAGCAGAAACTCCCATGGACTCAACCACTAAGCTAGGCAGTATGAAAGACAGGGCTCTAGTTGATAAGGGACGTTTTCAGAGACTGGTGGACAAATTGATTTACCTATCTCATACCAGACCAAATATTAGCTTTGTTGTTAGCACTGTAAGCCAGTTTATGAATGATCCTAATGAGGAGCACATGAATGCAGTATATAGGATATTAAGGTACTTAAAAATGACATAAGGAAAGGGTCTTTTCTTCAAGAAAGGAATTGAACGTGGCTTGGAAATTTTTATGGATGCAGATTGGGCAAGTTCAGCAGTGGACAGAAAGTCTACTTCAGGGTATTGCTCATTCGTGTGGGGAAATCTTGTTACTTGGAGAAGCAAAAAGCAATCTATTGTCTCTCATAGCAGTGCAAAAGCAAAATTACGTGCAATGGTACATGGTTTATGTGAAGGATTGTGGATTAGAAGGCTTTTAGAGAAACTGAAGGTTGAAGTTAATGGCCCAACAAAGTTGCTATGTGATAACAAGGCTGCTATCAGCATGTCCATAGATCCTATCCATAGAACAAAGCATGTTGAAATAGATCGACATTTTGTTAAAGAAAAGATTGAAGAAGAGGGTATTATGTGTTTGATCTATATTCCAACAGGAGATCAAACTGCAGATATCCTAACAAAAGTTTTGCCAAGAGCAAACTTTGGATACATGAGTTCCAAGCTGGGCATGATTAACATCTACTGCCCAGCTTGAAAGGGGGTGTTGGAAAACATTTCTAGCCGTCAAGTTTTATTAGATGTGTTTTATTAGCTGTTGTTGTATTGGGAATTATCATTTAGGTGGGTAGATTTAATTTAGTGGCAGACAGTGGCTGTTTTAATGTTAGTTGGTGGTCATTTGCTTTTATTAAAGCTAGTTTAAATAATCTCTCTCTTCCTAAATGTAATACACAAGATTAATGAGAAGGATTTGATTTTTCCTCTCACTCACAAATTCTCTCAAAATCACAAAGTTTATAAAGGAAAAGAAGCATACATCCAAGGCATTTCTATATTTGAAATTTGAGAAAATAGTCTAGATATGAAAACCAATTTCCAAAAGGGTACAGAAGAAAGCAGGCACATATATATGATATAAAATGATGACATACTCGAAGAAGCAGATGATCCTGGTGGCTAACAAATTTCTCAGTATCTTTGACCAAAATTACTGAACTCCCTAGATTTGTACTCGAGCTAAGGGAAATTTCTTTAACTACAACAAGCAGAATAATATAACATAAGAATCTTCAAAGCGGCAGCCTAGGAATTGATCCACAGTTGATATGTTTGTACTCAACCCAAGGAAAATATCTTTTAGACCACTTCACTATACCTCCCTCCTTTTTCCCTTTTTAATAGGCAATCCAAGGGTTGAGAAGAAACAATCAGCGTTGAATTGAACCGTCAGCAATTAGTTCAGTCTGTATTATGGCATTTCAATATCCCAGCAATTTGATCATACTGGCATCAGTTGAAGCCAAGGAATACACAACCAAGACTTTAAGCCACAGCTCTATTCACCCCAATGGATCTTGATGTTTTTGCAAGCCGCAAATGCTTTTTACATTATGACACAATTGACATGCAACTGTTGTTGAATTGCTTATTCTAAACTGCCTAAACATATACATCTATAAAAAAACACAAGTCTATAATCAAATATTAAATTTTTAATTTAGTATGATAAAGCCAGAATTGTAAGCAAGATGGATCTTCAGTTTGCCAATGAGGATACAACTTATAAAAAAGGGTATAAATAAAAATGACAAGAACAGAAAAAAATAAGAAAATAAGAAGAATAAAACAAAGTAAATTCATAGGAATTGGAAATTTAAGAATCATGGAAACCATACCTCCAGCTTTAACAATGTCAACAAGATCATCTTTCAGAATGACTAGAATTGAGCGAGGGATAACCCCAACACCCAATACCTGCGTACTTTCTTGGATTTTGATTTCTTGATAATCGTGGCATATTATAGTATTTTCTACATACTGGAAATTTGTGCTTTCACAAGGTTTTGACCTCTGTTAATGGAGACACTGGATAAGCAATCAAATTTCACGAGTATATTTACATCAGAAGTAACCTAAACCTGGATGATGCAAATCTATCATCTAACTTGCTTAATATATACAGAATCACATATACTATTCAAAAGCAAAATTCAATATCAAATTAACATTCTTCAAATTAAAGTATCAAATCATAATGCCCACTACAAGATGAAAGATGTCATTCTGGCAGCATCAGATTGCTGCCAACTAAATTACTTCAAAACTTTTAGGAACTTGATCAAGGACAAATATTGAGACGTAGACCACAGACCTGAGAGGGGCATGATGATG
The DNA here is from genome assembly GCA_019925255.1 of Litchi chinensis. NCBI lineage: Eukaryota > Viridiplantae > Streptophyta > Magnoliopsida > Sapindales > Sapindaceae > Litchi > Litchi chinensis. The sequence continues at coordinate 24,496,207 of CM034465.1, read as the reverse complement.
GTAATACTATGGAGTTCCTTGTTTCCAACTCAGGATAAACTGGAAACCTACACACAATCATTATTAACTGGTGATCAGCTCAGAAGAACATTATGCAAACTGACATATAACGCTCGCTCTAATAGTTAAAACAATGTTTCCCCAAAGTATAACACCAAACAGATGTAAAGGCAGGTAATGGACGATATCATTATCTTTCTGAAAAAGACAAAAGAAACTTGTCAATTAAATGCATAGCATACATTTAGTTGCAATCATTAGGGTTTGCAAAGAGTGAAATAGTTCATAACAGCAAAACACCTTTGAACAACAATCAAATTCTGTGCTCTATGTCTGTGGTAATCTAAAGTTGTAACCTTTTGAAAATCCAGGATGCAAGCTAATACAATAGTAAGTGCATCCCATTACATCCTTTGTGGCAATTGCAAGTTGAACATTCACATGTTTTAGTACTAAGTTACAAGCAACAGGACCAGTGCCAATGAAGACTTAGATGAGCCAAAATAACTACTTAGAGTAGCCAACATGACTTTTGTCAACAATAGCAAAATGTCATCCAACAAGTCTTTTTATAATCTATATACTGGATTGTTAAAGATAGCAAGGTGCTCTATATACAGAAATTTTCATCTCAGCCCAAGACTTGTACCATAACACAATGCAATGGGCCCAAAGCATAATGCAAGAACATAATTTTACCAGTACGCCAAGACTAAGGCACAAGAATCAAGTTTTAAAATCAGTGTAAGAGGCAAAAACCGATACTTCTGGCTCAACAATTTATACTTTGCACAGTTTAAATAATCTTGTCTACTATACTTAGGATTTGAGCACTCTTGTTTGTCTTGCATCTAATTTTTAGGCTAGCAAACAATATTGGTAGTAAAACCAACTTATATAGTACAATGATGAAGACCTCACTAATATAGTCAGCTTATAGTACAGTCAACTCAACGGCAATGCAAGAGAACTAAGTATTGTTATAGGAAATTAACTGAAAATTGCTTCTTTCCTTTAGTTGTCCACACATTTGAGTTTGTAATGCCGTCCAAGATAAAAGTCTGCATATTCATCTGTTATTCTTGTTTCATAAAACAATTTCAAATTTAGTTATTATTCCTTTGGTTCCAGTCAATAAAATGCACATAGTCCCATGATGATACAGATAAAATAAGTCAACCGTCACAAATGCAGATAGGACTTAACCACTTGCCTCTCCTACCTCAAGACTTAGCTGGTCCGGATATAGTTTTAAGTCAAGAAAAGGCCAATAAATTTTCTAAATTAGGTTTAATATTATGGTCATGAGGAAGTAGAAAAGTGCTATCTAGCGAAATACATTCTACTTATCACATTATATATAATGATCTTGTGAAAGAAGCATAACCACAGAAATAAGTATGCATCTAGTGGACAGAGATGCCAAGGATAATGAGACTTACACGAAGGACAACACTCAATCTGAATCAGTGATGGTGTTATAGACACTTTGAAAGCAAAAGAGTTAACTAAGCACATTTTTTAAACTAGAAATCAAGCCTTGGGCAATCTTCAACTACTCCCGCTCGAACTTCTTATACAGTGAAGCTCAAGCCCATAAAAAATTCATCTTAATAACATAAGCAACATTTGCATTTATATAAGAATTCAAAATCCTAACAAAGTTATTAGTTCAAACTGATGATGAAAAGAAAAGATGCTCCTGCTACTAGACTGTGCCTAGATATTGACAAGTCCAATGTTGCTTGTTATCCAAGTAAACAGGACTGGAAAAGCTTCTTGCCATCAATCCATTAACTGGTGTCATATAGACTAGGCAGTCCAAGCCCTATCCAGTCATAGACAGTTGAGTGTGCAATGTCACAGGTTGGGCACTTAGAACCTAGTCAAATGATTAACCTCTTAAGTGCTGCTCACACCCTTCCTTATAAACCCACAGGTTAACAGGTGGGACGTTCTCCACACATAATCACATGATACCTCATCACATGCAACTCCACATCTGGTGTGGAAGACTCTTAACCTTTGGCCTTCCACACGTTGGGTCCAAGCTCTACCTCTTGGCTTAATGGACTCTACAATTAGCCTAATCCACCCGTTTGAGGATCTTAATTGTCCTGGATGTGTGGGTCTAAAACAGATGAACGTCAGGACATAATCTGATACAACTCATCAGGGACCAGGTGCTTACAACCTACCCAAAAATACTAGCTTGTTTAACCCATGGATTAACCCATATCTGTACAATGCGGGACTGTAACACCAAGCCCACTAGCACAGCCCTGTTCTTTGATAGCTTCAATCCATTCTGAATAAACTAAGTTGTCAAAAAACATTAAGCTATGTGCTAGTCCCTACTTATGATATTCTTGAGTCTGAATTTCCAATTGAATGACATATAACGATATCACACAGACCAATTTAAACTATTTAACCAATGAATAAAACAATAAGAAAATACAACTAAGCATATGTGATGTAAAACAAAGCAAAGTGCCACAGGTTAAACCTACATGTGCTTGCATTTCCGGCACATGTACGTCCTCTCCCCTTCATACATCTTGGTTGCTCCGGACCTGATCACAGTCCCCTTGAGTGTGAGAAGAATCCCATGGTGCTTCACTCTCACATGTCCAATACTTGGAAAAGTTTCTGACCACATTTGAGATCCACTCATCAATAAATCATTCAAATTAAAATTTTAAAAACCCTAAACGCCAATCGAAAGCAATATATATACACACATATGTGTACACACACACACACACAAAACATCAGTACAGGAAAAGATACACACCAGGACATTCTAGCGGAGAACCACTGATATTGATACGGATATGAATGAATAGCTTCTCGACAGCTTTCTCAAACTTCAACTTGTCTAATACAATTTTCTATACCAATACAAAATACCAAACCAAATCAGACACAGTCATTCTAATAATACTTTAATAGAGCAATTAAACATACATTACCCAGTTCAAATCTAGAACCACTCATTTGGTAGTACTACTAATGCTACTCAGTCATTTAAACAAAGGCTTTTAAAATCAATACCCCTTCTTCACAAAAGTTTGCTAAAGCTGTTAAACATGTATGCAGCAAAACCAATTAACATAGTAGCTCATTCCCACATCAAAATCCTCCAATTTGAGAAGGTGTAAACTTATATATGTGCAAATCAAACGAACCCCACTTCAATATTAACTTATTTTCTCATTTTAAGGAGATAAGAAGACATATAGCAACAACATACATGGGCCCAAAGGGCGGCATCATCAAAGAATCGTAAGTAATCATTTGGCTGCGAGAAGAGGAGGTGGGCAAGTGGAGGATCCTCGTTCATTAACTCTGCAAAACTAAAGAAGTAAAAGGAGAGAGAGTTAGAGAAAGTGAAAAAGAGTGATTGATTGATGGGTCATAATAATACATACTCGATGTAGAAAGGGTAATGGAGTTTGGGATCCGGAGAAAGGGTGATGGAGCGAAGCTGATCAGAGTGGTGGCGAATGAGAAACGCCGCTAATGCTTTCAAGTGATGGGGCACGTTTTCCGTCTCCATTGAGACTCACAAACCAAAGAATAGAGGCAGCTTTTAGGCGGGAATGGTTACTTATACCACAGAGGTGCAGTAGGGGGATGTATGTGTACAAAGTATGATCATGTAGCCAAATTTCTAGAAAACTCTCGAATTAAGGGATAATTCGAAATATTCCCGCACAAAAAGTTTTTCTTATTTTAGTGGAGATAAATTAATTCAAACTTAGGTGCCCTTATTATCCACCTACCCAGATCTTCAATCCGGGTTGAAACCCAAATATCGAAGATCTGGGTAAACCCAAATCTTCATTTGGATCTAAACCTACCCAAATTTTCAACATCTAGCAAAGATTTGGATGTTATCCAAATCTTGAAGATCTGGATTACTTATATTTTCAATTTAGTTGGTTTTTTTTTAAAAAAATATTTTCTTAATTAAATTTAATCTCCAACAAACCAAACTAGATGGATTATTTTACTGGATTGATTTTGAGATGATTTTACTGGATTGCTAATGATTTTAGTTGAAAGATGAGAGGAAAAAAAGGTTGAAGATAATAATTTGCAGGAGAGGTTGAATATGATATTTTTTTTTTTAAAGATTTTTTATTGGCTATGGAGATCTAACAATTAGATTGGATCTTCACCGTCCATTTGGTAGAACCAATCTGATGGATTAGATTAGATTAGTTTTTTTTAGTAATAAAATAATATATAATAGATTAAATGGATAATGAAGATCCAATTTGAACGTTGGACTTCTATTTTCTTTCTTTTTTTTTTTAATTTCATTTTCGTTTAAACATTTGATATCCACCGTCCATCACTCTTAATGGACAGTGGAGATCCATGAAATATTATTTTTGAAGTTTTTCTATTTTTTTTGTTTTCATTTTTTAATTTTAATTTTATTTTTCTTTAATTCAATTGTATTACAATCTTTGTATCATTTTATCACCATTAACCATTTACTTTGACGATTTGTGACTAACGGCGAGTGGACAAATTATAATAAAATTATAAAATTTACCCCGTCTGAACATATTTTTGAATTGGATAGTTAATTTATAATTTGCTCTTTTAAATTTCTTAAGCTAAGCTTAGTGCGTTAAATTTTTATATCTGCTCTCGCAAGAATTTCTCAAGTAATTGTAATGACATCCTTCTTGATGTAAGTGAAAGAAGTGGAGTTCTTTAGTTGTGTAGTGAAAGACTAATGGAGGGAAATCTTTTAGTGTGGTTGAAGGGAGTTACCAATGTACAACTTAGTAAATAATCTTGATAGTGAATAGATTTAATCTTAGTGAAGTGAATGTAGGAAACTGTTGGTTGAACCACTATAAATACAACATTTTTTTAATCATTCTCTCTTTCGTTTGTGTGATTATAACCATTTCAAGAATGCTGTCACTCATCATCAACTGCTATCAACTTAGAAAGACTTGAATCTTTTGAGTTAAAAACGTGGAATCTTTCATATAGATCATATCCAACTACTAGAATTGTTCATCTGTAATCCATGTACATTAATTCTGAAAGAGGTCTTGCTTTTGACAAGTTATTTTTACAATCATCTCCCTTTGCTGAAACAATTTGATGGTTAATTAATTACATCTTCAATTTCTTCTTTCAATCTTGAGGTTGGTGCTCGACAAGTATTTTGTTCATCATTCGATATAACATCTTCTTTTTCATAATATTTTCAATGTTGATCGAAGATATTGCTAATGTTCATATTTTATTAGTGACTCAATGACATAAGCATTAGAACTTAATTATTTTCTCTCTGAAATTTTATAGCTAGCTCGAGTCTAACATTTCTTGAGTAAAGCTTCTCATAAACACTTGTAGGATCCTGTTTAGCGCTTAGATGTACCATAACCATGCCACTTGCATTGAATACAAAAGGTTTTTGTTACAAATCAACATGCGCCTATATTACTCATAGCAAATTTTCATTGAACATCATTGCGCATTACATTTATGTGCTTACTAAAAGCATTAATTAGCATCAGCATTTGGTCAGGCTTCCAGTGGCAAAGGAATAAAATCAATTGGCTTTATGGAAAGCAGGCTAATCACACTCTCAAATGGAATTCGTTCTTAGATCTATTCACGGAACTATTATATATGCATCTACCATAAGAAAAATCTAATCATACGTAGTAACATGCTCTATCTCTCATCAGTTAAAACGAGATAAACAATCAAAACTTTTGTTTACAACCTTTATTTGATAGTCAATTGGAGGGTAAAAAGAAGAGGAAAACTTTAGCTTTGTATTTAGTATCGTCCACAAAATTCGCCATCCTGGTTAGAAATAATTATTTAAACATAAAAGTTAAGGTTTGTCATACTTATAAACTAGCTACTATCATTAATATTTGTGACAATTATTCACAATATGATTTTGTATATAAATTTTTTTACCAAATGAACAGTAAGAACCTTATATAGCTTCTTAAACCTTTTTTTTTTTTTTTAAACTTTTTCTCTACAAAGGAAAAGTTAAGGAAGTAAATAGGAATCATAGAGGCATCGACATTGCATGAGGAAGAAATGAAGAATTATGCATTAGATGTTTTTCTTTTTGTTAATGTTATTCAAATCAGGACGTGCAGTTGACATTTTACAAAAAATAAAAGTGAGTCACTGCAATCAATGATAATTTATACAAATTACAAACATCAGGAAGGAAACTAGTGTTATTTAAGAAAATTAAAATATAAATTTTAATGAAACAAGTATATCACATTATTTTTATATATTTATATTCAATAAAAATTTTATCACGTATAGTTTATTTAAATAATTATTATAAGAAAATATAGATGCGATAGAATTTTATTGAATAATGATAAAGTCGTTACATTAAAAACAATTTAATGTAATTAATTCACATTTGGAGGCCACCGGAGCCAATCAACTTGGTGAGGCCAAATGTGATAGCCATGGCCATCCAGCCTCCAACCAGAACCCTAGCACTGGACTTAACAACAGGAGTCTTGCCTAGCACCGCTCCTCCTACTCCAAACACCACCAGAGCCATACTAGCCACGGCAACGACAACCGCCAGTCTCACCTTATGATTGGTAATAAAGGCAGCAGCTATTAATGGGAGCACTGCACCAACAGAAAAGGCAAGTGCTGATGCTATGGCAGCCTGCACTGGACTTGGCAGTGCCTCCCTGTCAATGTCTTCTTTTTCTTCTTCATTCATGTTGTGTCCTCCTTGAGACATAATTCTCTTCATTTGATCTCTCTTTATCTGAGCTAATTCTATATCCCGCTGAGTGTACACAGAAACAAACTCTCCAATTGCCATACTACAAGCCCCCGCAACTAAGCCAGCAAAGCCAGCAAGAAGCATGGCTTTGATTTCTTGTTTAACAGCTCCAACACCCATCATCAATGAGGCAACAGAAACCAACCCATCATTGGCGCCCAACACAGCAGCTCGGAGCCATTGTGCTCTCTGAGTGTAGTCATACTCATTGACTACTCTAGGTCCAACAACACTGACACATGGGTTCATTTCAGGGTCGTTCATTTGAATTGATATGATTTCTAGATTGCTAGAAGATGTTTGTTCAGGATTAGTTTTTGGTGAAGCCATGGCGTGAGGCGAAAAACACACAGAGATTTAATGACAAGAGAAAAATATTCAAGAGAGATCAGGTGGATGCTTGTGTTGGACACACGCCCTTCTGGAGTGTAATTTATATATAGGGATTTTGATTGATAAGCTACAAGTGGTGTTAGTATACGTGGACACTAACGATAACAAACAAGAAGATAGTGTGAGCAAGCTAGTCCTTCTGTGAGATATATATATATATATATATATATATATATATATGTTTGTATTTATATAAAATGAACGTAGTGCGTTCTAAATAATATTTCGATTCGTTTATAGTTTATGTATTAGCAGTCCAACTGGGTCTAAAATACTCATAGGATCAATTAGTAAAATCAAATCTAAATAAAATATATATACATGATATTCTTCATACTAATTTATCATAGAATCATGGTATACGATTATTATTATTATATATATGTGACACATTCTACAGTACATCTAGGTATCAATATACCTCATAACTACAAATGAGTGATTACATCCTAAAATTACTGATTATATTTTATTATATCTGATTATATATTTATTACAACTAAATTAATTGATCATATTTAATTATAATAAATATAATTAAATACGGTAAGCAATTTTATTTTATATGATTTAGTATGGAACCTGGCATTTTTTTTTCTTTTTTTAAGAAAAATTCTTGTATATGTGGGTACTTATTGGATTAACTTCAATTTACACTGGAAATGTATTGAAACAAATTAAAGTAAATTCAATACGGTCGGAGCATATATACCAATATTTTCTTTGAAAGAAAAAAAGAAAATATGAGATCCCTCATTATATATATAGGATTAATTATCGAAATGATGGCTACTTATTAATTGTTAGTTTCTTTTCAGGTAGTCAATGCTTATGAATGGGTTGATGTAATATCTAGTTAGAAAGTAATTCTATTCGTTGGCATAGTGAATTTTATGAGAAATCATGAGTTAGACTCCTTATGGTATGTTTATTTCATGGATTAGGAAATGAGAATGGGGAATGTGATTGATTGATGACGTTTACTTGCTTCAAATTCATTCCGTAATGGGAATGAAAGTGTGGGTCCCACATCAATTTGGGGTTGTGAAATGGGAATCCCGTTCCCTCCAACCCACTTGGGAATCCTATTCTCATTCCCTTTGTAGAGATGAAAAGTCTTCTATACCCTTCTAAAAAAAAAACTATTTTATTTGATATTAAAAAAAAAAAATGCATATTATAATAAAAAATTGCACACCATTAGTTTTTCACCACTAATTTCTTAATTATCATAATGGACTATAAAAAATAATATTCATGTTTTTTTATTATAATATGCAATTTTTTTAATAAAATAATATTCATGTTTTTTTATTATAATATGCAATTTTTAATAATAAAAAATTAGACATTAGGTTAGTAGATTATTAAAATAATATGCAATTTTTTTACTATAGTATGCATTTTTTTATTTAATAATAAAAAAAACTGCATATTATAATAAAAAACTGCACACTATTATAATTAAAGCAAATTACTCCAGACCGCCCCGAGGTTTGTTAAAAAACAAGCGGAAACAGATTTACCCTTTTATTACACCAAACCCCTATGCCATAAGTTGACTACCGTCAACTTTAACAGTTTGACTAAAATTTTAGTCTAATGACCATAATACCCTCAATATTGTAAGTTCACTGGATTGCCCATGAATAAAACCAAAAAAACTAAATTGAAGATCCGGGTAATATAAATCTTCAACCTGAAAATCCAGGTAATCTAAATCATCAACCTTGAAGATCTAGATTTCATATCTTCAATTTGAAGATTTATTCAGATCTTAAAAAAAAATGGAAAAACTTAAAATTAAATTAAATTAAAAAGAAAAAAAAAACAAGTTGAAGATCTGGGTTGATCTTTAAGTTGACGATCTAGGTCCAAATTTTCAACTTGAAGATCTGCCCAGATCTTAAAAAAAAAAAATTAAAAAAAAAAAATTGAAGTTGAAGAGCTTTCGACCATCTTCAAAATCGTCACCTGCAAAAACCCAAATATTCAACACAACTTCAAGAACTAGAAAATCAACATAGTTTCATCAACACATCTGAATCAATATCATCAAATACATCAACACATCTTTATCAACATCATCAAAATCAGCAAATCAACACAATCAAATCCTAATAGAAGGAAAAGAAAAAAAACAGAACATTTCAAAAAAATTTAAGGAAAAAAAACCTCCATTGTCAATCAAAATCTGAGATGGAGATAAGATGAAGCTGAATCTGAGATAGATCAAAACATATTTAAAAGTTGAAAAAACAAAAAAAAACCAAAATATGAGATGGAGCCAATCAATTCCATCTCTGTCTAAGATGGAGCCGAACAGCTCCATCTGAGATGGAGATGGAGTAGATCGTTCCATCTTCGACGGCAGCAGCGGCAAGGAACGTGACGACAAGCAATGGGAGCGACAACCACAAAACTTTCAAGAGGTGAGGAGAGTGGAACTGACTGCGGCGACAACGAAGGAAGTAGCGGATCGCTGACGGAGGGGAGAGAGAGAGAAGAGAAGTGGGTCTCGATCGTCGGAAGAGAAGGAAGCTGGAGCTGTGCGACGATGGAGAAGGACGAACTAGAAGAAGAAAGGGAAGAGAGGGCAGAGAGAAGAGAGAGAGAGAGAAATTGAGATTGAGAGTTTTGATGATGAGAAGAGAGAGGGAAGAGAGGGCAGAGGGAAGAAAGGGACGATGATGATGACCGGTGATGGTGAGCAGGTTAGATGAGAAAGAGAGAGACGTGAAGTTGATTGGTGTAGTGAGCAGGTGGGGTGAGAGGGAGAGAGACGTGACGGCTCGTGGGGAAAAGACCAAAATGCCCCTCCTTCAGTTAACGGTGACAAAAATTAACGTTAAGCATGGGGGTTTTGTGCAATAAAAGTATAACTATATTTTCATCTGTTTTTAGGCAAACCTCGGGGGAGTGTTGCGCAATTCACTCTTATAATCAATCGATAATTTTAATTAAGGACATTTTTGTAACTTATAATTAATTCATTCTGATTCCAAAGTAAAGTAAACCGTTCAATGGGAATACTGCTGATTTCGATTCCGATTCTTGCCGTTGAAGTAAACAACTTATTCTGATTTCGATACTTAATTCCGATTTCAAGTCATTCCGATTCCAGATCATTCCGATTCATATTCTGATTCCTCCAAATGAAGTAAACGCAACATTAATGTTTAGAGATAGGTTAAGAAATAACAATGGGAAAGTATATCGTACGACCTTTTAGTGATGTACCTCCTCTTCATTCAAAAAGTTGGGATTAGATTCTCATCAAGTACATATTACAACTTGTGTGGCAATTTTCTTCCGTTAAGGTAGGAGTAATTGTTTTCCATTGATGGGAATGTGGTAGTTTCTCTCAGTTAGGGTGGGAGTTATTGTCCGCGATTGATAGGAGTAGATATTCGAACTTGTATGAGTAGTTTTCTCTCTTTAATATAAGAGTAGTTATCTCTCGTTCATAAAAATAATTGTCTCTTATTTATTGGAGTAGCTATTCGAACTTATGTGAGTAGTTTTTTTCCTTTAATATGAAAGTAGTTATCTTTCATTTATAAGTAGATATTTGAAATATGAAAATACTAGTATTTGATCTTAGTAAGTTTCAGTAGACTTTTAACTTTTTTTGTGTTAGTTTAAGAAACAATGGGAAAGTAGGTTTCATAAATGGCTAATATTGGACTTCTTTCATAATTTACTTGGCGAAACATTGCGTAGTTCTACAAATCTTGGAAGATTGTTTTATTTATGGTGCTAATGATATTTTCGATTATAGATTTAGTTGATGTTATTATTATTTCACTTCTTTATGTATATTTCAAGCATTTCTCTTATGGTTTGAGATTTTGTATTAATTTTGTGCAATATTCTAAGAAGTAAGGTTCAGTACATAACCTTATCATATATGTATATTTTTATTGATATCAATATAAAGTTTTTCTCCTATATTCCGAAACAACACTTTCTAAGTAGGAAGACCGAAAAACAAAAGCTCGTCTCCTCCAAGTATATCCGGTAGTAGATGCTTTTATTTACTCTGGTAGTAATAAGGGGTTTAAGTCCCACCAATCATATTTTGTAAGTTTTGTGTAGGTATATATATATTTTTTTTTCCTTTATTTTTGATTGATATCTAACTAATTCAGAATCTTTTTTTTTTTTTAAAAAAAAAAAGGACTTGAAGTGAACTGTAAAATATTTTATGTCAAACCACCTTAAAAAAAAACTGACACAATCAATTTGTTTCGTTTCTATATTTATGGAGTTGAGGTATGTAGTGATCAATTGAATTTATAACCTGGTTCTTTTGTATAAATTGCATCGATAATTTTGGAAAACAGGCAAGGATATCCGTGCCTTAATTTCTGTTCTCTTACACTTATTAATTTAATGTATGTTAAAGAACGCATGATGAAAAAATTAATGCATGGAAAGCACCTATATTAATTAAGGTCCAATTTGAAAAGGTGGAACTTTTCATTGAATATGGATTGCTGAATAGGAGGGCACTCCAGAAAGAGAGAGTTCACACACAGAAATATTTTTTAGGTATAGCGAGTGGGTATTCCACACGAAAGGAAAATTTTTGACATATTATATTATTCAGAGTGTGGTATCCACACGAAAGCTGCCGATAAATAATTCATAATCACAAATTCACAATATATTATATACAGTTAGTGACTCCTCCATTACTACAATGGAAATGTGCTATATATAGATAGATAGACATGGACATATATTATCATAATAAAAAATTAAGGGAGTGTGCAGCCCACAAGAAAGCTATTTCCTTCTCTAAATAATAAGGCTTTCTTTTCCAGCTTCTGGTGATCACCATATCATACATTGTATATTGACATTTGAGTTGAATTTCCAAGAAATTTGGATGAATTTCAATTGATCTGAAAATAGGTCTATTAGTGTTTGATTGAGGTGAATGAATACCGTTGAAAAGTTCAGCTTGAGAGAATGTCTATGCACACAAAGCTGAAAACAGAGATCGGACACTATATGACATGTGGCCTACAAGACAATAGGACAATCGACATGTCATATGTGGACTGACGTTATTGAGCATTTGAACACTTAATCTCAGTCTATTCTATGGAGAAAACTCGGGGTCCAAGTTGTTCTACTTGGAGACCAAGTTTTGGAGATGCTTTGGTCCTCTAACTTTGTGCGTCGTTTTTGTTTCAGCCATATCTCCCTTATTCAACCTACAATTGACTCATGGCTTTTTTCTATGAATAGTAGGCATCTAGGCAATGATAGAGCCAAAAAATTATATAAGAGGGAGCACTATAATAAAATATAATGATTTTTTAAAACCTGCTAAGCTTAAATATTGTATGCATGACTTGAAAATTAATATATATAACATTATTAGACTTTCATAATAAATTGAGAAAACTCTTCATGCATACTCATAAATACATATGATGAAACTTAAACTCTTATCACAAATATAAATGGAAAATATACTAATCATTTGAGCTACTTAAACTCTTATCACAGATGTAAATGAGAAGTACACTAATAATTTAAGTTCTAAGTGAATGTGAATTTGAAGTAAATGAATCAATTATATTATCATTAAGTTCCACAATTCACTATTTACTACAAATAATAATTATAACATTGAAAAACTAATATTATAGCATAATATATGATTTTATAAGAAAAATATTGAATGATAAATTTTACATCAAACCGAAATTAAAAACACATCTAATCAATGAACTTGGATAAAATCACACTTATATTGTAATTAAAATATTTTTAAGAAACAAATTAATCATTAAAATAATAAAATTAACACAATCTTACGACAAAAGAAATGAAAAATAAAAAGTAATTGAAACATCCTAATTTATTAGCAATTTTGATTCTATAAATTTAGATAAGGAAAGTTCAAAAATTAGGAGTTGGTTATATTAAAAAAATATTATAATTTACAAAAACAAAAGGTTAAAAATAGATAATAGAGTGAAATAATATTATAAAAAAAATAATAATTCATTAATTTATCCCATAAAATATTAATATATTATTATATTGATGAAAGTGGAGAATAAAAATTTACTGTATACATAGAAAGATATTATCAAAAAATTAAAAGACAATTCTATGTATTAAATTGTTAATTTTTAAAAATAAATATAATATGTTAATTTTTTTTTTTTTAAACATTTGAGGTGGGGCACTTGCCTAGTTCCACCTCGACATCTAGGGCTATATTTTTCATGAGGAACTTGCCTTCAAATAAAACATATGTATGATATTGTAATTGCCCTTATATCTAGACTTTAGATTTTAAACTTTATGGAAATCATGCAAACATATAACACGAGTAATGAATACATAGGTTCAAAACTAAATGTTCAAGCTCCTATGAAAATGATACACTAAGTGTATGGACATTAGGGTGGCAAAACAGGTTGGTGTGTCGGGTCAAGCTGAATTTGATTCGATTTGTTTATGAATTTGACCAATTCGACATGAATTCGTTTAAGAAGTGGGTTAGTATTTTTGGATTCGATATGAATTCATTTATAAACGAATAACACGACACGACACAATTAATTCGTTTATTATTTGGATAATAAAATATCAAAACCCATTAGCTCGTTAACCCGTTGATTCGTTTAATTTGTTTAACCTATTTAACTCGTTTAATTTATTTAATTCGTTTGAGCGTGTAATTCGTTTAACTAAACATGAACAATAAATACAATAGTGATTTCAACACATATCGAGTATTGGATTGGAACAGTGATTTCAACATATATCTAGTATTAGATTGGAATTTTAAGAGAAATCATAGCCAAACAAATAGACCTCAAAGTTTCAAATACATATAACAAAGTTCAATAAAACTTTTATACATAATGAATCACCAAGTAACAATTCCATATCAATCAAGCACACCCAATAAAATGATGATATATTTTTTGGTAAATAAATTCCTAATGCTTAGCTGGACATGTAACCATTTGTTCTGGTTTCATTTTATTGAAAAATAAAATGAAAACAAGAATCAAAATACAGAGAATGATCGTTTTGGGAGAGAGGTGGTGGATCTAGTGGTAGGGATGGTGGATATAGTGGTGGAGCTGTGGAAAATGGGTGACCATAAGGGAGAAGGATCGTTTTGAGAGACGGAGGTGACGGATCTGGTGGTGGAGATGGTGGATCTGATGGTAGGGATGATGGATATAGCGGTGGTGTCATAGAGAAGAGGTGACTATAAGGGAGAAAGGGAGGAGAGGCGGTAACCATGAGGGAGAAAAGGTGGCAACCGTGAGAGAAAAGTGGCGATCGTGAGGGAGAGGGTAAAAAAGGGCTACAACTGTGAAGGAGAAGGGGCAAGCAACCATGAGGGATAAGGGATGGTGACCGTAAGGGAGAGTGTGTGGTATGGGTGGCTGTGGAAAACTGATAATGAACTTGAAATGGGTTAGGTTTAGGGTTTGGTTAAATGTGTGTGTGTGTATATATATAAATGTATATATGCATTAACCTCTAGATATGCTAATATTACAAATTTACCCCTAATTTAATCTTATCAACCTATGATTCGTTTAAGCAAACCTAATTCGATTTGTTTGATAAATGGATTAAGCGGGTTGACATGATACCGATATGAATTCGTTTAACTTAAACCCACATCCATTTATTTTTCACGAATTCGTGTCAACCCATTATGACGTGACATATATTACCACCCCAAATGGACATGAATATATGCACATCAAACTGTGATTGATCTACTTCAAACAAAAGCTTGCTTCTTCGAGCCTTACTAACCTCTTTGAATCATCTTGATCCTCAATCTTCATTGCTCATTATCCATTTTAAATTCTAACCCTTAAAAATCTAATGATACATATAAAACGTGGTATGTCTCTAAATAAGCCAATTACAAAAATATCAAACTTATAGTGTTCCCATGAATATAGACTTTCGTTGGTTGAATTCGTCAAATACAAACCTTCTCAGGCATTCTTTAAGTCGAGCAAATTATGATCTCCTTTATGTCCTAATTCCCTTAGTCATCAAGCTTCATTCATCATTCTTTAATCTAATCTAATATCCTACAAAGCTAATGATACACAAAAAGGAAAAAAAAAAAAAGTTTTTAGGATGAAATAAGTCAATTGCAAAAATATTAAATTAACAACGTAAATTTTATTTTTATGTAAATATCAATCGTGCATCACTTCATAAAGAATATTTACATAAGACTGCGTTTTATATCAAGTGTTTTTCAAAACAAAATGCTTTAAACTATAGCCTTTATATTAAGTGTTTTCAAGCACATATTGAAAGTGTGTTGCACCCTAAGGACGCATTTGGTTGATGAGAAAAAAAATTTTCCTAACCACCCCAATGCCAACGTTTGGACTAGAGAGGGAAACATTAACCTTCCCTTCCATGTCTACATGAAAGCTTACCTTGAATTCTAAATGAATGAGATTTGAAAACCCACCTAAAATGGTTGGTTTCCAAACCTTGTTCTTCGAAATTTTTTTGTTTATATTTTATTTATTAAAATATACTATTTTACTATAATATTAAAATATTTGTAATTGTAAATTTATTTAAAGTAGTTTTATGAAGTATATAAATTTAATATTTATTAAATTTTTGTTTTATTTATTATTAATTTTTATATTTTTATTTCTTATTTATATAAACTATATTTAAAGATTAATCTATTATATTTTATTCAAAAATCAATTTACATAAATATTAAATTAATCTAGTCAAATTCAATCTAATCCAAACCTAACTACACCAAACATGGTATAGTACTAATTTAGTTTTATCACATCACATCACATCCCATCCCTTTCTATTATGGGTGGCATATCGGGTCGAGCTGAATTCAATTCGATTCATTTATGGATTCGACCAATTCGATACGAATTTATTTAAGAAACGAGTTAGCATTTTTGGATTCGGCACGAATTTATTTATAAACGAATAACACGACACGATACGATACTATACGATTCATTCATTTATTACTTGGATAATAAAAAATCCAAACCCATCAACCCGTTGATTTGTTTAACTCATTTAACTTATTTAACTCATTTAATCTGTTTAATTTGTTTAATTGTATAATTCATTTAACTAAACATGAACAATAAATACAATGGTGATTTCAACACATATCTAGTATTGGATTAGAATGGTGATTTCAACACATGACTAATATTAGACTGGAATTTTGAGAGGAACCATAGCCGAACAAATAAATCTCAAAGTTTCAAATACATATAACTATGTTCAATAAAACTTTTATATAGAATAAATCATCAAGTAACAATTCCTGATCAATCAAGCACACCCAATAAAATGATAACATGGTTTTTGGTAAGTAAATTCCTAGTACTTAGCTAGATATGCAACCATTTGCTCTAGTTTCATTTTATTAAAAAAATAAAATCAAAATCAAAATCAAAATACAAAGAGGTGGTGGATCTGGTGGTGAAGATGGTGGATCTAGTGGTGGGGATGGTGGAAATGGTGGTGGAGCTACGGAAAAGGGGTAACCATGAGCGAGAAAGGACAACGAACATGAAAAAGAATGACTGTTTTAAGAGACAAAGGTGGCAGATCTAGTGGCGGAGATGGTGGATCTAGTGGTGGGGATAATGGATATGGTTGTGGTGTCGTGGAGTAGAGGTGACTATAAGGGAGAAGGGGAGAAGGAACAGTGACTGTGAGGAAGAAAAGGTGGTGACTGTGAGGGAGAAAGGGCAATACCAGTGATTGTGAGGGATAAAGGGTGGTAACCATGAGAGAGAGTGCGTGGTGTGGGTGGTGGTGGAAAAATAATAATGAATTTGAAATTGGTTAGGTTTAGGGTTTGGTTAAATGTGTGTGTATATATGCATAATTACATACTAACCCCTAAATATGTTAATATTACAATTTTATCCCTAATTTAATCATATCAACCCGTGATTCATTTAAACAAACTCAATTCAATTCGTTCAATAAGCGGGTTAAGCGAGTTAAGCGAGTTGATACAATTACAACACGAATTCGTTTCACTCAAACTCATACCGATTTATTTTTTGTGAATTTGTGTCGATCTATCGTTCGTGACCTATATTGCCACCACTACCTTCTATTCAATGCCACGCACAAATAAGGACTTATTGTGTTTGAAAAGGTTTTCATCAAAGCAAGTTTTTACTATGCAAAAGTTTTAGACAACATATTTAACCGCTTTTCTTGGTTGTCTTAGCACAAACTCAGTCCTTATAGGTGTTATCCGCCAATACATTGATATTTACTTCCTTGACTGTATATCACAGAAAAATATCCAACGTATGATACCTATGGTACCATAATTGATGTGCACATTTAGTTACTTTCTTGTTCATTAACCATGTATAACTATACATATTCATATCTCTATGAATTTTAGTGCTAGCATTTGAGAAGTTTTAATGTTACTCATACGTTGAAATCCTCATATATATCTTATCAGAGGTGGACCCACTATTGGGCCAAGGGGGACACATGCCCCCTTCCCCCCCCCCTCCCCCCCGCTCCTCTCGAAATTTTAAAAAAATTAATTAAATAATTTCAATGTCATACTACTTCACATTCCATGGATTGGTGCTGATGGTTGTGTCCGTCCCTTTCTCTTTGGTGTCACCCGGGTTCGATTCCTAGCAACGTTTACAAGTTTTTGATTTTTCTCGCTTTTAATTATTTACAATATTATATATATATATTGATTTTTCTTGCTTTTAATCATTTAGAATATTTTATATATATATATATATATATATAAATAATGCTAGAATCAGGCACACTAGCTCTGATGGTCTTGCTTGGCTTCCTTTTTAAGTAAACCAGGGTTCAATCCCCATTAGCTTCAATAATGGTTTATTTTTTTATTTTTTTTATTTTTTTTTATACATTTAAATTCACTCATAATAATTGCTTTGTTCCTTGTTTTTTTTTCTCTCTCTTTTTTTTATATTTCTCCATTATTACAAACTGATTTTCAAATTTGAAATACTTTGACTTCACAAATTATTATATTCATTTCAAATTATTTTTTTATCGCAAACTATATCATGTTTGCATGAACTAGAGAATAAAATATATTGTATTATTTAATCTTAATAAGTCTTAGTTTGCTCACGATTATTAGTGTGACTTATTTTTCTTTTATATAAGCTATTTTATATCATAAAATTCATAAATAAAAATACTCAAATAAATTATAATTACTTTTATCTTTTATTTTCATTTTACTTTACTTTATTATAAATTATATACATTTATTATATAAAAGACTATAAATATAGCTTGATTAGTAACTTTAATAATAAATATATGTAGTTGATTACATACATTTATTTGCAATCTAAATAACAATTATCATCATAAAAAAGACATATCTCTAAATTAAGTTTTTATTTAATTTTTTAAGTAATATGAAATTTGAACTTCTCTTACCAAGAAAAATAGAGCTAGTACATAATCAATTCATAAGTAGCATGCTTTTATTTTTATACTTGTATTAAGAATATTATTTTAAGAAATTTAGTTTACAATTTCGTAAGGAGTAAAGCTATATATTTTTTACTGATTATGTATTTTAATTATTTTTATTTTATATAATGTTCTTATAGCAATTGAAGAAAATATTACAAAGAAAATTTCATGTATAAAAGCGTCCTCTCACCCCTCCTCACATAAACTTCTGGGTCCGCCAATGTATCTTATAATGGCGTAAACTAAAATAAGAAAAAAAGGAATAATTTAAAATGCAGGTCTAATAACATCAATATGTAGTAGAAAAGCATTTGCAACATACATGAACCAAATATTCTAAAAAAAAGAAAAAATACAAACAAACATAAACCAAACATTCCTGAAATGGAACAATACATAAGAAATGACACATAAAACTTAAAATAATTAAAAAAAAAAAAATTAAAACAAGAACCATATCATACAAGATCAATGATAGAATTTGCTAGGCCATGGTTTGGATGGACTAACATCGTTCCCAATGATGGTACCTGCAAAGGTGAACCCTTGTGAATACCCTCACTAAAACTATTATTAACTTTGACATTCCCATAGGCTACATACCAAAAGCAATATCACTCCTGTAACCACTGCTTTTAGGATGAGGCAATGGCAGCCTAATGGCCATATCGCTTCCACTAGTACCAACCCCTCTGTAACCTCTAAAATGCTGCAGCCCTGAAGAAATATCATTTCCATTGTCATCACGAACTTGAACCGATGGTGGTGGAAGCAATAAGGGCATATCATTTTTACCACTACTCAGGGCTTCCAAATTTCCAGTATGTTGTTGTAGCCCCACAATAGTTTCAGGAGTACCACTTGAACCACCAAAATAGGCTTCATAATTCGCATGACCTACCAACCCCAATTGGTTTCCACTATTTGCATCTTCAACAAACGGTTGATAAATGGCAGTACTCAACCCAACCATATGACTAGACTTAACCGTGATACTACTCCCAACAATAGCCTGCGGGTTGTTCATCATATCAATATTAAACCATTGATCACACGAAAAATCTGACGCCACAAGAGCCTTCTCACGATGATCATCATGAATTGAGACACCGATATTGTCTCCACCGATGTTAGGATCATAAGTAGCGGAAGCAGGAAGGGGAGAAAAACCATGCAGTAAAGAATCAGGAGAGACATGAGGTTGCTTACAATATTCAATCCTTCTACTGATTTCCATGCGCTTCTCCTCAACAAACCAAATAAGAGAATGCAGGTCAGCTACACTGAGTTCATCAAGTCCATTGCACTTATATATATAATGCAAAAGATTGGAGGCCACCATCTCCTTGTGTTTCCTCTCATGCTTCTGACATTTATCTTGCGCTTTGCTCACTCTTTCGTTTAAGTAAGTCTCCTGATTCATCATCTTCTTGTTTCGCTCTATGTCTGGTATGACATCAAACCTTGTGATCATCTCTTGCACTTTCGAGCGAGAAGGCCATACCGTCGGCTCCTTTTCATCTGGACTATAAATAACAATGAAAGCATCGACATCACAAAGTATACTTAGTTCACGCACTTTTTTCACCAACCCAGCCCTTCTTTTCCTGAGACTCGCTTTCCTAGCACTGCCATTCGCAATCCACGCAACAGTCACCTTCTTCCTCGCCATGTTTAGTCTTTAATATAAATCTATGATCTTTTGTAGAGTGATTTTTGCTTTATCCATCAACAAGGTTATATAGAGAAAGAGAATGCTCTTTCTAGGGCAAAATGGGAATTAGACATGGGAGGTTTATTTAGGTAATATACACAGTTTAGGTAATGTAGCTTATGTTGATTAAGAAATATATTTGTCACATTCTCAGATGATTATTATGCTTGGTTAAGTTATTGCTGGCAATATGATAAGATGATTCATTATTATTTATGCCAGGTTTCTAATTTTCACTAACCAACTCACACCCATAATTTTTAAAATTAGACATGGGGCGACTGTTTAGGTAATTTACTTAAAAATAATGCTACATTTCCAAAAAAATTTAAACAAAAATTTTGTTCAAATAATATGACAAGTTTATTTGTAGTTACTATATTAATTTTAAAATTATATATATTAATGATGTGCTGGTTACATATAAGTTTGCTACATCATTTGAACAATAAATTTGGTCAGATTTTTAGGTAATGTAATATCATTCTTTACATAATATACAATATAGATTATATATGTTGATTAAGAAATCTATTTGTCACATTCTAAGATAATTATGCTTCATTAAATTATTGCTGGCAATATGGTAAGATGATTCATTATTATTTATGCTAGGTATCTAATTTTGACAGACCAACTCACATACACAATTTTTATCATTAGATCATTGCAAGATTAAGTATATTTTTTAATTTATATATCTCAACAGATAAGACCTAATTAATTTTTACATCTAAATCATTTTTATGGATTCTCATATTAAGTAAGATTTAATTGATTGTTTGTAACATACAATATCCAGTGAATGATTACCTATATATGGTTTAATTAGTAATATGCACATTTGGTTAGTTTTGTTCATTAACCATATAAAGAGTAATTGTTTTAACTAAAAAAGGTAATAACAAAAGTCAAATTTAACCTACTCAAAAAATTTAGATTGGACCAACCATATGTTGTTCCCTTGAGTGTATATGTTGCCATATTCGGATGACTAAAAATATGCCTGAGTTTGTAATGACTAATAAAAGAAAGACCTAATTAATTTTTTACTCATATTCATGAGTTAAAAAAAAAGTCATTTTTAAAAAAAAATGACTTTTTTTTTTAAAAGTCATTTTTTCTTTCATACATTACTCAAACTTAAATTCTTTTTATAAAATTTTAGTATCATGTCAACATTGACAGAAAATCCTTACTCTATATTCATATCTTTAGAATGATTTTTAAAATAATGTTATACTATCCAAAAATCCGTCTAAATAATGTGGCAAATCTATATATAATTATTCAATCATCAATACATCATCAGTAACTATATATCAACTTGTTATATTATGGGGGTAAAATTTATGGATAAATTTTTTAATGTATAGCCTTATTCTTATTTTTAAGATTCTATTCTTAGTATTTGAATCTTATATCTAGGATATCTTAGTTAGAAAACTTCTCAGAGTTTATAGGTTGAATGATTTAATAGTTTTACTGGTGTTTATTTTGTGAGTGAATTTTAATAATAACACTTTTGTTTACGTTCTGATTAACTTCATAAATAGATTTAGTAACTATTAATGTTAATATTATATACTTTCGTTGACTTTGATTACCAATTTATACAAAGTCATGTTCATATTCCTTATGCTGTTATAATTCCTAGTTTGATAATTCCTATTATAACAAGATTTCTAATCTAACTCAAACTCTTTATTTTGCAAAATATTCTTTAAAAAATCATTTTGAGTTTAGAAAATCGTAGTTTGATTTTTAAATAAATGAATATTAGGTCTAGGCATAAGTATTCTATTGGACTAGGAAACCATTTTCTTAGTTTAATTTTTTAATTTGGTAACTTTATTCATAGGGATTTTGTACGTAAGGATTATATAAAAATTTTAGAAAGTTTTTAAATATGAAAGATTTTTTTATTTAGGTAGTCAAGATTTGTATACATTTAGGCCTCGTTTGTCAGGTTGGATTAGATTGAGTTTGGATTAATTTTTATCCAAACCTATATTTGGTGCAACCAAATGAGGGTTAATAATTTAAACCCTTCGCTATTTTATCCCACTCAATTGGGAGAACTCAAACCGCTCAACAAGTGGGTTAACTCTCATCTCTCACTACATCTCTAGTTTCGCACCTATACCACTCTCATCTCTCATCTCCCATCTCCTTTCTCAACTCCGTTGATCGTCGGAGCACTTGGATTAACAGAGGAGGGTGATGTTGACAGTGAAGATTGTGGAGTGGTAGACGGATCATTTTGAAGAGAAGCAAAGTTAGTGGCCAGAATTTGACATTGGAGTGAAAATGTGACTGACAAGTGAAGATCAGCGGTGGTGTGTCTCTTCCAAGTGTGAGAGTGTGAGAACATGAGAGAGAGAGAGAGAGAGAGAGAGAGAGAGAATTTTGTGTTTTGTTTTTGATTAGCTTTGTTGCAGTTGCCATCAATTATGTCTCTGTATATGTGTGTGTGAATGGGGGTGAGGGGGTGGGGGTTGGGGTTTGTGTTGGACATGAAATGAGTTTATGTGAAGTGAAAGAAGCGGAAGGTGATAAGAGAGAGAGGAGGGTGGTGGTGGTGGAGGGTGATGAGAGAGGAAGGAGGTAAGCTTCTACGTAAAATAAAATATCATTTGGAAAATTTTTGAAAAATCCCTAAAAATTTTCTTTAAAAACAAACTTTGTAACACTATTTTTAATCCTATCTTATGTTTACCCAAGCATGGGATAAGATTTAAATTAATTCAATTAAATTTCATCCAATCCCATATAAATAATCCAAACAATCCAATCCTATCTCATACAGCAAAACAAGGCCTTAAAGGATTTTATATATGCAGTCCAAGGGCTGAAATATATTTACATATGCAATATTATATGTGTTGATGTATGAATTCAGTCGATTCAAGTTTTTGAGTCAATACTGTAAAAAAAAGTAAAACAAAGGCAAAGATGAAAGAAAGAGAAGAGGAAGAACAATTAACGCAAGGAGATTTTTATGTGGTTCGCCCCAAAAAGATGTCTAATACTGTAAACAAAAGCAAAACAAAGGCAAAGATGAAAGAAAGAGAACATGAAGAACAATGAACGCAATGAGATTTTTATGTGGTTCGACCTAAAAAGATATCTACATCCACGACTGTTTCTCTGGTTATTTTGACAAAGTCATAATATATTATTGATTATTGTTTTTCATATTGTTACAATGAATTTTCAACCCCTATTTATAGTGTAGGGTGTTACAATTAGAATGCAAATAGAATAGGGAAGAATTCTACATTAATTACACTTCCAAAGCCGGTGTCCACCATATTAGGGATAGATTTCACCGATATAGGAGTTTGATTTTACTTCCAATTTTGATAGTTGATTTTTCTTCAATTTGGGTTGTTATCTTTCTAGAAAAACTCTTTAACGAGCACTTCGAGCACTTCGAGCTGCGAGCTTGACTTCGCTTTGGGCTACCTAGAGCTGAGCATAAGGCAGCCTTGACCATAGTTAGCTAGGGACCTGAGAATTGTAGTAACGAATTGAGATCTTGTTCCTACAAGTTGAATGTTGGCAAACTGAGCCTTTATCTATTAGGTCAATCCATTGGATCAGTTTTTTGGACTTTTATCAGCCCGCTTATGTAGTCTCAAATATACTCACAACAATATGTATATGTATAGATTACAATTTAAGCAATTTCAATCCTAGTAAATTGTGAATTAATATTTTAAAGTGAAAGAAAATTTAATTTTTCTTTGTGTTGGGACTTTAATGCAATCATTTGCTCATTTGTCTCTATAAAGTTTTGACATTTTTGCCTTCTAAGGTAGGTAGTGTGGCAGAAGGTTTGCACCTAAAAAACATTTAAGATCTTGAGTTCAAATCTCAAGACACTATCTAACTTACAAGACAAAAAGGCTCAAACCTTACCGGAACAAATGAGCAAAAGGTTTGGATGAGGTCCCAACACAAATGTCTTGGAACCTTATACTTTGTGTTGGGATCTAAGCTCAATCCTTCACTCATTTGTCCTCATAGGGTTTTGGCCTTTTTATCTTGTATGGTATGTAATGTCTTGAGGTTTAAATCCAAAATGTTAATTGTCTTTTCAGTAAAAACCTCAAAGGTTTGTACCCGAAAGACACTTAAAGTCTCAAGTTCAAACCTCAAGATGTTACCTACCTTATGGGGTAAAAAAGTCAAAACCCAACGAGAACAAATAAACAAAAGATTGGGTTGAGGTCTCAACACCTTATATTATTTTTTAAGGATAATCCCAAAAACCTCATAACTTTTGATAGATTATCCATTCAATTACCCCCTAAAAGCATATAAAATGACGGTAATACCTCTGATGGTAACATATTCCATTAGATGGATAAGGTTGACCGTTTGACTCCAAAGGCAAAAGCAAAAATGAGACGAAAATTAAAAAAAAAAAATTAAAATATGAAAAATAAAAACAAATAAATAATATTAAATATGAAAATATAAAAAATAAAGATATTTTTATTTAAAAATTAAAAATAAAAATATATTGAATAAAATGAAATTTTTTTCCTATCACTCAGTTCTCTCTCTCTACCTCATCGATCTCTCTCTCTCTCTAACTTCACTAGTCTCTCTCTCTCTCTCTCTCTCTAACTCTTATTCTTCTTCTTCTTCTGTTCCGTTGCTCTCCGTCACCTCTACCAAACATCCACCACCACCTCCTCCCATACCTACTCCTCTTCATCTCTATCTTTCTCTAGCGCCGCCATCGCCTCCTACTATCCCTCCTCTCATCTTTCTTTTCATCATTTGAGTTCGAACTTAGATGAGACCCTCATCTGAGTCTCTCAACTAGGTTCGAACCCATATGAAGTTTCATCTAGGTCTTTTAATTGAGTTCGAACCCAGATGATGGTTCATCTGAGTTCGAACCCAATTAAGGGTTCATCTAGGTTCAAACCCAGTTGAACCCTCAACTAGGTTCCACTAGATTTGAATTCAAATGAACATAGTTAAAGGTTGGATGTTTGATGATTTTTTATATTTGATTTTTGATGATTTTTACGTTTTCAGGTGTGCTTGATGATGTTTGATTTTTTTTTTTTTCAGTCTTTGTAGGTTTATTGATTAATCGTTGTTCAATGTGAGTTTATTGATTTGTTGTTGTTCATTTTTGGTATGTTGATTGTGTTGTTGGTATGTTCATCTGTGATGGTTGTGATTGTTCATTATTGGTAGTAGGGTAGTGGGTTTGAAGGTTGATGATGATGATGTAATAGCTGGTAGAGATCCAGCTCCACTGTCCATCCAATTGGAGATCCAATCTGGATCTCCAATTTTTTATTTTTTATTTTAAAAAAAATTAGTAGTTTATAATTTTTATTTTAAAATATTATTTTATAATTATTTTATTTTTTAAATTAAAATTTGAGGATTAAAAGTGTCTGTTTACTTGTTATCCCATATTTCTATTAATTTTATAACAGATGAGAGATTTTAGATAAAAATGAAATCACATAGGAGAAAATGGATAATCTATCAAAAGTAAGATGGTTTTTTATGATTTTCCCTATTTTTTATTGCTTTATTATACTTTACATGCTAAATTAATTTGACTAACTATTAAAATCATATTAAATCTTACAATGATCAATATATTAGATCATCTGAAATAGTTAGACCAGAAAACAATTTTATATTCAAATCCATCAAAATGGCAACAAATATAAATTCCGCATATTGACTTTAAATTAAGATTTGCATAATTAAATAAATTAATCAATGATTTTAAAGTTCACAAAAAAATTTAAATAATGCCTATTTAACCCCCTTTTAAGTGTTCACATGTCTATCAAGTTAACTTTACACAATAGACTAAAAAAGATCCAAATTCTCATTTGGCAACTAAGATTGGATTAATAAGATTGGATAGAACTGTTAATTGGCTTGACAATCATGTGAACACCTAGATATGAAAGGGTGGGGCTTAGAGAGGAGGAGTAAAGAGTAGGATTGGACAAAAAAGACCAAAAACCACTAAGCTCGGCAAGATCAAATTAAACCTGTCAGTTTGGTCTAGTTTTCTAATTTAATAAATAAATAAACATTTTGATTTTATTGTAGAGAAAATTGTGAAAATAACTTTTGTTCAAGGCGGAAGTTGAAATGTAACATTTTTTTAAAATTACATATTTTTACCAAGTATATTTTGTCTGAAAACAATTATTCTTTCAATATTTTTTTAAAAAAAAGGTTAATGTTCAATTTGGACTTAAAAAAAATCACTTATGACAAAAAAAACCCTTTATTATAATAAAATGATATGGTGTGGTCCAAGTTCAAGAAGCCCAAACCAAATTATAAAGTGAATGTCTTTAAACACAATTTTATACTGCTATATTTCACACCTAATATTTAGGGATAGTTTGTTTGTTTGTTTTTTTTTTTTTTTTTTATCTGAAGATTTAAAGGTGTTGTTGAAGACTAAAGATTGTATGATGACTGAAACCTAAAATTTAAATGATATATTTGTGATGACGTTCGGAAACGATCAACTCAAAAATTCTGGGGCCCAGACTGCGAACGAGGTAATTTAATGACGATAATGGTGATGAGTGTGTGATAAATGAGCAGTGAATGAGGTTTAAGGTTGATGAAGCTTAATTAAGGTGAATAAATGTTAGTCGTGGTAGTTGGCTGAGAGTAATGAGGTGATTAATGAAGACAAAAGGGGGAAGAATGCATGCAAAACACAAGAATTTTTACGTGGTTCAGCGACTGCGCCTACGTCCACGGTCACCCTGAAGTAATTTTGGCAAAGTGACGATACTCTAATATTTTTTCAGCACACTTGTATAGTAAAGATCTCCCATATTTATAGAGAATGGGAGATGACCAAAAGAAATGTAAAAAGAGTGTAATACACGTTAGAAACTATGACAACCTCAACTAATCCTGACATTAGTCATGCTTCATTTATTGTAAAGGTAATGATTGTTCTTTCCCTGCACACGCCTGCACTTAATGCATCAGGAGAAGTCTTCTCTGTCTCAGATGCATGGCTATTATATTAACTGCTTCTTGGTAATTGTGTGGGTGGTTTCTATCGTCAAGTCAGGGGAGTTGGTGATTTAGATGACTTGCTGCAAAAGGTTTCTCCTGGAGCAGAACCTTGGTCTGTTGGATCAAGCAAGCTGGATAGGGGTTGACACAGGCAAAACGATGTCTGGACGGTTTGGAGATTATGCGAGCTCGCGATCAGGGCGACCTTTCGAGCTGGACGAGCTCTTGGAAGCGATTTAGAGCATAGGCCTTCTGGGCCTTTATTTTTGTTCATGTTCAATAGGGCTTTTACTAGCCCATTTACCCAGGTCGAGAAAACGGGTATAACAATTTTTTTTTTTTTTTTTTTTTCTTATATCTGAATATATAGTAATCTTATTTGTCTTTTAAAATTTAAATTATCTGAAAACTAGTAATTTAACATTTATATCCTTTTACTGTTAGTTGTTATATAATTTCATTTAATATAATACAAACTATTATAATAAATTATTTAACAAATACTAAGACATTTTTATGGGTATATTAATAATATTTTTATTCATAATCAAAATATGATTAATTATTATAGTAAAATAAATTAAATTTATATAGTTAAATAAAAATAAACAAAATGTTCTTAAGTTGAATTACTATAGCAATAAAAGTTAAAATTGTAAAGTAATATTTTAGTGTAAAGTAATATTTTAGTCATTGTAATATTTCATTAATTACATTTAAAAGAAATCTATATAATATAAAATTAGGACAATTTTGAAAATATATTATTTTGAGAAAGATAAATTTGAAATAATATATTTAAAAAATCATTAAGTGATTTGACATTTAGATAAATGTTAAAAATTATAGTTTTTTTAAAGTGATTTTTAGGTGATTTTAAGTGGTTTGACCTCTTAAAAAATAAAAAAATTACTTAATAAGTATAATTCAGACTCATTAAGTGAAAAATGATAAAAACAAACGATCCATACCATTAAAGCAATATGTATGATACAAATTATATTATTATTTACGTTAACAGAGGTCTAACATTTAATATAAATTTAAAATTGCATAGTTTTTATTACGAAAACCGAAATCAAATTCACATTCAAAAGACCAAATCAAATTAAAGATGATCAATCTAATTTGGTCAGATCTAGTTTAAAGAAAGGATTTGTTCAAATTGGTTCCACTTTCCATAAGCCAAAAATGTTCGGTTTGGTCTTGTTTTAGTCAAAACTAGATAAAATCAGACCACGCCCAACACTAGCGTAGAGGTTGAACGACTGAATTTTGTATTTTTAGGAATTTACCAACCTTGATTATATTTAATTAATCAGGTAAAGTTGAAATTATTATCCAAAGGCAAAAACTATGGATCGTCTTCTATGTTAAAACAAAATTTTACACTATTATTATGATATGATGTGCAAATTGATATGAACATCAAACATAATTTTACATTGCCTTGACAATGTGATGTTTAGATCGATCTGAGCCTTAAGCTGACAATTTTAACAATTTTAGGTTGTAAGTCTAATTTGTGCTTAGTCCAATTCTATCATATGCAGTTGAGTATAAAATTAGTTAACTACAAAAATCATAAGGGTTTTTTTACAAGGAAACATTTAAAAGCATCTCTAATACTCCTATGGATTATAAAAAAAATATAGTACTACATAGGATAAGTGAACATTTTGTAAAATCAAATTCTTCCAATGCAGTTATTGTTATTGATTGTCAAGCTCATGTGACAAAAATAAAAATAGAGACTGTCAACATGACTATCTGGTTTCAAAGAGTTTGGTGGACAGTCTGACTCAGCAAGTTTTCATTCAAGTCTCATTCATGGTCTTCCTCATCGACCGCAGTTCGCCACTCGTGTCTTCCCCGCCGGTTGTCGTTTGCCGCTCGTAGAGATGTTAGATTATGGTCAATGTAGGTAGAGAGACACTTGAGTGCAACGAGATTGTTTTAACACATGGGTTCAGCGGGATGGATTTATCCCAAACTAATAGGTTAAAAATGAGATGAGGTAACTTAGTGAAGAGACATCTGAGTGCACTAAACGTGGGTTTGGATAAAATTTAACCCAAACCCAATCCTATTCTAACAAACAAATGAGGCTTGCATGTCTAGTTTCTATAGATATTGGAAATTCTATATTATAATTAATTTTGTAACAATTGTCCAGTGTAGGAAATTCCACACTTTCCTATTAAGGATTTGTGATTTTCATTCTGAGTTGATGCAACTTCTTTAGAGGCACTTATACTTTTCAAGAGGCCTTTTTAGGAAGATTTGATGTAGTAATTAGTTGGGCTCTTTTATTGCTGCTTTTTTTTTTTTTTCTGTGTGTGTGTGTTTCCATCATATCTGACTATACTTCATTTGTTTCTGGTTTCTAAAATAAGTAGTGTCTAAACTGCCTCTTCTCATAATGAAAATACAATTTTCTTGGGTTGTGGTGGTTGATGTTGTTTTTGTTGTTGTTCATGTTGTTTTGAGAGAGAGATTTGAAAAGAATGAAAGAAAGTTTTGAGTGGTATGTTTTGACAGGGTTTGGCTAGCGAGAGAGTTTGTGTTTTTTATCAGGTTCAAAATAGGGTGGATTTGTGTTTTTTATCAGGTTCAAAACAGGGTAGGTTTTTATATGTATGCAGAGGAGCTGTTGTGCATCCAACAGTCATCTTAAGGGGCAGTTTGGTCATTGCAAATAAAATATCACAACCAAGGGTAAATAGGTCTTTCCAAGTTTGCACTTGTCAGACCTTACATTTCTATTAACTTACGGCCGGAGAAATTTTAAATAAAAATGAAATTAGAGTGACGAAAACAAGATATAGACAAACTATGCACAATTTTTTAAGATTATTCCTAAAAAGTATTATACCAACTTTGTATTTTGTTGCTACTGCAAACCCAAATTTATCCTCCCATTCAATGCTTTCGATGTTATACAAAAATATGTTAACCGCTAACTTCTAGACTTAACATTAAATTTGTACTTAGAAATTAAATGAACTTTCAATTTACACCTTTATAATTTAATGTGAGTTAGAGAGATTAATTAAATTTAGAGATATATATGTTTAATAAAAAAAATAAAAACCATAGTTTGATGAAATGATCACTTTCCGCCCTGTAGTCTCGTTTTTGGTCAAAAATCCCCCTCTATTACAATTCTATTAAATAATATAAAAAAAGCTATGTTTGAGAATGAAAATATAAATTTACCCTCATTTAATCAAATAATAAATAGAAAACTAAAAAAATAAAAAATAACCCTTAAGGTAAAAAAAGACCCCTTGAAAAAAAAATACTAATGACCACTCGAGGTGGTGTCTTTGTTCACCGCCAATGAAGAACAATATAGAGGCCACCTGACCTCCCATGAGCAGCAACCTCCATCGAAGGAATTTGAGCGCTACTAACCACCCCAAAGATCCTAAATTATTACTCTAACACCCAAACATCAATATAAACATCACCCTAAATACCCAAAACCGAACAACCGCACCAAACAACCATCAAAATCAACCAAAAAAAATCCCATGTATCCAGAAGGCCTCTTTCTTCATCGTTTATTGAAAGAGGAAAACAAAGGTCATATGCAACTTGAAGGTGGCCCTCCTCCACACCATCCATCAGCCACCAAACATCACCAATCGAACAGCCAAATACGCCATCAACACCACCTAACACAATCAGAAGCCCATAAACACACTCTTCCGTCGTCGACCGAAACCATCCAAATCCAATCAACGACCACCCTCATTGCTAATCCCAACTCAAATTAAACCAAACACAAACAAAGCTACTGCCATTGATGAGACCAAAGAAGTGGAGAAAAGAGACCGGAGGGAGAAAGGGAAGGAGAGAGATGGAAGGGAGAGGCAGTGGTGAAGAAGGGAGAATGAAGACAAAGGCACCTAGTCGCCATCCCTGGGTGAAGGAAAAAATACTGACTTTGAGAATGGGAGAAGAGAGAGTGAATGGTGAGAGAAAAGCAAAAGAATGAGAGGATGAGAGAGCAAACTGAGAATTGGAGAAGAAAGGGTGATTGGTGAAGGAAAAAAGAACAATTGATGAAGGAAGAAGAGATAAAAGGGCGATGATGAGAGAGAGAGAGAGAGAGAGAGAGACTGGCGAGAGAAGGGAGGAGAGGAAAAAAAAAATAGTTTTCAAATTTAATTTATTTTATATTTTATTTGTTAAAAATATTTTAATATAAAACTTCAGATAAATGACCTATTTACCTTACCAAATTTAACCGTTTATTAACCGAAAGATGACGGTAAAGTGAGTTTTTAGGATTTCATGAAATTATAGGTGGTATTTTAAATCATTTCAATGAGGTAAAGTTACCATATATAAAACCACGGGTGTGTTTTGAGCGTTTCAGCAAATGTTGGGGTTTTTAATAAATATTTCCTAAATTTAATACTGAAAAATATCAATATAAAATGGGGTAAAATTTACCATTTCGACAAACAATGGGGTAAGATTACCATATATGAAACTATGGTATGTATTTTGAGTGGTTCAGCAAACATTGGGGTTTTTAATAAATATCCCTTAAATTTATTATTGAATCAATATTAAATTTAAGTATTTAAAAAAAAATCAAATTAACGTTATTATTAAAAGGAGTATTCTTTGAATTGGATTGTGAAAACATAAAAAAGGATAATCTTGAAACAAATCAAGGTTTTAGAAGATAGTGCATCTTTCACAAAGCAGCAGGGCCGGATTTGCATATGAATTCGACAAAACCCACCTAATCTGCCAGCATCCTTAAATTAACCCCCTAAAAATAACTAACCCTAAAAGTAACTGACCGGATAAATATGGTTGGGTTTAATATTGAACTTCAACCGAGGCCAAATAGTTGAACCTCAACGGAGACCAAATCGACCTTCGCACACCCCTGCCACTCTCTATTAATCCAATGCTACTATCAATTAATCCAATGATGCCCATTTTACCAAACGTGCCCAATTTTAACTTGAGAATTAATAGAGACCATTCTCGACAGAATTTAGTCATCAGAATAAATGTTTGAAAAAACACAAGAAACTTCAAAATGATGACAACAACTATGTCAGCAAAGGAAAACATCGATTACAAAAATTAAACAAGCATCTTCAAAAAGTTAAGCTGGAAAAAAAGACAAAACATCTTGGTCATTGGTTCATTTATTCTCAAATAAAACAACATATGCATAGTCACCCCTCACTGCAATTAGATGACAATCAACTCCAAAAGTATAACAATCAAGATACAAAGAAATTAAAACCAGTATTTCCAAGATTCATAAATCGAGGAATCAATTTCTGAAAAATCATAGTCAAATGAGTAGTAGTGGGACACCAAGCAAGCAACTTCTCCAAATAAAAACCAACAGAGAAGTGAAACACTGTGATGAAGACATGCGATGATACCTCACTACTGCTCCTCTTCAGCTTTGGTTGCTTCTTTAGGAGCTTCTTTGATATCATCAGTTCCATCATCCTACATACATCATACCAAATATTCATTACTCACAACAGAAACCACAAAAACAGCAGACGACAACATGGATAGCAATAGTAAATAAACAAGAAAGTTTACCTGCATGTCTGAGGTCCACAATGTGAGATTGTCACGAAGCAGTTGCATAATCAAAGTGCTATCCTTGTACGAATCTTCTCCAAGTGTATCAAGCTCCGAGATAGCTTCATCAAAGGCCTAACATGAAAAAGCCTAAAATATCAGCTACTTCTCCAAATCTTATCGCACCTAGATGTGTGACTCAAAATTGTTGCAAGCAAAATCACACAGCACACAGGAACAGATTTAAATTTAAGAATTCTCTCACTCACCTGTTTTGCAAGGTTACAAGCTTTATCAGCAGAATTCAAAATCTCATAGTAAAACACAGAGAAGTTGAGAGCCAGTCCTAGCCGAATTGGATGAGTTGGAGCCAATTCAGCATTTGCAATATCCTGCAAACCATATATTCAACAAAACTAAAATTTGACATCAAATAATAAATTGAAAGCAGACAAAATACTAGATCACACGCAATAATCATGATGATCAAACGCAAACAACAAACAAACATAACAATCGATCAAACATGTCAAATCGAAAGTGGATATTAGATCAATTGGTGGCAGTGAATAAGGAATCGAAGGAAACCTGAGCAGATTTGTAAGCGGAGAGGGTGTTCTCGGCGGCCTGTTTCCTCTCATCAGCGGTCTTGAACTCGGCCAAGTACCTGTGATAATCGCCCTTCATCTTGAAGTAGAAGACCTTGGAATCGGCGGCGGCGGCGGCCGGGACCAATTTGTTTTCGAGGAGGTTCAATATGCCGCCGCAGATCTCGGTCAATTCATTCTCGATCTTGGAGCGGTAGTCTTTGATGACAGAGACATGCTCCTGGTTGCCACGGGACTCCTCCTTCTGCTCGATGGAGGAGACAATGCGCCAGGAGGCGCGGCGTGCGCCGATTACATTCTTGTAGGCGACGGAGAGGAGGTTGCGCTCCTCGACGGAGAGTTCCTCCGAGGAGAGGACGGAGTCGACGACCTTTTCCATGTACTGGACCATCTCCTCGTACCGCTCCGCTTGCTCCGCCAGCTTCGCCATGTAGACATTTTCTTCGCGTGGAGAAGGAGAAGCAATCGCCATTCTTTTTTCCTTTTTCTTTTTCTGTTTGTTTTTGGGAGGAAATGGTGTCTCGCAATTATTGCAACTGGTTTCGGGTGCTTTTATGTTCATCCACCATTCAACGGAGACATCGACGTCACGCTCTTGGATTAAATTCGTTAGGCCCGGTATCAACTGATGGGCCTGGCCTGTTAATATCACAAGAAGGTAGCAACCTCTTCATCATTGATAATGGGAATGAAATCGAAAATATACAAACTGCCTAATCTATCGAGATAAACATTATGCATGGTTTAAAAATATTCTTTCTTGTAATATAGTATCAAAGTCTGTTACAAAATATGGTTTGAGTTATGTATTTGAATCATTTCGAGTAAACCATGATTTTTTATTTCATTTCTTTCTATTTTTTAATTAAATAATCTCTCTCTAGGTTATGTATTTCAAAGAATAAGAGGGTTAATTTACAAATCACGAGATAAACCTAGAAGCAGTGGATAGGTTTTTCAAAAAAGTTTAATGGGGTTGGATATTCAAAAGCAAGTTCCAAGTTTTTTTTTCTTTTTACTTTTTTACTTTTTTTGAGAAGGAGCTGAAAAGGAAAATTGTTTGGATGGGCTGCAAAGAAGAAGTGGTGGGGGGGTTTTTAATAACAAAAGAAGTTCAAACGCAGCCCATCTACAAAAGAGCCGAAGCCCAGAAGCCTTAGACACCTAGTATAAAATCCCTCATCCAAAACCCTAGTACCCCCAACGTCGCACACGCACCCACAAACGCAGCGCAGACACAACAAAGCCAGTCTTGGCTGCTGCCTCCTATCTGTAGCTGTTGCAATATGAAGGTCCGCATCTCTCTCACATCATCCAACTTAGTTTCCATCCGAATCTCCAATTTCATTATGGTAGAATCTCATTTTCTTTTATTTAATAATGTTTGCAGTTCAATATCGCCAACCCCACCACTGGCTGTCAGAAGAAGCTCGAGATCGATGACGATCAGAAGCTGTAAGTTCAATTTTTTCCTTTCTACATTAAACTGTCAAATTGTGTTAGTCATTTTTGTTTTGCGAGATCTTAAAACTGAGTTTTGTTCGAGTAGTTAATGGATTTTATGATGTACATAGAAGTTAATAGTTTGGTCTCAGGCCGGCTTTATGATTCTAACAATTTGAGGGTAATGTTTATCTTGTAACGAATTTGAATTACAGTCGGGCTTTTTTCGACAAGAGGATCTCGCAAGAGGTCAGCGGAGATGCATTGGGTGAGGTATGTGCTTTTTTCTGTTGGAGCTGTGGGCTACTTGTCGCACCAGTATTACATTAATTGTTGGTATATTTTCTTACATTTGTTTTTGGTTTATAGGAATTTAAGGGCTATGTTTTCAAGATCATGGGAGGATGTGACAAACAAGGTTTCCCAATGAAGCAGGGAGTGCTGACTCCTGGTCGTGTTCGTCTTTTGCTTCAGAGAGGTGGGTACAATCACGACCTACTGTATTGTATTTGTAGTAATGAACTGAGAAAACTGTTTGTGGGTTGATCGAATTTAATGAGCATTTAAATGCTGAGCTGATTTAAGATCTTTGTTATGTTAAGTTTGTACCTGTTTTGGCTTCTTGAATTGAATGACCTTTTTGCATTATGTGCTGCATGTGTTTAAGTAATCCTGAGTATGATTCAATCGTGTTGATCACACAAATTTACTTTTTAACAATAATTTCTGTAGATATTCTACGGTGTTGGTTGGAACTAGTGGTTTTTGTTCCTTGAGATAATTTATTTTTTATGACCTGATTTCTATTTTTCAATGACTACCTGGGATTGAAAGTCGGCATGTAATTATAAAAAACTCCCTTTTCAGTGTCCCTCGGCCTCTTTTAGTTTTTATGGCTCAGTTTAGTATTACATTCTATTTTGCTAAAATAATTCACCATCTAAAGTCTGTTACATATGCTGCATTTGTTTCAAAAAGTTGATTTTATCCTTTCCATTTAAACAGGTACACCATGCTTCCGAGGATATGGAAGAC
Source organism: Litchi chinensis (assembly GCA_019925255.1). Lineage (NCBI taxonomy): Eukaryota > Viridiplantae > Streptophyta > Magnoliopsida > Sapindales > Sapindaceae > Litchi > Litchi chinensis. The sequence goes on along the minus strand of CM034465.1, from coordinate 24,460,026 downwards.
GCAATGGAGAACGAAGGAGGAAGTCTGTTCGTGGATGCATAGTCAGTCAAGACCTCTCTGTTTTGAACTTGGTTATAGTTAAGAAGGGTGAGAATGATCTACCTGGGTTGACAGACAGTGAGAAACCAAGGATGAGGGGTCCGAAGAGGGCATCCAAGATCCGGAAGCTTTTCAACCTCTCGAAGGAAGATGATGTGAGGAAGTATGTCAACACCTACCGCAGAACCTTCACAACAAAATCTGGTAAAGCCTCTTGCCTTTTTCTTTGCAATCGGCATATAAGACGAAGTGGAGAGTTTTCAATAAAGTAACATTTTCTGGAATAGATGATAATACTTGGCATGGAGTGGTTGTTGTGATTATATTTAATTAGTTTAATAAGATAAATATAAAAAAGTGTAGTCCTACTCTTGGTGGTTTGTGTAGTCTATATGCAGGATGTTTGGCTTAAAATTAATCGTGTGTAGTCTCCAAACATGGGTTTAGGTGTGTTTGGTACATTAGTTCAAACCCATCAAATCCCATGTTTGGAGACAATTTATTATTGAATTTAAGCCAATCTTAAGCTGATGTAGGCCTTATGTATGGTCCTGTTGGACTATTCAAACAAGTTGTTTTGACGGGAGTACACTTTTTTATATATATTTATTAATGGATTATTTTGACTTTTTAAATATTTAATAATTAATTTAATTTGTTTTAAAAAAATATTTAAATTTATTAATTAAAATTAATATTTTTATAAGCAATTGTAAATAATTTTAGATAATTTTTAAAAAATGAAATAATTATTCAAATATATAATTTTATTTTATATAATCAAAATATATATTATAGTACTAATTCAGTTCAATTGAAACCCGTGAAAATAGTTTGATTCAATTCTTTTCGTCAGACAAACCCTAAGGGCATGTTTGGGAGACGGGCAATTAGGTGGGATTGGGAAAAAAAAATTCCAACCCCACCATTACCCATGTTTGGGCCAAATAAAGAAGGGAAAGCTTCTTTCTTAGGCCCATCAGCCACCTTTTTCAAATCCCTAATGAATAAGATTTGAAAACTCACTTAAATGGGTTTACAAATCTCATTCATTTGGGATTTGAAAAGTGGTCATTTATGATTTAAAATATATTATTTTATTGAAATATAAAATATTTTACAATTGTCTTCACTTTCATATTTCTTTTTATTGGAAATTAACTAGGAAGATGCAACATAATGGTATGGTACGCTTTTTTATGTGTACTGTGGAAGATTACTGCAAAATAAGTTGTTTCAATTTTTAGATTGTGTTTACTTAATTGATGTAGTTAAGTAACTTCACATTGATTCCTTAGCTGTTTGCATTTAAAAGCCTCATCATGTAACATGCTTTAACAGTAACAGCTACAATGATAAGAGGTGGTGCGTATTGCGCCCACATACCTATCTTTGGAATACTTATTCTCCCTAGTAATATTCCTATAAAAAAAAAACTCTCCCTAGTAATATAAATGGTTAGTTTTGCATAAGTTAATGTATATAAAATAAATATATATTTGGGCAGGGCATCAAGCAAGGATAGACTGGAGAGGAGTGAGTTAAAGTGATGTGTTACTGATTTATTTATATGTGATTGTTTGTGGTTGGCAGGCAAGAAAGTCAGTAAAGCTCCAAAGATACAGAGGCTTGTTACTCCATTGACACTCCAGAGGAAGCGTGCCAGAATTGCAGACAAGAAGAAGAGAATTGCAAAGGCTAAGGCAGATGCAGCTGAGTATCAGAAGCTGCTGGCCACCAGGTTGAAGGAGCAGCGGGACCGACGTAGTGAGAGCTTAGCAAAGAGGAGATCCAAGCTTTCTGTTGCTTCCAAGCCATCCGTTGCTGCATAAAATGGATCTGTAGTTTCAGTGATGAATTAATCTCACCACTAAGTTTTTGGTAGTTTTATCTTCTGTGCTGCAAGTATTTTTGAAAAGATTGATGGGATTTATTTTACCGATGCCGATGGTTGGTTCTGATGTTTTTTGCATGTTATGAAGTTTATAGTTTACTGCCTTGCGAATTGCCCTTTCAGTATAAGATATTGGTATTACTGTTTTATTTCTATGCAAATAGGTGTTTCCTTTGTTTTCGGTTGAATCATTTTAAATTCAAATCCTATTTGTATGCAGCTATACAAGTGAAGATTGAGAGTCTGCAGTATATGGTTATGGAGTTGAAAAAATAGACTCATGCTTGTCTGTAAAATATTTTTATGGAGGAAAATGATTCAATCTGAGTAAAAAGACGTTTAAGATGTTGACATGTTGCCCTTTAAATGTTGGTTAAAAGGTCAGAGCATATGTGCAGATGAAAAGCGTTGTATTTTAGATCAATGGGATCTTTAATATCACGATGAAAAATAGGTAGGAATGATAAGTTATCTAGAGATGAATAGTATTTTAGACCGATGTAATTTTTAATATCATGATGAAAAATCAACCGGTGGTGAAACTGTTTTTTTCCTTTATGACATTTAAATTCTCTTTTTCTATTTCGATCATGGGTCTCCTTTTGTATACCTTTTCTTTGCATCGACTTTATCTTTCAAGTTCATTATTATTATTTGTAATAATAAGATGGAAACATTTGTGGTATTCATTTAATCAAATTATGGCATATATCATTTTTAAAACCACGTAATTATCTGGTTACTAAATTCATATATTTAATATAAACATAATAATTATAAATAATAATAATTGGAGAGGGTGTTTATTATAAGACCTCACATCTTAGGATTATTGGATAATAGACAACGATTAATAAGGTTGGAGTTCCAAGTTATATGTAATTAGTTAGGGAGAACTTCATTCTAGTCCCTATGTTTTTAAAAAACTTCTCGTTTTTAAATGCGAATCCATTTATAGTATTCATGATCCTTCACTTTTTAAAAATTCATCAAATTGGTCATTCTGTCATCATTTTGGTCTCTATGTTTAATATAGAGAACTTCATTTTGGTCCCTATGTTTAATAGAGAACTTCATTTTGGTCCCTATGTTTTTATTAAAAATTATGACAGAAGGACTAATTTGATGAGTTTTTGAAAAGTAAGAGACCATGAAGATTATAAATGGATTCGCATTTAAAAACGAGAAGTTTTTTAAAAACATAGGGACTAGAATGAAGTTCTCCCAATTAGTTAATTAGTCTCGTTATAGATGATCTGGAGTTAAACTTTAATAATAGATATTATTACAATATTTAAGTCATAAAGATCGAAAAATGAAAAACAATAAACAATAAATTATGTACTATAAGATAAGTAGAAGTAGTTTGAATTGGATCAATCACTACGTTGTGGTCTGATTTAAGGTTTGTTGGTAATCTAGACAAATCAAAGACTGCCAAATATGATCTCTAAATAGCTAGTCATAACATATTAAGGAGAAGTCTCCCATATTTAATGTAAACATAATAATTACAAATGATAATAATTGGAGAAGGTATTTATTATAAGACCTCTATGTCTTCTTTTTTATTATTTTAGGATTATTGGATAGTAGACAACGATTAATAAAATTGGAGTTTCAAGTTACATGTAATTAGTTAATTAGTCTCGTTATAGATGATTTGGAGTTTAATTTTAATAACAAATATTATTACAATGTTTAAGTCATGAAGATCGAAAAATGAAAAAGAATAAACAATTAATGATGTACTATATTTAAAAAAAAAAAAAGTAAAAAGTAATTTGAATTGGATCAACCACTACATTATGGTCCGGTTTAAGGTTCATTGGTAATGTAGACAAATCAAAGACTACCAAATATGATCTCTAAATAGCTAGTCATAACATATCAAAGAGAAGTCTCCCACACTTTGTGATATTATGATTTCTGAACAAAGTAAGATGGTCTTGAATTTTTATCATAAATATAAAAAGAAAGTTATATACTTAATTAGTAAAATTGTACACATATACAACACATGGAATATATCCAAATTATTTTCTCTTTTTCTTTTAAAGTAGACGATTACAGTTTACTTATTTATAACGTTTAATTCTAAAGTTAACTAATAGATATATTATATATGACATGATATATGATAAAGTAGTCTAGTTTTCTGAAGTCCATATGAAATTCATTACATGCGCATAATATTGTGAAAGTTGATAGATATGATAACATACACACATATGACATAATCAATATGATCTTTAATTTCATGATGAAGAATAGACTAAAAAATTAATTAAAAATAATAATTAGTTGTTAATAAAAGGGTATTTTCAAAATACAATAGTGTATCTATTAATTTCATATCTTAAAATGGAACATCTTTAATAGATTGTGAACTAATAAATTTTGAAATGTGATGAGGTGTGTTTAGACACTTTATAAATTTATTTTTCTAAAGGAGTGTATTTTTTTATTAAAAAATAAAAAACGCGTATTGTGAATAGATGTAATAAATGGTTGGTAAGAAAAACTTTCCCCCCTTTAATATATTTATTTTTATATCAAACATCAACAAGGATCCACTAATACATACTCAGATCATAATACATGCGCCACCGAGATATTCACTCCCATACTATTGGAAGAAATTTCGATTACACATTCTAATACGTAAATTAGTAATGTTACACATCTAACATTTATATCCTAGTTGCATTCCAATCAATTTTCTAACAATTCGAGTTATTCTCATCCTTCCATCCAAATGCTGCCTGTTTCTAGTCTCTGAAGTGGGAAGCATGTAACAAAACTCATTGGAACAATAGCTTTGGAACATGTCTGCTAGTGAGCATTCTAGCTGCCACCAATCCAGCAACCAATGCAGCTCCAAATAAAGTATGCAATCTTACACAATAATACTTTGCCATGAAGATCTTCCCTTTGTTCTGCAAAACAACTTCTTCTAAGCCATGGAAATATGTAAAGTTACAAGACAATAAGGATGATAAGGAAATGGGCTCAACATTTCCCCTACATTTAAATTTTCAGTCATACACTACAATAAGTGTTTTTGACAATACAAAACACACACTGAAATACACTATTATTGACATTTCTCAATTTGGTGATAGTCATGTATCATAATGCATAAGCATAAGCATAATTGTTATGCTAAATGGAGCATGAGAACAGTTGGTTGAAAAAACAATTAGTGCTCACCTTGTGGTTCTCTTCCACATAGCTAACCACCAATTTTCCCATGGGGAAGGTCAAGGCACATAGAAACTGTAAAACAATATTGCAGAATCAGAACCAGAACCTTGAAACGAGTATATGATTCAAATTGATTAATCTATGGATAGGTAACGATAGAGACAACTTCATTTTTCATATTTCATCAATTCAAAATTAACTTACACTGCAAATCAAAGGAAGAGCTTTGCTTAGACCTAAAGCAAGCAAAAGAGAATAAAGTGTGAGCACTGCAACTTTCACAACTACAGATCCTCTTTCAGTGCCCAATCTGACCTGCATGTAAGCAGTAGTAGCAATTTTATTTATTCGTTTTTCAGACATTAAATTTTGGAAGCACTGAGACAGCTTAGTTTGCACACCAATGGGGACATTTTTCCGACAGCCAAATCCCCTTCCACCTGAGTTATACGAGATGCATGTTATTTGACACAAGCAACTGAAAGAAAAGTCTAAAGTGAGAATGGAAAACGGATAAAATAAAAAAAGAAATGAGGCCTACCTGATGAAAGTGACTACAAAAGAGAATGAGGGTTGTTGTAAGGCCAACAAGAAGTGATGCAGAAAGAATTGTGCCAGTTAAGGGAAGATAGTGAATCTCACTGTCAAAACCACCCGCATTAATGTTATAGATAAGATAATAGAAATCGAAGGCTATAACATTTTTATCAAATTAATTATGTAACCTTGCACTCCCCAGCAACAAGTAAAATGCAGTAGTAGCAAATGGGCCAAACGCTGCAAAGCACAATGGTTCTCCCAATCCTTGGTAACTTAACCGAAATGGTGGGCACTGCAACAATTATATTTATGATGAATGAGATTTAATACTATGACTGCCTTGAAAAAGCGTACAACCCAAGGTACACAAATTATGATGACAATATCCAGTTCTCTAAAATTAATTTATAAACACTAATGAATTAGATAACAGATGTATAGATTAACAAATTCAATGCCATCCTATACTAAAACAAATTTTCTGCACCTGATATATATAACCACATAAAACTGCACAAGTCAGCAACAATATTGCGCGCATAGTTCCTGCCTCCACCGATGCCCAACTCAGCCCAATGAAGCCAAGGATGAGCACTGAGTAAGCAGCAACAAGGGTCCATATATGGCTTTCCAATGGATTAAAGAACACAAATGTGAGGGACAAAAATTAAAAGAAAAAAAAAAAAGGCTATCTCAGCACAATAATAAACAGAGCAGAGAAATTTACCTCCCAACCAAGTTCACAACTGATTCCTTTTTGTTTTTATCTGCTCCAGTGGCGAAATCATAAAAATCATTGCTGCCCAATGATCACATAATAGCAATTTTAATAACTTAATTAAGACATTAATCGGTTAGTTCATAAACACAATGAGAACAGTCTGCTTAGTTCTAACATTTTTATAAGCAAAACGAGGCAGTAAGCCAATTATCAGAGAGCAGCAGTCCACTCATGGAACTTTCTGGTAGTAGTCTGCTTATTAATTGAAATACAAAATGAAACGTAGGATTGACTAGAGAAAAAAAAAATACACAGGCAACAAAAAGGAGAAATTGAAAATAGGATATTATTAATTGAGAAAACCAAATGACCATGTTATCATCATGAATGCTTAGCAAAATTTTTCTATTAAATTTCCTGAGCAAGCACTTCGAAATATTATCTTAATTGAATGCTTTTTAGCTGATTATGCCTTTAGAATACGAACACAGGATCCTAGGCCGCCTATGCAGCCATCACTAATCTACTTATAGAGCAAGGGTACATAACTCACCTTAAATTGAGCCAAGTGATAATAAGAACAGATGAAGCCAAAAGAACGAAGTAACGCCTGGTTGCAAATGTGCCTGTCTGTAAATAAGCAGCTGCTCCACCAACCTGCAAAACTAAAGTCTAAGACAAGGGAGATACATGCACAGTGGGAATTGCAATTTAAATGCAGACACATAAATGCAATATCAAATTAGTTCCCATACAGCAGTAGACCAAATTAAAATTTATGGAATTATACACACATGAACACATGCTTTCAGTTACGGAGCGGTGAGGGGTTACTGAAGAATTTCGAGAACAATCAAAAGGCAATCCAACCATGTAAAAGTGGGGGTGTGGGGAGGGAACTGTTAACACCCCGCTACATCCATGAAGCTACTGTTTTTTATTCGAAGAACATCATACTATTTTTTTAATAGAACGAACTTAATTACTCATACCCACATATCTTGAAGCAACTTGATATTTGCTTAATACGATATTCATCTTTCGAGTGTAATCAATTGGTATTTCATAGTCACAACTATTTCTAAACTGAAATTACAGTTCAGACTCATTACACACTTCTATCAAAATAACTGCTTCCATGTCCTACTTGAAAACACACGCTTAAAGCTTAGCCACTTTAATCCATTCTAAAAAAAAGGTTATTAATCAAATTTCATCTTCAATGACACATAAATCTCACAACAATTTCATGTAAAAGGAAAGCATATCGATGTGAGTTACATTTCTTTTTGAGATAGAAGCAATAACTTGGCAAACTCATTTCATTTAAGAATTTTATTAAATGACTAGCAATCCAACATTTCTCGGATGCAGTACTACATGCTTGATATTTGTACATAGATTATAACATGAAGCACTGTGCATGCAGACTAGGACTTAGTATTAATAATCTACATGAATCATTCTGATGTCTGGCAAATTCAACAGATATTTACTTGAAAAAATGCTTACACATTGTGATGTCAGAACCAATGATCTTACGCAGATTAAGTGAAAAGATTTAGAAGTGTAGGGATAGTCAATGTTCAAGAAACTCACTGAGAGAGGAACCAAAGCCACAGAGTAAATGGGAAATTTGACAGCCCTCCATATCAAGGTTGCTCTGGAGACATTTTCTTCCTCCTCTTCATGGTTACTTGGTAAAGCAGAGCAATCTGTCTTATCTTTGGAGTTAAGTGGTACACAACAACACCGTTGCTTTTCCTCTGATTGCCTATGAGTCTTTTTGAAAAATTTTTGAGCATCTAAACAGAAACGTAAGGATTGCTTAGAAGAAAAAAGATCTCCAGAATACCTGAAAAACATACATAATAAACAAGTGAATGAAGAAACATAGGCCAAAAAATCCAGCATAAACATGTTCAAAATCAAACAGTCTAGAGGGATATGTTAGGTTAAGGACTTATCATCATATTTAAATTCTAGGAATGATTAGCAGCATCAGTATCCAATCACACTGGATTGTTTCCAAAAACATTATTTCAAAAAATGTAAAAGTTCTAGTTAGGCAGCATTTCCACATAGGGAAAAAGTCCTTTTGTGTTTGTCCTAGAAACCAAATTTGCATAACTTGACATTACTATAAACATATGTACAAGCATTAAAGCCTAATTATCCTCTCCATTTGATGGTTAGATTCCAGCTCTTCAAAGACTAGAAATACATTTTGCAAAAATAGAAGAAAGAAACTTGCCTTGTCATAAAAAAGTCATCCAGTTTCTTCACACTAGACACCTGACTGAAGTTAGAGAAGGCCATTGCCATTGGTATCAACATATTTCAGTGTTATCTGCAACCAGTCAAAACATATATCAAATAAATATTTTCCCACTTCATATTAGCAAATGAAATGAAATAGCAATTTGCAATTTATGAATGTTGTAACAGAAAAAACAAATGCAAAACCTTGCTCGTGGAAAAGGGTCATCTCCCACTCCTAAGAGGAGAGAAGAGCGAAAAGCTTAGACATGGAAGCATCAACTGCAACCAACTGTACTCGTGAGTGTAATCTAATCTATCTCAAATGTTAGTTCGTTAAGCAGTAAAATGTTGCCACGTAAGCTTTTGTATAGTTTGTGGGAGAAATACACCCACTTCCCCTGAGGTTTGACGTAATAGCAGCTGGATGGACTGGAGACCATTTTTAATACATTCAGACCCTTATTAAGAGTTAACCCTTGTTAGGTGGAGCATTAGTTTGACCAATTCTAAATATCAAAACCTCAATGTGTAAATTTAAATCAAAATAATTGAAGTGGTGCAGTGGCAAAGGTGGAGTGGTCTTTAGTCATCAAAGTTGTGCTTATGCAAAAAGTATAAAATTATATACTATCATATATTGAATAGATTCATCTTATTGTTTTTATGAGAAAACATCAGGTTTTTCATTTGAAAAATCAAACATGATAAATTTAAGGTGTGGAATCAACTACAACCGAACACGAATGATTTAATTGGATTTGGATCGGTTCACTAAATTTGGGGCCAATTTGGGCCTTTATTTTTTCTTTCCATTTTATTTCTTTTACTAAAGATTCAGTATTACCAGTTTTAGGCCTTTGGGCCGAACAATCTTCCAATTCAAGCCCGGTGTTTTGTTATATGTCGCATGTCAAACTATATGTAAATCAAAATTTATCTTTTAACAACATATATGAACTTCTCTCAGGAAGGAAAAAAAAAAAACACATAAACTAGTGAACTATTGATTTTAAAAATTGCTTGCAATTTGAAAGTTGGTTCTACACCTCAAACCTAAAACTGGTGCGATAATAAGTAATAAAACTACATTATTCAAACATGCATAATAATAAGTAAACATGCAATAATTAATCACCTAAACATGATATTCACAATGATAAATAAATAACAGTCCAAATGTTCAAATAAAATAACAATTTATTACTATCTCAATTTGAAAATTTCCTATTATTCACACTATATCTTAAAGGCTCCGAATGCCGCCGAACTTGATTATATAAAACTAATTAATTAATTAATTATTAAAATTAATTATATAAATTAAAACTAATTAGTCAAAATAAAATGAAATTATTAAATTTAACCACATAAATTGTATAAATTTATTTTTAGCCACATGATTTATACATCAGTATAACTGTTCTTAACCAGATAAAAAACTTTCATTTCACCCTATAGCTGTAACTTACCGAAATGTCCTTCCTCACATAATTACATCTTCATCATACCTCATCTTCCTCTCATTTTATCTCTATTCGCTGTCTATAAGGATGACAATAAATCGGGTTCGGACATGTTTGTCCCAACCCACACCCATACCACTGAAAAAAAATTCACCTACACTCATAGGACCCAAACCCAACTTTTGAACCCACAAAATTTTTACTTAGAATTTTTAATATTTTAATTTCGATTTTCATACTTTTTTTTTCTTTGATATCAACTAATAACCACAATTGATTTTATATGCAAATCATATCAATGACATCAATCACAAATTAGAATAAACCTTAATGTTCCAACTTAAATATTAAGTTGTAACATGTAACATAATAAAATTAGAATAAAAAATAAATCCCGTCAATCTAAATAAAACACAAATTATGCCAAAACAACACAAATTAACTTCAAACAACAGAACATATTATGTGTCCTAAAAAAATATAACATACTATATTACAACGATTAATAAATGTAATTCTTTTAATATTGTAGGTTTGTAAGTGTAGGTGCAGATTTTTTTTCGCATCCACACCCGAACCCAACTCCGCTTCTATCCACAAATTGATTTAATAAAATAAAAGTAAAAAATATAAAAAATACCAATACAAAAATGTCAAAGTTTGTTTTTAATCATATTTTTAAAAATATTTGTTTTCAACCTCTCAAACAAATTAAATGCACTATATACTCACTTTACCCAAATTACCTCTATCTATCTTATTTTCCTCATTCATTGTTCATGGTATGAGATCTTTGACTTCCTTTATTCATTGTTTGAGTTTTATTGATTTTTTTTTTTTTTTTTTTGGTGATTTTTCAAGTGTTTTTTGTGTTTTAGATGTTAGGTATTGATATTTAAAATTGGATTTGATTGGATTTGACTTGAAAATAGAGGTTTTCGGTGAGATACAACATCGAAGACAACTGGATTTTGACGGGCCATAAAATCCGGATGAATTTTATGGCCTTATTATAAAATCCGATACTATGTTTAAATGCCGTATTTTTTAAATTTTGACTTAATGATAGTCTAGTAATTTGGATATATAATGAAAATAGTTTGTTTGCGGGATTAAAAATAAATTTTTATTAAAAAATGATAAAAACGAACTTTTTCTTTTGTTTTTGGAAAAAGTAATAAAATCCATACACTTCCATTGCAGGGTGAAAATCAAGGGTTTGGGTGCGGAATTACCACCCTTATTCACTTGTGCATGAAAACCAAACATTATTTGGGGAAAAATCAACTAAAAAATGCTACAACGCAAGGAAAATCTCGAAGGATTTTGGGAGGACAAAGATTTGGATAAAAAGCTTTCTATCTCATCTACATAGCTGGAGATATATGAAATCAGAGGAATTAACTTTCCTTTATTTTCTCTTATCAAAATATTCTTTACTTGATCTTATCAGAGAAATTAATGTAAGGTGTATAAGAATCCTTTCATTCAGAATTTATGTGATAAAGATGAAATCTTTTATCCATTTGTTAGCATAGTAGTAGAGCATCAAGGTTCTTCGAGGCCTTATAAAATTTTTCTTCATTGTTCTTGCTTGAATCATTATTATCTACTCCTTATGGCAAGAATGCTGCTGTTGCAATCAATAACATACATAACATACTAAAATGGTTCCAAAAGTAACCAAGTAGCTGTAACTATTAAAATTTAAATAGAATTCTTCTGCAATTTTTTTTCCTTAAAGAAAACACATAAAGTGAGTAGACTACATATTCAATTTTTAAATATATTAATATTACTTAATTTCATCTACTTATAAATATATGTCAGATGAAATGTCCTAACTTTTTTCATTGACTTTCAGTGACAAAGTTATGAATGTAAGAAATAAATTCTGATTTTTAATTACATAATTACGTATTTTTAAGTAATTGTATGTAAGGATATATCATAATAATACTAATAATAATTAAAAAAAAACAAACAAACAAACAAACCTGGGCTGGTTTCAAAGTAGCTTCCCCCTGCTTCTATGTATTACAGACTTACAGTTGCATAGGTCTAATCTTTTATTAGAAACAAACTTCAATAATGCATTTTGTCTAGAATTCGAGACAATGAATGGTTTGTCTTGAATTGAGCCAGACATTTACGAGGAAAGCGTTTCCAAACACGTAAGTGTGGAATTAATGAGTGGTCCTAACAACATTAAATTGTTAACATCAGATTTCAGGTGCAGTCACGTTCACGGTCGAGGACTGTTTTGCTATTTACTTGCATGGCTGAGAAGCTGTCCTAGAAACAAGACTTGTCGTAATTTATCATCCATTCATTTACAACTCGATTTACACGTGACTGAGAAGTGATTTACCATGTCAACTGGCTGCTGACGCAGTGGTAGCGCCAGCAGCCAGCCCTGCCTCCTTTGTAAGGGGGCAGGGTTCGACACCTCTGTATGTATACTATTTAATAATATAATAATCTATATAATAATAATAATAATATATAATAGTATTTAGTCCACATCAATTGTGTGGGTAGCTGTCCCATTCTAGTGTGGATCTTCCCTCCCACCTCCGTGTGGGTAGTGGTCTCCCAATTGGGAGTAGTCTCCCGGGCCGTGCCACTAGTGTCCTATCTCGGTTGGTCCCGAATGTCTCCTGGGCCTGTCCCAATTACAGTTCATGTATTCAAAAAAAAAAAAAAAAAAAGTGATCTACCATAATAGCAAATCCATCCTATCCGCTCTTCCCAATAATATAAGTTTGAGTATCATATCCACCAAAAAATAAATAATTTTATCATAATCCACTTATTTATGAATAATCTATTTATTAATTCTTTTAATTAAAAGACAGTTTTACTCATTTTATATAGATCTCTCTCCTTATTATTGGAAAATAGAGTCAAAACAAATAATACATTTCCAACCATATATAGTGTCTTATCTAAGGATTCCCACGGCTGTATTTGTATTTGTAATATAAAAATAAAAAGGAAAAAAATCGACTAACACGTGAAACGGCACTTAGACGCCGAACTTACTGGAAGTCAAATAATTTTGCGTGGACAGATGCATGTCTTATTCTTTGTACGTTACTATCATTTAATATCCTTAAATTCGAATAAGGTAGCTGGTAATGGTTGGTAGGTCATGCTCACTACAGAACCACTTATTCTTGTATGGAAATGATTACTGCATTCTTTAATAGTATAACCCAACTATTACAAAAGAGGATAAAAAAAAAAAAGAATTAATTTATTTGAGATTGAAAAAAAAAAATCATTAATTGATATATTTAAGATCATAAATATGAATTATTGGTTATAAATTTAGGGTTGTCAACATGTAATTTGAAAAAATTATTATATTATAAGAAAGAGAACAAAAAATTGAATTAATTTATTTAAGATATAATGTTTGTAGGAATTATTATAGCAATTATTATGTTATCAAAAATATATGAAAGTGGCAAAGTAAAAATTTTTAAAAATTTGAGGATAAATTCATGATTTTTTAAAGAAAACTTTAAAAAGTTTTTGAAGGAATGAAGCCCCCTGCCTACCCTTCCTTTCCTCCGCTACTAACTTTATAACACATATAAGCATGATCCCTGTTGTATATATCTAGGCATTACCGTAAAACCTTATTGATTCAAGGTCAAATTGATCTCTATTTTATCTTAAAGATGATTTGTACATGTTTATTATTATTATTATTATTTTCTTGTTTTAACACGAATCCAATGACACCCACATAATTCATTACATTACCACAAATTTAAATAAATTTTTACCTAAGCCGAAGGCTATCGATTTTTGAACCTCATGTTTCTATAATTTAAATTCCGATCACTTGAAATTATATAGAGGACAGGAGACAACTTCTTCAGATGAGAAAATTGTTTTACTAGCACTCTTTACTAGGTCACTTTTGACATTGTCAATGTATCAACAGTTTGAGTTTATATGGTGCATATTTTGGTCTTAAGACAAAAATGTCATATAAAGGAAAAATAAACATTTCCTTCCTTCTTCAATAGTGAAGACAGTAGACATAGCAAGAGAAAGAGACAGAGGGGGAGAGAGAGAGAGAGAGAGAGAGAGAGCAAAACACATAAATACTAATCTTAAATTCTTCTTCCATCAATAAAATTATGTTCTCCATCTTTTGGTTTTTAAACACGAACAAAATACATAAACAAAAAAATAAAAAACTTGAATGCTCTAAAATTGAAATTAAAAAAAAAAAAACAAAAACAAAAACACATAAATTGAAAACTTTAACCCATCCATTGTAACTCAAACTTATTCTGGACGTTTCAAACTTGGATGCCTAGACTAAACTCGAGATGTCCTAGACGTCCCAAACACACTAAAATGTCCCAAGTTCGAGATGTCAAATGTCTCAAACACACTAGGACATCAATGTCTCGAACACATCGGGATATTCCAAATTAGGAATTCTTAAGTTCAAGTTGTTTGAGACATTCGGGATGTCTGGGTGCGAGACATCCGGGATAAGTTAAAGTTCAAGATTCAATCATGCGCCCTTCAAAACATCTTAATCTCCTAAAAGATAAGTTCAAATTCTTGTTCGAGAGAGAGAGAGGGTTTGAAAGAGAGTTTCAAAATAATAGAGAGAGGGAATAAGAGTGAAGGAAAATTTAAAAAGAGAGACAGAGGAGAAAAGATGGAAGAAAGTGATGAGTTTTATCTCATTAGGGTAAAATGGGAAGTTCCCTCTTTTAAGTGTTAAATAAACTCTAAGCATTGATTCAATGACAATGTTAAAAGTTCAGGGTAATTTGGTGCCACAAGCTTCCATTTTCTCTTTATATATGTCAAATTTAATTAATTTTGTTGCTTAATAAAATAAATGTAAATAAAAGGGCAAAGTATTCTCACATGCATTATTAATGATCTACAAGGACGTAGTTGGGTGGTGGCTAGGGTAAGCTCAGGCCTACCATGCCCCATCTTAGAAAATTTTCTCATAATAGTAAAAACTATACTTTTATTAAAAATTTATTAATATATATACACATATATATTACATTTACTAATTTTTTTAACACCAAAATAAATGCATATTTATTCCAAATCTTTGCATGTATTTTCTTGTTTATATTTACATTTTTATTTAAATATTGCATATATAATAAATTTATTTCCTGTGAAATTTTACTTTAATTTTTCACTTTTTTTTCTTTTATCATAATATTAGTCGTATAGTATACTACTAAGATTTAATATCTTTTAGTGTTTTTTATAGTGCACTCATTAATTTGAAGTATGGTAATAATTATGATTGTTAAAATGTAGATTGTCTTTATTTAAAGAAAAATTATTGATACTATAATGTTATTATTCTATAATTCATAATCGACAGTTTAATAATTTAAATATCTTAAAATTTGATTGATTGATTGCATTTCATGTTCCTTTCATATTTTCTTTAATTCTCATTTTTTAAAATATATTTATTTATAATATGAATTTTGAGATATAAGACTTATTATATTTTTTCTAACTAGGTATACTTATATTTTTCAATTTATGAAATGTTTTTATATTGGTGAAGTTCATTTAAAAAAATTTGTTCTAACTCATCCTGATGTATGTACATCTGTGATGATCTATTCATATTAAGATATAACTAATGACTTATTAAACATTAACATACTTTACTTCTAGTCAAATATGATTAGAGAATGACAATCAAAGAATAAGAGGATCTATTCAAGGTAATCCCTCCTACAAATGGAGAAGGCTCGAATGAGAGCCTTCACTTTGTTGGAAGGAAACCTCGTGGAAGCCTCTTTTGTGGTGGAAGCTCACGCAAACCTCTTGTTGGAGCCTCGCTGTAGTGGTAGAAGGAGAAGTCCTCTCCTCCCTTGTTTTTTTTACATAAATATATTTTTAATTTTCATTGTAATATTTACATTATGTTATTGTTATATGTTCAATTAGAATGAATACTTTTGTCATTTGAATAGTCAATATTGTTATCTAACAGTATCATTATGTAATATGATATTTTAAATGGAATATCGAGGTGTTATAAACTTATTATCTCTGTCTCAATACAAGATAATAATAATGAGTCCTAAAAGTTTAATATTTAAGATTGTGAGTGATGAAATTAACAAGATTTTATACCCCATATAAATAAACAAATGTATTTTTTGTTATTTGAACAGTCAATATTGTTGTCTAAAATATCATGTTAATCACACTCGTCATAGTAGTGACATAAAATTCTATTCAAAAGTTTCAAACGTCAAACATGGTGAAAATGAGTCTGATGCCGTACCACACGACTACGAAGATTTTAAGTGGAATATCGGAGTGTTACAAACTTATTATCATCATCTCAATACAAGGATAATAATAAAGAGCCTCAAAAGTTTGATATTTAAGATTGTGAGTGATGAGCGAGGCTAGTTGTTGTGGTGACAACTGTTAGGGTTTATGTCCTAAGAGTTGTAGTTTGTAAACATTTAAATAAATAATAAATAAAATATGTTTATTTTATTCAATTTATGTGCATTTACAAAATATTTATTTCATATGAATATCATAAAACATTTTTTATTACTGATGTAATCTCAAACTAAGTATATAAATGATATATATAAGTGGATTCAGTTTGAGACAAGTAATTTAAAGAGTCCGTAAAAAGCAACGATGCTTGTAGTTTGTAAACGTTTAAATAAATAATAAATAAAATATGTTTATTTTATTCAATTTATGTGCATTTACAAAATATTTATTTCATATGAATATCATGAAACATTCTTGATTACTGATGTAATCTCAAACTAAATATATAAATGATATATTTAAGTGGATTTAGTTTGAGATAAGTAATTTAAAGAGTCCGTAAAAAGCAACGAAGCTGAGTATTTCGTTTGTGATAAATCTATAGCTGCGGTCCATTTCATATTTGATATGACAGTTTTATCCGAAACCATTCATGTGATGACATCGAAATGGAGCCACTTTATATAATAAAAATTATATAAGACTGGATCATGATAAATATAAGTCTCTAACTAATATTCATTAAACATGGAAATTCATATTTATCGATCGGATGATCATATATATGAATTGATCATGATCTTGAGTATATTATGGACTCTAAGTTATTGAGTTGTATTCTTTGATTTACATGGATAAAATCAGTGTAGATGTCCGGTTAATAACTTCGTAGTTTGGGGATATGATTTAGCAAGTAGTTGAGAACATTTTATATAATAGTGAAATTCACTCCTTGCAAGAAATAAAAAAGTAGTTCTCTTAAGGGTTGATTCAATCCTTAAACAATAAGAGTGCTCAACTTTCTGTTTATATATAAACGAAAAGATAAATTCATAAGTTGTTATAGATATATTGTTCATCAGATAATCAATGGTATTTAAGAATAAAGAAATAATTAGAGAGATAAAACAAACATTTTGATTTAGCTCTAATTATAAATTATTTATTGAGGGTCAAATCATATGTAGTGATTAAATCAATACATATTGAAAATTTCAGATTATATAAAAACATCTGCAGTTTTGAGAGTGTAATCTTGAGTTTTTAGTGAAATAACTCTAATATTAATAATAGTGAATTATTTAATTAAAAAGTTTAATTAATAATTTCAATATTATTGGAGCTTATGGGTCCATCGAATCTCTTTGATAGTTCATTTTACTATAAAAACGTGTATATAGAATACTGTAATTGGACTGTTCAGTTACATTTGTTACGTTAGTAGCAAAATAAGTGTTCACCTTATTTTTTTAAATAATATTGATTATTCAAAATTATTTAATAATTAATTTTTTTTTATTAATTATGAATTAATAATTATTTAATTAATTTTATAAAAAATCTTGAATTCAACTCTCAATACCGACTCTGGTTTAAATTTATTATGAATTAATTTATTTGAGGTCACAAGTTCGATTCCAGAATATAACATGAATTAATTTTGAATTAATTATATTATGTGAGACAAAAATTTAATTTTAATAAACATGAGGTTCAATATTAATTTTGATCAATGAAACCCTAATTGTTGCCTATAAAAAGAAAATAAATAATTTTCCATTTAGAAGTTTTTGGTTATGTTGTATGTATGTTTGAAAAATAGAAAAAAAAAAATTTCCTATAGCAGATGCAGAGAACAAGAATTTATATCTTTATTCTCTGTATAACTAAATCAAACACTCACCTCTTATAAGTATTGATTTAATTTTTTTTTTTTTATAAAAGAAATTAAAAGTGAATGAGCATAGCTTTATATAATTGTGTCAACTCACTTGTTTCTTAGTGTAGAGATATATCAAAGAAAGTAATGTGATAAACAATCCACAGAGATCAATATAGAAGGTAAAAATCTGATTTGTATTTCTTTATATTATTTTATTTTATTGCTTTATGGACTTGAGGTTCTTGAGTTTGATTAAAAAAAGGGTTTTAAAACTTAGTGTTTCATAAATTTTTATTATTTTTTTAATAAAAGCAACTGTTGTTTTTCCCTTCAGCAATTGCCTCTTGCCTTGCTCACTCACAGGTGCAAGATTGGACTGCTCGCAGCCACATGACACAAAGTGACATTTTTCCATTAATTGCGGACAGTCTTCTCTTGTCCTAGAAGTGAATTTTTGAGTTGTACATTTAATCGAGATATCTATAGATTTTGATAGATATTTGATTTGATGTCAAGTGTTGTTATATAGGAAAAAAAAAATTGTGATAGATGAAATTAAAAAGATTTTATGCCCCACATTAAAAAACAAATGTATTTAATTAATTAATTTATTTTTACTAAATATCATGTTAATTGATCACACAACGTCACATAGTGACGTAAAAATCTATTCAAATGTGAAACATGATGTAAATGAGTCCGATGCTGGACCACATGACTATGCATTTCTACTTATTAACACCTCATACTCAATTCTTCTATAAGTATATCTTGTTATATTACTCCTCACAAAACCAGCCGTATCTCTCTCTTCTTCTCACATACAAATCTGTACGTGCACTTTCACTTGAGCTAGCATGGCTGCTACCAGAAGCGTCCAATCAGAAAATAAGAAAGCAATTGAAATGGAAACAATTGACAGTCAAATTGGAAACAACGGTTTTAGTAACGGTAATGGAAATGGACATGAAGGGGTTTTCATAACATGGGAGGATTTGTGGGTCAGGGTTTCGACTGGAAGAAAAGGCAGCAGATCAATTCTTGAAGGTGTAACTGGTTATGCTCGACCTGGACAGCTCTTGGCCATTATGGGTCCTTCTGGTTGTGGCAAATCTACTCTTCTTGATGCTTTAGCAGGTACTACTTTTTCCATGCTCAAAACATTGCTATTGCCTGCACTTCTTTTTCAAACTTCAACATTTTAATTTCTATATCAAATAAGTTGCATTCAAATTAGATACAACTTCTTTTCATAGTCTTAAATGACAAGTACGTGTATGTAATTTAGTTGTATGTAATTTATTTGACAAGTACGTGTATGTAATTTAATACATCAACCAAACTAAACGAAATACACGTTTCTTTTACTAAAGATTAATTATTCAACACTTAGATCTTACAAATTAGATCGCAAATTTAAAAAATGTTCATAGTGATTTCAAAGTTGGATTAAAGCTAAAAGCTGAAAATTTGTGTATGAAGGGTCCAATTCTTAGAATATTATAGATAGACAACCTAGACCATAAAACTTCTTTTGATAAAGATACATACACGAATTAAAAACGTTTGTTCAATATAAAATTTTGTGCGACTTATTAATTTAGTTTGTATATATATTGTTGCAAATATCACTTTTTGTACTTGGTTTGTTATATTAGTTCATTAAATTGTCAAGATTTATTTTTACAAAGATACGTACTTGAATAAAAAATATAAGTATGTTCAATATAAAATTATGGTCGGATTATTAATTTAGTTTTTATATTATTCTAAATATCACTTTTGTACTTGATTTGGTATATTAGTTCATTGGATTTCTAAGATTTCGATAATGCATTAAAGTAATCATACGTATTTGTATTCTAACGATCAAAGCTTATAGAAAAATATTGGAATATTACCTTCAAACAATATAAATTTATAATTTTCCAAATGATGTAGGTAATTCAAATAGAATCCGGTATGTGTCAATAAGACTTTAATTAATTAATTAATTTATTTTTTTAAAGATATTATGGAAAACTCCCTTAGAAAGTAAATTATTGGTGATTAGCACTCAATTTTTTTTATTAGGTGAGCCACTACCTATCGGTTAAAAAAACCAAATATTGTTAAATTTGAAGGGGATAATGATAATTAGATGAGTAATTTTATTTTTTAATAAAATTAAATTAAAACTTGAAAAAAAAAAAAAAAAAAAAAACTTAAATGATTACTCATTCATCAACCCAATAATGCTAGAAAGTTAATAAAACATCATCCTCTATCCATATCATCAAAATCAACCTATCATCACCAACATCAACCCACCAGTATCATTACCTCCTCTTTTCTCTTTTTTTTTTTTTTGGGTTTCTAGAAGCTTTGGGTTTCTAACATGCTAAAAGCCTAGATTTGGGCTTCTAGCATGTTGGAAGCCCATAAATTCTGGGTTTCCTGCAGATTCATCGTGTGCTAAGCCCAAAACATCCCTTCCTCGATTCAAATCATCAATCCCAAAATACAAAACACATCAATCTATCAACACCAGTAGAGAAAGAAAGCAAGAGAGAGAAGAGCAAGAGGGAGAGAGAGAAGAGAGCAAGAATTTAAATCTGGTTTTTTTTTTTTTAATTAATAGTATTTTTGTTTTTTTATTTGTATTTTTTATTTAATATTATTATTAATTAAAGGGTATTTTAGTCATTACATAGGTTTGAAAAGTATGATTGAGATTTTATAGAATCTTGATAAGGGTATTTTGGTCATTTCACAATTTTGGATGGAAAATATTAACATTTTGGATGAAAAGTTAACGGTAGAGGGTGATTCACTTAATTTTTTTTTTTAAATGATACTAATGATCATCAATAGTTTACTTTTTGGGGGGAGGGCGGGGAGGGGGTTTCATGATATCCTTTAAAAATCGAACCATAGGAAGGTGAAAAATAAAATACAAAGAAAATATTAAAAAAAAAAAAACCCTTAAAATTAAAATAAATGATAATAAACTAATTGAAACAAAAATTAAAAAGAAAAAAAAAATTAAGAGAACATGAAAGGATTAACAAAAAAAAGAGAATTTAAGCAAACTTAAAAAGCAATATAAAAAGTTGAAAGGCAAAAAAAATAAAATTACATGGAAAACGAAATCCTTAAAGTTAAGATGAAAAGATTAAAAAAAATCTTGACAAATTTAAGATCTAAAATCGGACAGAATTAGGATCCTCAAAAATATTTGTGGCCCAGCCTAATGTCAATGGTCTTGCAAAAATACAATGAATAAGTGATATGTCGATAATGCTCCACCACATTCAACCTTGTGTTAGTTTTCCACAACCACTAACGACTATTGTCCAGAACTCCAAATAAGTCCAACAGCCGTGAGCCACAATTTTTCCTGACTTGACCCGCAAAACTTTATTGATCGTCACGTGCATGCATATTATTCATTATTATTTTAGATTATTTTTACGATATAATAATTTAAATATGAAATATTATCTACAAAATGAACTATACTTGTATAATCTTTCTGTAGTTGAACATGTGTAGTATACATTGCATGTGATAGTAACAAAGTTTAACAATAATCGTGTTTAGTTATACTCGATTAAGACGCATGTGCACTGCAGGGAGACTGGGATCCAACACGAGTCAAGCTGGAGAGATTCTAGTCAATGGACGCAAACAGGCGCTGGCTTACGGAACCTCGGTAATAAATATAACATGTCTACCAAATTATTAATTGAAACATTTTAATAATATACTTTTCATTGGTCATTTAAAAAAAAAAAAACATTGATTATGTCAAAATTTTGAAATAATTGTTGTCACACTGGTTGGTGTAGTTTGTCGGTCACCACGTCACTCCATTAAATGGAGTTCTTGAGTTCGGAGTTTTTGAACCAAAAAACTCTGAAAGTAACAGCTGCCTTCTCTTCTGTGTTTGTTTCTTTGTTTGTTTGTTTTAATCTTAATTTTTCTTTAATATGTAAGTGTAATACTTCATAAAAGAGCATCTCAAATGTTTACCTCAAATGACGAGATTGTTAAATTTTAATTATTATCTAAATATTATGTGATTAATGGTGTTATAATTGTAATTTAGTTCTATTATTTGAGATGAGAAATTTATATTACCGTGGTAAAAAAATTATATTACCTTTTGAGGTCTAAGATTAAATGAAAAATCAAATTATATATTTAGGATCAACTGGGACAAAACAATATTACTCAAAGTTAACGATTGTTTGTTTAAATTATTATTTTCCTTGAGTAATTCTAATTACATTATGTTTTGGGAATCTGAACCAAAAACACATGCAGGCATATGTGACACAAGATGATACTTTGATGACTACTCTAACAGTCAAAGAAGCAGTGTACTACTCAGCTCAGCTTCAACTGCCAAAGACAATGTCAGGTTCTGAGAAGAAGGAAAGAGCAGAAGCAACAATAAGAGAAATGGGGCTGCAAGATGCCATGAATACAAGAATAGGAGGGTGGGGTTGTAAAGGTCTGAGTGGAGGCCAAAAGAGAAGAGTTACCATTTGCATTGAGATTCTGACTCGCCCAAAACTCCTTTTTCTTGATGAACCAACAAGTGGACTTGATAGCGCAGCATCTTATTATGTAATGAGCAGGATTGCTAGGCTTGATCAGGCAGATGGATTTGGAACAACTGTTATAGCTTCCATTCACCAGCCTAGCAGTGAAGTTTTTCAGCTTTTTCATAATCTCTGCCTTCTCTCTTCTGGCAGAACTGTCTACTTTGGTCCTGCTTCTGCTGCCAATGAGGTGAGACAATATATAATGACATGTTTAAGTGCTTATCCAGAAAATGCATGCTTTTTTAAAAAGATTTCACATTTGTTTATTAGAAATAATTTTATATTAAAAACAGTTTTTAAAATTGCACTCTTATAACGTCTTAGGGTTAGAATTGTTAACTAACATTTTATACTTAATCCCAATTCAATGCAGTTTTTTGCTTCAAATGGTTTCCCTTGCCCAACTCTCCAGAATCCATCTGATCACTTCCTGAAAACCATAAACAAGGATTTTGAAAAGGTAAGATATTCTTTTTTATACTTCTTGACTTACTTTTAGATAATTACTTGAAAACTAAAGAAATTTAACAATTCATGAAATTTTGGTAACGTCCTTCTTCTTATATTATTTCTTTGTCTTGATTCTTTATAAGCAGGATGTTGAACAAGGTTTAGCTGATCATGAAACTGTAATACCCACGGAGGAAGCAATTAATATTCTTATAAAGTCTTACAAATCATCAACTAACTATGAGCAAGTTCGAAGCCAGATAGCAGAAATATGCAAGCAGGTGAGCAATAAGATGATGTGTGTCATACGACAACTTCTTACTTAGGGAGTTGGGATGAAACCAAGAATATACTCTTTCTTGAAATTGAAAAATAATGGAGGTCAATTAATTAATTTGAACTCCTTATATAAATGTTTCTACATTGCAATGGCTAATGTTTACATGAATGGGTCAACTTGAACAGGACCATAATCCGCTGCAGAAGAAAACAGGCCATGCTTGCTTCCTTACTCAGTGTCAAGTCCTAACGAGAAGATCTTTCGTTAACATGTATCGCGATCTAGGTTACTACTGGTTGCGTTTGGCTATTTATGTCTGTTTGGCATTAGGTCTCGCCACTATTTTTCAACATCTTGGTACTAGTGATAATTCTATTCAGGTAAGAACCAAACCACATACTCTTTCCCAAAAAAAAAAAAAAAAAAAGACCACATACAAAATTCTCATCAGATTATCCATGTCACTACAAATTACGTCAGGCACAAAATTGTAATAACACATATTGTTAGCTAATAAGCACCCCTTAAGTCTTTCTAACTAAATTTGATATAATAATTAATTCTTGTTCTCTCTCGTTTAGAAAAATTTGCTTTTAGTTAAGATGTACCCTAATTAATCCGGTTACAATTAAGTTAATAGGAAATTTTTGAATTGTACTTTCAGGCAAGGGCTTCACTACTCATGTTTATAGCTTCATTCCTGACCTTCATGACAATTGGTGGATTCCCTTCTTTTGTGGAGGAGATAAAGGTAAGGTTTTTATTTTCATTAAGCAAGATATTATCTAAGAACCAATTTGAGAATTTATAAATATTTCAAGTTGTCTAGAAATCTTCATAAACTTGTTGCACCATCATCACCACATGATGTCTTACGTACTTTAATCACAATCTCTATATATATGATCATGTTATATTGTTAATTCTATTGCTATATGGTCGTAATTAATTAAATGTAACATTCTTCAGTTCAACAACTTTTGCTTGTAATTAATTTAGTTCATGAGTTTTTGAAATCTGTATATATGTGCAGATATTTGAGCGAGAAAGGCTAAACGGACACTATGGGGTCACCCCATTTGTCATTGGCAACTCATTGTCTGCAGTACCATACTTGGTACTCATATCCGTGATTCCTGGAGCGATAGTCTATTACCTTCCTGGACTTCACCAAGGATCCCAACACTTCATTTACTTCACTGTATCATTATTTGCTTGCATGATGCTGGTTGAGAGCTTGATGATGATTGTTGCAAGTCTGGTTCCCAACTTTCTGATGGGTATAATAACTGGTGCTGGTATTCAAGGGCTTATGATCTTAGGTGGTGGGTTCTTTCGATTGCCAAATGATCTTCCTCATCCATTTTGGAAGTACCCATTATACTATGTTGCTTTCCACAAGTATGCTTACCAAGGACTGTTCAAGAACGAATTCCAAGGTCTCACTTTTTCCAATATTAATCAAGTTGGAGAGCCGCATATTATCGATGGAGAGACCATTTTGAGAGAGAGATTTGAACTGGAGGTGGGTTATTCAAAGTGGGTCGATCTTGGCATCCTGTTTGGAATGGTGCTTTTGTATCGACTTCTCTTCTTGTCTATTGTCAAGATAACTGAAAAGGTTAAGGCAACCATTTCAGCTATTACGTCTGTGCCTCCAAAGCAAACAACACAAATCATTGCAAATCCTTATGCAACACCTTTACAGAAATATATTAGTACTGTCTTCTCCTCTTAAGAGAAGATAGGTGTGGACTAGTTTTATCTTGTTGTGTTACTGATGGTTAGAATATTAGACCCATAAAAGTATGATGTAATGTATATATTTTTGTTTTTATGTTGTTCATAATGTGGCAAATCAATAAGTACGAGTAATATTGGGTCCAGTTCACTATTTGATTCAGTCTAATATAAGCTATATAAGTGCTCTCTATTAATGTCTACGAATTTGTCGATTGAGGGAGCTTGTGTGCCTGGCCTCTTCTCATGCCAGATTTTCCTTCTCTGCTGTCCCTTTCTTTTGTTCTCCAACAGAGCGGTTACCATTGTATTTGAGCATTTGTGCCTTGGATCATGATGATATAAAAAGGGCAGATTAAAAAAAAAGGGTAAAATTGTACTTTCACCTCAACCATTAGCAACAAGCCAACAGTGGTGAAAGGGAATGCTGGTGTAATTAAATCAATATCTCAGGGCGAAGAGCAACTAGTGATAAAATTAGGGGTCGTTAGTGGAATTTACCCTCGAAAATTGCAAGTGCAGTATGCCGTTACATCGCACGGTGTTTATATTCATTGAGGTGGCAAGAACCCAATGACCCTCGTGAAGACAGCGGGAAATCACAATTACGAGGCGTTTGAAGAAGATGAGGACGGAGATGGTGAGTGTGAAGATGGAAGTTGACGACGTCTACATGGCACCTACAGACAACAATGGAGCTGTACTGTTTCTCTCATTTTGATATTTGTTTTAACATCTCCTTTTTGCCTATAAACATCCTTTGATAATATCTTCCTGTTTTCGTTTTGGGGGTTTGTTGTTGTAACTGTATGTTCTAATTATATTGCAGGAACTGGACGACGTGAAGAAACGGTTTCATGAAATGGAAGACAAGTCAGCTGCTCTTACAGAGATGAAGCCCAAAGTTAAAATTGAAATGGATCATCTACGTGGTATCTCATTTTTCGTGGCTTTTTATTGCACCAAGTTTTCACGTTTAGGGTGTTTTTTGTGTAAATGATATGTGTTATTTAGTTCTTACAATGGTGATTTTGAAACTGAGTGTTAGATGTTGATGTAGAGGTGGTTTCGAAAGAAAGTGATATTGCATGTTTGAATTGGCTTTTTAGTGTGATTGGATTTAAGTAGTTAAATTATGTTTGAGCTGTTCTCTTTACTATTGTAAGAAAGAAAAACAAATTTAAAGTGGGTTTTTGAGAGGTAGGTTCAAATGCTATATACACTAAATAGAGAATTCATATTGATTTTAAACGTGATTCTGATGAAGTTGTCAAAGTTGGTCAGTCATATATATATGTGAGTGGAACATAGTTGATTGTGTTCATCGACTGTGATATTGCTCCGTGCTTTTGATGAACTTGATTCTGATCAATTGCGGAATGGAGTTGATTCTGATGAAGTTGTTGAAGTTGGTCAGTCGTATATGAGTGGAATATAGTTGATTGTGGTCATCAATTGTTATATAACTCCGTGCTTGCAAAAATGTTGGTCTCCAACAATGAGTGCTTTTCACAAAATGTCAGAATTTGGATGAGGATTTGCACCTTGTTGGCTATGTTTGATCAACCTTTTTGTTAGGAATGAAAGGTTGGGATACATCAACTTCATATGCATTTTATCTCAGCCATTTTGGCAGCTCAAGCAAGAGCACAATGAATACTCTTTGTTTTGACACTACACGGTAACATGATGAGAATGTTTCGTATTCATCTTACCTGATCTTCTTTCTTGGCCAATTGCTTGATGCATCTTTCTTTATTGTTGAAAACAAGTACTCATTAGGAGTAACAATGAATTTCATGGATGTTTGTCTCTTGATATTGTTCTCTCCTTCTATCCTAAATATTGGATATTTGTGTGCAACCAGATCCTACTGCTGGAAGTACATCCCAGGTGAATCGAGAGGAAGTAGATTCCCGATCGGTCTTTGTTGGCAATGTGAGACCTCTTTTGCTTATTTACTACATCTTGTCTTTCTCATGGATATCAGATGTGTCAAGTCTTTTACATAATTTTTGTTCATCGCGGATGCAAAACTGAAAAATTACAGGATCTAAAAGTTGAGCTTTATTACTATAATTATAGGCCCCGTTTGTTGGCTAGGATGGGACTGGGTTTGGACAAAAATTTTTGGCCAAACCCATGTTTGGTGCAAGCAAACCTTCTTCACTAACTTATCTAAAGTTTTCCTAATAGTAATTGTAATCCACTCCAATGAGTTAATTGAAACCCATTCAAACTGGTGGGTTAATTTTGTCCCACCTTACCTATCTACTGTCTCTCCTCTCCGCCGTTCGCCGCCGTCGCTTGCTTCAACCGGTCGTTCTCTTTCTTCTCCAATCATATCGCCGTTCTTCCCATTCTTCTCCGGTCATCTCTTTCTTCTCCGTTCTTCTCTTTCTTCTCCCTCTCTACGAGACCGAGATATGATCGATTTGCAACTGGGTTTCGCGTCGTCTTTACCACAGTTCCAAGGCATCAACGCCTCCGTCGTCTCCACCACGCGTCCCGCCATTGAAAACGGTGTGGGTTTTGAATGGATTTAGGATGGGGGTGATGAGAGACGGAGGAGAGTGGCAGTGGGGAGCTAGAAATGGTGGGGGAAATGAAAAAAAAAATTCAAATATCTGTAAATTTACATTTTAGTCTTTGACAAATTTCATTTAAATCCTATCCTATCCTAATGTCATCAAACATGAGATTCAATCCAACCTCATCCGATCCAATCTAATCCAATTCCATATAAATAATCCAATCCTATCCCACATAATAAACGGGGCCATAGGTTACAAGTAGAAGTGAATATATTTTAGATTAGTGGAGGATTGACTTGAGGTTAGAAGGTTTGATGTTAAGGTTATTGAGGTGGTGGAAATTATAGGTCAGTTTGTAGAAACTCAGAACAATATAATAGAGATTAAGATAACGAATCAAGGCAATCTCAGCTAGGGTTAATAAGCAGTTGCCCCTAGGAAACAATGTAATCACACCCTAGGAATAAAGCTTCAAAGCCTATGGACTTTTCTTGTTAGTTGGCCAATCTGGGAACTATCAACTTTTTCATCTGCCTCTTTCATGTTTGGAAGTAGCTGTTCGTTGCTTTGAAATTGAACATTTCAAGTTGCCAAAGCTTGGACTCTTGAAACATGAAAGTGGTCCAAATTTCTCTAGCTTTACCACTGTATGGTAATGAAGTGACAAACTAGCTTGATTTGAAATTTAATGTGTGATTGATGGTCAAACTAGCTTGCTGCATAACTGAACCAGGATCTGGTTGGCTATTACCATTTTATTTCTAGTTTTTCTGTCCTAATGAGTACCATTGCAATTTATATTTACTTTTTGAACTGGCCATAAATTAATCTTCAGGTCTAATCTTGATGTGCAGGTGGATTATTCTTGTACCCCTGAAGAAGTCCATCAACATTTTCAATCATGTGGGACAGTGAATAGAGTCACCATTCGGACTAATAAGTATGGCCAACCAAGAGTATGTTGAAGCAGAAGCAGTTAAACGGGCTATTCTTCTTAATGAAACTGAACTTCATGGGCGGCAATTGAAGGTAAAGCAAATTTTGTATTAAAGTAGGTTCACTATGACAGACTTGGGTTCCATGTCTGCATTGATTTTTTATCCATACTTAAAATGATTTTTTATATATTTGCAGATAACTGCTAAGCGGACCAATATACCTGGGATGAAGCAGTATCGTCCTCGCCGGTTCAAACATGTTCTGGGATCTCCTTATATGCTCCCTCAGTATGGTTATGGGTATGATCAATTAAAACTTTTTTTTTTTCCAGTAAAGTGAGTTCTGATAGTCAGATCCTAGTTTTAAATACATTCTCTTTGATTTTTGAACTTCGACGAACCTTGTCTTTTTACTTCATGTTGCAGAAAGGCTGTGACTTTCAGATTGCCAATGCATTACAGTCCTTATTATTAAAGGTTCAGCTTTGCTGGAGTGCTGGTACATGACATAGACTTCTAAGGAAAGACACCCTCTTATAGCAGATAGCAATGTTCTTTGGTTGGAAGATTGACTAGGAACTTCTGCATTACTTTGCTGATGTGATGAAGTAGAATTTAGCAATTATGATGTTTGCATTCATGATATTGTTTATGATTACATCAGTCTCATTTGCTTTGCTATTGTGGGTTCTCATCTCACACTGAAATGTTAGGAATGTGGTAATACTGATTGAAAAGGGAAAAAAATATTTTTTAAAAAAAAAGAAAAATTGAAATCAAGGAGAAAAATTGAAGTAGAACTTGGGAAATGAGCAGCATTGGTGTTGAAACTTTGCTGCTAATAGATATTTGTTCTGTAACAAAATGGTCAAGGACAAGGAGAGAACAAAGTGGACAGCATCATGCAATGTCACAGCTAAAGTTGATCATATGTAGGTTTTGGTTTTATATTTTCCACTCAAAAGATTTGGATTGGTAATCTTAGAATGATGGATAGTTGGAGCAGATGCTGATATGCACTATGCAGGGGCAGAGTAAAGAACGGTAGCCTGGAAGGGCTAAATTTTCAAGGGCTGGCTGTAATACTACCCAAAAGTCTATGTTTCATGGGTTAGAAATAGATTTCAGATTACTCTTTAACCCAACATTAACTTCCACCAAAAAAATTATAGTGATTTCAACAAAAATTTGTTTACTTAAATTCTGGCACTTCAAGCATCTTACAAGATCCTGATGTAAGAAGTCAGAAGAATTTTTAAAAAAGCTGACCTCCTCGGAAGGACAAAGAAGAAACCTCTAACCTCAGAGAGAATTTTCATTCAACAACCACCAAGGGAAAATACAAATGAAAGTTTGATCTGTATGCCAGCAAGGAGAGCACTACAAAACCATTTGGTCTGTCGATTTACAGAAGCTTCCCCACCAAGTAAAGAACTCAACCTCGAGTTCAAGGCAGCAATTGGAGCTTGGTCTGGAGGATAATACGGACTGAGGTTTAAAACATTGAAGGTGGAGCTAAACTCATATTGTGATGGTAGATCAATGATGTATGCATCATCGTTGATGCGTTCCTTGATATGGAACGGTCCAATTTTCTTTGGCTGCAACTTATGACAAGTTCCTACACGAAGCTGGCCCGTGACTAGATCACCCTATTGAGAAACCTGGAGACAGCGATGAGAATCAACAGCAAACATGTATTTGGCATTGATTATGTGTAGATTAGCAGTGACCTTGGCGTGCTTTTTGACAATGGAATTAGCAAGGTAGATCTTTTAATATTAAAAAAATTCTTCTCAAGTTGAAGCCAAACAATCAAAAATATATTAAAAGTGCTTCTAGCATTAAAAAAGGTAGCATTAAAAAAAGTCATAGAGAAATCATATCAAACACACTCTAATAAAACTTATTTTCACTAAAGTCTTAATTTAAGTGATTTTAATTTGATTGTTTTTTTTTTAATTTATATCTTAATTTAAGTCAAAAAAATATCTTATTAAAAATTCAAAATTTCTTACTTACTAAAAAAGATTTTCATCAATAAATATACATTACTTTTCTAAATTAACCCCTTATTATGTTATTACCAAAATATTCGTAACCAAAAAAATCCCTGATTCTAATCAAATCTAAACCCTAACCCTAATATAATCATAAAATCGAACCTGCTTAGAACTAATGGTCGTCATCGTCAGCCATTAATAAACGATTAGAGAAGACCAGCTTTTTCCATTCTTAATGATTGAGGTAACGATGTAAGAGGAGGCCAATAGCCTCCTTTTGCATCGACAATGATGAAGGAGAAGGACTCCTAATCTATATTTTAAAAAAATAAAATATTATTTTATTTATACGAAATAGGATGTTTAAAATATAAAATATCATAAATAAAAATTAAAATATCTTATAATAATAATAATCTATTTTAAAAAATAATGGAAATTAATATATAAGAAAAAGGGTATAATAGTGATATTATAATTTCATAATATCTAAATTTAGGATTCCCAAATGAAAAAATAAACAAAAATCAATACCTTATTTATAAAATTTTATTAAATACTTACGTAAAATAATATGTTATCGAACTTGGCCCTGTCCTAGGATATTAGAGAGTCAGCTCAGTAACTTGGAATCCGTCAGCCAAAAGATGAGTATCATAACACCATCTCTTGTCCCTTCCAAAGCCATCTATTACCACCACTCTCTCCTCCCTTCTTCCGCCAGAAGCGCCACTCTCAGGCCCATTTCAGCCGTCCATTCAGCTGACCCCACAAAATCGACGACCCCCACAAGATGGAGTTTGGAGAGCTGGAAGACCATGAAGGCTCTCCAGCTGCCGGAATATCCGGACAAGGAGGAGCTTGACTCTGTCCTCCAGACACTCTCGACGTTCCCTCCAATCGTATTCGCTGGGGAGGCGAGAAAACTCGAAGAGAGACTGGGGCAGGCGGCTCTTGGAAATGCCTTCTTGCTTCAGGGTGGTGATTGCGCTGAGAGTTTCAAAGAATTCAATGCCAACAACATTCGTGACACCTTCCGTGTTCTCCTGCAGATGAGTGTTGTCCTCATGTTTGGTGGCCAAATGCCTGTTGTCAAGGTTGTTCCTCTTCTTCTATATTTCTCTTGGGGTTTTTAAGTTGATTGTGATTTTCATGTTCTTGATAGAGACTCACGTTGATTTGAATTGATGATAATAAGATGTGGGTGTGGATTATAGGTGGGCAGAATGGCAGGTCAATTTGCAAAGCCGAGGTCAGATGGATTTGAAGAGAAGAAAGGAGTGAAGCTGCCGAGTTATAGGGGTGACAATGTGAATGGTGATGCATTTGATGAAAAGTCAAGAGCTCCAGACCCTCAGAGGATGATTAGGGCCTATAGTCAGTCCGCCGCGACTTTGA
The DNA here is from genome assembly GCA_019925255.1 of Litchi chinensis. NCBI lineage: Eukaryota > Viridiplantae > Streptophyta > Magnoliopsida > Sapindales > Sapindaceae > Litchi > Litchi chinensis. The sequence goes on along the minus strand of CM034465.1, from coordinate 24,427,756 downwards.
ATTTGCTGAGGGCATTTGCCACTGGAGGTTATGCGGCCATGCAGAGGGTTTCTCAATGGAATCTGGATTTCACTAAGCACAGCGAGCAGGGCGATAGGTATGTCTTACCCATTTAAGCAAACCTCTTTATCATCGTTGGTTGATAAGTATTAGATTTTAGCTTTATGTATCGATCATTTGTTAGTTTGGAACTTGAGGTCGGACTCTGTTAGTGTTGTTTAGTTGAGAAAATGTAACAGGTTTGAGTATATTTTTCTGGTGTGGTTGAATAGATACCGTGAACTGGCTCACCGAGTTGATGAAGCCCTTGGATTCATGGATGCTGCTGGACTTACAGCCAACCACCCAATCATGACAACAACGGAGTTTTGGACATCCCATGAGTGCTTGCTTCTGCCATTTGAACAAGCTCTCACTAGGGAGGATTCAACTTCCGGGCTTTACTATGACTGTTCTGCTCATATGCTTTGGGTTGGGGAACGCACTCGACAGCTTGATGGTGCTCATGTTGAGTTTTTGAGAGGAGTTTCAAATCCCCTTGGCATCAAGGTACTGTTTCGGCATTTTATATATCATTTTGTTCCTCTTTCCAGTTTTCGTTTACCCAGGTATTTGAACTGAGTTGAGTAAGTTTATAGTATTTGGTTTGCAATGTAGTATTTTACTGGTTGTTTTGTATTGTATTTCTATACATGTTTCTTTTGTCAAGCATCTAGTATGTTTGTGACTAACTACAGATTTTCGAGAAAAGTTTAGGGATCATTATGACTTAAAGGTTGTATTGTAATGCAGGTGAGCGATAAGATGGATCCAAAGGAACTAGTTAAACTCATAGACATTCTAAACCCTAAGAACAAGCCAGGGAGAATAACAGTGATTGTAAGGATGGGGGCTGAAACCTTGAGAGTTAAGCTTCCCCATCTAATCAGGGCAGTCCGTGGAGCAGGTCAAATTGTCACTTGGGTTAGTGATCCTATGCATGGCAATACCATCAAAGCTCCATCTGGACTCAAAACTCGTTCCTTCGATGCAATAAGGGTACGGTTACTAACTTGCTATTATAGTCAAGCTTTATTACACGTGCTTTTATATTTAGACTGTCATACGCTTGCTTTATTAACTTGGTTTGTTAGTGCTACCACTTTTGATTGTTGAGAATGCTGCTGAAGTTGTCTTATTCTCTTGAGCTATGTCATAATAAGTGTCCATACTTACTGAAATGATACAATTATCAACTGAGTTTGCTTTTAGATCATTAGCCCAAACCATTAAAAGTGTTACACTTGACCAATATTGTGATCTCTTCAGCATACCCAGCTAAGACAAAAATTACTTAATTGCTTATGTTTAGTAAAGTAGTGTATTAAGTAGGATGACAAGTACCGTCAAAGACTGAAACTCGAACTGCAACATCTATAGTCTCTTCACATTACACCTTCATTAGTTTTTCTCCTTACTGATATCTAGTTTGTTAACAATAATGATAATGTTTTTCTTACTGTTGGTAGGCTGAGGTGAGGGCATTCTTTGATGTTCATGATCTAGAAGGAAGCTGCCCTGGAGGAGTTCATTTAGAGATGACTGGGCAGAATGTAACAGAGTGTGTAGGTGGCTCTCTAACTATAACCTATGATGATCTAAGCTCTCGTTACCACACCCATTGTGACCCAAGGCTCAATGCTTCTCAGTCTCTAGAGCTTGCCTTCATTATAGCTGAACGGTTAAGAAAAAGAAGGCTTGTATCTCGTTCTTTGGCCTCCATCAGCTTGTAAAAAGTCTTTGTTTGTTCCCCGAGTGGTATGGTTTATATATTCCTAGAAACTGGTTTTGAGGCATATCTATCTTTGCATAGTAAAGTCAGGATTGGTTTGATAGAGGAATTAAGCAACTGCCTAATAATGCATTGCTTGTATGATAAAAAGCTTAAACCATCAACTAATTCTAAGGTTATAATACAACACTCCTATGTATCCTATACATACAATAATCAGTGTGTGTATATTTGAGGAAGCTGTTGACACTTGCTTAGTTGGCTTGGGATAAATGGCTAGTTTGCATGTTGTTCTTTTGTATGCTTAACATTATTTTCATGCTTTTCTTTCATTCCACTTGATGTTTTTCAGTTTTCTTGGCTTGCTGTATTCATGATTTTGTCTGATATTATAGTTGTAACCAAATTTATGCCAATGGAATACCAAGCAACCATTGATGTCAATGAAACCAAATCCCAAGTTCTTGGAATGACTATCTAATCCTATTCCATCATTTCTCCATCAAAGGGCTAGGTATATTAATTAGACAATCATCTTTATTGTCTTTTAAGCTGGAACCTAGGAGTTATTTGATGTGCCCTCAACCTGTTCTTGTTGCATAAAGCATGTAGCAACTCCCTTGCAAGTTTATGTGCACCTTAGCTGCTCACTAAGTGCATATTAATGTAAGAAGTAAACCCCTCTCAACATTTGTATTGAGACATATTTCACTGAAAAATAATTTTTTTTAAAGATTTTTTCGTTCTTTAAACATTAAAATCTTTAAGGACTTAATCAAATTAAAACATATTAAGATTCAAGGGGAAAAGAGGGACTAACATCACCTTAGTTTTAAGTCTTTAATTTACAATACTTGTATCAGGACATGTTGAAACAGAAAAATCATTTTTTTCCTCCGTTAAACATTGAAATCTGTAAGGACTTTGGTGGTGTTTGTTTTCTTTTTTTGGCTTAAGTTTTATAAGACTTTATTTTAAGGACTCGTTTGGAATAGTTTTTACTTTTGGCTTTTGATAGTAGAAGAAGAAGTAAAAACTTAAGTTTTTCAGTTGTTGTTTGGATAATATATTTTAAAAGAGCTTTTGAGCATGAAAGAGCTCTTAGGATTGTTTAGTGCAATTACTTCAAAAAATCTACACACTACAAAAATGACTCTTATACCCTTTTAAAAGAGCTTTTAAAACCTATTTGGTTTAAAAACTATGAAATCTCTTCTAATATAATATGACTATTTAACTTCTTTTATTTTTAGAAAATAAGACTTTTATACCTTAGTAAGAGTAAATGATATTATTTTTATATAAAAATTACTTTAGATGAAATAATTTAAATATTATTTATTATATTTCTTATAAAAAAAATTAGTTAAAATAAATACATTGACAAAAATTCATTCGTAAGTTTCTACTTATATTGTTAAAGATTTTCAATAATATTCCGTAAAATTTAGATAAACACATAATGATCCAAAAGTCTTTATCATACAAAAATAAAAGAAGCAGAAAAACATTATTGCATATATTACAAACATGTACATATATACTTACAAGTTGAACAATATTAACACTTACAACTCCACGACTAACTCAATAATGATATATGAATCCTTAAGAGGCGAGAAACATCCACTGTAACATACAAACTAATCAACATAGACATTTGCACTAATAATCAACCAACATTGGCAAGGGTTATTTAATTCTTCCACTCTATAAGCTGAAAATGCCAAAATCATAAGCATGATAAACATCATCACAGTTACCCTCCAAATAATCATCAATGTCATGCATAGTTACCCATCAAGTAATCATCAATGTCACCAGCCTGATAACGTTTTTCCTACTTCTCTCATCTTTTGAAGAAAAAAGAACTATTGCATCATTTTGCCCACCCCTACCTACAGCAGCCCTGCAACCATATGTCTATTAAGTTATTTCTTTCATGATATATATATATATATGTGTGTGTGTGTGTGTGTGTGTATTTTCATTTGTATGCAAAAGGAATAAGCTAAATTGTCATCAAAATAGAAATGTTAAAAGGGGCAAAAAAGAAAAATTGGCCATTTTGTAGCTAAGAACATTTTCAAGAGGTGAACTGTTACATGCAATATTTGCAAGTCTAATATGAGCTAATAATGAGCACAATACCAATATTCAGTAACAATGAGACATAGCATAAACTCAAGGATCAGAAACAACTCTCATACAAAAGAAAAATAACTTCCAATAAATGTAGCTAGGTGTTGTCACTATTATACAAGGTTGAGACAATGTTTATATATACAACTAATGTTGAACACAAAACCAAAGAAATGGTGAGTAAAATCTGAGGAAAGAACAGATTCAAAGTGAAAGTGGCAATACTTTTGTAATTTGTAAGTTAAAAGGTGATATAACTCATTGACGCAATTACATGAACTTTAAGATATGTTCCGCTAGTATGGGAATTGGACCAATATATTATCTTATCCTTAGGAGCCTCTCCAATTGCATTGCCTAAAATTTGACGAGCAGCATTGAAATTCAACTGTCGAATCTCAAATTAGGCTGCTAATAGCCATATTTTCGTAAATGAGAACTTCTTATGAGGACTTAGCTTAATACACTTCCTAGTAGAATAGAAAGTTAAAGTTAAATACGATGAATGAGCTTATGAAGAACAGGTTTCTCATTAGTATTATTTTAGAGATGGAGGCCTTCCCAGGTAAGTACTTCCAAATCTAATATAAACAAGTTCTACAATATTTTCAGTTCCTACTTTACAATGGTCCATGCTATAAATGCCTATGCACTCAGACAAGTTGAATTTTGTAAGAGTGCAAACAGAACCTCTAGTAGATAAACTGGGACAACTTGTAAATAGTATCCATCAGAACCAACCTGCATATATACACACAACACTAATTAATAAACGGTACAAAAAAATCACTAATTAATAAATAACACACACAACTATTTGAAGTGTCTATTGCCAAGTACCTAAAACATTTTCTCAATTGGCTTAACAATAATCAGAAGCTTCATATGCATGTATACAAACAAAAGCAATCACAAATCAAAACACAAATTCATCAAAATAATCAACATATTCAAGTCAAAGATATGCATACTTATCGATAAACATCCTGTGTTTGCTCCACATCTTCTGCATCTAGCTCCTCATAAAACACATAATTAATCCTGAAATTAGACAACTGAAAAAACATATAAGCCTCTGCACTTCACTAATCCACAACAACCACCACCGCCACACATTAACACATCAACTAAAAACTCACAAGTGTATATATATCATATTTAAGTTGTTGTAATTACACCTTCGAAGCATAAAAATGAGGAAAGGAAGTATCAACAACAGACAACACTAAACATTTTGTCAATACATAATAAAACAACGTTATACTTACTTTGGTTTGGAAAATAATCTTTAAATATCCAAAACCAATTTTACACAACTACAATCAAATTGCATAATCTTTGCATTTCTTTTGATGTCGATAAGATTAAGAGAGAAGAAGCTTATGCATATTTCATAACCAACACTACCTTGAACATCTAAACAACCATCCTAAACTACAATCCTAAGCATCCAAAATTCATATGTCAAACAAACCCAACCAAGATCTGATGCAGAGAAAATAATAAAATTAAAAACCCTAACAAACTGGAAAAAAAAAAAAAAAAGACAAAGAAGACAATGAAGAGGAGTTTACTTTTTCGGATTCACGGTGTTAAGTGAAGATACGAAGTTAGAAGGAGATCGATTCAAACGAACCCTATGATTTCTTTAGTGAGATCGAGCAAGAAAGGAGATGAATAAGGTCAGGCAAGAAGAGAGAAACAAGGAAGAACGAAGGATATGAATGGAAAAATTGTTTTGGTATTTACAGTTAGAAGAGCAAATTTGGTATTATGATAAATTCATTAAACGAAATAACTTCGCATGTTTTTTTTTGGAAGATCTTCTCATGGAAGCTAGAAATTGTGGCTTCACTTGGAAGCTCTTCCAAAAATCAAATATTATTTTTGGAAAACCACTCAAATAAGTTATTTTTGGGCTCAAGAGCTTTTGGAGCCTCCAAAAGCTATGTCAAATAGACACCAAGTAATATTTGTGCTGAATGACTTATTGTTCATCAGACTAATTTCAAAAAAAAATTTAACTTAAGTAATAAAATTATTTTTTTATTTATTTAAGTAATCTATAACTAAACATGGTAGGGAAGTTAATGGAAACCGGTTTAGTCGAAAATTAATGGATACTGGTTTCACGACTAGTCTTAAATCTGAACAGTGAATGCCCATAGAGAACACGCATGTGAAATTAATGGATCCCGAAAATGCACAATTATTTAATTGACAAGATGCTAGTCTATCAGGTATAGATAAGAAACCTGATTATATGAAATTAACATATGAGTAGACACTCTGATCCATTTATTGTAGTTATCATATCGCTGGACAAATTTCAAAATATATGTAAACAGAGAGAACAATAGCATTCCTTGATCAATTCGCCACCCAGTTTGCCAGCTCCGCTGTAGCATTACAATCCACTTAATTGTGTCTGGATCAGAAGCTGAGCACCCTCAACTAGCCTCTTTACCACTTCTCCAGCAGGCAGAATTTCCTTGATGAGGCTAACACCTTCGCCGGCATACATGGCCATACTTTCAATATCACCCGTTGTTGTCACATTCGGACCAGGAGCTCCTAATCGACGAATCTCATTCTCCTGTTTTAGAAGAAAATAGTGTCATTAGAACAAGGTTTGTCAATGGATATTCTTCAAGGAACATGGACTCTCAACTAATCTAAACTTTTAGCTTGGTGCAGGTGAAGTTTGTGATTGATAGTTAACAAATAACTAAACAAAGTAGCAAATCATAAATACATGTTAATGGCAATGCCTAAAGGTCTCAAGATCCAAGTTTTAAACAGTGGAAAGTCTTGAACAATGTCTTAAAAAAAAAAAGAAGTGGAAATGTGATTCTCACAATGCCATGTATCGTTGAATGAGCAATGACTGGCTGGTTGAGTTCAATTTCATCAGCCGGATAATCTTTCCAATCATTGTAAAACGGAGTTAGCAGTACACGTTGGGGTGAATTTGGCCACATTGCACGGCCAAATATATCCGTATATTCAGTTTTGTCGAGTTCAACCAACTTCTTCTTATATGTAGGATGTGCGTTGCTTTCAATAGTTGCCAGAAACCTGCAATCAACTTTACTGTGATTGCTTATGACTCGATAAGGGTTATATATTCATTTGAAAGAAAGTCAGAATAAATAAGATTCATACACTTCTTTTATGAAGTAAAACTCTTTTCACAATGCCCTTAATTACAAGTTAACTTAATTGAAGTGAAAAAATAAACCTTGTACCAAGGCAGACACCTTGAGCACCAAGAGCCAGAGCACCAACATAACCACGTGCATCAACAATACCCCCAGCACCAATTACAGGAATATTTTGATCCCCAACAAGATCAACCACCCTTGGCAACAATGATATTAAGCCTTCCTAAAAATTAATAAACACCGAAAGGATTGAGAGGCCAATACAACTCAATACAGTAAGCTATGAAATTTCATGAAAATGAAATTTAGCTTTCTAGCTAGATCCAGAAAAAGCTCTCACCTGACCAATTACGTGCCCTCCTGCTTCACGTCCTTAGACAATGATTGCATCCGCACCTGCCTCAATTGCTTTCCTCGCTTCTTCCACACTCCCAACCTCCAATGCAATTGAACGTAAAACATTAGACCAAGGATGCCAATGGACCATGTATAGGTTAGGGATACCATTCCCATTCCCCGAACTAGAAGGTAATTAGGAATTTAGGATTCTCATTCCCACCTCATTCCCCACTTAGGGTAGGAGAGATAGGGAATCCATGTTTGGGGAGAGGGCACCCCATCCCCATCCCCATCCCCACTCCCACTCCACCACACCGCATCAAATTTTCTCATAACAATATTATAATAAAGTACTTTTATGTAGTAAATCATACTTGTTTTATGAAACAATATAAAGAATATAAATAATGTTTCATTTATAAAATAAATCACCAAATATATGAATAATACATCATTCAAACCCAATAAAATTGAAATTCTAATGATAAGTTTGCATTTATCTAGATCGTTCATCACATGCATTGGTTGAACTGAATCTATGATATGTGTTGGTTGAATTAAAGCTCATATCATACATTGGTTGAAATGTACATAATCTCATGACATGCATTAGTTGAAGTGTGTAAAGCTTGATAATTTGAAATATTAATATTATATTATGAGCTTATAAAATTATGGGGCCCTATCAGGCGAAACAGGGTGGGTATCAAAATACTACTCCCCACCCCAAAACAAAATGGGTTTTAACATTCAATCTCGTTCCCACCTCATACCCTAATTATCATGTACCAAACCCATCTCAAATAGGGTGGGTCCCCATGAGGCCTCATACCTGTGGGAATTTTTGACATCTCTACATTAAACACATCATCAGGAGAAAATCACAAGGTCGATAACAGTTATAAATGTCCAAGGTACTAGGTGTATCAAACATTTCAGCACTACCTGAACCAAATTATATTCCACAATCCTGTGAAGTGCACAAACATCTAATTAGATGTCAAATGACCATGCGTACATGAATTAATATCCTTTTACATATATATATATATATATATTGTATAATCTAACAACACATATAGCACAAATTTACTAGTAAAAGTATTCTTCAGAGCATGATTTTACAAGACGTGAATAGTATTGCTACAAAATGAAGGCATGCTATGGAAAGATAAGACTGAAGATACATGCAGTAGCAAAAAATGGTTATGGAAACACTCACTTGAGGGACAACCTTGACGCCAGCAGAGTGAGCTTCTTGAACAAACTCTTTCGAACATTCACCCCAGGAAACTTGCAACACTGCTACTTTCTCATTTAGTATTGCCCTTATGTTTTCTTCATGGGGAAATGCCAGAAGAACACCAACCCCAAACGGTTTGTCTGTTAATGTTCGGGTCCTCCTTATCAGCTCCCTCAAGCGATCAGGTGCCTCCTGGCACATCAATATATATATCACAGTTACTCAATTATAAACAACACTTCGCTTGTCAAGTTGCAAGAAATGAATACGAATATATACTATATAAGATGCAAAGTCATAGAAATTACGACGTGGAAGAAGAACAAGTACCCAAACAGGGGCACTAAGAAAGCCAAGTCCACCAGCATTAGCAACTGCAGCTACAAGCTCTGGACCAGAAATATCAATTCCCATCGGAGTCTGAACTATGCCATACTCAAACCCCAGAATCCCTCTCCAACCCATTGATTCTTTCGATTCAAGAAGCTTGTTTTCTAACTATTATCATTTATAAAATAAATTAAAGCAGAGAAACAAATAACCCAGATCCATATCCAAATATTAAATACAATATTTTAATATTAAAGTGAGCAATTCCATTTTTTTAAAAGTCCTGATTAGGCCTGGAATAGTCTAAGTACGTTGTAAATTGTGACGGGGGAGCGTAAGCAAGGACGTCGAAATTCAGGTTCAAACAAAAATTAAAAAGGACTTTGAAACTTCGTTCCGTTAGTGCGCCTGTCCGCGCTGCACAATAGTTATTTGATGACATTGAAGTTGATCTTATAATATTATTATCTCATGTTGTTATTAGTATCTTATGATGTTGAGGTTCATTCTATCATCCTGAATAGATTTTGTGTAGCAAAACTTACAGATAAAATATATTTATATGGACTGTAATGTATTTATATTTATGTTATTATTATATAAGTTATAATATGCAGGGTGATGTTGGAACATCAATTTTGATATTAAAATGAATTATTCCTATAGTTTATAGTGCAGGTTTCATAGTAGTTTTTCTAAATAATTTCAGAAGTGCTTTATTTTCGTTCTTATGATTCTTATAGAGTAATTTTATATTTATTCAATATTTTTATCGTCATGAATAAAGAGTATAATTTCCTTATAGCTTTGAACTAAATGAAATATTTTTTTATAAGAAATTTTCTTATTGTTGACTTATGAATCTTGGAAAAATATATTTTCATGGTTATGGAAAATATTTTATCTGTCAACTAAGCTTTTATATTTTAGGAAACTTTATTCGTTCTTTAGTTTCTAGATTTGGACAATCAAAGAAATTTCTTTCTTGTTTATTCAGTTAATGAAGAGAAAATATGAAAGTTTTCTTTCTTAGTTTGATTTTCATTAATACAGATTTTATTCTCTACTAATTAGTTTCTAGAAATAACTTTTAGGTTATTCTCTTAACAGAAAAAGTGCGGTATATCATTAAATATAAATGGAGGAAGAATGAAAGGTTGTTGTGTAGACTTTTGTGAGGCTGGCAGCACTATACGCATGAGCGTACTTTAAGAGTACTTGCAAAGTTTATGTGTGCAATTTCGAGTGTAGAATGAGAAAGATTTTATCTTGTTAAATTGCATATATTAGTGACTTAGAGTTTCTCAACTCTAGGTAGTTTATTTGTGTGTTTTATGAGAGAAAACAATACATATTTACTAAGAGATTGAGTGATATTCTTTATAACACTTAAAGAGGCTTGTTCTCTAACTTTGTGTGCTAGACTTAGGTTGGTGAAGCTATTGAGTCTAGAGTAACTGCTTGATGGGATAACAAGACATTTGATCACAGAAAGAGAAGACAAGTTCATAGGTTAAAAATAGTTCAAGCTACTGTCACCTATGAAGGCAAGAGGAGCTTGCTAAAATAACGCCAATAAACGTGTACTTCATCGATTCTAAGAGAGAGTCTTGGTTTAAATAAATCAAATAGGTTGTACTTATATATTCATTAATAATTGATTTCTTTGGGCAAGACCTTGTAAATGTATAGTAACACTGAACCATATTAAAAATATTCTTATGTTAATTTTACTTTACAACTGTTTTTATTTCCATATAAAATTTGTTACAATATGCAGTTCATATGTTATGACATATAACGGAAGTTACAACATAACATATAAAGTCATAAGATCAATTAATTCCAATATTGGCAAAAATTAGGTAATCTACAGCAAAAGACATTTTCACATTCAAAAATATCAATCAATTCTCTGCATCAAAATGTCAACAGCTAAGGGGATTGCCTCATGAACCCCCACTTGGCACGCCTCCTCTTTAGTGTGCCGAGTTTGAGTATTTATCAGCTCCTTGATGTAAGGGATAATTTTCCCACGCAATGTGGGCCTGTTCTCCCACTTCTGAGAGCTGCAATTCCGAATCACGACTCAGAAACTTTGATTAAGAGTGTTTGGTAATATACACAATACTTAGTACCTATGATGCATGGATAATTAATTTAAAAAAAAATGTCAAGAGCATATGCAAGTGTGCAATTCGTTATGTCGATTGGTTGCCGGTGCCGTTGGCACCAGTCAACCCCCACGCCGTGTGTAGGCATGGTTCGACGCCCGCCACATCCAAATTCTATATATATATATATATATAATATATAATATATAATAATAATATATAATAATAATATAATACTATAATAATAATGATATTTAATTCATCTCTCACCAATTGTGTGGGTTGCTCTCCCATTCCAGTGTGGGTTTCTCTCTCACCTACGTGTGGGTGGATCTCTTCTAATCGGGAGAAGCCCCCCGAGCCGTACCCCAGTGTCATATCTCGATTCAATGGTCCCGGATGTCCTCTAGGCTTGTCCCAGTTACAGTTGTTGTATTCAAAAAAAAAAAAAAGTGTGCAATTCGTTATGTCACAAAGTATGAGTCGTCCAATATTTACACCAAAAACAATATGAAAAATCTACACACAACCATAAATAAACGTGATATTTGTGGCACATTTGTTACAAACCTATTTCTTGATAATAAAATTAACGTAATAAAATTAAAATTAAAAGAATAAAAGTTAAAAGTTTCATTTTCTGATTATGTTTGAGTTTTTGTCCAAATACTTGATAATGCTGAATTGTATTGAAGATTAAATAATGACTCAAAACTATATATGTACAGTAATCAGTGTTTGTATATTTGAGGAAGCTGTTGACACTTGATTAGTTGGTTTGGGACATATGGCTCGTTTGCATGTTGTTATTTTGTGTAATTAACATTATTTTCATACTTTTCTTTCATTCCACTTGATGGTTTTCAGTTTTCTTGGCTTGCTATATTCATGATTTTGTCAGATATTATAGTTGTAACCAAATTTATGCCGATGGAATGCCAAGCAACTATTGATGTCAATGAAGCCAAATCCAAAGTTCTTGGAATCCTTTTCCATCATTTCTCCATCAAAGGGCTATTGTCTTTTAAGCGGGAACCTAGGAGTTTTTTTATGTACCCTCAACCTGTTCTTGTTGCATAAAGCATGTAGCAAGTCCCTTGCAAGTTTATGTGCATCTTAGCTACTCCACTAAGTGCATCTCAGTGTAAGAAACAAACCACTCAACATTTGTATTGAGACATATTATTCGAACTGAACAAAAAAAAAAAAAAAAAATCCTTCTTATACATTGCAATCTTCGAAGACTTTATCAAATTAAAACATATTAAGATTCAAGGGGAAAAAAAGGGACTAACACCACCTTAGTTATTGTTATTGTATCAGTCAAATCCATAAACCATTATTGTAATATATTTTCATTTTCATTCTTGTAATACATTATTCTAATTTTCATTTTTGTAATATGTCCCTCTTAGTCTATAAATTGGCTTTACATTGTATATTGAAAAGGTATAGTGAAAATACACATGATTTCTTTCTATTTTATATGGTATCAGACTTTCTGGTTTTGTATATTTTTTTTTTTTTCGCATTATCTCTGTTACTGTCACTATCAAACACAATCCAAAAACACAACCTATCAACTCTCATCACTGTCATCGTACCACCACGTCGCTGTTGCACCACCCCGTCGCATCACAAAACAGGAATTATTACAAACTGGTCTCCTCATCTGTTTCCACTGGTCTGGTTTGCCCGGTACAGCCGCATCCCCAACACACTGTTTCGTTTGATTTGCTTTAGTTTTTTTTATTGAGCTTTGGTTATAAATTGGGCTATTCAAGGCTTGGTTTTTGGGCTTTTCCATTAAAGTTTATTGGGCTTTTTATGATCCCCATTAACAGTTATAAAATCTTTAAGGGTTTTAACCAAATTTAACCTTTTTTGAATGACCCTGTTGAGAAATAACCCTTCAGTTGTGAGACTTTTCAGATGATATAATTTTGGACAAAAATACCCTTAACATTGCAACTAATTACACTGACCTACCCTTTTCACTAACCCTTTCCCTTTCAAACTTTTCCCTCACTTTCAAACTTTTCCCTCTCATTCTTTCTCTAAAATTCCCTAACCCATTCTCATCCCTCCTCCCTCTCTCTTCTTCTTCTTTCTTCTTCTTCTTCTTCTTTCCTTTTTCTTTTTGCTGAGTTGGACCGAACCAGAACCATATGGTTCTGGGCTCAGGTTCGCGACCCAGAACCAGAGGGTTCTGGGCTCGGCGACGAGCCCAGAACCGTCTGGTTCTGGTCGGCGACGAACCCGGGTTCGTCGCCGACCAGAACCAGACGGTTCTGGGCTCGTCGCCGAGCCCAGAACCCTCTGGTTCTGGGTCGCGAACCCATAACCAGATCTGGTTCTGGTTCGACCCAGAACCAGATGGTTCTGGGTTCCGCGACCCAGAACCAGATGGTTTTGGGCTCGCGACGAACCCAGAACCAGACGGTTCTGGTCGGCGACGAACCCGCCGACCAGAACCGTCTGGTTCTGGGCTCGTCGCGAACCCAGAACCAGATGGTTCTGGGTTCGCGACGAGCCCAGAACCAGACGGTTCTGGTTGGCGACGAACCCGCCGACCAGAACCGTCTGGTTCTGGGTTCGTCGCGAACCCAGAACCAGATGGTTCTTCTGGGTCCGCGACCCAGAACCAGATGGTTCTGGGTTCCGCGACCCAGAAGAACCATCTGGTTCTGGGTCACGAACCCAGAACCAGTTTCTGTTTTTTTTTTGTTTTTTTTTTTTTGTTTTTTTTGTTTATAAATGTTATAATGTTGATGTTGATGAATTGTATTGATGATGTTGATGAATTGTGGTTGATGAATTGTATTGATGATGTTGATGAATTGTGGTTGATGAATGAGAGATTATGGATTTTGATATTGGATGAATGGGAGAGGTAATTTTGTTCAAAAAATAATAATAATGTCCATTTTGATAATTCAAAAAACTAAAAATATAATTTTGTAATTTTTGAAAATACTTTTAAGGGCGCTTCTTGGATAAGAAGCGCCCTCTATTATAAATATTATAATTATAAAATAACCCCAAAATTTTATTTAATTATAAATTTCACCCTAAATTTTCAATTAAGGTTGGGAATCTCAACCTCGAAGTTGGGATTTCTAGGATTGGTAGGGAATCCTAACTTTGAGGTTGGGATTATGGATTTTCATATTGAAAAAAATGGGAGGGGTAATTTTATTCAAAAAATAATAATAAGGTCAGTTTTGATAATTTAGAAAAGTAAAAGTGCAATTCTATAATTTTTAAAAGTATCTTTAAGGGCGCTTCTAACCCAAGAAGCGCCCTCTATGATAAATATTGTAATTACGAAACAACCCCAAAAATTTGTTTAATTACGAAATATATTTAATTGAACATTCAGGTTGATATTCTCAACCTCAAGGTTGGGATCCCAACCTTGAGGTTGGGAATCTTAAATTTAATAAATAAACATCTAAGGTTAGGATTCTCAACCTTTAGATTGGGATCCCAACCTAAAAGTTGGTAATCACAACCTATAGGTTGGGATTGACTTTAAAAAATACTCATTAAGGACATTTTTGTCAATTCATGTTTTTTTTTCTATTTGGGATTCCCAACCTCGGGGTTGGGATTCCCAACCTCTAGGTTGGGATTTATTTCAAAAATTGACTCATTAAGGGTATTTTTGTCCATTCATGTATTTTTTTTTACCTTTAATTAGAAAAGGTTAGTTGTGAGGGTTGACTTTCTAAAGAAGCCATTTTCCCAATTTTCTCAATCTTTAATTTACAACATTTGTATAAAGACATGTCGAAACTGAAAAGATAATACTGTTCCCTTCTTTAAACATTAAAATCTGTAAAGACTTAATAACATTTTAATTAAGGATATATAGCAACGGACCGGATTAGTCCATCCCAAATCCGACCCCATTGTTTGATGAGGTGCCCTAAATTAAGTAGACCCATGATCCGAACGAATCGTCACTTCCCGTCCCGAACCCTGCACACATCGCTTAGGGTGGTCTACCCCAAACCCAACCAATTTTGACCCAATTCAATTTTTAACAAATTATAAAATTTATTAATAATAAATAAATATTAAAACTTAAAATAACTCAATCTTTACTTTAATTTAACATCACATCTAAATAATATTAATATAAAGCTCATGGAAAATATAAATTCATTGGGTATAAACACTAAAACAATAACTATTACATAACAAAGTCCCATAAAAAAATTATAATGTATAACATTTCAAAATAAACTTTAATAATAATAAGAATTTGATTACCTTACCAGTTGGATAATCTTATTCGTAAATTGTAATAATTGAATTGACTTCAATAACTACCTTACAATCAATCCAACGGTTGCAATTGATGGATAAAGTTACCCAATCAATAAGGTAACCAAACTCAAATAATAATAATAATAATAATAATAGAAAAATAATAAAATGGGTTAACTAAGGTCGGATCGGTCAAAAGTGTTGGACCTAAACCTGACGCGATATAAAACTAGATTAAACACCTTTAACCTAAACTCGATCTGAAACACGATTTCAATGCCCTAAACTCGCCCCAAACGGATCACAACTCTACTAGTTTCGGTGGTCAAATCGAACATTTTTATAATCCAATTATAATATATTAAAATTCAAGGAAGAAAAAAAAAAAAAAAAGGATTAGCACCACCTTAAATTCAAGTCTTTGATTTTCTGAACTATGTATAAGTCATTTTTTCTATAAATGTTTAGATTTTGGTAATATTTAGGATGTAAAATTGTTATCATTGGATACATTCAACTTAGAATCTGTTAAATTATTATTGGAAAATTCTTAGTTGAGATTTTTGCATTTAATATAATTAAGACAGATACACAAAAGTTCTTATTGTGAACTCTTTAACTGAGTAGTTTGGAGGAATTTAGAATGGAGCTAGGGAGTGCAAGCTTTCAGCATTTATGATTTAGGTTCTAGTCATGAGCCAAATTATGGATATGGCTCCTGCTTTCTTCTTCATACAACCTAATATATTAGCCTCAAAACTAATATAAATGATATGATAAATAACTTATTTTTTATACAAATCATGATATAATATGAAAAATGACGTGATGAGAACAAATCATTTATCATGATTTTTAAGTTTGTGTTTTGATTAAATGGCATTGCTGTTAAACTCAAGGATTTTTTTTTTTTTTTTTGAATGTAAAGACTATCTAAATAATTTTTTTTCTAATGTTTGGATATACATATTGATGGTTTTTTTTTTTTTTTTTAAGAGAAAAAAATATATAAAAACAAATATTTTTACATTTATATCTTTATAATTAATAATCATTATGTATTTTCATTTTAAATAATATATATAGCTAAAGACAAATAATTTTAATGAATCCTAACCAAATTTATCTATGTATTTTTAATTTTGCATAAATTAATTTTCAATTGATAATAGTAAATATATATTATCTGGACAATAATAGTTTAAGAAAATATTAAGTTCACTTTTTAAGTTATAAAATATATATATCTAAAATTGTTATACAAATACAAATATTCAAATTGCTAGTAACAATGAAAAATAATAAATGGTAGGATATTAATGAAAATAAAATCGAAAATATGTATTTTTTAGAAGGATAGTTATGTAAAAAAATATTTTAATTATGATTAAGTGATAAGTTAGAATTTCTAACTTTTTATTTAAGTTATTTTTTAATAATTTTAAGTTATTTAACTACTTAAAAAAGAAATGAAAATAACTTAATGAATCAAATTTAAACTTATTAATTGATAAGTTAAAAAAGCTAACAACCCTTATTATTTTTAAAATTACTGTAAATACAATTACATCTATTTTGAGTAATAAAAAGTGAAATTTGAAGGAGGTACAAGTACCACTAATTGAAAGAGAATATAATATATCGACGATATATTATGTTAGTTGTAGTGGCATTAGCATTGAGCAAGTGAAATGGAGAACGCTAAGGGCTTGTTAGGTGCGCGGGATAGAATTGGATAATTTATATGAGATTGGATTGGATAGTATCCTATGTTTGATGAAAGTAAGATAGGATTAAAAATAATGGATATAAACTTTGATTTTAAAGTATTTTTTCAAGGGTTTTTCACAAATTTTACATTTAAGATTGGCCAAACCTCCACAACTACCACGACCTCCTCCATTGCCACCCTTCTTCATCAGCGATTACAACGCCAAAAATAAAGACGGAGACAAAGACGAAGAAGATGAAGAAGCGATTACAACGCCAAACCTCCAGAAACCACGACTGTTGGAGATGAAGACGAAGAAAGAGATTGACGAGCGCAGAATCCATTGACAGAGATGAAGATGAAGATGAAGAAGAAGATCGGTCATTGGAGACGAAACTATGACAGAGATGAAATGGAAGGAGGGAGAGGTAAGCGAGAGGAGTAGTATTGGCGCGCGAACGGAGTGAGAGGCAATGGAGGAAGAGAAGTGACCGGAGGCGATGACAACACGTCAGAGAAGGAGAAAGCAGTGGGATAATTTTAACCCATGTGATTCAATGGGTTAGTTTTATCCTAAAAGTTTAGGATAATTTAGCGATGGTTGAGTGGAAGCACCAAACATGAGTTTGGACAAAAAAAATAGTCTAAACCCAGTCCCATCCCAGGTAACAAATAGGGCCCAATAGCCTTGTTTTCATTAATTACACGCAAATGTGCAAAATTCTTAAATTATATAAATCAATTAGAAAAATAATTCTAATGTTAATGTCAATATAACTAGGGCTATTGATCAAGGCTATTAGCATCCAGATCGATGGTGAAGATCTCATTTGGACATTGGATCTCCATCCACCCAGAAGACATCTTGATCCTTCAAGCAATGAAAAACATTGAAGAACAACAAAATCAAACTCAGAAATCATCACCACTACATCCTAAAATTAAGCCCATCCATTTATCAAAATCAAACTCATCCATCCAAAAACAAATTCAAAATCACTACCATACCCATGCCTTTCAATCACTCCCAAACCTATCAAGCAAACTTAGAAATCCACAAAAAACAAAAAGCAAAGAATCATTAAGTTCGTCTTCAAGATGGAAACCCAGAATCTCTAGGTTTCCAACGCTAGAAGCCTAGATTGGATTTCCAGCGATAAAAACCCATTCTGAGTCTCCATGGTTGGAGACTGGGAGCGGGTCTCCAATGATAGATACCTAGTCGGAGTGATAATCGGCAAGTGATGAAGAGATGGATGTCGTCGAAGGAGAAAGAAAAAAAAGAGCGAAAGAAAAGAAAAGGAGAAAGAAGAGAAAAAAAAAAGATAAGTAGAAGAAAAAAAAAAGGGTAAGTGGCATTGAACATGGATGAAAGAGAAAGAAAAGAGAGATATGAGTGATGTCTTCGTTCTTCAATGAACATGAGTGGATCAACGGAGATCCATTAGTGAAAATCCAATTTGGAGATTTGGATCTCCATTTTTTTTTAATTCGTATTTTAATTTATATTTTTAACCGATTTATAAAATAAATAAATTTATTTTTTAAAGTGATCTCCACCGTTCATTTGAACAATTGATGAATTTTTTAATAAAAAATTAATTTAATAAAAGACAAAAATACTCTTGCAGCAGTTAAGTTTGACTAATTTTGATGGACGAAGTGAGAATTTTATGTTATAAATACGAAATCATATCTTTTCAAAAAAAAAAAAAAACGAAAACATATTTCCGTGCAGAAAGCTTTACGTCAGGGCATTTTGTGTAATTCCATCTTTTATAAACAACTCTATCATTGTGTTAATATAATTTTTAACTTTTTCATTATCACAATCTGTAAAGAATTCTCGTACACTTTTTTATATAAAAAATATATATTTATAAGTCTGCAACTTGTATTTTTCCTATGCCCTTGACTAGTTTGGTCTTTTTCTATTGAAACTTGTTTATTTCAAAAAAACAATAATTAAAAAAAAAAAGGTCTACAACTTGCCAAGTGGATGATTGTCTAATTGTCGTGCATGCTTCTAATACGACGGACGACAAAGTACTTGCTAAACGCTAGTTGTATGTCACTAATCACTATTATTAAAAGTATCTCACTCCATGCTAATTATAATTGCCTTTAGCCAAGATGATTCATAGTATGATATTTTATTAATTCTAACTACTTTATATTATTGATTAATTTAGTTAAGTTAATTCACCTGATCAAGGCACAGGACAATCCTAACTAAACTCTGTCTTATAACTTATCTTAATATTTAATTTAAAATAAAATAAGCAATTTCTTTTAAAAAATGAAAAATATGTATGAACTTTTCATTTTGTCTAGTCAAAATAGAGAGGATAATCAAAATGCCTCATTCAAAAATTATTAATTAAAATAGTTTTCTAATTATTTTGATTAAAATTTAATTAATAGTTAGGAACACCTACTTCACTAGACCCACTATAATGGTAAAATTTGCTCATCAAAATCCCCTAATTTAAATTACAAAAAAACCCAATTGTTTTTGCTTTGTTAGGATAAGCAAAATTGGAACTATCCTCAATAATAAATTTAACATCTTTAAATTAAAACCAAAAACGTGCAACTATAAGGTAATGCATAGTTTTATAATGACGCCCACATGTTAAGAGGTTCAGTAGACAGTGATACACCTCTCCCATCGAAATTGTAAATTCAAATCTAATTCCTCCTTTCCAAATACACCTCCCCATTGAAACCGTAAATTCATATGTTATTCGTCCTCTTCAAATTTTAATCTGTGCTTAAAAAAATTCACAGTGATCAATGACAATATGACAACTCTCGATGAAAGATCAAAATCATTGAATTATCATTCATACTAGCAAGGGCCATATTTTCCCCTAACGTAATATTGATATATTAATTTCAGCTTTTTTTTTTTTTTTTAAAGATTCGACTAACTTATCCATCTAACCTCTAAAATATTATATCCATTGAACCAATTTCAATAACCACAGCAGATTGAATAAGATTTTTTTTAATTATAGCTATAACAAGATAACAAATTTACTTATACTGATGGGACAACCTTTCAAAATTTTTAAAAACAAGAAACCTTTGTAGAGATATATTGCCTATGGCCAGTTGAAAGGACTCTTCAGTACTGCATTTACCTGCTCCAAACAGTGATGACATGCATGCATCCATCTAATCATTACTCTAACATTGCATTATAGTCTCTCCACTACCGCTTTATTATCATCATTGCCGATGCCCATATTCATCCAACAAAAACCCAGAATTCAACTTCACTTTTTTTATATATATATATTTTATTAATATTTACCATTTTCACATTTTTCACATTTTCTTCTCTTTTCCCACAGATATCTTACACCTCACACAAAACGACAATACAAACCCGCGTCCCCACCCCCACTGCACCCGGCTTTTTCGCAACAAGCCCCATGTCTATCCACATACATTAACATTGCTTGCCACAGGTGGCCACATCTCCACACAGATTGCGCCACGCGTCACAGTCCATCTAATCACACAAGGGTCTTACATGCAGATGTCTGCGGGTCCCACATAGCCGGCAACAGGTACTTGCGCCCATTTGTCCCGTGCGCATTGTAGCTTGCTCCGGTAATCTTATCCACTAGAACCCGACCTGGATATCCGGGGTAGGAACCCGACCCAAACTTCCCTGTACAAGCCGAGACTGCCTCAAGCGGTGCGGTAGCCGGGCCTTCGAAGTACCCGTTATTAAACGGATTGGTAACGGTGTTAGCCAGAAGAGTTGCCAAGTTTATAATCATCCCATCAACTCCTACGTCTCCGTTAGGGGCAATTAACGGTGGTGTTTGAGGGCCGTAAATGGGCTGGTGAAAAGGCCATGCGCATTGGCCGGGACACTGAGTCTCCGAGTTACCGACCCAGACAAATGTCCCTTTAGAGGGGCCACGTCCCGGCAAAGTAGACCCGTGAGTGCCACACCTGCTCATACAGAACCCTTCAACAGTGACGTCTTTGGCGGTCAAAACCACCGTGATAGACGAGACGAGAGTGTTGCCCACAAACTTCCTAGCTAGAGCCTTCAAGTGAGAGGTCTTGAGGGACTTGCCCAGAGAGTATTTATCGAGGATTACTTGTCTCCGTACAACGAGGTTGGACGCACCACCCTTGTACTTCTCCGTGGTCCTCCACCATGACGAAGCTGAGGGCTGTGGGGTCCTTCTGCTGCTCAAGGACTGGATGAAATCGACTATCATGGACCGTTGGATGGGGCTGAACTGGCCGTACCAGATGAGATTAACGGTGACGTTTCCCTTGAGTAGAAGCCCGTTGTGGTACTTCAAGACAAGGGGTTGTTCTTCAACTAAAGCTGTGAGTTTTCTGGGAGTGGAGAGGGAGGGAGAGATCAAACAGGAGAGAAAGAAGAAGATGGCAAAATGGTAAATACGGGCCATGGTGAGTGGGTTTTGGGTATTGACGTTGTCAATGTACCGGAGACTGGAGTGGGAATTGAAGGTAGGAGGTTATATATAGGGGGTTTTGAAAGGCTGACAGCTGTAGGGTCTACGTCAAGGAGTGCCACGTGGGAATATAGTATTTGTTGGAAAATGTGGTTGCCAGGCTGTATGGCTATTTTTTGATGACGTGGAAGTTACTGTGGATGGGAATTTTTTTTTTTTTAAAAAATCTTGTTGATGGGATTTGACGGACGCTTGGTTAGAGTGAATGAGGAAGGAGAGATGTTGATGTGATTCGTGCATCAGCGTCTCTCGCATTTTTCATTACATTACACGCCCACTTGGTGTTTACGATCCCAATGACACTATCTTACTTCTCACCTTATTAGTTTATTATGTATTTCATGGTTTCGACGGGCAATTTTTTTTTTTCATATTATTTTATGTTTTTTCAAATATTAATCACAAATCAAATTGGATCATCGGTGGGGTGTAACCATACTTTTCAACTTAACGAAATTCTGAGTTAAAGTCCCATCACTAAATCAAATTACATAATGAAACAGCGTGAGCTTATTAAATGTTTAAAGGTTCTCCACCGCAAAAGTTTTAAAAAACATTTTCATGTGACTCAAGAAATCTGTTTTCTACTAATATTAGTTGATAAATAATATAGTTAAAAATTGTTTTTCAATATTTCCATCTGTACACACTAGTTTGGATGAATTTTTCCTTTTTCTTTTTAACATATAACTTTCTTAACAATTAACCATAAGAATTTTCACGATAGAGGTGATTTATTGGGTTAGGGAATAAAATGATAATCCATTAAACCCTCCAAAAATAAATGATTATAGTGTTTATATATATTTTTTATTACTTTAGCTTGACATTAAATAGGGATGATTGTTTTAAAGAAGCTTACTTCAACAAATTTTGTATTGATCCGATATAGCATTTCAACTTTTTACACCCACTTTGTGAATTGGAGGTGCTCTGAAAAGCATTCCCTTTTTGTTAGGAAAGTGATGAAGTTTAATAACATTACATGTATGGTAAATTTACTAATATTAATAGTTAAGGTTCATAGAAATTTATTAAGATTAAATATTACATTTATGTTTCAAGAATCTATTTTTTTGATATTAAAAGGTATTTATTTTCATGAAGTGAGAAAATTTTTCAAACACGCTCATAGATGTACGTCATAAAATTCGAATAGTTATCACAAATGTGAAAAAATAGTAAAATAATTAATCACTTTAATTATGAATAAATTTATGTAAAAAAAATATTATTTAACACTATGATAATTATTTATAACTTTTAAGATGATTAAACTATTATGAAATCATATATATTTAAATATAATGTAAAATTTAATAAAATGGTCATTAATTACATTAAAATTAAATAAAATGTATCAAAAACTAAAGAATTTGCACCATCGATGAAGAAAATGCCAAAAACATCTCTACAAATGGATCTTTACGTATCCTCCAAGTTCAATCTTCTCCACATTGCTTCTTTTCCACGATTTAAGGTGGTTCTATCATTCACCATGAAGGAGTCCTCCATCACCATTGGTGGTCAACACGTTTATTAAATTTATTTTAATTTAATTTGTACACTTAAATTCATTTTTAAAAATAAATTCACTTTTTTTATATATAATTTTTATTTATATTTGAGTAATTTTTAATAATATGAGGTTATTATTGTCTTTTCAAAAAAATAATGAGGGCCTAAAAAATAATAGTATAATTTCATTCATAAGTAATTTATGATTAGTAAACTATAAAATAATTATGTTTAATGTTAATAAGTTAAATATTAATAAATACATTTTTTTCGTTAGTAAATTTTTTTATATATTTAGGATAAGAATTTAAATTTTATTATATGTATCTGTTAATATATATTAAAAAAAAAAAAGTTGCTTCACATTATAAGACTATATATATTTAATTATAAATTATATTATGAAATAATTTTTAAATATAAAAAAAAAAAAAGGTGGGGGTTGATTTTAAACTTGGGGGGCGGGCCCAGTGTCATTAAAAATGATGCGGTAGAGTGTGATGGATGAAGATATTAATATGATTCTGATACCGTGTGATGAAAGGTTAACTTGAGTGGCAGTAATTTTTCAGTGTGGAAATAAAACAAGGGCCACGCCACTCCGCTCCACTCCACTTGTGAGGGTGATAGATATGGGAGGGTAGGTTAGGGTATGAGTTGGAGAACCGTAGCTACTGTACGATTAGGAGCTGTGATGACGTACCTTTAAGTAGTAGCCCTGGCGGGTTTAGGAGATGATACTGGTGGAGGCCGAATGCAATCATTTTTTTTTTTTTAAGACTTCGGCTGGTCCTAAAGGTAACCGACACCAATTAGAATAAAAATGTTGTATCTCGTATACTGTTTTTAGATAAAAAAGATCCATTTATATAGGGATGAAAAAGAGATTTATATAAAAATATAAAGATAATTCATATATAATAATAGAAGAATTGTTAATATATTATTATTATTATTATTATTATATAAATTATTTAGATTGTTGGATGAATATTAAATTCATACCACACAATGAGAGATATAGTATTTTAACTCTTTACCTTTATCCTACTCAATTAAAAATGAGATTTATTTTATATATATATAGATTGTTTTTTTATCGTGATATGGATGACTTTTAGTTTTATAAAATTCGATTATTTGGACTGTATTATTAAGATCCTAATATCTTGATTGTACTTTGAGTTTGTTGTTGAATTAAAAAAAAAAAAAAGAAAAAAGAAAAATAGGGGTTTAGGCATCAATTTTTTTAATAAATTTTAAGAGTCACGCGTGCGTGTCATACAGACTCCAATGGATATATTACTCATTTCTAGGGGCCCTTATGAAGCTGTTTTCCCAATACCGTCATCGACCTTCGAGCTACCTGGTCCTGGCCCTGGGCCCCTTTCGCTTTCTTTGTTTTTGGCCTTTTTATTTCATATACAATTTTGAAGAATCGGGAGAATTGAGATTGAATATTGTATTCAAGTCACACGATTAGAAGTGATCGGATACCTTTGTTTGTACGAAGAGATTAAAAATTCGACTCTCGTTATTTCTCTATTCAAATATGAGATATAAATAGTCGAATGGTTGCTGGTGCCGTTGGCACCAGTCAACCTCCACGCCAAGTGTAGGCGTGGTTCGACATCCGCTCCCCCTTCCCTCCCCCTCCCCCCCCCCCACTTTCTATATATATAATAATATAATATATAATCTCATATAATATATAATATGTAATATATTAATAATTTCTGTCCCACCATCAGTGTGGGTCGTTCTCCCACCCCTGTGTGGATTGTTCTCCCACCTCAGTGTGGGTCTCTCTCCCACCTTCGTGTGGGTGGCTCTCTCCCACTTGGGAGTCGTCCCCCCAGATCGTGCCACAGTGTAATATCTCGGTTCAATGGTCCTGGTTGTTCTCTGGGTTTGTCCCAGTTACAGTTACTGTATTCAAAAAAAAAAAAGAGATATAAATATATATATTCTCTTAATAGATATAATTATCTTCTAATTATAAAAATAATTTTTAATATAAATCTTCTTTTAATAAAAATAATCATCTCTTAATTATAAAAATAATTATTCAAATCGTCCTATCACCCGTCGAGATAGTCTTTAAATCCATAAATTATTATTATACAAAGAACAAAAATGGTATGTCTATCGTTACAATAAAAAAAAAAAACATTATTGTAACTTGCCACTGTAACTTGTGTCTACTTTTCACCATTTTTTAAGACATTATTATACCTTACCGCCCATCTCAATATTGTTTATTTCACTTAATTAAAGTTAAGATTGCCATCATTTCTTGAGGGATGATCATGTTTGTGTTTTTTGAGTTGAACAACGCTCGAATAAGATAAAATCTAGGAATTTGTTCAAGTTATTTTATTCTTTATTAATCAAATACTGTCAAGTAAATGGACTGAATTTACAGTAAATCTAATTCATCTAATTGATCCCCTAATTAATATAAATTGTCCCATAAATAATTTTCATAATTCATTGTGTAAGTTGCGTTATGTCAATCTAAAATAATATGAAAATTCTTAGGTAAAACTTTATTAATACAAACAACACAATCATGAAAACATATAACATAGCTTAAAAGACAACAGTGTAATTTCATTAAACATGCAACATGAATTAAATCATCGAAATAGTCGGATATATAGAAAAGTTTTATTATACATTTTTAGTTGCGTTATTAGGATGATCCTTTTCAAGCGAACATGTTAAAGATGGATGTTTCTTTTTGAAGATCGAAGATGTTTACCAACTAATATGAATGATTGAATTGGAACTGGTACACGAAGCCATTAGTAGTTGTGGCCTAGTGGGATGAGAAGATTTAGATAAACGAAAAAAAGGCAGATAAGAACAAAGAAAGCAGTACGAGAGGTTGGTGAGCCACCTTTGTGGTCGACATGGTCCACTCCACTCCACTCCTCCATCCACTGTCTGGAAAGCAGCGATGACGGGTTTTTGTCCTTGTTTGTAAATTTTCCTATGCTCCCCAGAACCCACAAAAATTGTTATTTAAACGAAACAATAGAACACTTTTTCATATCCAATGAAAGCAATTCCCAATATGAAAGTTGTAGTAACTAGGGCCGGTGCCGACTTAGTTGCCGGCTTGCCGCAGGTAAGGTTGTTGTGCCTCAATCTACATCATTTGTTCAATTAATCTGTGTAAGGTTGTGCCATCATGTAGATCAGTAATCATATCAAAGTTATTAAGTTTTATTAGATTTCAATTCAATTATTTATGTCAATAATTTTTTTAAAAAAAATCTAAAATAAATATTATCTTTATTATAACTACTATACATAATACATTAGTCAAATTTTTAACATTCCTCATTATAATTTAAGTAACTAAACTCTACACTTAACAAATTTCTAATGTTAATTTGATCTATTTGGTAATTTTTTAAGAAAAATGAAAGTAAATGGTAACTTATGATTAAAATTTGTAACCAACACCTCCTCCTTAGACAGATCAGCTAATCCTCCTACCAATCTTATATTATTACAAACAATTTATACTATACAATGCCAAACATTATACACAATATTAATACAGTAATATCTGACCAAACACAATTTTATGCAATACCTTTCAATAGAAACGACCTAAAACTAATAAAAATGTACACCAAATTTGTGGGGTATTGTCACTTTGAAATTTGGGTCATCACAGAACAAAAAGGTCCATGACTCAAAATTGATACGTTCGAGATATGGTAAGAAGAAAAACACAAAAATAAAGAAAGAATGTGATGAATTAAGAAGAAGAAAGTGATGATTCACGTGTGTAAAGGAAGGCAGCATGAGTCGGCTGTCTGTGCCGGCCAAAAGAATGAACCCCACAGTCTCACGCCCCACACAGTTTCATGCATTATTCTCATGGTCTTTCCCATTATGTGGCATTATACACTTAACACTAATTAAATATTCCACACAATTATAAATCATTCCTTATTTTATTTATAATAATTATATTGTCATAAGTTTAATAACATACATCATTACTTGTTTTACAGACAAAATAATAATAATAATAATAATATTAATAATAACTGGTAATATTTAGAAGTAAGAAATAAATTCGAAGTAGATTTTAAAACATATTTTTGTAATAATGAAAAATTATTGATTGTAGAATAAACCTTCAAAATATAACATGAATGCTTGAACACTTTTTCACGTTTTGCCCCTTCAATTTTAAATAAGAGATCAATTGGCTTTGTCTATATCCATTCTTTCTTTTTTTTTTTTTTTAAATTATCGAAACTAATTTAGAAGATTACCGGAATCAATTGAAATGAGACACTAAAAATGCGGTCTGAAAAGCTATTCTCATATGGGAGGGATTGACCCACGTAAAGGTAGTGTAAAGGCCTACACAAGAGTGAAGGATTGTCTACCCAAATTGGTGAGGGGATGTTGTTGTTGGGTGTAAAACCCACACCATAAGGCATGAAGGCTGTGACTCTTAACCAAAGGCATCAACAACCAGTTACTTGTTCATATGCATATTGTTTACATGAAGTACATATAAATATATAGAATAGAAGTATGTAATATATGATGGATTTTTATCAAAACTACAAGAATTATATATTAATCTACTTGTATATAGAATTATATATTAATCTACTTCTATACCTTATTATTAAACATTAATATGAATTCAAAAACTAAAAAAAAAAAAAAAAAGGAAAAAAAGAGAGAATGGTGGCCTAGTCCGATGGAAAGACTATGACCACCTACAATGTGGTGCACCAAAATTTACACCATTTTGGTGTTAACACCAAAATTTTTTACACCAAATTCTTTGACACTCCAATGTATTTGATACCAAATTGGTGTAAATGACATCTTCAAAGAATATTCTATACATAATTTTCTAATTAATATTATTAAAAATTTAAAAATACATTAAAACATATTCAATATTATACTCATTTTAAAGATCTCAATAAAACATTTCAAGTGATATATATTTTTTATAATAATTTATTATATATTTTAAATAAATGAATTTATTGTGAATGAAAATATTTGGTGTTGATGAATAGTACAACACCACCAAATTTGGTGTTGTACTATTCATCAACACCAAATTTTTACTTTGGAACTTGCATTTTGGTGTCTACATTGGAGACCAAAATTACACCAAATTGGTACTCCATTGGAGTTGGCCTAATTACAATCTTGACTTCAAGATTCTAAGTTCAATCTCACTAAAGTCCCATTTTATAGGTAATTTTTCCCTACTTGCATTGAATTACTCTCCCACTTGATATAGGTTGCTCTTTTGTGTCTTATTCCTCCACTTGATGTAGCATCCTAAGCAAGGTATCAATACTTTAAAAAAAAAAAATGGAACTTTTAAAGAATAATATTCAAAGTGTTAGCTGTCTAACAATATATATAGTAGTACGGAGGATTTAATAAATTAATGTTTGAATGAGATGAAGGGGCAGAATATATGCGCATCAAATTAGGTCTTATTCATGATGTCACTTTAAAAAATTATGAGTGGTCGAGCAGCTGGAGAGGGAAGAGGAATCCATGTGCTTTGACTTATGACATCATTTTAGTTTGGACCACTAGATATCTAACTCTTAAAACATCGATATGTGCATGAACATGAACGCATAGATGCCAATCATTGGTATGGGTTAATGGGTTAATAGAGGGTTCAATCAATCCTCGCATCACTTAACTGGCCCTATTCTCCAATATAATAGTCAGCAAAGTCTTCCAAGGAAAGCACTTATGTCATTATCCTTTGATACTTTCTTCTGACAATAAAGAGAAGTAATACATTTTTGTTATTGAAGGTTTTTGTTTTTTGAAATTTTTTATTCATAAACCAATTTTATCTTTCATCACCCCTCTTTTTCTAAAGACACTAGATTTAGTAACAAAATTAATATTTATAAATTGTTTTTCCAAGATTACCTTTTAATCCATCTTTTACCTGCTTTAAAAATTATTTTCAAATTATTTTGAATTAACTTGGCTTTAATTATTGGAGCAAATTTATATGTTCAATTATTGGATTGAAAATAATTCATATGCTTGGAAGTATTTACTGAAACAATATTAGATGTTCACCTAAATTTGACTTTGGGTGGGATCCCTGTTGAACTTTTTTATTTAATAATAGAGTGCATTTATTCTATTTCGTTTCAAGTACTGTGGAATAGGGCTAAGTTGGATACCTTTATTCCTAGTATTCGTCAAGCGGATGCTTTGTCCCCTTACATTTTTGTTCTATGCACAGAGATGCTGACTTATTGTATCCTTGATGCTATTAATGATGGTTCGTGGAAACCTTTTGTAACTGGTAGAGATGGTCCATGAATTTCTCATCTTATATTTGTTGATTATTTGCTTCTTTTTGCTGAGATGAGTCAGGAGAAAGTGGATACCATCAAGAAATGTTTGAACTCTTTTTATGAAGCTTTTGGGGAAAAAGGTCGATGACAATAAAACAATTATTTATTTTTTTAAGGGAGTCTTGGATCAATTGACTTTAGAGTTGCTTCTAAAAGTAGCTTTCAGCACACTAAAGATATTGGCAAGTATCTAGGTATCTCTATCTACTTAGGTAGACTTACAAAACATACTTATAATTTTGTGTTAAAGAAGGCGCAACGTCGACTATCATAGTGGAAGATCAGGGTTCTCTCGATAGCAAGTAGAGCCACTTTGGCTAATTCAGTGTTTCTCAGTTTGCCTCAACATATCATGCAGGTAGCCTTAATTCCTTAGTACACTATCCTTGAGCTTGAAAGAATAAGTAGATAGTTCTAATGGGAAGACACTATTTCTGGTAGAAAATTTCATGTCGTCACTTGGAAAAATATTTTTCATCCGAAAGAGTTTTGGAGCTTAGGTTTCAGACGTCTCCGAGAGCTTAATTTGGCCTACCTTATGAAATTGATTTGGAAAATTCTCGTTGGAAATGGTTATTAGTGTGATGTAGCCAAATCAAAGTATAGATTGAATAATAATAATCTTGATACTTGGAGAGTGGATGTTTCTGATTCGGCCCTTTGGAAAGCTTTATGTTATGTGCATCCTTCTGTTGTAGAGCAGCTTGCCTAGTGAGTTGGGAATAGAGAAATTGTGAGGTTTTGGTCCGATAGATGGGTTGCATATACAAAACTTTTATTTTCTTGGTGTACTAATGTCATGCCCCTAAATTTATTAAGTGTTAAGATAGCTGATCTAGTCAGTATTGATGGGCAATGAGACTGATCCATCTTAAGAAATTATTTACATGATAGAAAATGTTTTTTCCTTGCTATGTCCTCTCTTTCTTGTCAAAATGTAGGTGTGGATCGTCCTTTCTAAAGGGCTTCACGTAATGGGCATTGTTCTCTGAAATCTGCCTATAATTCCCTTATTCATAGTAGTTGAGGTCCAAAGGATAAAGTTTGGAGTGTTCTTTGGAATGTTAAAGTTGCTCAGAGGATGCGACTTTTTCTTTGGTAGCTTCAGCATGGCAGATTATTAACTAATGTGAGGAAAGCTCGGATGGGTCTTATTGTTTCTACCTCTTGTGCTTTTTGTGGCAATATTTTTGAGGATGAGATGCATATTTTAAGGAATTATATTTTTACCTTGGGGATATGGATGAAACTTATTCTCTACAATTGGAGGAATAGGTGTTTCAGATTAGAAAGAGATGACTGAGTGTTGAAAAACCTATCTATTAAAGGCTTTTAGCCCCCTACATTTATGGTCACTTGTTATTTCCTCTGCTTTTGGAGGAACAAAGCAGTGCATGATACGGATTTTACAAAACCTTTGAAGAGAGCTTATTTTATTAACAAATAGATTTCTCTTATTTGTGCTCCTTGGAAAGATTGTTATAGTAAGTTTTCTATTCCTATAGCCTCAAACTTTTTTTGTCATTGGAGTATGTTTCATTCTGGATGGTTTTAATTAAACACAAATGGTGCCTTGGAAAGAGACACTAGGAGAGCTACAATTAGGGGTTAATTCGCAATGATCAAGGTGATTTTAAGGGGGGTTTATGGGTTCTCTGGGCCTTGTACCATTCTTGAAACTGAGTTAAGGGCGATTAAGAGAGGTCTTCATCTTGCTTGGGAGTTGCGATGTCCTGTAATTTTGGTGGAATCAGATAGTGAGGAAGCTAGTGATTTAATTCTACATTCAGACTCTAATCCTGTCTATTATGAGTTTATTCTTTTGGACATTTGGAATAGCATGAAGAATGATTGATGTGTTAAATTACTTTTTGCACCTCAGGATGCTAATCGAGTTGCTATTGGCTAACAAAAATATCTCTTGGGATGACGATAGAGGATATGGTTTTATCTACTACCTTTCCTGAGTTAGAGTTTCTTCTTAGCTTTGATTGTTAAAAGACTTAGACTCTCATTTAGAATTTTTCTTTCCCCTTTTGGGTTTATGCCCCATTTTTGTATTAAAAAAAAAAAAAAAAAGGATGTTCACCTAACTTAATTAAGCTAAATTAATATATGAATATTTTGCAGAGAATTTGGTTCATATCTATTATATTAGTATGCTAATCAAGTTCTATCATGAGCTGTTCCTTTTTGCAATCTTCTCTTCTTACTTCATGTTTGTAATTTGCTTTGATCTAACTTTGAATGATTAAGTTTACTTAACAGTTGCTAAAATGGAATTGTTAAACACACTTATTGTCTGATGAAATTCTTCGATCGACACGATGTTTATAATCATGGTCTATACCTAGCAAGTGTAATATATACTCATTAATTATAATAATACTTTTGCTAATTTTGCTTTTTCTCTATACTAATAGGATCATATGTTTTTAATTAAGGTTATTGTTCAAAGAAAAACTAAATCATAAGTTCTTTTTTGTGGTTGTTAATGAACTTTGCAAGGTTCAATGGTTTTGCTGTCATGTTTTGCATTTTAAATAAAAGAAAAGATCTATGATTGGAAGAAAATAAGGTTCTTACGATGAAATGAAAATTTAAACTGTACCCTTTTATAAAGAGAAAATGGTGAAAGAGAAAATGGTGAAATTGAATGGAGAAGAGAAAAAGATTCTAGAGTATAATAGAGAAAAATGAAACTGCTTTAAAGAAACCTTTTTATTTTTTTATTTTTTTTGCATATATTTTCTAATATTAGGATAAATTCTATTAATAAACTATCTAAAAGCCTATTCTTATGATCAGGAGAATTCTACCTACATCTATATAAAAATATTATCACATTTTTATGGTGACATGGACTTAGACCTTGCCCTTAACAACATGGGTAAGCGGGTACAACCATCATCATAGTCCACCCCGCTTAAAAGATATGTATATATTATATATATATATATATATATATTGAAAATCCGATTAACAAAATTGCATTAATTATTAGAAAAATAACCACAGATCAGTTTCAAAAAAAAATCTTTACCCTATTAAATCACTTTTAATAAAATGATGATTCATAAAAAGAGTCTTTTTTTTTTTAAGTGGTCGATTTTAAGTAATTATTTTTGTAAAGAGATCTTTTTTAAGCAAAGCATTCCACTTTACCTTACCAATTAATCACTTTTTCGTAAGCAATCTAATCCATATTAAGTGATTCTTTCGTTAGGTCTAATAAGTAGTTAGATCAATCTCATTTCAATCTTAAAAAAAAAAAATCGTAATTTGTAAAAATTACACAGTCACAGGTGTTACACATGTCAAAAGAAAACTAGTTGGTAGCTCACGTAAACAAGAGATTAATAGCACTCTTATGTTCTGAAAAAGGAAAAGATTTTTATCTATTTAAACTAGGGAAAATGAAATTCCCGGAAAAGCATTGCGATAATCCAAAAACTCAAAATAAAACGACAACAAAGAGCAAATAATGCAAGAAGGATGAGTTTGAAGTATATATGTCGTATTAGTTGATTTGGGGAGGCTATCCTTCTTCCCAAGAAACATCATTTTTAGATAATAAATACATATTTGACTTGACCATCTCAATTCCACATAAAACGCCCAGCAAGGCTCACCTAACCTCTCCTTTTCATAAAGCTAGTTCTCATCTTCTCGTGAACTGCGCTGTGATTTTTGGACTTAATTTGGCCCACTCAAACTCATCCGACACCTTTTGAGATTGCTTTCAAAATCTAATCTAAAACCTGTGTCTTTTGCCCTCTCCATTTAAAATGTTCTAATTTTTATATTTATACGTTTTCGTATTCGTACATATGTAAAAACTAAAAAATAATAATAATATAAATTTAGGAATCAAGGGAGAGAGATAATTTAAAAACGTAACATTTTAGATGTAAATAAAAGAGGTTACCATAAGATCGATCTCATATTATCAATTTTTTTTGTTTGAGGTACAAGAATATGTAAATGAGTATATGATACCTATATTAAAAATTTCGATCTTTAACATGTGTTTTTATGTTATTTATTAAAAAGAAAAAATGTGTGAATTAAAGAAACATATAAATGGCTCTGTCGTGCTCATCACTGTTGTCATTTATCTTGAATACAGTATACACCTCCACGTTTTGAAATATGTTGTTATCATTTGGTAGAGAATTCACGAGTGAAATTAGAAAAGATAAATCGAGTCACACATTTGAAACATAAATGACAAGCTAAGAGTATATATATACTAATAAAATTTCACAACTTATAAACCAAAATTTTGAATTATACACAAGGCTATCCGATGCAAAATTGATTTGCATGGTGGATTTGAGTGATCAAATATTGTTGGACTATTGATTATATATATCTGCCAGTAACTACTATATATATTAAAATCAATGATATTTGAAAAAGAAAAATTTATTATTTCAAAAAAAAAAAAAAAAATTATTGCGGGGCAGCGGACATCAATCTTGTATTGAAGCCTATTATGTGCAACACGAGTGACGATGACTTGTAGTTCCATAACTCGTACGTGAAAATAGATGGCAAAACATACTACACAATTATTGCTGTCTTTTTGTCTTTGTGATGTTTCAAAAAGGGAAATTGGTAACAACTCGCCCCTAGGTTGTTCGATTAGTCATCTGACTCCCTCTACTTTTAAAATTACCCAAAATCCTTTCTACCATTAATTTCCTAATGGGAAACATTTATAGGGATCAAAAGGACACATTTACTCTCAAAAGTCTTCTTTTTTTTTTAAAATAATATTAAAATATATAAAAATTTAAAATTTGAAAGTATAAAATAACAAAAAACCCAGATATTTCCCACGATGTTGATCAAACCCAAATACTAAACTTAGTTCTTCAAACCAATGTTGATGACATCTAGTTCTTGAACCTTAAATCCAAAAGATGCAAACCCTAAATATCCAAACAAACATAATCTATCACCACAAGAAGTTACTTTCAACAAAACTTTACAAAAAGATTAACTCAAAAAAAAAAAATAACAAAAAGACTATTACATCAATTCAATTTGAGAGAATTACTGAAAAACCTTTGAAAATATACCTTATTACAATCGGAAACCACTTTTACTTTTTGTAACAATTACCTTTCCTGTACTAACAGTTTAATTATATTGATCATTTGAGATTATGGAAAAATGACAAAATAGAGCAAAAACACAAGAATATCACTGACTAACTAATTTGTGGCCTTGTTTTTGTGGGGAAAAAAATTAAGCTTTTAAAAAATCTCAATTGTCCATTTTAAAAATAAACGGTTGAGATCTTTTTTTTTTAAAAAAAAAAAAAAAACTTAAAGTGTAGAAATAGTTAAAAATAATTAAAAATAATTTTTAAATTATAAAATAATTAAATTTAAAAAAAAAAAAAAATGAGACCTGCATCGTGGTGGTTAATTTTAGAAAACCAAAATAATAATAATAATAAAAAAACTAAAGAAAAAAATGGATGGAGATCGATCAAGACCATCCATTCGATGAGATGGATAATGGAGATCCACTCTGGAGAGATTGGATCTCTATTTATTAAAGCCAACCACACCTAACCTCATGGTTGTCATCTTCTTCTTCCCCCAACTAGTCATCATCTCTCTCCTCTCGCCTCTCTCTCTCTCTCTCTTCTCCTTCTTCTCTTCTTGTTCTTTGTTTTCTTTACCAATCGATAGGCTAATTCTCTACTCGGATGCCTAGATCAACGTCTAGGCATCAGATGTCTAGGTTTTCATATCGAAACCTAAATATCGGATACTAGAAACCCAGATCGACATCTAAGCTTTGATTTAAAAACCCAAACGTCTTAGTATCGGGCATTCGAGTTTCCAGATGGAAACCTATACGTTGACCTAAGTTTTCACGACATCTAGGTTTCTATCTAGAAATCTAGACATCTAAGTACCTACCATCGATCTGGGCTAGGTTTCCATTGGAAACCTAGACATCGATCTGGTTCCATTTTGGAACAGATTTGGTTAAGTAACCAGATTGGTGATGATTTGGTATTGTCGTTGATCTGGTATCCTCTATCTCCTTTTTCTCTCTTTGCTCTCACCAAGACTGGGTTGTTATGTATGCATTTGATTGATGAAAATGAAATTGGTTCTTTATGAAGACAATATTTGGTTTTTGTTTATGTTGATGATTGTTGATAGGGGACTCCTGTTTGTGTTGATGATGGATGAAGATGAAAGTGATTTTTATTTGTTAATGATTGATGATGGATCCCTCTTTGTGTTGAACCATCTCCGTTGATGATGTTCATCAACGGATGTTGAAGATGGTAGTGTTGAACTAACCTGGGTTTTCACTACCATTTTCATTTTTTTAAAAACATTTCTATTTTTTTTTTCAAATTGATTTTGACCATCCATCTTTGAAATGAATGGCTTAGATCCATTTGAAAAAATTAATTTTTTTTTTGTAGTTAATTTTTTTATTTCGAAATTATTTAATTTTTAAAATATTTTTAAGTTGTAAAATTTTAAATTATTTGAAATGGATCTCCCCCATCCGTATGGATGATGGAGATCCAAACAATTTATTAATTAATATAATTTTTAAAAGAAAAATAAAAATCAAATAAATTGACCAAAATACTCTTACTACATTTAACTCTCATAGTTAGTTATGATCAAACCGTTAATACAAGGGAAGTCGTTGTTACAAAAAACAAAAGTGATTTATGTCTATAGTAAGGTGTATTTCTAGAGGTCTTTTAGTAATTCTCTCATTTAATTTCTAGAACCAGATTCATTACAAAAGAAATCATATTTTATCTATAAATTCATGATAAAAAGCTCAATTTTCATAAATACTTTGAATTCATTACAAGAAACAAAACATAGCTAACAAACAAAACCTAGATGGATTCACATTTTTTCACTTTAGTTTCCATTCACTTTCCTCCATTTTCTATCAAACCGACCGAAGAAAGAAAAAAAAAAAAATATTCATGCCTCATCCTTCAACAAAGTGTAAGGATTGAAACAAATTGGAGGCCATGATTGTACAACCTAATGTAGCGACGTTTGTAGATCATTATGTAGGCTTTGGGAAGCAAAGACCGTCATCAACATCATATCATCTTTGTTGAACAAGTAGGCAGCTGTCATCAAACATGAAGGTAGCTGACATCGACCTGCAATCATCTTTTCTCTTTATCTTTGTTGGAGTTTTGGAGATAATTTGTGAATCCATTTCAAGTACTACAATTATAAAAAAATTTTCTTTAGATTGTTGGAGTTTGTAGTACAAGAAATAAATAAAGAATAATAATAAACTCAATGTATAATATATATGTATAAAATTAATATTACAACAGTAATAAGACAATAAAATAAAATAAAATAAAATAAAAACAATATAATGTACCGAGTTGAATAATAAATTGATGAATAACAAATTTACATCATTATCTGTGTTTGAAGTTTTTTTATAGTTGTTTTCCAAAATTTAACAATCTATAGTGTTGACTCTTAGAACTAGAACCAACATTCAACTTTAAACCAAAGTGTTTGAGTTTTTTTAGTGTAGAAATAGAGAAGAAAACGTAGAGAATTTGATGAATGAAAAAACCAACATGTATGACAAATTACCACTTCTATTTATTGATATATTGGTGTCCTTTTGAAGAGGTGTCATGTGAAGAAGTGCAACCTTAAGTGAAAAGATACAATTTTTAAGTGAAGAGGTGTAACTCTTCAAATTCAAAATTAAAATATGAAAAGGTGCAACTCTTAGTGAAAAGTTGCAACTTTCCAATTTCAAATTTAAATTTTCAATTCAAAATTTCCAACAATCTCTATCACCAGCACGCAACCATCAACCAAACTGACCAACCAAACTAAAGAGATTCGATGCAGTGGGAGTACTCATTATGGAAGAGATCGGCATCAGTGAAAGTAGGTTTTGAAGGTTAAATGTTATTATTTGTATAATATTTTACTTTTAAGTTTTAATTGTGAATATATTTATGAAAATAAGGTAATTTATGGATTTATATGAGACTATAGCCTGAATGTGATTTTGATAGATTTTAATCAAGTTTAGTAGTTAAAAATATTTCTAGTGAAAGCATTTATTTTTATTAGTAATGAATTTGATATAAATCTTCGTTTGTAATTGTGTTAGTATATTAATTATAATCATTGAATATTCATTGTTCTAGATTCATTATGAATTAATTTAATTGGGTATTTAGTTTTAGTTGGGTGAATTAAAGTGATAAGACTCTCAGAAATGTTTAGATAAGAATTTATCATATTAAAAGACAATAATGTGAAATTATTATGTCTTCTTCTATAATTGGGACTAAAGTAGCTTTAGATAAATATTGTTTTCGACATATTTGAATTGAGAACTTTTACTTGTAGATATTTACGAATTATAATTTTGGATGATAATATAATTGTATTTAATGTTTTGAATATTTATAACTTGAATTTTGGATGATTGAAATTCTGGTTTATCGGATAAAGTTTTAGATTACTACACTCATTTATCGTATTAAAAGACAATAATGTGAAATTATTATGTCTTCTTCTATAGCAAATTGGGACTAAAATAGTTTTAGATAAATATTGTTTTCAATATATTTGAATTGAGAACTTTTCCTTGTAGATATTTGCGAATTATAATTTTGGATGATAACATGAATTGTATTTAATGTTTTGAATATTTATAACTTGAAGTTTTGGATGATTGAAATTATGGATTATTGGATAAAGTTTTAGATTACTACACCCATTTATCATATTAAAAGACAATAACATGAAATTATTATGTCTTTCTTCTATAGCGAATTGGGACTAAAGTAGCTTTACATAAATATTGTTTTCAATATATTTGAATTGAGAACTTTTACTTGTAGATTTTTACGAATTATAATTTTGGATGATAATATGAATTGTATTTAATGTTTTGAATATTTATAACTTGAAGTTTTGGATGATTGAAATTCTGCATTATCGGATAAAGTTTTAGATTAACTCTTGAAAAGTGTATAAAATTATATAATTGCGTTGCGGTATTATCAATGGTTTAACTAAAGGTAATTTGGTTTAATATTAGAGTTGCACAGCGAATGTGTGGTATTCAATCCTTTATTCATGTAAATACATGTTTATTATGTTTGAAATTGAGTAACGGGGCAATAAACTTGAATTTTGAGACAATTAAGTGAGATATATGTGATTGTAACACAATGTGATATCTTAGGATAAGATCTTGAATGATTTATTTGTTTAAAATAAGTATGGATAGAAAATGATAGAAAAGAGTAATTAATTATTGATTGGTGGATATTGATTCATTATTTGAAAGGAGTACTTAGCACGATATTTGAAAGTTAAGAAGATTACTTCACGTGTAAGAGTTACATGAAATAATTTGTAAGTTTTGTTTATTATTAAGAATGATTGTAAGGAAAATGATTATTATTATTCAAAATGATTATACCAGTATGTGTGAATTTGGAGAACGGAATTCTTTTAAAAGGTGCAGTTCGTAATAATCCTGAAACGAGTTAGACCTATTAAAACAGAAATTATACCCAAGAGGCTCAAAATTTTAAGATCCAAATTTGTTTAATTGCAAATGTTATGAATTACGCTGAAATTAAGTTGTTATTG
Organism: Litchi chinensis; assembly: GCA_019925255.1. Classification (NCBI taxonomy): domain Eukaryota; kingdom Viridiplantae; phylum Streptophyta; class Magnoliopsida; order Sapindales; family Sapindaceae; genus Litchi; species Litchi chinensis. Next base: position 24,388,569 of record CM034465.1, on the reverse strand, counting down.
GGCTAATATTTATTATTAAGATCTAGAGCCCAATAGTTGAAAAAATTTATTTCAAGCCCAAAGATAAGTTTAACCCGAATAGTTTTTAATGGATAAATAGTGCTATCTGATTTCTTATGACTTGCTAACGAGCCAAATTTACAGTCAAGCTCAATTCTAAGAAACTCATTACTAAAAGAAGCTATTGTGGTTAGGAGCCCAAATCAAATAAATAAAAGAGCCCATTTTAAGTGGCCCAATTACTTCAAGTGTTTGTTTAATATACGCCATCGAATTTCTTAAGGCAGCCTATTGTTTCAAAAAAGAAATGAAAAGCAAAGTGGACAAATGTCCAATTGGGGGGACACATGGATTTCATGCAAAGAAATAGAAAGAAAATTATGAAAATGAGTTTCAGATATGTTTAGATCTAAAATTGTGAATTATTATTAATAATAAAATAATATTTTCAAATATATTAAATTATTTGTGTTTCATATATTAAAATATAGATGTACAATAAATAATAATGGAAAGGTTATAGATATAAAAGTATTATTTTCTAATTTTTGTCATTTTAAACAACAAACAACTTATTAATTACATTCATTTTTCAGTTTTAAAAAGAAAAAAAAATCAAACATCTCATTCAATTTTAAGTTTTTAATTACTATTCAATCTTCAATAAAATTAAATAGAATTAAGTCTTCAAATAAAAACTCAAACACAACCAAAACACAAAACTTTCAACTGTTATTCTTTTAATTTTAGAATAATATTAAATTTTTCAAATTTTTATCTAACACCATACCTAAATAATATGGTATATGAATTATCAATATCCTATTAATTATCATATAATTTTATAATTTATAAGATATTGATAAATCGCGTATCACATCATTTAAGTAATATATTTAAAAAATCTAATATTATTCTTAATTATCATATAATTTTATAATTTATAAAATATTGATAAATCACATATCATATAGGTGCACAAATGGGATGACTCATATTTTCGTAGTTATCGACACCGCAAATTGAGTGACACAACGAATTGCTAACTTGCATGCTCTTTTGACATTTGCAAATGGAATTTCGACGCGTCCCAAGTTAACTGACAGCGCCATTTAGACCATTGCAGGCCAAATCAGGAGTTCACTTAAATGTTAAAATATTATTTGTATTTGGATTTGCATTGTTTAATTTATTTTGTAACGGAAGTGCTTTGCTTATAAATAACAATAACGAGAAAACAAGCTTCTTCAATGGAAAGAATCAATGGGTCGGAGAGGGATTCTGGGTTCAGAGTATGTATATAATTTTGAGTTAAATATACAAACACTTATTATTGTAGGCATATAATTTTGAGTTAGTATTCATTTTTTAATAAAATTCAACATTATTAAGTGTTCAGATCAAAACTCAAACGTAATAAAGGGATGAAACTTTTAACTTTCATTCTTTTAATTTTATTATTAGGAATTACTTTTGTAACAAATGTGCCATAAATATCATGTTTATTTATTGTTATGTGTATAGATTTTTCATTTCGTCGTAGATGTAAATATTGGACGACTAATATTTCATATTGATTAACACGACGAGTTGATTGACAGTGTGTAAAGTCAAGTGCCTCATTGGTGCACTCTCACTTAGGTTGCTTGTTAATAAGCAGAGAGTTGAGTGTGAGAACTTCTGTTTATAAATTGAATAATTTCTACAAAGTCAATAAATATAAGCAATTTACTAAAAAATCTCACTAGTTTATGGATAATTTTTCTGATAGTTTGAACTGTACCTCAGGAGTGTAAATCTTGAGATTTCGGTAGTTATAATGTGTAGTTGTATTGTAAAAAAAAAAAAAAAAATAGAATTGACTAACAATGTGTCAGTGACAATGAATTGCTTGCTTACGCTCTTGATATTTGACACAAAGAATTGGTTGATATTTTTGAATGGAATTTACGTCCTTGCTCCCAAGTTACTAACTTATAATGTATTTAGACCATTCCAGGCCTAATTAGGAGTTAAAAAATGGAATTGCTTTTAAAAAAAAATGGAATTGCTCACTTTAATGTTAAAATTTTCCTTTTTTTTTTTAAAATTTTTTATTTAAAGGATTGGGACGGCGGGCCTAGAGAACTGCTAGGATCAATAGAGATGGAAACACCGATGACACGGTCCGAGGTACTACTCCTGTATGGGAGAGATCTATTTACACGAAAGTAAGAAAGATTTATATGAGGATGAGAAGTCAATTCACACATAATGGTAGAAGAATTGTTATATATATATTATTTGGATTGTCGGGTGGATACTATTGGAGCATGGGGATGTTGGCGTCTAACCAACGACGCCAACAACCAAAGATTTTTTTATTTTTTTATTTTTATTTTTATTATTTTTTTTAGGTAGTTAAAATTTTGTTTTTAGCATTTGGATATGAATTTGGATTGTTTTTGTCTCCTTGCTTTAATTTATTTTATAAATGATAATAGTGAGGAAACAAGCCTATTCAATCGAAAGAATAAATGGGTTGGAGAGGGATTCTGGGTTTTGAATATGGCATGGTTGAGACTCCAATGGGAGTTGATATTTCTGATCCAGCGCTTGCAGCTGCAGTTGCGAATGCTGGTGGACTTGGCATTCTTAGTGCCCCTCTTTGGGTACTTCTTCTTCTTCCACATCTTAATTTCTATGATTCTGCATGTTATATAGTATATATTCATATTCATATCTTAATTTCTATGATTTTGCATGTGATATATTGTCACCAATTTTGATGGTACCAGGAGGCACCTGATTGCTTGAGGAAGATGATAAGGAAGACCCGATCATTAACAGACAAACCGTTTGGGGTTGGTGTTCTTCTGTCATTTCCCCAAGAAGAAAACATAGAGGCAATACTAGATGAGAAAGTAGCAGTGTTGCAAGTTTTCTGGGGTGAATGTTCAAAAAGAGCTTGTTCAAAAAGCTCACTCTGCTCGTGTCAAGGTTGTTGTCCCTCAAAAGTGTGTGTTTCCAGAACCATTTTTGGCTACTCCATGTATCTTCAGTCTATATATCTTTCCATGACATGCATCCCTTCAGTTTGTGGCACTACTATTCAGGTCTTGTAAACTCATACTCTAAAGAATACTTTTACTAGTAAATGTGTGTTATATGTGTTGTCAGAGTATACAAAATCTCTGTGTCTAATGTTTTACATTCAATTGCATTGGAGGTTGGGAGTTTGGAAGAAGCGAGGAAAGCAATTGAGGCAGGTGCGGATGCAATCATTGTCTAAGGACGTGAAGCAGGAGGGCACGTAATTGGTCAGGTGAGAACTTTTGTTGGATCAAGCTAGAAAGCTAAATTTCATTTTCATGAAATTTCATAGCTTACTGTATTGAGTTGTATTTTTCCTCTCAATCCTTTCGGTGTTTATTAATTTTTAGGAAGGCTTAATATCATTGTTGCCAAGGGTGGTTGATCTTATTGGGGATCAAAATATTCCTGTAATTGGTGCTGGGGGTATTGTGGATGGACGTGGTTATGTTGCTGCTCTGGCTCTTGGTGCTCAAGGTGTTTGCCTTGGTACAAGGTAATATATAACCCTCATCGATTCATGGCAATTGTGAAGGCATACATGACATGACAGACAGCAATCACAGTTAAGTTGATTGCAGGTTTCTGGCAACTATTAGAAGCAATGCGCATCCTACATATAAGAGGAAGTTGGTTGAACTCGACAAAACTGAATATACGAATATATTTGGCCACGCAGCGTGGCCAAATGCACCCCAACGTGTACTACAAACACTGTTTTTCAATGACTGGAAAGACTTGCTGGCTGATGAAAATGAGCTCAGCCAGCCAGTCATTGTTCGTTCAACCATATACGGCATTGTGAGAATCACATTTCCTCGTCTTTTCTTTTTTTAGGACATTGTTCAAGACTTCTCCAGTGTTTCAAACTTGGATCTTGAGAAGTTTAGGCATTACCATTAACATGGTAGCCATGATTTGCTACTTCTTTTGTTCAATTATTCGTTAACTATCAATCACAAACTTCACCTGCACTAAGCTAAAAGGTTTAAAATGTTCCTTGAAGAATAGCCATTGACAAACCTTGTTCTGACGACGCCATTTCCTTCCAATACAGGAGAAAGAAATTCATCGATTAGATATTCCTGGTCCGAATGTGACAACAACCGGTGATATTGAAAGTATGGCCATGTGTGCTGGCGAAAGTGTTGGCCTCATCAAGGAAATTCTGCCTGCTGGAGAAGTGGTAAAGATGCTAGTTGAGGGTGCTCAGCTTCTGATCCAGACACAATTAAGTGGATAGTGTGATGCTACAGCGGAGCTGGCAAATTGGGTGGCGAATTGATCACGGAATGCTATTGTTCTCTATGTTTGCATATATTGTGAAATTTGTCCAGCAATATGATCACTGCAATAAATGGATCAGAGCATCTGCTCAAATATTATCTTAATTTCACTGAATCAGGTTTCTTATCTATACCTGACAGAATGACATCTTATCAATTAAATAAAAGGAAACTTCGGTTAGAATATATATATATATATTTTATATAAATAATCACGTTTTAAAGTATGTTTGCATTCATGATCTTGTAATTCTCAAATCTTGAGGATGAATTTGATTTCACTGCAGCAATATAGGCACAAAGACAAGCAATTAATGCGCGACAAGTAGCATTATTGCATATATATGCTAATGACAACCTCGGTTTACCATCTCAATCAAGAAGACAACAACCCCCAAAGTCATAGAGGCTTGACTCGTGGTCATAGAGTAATCTATCGTAGGCTAGCAGAGGTTGAATGTAATCTATTGGCTGACTATTTTTTGGAGAACCCACGGTATACTGATTCAATGTTATGTAGACGATTTCAAACCATTTTGAATCGATTGACTATTTTTTGGAGAAATCACGGTACACTGATTCAATGTTTTGTAGGCGATTTTGAACCATTTTGAATGGTTAAAGTTTATTTCTTCGTATTATCAATGTTGTCGAAAATCATGATTAAAAAAAAAAATTATAGTTGCGAGAACGATACGAATAAAAATCATGATAAAAAAAATTAGAATTGCGAGAACAATGAGAAAATAATTTTTTACAAGGGGATACAGATTCCATAAAAGATCTAATACTACGTGATGCTTTTCGAAGTGAATAAATGAGAATTATGAAAAAAATACCGATGATAAATAATTTCAAGGAGGAAGCAGATTATCCAATACATTTAGCTAGAATTTTGGTGGTAAGAGAAGAAGTGGAGATGATCTTCTGAATTTCTAATGATTGTTTAGAATTATTTTTGTCAAGTATTTTATTTTTAAGTTATGTTGTTTTTCTTAATTTTTTTTTAAAAATTTTGTTAATGTATTTGTAATTTAAGTTAATGGTAATATTACTGTGCTTTATTATATTATGGAGTTTTCGCATTAAAAAAATTACCATTTCTATAAAGTAATTATTGAAATAATAAAGTCTTATATACATTAAAGAATTTAGCTCATTTTATATTAATATATATTAAAAATTAAAAGTATATTAAAATATATTAAATATTATAAGATTTTAATGATTGCAATGAAATTTTCTAACGGTATATATTTTTTATAATAACTTAATTTATATTTTTAATTGTTAATCAAATTATATAAATATATTGAATATTTTAAAGAACAAAAAGGGGATAAATATTGCTGCAGAAGAGTTAAGAAAGGCATTATTGAAACCTTCTAAAAAAAAAAAAAAAAGGGCACATGGAGCAACACTAAAATATGGTGTTGCACTATAGCTCCAGTGCCACATTTGGTGTTGGAAAAATCAAAATGATGCTGCATTAGACCATCTCCAATATGCAATATCAAATTTGATACCATTTTGGTGTCAATACCAAATTTTTTTACACCAAATTTTCTTTTACTCCAATGTGTGTAACATTAAATTTGTGTAAAAGATATCTTCAAAGAATATTTCATATATAATTATTTAACCAATATTACTTATAATATATATTAAAAACTTAAAAATACATTAAAATATATTCAATATTATACTTATTTTAAAGATCTCAATGAAATATTTTCAACGGTATAACTTTTTTATAATAATTTAATTTCTATTTATAATTATTAATCAAATTATACAAATATATTAAATGTGATAAAAGATATAAATGAAATAAAAATTGTTATAGTTATTATAAGAGGAGTATTGTTGGAATTTTGAAAAGAAAAATAGGTGCACCTGAGTACAACACCAAATTTGGTGTTGGCTACAGTTTGACACCAAATTTGGTGTCAAACTATAGCAAAAACACCAAATTTTTCCTTGATTTTCATGCACTCACACTATTTTGGTGCTACATTGGATTAGTTTTCAGCACCAAATTGATGTTTTGGTGCTATGTTGGAAACGGCCTTAGAACACCATTTTGAGCACCATTTTGGTTGACCTTGGATCAAATAAAGCCTAGCAATAAAGTCTAGCTTGTCAACTATTTCTTCATTCATTTATTTTCAATTTAAATTTCCCCTCTAATTGGGTTTGGCACATATACAATCACCTCAATAAGTTCAAAAAAGGCCTAAACCAACCATACCAACTAATTTTATTAATTGAACCAAATAAAACCTAACAATGAAGTCTAGTTTGTCGACTATTTTTTCATTCATTTATTTTCAATTTAAGTTTCCTCCCTAATTGGATTTGGCACATATAGAGTCATTGAACCGATTTTATTAATTAGACCAAATAAAGCCTAGCAATGAAGTCTAACTTGTCATTTTTTTTTCATTTATTTATTTTCAATTTAAATTTCCCCCCTAATTGGGTTTGTCACATAGAAGCTCAAAAAAAGTCTAAATCTACCACACTAAACCAATTTTATTAATTAGACTAAGGCTTCGTTTAGTACAGCTTCTCCAAATAGATCTTTTAGAAGTAGATATTTTGATAATAGATATTTTAGAAATAGATTTTTTGGAAACAAATTATTGGTTGTTTGGTTGTCAATTAAAAAAACTCTTTTAAATTGTAGAACGTTTGGTTAAATTATTTTTAAAGTACTTTTAGATTATTGATTTACCAAAAAGGGTATAAGAGAGATAAGTAATATATTCATTCTAGAAATGTAATTACTTCAACTTTAACCATAAAAAATTAATCAATTAAATAATTAATAATATTTTGATGTAAATATATTTTCAAAACATAGATTTTTAATAAAATAAATGTAAAATTATTTTTTTTTTCCATTTTTTATTTTCAAAAGAGAAGTGTTTATTTATATTTGTTAATAAAGTTTTAGATCTTCAATTTTATTTGATCCAAGTAGATTTTCATTAAAATTTCATCAATTGCAATTATATACTGTAATTGCACAACAATTGCTGTATATATATACTGCAATTGCAGTATATATATATTGTAGTGTATACTACACTGCAATATATATACACTACAATTGCAATATATATACTGCAGTGTATATATATATACCTGCACTACATATATATATACTGCCTGCATAGATATATACTGCACTAATTGCAGTATATATATATACTGCACTGCATATATATATACTACACTAACATATATATATATATATATACTGCACTATGTATATACTGCACTGCAATATATGTATATACTGCACTAACATATATATATATACTGCACTGCAATATATATACACTGCAATTACAGTATGTAATATTGCAGTATATATATACACATTGCAATTACAATATATATATATATATATATAACAATATAATATTCATGATAATAAAATAAAAAAATTGCAATATCAATTAAAACCAATTGAAAAAAAAAAAAGAACACAAAATATAAAAAACTTACTGGTTAGAGAAGAATTCTCAGAAGTTTTGATGAAATAAAAAGTGAATGAAAATGGAGGTTATGTGTTTATATTTATAATGAAAGTGTAATAGGGTTATAAGAGTTTAAATAAATTAACAAAATAAAATAGGGATATATTAGATATTTTAATATTTAAAAAAAAACTCAAAAATGTCTACTTGGAGAAGCTCAAATTTGGAGCTTCTCAAAGTAGACATTTTTCAGCTTTTTTAATTCCCCAAAAGCTCTACTAGGATGTCAACCAAACGACACAAAAAAAATCAAGTAAAGCTTTTGACATTAAAAAAGTACTTTTGACCAGTAGATAAGTTGTACCAAACGTACACTAAATAAACCATAGCAATGAAGTCTAGCTTGTTGACTATTTCTTTATTGATTTATTTTAATTTAAATTTCCTCCCTAATTGGGTTTGGCACATATACAATCACCCCAATAAGCTCAAAAAAAGCTTAAACCAACCACAGTGAACCGATTTTATTAATTAGACCAAATAAACCCTAACAATGAAGTCTAGCTTGTTGACTATTTCTTCATTCATTTATTTCAATTTAAATTTCTTCCCTAATTGGGTTTGGCACATATACAATCACCCCAATAAGCTCAAAAAAGGCCTAAACCAACCATAGTGAACCGATTTTATTAATTAGGCCAAATAAAGTCTAGCAATAGCTTGTCAACTATGTTTTCATTCATTTATTTTCAATTTAACTTTCCTCCCTAATTGCGTTTGGGACATACACAATCATCCCAATAAGCTTGAAAAAAGCCTAAACCAACCACACTGAACTGATTTTGTTAATTAGACCATATAAAGTCTAGCGATGAAGTCTAGCTTATCGACTATTTTTTCATTCATTTATTTTCAGTTTAAATTTCCTCACTAATTGGGTTTGGCACATATACAGTCATCCCAATAAACTTGAAAAAAGCCTAAACCAACCACACTGAATTGATTTTGAGAGGTTTAAATCGATTTTTTTTTTAATTAATTAAAGTCAGCTCCGTTTTGCAATAGAAAAACTAACCCTTGTGGGTTTTGGGTTGGTTTTATTCAAAACCAACTCGACTTAGACAATTGTCCACCCTTACCTATATGCTGTTAGAACAAAAATAAAAATGCAGAGTTAACTAACTAAAAAGACAGTTCCATGAACCATGCTCCTTTCTAGCCAAAACTTGATCTTGCAGTTGTGTCAAAAAGTGGTTTACTCTTGCTTGAGCCGCTTAACTAAGTTGTCAAAGTTACTGTAAGAAGAGCCACCAGGTTTGACAGCAATTTCGGCCCTTTCCTTCCACATTACAGCCATTTTCCTCATTTTATTTCCTTTGTCACCATCCATCAAATCTCTCACAATCCCCTCAACTCTATCTCTTCTAACGTCACTATCAATCTCCATTCCAATCCCCCACTTATGGCATGAATAAAGACAATTCATTTGTTGCTCAGCAAAAAAAGGCCAACAAATTACTGGCACTCCCTCACAAATGCTTTCCAGCGTAGAATTCCAACCACAATGTGTCAAAAACCCTCCAATGGAAGGGTGAGAAAGCACTTTCTCTTGTGGGCACCACCCCACAAGCATACCTCTATTGCTTATCTCCTCCTTGAATTCCTTTGATATAACCTCCTCTCCACCATCAACAAGATCAGGCCTAATCACCCACAAGAATGAGTACTTACTATTAGCGAGTCCCCAAGCGAATTCACTTAGTTGTTGCGGGGTCATTATAACTAAGCTTCCATAGTTCACATAAACAACAGATTTGGCTCTTTTTTTGTCTAACCATGTCAAGCATTCTGTTTCTTCTTTCCACAAATTTGACTGAATGGAGTCCAATATTTTTGTACAACAAAGTTGTTGATCATGAAGCTTTGATAACGGGCCAATGGTGTAAAGCTGCTGGAATTTGGTTTTGATGACATCTAAGGCCTCTTGTTCCAATTCATCAAACGTGTTGAGTATCAACCCTTTAGCTTTCATTGAATTGTTGATTGATTGAAGGTTGTAATTGAACATTATATCATTAGGATTCGTAGATCGGATAAAAGTAGGAAGATCTTTCAATCGAACCGCACCCATACCAGGTATCCAATCAATAACAGTATCAAGATATCCATCAGTCAAGCAACTCTCGTCTGGATTTGACATATTGAAACAACTCAATCTAATCAGAATTCAAATCAGGAACTGAAGTCATGGTGTCTGTTACCATATTAATTAAATTCATATATTTTCATATAATATTATTTTTTATTTCATGATTTCCTATTTATTGTATTATTATAATTACTTTATTTATGAGATTTGACTCTATTCAGTTTCCTATAAATAGGCTCTCTATTGTAATATTTGACAAAGACAAAATACTTGGAAAGCGGTTTAACTAATTTTAGGACCACTAAGAGCTATCTAGACATCATGCATATATTTGTGACAAAACGAAATAGATGGAAGGTTGCACTTTGAACAACTAAAACTTGAAATTAATGTAAAAGATTTTTGAAGTACCTTTTAAAGGGAAATAACCTCTTTCTACGAGTTGTTCGAAGTGAAGATATCCCAACATGCCACACCCGCTAGGTGTAAAGAGAACAAACTCGGGGATGTCAAACTCATTAGCAGCCTCGAGAGTGAAGCTCATGACACCATCAGAAACTATGCAAGAAACAGGAGGAACACAGGAGGAAGCATTGAGCTTTCTTATAAGGTTTTTAAAAGAAGTCAATCCGTGAACCGGCAGCGCTAGGCATAACGAAGGTAGGTCGAGTATGCCTCGAGGATTCGTCGGTGGCAGGCCATCCGAAATCGTTTCAAACGTAAAATCAGGTGGTAAGCTTTTGAGAAAATCTGGACCTCTGGAGGTCAGCAGGCGGTGCAGGTTGAATTCCGTGTGGACAAAAGTGACGTGGAAGCCTTTGAAATGCAGGAGCTTTGCAAGTTTTAGCATGGGATTTATGTGGCCTTGAGCTGGAAGAGGTATGCAGACAACATGCGGCTTGGAAGAAGAAGCCATTCGAACACTTGTAAAGTCAACGTGAGAGAGATGGAGAGACAAATATGGAGTGAAGACGAAATGATTTTTATAGAGATGTCGATGAGAAAAGCATCACCTTCGCCTAATAAATCCTATTAGCTAAGTCAAAATTCAAATAAAAAAAGAAAAAATTGAACTAAATCAAACAAATTATTGTGTTTATTCAATATATATATATATATATATATATATCGTGTTTAATTAAACTACAGCCGGCCCTATTGACGAAAGATGATTCGAATCTGTCAAAGTATAACATTTTTATTTTCCCCTTGGACCGGCTCGATGCCCGAGAATCATGTTGATTTTTTTTTCTTTTCTTAAATCTTATAAAAAATTATTTTAAGTAAGAGATCATTTATTTTATTTTGTTTAACCTTTGTCGAAAACCGAAGATTAAATAATAATTAAAATATGAAATATGAAATATTTATTATTATTATTATTATCATTATTTTATCTCTAAATGTATAATAATTTTATTTATCTTTTAAAATTAAAATTATTTAAAAATTAATAATTTGATATTTATATTTTTTTACTATTAGTTGTTTTGTAACTTCATTTAATATAATACAAATAATTATAATAAATTATTTAACCAATACCAAAACACTTTTATGTATATATTACTAATTTTTTATTCATAATTATAATATGATTAACTATTAAAGTATAGTAATTTTTTTTTGAAAATTATATATACATAGATAAATTATTAAATTAAATTAAATTAAATTTATTTATTTAAATAAAAATAAATAAAATATTCTTAAGTTGAATTACTATTGTAACAAATGTTGAAATTATAAAGTAATAAATATTTTAATTATTGCAATATTTTATTAATTACATTTAAAATGAATCTATATAATGTAAACTAAGGATAAATTTGAAAATATGTTATTTTCGGAAGGATAAATTCGAAATAATACATTTAAAAAACTATTAAGTAATTTGACATTCAAATAAAAATTAAAAATTGTAATTTTTTTCTTTCAATTATTTTTAGGTAATTTTAAGTTGCTTTACCGCTTAAAAAAACAAACAAAAATCACTTAATACGTGTAATTCAGACACATTAAGTAAGAAATGATAAAAACAAACAATCTCTAAGTTTCTAACAAAACTTTATATATAAAATATTGATATTTCTTTATTTTCTTTGTTAGAATTTCTAAACATTGATACTAAGTGTTTGGACTAGCTATTATTATATCATTTTTTTAAATAAAAATTTTCATTATTTTTTAAATACATTTCCATTATCATTTTAAGACATGTTAAGTTTTATTTATAATCTTTTAAATTTTCATTCAAAAAAACTGAAAAAAATTTGAATGAAGAAGAGCCACCTTCTTCCCTACTACCATTGGTTGCAAGAGAAGGTCGTTAGCCTCAATTTAAAATGATGATACTAGTTGGCGACCTCTATGGTGGAGGCTGATAGCTTTTGTTACCAAGAGGAGGAGGTGACTGCCTCCTCCTTTTATTTGGGCGAAGGCTTGCCACCCTCCTCCATCAAACGTAAGAAGGAGGCTGATCAACCTTCTTCGGTCACTAATTGGTGATCAACAGCCACGACCCACTATTAAAAATATGTAGAACCCCTTTAGCCATTTGAAGGAAACTCTACTATTAAAAGATGTTTTACAAATTATTTTAAGATGAATTACAATTTTTTTTTTCACAACTCACCTAACTTAGAAATCAAACAAAGTAGTAATCATCAAGTCTCGCACTTCAAGAAATTAGAGCCACCAGCTCATCAATCTTCTAACTTCGTTTCTGGTCACCATGAACTCACCTTTTCTATTGATTACGTAAGCTTGATGAATCCTCCCCACTTTTTTTCTCTAAGAAGCAAGGCCACAAGATGATCTTATATTAGTCAGTTGAGAGTCTTGAGGCACACGCTTCAAACTTAACAAATGATGTATACAACATAAATAAAATATCAAGCCCAATGGTAGGCTTCATGATCACATACAAAAGCCTTTTACGATTCTTGTGAAGAGTTAAAGGGTCAAAGATTCAAACTCACCTAATGAAACCAAAATTTTGCTTCCCAAGATAGTTCATAGTAGAGATTCTTGAAGCCATTTAGTTTCTCTATCGCAAAGTCAATTAGCTATGTCTTCCTTGGATGGATTGAAGTCTCCATATGTTGCTTATAAATTTATCATAGCAAGAAAAAAGTATTAATTGCACTTGGAGAATATAAGACATTGGTTCCACGAACATGAACGGTATGGCTACAAAAAGAATCAAATGCTTTTAAATTGGAAGAATTATCCCCAACCTACATAGAAGTTTAATATTCACAAGTGTATATAACGTTTTGGTTTTTTTACAATGGCTTCCCTTGAATTAACGGGCTGGCTGCTTTGATCGTTACCGAATATAGTTGACCATGTAAAATACATTGAAAGATTAAATAATAAATTTACTTTTTAATTTTCTTTTAAAGTAAATTTTAAAAACTTTAAAATAAATTAAATCAAATCTCCACTATCCATCTATTAATTTGAGAAAAAAATTTAAAACCTTAATCAAAATATTTTTTTAATCAAATCTCCACAGTTGAAATAAACTGAACCTAGTTAATTAGAGTGAAAAATTAAAAAAATTAAAAAAAAAAACTAATATTCATCCTCCTCTATCTCACTTCTTCTTCTTCTTCTTCTTCGAACCACCTAGATATGGGTTCAAATTGCCATTTTCATCATCTTTAACCTCAAAATAATAATAATAATAATAATAATTTTCAACCACAAAAAACTGAAAACAAACTATCTTCAACCTCAAAAAAATCATGTGGAACCCATATAAAAAAATCACCATCAACCTAAAAAAAATAAAAAAAAAATCTATCTGAAAATCATCATCAACGTTAGAAACAAGAACTAGAAAAAAAAAAAAAAACTCAAAATCACATTCAACCTCAACCCATTTAGAATTGATGTCGTTCCAAATGAATGAAAATAGATAAATGATTTTAATCTTATCGAGAAATGAATTATGATAGTTAAAGAAGAGAAAATGAATTGAAGTTCAAGAGAATAAGTAATTGATAAATAAAACAAGTTCAACAAAACTTACGGACGTAGATTTCACCACCCTAAGAATTGATAAATAAAGTAGGATAGATAACTTAAGGATACAGATATCACCATCCTAAGTTTAAATTCACCACTCAAAAAATCCACCAAGAGATATATAATTTTTGAGAGAACACAAAAGCCAATTGTCATTCAAGCTTACAGTCACTTGGTACAATCATGATATGTCATATTTAAAGACTCTAAAATACCAATTTTCAATAAAAATTAATGTTAACAACCATCCACCTAACTTATTGAAAAAATGCCCCCCATTGATTACTAGCTAGGGCTGGCAATTTGGAACCCGACACGACGGGTCGACACGAAACCGACACGATTATTACGGGTTAGGGTTGAACATTAACGGGTTGGGTAAATAAACGGGTCAACCCGTTTAACCTGTTTAATTATCGGGTCGGGTTCGGGTTCTATTTAACGGGTAACGGGTTGACCCGTTAAATAAGAATAAAAAAGTAATTTTATTTTGGAGGGGTAGTCATGTAATTTTAGTGATATATATATATATATATATATATATCCTTCAAAGTTTAAACCCTAACATAAACAAAAGTCTCCAAACTTTATCTCTACACTTTATCTCATCACAAATTACCATGTAATAGTAAAATTTTATTGGTTTTGATAAAATATTTGTTAAACTATTTTTTTCATGTATAAATGTATAATTTCTTAATTAGTTAACTTTTAATTATTATCTTTTGACAAGTTTAGTTTGGCGGATGTAATCAACGCTTGATATTGTTTTTCTATTATAAAATACTACATCAAAAAAAATTTATTTTGTTTTTTTTTTTTAATATGAAGGATTATATTTGTAAAGATATTTTTATAATCATCTTTGTAAACATTTGTATTTTTATGGTTTGGATTGTATTGGTGGATAATTGTACTTTTTACGTCTTATGTATCTTTATTTTAATTTTTTTTATTATATCTATATTAAAATTTAAATGTATTAACTATCATTAAATGGGTCATAAACGGGTCGATTAAACGAGTTATTATTCGTGTCGGTTAAATGGGTTATTAATGTATCGATTAAACGGGTCATTAACGGGTTGACTCGTTAGTAACCGTGTCGGGTTCGGGTTGAGAGGGTTCAACCCGTTTCCTTATCGGGTCATGTCAAAAATTATCGGGTCGGGTTCGGGTCATGTCCAACCTGACACGTCAACCCGAATTGCCACCCCTATTACTAGCCAACAAAACACGCATTCAAAAGCTAGAAAATAACAAATATTAAATATATTCTAATCTACTACTTACTAATTAAAATTAGTTGTCTAGATAATTAATTGCTGATGAAAGTGATGAACCAAGTTGGGGCATTTGTTGTTATCTATCTGTCAAAACTTAATCAGTCATAACTTCATCTTGAAAAGTTTATTTGATGCGTTTTAATATGCCAAAATAAAGAAGATTTTGATCTTTTTAATGAGCTATGGTACGTCTCAGAATCTCTTTAAAATTAAAAGATATGAAGTCTCAAAAATACCCCTCGTGCATAATTTGCTGCTCAACAACCCATAATGAGAATTTGGAACCTTTTTGTTCTTTGGTCCGAATTCATGTAATGGAACACTCATATGTCAATATGTATCAAGAACCATCTTGAACTTGAAAAACCAGTCATATTCTCATTAGCGAACCTTAACTACATTGCATCGTCCTTGAACTTGACATCGCTAGTGACTTCATCGAACCTCGACTTGCTCAAAAATAGCCAATGGTTATGATGATGGTGATGATCGGATGACACAACGTTGAACCTTGACTCTGCTCAAAACTAGAAGCTTTTTCAGACATGGAGCGAACCTAGATGAATCTAGGTCCGACTTCAAGTCCAATCAAACCCAAATTCGGGTTTGACTTGAATCTAGATTTGGGTTCGAAGAAGAAGAATAAGAAGAAGAGAAGAAGGAAAAGAAAAAGAAGAAAAGAGAGAGAGGAGAGAGACAGTGACTATTAGAAAAAGAAGAAAAAGAGAGAGAGAGGAGAGAGAGGTGATTAGGCTTTTGTTTTTAATTATTTTTTTAATTTATTTTTTCTCAAATTAATTTTCACCATCTATCTTAAAAAATATATTTTTATTAAAATTTTAATGTTTATTTTATTTTTAAAATTTTTCTTAAATTAATCTCCACCATTCATTTCTAGATGAATAGTCGATATCTAATTCAATATATTTTTAATTTATTTTAAAGTTTTTAAAATTTATTTTAAAGAAATATAAAAAGTAAATTTATTCAAGAGTAATTTCATCTTTTAATATTTTTTACATGATCAACCATATCTAATAACGGTAAAAGCAATCAACTCGTTAATTCAGAGAAGGATGCTACAAAAAAAAAAAAAAACATTGTACGTGCTTGTGAATATTAAACTTCCAAGTAGGTTGGAAGTAATTCTCCCCTTTTAAATTCATATAAAACAGCTACACCATGTTTCCAAGCACCGGAGTCTTTGGTTGTTCACCTAATATAATCTTATGAAACATAAACATTATAATCAATGAATGATTGAGGTGTGATTGTTTTTCAAATTTACTTTATGACAAATCACACACACACACACACACAAATATATTCACACACATACATATGTGTGTATAAATATATATATATATATATATATATATATATAACAAAGACAAAATAAAGAAACAGTTTACAAACCAAACCCACAAGCAAAATGTAGAGATGTAACTTATTGAGGAAGGATCAAATGGGGCAAATGTTTAATAAGAGATAATTAACGATAAAAATTGTTTAAACTTTTCTGTAAGGATTTAATATAAAAGGGATATCAAGCTACAAAGAAAGGGTCCCAAATAATGCTCCTCAAGAAGGGATAAAACTTATTAGATATTTCAAGAACTTAAACGCACTTGATGTTCAAATTATTCAAGAAAACATTTGCAAAGATTTAAGCAAATGTGGGGGCTTAAATTATCATGTTAGGTGTGTGTAACCATGGTAAGAGCAGATCCTAAAATGATTTTGACAGTAAGAAGAAAGTGTGAATAGCCATAGGCAACTGAAAACATGCGTTGGTTGGAAATTGTTTGATCACGTTGTTTACTCAACCGAAAGTCCAGAAGTACGGCAGTGAAAAAGCTTTGACATTTATGAATCTGCTCTATTTCATTTTTAAGTAACGTCTTTTATGCTGTTTTTAATTTGAAGATGTATCAGATTTTGTAGTTAGTTCAATAAAATGCTAGAAATTGAAAGTAAGTTGAAGTCCATGTGTTTTTCATGCTGTTCGTTACACTGGTTTCCCTCAATTCACAATAATTGGCTCTATTTTATAATAATACTAAATTTATAGTATAAATCAGCACGAAAAAATAAAATTGAAGTTTTTTAGTACCATCAATGATCACAAACTATAATTCGTGATCAAATAGTACAAAATTCAGTGTTTTATGATCATTTGCTCACAAATTATTACCTTTGTTTGTGGATTAATTACTAATTAACTACAATCTTATTTTATTTTCTAAAGATAAATCAGTTTATTTTTAAATACTAGTTCAAGATTTTTATGCCATTTTTTCAAATGGAACGTTCAAAGAACGAGGCTAGCTGATGCTTTTTAAGGTATCACACTAAAACTGTACAAGCAAAGAGACAAAAAAATTGTTATTCATGTACTTTATTTGACTTACGGTTAAGCCACTATGATATGTGTTTAACCAGATTTCAACAAGACTGGAAGATATGGAAGCCATTTTTATCCTCCTAAATTCTAGTGTCCACTCAGTCCAGATCAGTCCGCCAATCGTTACAATATATATGTATGTATCCATACCAAAGTAACCAGTGGTCACATATTTTGATTGGCTAATTGTTGATGATTAGTATCTCATAAGCAGTGCAAATAATAATGTCATCAAAACGTACCAAATTGATATGCTTCGTGTGTTTGCAGCTTTTGTTTGTTCTTCTTCTGTTCAGGCATGCAGAATCTGGCTCCATTGTCAAGTATCTGCCTGGATTTTCTGGTGCTCTACCTTTCACTCTCGAAACAGGGTGAGTACTGAGTAATACATAATATTGCATATATTAATTTTTAATGAAATTAAACTGCAAGCAGAGAAGTGATTAATTTGGAAGATTGTTGTTTTAATGACCAACTATACCAGTGTTGGGGAGAAGTAGAGTTCTTCTACTTATTTGTTGAATCTCAAGGACAACCTTCAGAAGATCCACTTATGATTTGTCTGATCGGAGGCCCTGGTTGTTCGGCTTTAAATGGTTTTCTCTTCCAAACTGGTAGCACTTATTTTTCTTTTACTTTCATATGAAAGCAATAGTATAGTTTTTAAGTAGAATTAAAGATTTTGAAATGTTGATACCTGCATAAGTAGGAATGACAATGAGTGGGATTGGGCCCGAGTCGGCACATCCCAAACTCGATAAGAAATTTTCGAGAGATGCTCCAAACCCCAAACCGTGCCCTAAATGATATGCTACTTTCTACTTCAAACCCCGATCTGAATAAACTGGTTCGCTTGGGTTTGAATCGGATTAGATTTTTTTTCACGTGGCCAGAATAGCATTAAACCACTTCAACTTTTATAAGATGGAAGCACTACTTGTTTTTTCTTTAAATAATAAAAGAATCACTTTCACTTTCTGTTTTTTTAACATCTACCTACTGTACATGGATGTAAATCTGAACTATTATCTAACGTAAACTTTCTACCCCTAAATTAGGTTGGACAAATATGGTAACATCTCTCTTACTTTCAACTTTAATTTTCTCTAACTACCCAATTCACCTAATTATTGAAAAGAACACATAATGTCTTTAATTCTCTAGCCATCCATTCCACCTAATTACTGAACAAAAAGATAATGTATTCTAATTTTTAATCTTTTCTAATCACCAATTCGACCAAATTATTAAGAAAGTACAAATAATGTTTTAATCAATAGTAGACCCATTTAATCAGTAGTAGATCCATAGGTTTAAGTTAAAGAAGTATTTTTAAATAATAAAGGCAAATATTCAAAAAATTTGAAAATATACTAAATATTTATATTTTGAACTTTTTTATTTTCATTATCTCTGAAATGGACAATAGAGATCCTAATTTATTTTCATATACTATATTTCTTAATTGTTTTAAAAAATGAGTTAAAGAGATAAAATCACCCTTCCAACAATTTAAGTTTAACTAATGTAAGAGATCATTATCATAATTATTATTTTTTAAATATCATTTATAGTGTAACTACTTGAATTTGATGAGTTATTACTAATTTAAATGAGTAGACTCTGCCACTAAACCACATGAGATAGTGATAAATTAATGCTACTTTTAAAAAAAAAAATTATTTTCGTCTATGAATAAACAAACTAATATATATATATATATATATGTGTGTGTGTGTATTGCAATCCACATTTTGTAATAAAAGTTAAGTCGTAATTGTATAATGTCAAACTAAGTTAATACAACCAAAAAATTCTGTACAAATTTATGTTTAAATATTTTTTCTTTTAATAATTGCTAATTATGTTTTCTCCTTTTTAGGTTTCGAATAGATTAAAACTATTAAATTAAATGATTTTATGGGTCATTGTTGAAATTTTAGGTGACACTAAATATATCTTAACAATTTTGCAATAAAATTAAGATAATAATTACATTAACAAAAGAAAAACAAACCTGTATTACAAAAACTTAAGTAGAATAGAAAAGGTAACTTACAGTGGTGTATGTTTCATGTTTCTAGTAAATGAGTTTAAATTTCATCTTACATATTAACTAACATTTATAAGTGTACTTCTATCAATGTTGTAAGAGTAAATATACAGGATTATATATCACTCCGCTATATAGTAATAATAGGATGGTAAAATAACCTTTAAAAATGAGGCCCCACGAGGACCTGCATTTTTTGGGTGGGTTATAAGATCGTCAATGCGTATTGGGTGGGTAATAGTTTTATAATCTCCACCCCGCTTAAAATATAATAGAAATTTTATATTTTTATTATTCAATTTTTTTTGTTAACATTAATCACAGATTAAATTACATAGTTTCAAATAAAAGAAGTGTATATATATATTACAATTGGTAGATTTTTATGTATTTTTAATGTTGATGAGATACTTTTCAAAAGTTTAATGGAATTGCTTTATGTATTATATAAAATTTATCATGTTATATATTTTACTTGTAATAAATCATTTTTATAAATGGGTAAATGGGCAGGATGGGGAAAGCACTCCCTATTCTATCTTGCCCCGCCCCATTCAATTTTATTTTAATTTGAATACATCTTATTAGACTCAATCTATGTGGATTATTTAATAAAAAGAAAAAGAAAAAGAAAGAGAGAGAGAGAGAGACAATATAAAAAGGGAAAGAAATAAAAATGTACGTAATATTTGCAAAGTGAAAGCGCAAATATAAATGTGTAGGAATAGGCAGTTCCATTTGGAAAATTTCATTTTGGTTTATGAAGTATTGAAAATTATCAGTATTTTAAATGTTTTTTGAAAATAGCTCCCATTCTCCTTAAGGATTTGAAAACACTTCAAAATTTTATTTTATTTTATTTTTTTAGTTTAATCTTGGCCATAAATGCATTAAAATCACATCTCTCCTCACAAACTGTCATATATACCCTTCTTACCCAAAATTTTCATCATATCTAATCGTCGGTTGATTAACAAAAGAACTATTTCTTAATTATTTTCAAAATTTTAGGGAAGATAAGAGTTGTTTTCAAGATACATTTAATATTTTGATAGTTTCGGACATCTCAAAGGCAAAAATAAAATTTTTTCTTAAATTTTTTTCTTAGAATAGGAGAGCATGTGCCGCTCATGAACCCAAACATGGCTATGCTAGTGGCACGAAAACATGTAGACAAATAGTGCTTAATTGGAGGTAGGCTTCCTATCCAACACAATATACTCAACCAAACGGCAAACAACTCAAATTTTGTGGAGCTTACGAGCAAGGTAACAGTAGATTCGTTGAAATACTTCAATACACTGTCTATTCACATATAATTGGTGCAATATCATTATGTCATGCAACACAGTGGTTACATAAGTACGCAACACAATATCGGGATTATCAATTCATCTACAGTTAATTCAGTGTGATTATGGTGCCCATTATATATGCTTACATTACTATTATCAATTATTGTTATCAATGGATTCAACAATCTATTTGTCGTAAGTCCACTAGATGTTAACGTAACTGATTATGCTGGAGGCTTGCCAACACTAGACTTATACCCATACACAAGGACGAAGGTGAAAAAGTTTCATGCTTGAAAGAATTCAAAACAATATAATTATGGATAAAATACTGTAAAAACGAAATAAAAAAACATACCCGTTTCTACACAGTGGAAATTTTTCTGGATCTTTTGGATTGTTCAACTTATCAGAGTTCGACCATTAATTACTGGACCAAACTCTCAAATCACTGTGTAAGAGTCTTACCTTATATTCTATCTGTTTTCGCTCTTTTCTCTGTGTTTGCATGCATGTTGTAAAAAACAATTTCTCGTCATTCCCCTTTACAAAATGAAATCAATCATATATTTATAGGGATGACGGTTATTTCCTGATAACCGCCAGTAATCACCGATAGTTATTTGTTCTTATACAAATTCATTTTATTTGGATTGGGTTATGGGTTTAGATCATCTTGGGTGGACTCGACCCAACAACCCAACAATGCTATTGCATTAATTTCATGACTGTTGTAGATTCGCAATGCTAGAATGACAGCCATATAAATGATTCCTTGTTGCTAATAAATTTGCAGACCGCTAGTATAATATATCTAGATTTCCCTGTTGATGCTGGTTACTCCTATTCAACAAGCTCAGACGGTTATTCTGCATCAGACTCACTCTCAGCAAATCAAACTCACATGTTTATAAGACAGGTGAAACATGATATACATATGTGTTTGTCATTGCTTAATTGACAAAATTTATCCGCTCTTGGCAGTGCTATTTTTTGCCCAAGTCTCAAGTATGAAAAAAGTTGTGGCATTGTGATTTTCGCAATTTGTAGACTTCCAAGTTTATATCGTATATAGGAGTACTAATGTATCAACTTCTTGAAGTCCAATGCAGTGGCTGGATGGTCACCCGAAATTCATAACAAACCGATTTTTTATCTGGTGTACTTGCTCCAATCATTGCACAAGAAGTATTAAATGGTAATTTTTGCACAATGATAATTTTTTTTTTTTTTAAAAAAAAAAACTTGTGGAGTTTACTTATTTACCCATTATTGCCTATTAATCTATAGCCAAATTTGGTTCATTGCAATCTTGGTTTTCTTACATAGTGATTATTCATGGCGTTGCAGGTAACAAAGCCGGACTTGAGCCAGAAATAAGTTTAGTGGTAATGTCGTAGAAGACTAGATAGAATTGTTTTAGCCTGTATATATATATATAGTTCTCAATTCACAATGCAAAATTCTTTGAAATTGTAAACTGGATTTTAAAATTCTCTTTGGTGCATCAGGGTATTATAGGTGGATCAGCACATACAGGTACAGATCTCAATGAAAATTCCAAAATAACCTTGGCATACCGATTGGCACTTTTATCAGATAAACTGTCCAAGGTACAGAAGTCTCACTTAATTATTCAACGACTACATTTTATTTTCTTCTTCCCTACTAACAAATCAATAATGCTACACGTCTCACTTTTGCATCATAATTCATGATATGTCAGCTAAAAATATATATATATATTTTTCAAGTGATATAAATAATTATTAATGAGTATTTATTCATCAGTTCATATTTCATAAATCAGGATCAAAATTAAGATGGAATGTCGAATTTGTAGCACTAATCTCAACAAATATCTAACACTTAGGGTGTGTTTACTTCATGGATTGGGGAATGAGAATCAGGAATGGGATTGATTGATGGTGTTTACTTATTTAAAATTCATTCCGTAATGGGAATGAAATGGTGGGCCCCACATCAATTTGGGGTTGAGGAATGAGAATCTCATTCCCCCCAACCCACTTGGGAATCCCATTCCCATTCCCCTTTGTCAAGCTAAAATGTCCCTTATACTATTCTTTAAAAAATATGCTATAAGTTTATTCCCTTTGTTTTATATTTATAAATATAAATATTTACATATGCTATAAGTTTTCATAAAAAAATGTGTTAGTGCAAAATGTTATATTTTATAAGAAATAATTTACAGTTAGCACTAAAATTTTGAGTTCAATTGAAGAATATTACAATAATACAGTTAAGAAAGTTTAGGTAATATTTTTTATATAATTAAAAAAAAATGATTTGATATACCATATAAATATATAATATCTTCTTCAAAAAATAAAATAATAACTACACAAAATGCTTATAATGATATTGTCAAATTGTTAAGAATTTTTTTTTTTTTTAGCTTATTATGATGAATTACAAGATAAAAAGATAACACTAACATTTTAAACAAAATTTTGTACATTGTAATTAATCCATAATTTTAATTAGGGGCATTTTTGTAACTTATAATCAATCCATTCCGATTCTAAAGTAAAGTAAACAGCTTAATGGGAATACTGCTGATTCCGATTCCAATTGTTACAGTTGAAGTAAACAACTTATTCTGATTCCGATACTTCATTCCGATTCCAAGTCATTCCGATTCCAGATCATTCCGATTCCCATTCCGATTTCTCCAAGTGAAGTAAACGCACTATTAAAGTAATCTATATTAATATCTTTTATGCTTGCTTTCTTTCAGTCTCCCAAAGAAAATTGCAAAGATGACTTCATTGATACAGATTCCGCATCAAATATGGTTTAATTTTCCTTTTCTGAGGTTTCATTCATTTACAAATTAAATTCGTTCTTTTTTCAAAATCATATGATAATCAATGGTTTAATTTTCCTTTTCTTTATTTTGTTTAGTGCCTAGAAATGATTAATGGTCAAATGGTATTGTCTCCCAAATGTGCTACTATATCACCAAGGTCAAATGATGAACTACTTCTCCTTCCATCATCAAGAGCAAGAGACTATCGGTGCAAGGTTACTCTCTCTCTCATCATCATCATCATCAAGAGATAGTAACTGTAGGTGTTACTTGTATAGTTTCCTAATAAATCCTACGCTTCAGAATTTTGCTTATTTACCATCCGATGTATGGGCAAATAACGAAAGTGTTCAACGTACGTGCTCTCCATGTGCGAGAGGTATGTATGTGTTTGTTGAATTCAACAAGTGTTGCATTCAAATTATTAATATTTTGCTGAAAATAAAATATTTATAACGCCAAGCAGGGAACAATTAAAGCATGGTCTAGGTGCAACCTTACCTTGAATGAGTATAGCTACGATTATGAGATTAGAAGTTCTATTGCTTATCATCGAAATCTTACCAGCACAGGCTTACAGAATTCTACTTTGTGGAGAGGTTTAATAATTAATTATCTTGGCTGTTATCTGTATTTGTAATTGTAACATAAAATTACCCCAAGTTGCAAGTGCATGGCTTTGAATACATAGAGTTTTACATATGTAATTTACAAATTTTTTTAGTGGAAATTGTAACAAATACTCATTTAAAAAGGGTAAAATTTGTTTTTACCCATTATTTTTAAAAAAATTGTTTTTAACCCTTTAAACAAATGTATTTGATGGTATACCGAAATTACCTACAATACCCCTAGACAATTTTACAAAAAAACCCTGAACAGTTTAAAATTTACGAAAAACCGAAACGTGAAATTACGATTAAGCCCCTGCATATATATACCTCAAAATTGATCGATGGAAATCAGTTCCATCGATTTCTCACTCAAAAGCACACCAATTTTTGGAAAACCCGAACCTGATCGCGACCCGACGGAGAGATTGACGTTTCCGGCCATTCCCGCGACGTTGCTGACCTTCCCCGAGCAGCTCCTACCACCGGCTAACCTGCAGAAAGTGCAAAGGTTAGATTTTGATATGTTGTATTTTTTGATTGAGATTTGGGATTTTGAAATATTTGTTGTGTTATGGATGTTAGTTTAGGATTATTAGGTTTAGAATAGGTTGGATTTGATTGTGTTTGGTTGTTTTTGTGTTGAAAATGGTCGATTCCAACTAGAATAGGTTGGTTTTCCACGATCGGTTTTTCATTTCGGTTTTTTTGGTCACCGAAGTGAAAAACCGGTCTTCAAAACCGAAGTGGAAAACCGATCTGAAAAACTGATCATGGAAAACCGAAGTGGAAAACCGATCTAAAAAACCGATGATGGAAAACCGAAGTGAAAAACCGATCGATTTCATTGACCGGTTTTTCAGATGCCTTAAAAAATCAATCGATTTCATTAACCGATTTTTCAGATTCCTTCAAAAATCGATTCATTTTTTCAGTTTATTCCTTCAAAAACCGATTTCTTTGTTGTTTTTCTTTCCTACAGATGGATTTCAACTATAAATATAGTTCACAAACAATTGGCACACATACGAGCGGGAACACACATATTAGTCAAAGATTGGTTAACAAGATAATTGTCGTTATTAATAGAAGAAATCTATATGATCGGTTCATGGAAGAATGTCCGTTCGGACATATTTTAAAGATAACCAATAATACGGCTGTTGGTTCTGTGATTTTGTGGGTGCTTGCTAGAGAGTTAAAGGTCACGGATGCACGGCGTGATGAGAGGTGGTTTGAAATTGGGGGGAGAAGATATAGGTTTGAGAAACAAGAGTTTCTCTTGGTGATCGGACTTCCTTTCGGAGGCATCGACCGTAAAATCTTTCAAATAGTGCCAAATGATCAAAACGGTCTCCTATGGCGAATGTTTAATGGAGTGTCACCGGAGGTGAGGGAGTTGGTCATATTTCTTGAGGCAAGAAGTCATAGTGGGCAGCGAGACCGTGCAGGGCAGGATCCGATAGATGATGAAGATCTTTTGAAATTGACGAATGTAGAGATTGCTTTCCATCTCTTTATGGGACTGGATGATAGGGCTAAGATTTATCCATTTATGTGGGTTCTGATTGAGAATACAGATAGGTGGAAGACATTCCCTTGGGGCACATTATGCTATAGTGTCTTGTTGTTTTGTCTCGACAAGGCATTTAACAAAGAGCGGATCAGAAATCCGCCAAGAACCATTAATATTTATGGCTATGTATTGGTATTTTAGGTATAACTAATACTTTCAATATTTATTGTTTCCTTTTGTTACGGTTAATATATAGGGTTATATGTATGTTTTTAGTTTAATCAATTTTGTATTATATATTATCTTACCATTACTAACTATATGTATGTTTTTTGTTTAATCATTTTTACATTATAGTGGTGGTTAGTGGAGGTGTTCCCAGTGTTACAGGAGAAGATATCAAAAAAGAACCGGAACCTCGAAAATGATCTACCAAGATGTATGAGACGATCACTAAAAAGATCACTGAAAAGAAAACCGACAAATATACACAGCCTAAATGATTTTCCCCCCGTAAGTGGCAAACATAACCTAAATTTATGTCAATTATTTGTTTGTTATAACTATCGTTATTTATATTAAGTATATAATTGTAGTATAACTAAATATATTTATATAATGCAGATAGTTGGCACTAGGCCAACCTTGGAGCCTACTGACGCCGAGAGGGAGATGGATTATTGGAAATCTTTTAATCCGAATCATATGGTTCATGAAGAAGTACATAAATGTGGCAGCGGGGGGAGTGATGATGATGATGACAACCAGGCCGACGATGACGATGGTTTGGATAATGGTGTAGGGGATGAGGATGAGATAGAGGATGTTGATGAGGTGGAGGGAGAGGATGATGATGAGGTGGAGGGTGACGATCAGCCACTTAAAGATGTCCGAAGCGTGCAATCCGAATAAGAGGATACCTTATCAGAGCTGCGGACAAAGAAGGCACATGATGTACGGCACGTAGATTATGAGATACGAATATTCTATTTATAGAATAAAATTATTCAATTAATTTCCATTGTAGTAAATGCAAATGATGTGGACATGTTGTGTAGTAGTACGAAGTGTGAAAGAGAGACGGAGTCTCTAAAAATGATAGACGAAGTGTAATTTGTTTAAATATGCAGGTTATATTTTCCTGGATACTCAAAAAATAGGGGAGACTTTGTCAATTTTTTTTTTTAAAAATTCAGGATAGTATATAAAATGATATATATATATATATATATATATGATTCTATGAAACAGGTGAAGCGGTTGTTTGAGTTTATCATGGATTTATAGAAGACAACCCATAAGAAGTTAAGTAGGATGGATAGGAGGCAGAAGACAACCTTTCAGATTGTAAGGGAGATGGATAGGAGGCTGAGATGGGTGGAAGAGCATTTAAAAATTCTCAGGTCTCCGGTTGGTGGGCATGATGGAGACGACGACGACGACGACGATGAGGATGATGATGATGGTGGTGGGAGCTTTGTCCGAGATGAGCACATGTATTACCCGTACCACCACCACCACATCAGGACGAGGGTGTCCGTCGATCGCCTATCGATGTAGGCCAGTTAGCCATCCATCAGAAGGAGCAGGGTGACCATCAACGACCTCATCAGTCACCCCAGCAGGAGGAGGAGTAGGGTGACCAGCAGCTACCCCAGCAGGAGGAGGAGGAGGAGGTCCAGGTAGACTATGTATCCCTATTGTGTTGCTTTCTGAAATATAATTTACATGTTTTGTATATTATACATGTTTTTAATTTACATACATGACCATCAGCCACCTCATCAGTCACCCCAGAGGGAGGAGGAGGAGGGTGACCAGTAGCCACCCCAGCAGGAGAAGGAGCGGGGTGACCAACAGCCACCCCAGCAGGAGGAGGAGGAGGTCCAGGTAGACTATGTATCCCTATTGTGTTGCTTTCTGAAATATAATTTACATGTTTTGTAAATTATACATGTTTTTAATTTACATACATGACCATCAGCCACCTTATCAGTCACCCCATCAGGAGGAGGAGCAGGGTGACCAACAGCCACCTCAACAGTCACCCCAACAGAAGGAGGAGGAGGTCCAGGTAGATTATGTATCCCTATTGTGTTGCATTCTAAAATATTTTTTTACATGTTTTTATATTATACATGTTTTTAATTTACATACATGACCATCAGAAACCTCATCAGTCACCCAGGAGCATGACCAGGTAAAGTTTGTATCTCTATTATGTTGCATTTTGAAATATAATTGTAAATATTAATATCATACATGTTTTTAATTTACTTACAGCTACAGGACGAGAGCATCCTTGAACGGGGCAAACGAAAGACGAAGCCAGCAGCACCTCTACGTATGTCATACACGGATCCGAGGCCAGCGAAAAAGAAAAAGACAGTGGCCCAACAGCAGGCAGAGGAGGTGGCAGAGGCTACAGATCTCGTAAAAGTGGTCTATAATGAATATAAAGCTGCAACCACTTTGGATCTCAGATATATTTAAAAAAAATGGTACTAATTTCTGTGTCATAGTTGTTAATGTAAGATAATTTATAATAACGCTTAATTCCTTTTTTTTTTTTTTAAATGTAGGCGTTCGGTTGATCGTTGTGGGTGGTGTGTGATACCGACCACATTGGTCACCCTCGAGAACGAAGACATGTGATTGACTAATGAGCACATCGATTCTTATTTGATGTGCCTACGAAGAAAAAAGTGGAATGAGGTGGACGACAGTAGATACGCTGTCCATGACAGTTCTTTGTTTGTAAGTATTTACATTTAAGTTAGTTATGTATTTACAATTTCATGTTGCGTTCGGTTGATTGGTAGTAACATGTTTAATTTATATCATGCAGGCTTTGATGACAACGTATTATAAGCTACATTACATCAGCATAGGTGTAAAATTTGATCTGGTTACAGCAACGATACCCTCAGAGTGGCTTGCGTACGGTCGTGGGCAGATAGACGCATCAGTCCCGTGGTGGCGGGTTGATAGTGTAAGTGTAGTTCGAAGGTTAATATTTATTATATGATTATCCGAACTAATCCTATAGCACTAACGTTTTAAAATGCAGGTGTTACTACTGTGTAGCCTCAATCAAGAACACTGGGTCCTATGTTAGGTGCGCCTGGGAGAGCAAAGGATCTTGATATATGATTCCATGGCGCATGTTGACCTAGCCGCACGGCTACAGCCACTTGAGCCGCTGCTATGTTTTATGCCTATTTTGTTGCAGTTCATAGGATTTTATGAGCGGACCCAGATAGATATGCCACCCGTGGATGAGCGGTGGAAAGTTCAGCATCTTAGCAGATCAGCTGTGCCCCAGCAACCTGATGGGTGAGTAAGTTTATAACTAATTAATATATATATATATAGTCTTTATGTTATGATATTTAATTAATTTATTACTGATACAGGATGAGTTACGGAGCATATGTAGCCATGTACGTACGCGATTTAGTGCTTTCAAACACGTGTACATGGAAATCAAGAAAAACCGAGACCGTTGCAGATGTCATTGCACTGAGGGCAGAGATTGCCAGAGACATATATATGTTTACGAAGCCTTTGTATAAAGTTAATAAATTTGAGAAATGGTTTGTAGACTCTGATGAGGAAATTGTATATAAATAAATTTAATTATATTTTAAATGTGTTCATTATTTATTTGATGTAATTACATTATATATTTATAATGGCTAACAAATCATTTTAATTAAACATTTTAAGTAACATTGTATTTCCCTAAATTTAATTATATATATAATCATAACATGGAAAAAATAAATAATATTTCGTATTATTAATATTATTACTTTATCCCTAGCATTACACAATTATACATGTATTATGACTATAATTTATATGTATTATATTACTTATTAACATTAACTATAATTTATATTTTTGAAATGTTGATTTAATTAATTTGTAATATCAATATAGGAAGTTAATTATACTCTATATTATATACCACTTAATACTATAGATACAATCTTATAATACCAATCTAGATATTATATAATAAATTACAATGATATCGGTTTAATGTTTATAATATATTTAAGTAAATAAATTAATAGTAATATATTATATATTTTACATGTATAATTAACTATTGTATAATGCCCATATAATATATTAATCGTATATAACATATTAATATGCACTCATTATATTATATCATTATGTTTATATTATTTAGGATTATATATTTAATATATTAACTACTATATACTTAAAAGATCATTGTATGATATCATCATGATAATATCATACAATATCAACATATATTAACATTAATATAATTATATCACACTGTATAATACAAATCTAGATATTAATTATTATTATAACATAAAATATACTATAACATAATACTATAACATAAATGTTAATACTATAACATTAAATATACATGTATTTATAACATTATTTATATTAATCCCAAATAATATAAACATAATTATACTAATATTCACAATAGTTAAATATACAATAGTTAATTATACATGTAAAATATATAGTATATGAATATTAATTTATTTACTTAAATATAATATAAACATTAAATTGATATCATAGTAATATAATAATTAATATCTAGATTAGTATTATATAAATGTATACAGTGTGATATTATTGTATTAATGTTAATATAATCCGAAATATAATGATAATATAATGTTAATATATTAACATTAATATATTAATATAATAAATGTTATAATATAATTATATTAACATATGTTAATGTTAATATATTAACATTAACATATATTAACATATATTAATATATGTTAATATATTAACATTAATTATGTTAATGTTAATATAATAAATGTTAATGTTAATATATTAACATTAACATAATAATATAATAAATGTTATAATATAATTATATTAACATATGTTAATGTTAATATTAATATTAATATATGTTAATATAATTATATTATAACATTTATTATATTAATATGTTAATGTTAATAACATTAACTTATATTAATATAATAAATGTTAATGTTAATATATTAACATTAACATAATAATATAATAAATGTTATAATATAATTATATTAACATATATTAATGTTAACATAATAATATAATAAATGTTATAATATAATTATATTAACATATATTAATGTTAATATTAACATTAATATATGTTAATATAATTATATTATAACATTTATTATATTATTATGTTAATGTTAATATATTAACATTAACATATATTAATATAATTATCTTAATGTTAATATATTAACATTAACATTTATTAATATAATGTAAATAATGTAACATTAACATATATTAACATTAATGTTCATATATTAACATTATATTAATATAATTATATGTTGATATTGTATGATATTATCATGATGATGATAATATAATGATCTTTTAAGTATATAGCAATTACAATATTATATATATAATCCTAACTAATATAAACATAATGATATAATATAATGAGTGCATATTAATATGTTATGTACGGTTAATATATTATATGAGCATTATACAATAGTTAATTATACATTTTAATGATATCATATATTAATATTAATTTATTGACTTAAATATTTTATAAACATTAAACTGATATCATTGTAATATATTATATAATATCTAGATTTGTATTATATATATTATTAACATTACATCCATATAAGTTATAAGTCATATTAGGATTATAGTTATAATAATTGTAAAATTATGTGAAATATATTAACCATATTAATATGATATATTAAGATAACACATATTATGGTAAAGGTATATTAATTATGACTAATATCATATAATATTAATAAATAATAAAATTAATATATAATGGTTTTAAAATAATGATATCGTTTGTAATAAAATTATACGCTCCCTAATCTATATAATATATTTACATACATCTGTATATAACGATTTGTAAAAATAATTCACTTAAAGGGAAATAAAATGAACATATAGATAGAAATAAATTCAACCCAAGTAAATATCGGTTTTTAGGGACACATGAAAAATCGATATCGGTTTTTGAGGCCTGCTTAAAAACCGATCCACACTTGTCCAGGCCTAGAAGAAGTGGTGGCAAGTGGATCGGTTTTCGAGTAGGCTTGGAAAACCGATACCGATTTTTCAGGCTTACTCAAAAACCGATCTATGTACCTCAACAATTGGGGAAATCAAAGACAAGATGATCGGTTTTTCATCGAGTCTGGAAAACCGGTATCGGTTTTTCATCGAGTTTGGAAAGTCGGTCCCGATTTTCCAGGCTCGGTGAAAAATCGATTTTTGTGGTTCCGAGCTGATATGAAATGATACAAAAATAATAGAAATGGAATAATAATTTATACAGCTGTATTAGTACATAATTGAGTAATTAACATAAAAACGTTTTACATAAAACATGCATGAACAAAATGTCAATCAATTGTTAATCATCATTTTCGTCAGTAGCCACTTCTGGATCGAGAGTAGGAAACCGTAGTATATATCGATTTTGGTTGTGTCCAGTCTCATGACACAAGCGGCATCTTCGAGAGCGTGGCTCATTTTCAGTAGCATTTGAACTCGTTCCAACATCCGCACCACGTCTGCACTTGTCCCTTCGCTGATAGAAGTTGGGGGGTTAGGGCAACGAAGACGGTTGTGTCCCCTCTGACCATATCTTCCACATTTTTTTCGACGAGGATCTTCCCCAGCTGAAGGAATCTGAACCTTCTTCGACCTACCTACTTGTCTTTTATCTTTCGGTGGTAATACAACCATACTTCTAACTTCTGCTGAAACATTCCAACTGGCCAATTTTGGGACGGGATTAATCGAACGTGCATATGCGACTTTTAGATACTCCACGCTATAGTATTGACTGCAAAGTGTATCACAACTGACACCCTTGAACCTGACATGTATCAACAATTTAAGTGTCACGCTATGACATGTAATACCGAAAAAAACAATGTATAGTTACCATACCTGGCCACAGCATATGCATGAACACATGGCAACTGATCAAGGTTCCACTGCTTACACGTACATGTGTGCTGTTGAATGTCAATCATCGCATCTCCTTTGTTGTAATGTATGACATTGTAATGATACGATTCTGTAATGGGATGTACGCTACCTTCTGTGGATAAATTTTTTGCCAACATGATACGATCATATGCAGCGGTAGTAACATACGTTGTGAGCTTCTCAACGGCAACACGTCTATTATTAAACCATCTCTGCAATACATTTCTTACATATTCATGTGCAGTTGTTATTGGCAAACGACGTGCTTGTATCATGCAATTGTTGAGCGACTCTGCAATGTTGGTAGTCATCATTTCATATCTTCTTCTTGGACAATATGCTCGTGACCACCTACTCACTCCAGCCTTAACCAAAGCTCTATGTGTGGTTGGATGTAATGCACGTATTTCTTCCAATATTCTGTTGCATTCATCAGGCACATAACAATATGCTGCATTGTAAAATGCATTTTCCACATCCGAACACTTTTTACACTGTTGCTTAAGGTTTTGCCACAAGTGGAAAAAACATACCACATGTGGGACTTCAGGAAAAACTGCTTTCATCCCATTCGATATGCTCTTATGACGATCCGATACGATCAGCAAATCGTCTGACACCCCGATTGCTCCTCTAAACTTTTTTAGGAACCAAGTCCATGAATTGTCTGACTCTCCGTCAGCAAATCCAAAGGCGATGGGATAAATCATCTCCGACCCATCTTTGCATGCAGCAAAAAAAATCACCCCTTTGTATTCACCTTTTAAATGAGTGACATCAATAGCAACAACCGGTCTCATGTAAGATCGAAAACCCTCAATGGAAGCTCTAAGTGCAACAAAGGAATACAAGAACCAGTTGTTTTCATCTCTCTTAATTGCTGTCATTGTGCGGGGTTTGAAAGTTTTAACATTTCAAAGTAGGACGGAAGCTGTTGATATGATTCATCCACTTGCCCATATGTTAGTTTCTTTGCATATTGTAAAGCCTTCCAAGCTTTACTATATAAGATCTGCACTCCATACTGCTCTAGCATTTCTCCAACCAAACGATTAGGTGTATAAAGATCTCTTCCCACCTTTCCTGCATACAATTTTCCGATCACAATAGCCTTCACACTCTTCATATGTGATTCCATAGTTGTTTGACGACACGTGTGTTCCGCTACATAATTCAACACAAACCACATTGAACAACCCTTTCTGCATCTTGCACGAACACTAAAGCTACAAGTTTTATCTTTACAACCGGCTTCAAATCGCTCCGTGTCCGAACGTCTAA
The DNA here is from genome assembly GCA_019925255.1 of Litchi chinensis. Taxonomy (NCBI): domain Eukaryota; kingdom Viridiplantae; phylum Streptophyta; class Magnoliopsida; order Sapindales; family Sapindaceae; genus Litchi; species Litchi chinensis. The sequence continues at coordinate 24,354,234 of CM034465.1, read as the reverse complement.
CCCGATATTCAAACTTAGCTTTCAGAGCATATTCGCCAATAGCTATAGTCATTTCTTCTTTACTAGTAAAGAATGCTCATTTATACAACGTACCACGTTGGTAGACGGTTGACGTAGCGCTTGAAGTAGCCTCAATGTCCCCCAATTCTACACCAGGAACAATCCAGTATGGTTGTGAATGATTGTTCTGAAATTGTAAACCTGAAAATCTTAATTCTGGAAACTCTTCTTCTTCAGCGATATCATCAAATCGAGTTTCCTTTTCATCACTATCTTCAGTTTGCTTTTCATCACTATCCCGTATTTCATCACCATTATCATCTATGTCCCGATCTTCATCATCAGTACCATAATTCATATAGTCATCATTAAAGTCACGAATGAGACTTTCAACCAATGTAAATGAGGTGACAGAAGTATCAACTTGATTGCTCCCAATACCTGAAGTGAGATAAAAATGACTTTCAATCGTATGTGGATTTATAGGTCTATCCATATTTGTCTCGTCATGTCTTATGTTTGGTATTGAATCAGTGACAAATGGAGAACGATACATCTACTAACCCTAGCTCCAAAATCTCTTGCAATCTTATCGATATAAATCTCTTTAACATCAATATTTTTTATCGCCATCAAACCAACAACACCAAGATCAGACATGATACGTATCTTTTTAACCTGATCATTTGTCGTACTTTGTAGTAAATAATATATACGGATATCTCACATTCTTCTATCAATACCAGTCTCTCTGTATACAACATCCACCAATGCTGAAAAGCTACTATTTTTGTGGACTCCACACATGATCGACTCCCCTCCAATGTAATTATATCCATTCCACTTTCCGTCAAAGTTGATTACAACTGTCTCTTGAGTCATTCCTGTAATATTCAAATCAAATAATACTATTAAATCTCATTTCAATCGGGCAATATTACAAAATACAATCATATCGAATCATATTCAATACATAGAAACACAAACATATAAAAAAACCATGAAAAATGTGGTAAATTCGGTTTTCCAGTGAAGTTATCGGTTTTTCATTCTCTCAAAAACCGAAAAAACCGTGAAAAACCATTCAATCAGTTTTATAGTGGCTGGATCGGTTTTTCAGTGACTGAAAAATCGGGATCGATTTTTAGCCACGTACCGGTTTTTCACTGTATGAAAAACCGATATCGATTTTTCAGTGGCTGAAAAATCGATCCCACTGAAAAACCGTCACAACTCTTCAATTGGTTTTCCACCGAGTGGAAAACCGATTATCGCTCACGAAAAACCGATTTCGTCGCAGATTTTGTAGATTTCGTCGCAGATTTCAGAAAAATTGAGATCTTACAACCAAATCATTCTTATAGTCTTTTAGCTAGCAATATGAATAAAACAATCTAAAAACCAACAAAAAAAACTCATACATTACCTTTCAAACTCAAATGGAAGAAGAATCTTCAAAACCTTCAATGGTGTAAACTTGAATGGATCCAAAAATTTCAATGGATGAAGAAGTTCAAATGAATAATCCCCTCAATAGATTGTTTTTCAGTTGCAATGGATCTCAAAAATCATTGATAACCATTGATGGAGAAGAGAGAAAATGGAGGATATTGTTAGGATGAAGAATGTTATTTTCGTAATTTCATATTTGGATAGAAGATTATTTTTGTAATTTCAAGTTTTGGCATTTTAGTGATTTTAACTTAAGGGTGTTTTGATAATCTTGGGTATACAATGAAAATAGTTTGTTTGAGAGGTCAAAAACAAATTTTTTTAAATAACTGGGTAAAAACAAAAATTTCCTTTTGATTTGGGTAAAAAATATAAATCTCCCTTTTAAATTCAATGATGATTTTCCTCCTAATATTGTTAAGTCCAACAAGATAGTATGATCCCCTGAAAAAGTACAGAAACCATGAATTAAATAACATATTAATAATGCATAAGAGAAATGTGAAATCATGAAGAAAATAGTTTTTTTTTTTTTTTTTTGAGGTATGAAGAAAATAGGTATTGATGACATATTCTTATCTATATTAATTACTAAAACTATAAATTATGTTTATTAACCACATAAATTAGATGAATGATTGGCCTGATTTGAATTAAGCAAATTAAGACATACTGAGTTAACTGGCCAGGTGAAAAATATTTGGATATGGGACGCATAACAATTGAAGGCTGAGATTTAATATTAAAAACCCACAATCTTTTCATATGAAATCAGGTTTATAAATCAACAATTAATGTTGAAGTATTCTTTTATAACAAGATAATGCAGGTTTGTCTAACCTTTAAGTTGGGATAGAGGAAACAAGTTAAATGGAGTTAAATGGAATCGAAGGAGGTCACATAGAAATAGATGAAACTAAGGAAATAATATCAACATGGCGGGGGGCAAAGGCACCTACCCCAAATCCCCCTATCCCCATTCGGAAAGTAGGGATCGAGTAATATTGATGCACATCTATTCTCATTTAATCCATTGACATTTATACAATTGAGTCATCCAATACCTAATAGCAAATGCAAGAGAATAGCTCTAGCTTTAGCTCTCGATTTGTCGCACTTTCAATAGTGAATTTTTTCTAACCCGTGTTTTATTCTTAGACTTAATTTTCATAGTTTGTATTTTCTTTTGATTATTTGTAACCTTTTTTTTTTCATTAATTTTCAAAATTTTTCCAGCTAGTTAGGATTGGATTCATATATAGGTTCTGATCAGATATAGATCTTTTTAGATTCGGATAAAATTCAATCTTCACAGGAATTGGATTTTTTTTTAAGAAAAAAGCCTACATTAATTGAAGTTTTTATTATTTTTATCGATTGTATTTGACATAATCAACTTTTACTTATTAAGGAAGCCAAAAGACGCACCGGGGTTCCTGAGGTCCAGATTTCGAGCTTCTCTCACCCCATATACTCTGCTTTTGTTTCTTTTGTTATATTTTTTGCGTTGATTTAATTCAAGTGAAAAGAAATTCTTTTTTCTTTTTTTTTTAAAATTTAATTCAAGTGACAAGCATTTCTCCTGTTATCCTTTTTATGTTGATTTATAATTCAAATGAAAAGAACATGATTTGTTTCTTATTTTTGAATTAGTTTTGAAATTTGATTTTAACATTAATTATATCTTATCATCATAGAAAACTAATCACCACTAAAACAAAAAGCACATCTCTTTATCATATTAATTTTGAACACCCAAATACTACTCAAACAAAACTCATTATCAATTTTTACCATCTAAAGTGATTTTATGGGGGAAAAAAAACACATTCATCTCGATAATATCTTTGATTATAAGTCATTAATCATATTTTTAATAACAAATAATCATATTCATATATGAAATTAAATATTACCCAGTTTTCCTATTTGCAAATAAGCAAGCAATCGCGCATCGATAATAAATTATAATCAACCAAATTCTGTGGCACATATAATTGATTTGTTTTATTGCTGGATTATTTACAATGATGTTGATGTTGCTCGTACTCTTTCTGATCTTGTAATAGATTGATCAAATAATTGGACCCAAATACGAACCGCTTTACAGTTGAAAATGTTTCTTGTAGACATCAAAATTTTCTGAAGACGAAAGTTGAGGCTTCTGCACATGTCAAAATAAAAACAAAAATCAGTAGTGATATTATTATAATTGTATGAACTAAATTATTTTACAAACAAATATGAGATATTTGAGTTCTCAATATCTGCATGATTTCACGTCTATAATCCTTACTTAAACAACTTTTCTAATTAGTACAAATATTACCAATTTAATTAAAGATGTGTTTGATTAGGAATATTTTTATATCCAGAAATTATGTCAATGCTAATATTGTCACCCGAAAAATAATTTCTACACCCGATTAAAAAGCACACCCACAATTTAAAATTTAAAATTAAATATATACTTTTAACTACAAGCGACTAATAAAATGATCCCATAATATATCGGTAATAACCTATTGTTATTTTATTTGAATGTTGATTACTCAGTGCTTGTGAAATTGTCCAAACGGCGGTTTGGACAACTTTTATTACTATTATTGAAGAGTTATTTCCTTTCTCTGTTAATGAAAAAAAGTGTGGGTTTTGAAATTAGAGAGAAAAAACCTGTGACTTTTTTAGTATCAAAAAAATTCGGGAACAAAAGATAAAACAATTCATGAACTAATTATGGTGCTAAAAAAAATTGGTTCTTTTTTTCAATGCTAATTTCATTTTTCATTTTGACTATTTATTAGGATTTCACAATTTTCTTTTAAAGAAATAAAAAATGCTCTTGCAATAAAGTTTTATACCAGATTACCAAAAATTTATCTCCACCTATAATTTAGATCAATTCACTCGATATAAAATTTCTAGCCAGGTCATAATATACCAACCATATATGTGTACTGGCATGAGCCAAATTGTAAATAATATCTTCGATATATGTTTAGGAAAAAAAAAAAAAAAGGAGATTCAGAAGCACTTGGTTCAAAGCTATTAAAAATCTAGAATTTCAAGTATTTTAGAGGTTGTTTAAAATAAATGACAAACCAAATTCAGCAGATAACGCAAATAATAAATTACCTGTGATATTTTATTACCAAACATTTTCTTTAAGATGTTGGTAGTGGAAAGACAATGTCCACCGTCTTTATTCTTATTAGCATCCTCAATGGCCTCATGCATTAAGTCAATTAAATCTCCATAAGTTAATCCTTTATGTTGTTTAACAAGGTCTGTCAAAATATAGGTCATAGCACCATTCATGCTTTTTGCCTCCTGGATCCATGCCTGCACACATATATTAATGTTAATAAATAATTAATTTTTAATACCCAAAAAAAAAAAAAAATGAAAAAGACAAAACTTACTTACAGAGGTATCACCGGCCTCTTGATGATCTTCACAAGCACTTATAGAGATTGCCAACCCACCATCTGTAGCTTTACTCACCCCTGATGGAGGTTTATTATCTTTCCACCGCTTCCTGTTCCATTTCACCAATATATATATATATATATATATATATACTAATGAGTAAAGCTATTAATGAATGTGCCATTTTAATTTCTTGCATGGAATGTGGGTTTTTGTTATACAATTGTAGATATATCTAGAGAAGGAATTAACTTACATGTCTCTGTCGTAAACATGATTTAAATCGAGAATAGTTCCACTATGACAAGCATCAACAATGGCATGAAGAGTAACACCCTTCTTGAGTGGTCGAACTATGGTGGAATTTATATAATTATCAAGAATCTCTCCAGCTTTCACAAAATCGACTGGACAGATTGTCTCGTCGTACCCGTCTATTTCATCACCACAACAATCTTGCTGTACTGATCCATGCCCTGCGAAGTAGAACACCAATGAGTCTCCTTCGCTGCACCCTTCCACTAGCCATTGCAGCCCCTTTTCGATGTTTTCTCTTGTTGGAATTACTTCAGAGTTTTCTTTCTCTTCTGTATCCAGTTCAGCTTCCATTCTTAAGAGTCAAGTAAAGTTTACCAACTTAAATATGTTATTTGCCCACGTAGGGACTAAAACAGCTTCTTTTTTTTTAGAAGAAAATGAAAACTAATATTAATGTCAATTTTTGAATCAACAGCAAATCAATATTCACGAATAAAGAATCACAAAAGGATCGTGGTTTGCATTATTTATTTATAATTTATTGTATGTCTCTGTACGCGAACAATAGTAACAATAGTTTGTCTTTCCTTGTATGAAAAGAGCTCTTGTTTAATTAACCTATGTTTCCAAGAAAAACTCATTTTTTTTATATTTTCATATCCTACCCGAAAATTAAGATCACATTAAAGAATGATGGAAAACAAAAAGTCTAACTAATTTGCTTGCATGTTATGTATCACGATAATAAAAAAGACTGAAATCTGAGTTTATTGGAATAAAATATACCTGTGAGTATACGCATGTTGTTCTCAAAAAATGCATAGTGATTAATCAACAAATCTTTCATGTTGTTGACATCATTTATAGTTCCCTTAAGCTCATATTTGGAATTCTTGTAACTGACTCCGCAAAGCAGTGCACGTTTCTTCGCTCTTGGTGAGGGTTCTTCAATTGCTGGAGGAGAGCACTTAACCAGAGCAGTTCCATTTGGCGGCGGCTTAGGCACAGGCATAGATGGTGTCTCATCATCAGACTTTTGGTTCTTTGAGCCACAGCAACCCATTGGAATTTAGATTGGATAAAGATAGGCTGCAGCTGTTGCAGTTGCTAATAGTACCATCAGCTAGCTTTATACTTCTTCTTTGCCTAGAGCCTCCACTTAGCAAAGATGCCATTTTGGCTGTCTTCAACTCCATCTTATTTTCATTTGCATAGATCTATGCTTGTGATTTGTATATTCGTTCATATAATACAATCTAACAAAGAGAATAATTTTATATGTATATATATTAATTGAAAATCTATTAATAACTATGGTGAGAAGTCTGTCAAAATATACTGAGATCAAACATTACTTTTGTAACTTAAAGATCTAATCTCACAATATGAGAAAAATCGACTCACATAAGAAGAGAAAACTCTTTATACATGTTGACAAATATGCATGATATGACTCAATTCATTATCACAAATGTTAAAAAAAAAAAAAAATGCACCAATTCTACTTGAATAATAAAGTGGATGTACACATAGGGAAGCATCTTTGATTATCCATTTTTAATGAAATTCAACTACGTCTTACACAATGCATTAAAGTCGAATGAAACTAAAATCAGCTGAGATTCTGGTATACTTTATGTATATAATAACGCAGAAAGTGTGATTGAGATTGATTTTCCATACGAGTATATGACAGAATACTTCATCCTAACACAAGAACCAGATGCCAACCTTCAGTTCTGTAAAGCGCACCTTCCTTTTAATTATATATTAAAATAGTGTGCACTAATTTGGCAAGTTTATACGTTCACACGGAAATATAATTCAGATACTTTAAACTAAAGAGTTCTCAATTATTGTGTCGAAAAAAAAGAGTGCTCAATTACTGTCATTTGCCAAGTCACAATATTTTGTGAGAATTCAAACTCTCAAACGCGATCAGTTTATTATGTTTGGTTTGGTCGTTTAAAAAGTCCTTCGAATGTCATCTATTGAATTATGTCCAAACAGATGTACTTGTCCAAATTTCACGTGGATGCAATATTATATAGAGGAAAATTCATATGTATGTGGATCCAACTGTTTTGTAGAGATTGCTTCTGTCCCAACAAATTTTGTGCGTTTGTTTTTCTAAAAACATGAATAGAGAAATGACAGAGAGTGGAGAGCTTCGGAAGTGGAGGATGTGCTAGTTAATACTGAAGGAAAATAAAAATAAAAAACCCACCATCTCAACTTGCTCAATTTCTTCCTATTTCAATTGCTGTGGAAGAACCGGTGATGAATTAATAATCGAGGTCGATGCAAAATTTTAATAATTTTATTATATATTAAATTGAATTAATATTTGGATGTTCTACGCAAAGTTCATGAATTAAAAAGCAAGGTGTCCATACACACTGTACAAGAGATCTAAAGCATCCAATGCCTTGGCCTCTAACACACGTATACACGTCATGAATGCACTGTGCCAAAAGTGGAATATCTGAGCATGCAGGCATGCAGAGAGGCTTCTCTCCAAAATGGACTACAGAATCACATGTTTTGCTGTTTTGCTGGAGTAAAATACACAATCGTTCATCATTTCTAAGAAGAGTTTAATCGATGGAAGCCACTAAATTGAGGAACTTTAGATTAGACAAAAAAAGCTACTAACCTTAGCATAATAATCATCTTTTATGTGATATTTACACAAACAAAATAATCCTTTCAAAAGCTTTCTATGTAGCTTAATGTTGTGCTCTAATAGGGAGTGATAACTGTTGCGTATTGCAATTGTTCCTCCACAACATTTGTTTACTCTGTGTATACTTTCATAAGAAGCAAAAGAAGATTAGCAAAATACCAAGAAATATCCCATCAAAGCCGACAACACCAAGCAGGTATTCTTCAACTACCAGCAACCTGGATAGCCACACATGCATTTACCAACCACAGAGCTAAATCTATCTTCCAGCTAGCATTCACTGCCAAATGCAAAGTAGAACAGCGATCATATATTAGTAAAAATATAACTCATTGAGCATATTGTTTTACTAGATAACTAAATACGGAAAAAAACCTTAATAAATCTAACCTTTCATGGTCTTAGATAATTGTACTTGGATAGTGGTTAGACATCCAATACTTTTATCCAATCTTTTCATCCAACTTTGCACAACAACTGATATGTCATTAAATATTTGAGTTTGAAATTGACAAAACAATTAACGTATTCGCTGCCACATAATAAGATATAATGTAAAAGTTGGATAAAAGTGTTGGATCCTACCATTATTCTTTGTAATTTTCACACTATATGTATGTATGTATATGTATCATAAACTTATAAATTCTAGACTGATAATACTGCTGCGGCACATCTTGCTTATACAGAAGGAACAACTTAACGCTCAAACACTATAAATAATTTAATCCAGAGCAGGACAACTGTAACACAATTACAACAAAGGAAGACAGCAGAACAGATCTGAATATAAGCATTCTTCAGCTTCAATATGAGAGGCAAGTTGAACTGATAATCCTTTTTATTTACTTATTTATTTTTGTTTGCTTATAGTAATTCGATTGCAAAACATAATCATGAACCTATAGGGAAAGTTATGTGTCAGGATTGTCATAAAATATATCATGAAAGATAATTTGTCTACAACAACAACATATATTTGACTTGGACTCTAGCATTTTTAAGATATTTGGAAATATTTCCAACCTAAATTTTATGACCAATATCTTAAAAAAAAAAAAAAAAAACAATTGGGAGAGACATTCAAGGATTAATTCCTTTTACCCCAATCTTGGGTGGTGGGAAAGAGGGGGAGAGACAAAGACAGAGAACAAATAGCTGCACAAATGCAATAATTAACGTGAATAAGAAATATGTAAAAACAACATTAAGAATTAGCATCTTCTCAATTGAAATTTTGATCATATGGAAAAGACTTAATTTCAGACACAAGATGGAAACAATACCCTTGATCAAAGATGGTGATCATTCATTCACTAATTACTGCCCAAATCACCCAGTTGCCCAGATATTTTGGTCTTGCAGTTGCAGGCAGGACACATATAACCAACTGAATCTGATTGTACCTCAGAATCAACACCCTCCTGGCTAAATTCCACTCCACACCATACGCACACAGTATGTAGTTGATGTCCGTGAACCATATTTAATAAGACCTCTTCTGATTCAAACTGAACAGAGGAGCTATATGACCCTTGAATTCCTGCATCAGTTGCCAACTCCATTGGCACCTCTTGCAGAGAAAGGGATTCTTCTTGCCCAGTTCCAAAGTTAAATTTCAGATGTTCTATTTCGTCCAACTTCAACTCCTCAAATCCAGTTACATTTTCAAGCCTCTGGTCAACCCTACGAAATTCATCCTCCACCTGTCAATTATTATAAGAAACATTAAGCAATTTTTCAGAAGTAAAACTATTCATTCATTTTTATCAAGAAAATATTGAACAGGTTAATTGGAATAATGCCAATCACACCATTTACAAATATTTCTACCATATTTCTTTTCAAGAATGCATAAAGAACACCTCTCTCTGTGTGTATAATATTAATTTTATTCGGTGCTCGATCCCTAATTTAGTTAAGTTACGTACATCTGTCTATTAGTGGATCCTGAATCTCAAGAATAACTAAAAGATAAATGTCCAAAAACCAGGGCCACACCTAAGAATATTAGTGGATCCAGTATCTCAAGAATAACTAAAAGTCTATAAACCAGGGCCACCCCTAAGAAATATTATTATATATATAGATATGTATACCCACAAACTAATGCAGTTTTAGTTCCCTTTTCTGCATAAATAAATGAGTAGGGCTTTGTTCAATTTCAACTATTAACTCACATAAACAGGCAAATATCGTAAGTAACAAGATCTCAATTATTAACTTGTATAAACAAAAATTCAATAGGTACATGCTTTAGGAGTGTTGAAATACCAAGTTTTGTAATTTATGAAATGTTTATCAAAGAAACTGAATTAGGATTCTTCGTTATTAAGGTACTACAGAAGGGACTCGATTATTAACTTGATTGCAGATGCAGCCAAAAAAAGCTCTCAGCCAATCAATGAGTTAGACCTCACCAGCAAGATTCAACTCTTTCTCTCGTGTTAGAAGTTTTGTTGTTTAATTTCTCCTTTCCTTTTTCCATTCCGTTTGTGGTATTCTCAGGATATCAAGAAAAAGAAAGAATTCTAAAAACACTTATGTATGCTTCTTGAAATAAGCTGATCATGGCACCCGAGATGAAATCCAGAAAGAGAGAAAATAGAGACATACATGGTCATATTACCGTGTTGGTGAAAAGAAGAAGAAGGAATGAGAAAAGGTAAGGCAGTTAACAGTTTATCCCAACATTTTTAAAATTATCACTACCTTTAGGCTTCCTCCTAAATTTATAGGTGGGTAGTAATACATGACACTTTTATTCAAAATAAGTTCTTAAGGCTTTTGAATATTCAGCAGCATTTTCTTATCAAATTAAACTTTAACCAGAAAATAGACAAAATGGAAAATAAAACAAAATGACAATACCCAGTAGGCCAATACCTTATTTGAAGAAGCATTAAAGGTTGGAAAACTCTGTGTTGTTTGCAACAGGGACAGTGAGGACTCAGAAACTTCATACTGAACTATATTTCCTTTCAAAGTTTGCTGTATGGTTTCTGTTGTTTTATCATTATCTGGTCCTGCATGATCACCACTCCCAAAACCGGTTTCTAAGTCAGTAGTTTTATTATCATTCAGTTCATCACCTTCACTAAGTTCAGGTTTATTATTGCAACCCAAATTCACATTACTCTCAATAAGATTAAATTTCTCATTACTTGATGGAGTAAACAAGCAACTTTCAGAATCCTTTTCCTCCTCCACACTGGGCTTGTTAATGTCATTAGGAATGGATGCTAAAGCATCTTTGCTTCCAAGATTTTCTGATGGATGACACTTTCTCTCATTAACAGGAAAGTCAGTAGCAGTATTTTCACAATAATCTATCTTGACATCCATCGGATTGCCAACATCTTCTATCTTCTCCATCTTTTCACTGGTGGTCATATGCTCATTAAATTGCAGATAGGGCTCTTGACCCAAATTTACCTCAATCATGCCATCATTCATTTCTGATTCACTGGGAGAAGACTCTGAGTTCATTTCATGGTCAGAATTCATTTCTGAATTAGTAACCACATTCAGTTTATCAGAGGAGGATGCATCCTTGGGTTTGCCATCGGGTCCAGAAGAGGAAGTTTCAAGAATAGAATTCTGAGCAATTTCAATCAAAGCATCCATTTTAGAGATCCTTACAGGAAATTCATCCCTAGTAGGAGATTCAGTTCTCTTCTGAAAAGTCAATCGACCAGGTGATTCATCTATGCCCCTCACATAATTTCTCACATGAATTCCCACATGACCATTGTATCGACGCCTTTCATGAAATACCTTATGACAGAACTGACATTCAAACTTTCCATCTTTAATTATCACACCATCTCCTACAGAAGAACCAAGTCTGTACCTTCTAGTAGTTCTCTGGTGAAAAGACAAAAGATGTTGCAAATATGCATCCTTTTCATCAAATGTCATGTCGCATTTATGGCACTCAAAAAGATCATGTATTTGAACCTCTGCAAGATTGTCAATTCCCAGCAACGTCACTTGCTTCTCCTGTTGATTAGACTGCCTTAGATCATCCTCCTTTTGGATAACACCAGCATCCTGTGGAATGCCAATTAATCATATTGAGTAAGGTTAAATTAGCGCAACTGCTTAAAATAATATTTTCTTACACTTTCTGAAGCCTTTTGGTAATCCTGCTGCATGTTGTCACCTCTATGTTGTATTGCCTGGAGTCCATCATGAAGTCCAAAGTAGGATTGCAAATACCCAGAAACTTCCTTGCAGGATAGAAAGTGTTGTCCACCAGGACTAAAAAAAATTTAATCAACAAGAACAGGTAAGGTCCAGCCACAAATCATGGAATGGAAGCAAGTGGCAATGAGGCAATAAAGAGAGAAGTAATAATAAATAACTAGTTCTTCATCTGAACAAGTGCATTTTCCTAAATGATATCTGCTGGAGGTCAACCTTTGTCTGAGATTGATCCAACGAAGGTTGACATCTGCTACAGATTGACTTCAGCTGTCATTAGCCAATCTCCATCAATCTCCAGATCAAAGACTGAAGGTCACCCCACCTCTAATCTATAATGTTTTCCAATTTGTGTTTAATTATTTTTATTTTATTTGATTCTATTTTTTAAAAATGTATTTCATTTTTTTTAATCTTTTATACTTTATTTTTAGGGTTTTTTTAATGATTATTGTTAAATTTTGTACGTTTTCTTTTTCCATTTGTTATTATCTTTCTATGTTATGTTTTAAGTTGTTTTTCTTATAATTTTTTATTTTTCTTTAATGTTTTAAGTTTTTTAATCTTTTTATGTCCTTTTAAAATATGTGTCATTATATTTCTATGTTATCAAAAAGAGAAATTAATAGCCTCTACAAGTTTCAAGAAAAAGCACATATCTCCACTAGTGTTTAGCAACATGGCATTAACCTCACCCTTTAACAAATCTGACCAATTTTATAAGACCCACCTTTGCTCCTTAAAATGAAGCTTCTCATTTTACTTCTCTTGTGTGACACCTCCTTCCATTAAATAAGGAGAATGCAGCATCTAGAGACATGCCTCTCCCCTCAAGAGTTTGGTTTTCTTGTGTTTCTTACTGGGGTATTTTGGGTAATCAGTTGCCTTTTTTTTTTTTGAGAAAGGTAATCGGTTGCTTTTAAAAGGTCAGTTTGGGAAGTAGAGTTAATCAACAGGGTTCAGCTAGTATAAAGATTCAATATTTATAGTTGATTTTATACACGGGTTGTTATACGGGAGATATTATCTCTTCTCAGTTTTTTTAGTTTTTATTATTAGAATCCCTCATTTATTTGAACCAATGGATTGTAATCGAATGGATCTAAATAGCTCCTGTATAGTGGCTTAAGCCTTAACCCTAATCAACATATTCAGACTGTTATTCATTAAATAAAAGTCAAATTCTAGATTTTTTATTTCAGAGTTTTTCATAATGTTTTCCCAGAATCCAAATGTTAAAAAATAAAACAAAATTGCCTGAGTTAACCTATTCAAACCCATTAACACACAAGTGCCAAAAATAAATAGCCTCTAACACCATGCCACATGTTTTACCAACCATAACTTATAACTTTGTCTGATTAAAACTTGGATTTTGGTTTTCAAAATCAGAAGAAAATGTTGCAGTTTAAACCTTGGAATCCAACTAGTAAGCATCTGTCTCATTGTTACTATTCACAAAGTCCGAAATAATTCCATACTGTCAAAATATACCCCTGCTTCCATACCACTCATATCTAAACCTTTTATCACCAAAATATTACAAAAGAACACAGAAGTATATAGAAAATTGCAATGGACTTCAAGAGCAAAAACCACAACATACTAGATACTACCCACCTATTTTTATAATCCCCAGCATTAAAAGATAATGTTTAGAAAAACAAACTCTTTAGTCTTTATGCAGTGAGGAATAGAAATTAGGAAAGCAGATGAAGCATTTGATCCACAGAGAACCATAACATAACCACTCGATGATTATGTCAGTGTGGTATACACTACATCTAAATTCAAATTCTAGAATATCAGTCAATTGTGTATCAGTAACACTGAAAACACAATTCCAACCTGAACACAGCTGGCTTCATACCTAACAACTCCCATAATACAAGCTACTAATCAGTAGCAAAAAATTTCAACCTAAGTTTCAAAAGGGTGAAGAAGACATGCTTCAAGCAAAAATCAAACCAAATCTTCACAGCAATCATCATAAGGATTTTTTGAGACTGCTTCTAGTCTCGGAAACAAGTTCCTAGCAAATAGCTATTACCACAAACCTCTTAAGGGGAAACAAAGATTTTGAACCCACATTACAACAACAACGCAACAACGCAGCAGAGCGGACTATAATAACACAACATAATTTAACAAAACCATTAAAATGGCAAAGAAAATGGAAACTACCTTATATATCTACGGCAGTAAACCGAAGCACAGCCCTCCCTCCTTTTAAGGCCAAGCAAGAGCTTCCAACCAAGGGGCAAGACGGTACCGAGCAAATGGGCATCGACAATCTTCCTCTTCTTCCTTCTACTGCACCACTGCCCACCCAAATCCCTCAAAAACCCCAACAACTTGTCCTCATCACCCCCCATCCCTTGTGTCCTCCTCCTCAACTCTTCCCCATAAGGATCCTCCAGATTCCCCAATCCAACAATGTCCACCACCGCCCCGTTCTTGTTCACTATCTCCAGATTCTCCTCCAGCGACTTCACTCTCGTCTTCGGCTTCCTCCCCCTCTTCCTTTTCCTCAACAAGACGTTAGTGTTGTTGGAGCCGAACAACCACTGGACGTCTTCGAACTGTGGGCTTTGAGAGAGCGACTGCTTGAGGAAGCCGAGAATCGTGCGGTTCTCGAGGTGGTCTGGGTCGAGATGCGGCGGGAGAGACGAGACTGGGGGCTTGGTGGTGGACGGGAGAAGGCCAGCAATGCGGTGACGTAAGTGGTGGTGGTGGGTGGTGGTGGTTGGTCGAGAGAAGGTCTGTCGACGAGAGCCAGCGCTTTCGTTGAAGTGGGAACGATCGATTGTGGGTATAACGACGTCGTCGAGGCGGTTGAGGTCGAAGGCGGTGGTTGAGGAGAGAGATAGAGCTGCGAGTTCTGATTGGGTTAGGGTTGTCATGTCTATGAATGGCAGAGAGTCTATCGTCGCCATTTTCGTTACTGCTACTCTACCTGCCCTGAAATTGTTATTTAGAGACGACGGGTAAAGACGGTGTGGCACCGTGGCGATATTATAATGAGAGAAAAATATGTAAAACCCCTCCAAAAAAATGGTAAATAATATCATTAAAACTCATTTTTCTAAAAATAAAAAATAATATCATTTAACTTTTTTTCTTTTTTTTTATGTACATTGAACCCATTTTTAAACATTCAAAAAAGATGTAATTTTATTTATAAAAAAAAAATAATTTTACAAATTTTTCATTTTTATAGAATATTTTGATAATATTCTTTATTATTTCGATAACATTCTTTATTATTATTATTATCAATATTGGGCTTTTTTATTTAAATAAGGGTTGTTTTGATCTTTCACACATATATAAATATATATATATATATATATATGTATATTCATTCTATTTCAAGAGTGCAATTATAACTTTGTAGTGAAATAAACTAAAATTAATAAACTGAACACAATCAATTGAGAGGTAATTGGATTTGTACCTAGTTTATCTAAACTTTAATAATAAAATGACTCGTTTCGATCTCCAATCTAAACAAAGTTAATGGATCATCAATCTTTAATCATATTGGGCTCAAAAGTTGGACTTTTGGACTAGATGGATTGATTAAATAATTATAGATTGGGCTTAGGCCACTAGTTGAAGTGGGTGGCCAAGGAGGCCTAAAAGGCTTGGTGCTAAAGGCCACCGTTAGGAGTGGGCGGCAAGTCCACTCCAATATGGGTTAACACCCATATGTTAATTAGGAATGGCGATATTTCCACCCCAAAAATTTTGTTTGTGCATCCCTTTTTGTATATTCACTCCCTTTAATTTTTTAAAAATGTTTAAAACTTGGAATCACACCCCACGAATTATTAAT
The DNA here is from genome assembly GCA_019925255.1 of Litchi chinensis. Lineage (NCBI taxonomy): Eukaryota > Viridiplantae > Streptophyta > Magnoliopsida > Sapindales > Sapindaceae > Litchi > Litchi chinensis. Next base: position 24,338,365 of record CM034465.1, on the reverse strand, counting down.
GTATCATGTCCTTCTTCCTAACCTCCATCACCTCATTATCATGCTCTCTAGCAAGAAAAAATATCACTTCTTCTCACAAACTTAAAATCCCCTCCACTTTCTATCACTTTTTCACTAACAGAAACATTAGCCACCACAAAGTCTACCTGTCTTTGAGCATTATAAGTCCTCTAATCAAATTCCCATAAACTAAACATAACCAAAACATATTAAAAATGAATGACAGGAGTGCAAACCTTGAAAGAAAAATTGTTGATATTGGAAAGTGTTATATTAAGTTATTAACACAGGAAAAAGAACTAAGAGAGAAAAGTTGATATGTAATAAAGAATATCATGTGTAAGTATATATAATCACAAGTAAAGCTAGCAGAACTCCAGAAATGTTAGAGTAAGAGAGGACCTGAAAATAGCAAGGGAAGCTTCCAAACTTTAAGATCAGAACCAGAATTATGTGTTTCAAAGGAAAAAAAAAAAAGAAATCAGAATTATATTGGATGAGTCGAGAGCAACTTGAATGACACAAAGAGAAAGAAACTCGAGTTTGGTCTTGTAATATGTGATGTCTGTAACTGAAAACATTGACAAAGGATGCACGCCAGAAAGAAGTGGAAGAAGATAATATTGAAATTTTAGAAATAACTATATTTTGGGGTGTACATGTAATTTAGAGGGGTGAAAATTTCACCACTCATTAATTAAATAAGAATTGATTGGGAGTCAGCCACCACTTGGAGTAAGTGGCCAAGAACGCCCAAAAGCCTTGGTGGCCCACGGCCACCTTAACGAGTGGGCTATACGGGTTAGGACCCATAAATTAATTAATTCATTTAATTAGTTAGTCTACATGTACTTAGTTTCCTATATTTAATTAAATTGGGAAATATACAAGATATGGAATTGGATTCTTAAAGAAAATTGAATTCTAAAATCAAGGATTATTCTTGAAAATTATAAATATGTCAGTTTTGACAAGAATAAGAGACTTTTGAGCTTTGTCAAAATTTTGGCATATCATAAACTCAAGAGAGATTGATTTTTCCTTGATTTGGAACTTAACAATTTTCTTGAGTTATATTAGGGTTCACAGATGATGGATTTGATAAAAACGAAGTCCACACTCCACGGTGATTCATCTTTATGATAGTGTAGAAGATTGGTTAGAGGATACATACAATGGGATTGATCAATCAATCTTTTTTTTCCCATCTAAATATAGGTACAAAATCGATTAAATTTAATATATTTTTTAATTGAATTTGATCCATATTTAGAAAAAAAAAAATTAAACCTGGTTAGTTTCCGTAATTTTAGTTTTGGAAATAGTTTTTCTCCATGGGATTTTTCTCCTTCATCAAGGTCTTTAAATTTCTTTTTCTCTATAAGAAGGCATAATTTAAATTTTAAACTATAACTAAGTTGTAACACTCAATTATGCACATCTCTAAATAAACATTGTTTGGACACAAAATATGACATTATAGCTCAAGATTATGAAATTCCATATTTTTTCAAATCAAATATATTTTATCATATATAAGGCACGACATAAATCCATAAAATGTTTTTACAATCAGTATTTCATAATTTTAAAAAGTTATGACGAACCAAGAAAATTCATTAAATGTATTCTCTCTTCCATTTAATTCAAATATAATGAATGAATTTAATTAGTTCATCCTAACTTTAAAAAGTTAAAAGGTATTGATTACAAAAACATTATATCTAGTAATTCTACAATTAATGGCTCCTAATTTTAAAAAATCAAAATGAACCTATCAAATTAATTTATTACATTTAATTTTAATAGTAGAGATAATTTATTTTAAGAAAGAGAATGCAATTGATCAATTTGATTGGTTTATTCTAATTTTTAAAAGTTAAGAGACACTGATGATAGAATTACTTTGTATAGATATATGTATATATATGTATAATCTTGTTCTCGATCAGACTGTCAACCTAACTTAACAATAAGATTAGTTTGTAAAGATTTCTAGGCATTGCTTCTAATTTGAATAAGTTTCATTTATTTCAACAACATTGGAAGAGGAAAGCACCACTTTTCCAGCATTGATAGGACATGAGAACTCTTTTTGTGTAATATTGTAAGAGAAGAGATTGACAACATATTGCTCGTATATATAACACCAAGCTACTAAGCAGTTACTCATTGGAAAAAAAATATATTATTTAAAGTTGTCAAATTTATATATGTCAGAGGCTTTCAAAATGAAAAAAATAAAAACTTTTCTTATTCACAACGAATTGTTGAAAGCCATTTTACATATGTTTAAATTACTCTGTTAACAAATATACTAACTAATTCCCCGGATATTAGAGACTTTACCTAGATAGTTTCAAAATTATTTAGATATCTCGTCCATGAGAGAGAGTTTTTCAAATAAAATCTGAAATGTAATATAAGTTTTTAATGAATAAGTAGAGAAATATGAGGGAGTTATAGGAGTGAAATTTAGATAGATAGTTTTTTTTTTTTTTTTCTATATCGACAATATGAAGAAAATTAAATGATCAGAAAAATGAGGTTGTTTTAGTCATTTTCAAGGATGTAGGGAGTAAAATCTAGAATTTTAATTGATCATAATTATGTGTATTTTGGATGGTGTGTTAGACCACATGTTGAGAAAATACCAAAATTTCTAGGAAGCTTCTAATGAATTTTTTATTATTATTAATTTTTGAAAGCCTCTAATGAATTTTAATATATATATATACATACATATATATATATTTATATATATAGTTAATGATATTTTCTTAAGATGCATTATGAATTATCTTATCTACTTTATTTATGCGCATCTTTGACATATATCAGTTAAATATCTTTGATAACTTCACCTTTTCAAAGAAATATTTACTATATATAGATGTCGAATCGAAACCCGCACTTGGACTTTTATAATCAGTTTTCCGTTCTCTGTTTATTTTTGTTTTTAGTAAGATCTTGCTGTACATGTAATGTCAGCCGTAAACTATGTTATCAAAACTGTGAAAGCACGAAAACTTAAATCAAAAGCAAAAAAAAAAAGAAGGGAAAGGTAGATCTGTTTCGTGCCACTGAATTTAAATGTGGGTATCTGGTTCTTGCTACTTTGTATAGTGGCAGAATAAAGACATGAAAATAGAACCAAACTCCTAAAATTTTGCCTAGAGCGACTTAGAAGGAAGCAACATCAGACCCGCTAGTTATTAAAATTTTCTACAATGAATATATCTCTAAAATATTGTGAGAATTGGTTTTGTCATTGCTTTTTTTTTTTTCTTTCCTTATAAACTTTAATGGTATGATAACATTATATTAAATATAAATATTAATTAAATACAACCGGACAGGAAAATAAAGGGCTTAACTCTCTCTCTCATAATTAATATTGAAATGAATAAATAGTGATCATTTTCTTTAATTTGGGAAGGGTACTTAGAACTTAAAATCTCAACATTAGTTAAAGAGTTCAGATTACCACTAAATTATACCCCAATCATTTTGTAAAATATAACAGATATTCATATTTAAAATATCTTATAACTTTATATATCTTTGATCATTTGGATCTTATAATTTTATACAACTATACAAGTCAATAATTTTCCTCATAATATTATGTCATTTTATAATGTTATAGTAGATACTCATATCTGCTCTTGTAATAAAAGTGTATTCTTTTAATAATGTTGTCACAGTAAATCAATATAAGAGTGCTTGACTTTTAGAACTAATTCCAAACCGTAAAAGTAATATTCGTGAACTAAAACAGTAATTTAATGAATAAACAGTCATAGTTCATGCATATCTCTTATTTGTGAACAATAGTTTGTGAATAAAGATGGCGTCAAAAAATTAATTTTAATGATTTGATGCCAACTCCAAATTTTATACTAATTTTAATATTATTTTTCGAGATTCTTATTATATATAAAGGAAAAGAAAAGGTGAAAAAAAAAGTAGAAAAATATTAAACGGTTGCTTGGTGTTGATAAAACATCATTATAAAAGTTGGCTTGACGTCTCCACCAAAGTATATATCCCTGTCAAACTCATACTAATACAACAAGAGCTACAGGGTCGGTTGTAATATGGATTACACAAGAAAAATTCAGTGCATGCACTGCCGGCAACGATTACCGCCAAAATCAAAAGAAGCGACAGTGATCTGCCCTGGATGCACACTCCAAAGTAAAGTGGAAAATCCAGATAAAATATATGAAGGCAGATCATGTGATGGTCGAGAGCACAGCAGGCTGTGTCCCAAGAAAATTATTTATAGGTTGTTCAAATCGTCGGATTCAACCCCAAAAACGCCTTTGACCAGTGCGCCTTCTCCTTTAGAGTCATTCAATTCACGGCCGAAAAAGCGTGCAGTTCTATGTGGAGTTACTTACAGCAAGAGGAAATACAGACTTAAAGGAACCATCAATGATGTCAAGAACATGAGAAACATGTTGATGGAAAATTTTGGATTTCAGGAGAATGGAATCGTCGTGCTTACAGGTATTTTGCTACTTTTAATTGTCTCTTTGGTTGTGCTTCTCTATTTTCTCCAAATTCTAGGAATAATAATGATAAAGCATTTGTATTAATCTTTCTTAAAGAGACTAGCTGTTATGCAGTTTCACTACATATAAGCAGTTATAAAAGTTTATATATATATATATATATATATTTGTTACTTGTCAACCAATTTTAAATATTAGAATTGGATAATTTTCTATCAGTTTAAACTTTTAGGTTTATTGGTAGCTAACAAATTTAAGTTTTACTTTTCTTAATTTTCATATTTTTTGTTTTCATGGACTCTTATATTAGAACTAAATGATCACTAACCATATACCTATATAAAACAATATTTACACACACCGTCTCTTAGTATAATTGATTGAGTATTTCCTTAATCTTAAAAGGTCAAGGGTTCAAGTTTCGTCTTTATTTATTAAAACATAAAGTGTGAGTGTGAGTCTCCTCTTAATAAAATTGTCATCTTCTGGTCTATGAGAGTAATCATTTGAGTCTTCTATCAGTATTATAAGATATCAGTATTAAAATATATATAAAATATTTGAAATCGATTAAAATAACACTTGTGAGCATGTAAGGTGGCTTTTTCTTTTTTGGGACAAATTGCAATGAAAACCACGACTTTATGTGTGATTGCAGAGAGAATGAACTTTCGTCAAAATTACAAATAAATACTCTTGACATAATCATTGACCGTAAATACTGATGGCTGACCGGTCAAACAATCCCAAATGTCCAAACTGCCCATATTATTAATTTTTCTAACTTTCCTTAAATAAGGGTAAAACAAAGTAAATTTGTTTTTGAGAGGATTAGGAAGAGAAAATTTTGTTGATTATAAGAAGGAGATATCCTTCAATTGGAGAAGATTTGGATTTTTATTTTTATTTTTTAAAAATTTTAATAATTAATAATTAATAATTTCATTTTTTTGTTTTTTATTTTAAATCTTTTGATTGGACTTTTATTGTTATTATCTTATATTTTAATTGTTTTTAAAAAATTTTGTACAGTAATCATTGATGTTTAATTTTTTTGTTGTTATTTAAGTTTTTAAAAATTATTGTTAATATCTATATTTTAATGTTTTATGGATATATTTTATTTTTCATTTCTTAAAAGTTATATTTTTTTCCTGTCAAAAACAAGTCTACTTTGTTTTACTATTAGTCAAATAAAATTTGAGAATTTAGCAATATAGGGGCAGTTCGGATATTTGAAGCTGTTTGATCGATTAATTGTTAATTGATCGATTAATCGTTAATGCTAACGATCAATGTTTAGGTCAAGGAGAATTATCTATAATTTTTATAAAAGCTCATTCTCTTTGCAATTACACATAAAAGCAGGGATTTATTGCAATTTGCCCTTTTTTCTTAAAATCTTAATACGCCTTAATAATTAATTGAAACTTTCTAACATGTTTGTTTCTTGAGGGAATTGCACAAACATCCCTAATGTTTGGGATACTTATACAGATATGTGAGTTTAGGGTATAATTACATAAACATTACATTTCACTAATATTGTCGTTACATCCTCTACTATTAGTTGATTAATAGTTGACCAAATTTATAGTAATAGATGCAGGATAATTTGGTCCTTTGATAAGAAATTAAATATAAAAATAAAAGAAAATAAATTAAATATTAATGAAAATTAAATTAAGACCTCCAAAGAGAGAAATGATTAAATTTTTTTTTTTATTTTTTTAAAAAAAATCCAATGAAATGATAGATCCCCACTGTCTATTAATAAGACGAACGGTGGAAATAAAAACCTTCATCCAAAAATAATTAAAAAAGAACAAAAAGAACAAAAAAAACAAATAATGGGAGATTCAATCTCCATCCCATCAAAGATTGAATTTTCATCTGTCTCTCACAGATACTAAATTAGTTTCCACTTGATAGAGACCAAGTAGTAGTCTTTATTGTCATGGAGGTCAAATCTGGTCTCTATGGCAATGAAGACTCCATTGCATGGAGACCATATCGATTTGATCTACATTAAAGACCCTTTTCATCATCTTCATTGCTTCATGAAGACAACAGATATTGGTATCGATCGTCGAAAATAGAGGTTGACGATAAAGTGATGATGGACCAATGAAAATCTCAATGTAGTGATTTTTATGAATTAGTAAAGATCCGATCTTCATATAGGACATAGAGATCTAATCTCCAACCAATCTAGAGATTAGATCTCTTTATTTTCTAAGAATTATGTTTTTGATATTAATAGTCTTTAATTAATAATACCTCTGGCATAGTGGTATTTTAGTCTTTTTATGTTTTTGACTAACGGTAAGTACTAGACTATAATTAACTATAGGGGGTATGGCTACAGCATTGAAATGTCAATAATGTTTACGCCATTATGCTATAAAATTAGATAACCATGTAATCATCTCAAACGGTAGTGATGTTTGTGCAATGCCGAATTGTTTCTCTTCTGACATGTCTCTTCATGACTTAATGCGAATAGAGTGTATACTTTTTCTACATTTATAAAATAAAAGTTCCTGTATCCGCCTCTGTTTAGGTAACCGAATTAGAAGTAGAGACAGGTATTACTTACTTGTCCTTTCTTCAATGTTGAATATATGCAGTAACATTTAACAATATTATTCGCAAAAGCAAAATTTATATAAATGGAAAAAGAATCGAGAAGAACCAATAGTATCTTCTTGTTGAATAAAACATGTTTAATGCAATGACGAGCTAGTGACTTGCAGAAGAGGAGACACCAGAGCATATTCCAACAAAGAAGAACATAGAAAGGGCATTGAAGTGGCTTGTGCACGACTGCAAGAAAGGCGATTCACTTGTGTTTTACTTCTCAGGACATGGCTTGAGACAACCTGATGTTGAGGGTGATGAGACTGATGGGTTTGATGAAACTATTTGTCCCCTTGATTTTATGCAAGAAGGGATGATAATTGATAATGACATTAATTCTATCATTGTTAATCCACTTGTGGAAGGTGTCACACTTCATGCTATTGTTGATGCTTGCCACAGTGGAACTATTCTTGATCTCAAGTATAAGTACAACAGGGAGAAGTAAGTTTGCCTTCATTCATATTATATAATCCATCGAATATTTATATTGATTTTGATTTTTTACGAAGTGTTTTCAAATAGTTAAAGCCATTTAATATGTTAGTGTATTTCATCAAAAAATAACAAAAAAACATTTTGAGATTAAAATAGCAATTGAGCTTCTAGAAAAGTATTTAATATTTTTTGGTATTTTTTCTAGCAAAATGTTTTCTGGATTAAGAACGCTTGAAGCATTGTCTTAGAGAAGACTTGAAATCACTGAAGTATATTAACAAAAGTATAGATGTTTTAGTCAAAAAGAAAAATATTAACCCCTTAATAACTTTAAGTGATAGGTATAGTAGAAAAATTACACACTGAAATCATAGAACTAGTTATGTGTTTACAATGATAGCATTGATTTGTTGCTGAAAATTAAACAGGAGGAACTGGGATGATAATATCCCACCAGCAATACCAGAAGAAAGAAAAGCTACAAAAGGTGGATTAGCAATTTGTATTAGTGCTTGTGCAGATAACCAAGTGGCTTCTGATACCACTGTAAGAGGTCTTTCATATATTTACACGAGATGTTTTTTAGCATGTGCATGATTATTTAATGTCTGAATATTTCTTTTTTTTTTTGGCTCAGTTTTGCACCAAACAAGCTTGTTTTATTTAAAATGTAAACAAATATGATCTGACTTTACAGTGTATTTCAATCTAAAATTTGAGCAAATATGCAGGCATTCACAGGAAATACAATGAATGGAGCGATGACTTATATTTTAACAGAGTCTATTAGGAAGCATCGTGGATTGACCTATGGAGATTTACTTGACCTTATTCATGAGGAATTTGACAAGGTTAACCAGAATGAATGCCTTAGTAAGACTCAATTCTTCAAGAGATTTTATAAAGGCAGTTTGTCACAGGTAAGCTTCAATGTGTTTACTGTTTAGACCATAAACTTAGGGGAGTATGGTTAAGGTTGCTTTGTGAAAACTAAAGCACTAGTAAAAAGTATGTGCACAAATACTTAAAGCCCTTTTTAATAACTTTGTCCAGTGAAATTTTTAGAAAACACTTGAAGTGGGGATTTTTTTTTTTTTTTTAAATGTTTTAGGCGGGGAAAAAAGTAGTTCAAGTGTTTTGTAATTTTCACAAATAAAACTACTTCTAAAAAATATAGTTGAAAGCTATTATAATTAATTTGTTAACACTATCAAAAGCATTTTCAAGTGTGTTATTAATTAATTTAAATGGAGGCTCACGAGTACTTCACATTTATTTATTTGACGTAAACTTCACATTTATTTTTGTTTTCGTGGATCTATTTCATTTTGATTCACATGCTTCATATATTAATTTTCAAATGTATTATTTATTCATTTTCTTTTGTAATGGATGTTTACAGAAGCCTCAACTTACATCCTCGAAACAATTTGATGCTTACAAGACACACTTCAGATTGTAATGCATTATGCATGGTACAGCATCTGTATATTTTGGACGACTCATTTCTTGAATAATTTGATCTCAAGCATTTCCATTAACCGATTCATTTATGGAGCGCTGGAATTTAGACTGCTTTTGCACAAAAAAATGTGCCTTGAATAAGGGAAGGAGAAATTAAATGTACATATATATTTTACTTGATCTGATACATATAGTTTTTCCTAATAATGTTTTTAAGAGTGATTAACTTTTAATTATTTCTTTAGTTGTTTGAACAATATTTGATTCAATATCATGTGATAAAAAAATCGAGTTTAAGAGTATCACTAGATTGGTTAATTAAGGTAGGATTTGGGTTTATAAGTAGGTTTTCTTGCCAATTCTAACAACTAATTGAAAAATTAGGTATTTCATTTTCTTTAAATTTCAATTAATGATGTGATAATTGGTGAATGAATATATATTAATGATAATTCATTTCACTTATAAAATGTATTAGTTTATCAATTATATCATCATTGGTTGGAAGATAAATTGAGACATAAACATAGTACTGATATCATCATACATAAATATGATTTATAGTACATGTAATATAAGTACACCTATTATTAAATTTAAAAATTAAACTATTACTACAAACACCCAATCAAATGAACAGAGTCGTCTAAAGACAAAAATACCTAAAACTATTAAGGTTGACTAATGTCTGGTTGCAAAAGGATCAAATTAATGAGTTTTTAAACTTTAAGAGTCATGACTTTCAATAATATATTTTCTAGTTAAAATAACATATGTAAATTGTCTAGATGAAAAGACTGAAATAAAAGATTGCCCTAACATCAATGTAAAGTGGAAAAATGAACAACTTTTAAGCATGTTTATGTCCATACTACATAGATAAGTGCCTAATTCCTGGGCCTTAGCATTGTAAAATAACGATCAAGTAGTCCTGATCTGATCAATTTTAGCTATTTCAGTGAATCAGGCTATATTAAATAGTTGTAATTTTGCAACCCGAAATTTTGTATGTGCACCGCATGATAGAATTTTTGGTTCTTTACTGTTTATTTTGATGTAAATATACTAAAACGTAGATCTACAATTGAATATGTGTATATATATACATGGATATCATAACAAAGAATGTGAACCCCTTAAATCTTAAAACAAGAATAAAAACAAAGAAATATCAAAATAGGAGCAGTATGAATAAAAACACAATATATAATTTGATATTTTATTTTATTTCTTTTGAATTTAATAAGATTGAGCATCAAATCAAGAAGAAATTGCAGTAAATCTAAGATGCTTTATGAAATAATATTGGAAAATAAAACAATAAAAAAAATGCTATGATGCGAGGTGCATATATATACAAAAATGAAGGGTGCTAATTATACATATAGAAAAGCTAATGCCCAAATATTGAGTCCACAAGGCCGGGACTACAAAGAGGATATAGATTGTGTCAACATGATACATTATTGTGTGAGTGGACGAAGAAGAATCAAATACTCCCATCACTTTTAACTTTGTTATTAAGCATTGTGTTGTAATCTCCTTTGTTTTTGTTTTTGTTTTTGTCGACGTTGAAATCCAGTCGATGAGAATTCAATGCCCAATACATGTAATCAATGTGAAAAAGCACAAAAAACCAAGAAGAAAGCAATAAAGAACCAAGAACAAACGAAAGAACAGAGGATTTTTAACGTGGTTCAGCGAGTGCGCTTACGTCCACGACTGTCTCTCTAAAATTCTGCAGAGTGACAGTATGCTATTAATTGTATCGTCCCTGTTACAATGATTTTAACTCCTATTTATAGAGGAAGAATTGTTACAGATTAGGAAGCAACAAAATAGGAAAAGAATCGTGAATTAATTACCCTTCCTAATCTGTTTGAATAAAATCAAGAAACTGCTCCATAAAATCCGAGATAATGTTGACTGAGTTTAAATTTGAATTAATTTCCATATCTGGTGAGAGAATCACGATTAGATTAGGTAACTGTCTGTTCTGAAAGATATTGCATTAACTATCCACTGGGCGAACTGTTCACTGTCTTGAGCGACCTCGAGCTGGACCTCGCTGATGAGCGAGCTGTGCATAGAACAAGTGTAATTCAATCAGGCTGAGGCGAGCTCACTGATGTGAGTTAAAGAGCTTGCTAGGACAACTTGTAGAGCTCGCTAGGCTTGAGACTGATAACTGAGCTTTGGCCTTTGGGCGATCTTATTGGGCTGACTTGATGGGCCTTGTCTACTGAGTCTTTGCATTGAGTTGACTTAAAGGGCTTTTATCAAACTTTTACCAGCCCATTTAGTGAGTTCGGAAAATGCATATAACAATTTTTATACTTTGTTTTTTGTTTTTGTTTTTATTTTTTTGAAATGAGAATCTCCTTTGTTTTATGCTCTAGAATGCAAATAAAAGTACTTAATCTAATGTGTGTGTAATCCTCCAGTCCCATGTAATCAACAAACAAGGGATTGGATTGAAAATTATCCAATCGCAATCCATTCCCTTGCAACAAACATACCTTTTGGATTAGGCTTCCAGCTCAATAAATTGTAGTGCCTTTTAGCCATAGTTTCAAGCATTGAACAATACAAAAGCCTTTGGCAAATCGGGGGCCGATCCCTTCCACGTGATCAAATTCTTATTTTCCTCCTTTTTCTTATTTTTATAGATTCAGTTGTCATTGCTAGGAATTAGGTTCCTAACAAAAGATGAATATCACTATGGATCCATAGTAAATACAAAGAAGGATAGAATCCTTACAAAAGAGAGTACAACAGTTAAGAACAAGATGAAATCTGCTCGTTCTTTTATTGGCATCTTCATTCTTATCAAACAGCCAGCAGACAGATTTTTTATTCGAAAAAATAGCATCATTTTTTTATAGGTGGCAAAGCAAAAATATTCCTCATCTTTTATATGTCCGTATTTTTCACTCAATCTCTGAGCTCAATAGGATTTCAGATTCTATAATTTCGTGACACATAATTTATTTATGCAAGATGTGACATGTTAAAGTTGATTGATTATCATTCATTAACTAACTATGTTAATTCTCAAATAAAAATTTAATTCGTGAGAGAATCATTTTCCTTTCCAAAGTGCTAGCCCAGGAGTCAAAAAAAGCATAGTTGAACTCGAATCTAACCAGATATAAAGAAATGCTTTCTATCCCCTCAATAAAAGAGAACCGAATTGAATCTGGTTCGCTATTATTTGTTTAGTGATAAAATACGCCTGAAAGTGAAAGTGATATATCAATTCAACCTCAAATCTTCTTATATGCCTCACCAGTCACCCACCCTCCTCAAGTATACCAAAACAAAAACCAAATGGCAACTAGAGGAGAAAGGTGCAGTGGATGTGGACGGCAGCTATGGATCCCGGTGGGGGCACAATTCATCCGATGTGGGGTGTGCCAGGCAGTCACAAGGGTTCGACCTTTCGACCGTTGGGGCCAAGCCCGTCCAGCTAGCGGGGGATTCATGAACCCCAACATGCCGGGTCCGGTCAAGTACCGCCCAAATGGCCCTCCAATATATAATAACAATGGTTTTAATCCAGCACAACCAGCTCAGTATGCTGAACCACGTCCTCTACGTCCTGCTTTGCCTTCTCCTCCAGTTTATGGAAGGAAAAGGGCTCTTCTTTGTGGAGTGAATTATCGTCAAAAAAGTTACAGCCTTAAAGGAAGTGTCAACGATGTTAAGTGCATGAAGTATCTTCTCGTTGAAAGGTTGGGGTTTCCTGTTGACTGCATCCTCATGCTAACAGGTACGTACCGTGCATGATTTCTCTCTATACAAATATTTTATATATATATATATATATATATATGAATATGAGCTTACTTGTTATATATTATTAGAATCATGAATTATTTATACAGATGAAGAGAAGAATCCACTTAGGATTCCCACAAAACAAAACATCCGAACAGCCATGCGATGGCTAGTTCAAGGTTGCCAGCCGGGGGACTCGTTGGTGTTTCATTTCTCGGGGCATGGTTCAAGGCAACGTGACTATAACAATGATGAGGTAGATGGCTATGACGAAACGCTGTGTCCTCTTGATTATGAGACCGAGGGTCCCATAATTGATGATGAAATCAATGAAACAATTGTAAGGCCATTGACTTATGGAGTCAAACTTCATGCCATTGTTGATTCCTGCCGTAGTGGAACTATACTCGACCTACCATTTGTCTGTAGGATGAACAGGTCAGTCTAATTTTTTACACTTTCTCTTGTATTTTTATAATTATTTTGCAAGGAATTCGCTTTTATGTTGTTATATTTTCTATGTTGTCTTCCCTTTTGTTATAATCAAGAATTTTAGTTCTTAGCGTACAATTTAAGATGACCTTTTTTTTTCTTACATGAGTATTTTTTTTTTTTTTAAATGTATGAGTAGCGAAGGTTACTATAGGTGGGAAGATCAACGACTTCCAGCGGCTTGTTACAAAGGTACAAGCGGTGGGCTAGCTCTCTCAATAAGTGCTTGTGATGACCATGAAAACTCATCTGAAAGCACTGTGAGTGGATTAAGTACCCTATTGTTTTTTTTATCGTTTGATTCCCCTTCCATTTTCAATTCTACATGCATGATGGCTAATCTGATCATCAAAACATATATTTCAATAAGTGGATTTAATTATCTCTTGATTTGTAATTTTTTAAATCACTCACTATCATGGTTCCAACTAGGGGTGGGCAACACTATGTTCGGATCGATTCTGATTGGATCCGATCCGAATATGGTAAATTTATGGATCCTCATTTTTGGATCCGAACATGATCCATCAAGGGGAAGGAACGGATCCGATCCGAACACCCAGTCTGCGGATCGGACCGGATCGGTTTCATGTTTGAACATCTGCTTTCAATTTCAATGTATACACCAAGACCTTCTTCTACCCTCCTTAGTTTCAAACAACTCAAAATGCTCAAAACAATCTAACTTAAGCTTACGACTACTTTCATTCTTCATCTTCTTCTCTATTTTTTTTGTCACCCCAAGATTTTGACTTTTTCCAATCGAACTAACATCATCAATATCAAATTCAGACTCCTTAGCATTCTCTATACTTTTTTCCATCTATTCACAGCAACAATAACACATATATTTATATAAAATCAGCAAATGAAATATGTAACTTAACAACAGAAAACAACAAACAGGCACAGAAATCACCAAAACACTAACACCCAATCTTGTAAATATCAAGCTAAAGCTGTAAATAGACTCACCAAGTTGCCGAGATGAGAGTTATCGGTGTCGACGATAAAGAAGAAATAGGTGGGGCTATCGAGCTGAGAGTGAAAGATGAGAGCCAAGATGTACGAGCTGAGAGTTGACAACGAATTGGCAATGAAGAAGAAATCAAGCTGTCGGGCTACTGAGATAAGAGCTGTCAGTGTTGGCGATGAAGAAGAAATAAGAGGAGGTGGGGCTACGAGCTGAGAGTGAGAGATGAGAGACGAGAGGCAGGAGCTAAGTGCTAAGATGAGAGTCGAGAGGAACGAGCTTAGAGCTATCAATTTCGGCGATGAAGAAGAAATCGAGCTCTGGGCAGCTGAGTGAGAGCTATCGGTGTTGACGATGAAGAAAAAATGGTTGAGGGTGGGGCTACCGAGCACGAGCTGAAAGTGAGAGAGAGTGAAAGATGGATGTTAGGGTTAGTTTAAGTGGACTTTATATGGAGACATGCGAAATCACGTATATACCCATGTTCACGAGTTCATGGATCGAATCGGTTTTGGATACCCCGATCCTATCCGATCCGTGAAACATGGTGTTTTCACAGGTGAGGATCCCAACACCTCACTTTTGAACATGTGATCCGGTCCGAACACCCACAGATCGAGTTGTTTGGACCAGATTTATGTTTTTGTGCCTACCCCTAGTTCCAACAATCGCTACTCATTAATCGATTGGTGAGACAACAGTTGACGATTTATCAATTCCTGGTCAGTAATCGGTCAATACTTAACCGACGGTCAAATTGAGTCAAACCTAAAAAAAAAAAAAAAAAATTATAGGATCACAATACAATCATGATTATTGACTAATTAATTTGATACTTTCGCCTATTGACTATTAAGATTTAACAACAACTCTTCAAAAGTAAGAGATATTTATGTTGAGTTTTGTCATTATGCTCAAAACTTAGATATTAATATAATTTTATCAAACCTCAGAAGAGGTTTATGTAATTTGCTCCATTATATATATGTATATATATATATATATATATACATGCTCTTAAATAAACCATTATTTGATTTTTCTTTCCACTCTTAACTCACGCCTCCTCTTCTCTCTCAGCCTCCTCTCTCAACTCACTTCATGCTGGCCACATAGTCAATCCACCATCATCGTCGTACGACCCACACCAAATCATCATCATCATCGCCGCATAAGATCATCATCATCACTTTCGCACCAAATCATTATAATCACCATCGCACAAAACCTAACCCTGACCTTATCGCGCCACACCGGCCCCTCTCTCACTCTCCTTTACTGCTGTCTCTTTCTTCTCTGGTCAATATTGTGGTTTGTTTCTCTAATCTTTCTTCTTTGCAATGGTTGTTGGATAATAATCTATTTTTTAGCGGTGTTGGTGGTGATTTCCGACCGATTTTATGGTGGTTGAGCTAGCCAAGTTAAGCAAGTTGGACAGATTATTCAGTCAACTTAGTCGAGAACTCATCTCTAGCAAGCAGGACTCCCGATCTGGGGGTTATCGATCTGGTACGGTGCAAGTCACTGATTAATCACCAAAAAATCGATCAAATTAGTCTATTTTTGGAACACTATTCATTACATTTTTTCTCCTAAAAAAAACTCTCCCCTATTCAATTCGAATGTAATATGCATGATTTTCATTGGTGATTCTAACAATTTAAAAATTAGGATACATTGACTATAAAATTATTATTATTATTTTATATGCATGATTTTTATTAGTGGTCTTAACAATTTAAAAGTTAGAATAAACTGACTACAAAATTAATATATATGTACACACACATATAAAAGCATGACCCGTTTTTAGAAGTGATTTATTGGGATTTAGTTAAATGCACAGAGCATACATTCATAATTATATAGAACCTGTACATATAGTAGCATGACCTTTTGTTAGAAATGATTCATTAGGATTTGGTTAAATGGACGGCGCAGGGGTTTATAGACAAACTATTGACGGGTGCGTTGACAATCAGCTTCATTCAAGCACTGGAAAATGAACCCGGCATAACATATGGGCACTTGCTGAAGTCCATGCGCCATACAATTTGTCAGGCTAGAGCCGGAATACGTATCGACGGTGCCATTGCAAATCTTTGCAATAATACTGTCTTTAAGTACAACGTATCACAGGTATTTTTCTTCAATCCTTTTTGTTTTAGAATTGCAATATCTCACAACACGCTGCTGTTCTAACTTGAGTCTATTTACTTAGGCGTTGGGTTGTATTTGAGATTTTTCAAAATTCTAATATTAATCACTACCTTTTTTTTTTATTTTCTAAAAAACAAATTCTCATTTTAAAATTGTGTTCGATAAATGATATTCAAAGTGATTAATCAAATAATTCAAATTATTTTAATTTCATCCGGGAATGATTATAGAGTAAATATCAAGGGACCTGGGCAAGATTCACGGCAAATCATATATGTATTTTTGAACATTCTTAAAACTCCCCACAATATTTTGATAAATACACAACAAAAACCTTATCGTTAATATGTCATGAAATTAACATCGTAAAAAATAACTGTTGATTTGGCAATTAGAGAATTAAATAACTATATTTACTCCTTTTCAATCTCTAATATACAAATAATTAAAATATTTTAATTAATCGTTAAAATTTTAAAATAAAATTGACTATTTGATTCAAGTTAAAGAATTCTTATCAAACTATTCAATAAAATAAAATTGAAAACCAAACACTATAAAGTTAAGGCTTTAATGAATTTAACCCGAACATTATAGAATTTAAATCATTAAGTACTTTTTTTGATCTTAAGATGTTAAGAGTTCAAGTCTCATCATTGTCCTAAAATATAAGATGTGGATAGATTTATTTGAATTGAATTCCTCTTTGTCACCATTAATATATATAAATAGACACACAAAAAGGAATTACAAGAAAATGTTTTGAAGCTTCGGTTTTCACATGTAGAAAACAATTTTTCAAAAACGAATATTGATAGCACCCACTACTAGTTAAACCTTTTTAAAGTTAATTGCTGACTCTATCAAAGGTTTGAAAAGCCATAATATGAGCTATCGTTATTTTTTACCTCACAAAAAGACTTATGTAAATTAAAATTTTTCAATTTTTCAAGAAAGATCCATTTTTGAATCATATTAATTTTTTTCTTAAAATAATAAGAATTATATTTTCAAAAATAAAAGGACAAACTAAAATCGCAGGTGCACCTGATCTCATATATTTGAAAGAGATCGCAAGCGCACTATAACCCTAATGGGGAGATGACACCGAATATACTCAATGGAGGAGATTTACAACGTGTCTACAAATTAGGAATCATTTGCTTGGAGAGAAAACATAATTCTTATTTTGTGATTTCAATGTTTAGTAGTAGTAATTGGATCATACGTAAAATTAAGAATTAAGTTCCCTTTGGAATGAGAAATTAATTTTTTCTATCTATCTAAGGAATCAAGTTATCTTTCTAATGGAACTTTATTCCCTTTGACTTTTGTTTCTAATTGGTAAACATGCCCTTGATTTGACCTTATTCTAATCTCCATAAAATTTAAGTTTGGAAAAATTCAAAATTATTTTAAGAAAAACAAACCTAATCACATTCCTTCGGTAGAGACCGCTGGTGCATGATTCCCACCATTGGGGGGATCACACGGAATCTTCTTTTATGGGGAGATCACCGAGAATATTTAAGGGTTTTTTTTTTCCAATAAAAAACATTCTTCAAGTTAGTTAGTTAGTTTTTTTTTTTAATAGAATGAAATATTCTGTTAGTTTTAATTAGATTAAATGCTCATTATTGTATAATTTTAATCAAATTAAACTTTTTGGGCTGCAATAGCATGTAGAGAACACATGCATTGATTTGACCATGATAGGACAAATTTTTCTTAATTTCCAACCATTAATTTTGATTGAGGACTAATTGTAGAGATGTCGATGTTAGCTTTCTAAAAATCCTTTCCTTGTGTATAATGCCAAAGGTTCCGGGAACCATGTGCAATTCCTTCAAGTACCAATAAATTTAGAAAATATAAAAGAACAATTAATTAAGAAGATTAGAAAAACACAACTAAAAGATCCTAAAGTCCAACGAAGTGCTATTTGAGCCAAGTCATTTAAAATACTCACAAACATATTATTTTGTATGTTTCATGATTCAATCTAATCATCTTTTTAATATCCAAATGTTTGAATTTTGCCTCTCCATGCATATATAGATTGGTTTTTCTCCCAAGTTTTTGATCTTTCATCTTGTTTTTTTCATTCTTCTATATGGTCGAAATTTATAACTGCAGCCAAAGCTAAATTAAAGGCACAAGAACTTCATCAATTGTTTGTTTTTAACAAGCATTAAAATTTTAGAGCTAACAATATCTGTCTGTTGATGAACGTAAAGTTAATAATTTAAAATATTATTTAAATTCGAAGTTTCTGCTAAGCCATTCTTCAAAAAATACATATGTATATATATTTTTCTTGTCAAACTAAATAAGCTAAATTACGCTTTGATTCCTTGGATTTAACACATCAAACTAATAGTCGGGCTGTTTTTAATTTATTTGTCAAAACAGTGTGGGGGGTTTGTCCATTTTTACAAAAAACAAGGGTTTTTGCTGTAATCCTTATCTCGGGGCCTTTTGGTGTTTACCTATTATTATATGATCATAAACATTTTCAACAACACTTATCAAACATGTTTAATTACCGAATCATATGATAAGCATAAAATTAATGTGTCCTTTAAATAAACATTTTTGCAACAAATGAAAACAAAAATAAGGGAGAGTTGCACTCACACCCTTGAGCTTTGCATTATTACAGCCAAGTTGCTTTTTTTTTTTCCTACAGTGCACCCCCTACAATAAACATACATTATGCACATGTGTAACCTAAACGAGTCTGACTATTGTCAAATGCCCTTATATCACAGTAAGATTATTAAAAAAAAAAAAAGAGCAATTTAAAAAGAAATTGTGAAGTGGCCTTCATTATTTTAGGTTTGCCTCCCTATTCTCCAAACAACATACAATACAACCCAAGACTATTGTCAAGCCGTTAGCATCCACGAACCACCTAGCATATATATCTCAATCAACAAAGAATATTCGTACCAACTTTAAGACAATATGCTGGGAAGTATGATTGTCATGGGAATTTATAGAAAACTGAAATTAGTGGCGGAATTAGTTGTAGAAGATTGTTTTATTTTCTTTTAAGTGCCCATTTCAATGGATGTCCATCTACAATCCATAATCATCTGAAAAAAAGCCCAAAACTGTCAAACGTCAAATTCTGGTGAAGGCATTGATCCATCGATGCACTTCACTGTTGTGGAAGAGAACAAGACATTGCTTCAATGTTCATGTCTCATTTTGTTATTTGAAACCTAATCACAGGAAAATACTATAATAGCCGCCCTTCTGTTATAAATTATTTTCATTTAATGAGTCCAATGGTTGTGATTGTGGAAAAACAATTCTTTGCTCGTTTGACTGCACTTATGTTAAATATATATTGAAGGTGTGAGTTCATTTTTTCCTAATAATAATATATAGTAACAATTTTTGTTATTGATAACATTGTTTATTGACGATTCAAAATAGATAAATTAGTTAACTAAGTTTCTTTCAAAAAAAAAAAAAATTATGGTTAACTGAGTTCCATTTTTGTTTTTTTATCTATATCTTCTATTTATATAGTAGTTTAATTAAATCTACGAATTCTTCTATGATGTAATTATTTGCAAAAGTCCTAAAAGAGAAAAATGTTTTTACATAGTTAACATAAAAAATAATTTATTATAATATTCGAAATTTAATATGTAATTTTAAAAAGATTTTAAATTAATTGTGTGAAGTTTTAGTAAGCCTTATTGATTCGTTGTTTTTTGCAGTTGCCTCAGTTGTCCTCTTCTGAGACATTCGACATTTACTCAAAGCAAGTCAATATGTAATACTTTATTTGCTTGTTTTTATAATTTGAAAGCAACTACATACAGAAAAGAATAAATACATGTACCTGGTTTTGTTTATGGAATAATAGAATTTTCTAGTAAATTATACTGTAAAACGAGTAGTATTATAATTTACATGCCTAGATACCTTGTATCATACGTACAATTGATTGATGTTATTTTAGAAAATTAGAGGTTATAAAATCTAGAGTTTATTAAAGTTTGATATATATATATAGAGAGAGAGAGAGAGAGTTTAAATAATAGTTTTACTGAAATTCATGGATTCTATAGGTTTCTGTTTTTCTTTTTTCTTTTTTGAAAAAGGATTCTATAGGTTTCATTAACAGCAAAATAGGTTTACTACCAAGTGATGTTAACAAATATCAAGAATGTTCGCACTGATCTTTATACCAATACTTTATTTTCACTATTTCCGTTTAGAATTGAGAAAACCGTCTCATCCTTGATCGCAAGCTCCCACTTGCCAGCATCAACCATCATATGGATCTCTTACATGGAGATTTGGAAGAAAAAAATTCTAATTTTTTTTGTAATCAGCATTTTTCATTTAAATCAATATTGTATAATGTTTTGCTTTATTTGCTGAAAGAGATACTTCTGCCATTTATACATTAAGACCACCGTTATAGTCTTAGCAACCTTCCACCCAGTAAATGGCAATTTTATATCATTTAAGTAAAAGTAGATTATTTGACCTTTTTGCATTCTGATTAAACAAATCAGTATATGCACCAATGCCAACAGTATTTACTAACACTTATCAAATGAAAAAATATTGGTAGATAAACCACACCAATGTAATAAAATGCATAAAAGAACCATGGATCTGCTAAAAAATATATATACATGTTTCCATCTACATAATAATTAATATTACCGCTGCTAATGAATTGAAACATCTAAAGCATCACTACTGGAGGAGTACAAGTTTGCGAGAAGCACTGTACCAGCGAGCATATGAGGAATGGAGATTGGGCCAGTCAGTGGATGGGCAGTATGTAAAGTGGTGAAGCCATAAGGATAAAACTTGCTCTTGCTCGTCTTCTTGTTCAAGCATGTCTATCATTTCATCCAACACTTTCTCCAGTTCAGCTTTCTCACTTATGCTCAAAACCGGCACATCGACACCATTGCTGCCTCTGCAAAGCAATGGTAACCATGAGACTAGCATCTTCACTTTTGTTTGTTTTTGTTGCTCTTTCTTGCTTTCTTCTATTTCGTCTACTCCCAATTCTTTGGCTTTGTTGAACAACAATGCTGAGATACAAATTTAACCAATGGAATGTGTATGATTATCCGATCCAATAGAAGCCAAAGAAAGCGATGCTATAGCTAGTGATGAATAAGGTAAAAAGAAGTCCTTCATAGTAGTTTAGACTTTAGAGGATAAAATTAAATGATAACATCCCATTTCCCCAAGGTATTAGACAACTATTGTGCCAGGCAAGATCCTTCAAATTGTAGTTACTCAGTTGAATGCAAGTATGCAACTATCAAATCACAAAAGTTGCAATATAGGTTGGAACTGAAATTGAGATCTCTAATTAAAATTATATTATTCATAAAAAATTAAACTTATGAAAATAATAATTTATAGTTTAACTTGTGAAATAATTTGTTTAAAAGTTAAGTACACGAACTAACAATAAGTCGTAAGAATGTTAAAAGAATTTAATTCAGTTTTTCAATGTCATTTTCTACACTTATTATTTTCTTTACCATAGAAAAAAAATCCTAAAAATTAATGGAGCAGAGCACAACGCATTTCATCTTTCATGTTCATTATAGTTCTATCATAATTAAGGCCTCGATAGATATGTGATCTAGTTTCAAGATGTAAAAATATACATAATATATGATAGTCATTATAATTATTCTTTCCATGCAATTATACGAGATCATAAAACCATTGGATATTCGCTTAGCATACAGACAAAAGACTCAGATCAACTTTCTAGCCCAAAAAACAAAAAGCATGAGATATGATAAAGTAATTAAAAAGGCATACCCTTCGGCATTTGGGAAACATGACGCGTCTTCAATTTCAACGTGTTTATGATAAGTTAAAAATTGTTAGAATAATGTCATAGTATTTTCTCATGAAATGTGGGTCTCTTCTTTAAATTCTAGGAGCCTATTTGCAGATTTCATTTCAAAGACTCTAATAAAAAATGTTAAATAAACTATACAGCATGCATAATATTGTGTAATAATAATAAAAAAATGTCATAATACTTTTTTTATTAACTACGATTCATATCAAAATTTGGATGTAGATCACGAGAAGAGGTTAATCAACAATTATATTATTAAAATTACAGGTGCAAATCGTATTTCTTTCTAAAATTTTTAGTTGAAAAATATATATAAACGAAATTGAAATCCTATTCTAATTTCTAAACTTCATGTTAATAAAATTTACTAGCAATTATTTTTGTATTTTAACAGACTCAATATATCCAACAAATTTTCATATGAAAATTTATCATCCAATCAAGTTCAATAAATTTTAAATCCAATGCAATGATTGAATTGAATTGGATCTTACGCAACTCTAAGTACGACAATGTGCATGCCTGAATTTCAATTACTTCATTATATTAGATCAAATTCTCACTAATGATATTCTCAAATCCAATCCAATCTAAGAAATAGATTCAAATTCAATGAAAATGAATCAACATGTTCCTAAGTAATATCCCTAGGTATGATAAATTACCGTAGTTAATAATAGGGGTAGCAATTCGGGTTGACAGGTTGGGTTGGACACGACCCGAACATGACTCGATTACTAACGGGTCGATATGAAAACGATCTGTTAACGACCGACACGTTAATCGACACGTTAGTGACCCGTTTAACCGACACGAATAATAACTCATTTAATCAACCCGTTTATGATTCATTTAATGATAGTTAATACATTTAAATTTTAATATAGATATAATAAAAAACAAAATTAAAATAAAGATACATAAGACCTAAAAAATATAATCATCCACAAATACAATCCAAACCATAAAAATACAAATGTTTACAAAGATGATTATAAAAATATCTTTGCAAATATAGTCATTCATATTAAAAAAAAAAAAACAACATAATTTTTTTTTTTTGATATAGTCTTTTATAATAGAAAAACAACATCATGCGTTGATTACATCCGTCAAACTAAACTTGTCAAAAGATAATAATTAAAAGTTAACTAATTAAGAAATTATACATTTATATATGAAAAAAAATAGTTTAATAAATATTTTATCAAAACCAATAAAATTTTACCACTACATGATAATTTGTGATGAGATGAAGTGTAGAGATGAAGTTTAGAGACTTGTGTTTAGGTTAGGGTTTAAACTTTGAAGGGTATATATATCTACCATTGCAATTACATGACTACCCATCTAAAATAAAATTATTTTTTTACCCTTATTTAACGGGTCAACCCATAACCCGTTATATAGAACCTGAACTCGACACGATAATTAAACATGTTAGACGGATTGATCCGTTTATTTATCAAACTCGTTAATACTCAACCCTAACCCGTAATAATCGTGTCGGTTTTGTGTTGATCCGTCGTATCGAATTCCAAATTGCCAGCCCTAGTTAATAATATAATTATATTACACTCATTTGCATTGACAACAAGCAAATTTTAGATGCGGAGAAAATTTCAAAATCCATTCTAATCTAAATTTAAAATTAATAATATAGGATAGCAATTATTTAATTTATGTAACCAAAAAAAAAAAAAGAAATACCTGAGACCTTGACCAATGAGCCCTGTAGTCGCGGCTCAGCAGAAAGAGCAAGCCAAGCCAAATTGGAAGCCGAAGCCCACCTTTCAACAGCTTCATCTTCAAAGCCACAAGCCGACATCATCTGAGTCAACCATAACAATTCAGCAGCCAGTTTGTGAGCCGACCTACCCGACCGGTTCCCCGCCAACGGCTGCTCTCTTCCCCATCCAATTCGCGAGTAGGCTCCCTCCCCAACCAACCGCACGACCTGCAAAACCCGGTTCAGACTATACTGAACCGGACCGCACCCCAAAAACCCGCCATCACCAGCCCGGACTCGCCCTAGTTCCACAACCGCAGCTTCGAGTTGGCTAATAGTCCTCGAAAACGCCGCCGACAAAACGCTCCGGTTGACTTCTCGTAAAACATGAACGTCCTCTCGATGGTTTTCGTAAATAAGCCTCTCCGCTAACGATCGAACGACTTGATACTTCGGAGAGTTCACAGGAATGTCA
This sequence comes from Litchi chinensis, assembly GCA_019925255.1. Lineage (NCBI taxonomy): Eukaryota > Viridiplantae > Streptophyta > Magnoliopsida > Sapindales > Sapindaceae > Litchi > Litchi chinensis. The sequence goes on along the minus strand of CM034465.1, from coordinate 24,313,822 downwards.
CCGACGATCGACAACAACTGTGAAAGCGCTCGAGCTATACCCGAATCGCCAACGCATGCAGGCACGTAGTTTTCGGTTTTGGGGTCCCTAAAAACGCTGTACTCATCAGAACTCGCTTGCAAAGACGGTAGAAGCGAAGGAAGCAAACGGAGGAAGAAGAGAAAAAATGAGACGAGGAGATATCGAATGATTTCGAGGAGTTTGTACTTCTGTGATAGGTTTAGGAGTGATTTATCTGCGAAAATGAATATGGAGGTTGCCAGGTTTCGAAGAAGCAAAGGTGCAACGGTTGTGGGCGAGTATTCATGATCCATGTTCTTGCCCATCAAAGCGATAATTGTTGTTGGATGGTTTTGAGGGAGAGAGGGTTTTTGAGAGTCTGGCGGATCGTAAAATAGGGTTAGTTTGGTATATAGTTGGCTAAGAGGGTGATTAAACGACGTGGACAAGACAATTGATTGAAAGTGAGGTCAATAATACAACATGGTGGAGGTGGAGGCATGGAGCGCGTTTTTCCGCCGTAGAAAAAATGTTGGTGTAATAAATTTGACAACGATGTCGTGGTTTAACGGACAACACCTGTGTGGTACATGTGATGGGATTTAATTTTCCATGGGAACCGAATTACGTCATGTTGTGTCCATCTTTGCAATCCTAATAATTTGTAGCGTACACCCCATTCCTTATAGACATTTTTAAGTATTAAAGACTGTATTTAATGTAAAATTTATTGAAATTTAAAATATTTTAAAATTTTGAATGTATTCAATATAAATTTGAATGAATTTTGTTGAAATTTAAATATATTTAATCTATATTTATATGGAATCTAATATTATTAAAGTATATTCAATTAAAATTTATATATAATTTAATTAAATCTAGATGTAGTAAAAAAATTGTTGATTTCACAAATTTTATTTAAGTAATGAATTTGAATAAATTTTAAAATTATTTTTATGAAGAAAAAAGTTTATAATAAATTTTATTATTCTCTTAAAGATTTAAAATGATTTTTATGCAAAAAAAAAGAAGTTTATAACAAATCTTACAATTCTCCACTTTCCAAAAAAAAAAAAAATGTTACCATTCTTCTAAAGATTTCATTAGATTTCTTAAAAAATTCTAATAAAATCATATATATAGAGTTTATAAAATATATAAATTTAACCAAAATCCATCATTAAAAAAATTTCATCAAACTCCAATAAACTCTAAATTGAATACACTATTCTAAATGTTTAAGTTTTGGTGGCACCAAGATTTTGGGATAAAATTGCCATATATAGTTTCTTAGTTTAGATTCTATTAAAACTCAAATAATTAATTTAGTAATGCAATTAAGGAAAAAACAAAAGAGGTGTTTGAGTACCACTTTCTCCCATTTTCACTAGCAATTATTAAGAAAATTTTCTTCCTTCATGCGTACTCTAATTCTTACTTAGCCTTCTCCAACCACAAGTTTAATTTATATGTTTTTTCTTTTCATACTGGGCAATGTTTAGGAGTAAAAGTTAATTAAGTGATCCAAATCGAATCTAAAATCAGTTTCTATACAGTACAGTCTTCAGATAACCCTTAATTTGGACGATACAACAATATCATTAAATCTTAACCTTGTGAACAATATATTGTACAAGGATGGTAATGATCTTTAATCTACTTGTGAGTAATTGTCATCATTTCAGCTTTAATATTTGAAGCTCTGTAAAGGACAATCAATAAGGAATGATTTTAAGTGCTTTAAAAATTCCTTGGGCTTTTCTAAGTTGACAGCATGTCCTGCGTCTCTGATTGTTACTAGCGCAGCACTTTCCCCAATATGCCTATATATGCCAAACAATTCACTAAGTTAGCACAAATTAGAATGCTTGAGTTGATTCAATCATGTACATAAGTACATTCACTCTCTAGCTAATGGTAACTAATGTCAAATTATAAAACAGCCTCGAAAGCAAGTAAAACGTTCTACATCATTGATCACGTCCATCTTGTAACAATGGTGCTGTTGCAAATGCATAGAGATCCAATGACTCGTGCTGTCTTTTATGTGGGGCTTTTTGTTTTGTTTTTTTTTAAAAAAATAGCTGTCTGTTATTTATTACTTGACCATTTTACTATACATAACTATTATAAATAGTGAAATTATACTCATAAAAACAATGATCAATTAAAAAAATAAGCGAGTAATGTACTTTTAATAAAAGTTTTGAACATAAATATTTTATTATAAAAATTAAAGTAACAAATTTTTAATTCCCAAAAAACTAAATAATCTCATCAAAATTCATTAAATTTATTTGGATGTTGATGGCTCGTGTAGACATAAGAAGGACTGCACTTGAAAATTATATATATATATATAGGTATGAATGTAAAATATTAACGTGTTTGAATCATATCGAATGCACCTTAACTAAGTTGACTGCAGTGTTTTACTCTAACCTTTTCAATCGATATCCTAGTTCAAGAGGGAATATCTGATCATGTTCTCCCCAGATGATAAGCGCGGGCTGCTTAGAGAGAAAACCAAAGAAATGGACATTATTGTTACTTGTTACTAATATAATTATAATGAAGGAATATACACACAATTACGGTGATGTGAGATGAATAATATGAAGCAAGATCATATAATTTATTTGAATAACACAGAATCAAATCAAACCTGTTTGATCTTAGGAAGATTAGAAAGCTTTCGACCTGTGAGTATTGTGCAAATCAATTCTCTCTTCTCTTCAATATAATCCGAGCACATCACCTGCCCAAATATAAAATATTTACATTAATTATTTACAATAAATAGACCGCCAAAAATGTTACTTATTGTTTGAATAAACACTCAACAGAATATTTTAAGAAACAATATTCGTTGGATGGATAGAGAAAATTTGCATCCAAATTCAATTCTGCAGGCAGTGACCAAAACGAATACTGAGGCATCAGAGACTCTTACATCAATAAAATCGGAAAGGAAACATGAAGGCACCCCTCTTGCAGGCTTGACAAACGAAAATCTCATCAATTCCCTCAATTTCTCTGGCGTTTGTGGCAACAAAATGCTTACAGCCTCGTCCAAATCCGTAACCCTAAACAAACCATTCTCCATGTCTTTCTCCTCCAAGCAAACCCCGGCACAACACAAAACCAACCTCTCCACTGCCTCCGGGAACTGCGCGGCCATGCTGTACCCAACAAACCCACCATAGCTAACCCCAACCAGACTCATCTTATTCACGCCATGCATCTCCAACATCATCATCAAACAACGAGCCTGGAACGCCTCCGTTCGTTCCCGTCTGACCGTGTACGAGTCACCGAAGAAGAGCAGGTCGGGAACGTAGACGTTAAAGCGAGCGGTTAGGTGGCGCAGATAGTCACCATATTGCCACATTGCGTTGGCTCCAAAACCATGCACGAGAATAAGATTAGGTTTGGATTGGAGGGGGATTTTGGGGACCCAACAGTGCATGACGGTGCCATCGCCTAGGTCCGTGGAGACGGACCGGAGGTTTGAGTTCGAGAACGAGTAACGGTACAACCAATCCCAAGATGCAGTGAAGCTGAAACATTTGGACAGTTTGAGACGATCAAACATTAGAGGAATTCAACAAGATCTCAAGAAAGACACACAAACAGAGAGATTTCACTAGGCTCGAATTGATTGTTGAAAGACTTATAGAGGATACCTAGCTATGTGTCTAAACAAAGAAAAACAAATTAAACCTCCATAGATAAGATATTATCCGTATTAGTAGGGAAATTTATGACCGTTCAGGGTGGAGAAAACTGGCAGTGTTCTTATTGGACTCTCGTGGTTGATATCATCAACCAGGATTTTACAAGTTAATTTAAGAAAATGCACTATTTTTCATAGAAGATTTAGAAGTTAATCCTATTTTAGATAATATTTTCTTTAAAAGGAATGGAATTTTATTTTATTTTATTTTTGAGAAACTAAGCATGCTGTAAAAAAATTCGAATCTAAGATATTAACACCTTCTACCACCAAGCCATATAATATTTTTATTACCAAGTCATATAAACGCAAACATCGTAAGTTAACATCATGTTGCATGTTAAAGTAATGTTGCAAGTACAACGTTGAGTATATCCATTCTAACATCGATAGTTACCATATAAACGTAAACGTTACAAATTGACATTAAATTGCAAGTAAAATGTTGAATATATCAAATCTAACGTAACTGATTATTATATAAACGTAAATATTACAAAGTTAACGTCATGTTATATTTTTAAATAAATGTTTGACTTCAATTTTATTATTAATGTATTTTTAATATAATATTTGATTTTCTTTTCATTGTTTAGTTATAAAAATATCATATTTAATTATCTTTTGTTAAGTATATTACTATATCTTTAAGTAGTATACTATGTCCTTTAATTTATATATATATATATATATATATGTATACAGGTGTGCATACAAAAACTCTTACAATGTATCTAGTGAAACAATTTATTTATCGCAATTTAATCCTTTGTACAATGCACAAGCCAAATATAATAAAAATATATGCTACACCATGTCATACAGTACTAATTTTGAATACAATATATAACATACAACCAAAAGTTTATGCAAAATCTGTTATATAGTATATAACAAATTAAAATTTTATTTTGAATTTTTTATCTTATTATTATTGTTATAGAGGTAGTATAAACTATATTACATATACTTGAAATCTATTAGTTAATATAGTATAAAAGACGAATCAAACACATGAATCATATTATGCAATACAATCACAACCTTTAATAGAATATAATATAGACAATCATACATGCATGTAAAAGTTTTTACTTCATATATAACAAATCAATCTTGATTGTGTTAATTTCACAATTTTTTTAAAATTTTCTTTCATTCTAGCAATATTATATTTAATGGTGTTTTATTTAATTAAATTATAGCATCGTAAAAGTATTTGTCTAATATAATCCTTACATCAGTGGCTTCAATTTATCTGAAATAAAATCTCAACCGATAGACAAAATATAATGGTTACTTGTAAAATGTGCTACTATGTTATAATGATTTTTATTTTTAACGTAAAAGACTTGCGAAAAGAAATTTGCAGTTTAGAACAAAACCATCCTAACCCTAGTACAAACATGTGTATGTACTCTTCTCAATCACTACTGATCTTATGGAAGCTCTTTTCTCCACATGGAAAAAAGACAAAAGGATATATTATATTTAATGATGTTTTATTTAATTACTAGTTTTGGTTGCACATGGAAGACACGTGTTTGAAGTTGTATTTATTTTTCTTATCAAATAGATTTTAAAGTTAAAACAATTAAATATTATTACTTATAATTGATATGATTGGATGTTTAAAATTAACTATCGGATTAACAATATTTTTTTTACTTAAATTATTATCATATATATAATATCATAAATAATAATTTTAAATTTAATTGTAAATAAGTTTTCTCTTTATTATGTTTATTTATTTAATTACTCCATTTTAAGTGTGGAATATTTTATGTAATTCTTATAATCACTTAACTTTATTAATGTATAGGATAAAAATGCATTAAATCTTCATTTTTGTTTCATAATTAAACTAAATGTTATAGTTAAACCTTATAATAATAATGAAAGTAAAAAAATATTGTTAATCCTTAGTTATTTAAGTAATAACAGTCTAACAATAATAAAATATTTTATATAAAGAGACATACTTGTGCTAAAAATAACTAAACTTTTGATTTGTTCAAAAACAAAAAACTAAACCTTTGATATAATTAAACCTTATGATAACGAATAATATTACACACTTTACCCACTCTTTTGTTATATATAGGTGAAAAAATTAATAGTCTAATGCTGACTCATGATAAAAAGATCCAATTATCCCTTTGACAATAGTAGAATTACAAAAAAAAAAAAAAAAACTCATTTGCCTTCAAAATATTATTGCACTTACCATTATGTTCAAAGATATTTTAAAATTAAATAAATAAAATATTAAAATCGATAAATAAAATATGGGATATTATCATTTTACCCTATGGAATGAAAATTAATGTCAACCACCCCTAATTTCCAAACTATTAGCCAAAAATTAACCAAACAATAATGAATTAATGTTTTCCATGTAGAAAATAACAGATTTGTTAGTTGTAAAGGCATTTAAGTAATTATGTATTATATTTAATTTTTAATTTAATATTAAATAAAACAGAGAGTAAAACCGAAAATCACTTTTCAAAGAAATGCGGGGGGTCTAGAATTCTGTCTTGTTCATCCCCCCTCATCATACTTTTTATTTATATAATAGAAATTATAGCATTGTAAAAGTATTTGCATAATATAATTGGAAAAATTCTAAAAAACCACCTCACTTTTGATAGATTATTCATTTTTCCTCCAGATGATTTCATTTTTATTTAAAATCTTCCATCTGTTACAAAATTAATAGAAAAATTAGACAACAAATAAAAAGACATTTTTAACCCTCCAATTTTTATTTAAAAAATAAAATAATTATAAAATAATATTTTAAAATAAAAATTATAAACTAATAAAAAAATAAAAAATAAAAATAAAATTAAAGATCCTGATTAGATCTCCACCAACTATTACATCATTATCATTAACCTTCAAATCCACCACCAGTAATGAATACCCATAACCATCCTAGATGAACAAACTAAAAACACAATCAACATATAAAAAATGAAGAACAATAAATCAATAAATCCACATTAAACAACAATCAATCAATAAACCCACAAAGATTGGAAAAAAAAATAAAATCAAACATCATCAAGCACATCTAAAACCTAAAAAAAAAATCACCCAAAAATCATAAAAAATCAAACATAAAAATTCATCAAACATCAAACCTTCAACTGGGTTTGAACCTAGTTGAAAGTTTGACTGTGTTTGGGGTTCAACTGGATTCAAATCCAGACGGAAGATAAGGTTTCATTTGGGTTCGTACCGAGATGATGAAAAGAAAGAGAAGAGGAGCAAGAATAAGAGGCGAAGGCATCAAAGAGAGATAGAGATGAAGAGGAGTCGACGTGAAAGATGGTGGTGGTAGATGTTTGATGGAGGCGACGACGAGCGATGAAGCAGAAGAGGAAGAAGATTAAAGAGAGAGAGACTAGTGAAGTTAGAGAAAGAGGGAGACCGGTGAAGTAAAGAGAGAGAGCTAAGTGACTGAAAAAAAAAATTCATCTTTATTCAATATTTTTATTTTTTTGAATTTTAAATAAAAATGTCTTTATTTTTTTATAGTTTGATATTTAATATTATTTATTGATTTTGGTTTTTCATATTTTAATTAATGTTTTTTTATTTTGCTTCACATTTTTATTTTTACTTCTGAAGTCAAATGATCAACCTTATCTATCTAACGAAATCTATTATTATTAGAGATATCATCATCCTTTTATACACCTTCAAAGATATTTTAGGTGTTTATTTAAAAATAAGATATTATTTTGGATAAAAACAAAATTATATAGAGAAAAATGGATGGTTTATCAAAAGCCAGGAGGTTTTTTGTAATTATCCCTAATATAATCCGTACATCAATGACTTCAATTTTATTTGAAATTAAATCTCAACTAATAGACAAAATCCAATGGTTACTTCAAAATGTGATACTATGTTTTAAAATAATATTACACTTTCTAAAAAATTGTCTAAAAATTTTGATAAAATTATGTGACAAACTAATTTATAACTATCATATTAATTTTTAAAAGATATATTAATAATGTGATAATTATACATAAATTTGTCATAATATTATTTAGACAATAAATTTAAACAAACTTTACAATAAATTTGAACAAATTTTTGAGTAGTGTAATATTATTTTATGCTTTAATGATTTTTATTTTTAAAGTGAACAACTTGCGAAAAGAAATTTTAAGTTTAGAACAAAACCATCCTAACCCTAGTACAAACATATACATGTATTCTTCTCAATCACTACTGATCTTATGGACGCTCTTTTCTTCACATGTCTGGCATAGAAAAACACACAGGGATCCATCAGCGTATCGCTTACAAATACCTGAAGCTGAACTAACGCTTTTCAGATATACAGTTTGAAAGTAGATTAATTACAACAAAAACGAAAAAGCTATTTACAGAAATTATTTAATGACAGGGAAAAGAAAAAGAAATGCAAAAAGGCAGCGGATTTCACCTCTCGTATATTAAAGTTTAAACCGGCAGAATAGTTGCTAAATCCTCATCCAAACCAAAATTGTATACTGCAGAGAGCAAAATTCTCAGCCCATCAACTTTCTTAGCCTTTTCTCAGCAACATTAGCTGCCTTATTTTGAGGTTCAAGAACAAGTGCATGTTTGAAATCTGTTAATCCCAAGACCAAAATATTAAATTAGAATTTGACAATACTTTATCATCGAACATCATATACATTCTGCAAATGATTAGTTCAAAGAAACGTAATGTAATTAGCAAATACACACACACACACACTAATGAAATAATGGTATGGATTCGTGTAATATGGCAGATAATATCATGATGGAAAATTAGATAACTAAATTTATTCAAGGAAAAACACTATGATTACATGTAAGTATGGATTTTCTAATACACAACTTGAAAGCATTATAAACTAATTTAGAATCAATAAATTAAAAAGTATGCTTGCCTTTGCAAAGATTTTAATACCAACTTCATACCTTTTAAACGTAGACTTACCTACAAGAATAAGTCCTACTCTCGCAGCAGTGGCTACTTTCTGATATTTATTCTTTAATTTATTTTTGCATAAAAGACAACTGTAAAATTCTTTCCTTTCATTCCAGTCATTAAAACTTCCTCATTTTATGATGAAAAATGCATTACCGTTTTTGGTATGTTAAGGCAATCATAAAATTTCTTTGAATTCTATACAACTACAAATAGTCTTTATTGTCTTTCTTCAAAATGCCAGTAAAGGAAATTGCTGACTCAAAATTAAGAGAAGCCATCCAAGCTTTTATCACTAACCCAAAATAAGCGGGTCTCTTTAGTGCACAACCAGTTGAAAGTGTTTTAAAAAATATCAGACAAGAAATGGCATACACATGCATAATTTTAATCAGAGCACTAATGAGTTGCTAGTAGTTCAAAATCCCTTCATTCCGATCAAATTAAATTAATCAAGGAAACCTTCTCATACATTAGAACCAACTATGGCTTAAATTCTTACATTTATCACCAAGAATATATTTACAGGTCAACTACTCTGGGAGTAGTTGACCTGTAAATATATTCTTGGTGATAAATGTAAGAATTTAAGCCATAGTTGGTTCTAATGTATGAGAAGGTTTCCTTGATTAATATTCTTAGTGATAAATGTTTACTCATTAGTTAGAAACCTGACCTATTAGATATAGTAATGTGCAACATGATATGTACATTCCTAATCCTAAACCAAGACAGTTCAGCTCACATCACATGTTATAGAGGTGTCGAAATATAGATTGGACGGCCAATCCCAGCCTGATTTTAAGCCAAGTGGTCGGGCGACCTCAGCTTTAGTATTTTGGCTAGTGAAGTAGACCCCCAGAGAATCAAAATAATTAAATAACAGAACACATGAAACAAGGTAGGCTGCCCAGTCATAACCAGCCAAGCTTGTTCTGAACAAAGCTTTAAGCAGAATCGGGCGCTATTATAAAAGAGGTTCAAGCCCAACGCTGCCCAACCAGAAAATCTAGTGTGACATATGAATATATTGACTGCCCTGCCCTGTCTGTTTGAAACTACTAAATGAAAGCCAATTGGAACAAAATTGAGATTCTCACCCTGAAGAGCCTCTTTATAATGGAGAAGTGCCTCCCTAGCTGTTCCGCGTCTCAAATAAGCCTTCACATTCTGCATAGAGATAACAGATTGTTACGCTCATATTCATGAACACAAATTGACATTTTAACACATGCGCACACATTCGCATTCCCTTAGCTTACATGGTTTGTCCTAAAGATGAAATAAAAAAGTTTCAATTCAGGTTTTGAGTCTGTGGAAAGAGAGGCCTTATTAAAGATCAATCAGCATCCAAAAAATGCACGAAGTTAAGCCAACAACATCAGTGGCAAAAGATAAATCCCAACTGCCCAGGCCATGTCCTGTTCAACTTTCTGGCTCTAGATTTTAACCAATTCACATAAACCACAGACTATAAATAGTGTCATGCATTCAACCAATGTCATTGCACACTATTTTAGTTTCACATAAATTCTCCATGTCAATTACTTTTACATTATTCATGTCATACAAACTCAAGCACAACAGTGTTTCAAGCTCATCTAGAAGGGGAACCAATAAATATAGTAGTAAATAAGGTTTGGCTCCTCATGAACACTTTAAGAACATAATAGGCTAAAAACAAGCGCAGCAACTTTTCTGAATCCTCAAGGAAAAGGTTAGCTACAGAACCCCCTTCAGAGAATTTTCATTAACTTGAAACAAACATTCAAATGTTTGTAGCTTAATATAAGGCCATGACATCAATGAAACAACAATATTCATGTTTCTATATTTTTCCAATAATCCATCATTTAACAAATCAGCACAAGTACATTTTCTTAAAACATCAAGTAAAATTAAATAAATTTCCTAACTTATATGTAGCAAACAGTTTTACCACTAAAACCTGTTAATCAAAAGTACTATTAGTTTGGCCCCAACAAAGATGAATTTAAAATAGAAAAATCATCTGCATCAGTCTTAATACAGTAGAATTGGAATTATTAATTTGTTATACTATAAAAAATTATCATTTAAAAGAAGAAAATGGAGGTCATGTTGAAAATACATGTACACATTAAATAAAATTTTTTAACATAACATACTAAAATTGGAACAAAACATGACGACACTATTATAACAGTCCCTGACCTGACATAAAATGGGCTTTGAGATACAATCCTATTTACATCTCCTACCCAAATTAAGTGCCAAACTGATCTCAAACAAGGTGGGATCCCATATCCCTGACGATTTTTAACATCCCCAATTATAAGCAAGACAGAGAGATTTTGCTATTGTCAAATTTGTTCTATCCTCTTGTGGACTGCTGATCCACCTTTGTACTCAAATTTGCAATTAATAAAACTATTTTTGTTTCTTATCAAACAACTATATATAAAGTTAATCTTTAGTTTCTTACCATGACGACATGGGATGTATATTGAACTCCATGCCATATATTTGCTGATTAAAACAGAAAGGCTATTTGTTTGTCCACATGATACTAAATATTTAAAAAATATAGCATAGACATCTTTGTGGCAATGTGCAAACTAATGTAGAAGAGACAATCTAATATAATAGCCTTTCAAATAATATCATTAAGCAATGTATCCTAAATCTCTATGCAGGAATATGATTTACTTCACACGTAGTACAATTCTTGAGTAAGAATAATACTACCAATCATCTGATTGGAAGACCCAATGAGATGGAAGAATAAGGCATGTCCAGAAACAGTATATGTTTCTGCAATTTATGGCTTCCGTACATTGAGAAATGAAACTCTTATGTCACAAGGAAGAGCCTACTTCCCAGCTACCAAATCTGGAAGTTAGAAAGGCAAAATATCGACAAAATACCAATACCGTGATACAAGATTTAGAAGCACAGAAATCAGTCCAATTAATTGTACTCAAAAGAGACCTAAGAAACAAAGAGGCAACTTCAAAACTACAGCATCAATGAGGCAATTTCAAAGCTTTCAATAATATCTGCAAGTTTCATTTCAATGTTTCAGATCCTTCATGGCATCTGTCCCTCTCTCGTAAAACACTAGGATCGTTATTTTGCTTTTGTACATTCCTTAACCTTAATACCTTATCCCTATGCTTTATGGAAACATAATTCTCTAAAAAGAGCAATGCTTCTTCAAAACCTAATATAAACTCAAGAGTTCAACATAATATTTGAAATTGTAACTGAAGTTACAAATTATTATCCTGTAGATAAAATAGAAGTTGCCATACTACTTCCATTCCTTTCTTATATGTGTACAGAGTTGTAACTTGTAAGTAATAACATCCACACAGGCACACAAAACACAATGAAATGGAAAAACAAACATAGAGAAAATGAGGATAACATGGTTCGCATGCTAACATTATTTCCCAAAAAACCATAAATCAGTTTAGTAACACATGCACAAAAGCATAAATTAAGAAACTCTTTGACACAAGCATTCACAATATGAAAATGTCAGTCCACTGACACAGTTCAAGGTTATCCTAAATGCGCCATGCAAAATAATATATTGCAGTAACATCTAAGGCATGTCCTCTCACCTTTATGTTCAGGGATATTGCTCTACTGCAATCTTCTTCAGCTTGTTGAAAGCTGCACAGAAAATATTAATTGGTAGTGCAAGCCTTTGTAGGTTAACCAATGCAATAAAACTAATTATATATCCCTTGAAGATTACCATACCATCCTAATTCCAAGTAAGCAGCTGCTCGGTTGCAAAAGTATGTTGTATTTGTCCCATTCAACTTAATAGCTTCACTGTAGTAATTAACAGCCTTATTCCACTGCCTTCCCTTAAATGCAGCATTTCCCTACAAGAAAATTTGTTAGCAATCAATAAAACGAATATTAGAGCAATATTTCATATTGACAGGTAACATAGATTAAAAATCATAGTAGGGGTACACTCATAACTGGAAAAGTTTAAAACAGCAATAAATATATCAATGCAATAACCAAAAGTTACACCCATGCTTTAGGGTTTGGCCTCCAACATTGTTCAATAACTTAAAGAAAAGAGAATAAGCCATCCAAATAAAGAGAAGCAGGAAGTAACTTTAAATTAGTTTCATAAAATACAAATGTACTACACTTTTTGGTACCCAGCCTATCCTTAATAAATTAATTAATAACTATGATCCCATCATGTAATGATATAAATGATGTATAAACTTGTTCACATCACTGAAAATTTTCTATTGGCAATTAATGGATTCTAGCAGCCAACAATACTCAATACACCTGGCAAGGAAGTAGAAGATTAGAAGCGGGAGGGCCAAAGTCTACCTAAGAAAATATCTGTATAATCACAAAGTAAATACGTTGATTATCAATATAGAACATAATAATATACATTAAAACAATAACAAAAAGTTAAGAAAGAAATTTTGATATGCAAATCTCCTTGACATAGAATTTTAAATCAATTTATTGTTTTTTAAATGATGGATACAAAACAAATTTAAAAAACATTGCTAGGATAGAGTATTTTGATTTTACTTTAAAATCTAAGTTGACGTTGGAAGATAAAACACAACGACAATTCATTTTTCGTGAATTGCACCTAGGTGGATTTAAATACTCCTTCTTAAGACCATATTAATTCTCTTTTTTTTTTTTTTTTTTTTTTACGGATATCATTTTTTGGTTCTCACACTTTACATTTTTTTTCCCTTCTAACCACACTTTATTCTCTTATTTACAATATTTTTTCGATCTTCTCTCTCTCAATCATAGTTCTCACAATATAACTTTTAATAGCACTTCACTTTTTAAGCATTATAATAATAAATATACGAATGAATTGCACAACATCCTCCTGAAGTTTGCCTAAAAATAAACGGAAACACATGTACCCTTTTATTACACAACACCTTCATTCCATTAGTCAAATTTTGCTAACTTTAACCATTGACTAAGGTCTTTACTCAAATGACGATTTTGCCCATGGATTAGATTAAAAAATTAAAAAATTAAAAAAAAAAATCATTTCTCATGAAAAATAAAAAGGGATGAAAAATAAATAAATAATAAAAACAAAAACTGATAAAAAAATAAAACCCAAAAAATAAAAATAGAAGGCCATTTCCAGACATAAAACCAAAAAGCCACTCCTTTCTCCATCCCTGACGACAACGATAGAACAATGGGTCTCCATCGCCGACGTCCGTCGTTGGCATTAGGGACCTACATCCATCATCCCCATCATGTGATGGAGACGACCGAAGATCTCCGTGCGCAAATGGAGACCAATTTGAGTCTCCACGCGAAGGAAACCGTCTCCTTCGCTGGAGACCTCTAGTCTTCGACAATGGAGAATCAAAGCTCTCTTTCACCGGAGACCCTTGGCCTCCAAATGCTTTTTTTTTTTTTTTTTTTTCCTTCATTTTTGTGTTCCATTTCATCCATTCCTCTTGTTTCATCCAATCGTGTTCCCTTCTTTTTCTTCTTCTTCTTCTTCTTCTTCTTGTGATGGTGATAGATTGGTCGATGATTGGTGATACATCTAGGTTAGTGATAGATTGGTCAATGATGGAGGATGATGATAGATTAGGATTGGGATGGGTGGAGATCAATTTTTTTCTTTTAATTTCTTTTTTCAGATTTTTCTAATTCTTTGATCTCTATATCCATCTATATCCATTTTTTTTAAAGAAAATTTTAATTTTTAATTTTTTAAAAATAAAATTATTAAATTTCATTTTTAAATCAATCTCCACCATCCATTATATAATGAATGATGTAAATCTTTTTTTTTTTTTTTAAAAAAAACATTTATTATTTTTAATTCTTATTTATCTCTTTTTAACTAATTTTAGATTTTAAAAGAAAATAAAAATATTTGAAATAAATTTACACATTTACTTTATTTTATTTTTAATTTAAAATTATTTTTTGTCTTATTCATCGGTAAAATGGTCATTTGATCAAAATTCCTGGTTAATCGTTAAAGCTGATGAAAGTCAACTAATAGCATGGAAGTTTGGTGTAATAAAAGGGTAAATGTGTTTCCACTTGTTTTTAGACAAACCTCAGGGGAGTATTGTGCAATTCATTCTAAATATATTAGTCACTGTATTTTAGAAGAAGAATTAATCATCGTTTCTTAGAAATTAAAAAAAAAAAAACAATGAACAAAAAACGATAAAAGAAACCATAATGAAAAATGACATTAAGGACATTTTATGCTTTTTGGCATGGGTTATAAAACTAGTTTTATTTGGGTTACATGTTGATAGTTTTAAAATGAAACTTCCACAATTCGTTTCCACTGATAAGTAATAATAATAAGCTTTGTTTTACAAAATTTTTGCAAGAGCTATGCCATTCCTAGTCTCTTCTATGGTCCGACCGCAGAATAGCACTGATCAAATGTTTGCATTGATGAATATTGTACTCTAAAATAAAGAAGGCAGGAAACAGGAACAGGGAACGAAGCTCAAAAACTGGCTACGAATTTTTTCCAAATTAATACATCCCCTAAAACCTCAAGTATAAAAAGGCTTAACGAAAATTTGGAATAACAAGGAGAGCTAAATAGTCAACCAATTAAATGTGTTATTAACCATTAGATCCCAAAGCTTTAAGATATTAAGAAGGATCGAACAACAATATTAAACACTGTAACACACCCCCTCACATGCAAGATTAACAAGCTTTCCATGTGGCCTAATTTTAAAAACACACATAAAAACTCATACAGCAAAAAAAAAAATTCTATTACACTCGTGGGAGGACTAAAACCCAGGCACCCCCAGTATAACAATACAACAATGTTAGTAATTATTAACTAGTCCCAAAACTTAATCTATTAGGAAAAGAAAAGGACAAACAATAGTGTTTAAGTACTTTAACAAAATCCTAGTTTTATTTACATCCATCCAGGCAAGGTTGTTCATAGTTAAAAGCCAAAAAAAAAAAGAAGGTAATTTCAGTGTCATAAGTATTCGACCTAATTTTACTTAACTAGTAATACAACTACAAGATATAATGTTGCTACAACTAGTACTCCTGCAGAATCCCACTATATAAATGAGATTGAGCTCATTAAATCACATTTAAAATGATCACAAATATACAAGTGATTGAAAGAGAATAAAACCAACCAACAGCAGGATACTAATTGTGGAATAGACAGAACAATGTCTATGACTCAAGACACTAGCTTAGAAATAAAATAATGGCAAGAATGGTAACATATGAAAGCAACATAGTAACAAGATGAAGGGAAAATATGCCCAAAAAACATATATGAGATAAGCATTACCATTTACAGTTACCAAATTAAATGGTGGGAACCAACCTTTTCTTTCAAGAGTTCAGAAGCATCCATGCTACCGTTCATGTCTGGCAAGAGCTCCGAATTAGATGCAATGCTGGCTTGCTCCTGAAGGGATCCATACATATCCAAGACCGTATCAAGAAGAAATTTATCACCCCCATGGTATGTAATAAATGAAATAGAGACAGGTTGGTCATTGTGCTTCCCTAATGGAATGGCGACCTGGAAATAAAGTGTAAAAGTAAATGCAAAAATAAAACATTAGAAAGAAGACAAATTCATAAATTTAAACATATGGCTGAAAGCTAAAGCATGATGCTGAGTTACCTGACAGCAACCAGACATACTTGTAATGCTTGATAGTACAAACGCTCTATCATGAAATTCAGTAGAATTCCCTTTTTTTGTATTAAGCTTCAAAGGAGGATCTGCAATTGTGGGAATCACCAAGATTCCATCATCCTGAAAACATAAGATAATGAGAAGGTGAAAATTAAGACATAATCATGTAAAGCTTTAGCAGTCTTTAAGACCACTAAGTTTTCTTCATTTTTACTCATCACAATCATATAAAGAAACCCATATCAAATTAGTTTATTAACAAATCAGTTAAACCAAGTTAAAAGCAAAAAAGTTGTAAAACATCGACCATCCACGAAAGATAGAAGAAATAAATTTTCTACTTAATCTCCACTATCATTTGTGCTAAGCTGAGGAGGGAAAGATTACTCTACTAGCTAAGTATTGGATCCACATTCCACAAAAAGAAAACAAGTTCACCTTCTCATTGACAGGGAAAAAACCATGTCATAGCTAAGGATGCTGATGTGAACTCAAAAACTGGTTCAATCTGTCATCTAATACTCTAGAACTGAATTTACTCCAACCACCATTGGAACCAAAATTCTTAAGGGAGAGTTACAGTGAAAAGCCTTGAATAAACTAAACATAAGACAATTACTCTTAACATATTACAGCTGGAAAATTGGTTACATTGAATAGCAGATACCTTTCAAAATGTAAGCCTTAAATTATCATCTTAATGATTCTTATTATTACTACAATGTCTATTATCCCTTAAGATTGACTTTTGACTTTACAAACAAAACTCTCTCCCTTGAAATCCTTTGACTATTCAAACTTCTTGTTAATTATGTATTGATACCTATATCATATTCATCTTATCTTAAGCAAACAATACAGAACCTCCAGCCTCCAAAAACAACAAACATGTGATTCAATAATCCAACTCACTCTGATAAAATTATAACCAAAACATGCAAAACAGAATAGAACTGATTTCAGCTTCTGAGTTGTTTTTAAGACATGAGAGTTGCATCCATCAAACAACAAAGTAACTAAATGTATCTAAATGCTCAGCAGTGACCAGGCAGATGCTTACTGTACTTCTCATGTATCTACTAGGCAGACAATACTAAACTATAAGTTGCTTCTAGCACAAATAAAATTGTAGACATTTATTACATGAGATGACAGAAAAGTGAAGGGAAATTTAAAATAAGTAAACCAATAATTATGGCTCTCTAATCAAATCTGAATATAGGAAACAGGTGATCAAAAAGAAAAGCAGTAACAATGAATTTTGTAAATAGATCATAAATATATATATGTGAATTGACCAATTTTTTGGGGGGGAGTATCACTGGCGTAAAAGATGAATACAGTTTGCTCAATTCCGCCACAGCCAAATTGAACTAAAGATCAAAAATAAATCCTAAGCATTCCCTTCAGTAGGTCAACCTACTAACTAGCCATAAGAAGATTAAGCGTCAGACATACCTCTATATACCTGAGATGCAGTAGTATAGTAAACAGTATAGTTATTTTCAGGTGGAAATAATAGCTTTTGTCAACTGTACAATATAGATGGATATAACTGTTGCTTACTCCTGTTTTACACAATTGCACCCCCGGTTCTCTAGATTTTTTATTTGATGTAATTTTAGCAATCAAGTTCTGGTATCTTAATATATGTATATATATATATATATATATATATAGAGAGAGAGAGAGAGAGAGAGAGAGAGTGATTTTATCATAAGTGTCTCCAAACTTTTTAAAGTTAGAATAAACAAATCAAATTCATCCATTACATTTTCTCTCCTAAAACAATCTCTCTTCTATTTGATTCAAATGCAATAGATGAATTTGATGAGTTCATCCTAACCTTAGAAAGTTAGGAAACACTGATGATAAAATCATTATATCTATATATATATATATATATATATATGTAGTAGTTATTTAGCAAGCACACTTACTATAAAATTAGCACCCTTTTTAGGCTAAAAGACAACAATTTCATAATTCAAATGATTTTGTCTTATTACCCAAAATAAAATTGTGCATAAGTTATTATAATTAAGGGGTCCTCTAGATTCGTTTTCTCTTCAATGTCATGTATAATTCCCCGCCACTCTAGGCCGTTTATATTTTATAAAAAATTAAAGTATGTGTTTACACCAACAATATAAACCACCTCTTGACATTCTAACATAGTGAAGTACACTTTTGCATACTGATTCACTCTTTTCCTCTCTTTGCATTCTCTTTTTGTTTATTCTTGGATTAAGTGTTTAAGCAGGAGAAGGATTCTAATATTAAAACTTAATATCAACAAAATGGAAATGGTGGAGAGAAAAATACTACAGTAAGTAGGAGTACCTTTAAAAGGCTTTGAAGTACTGCTCGCATCTCAGTCCGGACTTTATATAAGCTTTTCATGTTGTCATATGTTGTGTTAACTGCCTCATGAACATGTTCAAAGACATTAGGTCCTAACCTTGGTTTGACTGATGTAACCCAATCTTCATAATTTGTCTTGAATTCATACCTGAAGAGTAGTGATAAATAATGTAAATGTTAGTAAAATTGACTCAAGGTCCTAATAAAAGTTCACTTTGCAATATGTTTTGGAGATCGTAGATGATAATCCATGTAATTCTCTACACTTTATAAATTGATTGTAGATGAGATTTACGATACTACAGCAGTAATTCTTAGCATAATGACACCAGAGTTTTAGTTAACTATACTAGATAACACTATCAGCTCCACAGCTCAACCAATTTACAGTTTGAAAAGTATAGCAAACATTCAGCTTTAGTCATTCATTTAAACTTTCTTTGAAGAACCATAAGAATCATATTTTTGCTGAAGAAATACACACCTGGACGGATACTGGTTATTGTGCGTCAGCTGATACAATGAGTGCAAATGAACATAACAAGAATTATTTGCTCTCAGTTTAACATTACGCAGTGACAAATATACATACCCAGGACATATCTTCAGGCACTTAGTACCAAGTTGTAGTTATAATTTTTAAATTAAAAACCCTCACAACCAGGGATAGGAGTTTTCAGTATTAAGAGGGGTCTATCACCCCAATGAAAGTTTTAAAATTTATTTTTGGAGTTCCTAAGAACTTCTCAAGATAAGTATTAAAATTTATTCTTTTGGGCTTTTCATAAAAAATCATTACTATTAAAAAGAATTATAAATGTGAGTATGAAACCATAAATTTTAACTTAGTAATCCCATATTTAATTCATTAGACTATACTAACTATCTTGCAATAGATCCATACTACAAGATACACTATCTTAATATTAGTTGTCTAACTTTTGATTATAGCAGTAAGTGTTACATTAAAATCTATTTCAAAATGATTATATATATATTTTTTTGATAGGATTTCAAAATGATTATATGACTTGCTACAATGGTCCTTGGGAATTTATTTTTTATGGAAAACTATATGATATTAATTAATAAGGAATTGTATGAACTAGCATTTTGTAAAGGAGTTGAATTTCCTCAGATGATATGAAGATCATTAAAGATAAACTATTCTGACAAAGAAAACCTTGCCCTATCTCCAGGAAATAGAATATGCATTGTAAAGCAGTCAGTATCTATTTTTCTATAGCTCAATTATTTTAATGGTATACACATGTCAATCACATATATTTAGTTCAAATGATTACCTAGAGATACTCCACAAACATCAACCACAATATAAAAAATAAAATAAAAAATTTTTAAAAAAAAATTAAAAACAAAAAAAACAAAAAAAAACAAAACAAAACAAAAGACAAAAGTAAACGTAAAACCTTAAACTAGAGTTTTTCATAAATATGATGGTTAAGGATAAAATCTTAGATCAGCTTACAAACGAAGATGGAATAGAAAATGATTTTCTCCCTATTGGTGTGTCATGTGCAAGAGTTTTGGGGAAAACTTGGATCATCTTTTTCTTCATTGTCCGATAGTTGGTAAATTATGGAGTAAATTGGTTTCTTTGGTGGGTTTGAAGTGGGGTGCTCTTGAATCTTTATGTTCTTTCTTTTTAAAAGATTTTAAAGTTCTTGGTGGAAAGAAAACTAGTATTCTATGGTATTGTGGAGTTTTTGCCATTTTATGAGTTATTTGGGAAGAGAGAAACAAGAAAATCTTCGATGAAGTTGAAGAGGAGGAGAATTTTTTAGGAGATAAAACGTATTATTTGGCTTATCTTTGGGCATCATCTAATGAAAATTCTAGAGACTTTTCTTATTTTTCATTTTACTCGATTGGAGGGCTGTTGTTCATTGAGTTTTTGCATTTTTGTTTTTGTTTTTGCTTGTTGTGTTGGTGGACTTCTAGTTCACGTTTGTAACTTTTTCATTTATTATTAAATAAAGTCTTTGTTTCCTATAAAAAAAATATATATATGTATATATATATAGAAAATAGATCATTACTAAAATATTATGTATAATTAAATAATAAATTGCACTACTATACCTTTGTAATGAAAGCATAACAGAAGACAGTGCTTTCAAAATAGATGTTCCATTTTCCAAGTTTTTGGATTGCTTATGAAACCCTTTTAGACTGGGCACATTTACTGCAATATGCTGACCAAGATTTATGTGCTTTGGAGGCTGGTCTGTCCATACAAAACAATACAGCAATCAACAGAAATGTTATCATCATGTTCCTTAAGACAAGAAGAGATTGTCAACAACCTCTAGTTTAAGATATGGATCAAAAACCCCCTGCTATTAGAAATCTATTAAAAATGCGTAGACATGGCATGATAAACAACTAAAATAACAATTATACCCATTGTTTTAGAAAATAAAGGAATACATACAATAAAAAATCTTGACTCAACTGTGACTCTGTTAGACTCAACTTGAATCACTCAAGAATCTCACACATGATCACTCAAGACCACTCAAGGATCTAACCAAAAAGCAACAAAGAAGAAAGGAAGCAGAACACATAGGTCTTACATGGATCCAACGTTAACAACTCACACTAGAAGAGAAAACATGAAAGGAAGAACAAAGTGAAAAAGAAAGATGAGAAAAGGAGGTAGTAAAGAGATGAGAAACTCTCTCACTTGGATCTTACGGTCCCACAGTAGGCTTGCACATTTTCTTGTGTTTGTGTGCTAATGGATCAATTGAAGATTCAATGAAGGAGAACCTCTTGTATGGATTTTCATTTTCTTTTTTTTCTTTTTTTTTTAAGATTTTTAATTTTGAATATAATTATATATTAAATTAATTACTAAAACATGCTTCATGCATAATGATACCAATAATGGTCAACAAATGGGAGGGGAGACTTCATCTAAATCCAGAACTAATGAGTTGTTTTTGAAGATGGGTCAAACGTCAAGGGGGTTTTAGCAAATCTCCCTTAAGATGAAACCCTAAAAAATTGCATTCTAATATAGAAACTATATCAAAAAGATCGATATAATGAAACCATGTAACTTACACCCAGATAAACTTTCAATTGCTTTGCTAATAACATATACTGTCTTTAGCTTGGGAACCTTAGAAAGCTGGAAGAGATCGTCGGCAAAAACAAGGCGTCTAGATCTCCTAGGTTCAACCACATTTAGTTGGAGTAGAACATGTCCAACACGATGTAAAATAGATGGATTACGAGCAAACCAACCTGAAAAGTCACCGTTTAATTATAAAATAATTAATTTAAAAAAAAAAAAGACAAACTGAAAAATATCAAAACAGTGAAAATTTGAAGGCCTCAAAATTCTCAAGGCAAGTGCAAGACAGAAAACTATTATCATTTTAAATACCCAAACTGGTAAAAATGCACATAAATCTACTGGGAAGAAATAAATAAAAGCACTCATGCATGCTCACACAAAGCAATGATGGAGCACATCTTATTATACAATCAACTTCTCAGTTGCCACACATATAACATGTCAAAATAGGCGAAATTCAACACTGGTCAGAACATAGGAATTATAGTTTGCTATGGTAATTGATTATAACTGAAAAGAATCCTAAATGCACACCATTCTCTATAACTTTTTCTAAGAACTACTAAATATCATACCAACAGAGTCTAGAGTTTGTGAATTTGGAAGAACCCCTATTGTAGAAACAGCACCCTGAGATGGTCGGTAGCCAAGGATCCCACAGAATGCTGCTGGAATTCTCACACCCCCAATTGTATCAGTACCTATGAAATATGAGGGTTTCTTCGATCAGGTGACATGGTTAACAAGGCAAATAAGCATATAATCCATAAACAAAGTTAACGAAACATTTTCTGCAGTAACAAGTAAAATACTATAAGGGCTTATACATACAATGAGCAATGATTTACGCGTCTCTGAGCTGTAAGATTTGACAATAAGTGAAAAAGTATTACATCGAATAAGAAACCTATCTAGTTGAAGCGAAAATGAAAAAGTAAGTGAGCAAGTATGAATGAAAACAAGAGCAATTGAAGTTACCAAGAGCAAAGTCAACAAGCTGAGCTGCAACAGCCACTGCGGAACCACTAGCAGAACCTCCAGGAATATGAGATGGCAGATGCGGATTGGTAGGAGTTCCATAATGCTTGTTCTCCCCAGTTATCCTGATACAAAAGTCAGTCAAACCACACAAAATCAACACATTTTTCTTCTGATATAGAGAGAGAGCCAACCCAGGACAAGGACTAACCCAAAAGCCAGTTCATCCATAACAGCCTTGCCGACACAAGTAGCCCCATTTTTCAACAAAAGAGTCACCACCACCGCCGTTTTTCCTGTTTCCTCATGCGTTCTCGCCCAGTCCACACTTCCAAACCCCGTCACATGTCCCTTCACATCAAACCTAACCATAACCATAACCAAACAACATCATTGATGGCATAAACATGAATAGATAGAAAGAAAAGAGAGTTGCAAGCATACACATCATTGATGGCAAAAGTGAGGCCAGAAAGCGACTGTTTGGCAGCAGGAGGAGGCGGCTGAGGGAACGGAAGCACTTCGAATCGTTGGAGAAAAGCGCCAAAATCATCCACTTCTCCGGCCTTTTTCACCTTCCTTCTACGCCGCAGCGTCTCCGCCACGATCACGATCCCTACCACGCTCACGCCGATCACCAACCACGTTTTCTGATTCGACGCATGGCTCTTTATTATATTCAATGATTTCGACATCGTTTTATTTGACAAGAAATGATTTTTAGAGACGGAGAAGGGTTTTGGGAGGGTTTAGGAGCTGTGATTTTTCTTTTTTTCTTTTTTTTTTTTTCGGGGTTTTATTGAGAGCCGAGGAGGAGTTGATCAGTGCTATCGTGCGCCGATTCTCACACCTGCTGCCTCCATTGGCTTTACATTTTGAAAATGTTTGTGAAAATTGCACAAACATTCATTAGTTTTGGTTTTATTACACTTTAGGTCTACTTTTATTACAGTTGAGAAGGCACATTCGCACTGTACATAACGGTTTAGGGGTAAAATAATCTTTTCATGTCAAAATTTTGAGCTGTAAAACTGGTTTAGGGGCAATATGGATGGCTTAAACTGACCGCAACGGCTCTTTCACGCTAGACATGTTAGCTAAAGACCATGATTTGTTAAGGATATTCTTTATCATGTCATGTCTTCTGATTAAAAAAAGACATATAGTATATATGTTTTAGAGGATGAACTCTAATTATTTATGTTTTTTTTTTTTTTAGTATTCATTACTATTGTTTTGTTTATTTGTTGACAATGTTTTAATACTATCAAAATTTTTAGATTGTTTGTATGAATATTTTAGAACATGTTTTATATTTTTAATATATCTACCTAATTTGATGAATAATTTGAGACATTTTATGTTTTATGTTAAATGTGTTTTAATTGTTTTTTCATATATTTTATTTATTGTCTTCTATATAATTGACAATATTCGTAAATGGGAAGTGGCTTCTTCAATTTTAGGATGAATGAGTTGTAAAGGACTTTTAGATAATCAATATTGTATCATACTTCTTCCTTACTTAAGTATACACTTGAAAATGAATTAATTTGATTCCCTTTCTAAATTTTAGTACGTTTAGTAAACATTAGAGTGAAAATAAGTTACTTGATTCCAATTCCTCTCTATTCCCTTTTCAAGAAACTTGATTCTCATTCTACTGTTCATTTCATTCATGATTAGTAAATACTGACTCAAAAGTATAAATGAAGTAAAAAGAGGATGTCTTGAAGGAAGAGAAAGAAGGTATAATTGAGTTTAATATGATTGGTGGTTTAAGGGCAACTAGACTTCCCATACCACAAATTCACTTTCTTTCTTTTTCTTTTTTTGACATTACAATTTCACTGAAGTTAATCAAATAAACATAACTGCTAAAGTGTGGTTACATTTAAAACCACAACATTTTGGGCAGCTTAGAGTAAACATCTCCATATTGCCACCCTAAGGGTAAAAAAAAAAAGAAAAAAATCTATTGGTTCTGTACACAAATAGAGTAGTTACACCATTTTTCTAAAACTTTTGACAAAAAACTGATTTAACCCTCACTCAAGGGATGCAACTGGACTTCCCCATCAAAAATCATATATCTAGACGTACTGAAACTGGTAAAAAGGATGCTACACAGCAGGAACTGATTCCTCAAGCGTTCCAAGGGGCCAATACAGATGACAATGAGATGATTAATCTAACCAGCTGGTGGAGGCATTTCAACCTTATAATATATACACAATTGTGGGTATTTCTCCTTTACCACAACTGCATAAATCCAATGTATCTTTATATAAATCAAACCATCTAACATCTTTAAACTTGCAATCAAAATTACAAAAAAGGAACCACGGTATAGATCTACACATCGAAGATACCAAGTGACATCAGAACCTTGAAACCTAAGCGCTAGGACTTAATTTTACAAAGGTTGGACAGCTGAAAGAATATGCTATTTCAAAAGCCCTTTCCAAACTTCAGCAGGATTTTCAAGAAAACAGCTGATGGGTTGGCCTATGGAATTGCATCCAGCTTATAGATATTCTGATAAACATTAGTCTGGGGACGGTTTCATTTATGTTTTATCCTTTGAAACGGACTACAATACAGGAGATGTCATCCTTGCTATCTTTGTTTAATGCCTCTGTTGCTAGTCGCTTGGCTGCCTTCTGTGGGTCCTTTATCTTTCTTGCAATATCAACTGCTTCTTGATTTGACATTACCTAGATTTATCACAAACCAGAATGATAAACAAGGGACATAGCTAAATGGTTTGGGGAAGAGGGAGAGAGAGAGAGAGAGAGAGAGAGAGAGATGCATCACCTTCCAAAGACCATCACTTGCAAGGATGAGAAGATCAGTATCTGCATCAATATCAGCACCCTGTACATCAGGATCGGATCTTAGATGTGATTTGAGGTTCTTGTCTCCAAAAGCACGTGAAACTGCCAGTTGTCCATTCACTCTAGCAACATCTCCTGATATATAGCATGGATAAATTATTGTCAACTATTACTTCACAGACAATGAGCATAAACTCATACGGTATGCAAAGATGAACGTGCTTTCAGACTCAATTAATAGGCAAAAGTGATAAACTATTTGTCAACATCTTCTAAAAGAGTATTTAATTGCTAGCAGGTTCTCCAATACATACCCCCTGGCAACTATTATTCCTATATATATAGATTCTATTGCTATACATTACGGGACAATTAGGAAGAGCAGCTGCCAGCCGCACAAAACATTACCCACTGCAACTGAAAAAGGAAAAGAAAAATAAAACATACATACAATTTAAATAGTCAACTAAAATATGTAAGAGCTAAATGGTTTATTGATTTTACCTTAACATAAGTAATTTTAAAAATTTTACCTTAACATAAGATAGGTCTGAAGATGAAATAAACTATCCTCACACCTCATTACCAAATTTATCCATTCACCCATTCAATGTTATTAATGCAAGGCATAGATAAACTCCACTTTTTACATTAGCAGTTTAGCACTAATTGGCAATTAAACCTATAATTTACAGAGTAGAAATCTTTGATTATCGATTGGGCTTGGAACACAAGCCAGCATTTTATATCTTCAAGTTTCTAAATGTCATTAATATCCAAATGAACGGCAGCCATGTGTATGAAGTGTATAATCTGGTATGCCAAAGTGGAAATTTTTTATGTGGGCCATCTAAGCACTAGCCCACTTTTTATAAAGTGAAATTTCTCTATTGTGTACTTGCAAAAGGACCTAGATTTTTACCAGATCAAAGTTTAGAATTGCATTTTATGTATATGAGTTTTGTTTGTCACATTTAACAATCTATATAATAAAACACTACACACATTAAATAAACTAAAAAACTATATAATATACAGGTTTTCTATAAACAAAATGCTTATGAAACACTCCGGTCCCCAAGATATTTTGAGATTAGACACTCTTCACACTCTAAATTCTGCTCTAGCAGTCCTCTCAAGGTATGAGAATAAAACCAACAACTGAGTTACCTAACCTCTCAGTCCTCTCCTCTACAAGAAGGATAGAAGAATGACTTAACACAAACAAAAAAAATTTGGTGAGCACAGTATGATATGTTGAAATGTGTTACCAGTGAAAAATAACACAGAAGTTTCCAAAGGGATAACAATGGAAATGATGCACAGAATTATTAACAGCAGTTAACATTGAAACTGAAGCACTAAGAACTCCAAATGAACCTGAAACAACTAAAACTGACACAAAAGAACCTTGAATCTCGAACACAGAATGAATAATCAAGAGGTCTATAGCTACAAAAGACCTATCTAACACTTGTTTCTACTTCCATTTTACTTCATTGTTTCCATACGATAACAACCACTAAACAAATCATGTTAAAATTTACTGCACAGCAAAATTTAAACAATTAAAGCAATTCCCTGTCAACAATTTTAATACATCAAAGGTATAATGATGTGATATATGATTCAGGTTGAGGGAGCAAGACAGATTTGCTTTGCCCAGCAGCAATTTTTACTAAACAAATCTTTATCAATTAGGGAGTTTTTTCTTTTTAACCCCAATCCAAGACAAGAAAACAACTAAGCTAAACAATATAGACAATAAGACACATAGTGATGTAAAATAAGTTCGACAACAACATATTTCAATCAAATAAAAATTACAAAACCTTCAATAAGTACAATAACCCCAGTATTGAAGAAGTAACATGATAAATCAACAAGATAAAGTCTAGTACAGTAGGGAAATTAAGTGGCAGATGATGTCCTCTTGTGTGAAAGGCAGTGGTAGACAAGGCTGACTCCTAAAAACATGAGTCTTCCAACACTTAAAATAAGAGACAAATAAAGAAAGAAAACCCTAGAGGAAATAAATTCCAGAAAATACAACTGAAGTTAATTTTGCTGGAAACAACTTCATGAACCTGTAGATGCAGACTCCTTTTTATAGTGCTAGACTTTAACTACTCTTTAGTCCAATTATAGTTCCAAGTACTTGGTTAATTTAACCCTTTCAATTTTTAATTACATTTACTGTTTTACATAATAAATATTGACTTTGGGAAGGCTCCTTAAACTTCATTTGTAATAATTAAAAATATCTTTGCACTAAAAATTCTCAGACCTAATTTCCATCATTCTCCCCCAATTCAACGAAACTTGTCTCTGAGCAAGTTGTCATCTACATGATCAGCACCACAATCGTTATTTGTATATTAACATTTCATTCAAATAGGGTAGCAAGATTTTGAATCTGTGCTTGTAGTTCCTAAGACATTTAAGAGTCGTCCTTTGACCATGATTTCCTCACCCACCTCATTCGGCCCCACTGCTTCCTAAGATATTATTTCCCCAGAAAGTAAATAACAGCCACAAGGAATAGAACTTGCTCTACTACCAATATGATGTGAACAATGCTCAATAACAACATGACAACCCTACAAAACTGAGTGTAGTACAGTAAGCAAAATTAGTGGCACATGATGTCCTCCAGTGGAAAATGTAGTGGTTATGGGAATGGAAGATGCCACAGGTTCAACTCCTGAAAACCCAAATCCTCCAATACTTTAAACAAGAAATAAATCTAGAAAGAAGACCATAGACAGGAGAATTTTCCAGGAAAAAGGAAAAAAAAAAAAAAAACTGATATTATTTGTTTAGTGCTACACTTTTAACTGCACTCTTTCGTCTACAGGTCTACTTATGTTCCAACAACTCATTTAATAAATCCTTTCAACTTCCTGGATTACATTTACTACTGTCTTACATAACCAAAACCAACATTGACTCTGACTGGACTCTTGACAGTTCAATAATAACATAGAAAAACTTTCTAGACTAAAAATTCTCAGA
The DNA here is from genome assembly GCA_019925255.1 of Litchi chinensis. Lineage (NCBI taxonomy): Eukaryota > Viridiplantae > Streptophyta > Magnoliopsida > Sapindales > Sapindaceae > Litchi > Litchi chinensis. The sequence goes on along the minus strand of CM034465.1, from coordinate 24,285,106 downwards.
CTTGATTTCCATCACATAAGACTGTAGAATCAAGCCTCAAAGAATTTTATGGACACACAAAATCTAATTGGTTACTTTGACATGCAATCACTAACTTGGTGGACATTGAGGGTGCAATGAAGGGAGTTCTCCAATCTTCTTTTTTGATAAAGCAAACAATAAAATTGAATAAATCAATTACCCAGTTCCACAATTTTCTTTTACAGTATGTTTTTCCAACAGTATTATTTGCTAACAAAATTAAATTTCTTTATAGCCTAAAACCAGACCAGAAATCCAATCATAAATCACGACTCAGAATGGTAGAGCAGGGTACCCTCAGCTTCCCAATGATGAAAGAGTACCTAGTAAAAACCACAACTTACATATACTGTTCTCATTCCCAGTGCTATTATCTTTCTCATGCTTTTAAAAATTAATGATATAAAACAATCCCTCCCAGCTTAAACCTCACAGTATGGATTGCACTGTGATCTATGATAATCTTCGACAGAGTTTTTCTATAAATTCATAAAAGGCATAACATCCTAGGAAGTTTAATGCATCGCCATATCAATAATCTGGAGAAAATCCAATCATTTTTCTAGCTTGAGTCAACAAGGCATTGGCTACAATGTTCGCAAGTATTAAATTCAAAGTCAAAGGGAATTTTAAAACGTCTGATTCCTCTAGAAATTCATCATATTGAAAGCAGACAGACACTACTAAGGTTTTATCGAAAAAGCCTTTTTAATGGCTGTAATAAAAACCACGGTTTTTAATCGTTATAATTCTAGCCAAAACTCGCATTGCTTGAAGAATAATACCCCCAAGATGAAACCCTCATGGAATAACCACAAATTTTGTCTTGCACAGTAACAACGATAAACACCTTTTGGGAACTACGAAGCAGGGTTGTCATCACATGAGATATAAATGTCAGACTTGGTCTTGAAGACAGCACAAAACACATCAACATCGAGAAGTAATAAGCCCAACATGAACACAAAAAATTCAAAATTCCTGTACCAATCTGGCAAGATCTTGAACCAAACAGGTCCAACAATTATGGACCTGAAGTTTTTTTTTTTTTTTTGGTACATATTTTACATCTAAGCACAAGGTTGATTATCCATCAGCTCCATAAGAACTCCAGAAGAAAAGATCAATGTTTCAAATAGTACATGAATTAGTAAGAGAAAGGATATAAGTCTTTTGTAGGATGAAACTCCTTTATTGTGGCGTCTAGTTGCCAGTTACGGTTGATAAGTTTCAGGTTCTGAGTTGCAGGATGAGGCTTGTAAGTCATGAGATCCTAGTATCATATTTATATGAGTGGTAGTTGTCTAGACAAAAGATATTTTGGTTAAAATCATAAGAAATGAAAAGCATTGCTAGTGTTTATCATAACGGCTCAAGTAAGGCTAATTTTGATAAAAATACAAATTTATATGCAGTAAACCTGTTCAATAAATTAATAATAAAGCGAACTACACACACACAAATATATATAAAATTTAACATAATGCTTCATCTATGCAGTATTAAGTTGACACCATACTAATCTACAAACCACGTTTCCCATAAAGCGGCAAGTGTAACATTAATCTAATCAAATGCAAAAACATATAACTAAGTGATTTATGCACCAGGCCCCAAATTTTGTTAAACTACCTGGCATGTTTGAGACAAAGCCTCCTCTGTCCTCAATGCTGTCCCGCTCGGTGTTTGGTTCATGATCAATAGACATTTGGATTGCCTGCCCTTTCTTTGAAATAACCGCTCGTGAATCTCCAACATTGGCTATCCACAACTTCCGCCCATTTATTAGAATTGCAGTGACAGCAGTGGATCCACCTCGTCCCAGGTCAGGATTGTGCGAAAGAATTGCCTGGTCTGTCTTCTCATATGCTTTAGAAATAGACCTGTTGGGTTCAGTCCAAAACTCCTCCTGTAATGCGACAGTGCATAAGTGAACTTAGCAAATCACCAAATATAGTAGGCATCAATACATGAAAACACAAATCAATCATACTAAACCATCACTTTTGGCAACAATACTACCTTTTTGAAGCCATATTAGTATTATTTTGCTCATTAAATCAGAGTATATTGTAAATGGGGATAACATAGGATAATCGAAGTAGATTCTCTTCAATTTGCAGTTCCCCACTATCACACCCCAAAGAAACTTACATCAGTAATGGATCATTTTCAACTTCTTGTTGGATCATATGCCTCTGAATGATTATCCACACACCTAGAGAATAATTTAAAATCAACAACTTACATCCTTTAAGATATTGGGAAACAGATGCTTCTGTAGATAGGCAGGCACGCTATCACCCAGGTGCCCATCATATATAGCAAAAAGTCCAAGCTCATGTCCTTGGAATTGAACAAACTTTGCAACATGAAAATCCTCCATAGGATGATTTGCTTTCCCTTTAACTAGGCTAAATCCATATTTGACTAGGCCTTGATGGCTCCTACCCTTGCCAGAGCTGAATGACGAACGCCCCCCTACAACCTAAAGAGAGTAAAACTTTAAAATTTGCACATTTCCTGGAACAAAAGTTGATTGGAAGGAAGAAAAAAATAAAACTAAAAATTATATACAGGAACATGCACTACTTCATGAGAAACTTTATGCAGAATAAGAAGACCGGCCATTGTGCTTCTCTAGAAAATAATCTACATATTCCAATTTATAGCATTTTAAGCATTCATCCGAAAGAAAGTTCATGTACTTAAAATCTGATATATGCATCGTAGAGTTGACATTGCACTTGACAAAATGTTACCAAAGAACCTTTAAGAAGTTACATGAAAACATAAGTCATTAAATTGATTGCACCATTCTGTTCTTACGACAGGATACACAAACAGATAAAAAAATATTATTTCATCTAAGCATTCTCAAAAATAATCAAAATCCTTAAATTGCTAAACACACGTTTCTGTAACCAAACAACTCCTTAAATTTTATGTTTGAAAGAAACAAACATGCTTTCAGACGATCAAAACACACAAGTTTGGCTTTTTCATCATCACAAGCACCCATAAAACCAAGCTCCCTCGTTTCAAACAAAAAAAAAAAGGGAAAAAAAAAAACCAATCTCCCTCATCATTCAACAATAAAATTTAAGTTTTACATAATCTACATACAGGAAAAAATAAAAAGGAAAATAAAATCCGTTGCAAAGTCAACTGTGTTATGCTAACTGAATCAGGTTCCTTCCAAAATCTAATAACACATCTACAACCTCAAGAGGGCAAAGCAAAACATAAAGAATTTCCTCAAACAGATAGATGTATATATAAATATATAGAAAAATCAATTCCCTCAAACAGTTATATTGCAAAAGTAAATCTATATAACACCTCATAATTTCCTATTAGCTGTATTAAACAAGAAAGGGAACTGAAAAACCGATGTAGTTATACCGACCTGAGAATAGACGCAATTGAAGCAGGATAGATTATCCATACAATTCACCAGCAGCTCTCAACTACTACTTCTGGTATGAGTCAACATCTACCCTTATAACACAAAACCTGCAAAAATCAAACAAGAATTCTGATCATCCAACGAAAACTAAAAAGAAAACAAATCCACATAAATACAAAGAAATGATCAGATGGGTATGCTTGAATTTCACTGACCGATGACCAAAGCCACTGACTTTCCAAGAAGGAACAGCTGTACAGGAATTTTGAAGGGCCCAAATTCTTCAAAATAATAATAAATATATACAAAAACTGAGAGATATATATGTATAGTTTCAAAAATAGATGTAATACAATGTTGAAGAATTGATAGAAGAAGAGGATTGTAAGGAGGCACAAAGAATGGCTGCCAAAAGGCAGAGCTTGCCCTTATTGACTTTTTGCCGGTTTTTGATTGATTCGATAATGCGAGTGAAGAGAGAGAAAGAGAGAGACTGTTTGTGCGTGTGTGTATGATTTTGTTTGGTTTCTTTTTTCTTCTTGTTTTCGAATGTTACAGCTGTTTCATGAGGTTGCATTTGATTTATGGTTAAGTTGTCAAATAAAATAATGGTATTGTAGTTTGCTTTGGCTCTCCTCTTCGCCTGTGGGCTGTGGGAGTGGGGACCCCTTTGCATCACAAGTCAACTCTTTTTTCTTTTTTTTTTCTCTTTTTTTAACTGATAACTTGGTTACCCTTTTACTTTTCACTTATTACGGTACGAACTTCATTTCCTCATCTTTCTTTTTGAGCTTTCTCTTTTGCTGCTCATCTCCTTATTTTTGCCTTTTTTGGTCCCTATAGTTTAAAGGTATCAATTGGACCGGCCAGCCCACGCCTAGTTCGTGCCCAATCTTAAATTAAGGGCTAAGCCTGTATCCAAGTTTTCAATAACTCTAATATATACCATTATTTTATACTTATTTACCTAGCGTTTATGATGAGTTTTCAAGTAAATGATGCTAATTATTTAATGTTTTTATATTATTTCATTTAGGTGAGTCATGGAAGATGTTGTTGACCAATTTGGCAATTTATTGAGGTAATTAAGGGCGGAAGTTTTTGAATTCGAGTTGGATTGGATTGAAAATCCCCCAACTCACCGTGGGTTGGTTTGAAAATTTTTCAACCTAACCTAATCTAATCAATTCTTTAACCCAATCCAATAATTGTCAAGTTCGGTTGGGTTAAGTTGATCGAGTTGGCAATCAAATACAACCTTCCTCTTCTTCTCCATTACAGCCTTCCTCTTCTTAGTAATCCAGTAAACACTTAAATGGTAATCTAACCTATAACAACAACAAAGAAAAACCAGTTAAACCCAAAAAGAAATCAACAACTACAAAAAAAGAAAAAAAGAAAGAAAGAATCAAACCAGTTGAACATATAATATTAAATGTCTTTATAGTTTGGCACCCACAAAATTCACACGACTCACAATAGCCCACATAGACACAAAACACACACGAGTCACATTAAAAGATAAAATGTGAACAGTGATAGTCCATTCACTGGAGATTGAAGAACAACAAACTTAAATCAAACTGCAAACAAACCTAAATTACTACCACAAAGGCACAAAAAATACATACAAATTAATTAATAGAGATTAGTGTTAAAAGCATACAAAATCAACAAAGCATACAAATTAATTAACATAGATTAGTATCAAAAACATAGAAAATCAATATATTTCTTACTTTGTCTGAGAAGCAACAATCAAAATCGGCTAAGGACCAACCAAAATCAACTAAGGACCAATCAAAATTATCCAAAAATAGAGTTCTTACTCTGTTTTAGAAGCACAACATCATAAGGAGTCAACCACCAATGAAGAGAAGAACAACGAATGGAGAGTGAGAAGAAAAGAGTGCATTCGTGTGATTTGGACTGGTGAGTGAGTGGATGGATGAAGCATGACAACTAGAGATAAAAGGTTGGTGGTTGAGGAGATGAAGGGTATTACCAGCAACTGGATCTGAGTGGCTAGGTGGAGGGAAAATGGAGAGAATGAAAAAATCCAGGAAAAGCTCTAAGAGAAATGGAGAGTGCAGCTAGGGTAAACACTTTTTTTCATATATAGTATTGGATTCGAATTGGGTCTCGAGTTACTTTCCTAACTCGACCCAACCAGAGAATAATTCGAGTTCTTTAAATCCAACCCGCATCAAGTCTTTTGAATAGTACAACCCGACCTAACCCAATAAAAAATGGTTTGGTTGGGTTCAAAGTGCCCACTCTAAAGGTAATTATGTAATAATATGAAGATTTAAAGCAGAATTAAAAGGTTCCTAATTGAAGTGGATAGTTTTGGAAGCAAATCAAAATCAGATCAAATTTCTTTCGGAGTAAGTAAACAATCAATTGATATTTGGAAGCAAATCATGCAACAATTAAAAAGGAATTAGATTTAGAAGCGGATCTAAACGTAAATCAGGAAGAAAATCATTAAGATTTAATGCGAATTAATGTAGGAGAATCAAATGAGGCAATTATGCAATAATATGGAGATTTTGAACCGAATTGGAAGGTTCCTAGCTAAAATGTATCGCATTGGATTTCTTTGGAAGTAAAAAATCAATTCAGATTTGGAAGAAAATCATGAAGCAATTAAGAAGAAATTAGATTTGGAAGCAAATAATTAAGTAAATCAAGAAGAAAATCATTAAGATTTAATGTGAATTAATGGACCATAATCAAATCAATTCACCATAATCAAATCAATTCAATTTGAAAACAAATCAAGAAGAAATTGGGAGGAAATTGGATTTGGAAAGATTCTAAAAGCGAATAATAGAATTGTCACATGGAAAGTAACATGATTTTGCATGAGCTCATACGAAGTACATTATTCGAGTTACGTGAGTCATAACCTATTAAATTAAAACCTCAAATGTCTAGTTTGCATAGCCACTGATGGTTCGTGAATCAAAATTTTTTAAGAAAATTATGACCGATTTAGTGTCTGAAAGTCAGACTGTCACGAAACCTAATAGTTCGAGTTTCCTCTTTTAATATTTCAAAGCAACTTCATAAACACTATTTAAGTAACATTAGGAAATATTCTAACCATGAATGTGAGAGATCCAACCATTAATGTGAAGAGATTCAATTTCCAAATCAAGGTCTTTCTAAACCAAGATATTTCCAAATCAAAATTGGAAGTTTGAGTTTCCACCAATTGAGAAAATCTTAATGTGCAAGTTTAAGTAAATAAATGGATATCAATGAGAAGAGAATCTAATACAAAGATAAGAAAGACACACACAACTTTGAACGAGAGTTTCAACGTTGGTTTGGGTGCTTATAGAGATATCTTTTGACAGTCCTCAACCACACTAGCAACCCTTTGGAGAAAAAAAGTAGCCACACCATACCATCATCAATATTAGAAGATCAAGAATCAACACATAGTAGCAGCAAGGGGTTGAAGAGAGTCGAATTGGATAAGACAGTTTCGACCTTAAAGACTAGGGGGATGGCTTCTTTGCAATAAAATTTTCTTTTCCCCTTAATTTTATTTATTGAAAATCATATTGTTGGATTCTTGTTTGAGTAATTTTATTTGTAATATGATGATGAATTGGATCTAAGATCTTGAGTTACAATATAATCATAAACCATGAAACTTGGTTATTGATTTTGTTATAATTTAATTCTCATTATTATGTTCTATCTATTTTTATTCCTAATGCTCTAAATTAACTTATCACTAGTTTAGATAATTTGGTAACCATGAATGCATTTGAGAGAAGCACTCATAGTTTAAAATTAAAATTGGATGGCATAAATTGCATAGGGTAGAAATATACTCGTGTAGTTTATGTGATTATTAATGAATGATTGATGCTTTATGTGCCTAGATTAATTAATCGTTATAGAGATATAGGCGGTTAGTTGATTTAGGTAAGTTCACTCTTCCATCAAGAGAGGCTTGTGGATAAATTAAAATCATTCAATCAAGCATATGATGAAAATAAATTCTTAACAGTAGAAATATAGATTGAGTAGATTGGTAGAATGAAGTTATAACTCTAAACTAAATTCTTCGTTGGTTGTAGTTTATTTTGTTAATTGTTTTTGTTATTTTTCTTATTTAAATATTTATCTTTAAACTCATTAATCCGATAGTTTGAATTAGGAGAGTTGAGATTAATTTTAGTAACTAACATTAATTTGGATAATCCTTATCATTATATTATTTATGAACCATGTATACTTGCTCGGGTTTCTAATGTGTATTTTGTATTGTATATTTATTGAATATTTTGCACACTACAAATTAGTCATCAAGTTTTTGGATTATGCCAAGTAATTTAACTACATCATAAAGTATCATCAAAATATAACGGATTTGTAAAGGAAAATGTATAAATTTGTAGTTGTAGGTGAGGAAAATGCCCAAAAATGAATTTTATTCCATAAAGAGTGATTTTTCTCCTTTGCCTGCTCTTTCAAAATATAAATACATGGCTTTCCATAAAGAAGTAGTTAAAAAAATTTACTATCATTTAACATAATTCAATTTAATTATTATTTTTCTTCAAGATATGCATAGTTAAAAGCGTTGTGGTGATGATCAAGATTATGACATAGTTTTTTGGAAAGATATAAAATCATATCTGGCAAAATTTAAACAAACTATATAGTTCAAAATTCTTAAGATTCAATACTGTTGGATTATATGGGTCTTAGGTCGAGTTCACTCAAGATGACCCAAAACTCAAACTCGGATCCAAAATCCAACAGAGAGTTTGATTGTGCTGAGTAACTGCCTTTGGTAGTTGTATAGGTTATCAAATATCTGCATGATACATTATTCATAGATAAAAAGGTTGCAGTTGGTTGTTTGCAAAATAAATAATTACATGTAGAAAAGAATACATACACACAAAGAGCAAAAACACAGAACTAAGGGTGAAACACAAATAATGGCAAGGTATTTACATTGTGAATTAAGGTTTCTTTTTAATTTAGTGATCAAAATATGACCATCGGTTGAACAACATAACCTTGTGTATCTTTTGCTCCATTCCAGATTCCATTTAAAATTTGTTTTTATTGTTTTTGAGATATATATATAGAGTAATTTTTGTTACTATTAATGGTTTGAAATTTATAACATTGGTATCAAAGTATTTGATGTGTTGTTTATTGGTGGAATGATCATAAATGATAAGAAACTTACATTTTATGTCAAGTTTAAGGCATTTAGAATATTAGTTTTCGAAGAACATGATGAATTATAGTCAATACCCGAATCTATTCTTTGTTTTTAAATGTCTATAAACTTCTTTTTTTGATGCGATTATTATACTATTGGATAAAACTCGAAAAGAGCTTTCTAACAGCATATCATATAAGCAATTTGGATGAGAACAGGGTGAGAAAATCACGTTTAAAGTTGGTTTTATAAAATTAAAATTTGGAAAAAAAAAAAAAAACAATTTCAAGAGGTTGAAGGTGATGAACAGTATCAGTGCCTCATGGCGGCTAAGGATGAGGTCGCATCATATAGTTTACGTGTCATTTTCTAGTGAAGCCACGTTAAAAGCAAGTACAACAAATCAGAGGAAGTCACGTGTTACGAGATGTGGCACAATCTAATTTAACCACATGTAGTGCGATGTGGCCTAATTTGGTGAGGACATGTGTATCAGGTATGGTGTCATCTGGTGTAGCCATAAGTCACCTACAATAGATGAACCAAATTGTGCCACATATAACATGATGTGGTAACATATAGACTTGACATGTGGCCTTGCCAAAGCCAACCACGTGTCGTACCGTGATAAGGATGTAGTAGGTGTTTGACCTACACTTGCAGTCGGCGTGATGCAACTGTCAGTGCGTGTTCGCGTCAGTCACCGGCGTGTCGAGCCCATGCGCCATAGCCGACGACAGTTTTTGACGATCAAAAATTTAAAAATTTTAAAAAATAAATTAAATAAATTCTCCTTTCTTTTATTAGCCTATTAATTTAATAATTAATTATTACATTTAGTTTAATTATACTAAATAGTTTAATATATTTAACATAATATTTTTTTTTTAAATAGTTTATCGTGTTATTCATTATTTTATTGATTCTAATGATGAAATCAACGAAGTCATCAAGATAGTTGAGAATCCTAACATTATCGATATTTTTGATGATCCAGTCAAGGTTATAGTCATTTCTGATGATGAAAAGGACATCAAACCTTCGAATTATGTGCCTTCGGATTACCCAGCCGATGTTATTGTCATTTCTGATGATGAGGAGAGTGTCGAGCCTCTAAATTATGTGCCTTCCGACTATCTAGTTGATGTTATAATCATTTTGGATGACGAGAATGATATCGAGATTATTGAGATATCATACGATGATATAGACGTCGATGTCATGGATACTTTTGACGAAAAGATGGTTGAGGTTATGGACATCTTATCAGACGAGGAGGATCCAGAGATGACGATTGATTTTGACCTATATATGAGAGAGTATCATGAGGAGATTATTTCCCGTACCACTTATCTGCATAACTGATGTTGTTTTTCCTTTTATTATCGTATTGTAGATAGTATTTGTATTTATGTTGGTTATTTCATTTTATGCATAGAATATGAATAGTGTAATTTTCTTTATTTATCGTTTACAAAATGTTGTTCTATGCATATTGCTTTTATGTATGACAATATCTATGTAGGTGTCCTAATCTATTAAAGAATGACATTAGGATTGCTTTGCACGAAAACACTTACAAATATAGATTGATGAATAATTAGAAGTGGATGATGATGAGTGGCTTAACTACCCTTTCAATTTCTGTCCAAGGATTTCTCTTTTATATTTATAAGTGTATAGTTGCTGTAATATTATAGTGAAATGATAGTAGATGTGCTAGTACAGATATAGAAAGATATAGATTGTAAGTCTCAAACCTTGAAGGTACACAGAATATGTACATAACTTGTCCAGTAAATATGAAAAGTTGGGTACTAGATGAAAGAAATATATCTTTATTAGATACTCTGAGCACTCGAAAAGATATGTATTTATAAGATAAAATTTATATGGAAGCATTACTGAATTAGAGTCACAAGATGTGAACTTTTAGAGAATAAATTTCTTAACAAGGGTGAAGTTGAAAAAGATTTTCAATTTTACAAATTGAACGAATCAGATGATATTGTGCATTCGAACACTCAACTAGAGGAAGATAGAGAGTTATCTAAATACTTTATCCTTAATAGGAGTGATAGAGCAATTAAGAGAGCTCTTTCATCTGTTTCTAGTGAAAGCATAGGGATTAATAAATTAGTGCCCTCAAAATCTTCAATTTGTAGAAACGACCATAAAATTGTTCCTTGTTGTCGATTTGAGATCAAAAGGGAAACTTTTATGCTTACTTCACATAATAGTGATGAGTTAAAGAATATAAATGACGCTTTCAACTCACTTACTAAAGAATTTTGAATTAAAGCTATGTAAGAAAAGATGGAGTCAATGAATAGCAACCACGTCTGGGACTTGGTTAACTTATCACCTAATCGAAAAGTCATTGGAAACAAATAGGTTATTCATATCAAGCATAAAACAGACGACTCAATAAAAAGATATAATGTGAGATTAGTAGAGAAAGAATATATTCAATAGAAAAATATAGATTATGAAGAAACCTTCTCTCCTATGGTAAGGTTTGCTTTAATTCTCCTTATATTAACTATTGTCGCACACATAGAATGAGAATTATATTAGATGGATGTAAAGACAACTTTTCTTAATGGAGAATTGAAGAAAGAAATTTACATAGAATAGCCAGTCAATGTCGTTTTAAAAGGTCAAGAACAAGAGATTTGTAAAATCAAAAGATCTATTTATGATTTAAAACAATCCTCCAAACAATGGTACCTTCATTTTCATGAGACAGTAATACCCTATGGATTCTATATGACTAAAAAGAACCATTATGTGCATGTCAAATGGGTAAAAGATAAATTCATAATTTTGTCTTTATACGTGGACAATATTTTATTAGATGGAAATGACAAAAGAGGTTATGATGACCATAAAAGAATGATTATCCTTAAATTTCGAGATGAAAGACATGTGAGAAGTTACATATATTTTACGAGTTAAAATTAACAAAGATCATTTAAGAGTCTTATATTAAAAAAATTCTCGAACAATTTCAAATAGCTGATTGTAAGCCTATAGATACTCTCATCTCGAAGAGACAGACTTCTAGTCTCGAAATGTGTTCTAAGACTTCACAAAAGCGTGAAAAATGCAAATAGTTTCTTATTCCAATGCTATTAGAAGTCTTATATACGCTATGATGTGCACAAGACCTGATATATACTATGCAGTTGGATTAATTAATAGATATCAATCCAATCCTGGTAAAAAAATATTGGATTGTTGTGAAAAGAATATTAGCATATATGAAAGGAACCGCGAACTACTCCCTATGCTATCAAGATGTTAACATGCGTCCGGTTGGGTATACAAATGCTGATTGGGGAGGTGATTTGGATGACCAAAAATCTTTTTCAAATTATAAATTTTTACTCAGCAAGGTGTCATCTCTTAAAGTAGCAAAAAACAGTCATGTATAGCACTATCAACTATAGAAACTGAATTTATAGCGTGTTCAACAACAATTCAAGAAGCAGTGTGACTTAAGAGATTTTTAGGAGATCTAATTTTAGAAGCTAATGTGGAGAAGCTAGTTACCATTTACTGTGACAGTTAGGTAGTCATTGCTTATACCAAAGAAGTAAAGTATCATTGTAAATCAAAACATATAGAAACTTAAGTACAATTTTGTCGGAGATATAGTGACAAATAATCAAATATATGATCAAATATATATATCTACGCATAAGATGGTTGTAGACCCACTCACAAAAGCTATAGCGAGAGATATCTTTATATCACATGCTAGGTCATTTGGTCTGCATAGTTTGTAATATTATAATTGTTACTTTGAATTATATCTATTTATGAATAAATACGTAAGATTTATTACATGATATTAGCACATATTCATTTCACTTGAGTTATATAAAATATATTATTAAGTTGGAGACTGGTATTTTTATTACGCATACAGTTACCTTGGTTGCTAGGATGGGAAGCTAAGTTGAAACGCATATATTTTAGGTAATAAACTGGAGGTTATTCTCTCAAGGACCTAGAATATATGAAACATCGTTTAAACTATAGCTAAGATGAGTTTCTACACCAAACATTAATAATAGAACCGCTCGTGATGTATCCTTATCATCATGAAAATCTGATTAAACAATATGTTAGTTTCTTGATACTAGGTGTTTAGAAAGCGAGCTTTTTAAAAACTCAGGTTAGGCGTTAGGAGAGCGTCTGAACTAAGATCTGTACAGTGAATAATCTAAATATAATAGACATACGTGTCCTTATTGAAATGCAAGATTCACTGTAACACATATTTCATACTATGTGTGTTTATAGTGACTGGCATAGAAAATGAGTAAGTTTATCCCTAATTCCTCATTATGTAAGTTTCATTGAAGTTTTGTAAAAACTTCTACTTATGTCCTCGATGATTGTTCACTTTATCTCAAAGTAATGGAGTGATGCTTGTATCATTAGTGTATCTTCTATAGCCACGATAATATTGCCTATGAGATATTTCTATGGTGTCAGTCATTTTTGTTGACCAAGGGACGAAAATAAAATAGGAATATTTAATGAATTTTATTTTTTATATATTTATATGTCGACAAATTATGATTTGGAATCATAATTATAATTATATAAAATATTAGACGATCAAACATATTGTATTCAAGGGATTGAATATGCTTAAACAAATAAAATTCTATTAAATCTAGGACATATTGATGAACAAATTTACAATCTCTTGTATAAACGTACAATTAAAATTTAAAAAATAAATCCTATCATATATATCGTTGCTCATAAATCACACAGTGTATTTGTTTTTATGAATGTCTGTATTCCTTATCATAGAGGGGTCAACTATGTTTTCTCTGTGAGTTCTATTTGATTCATCTTGTATGAGTGTGAGATGTTAGGTTATATGGGTCTTAGGTTGAGTTCACTTAAGATGACCTAAAACCTAAAATTAGATCCAACACATGGATCCTAGATCTAACAGAGAGTTGGATTCTATTGATTAACTGTCTTTGGCAACTGTGTGGGTTATCAAATAACTACATGGTGCAGTTATTCACAAACAAAAAGGTTGTAGTTGGTTGTTTGCAGAATAAATAACTATATGCAGAGAAGAATACGTACACACAGAGAGTAAAAACACAAAACTGAGGATAAAACACAGAAAATGACAAGGTATTTACATTGTGAATTGAGGTTTTTTTATAACTTAGTGATCGAAATCCAACCAGCGGTTGAACAACGCAAACTTGTGTGTCTCCCACTCCATTCAAGGTTATGTTTAAAATTTGTTTTTATTGTTTTTGAGAAATATATATACTGCCATTTTTGCTACTGTTAATAGTTGGAAATTTATAACAAATACAAAAATGGTTAAAAACCAGTTAAAAACTTGCTTTTACATTATTATTTATTTCTTATTGCAAATCATTATTCATAATTTTAGAATTTGTTTTTGATTGTATATCATTTTCTGTCACTTTGAATTAAAATAAAGGTTTAGAATATAAAAAAGAAATAAAAAAGTTATATTAAGGTTGGTGAAGCACAAAAGAGGAAAAGAAATAACGTTACACGTTAAATAATTATATCATATTTGCAGTGTCTTTAGAACTCTTTGTATTGTTTAATAATTTAATTAAGGGTTTAAATTGTCTTTAGCAAAAACAATTAAAATGGACTATCAACATGTGTTTAGTGGACTGTGAATAGCATCATTTTAAAAACTAGACTCTAATTTAGGGGCAAATTGGGCAAGATATTGGAGATGTTGTTTTTTCAGTAAATAAAAAAAAAAAAATGGAAAGGCAATTTAACAAAAACCATTATTAGAGCAAAATCGGTAATATTTTAGTGAAAATGTGATTCAACTCAAACTCTTCGTATACAACAATTTTCTTTTTGCTTCATTCTATCAATGAGTTCAAATTGCGCACTTTTTAAGCGCTCTGAAAAATCTATCGATTTTAAGGGGCAAAATAACATGATTTATTTAATGCTCAATTCTATCAAAGACTTTAATTTTTAAAAATTTACACATTTTTGTGTGCAAAATTGACATTATCTTATGGCGCCCGTAATGCTGGAAACCCAGGCAGCCCAATGTGATGTTCTAGCCCATTTCAGTTATTTGATCCAAAAGGAATTGCAAGCCCAACAATTCAAGTTTGACCAACCCCAACACTTGGTTTAATTACTCCACCGGACAATTTTAAGGGAAAATCCCAAAAGCCCCTGAGGTTTGATAAATTATTCATTTTCCCACATAGTTTCTTTTTTATCGAAAATACAGCTTGACTTCTGAATAAACACTCAAAATATCCCCCAAAGACATGAAATGATGATAATGCCTTGATGGTCATAAATTCCATTAGGTCGACATTATTCACCATTTGGCTCCAAAGGCAAAAAGGAAAATTGAATAAAAATATTAATTAAAATATAAAAATAAAAAATAAATATTATTAAATATAAAATTATAAAAAAATATTTTTATTTAAAAACAAAAAATAATATATAAGAAATTAAAACAATGAGCATCAACATGAAATCCAAAAATCAATTCCTCTCTCTCTTACTCTTTCTTTTCTCTTTTTTCCCCTTCTCTTTCTTCATCTCCGATCAGATTTATAAGTGGATCGACGATGGTAGAATAGTGTAGACCTTGGTTTTAGGTCTCTAACGACCCACCATGAGAGTCCAACCTAGTCTCCCATGGTGGAGACCCATCTAAATCTCCATGTTTGGGTCTCCATCATGAAGACAATGAAGACCCAAACTAGGTCTTCACCATGGAAACCCGAACCACCATCGGAGGCCCAGTTCCCCTCCACCATTGTTGTCATTGTTTGTTGTCTTCATGGTGTTTTTTCCTTTTTTGCTGTTTGATTTTTTTTTTTTTTTGGTTTTGGATTATTATGGTGTATCTTTTTGTTGTTTGATTGTTATATTTTTTTTTTGTTATTTATTGTTGTTGATTATGTTTTTTTTTTTTTTTTTTTATGGTGTGTGCTGATGATTGATATTTGTGGGAGATTGATGATAGGAAATCTAGGTTGATAGATGTTAAAGGTTGATGATGTTAATATTGGAGTAATGGCAAGTAGATATATAGATTGGATCTCATCTGTCTATGTCATTGGATGGACGATGGAGATAATGGCAAGTAAAGATCCAGATTGGATCTCAACTGTCCATGTCATTGGATAGACAATGAAGATCCAATCTGAATCTCTATTTTTTCTTTTAATTATTTTTTATTTTTTAAATTTGATGGGAGTGATCTTTATAGTCCATCTCATTGATGGATAATGGAGATAATCTTTATTAGTATATAATTTTTTAATTTTAAAATATTTTTTATCTTTTTTATTTTTTTATCAACTTTTTATTTTTATTTTTTTTATTGTATTGATCTCCACTGTCTATTTATGAGATTGATGGTAGAGATTAGTTTTTATTAGTTTATAATATTTTATTTTAAAATATCATTTTATAATTATTTTATATTTTACATAAAAATCTGAGGGTTAAAATGTCATTTTTCATCTTGTTTAACTTTTTTATTAATTTTATAACAGCAAGGAGGTTTTGGATAAAAACAATACTATATGGGAAAACTAGATAATTCATCAAAAGTCAATAGATTTTTTAGGATTTTCCTTACTTTTAATCTGGTCACAACTGATTGTATTTAATTTTTAATGTATTTTCTTTCAAAATTGTAGTATATTATTTTCAGCCATTTTTCAATGTTTGGAGGTTTGTTCCAAACTTTATTATTTTCAATTTTCTATGTTTGGAGGAATGTTCCAATACTTTTAAAAGGCACATTCCTGTTTTTGATAGGCAGACCAGATTATTGAATGAATTATAAACCCTTTCTAACGTTTTATCTCAAAATTTCTTATCTCTAAAGAGGATCCCTTTGAATGGTAAAACTTTCCTTTAATTCTATATCATGAGGTGGTGTTTCTGTATCCCTCAAGTGGTGAATTAATCTTGTACTATATTATTTTTGTTTTCCTTTCATTCCTTGTTATTTACATTCCCTTGTTCTTTCACATCGAAACTGTATCATTTTAGTTAGGTGTTATTTTCTCAATAAAATGATTTGGATTGAACAACTTTGTATGCTCATTTATTTATCAAAGAATCTAATTTCCGATAATTCAAACACTTCAAAAAATTAACCCAAGTTTAGGAACAAAATTGGCAAGTTTTTAGTGATGCACTTTTGTCACTGTAGTTTTGTTTATGATTGTTTCTACTTATGAAATAATCACTTTAATAATAATTTTACAAACTAAAAAAAAAAAAAATTTAAAATAAATTATTAGTTTATAAAATTATTATTAAAATAAGAGTATTATTGACTTGTTATTATGAAATAAGTGATTATTTTATAAGTAGAAGTAATATTATACTACAAAATGTGCATTACACATCCACATAAAATAACTTACTATCCTCAATTCTATCAAAGAATTCAATTTGGAAGTGTTTCGAGCACTTACAAAAACCAATACATTTTACGAGCAAATTCAGCTAGATCGAACACAAACAATCCTCCTCGGGCAGGCTTTTATATTCCTCTCTTCTAGTTGAATTTCAATTCTTGAATGGACAAAATTCACTTTAATCCTTAAATTTTGGTGAAATATTACTTTTTACTCTCCAATATATTGTTTTAGTTTTCATCATCTTTAAAGTTTAAGAAATTCATTTAATTGGTTCCTTTAACCGAAAAACTAACATTCAACCATTATAGGATAAATACAAATACCAAAAAACCTTCAGTCATTCTAATTTTTAAAATAAAATAAAATAAAATAATAAAATAATAAAATTAATAAAAAAATTTAAAAATTTAAATTTAAATTAAAAACTATATTTAAAAATTAAAAATTAAAAAATTGAACGTGAAAACAAATAAAAAAATTAAAATTTTTGAAAAAATTATTTGAAAAAAGGAGAAATTTGAATATCTTAACTTAGATTTGAAGATCTGGATTTGAAAACCCAAATCTAGGTTCAAATCTTCAATCTTTGAAAATCTGGATTTTAAACCTAAATCTTCTAATAAATAAATAAATAAATATAAATAGCACACTCATCCTCCACTTTATCTCCACCCCACCACCAAAACACAAGCCGAACTCCTTTGATCCCACTGGTGGCACACCATCTCTTTCCACAATACACTAACCAAACCAATGTCAATGTCTCCCACACCCTCCTCGTCGTCAGCACCACAAAATCACACAACCCAAACCCACAAACCTTAAAACCTAGACACAAACCCAAACTCACTCATGCCCTTACATGAATGCAGTCTCTCATCTCTTCTACGATGGCATCATCCTCAACCACAATCTGAGAACCTAGATCATCTCGATTTGGGTTCAACCCAGGTCGTCGAGACTTAAGAACATTTTCTACGCTACATATGACATTAAGATCTATAAGCAGAAACTGATAAAGCAAAATGATATATCCAATGATTTCATATTCTATGATATTAATAATCAATTACTTAAGAACATTTTCTACGCTACATATGACATTAATTTGTTGTGGTCAAAAATTAAGTATTCCGTTTGATCCTAAAAGGTTTCATCCTTATCCTAAAATATAAGATACTTCGGGTAGTTTTCTCTAAATTTAATCATTTATCTCTCACCATAAAAAATAAAAAATAAAAAGAGCACCAAAACTTCATCAAGATTAATTTTCACTATTTATTATATAATAGTTGTCTAAACTCTGAAAAACTGGAAATTTTTTTTTTCTTTTCTATTGAAGTGCTTAAGACCCAAATGCCACCCAAAAAAAAAAAAAAAAAAAAACTGCAACAGATATACTCTTGTAAACGTTTATGCTAAGCTACATATAAGCTTCGAAAATATTGGAATCCAACAGACCTTAAAAGTTAATTTGGGAATCCACAAAGATTTAACAAATAATGTGATTAATATATAAGTAATGTTATATTATCTAAAAATTTGTTTAAATGGATTGTCCAAATGATGTGGTAAGCTTATATATAATCACCATATCATCAATACATCAACTCAAAATTAATGTGGTAACTAAAAATCAACTTGCCACATCATTTAGATAAAATTTTTGGATAAATTTTTGAAAAGTGTAACATTAGTCTTAATATATAGGTGTTATGTACAGGAGCAAAGGCGAACGAAGAATGAAGACTGCATGTATATCGTATAGGTCGGCTTTGATGAAAAGAAAGCAGCAAAAAATGGCAATTAAATTAAAGAACAAATTTTACGATTTTAATACTGAGTAATCAAAATTTTAACTTGCTTGAAAAAGCAAGGATATGTTTAACATGAGTTTAACTGTAACGCACGTTGATAAATTTCATCTAAGACTTCTGTTTCATTTCTGTAAAGCTAGCAATTTCAACGGCGAGCGTAGTCTCCATTGATTCCTTGAATGTCACTTTCAAATCTGGGTGGGCATGATCAGAGAAAATGAGACATTTGTACAAAACAAGGCAGCGAAAAATATTAAAGCTCTTGGTTAACAAACGAGTGAGAGCCAGCAAGTTGAAATGTTAGTGATTACAAAAAGACAGGAATAAGTGAATTTTATTTTTCTAATCTTCTTCATTGATCATCTATATTTTGTGTAATCTATGGATTGAAGAGCCCTTTTTGTCTCAACAAATTGACTTCTAGAAGTGCCAATTGCATTCCTGTTATCTTTAATCTATAGGAATAGGACCATCAATATTGAATGAACTTAGGCTATATTTGATATTATTTTTACGAAGTAAAAATCTAATTATATATATAATTAAATTTAGTATAAAATTGTGTTGGGACAAACTTGCAAAGATGATAATTTAATAATCTAACTACATATTTACTATGTATTATATATATTTTGGTATGAAAATAATTAACAGGTAAAAAATACATAAATAAATTTTACTATGTATTATTGTGTATAAAATTTTTGCTTCCAAGATGGGCTAGAGGCGGGTTGAGCCCACCGCAACTTAGGAAGAGCTATGTCCTTGCCCCCTCCAAATTCCGAAACAATGTACTAGTCAAAAAATAATGTAGTAGTCAAAAAAATTCCTTAAAGAGGAATTTGAACAAATGTTGAAGGTATTTGATTTCTTGTTTTGTTTATAATTCAAGGAAGATTAGTGATTTTGTTTCCTAAATTATATAAATAAATAAATAAATAAAGGAAAAGAAAAGAAGAAACTGATCAAACTTGAACCAAACGAACCAACCAAAATCCGGTTGGAGGGTCTGAACAGCTGGAGTTGAGGACTGAATTACTCAATGATCTATTGATCTGCAAAATTAACATCAAGAATTAGTGTGATAGGTTTTTCTTTTGGGGTACCAAGTAGCTTATAATGCCATAAGAATGTGAAATAAAATAATATTGTATTACAATGATCGATGTGTGCATTGATCAAACAGCCTTCTTGTTTTCGATTCAACAAAAAAAAAAAAACAAAAGCCCTCTTGTTTCTATGCACATGCATCCTTCTTCTTAGTAGTTGCTATTTATGTTTAATTAGAAAAATGGATAACTAGAATATTAACAAAACATTTTAGCTCTATTTGTGCTCATATCATCTCTCCGAACCAGTTTGGTTTTTTTCCTAGTTGTCAAATTAGAGATTGTATTGCAGAGACTTCAGAATGCTTTAATGTCCTCTTAATGCTAGTCCAGGGTAGGGGAAATGAGAGGGGGTGGGGAAGGGTGTAGGTGTGGGGGTGGGGTTGGGTGGGTTCACATGACTGAACATTGACATTCGAAAGACTTTTGATTTAATCAGCTGGTCTTTCATTTTAGAGGTATTACGGTGTTTTGGATTTTCTTTTATTTTTATTAATTGGGTTTTGTGTATTTTTAGGTTAGCAAGGACTTCAATTCTTACTAAAGATTTCCCGGAAGGTTATTTTTCATATTCTCGTGGAGTTAGACAAGAAGACCCCTTATCTCCTCTGCTTTTTAGCTTGGCTGAAGATTTATATTACATTTAGTTTCTTCTGATATGATTTTTGGTATTTTTAGTCCAAGGGGTGTGCAACCCCTTTTCACTTTTTATATATTGATGATATCCTCCTATTTTGTTGTGTTTCAACATCAAATATTAAGATTATTATAGAAGCTTTCAAGTTCTATGGAGATCTGTCTGGTCAACGCATTAATTGGCAAAAATTTTGTATATATTTTTGGAGATGGTGTTCAACCTTCCACCCTTGATGATATACTTTCGCTTAATGCTATGAAAAGAAGAGGATCTTTGATGATATATCTTGGTGTTCCTATCTTTCATGGTGTCTCTCATAGATCATGGTTTTTGTCTTTAACTAATAGAACTCGTCTAAAGCTTCATTTTTTGGCGGATTTTACATTTTCTATAGCTGGTAGGTTATGTCTCATTCAATCAGTGATCTATGACTCATTCCTTCATTCTTTTCAGATTTACCATTAGCCCTCATCTATCCTATGATCTCTCATCTTTTATATCAGGAACTTTTATTGGATGGGCTCTATTGATAGAAGAAAGCAAATGCAGGCTTCTTGGAATGCTTGTTGTCATCCAAAACTTGAGAGAGGCTTAGGTATACGAGATCTAATTATGCTCTCCTTAAAAATTTTATTTGGAGGTTTATAAATGAAGACTCAATGATTTTCAAATTTATTCGTGCTAAATGTCTCTCTTCCATGCTTCTTTTTAGGGTGAGATACCCATCTTCCTCTATTTGGTCAGATATGAAACAACATTATTTGTCCTTGGTGCTTAAGTCCAAATGATTGGTAGGTTGGCATTCAAAGGTCCTTCTTTAGTTAGATAATTGGATGGAGAAGCACATTATAGATAAGACTTTTGACTTATCTCTTTCGGAACTTCCTTTGAATACTAGTATTGACGATATTTACTATGGTGATAGTTGATATTGTACCCTTTCAATTCGTATGACTCATCCGAACTTAGTTGATGATATAGAGATGGTAGTTATTAGTTCTTCCATGGATGCAAGAGTATGGACTCTTTCTATGAATGAGAGAGTGACCACTGTTGCTGCTTATACTTCTATACTACACCTTATCTATACCTTCATTGTGCACGACATATTTAGGCTGCTTTTATTCCTCCTTCAAGATCTATGCTAGTTTGGAGAGTCATGCACAATAGATTGCCTACTGACTTATCCCTCCAATTTCGAGGTTTTATCTTTCCTTCTTGCTGTCAGTTATGTTGGTCTACTAAAGAGAGTTTAGAACATTTGCTTCTTTTCTACATTTTTGCGGTAGGTCTTTGGCATTCCTTGTCGTCTATATATGCCTATTTTATTTATCTGTCTGGGTCTATTATTGACTTGTAGCAAACAACTAAGTCTATTAATTTTTGCTCTCGACTACAAAATCTTTGAAAGACGGATATAATTATAATTTTTTGGATTATCTGGCTTGTTTGTAATAAGACTACTTTCGAGGGTAAGCGTTTGACCTTTCATGATACCCTTTCATTTATTTGGCGTTCTATTCAAGAGGTGATGGGTAAATTCTTAATACGCTAATTACAATAGGTCGTGTACAAGTATATACGGTCACAATGTAATATAATGACAAATCAAGGTCGTTCCCACAAGGACAATTGCTAATTTTATGTACCAATTATCAAAATTAATTGATAACAATTTTATTCAAACTATCAAAATTAAAAGAAAATTAAATTTAATTAAATAGAAAAAATATATAGTTAATAAAAATAAAAATTAAATAAACAAACAAATTAATTGATCGAACTAACAGTAGATGAGTAAATCTAAGGCGCAATTTCACATTTTTTATTTCATCAACCTATTTTCATTTTATTTTTACAAAAATAATTGCTTTTACATTGTATTTAATCGGATAAAACTCTAAATTAATTATTAGCCTTTTTCGAATGGTCAAGTAATATTACCTAAGATAATTAATATATTATATGTCTATGTAAATTAAACAATCCAAAATTTATTAAGTCTCGATTACCCATATATGATTACATAATCCGTATAGGTATATGTTTATCCTATATGGATTATGACATTCTATTGACGTCTAATACATGATACCTTTGTCAAGTGCATCATAATCACAACATATATCAATTAACAGACCTTATTTAATTTGTAACATTAAGTTTCAATAGAACGGAATGCAGATATAAAAGAAATAATAATCAACTAACACGAAAAATTATTGTATAGACGATGAAATAAATTGGTTACATTGTAGCCTTAGAAATTAAAATTAGTTTAACATAAGGTTGAATAACACAATGGATAAAACTGAAACAAAAATCATCAACATTGAAGCAATAAACCAAAAAAAGATAAAATGTACACTGTATTGTGTTCTCTAAGATGCCTTTTCCCTTTGAATAACACAGTGAATAAAACTAAAATAAAAATAATCAACATTGAAGCAATAAACCAAAAATAAAAAATAAAATGTTCATTGTATTGTGTTCTCTGAGATGCCTCTTCCCCTTGAACTTGAACAAATAAGAGCACCTTTAATTCTTCCAACCCTGAGATTGTCAAAATCTCTCTGCTACCATCCAAAAGAACCAAGCCAAAAAGTCTCACTTTTTTGTCATTAAAAAGAATGAATTTATAAGAGAAGTGAGAGATATTTTTTAGTACACAGTTGACTTCCCCTTAATTCTCTCCCGAGCTGCCCATTAAATTTCTTCCAATTTATTTTCATGATACTCTCCTTTCAATGTCATATATTACCCTCTTGAATCTTCTGCGTTGAATGACATGATTTTCCCTTAAAATATCATCAAAATTTTGACTTAAAATTCCTTAAATAAAATATCCACTTCCGTGCATTTGAATTCCTACCAAAATTGAGGATAAACAGCTTTTAAAACATGCACAAATCATTGCATAAATCACTGGTAGTATTCCCATTAACTTTGATGCAAAATCATTTTTAATGAGCTTCTAGAAGTGGCTTGAATGATTGACACACAAGTTTTTTTAACCATTTGAATTCCCTTTCAGCGTATTTACTCGTCCAACAAGGAAGTGTAACCCATGGACGCAGGCAGTAGACTTGTGTATACTCCCAGTAGCCACTTGCTAGTTTGGGCTGCAAGATATTCACTTGCAGCTATGGCCTACGGGAAAATTAAGAAAAAACCTTCAACTTTTAAAAATTACACTTTTACCTCAAAAATTATAAAAATGTCTCTCCATTCAAATTCTGCACAAAACACTCAGAAAACATTAGTATTCCTCTATTTTACTCAAGTTTTCATCATAGAAGCATAAGTTAAGGATATAAAATCGTGTATAATTTTAACCCGATCAAGAGGTAGATTTTCTCAGTTCTGGGTTATACAAAACTCAGTTCATGATTTTTTAACTTTATGTAAACTTCATGCTTTAACCCATCCTTCTAAAAAACCTTCCGTTCCCCCTTTTTTGGGTTGGCTAAAGGTTAATACTAATGGTTTCGGAACCACTAGTTTGGTTAGTTGTGTGGGAATTTTTCGGACTTATCATAGATTTTTCAAAGTTGCTTTTACTATTCCTTTAGGGATAAGTTATGTTTTTAAAGTAGAGTTAACAGTTGCCATCCATACCATTCAATATGTTTGGATTTGTTATTGGATGAAACTTTGGTTAGAGAGTGACTCAACTTATATGGTTTCACTTCTTCTTGCTTGTTCTTCTAAGGTCCCTTGGCATTGATGACCAACTTGGGAAAAATGTTTTTCCTATTTGCAAGATATGGATTTCAAGGTGACCCATATTTATCCCGATAGAAATTTAGTTGCGAATTTTATAAGTTCTCTTTCTTATTCTTTTATCTGTTCAACTTAGTGGTGGACGACTTTTGCTTATCTAAGTTCTTTTTCTTTTTCTTTTTCTTTTTAAAGATTTACTTGGCAAACGTCATTATTGGTTTTATTAGTCCTGGTTATGAGGGGTGAACACTATTTTTTTCCTTATCGTGGTCTGATTTTTTTTCTTTTAAGAATTGATCTTTGCTTCTTTAGGTTTTATGTCTTACCTTTCCTTGCATTTTTCTTATTACCTTTTAATAAAATGTTGGCTTTAGCCAACAACTTTATATAATAATTATTAAAAAAACAACAACAACAATCTCAGAAAATGGTATTCTTGTGCTTAACCTGTACAAGTTTTGCACATGCTTTTATATAATATATGTTGAGCACCAAACAATGAAAATATTAAAAGGAAGACAGACAACATATGTTGTTAAGTTATATTTGAGAAAAATTCAGAATTATCTAAATTCTAAAGCAAAATTTGTTTTCAACCCATTTTAAGAAAAAAATTTGTTCTTGCTCCCTCAAACATATTAATTGCACCTAGTAACCCATATTGCCATAAGTGTCTCACGTGGTATTTTTTTATTAGACCAAGTAATTTTAACATGAAAAAAGATCATCTGACCTTTGAAATGTTAACTTTTTCATTAAGCTGGCGTTAGTTAAACCTGGTCAAAGGTACTCATGTGTAACAAACACTAAGTTCGCATTATAATTGGTGTTTTAAAAAATGGCAAAGTACTTCTATGTGATTAACTCTAGGACTTTGGCATAAAATTTTTGAATTTATAGGTGTGTAACAAACATTATGTATTACAAGTCTTCATGTTTAAGGGTCTGTTTCGAAGGGTAGTAAAAGAAAATGTAAATTTAGATGTCAACTAACATTAAGAAAAAATTGTGAGTCATTTAGATGCTGGACGAAGAGTTACAATTGTTTTCGTATGCCATGCGGTGCTAGCAGATGTCTCAACAGAGAACCCCCAACTAAAGTGCTAGGTGGTTTGGCAAGTGGTTCCTACCAATGAGCTATTACCAAGGATAGCCAAACATACCGTTCAATTTTTTTATGATTTTTTTTTTTCTTAAGTGTATCATGTTTTGAAAATCATAATTTTTTAGCTCATCTACAATTTATTAAAGATCGTAAATCGAACACTACATAGATTTCAAAATAACACTGGTTAGCTCTAATTTTAAGTTTTCAGTTAGAAAAATGTTCGATAACCCTATTTTTAGTCCTAAGGCATTATGTTGAGTTTGATTTATGTGTAATTGTGTTAATTTAGGCTAAAATTTGAATCGTTTGATTTGTGCAGAGTCTATTTGCCTTGAATTGTTGAAAGATAAGTATATTAAACTACTTTCAAAACTAAAATCCTAACACTATGTATGTTTTCTAAATTGTGTTTAGGTAATTTTTATGCTATGAAAATATTTGATGAAATAGTCACTACAACAAAACAGGGCAATAATACCGGAGTATCCATACCGGGCACTAAAGGCCTGGTATGGATAATCAGCGAAAATAATAAAAAATTTATTTTAATAGTATCCATACCGGGCGAAACGCAGCCCGGTATGGAAACGAATATATCCATACCGGGCGCCACGTCGCCCGATATGGATATAAGCATCATTTTTAATCATTTAAAAATACCCATTATCCATACTGGGCATCCGACCCGTCCAATATGGATTATCCGTAATCCATACCGGGCGGGTCGGACGCTCGGTATGGAATTTATAATATATATTACCGTTCTAATGCATACCAGGCACCCGACCCGTCCGGTATGCATTACGGAGTATCCATACCGGACGGGTCGGACGCCCGATATGGATTACAACGGTAATATATATTATAAATTCCATACCGGGGGCTCGACCCGCTCGGTATGGAATGCGGATTATCCATACCGGGCCGTGTCAAGCGCCCGATATGGATTACAACGGGAAAAAAAATTTTAATTCCATACCGGGCGCCCGACCCGCTTGGTATGGATTACGGATAATCCATACCAGGTGGGTCGGGCGTCCGGTATGGATAATCCGAATTTTTTAAAAATTTTAAAACCGCGGATTTATCCATACTAGGCGCCCGACCCGCTCGGTATGGATAAACTAGGTATTTAACTCACTTACCTGTGAGCCCATTTCCCCCACTTTTCTTTCTCTCTCTATCTCTTTCTCACTTATTCTCTCTCTATCTCTTTCTCACTATTCTCTCTCTACAAACCCTAGTCGCCGCTGCCATCACCGTCCCCAACCCACCGGTCGCCGTCGACGTCGCCGCCGTCACTCCCCGTCGCCGACCCGCCGGTGACGCATGCATTGTCCTTGTCTTCTCTTTCTCGCATGGTGGTTCTTCTTCTTCTTGGTGTCCTCTTTTTCTTCTAAGGTTTGTAGACTTCTCCTTTTCTTCTTCTTCAGCTTCTTGGTCTTCATATGGAGGCTTTCATGGAGGGGAATGGGACGGCCGACTGCCGTCCGACCGTTGGAGCGGCAGTCCGACCGTCACAATTTTTTTTTTCAATTTTTGATATATATATTTTTTTTTTGCAGCTTATTTGCCCATCTTGTGCCATTTTGGGAACATTATCTTCGCCAATTGGATCCTCCTACGCTATTTAAAGTAATTTATCAAAGAGGTATGCACTTTGTGTGGTGGATTGTGTTCGAAAAATTGAATTTAGAATTTTTAGGTACAAATATTTAGGATAATGGACTTTGGATGATGATATAATGTTTATGTGATGTTTGTGGAAAAACTTATGAGTTGGAATTATTGATTAATTGCATTTTGGAGTATAAATTTTAGTGTGGCTGATTATGTTCGAAATGTTGAGTTTAAAATGTTGATGTTGAGTTTGGACTTTAGTGAGGTGGATTGTAAATGAAATGTTGAGTTGGATTTGAACAACATGTAGTTCTTGTCTTGAATTTCATAATATACTTGTGTATTATTATTCATTAATTGTTTTCATAAGCTTTATTTCACAATATAATATTGGCATTTAAGCTATATATATATTGTTATTGAACATAAACTAATTATAACATAATTTTATTACATTTATAATAGATGTCAAAAAATTGTTTGATGAAATACCTCAAAGAAAACTTTGTTAAATGAAATACAACAAAAACCACTTATGAAACAAATTTCAAATTAAAAATGATTTTTTGGTATGTTAGAACCATGTGTTGTTTAATTTATAGTATTACACTTTTTTTAAAATAAAAAACAAACTTGACCACTTTTCCTTTTTAAAGATTTGATTTTTATTCAATAAGAAAACAATAGTACAAGTTACAACAAAAGTATAGTAGTATTTAAAATTCAACTTAACAATTTTCATTCATTCATATTATTAGAAGTGAAAATTAAATTTTTTATTGTGATATTAATTTTGTATTTTTATAAATTATTAGTGTCTATAATAAATTGGGTGTAGATGCCAAGAAAATGTTTAGTTTGTTAACCATAACATATAGTTTTGTCCTTTTTTTTTTTTAACCATAACATATAGTTTTGTCTATCTTTTTTTTTTTTTTTTAACCATAGCATATGGTTTTGTCCTTTTAAGTAATTGTATTGTATTTATGGTTATCTTAACAATAACAAATTTTATTAAAACATGAGTGTGCCAATAACTTTTTTGGGTGGCAATAGTACCACCTTTATTAGAATCATCATAATTGAAATAAAATTAGTGCAACCAATATTTTACTTTCAAATGTATGTAATTTTAAGCCAAACTTTTCTTTTAAAGTGCTGTTTGATTTGTTGAATTTGTTAAAGATATTAATATATATATATATATATATTGGTTATAACATAATTTTATTTTTTTATTATAACAATAGTTATTGAACATAAACAAATTATGTAACGTTTATAAAAAAAAAAAAATAGTGTTGAATGTGAACTAGTAGTGGAAGTGGGATTCTTAGATCTACAATAGTTGCGTTTGGAATTATTACGAGTATATATATTTTTTTTACATTTTGAATTTGGATGATGATATGACGTATATATGATGTTTGTGGGAAATTTTATGAGTTGGAGTTATTGTTTAATTACATTTTTTGTTATTGAATAGAGTCCATATTGATTTTTAGCCATTTGTAAAAACATATAATCGCTTTGTGGTGTTATTAATGATTATGATGGTATAATTACATATTGTTTCTCTGGAATATGAAACTTGAACAGCGGAAGTATAGTAAATACTCATTTGTTTTAGAAATTTCATATTTACTAGATTTCTAATAGAATTTGAGGCTAAAGATATGGATAAGAATGGATAGATACATGTTATTAATTATTCATTGGTGTATAATGATTCATTATTTGGAACTTTTATAAATTAATTTAGTTTAACATTATGTTGTTATGTGTTTTGTTTTTTAGCGTTACATACGGAAATGATGGAAAAGGAGTGGTTAAAATTTTCACGGTTAATATCCTAAACTCATTAAATTGAGGCCTAAGATTTAAACTTATAGTATTTTTAATAATTTTTTCTTTCGTTTTTCAACTTTTTAGAGTGTCAAAAGAATATAGGGAATGAGCTAAGAAATTTGTTGAGGCTGCGAACAAACATTCAATAAATCGTGGTTTCATCCCTTGTCCTTGTATGAAATGTCTCAATGAGAGGTATTATGGCACTAAGATAGTGTATGAACACTTGGTCATTAATGAGATGGATCCTCAGTATACAACTTGGTTCATGCATGTGGAACCCCTGACAACTTCCACACATGTTGAAAACACTTCAAATATATTTAGAATGTATAATGATGCAAATCTTGAAACTCATTGTAATGTTGAACCGGATGTTGAAGTAAGAGAGGAAGATATAACTGCTACTTTAGAAGATGTTGAAACTTCTTTATATGAAAGTTGTTCAAAGTATACAAAATTATTGGTTATTGTAGCTTTATATAAACATAAAGCTACTTATGGTCTATCCGATAAGGGGTTTGATGAGCTTCTTAATATCGTTCGAGATATGTTGTCATCAGCTAATGTTCTACCAGAATCATTGTACTCAACAAAAAAATTGTTGAAAGTGTTTGATTTAGGGTATGAGAAAATCCATGCATGTATAAATGATTGTTGTCTGTTTAGAAAGGAATTGGAGCATCATGAAGAATGTCCAAAATGTGGTGCTTGTAAATGGAAAGTAAACATAGTTACGAAAAAAATTCATAAGGGAGTACCGACTAAAGTACTTCGATACTTTCCAATCATACGACGGTTTAGGAGAATGTTTACATCAACAGAAATGGCTAATGACTTGAGATGACATTCTACCCATAAAAGCCAAGATGGAAAGATGCGGCATCCCGTTGATTCTGAAGCTTGGAAGACTATAGATATGAAATGGCCATCTTTTGCTTCAGAGCCACGCAATTTGAGGTTGGGTTTAGCTGCGGATGGATTTAATCCTTTTAGCAACTTAAGCACCTCTTACAGTTGTTGGCTAGTCGTGTTAGTTACATACAATCTACCTCCCTGGAAGTGTATGTTGAAAGACAATTTGATGCTAACACTATTGATTCCAGGAAAAAAATAACCCGGGAATGATATTGATGTATACTTGCAGCCACTTATTGAAGATTTGAAGGAGTTATGACACTCGGGAGTACAAGTGTATGATTCATCTACTAAGTCATCTTTCAACTTAAAAGCTATCTTAATGTGGACCATCAATGATTTCCCTGCGTATGGAAACTTAACAGGATGTTGTGTAAAAGGTGAATATGTGTTATACCCATTTTCTGGATCGGCCCACATGGACCAACACAGGCCTTGTTAACTTGAATAGAAGCAAGGGCCCAGAAGGCCCAAGGTTGGAGCTAGCGGTTGCACGCCCAGCTCGAGAGGCCATACAGGTCGCAAGCCAACAACAGTTCCCAGAACGCCTCCTGCCCGTACCTTCAGCTCGTGGAGCTCGCGAGGTCACACAGGTCGCGAGCTCGCGAGAACCTCCAGACCGTCTTATCTCTCCTCCTGGTCGCATCGGCTCTCCTCCAGTGTGCACCACCTAGCTGATTGGAAGGCTTATCCCCGGGGATATCGTGTATAGCAAGTTGTCAGAATTACCAACTCTCATGATTCCCCGCCGGAAACTGTCTGCACAATTACCCAGAAACATTTAATGAAGTGAAAGTCTCTTCAGGTATATTAAATGCAGACTCGTGCAGGAAGAAAATCATCATTACCTTTACAATTAATGCAGCATAACAATGTCAGGATTAGTTGAAACTAGCCAACTAGCCGTTGCTAGTAACGTGTATAATCTTCTTTTGTATTTTCTATTGTCATCCCCCCGCCCCTATAAAGGTGGGAGACATTTTACTGTACCGATAAGTTGAATATACTAGAAAACTGTCACTCTGCCGGAATAACCCCAGAGTGACCGTTGATGTAGGTGCAGTCACCGAACCACGTAAAAATCCTTGTGTTTCCTCTCTCTCTCCCTCTCTTTCTCTTTAATTTCCTTGTTGATCACCTCATTAACTTCATCCAACCTCCAGGACCGATATTCTTTCACCTGAATTAATTATCACCAACCTTGAACTTCATTAATTGCCCATTTACTATCCTTCCATCAGTACGACCAGAACTTTTAATTATCAAGTTCGCCGTCTGGGCCCCAGAATCTCTGGTTGACCGTTTTCGAACGTCAACAATATGCTTGTCCTATATGTGGGTTGAATGTATATTCTCAAAGATTGAAATATAGTAATAAGAATGTATATATGGGTCATCGACGATTTCTTCCAAAGAATCATGCTTTTCGAAAGAAGAAATCGTGGTTTAATGGGAAAGAAGAAATGGATGATCCTCCAGAGATTCTTGATGGTAAACAAGTTCGATTTGCATGTGCGGAAATTGAAAAGAATTGGGGAAAGAAAGGAAAAGGAAAAAGGAAGAGAAAAGGACATCCTATATGGAAAAAAAGATCGATATTTTTTGATCTTCCGTATTGGGAGGTGAGAGTTTTAAATTAATAAATAATGTTATTTTTTATAATATATTTAACATTACCTTAAATTGATCATTGTTGATTTTTACAGGATTTGTGCTTGCGTCATAATTTGGATGTAATGCACATTGAAAAAAATATTAGTGAGAGTCTCCTTGGTGCATTGTTGGACATCCATGGAAAGACTAAGGATGGTGTTAATTCTCATAGAGATCTGGAAGACATTGGGATTAGACAAGAACTTCATATGAAAGAGGATGGAGATAAATTATATTTACCTGCAACACCACATACTCTATCAAAGGTAGAAAAACAACAATTTTGTAAGAGATTATTCAATTTAAAATTGCCTGATGGTTATGCTGCTAACATATCTAATTGCATTTCATTGAATGAGTGCAAGATAGTTGGGCTTAAGTCCCATGACTATCATGTATTGATGCAACATTTGTTATCGGTGGCAATGCGAGGTCTCTTGCCTAAAGGGCCAAGAATTGTTATTTTTCGATTGTGCTCATTTTTTAATGCAATTTGCCAAAGAGTGTTAGATAGAAATAAGTTAGATTTATTAGAAGATGAAGTTGCAATTACGATGTGTATGCTTAAACGTTATTTCCCTTCATTCTTTCTTTGATATAATGGTCCATCTCACAATTCATCTAACAAGAGAAACTCGCTTATGTGAACCGGTTCAATATCGTTGGATGTACCCTTTTCAAAGGTTATTCTTATACTATTCTACACATTTCAATTAATTAATGATATCCACACATGCATTTACTTATACTTATTTATTATATAGATTTATGAAGGTGTTAAAAGGATATGTGAGAAATTGTGCACGACTAGAGGGTTGCATAGCTGAATGCTATTTAGTCGATGAATGTATGCAATTTTGTAGTAGGTATGTACCACAAGCAGCAGATGTTGGTGAGAAACACAATAGAAATGAAGATATTGTGTTTCAAAATGTAGTGGAAGGACATCTCACATCTGCACCGACAATAAAAACGATTTCTGCGGACATGCTACGAATTGCACACATGTATATACTGTTGAATAGTGCATTAGTAATGTCATACATTAAGTAAGTGGTTTAAATTGAAGTTGAATATAGTTTCCGTATTAGTTAAAATGATTAACGTTATACTTATTTGGTTATATTGATATTATTAGCATGCACCTGGAAGAGCTTCAACAATTAGATCTCAATCTGTTAAGTAGACCGACTTTGTTGCAAATGACACATACTAGAGAATTTCCAACGTGGTTCAGAAATAAGATGAATTAACTAACTTATGTTATAATAAGTTGATGTATTTACAACAGTTTTTTGTCGTTGGAAATCTAAATCGTAATCTCCCAAAACAGGTTCTCGATGAATCAAATACCACGGATATGGCCCCAACTTTAAAGCTTCTAGCACTTGGACCAAGTACACAAATCACATGCTATTCTAGCTATATTGTCAATGGGAAACGATACTGCATAAAAAATAGTGAGAAAACTACACAAGATAGTGGTGTTTCTCTTGAAGCAGAAACTGTTTATAATGAAAAAGATGGTACTCAAGTTGTGAAGAAGATAGTTTACTATAGAGTTTTAAGGGAAATACTTTTGTTGGATTTCTTAGCATTTCGTGTTCCATTGTTTAAATGTGATTGGATGGGTAGTGCGAATGATGTTAGAGAAGAAGATGGATTCACATTAGTTAATTTTACTTCACATGGAAATAAATGGGATAAAGATCTCTTTATTTTAGCCTCACAAGCAACACAAGTGTTTTATTCTAGGGAAAATGATAACTCTAGTTGGTATGTTGTCTTAAAATCACCTTCGAGAGATTTTCATGATCTAGAGAAGTTTGATGAGCATGCGTACATGAAAACTATACCATTAGATGTGTCTGAATTTGACGCTAATATCGATGATAGTGACGAGTATACTCGGATAGATTGTGAGGAATTGGTTGTCAACATATAATGTTGATAACTATAATTATATTTTCATATTTTATTTTCAATTTGTGTGTATGTATATTTTGTTTGTGTTTACATTTGCGTGGATATGCGACGTATTTTAGTGTGATTGGAAAAGGAGATGAAATTATTTTGTTATTACATTGCAGGTGAACTAAATTTTGGGTAAGGATTTTAAACAGGGGAAACTCTGTTAAATTTTTGTAAAATAGATTGATTTGATATCAATTATTTTATATAGGTGATAATGTTATCCATGAGGTTATCACTAATATATGTTATTTCCATAATATTTTTATATGTCGACTGAACGAACATCGACTGGTCAGTCCTCAGGTAACTCCAGTGGAGATAAAAAAAGAAAAGGAAAAGGGTCTAATCGATTGGATTATGAGAAAATAGCCAAGGTTAAAGCCACGGGGATACAAATTAATAAAGTTGGACAACCAGTTGGAGAAAATTCGGTGATCTATAGTTCGGGTTGTGGAGCTATTGCGGCTGAGATGATACCAATAACTTATAGTAGCTGGGATAAGGTACCACCATCTTTAAAAGAGACAGTGTGTGAGAATATAAAGGTATATACTGGTTTCATTTATTTATAATATACATGTTACATATTTATTTTTGCAACATATTTAATTACTTTTAAACAATTTATAACTGTAGTTACGACTTGGTGCTGATGAGTCAATGAAAGTTCATAAGTTAAAATCAATGAACGAGTGTTGGAGACACTACAAAGGTAGAATAACAAAACAAATAAGAAACGTTCCCCCCGATCCTGATGCACACAGAAGATATGAAATGCTGAAACCAGCAAACGTTAGTGATCAGGATTGGATAGCATTTGTCAATCAGCGATTATCTCCAGAATTTACGGCAATCTTACAATTCATATTCTTAACCTGGCATAAACACTAACATTTATTGGATTTTGATAAAATTTTACAATATTTCAGGATACTAGTAAGCATTATAGTGAGTTGTCAAAGAGGAATCGTACTCCGCATATATCAAGTCGTAAAGGAATGGCACGAATACGGGAAGATTTGGTAAGTCTTTACTATATTGTGATGATTATATTAAATGTGTATAGTTTTTCTTTTTCGAACTTGTATATACTTTTGTGGATATCAATATCAATGTTAGAGAACACAAAAAGTGGCTGCGAATGAAGATCCTAAAATAGATAGAGTTGACATTTGGATAGCTAGTCACAATCACAAAGATGGAAGTGCCGTCAATGAGGAAACTGCTAATAAAATTGCATGTTACGTTGGTCATCCGCAAATATTGTGTTTATTCTATTATATTATGTGTATAGTTTTTTTAAAATGTAATACCATGTGACATCATTTATAGGCACAAATTGAGTCACTACATCAAGAAACTCAGCATTCACTTGGAAATGATGCTGTCTCACAAGTTATGGGTAGGGAGCATCGAAAAGAGTTCGAGGAATGGGTCATGGTGTAACACCATCTATTGTACAAGCATCTGTGGTTGGTAAACAAAGCTTAACACAATATCAACAATATGTCGATGGTGAGATGGCAACCATAAAGTAAACAATTGCTAATTTGACAAATTTACTCATGACTTTGCCTAACATAGATCAAGCTCAAGTATTGGCATGTATGCCTCCCACCCAGCCGGTAAACAACTAAACTTCAATATAATTTGCTTATATCTATTTTTTGACACTTTTTAATTTCATTTTTTTCATTTTTATGTTTTCTCAGAAGTGGATATAATCATGTTTTCATGCTTCTTTGCTCTATTTGTGTTTGTAAAAATAACTATTATTTGCGTAAAATGTTAATAACAAATGTTGTTGTGGTTAAAGTGATTGTCAAAGATTTGACAATATAAACAAATTACAGGGGAATTAAATTTGTAGTAAGTTTGAAAAATAGAGGAAACTCTGTCAAAATTTATATAAAATTTATCAAGTTTATATGCATTGTTTTATATATTGCCTTTGTTGTCAAATAAGGATACTTATAAATTCTTTTTCCTCGTTATCCATGTTTCCTAACAATAAATGATTTATTGTTTTTGTAGACACAATATTCAAGTGGCTTAAATCCTATGGGATCTAGTAAAAGTGTTCAATTTACTGAACTTTCAGCTAAGGTACGTACAATAAGTGTTGGATTTATATTATTTATTGATTCAATTTAACTTCATATATATATATATATATATATATAAGTATTTAAATATTTAGATAGAACTAAATATTGAACATATTATGCATACAGTCCAAATCTTGGGGTTCCTCAAGCCAAGCTGGTGGATCGAACAATAATCAATGCAAATTATTGGATTGGATGGGGAAAGGAATCGTGGTGGCTGAAGCAGAAATAGACTCAAAGGACCCTTATGCTAAAGTTCATCATCTCGAGCTTGGTCCAGATTTTTGGCGCGTTTCCGTCAAGAAAGTATTGGTTGGTATTGCGCTGCCTCGACCTACCAACGAAATACTAACCGTAGAAGATGCATTAAATTCATTCATAGCTTGGCCTGTAAAATATATAGTATCTTAGTAATGTACTGATGTATTAATTAGTTTAATATTTCATAATTAATGTTTAATTATGAATCATGTAATGTAATTTAAATGTTGTTATTTTATTTAATTAATATATATTTATAACATTTATATGTGTTTATAATTTTAGTAGAATATTATAAAAAATCATCAATTTTTTTTTTATTTTTATGATTTTTCATATCGGGCACGCGCCCGGTATGGAAAAATATTTTTAATACCGGGCTGAGCTCGGATTCAAATATATATCCAGGTCGGGTCGGTACCCGGCATGGATACGGATTTTCCATACCGAGCACGTGCCCGGTATGAAAAAATTTTTGATACCGAGCCGAGCCCGGATTCAAATATATATCCAAGCCGGGTCAGTACCCAGCATGAATATGGATTATCTATACCGAATGAAGCCCGATATGGATATCCAAATACTCATACCGGGCGATATGCGGTATGGATACCCATATATCCATACCGGTCGGCCCGGTATAGATATAGTGGGTCGACCCATATATTTCTGTATCCATACCGGGCGATACCAGGTATGGATACGGATTGTCCATACCGAATTTTGGACCGGTATGGATATTCGGATATCCATACCGTTGGCAAGCACGCCGGGCGTGCTGCCCGGTATGGATATCCAACCATACCGGGCATTGCCCGGTATGGTTGGGCCTGTTTGTTGTAGTGAGTACCATAAAATAATATTTTGTCTAAACTTCTTTTATTGTTTACTACTAGTAGGCACCTCTATGATATTTGTGTGGAGTCTTATGTGATATATGCTTTGTTACATGTATATGAGCGTACAAGAAGCATCTCTAGTACCCTGGGGATTAGTGAGTGTTTTGTGTGTAGAATTAGTACTTGTGGAAGGACTCAATGATTATTATGATGAGGGTCCGTCTCTTATTTTCGAATATGAGTGTTCTATTTTTTAAATTAAATCCTCATTTGTGCTTGCTCTGTATATATTAGGTGTTGATGGGTGACTTTGGCTCTATTACGTGTTATGTGCTATTTAAAGCCTACTATGTAGTAAAACATAAAAGGAACCTAGAAAAATGTTTTGATAATTGATAAGTTTTTTATTTGGTATATTTTGATTATGCATTTGAAACTTATATTTTTCATATTTTGAATTATATATTTATTATATATATGTCATGTTGAAAAGAAAATTAATAAGGTTTAGTATGCTTAGTTTCCAAAATTACCTAGTATGTTGTAATTTTAGATGATTCAGGTTATTATCACATATGGGACATTTTGGCAGTGTTTCTTGGTGCCTTAGAAAATATGGTTATAAGTCATTTGAGCATTCTTAAGAACTTATTTACTTTGGTTTAAGAACTATGATGGTTGTATTTATTTATAAATATAGTTTCTTTGATTTTTAGAAGTTGTTCGATAGTATGTTAGCTCATGTCTTGACCTTCGGATTAGGGTGTGATAGCAATGTTCCCGTATCAATTGGTCTCCATTTTTTCATCAAATTAATTTAAATTAAATTAAATAATTGAGTAATTTTTTTATATAAAAATTAAAAATCCCTTACATCATCTTCAAACCCATCCTCTCCTCTCTCAAACTCAGATCAAAACTCCTTAATCATCTTCAAACCTTACTCTTCCATAAATTATCCTGTTTAATCACAAATTAAGACCCCAAGTAGCAGCAAAGCTGTCATCATCATCTCCAATTCATCTCACTCTCTTGACTCAACCTTCACTGTTGACCATCGCCATCTTCAGTTCATCTTCTTCCCTCGACTCAACCTCTATTGCCAACTTAACCTTATCGATGAACCTCTATGGCTGAAGTTGGCGATGGAGACCAAAACTGGTCTCTATCAGATGGAAACTAGTTCTAGTTCCTTGCAGTAGAGACCGCTAAGTAAGGTCTCTGGCAAGGCAGACCCATAGTTCTCCATTTTTATTATGATTTTTTATTTTATTTTATTTTGGAATGGTTGATGATTTTGTGATGTTTGCTTATTATTAATGATTTATTGGTGATGGTGTTTATTGATGATGTTGTTGATGATTTTCTGGATAGGGTAGAAGAAGTGGATAATGTTATTACAATAAACCTCCATGTCATTGCTAATGGTATATTTTAGCAACTCCCTAATTTTTTTTTTAATTATTATTTACAATACAACAATTTTAACATTGAAGATTAAACAAATTTAGTGAACACTATATGAATAATCAAATAATTTTGAACCATAGAAATAGTTATATTCTTTAAATTATAAGAGGTCATTTGTTTTTTTAAGTAAAGATTGACAAATGCTAAAACTTACTAAAGACTTAATAGTGACAAAAACTTTAAATCTGAACAACATGTTTATTTTTTTCTTACTTTTGAATATATTATAAACTTATTTATTTTTTAAAGTTAAAATTGTCTAAAAATTAGTAATTTAATATTTTTATTATTTTTATTATTTGTTGTTATGTAATTTTAATTAATTTAATATAAATAATTGAAAATAAATAATTTCATAAACTCTAAAATATTTATGTACATAATAATAATATTTTATTAATAATTAAAATATGATTAAAAAATATAGTAACATTAATCATATTTATATATTTTAAATATATTATTATATTTAATAAAACAATTAGAAAGATGAATGTTTAAAATGTAAATTAAAGTACAGTATTTTAATTCCAAGATAATATAAGATGAGATGTATTTAGTTTTTTTTTTTTTTTTCAAATATATTTCTAATAAGTATTAAGAAAAATAAAGAAAAGAAATGAGTGATATAAAATTTGGATAAATTTGGAAATATATTATTTTAGAAATGATAGACTTTGAATAGAATCTTTAAGTGAAATGTTATTTTTTTCAATTATGTTTAAATAGTTTTAAGTGGTTTGACTATTTAAAAAAAAATAATTTAATAAATATAATTCAACACTATTAAATCATAATTGAAAAAAACAAATGAACCTTAAATTATTTGTATATTTTCCTTAAGAGTTTCCAACCCCACTAAGGACCTGTTCGTTTTTTCTTTAAAAAGTTTTATTTACACTTAAATCTTAATTTAAATAATTTTAGTTTGTTTGTTGTTTAACTTATATTTTAATTTAAATAAAAAAATATTTTTTTTTGGTTGAAAAAGTTAAATTCCCATGCTTATATTTTAATGAAAAACTCTTAGTAATGTCACTTGTCAAATCGTCATACGGAAAGTTTCGACGTTTGCGGTTGACGTTAAATTGACCCCATTTAAACAATTTATTAACAGCAATTGTTCTGCTCAGACTTGTCCAAATAAGAATGCCACAGTAACTTGAGAGCAAAGGGTATTCAAATTCACTTTAGGTGATTTGGATTGGCTCCAACGGGTCAACTCATCCTGAGTCACTATCTGAAATAAGTGTATCACGTGGAAGAGGAAAAAGTAAAATACAAAAAAGAAGAAGAAATCCATTAAATAAGCAATATAAAATAAAATGATCATTTACTTGGAAAAATCATAAGCAAAGTACCAGTTAGCTTTATTGCATCTCATTTTGTTTTCTTTTCTAAGAATTAATAATTAGTTAATTATTTATATATGTGGGGCTACTCTTTTTAGTTCCATGGTGACACAGCCAAATCAGTTCAACTCCCATTTCTGAAGGTAACCAATACCAAATTGCACTTGCTTTTCGCCATTAGGCAGGCGTCGCATCTAAAGAGAGCCTGCAGATGGACATATGGATGATCAACATCATCATACAAACTTAAACACTTCATTTGTTCCATAAAATAAAGTTAGTTACGTGTTTATTGTTCAACAACAAAATGATAATATCATAGAAGTCGAAATCAACCATACGATCTATTAATCTGTTAGAAACATATGTACACACTAAACTTATATGTGAAAGTAGCAAGAGGGGTCGTCTTCTTGCATTAAACTTCAATTTATCTTATAATTAAAATTTTAATTGAGTGAACATTAACAGCAATGAAATAATACGTCAGGCTTATTCATGCATAACTTTCACGTTGTGGTGGTGTGGATCTGAATTGGCCTGCCTAACCATTGATTACATTTCATATAGGGACTGCATATGCACATATGTAGGCTATATATACAATATATAATTATGATAATTATTATTATTAGTGGCGTATAGGCACACTTCGGTAGTGGGGCATACTTGAGTTTTTTCATATATGGTCCACGACCAAACCCATATTCATGTATGCCACGTGGATGACAGCAGCTGCATGATATCAGCATGAAGTGTGATGATGGATGATCGATCCCTTATACATATATTAATACAATTTGGTTTCTTAAAAGTATTGAAAATAAATGATATAATATATAAATACAAATGATAGTGAATGAATATGAATCTGACAGGCACACATTCTATAGTCCAGTTCCCTCCAATACTAACAGATACCGTTACTTGGAAGTATTGAAGCGGTTTCGTTAGCACCCGCAGCCTCGGGAATTGATTTGATTTTGAGTTGAAATGAAAGCCACTTCCAAATATTTATCATATTTGTGAGAGTTGATGATCAAAGCCACCTTCCTTTTCACGTCACACATACATATACAAGAAAACACACAATCTCTCTCCCCCTCTCTCTTTTGTTATTACACTATATATATCATCCCACTCTAACCCTTATCACTATTCTTTGTTGAAATGGGAGATAATAACAGCAGCAACAGCAACAGCAACAGCAATGTTAGTGTCAATCTTCCTCCTGGTTTCCGATTCTATCCAACAGATGAAGAGCTTCTTGTCCATTTCCTTCAACGTAGAGCCTCTCTCTTGCCTTGCCATCCTGACGTTATTCCTGATCTTGATCTCTATCCCTATGATCCTTGGCAACTTGATGGTATTCTTCTCTAGTACATATATGTGTGTGTGATCAAGTCATATATATTAATAATGATGCTGTTGATTGTAGGTAAAGCCTTGGCAGAGGGAAATCAATGGTATTTCTACAGTCGAAAGACTCAAAATCGGATGACTTCAAATGGGTATTGGAAGCCTATGGGGATTGAAGAACCCATCTTTACAAGTGCTAACAACCAGGTTGGAGTGAAAAAGTACTTTGTTTTTCACCTTGGAGAAGCGCCCTGTGCTGTCAAAACCAATTGGATTTTGCAAGAATATGGTCTCTCCGATTCTGCTTCTTCCAGTAGTAGTACTAGCTCTAGGACTTCTAAAAGAAGATCACATTCCAAAGTAGTAAGTTCCCACTCACCACGTAGTTAAATACAGACAGATTCGAAAAACTAAGTTAATTTTTATGAAGATAATATCCTT
Organism: Litchi chinensis; assembly: GCA_019925255.1. Lineage (NCBI taxonomy): Eukaryota > Viridiplantae > Streptophyta > Magnoliopsida > Sapindales > Sapindaceae > Litchi > Litchi chinensis. The sequence goes on along the minus strand of CM034465.1, from coordinate 24,243,777 downwards.
TTTTTAACTGGTAATAATTAATCTGAGTTTGTTTGTTGTTATGATATCAGGATTACAGTCAGTGGGTAGTCTGTCGAGTATACGAAAGAAATTGTGATGGAGATGATGATGGTGGAGCAGAGCTCTCATGCTTGGATGAAGTGTTCTTATCTTTGGATGATCTTGACGAAATCAGTTTTCCAGACTAGATTCCAATTAGAAGTTAACCTGATCAGATGTTATGGGTCCGTGATAAAAGGGATCTATCGAATTTTAGAATTGCATTGTTTTGTTTATATATATATGCTGTAAGTTTCAATCAAAAATTAAACAAGTAACTTTTGCCATTTTAAACGTGGAATTTTTGCCCCTTTTTATGAAGTGCAGAAAATTTACATGTGTAACGAGTGGGCCAAGTAAACCGGGAATCATTGGGATTGGCCAGAGGTTTTTGTGATAAAGATTACATCAATCTTACTACGAAGGATTTATTATCAAAGTCAAGCACGCGATTTCATATCCGTCTTGATAACGTGTCCATATCCTAAAGATAAATTATTTATCCAACTTACTGATTAAATAAAAATATTATTAATAACAAATATCGGTAACAATTCAATGGTTATGATAGATAACTTTACTTAATTAATAAGATAGTTAAATCTGGAAAGTAAACTCTAAACATACATATTAACTACATAAAAATATAAAAATAATTCGTTCAAAAAACAAATACTGTCAAATCAAATCACTATCTCAACCATTTGCCTGTATTAAAAAATTTATATTCTTCTAATTTGTACTTCATGGATAATATTTAATATGAAAACGGTTAGTTTAAAGTAACGCTTTTAAGTATTTTTTTTTTAAATTTTCATTATAAATTATGTGACACGAAACCTCTAAGATATTTTTATATATTATTCTATTAAATTTCCATATAATTATGTCATTATTAAAAAATAGAAATTTAATGATATATTTTGTAAAGTACAGCATTGGCCACATGTTATTAAGACATAGCTCAAATATTTTCACATGAGATTTTTTTTTTTTTAAATATAGTGCTAATAGATCAACAATCTATTAAAAAAAAAGATTATATAGAGATTAATCATTATTTATTTAATAAAAGAATTTAAATCATTAATCAGAGTTGCCTACTATCATAGCAAAAGTGAGTTGGTTCACGTTGATTTAGTAGACATTAATGACACAAATGTCAATAGTAGAAGTGACCTGCATAGAAAATGAGTGCACTTGGAAGAGTGCGTTGTTGGCAATGGATTTGGGTAGGGAATGTCACGTGAGATGCGGTGGAGCCCACGAAGCACTGTAAGGGAGCTGGTTATGGACTTATAGTAGTGGTAAGTGGTAACTCATAAACTGGTCATGCTTAATAGCCTTTTTAGCTTTTTCTACTTTGTTGGTATTTGGTAGTTGTCTTTTGTCACATTGCTCATGCTCCTAAGTAACATTTTTATTATTATTATTATATTTTACTTTTTGTACATTTTTATGGGTGTCTGCTTAGATCAGCATGCAGTCATCTATGATGCAAGCATTCCCACGCTTCCGATTTTCCACACCATTATTACTGTGGAAAATGTTTATTATATGTGGGGCTAATTTAACCAAGTTTAGAGCTCAAATTATAGAATTTGCTTTTCAAAAGGACAAATATGTATTAATATATTAAGAAATATACATATATATAATTTCTTTATTTATATTTTTAACTAAACCTTACAACGTGTATTAATATGATTTCTTGTTATGTTTAACCAAACCTTAGAACATGTATTAATGTGATCTTATTTTGGTTATCGTAATCAATCTCTCTCTCTCTCTTTTTATATATAATTTTTATGATTAATGCGTCCTAACTATAAATTATTAGAACTATCAATTAAATTAATCTATTGAATTTAAATCGAATAGGAAAGAATTTTTTTTTTTTTACACGAAAAAATACACTTGATAAATTTGATTAATGGTTTTAATAATTTAAAAGTTATAATATACTGACCATAAAAGCTCTCTTTCTCTCTCTCTCTCTCTATATATATATGGACACACATGTGTGTGTTTGGTCTGTTCCAAATATATAAATTGATTCTTTTAGAGTTTGGTTTGGAACCAAACCACTTTTTTGTTTACAAAATGAATAGAATTTAAATCTAACTGAACTGACATGATAGATTAAGCTCCTCTTTAACTTGGAACCAAACAATTCATTGAGATTTATATGGACCAAACATATTTTGCACGTATACTTAAGTGTTCTTCATATTCATGAATAATTCTCATTAGAATTCATTGAAATTATTGAATTTCATCAAGGTCATCACAGATCTTAATATTTAAAATTTGTATGCAAATATTGTTATATACTTATAGGTGGCAATCAAATTCGGATTGTCTAATTAGATTGGATCCTTGTTCAATTCGAAAAAGTTAGATGTTTTTATATTTAAATCTGAAATGACCTGTTAATTATGTGATATCCAATTTTTGTAAAAAAGTTATACACAAAAATATAAGAATGTTGTAACACGTTTAGAACCAAAATGTTACAACACATTCAATTCAACATGTTACGACACAATAGAAAAATAAAAACAGTAAAGTAATGAAATAATACAAGCACGTTTTTAATGTCGGTCGGTTTTACCCTATAACACATTTGTTTTTAACATGTTCCTAGAGATATCAACTCATTAATAAACAAATAAGGATACAATCTAACTTGACTAACACAAACCAAGACTCTCTTTTAGTGTTGATGCAAGTTTAAGTTTATCAATGAGATTGCAGCAAACTCCCCTTGCCTTTAATGGTTGCCAACTCCTTGAACTCCTTTTAACAGCTACAAACCTACTTTCTTCCGAAAGCCAATTGGTTCTTCCTCCTAAAGAAGAGTTATTGCTTGAACTTCCTTCAAGACTTTGAAAGCCACCTCTTCCCGAGGACGAAAACGTTCTTTATCCAAAAGAATTTATACTCCTTAAAATCCCTTCAAAAATTGTGAACTAATCTTCTTCCAAAGACCTAATGACTTATCGTCCCAACAAGCATCTAAACACAAATATAAACCTAGCTGGCTCACTTCCTATGTCTGGAAATAAAAACAACTTAGAGAACAAAATTTTTAAGGTTTAAAAGCAAACTATATATTTCTCACTAAACCCAATGCTGCTTACTTGTTTTTCTTTTGCAATGATGTATTTTGTATTTATAGCAAAAATGTGCAACAGATACCTATAAAAGAAATATAAATAAATCAATTATAAATCAGATAATTATTAACTATAAAAAATCAGTTATCTATCAAAAGATAAATATCTCAAAATAAAAAATAAAAAAATAAATAAAATTTGCAATTTGTATAAGATGTGTGCAATTTGAAGCCTATAGAATAAAATAACATTATTAGCTAGATAAAAATTAAATATTTATCAAAAGATAAATATCTCAAATAAAGAAAAACAATATTTGCTAAAAATATAGATTAGTCCTATTTTTTAGCAATGATCATATCTTTTTATTTTGCTTATCCGAACTTGGTCAAGAAGTTGTCCATATTCATTCTTCTTCTATATATTAGCTAATAAATTTTACGTTCTATAAAAAATACTCAAAGATAATCGTAATAAGTTTTCTAAAAGATAAACATATTTATTTTTTTGAGAGACTTAATCTTCTTGACAATAAATTTAAAAGTAAATAGATAATTTAATAAAAGATGACATAAAAGATGATAAATACAAGAGATAAAATTATCAAAAATATATATATTAAAACAAACGACTCTGAGTTCCTGATCTGATTAATCTGTAAACTATCACCAGAAAAAGTGTTACAACATTTTGTCGAACTTGATATTATAAAATGTTACAATATTTTGTCAATCCAAGTGACAACAAAATGTTACGACATTTTGTCAAATTTGTTAACACAAAAATGTTACGTTATTTCAACAATTCATATAATAGGTTGAACTGCCTTAAATAAAATGCTACTACTTTATGCACAAAAAGTTGTGTATCAACAATATCCATTTTCATCCAAATTAGATTCTCTTATGGGGAAGGATAAAAGCTGTGTGGATAAAATAAAATCTGAATCCAATAGAATAAGAATTGAATTTGGTCTTGATTTGAATCTAATTCAAAATCAATCGAAGCAAATTACAAACAACCTGCTTGAGGCTTGGCTTTTACACTAGAAATCACATTTTGCAAAAGTTGACACTCATTTTCCCCTCCATCATCTTGATTACAAATAAATATAGGGTTGGACACCTTATCTTGATTAAAGTTGTAGGCCTTCTTTTGTTTTAATTGGGAGTAATGAGTCTAAAATCACCAAAGCTAAAGATTTTGGATAAAGAGTCTAGTCCATTTGGAATGTGCTGAATTTGATCATGTGAATAATATTGTTTTATCAACTAGTTATAAATAATAGAATTCAAACAAAAAAATGGAAAGTCTTTCTTAATCTTGAAATAAATAATGTAACTCATAATTATAGGTTATAATATTTGAGTTATCAATGGGTGATGGTCGACATGACCTAAGTTTTCTGATAGTTTGGTATTATGATTTATTAATTAAAGGGAACATATATTTATAGATATGAAATCATAGCTCTTATTTTATCAATAAGAGTAAATATCATCTCATAGATCTTATAGGGACTTGGATTAAGCTTGACGCAAAGTATTTTATATCTGATATTAAATTATGAATTTTTTTGTGAAATTGAATTATTCATTAGATGTAAGTCAATCATATGCAATAAAATTGAGAATCCCTTACTCTAAAGAAAATTGTTAATAAGGCTTCATTTTAAGCATCAAGTACCCACTACAATATGTTGTGACAACTCAACATTTAAACTCTCCAAAAATCTTGTTCAACCTAGAATAAGTAAGCACATAGATGTGAACTATAAATTTGCGTGATCTCATAAAGTACGAAACTTTTAAATTCAATTTTTGAACAACCGAAGATCAAGTTGCTGACCTTTCAAATTGACTATCTGTTTTAAATTAAGGAAGCTAGTTTGTGTTTGTACTTTGGAGCAGTTCTTTTTTTTTTTTGTCCTATGTAACCGGAATTGATCTATGATATAATCAGAATCAAATGAGATAAATACACATTAAATGTATCGCTCGGACAGAGACTCCTAAATGGGAGGAAATGATCCACATATAGTAAGAGGACTGCTCTCATAAATTAAGGAAGCTAGTTTGTGTTTGTACTTTGGAGCAGTTTGACCTTTCAAATTGACTATCTGTTTTAAATTAAGGAAGCTAGTTTGTGTTTGTACTTTGGAGCAAGTTTTTTTGTTTTTATCCTATATTATGTAACTGGAATTGATCTAGGATATAATCGGAATCAAATAAGATCAATACACATTAAACGTATCGCTAGAATAGAGACTCTTAAATGAAAGAAAATGATTCACACATAATAAGAGGACTGCTCTCATGAAGGAGGGAGAGAGAAAATCCACCTTTATTATCATTTTGCAGTGCGATGGTGGTGCTCTTGATTTTAACTTGAGAGTGGGCTCTTAATGGGTCAAGTTCTTTTCACCGGGCCGACACCCCAAACGCTACCTTGGAGTATTTATTAAACTGAATTTGTGTTTGTAGTTTGGAGCATTTATTAAACTGAATGTGCAGAGTATCTAGTTTGAGGGAATGTACCAGGTAAGTGGGTCAATATGCTCAGTTATCTATATAAGTTTTTTCTTTTTCTTTTTCTTTTTTTAAAGATTTAGATTGACCTAGAAGATAACCGGACCTATTGATATAGAATATTGATGATATGGTTTGAGATATTGTTTTCGTATGAGAGAGATTTATCCATACAACACTATGGGAAAGCAATACACATATTCAAATGAAAGAATAATTTTATTTTTTTTTACCACGGGACGCGCCTTTTGGCACGGCTGGTGCAGTAACCAACCAGCAGCCATCTGACAGTTATCTACATAAGTTTGTTTCCTAGTTTTTACCTTTTAAGGCCTCATTTGGTGTCTGATATTGAATTGAATTATTTTTAAAGGATTTGATTGGATAGAATTGGATTATATTGGATTATAGTAATTAATACTATGATGTGTTTGATGGAGTTGAGATTAGATTAAAAATAACACTATCTCATGTTTGAAATAACATAGGATTGGATAAAAAAATATATTTTTTATATTTGATTTCAAAATAATTAAATTTAATATTTAAATATAAATAATATTATCAGTTTTGCAATCTCAATTTTTTTTTTGGTACAGTCCCATGGTGGGAGAAATTAAACTCATGCTTCAACATGGGTTTCATTTGTCCCACAGTAGTGGGACAAATTGAGCAATGGGATTGGATTTTATCCAATCTCATCATCATCTAAATGTCAGATTAAACTGAAATTAAACCAATCCCAGTCCAATCCGACCTTGTTAAATCCAATCCCATCATCGTCCAAACGTCAGATTAGACTGAAATTAAACCAATCTCAGTCCAATCTGACGCTCTAAACAAGGCCTAAGATTATTAGTAATGCAAGGCCTAAGATTATTAGTAATGGGCCTTTAAAAGGGGAAAAAAAAAGATTATTAATACTGGAGATACTGTTTAGGGACTCCACTGCTTTTGGCCTTTTGTTGTTAACTTGTTATTGTTGCCGGTGGTTGTGGCTCCTTATTTTCATTTATTTATTTTTTCGAATTTTAACATCAGTCATTAACAAAGGCTACCAGAAACGAGGACACCTGGAAAGAAACAAAAGACATGGACTAAATGCTAATGTAAATACCCTACAGAGGATATATTTCAAAAAAATAAAATAAAATTACCCCACGGAGGATAAAGCCAGAGAAACTAATTTATGTACCGAATAATTCCTGATCGGGAAATGGTCAGCCAAATGGTTTGGCACTTACAGACATATACCTTCCTACACAAAGCTCTAATATCATCAACTAACAAACCAGCTTCCCCACTAGAATTAGACCATGAGTTTATAGCAGAAGCTACATTAACAACATCAATCTCTATTACATCCACTTTAAGCTGCTTTTCTCGAGCTAACAAAAGACCTTCACGTAAGGCTAGAAGTTCTCCTACTTCAGGACTATGAGAACCTGATAAAGACTTTGAGCATGCAGCTAAAACAAAACCATTGCAGTCCCTAATTGATTGCAGCACCACACCCAATTCTTGTTAGGCCACCCCTCACAGCCACCTCGGTATTCAATTTCACTTTACCTTCTTCAGGTGGCACCCAAACAGGTCTGGAGATTTGGCGAGGCTGCTGAGGTTTGACACTGGAAGTGCTTTTAGCCTTATTTTGTGTAATCTTACTTATCATGGTTATTGTTATTTAAGAGCATCTCGACTCATTTTATCTATATTATCTTTAGTTAAAATGATTAATGATGTGATATTTTATCGACTCAATCCATTTTATATACTGTTAGCTATTTTGAAAAGATTAATTCATCCTCACCGAAGAAAGTAGAAAAATCCTAACCAAAGTCTCTTTTATGTTATTTTAATATTTAATATGAGATAAAGTAAATAATTTTCTTTTCAAAAATAAAAAAGCTTGCATGATTTTTCACGCTGAATCAAAATAGACAGAAGTTACAGTGATCCACTCAAAAATTGTTAGTTAAAATGGTTTTCCAATTACATATTTTAGCTCAAATTTAGTTAATATTCAGGGAGTTCCCTTGTAAACGTTCCCAGTGAATCATCACACTTATTTATTAAGCCTTTCACTATGAGTTTATAAGAAGGAAAGGACATGTCTGAAAGAAAAGGTGCTCCTCACCCCAAATGGAAAGGAAGCTTCAATGTCTTCTTTTCTGAAACGAGGGCGGTAACCTTCTCTCAAATCTAGAAGGGGGTTGCAATGTCGCTCAATTGTTGGGAAGTAACCAACGACCTTCTCCTTGTTTAGGAATGACAATGGGTCAGGTTCGTCGAGTTTACTAAAATTGATGCTTGAATTGGTGAAAAATAATTGCACCCCACCTACAAAAGCTTCGTAGGTGTTGGTGGATCCGAATTCCACCCACAAACCCGCAACATTTTAATATATATATATATATTTTTTGTTGGAAATAACTTTAATAGGTTAAAACCTATATCAAAATCTAAAAACTCATATTAAATCAATACGAATTATTGTAGAGAACATACCTGAATTCATATCGTTAAACCTGAGTAGGATTAAATTTTCCACAGTCAAATCTCCTTAGGTTACTCTATATTTTTCTTCTTGAATGGGGGAAGAGAAAAGAGAGCAATATTACGTTGATTTGACTTAGGGACCATAACCCTAATTTATGTTCTTTATATACTAATCTAATTAGATTCTCATTAACCCTAATTTGATTAGTATTAGGTTTTTACATATTAAAGCTCATACCCATAAATATTTCTAGAGCTCAATTAATAGATCACTTATTTGGCCCTGTTAAAATAGATAGTCCATAATATAATTGTTATTAAATATGTAAGCCCATATTAATAAATATAAAAAATCCTAACAATATCCCACTTGGGCTATATATGTTTCTTGAAACAATTATATTATCTATAGTCTTGAATGTGCACTGAAAAGCTATCTCTCCTGCAATATCTTCTTAATTACAATCTGGTCTATCAACTATATTAGTATGGGATCAAAGCGACATTTGTCACAGATATTCGTAACTAGACCCATCAATGGTCACCACACCAATATATTTAATGACATAGATCAAGTATGGATGCGTAGCATGGAAATTACATGCAATATGATCTCAAACATACCTATTTCCAACTGGTTCTACCTTAATCCTTAGTGAGATCAAACATAAATAGCATTAAGAGTTTATAACTGAGCTTTATACTTTATTCTGCAGAAAATAAATATAAAATATTTCTTTAACAAAGAACATCAAAATACTAACTCCCACTAAACATGCACATCATCAACTAAAACAACACATATATGAGCAGTGCGCTCATGAAAGACCTTGGGTGGTAATCCCTTAGTAAACGGATCCGCAATCATGGAGTTTGTCCCAATATGTTCTATAGCCACCTGACGACTCTGAACTCTTTCTTTAACAACAAGAACTTGATGTCTATGTGCTTCGACTTCATAGAGCTTCTGTTGTTATTGGAATATAGCACAGCCGAATTATTGTCACAATATATCTTTAATAGTCTTTCTATACAATCTATAACTCGCAGCCCCATGACAAAATTTCGAAACTATATCCCATGATTAGATGTCTCATAACAAGCTATAAATTCAGCTGTCATAGTAGAAGAAGCTATGAGTGTTTGTTTAGCACTCTTCCAGGAAATAGCTCCTCCAGCTAGCAGGTAAATATAGCCTGACGTGGATTTTTTACTGTCTTGACATCCAGCAAAATTGGAATCAGAATACCCAACAATCTCTAAATTATCTTATCTCCGATATGTGAGCATGTGATCTTTTGTTCTCTGTAAATAACGCATAACTCGTTTGACTGCTTTCCAATGATCCATCCCTGGATTACTTAAATATCTACCAAACATTCCCACTATGAACGCAATATCTGGACGCGTGCATACTTGAGCATATATTAGACTTCCTACAACTGATGCATAATGAATCTTTTGCATTTCTTTTCGTTCCAACTCATTTTTAGGGCACTGACTGAGACTAAACTTGTCTCCTTTAGCTACATGGGTATCTCCTGGTGCACAACTTTTTATGCTGAATCTATCAAGAACTTTTTCGATATAGTTCTTTTGTGATAACCCAAGGATATCTTGAGTTCGATCTCGATGTAGCTGTATGCCTAATACAAAAGAGGCATCCCCAAAATCTTTCATCTCAAAATTCTTTGTCAGAAATCTCTTGGTTTCGTGCAATAAGCCTATATCGTTACTAGCAAGTAGTATGTCATCGACATATAACACCAGAAATATGTATTTACTCCCTTGAACTTATGATATACACAATCTTTAACTTTATTTACCTCAAATCCATATGAGATAATGATTTGATGAAATTTGTGATACCATTGATGGGAAGCCTGTTTGAGACCATAGATGAATTTCTTTAATTTGCAAACCATTTTCTTTGGGTCACCGGATACAAAGTTTTCTGGTTGCATCATATATATTGTTTCGTCAATGTCACCATTGAGAAACACAGTTTTTACATCCATCTGATGTAGCTCTAAATCAAAATGAGCCATAAGTGTCATTATAATCCTGAAAGAGTCTTTCATAGAAACCGGAGAGAAAGTCTTTTTGTAATCAATTCCTTCTTTCTGAGTGAAACCCTTGACAATTAGACGGGCCTTATATCTCTCAACATTGCCTTTTGAATCTCTTTTGGTCTTAAATATTCATTTGCAACCAATGGGTTTTGCACCTTCAGGCAATTCAACGAGATCCCAAACGTCATTGTTTTTCATGAAATTCATCTCATCATTCATAGCATCGATCCACTTTTGAGAATTAGAACTTTGTTTGGCTTGATGGAAGTTGATTGGATCATCTTCCACCACTCCTATATCAACTTCATATTCTTGGAGAAAAACGATATAGTCATCCGGAATCGCACTTCTCATTTTTCCAGTGGATCGTCTCAATGGCACATCCTCTTGAGGTTGTTGAGTTTGCACTTCAGGTATAATTTCTTCATTTTGCATAGGGAGCTCGTCTACATTGTCTTAATATTCCGGATTTGCATTTTGAACAATGTCAGGAATAGAAGCCTGATCATTATTAATAGCAATAGCAGGAAGAGAAATAAATTCCTCTTCAAAGACAATGTCTTTAATCTTATCTCCCCCCACAAACTTAACTTCCTCAAAAAATCTCGCATTTCCTGTCTCAAAAAATGTTCTAGTAGTGGGATCGTAGAACTTGAAACCCCTTGACCGTTCAGAGTACCCAACAAAGTAACAGCTTATAGTTCTTGAGTCCAGTTTCTTTTCATTTGGCTTATAAGACCTTACCTCAGCTGGACAACCCCAAATATGTAAATTTTTTATACTAGGCTTTTTGTCTGTCCATAATTCATAAGGGGTTTTAGCTACCGCTTTGCTTGGAACCTTGTTGAGGATATATGCTGTAGTCTTTAATGCTTCTCCCCAGAGGGATTCTGGTAAAGATGAATGATTGATCATACTTCTTACCATATCCTTAAGCGTTCTGTTTCGTCTTTCAACAACACCATTCATGCTAGGTTTGCCTGGCATTGTGTATTGCGGGACGATACCGGATTCCTCTAAGAATTTCGTAAAAGGTCCTGGACGTTGTTCACCAAATCCCTCATATCTGTCATAGTATTTACCATCACAGTCAAATTTGACAACTTTAATTTTCTTGTCAAGTTGATTTTCAACTTCAACTTTGAATGCCTTAAAAACATCCAAGGATTGAAACTTCTCATGTATCAAATATAGGTACCCATACCTTGAATAGTCATCTATGAACGTAATAAAATACTGTTGACCATTCCAAGAAGCTATAGGAAATGATCCGCAAATATCAGTATGAATTAGTTCTAAGACATCAGAACACCTATTGACACCTAATCTCCTTATGTTTGTCTGATTCCCTTTAATACACTCAATACAGACTTCGAAATCTATCAAATCAAGGGGATTAAGAATCCCGTCAGACACAAGTCTCTGAATTCTCTGTTTAGAGATATGACCTAAACGCTTGTGCCATAGTGTGACGCAATCCTTGTCAGTTAATTTTCGTTTTGTACCTCGTGAATTTATATGCAAAGTTTTATTAATTGAGGCAATTGTATTAAACAAATATAGGTTATCATGCAATAATAAAGAACCAGTACTAATAAGATTCGAATATTGAAAAAGACTAAATTTATTATTTCCAAATGAACAAGAATAACCAAATTTGTCCAAAACAGAAATTGAAACCAAATTCCGCCTAAAAGACGGTACTACATAAGTCTCTTCCAAATTCAAAAAATGACCAGTTTTTAATAATAACCTAAAAGTTCCTATAGCCTCTACTGCAACTGTTTTGCTGTCGCTCACATAGATGAATCTTTCAGCATCACTTGGCTGTCGGCTCCACAAGCAACCCTGCATAAACACATTTATGTGAGTAGTAGCACCAGAATCTATCCACCAAGTGTATTTAGGTAAAGAAGCTAAATTAACTTCAGAACAAACTAAATTGAGAAGCATACCTTTCTTGACACGCCAGTTGGCGTATTTGAGACATTCTTTCTTCATATGTCCAGCTTTCTTACAAAAGTAACAGGTAAACTTCTCATCTTGTTTCTTTTGCACCTTATGCTGTGATGTCCCAATTGCAGCTTCCTTTCATCTTTTCATTTTCTTGTCCTTAGAGATAGTTGCTAAGTTAGCACTTTCAATATCTTCTCGCTTCAATCTTTCTTCTTCTTGCATACAGTGAGATATGAGTTTATTAAGAGTCCATTTATCCTTTTGAGTGTTGTAACTCACTTTAAACTGACTGTATTGTGCAAGAAAAGAAATCAAAACTAAGTGCACCAGTAAGTCCTCAGACAGCTGTAACTTTAGTGCCTTTAGTTTGGAAGCAATATGAGACATCTCCATGATGTACTCCCTTATACTTCATTGAAACAAGGTTAGCCAAAAGGATATTTGTTTCAACATTTTCGTTTTTCGTAAAACGCTGTTTTATTTCATCAAGGAACTTCTTAGCATTTTTCTCTTCGGACATAGAGCCTCTAAAAGCTTCCGGAATGGAACGTTTCATGATCATAAGACACATGCGATTAGAACGTTCCCACTTCTCCATACTCGCATTTTCATCAGCGGTACTATTGTCATTAAGAGATGCGGGTCGTTCTTCCCGAAGCGCAAGGTCAAGATCCATGCAACCGAGAACAATCATAACGTTCTCTTTCCAATTCTTAAAATTCGTGTCATTAAGCACAAGAATGGAATTGATATTAACAGTTATTGTTGAAGCAGAAGTAGTAACTGCATCGAGAACAAAACCGAATACAAGCTCACAATTAATAATCATATCATAAGATAAGAATACTCAATTAATAAATTCATACATGACATGATTAAACTATTCTCATAATGGTGGACCCTAAAATAAGATACCTAGCACAACATTGACATTTAGTTTTTGGACAAAAATATCAATTATAAGTGATACTCTTTGTGTAGTAATCAAATATTGACAATTAATCCCGTCAAGTAATAAGTCTTTCTTTGGACTGACTTATTACTCACATGGAAAACTTAATAATCGTCACCTATTTATTACCACAAGTACGCCTATTATTTGGCCAAATAATAATATTTATTTGGACCGGTCATTATTCACATAAACAATAGACATACACATTTTAATATTTCAAAATAAATAAATTTAATTATAGAGGTTACTTTGACAACATATAATTTCAATTCAATTTATTTTGAAATATCAGACATAATGCATATATCAACAAACTTTTATTTCCAAACCAAAGCAAAACTTTCATAAATTTAATCATTATGCTTACATTGTTGATTATATATATATATATATATATATATATATAACAATACACGGGTCTTAATGATATTCATATATATATATATATATTCACGCCAAAAAGAACAAAAGTAAAGTGACCTGATTAAATATATTCAGGCTAACCCGATTAAGCATTCAACATATATATATTATATATTATCTCACACTATTGTCATATATATATATATATATATTTATGTAATCTTGCTTCACGCATATATATATATATATATATATATATATATATACGATTCATTCTACTATCATATATATATATTTTACACCAAAAGTCAGCAACAGCATGTTAAGTCATCAGGTTTGCTTTAATATATATATTGTTTGTATTGACTTTCACGTGAAAAATACCAAAAATAACATTTTCAATAACATAAAATTCATTTTATAGCCACCAATTATCAGAAATTCTACTTTAACCTCCCAAACAAATGAATTACATTCCATAAGCAAGATACTCAAATTGCCCCTGGCCTAAAATTACGAAATTGCCACTCGATTTCAAAATTCAAAAAAAAAAAACGGAAAGCCGAAATTACGGAAATACCCTTGCTATTTAACATATCTCGATCGGTGAGAATGGGTGACAAACACAACCCGACGAAAAACCAAACCCGGTGTCTGTCAAGCCACGAACCTCGACACCGACTTTGCACAGTGGCCGTCCATCTCACGCCTTCGCCGTCGCCGTCGCCGTAGCTCTGTAACCACTGCAAACCACCGCCGAGCACGTCCTCCTACTCCATTGTTGAAGGTACGCCGATTCGTGTATCATTTTAAGACTTTTTGAATTTCTTGCCATTTTGTAGAGTTGGTTTGTGTTTTTAAAGGTTGGGTTAGCATGATTATGGTGAGATTGTGCTGCATTTGGTTAGGATATGGTTGGATTTGTACTGAAATTGCAGGTTTAGAAGAGTTGTAGTGTGAGAAGCCGATCGGTTTTTGTGAGGCACCCTAAACCGACATCGGCTTATGTTGGATATCTTATACCGACGTCGGGTTATGTTGACAAACAAAAACCGATCAGCTTTATTTGATGGTTAGGGTCAGCTTGTGTTTGGAAACATAGGCCGACGTCGGTTCAAGTTGAAAATCGAATGCCAATTAGGCAGATGTTTGGAAAACGAAGACCGACGTCGGTTTACGTTGACAAACACATGCCGATTTGAGTTGGATGGGTAACGTAAGCCGACGTCGGTTCAAACACTTCAACATAATCCGATTCGGATTACGTTGCGCAAACTTAGCCTGGCGTCGGTTTATATTAGCAATCAAGACCGACGTCAGTTATGTTGATAACTTAGCCCGGCGTCGGTTTATGTTTGCCCTCACAGACCGACGTTGATTTTTGTGTCTATATATGAACCGATCAGTTTATTTTGTCAGTTTTATTTATTTATTTATTTTTGTTGTTTTTCTTCCTACAGATGCAATTCAATTATAGGTACCCGGTACAGCATGTGCCAGAAGAAACAAATGGGAGTACACATAATAGTATGAAGCCTATCGGTTATCTAAATGGATTTCTTTCACAGAGACAGCTTCTGGATAGGTTTAAAGCAGAGAGTTCGATTGCGTATTTTATAAAACAATGCGGTCAACAGTTGCTGACTACTCCCCTTATGCTGACCATTCTTGCTAGAGAGTTAGTAGATTATCCTAACTCACGCCCTGATGAGATGTGGTTTGAGATTGGGGGAAGACCATATAGGTTTGGAAAGCAGGAGTTCTTACTAGTGACAGGACTCCAGTTCGGGTATGTTGACTTACATGTCCTTAAGTGGAAGCAAACAAATGAGGATAGTCTCTTGTGACGACTTTTTAAAGGAATATCGCCGAGATTGGTTGAAA
This sequence comes from Litchi chinensis, assembly GCA_019925255.1. Classification (NCBI taxonomy): domain Eukaryota; kingdom Viridiplantae; phylum Streptophyta; class Magnoliopsida; order Sapindales; family Sapindaceae; genus Litchi; species Litchi chinensis. The sequence goes on along the minus strand of CM034465.1, from coordinate 24,228,362 downwards.
TTATGCAAATGTTAAGGGTCTGAGGGGAAGATATAAGCGATGAGGACATCTTGAAGTTGAGTAATATAATCATCGCTTATGATTTATTCTACGGCTTTGATGATTGGTCTAGGGTGGAAGATTATCTGTGGGTTTTGATAGAGGATCTTGATATGTGGAATAAGTTTCCCTTTAGTATAGTCGCCTATAGTAGGTTGATAGAGGGTCTTCATCGGGCGCTTGATGAGGATCGGCTTATGACTGGATGTAACATTAATTTGTATGGTTTTATTTGGGCATTTGAGGTACGATATTTAATATATTATCTTTCTAAATAATAAAAATTGTTTAGTGTTTATATACTAACTAATTGTTTATCAAAATTGCAGTGGTGATTAGTGGAAAATGTTTCCGTGGTTGGAAAACAGGGTAGGAAAGAGAGTCATAGGCGGCGATGTGGTGCTGCCAAGGTGTGTGAATTGGATGTGTAATAGCAGAAAAAAAATAAGGTGGTTTAATGAGCTTAATCGTGTAAGTTTCTAAATTAACTTACATTTATTTTCATTTATTGACTATTATCGTTTGTAATTATAATATTAAATATATTATAATATATTATGCAGTTAATAGGAGGGAGTAGCACCCTTGAGCCCACTGATGCAGAGAAAGAAAAAGATTATTGGATTTCTTTCAACCCTGAGCATTTGGTTAGGGAAAATGCCTATAAAGTAGGCGGTGGAGGGGCTGTTGATGAAGCTACAGGTGATGGTTCAAATAATGAGGAGAGGGAGAGAGAGCCTAACAGAGAGAAGGAGGGTGTGAGGGAGTCGAATAGGGAAGAGGAGAGTGAGACAGAGGCGACTAGGGAAGAGGAGGAAGAGGAGCAGCATCATTATCATATCCCAGACCCACGAGATGACTCAAATAGTGCATATTCAGAGGTAAGGACAAAAAGAGCACACGAGTTTAGACGAGGTGACGATCAGCACGATGACACTGCAGTCCCATGAGGTCACACCGTGGCCCCTGGACCCTCTCAGCGTCAGGTGCGAATTTTGTATGATTATATTACTGTATTTTATTATTACATAACTATCCATTTAATTATTATATTGTTATTTAATTAATTTTGCAGGAGCCTCAGACGAAGGTGGGCAAGATTATGGCCTTGTTGGAGTCTATTTTGAAGACACAACAGGAGCAAAATGAGAGGTTGAGTAGGATTGAGAGGGTGTTGAAAATCCGTGTGCCCCCGGATGGCGGGAATGACTCGAATGATGATGATGATGATGATGACGATGAGCATGATACTGAGAGCTCTATCCGGAATGAGTACATCCATCGCTCTTTACCATCAAAAAGAGCGTTACCATTGAAAACAACACCATCACCAAAAAGACAATGTTCAGTAGATGTTTCAGTACCCCGTCAGGACCCACCGCAGCAGGATGAGAGTGACCAGGTAAATTTGTGATTTAATTTTTGTTTTAATTTCGTTTGTCAAATCATCACAAACTTGTAATTACAACTTTTAATTTTCTGCAGATTGTAGAGGTCTAGGGGGTAGGATCGCAGCTGCTGAGGGAGACCGATCAGATACTTCCCTATGAGGACCTACTGACCCATCAGAATCCATCGCAGCAGTATGAATTTGATCAGGTAAATTTTGTGTTTGTTTAGTAATTTAATTTTGTTTTGTTAATCATGATAAACTTGAGCAGATTGAGGAGGTTCAGGAGGTAGGATCGCAGCTGCTGAGGGAGGTCGATCGGATACCTCCCCGTGAGGACCTTCCTAAGGTTGGCAAAATGCGGTTCTGGACCCGCACCAGGCCCAGACCCGCATTGGACCCTCATTTTTATTTGAGGGTCCAGACCCTACCCATACCCTCAAATAAATTTGAGGGTCTGACCCAAATCCGACCCGCACATTTTACGGGTCTGTTTAGACCCGCGTCAGACCCGCATTAACCGGATCAGATCCGGGAGTTGACCGGATCGCGTCCGAATGTGACCGGATTGACCCGATTAAATTCGGGTCAACCCGAATTTATTCGGGTCGACCCGAATTTTTTTTTTTTTTAAAAAAATTTCCAAAAGTTTTCATAAATTCCCTATAGACCAACAAAACAAATTCAATGGATCAAAAATTTTAACCTGATTTGTTTTAAAAAAATATATATCAATTTTTTCTTCTAAAACAAATTAAACTAAACTAATTTCACATCACATTATTCATTCCACAATCATTCTTACCAATTTTGAAAAAAAATATATGCTACACTCAAAATTAAACAAAAAATAACATTAAAAGTTAAAATTTATTCATAATTTACATCCCAAAAGTAACAAAAAAAATTATAAATACAAATATAAGAAATAAAATCAAGATGTTGATGGCTCTTCTTCATCTTGTTTATAACATATTTCTTCTTCCGGAACGCCACCAAATAGAACAAATCAAGTAAAAAATTAAAGATTAAATTATAAATTACAAATAATATACATAATATAATCAAATTTATTACTACTTTCATACCTCGAAGTGGAGCTCATATCCAATTTTGTGCACACATTAATGCTTCTAATGTGTCCGGATGCAATCTCCTACGATGTGAACTCAAAAATCTACCCCCAGTACTAAAAGCGGACTCAAAAGCTACAGTAGATACAGGAATGACTATGATGTCTTTGGCAATTCTAGCCATAATAAGATATTTTCCTTTGTTTTCTTTCCACCTTGCCAAAATATCAAAGTCGGGAGAATTATCTTCAACTTTTTCATCTAAATATTTCTCTAACTCCAATTTGTTTAAGCCTATAGCTAGTGTTTTAAAAGGCAAGACGAGGCGTCGCCTCGCCACCTTGGTGGCTAAGGCGCCTCAAGGCGCATATATAAGGTGGAGCAGCCGAAAAAACCCGCCTCTGAAGGATGAGGCAACCGCCTCCAGCCGCCTTCAGGCGAGATGTCCTGAGGCGGTTCAGATTATTTTTTATGGTTCCCAATCGAACCAGAAGGCTTCCCAACCTTTTTTGTTCTCTTCTGATATAGTTAGCAAGTATTATTATAAGAGTAGGTTTTTCACATGTTTTCATTTAAAAAATACAAACATACATGCAGCAAGTGGGGTTGCTGCTGTGGTTTAAGGCACCCCAACCTTGCTCAAATATCGAGGTTTTGATCCATATTTCTCACGATAATATAGGTAGTTTCCACACTTTATGTGCATAACTCTCTCCCGTTTCTAAGAGTTGGAATCCGAACCGTGCTTTAAAGTATCACCTTGACTGATTCCGAAAGTATTCTGACCCGATATCAATAGATAGAAAAAGACATGACAAACAAAACACTTTGCACATAAATAAATTATAATTCCTATCCGCATCTGATTTAACTTTACCTACTACTAGAAATCATAAATAAATTATAGGTCTACCAATTGAAGGAGGATGGTTCCATTTTCCACTAGAGAATAACACGTGACTTGGAACATATTATCAACAGAGCCAACCAACCCAAATACTCAAAAATATAGACTACTGCTACAAACTTGTTAAATCAAAATAAGTGAATAGTTTCGTACACCCATGTACTATATTATCATGATCATGTATATTTCTGCCCACTAGCAAGTAAATGTTAGGCATCCAAGCCCTGGTTGCAGTGGTTGGATTCAGATCCCGGCAAATGACTTCTTCAGCTCGTCCATCGAATGAAATGGAACTACAAAAAGGGTATAACCATCCAACACAAATCCAAAGAGACAACATGATAAAACGGGCCACAGCAAGTGACTGATTCAACACGAAATAAAAGTAGAGTCGTCCATGATACAAGTACTTGCATTAATATATTTGCACACATACGGCATCATAGCACTGGATGACTGAGAAGTGAGAACCACGACTATTTTTTTATACAAATAACTAGAAGGTCAAAGTCTAATTAGAAGCACCCCCAGGCTGTCCTTGACAATCAGCCCCAGACGTGTTTTGTTGTCCATGCACCAGATCCAACACGAATGTGTTCTCTCACAAAGTCAATTTTTTTTTTTATATGTGAGTAGGCATCTGGATGAAGAACGTCAAGGAGGAAGCCACGGCAACTTTTAACATATGTTATTCCTCATCATAAACAACTTCTCCAACTATATCATCATCACTGTCAAAATCTGCCTCATTATCTGACACAGCCTCAACAAAGTCTTTTATTATTAATTACATAACTACGACAGAAGATTATTATTTCTTTCAATATAACAACAACCACATACAGATTTTTTTCTTTTTTTGTCTGCATTAGTTCAGAAATAAAGATCCATCAAAACAAGTTCAAAATTATAAAACATTACAATAATGCTTCTCATGGACAATGAAATCAAGCTTCATGGTTATCTGACAAAAACAAATATACCTTATCTACCAAAACACAAATTCAAACCAGCACATCTTACATTGGTCTACTCTTCACTTAACAAACAAAAACAATCAAACAAATAAAAACACTCACGGAGTCGATTAATGCTAACTTTAAATGTTTTTATTCATGATAAACAACAGTATATAACGAGCCCCATCTATCTAATTAACTTGTATCAAATCCAACCAAACACAATAACAATAATGAATATAAAACACTAGTAGAAAAAACCAAGATAGAAAAAAGGCGATACCTTTCGTTGTTGGGCATCATGCGGTGGAGGCCAGAACAACGAGGAGAATTGAAGACCATCAATCCACCTCTCGGATGAACTGGCCATCTGATATAGGAAAACAAAAGAGGATATATCTTCAAGACAGCCCTCTTCTCTATATCCAGTCTCCAATGATCAAAAACCCTTCTTCTCGCTTTCTAACCGCTACCAATCAAGAATCAAAATATCGTAATTCAACATTCCAACATCTACCAACCCCAGAATTCACCAAATATGTATATATTATCAGATAATATATATATAGAAGATGCGAAAGGGACAAAACCCAGATGGGAAACAACAAGCTATGAAGGATCTGGGAGGCATGGATGAATCGAAGCAAAACCCAGATGCGAAAGACCCAGAAAAATTTAAAAGACCTCGGGTTTTTTGAAACAGACCTCGGTTTCGTTGGTCGGCGATGGCGAGAGACGGAGATGTTCTAGTGGTCGGAGATAACACGGCAGCGATGGAGAGAGAAAGGCGCAGTCGAGTGGAGCAACGGCGGCGATGGAGATTCGAGAGACAGACCTCGGTTTTGTTGGTCGACGATGGAGAGAGAGAGACGGAGATGCTCTGGTGGTCGACGATAACACGGCGGCGATGGAGAGAGAGAGGCGCAGTCGAGCGCAGCAACAACGGCGATGGAGATTCGAGAGAGCGAGAGAGAGAGAGAGAGTCGAGAGAGTTGAGAGAAGTTAGGGTTTTTCAAAAGGGAACCGGGTGGGGGTGGGGTATATAAACAACGGGTATTTTGCGGGTCTGATAGAGACCCGCAATCAGAACCATATCCTACCCGCAATTAGGCGGGTTTTTAAAATCCGGTTCTTTTAAGGGTCTTTTAAAAAGCGGTTCGGGTCTGTACCCGAACCGCATTATTACAGGTAAGGTTCGGGTCTGAAGACCCTGTCCATTTTGCCAACCTTAGACCTTCCAGCCGATCAGCATCCACCGCAGCAGGATGCGAGCGAGCAGGTAAATTTATAATTTAGTTTGTGTTTTAGTTCAGTTTTTCAAATAATGGTAAACTTGTAATTATAACTTTTAATTTTCTACAGATTATAGAGGTCTAGGGGATAGGATCACAGCTGCTAGGGGAGGTCGATCGGATACCTCCCTGTGAGGACCTTCCAGCCGATCAGCATCCACCGCAGCAGGATGCGAGCGAGCAGGTAAATTTATAATTTAGTTTGTGTTTTAGTTCAGTTTTTCAAATAATGGTAAACTTGTAATTACAACTTTTAATTTTTTGCAGATTATAGAGGTCCAGGGGGTAGGATCACAGCTGCTGGGGGAGGTCGATCGGATACCTCCCCGTGAGGACCTTCCAGCCGATCAGCATCCACCGCAGCAGGATGCGAGCGAGCAGGTAAATTTATAATTTAGTTTGTGTTTTAGTTCAATTTTTCAAATAATGGTAAACTTGTAATTACAACTTTTAATTTTCTGCAGATTATAGAGGTCCAAGGGGTAGGATCACAGCTGCTGGGGGAGGTCGATCGGATACCTCCCTGTGAGGACCTTCCAGTCGATCAGGATCCACCGCAGCAGCATGAGTGTGATCAGGTAAATTTTGTGTTTGTTTTGTAATTTAGTTTGGTTTTGTTAATCATTATAAACTTGTAATTACAACTTTTAATTTTCTGCAGACTGTAGAGATTCAGGAGTTAAGATCGGGATCGTTGAGGGAGGTTGAGGTCCCACTCCATCATGACCCACCATTTGAAGGGAAACCGACACGGCCTAAACAAAAAATTAAACCGTCGGTATCTCTATTATCACCATACACAGATCCTGAACGCGCGAAAAAGAAGAAAAAAGTGACAAAGGAGCAGGTGACAGAAACTGTATTGCTGGGGGATGATATGGTTGAAAAAGTGTACAAGCAATACAAAGCTTCCTCTTCTTTAGATCTCAGGTATTAATAAAAATATTCATTATCTTTGTTTAATTCTATTACTAATATAATATAACTGGCTTTTAATTCTTGTTTTGATTTTAGGCGTTACGTCGACGGTTATCCGCTAGCATTCACCCCTGAAGACTTTTGTACTATTGAGAATGAGGATAGTTGGTTGACATCAGAGCATATCGATGGTTATTTACAGTGCCTACGGATTAAAGAAAGCGAGTGGTGGAATGAGGTTCTTGATGAGAGATATGTAGTGCATGAATCGACCTTTTTTGTGAGTGTTTACATTTTATAATTACTGAAATATTTTTTTCATCTTTTCATTTCTGTTAATCACTTGTAGGCGAACTTGTCATTAGTTGTGAATAAGGAATATGTCAGTAAAGGAAAGACATTTGATCCTGCTACAGCTGTGATCCCCCCCCCCCCCCCCCCCCCCCCACTGGATAAGGTTTGCTAACGGTTTGGAGGACACTAAAATCCCTTGGTGGTCTGTTAATTATGTAAGTGTCGTACAAATAAAAATAATTGTTTGATTGTTCGAATTCGAACTATATCACTGACGTTCTCAACATGCAGCTGTTGTTCCCATGTAGTTTATATCAGACCCATTGGATAGTCTGCAAGGTGTGCCTAAGAGAGCAGAAGATTGTCATATATGATCCAGCTAGTTCCATAGAGTTTGTCCACAAGAGAAATGCTATTGAGCCGTTGGTTTGCTATCTACCGTTGATCTTACGGTCGATTGATTACTACGGGAAGACCAACACAGAAATGCCACCTATAGAAAAAATATGGGATGTGGAGCGTGTGGATAAACAAAAAGTGCCTCAGCAACCTGATAGGTAAATATATTTTCTTTAGTCATATATTTAAATAATGTATAATAAATTATCTGACCTAAATCTGTGCGTAATACAAGAGCAGTTGCGGGGCATATTATGCAATGTACATTCATGATATCTTATGCTCTCTAGAGGGTGAATGGAAATCTGTCCAAACCAAAGAAAACGCCCGTCAAATAAGTGCACAGATAGCATCGGATTTATATATGTATTCCATCCCAAGATACAGAGTAGACGATTGGGGGCGATGAATATTAGATGAGGATGGCAATGTTGTATATGATTGATTGGTTTATATATTTGTTTATATTTGATTCATTTATCATCGTTATTTAGTAAATATTTGCTCAAATATTGTGTGGTAGTATGATGGTGGATTAAGAGACTGAGTCTCTATAAGAAATAGTAGAAGTGTTATTTTTTATGCAGGTTTATTGGAAAGTATGTGAAAAAACAAAGGAAATTCTGTCAAAATTTTTCTAAATTATTTCCTTTAAAAAAAAAAATTGTATCGGTTTTCGAGAGGATATGATAACCGTCGTCGGGTTACATAAGGCCACATATACCGACGACGGTATCAACATAGTGATGCATACCGATTCCATACATCGGGTGGATCTGGAATCTAAACTGATATCGGTTTTAGAATTGCCACAAAAACCGACTCCGGGTTTAATAATAGAATGTACACCGATTGCATAAATCGGATGGCTGCAATGTCATCCGATATCAGTTTTAACAAAGCCACAAATGCCGATATCGGTTCTTGTCATCCCTTGCATACCGATTTTAAAATTTCTCAACATAAAATTAAGAATTTTTGTTCATTTTCTTTGTTTCCATTGATAAAAAAAGCCCCCAAACTATAAATTTCCTATTATGTATATCTATAACCCAACAATGTAGACAAACATGAGACATTATATCTTGAGTTATGATGTGTACTTTGACCTAATGACATCTAACAATTCAATGTGATAAATATAGTGGATATAGCAATATATTTTCTTAATTCAATTAAATTAACATAATTTAAAGCCAATGATGATCATTTTTGTCCCACCAAAATATCATAAAGTGGTAAAAAAAAAAAAAAAATTGTATCGATTTTCGAGGTGTCTCTATACCCGACGTCGGGTTTTATGGCAGGCTAAAAACCGACACCGGTGTAAGACGTACAACGAGACCCGACATCGACTGAATTCACCACTACAACCGACGTCGAAAATGCAATGAATCAAAGCCCAACGTTGGTTTATAATTTAAATCAAACCGACGTCGGTTTAAATGCAAAAACGATTTTTTTTTTTTTTTTTTTTTTTAGGTTGTTTTTGTCATTTGTTATCTCATTTGAATGTTTCCAATATTAAAAATTTGATATCAATTTATTCAATCTATTTTTACTCAATTTTTTCACCCTCAATCAAAATAACATAAAAAATTTCAAATTTTAACATAAGATCCTCTATTTTGTTTTCATATTAGAGACGATATAATCGAACCTGTAATATAATATTAATAATTACGAATAAACTAGTTCAACTACCATAAAAACAGAAATAGACTTCGTTTATATATCAAAATTTGAGCAACAAATGTGATAAACCTTACAACATCATGTATATTCATTACAAATTTCCATCATCTTCTGAGGGTGGAATAGGGAACTGTAGATCACATCGACGTCGCGTGTGTCTAGTCATACCACAAAGGCTGCATTTTCGGGAGGTTCTAACTCGTCCAATAGGAGCGGCATTCACTCGAGCCTCTGTATCATCTTCTGTCATGCTCCCAGTGGCAATGGAGCTAGTTCCGACCTCTCCAGCAATTTCTGTGCTAGTCCTAGCATCTTCAACAGCTTCTGCACTTGTCCCAGCACGTCCAGCTTGACCTACGCTCGTCCCTCCGATAGTAAGATTAGGACAACGAAGACGGTTGTGTCCCCTTTCACCACATTTTCCACACTTTTTCTTTCGATGACTTTCTCCAGCTGAAGGAATTCGTATCTTTTTCGGTCTACTTGTTTATCGTCTTCCTTGGGATGGTAGTACAATCATACTTGTGACTTCTGAAGGAACATGCCAATTTTTTGAGCCAGGAACAGGATTGATCGGACGTGCATATGCAGCTTCTAACCATTCTTTGCTATAATAATCATGACAAAGTGTATAATAATGAACACGGTTCACCCTGATATACGACAAAGATAGAAGGTTACCGACTGATATTAAATAACAAAAACATAATAATAAAGTATAATTACGATACCTGACAACAGCAATTGCATGATGACATGGCAACTGATCTAGATCCCAATGCCGACAACTGCATGTCCGCTCAAAAGGCCGAACAAAACCATAACCCAGTTCATGTGTGACTCCGAACTGGATCGGCTATTGAATGGAAGATACCATGGCACTTGTCGATTCATTGTCCATCGAGTTCACATGATCTTCTGCAGTTTTGGTAACCGAAGTTCTGAGTTTCTCAGCATGAACACGTCTATCATTATACCACTTTTGCAGCATATGTCTTAGATATTCATGTGCGGTTGTTATTGGAAGCCGATGTGCTTTCATCATGCATTTGTTCAGCGACTCTGCAATGTTAGTGGTCATCATGCCATATCTTCTTTTAGGAGAATATGCACGTGACCATTTTGTCACTCCAACATCAATCAATTTTTTATGCATTTGCGGACATACCCGTTGAATTTGTTCCAAATATCTATCACAATCTGGTCTTGTATAACAATATGCTGCAAGGTAAAACATATCCTCCACATCTTTTTGCTTTCTAAAGTGTTTTTTCAGGTTTTGCTTCAAGTGGAAGAAACAGAACACATGTGGGACTTCGGGAAAAACATCACCCATTGCATTCGCAATGCTTTTATGACGATCGGATACAATAATCAAATCCGATGGCAAATGGTGCCTCTCACCGATAATCTCTCTCAATCTACTTAAAAACCAAGTCCATGAATTATCCGACTCTCCATCACCAAATCCAAAAGCGATAGGATAAATCATCTCCTCCCCATCTTTGTATACAGTAACAAAAATCACTCCTTTGTATTCACCTTTCAAATGAGTGGCATCAATCATAATAACCAGTCTGATGTAAGATTGAAAACCCTCAATTGAGGCTCCAAGTGCAACGAATGAATATAAAAAGCTGTTGTTTTCATCTGTCTCAATTGCAGTCACTGTACCAGGGTTTGTTTCTTTTAACATGTGAAAATATGAAGGAAGCTGCTGAAATGACTCATCTGCTTTTCCATATGCTAGTTTATTTGCATATTGTAAAGACCTCCAAGCTTTAGTGTACATGATCTGCACACCATATTGCTCCAACATTTCTGCCATCAAAAGCTGAGGTGTTATACTATCAAGGCCCACTTTTTTCTGATACAATGTTGCTACGACAACAGTCTTCACACTGCGTCTATGTGACTCGTAAGCATCTTGACAACATGTGTGCTCTGGTACATACTTATACACATACCACATAGAACCACCCTTTCTACATCTTGCACGAATCTCAAAACTACAGCTTAAATCTTTGCAACCAGCCTCATATCTAACCGTGCATGAACGTCTGACTTTATGTTGATGCCTGGAATTAAACACACATTTTCCAACGGCTACATTCAGTTCATATTTACTGTAAAAAAATGCACCTCTATACAATGTATCACGTCGGATGAAGGTCTACATAGCCACTGATGTACCCTCAATTTCACACTGATCTACATTAGGAACAATCTAGTATGGTTGTGAAGGGTTGGTTTCAAATTGTGAACCCAAAAATCGTACTTCTGGATACTCCACGGTCTCTGTATCAGCTCTAGTTTCAATGTCATCACCTTCAGTTTCCTCATTATCATTTTCATTGTTCGATGTCTCATCACCATCGCTAACTGCATCCTGATCTTTATCATCATAATCATTTCCGCCAAAATCAAACTCATACATTGGACTTTCTACATATGTAAATGCGGCAATAGAAGCTGAAACTTGGTTGCTACCACTAGAAGAAATAAAACAATTTTGACCTCCACCTATAATCGGACTTGCAATTCTATCCGTAGGTACCTCCACATGCCTTGGATCTGATATTGCATTAATGGCAAACTGAGAGACATTAGAGCTAATACCTCTAGAATCTCTCATAATCTTATCAACATAAATTTCTCTATAATCAGCTTTTTTGTCTGAAATCACACCTCGGACACTGAGATCAGTAGTGATTGGAATCTTCACTGCGGGCATTCCCCTAGCTCGGAGTAAATAATGCAAATGAATATCCCATATTCTTTTATCAATGTCAGTCACTATGTAAACGAATTCTACCAATCGAGAAAAATTAACGTTCTTAGGGGCCCCCATCATGAATGTCTCACCTCCAACATAGTTATTCTCATTCCATTCTCCGTTACATTTGACTATTATCGGTACTTCACTCATTCCTATAAAATTTAAAGTATAAAAAATTAGTGTAACACATACTTATGTCATATTAAAATTTAGTATCTAATTTCCTATTGCCAAATTCATCAAAATCCAACCAAATATTATATAATTAATACCAAACATACACAACCGAAGTAATAGAAAAACAAAAAACAAAAAACAAAACAAAACAAAACAAAAAAATACAACACATCACAGAATCCGATTCGGGTTTTGTGAAATCATGTATCCCGAATCGGTTTTTGTGAATAAACATAAACCGATTCAGGGTTTATGAGATCTTAAAACCCGATTCGGGTTATGTTATTCCATACAACTCGATTCGGGTTATATTAATAAAGATAACCCGATTCGGGTTACACATATTCACAAAACCCGACGATTCGCAAAGAAACACAATATTTTTCACGTTCTTTTTTCTCTTCGTTTTGTGCAGATCTCACTCACATCAGGTTAAATCACAACCACAATTCACTCTTATGCCCTAAAACTAAGCAATGTGACTAAAATAATTTGAAAATCAACCAACAACAACAATCATATACCTTAACTTGAAGAAAAGCTTGAATGTAGAGTTTGTTAGAGGCAAAGAAGCTTCGAAATGCAGCTTTAATGAGTAGTAAACAACTTAATAAGTGCACGAAATGCAGTTGTTATGGATGGGAAAAAAAAAACGTAAGGATGAAAGATGTGGGAGCCGTTTGCAAGAGAAAAGGGAAGAAGAAGAGTAAGGAAAAGGGCAATTTCGTAATTTCAGTAAGGTTTTAATGGGAATTTTAAATTGAAAAATAATTAGGGGTAGTTTGGGTAATGTAGGTATAGGTAGTAATTAGTTTGTTTGAGAGGTTAAAAAGAAATTTTTATAAATATAGTGCTAAAAATGAATTTTTCTTTTTGTTATGGACTCAAATTGAAAAGCTCTCGACTTTCACGCCAACAAAGATTAAACAAACAAACAAAAAAAAAAACACCAGCTGACAAAACAAATATATATATTATTCCATGCCTCAAGATTCTCAGACCAATGCAATATATATAAGTTATCAGCCAATAACCAAAAAAAAAAAAAACAAACAGAAGACCGCAAACCCGAGGCAGATCTAAAGCAGATGTGATTTCATGCAGTAAACCGTGAACTTCAGTAGCAAAAAAAGACATAAAAAAACGATATATTTATTCCGCACATATGACTGGAAGTTCAACAAACAATATATGTTCTTCAATTGCATTCTTCAATTGCTGAATCCATTAAAACAATACATGTATTATTCAAAATTCCACGACAACAATAATTAAACCAATTAATTTCTTAATGATTTAATATGAATTAGCTCTGATACCACTTGTTGAAAATAATTTTAATAGGTTAAAACCTATATCAAAATCTAGAAACTCATATTAAATTAATAAGAATTATTGTAGAGAACATACCTGAATCCATATCGTTAAACCTGAGCAAGATTGAATCTTCCACCGGCAAATCTCCTTAGGTTACTCTATATTTTTCTTCTTGAATGGGGGAAGAGAAAAGAGAGCAATATTACGTTGATTTGACTTGGGGATCATAATCCTATTTTATATTCTAATTAGGTTCTCATTAACCCTAATTTGATTAGTATTAAGTTTCTACACATTAAAACTTCTACCCAATAGATATTTCTAGAACTCAATTAATAGATCACTTATTTGGTCCTATTAAAATAGATAGTCCATAATATAATTGTTATTAAATATGTAAACCCATATTAATAAATATAAAAAATCCTAACATATATATGTATACACACGCACACACACACACACACACACACCCATTTTCATACAAATTTTTGTTTTTTTAAACATCACCTAATAAGCACAAATGATATAATTTCCACATCTTAACAATTACGTCAACCATAAAAATAACTTTAATACTCCAACCTACAAATTCAATTCTAACATCTAACACAATAAATTCAAAATAGAAGACATAATTATATAAATCCTATAAATCTAGATACAACACAAAATATCCTAAAGCATTGCCCAAATGCATAATAAATTTGAACTTCAACCCACATATATAACAAATAAATGAAAAAGCTTTCAAAAAGTTAACAAATATAAATGTTAGTTGATATTTTATTTTAAGAAATTAATATTGAGGATCATAGGTGTGGGTGTGGATTTTTTTTGGCATTTGCACTTGAACCTAAATCTTAACCCACCTCGAATTTGAAATTTAGCATTCACATTCATTCACACACTTGTTTAATTAAATCTACATTTGCCCATTACAAGTTGAAATTTACGGGTCCGCAGGTGAAATTACCATCCTAATCATCCTTGCCCGATAACCTACATTTAAAAAAAAAATGTGTTTTTTTCATTTTATATATAACCTTCGTGGATGTAGCCAACTTGGTGAATCTTATAAAATCTCATGAGTTGTGTAGTGGTTTGATTTTACATTTATTCATATAATTAAGAGATAACTACTTTAATTATAAAGAGAGAAAATTGTCCATATATGCACTAAAATATGACTTCAATTATTGTGTGTGTGTGTGTTTTTTTTTTTAAAGTTCTCATGAATAGATAAGAGTTTAATTTCTATCCATACCAATCAACACTAGTCCATCCACTTATGTTATCCAAAACACAACTAGTCCTTTAATGGAAAGTGTTATATGTATTTTTCGGGCTTATTAAATGGGCTGGTAAAAGTCCAATTTAGGCCCATTTCAGACCCAATAAGAAGGCCCAATAAGGTCAACCCAGTCAAAGCCCATCAGACGAGGCTCAGATATCAACTCCAGGTCCAGCAGAAAGTACAGCTCATCTCAGTATCCTGTCAGCTCGCTGCAACAAGCTCATTCACAGCTCGTCTCCCAGCGAGCTCGAGCTCGAGACCACCATAGACACGTCAGCTCGTCCAAGAGCATAATAAGTGCAGTATCTTCAGAAACAGGCAGTTACTAAGTTCAACCATGATTCTCTCTCCGAATATGGCAATTACCCAATCAAACCATGATTTCCTCATCAGATATGGAAGTCTATTCAAATTCAAACCGAATCAATGCCATCCCTGATTTCATGGAAGCAGCTTCCTGATATTATTCAAACATATTAGGAAGTATAATTAATGTATAATTCTTTTCCTTATTTTTCCTGATTATTTAAGAATGTAATTAATTCAGGATTCTTTTCCTGATTTGTTACAACCAGAATTGTAACATCTCTTTCCCTATAAATAAGGATTAAGATTATTGTAACATCATCAGAGAATAATTAATAATATACTGTCACTCTGCAGAATTTAAGAGATAGACAGTCGTGGACGTAGGTCAATTATTGCCGAACCACGTAAAAGCTTTGTGTTCCTCGTTTGATTCTCGGTTCTTGTTTGTGTTCTTCCTTGGTATCTGTGCTTTCTCACATTGATTGCAGGTATTGGATATTGATTACTCGTCGACTGAAATCCAACATCGACATTTTGGCACTAGAAGGAGGGCCCAAACTGCAATATTTTTCGTCTCAACTCATCGATTTCTGATATGGCAAAGACCAGATCAAACAGGTTCCTTGGAGATGATGACCAAGCGGAAAGTCACATGAACCAGTCCCAACAGAACGTCCAGCCCACGCAGGACGCACCCATGCATGTTGCAGGAACGTCCCATGGACAGGCACTGGGCGCCGCGACAAGCATCCCTCATTTGCCTCCCCGTCAGACCATTCCAATTGCCCCATTAGCCGAAGGGCAGAATTTACTAATCCAGAGGCAAGAAGCGCTGGAGAATACGGTCAGACAACTCACAGAGGCCGTTAATATGTTGGTACAAACTCAGGTACAGAACATGCCCAGGGTTGATGTTCAGGTTCCAAGGCGTGTACCCTAGCAACATGAAGCAATGCAAGTACCTGACAGGTTGGCAAGGGAAGTCCCGCGACCTACAGGCTCAGCTCGCTCCTCCAATACGCGCTCTAGGGCTGGAAGACACCCTGTTCGGGAAGAAAGGGAGGTCGCGCGCCCAGATAGCCTGGTGGTAAGGCTGAGCCAGGGTGGAAATCTGCAAGCAGAAGTTGGACACGATAGAGCCAGAGTTGCAGCTCGGCGACTTAATGATGAGCGCAGACAGGGAAGATCCTATCAGTCTGACGGTCTGTTCGAAGAGGACGAAAGGTATGACCCTGAACATCCGGCTCCAAGTCACGACCACAGAAGGAGATACGAGCTCCGAGATCCCCAAGTAGAGGAGCTCCTCCAAAGGGTCCAGCAGTTGGAGGCACGACCTGGAGCCCCGGAGCAGCGTGGATACTATGGGGGAATGACTCCCTTTACAAGGGAGATTGAGACACAGCCTCTCCCCCCGAGGTTCAAGATGCCAAACATCTAGCAGTATAATGGGGACAGTGACCCCTATGACCATTTCAACGCCTTCAATGTTCAGATGGACCTGCAGACAGGAAGTCCGATGGTGAAGTGCCGAGTATTCCCAGCTACATTGGGGGATATTCCGAGGACGTGGTTCAAGAATCTCCCAGCTCGCAGCATAGGAAGTTGGGAACAATGCCAACAGAAGTTCGTTGGTCAATACAGGGCACTAAGAAGATAGCTCGCTCCATCCTGCCACCTAGCCACCATCTTTCAGCGTCAGGGTGAGTCGTTGAAGGAATACATCACTAGGTTTAGACGCGAGGTCGCTAATGTTGAGCATCCGTCAGATGAGAGTATACTGACAGCAATCTCAGCTGGGCTGCGCAAGGATGGAAAGTTATACGAAAGCATTTACAAGTCCCCAGTGAAGGATCTGATGGAATTCTATGAGTGAGATGCGAAGGAGATCAGGTGGGAAGAGACCTTTGGCCCGAAAAAACAGAATCAGAAGAATGAAGCGGGCAGTTCCTTCCAGCCAAAGAGAAGAAACAATGGCAGGAACGAAGAAATAAGAAATAGTGACTCGAGTCACCAGATCGCCAAGAGAACAAGAAGAGAGCCAAGGTATGAGCGACCTCAGCGTCAAGGTCGCCATGAAGGATACAACGTCCTGACGACATCACCGGACAGGATTTACGCTGCGGAGAGAAATAAAGAGGATTTTGGGAGGTCCAATCCTATAAGGGCTCTCGTTCATCAAAGGGATCAAAACAAGTTCTGTGTCTATCATAATGAGGTCGGGCACAGTACTTCAGATTGCTGGGCGTTGAAGAACGCCATTGAGAAATTAATCAGGCGAGGTCGCCTGGGAGACTATGTAGCAAGACCCGCAGACTCGCGACCTCCACAACAACGACCTCACCATCAACAGCCAACACATCAACATTAGCCCCAATGAGCTGCCGAGCCAGATCACGAACCTGCGGTAAGAACCATTTTTACCATTTATGGTGGCCCCCATATCGCAGGAAACTCCAATAGATCGCATGAGAGGTATGTCCGAGAGGCGAATCATTCTTTTCAGCTTAATGGGTCAGAAGGACCTACAAAAAGGGCAAAGCCGACCTCGGACGAGATTGTATTTACAGATAAAGATGCAAGAGGAGTGATCTGGCCTCTTAACGATGCGTTGGTCGTGCGAGCTAAAATCAGCAATATAGAAGTTAGGCGCATCATGATTGATACTGGAAGCTCGGTGAACGTGATGTATCGGAGTTGTTTTGATCAGATGGGGCTGCGAGCAGAACAAATGGCACCGTCCCCAGAGCCTTTATTCGGATTCACTGGAGACGCTGTAGTATCAGAGGGGCAGATTAAGTTGCCATTGACTCTTGGGGAGGCAGGTCGTCAGGCAACGACCCTGACAGATTTCTTGATCATTGATTGTCCATCAGCATATAATGTGGTCCTCGAGAGACCTGCCATGAACGAGTTGGATGTGGTTACTTCGACCAGAACTCTCACAGTTAAGTTCCCAACTCCTAATGGCATCGGATGTATTCGAGGAGAGCAGCACTTAGCTCGACGCTGCTATGAAGATGCTGTCAAAATGGGTGTAAGAGGAAAGAAGGTGAACGTGGTCTCAAGGGGCGAGCCACGAGCTATGACTGAGAAAGGAGTCAGTCTCGACCTGGACCCTCGCGAGGTAGATGCAGACCGAGCTACAGGGCCAGTTGAGGAATTAGAATACGTACAAGTCAGCGAGGTTGATCCAGAGCGATGCTTGAAGCTGGGAAGAGGATTAGCTCCAGAACTAAAAACCCAGCTTGCTGACTTCCTAAGGGCGAACTTAGATGTGTTTGCATGGAATCATGAGGACATGGTGGGAATAGATCCAAAGGTGATGTCTCACAGGCTTAACATTGATCCTCACTTCAAACCAGTTCGTCAGAAGAGAAGAGCAATGACAGGGGAACGTTACTTAGCACTAAAGGAGGAGGTAGACAAGCTGCTGGTTAACAAGTTCATCAGAGAAGCTTACTACCCGACTTGGGTTGCCAATCCCGTACTAGTGAAAAAGAAGAACGTGAAGTGGAAGACTTGCATCGACTTCACTGACCTGAATAAGGCGTGCCCTAAGGACAGTTTTCCCCTGCCAAGGATAGACTAGCTCGTGGATGCTACTGCTGGCCACGAGCTTCTGAGCTTCATGAATGCATATTCGGGATATAACCAGATCCCAATGAAACCTGAGGACGAAGAGCACACCTCATTCATGACTGATCGAGGATTATATTGCTACAAGGTGATGCCCTTCGGTTTGAAGAATGCTGGAGCGACCTATCAACGCTTGGTGAACATGATGTTCGAAGAGTAGATCGGAAAGACTATGGAGGTCTATGTCGATGACATGCTAGTGAAATCCAAGCAGATAGGTGACCATGTTCGCGACCTGTGAGAGATGTTTCAGATTCTGAGGAGCTACCAGATGAAATTAAATCCGCTCAAATGTGCATTTGGAGTAGCTTCTGGGAAGTTTCTGGGCTTCATGGTCAACAGTAGAGGAATTGAAGCGAACCTTGAGAAGATCAAAGCATTGATCGACATGAGATCGCCAACCAAGGTGAAAGACGTGCAGAGCTTCAATGGCCAGGTCGCAGCACTGAGCAGGTTCATTTCGAAAGCTACAGACAAGTGTGTCCCTTTCTTTGATATTCTGAAGAAAGCAAAGAGCTTCAAGTGGACTGAACAGTGTGAAATAGTCTTCCAGCAGTTGAAGGAATATATGAGGCGAGCTCCACTTCTTTCTAAGCCCAAAGAAGATGAAAAGCTGATCTTATATTTAGGAGTGTCAAAGCAAGCTCTGAGTGTTGCACTGGTGAGGGAAGAAGAAAAGACGCAGCTTCCGGTATATTATGTAAGCAAACGGTTACAGGATGCTGAAACCAGATATTCGCAAATGGAGAAACTAGCTTACTGCTTGGTAATTGCATCAAGGAAGCTGCGACCTTATTTCCAAGCTCATACAATTGAAGTCCTCACCCAATACCCACTGAAACAAGTCTTGCAGAAAGCTGACACCTCAGGTCGTTTGTTGAAATGGGCAGTGGAGCTCGCACAGTTCGATATTCAGTTCAAGCCAAGGATGGCTATCAAAGCTCAAGCTCTGGCAGACTTCATTGCGGAGTTCACAGGGCCTGTGGATGATGAAGCTGAATCTTCTGAAGGTCCAGCATGGGAGCTTTATGTTGATGGATCAGCCAGCGAGCAGAAGGCTGGAGCTGGAATTCTACTGATCAGTCCTGAAGGCCACAAAATCCTCTGTGCTCTAAGGTTTGGCTTCCAAGCGACAAACAATGAAATTGAGTATGAAGCTCTGCTCGCGGGATTGCGTTTGGCTAAGGAGATGCGAGCTGAGCGTTTGAAAATCTTCAGTGATTCGCAGCTCGTTGTCGACCACGTATTGGGGGAATATCAAGCCAGGGGACCAAAAATGGCCCTCTACCTCCAGAAAGTTCACGAGCTGCTAGGTGCATTTCAGAAGTACGAGATGAAACAGATCCCGCGAGCTCAGAACTCGCATGCTGATGCACTAGCTCGCCTCGCAACTACACGAGATGCAGATTTCCTTGGGGCGATCTCAGTTGAGTTTCTACTAGCTCCAAGTACGGAGGAAAAGAGTATGACGATGGCCATAACCGTACAGCCTAACTCCTGGATGAGCTCGATTCTCAATTATTTGCAAGATGGAAAGCTGCCAAGTGATAAGCTGGAAGCCCGGCGTCTGCGAGCTAGAGCAGCCAGATATTGCATCTATGACGATGCACTGTACAAGAAGGGGTTCTCAGCTCCACTGTTAAGATGCATTGATGGCCCTGAATGTGAAACAGTACTAAGGCAAATACATGAAGGCCATTGCGGGAACCACGCTGGGGGGCTGTCTCTAGCTCAAAAAGCACTTCGTCAAGGCTTCTATTGGCCCACCATGAGGCAGGACGCCATCAACTTAGTGAAGAAATGCGACAAGTGTCAGAGGTTTGCTCATATTCCGCGAGCTCCACCGGCTTACCTACAACAGATGGTGAGCCCATGACCCTTTGCTATCTGGGGGATGGATCTGATTGGACCTCTACCAATGGCTCGGGGAAGATGCAAACATGCAATGGTCGCGGTAGATTACTTCACCAAGTGGGCGGAAGCAAAAGAGTTAGCTGAAATCTCCACAACAAAGATTGAGAAGTTTGTGTGGAGCAACATTATTTACAGATTCGAAGTCCCACAGCAGATCGTGACTGATAATGGGACCCAGTTCGCTAGTGACCAGTTTCTCAGGTTCTGCAATGACCTCAAGATCGTTAAGAGCTTTTCAGCAGTGGATCATCCACAAGCCAATGGTCAAGTTGAAGCAGTGAACAAGATTATCAAGCAGACCCTGAAGATGAAACTGGAAGCAAAGAAAGGAGCATGGGTAGATGAGCTTCAAAAAGCATTGTGGTCTTACAGAACCACAGCTCGCAGCTCCACTGGCGAAACCCCATTCTCAATGGTATATGGATCTGAGGCTATGATCCCAGCTAAGTTTGAAGTTACTTAGCAAAGAAGAGCAACCTTCAATCCAAACAACAACGATCAGCTACTTGCAACAAACCTGGACCTGCTTGAAGAGCACAGGGAAACGGTCAGGCTAAGGGTAGCTGTCTATCAGCAAAGAATAGCGAGGTACTACAACAAGTATGCTCGGATTCGCAGATTCAATGTGGGAGACTTAGTATTGCGTCTCATTCTGCCTGGAGCCCGCAAGCCAAGTGATGGATCCTTAGGCCCGAACTGGGAAGGACCATATGTTGTCACAGCAAGCTTGGGGAATGGGGCTTATAATTTAGCTAACAATGAAAATGGAGCTGAGGTCCCTCGAGCATAGAATGCCGAACATCTCCACCCTTATTATCAGTAAAACTCTTTGTAATATGTAATTCAAAACTATTCTAGTTAATGAAAGCTCCATTTCCCCAACTTGCGATTCAATTCATTTCACTATGGCAAACGGGCTGCGAGCTAAATAGCTCGGCCAATGAGCCTAAAAAGCAGGCGAGATGACGACCCCTGCATAGCTCGCTAAAAGTAAAGAGCCAAAAAAGCAAGTGACTAAGTGTCCTTGCATAGCTCGCCAATGAGCCTAAAAAGCAGGCGAGGTGACGACCCCTGCATAGCTCGCTAAAAGTAAAGAGCCAAAAAAGCAAGTGACTAAGTGTCCTTGCATAGCTCGCCAATGAGCCTAAAAAGCGGGCGAGGTGACCACCCCTGCATAGCTCGCTATAAAAATCAAGAGCCTAAAAAGCAAGTGACTAAGTGTCCTTGCATAGCTCGCCAATGAGCCTAAAAAGCGAGCGAGGTGACGACCCTCTGCATAGCTCACTATAAAAATCAAGAGCCTAAAAAGCAAATGACTAAGTGTCCTTGCATAGCTCGCCAATGAGCCTAAAAAGCAGGCGATGTGACGACCCCTACATAGCTCGCTAAAAGTAAAGAGCCAAGAAAGCAAGTGACTAAGTGTCCTTGCATAGCTCGCCAATGAGCCTAAAAAGCAGGCGAAGTGACCACCCCTGCATAGCTCGCTATAAAAATCAAAAGCCTAAAAAGCAAGTGACTAAGTATCCTTGCATAGCTCGTTAATAATGAGCCTAAAAAGCAGATGGCTAAGCGCCTCTGCATAGCTCGTCAGCATTTTAACAGTCCAGTTACTTGTACTTACAAAATTTTATTAATTGTTAGATTAAGTAATTGCTTTGATAACTCTAAAAAATTGAAGATCACGAAATAAGTTATACACATAGCTTAAATGCATTCAAACACAGAAAGAGTAATGAAAGAAATTTCATTAAATAAGAGAGTTGTTTACAAATAAAAAGCTGAAAAAATACAAGTAAAAAGAAAAAAAAAAAGAAAGCAAGTTGTCAATCTCGAACTGAAGGGTCTGGGTCTGTTGAAGGTTCTTCATGTGAAGGAGGTGTGCCAGGGGGATCAAGGTCGATAACTGGCTCAGCTTGAGAGGTCGTGCCAAGAGCTTGCTCTGAATGAATTAGACCAGCTGAGGACGAGGTAGCTCGTGATTTGAAATCCTCAACGGTTTCAAGTCCTATATCCCCGAAGATAGAAAAATCCATTTCCGGGTGAGACGTCCACAACGTGAAGAGAAAGTCACGACCTGTTCTTTCCTCGGCCTCGTCCCTTGCATCTGCGACTTGCACTTCCAATTCTCGAGCAGCCTGCTCTCTGAAGACTGTTAGCTCCTCGAAGGCATCGTCTGCAAGCTGGTTAATGTCCTCAGCGTTTTTCTGAACGGCTTCTGCTCGTTTCTTTTCAGCCTCAGCTTGCTGAATGGCCTCCGCCACCTGTTGCCTAAGCACCTCAGCTCGATGCTCAGCCTCCTCGGCACGTTTAGCCGCGGTTGCAACCTCCTCAGCTCGTTTGGTTGCAGCCTCCTCAGCACTTTTAGTTGCAGCTCCCATTTCGTCAGCTCGCTTTTTAGCTTCCCCAGCCTGTTTTTCAGCAGCTTCAGCTCGCGCCAAGGCAGCCTCAACTTGATGATGAAGCACTTCGATCTTTTCTTCTGCAGTTGAAGCCCTCTACTCGTCCAATTCAGCTCGCTGCTCAGACTGCCTCAGATCTTCTTTCACTTTGAGAAGCTCGTCTTTTAGCATAACATGCTCATGATCCATTTTCTTTAGAGCTTCCTCGAAGGCTTGCCTCGCAGCATTCGCCTCAGCAATCTGAGCTTCCTGACCCTGTATTCTGCCCGTGGTCAAGCGAGCTATATCGTCCTTGGCCTCCTCCAACTCGTCTTCCAGCTTCCTTATGGCATCGTTTGTAGCCCTTGTCTGCCTTCTCCGCTTCATCGCGCCAAGAGCACCCTGAAAATGTTATAAGTTAGCATTCAATAAAGAAAAGAGGTCGGCAGATAAGGGAAAATGACTTACTAGCATGGAATGGCGAGCTATGAATTCGTCCAGATCCTTGCCCCTAAGATATTTATTTTCCAAGACATTTGTGTGGTTAAGCATGATCGTGTCCCAGTTATCAAGGAAGGAGGTCAAATATCTTCCTCCGGTCCCAACCTCAACGGTTGGTCTCGTTGGCGAGGAGGTCCTCTCAGCTTCTGGAATATCGCGTTCGCCATCCCAAGTAGCAGTAGGCCGTAAGTGAACGGTGTGTTTAGTTGCTCTTTTGATGGGGCCAACTTGGGTTTCCCGCGGAGCAACCCTAAGAGGAACGTCACCTTTTCCAGGCAACGAGCTAGAAGCTGGAGTCGGCTGAAGACCTGAAGAACCAGCTGCAGGAGGCACTTCGCTGGGAGCAGCGGTTGAAGGAACATCGGCCTGTTTCTCAGCGGCAACAGGCACTTCGTTGAAAACAGTGACCGCAGGAGTCTGGTCCTCGGCTGATGACTTTGGGCATTTTGAAGGGGCCGCGGGGTGGCTAAGGCCTCGGCAGGTCGTTTTGCTGAAAGAGTTGAAGAGGCAGGAGATGTAGCAGGCTGTCCAGCAGGAGGAGATTTTAAAAGAACAAGTTTCTTCCTGTTGGCTGGAATTCGGCTAGAGGAAGGAACGGGGGCTGGAGCGCGAGCTGGAAATGGCAGCGAAGCCCCTGGGGTAGATGTGTGATGTGGAGAAGAGGATGAATCAACTTGTACACTAGGGGCTGTGTGGACTGGATCTGATCCTGTCCGAGCTGGGGCAGGAGCTGAAGAAGCAGTTTTTCGAGATGCACCCTTTGATGGGGTGCGAGCTGAAGACGATTTCGCCTTTGAAGAAGTGCGAGCTGAAGACGATCTCGCCTTAGAGAAGGCGCGAGCAGGAGCGTCTCGGGTAGAAGCCTCCCGAGCTGGAGAAGGTGAGCGAGTTATACCCGCTGATGGTGAAGAGACTGGTGGCGGAGTTCGGGAAGCAGACGTGTCCCCAACCTGAACTGGAACTTCAAAAACAGAACGAAGTCTAGGCTTATCGCCGATTTTGCCTATGTCCTCCTCAGATCGCAGAAGAAGGGATTCCTTAGGAGGAGCAAGGCCGTAAGCTCTAAGGATCACATCGTCGAATTTGACGCTGATACCTGCGTCCTCTGAGCTTGCGAGCTTGTCAAGAGCTCGTTCCTCCTCGCTGCTGAGAGGAGACTCGTCCATTTTCAACACTGCACAGCAAATAATTAAAAAATGGTAATAAAGATACAAAATAACCTCAGCTCGCTATATTTTCCTTTATATATACCTGGTTTCAGGACAAAGTTGAAATTTTGGAGATCTGCGAGAGAGGGGCACGAGACGTAAAACCAGCTCGTCTTATACGGCCTGACGTTGGATTTGCCCTTTGCTTCTCCTTTGGGCAAGAGATCTTTGTATTGCGACTGACGGGCTGTGAGGTAGTAAATACCATCCGGCCTCTCTCCTTCTCTTGCACTCAGAGCCTTGAAGGAGTAGAACTGCTGTATAATTTTTGGTGTAGGGGGACGAAGGCCGTTTCTAAGGAAGGCCACGGCCAGCGAGGTCAGCTGCGCATATGAGTTTAGAGTCAACTGGAATGGCGCGAGCTTGACCTTGTTGAGAAATGCGATTAAGTACGGCGGAATAGGGAACCGTAGCCCTTGCTCGAAATGCTGAGTGCTAACAGCGATGAATCCCCTGGGCGGATAACATGCATGATTACTTGAATCAGGCAGCAGTGCACGACAACCGAAAGGGATGTAGAATTGAGTGACAAGTCCTTCCACGTCAGGACGCTTTAGCGATGAAGGATGACAAGCGAACGTATCCCGAGCTGCTCTTCCCTATATAGCATGTTTTCGGGCTGCATCATGCTCACGAGCTTCACTACTTGGAACATTTTCCTTGCGAGCTCCGCTTGAAGACATCTGAACAAGTAAAAAAAAAAAAAAACAAATTGAACCAGAAGAAGAAACGTCATGTTCAACAAACTCAAGACTCAGAATAATGAAGGTACAACAATGGTGGTGAAACAAAATAAACCTAAAGCAGAAAGTTTGTCTTACCTTGAATTGTTGATGAGATTGAAAAACGGCGAGTAAGGGTGTTGATTTCGTGAAAAGACAGTAGGTCCTGATTGCTAGAAAGCTTGAACACTTGATTGCTTTGAAAGAAAATGACATATGAAAGAAGAAAATGAAAAGGGCCCATCGATTTATATAGACAAACGAGAGTGAGCCCCAACTGTCAGATCTTTGAAAAGCGTAATCGTCATAAATCCGACGGTGCAGCGTGAAGCACGGCTTTGGAAATCATGCAGCTGTCAGTTGAAAGACGTGCGCATTAAATACGCGTGTAAAGGACGTGCAGACGTCGTTTCAATTACCACCTGCATGATCGCCACGTGTCGCAACTGAAAATGTGGAATTTGAAAGTGCACAGAAGCAGTTATGAAGGGTAGCGTGCCAAGGAAGCCAGCTTTTACCAGCAAGATCAAGCTCCCAGCTTGCAGAAGCGAACTGAGAGCTGGGGGGCTAATGTTATATGTATTTTTCTGGCTCATTAAATGGGCTGGTAAAAGTCCAATTTAGGCCCATTTCAGACACAATAAGAAGGCTCAATAAGGTCAACCCAGTCAAAGCCCATCAAACGAGGCTCAGATATCAACTCCAGGTCCAGCAGAAGGTACAGCTCATCTCAGTATCCTATCAGCTCGCTGCAACAAGCTCATTCACAGCTCGTCTCCCAGCGAGCTCGAGCTCGAGCTCGAGACCATCATAGACACGTCAGCTCGTCCAAGAGCGTAATAAGTGCAGTATCTTCCAGAAACAGGCAGTTACCAAGTTCAACCATGATTCTCTCTCCGAATATGGTAATTACCCAATCAAACCGTGATTTCCTCATCAGATATGGAAGTCTATTCAAATTCAAACCGAATCAATGTCATCCCTGATTTCATAGAAACAGTTTCCTGATATTATTCAAACATATTAGGAAGTATAATTAATGTATAATTCTTTTCCTTATTTTTCCTGATTATTTGATAATGTAATTAATTCAGGATTCTTTTCTTGATTTGCTACAACCAGAATTGTAACATCTCTTTCCCTATAAATAGGGATTAAGATCATTGTAACATCATCAGAGAATAATTAATAATATACTGTCACTCTGCAGAATTTAAGAGATAGACAGTCGTGGACGTAGGTCAATTATTGCCGAACCACGTAAAAGCTTTGTGTTCCTCGTTTGATTCTCGGTTCTTGTTTGTGTTCTTCCTTGGTATCTGTGCTTTCTCACATTAATTGCAGGTATTGGGTATTGATTACTCGTCGACTGAAATCCAACGTCGACAGAAAGGAACAAATCACCGTACAAGCTTGCAAGAAAGGCGAGATCGGAATCAGTCTTACCACTTCATTAAATCATATAAAATGTGCAGTCATGCATTTTAAGGGGTTAAATGTACAATTATTCTATAAGAGGGGATTTGTAATTAGAATAGCCCGTTAACAGGTAATAACGCAAAGTTCTGTTTAATTTATTACAAATTACAGTCAGCTAGGCGTGTGTAGGTGTGGGCATCCCATTGTAAATAATGGCGGCTTCTGACGTGGACAGCGCACTGGAAGAATTGGTCCACAAAGTGCGTAGGCAGCCAAAGAATTCAATTGACCGATGCTAAAACTATCGAAAAGTCGGCCCCCCTTTTTCAACGATGCCACTTATTGCATATCCTCCTTCATTCTGAGAATATCCGCCACACACACACCAGACTGACGGAGAGCAACGAAGCAGACAAAGAATGGGACATGCTAGCTCCAAAGACCCTTCCTCAGACGACAAAATCTCCCGCTTATCCAAAGTAACAAAGAAACTTCATCTCCACCATCGCTTCCATCGTACACGTGGCAATGGCTCCTCCTCATCTCATAGCAAACTCGTCGCCGCAGAGGATTTCGCCGGAATCGCTCTCCTCACTCTAATTCGCGTAACAACTTTTTTCCTTACATATGTAATTTTTAATTTTAATTTTGTGTTGTATTTAGTCTGCTCACTCTTAGTAAATTAATATAGGCGGAGATGAAAATGAAGGACAGGTGGCTTGCTTGCGTTTCGCTTGGAGAGCAAGCGTTTCGGTCCGACATTTCTGAACAGTTAAGCTTCTACAATTCTTGCAATTTTTGTTTGGATTTTGATCCACTATCATCACCCTTTTTTTCTTTCTCAACCCTGTTTTATTGGTGCTGCAGGACTGACCAGCCTATCTGGAACTCTGTGAGTGTCCCATGACGACGTCGTTTTAGTGTTTGTTACATTTTGTGAAATACATGTTTCTCTATTTTCTCATACTAGTTTTTGATACTCATCAAATTTTGTATGATGAGTGTTTGTTCTTACTAGCTTAAGCTTGAGCATTTCTTACTAATTGAATCTGTGAAGCACTAGGTCAACTTTGACTTTTTTCTCCCTCACTTTTTTTTTTTTTAATACTTTTTTGAACAGGAAAAGAAATTTCTTTTGGAAAAGAATGGACCTCATGTTGCTAGGATATCAGTATTTGAGGTGTGTACTATCTTTAAAAGTTAATTTTATTGTGTTACTGTTTAAGTTTCCTTCTAATAAAGCAGATGTTCTTTGGCGTTTTGTATCATCGTTTGGGACTGGATCAAAGGTAGAGAGGAATAATCGCTTGATGATAAATAAGTTTTTCTAAGAAAATGTGCTAGATATTTCAATGTTACATGTTCATCAGATTTTAGTTGTTTCAAAGAAAGAAACAGTATCGATTGTAGTTAAGTGATCGACAAATTTTAAAGTTTCTTTTCTGTTCATATTTCTGAGGAAGTTAAGAATCGATTCATCTTGAAAAGAAGAAGCCATATCGTGCGAGCTATGGAGACAGTACAGAGAGATGTAAAGTTTTTAAGGATGTGGAAGTAAAGAGGAGGATGGAGTGTCCCCTATCTTTGCTTCATTTTGAAAATTGAAACCTGATTTTCTCAACATTTCTCATAAAAAACTCTCATTGCAAAGGAATAAGTTACTGTTTGAACTTCTAAGAAATAAAAGGTCAGTGTCATCGCTAGCTAGCAAGATTTTGGACTAACATATAATCTTGGATTTTTGTGACTTAGTAGATGCATTTTGGACGTATAGGGTAGGCTTGTGTTGAGTAGATTATATCGGAGTTAGGTTTGCTATTCGATATGGGTGTGGACTGTGATTGTTATTGACTCCTTTGAAGATGCCAAATTCTTAAAGGGGGTGTTAGTCACATCACATATTAGTAACAAGTTAGAACCTAAACTAGTATATAAGCCTTGAATTTCCTTGTTTAAGGGGATCTGTTTTGTGCTCAATGGTGAATGATGTTTGACTGAAGTCTGCTTGGAGCTTATCTGTAAGGTGAAAGATGATTAGACGGTATCCAAAATGAATAATATCTAGTTAGTGGAATTTGGCTTTTACAACAATGATAGTGACGTGACCCTTTAGCAACTACATTTGAATCACTTAAAAGTGAATGAGCATCCTCCTCCAAAGGAAATCTCCACGACACTTTGCTAGCAATTTCTTTACTAAATTATCGACTTGTAACATCCATTCAGGGAAAATGAGACACATCTTCAATCTCACTAAATTATCCCTTTTGCCTACTTCAATTACCTTTCACAGAAGATAAGAGAAATCTTAACTGAACACCTTAAAAGAGATAAAAACAAACAAGGGGGAAGCTTTTAAGTATTGATTGGATCAAAATTATGATAGTACATATATATATTTTTTGGTTCATGTTGTGAAGTTTACAATCCTATTAATGGAAAGTTTTTATTTCCTTGGATCTTGCTTCATGTGAGCGAATAAAATGAGCCTTTTGTTAACTTGCATCTCTTGGATGACAATGTGGCCAATATGTGCAACTGCAAATGTATTCAACAGTGTCATAGCAATTGCAACTGTACTCGACATTGGTCTTTGTAACCTTCTTATCTTCTATAATTCTGAACCATGCTGCTAATTTGGTCATGTTTTTCATATGAAGACCTCTTGAATTTATAAGACAGTTTTGAACATACTGTAATTTTATGATCATTGTGGAATAATTTCTATTAATTTTGATCTCTTCATCTACTTTTTTATATATTGCAGACGAACAGAATGTTGAAGAACAATCTTATAGGATATTGTGAGATTGATCTGCTTGAATTTCTAACACTGGTAAGTTACCCAATCATTGATTTCACCAAATTATTGTATTTAATATATCACTGCCTATAACTTGGGATTCTTGAAAAAAGGGAAACAATGAAAGTCCCCCTTTTGTCTATGCACGCGTGTGGTTGTGTGCAAATCACAGGGACACAGGCATGGAAAGTCTTACCATTTTGTCTGTCTCTGATGTCAGTTTTAGAAGCTTTTAAAGTTCTAAATGTGAATTATTTTTTTGGAATGAATAGGCAATGCATAAATGTGACTTTTTGCTGTTTAATTGTGGGTTTAATCATAGAACTTTGATGGGATTTTGTGATACTTGACATGTAAAAATTAAGATTTTACAGGACTTTGTTTTCTTAATTATTATCATAACTTATTGTTGGCACATACTGTCCCTTTAATAGAATTTTTAGAGGTTATATATTTTTATCATTTTTTGATTTAATTATCTTTTTATATACACCCCTGCTATGCAACGTTGTACACCCCTTTCTTTCTTAAAGTTTTTACATTAATGCATTATTAGAAAAAATGATAAATGTTTTTGTTTCCTTTGGCAGCATGACTGTTATTAAAATACTTGATATAATAACATCAATTAAGCAATACTAAATATTTATAATTTGTGTCAGATTTCACATTAATCATGTGGCTAAACTTCTCATGTTATGCTAAAATATTTGCTTGTTGATACATTTATATTTCCCCTGTGCAGGATTCAGATTCTGAATCTAAGGTAGACCTGTTAGATCTGGCATCATCTGACATAGTTGTTGGCAACATTACTCTTTCATGTTCTGTTGAGGTATGGAAGATATATTCTACTGATTGATGTGGACTGTCTATCATTTCTAACAAATATATGAAATTATTGGCAGGATCCAATTGAAACAGAGAAACGTTTTGCTAGACGTATCTTATCAATTGTGGTAGGTTTTAAAAATTCTTCCATTTTCTTACATTAGATTATTATGTTGATTCTTTATCACTCTCTTTCCCTCTTTTGGAACATTGATCAGATAAATAATTAGAAGCTTGTTTTAGGTTTCAGTCTAAACATCTAGGTTTTTGCTATGAGATTAAGTTGGATAGTTGATAAAGTATTGTTTTGAATGTTTTATGCTAGATCAGAACTCATAAAGATTTAAATACTGTTTTAAGCTGGAGGTGTGTTCCAGAATTTTGAATTTAGAAAAAATATGTATATATTTTGTTCAAGGTTCATGTTTGATCATGTTGCTGTTTTTGGTTATTTGTGGAGTATGATTAAGATTTTAAGGAGTTTCCTTTTGGTTCCATAGATTTGTATATATTATTTGTTTAGAGTGTGCTATATCTCATCACTCAAAAGAGAACATGCATTTATGCAGTTACCAAGAAATAACAGACAATTTTCTGTCAAACTATAACAAAAATGTCTATTTAGGGTGTAATTGAATGATGTTATATCCACCAAACTAACGAGATGTGGAGATGAAAATTGTACAAGGTAAAAATAAAGAAACAACAAGAGTATTTATCTCTTTATTTTTTGGTTGCAAAAGGGAATTTGTTTCACCCTTTTTCCTTTTTTTCTTGTTTTCTGTTCTTTTTCCATTTTGTTTTTGGTACATGGAATTGACACCTACTATTGGATGATGTGAAGAAGAGTTGAATATCATATCTGAATATGCATTTATTTCTTTAGGATACTTTGCTCTTTATCTTATTATCTAAAATTTTTCCATGTTTAATTATTTATGGCACCATCTAGCCTTCAAGTTATCAATGACTTTTCAACGATTGACTTATTGATAGGATCACAATGATGATGGATTGCTTTCATTCTCTGAGTTCTCTGACTTAATTAATGCATTTGGCAATCAAGTGGCCGTGAGCAAGGTTTGAACTTGTGTTTTATATTTTCACTTCAATGCGTTGAATATAGCCTTGCAATGTGTATATTATGGTGAAATACTGGCTTACTTACCTTCTGATTTTCAAATAATTCCTTTTTTGAGTTTTGGGATACAATTTCAAATGTGTGTTGGTTTATAAATTCCTAAAATAATTCCTTAACGTGTTATGTAAATTCAAGGATTTAGGGATTTGAAATCTGTGGGTTCAATTTTTGTGTAATTCCAGGCAATGTACTTGAAATATGTTTTTGTACAAAGTATTTGCTTTTGTGATTTAACTTTAGTATCCAATCTATATGCTTCTCGTAGAATTGGCTTTGTAAATATTTATAATTTCAAGTGTTACATTTGCCTTGTTAATTCAGAAAAAGGAACTTTTTGAAACTGCTGATACGAATGGGGATGGGGTTGTGAGCATGGATGAGTTGGCTGCCCTTCTTGCCCTTCAACAAGAGAAGTAATGATCATGTAAAATTATGATAATTATTTTAATTATGATTGTCATATTATTAGTTTTTTGTTTATTAAAATAAACTAACATAATTATGTATATTAACAAAGAAAGGTTTGAGGATTTTTGAATGTGAAAAAATTAAAAAAGTAGTAATAATAATAATGATGGTGCTAACCTTATAAGATGTCAATGTAGAATAGGATGCTTGCCTGCATTTTGCATGGATGCTGTGAGGTATAGGTTGCATGCTTTTTGTTTTGGACTCTGCTTGGAAGCTATGAGGTTAACCGTTATTTAAACTTTTTATAGATGTTTTATGTTACATCCTCAAATTTTGTACGTTCTCAAAACATCACATTTGACTTTATTGATCCATATTTAATCTGCCTCTCTGAGGTGAACCTAATGATTGCATCAAGTGTTAGTAGCGTTGAGGTACTTACCAGGTTTGATACAACTTTTTAAAGTAATAATTTTTTCTCAAATGGAAAACAAAGACTTTATTTCACAATAAATAATTTAGTAACAAACATGAACCAGCAGTCCAAAACACTAATAAAAAACAAGAACAAAATTCTAATCAGAAAAATCACTCAACAGACAACAGACATCCAATCAAGCAAAATAAAAAACAGAGAAGAATCTTTAAAATCTTCATTAGTAAAAGCTCAAAGAGAAGCCAAATAATAAGCTTTATCCCCTAAAAAATTCTCTTCCTCTTCAACATCTTCAAAAATTCTTTTGTTTCTCTCTTCCCAAATAACCCAAAAAATGGCAAAGACTCCACAATCCCAAAGAATGCTCGTTTTCTTTACTCCATCAAGAACTTAAAAATCATCATTGTACTCTAGATTTGCATTTGAACTCCTGCAAACTGTCATTAGTTGATATCATAACTGATTTTGTTCAGTCTTCTATTTTAACATGATATAGTTGTGCCAGGACTTCGTCTTTCTCTGTATATGCTCTCCAAAAATGACAATTGGCCAAGGCAGATTAAAGTTTATGAAGACTTTTTATTTTGTTTAAAGAATAATTAAATTATTGAATCTGTATCTTACCGTATCAATAGGTTGTAGTGTTTCTAGACCTCAGGTGAGTTATT
The DNA here is from genome assembly GCA_019925255.1 of Litchi chinensis. Taxonomy (NCBI): domain Eukaryota; kingdom Viridiplantae; phylum Streptophyta; class Magnoliopsida; order Sapindales; family Sapindaceae; genus Litchi; species Litchi chinensis. The sequence goes on along the minus strand of CM034465.1, from coordinate 24,195,449 downwards.
GCTTGTCCATTGCAGCCCTTTCTTTCATGTGCAAAGTTCACTATTTCAGAGCTCTTAATACATTTTTATTCAGCGCAAGTTTCTCTTACTTGCCCTGTTCTTCGGCTTAAATGCATGTTTTAAGAAATAATAGAAAAAGAGAATTATGGAGAGAAGAATGTTGTTTCAAATAATAAGAAAAATTGAATACAACTTAATTTATGCCTCTCTCTCTATAACTGCCCAGAGCTAGTTGCTCTAATTTTCTGATGTCTTTACGTATATAACCAGTTCTGTATATGAAGTGATCTTAGGGCATGCTACTCCTAATACAAGAGTGAAGCCATTTTGTAGTTTAGTAATGGTGCTTAAGGCAGTATCCGATTCACGATATAATCCTTATAGTATTAGGTAACCTAAGACTTACTAACTGAGAGATATTCCTTATTATGCTAGGCATCCTAAGACTTACTAGTTAATTGATGATATATTCCTCATTATTTAGGTATCTTAAGACTCCCTAATCAAGGACACCTTCCTTATTGAACTCGGTTTTCCTAAGTTTATCTTGACTGAAGATCCTCCTAGATCAACTTGTGTACCAAGGTAACTTGAAAATTAGTTTAATTGAACAACTTGACTTTAATTGATTAATTCTTTTTCTTAAAAGATATGACTCGATAAAAATAGTCTTAAAAATTATCTTAAGTATAACTGAAAGATTTAGAAAAATCTGAAAAATTGTAGGAGTTTGTGTTTTCCACATACGGTCTTTGGTAGACCATGGCCTACTCCAAGTTTTGGGTAATGATTGTAAGCACAAGAAGATATTTGAAGGAGGCCCACTCAGCATTTATTATTATTATTTTTTTGTATTAATATTTATATTCTTAAAAAATTGTGCTTCCAAAAGTAGTAAAATATCAAGTCTACTTGTTAAAAACGACTAATGACTAATGATGAGGTTGTTTTAAGCTTGTTGCAATTCAGGTGTGAGAATAAAGTTCCACATTAACCCCAAGTGTTGGTTTAGTGGTTGAAGACTAGGGCTTGCAAGCTAGAGGTTAGGAGTTCGAATCCACTTATTAAGCTTATATGGCTGGTAATCGCTGCTGGTTTAGAACACAAGAAATAAGGGAATGATCATAAGAGTTCTGGGTATTGAAAGAAATAAATAAATCAAGAAGGAACAAAGTCTTACATTGAAAAGTTATGTATATAAGAAGATTAGTTAATAGACAAATTGGAATTGCTAGCCAATAAGCTAGCTTTTCAGGCTGTACATTAGTTCGATGAATATTAATCCAACTAAAACATAGTATTAGGAGTTGGATATAGTGGGCTTATACACACACGCACGCACGTGCGTGCGCATGCACACACACACACACTCAAATAGGAATTGGGAACTAACAAGCTAGCTTTTTGGGTTGCATGTTGGTCCAAGTAATATTAACCTATACAAAAACAATTGCTTCTAACAAAGCTCCTTTTCAAACCATTTTGGTCCACCTATATTCCAACCAAATGATGCGGAAGATAGATAAACTTTTCCTTTTATTTATCCTAAATTTGAGTTCTTGCTAACCGTAAAATTTCCAGTTAATAGATTATGTATTTTTAATGTACATGTCCACCGTTTTCAATACTATTTGATCTATATATATGTATTGCAGGGAACCAATTATGAATTGCTGCCCTGTTTGCGGAGAGATTCTTGATGTTGCTGATAAGCTGAATACTATGATTCATTTGACTCTGTGTTTTGATGAAGGAACTGGTAAGCAGGTCATGACTGGGGGTTTCTTAACTGATAAAGAAGCTTCCTATGGGTGAGAACTTCTTAAACTTTGGCCTTTGGTATACATCCTATCTTAATAGATTTATCATTATTGTCAAAATTCAATGTCATGGTTAAAATTTGATATTTTACTTTTATGTTGCTAGGTGGATGTTTAAACTAAGTGAATGGAGCCATTTTGCATCTTATGATGTTGGTTTGAACTCTGGGTCTAGTGCTTCACATATTTTGGTATGTTTTCATTCCTTGTTTTGTGTTTCTTCATCTTCCATCTCCTATTCCTAGGGCTTAGTTATTCAGTGGTTGTTCTCTTAAAAGTACCTTTAATGTGTTTTTCTATATTGGTGATTTGGTGGTGAATAATTGATTGGTTATTTGTTTGGCTATTGATTGATTTAGATTTTTCTTGTTAAATATTAGATCTTTAATTTCATCTTTTACAGATTTATGTTATGTTTTATTATGTAGAGAAACCTTGTTCATTTGTTATTAGGAATTGCAGTCATATTTAGATAAATCAGAGTCAAGTGTAAACATATGCTGACCTACTTGTAGAATGATTGGAGTTGAAGGTTAAGTTACTTGCCTAAGAATGTTTTGTGGCTATCAATTATTAAGAAAGATGCTGAAATTCTTTGGCAAATTTTATTGGATGAGGATTCGGGCTCTGGCCTTTGAAGTTTTGGGTCTTCCTGTATGAAATCTCCAAGGTTCTTGACTATCAGAAATCCTTTGGAAGAGAACTGAAGATTGGTTAGTTGGGAATAAGGTTTTTTATGTTGAAGCAGTAGACTTATCCTGTCTCTTTTGCCATTTTATTGTTTATATCTTGAAAAATATTAAGTGTGGGGAGCAGAGTTTACAAAAATGAGTAATATCGCTTGGGGAGATATTGGAAGTACAAGAATCCACTTCTCATCTAAGCTTTATTATCATCGTTTTTGAAACTTGTAATTGGTTGTTAGTTGAATGATAAATTGAAACCAAGGAAATCCTAACCTCCCATTATTAATAATAATTATCTGTCACAAGGTCCTAAATAAAGAATAGATGAGATGAGGATTGCGATTTGATTTGTTAAAGGTAAGAAAGATCACTTGGCTAAATAATAGGTGGTTTCAACATGAGAAGTTGTGGGAACCCAAGGGGCTGGTCTTGTGGTTGAGGAGTGGGCTTTCAATCAAGCGGTCAAGGGCCCAACCTCTTAGAACCTCCTACCTAGTAGTTGAAATTAAAGGAAAAAAAAATTTGAAACATTGAAAAAACAAATATGGATAATCAGAAAAAGAAGTAAAAAACAAATATGGAAAGCAGTGGAGGGCATCTTGACCACTTTTAAGTTGAGGTGGAGGAGGAGGAAATCACCTTTACTGATGGAGGAGAACAGTGGATCTCCTCCAACTCCAGGAAGCCATCAAGATGTTGGGCACAACTGTTTTGTTTGCTGAAAACATCTTTCTGCTTCGGATTGCAAGTCTACAAATGATGCATAGGCCTATGAGGTTGCCTTTGCTATGAACAGGCATGCTTTGGGGGGCTCCTGTTTTCGTTGAAGGGAGCTAAAGAAACAACAAGCTGTTGTTGGTCATGGAAGAAAACTGGCCAAGAGAGAGTCTATTGGTTTTGTTGGTTTTTTTGAAAGACCAGTCTTCATCAAGTGGTGTACCAAGCCTTAGTTTAAGCTTCTTTTCTTCCGGAGAACACTGCCTTCTTCTGCTTCCTTTGGCACAAGCCATGCTCATTGCTTGGGAAAAAATGACAAAATTATTCTTCAAAGTTAACCCACAAAACCATTTTTTCTAGATTAAATGAAAATAATGAATGTAGGCACATATACTCTTGGAGTAATTAAATAAAGAACCATAATTTCCTTTCTTCCTCTTCTTCTTTCTTTGTTCGTTTTCTATTTTATCTATTTATTTATTTTTTGCTTTCTTCAGTATCTCTCTCTCACAACCTTGGAACAGGACCTTGACATAATAACCCTATCAAATGCTTTGGACTTTTATTTTCTGAATGAGAATATATTTTTTCCTAAGGTAAAGATTATACATTCTTATGCTGGGGACTCAAGATTAGAACTGACCGGCAGCTATTAAAATGAATAATAGTTCATTGTGCACAAATTCCTGTTGTCTTGAATAGTGACTTGATCGCTCTGCAATACGTTTTATTTAGTTTCTCTTTACACTGTGCAGACTTATAGGATTGTAGGTCTTTTCCTGGATGTATCTATCATTTTTAATGTCATTAATTAATAGCTACCATATATTTAGAATTGGATCGTTTTTCCAGTTTGTTTTGGTTGATATCGTATTGATTTAGGTATTTGATCGGAAGACGAAGAGGCTAGTGGAGGAATTAATTGATGGAAAGATTATTTTGTCAATGAGAGCAATTTACCAGTCAAAGCTAGGGCTTGGACTTATGGACATAGGTGTGGTTACTTTGCATTAAACAATATTTTCTTCATTTCTTTTTATCTTTTTAAGAAGTTGCAGGTCTTTTTCTCATCATTCTCCCATCCTTTCAACTTTCTGGTCATTCCCTTTGTCTCCCTCTCTCCCCCCTTCTCTCAATGATTTTTGCATGTAATATTTGACTTTTTATAATCCATTTTAGTGATTTACAGCCGGTCTTGTAGTATATGTTCCAACTTATTCAAAGGTTGTTCTTGTTCTACCATACATACAAAAGAAAATATTTTATTATTTCAAAAAAGATAAGAATATGTTTTTTTAGTTTTTAAAAAGATAGAATCTGTTTTTATTTTTTAATTTCATTTTCAATATTTTACTATCATCAGGTGTGAGGTGTCCTTAATATTGTATTTGTTCCCAATTTAATTGAGGTGGAATAAATGCTAGTTTCTTTTTTAGACAAAGTCTTTAATGGTCCTATTGTCCTTTTGTTTCTTTTATGTACATAAGTGAATTTTCAGATCTTGTTTTGTGGGTATTTAGAAGTAAGTACTTTAAATATGTAGAGCTACACCAGTTAAAACTTTTACTTATGCTATACCATCAAATTCAAAATCTTAGTTTTTTGTGTAGTCATTTCAGTTAGGTGAACAGTCTTTAATGGTCTTGCATATTTGTCATCTGTAATTTGTTTGGTTGGTAATTTTGACGCAGGGACAAAAGAACTCTTGAAAAGTATGTCTGAAAAGCAGGGAAGGAAGATGAATTCATTAGAATCTTCTGAGGATATACCCAAGTTCATTGACTTTTTTAAGGTATGTTTATCTTTCTTAGTGTGAAACATTGCAATTCAACTATTAGAATTTTGACTTGCTTGAAATGTTCTTCATTGTGGGGATTCTGTTTTGGTTGAAGGTTATGCTGTCTTTTACTTGAGTATGGCTTTAGTTTGTTTTCAAGATCTAACTATTGTTTCCTTGCATACAATGTGAAGTGGTGTATGAGTTGTAACCAATATATAATCCACCAATCCCATTATCAACCTGGTGATTATAGTTCATATGCTTTGGGTAAGCAATTTGTGCAGTCTAGGATTACAATTTTTAAGAAACTCTAGAAAGTCATTTAACTGCTGCTTGCACTCCCAACTAAGATCTGGACCCATCAGATTCCTATCAAGTTCGTCTTTTCCTAAATATGTGCAAGGACCCATTTGTTATTACCTTTCAAATGTTCATATTCCAACACACCCAAATCTCAGGATGAGGAAAGCCCTACTCCTGTGAACTAGGGGCCTCCCCCCTTGTCTGGAGAGGCCGCCTGTGAGAATCAGCAAGCAAAATGTTGTTAAAGAAGACAAAGAATATTAAAGAGAGAGAGTGGGGGTTTGTCTCAAATGGCAAAGAAGTCATGGTTATTACTTTTAAATTTTGATATCTAAATAAGTACTTTTATGTCATTTTGATTTTTAATTAAGAATATATTGTTATTCTTTAATTTGATATAACTATTTAAACATTTTTATGGCCTTTTGTATGTATATAATTTAGTTTGATGTTGCAGGATCAAATCAAGATGGCTGAAGTCATGTACCCTCTTGAACATTTTAAGGTATGTTAAGGCTCTATAACACATTTGAATTTCAATCTTTGTGGATGCTTACAACTGATTCATTTATTTTGTTTGTTCACTATCATACTCGGTATTTGTGAAAACTTGCTCCAGCAATGTGTTATGTGAATGACTTCATACATATACTGTTTAATTTTAGGAGCACAGATTATTAAAGAAAGTATGTATATAATAGTTTTATCCCATTTACATTAGAGGTTAATTATAAGTAATATTTATAATAATTGCTGCTGATGTACCTGCTTTTTGGCTAGGTTAGAAACATCTTTATCTATACATTTGACATCAGTGCCCTCTAGCCCATTGTTACTAACCAAGTCAATGAGGATTTACATGCAGTTTGACAAGAAATGTTTCTGGTCTTCGTCCACATTAATATTCCCCTCTTCTCAAGATTTCATTTCCTGTAATTGTTGGTGAATGCTGACTGAAATGCATATCACTATTTATTCAAGCTATGCTAGATGAGTTAATTGCTTGACTCTTCTCAGCTTGTTTGCAGCACCACTTAATTACCAACCATGAATAGTAAACAGTAGACAGACTCATTGCTTGTAATCATTTATATTTTTGTATATTGCTTCTCTAGTAGATCTCATATTTGCTTGTTTCTATTTCAGAGCTTATTCTCTTAAACTTTTATCTCAATGTAGTTAAATCATATGCTAAAATGCTTTCTTTTAGCAGGCAATTTGTCATTGGCTGGATTTGTAATGGCTTTATTTACTTGTTTATTTATTTATTTTCATTTCTAGAATTTTAGATGGATTCTTGCTAGGTAATTGCTCCTAACAGCAGGAATATTTTTATTTCTGTGTACAGACGTTCAATGATTTTTTTATAAGAGAGTTAAAGCCAGGTTCAAGACCAATTGCCTGTGTAGAACAAGATGAGGTTGCTGTATGTTCTGCAGATAGTCGTTTGATGGCTTTTAATTCAGTAGAAGATAGCCTACGATTTTGGATCAAGGTAAGTTTGACCACTTGCCCTCGGTATTATTGTAAGAAGATATGCATTTTCTAAAGATTATATTGTGCATTGCAAAACCTAATTTATACTACAAATTGTTAATGATTTTAGGAAACATATCATCTACTGAAAGGCAGTAATATTAGTTGAGAAAAATAGTATTAGTGAAAAGAACTTGGGTCATTTGATTTGTTCTAATCTACGGTGTTACATATTTTAATAAATATGTTAATCTAACTTGACTTGTATAACACTGACAAAGTGTTTTTGCAAGCAGTGTATAATAAGGCAACCCTGATATTGTTTTGATACCCTAACCTTCTGATTAAAGTCACTAAGTTCTTTGTTTATAACAAAAAACCAGTCTTTTAGCTATCATCAGGTGAGTTTAAGGGAAGGGGTGTGTTAGGGCATGAATTTGTTCCAGCTAATTAGTTTTATTACTTTTATGAGAACAAAAAAAAATTATCTTGCTTACTCTTGTTCTGTTCTTGCTATATCGTTCTCATGTATTACACTACCAAAAACATGTAATTTGTTATTCTTTTTTCTTCTATTTTAATTCCCTTTTTCTGCTCCCCTGCATGTTCAGTTGTTTATGTTTGATTTTGAAACTCTTATGAGTTTTGTCAACTTGTGGTGATTCTAGTTTTATATATTTACCGAGATTCTTTTTCTTGAAAGCAGAATCTCATTTTTTTATTAGATTTTCTTGGTTTACATTATTCATTAATCATAAACTAGAAATGTGGCAAGCACCAAGAGTCTACCTTGAGAGTGTGGGCATTACTTTTCTGAAATTCACAAGTACAAGTTAATCTGTTTTCGTTTGCACTCTGTCTTTTGAATTCTGATGTTGTACTCATATCATATTTTTTGAGATCATTGTTTGTTTCGTCTAGGGTCGAAAATTTTCAATTCAAGGCCTTTTGGGGAGAGACATATGTTCTGATGCTTTTATTAATGGAGCTTTGGTTATATTTCGGCTGGCACCTCAGGTATTTGGTATAAGTCTATTTAGCACTTCGTAAGTTGAAGTTGCTAAATATTGTTTAAGATGAATTGTCTTGAACTGACTTTAATGTTTTGACCTATTCCAGGATTATCATCGTTTCCATTTGCCAGTTTCTGGAACCATTGAGAAATTTGTAGATATACCTGGATGCCTGTACACAGTACGTGGATCATTGTAACTTATGAAGTACATCTTAAATTATCTGCTTTTGATCTTTTCCTTTGTATAGTTTAAACTCTTCTTTATTTCAACCTGATTTTGTATTGCCTAGGTTAATCCTATTGCTGTTAATAGCAAGTATTGTAATGTTTTTACGGAGAACAAGCGAGTTGTATCGATTATTTCTACTGCACATTTTGGAAAGGTTTGTCTTTCTACTCATTTGATATTTTACTATTCCTTACAAATTATATGTCAAATATTGCAACAATGGATCATTTATGGTACAAATTGTGTACATGCTGGAAACCTTTTCTTTCCTCTTTTACTTACATTTTTTTATCATTCCCACTCTTTCCTCCTCATTCATAGATTTCTGCATTCTTTCCCTTGTTTTATTGTGTAGAGAGGATTTCCCTTTATCCCTCTCACTTGGTTTATCTCATTTCTTGCTCCTTGTCTTGTTTTAACTCAACTACATCATTAATTTTAAGTTTCCTTGTCTTGAAGGTTTGCTAGATACTCATCTAAATCATCTCAACTTAGTCATACTTTGTTTTTCCCTCTACAAGGCATCTCACCTGCTATGGTTAAATGGCGCTCTGTGAATGAGTGTAATGATAATATCATGCTTTTTGTTCTGAACATTTAGTGGAGATTGATATTCTTAGTACTGTGGTATTTATTAAAATTTAAGGAAACTATGCTGTGTATGGATTACATATGTTTGATTCATTAATATGCTGTAGCAACAAATTTTTCCATTCTTCATGATAGACAGAAGATCAACCATTTATTTCTCCACATTGTAGATATATAAGCTCATTCTCTACTCCTCACATCATTGCTTCAGGTAGCCTTTGTTGCCATTGGAGCAACCATGGTTGGTAGTATCACTTTCTTGAAAAAGGAGGGAGACTTTGTCAAGAAGGGAGATGAGGTTAGAAATTTATAATTAGCTGTTGACAGTGCTAAAGACATTATTACTTAATCTCGAGTTCTAATTGTCATTCAATTCATTCAATTTACAGTTTGGATATTTCTCATTCGGTGGGAGCACTGTAATTTGCGTCTTTGAAAAGGTTGATATTAAACATTTCATTGGTAGTTGACAATATGGTTCTTTCTCCTCATTTTCAATATATCAATCTAGTACTTGATACACTGTTGGCACTGGTTTGTATAATAATAAGTTCAGATATATGTATATATTGAAGATTCATTTAGAAAAAGAAAAAAGTAAGGCTAGTTTTCATGTAGATTAATCTGTGTGTTTTGCAGGATTCCATACAATTGGATGAGGATCTCCTAACCAATAGTGCCAGATCTCTGGAGACGTTAGTTTCTGTTGGAATGAGGTTGGGCATCTCTACAAGGAAATAGCTGCAACTGCGGTTTGGGAGTTTCAAAGCCTTTGCTTATATTATTTAGGGTTTGACTTCAATAATCCCACTTCCTTGCGCAAATTTCAGCATAATCTGTGAATTATTAGACTAATGCACTTAGATAGTTCACGTCACAGCATAGTTCTTATGGTTCTGTAATAGCATCCATTTTAATTGTATAATTGTTAGAATGGGAAAATTCCAAAAACCCCTTGGTTATGGCTTAATTGTTTAATGACGATTAAATAAAGACACGGCTACAAACATGCCATTAGTTTTGGTTGTTTATTTATTTATTTTTTTGAATATACATTTGGTGTGATTAGGGTAATAAATAAATGTTTGCCCACCTTATTTTCTTTATCACGATGAATTGTGCATTTTACACTTAATAATATGATTTGAGGTAGAAGAAATCAATGATGAGTATAAGAAAGACATCGTGACGCAAGGTTAGTTTTACGTGGACATTCAATTGGTAAAAATGATTGGTTTCTAATCAAGTCACAAGCATTCAATAAGAAAAAAAATTGCATTGTTTCTTCAGACTCTGAGACTTGCACTCTTTAGACTCTACTAGGTATGCCGCAGGTCCGCAGCTAAAGTTTGTGCCTAGGTTATTTTATTTTCTCTAGTGTTGTCTACTTAACCTCTTTGTTCCTCCTAGTTCGTATTTAGAGTGCGGTTCTTCGACTTGCTAGATATTTGTAACGCAAGTTGAAATACTGACGTTAGCAATTTGATTACTGTCCATATATGCACAAAGTCTCATCCATTGTTGTCCTACCCCATTATCAATTGTTGGCCCAGCCCCGATGTATTCACTCACACTCCGTCATTCTCTTAATTACGAAAATGAAATATACAGCGACTCTAAGGAACCATACAAATAGTGATAATAATAATAATAATAGCATATTATGAATGTCTATGTTTGATTGTGAATAACAATCACTAACAATGGATTGAATCGAATGAGTGTTGAATTATTAATGGGTTGGGTCAAACTTTGCTTAACCCAAAGAGTGGTGATATTCCCACTCCCTAAAAACTGTTTGTACACCCCTTTTTGTCTTTACACCCCATTAAAATTTTTGTACTACCACACCTGCAACTGAAAACTAAAGAAAATCTAAAGTTTCTCACAAAGTTGGCTCTCATTCAAAGCAGTAACCTTGATAACTGGAATCTCATAAAACCTAATGTCATTGGTCACCATCCCCACTAGCACAGCAATCTTGCCCTCCTTTCCTTTCAAGCGAATGAGTCTAAGTGGGGGCTTGTTGATCTTGCTCGTGAACAACCTCTTCAATATCACTTTATTGAAGTTGTTGTCGGTTCTCGGAACCAAAAACCGGTTAACTTGACAAGGAGTTTGAGGTGGATATCATTGGACTTGGGTGTTGTTCTTTTCGACTTCTTTGTCTTCCCTCCTGCTACCAGATCGATAGCCATGGCTGGTGTTGTGGGTGGAGGAGAGCGACGAGTCTGCTAGTGTGTTGTGTGTTGAGAGAACTCACAACTGGATCTCCTTCACTCACAAAGCCATTGAAGAAGAAGCGCATTCCTTTTAAGTTAACAACTTTCATATGAAGATTTAGCAACAGAACCTTTCACTTGGATCATATTAGAATATTAAAAATATATAAATTATGGGGTGTACATACGACGAATTCAGAGAGGCGGAAACATCGCCACTCTAACCCAAACCCTCTTGTTAGCTTATTGGGTTTGAAAATGAAAACTCAATGCCATTCACTATTTTAATGGGTGACCTAAGTCCGTCTTATTTCGTAGCATAAGTCAAGCTTATAATGTGTTTGTTATAAATGAAAGAGAAAAAAAAAAGAATAATGTTTGATTTCTTAAAAAATTTATCTAAATTCATACTCAAATAATATGATATGTGAGTTGATAAAATCTTATTAATTATCATATTATCTCATAATTTATAAGATTTTTAATAATTTGTATATCACATTATTTAAACATGAATTTGAACAAATTTTTTTAAAAATTTATTATTACTCAACAAATATATATAGAAAACGATCAAAAAAAGAAAACTAATTTATTGAGGTCGAGAATATTTTTTCTACTAGTTCGTCACCTTTGTTTCTACAAACTAGCCTTTATATATTTAACATAAGGGAGTCGGTCACAAGATTTAAAGGCTATGTTTGACACATGAGATTAGGGATGAGATTAGACTTCAAAAATCTCAAACCAGTTGAATGTCATGTTTAAAGAGTAAATGAGATTGGGATTCAAGAATCCCAACATCCTTCCATATCCCATCCTTTTGGCATTTCTCAATTCCATCCAAAATCATGTCATTGGATGGGATTGAATGTGATTCATTTTCTCCTCTTCCCTCTCTCTCGCAGCATTCTCTTCTCTCTGTCACTCTCGTCCTCTCACCTTCCTTCTCTCATCAAACCTCTCCTCCATCTCTTCTTCTTCTTCTTCTTCTTCTTCTTCTTCTTCTTTTTTATTTTTTTTTTTCCCGAATTGGTTCTGGGTTCGTCGCCGAACCCTAGAACCATCTAGTTCTGGGTTCAACACCGAACCCAGAACAGAATACTATTCTTCTGTTTTTTTTTTTTTTTTTAAGTGTTTGTTAATGTTATGATGATTTGATAATGTTATAATGTTGTTGTTGTTGTGAGAGATGATGATGTTGATGAATTGAATTGATGATATTGATGAATTGTGGTTAATGATGTTGAATTGTGGGAGATTATGGATTTTGATATTGAAGAAATGGGAGATCATTTTGTTTTTTTTTTTTTTTCAGATTTTTTTTATAAAATTAATTTTATATAATAAAAATTTTAAATTAATTTTATTTTAATTCAATCATAATTAATACCAAACATGATACAGTATAATTTTTAATCCAATCCTAAATTTTACCAAACATGAGATTGTGATTTCTCATTTTAATCCATTCCATTCCATTTCAATCCAATCTCGCGTGCTAAACGGAGCCAAAAGGAAAATGGGCTTAAAATAAGTGAAGTTACCATTATTCACCACTAATTTTATCATTTTTGTCTGCTCTGGAACAAAACTACTCCTAATATAATTGAAATTACCCATTTGCAAAATAATAATAATAATAATAATAACCTCTTCTCTTCCACAATTTCATCTTCTTTGATGAAAATTTTCTCTTCTTCGTTAGGGATTATTCATCTCCCCTCTTCTTCTTTTGTTTCTTTTTTCTTCTTTCTTCTCTACTAAGAAGTGGATTACGTATTGTCAAACAAATTTGATAAATTTTTCATTCTAATAGATGGAAAAATTTTACAAGTCAAATAAATTTTTATTTTCTTCGATTAACAGGAAGTTGAATACTTCCCTTAATCCTAAAACGTCATAGATTTAAATTAAAAGTTTTCAATAACCAACACACTATAAAGGAAGGAAGATTTGGGTTTTTCCAACTAATGATAGAATCTCAAATAATGTTAACGGAAGTCAAGTTTATCCTATTCGTTCTGTTGTTTTGTCGAAAGTTGGATATGGATATGGGATGGTAAAAGGATGGCTAGTCTGTTGTTGCAATTATTACAAGGGAATTGCCTGGTACACTCACCTGTCGGATTAGTCTTTCCAAATGTACACATCCATTCGGATGATGTTCTGAAAATAATTGAGAAAAGTAAGATTTATTTATGATTATATTTAGTATGTTAAAAATTAAGTAGGGACACATATCCAGCAAAAACACACTTTGGCATTTTCCTTATTATAATTACTCCAAAACATTTATCGTCTAGGTCAAATTAACATGTTATCTCTTATTCTCTTAGGCCGTATTTGGTGCATCTTATAACCCTTCATTAATTTAATTCTTCACTAATTTTATCTCATTAGATTGACATAAAATCAACCTATATAAAGAGCAAAAGGGTTTAAATACTTCTAGATCTACTTGCTTCTTCTTCTCCAGCTCTCGCCTCACCTTTGCCTTCCTCGTCGTAGCCACTATTCATTTCTCTGCATCCCTCTCCCTCCATATGCCAGTACCGGTTGTCCTCCTCCCTGATCTCTCTCTCCTTCTGTTTCATCTCCATCTCGATCTTCTACGCTTGCCAATCGTCGATCTTCTTCGACATCATCGGCATCTTCTTCAACATCCCCAATTACCTAGCTTCTTCGGCACCATCAATCGCCTATCTTCTTTGACATCAACAATGTCAATCATTGATGAATGAGGGTGACGGTGGAAAAGGTAAGCGACCGTGGTGATGGAGGAGAAGGTAAGTTTAGATAATAATCTAGTATTTGAAAAATTTGTAAAAAGTCTTTGAAAAATTGTTTTAAAATCCAAATTTATATCCACTATTTTTAATTATATCTTACGTTTTATCAAACGTTGGACAATGTTTAATCTAACCTAATGTAATCTAATTCAATATTATTCAATTTAATTAAATCTAATTTTATATGAACAATCTAATCTTATTTTGTACACTAAACGAGGTGTTTGATATATGTAAAACCAAACTTAATTAAATAATATATCTAAAATATATTTATCTATATATTTAAAATCTCCATCCACCCACGCAGTATATAAGTACAGAGACTTAACGTTTTCCAAAGCCCAAAACTCATAAAATCTGTTGAGAAGTGAAGATAGCCGACAAGCGTGATGGCTAAGTACATGAAATTGAATTGACACATCGCCTTCCATACTCAGAGCTGTCAGCCTAAGGGACTACTGAGCTGCCTCAGCTTTCAAGTCAACTTTATATCACCGCTATCTTGCCCTTCCATCATTCACTCCCGCATCTTCTTCTTCATTTTCTTCATGGAGGTCACTAATAGGCAATCAACGGTCCTGTGTTCTACGTTATTTTTAGTATTTTTTACAGGGTTTTGTGAAGGGCAACTCAAAATCGGTTTTTATTCTAAGACATGTCCTGCGGTTGAGTCCATTGTCAGGGATGTTGTTCAAGATGCTGTTCTGTCTAACCCCAACATGGCTGCTGTATTGCTTAGGCTCCATTTTCATGATTGCTTTGTTGAGGTATCTCTCTCTCTCTCTCTCTCTCTCTCTCCCTCTCTCTCGTTTATTTATTAATTAGTTGATTCTAAGGTGGGTGTGAATGGAATCCTCTAGGGTTGTGATGGTTCAATTCTGATTGAAAATGGTCCAACTGCTGAGAAACATGCATTTGGTCACCAAGGTGTTGGAGGGTTTGAAGTGATAGAGAAAGCCAAGGCCCGTCTGGAAGATGCATGCCGAGGAGTGGTGTCTTGTGCAGATATTGTGGCCATGGCTGCTCGAGATGCCATAGCTTTGGTACTTAATTGTTTCATTATATGTATTATAGTTAATTGGATTTGTCATCTCACTCATCGAATACTTTTATTTATCAATTACATCAATTATATTGATTATAAAGATAATTATTGAAATTAATTTAATAATTATTATTGATGAGTTTACCCACTATAAGGTAACCAAATCCTAATTAATTTCAGAGACTAGTGTTGGTTAAAATTTATTGTTAATTATTTTTTTAATTTCGTTTGTAATGTCTGCTTATGATCATTATACATGCAGTCAAATGGACCAGCTTATGAGGTTCGTACGGGACGTAGAGACGGTGAAGTTTCAAATGTTTCTCTGGCAGCTGACATGCCTGACGTTAGTGATTCAATTCAGCAACTCAAGACTAAGTTTTTTCTCAAAGGACTTTCGGACAAAGAGCTTGTGCTTCTCACTGGTATCTCTCTCTCTTTCTCTCTCTCATGCTTGTATGGTGACGATATGGTTGGTTTGAGAACTCAAATGTCATGAGTAAGGGTATATTTCTACTCAAATACAACGACTTACTCTTCTTCTTATCGTTTTTCTCTTCGTGAAAATATGACAAAATTAAAAGAAAAATGTATTTATGTGCATGCATATGCATTAAATTTGAGATAAAATAACGGTGCACCGATATGAAAACAATAGTGGAGGCACACAAACCCATTCTTTACGTAAGTAGAATAAATCAGTTGATGGACCACCACTATACAGAACGGTGGTTTAGAACTTACTGTCATAAATAGAAACTTACAGGGGGTCCGGACCAGGACAATAATAGCTTACATCCAAGTTAATAAGGTTAAAACATTTCTGATAACTAAGAGATCGCGAGAGGAAAAGTGACTAACTAGAGGCCATGCATGTCGGACTAATAAGAGGAAGACAAACTGTTTAAAATATAGACCAAATACAAGTATATATATGCTGGATTAGTGGCCCCAATATATATATATATATATATATTTATAAATTATTATACACAAGCTGTGTAACGTTGATGCACTTTCAAAAATCATATGAAAAGCATGCATAAATATTAATGCATATATATAAATTATTATACACAAGCTGTGTAACGTTGATGCACTTTCAAAAATCATATGAAAAGCATGCATAAATATTAATGCGTAATTATTACATGGAAAGTAACACATGTCAAACTTTGCAACCTCCATAAAATGTTTTAATCCAAGCACGTGTGTTTTTTTTTTTTTTTTTCATTTAAATTATGAATGTTAATGAAGAAAATAAAATTTAATTAATTTTTAATAAATTTCATGTTGATGACAATTTTTAGATATAATTAATATAGGCACACAAATAAAATTAGTATGTAGATTCACTAGTTAGTCCATGTACGTTTATCTGATATATATGTATATATAAAAATGATTCGAACTTAGGACATTATCCAACTGAATGACTGTTTTACCACTAAATCACAATAGATGATGGTAGTTAATTGGATACTAATATGTGAAAAACTAATTAAACCGCAAATCTAGATAGTTATATTCAAATTGGTTTATTATGTTCATTGCTGAATTTAGCAATTTATTTGTGTGGTGGTTAATTATGACAGTAAATAGTGTTTGCTTAATATAAAAATTTCAGCTGCCCATACTATTGGAACCACAGCATGTTTCTTCATGACCAAGCGGCTCTACAACTTTTTTCCTGGTGGTGGATCTGATCCAGCGATCAACCCTAGCCTCCTTCCGGAGCTGGAATCAGTATGCCCTCCAAACGGAGACATTAATGTACGATTACCGATTGATCGTGGAAGCGAAAGAACATTTGGCAAACAAATTTTGCAAAACATTAAGGACGGATTTGCTGTGCTAGAATCTGATGCCAGGCTTAACGATGACATAGGAACTAGGACTATACTCGACTCCTACGTAGGCTTTCTCAACCCGATCTTCGGACCATCTTTTGAAGGAGATTTTATTGAATCAATTGTCAAGATGGGTGAGATTGGTGTAAAAACTGGATCACAAGGACAGATCAGGCGGGTTTGTGCAGCTTTCAACTAAATTAAATCCCTTTTAATTTTTTCCTTTTTAATATGATTAACTAATACAAATTCACAAAAAGAAATAAACTACATGGCTGTTTGAGATATATGTTTTTTGTTTTGTTTCGAAGAATAACCATTTATTGTTTGGACTACTGTTTGATATGATATTTGAAAATTAGCGGTTTAAAAGTCGTTTGGCAGAATTTCATGAATTGTATCCAAAACCTCAAATTTAATTTTTAATTTGTAATGTTATGTACATATTAAATTGAACACATCTTCAAATTGAATACTACAATACAATTCATATTTCGGCGAGGCTGATACCAGCAATAACTATGCCGTTCGACACCCAGTTTATTTAAGTCTGATAAATTAAAGATTATGATTTTTAGTTTATTTAAGCTTTGATTTTATAAAGAGAATTGAGGGTACAATATCTACATGTTAAAATAATCAAGGTAATATAAATAATTTAAAACTCCTTGATAAATTAATTTATTATGACTTAATTTGTTGTAAAAATGTTGAGATTATTTAATAATTAATTACTTTTGTGCATTTCATCATGCAAAAAATAATTTAATATAAGAATTACGAAAAAAATTGTGAAAAATTTATGTTTAACCCAAACATGAAAGAAAATTTGTCTTTGGCCCAAAGATAAAAGGTATCCATTACCTTTAAAAGAAACTTCAAAATTTTTTAATCTTTTTCAATTTCTTAAAACAATATTTCATGTGTAATATTGAACGTGAGATGTTCACATAGTGAAATGGATAAAAGCAATTAAAATTACATTTGGGGATAAAAATAAGTAACCTTAGTTTTTGAGCTAAAAATAATATTTCACTTTTCTCTTGAGCTATTTTTATAATTTGAAAAAAAATGAAATTTTGTTGTCAAAAAGCAACTAAAGTATCGAAAGACTTATCCTATTCATATTTTGATATCTTGCCGGTACATATTAGGGCTCTTGCATCCACCCAAAAATTTTCCATTATTTGAAGTGATAATTGTACGTAGTTGAAGACACGTTGAAATTTCAGTAAAAAAGAAAAATTGTTTGATTTTCTGTACTCAAGATTCTCATGGTATAACACATATTCCCTCCTTGCTCAAATACACTTTTGCATGAATCTTAGTGGTAAGGCTTCGAGTTTTATCAAACCATTTTTATAAACTTTGTGCAAGTATTTTTCTTACTTTGTTGTTAGAATAATTATCTCCCACATTTTACAAGTTTTGTTGATGGGCCCCGACTCCTATTCTCAAGGTGACTCGCCTGGCACTCCACGGTAACCTTCCAATCGAGATCCCTTACGGTTGAAAAGCTTCCGTGAAGCTAAACCTTTTTAAAATTATATTTATAAATTTTTGGCAACATAACGACTGTTTTTTCTGAAAATACCACCCTGTAAAATTACATTTAAAAATGTTTGTGCACTTCAAAATCATTCATTTCTTCACTATTAAGCCTCCGACCATTTTTTCACAAATCACAAACAGTCTCAAACATACATTGACTCGAACTAACTTCAAGTTCTGAAATATTATATGCATGAATATAGGTATATATACAATTTCAAAAGTGATATTTATATTTACAATTGAAACAATTCTCATGCTTTAAAAATATAACTTCATACATGAAGAAACAAAAGTCACAGCTACGCCCGACGGAAAATATACCTACTATTGTTGTGAAGTCTCTGTCGTCTGAACGTCTGCACCTGTACCTCATCCTGAGAGGTTTTTATTTAAAAACAATGAACTAAAGGTGAGCGAAATAGGCTCAGTGAGTGTCAGGTATTCCTCCCTAAAACATTTTTATAATTTCATTTTATAACTAAAATCATGTTGTAGAATTTAAATAAATATTTTGAGAACCATAAATAATGTAAAGCCTGAACACTCATTTATAACAACATGCACATTACAAATTATATTTGAATTAATAAATT
This sequence comes from Litchi chinensis, assembly GCA_019925255.1. NCBI lineage: Eukaryota > Viridiplantae > Streptophyta > Magnoliopsida > Sapindales > Sapindaceae > Litchi > Litchi chinensis. The sequence continues at coordinate 24,176,773 of CM034465.1, read as the reverse complement.
GAAAAACAATCTTTCTAATATCAACATTTGCTTTCAAATGTTTTTCATATAACAAAATGTGGTAACATAATATTTCACACACTTTCATTCACTTTTCTTGTTATCAAAATATATCAGTGATGACAATTTATAGTTTCGAAAATCTTTTACATAAAACAGGTCAATCACTATCATTTTCAATCCATATGGTATTATAAAATAAATGTATGACTAAGCGAAATTCTACATCGTCTCATGCCATACCGTATGACGAAGAGGAATCCTACATCGTCTCAAGTCATACGTACCCGGTATTACGCAGCGGAATCCTACATCATCTCAGGTAGTAAGCTAGCTTAAAACGTACCCTGTAAGGAGCGGCATCTTACATCGTCTCCCAAGCGAAATCTTATATCGCCTTTGGGTACTCTACTAATACCGGAAATTACAAAATATATACCATATGCTATAAATAATTTCAAATACATAGTTCTCGTTTTAAAATTCACATTTCATGAAAACTTTTAGTAATTCATGCAATTTGATTCTCGTTCAAAAAACTCATTTTTAATATAAAAGTCAATTTACAATCATCAACAACATAAATATATATTAACATACAAATTTAATGTGAATAGAAATAATCTCATCTCAAAATATTTTCGTTAGGACATTTACCTGGATACATAGCTCGCTATTTACTCTAACCAACGAGATATTTTACTTTGTCTCCGAATACCTACACATTTCTGCAATTTAATTTCAGACTACGCTACGACTAACGTAATTCGCACGTACATACATTTACGTATCAACCAACGAAATACTTAACCAATCAAATATCTCGAAACACTCCACTTTAATTCATTTTAGCTTCAATTACTCGCATTTAATATTCGTTCGTAATTTTAATTATTTAAACGCTATATATATTTCAATTCGAGATTAAATTCACGCGAACGAACTTAAACAAAAATTTTGAACTAACACTTCCTTACTTTACTGAATTCCATACATAGCCTTATCATCATTTTTTTTTTCTTCGTTTTCACATCAATTTACATTCGAACACATTAAGAATCCAATCAAATCACAATTTCCTTCCATGGCTGAAACTAGAATACATGCATTTTCGATTTCGAAATCAATCCAACACCAAAATCATCCACAAACCAACCTCCGTACTAATGAGGTGGTAATTCCTAAAGTTTAATCATGCATTCACAAAATCCTTTCCGAAAATTTAACAAAATTTTTCAAAAATTAAAGCTTACCTTTCGAAATCGCTAGAAACACTCTCTAAATGGTTTTCACCTTCCTAAAAGTGTCTTATTTCCTCAAGAACACCATTCTCTACCCTTGCTTGAGGTTCGGACTTCATTCCCCCTTCATGACCGCGAATCACCTTTGACTCACTTCACTTGATTTCTTGCTTGAACTGGCTTGTGTTGATGCTAGCTTCTTGGATCCTTAATGGTTTCCTTCAAAACCAAGAGGTTGAGTGAGAAAGAGAGGGAAATCGCGAGCTAGAGGGAGAAGAGAACCGAGAGAGAGAGACGTTTACCGTGAAGGAGATGAGTGGGTGAGGGAGATGAGCTTGTGAGAGGGACGAGAGAGAACCGAGAGGTTGAGCTCGTGAGTGAGAGTGAGAGAGCTTGTGAGAGAAGCGAAGATGGAAGAATGAAGGAAGAAGGAGTTCGGATAAGAAGAAGAAAAACGAGAGGAGGTCGTGTAATGGAGGAAAAAGAAAATGAAATGGGAGAGAGAGGTGAGTTGATCGAAATGAATGGTAAGGGTTTTTCTTGATTTTTGATTATTATTTTTTTTATACTTATAAAATTTGATTATTTCATTATTTGATCAATGCCTGACACTTGTCCTCCATCTCTTTTAATCTCTATCCATTTGTCATCCATTTCATTCACAAGCTTTACAAGTTTCACCCATGCATAATTTCTTTGTCACTTGAATTATTTCGTCTTTCCAAGCTCCTAAATTGCGCTTTTCGTATTCGAAATCCTCTCGGGTCAATTTGAAAATTATATTAAAATCCAATTTCAATTTCAAAAACTTCGTTAGTATTCTACTAATTATCCGAGTCCGTTCATTTTAATAAATTTAAGGATTTCGAAATCATAAATTTATTCTGGATCCATCCGAAAATTTTTACAAAAATTTAATTACTTATCCGAATTCGAATATTTTAATAGCTATATTATTCTGTACATAATGATAAAATTTAAGGGGTTACTTGGATGTTGGGAGAGTGTCTTACATTTGTGTAGATAATTTTTTATCCTTAATATGGTAGTAGTTGTCTCTCGCATCTTATAAGTTATATGTAAATAATTTTTTCTTATTATGTATATGGTCTTATCTACTGACTATGAAAATAATTTTCTTCAAATTATAAAAGTAGATATTCAAGTCGTGTGAGTATTTATTAATTTCAGTAGCTCCTAATAAATCTTTAACTTGTTTAATATATGCTTTAAAAAAAAAATAAAAATAATCTGGTGGTGTGTTGCTAGATAAACAACAAATAATAAAACTTGATTATTGAAACTTTAAATTGTTTGTTTTTGTGAAAAAACTGAAATTTTGAATTTTAATTTTTTAATATGTAAACCTCAAGAACCCCATTTGTTTCGTCGGTATAGGACTTTGGATTGAAAGTACGAATGAAATCAATATATAACATATATAATTATGTCTAGGTGATAAGTCTATACCTAATTAAAACATATATATATATATATATACACATATATATACAACTATTATATTTTTTTCGAAACGGGTGTTAGAGAATAAACACGATACAAATTACTCTCACAATCTTAAACTCTCACAATCAATAAGAAAGAAGACTATCCACACTACTGTTCATTAAAATAACTATTAATTTATGGTGGTGGTTGTGTTTATTAACAAATGGAAAATATAAATCCACATACATACAGTAGAATTTAATCAGGATAACTAATGATGCAGTTCCATACTAACCTTCAGAAATTTTAGGTGTCCTATCGGCTTTGAAAAAGTCAAACTACGACAAATGCAGACAACACGAGACTCTCTTTGATCTAAATAATAATAATAAAAGGGAAAAAAACGCAAGAATTTTTGGGAGGGCCAAAGAGACATTTCGATATAAATAAGAAAGCATAGATGTCTTCGCCAAATGTCGCATTAGTTTCCATTGGAATTCCTAAAATTTATCCTAGACATTAGTTTCCATTTGATGGAGAGAAGAGAACGGTGTAATACTTGGTTTGGAAGAAAAAACAAAAAGACAAAAACAAACAAAAAAGGTGAGGAAGACATACCGAGAGAGAAGAGAAAGAAGAGATTCAGGTCGAACTGTCTTTCTTCTTTTCTTTTCTTTTCCTATCAACTGCTGCCTTGCAATCTCTTTTAGCAATTGCAGCAGGATATATTGTCTCAAATGTAAATTATTACACGGATAGCTAGGCTATCTATTTGAAGATCAATTAGCCTGCCATCTTGAGAGGTTTCACTAGCAGGTGAGATCCATCACTTTTATATGCATAATCGGCATAATTTTTCTGATTTAGCTCTTATAATTAAATGTTTTAGAATCTTGTCATGACACATTACTATAATACTATTACTAATAAGGTTTGATTGGGATTTATTTATTTATTTTCATTATTTGTTTATTTGTCAACTTATCCCCCGAACATTAAATTTATGCAATCTTAAGCTTACATCAGCATAAAAGTCCATTTCAGTTTTTTATATGCTTCCAAAACTAGTTACTTGGTCGATCACATGGCCCTGCATGGACAGGAATTTGTCATTAATAAATAATTTAAAAGAATTACATGTGCTCAAGAAATTTAAAAGAAAAAAAATCATAATTAAATTTAGAATAATATCACACAACTAAAAAGGTTAATAAAAAAGTTAACATAAATGATATGATATGATATGACAAGTAACTTGTTTTACTATGTTAATTTATTTTTTTGATTAAGTTTTCAGGATACATAGTACTTGTTAAACAGTTTATTTGATATCAAGATTCTTTAGCTTCTTTAGTGGTTATTATTATATTTTTTTTCTTAATGAAAGAATTCTACACACGAAAAATCAAACGCACACACTTTATGTACCCTTTAAATGGTTCGATTTTGTAATATGATATAAAATATATACCACTAAATGAGTTTACAAAATAAATCAAGTAATACAAAACCTTCATATGTGGTATCTAGTTTATAAATTTTATTGGTAACATGTCAAAAATAGGATAAATCCTTTAAGGAAAGAATCATAGCATAAATATATGTCCGTACATGTTTGTGCAACAACGTTTGGTTATCATGTTACAAGTAGTAATGTTTAGCTTATAAATTGTTAAAAGCAGACGGAGTAATTGATCAGCATTATCAGGAAGAAGTAAGCGTGTCTCCATGGCTCCAAGTAGGTTAAAGAAGGCAATTGGGGCAGTGAAGGACAGGACAAGCATAAGTCTTGCAAAAGTGGGGAGCAGCAACTCACTCTCGGATCTTGAAGTAGCCATTCTCAAAGCCACCAGGCATGAAGAATACCCAGCAGAGGAGAAGCACATCCGAGAAATACTCAGCCTCACTAGCTACTCTCGTGCCTACATTAGTGCATGTGTCAGCTTCATCTCCAGACGCCTCAACAAGACCAAAAACTGGACTGTAGCCCTAAAGACACTCATGCTCGTACACCGGATCCTCGCTGAAGGCGATCCAGCTTACGAACAGGAGATTTTCTTCTCAACCAGGCGAGGCACTAGGCTTTTAAACATGTCGGATTTCAGAGATACTTCCCATTCTAACTCATGGGACTACTCGGCTTTTGTTCGAACTTACGCCTTGTATCTTGATGAAAGACTGGAGTTCAAAATGTTAGGGCGCCGTGGTAAACGGAGCATGTTTGGAATTGATGAAGAACAATACCAAGATCAAGGCCAGCCTGGTTCTGCCCCTGCCAGATCCACCCCCGTCCGTGACATGAAGATTGAACAAATCTTTTCAAGGACACAACATTTGCAACAGGTCCTCGAACGATTTTTAGCTTGCAGGCCAACAGGTACACACACATTTATTATAACTAACTTTAAAAACTAATTTCGATATCTAATTGTTAACTAATATATTTCTTAATTCAAGGGTCAAAATAATTGAGTTTTTATACCACATCAACAACTATATATAGATCTTGATTCTTAGACTAAAAGCATATTGTGGTTAAACGTTGGGTTTTTTTTAATTATTATTTTTTTACGTTTATTGAGATCTCCTGATATAAGTATTTAAGGTAATTTTTACTTCTTAATAGATGGGAGAGAATGAAAACACATCAAGTGTGAAAACTGTCTATATACTATTGAGGTTTTATAGAAAATTACTCACATAATCTACAGTACAGACAATTAGAAAATTGCCAACAATTGTGGGTGATGACACTTGAACCCAATGATTTGTTTGAAAGAAGTAAAATTGAGTTGAAGTGGCATCACTATAACACTCCACTTCGGAGTGTGGTCAATTATTTTGACCCTTGAATTAAGAGATACATTAATTAATAATTATATATCCAAATCAGTTTCTCAATTTATATACGTGTATATATATATTGTATATTCTGGGTCGGCTCTATATCTGTATATGGTTTGTTTGGTTTGTGTTTTGAGTTTGGAGTGGTTAGCAGGTTCAGCGAAGAGCAACAGAGTGGTGATTGTGGCTCTCTACCAAGTTGTGAAAGAAAGTTTCCAGATATATTATGATATAACAGAAATATTGGGAATTCTTATAGACCGTTTCATGGAGCTTGAAGTATCGGATTCAGTTAAGGTGTACGAGATATTTTGTCGTGTATTAAAACAGTTTGACGAGCTTGATGTTTTCTATGGCTGGTGCAAAACTGTCGGTATTGCACGTTCTTCTGAGTATCCAGAAGTGGAGAGAATCACTCCCAAAAAGCTTGAACTCATGGATGAGTTTATACGGGACAAGTCTGCATTGGCACAAAACAAGAGATCAGTCCCTCTTGAATTGACGAATGAACCTGAGCCTGAAGAACCCAAAGAAGAAGAACCAACTGAGCCCGAAGAAGATATGAATGCTATGAAGGCTTTACCTGCACCTGAGGATTCCACACCTGCTCCTGTCGAAGAAGAAATCCAACCAGAACCTGAGAAAGAAGAGCCTAAACAAATAGAGGGTGATCTTTTGAACTTGGCTGAGGATTCTGTCACAGGCGAAGAACAATCTGACAAGTTGGCTTTGGCGTTGTTTGACGGGGGTGCACCTGCAGGTCCTCCTCCGCCTCCAGCTTGGGAAGCCTTTAAGGATGACACATCAGGATGGGAGACTGCATTGGTGCAATCAGCAAGCGGTTTGTCCCATCAGAGAGCTGCACTTGGTGGGGGTTTCGATATGTTGTTATTGGACGGCATGTATCAACAAGGAGCTATAACATCGGCCATGGCTAATCCAGCTTTAGGTACTAGTGGTAGTGCTAGTAGTGTTGCACTTAAATCCGCAGGAAGGCCTGCAATGCTAGCACTCCCGGCACCACCAACAACAACTCAAGGTACTTGTACGAGTAATTTAGACCCATTTGCCGCCTCATTGGCGGTGGCTCCTCCATCATACGTGCAAATGTCGGAACTTGAGAAGAAGCAGAGGCTTTTGGTAGAGGAGCAGGCGATGTGGCAGCAGTATGCAAGAGATGGAATGCAAGGCCAGATTGGAATTACAAGGATGCAACCAAATCAGAATTACAATATGGGAGGTTACACACATGGCTATTGAGAATTCAATTGACTAAGACAACAACCAATATATTAATGATCATCAAATCATTTAATTTATGTATTCAAACTTTTGGTAGGGGAGCTGCGTATATATATGAATCTACATGTTAGCAAATGTGCAAATATTACTGAAACATCTTTTAAGTTGTATTTACTCATGGAAAGATGTTATATCTGCAAAGTCTTTTTGTATTTATAAGGGATTCTATGCTATATATTCGTACTTGGTGGATCAAGTTTTTCCTGATATATATGCTAATCTTTGTAAACCACAACCAGTTAAAAGGATTCTGATTCAGTGGGTCCTATTAGCATATGTTTAGGCGCTCTACATGGTGTAGTTATTCTGTTGTTTTCATGACCAGGTTGTAAGTCAATATGTTTGAATCAAAATGCTTACTTAAAAAGTTTTTATTTAAACTCGATATCTTATTGTTTTCTAGTACGTACAATAGATGGATGGCTTATGACAAAAGGGTTTAGGTGGTCCATATATGGTGTAGTTATTTCGTTGTTTTGACGTCCAAATTGTCTGTACGTATCTCATGTTCAATTCAAAGTTTTTAGTTTTCATTCAACAAAAGTACTAATTTGATTTCGTTTAAGAGAGAACTTTTTTCTTTTTTGTGTTCCACGTCACCTATGTTCAGCCTGTTAGACAAATCTTCATTTCCTTTTCTTTTCTTTTTATGAAAAGGATAATTCTTCATTTTCTTTTTTTTTTTTTGAAATAAATAATTCTTCATTTTCAATCTCAACTTCTAGCGAGTGTCTTTCTCGTTTTCTTATTATGGAAAATTTTTGCGTAGTCCCCATGTTTTCAAAAAAGAAAAGAAAAAAAAAAATTCTATTGCCTTTTCATTTTAAATTACTTGTGCACTCCTTAAACTAAAAATATAGCTCAATAGTAAATAATTATTAGTCAAACTTAGTTATTCTACATGTGTTTTGGTTGTACCATAAGAAATTAACTTGCTCTTTCACAATGTTATTTTGATCTTACCAAAGCTTAATTCTATATCAACAAGTGAATTTAATGACACCAACACGATTTTAACTCTATAAACTTGCATTTTGGCAATGCCACTTAGACTTCATCAAAGCTTAATTTTATATCAACAAATGGTTTTAATGACATCAATGCAAGCATCTCCACTACATTGATCATCCCTGTCACAAATTAGCATAAGTGATGTTCAAAGATATATATTTTAAAAAAAAACTATTTTTTGTTATATAAGTATAATGTCACTATAAGTGTGAAAATAAAAAATTTGTTACACACAACACTTTTAACAATACTTGTGATTCTTTTTTTTTTTTTTTTTGTGGAAGCAAATACTTGTAATATGTTGTATATCACCTACAGTAATAATTTGATTTTTAAGAGGAAAAGTTTTTTCTTCTTTGTGCTCCTTGTTACATATGTTCAACCTATTAGACAATTCTTTATTTATGTTTTTTTTTCCTTTCAAAAAGGAACAATTCTTCACTTTCAGTCTCAACTTCAACAAATATCTTTTTCGACTTCTTATCATGGGAAAATCTTATGTTGCCACTAATTTTCAGAATTTTAAAAAAAGAAATATAATTTTCTATTTCTTTTTGATTTTGAGCTGAAGTAGTCACTAAATTATATAAAAAAAATAGCTCGATTTGATTTCAATGATAGTAAATAATTAGTTAAACTTAACTGTTTTATATTGTTTTGGTCATATAACGCGCAACCTTTAAAAAAATTGTCACATGCACATCCATATTTAAAATTTCCTTTTTAAAAAATCAATGGATGGAAGTGAAATACAATTCATAGTTTTTTTTTTCTTATTTTATTTTTAATACCATTTTTTCTTTTTTTTTAAAAAATTTTATATGATTTTTTAAAAACTTTTATTTAATACATTAACTAAATTTCTATACATTTGTTAAAATTTTTATAGTTTAGATTTGATTATTTTATATAATTTAGTTTTTAATATGTTTCGTAATTTAAAGACAAATCCATAATTCTATTCATTCACTTAAAGTTTTCAGGACAACATTGGCTTTGTATAATTATTAATCAGTTTGGTTTTTAAAATGGTATTTATATTTATTCAAATAAAGTTCAAAAGGGAAAATCATCAGTTTGGTTTTTAAAATGGTATTTATATTTATTCAAATAAAGTTCAAAAGGGAAAATCACAATTCTGTTGGCTGAATTAAAGGGTAAATTTGTAATGCTCATTATTATTAGTTTAAGTGTTCAACTTCATGTTTATTTATGGGGTAAAGACAACGGTGTCAGAGTGGAACAATCGGTAAGGTTTACAGATTCTAAGGCAGGGACAACAGCAAGTGAGAGTAAACCAAGGTCTGTCAAATGATAGGAAGCTTTCAGTGACAAGCTCACTAAATTAGGTAGGGTGTTAATTGTCCGAGAAAGTATACTGTCGATCATCAAATTAGCGCCATGGTCAATTTGAAGAACCTGCCACCACAAGACGACATTTTAATATGCAAATTGCACTAGTAAAATATGATAATAAATAAGTTAAAAAATATAAGAAGATGTCAATTACCTTCAAATGTGTGGTGTTACAACTACTGAGTATCCTAGTTACATCATTTGTTGTTAAAGTTTTACAATTCGAAAACACGAATCTCTGTTGGAGACCCCTTTGCAAGCAGATTGAATAATTAAGTTACCAATATCCATCCGATTAGAGCAAACATGACGACTTAGTGCAGGCCTTGAAAAATGTGGAATATTTTATAATGATGTAACAGATTTTACGTTCTCCCTAAGTGCATTCAAGCTCAATATCAAAACTAAAGACGCAGAATTTGAAACTACATCATTTTTTAAAACGTCTTAATAATTCCAAATCTTATACTTCGTTTCTCAATCATTCACAACGCTTTTGCAAGAGGGTAATCGTCATTATCTTCAATTAAAAGAGGATATTTTGACTCGTGGGAATGAATTCTTGCAACGACGTCAAAGTGGAACAATCAGTAAGCTTTATAGATTGTAAGGCACAAACAGCAGCAAGTGAGAGTAAACTAAGGTCTATCAAATGATAGAAAGTATCAATGACAAGCTCACTAAATCAGGTAAGGCGGTACACCTGGCACAGATTAGTCCATGATGTTCTACTGAAGATGACAAGCGATGTGCAAGGCATACAATTATAGCCTTGGCTCAAGATGATAAACAACACACAAGGCTGCAATGTACTAACAATGTGTAATTAACAAACATACTAGCAACGTGTTAGTAACATTTAGGGCATTGCAGCCTTGTTGCCCTTCAACAATATGCATTCTTTGCATGTTGTTATAGGTGATTTATGACAACATAAAATTTATGTACGTTATTGTAAGTCCAATTTCTTGTAGTGAAGGGGTGCTTAAATGATGCACTCTTAGTCCCTAACATTACTCAAAATCTATTAAATATAGGACAAATAATAGAGAAAGAATTGTTCGTTAACATATGACAAAAAAGATAAAACCTACGAAATAATGTAATCCAATCATGTGTGTCCAACGACACCTGAAAAGGAATTTAAAATTTAATAAAAGAAAATAATTTCTGTTACTATTTCCTTTAAAATTTATTCAAATCACTTTTATAAGTTATTAGTTAAAACTTTAGATTACCTAAAACGGTATAGATACAACGAAACAGAAAGATACATAATAAAAATTATAACAAACACTTAGCCTAGATGAGTCCATGATGTCTACTAAACATATTAATTAGTTTTCACTCCATTAAGCTTAAAGTAGTCCTCCATCCGTCAATTAATTTCCACTTCATCGCCTTTTTCATGACACATATAATGTGCCCAAGAAGAAGAATTGTCACCAAGCCAAACCACACCATTTGAAGATTGGCAGTAGCGGAATACAAAATTTGAGAGTAAGTGAGAGTAACAAGAGATATAAGATAAGCCATTGCAGTGACCACAACCCACATATCACCATCAATACCCTAAGTAAAGCCTATATTGAAAGGGCAAGCCACTAATCAACAATAGAATGATGCCAAGAGAAGCCATGAAGCCTGCTGAAAACCCTATCATGTGCGATGGTGGTGGAGTGTTGCCTTCGGTGGTGTCCTACCAATCGCCGCTAGGGGGGCTTAACTCGGCTTAGAATGTCATGGTAGCACTCAGGGATGTTACCAACATTAAAATGTCTACATTTTTTTTTCCAGCTAATCTTGTTGCTTTCTTACAAAATTATCAGAATTTTTGGCTAAGGGTCGTTGCACTAAATTTTGATTATTTGAAGCAATGAAAATGCCCGGTTGATCATCCTTGGCACTAAGATCTCCGGCGTTTAAAAGCAATTCTCTAATCTACCTTCAACTAACAAAACCCCCACTCTATTAGTTCCTCAAATGAAAAAAATTGATTTATATTTAGACCTTTAATTGGAAATGTCAAAGCTACTCTCTTGACTCATCATGTATTCGCACTTTCTTTCATATTTAATGAATAGTATTATAACAATTGGATCATTTCATATAGCGAAGAGAGGTCTAGAAATCAATTCTTTACAGGCTTCGATAATTATCTTTCATCAAAACACCATATGTTTAGTTGACTCTATATCCTCGTTAATAAAGAAGTTCTAATCTTTTTAAGAAATTTTTTTTTTTTTCAATTTTTTAGATCTCTGATCATTTTAATAATCATTGTCCATCTTTAAAATGATTAACAGAAAATTTATCTCTTTTATATTTTAAAAATATTTTTGAATTTTTATTTTCCTATCGCTATAGTTGACTGATGCCGACTGGTAGAAAAGGTTTATGGCATAATTTAAAGGTGTAATTTAATTTATCCGTAGATTAACAAACGTAAAGGGTATTTTATCCAGTTCCATCGAAATTTATTTCAAAGGAAAAGAAAGTCGTCCACTTGCATTGCAACTTGCATATACAAAGACGGGCGGTGGTAATTCACTCCACGTGCAGTGCAACCTTGATTGAGACGGCTTCAAACCCACCACCTTTGGGGCACAAAAGTAAAATCAAACGGACGTGACACTGCCATGCCTCATTATTTAATAATATTTTTCCATTCTCCCCATGAAACGTTAACACATGTTATCACGTGCACGCCACAAATATTCCCTTGCAAGGTGGTAAAAAGCCACGTGTCGGATTTCTAGAACCTACTACGTACGTGGACCAATATGATTTCAGAAACTGATCGGATCTCATCTCCTCGCTCTCGTCCACGAATTTTGATATCAGCCGTTTCACTTGTTTGATCTCGTCGCCACGTGTCAACTCCTTCGTGACTCTTCTTTTATTTACTTTAATAAATTAATAAAATATTGTAAAAAAACTATTAAAAAATAAAAATAAAATAAAAATTTGAAGTGGTTGTTCCAGAGACCGAACTCTAGAACCTCCGAGAAGGACTTTCTCTCTTATTTTTCTCCGATTTTGTGCATAACTGCGTCGTTCTGGTGGTGATTTAGTCTCAGGATCCTCATTTTCCGGCTCAGTATTGAATTTTCGAGTTTCAGGTGAGTGTTTTTTCTAATACGTTATGGTTCCTGTTTTGCTTTTAATCTGTGGAGTTATGATGTTTTGTATATTATTGAGTGCTGCAAATTTGAACAAGTCAACAGAGGCTGATAGTAGAACCATTTAGCTTCAATCAAATAGGTTTCTTTATGATTTAACGCCACAAGACTGCTAGCTGATTGATTGAGTTGCTTAGCTTCTACTTTTTGTTATCTATGTTTGAACTGCTGTGATAAGAGGTGTTGCGTGGATTATTTGGCTTGGTTAACTGCTGGAATTGATGTTTTGTTGTGTGATTATCGAATGACTAGTCACTGAGTTTTTGTAATTGTTGATGTAACTTTGTTTAGATCTCGGCTCTTTTGGTGATTGGATGAAGGTTTCATTAGTTGGAGAATTGTTTTGTTGAGGAAAAGGTTACTGATTGGTGGTTTGGATGAGTTATTAAGATTTTGATGTGTTTTTGAGTAGAGGAATGGGAGAAGGGACTGTTTAAGAATTTATAAGTAGTTGTATTATGTACATAGAAATAGGGAGGGTGTTGTGCAGTAGTTCGGAGATTCTTTTTGTTCTGGGATAGCTCTTGCTTTGTGGGGGCATGCTACAATTAGTTTCGTTTTGGTGTAGGGTCTGGTTTTGTTTTAGAAGGTTTGTTCTTTGGTAGGCTAAGTGCATTTCCTGTTCAGTCTTGTTAGAATCTAAGTACACCACAATGAGTTTCTTTTTGGGGTCTTGTTTAGCTTCTGTTACTGATGAAGAGGTTTGATTGCTTAATGTGAATAAAAGAACCACCTTCATTTTTGGAAAGGGCTGAATAAAGCAAGAAACGACTGACATTCTGGCTGTTCTGCTTGCTAAAGACCGTAATCTTGAGCTACTAGACCTAAAAAGTAACTCATTTCTGAATAATATATTCTTTGGTCGGGTTAATGAGGACATACAGTTGAATTATGGTACTAATGTTTTAGGAAAAGGTATGAACTGGTTGTGAATCCGATGAGTGAAGATGGTTATGAAATCAAGAGAAACAAGAATAGATAGAAAGACAATAAATTTAGAGAGAGAGAGAAAGAGAGAGAGAGAAAACTTGTTCAAGCCTTCTATAATCAAAATTTTCATATTCCAATCTAGTAATTATGACCATGGTCAGTTATTACGTGATTGGGACTCCAAATAAAGAAAAGTATCTTATAAAGGCATAGAATACTCTGAAGGCTAACTTACGACTATAGAGTTGACTACTGTTTTAAATATCCTTGGGTGCACTAAAACTGTTGAATTTACCTTTTTATTTTATATATATATATATATATATAATTAAGGGTGAAAAATATGTTTCCTGAACTACGAGTCCAAGTAGAAACTAATATTGTAGAGTGATTGTGGTTTAACTTTTAAAATGATGAAATCCTTAAATCTAAGGATTCTTTCATTGAAGGGCTGCATTAATGGATGAGCTGCCAAAACTAGGAAACAGAAGGAGAAAATAATATTTCCACATGGCTGCATCATGCGAAATCTTACATTGCTATTTGAAGTTTGGAATATAAAAATTGCAACGTAGTTCTTTAGCCATTTGGGTTGGTTGTGAAGAACAAAGTGTGTCAGTGTTTTCTCAAATAATATTTGCTACACTTGGATAGACAGAACTCGAAACTTGTCTTTTACACGAAAATTACTGTGCGTAACCATGTGGAGGTACTTTCTTTTCGTTTCCGAATACTTAATGATTTTAATGCCTCAATTATGGTTTGCTTTATTCGGAACATGTCGGAAGAGGAACCAAATTATGAATCCTAGTTGTTAAGTTATTCAGGAAATTGATTAAACCTTTAGACTTAAATCAAGACAAATGCAACTGTTATGCTTGGAAAATTTTAATTTTCAAGCATGTCTCTTAACATGAAGGAAACAAGGAATGAAATTCAAAATTTTGGCCAGCTTTAATCACTTTAAATCTTGTGTGATGTATTGTTAAGCTTAAGCTTCTAATTATTTTTAGGTGGAGTTAATAACAGCTACGTAGAATTAATTTTTTCTAAAAGATTTTTTGGTATCCAAATTTGAATAATTTAAGATTTGATTAATGCTTTATATGTTGGAAAATAGCATGGAAGATTAAATCATATATTATTTGTAGGGTACTGAAATAATTAATAATTTGCTTAACTTGATTCTATTAGTTGTCATCGACTTCATTGAAACTGAAATTATGAAACTTCGAATTTTTATTTAGATTTTGGTAACTTTTTTGTTGAATTTGTTGTCAAAATAACAATGGATTTTGTCACTGGAATAGAAAACTGTTTTGTATACTAAGAGAGTGTGGTTGGAGATAGAATTTCTGGCATGATCATAAGTTCATGTGTTGCTAGTGGTGGGTAGAGATTTAAGAGAAATGTATTTATGAGCTAAGGTTCCCCCCCTTTTTTTCCTCCTTCTGTAGAAACACATAATTTTATAGCAAGCAACCAAGTTTCCAAATTAAAATCAGCAAATTTTTTGTTCTTGTAACTCAATATCTTAGATCAATCACTATATGTAACTCAATTAAAATCTGATCACTATATATACATATGTATATTCACATATACATGCATCTATATATATATATATATATATATATTCTGATCAATATAAGCAACTATGCTTTTATTTCACATGTTTGTTTCTTGATTTAATGTTATTTTTCTAAATTTTGGTTTTGTAGAATATATGTTTTGAGTGATCTTTTGATATGTTGGATTTATTTTCTTTCACATCAGTGAAGCATTATTTAGAATGACTTATATAGATAAACATTTTGTTGATATAAATATAATTTAACTTATTACAGTCTAATAAAAATTCGCGCTATCTATCTGGTAACATGACAAATAAAACCTTACTAGTAAAAGAATTTAAGCACAAATTGGCATGAAAATAAGTTTTTTTGGGTTGCTGTTCTCTTTGTTTTATACATGCATAGAAAATTTGAAACAGTATTAACCCTTTTAACACACGGGTACTTGTTATGTGGCATGAATATTTTGATCAGAGACAAAATTTTTGAAAACAGTCTTAGGTTGTGTTCTATATATATATATATATATTTTCTTTTGGGTGGCTGGAAACCCTGAAAGCACAATTTAGTTTCTTTAAAAGAGGAAATTTTGTACATACATAATCAAAAGGATTGTATTGTTTTTCAATGGAGAGTCATGTATTCTGAACTCTAATATTTAATCATGTAATGATTTTCTTATCTTAAGATGTGATATAAGTTAATCATGGAGAGCTGGTAACTTCATTTTTAATGAAATGAAATGGAAATAGGAAAAGGAATTGGTAGTCCTTATAAGTATGAAAGCTCTAAATAAACAGGAGGAACCAGACAGAGTTTCTCTTGCATCATATGATGAAACTGCACTAAGATATTGAAACACAATAACAAGAAATTTGCCATTCCATACATTGAATAATTAAGCTGCTTAGTCATACTCTCTGTGTTATCATTCTCAAAGCTATCTGTGCAAGTAGAAAGATCTTATGTCTCCTTACTCTGTGAATATTTGCTTATTCAGGGCCTTCTGATAGAGACTAGTGCTTAGTGGTTTTAAGTTGTCTTCTTCCATGGGCTGTAGATAAATAATGTTGCTGCCATATGCTAGTAGGCTAGTAGCTTCCGTTTATTATAAAATTTATAATTTAAGTAGGAATAGTTAATCTATAAAAATCAAAATTTCTAACGCTAGGCAAAGCTGTTGATGGCTCTGTCTTTTTTGTGGTTGTTATCAATGAATCTATAAGAATCCAATTTTGGCTACTGCTATGACTGAAGTCTACATGCAAATGGCTGACTTCCCACTCTGTTTTTTTTTTTTTTTCGGGTTTTTCTTTTAACAGTTGATCTTTAAGAATCCTATTTGGATTTCTGCTAATCTGCTTTGCCTGGAGTCTACAAGCGAATGATTGACAGTAGTGCCTTTATACCTTCTGAAAATGAACTTCTAGTCTGTTCTTATTCTAGTTAATGTCAGTATTCATGTGTTATAAGGTTTTCCCACTTTGTAGTTCCTTTTTCTCTGTCAAGTGAACATATGGCACTAAAGAATTCAAAGATGATGACTGGTGGAGGGCATAACTGCGATGGCCTCTACTATCTTGGTTGTGGTTAACAAGTTTGTGTTGATACTTATGGTTGTAGTGTTTTTAGTATCAGTGTCACTATTTTTCATCTTTATATGCATCAATTATTTTGTCTTTGCTCTGTAAATCTGCTGCTTCTTGTCATGCAAACATTGTGGAGACACTTGTGCTTTTATGATTCACAACTAGTTACGTAATCAGATGTTTAAAATCTTGTCTCATGTACAAGCTGGTTGGGTTTCTGTAGTTTGTCACTTTTGGTTGTGAGTGTTGCCTGATAATATGTTCATTTCTCAATATAGCTGTTATTAGTTAATCACTAAATTTTAGAAGAATTAGGCAAAGAATGAGTTAACTGTTTTTGGGATAAGTTCAATTTCTAGCATCTTTCTCTTCTCTTTCACCCAAAAAAAAAAAAAAAAAGAGAACACACTTTGTTTATTTTGGAAATAAAAAGACACTTTTTTTTGTTCACTCAATTGGGAAGGACTTACAGCATAATTTCTTATTTTCTGGGGTTTTTGTTGATAAGCACTGCCAAGTGGAAGGATAGATAACCTTGACTGAAATGTTTTTAAATTATTCAGTCTTCTTGTATAGGTTCTGCATTCTTTTCAGGAGATTTTATTTATTTATTTATTTATTTAAGTTATGGGGTTGACAGGAGTGAGGTTGGGGACTTAGGGCTCTGTTTCACTGTATTACCTTGAACTCCACCAAGATGATCCCGCCTAGTCTGTATAACATATTATGGCTCCTCGAGCATCTCAACTCTTAAAACTGTAACTAGATTATGTGATTCAAGAGCAAAATTGAGGAGCTATTATAAGGTTGTTGCACATTTTATCAATATGAGTTCATGAGGAGAGATTTGAAATATGATTATGGTGCTATGAACTTTGTGCAATCATAACACAAACATTTTGCTTGGGCCCATTTCTAAATGGCTTTTGAATGTTTGCATATTCTGTTCAATTTTCCTGCCTACATTAAATGTTATAGTGATGAATCTTTCATTACTCATGTGCAGGTGCCTCTAACCACGAACTTACTGGCATTTATTGAATTTATAATTGGCACATTGTCCTGTTTCAGATGGAAATGTTTTATGGAGTTCCAAGTGGGTTTAGTAGATAATGGTAAGCCATTTTTAATTGGTACCTGGAAAATGTTGTTGACTGTCCTTCTGAGATGTGAGGTTGAAAATTCCTGTTTATGCATGATTATAATTATTCTTGTAGTTACTGTTTTCCTTTTCCTTTGTTTACCATATGTATCTTCTCCTGTCAATGTTCTGGTTTTAGTCAGTTGCTAATTTAATTCTTTTGGCTCAACAAAGAACTCTTTATTATAATCAAGTAATTCTACTCTTATATTAATATATTGTTTATACCTGACTATTAGAACTTAAAGTTTGTCTGAATATTGGGGCTCCATCACAGAAAATTGTGTGCAACTGCAAGTATGTTTTTGGATAGTTCTTCATCTAGGTTATGAGTGTTTAATTTTGGTTTCTTGGCTCGGTGCCCTCTTTTGTTTATTCTTCTTTCCTTTATCTTGACAATGAAATATAGTAAACTTTACAATAAATAAAAGAAAAGAAGATAAAATCTATATCAAGTGATAAAAAAATAGAGATCTGTAATGTAAACATACCAGCTCCTAAAGTAATGTTCTGAAGGTAGTCATCTACTGTAGTTGCAGGCCATTTATAGAGCTTTTAGGATGAAATTAGCAGTCATCAGCTCTTCTCAAACTACGGTGGCTGATTTATATAGTTATGAGGAATGACTTTATTGGATGTAGCATCCAGTGCATTCTCAGTAAGCTGGGAATCTTATTACCTAAGCATCTTCATTTGATGATATATTATACCTTGTTTTCCGCTTTTGAATGTCAAAAATAGGTAAAAAAATGCATTTTTTTTAACTCCATATAAAACGCAGTTTTCTGAAAGAATGAATGAGGTCTATAAAATTTTCTTGCCTGCTTTTAGTCTATTGCCACGTTGGAGTTGCTTGAGCTTCTTTTTTATTTTTTTCCTATATAATAACAAGGTTGCTTTAGATTGATTAAAATTCTTATTATTATAATTTCTCTATCAAGGTTCCATAAGTGGGTTTTATATTAGGTGCTTATAATTTTTCATTGTCCATTCATATTTTGTTATATCATTCATTTGATGATTTTATTTGGAGTATTTGAAGACTCTCTACTACTTTTGTAGTTTACTAGCTATATAACTAATCGTCAAAGAAATATGGTAGCCAGTTTCCATTTCAAGATATGTACAATGTTGATACAGAGAAGTAATCTTTTGATGATTTCTCAAAGTAGAAGACTGCTAATCTCTACAATTATTTCTCCTAATTTAGTAAGGGAATCTGATGCAATTGGAAATCCTAGCGAATTTAGCTGTTTCAGGAGAGTAGGCTAAAAGTACTTTTTACGATAAGTATATATGATTCTTTAGTTTCAACACAATAAGTAAAACACACAAGAGAATCTAAAGCAATAGTGTGGTCGCAAGAAAAACCACCTAACTGTAGGGAGATGTTACTGCTTGATTCTATTCTCGTTTTCATGTGAGCATTAGCTGTCAATCTTAACTGATGCACAGAGAAATACTAACTTTTAGTTTGATTGTAGGGAGAAAAAAAAAAAAAAAAAAACTATCATTAAGAGAGGCTTGTGGTTGGTTCTGTCATTGGGTTCACTGGTGCGTTGGTTGCCAAGAGAAGTTTCCTAACTCATGCAGAAGAACAGCGAAAATTTTTCAAGTTATGGTTTCTCCAACAATTTAGTTCAGTGCAAATATTGTTTTCTTTGGATACGATCGGCACACCTTTTGTTTTTAGGCTTTGGACCATGTGTCAACACCTTAAGGAGCTCATAAGATAGATAAACTAGTAAGGATCCCTCTCATGACTGATGTGACATTTGATGACTCACAAATCCAGTAGGGTACCAATTGTAATACCATGGCTTATCGTAGAGCGTACACACTCACTTTGGGCACAATACTCAGATTTTTTTTTATTGGATTGACAATGGAATACATGTCTACGTCTTAAAGAACTCATGTAGTACATAAACTAGTTAGGACGGTTTCTCATTGGTCATGTAAATAAACTAGTGGATCCCATTAATCAAACAATGTTCTACAGTTAATTGCTTATGGAAACCATGTAACCTCGCTAAATTGTATGATATCAATAATATTTATCTTTCAATTTTGGATATAATACTGTTCCCAATTTTGTGGATTTAGTATGTTCTGGCTATGTGAGTTATTTGAGTTGATCCTTGTTATTTGTCTACCAATTGTCTTTTTTCCTCTCCTCTGCGGCAACTTATTCGTTCATTGCATTTTTTTTTTCCTTTTCCTTGTTGATCCACATTTAGCTTCTAGTAAGTAAAAATACATATTTAACACTCATACATTTATATAAGTTAATGCTTAACTCATATAGAGAAAAATTCAATGATAAATTACGTGATAAATATATGAAAGAGGTATGGATATAAATGATATTCCCGAACAATTAGTTCTTTGCTTTCCTCATTCTCTTCGTGTTTCCTTGCCCTCTGTCATCTTTGGTGGATTTCATTACTACATTCTCTCTCCTTCCTCTCTCTCTGTCTCTCTCTCTCTTTCTCTCTCCCTCCTTTTTTTTTTTAATTTTTTTTTAATTTTTTGGCAAAAACCCCTCTCCTCTTTGATAAAAGACTTTGGCCTAATTGCAGCCCTCTCTTTGATGTCAATCAGTATAAGCTATGGCTTATTTCCATAGATATTTGGTAATGTTGTTAAGAATGGAGTGACATATCCAATTCATGCTGGACTGTTTAATGGATATTATTTGATGAAATTGTATTGTTTCAAAGAGAAAGGTCCAATAATACCCAATCTTCGTGCTTATATATTTGCATATCATGTTTGTATATGTTACAAATCATGTTCATGTGTGTGTGTTGTATGTGTGAATATATATTTGGATATCATTTTTGTATATGTTGCAATACTTTCCGCCAATAGTGAAATATTTCCAATTAATCACGCAAAAACTTCCAATGAAATAAAAGTTGTTGCATTAGTGATATGATTATATACCTGAATTTCTCGTCTCTATTTTTTTTTTTTTTTAATTTGGGGAATAATTTTCAACTTCTCAGTCATCATGTTGTCATTTTGTGTTTTTGTTTCAGTATTTCATTTGTGGTCTCAATGACTATAACATGTATAAGTGCTTCATTATTCTGTTGTCCTCTAAATTTATCTACTTCTGGAAAGAATAGTCTGCTGACTGTGGTTAATGATCCAGCTTGAAGATAATGTGTGGGATGACTTTTGGTGAAAGTGATGATCATATAGTCCCTCATCTCAGTTCACGAATACAAGGAGCAATCAGTAGTCTGGTGTAATAGCAGAAAGAAACCATGAGGTGACATGATTGGTATTTCAAGCATTGCTTGTAACAGAACTATATATCATTTTCAGGGAAAGGAAGAGAATAACTTGCCATTAATGACCAAGAAAGATAAAATGTTAGAAAAGGGATCATGGTCTCACACAGCTGATAGTGTGTTTCCAGCTTCATGTGATAGTGAGACGGTGAAAGAAGTAACAAGTGCAGCATCTGATGATACAAGGATATCAAGTCATGAATCAAAAAGTGAGAATGCAAATAGTACTGGTGACTTCTGCGCAGATGATCCTATCCTGGATGACAGTTGTGATCCAGTTAATAATTTGTATCGTTATCCACTCAATCACATGTCCCAAACAGATAATGATCTTAGCTTTCTCAATAACGATCGTGAAGATAAAGAAAATGGCGATCTCTTGTATTATGGCTGGCCTGATATAGGGAATTTTGAAGATGTTGACAGGATGTTTAGGTATTGTTCAAATTTATCTTTTATTCTTTAAAAAATATATATTTTTTTTATGCTTTATATTGTCCTTCTTTTATGATGTTCCATAACTACTGCATTATTCAGAATTTATCTCATTTAGATATATATATTTAGTAAATGGTGCTCGAATTTTGCTAATAATTAACTTTTCTGTCAGAAGTTGCGATTCGACATTTGGATTAGGTAGTCTAAGTAACGAAGATGATCTATGTTGGTTTTCATCTGCAAATGCTGCTGAAGAATCTGAAGATATATTGAAGTCAGGTCCTAAGTTGAGTACATTGCCAGAGAATCAGGAAGCTTCTAGGGGAAACGGTGAAGGTCCTTCAGCTAATGATTCTAGCCAGAAAAGTTTTGTTGGCGGTGACAAAATAAATTTGCAGTCTATGGATACTGATGATTCTTCACTTAATCACTTGTCATTTCTGAATGGATCAGATTCACAATCGGAATCAAAGGATTGTTCGGTGTTTGATGAGCAGGTTTGTGAAGTGTGTTTTTTTTTTTTTTCCCCTTCCCTTCTTCTTTCTTTCTTAATTGGATAACTGGGTAATTTTTAGCTTAGGGATGTGTAAATTTTTTATGTAGCATTAAGGAGTTGTGATTTTTATTTTAGTGTTAACGAGTTGTGAGTGCCCTGGCAACTTTTGCTAAAACTTTAAGATCACTGGTGATATAAAATTCATTTGTCACCAGATTAAGAGTGTTTTAAGAAGGTGGTGGTTTACGGTTTTTCAAAGATAATGCAGCATATCTTATTATACTGCATATTCTCTCAATGACATATTAAGAAGTTCATAAAGATTCCGAATGACATGGCAATTTGGCATACAGTTAAGTTTCTGTTATTATGAGAACGCTGGTGATCAGTTTGTGACCTATTTCTGCAATGGACTTTTTGTTTGGTTAAAGTTTTGTGAAATATTACTCTTTTAATTTTTACTGGTTTTCATCTAAGAGATGGTTTGCTTGAAGTAATTGATCCATATGAACACTGAGAATTTGAGTGTTCTTATGCTACCATTAACTTTTGCATATAGTCTAATTGTGGTGTGACATGACAGATCAATGTGCACAAAAAGCAGCTGAAGCACCAGAACAAGTTAGAAGGACAAAGAAAAGATCAACTCATGGAAAATGGTGGTTCATTTCCTCATTATGATAGCATAAAACAATTAGCTGATGTAAAGCATCCATTTGGAGATTCATCGGATCAGGTCTTCTCTGCCTCAGGACTTGAGCAGTGTCAACAAAACATTGGAGCTGATTCCTTGAGTTACATGCAAACAGATATTCCTTATATGCACCTGCACTACCATCATCCTTCGGATCAAATTTCAGTCTGTCCAACTCCATCTGGTACCAAATCTGAAAACAACAGCCACCTCTCGCCTTCTCCAAAGGAGTCTTCATATGCATCCAATCAGGTGCAGTCCATGGAAAGCTCCCTTGGCCCCTCATTTGAGGCCCCTTCAGTGACAACAAATGAGAAGAGAGAAAAGCTATATCACTGCAAAGATTTACAAGTGCAATTCGCTAGAAATTTTAAACATGCAAATATGGCAAGTCCAATGGCATTTTGCAACTCACTCTCAATTCAAAAGCAAAGCCATCAGTCAGAACTTGAGATTGAAGATCATAGTGAAGTTGGAGGAGTTAGCTTAGGAATTCCAGGGGAACTAGACTCTTTAAACGCGCAAGAGAGTTCTTGCATGAGTGCTGTGTTGGATGAAGTCTCTTTGGAAGCAACCAGTTTTCGTCAACTTCAACAAGTCATGGAAAAGGTATGCTGGTTTAAAAACTTTGATACTATACATTAAGAATGCATGCTTCTGATTATATAATCAGTAGTGTTCTAAAACTCCGCGTAGGCGCTAGGTGGCTGCCGTGTGTGCCAAAACTGCCCAAGTGCTGCAACAAACAGCCTAATCAGCCCTAGGCGGCACCTAAGCACTTGTAGGCACCATGAAGTTCTGTTTACCAACACCTGAAATGGTGTCGTTTTGGGGGTGTTTTTGTGTGTGTGTGTGTGCGCACGCGCGCGCATGAAACACCAAAAACGGCACCATTTTTGAGTGCATATTTACAAAACGAAATAAAAGCACCCGGGCGGCCTTTAATTGATTCAGCATTAAGACTTGAACCACATTTTAAAACCATGGCTTTTACTTATTTGAATTTCCTATTTGTTTTGATGCCTTAAATACATAGGCTTTAATGTCTTTTAGGGTTAGTGATTGGGCTTGGTTTAAGAATACAGAAGTTTTAACCTCATGTCTTTTTTCTTTCTTTCTTGCTTTTACCTTCTTCTGTCATTCAATATATTTTTGGCTTCCCTATCTTCCTTAGTTTTTCTTTCTTATTTTCCTTTTGGTGCTATATCATTTCAGATTGGTGTCAATAGCGTGTATGCATTTTGTACTGTCAATATGTTGTATTTTGTACATTATCAATATTTTACCGAGTTTAATTGAGCTACAATTTTGTTCATGGACAAATAAAGTAAAATCTCATTGAATATTTAGGCATATGTTTCGGAGATGTTGCATAAGTAAAACCAGTTTTGTTTATAATGCTCTTTTTTGGTACTCAACATAACTAACTAATCTTTTCTTGCTTCAATTCAGTTGGATATTAGGACAAAATTGTGCATAAGGGATAGTTTGTATCGTTTGGCTAGGAGTGCTGAGCAAAGACATAATTGTGGAACTGCCAATGGTAGTATCAGAGATGATAAAAATTCAAGTGGAGCATTGATGGCTGAAGAAACAAACAAGTATGTATTTGGGTCTATTCTTTTTTTCTTGCCAAGCTGCATAGTAATTTTGACTTGTTTGTTATTTTACTCTAGTCATGAATGGGACAAATTATTGCATGCAACTCTTTCTATCAACATATTATCATAAGATAAGAGTTGAGTGTTTTGGCTTCCAGTCATTATAATGGGCAAGAAGGTAGCCGAATCTTTCTATTTTCCATGATGGAGTTATTTGTGCATATTTGAAGCAAAGTACATCTGGATATCTTTTGTTGTTAACACTTCATCATGTATGTTGGCAGAGAACTAGGTTGCTGGGCTACCAATTTATAATCATCATATGTGATAAACCTATTTCTTTACGATTTTTTAGATGCTCTCCTCGCTTCTATGATGAATTGGTAAAAACATTTTCCCTCTCAAGAGAGACATTCTTGGAGAACTTACTACTAGTATCTAAAGTACTAGTAAATAACTTTCAACACAGTTTGTTTTTAATAAGGGCTGATCCTAAATTCTTTTCTTCCGTTTTTCATATTCATATTTCATTCATCTAGTCTTTGGATATTGTTTTGAAATGCTTTCATAATTTTTCAAAGCCGTTGTTAGAGTTCTGTCAGTCTTTGATTTGGATATTGTTTTGGAATGGTTTCATAATTTTTCAAAGCCGTTGTTAGAGTTCTGTTAGTCTTGATCAATCAAAGATCGTCAAGACCCTAACAAAGCCATTCAAGACATTGATTTTAATAAAAATTGGTTTGCATTGAGAAGAGAATGAGTATATACGTATGACTTGCCAAAAGTTTAGTCTATTTACTAAAAGAGTATGATGGAGGATTAAGTATTTTAGGGAATTTATTATTCTATTGATAATGTTTAAAGGAAAAATGCACTAATTTTCCTTAGAGTTTAGGCATGAAAGGACGTAGATGAAGTTTATGATTAAACAAGTCTCCCATGTCAGTAGTTGACTATGATATAATGTAATCGGTGGTTGACCTTTAAAGTGGAAGGTTAAAATTCTCACAAAGTTAGCTATTTTACCAAGGGATATTATGAAAAATCCTCTTGAAAAGTAAATTGTTGATGATTAGCATCTCATTTTTATTTTTTTAATTAGATGCACCACCTCTTACCATTAACTTTCCATTTAGAATGTTAACATTTTCCTTCCAAAATAGTGAAATGATCATAATACCCTTACTAAGATTCTATAAAATCTCTATTATACCTTCTAAATTTATATAATGACTAAAATGCCCTTTAAATTATTAATTAATAATATTCTTAAATTAAAAAACAATACAAAATAAATAAATAAATAAATAAACTAACTTGGGTTGGGGTTTCCAGGAAACCCAATGGAAAACACACAAAAAATCTGTTATACCCTCTACACTTATAGAATGATTAAAATGTCCTTTAAATTATTAATTAATAATAATATTAAATAAAAAACAGCACAAAATTTAAAAATAAAAAGAGAAAAAGAAAAACTAATTGGATTTTCGAGTTTTTGGGTTTCCAGCAACCTGGAAACCCAGTAGGAAACACACCCCCAAAAAAAAAAAAAAAAAAAACCTAGCTTCTTTATTAGATTCTTCATCATCATCATCAACAAAACCCACCATCATCACTATTGTTGATCTCTTTTTCCTTTTCCATTCTGTCTTCTTTCTTAGTTTCTCAAATAAAACAAAACTCAAATATGCAATTTTCAAATAAAACACAACTCTAAAATCAACCAAAACATAACCTAAATGAGTTTCAAATTGAACTCAAAAATCTGGGTTAGATTCGCATGTTCAAATCGAACCTATAAATTTGGGTTCAATTTCTGGGTTCGATTCGAACCTCGATGTTCGAATCGAACCAACAAAGAAGAGGAGAAGAAGAAAAGAGGAAGATAGACAGCAGAGAGAGGGCGGTGATGGTGACAGCGACAGCGAAAAAAGAAGAGGTTTGAGGGATGAAAGAGAGAAGATTTAATTTTTATTCAATCTTTTAATTTTTTTTTCAAATTAATCTTTATAATGGGCAGTGGAGATCTGATTAAAATTTTTTATTTTTTTCCAAATTAATTTAAACAGACAGTGGAAATTTGATTAAAATGTTTTTTTATTTAAATTTTTATTTTTTTTTTAAAATTAATTTCCATCGCCTATCTTAAGATATATAGTGGAGATTTGATTAATCAAATTTTAATTTAATTATTTAGTTTTTTTTTCAATTTTTTATTTAATTTATTGAAATAAATAAAATTACCCATCCATTACCATTATACGCTTCAAATTTAACACCAAACGGTTTTTTTAACTTGTAGGGGATGGTTCATCTGATTTTAAAAAAAAAAAAAAAAACCAATAGTTTACTTTTCAGAGAGGTTTTCATAATATCCCTTTAACCAATTAGCTTATTACCATTAGAATTATTAATTTTTAAACAATTAAAGTAGATGAAAACAGTTGTCTAATAAGAACAATAAATAATTTTACACAAATTCAAAATAGAAAGCAAACTGTAAAATGTTAAAAATTTGAACATTTAGGTGTTAAATAAATAGTCAAATTGATTTTAATAACTTGCCTAGTGGTGGACCTTCTAAGTTTTTTTTGTAATTTATTTTATTTCTTGATAAATTGTTAATTTTTTATTATTATTCAAATAATCGATTTATGTTTTGTCTTATTTGTATACAAAAAGACAATTTAATTCTTGAGATGTTAACTTCTTATGGAATACAAGGTTTGTAAACTGGGCAAAAGTTAAATCTCTATGCTATCATGCCTAAACTTGGGGAAGTTAGTGCAGTTGTCCTTATGATTTATTTGTAGTTTTCTTCTGTTTTGAGAAATATTAATATGTTTATATGAATGACTATTTCTTTTGTTGTTCACAAATTTGTCCAAAATTGTCTTTACATTTTTAAATTTGATCCAATTTAGTCCCTTAATTATAATAAATAGCCAAAAATGTCCTTTGTCATTAGCGTCTGTTGTCAAACTATTAGTCTGATTTGATTTTGGAAAGAACCAAAACCATGTAAACCATAACTATATAATTAAGAATTCCTGAATTTTTATGAGTTGATGAATAGAATAAATACTGAATCCCTATTCCTCTTTAGTTCCTCTAAAATTGATCCCCTTTATTTTCTGATTTCCTTCTTAATTATCACCCTTTTTTGCTTTGATTCTTCGCTCTTCTATCCTAATTCCTTTACATTCCAAATCTATTTGTTTCTTTTTCTCTCTTGTCCTACATAAATTATATTGCTGATTTCTCTAATTTTTTTGTCTGAGTGGAAAATATAAACTCAACATTTAGGAGAAATCAACAAATAAAATGGAAAGTAGGGGATGAACTATTATAATAGAAGTATAATAACAAAAATAATGTAACTATTGTTTAGAGGATGATGCCTGTGAGCATGGTCAGCTCAAAACTCCGACAAAAAAATCTCAAGTTATGATAAATATTTTTATTATTTCAAAATATTTTCTGCTTGCTTTTCAATATAAACAATATTAATTTCAAACTGCATTCTACTTTTTTTTAACTAAGCATTTTCAATATATAATATAACTAAAGTCTATACTTGTTTTAGTTATTAATTTCTTAAGTTATTTTGTTGAAATAATATTATTTCCCTTGCTTTTTAAAACTCTTTTATATCTTAATTATTAAAAATATGTATTTACTATAAAAGTTAATAGAAAACTAGCAAATAATATTGTTATAACTATGCTCAAAGTACATCATTACCAAAACATTAACAGCTCAAGTTAAAACAATTCAGAGCAACATAACCGAAAAATATAATATTTTTTGGAAGGGCTTAAGATACCAGTCTGCCCTGCATGTTATGATGATTTTTTTTTTTTCCCTTTTTTGAAGAGGCAGCTGAGTTCTCTTTCTCTGATATGGTTTGGTAGACATTGTTTATTCTTTTAATCTGAGCTACCAGTTTCTATGCAAGTTCGACTTACATGTTAACACAGGAAAGTTAAGGTTCTAGCGGAATTGTTTGAGCAATTATTCCTGGCACAGGCTAAAGTGGATTTTAGAGTCTTAGAGCTTGGCTTTAAATCTGTTCTACAGAAAATGTTAGATCCTTTGTTTCTTTTTTTCAATATTTGAGTTCATCTGGAAGTCATAGATGTCAGTCTATGACCTGCCGTTGAAATTCTAAAATTTTACTGTTGTCCTCCAATTATTGAAATGCTCTCAGTTTTTTGTAGTTCTTTATCTTAAATATGAATTTAAATATGAGGGAATTTTAAAAGAAAAGGAGGAAAAAAAAAAAATCCTGTTGCCTTAATACCCAAATTTATCTACTTGAATAACAGTACTGCATCTATTTTGTGATCAGTTGTGAAATGCCGTTTGATTTAACTTTAATAAATGGCTTTCCTGCGTGTATTTTGTTACATCAAAAGTTAGTTCAAATTACTGATCTGAAGGTTTCATCACAGGAAAAGTATGGCTGTGGTTAGCATTCAATTCACAAAGTATGTGCAAATGAATCAGGGAAAAGTAAATCATATACAAGTCAATTATTATTGACATCCATCAAATAGTAGCTGAAGAAGACTAGGTGATAATCTCCTAAAAAATTTGTAATGTAAATTGCGGGTACATACATACGGTATATTCTCATTGTCTAGTGGGTTGAAGAATTATCCTTGTTCTTGCTGTGATCAGAAAAGGAGGGAGGCAATTCTGTTTGTCAGTGCTATGTGTTATTATTAACATTAATGTTAATCATCTGAAGTTTAAAGTTCTGTTCTCACATCTTTTTATCCTACTGAAGTCGGAATTTTTCTTCGCCAATATTTTTGCCGGTTCCTCCTCTAACCGTTATAATCGGCCTTATCAGGTGTACTGGATTCATTGATATGGAAACTAATACAAATCCCATAGATCGGTCTATAGCGCACTTGCTGTTTCACAGACCCGCAGACACATCCTTAATGCATGCTAATGATGGTTTTCCTTACAAGTCCCATGCAGTGGTAAGCTTTTGCCCATCGATCTATAGATTTTAAACTTATGACAATGTGTTATTCTGTTAAGCTTATTCAGGGGCTTTAAAACTTGACAGATGCATGAATCTATTAGTAGTCTACCTGTGAAGGCCGAGAAACAGGTTTGTCAGGAAGATACGACAATGGATGCAGATAAGCTGCTAACAGGTGATGAAAAGTAGGGAGAACTCATTAATTTCCAAGCATGATTATTGTAAAATATATTCATTTTGAAATCAATGTCATGATCATGTATACTAAAATTATTAACGCATCTAATGTTCAATGTAGATGCGTAAGTTTGATATATAACATTTTGGAGCTAACTTTTTAGGTTGACTTAATTCCGAATTGGTACTTAATGATAAAACTACACTCTTCATTGGTATTCATAGTGATTTACCAATACATATCTTGCTTTATTGATTTCGCTCACATAATACACAGCCGCTAATGGTGACTACCCATGGCTACAACTTTGGGAAGATCATGTTGAGGAACCTTCTTGTAATTAGATCTCTATGGGGTTTGTAAAATGTAGTACATGAGTATTGTTAATATTTAATTGGCTGTAAAAACTAATCTATATAATTTTTAATAGTAACTGCAAGTTTTAAAAGTCGGTTGAAAGTTTAGATTAGTAGAGGGTGTGCAGTTAATTATAAGTTATGTATATCTTGTCATAATGGTAATGTTGGAGAATTTATGGTAGTTTTGAAGCTATACAGTTTGGATTGAAATATTGGGATGTACATCTGAAAATGCTTAATTATATAGTTTGGATTGAAATATTAGGATATACATCTGAAAATGCTTAATTATGACATAAAGTTATGACCAATTTGTATATGTGTTTTCTTAATCCAACGATTAAGAGGAGAAAATGGATGTCGATTCCATAACGATTTTGATATGGGATTAAGTGTAAATGAATAGTTAGATGTGGAAGTCAATAAGCTAACAGTGTTCAAACCTTTGAAACTGCAGTATGGTGTTTTTCACAATACTGTGTGCCTAGTACAATTAAATAATCGATTTGGTTGTGTTAGGATTTCTAGGCGCCGAGTTATCAAGCGGGCCATCTTACAATATGAAGATAAGAGTGGTAAACCAAGTCAAATAACTTGTATTTTGCAATGAGATTTCATGGTGGATTTTCTTTGTGGTTGGATTAGAAGCGTCATGGCTTTCATGTGAAAATATCGTGTGTACTTGAAAATGACGTATCTTATGTTGTGGATGTGATTTTTTGGTTTACACTAGATATTTATAAATGTAAAAAATTTTAACATTAGATTCTATCCTGTAGATAGTAGCAAACATTCTTTACATAATAAATATAGAACTTACATACAACATAGTTAATGTGGCGCATAGTTACATTGGTACTAAACTGTCTTGTTTAATTTTCATTCATTTTACTAAGTTTTCTACTCATTGTTCTTTCTACTCATTGTCTTTTAGTTGCATAAATTATTTTACTATATTTTTAATCAAATCCATTCACTACATTATCTTTTTTAAAATAAATTTCATCTTTTATTCAATTCAAATGTATCAGATAAACTTGATTAGTTTATCCTAAAAGTTAGAAGATACTGATTATAGAATTATTATATATAATGTTTTTATAATTATGTATATCTTATTTGAAAAGGTAAGGATTAACTAATCAAATTTATTTATTGTATTTAAATTAAATATGAAAGAGAATTTATTTTGAGATAAAAAATATAATGAATGAATTTGATTCGCTGATCCTTACTTTTTAAAATAAGATATACCTGATTATAAAAATTCTATAGATATATGTGTGTGTGTGTGTTTTTATTTTCATTATTATCTTTCATAACTCCAATAATTATCAAATAACCCCTAACTATATATATATATATATATATATTATTATTTTAATTATTAGTTCACACCTTGTATTTCACAGTATAAATTATTTACATTGTGTGAAATACAATTACATCATAATATGAAATAACAACTATTTTACATAATGTGAAACAATTGTTTTGTATTTTTTAACTCCAATGTGAGCACATATGATTAAATGTGCATAAACAATTAAACTATTAATAGTTGAGATTAAAAAAAAAAAAATCTATAAGCATTAAAAAGGGGATTGAAGATAATTTTTTCTAGTTGGAATAAGTTAAATCTTAAAATTTAGTTCAGAACATTAATATTAGCTTCACATCATAGAGAAGTAGCATAAAGTGTTTTTCATTTTCTTTTAGTTGCAATAGCTAAATGTAGACCTAAGTCTCAAACTAAATTAGATTTGCAAGATAAGTGATATTATCAACTAAACTAGCTACCCTCATAAAACAAAGTACAAACAAAACAGCAGATCACATATTTGTTTTACAATAGATTTGTCCCTAGGCATGAGCACTGCAACTTACCATCCTATTGATTAAAGTACAATGGTTCTAGCATTCTCTTCTTAAATTTCACAAATTGCACAGCCCAAATGATGATGGAAGAATACATCTTTAAGTTCAGTTAATCGAATTGCTGCCTGAGTT
Source organism: Litchi chinensis (assembly GCA_019925255.1). Classification (NCBI taxonomy): domain Eukaryota; kingdom Viridiplantae; phylum Streptophyta; class Magnoliopsida; order Sapindales; family Sapindaceae; genus Litchi; species Litchi chinensis. The sequence continues at coordinate 24,145,074 of CM034465.1, read as the reverse complement.
GCATCTCCGTTTCACTTTTCCAACTGGCATGAGACGATTGGCCTTTCATCCTTTTACTCTTCTCCTTATCTTTGATGGTAGACCCTTTATTCTTGGGCTCGCCTTTGCTCATGTCCACAGGTGGGCGATCACCACATACAGGGCAGACCATCCCGCGTGCATTAGAGAAGGTCTTGGGTATTCCACATTGCAAACACATCCTTTGAAAATAAAGTTTCACATTACGGGAAAGATAATAGAAGTTCATAAATTAAATCACAAGTGTACAAGTGGATACATGATGACTCAAAAAAGGGTAAAATAAAGACAGTCAAAACAGCCAGACGAGAAACCTGAATGCACATGATCTTCAAAAAAGGGCAGAAATGCAACTCATAAATCTGTTTGGACCTCAAAGGAATTCAGTTTCGTCCGTCCAAGTGAAAAGGTGTGGAAACTTCCAATCCAAGCGACTAAGCTTAGTCCTCAAGATAAAATATGGAGAGTTCATAAGATCAGTTAAATAGTGAATTCTATCTTTCAAGTTCATTGACACCCATACAACTGAAACAAGTTAATTTTAGATAGGAATTTGATAGCACAGGACTAAACCAACAGCTACTAACTAGTGACTCCCATCAATAACATGCTTTGTCACAATTTATTAACCCATCACAAATGCTCAACACTAGTATCTGTTATGTACCAAAAAAGTAACGCTTTTTCCATTGGCTAAGATAAAAAATTGAATATGTACCTCAGAAGCTCGGCAGCATCTTCTGCATTAGGATTGGTTGCAATGGCCACACGCTTTACTTCTTGTGCTGTACTTGAAACTGATTTTGGAGGTTGATTACCCTCGATATCACTTCTTACTCGTTCATGGATACCAACAAGTTGAGCCTTTGCTTCTACTACTGCACCTAAAACAATGTAAAATCAACTCAAAGTTAGTTCTAAAGGAAATTAGCATTAAGTTGAGACAAGACCAGATTTTAAACTGGAAATACAATCTTCAGCTCATTAACTCTAGACATCGATAAGCCATTAACAATTTTGATCCAATGAAAGCTATGTACTGATTTGATAATGTGTGCTTCCTACGTAAATAATCAACAAAGATAAGGAGTAGTCATATAAATTTTTAAAAAAATAAAAATAAAATGAAAAATAACAGGGAGTAGTGGTCTTCACACAGGAATAAATTTGTTACCTAAAAATTACAGTTCTTGAAGAAAAACACTTTATTTACAATAAGTATGCTTAGAATTCAAAATGTAAACGAAGAACAGTACCTTAGGGAATAAAATGCTCAACTCAAAATGCTCATGCTTTTTCTCATTACTTTTTCAACTTGCACAGCAGGTGCAAAGAATAAGAATTAAACAAATGCTGCATGTATAAACGGAGTCAAGCACGTGACAGATGTAAACTAGTAATTAGTAAATATGCCACATTATCAAGTTCCGACAAAGACAAAGTCTAAGAGGCATTTCAACCAGAAAGTAGAAAAAAGCAGCAGAGATAAGTAAGGGATCAAAGTTGGAACAACAAAAGATGAATTTGTGGACTCAGAGTTCATGTAGATTCTAAATACAAAATTTAATATAAAGACATCACACACACACACAAAAGACCTACTATGACTGAAAAGGCTATTTCCAAATAATCATTAACAACCTACTCTCAACCTTCTGAAATAACAAGTAAATCATAGCCATCCAAACTCATGACATCACATCTAAACCACTCAAGATTTAAAACAAAAAACAGAAAAGACATAGTGACTAAGTGGACTTGCGGATCAGTTTCCTCCAGTTTGAGATATATTCAACTAGTTGAGAAAGCTTCAATAGTCCACCATATATATATATATATCACTTTCCTCAACTCTTATATATTACAAACTTATTGAAACAATGGCTGTAGGATGCTATTGTCGTTTCATTATTAGACCTAAAACTTGTTACTTAGTGAAGTGTGTTGAGTGGTCATTAAAGTGGTGCAAATTCATCCAGACAACACAACACAATTGAATTAAAGGGTATGTTTATTATGTTAATAAAAGATCTAGTAGGCGAGGGGGTACCGGTGGGTAAATCTTGTTTTTCCTTGCGATGCCTCCGGCGACCACGCTGATAATCGACGACGTCTCTTGTTGAATCCTTGTCTTCCACACTATTGTTGAGAAACTGGGGTGGGCCTGAAATCTCCCGTCAACAACCAAACTCAATAAAATCAGACTCTAATTAATTAAAGACGAGAAGAAAGAGAAAGAAAGAGTAGGAATTACTTGGGAGAAAGCGTCAGATGCGGAGGGGAGAGCGGAGGTGGCGGAGGGTTTGGGGAGGTCGAAGAGGGAATTGCGGTTGGCCGTGAGGGAGGCATCGTGTTCGTCGTCAGAAGAGTTAACGTAACGCAACTCTTCTTCTTCTTCTTCTTCTTCAGCGGAAGAATAGCTCTGAATAAGGTTCAAGCTCATCTTTTTTCACCCTTCTTTCCCATCACCTTCTTTCCACCTTTGTATATATACACACATATATACGTACACACAGCACGGTTGTCCCTGTATTTTAAAGTTAAGATTTTAAGACGAACTAAATAAATTCATTCATTGTATTTGAATTAAATAGGAGATAATTTATTTTAAAAAAGAAAATATAATGAGTAAATTTGATTAATTCGTTTTAACCTTTTAGAGTTAGGTAGAAGTATTATATATATAATGTTTTTATAATCGGATATACTTGATTTTAAAAAGTAAAAATCAACCAATTAAATTCATCAATTGCATTTAAATTAAATAGGAAAGAGAATTTGTTTTAGAAAAGAGGATGCAATGGCTAAATTTGATTAGTTGATCCTTATATTTTAAAATCAGATATACCTAATTATAAAAATCTTTATATATAATACTTTTATAATTAGGTATACCTGATTTTAAAAAGTATATACTAACCAATCAAATTTATCATTGCATTTGAATTAAATAGTAGAAAGAATTTATTTTAGAAGAGATAATATAATAAATGAATTTAATTTGTTACTTCTTACTTTTTAAAATCATATATATATTGTGTATATACACATACACACCATCATTGCCTCTTATATTTTTAAAGTTAGGACGAACCAATCAAATTCATCCATTATATTTGAATTAAATAGGAGAGAATTTGTGTTAGGAGAGAGAATGTAATTGATAAATTTGATTGATTCGTTTTAACTTTTTAGAGTTAGGTAGAAGTACTATATATATAATGTTTTTATAATCGGATATATCTGATTTTAAAAAGTAAAGATCAACCAATCAAATTCATCAATTACATTTAAATTAAATATGAAAGAGAATTTATTTTAGGAAATAGATTGCAATAGATGAATTTGATTAGTTAATCATTATATTTTAAAACCAGATATACCTAATTATAAAATCCTTTATATAATATTTTTATAATTAAGTATACCTGATTTTAAAAAGTAATGATCAATCAATCAAATTCATCATTGCATTTGAATTAAATAGTAGAGAAAATTTATTTTGGAAGAGAGAATATAATAGATAAATTTAATTGGTTGCACCTTACTTTTTAAAATCAAGTATATTTGATTATAGAAGCTCTATATATATATATATATATATATATATATAATTAATAACATTTTCATCTTGACATACAAGGAATCGTCATTTTCACCCTTAAAGTTTGAGGAAACATCAACATACCACCTATATAATTTATATTTTTATTTTTTAGTAACCTAAATAATTATTAAGAACAAAATGATGATGATGATGATGATTTTGGGATCAATATCAGAAATAGAAATACCTTACAAATTCTTGAAACTCCTCAATTTCTTAGAACTCCTATTTGCATTAAGAAATTGATCTTCCACATATCAAACTTTGATTGTATACTAACTTGTTTTCATGTAAGTGTCTTTAAAATCTCAAACTTTAAATAAATAATGGTTAGAGAGCTATGATGATAACGTGTTACAAACTAACTGGAATAAACAAAAATATCATATAGTAATGTAAACACAAAATTAGACAAAGGAGAATGTGTAGCCCAACTTCATTCTACAACCCTGTCCATTGTCTATAAGACTATAATATAGAGGTCAGAGCTCCTTTATATAGCATCACAAATACGAGTAACATAAAATGGATATAAGGTACAACATAACGAACTATAAGACTTTAGGTGTTACAAGAGAAAGTAGGAAGATAAAAAATCTAATTATTGAATATGAATCAATGGAAGTTTTTCTATTGATTGATGAACATTCATTTGATATGGAATTGCATTATATTCAACAAACTTATCCCATGAGCACCATCCTTATTATTATATAAAGATTACCTATGATGAAATTTCATGAAATCTAATATATTTGATGAAAATTTTTGTATGCATAGTATGAAAATTAAATAATACATTTGGAAACATTTGAAAGGTTTTGGATTTATTTACTATTTTTCTGATGTTTGGATTTATATAAATCATTCATTATTACAAATTTAACTTTGTACTAATTAATTTGAAGAAAAATAAATGGCAAATTAAAAAGCCTACAAATTATTCAAAGAAATTCCAAGAAACAAATAAAACCATTAAAATATAAAATGACTTGTCTTATTAAAATATTTTTAAAAATAAAAAGAATAAATATTTTATGTTTAAAATAATGATCCAGTATAATAAATAATTAAGAAATTATGGATTTATTTAATTCAGAGTTTATTAAAGTTTGATGATTTTTTTTTTTTAATGATAGATTTTGGTGGAATTTACAAATTCTATAGATTTCATATTAATTTTGTTAGAATTCTTTAAGAAGTCTAATGAAATCTTGATGAGAATTATTAGATTTGTTATGAATTTTTTTCTTCATAAAAATCTCTTAAAATCCATATAAATCCATCATTTAAATAAAATATACAAAGTTAATGATTTTTTTTAATATACCTAGAATTTATTGGATTTCATATAAATCTGAATTAGATATACATAAATTTTATTAGATTTCATACAAATCTAAATTTAATATACCTATATTTTAATAGATTTCATACAAATTTAAATTGAATACATCTAGATTTGAATAGAATCAATTTAATCTAAATTGAATACACCAAAACTTTTAAAATCTTTTAGATTCCAATTAAATCTTTAAATTGAATAATTAAAGTTTCAAAATGCTATAAATAAAGGTGGAGGTCATCTCTTTCTTTGTTGTAGGTGCATTCAAAGAAGAAGAGAAAGAATACAACATGAGAGAATGAGAGTGATAAGGCCACCGGAAAGAGAGTGGCGGTAAAAGTCCTCTTTTATTTTGGAGTAAATACTTAAGTTTCTCAACTTGTTAAGCATGGTTGACATGCTCATCGCCATTAAACTAAGACAATTCTCAAAAAACAAAGATTCTCTGTTAATTTTTTTTTATTAAGTTTTTTGTAAGAGAAGTTTAAGTTTAAGTGATATATGAAAAAGCAAAAAAAATGTAATATGTAATAACTTAGGTTATCTATTATTTTTTATGTTAATATGTTACTAAATTATCAAAAGTTTAGTAAAAAAGGATGATAGAGAATCTTTGTACCACTTACAACAATTGGATTCTTTTTTTTTTTGCATGTCTTGAATCTATGCAAGGATGACGATTGAGATAACTAGTCAAGGGGGTTACAATTGGTGTATGAAATTGAAAGTTGGTCTTTTTTCCAAGATCCCAACCAATGTACACACTCACCTAACAATTTTAACGAATTCATGAAAAGACAACATCGACTCATCTCTTTTAAGGTTTATCGCATTTTACTGTTTATATTATATTGGATTTTGATATTCACGATTTTTGTTTTTTAATTATTATATTCGATTTGAAATTTATAGATTAACTCGATTTTATAATTATGTAATGAGAAAATCAATAACTTTGGTCGTCAATCCCTACTCAAAATCAACATACTTCCGACATTTACATTACCTAAGTAATAAAATAAAGCGCCGTTGTATAAATCTTTAATTAATTATAATAATTTTAGAAGGAAATTGTGGATACCAAAATCCACCTCAACGTAAGTAACAAAATCAGGTGCCGTTTTGCGAATCCATAAAAATTGAGGGGCTGAAATCGGTAAACCGACTTTGAGTTTCGGACAGCAAAGCCCAGTTGGACTCGACTTAGACTTACTAGTTCTCGCAATCGCCGTCCTGTGTCTCTGTGTGTTGGTCCGATGACGAAGAGCATGTCTAGCATCCTGAACAGGCTGAGAAACTTGGACGCATATCCGAAAATCAACGAGGACTTCTATAGCCGCACACTTTCCGGTGGCCTCATCACTCTCATTTCCTCTGTTGTCATCCTCTTTCTTTTCTTCTCTGAATTCTCTTCGTACCTCCACACCGTCACTCAGACCAAGCTCTTGGTCGATACTTCTCGAGACGAAACGCTTCGTATTCGTGTATTCATATTTCATTTTCTCTTTTATTCAATTATTATGACGATTCTTTATTTTTTTTTTAATTTTTGAATTTGACGTTGGTTTATTTTATTAACTTGCAGTTTGATGTGACTTTTCCTGCCATCCAATGTTCGTTACTGAGTCTTGATGCTATGGATATAAGTGGCGAGCAGCATCTCAATATTGTATGTTTTACGATTACAAACAGTAGTGTCTTGTTCATTTGTGTTTTTATTGATTGTATTGAGTGTGTTGGCTGGCAGAGACATGACATATTCAAGAAGAGGATTGATGCTCATGGTAATGTGATTGAAGTCAAGCAGGATGTCATTGGTGCACCAAAGGTTAGTTAGTAGGATTTTCAGACCTAGAATCACATGCACTTGTTATGTGTCCTTTATCTTTCAGGTGATATTACCAATGATGCATCTAAATTTAGTTTAACAAAGCCTCAGTTTGGTTTCCAAGGATTTATACTTGTCATACTGTTGCTATAGCCATAATGAAATGCTAGAATGCTGGTCTGGAACTTGGACTTTAGGAATCTGAATGACATGGATGCTTTGGATTTTGCTGGAGAACATTTCCTTCACTCCTTTAAGACGGGATTCAAGGTTTTTGGAACCTTGAGATATCTGCCATTGGACATTCTTGACTGACCATCTTCCAAAGCCTTAGGTCTTGCCCCGTTAATAGTCGGAACGTTCACAGCCGAATTGGAATTTTTGCCAGTCTCTATCTCTTGACAATTCCCAACACCTTGCAACAAAATTACTGTCGAAACACTCTCAACAAAACCATCAAATTGTTGAGAACCTAACTATCTGCCCTAACTTGCGCTATGCGCTAGTATAGAAACGAACCAACCAGTCCATAGAATGGGTTAATTGATCCTCTAGAATCAAATTACAGATTGACCAAACCCTAGCCCAAGAAACCCTTGCAAAGCTAGTTAGCTCCTAATTCCTCTAAGAAGCAAGATTTATTTTGAAATAAACTTTAAAAAGAAATAATATCAAATTACCAATGATAATATTAAATAACTAAGGTAATAGTATTGAACTAATAAAAGGAAACAAATATCAAAGACTGAATAAAATAATATCCTAAAGACCCTAAAATTCCTTTTCAGCTTGCACTAGACCCATCGGTCGCAACTTGCACCACCAGTTGCATCTCGCGACAGTACACAAGTCGCGGTCACTGTCTGGATTAAATCCGCTGGATACGCTGCTGGGTGTATCTCGTCATGTATGTCGTAGTTGCTTTCTGGAATAATTGCTCAGGTTTCACTACTAGTTGCAGTTGCTCTCTAAAATAATTTGGCAGGATGCACCACTGGTTGCATCCAGCGGTGTAGGTCGCGTTTGTCTTTAATTTCTCATCATCTTATCTTGAAAGATTGAGTTGAAAACTTGTGTCTTGTTGAGATAGTCTGAGATGTTTGGCTTCAAAGCAAGGGACCTTGAAATATTCATATCCATTGGAAAGCTTACTTCAGTTGAGGATACTGGAATTGTTTTCCTGCGTAGTTTAGTTTTTTATGATTGTTCTTTCTTTGTGTTTTGTGTTGCTGTTTGCATTGTTTAGTGTATGAAAATAATTCATCTAGACTTTTTATACCCTTATTTGCTTGTATGTTTGTTTACCATCAATTCTTTTCTTATTTCCTCCCTTTGTACTGCAGATTGAGAAGCCTTTGCAGAAGCATGGTGGTAGACTTGAGCACAATGAAACATATTGTGGTTCGTGTTTTGGTGCAGAAACGGTGTGTTTGGTGTTTACTGTCTGTTATGTTTGTATATTGTCTGTTCTTCCTGTTCTTTATTCAATTACCTCTTTCATGCAGTCGGACGATGATTGTTGTAATTCATGTGAAGAAGTTCAAGATGCATATAGGAAAAAAGGGTGGGGACTGACCAATGTAGATTTGATTGACCAGGTTAGTTTTGGCAGCTCCAATTCATATGTGGTTTCTTGGCACAACCACATACATCCCTTATGTTCAATGATTTTTTTTTTTTAATAAATAAATTGCTTGAACTGCAGAAATTATGTTCATTTGATATTAATAGGTACCTTACTATTATTTGTATTGTATTATATAAATTTTTCACACATTTAGTCTGCTTTCTTCTATTAAATTATAATTCGACTACTTTAAAAAAGTACATGTTGTAAGATATTCTATGAACAGTTATAATACCATTAAAAAGGTAAACAAACTCAGTAAGTTTTGGTTTCTCCTTACATATGATCATACTTAAAATTTTAAGTTAATTTCCTGCATAGTTCTTAAATTATGCACAGGGCATTTGCTGGCTAATTAAGTAATTGTTACTGTAGACTGAATCTGTGCTGCTAGCATATTTGTATTCTGTCTATTTTGCCCTTGAAAGCCAAAGGCTTGATTTCCCAGGAATGTATCTCTTGTTGTATCTCCTGTCATTCAGCTTATCCCAAAATCCCAGTAGGCCTGCGCACTTGAAATGAATGGGAGAGTGCTGAAGGATGTATACTTGATACTGATGTTTCTGTTCTTAATTGTCATCACCACTCTTTCTTATTAGCCTAAGCTAGAGATCCTGGGATCTGGTTGATTATAATTTGTGATAATTTTTATTATCGTACATGGGAGAAACAACAGCAAAATCAAGCTTCCTTATATCATAGGTGCTGGCTTCCTCTTCACAAGTATTAATATTTAACAATGTTCATGATTTTTAACCTCAATGACATAAGAATTTGGATCAGAAATTGGAATATTTTTAGCATAAATCATTTGGAAGACCAATAGAAGTTATCATAAATTTCACTTGTTCTGGCATTATTATAGACTTTGGCTTTTGCATATAAGAAAAACAATTTATGGTATCTGTCGAAAAGACTAAATACAGACTATATCTTGTTGGATGAACTGTAATCTGGTCACTTATTAAGGCACCGATCAAAGTCCATGGAAGCATTGCCCAATGATATCCATAATTCATTGAGTATAGAGAATGGTGGTGGGGAATGGCAGGACTATTAGATTTGGGGAGGGTATGTGGATTGTATTTTCTCCTCGTTTTTAATCATTCAATTTGCTTTCTAGAGTCATCCACTGGCAGCTTTTCATGTAAATCGTGTTTCTTATGGATGATTATTGATATTTTTTACAGCACATCTAGCCCGCCTAGTTGATATGGGAATACAAAACTTCCTTCCAAGGAGCAATTTTTATTTGTGTTTAAACAAACCTTAAAAAAGAAAGCGGTGGGGGTGGAAGCTAAGCCTGTGTCTGTTTAAGCATTGATCCAGCCCACTAAACAGAACAAAAGACAAGCCCCACATTGCCTAGTCTGTCACTTGTATTAGATAATAATAAAAAATAATGTAATATTAGGGGCATGAAGCTCATTCATTCTGCCTGACTTGATGAAAGAAAGAGAGAGGGCTTGGGACTTGTTCTAAAAGATAAGATACAAATACTTAGGTAAAATTAGCCCCTACATGTAGTAATTCAAGTAGTCAATCCCAAAATCTAATTTCATTCACATGATTCTCTAATTTGCTGAGTGTCCGGCCAGTACCTTTCATTTCAAGTAGAGTTGACTTCTACTTAGCTCTTATTTCATTCTTATGTAATGATTCTTTTTTTTTCTTTTTTTTTTTTCCTTATTTTTAAATTCTTATTATTATTATTTTTTTATGATTAATTTTCTTATACATGCATTTGGATTCTTAACTTTGTTGGCACAATGGAATTTAATAGTTTAATAAGCAAGGATTGCATGTTTGTGAAAGTTTGGGTCTTATGTAGATTTACCAATGTTAGTTATTATAAATAATAGATTTTATGTATGTTATTTGCATATTGAGCTCAAAGTTAATTGATTATTGGTTATAGATGTTCATGGATAATGTTTATGCTAAATGTGAACTGGCTGTCCACCTAGGGAACCAAACCTCCTTCAAAAGGAACTCTTCAAACTATACAAAAGCTGCAAAAATTTTGTTGGAAACTGACTCTCACTGAATCATATACCCAATAGTTTATGAGATAAGAACTAACCAAAAAGATAAAAAAGTTTATCCCGGACCCATTTCCAATTAAGATGGATGAAGAGATGGAAGTATCCTAAAACTCCTGTGTAGGTGGACCTCAATGATGCTAATAATTGAATTCTTTCTCACAACTAATTACTATCTCCTTGCTATCTTGAAAAATGTGGTTACTTCTTTCTTACCAAATCATCTTAAAAAAAAAAAAAAAAGTCAAGATCAGACATACAATATTTTAGCTTATTTTTTTATCAAACTCAAAAAATGTACTCCACGAGTAGAGCACTCATGATTCCAGGACTGCCTATGAGTTTTTGGTCTTCTTGTGTGTTACATCCAAGACTTGGTCATCCTAAAAATGTACTCCATGAGTAGAGCACTCATGATTCCAGGACTGCCTATGAATTTTTGGTCTTCTTGTGTGTTACATCCAAGACTTGATCATCCTAAAAATTTGAATTCTATAAAAAACTTCTCAGCTTCCTGTTATAGAATAAGGACTATGTGGAATCAAATAGGGGAAGTACATGTTTCTTACTCAGGTGTTTCCTTTTCTGTATAATGTCTATATGGTTATGTTGGTCTATCATCTGTGAGAAACAATAGCTAGCTTGCATTGTAAATCATTGTTCTTTTACAGTTCCCCAAGGTCATAAGTTTGCTAGTTTCTTTATTCAGCACTGCAGTTTGTGTTGGTGCTTTAGCAACTTTATATGCAAGCATAAAAAAAATGCACATGCTCTCAATGACATATTAGTTTCAAGTTCTTTCTAATGTTTTGTATGCAGCTGTTGAGCTTGAGAACCTGTTAATTGTTTTTCTAGCTTACATTGCATTTCTGTTTCTTATATGCCTTATCGACTTTCAGTGCAAAAGGGAGGGCTTTATCCAGAAGATAATGGATGAAGTAGGTGAAGGATGTCACATTTATGGATCTTTAGAAGTTAATAAAGTGGCTGGGAACTTCCATTTTGCTGCTGGGAAAAGCTTTCACCACCAGTCTAATAATTTTCATCTCCATGATTTGCTGGCTTTCCAAATGGATACTTATAATGTGAGACTCATCTTGGTTTCTAACAATCTTTGGATATAAGTAAAAATTGTCCATGTGGAAGCTTGACTAGGTTCATGTATGTCAATGTTTTTATAACTTCATGGTTTTTGGTACAGATAAGTCACAGCGTCAATGCCTTAGCTTTTGGGGATCACTTTCCGGGCATGATAAATCCTTTGGATGGGTAATCATTTCTTTCTTCTCGTACCTACTTAATTTATGTTTTTTTTTTATTCTCATCCAAGATTTGATCTTGCTAATTTTATTTGGAAGTCAAAGGTTCCAAATAAGGTCAGGTTCTTTGTTTGGCTTATTGCTCACGGGAAAGTAAATACTTGTGACATTCTCCAAAAGAGATTTCCTAGTTTTTATCTTTTTTCCTCTTGGTGTGTCACGTGCAAGAGTTATGGGGAAAATTTAAATAACCTTTTTCTTCATTGCCCGGTGGTCGGTAAAATTTAGAGCAATTTGTTTTCTTTGATTGGGATGAAGTGGGCTGTTCCTGAATCTTTATTCTCTTTCTTTAGAAGATCTTAAAGTTCTTGGTGGAGGAAAGAAAGCTAGTATTATTTGGTATTGTGGAGTTTTTGTTATCTTATGTGTAATTTGGGAAGAAGGAAATAAATGAATTTTTGAAGACGTTGAAGAGGAGGTGAATTTTTTATGGGAGTTATTATAAAGAATTTTTGAAGACGTTGAAGAGGAGGTGAATTTTCTATGGGAGTTATTAGTTGGCTTCTCTTTGAGCTTCTATTAGCGAAGATTTTAAAAATTTTCCTTATTTTTCATTTGTTTGATTGGAAGTGTATTGTTCATTGATTGAATTCTCCAATTTAGTTTCTTTTTCTTGCTTTTGTTAGTTGTTTTGGTGGACTTCTGATTCATGTTTGCATCTAATTTCTTTATTATGAAATAAAATCTTTGTTTCCTATCAAAGGAGAAAAAAAAAAAAAAAAAAAAACTTATTTTATATTGTGGTACAAACTGAAACAATGATAGATATGCATAACTGAAACTTGTGTTTAACTGGCAGTTAAATCGATTGTTGTTCTATGCATGTCTGGTTAACAGCTTTATATTTTGCCTTTCCGTTTTGGTTCATTTGGTGTATGGGTTCTTGTCATACGAGCTATTTCCAGAAGATAAGAATTGAATTGTATTTCAAAGAAAACACTTTGATTTTGCTGGAGGTACAGACTACATTTATAATGAGACTTCAAGTATCTTAGTTAATAGACTTAAAACTCCAAGACTCATGAAATGAACCACTTTATGTCCCAAGAATAGATTAAATATCTCACAAAACATATATTGGCTAAAATTTGATTTGTTGGCTGATTAAAAAAAAAAAAATGATTCTTTGACTTTCATTAACAGTTATTCTTCCAGCTCTAGAATGTTACAAAACTAGATTATCAATCACTGGAATAAGGTTACGTTTGGGAATTTGAATCAAAGATGCACTTGATTCTTTAAAGGAAGGTATTTTCAGTAAATAACAGATTTGATATTTATTTTTTTATATATGTGACATTAGAAATTAAACATAAACCAAAACCCCCAAAACTCTGGTATCATAATTTGATCTAAGATGTTTTTGTTGAAAATGGAAATCAAGTTGTTGAGGGATATAGGAATATCATATTGTTACTTTTTCTTCTCATGTTATCCGTAGGTCAAGAATTAGTGAGCATTAGTGAGCTAAATTGAGTCCAATTGAGAGACTAACAGCTGATCCATTGACTATGCCTTTTGAGGAAAAAAAAAGGAGGGTTTCTATTCTTTTAAAGTGATATTAAAGTGTCTTTCGGACCAGATGGAAACACGGGGGTATTACTTCACTAATACTGGTTTATGTTACTTTGGTAAATTTGATGAAATTCTGGAATAATTTGTTAGAAATGATGATTTAGTTGAATAGAAAATTTGCCACTTTCATAACTTAAATTCCCAAGAAGGATTCTCCTAGAATAAGGGACTTGACTAGCTTGTGTTAGGTCAGCACAAAGGTGTGAAAATTGAGTGATGTAATTGTGTTAAATCAGTGCAGAGGTGTGAAAATTGGGTGATCTGTTGGAGGGTGAAATTTCTAGGAATTAAACATCTTTTACAAACCCTTTTTTATTTTTTATTTTTAAAATTTTTTTTCTCTTAATGTTTTGTTATGTTTTATTTTGTTTGTGTGTGTGTGTGTGTGTGTGTGTTTACACATACATACATAAGTACATACATACATACATACATACATACATATATATATATATATATATATATATTGCTGATAAGAATTGGATGAAATGCATACTGGTTTCTGGAAAATATTACTGATTTGCTTTATCACGTATCTGTCTGCATGCAACTAACATGCACATATGTTTGTATGTGTAAATTTATATATTTCCACTTCTAATCTTCAATTTTCTGTTGCTTTTTCAGTGTAAAATGGATGCATGAAAGACCGTCTGGTATGTATCAATATTTCATCAAGGTTGGTATTGTCCTGGCATATTAGCCAATGCTTTCTGTTCTTTAGTCTTGTGTTTGTGTTTGGGAATGGGAGCTGAGTATTGCCATTCCTCTACTGAGAGTCAATTGATGCCAATGAAATTTCCAGCTCAATGTAACCTATTACTTGTCAATTTTTCATTTTTTATTTTTTGTAATTGCATTTTTATATTTGTTTTTGTTTTTTTCTTTTTTCTGTTGAGTTACCTGATCTGGTGTCCATTAAAATTATATTTGGTATTTAGACTTTTGACTCCAATACATCTGTGGAGTTTCATCCTGATTATGGTCAATGTCCTTGTGAGAAATATAAACTTAAATCCTTGGAATGAAAGACTTTTGTTCTCTCTCGTCAATAATTATGTAACTAGTTTTTGGAAGTTGGATTTATGGAGACCTCATGCTCTCCCCCTCTTCCTTAATGCATGAGCTTTCATTTTGTAGTGGATGTATGCACTATTCTTACAATTTGTGTAACTCAGCAGGATGTTCTAATAATTGATTTACTGTTCAACTTTCCAGGTGGTGCCTACAATACACACTAACATCAGAGGTTACACCATTCAGTCAAATCAGGTATTAAACCGTTATGCATATCGGTTCTGATTGTGTTGTCTTATTTATGACATCATTCCCTGAGATGCACCAGCATCGGTACTTTTCAGTACTCTGTGACAGAGCACTTCAGGAGTTCAGAGGGTCGCCCAGAATTTCATCCTGGAGTTTTCTTCTTTTATGATTTCTCTCCAATCAAGGTGAGGCATTTTCTGCTCTAACATTTTGTTAGCTAATTAAATGTTGGACTGAAATAATTTATGATCATATGGGTACTTCATCTTTGCCATTAACGGAACTTTTTCCCTTTCCTTTTTCCTTTCCTATTATTTTCATTCCCTTTTTTCTTAAAAATATGTTTCATTTAATATTAGCTTTTTCTTTCTTAGTGAAGACTTAGATACAGGTAATAGGCATTATGTGATACAGATATGCCTATTTTACAGTTTTTGAAAGATAGGAAATTTGGAATATGATACAATATGATAGCAAATAAAATATTCAATTCATGTCTATCAGTGAAATGCATGATAAACAGTAACCTATTGAACAATGCAAACAAAGACCACATGGAAATTACTAAAAACCTGTAATTAAAATATAATAATCTATTTTAAGTTTGTAATAAAATGATATTTATTTATTTGCATAAAAATGAATTTGGTAGCGGCATTCTTGACCATTTTGGAGGAGAACCAAGGGAAACTGGTGAAGCCCTATCAGTGACATAGAGTAATGAGAGAGAGAAAGGAAGAGAGATTAAGGTCTAAGGTTAAATACCGGTGACTTGAGGTATCAATGACTTTTAATGAATATTGAATCTAAGGAGACAAACTAATTCATTTAAAACTCATCCTGTTGTAAAGGATAGATTTGGATAAAATGTCTCTGACGTTGTCGCAGATGTCATAAGAGGTTCCAGTAAAGTTTAGAACTTGTTGCAAAATGTGGTTCTTAATTAAGTTTCAGACATGACCCTCGCAGGTTGGTGCTGTTTGTTACTAGAAAATAGTAATAATCTGTTTTATTTTTCTTATTTAAAATTTGCAGGTGACGTATATGGAAGAACATATTTCATTCTTGCACTTCATGACAAGTATTTGTGCAATAATTGGAGGTAATTTTGTCTCTTTCTTGCTATTTCTGACTCTGAATATGTATAGATGGAACAGTTCTGGGAGGCATTCTTAAAAATGATTTGCATTAGCAAAAGGACTTTATTCTATCAATTCAAATTGAATAACATTTGCTATAGGAAACTATATATTGAAATTGCAGTACTTCCAAACCAAGTTTCTTTTTTGAAAATTGTGTGTGCATAATCAATTACTCTTTAAAAGAGGGAACTAGGTATAAATTGAAATTTCAATTAGATGATAAGCATGAAACATTAGCGTAAATTTAGCCAACATATTTTCGTCGGTGAATCATGACATTGAAAATTAGAAATCCCTTTGTGTAAAAAATATATATTTTTTATAACTTGTTTCATTCCCTGGCCTACCTATAAATTCATATCTATTATGCCAAACACATAGGAGAAGAGCCCCCAAGAGTAATACTTGGTACTCTCACTGAGATCACTACACATAAATTGGACATGCATCCGTATGGATGGCAGTTTTGCAATTAATAGAACATATATTATGAGCGACAACGCCGACAAGTTGTTGGATACTAACCT
Source organism: Litchi chinensis (assembly GCA_019925255.1). NCBI lineage: Eukaryota > Viridiplantae > Streptophyta > Magnoliopsida > Sapindales > Sapindaceae > Litchi > Litchi chinensis. The sequence continues at coordinate 24,128,778 of CM034465.1, read as the reverse complement.
ATAGTTCTGTAACAACTGTTTTTCTTATAGATAATGAATAGTAATTAGGCAAGCAACATTGTTTTATTTACCAATTTATTACAAATCTAGAATTTCTTTAAACAAAAGGAGCATGAAAAGATAATTTAACATTGTAGTTTCTTTTTCCGCTTGAATTAACTTATAAAGCTAAATTGCATCACTTTATGTACTGGTTATATTTAGAACTCTTACCTCCAAACATTTTAATATATGTTTCCATCACCAGACGTCTCTCAATTACAGCAGGAACTATAGTCATACTAGTAGAGAAGTTGTAGAGACTTGAGTTTCGGGTTGCAAACACTGTTTATTATCCTTTCTTCTTATTCCTAAAAAGAATCATGAATAAATTGAGTAGGAAAGAATGCTTAAATCTTTCTTTATATACATTTAAACATAAATGGTAGTAACCTTTTCCATTCTGTTTCCTTTTTATTAAAGTGAGGAGGAATGTCTATATTTACTATGTCATTGTATTTTCAGGTATTTTCGCCGTGGCCGGAATAATAGATTCATTTGTATATCATGGTCAAAGAAAACTGAAGAAAATGGAAGTAGGCAAATTTAGATAATGATTCTAATCTAGCATGTGGCTGGTTCTCCAGAATGTTGGAAAATAAAGTTCATGTTTTATTTTTTAGTATTGACATTGAGTTGTAATTAGTATGTATTAGACTTATTGTAATTTAATAATTCTGATCGGTGGTTTAATTTTGGTTTCCCATTTTAGACTGATAATCCAGTAGTATGGGGGGAGGTGGTAGCCTTATTCATGATTTAGGGTACTTGTGAAAATATGTCAAATATTGTTGTAAGGATGTTTGTGTCTGCCCATTGCTTCCCCAAATGGAGTGAACTGCAGAGTCTATACAGGCATGATGATGGATGACTCATGTTAGTTAAACAAAATATACGTAGTCTGCACTTGATCAACTTGCCAGTAGACATGTTAATGAGGTCGAATGGGGACGGGGTTAGGGTTTCCCCCATCCCCATTTCTCCGCCATTTTCCCATTTCCACACAAATCCCTATTTCGAGAAAATGTGGATGGGGGGTATTTGGGGATGCATTCTCCCATTACCATTTCCTCCTTTTTTTAAAAAAAAAAAATTATCCATTTTTTTAATATCAATTTCATCTCAATTGACCCAAATGTTTAAAAAAATAAAAAATAAAATCCTTGTAATTAAGATTGAGGACGTAAAACGACTACAATCTAATTTTACAAGGGCCTAAATGAACCAGTTGAAAGGATAGGGGTCAAAATGTAATGTTATTGAAAAAGGTGGTTCTTGCCGCCGAGCCAAAATTTGCTGGTTTTTAAGCAGACAAACACGGTATGGTAAAACTAATATAAGCTAAAAAAAAAAAGGCTAACAAAGAGGTGGTAGTGGATGGTGATGGTTGGTACTTGTTGCCCGGTGGTCAGTTGTGCAAGTAGAGAAAGAGGATGTCTAATGACATCATTCGTTCATTCTTTCAAGCAATGTCGGAGCCTCTGCTGCTGCGGCTGCATTTATTTAACTCACCTCTGCTTTTTGCTCATATGCCCTGGCCCCTGATTGTTGACTACCTTCCACTGTTCACATGATAGTACCTATGTCATTTCTTTCAACAACCCATCCAACTCAATTTTCTTGGCTGTGCCAGGTATGTACCAAAATCCCATGTCATCACAACATCAATTAATGTTTTAATGCAAACGAAAATGCGTGTCCATCGGCCTTTTTTTCCTCGTAAGAGTAAATATTTGTGTAATGAATTTATATATAATAACATATATTAAACATATCAAGAATAATTGAGTATTTATTTTTATTTTAGAAGACCAAAGTTTAAATCTCATTTTTATCATTTAAAACATAAAATATGAGTAATGAATCTCCTTTTATTAGGAGTTATTATTTTTTTTAATTTTAAGATTATTTTAATAAGTTTTGATAACTAAAGTGGTAACATTAATAAAATATATATGTATATATATTACTATAATATTAATAAAAAGGAAAAGGAGTAAGGACACCTGTCGAAAAACAGAAAGGGTACAGATGAGGACACCTATTAAGAGTGTAAGCAATACTATCTGTACTTTACCTTCTAGGATAATCTATTGTACCCCTACTACTAGTAGCCTATTATCCTACACAACATAACGTAGTATAACCCCAGTTTGTTACTTGTTGTCTTGTCTCGCTTTCTAACAAAAACAAAAGCGAAACAAAACCCTCAAATCCAAGCCATGGCTGGTGATGCTTCCAAGGACAAAACCAAGAAGAAGAAGAAGAAGCGCGGTGGCAGCAAGAAGAAGATGACTCTTGAGCAGACTCTGGCTTTCAAATCCGTCAGCGACTGGGTGTTTCTGGATCAACCTCACAACACCACTTCTTCTTCTTGTGTTGTGGATGATTTCGGTGTGCAGAAGAGTGTCGGTCGTGGTGGGCACAAAGTCGTCTTTGAATTGCATTCCCATTCCAAATTCAGTGATGGGTACTTGTCACCTTCCAAGCTTGTTGAGAGGGCTCATTCCAATGGGGTCAGTTTTTTCTCAATTGCCTTTTCTTTTATATTCCAGTATCTGCTCTATTTGTTTCACGGGCTTTTTATTTTATTTTATTTTAAATTTTTTTTACTTTTCCTGTTTTAGTTTCTAACTAAAATCTTCTCATTTGTATATTTATTGGTGATATTAGTGCTTGTAAGCTTGAATTTCTTGGACTAGTTGAGATTGCAGGAATTTTAACTTTAAAATGTGTCGGCAAAGTAATATTTATTCAAAATATTAGATTATCTATACTTTAAAACGTTAGTTAGATGATTTAAGGGGTCTTGTTATGGATTCCACGTAAAGAATTTTTGCAAATTTGGGTGCTCTATAGCTTTGTGACTCATAATGCAGAGATTTCTTTTTATTATTATTATTTTTTTAAAAAAAGTGATTTAACTTTTATGATAAAAGCATTCATCTTGTAGAAAGGGAATTTGTGAAGGATGATGACAAAGATGATGACGATGTAGAGGATGGTGAGAATCTTGGAAAATTGGATGTAGGTTATAGTTAGTGGTTAACAATATTTTACTTGTTTTTGTCAAGACATAATGTGGGATATTTAATCACATGCTCGCATTTAAGCATACTCAGTTACACTCATCACAAATGCAATTAAAACAAATTTTTTACGTTCTTCATTGAGGGAAGAGTAGCAATTTATGCAGAGGACTTCTTCTGGGCTCATTAAGATTTAATTATCTTGTTGACTGATTGCTTTAACTTGTATATTATTTTACATGTGGTTGATAAAGCTATTAGTCCTGTGGGTTTAAGGTATAAATTTAGCTAGCAAAATGAATTTTGTGGGTTTCTCTAGGAGCCAAGAAACCACTAGCTTACACCAGTTGGTCCTCCAAAGGATTTCCTTTTGTTGGAGCCGTATTTTTTTCTTTTTCTAATAGTACATTTGAAATAGAAAAGCACTGAAACACTAATTCAAAGCAGAATATCTTTTTAATAAATGAAGTTCAAGGAATTTAAAGCTATGTCAAACCTGTTTGTTTCAGGTCAAGAAGACCTATGCCATTTAAAGTTTTCATTAGAATTCTTTAGTATTGTTTTAGTGCTAAGCACCTCATAACACATTGTTTCACACGGACCATCTCCATCCATTTCATGAAAACCTATTTTGCTTCTTGTAAATTTCTTTCACATGAATATTTCTTCAGAGATTTTTAAGTACGTACCATGTTATTCTACAGTTTTCAATCATCAGTGTTTGAACTGACAGTTCATAATAATCTCTATCAGGAGGAAGAATAATAAGGAACTTCAACGTTTCTTCAATATGTAGTAATTATAACTTGAAGAGGCAATTGTTTAATAATTTGTCAGTCATAGCTTTAATATATTTTCTTCAATGTTAAATCAAAATGTTAATTTGAATTGAACAACTTAGATTTTTCTAGTGAAGGAAGAAAAATGGAAGTTTGATTCAACGTTTGAACTGAAATGACCACACTCAAGATCCTTTATCTGTGGAATTAATAATATATAAGGAACACATGTGTGAGTATTTCTAAGAAATAATCTATCAGTTCGATTATTTTTTTAATATCAAATTTTTTTAGTGGCTTCTGAATTCTCTGAACGAAATTAGCTAGGAAGAGATTTGCACTGTTTATTTATTAGTAGATGTGAAAGTAGGCATTTGATTATTACAGTGTATTCAGAACAGGTGAAAGTTCTAGCTCTGACAGATCATGACACAATGTCTGGCATACCTGAGGCCATTGAAACGTCCCGCAGATTTGGCATCAAGATAATCCCTGGCGTTGAAATCAGCACAATATTCTCTCCAAGGTTTAATTTAACTTTTGCAACCATTTTATTTGCAGTTTCTTGTTAAACCCATCTGCTTGTATCACTGTGCTTTCATGTCATACATTTTTTTCCCTTAAAGCACTCTCAGCCAAAAAACTTGGTTTAAATGATTAAATTTTGCAAAAATTGGCCATTGGGAGACAAGAAGGTCTAGCGCTACTCATGGTTTACTTAGTGTGATTTTAATGTCACTGTTGTTTGGCTTCTTGATATAAAAGCAGAGACTCTGAATCAGAGGAACCGGTTCACATCCTTGCTTACTACAGTACCTGTGGGCCTACAAGGTATGAAGAATTGGATAAGTTCTTGGCCGACATAAGGGATGGCCGTTACCTACGAGCAAAGAACATGGTCTTGAAACTAAATAAACTGAAATTACCTCTTAAGTGGGAGCATGTGGTCAGGATTGCAGGCAAGGGAGTTGCTCCTGGAAGACTGCATGTGGCTCGAGCCATGGTTGAAGCTGGTTATGTGGAGAATCTGAAACAGGCTTTTGCCAGATATCTATATGATGGTGGACCTGCATACTCAACGTAATGAACCCAGTGCATATCGATAAGAAGCTTTTGATTGTGGTTAATGCATTTTTTTTTTTTTTCTAATACATGATAATGATGATTTACAAGTTTAAGTTTGCTCAAGCAGGGGAGCTGAACCTCTTGCAGAGAAAGCAGTTCAATTGATACATGAAACAGGAGGTTTGGCAGTACTCGCTCATCCGTGGGCATTGAAGAATCCTGTTGCCGTCATTAGAAGGTTGAAAGATGTCGGCCTTGATGGGGTAGAGGTTTACAGAAGTGATGGAAAACTGGCAGGTATGTTATTGAGATTGAAATGTGGTTCTCTCTCTTTCTTTCTCTTGTATCTTTGGATACTATACGTTTCAACACTTCATATTTCTTGCAACATTTCACATCTTCATATTCAAAAAATTATAATTAACTGGTGCTACTGATTTTGTTTGAATTGTCAATATATCAATTTGGCACTTCCTAACATGTTTGTTTCTTGTGAAACGACACTATGCAATATTTAACTCGACTTTTGTTTCGCTCTCCTCTTTATTGATTGTATGCCATTGAAGTAGAGTAGATCCTATGCTATCAATCTGTGATTGTCTGCGACTGTCAAGTTCTTTTATCATTTGGATTGTGCTTTTTCTTGATTCCGTTATTTGATTGACAGCATACAGCGACTTAGCTGATGCTTATGGTCTTTTGAAGCTTGGGGGATCAGATTTTCATGGAAGAGGTGGACACGGTGAATCGGAACTGGGAAGTGTGAACCTTCCAGTGTTAGTTTTGAATGACTTTCTAAAGGTAGCTCGGCCAATCTGGTGTAGTGCCATTAAGGACATTCTTCATAGTTATGCAGAGGAGCCGTCTGATTCGAATCTGTCAAGGATTACAAGATTTGGAAGGGCTAGAATTTTTAAGGCAAGTGATCCTTTCAGTTGTGGCAAAGACTTGATTGACCACTGCCTATCATTGTGGCTAACAAATGACGAGAGGCAGAGTGCTGAATTTGAGGATATGAGGTTGAAACTTTCCCATGTTTCAATCAATCAAGGTGGTATGATTCTTCCTATTGAGACTAAATAGCTCTCACTGAAATTGACGTATTATTGATGTTGAATCTAATTATTTGGAAACATTTTTGTAACTACTGTTATACAATTTTCATTCAGTTTTTTCTTTTGAGTTATTATTTTTCCTTTCCTTTTTTTTTTGTTTTTTTTTTTAATTAAAAACGTAGTATATTTGTTCTGCAAGGCAACATTCTTTGGGTACAAGAAACTCACAAGATGCAGAATGAGATTCAACAGAATTTGTTTCATGTTGACCCTCCTAATGTTTCATGTTGACCCTTCTCTTAGTGAATGTTGGGGAGGATTGCTTTTGGCTCAAAGCTTATTTATTGTTATTAATTTTTTTAGCATTGACATTTTATAAGTCAAATGATTGTCAACACCTATCAAATCGATCATTGATTACGTAGTTCGGATGATTACTTCTATAATCGGGAGAAGACAACTCTTACTAAGAGATGATATACAACTCAGATTTTGTATTTTAAAAAACAAGAGTAAGACTTGAATCTTCAACCTTTAGGATTAACATGGGTATTCAATCACTTTTACTAAAGAATAGTGTGTTATTGAGCCTCATTTTATTATTGTTATTATTTATTATTGTTGTTTTTATTTGAACGCATTATACAACTCTTCTTGGGGGTAACTTTATGCAAGTAGATTAAAAGTTTGTCTATATTACACTAAACCTCTACTTTCGTGGCCAACAAAAGTCTTGTTAGTCAAACAAAGGAGGTGTTGTTTGATGATCTCTTGTTGATGATGGATTGGAGATAGAAATCCAATCACCTCCTTTTTTTAAAAAAAAATTATAATTAATTTTCATTTTATTTTTCTTTATTTTTCATATTTTTTATCTCTATCGTCCACATAAGATGGACAACATATATTATAATTGTTTTTTATGAAAAAGGGAAAAAAAAATGTAATCTATTTATACATTAAAAAAAAAAAAAATTCTTATAATTTGAGTATATAAATCATATTGTTTGGGGGTAATATCGACATCCTGAATTAAGTTTAATTCAATTGTTTATGAAGATATTTCCTTGCATCCTAATTCAAATGCGAAAAATTTCAATGCTCCTAACATATACTAATTATATGAGAGACTTCATAAATATATGAAGATTCATCTTATATATCATAATTTTAAATGGTTAAAATGTATATATCAAGGTTAAAACGTATATGTGACAATGTATTGAATAGGACCAGCAAATATGAACAAAATTGACGTTTCCTTCCATTATAACAAAGACAACCTTACTAATTAAAGCTCTGTAGCTGCTATATTTCCAAAAGCCTAATACACAAAACCAACTAAAAATAGCAGTTGAGGATCTCTCTGATATGATCACTCGGGTTTACCTAGGTGTGTTTAATATAGAAATTCAGAAGGCTGAAGAATTCGATGATTTTTTCCATCACACAATATTTAATTTTCATGTTCAACTGGGTCAGCTTCAGGTCGGTTGTAGCTGGACAAGTTAACATTATCGTTCCTAGGTTTCTCAGGTAAAACATTCAAACGAAGAGTTCAAGATTTCCTTCTTGTTGTCTTGAACAAAAGGATTACATTAGCTGTAATAGCATCTTTTATGAGAATATTTACGATTTCGTCGGAGCCATTTCTGCTTTTAGTCCTTGGTTACCACCCCACAACAACATCACAAACTTTCAACACTCTTTGATGTTAATGCATGCATGATGGAGTTTCCAAAATTTTTCAACGACTATTTTAGTACTCTCATCAGTCTTCTTTTCTCCTTTTACTTCGTTTCTTTTGCTTCAATGAATCCATATTATGTGCAGGAAATGGAGGCATTACAAGCTCTCAAGGCCATGTTTAATGACCCTTTTCTAAATAGAAACTGGACCGGTCTTCTCTGCTCACAGTGGTATGGCATTCAGTGCTCTAATGATGGTCATGTCACTGCAATATCTTTGGAAAGTATGAGCTTGACAGGAAATGTAAGTGTCAATGCTTTCGTGAACTTTCCTGAAGTGACTCTCATAAGCTTCAGGAACAACTCATTATCAGGAAATGTAATGAACTTCTCTTTAAACCACAAGCTGAGTCACATTGATCTATCAGGAAACAGGTTGTCTGGTCCAATTCCACCTTCACTTTCGAGTCTTAAATTGTTGGAGTCATTGCAGCTTCAGGATAACAGTTTGAAAGGTCCACTCCCGAAGTTTAACCAATCTAGCTTGAAGGTGTTCAATGTCTCTAACAACAATATTCTAAGTGGTGCAAGCCCAACAACCCCACCTCTACAATCATTTACCAGGGCTTTGTATTCTAATCATCTTGATCAGCAATGGGGTCCACCATCTAGTGAAAATGATACAGCAGATTCTGATAATAAGGATTCCAAGCCTAATAGTTTTGCTACCATGTTTTTGATTTTTGATGTTATTGCTTTAGTTGCTGTCATGATACTCTTCATGCTTTACTGGAGGAAAGTGAGGGAGCTAAAAAGGACGATGAAGAGCATGCAAAAGGGCTTAAAACAAGTAGCAAAGGAAGAAACCGGACCAGAAGAAGAAGAAAGGGTAGAAGAAAGGGTAGAAGAAAAGGTAGAAGAAAAGAAGGAAGGGATGAAAAAGAAGCTGATTTTTGCGCCGGGTGTGGAAGCAGGGTTTGAACTAGATGATCTTCTAAAAGCTTCTGCTGAGGGGTTGGGTATGGGGCTATTTGGGAACACTTATAGGGCAAAGCTTCAAGGGTGGATGGGAGGTGTGGTTGTTAAGAGACTAAGGGACTTGAAACCACTTAGCAATGAAGAATTCACAAACCAACTGCACATAATTGCCCACCACAGCCACCCAAACTTGCTGCCTCTTCTTGCTTACTACTATTCCAAGGAAGAGAAGTTGATGGTTTACAAATATGCTGCAAATGGAAATCTTTTTAACCGTATCCATGGTGAGCCTATCTTTCTTTTCAATTTTGTTACTTTATACATATAAAAAGAAGTATTGATCAGGTACAGGAATTTCACACATTTTTTCTGTGCAGAAATGTTTAAAATCTTACACTGGATTACACTACTGTTAATTGAAATGAATTCAATTATCATATGTGATAATTAAACGTCCTGCATGAAATAATACGTATGAGATTCTTGCACTAAATAAGTACTTCATATGTAGTGAGACTTATATAATTTGATGAAATGATAAAAATTACAGGAAATAAAGCAAGTAAAGAGAGGATAGCATTCAGATGGAGTTCAAGACTATCAGTGGCTAGAGGTGTAGCAAGAGCCTTAGAATATCTTCACTTCAACACCAAAAGTGGTGTGGCACCTCATGGAAACCTCAAGTCCACAAACATTCTTTTTGATGAACATGAAAAGGTTCTTGTTTCAGATTATGGGCTGTCTTCAATGGTGGCACTTCCCATTGCAACTCAACGAATGGTGTCATACAAGTCACCAGAATACCAAACCACCAAAAGGGTTTCAAGAAAATCTGATGTTTGGAGCTATGGGTGCCTTCTTTTGGAGCTCTTGACAGCGAGAGTTTCAGTCCACTCAGCCCCACCTGGAATCAACGGTGTAGATCTCTCCAGCTGGGTTCATAAAGCCGTTAGGGAAGAGTGGACGGCTGAGATTTTCGACCAGGAAATATCCATGAAGAGAAGTGCTGTTCCTGGCATGCTCAGGTTGTTGCAAATTGCACTACGTTGCTGTGATGAGTCACCGGATAAGCGGCCGGAGATGACGGAGGTTGTCAGAGAGGTAGAGAACATTATGGTTGTTGAATCAGAAGACGAAGAAGACTTGTCTGAGGATCGATCCTTCACTGATGATTCTCTCTCCCGCTGACGATTAGAAATGATATTTTCTTTATTTCATTTTCATCTTTGTGTCGTGTAATGTTTCAATCGATTTTTTTAACAAATTTAAGTTGGTTATTTGTTTATATAGCATTAAAGAACTGAGAACTTGTTTAACTAGGACCAAATAATTAAAGTGAGTTTTAATAGCACCATTTTATTGTTTATAAATTGTATTGATAAAACTACCCTTTTTATTTTTTTTAATTTGTTTTCATTAGTTCATCATATCTCTCGCATCTTCAACCTCAAGAGTCGGTCACCATTAACCACCTCCTCCAATTGCTGACAAACACCAAACACTCGCTAGCGGAACTCCTTGAATAATGAAGTGGTTCGAATTATTTTCACCTTGAATGATAAATGTGTTTTTGGTTGATATACAACTGCATTGAGCTTCATTATCTTAACAAAGAAAAAACTTCATTAAAAAATGAAGCTCAATGTTTATTATTGACAATGAAGGAGCAAAGAGAGATTATATTTTCTTTGTTTCTTTTTCATTTATTTAATCATGTAATGTTTCAATCAATAAATTATGATTTTTTAACAAATTTAAGTCTTTTAAGTTTGAATCATTATTTTTTTTCATTTATAAACAAACCCCAACTCTATAGGTCATTTTGTTTAATTTATTTTATGTGTCACTGTTTTATATAATTATTCAATGAATTTTCGTAATATACGTATAATTATTTAATGAATTGTCATTATAAAAAGTCATAATTGTCATATACTGATATAGCAATTTCTTCCTTTGGGTTTGGTTGTACAAAGAGGTTACTGTAGGAAGATCAGCTTTGCTTAACTATTGAATGTTGAGAAACTTCTATGGTGAACTATAAATTAGAGTTGGGTTTGTGGAAAAGTATGGTCAACATATATTCGCATTGTAGTAACATTAAACCATCTTTGTTTTATATCTTAATGCATTTAAATGATTCATTTGGTAGTTGAAGAAAAAGTTGCCAAACCAATGTAGTAGTAATGGATGTATGCAATAACAAGGCATATGCATATATGTTATATTACTAAAGAGTTTTTTTTTAAGGTCAAGGTTTTATATTTAATTTTGATGATTATAAACAAAATATAAAATATTGATATTGTTTGATATATAAATAATTTTAGTGAAGTTTCAACCAAATCAGAATAAAAAACGCCCCATGCAAGATATCAAAATTTATCGAAGGAATCAATAGGAATTTTAGTTAGGACTTAAGATCAAGTTGCACAAATTAAATAGTTAAACATTTTGGTTTATGATTTTTTTTTTTCTGTAATTGATATGATATATATGCTTATTTAAGAGATTAACCATATTTTTTTTCTGAAATGCGATATATGATGGAAGCAATTCAAACTTAAGAACATTACCAAGTTACATTGGGAGTAATTCAAACTTGAGAACATTATCAAGTTATACGAACACTTGTTACTACTAAACCATATTGGACCGTAAAATTAACTATACTTATTTAAGCAAGATATTTATTCGAACAACCTTAGATCTCAAATTTTCTTAGTAGAGCATGTAAGAAAAACAGGATCATGCAGCCTATCATCCACTTCATATTCCTTCTTTAGGTAACGGAATATGTACATATGCTTTCTAGTGGATCGCGAAGGTCATTTAAATATAATGGATGCAAGCAAGAATAGTTTGGGAAAGCTATGATTGACCTGATCTTTTGCTATCAAGTGGAGGTGTCATCTCTCTCTTTATGGTGCATTTCTTACCCGGGATTGGATTAGATTGTTTTTAAAGGATGAGACTGTATTGTATAGAATAGGATTGTATAAAGTATAAACTAAATCAATATTATGATATTGTTCGGTGCTGTTAGGTTTGGATTATTAATAAAATATATTAAAATAATTTATCAACACACAGAAGCTGCCAAGATAAAGATAATATATTTATCTTTATCTATAAATTATCATAGAGGAACATATAAACAAGATTATAACAAGATAAAGATAATATCTTTATCTAACACAGAAGCTGCCAAGTCCATCATAAAAGCAGAAAAATTGAAAAAAGAAAAAATTAACAATAATCGTAAACATCACAAATCACAATCACTACACATTTTTATCAGAAACATTTAACTATTTAACAGTGTTAATCTCAAAAGCAGCCAAACTTATTCCCAAATTTGAAGGCCCAAAGCAAGTAATGGTCGTACTTTACAAACATAAGATAACAAAATTACCGAAAATGAGTGTTGGTAAATATCATAGACACGCACATACAACCTATGAACACCTAGTATCATATTTAAGCTGCATATGATAAACTAATCATATAATTCAAATCCTAGGAGAATCCAACGAAAATTCTTAATGCAAATCCATCCTCAAAATTGGAGGCTTGGTACTGTAAACCACAATCTGACCTGAAATAAATGTAACCACTGATCTGGAATGCAGGTATGTAAACATGGCAGGGACAACAATCTTCCAACAAAGGGTAGAATGGTGGAATAGAAACTCATTAGAAATATAGCAACATCTTCCAAACAGCCTAACTCTTCCCATCAGTGCGCCATCAAGATCATGAATGTGATTATATACAGTTAAATTGCAATGGCTTGTTGCTGCCGAAAAGGTTCAGGATTTTAAAGTTATAAACAATGTCCAATTAGCAACAAAGAAACCAATCATGTACCCTTAAAGACCATAAACAGCCAAGTATCCTGCCAAAAGGTCAGCATCATTAATATAATAAAACCATAAATGAAAACAAGCACACAGCAAAAGTTTTATATAGGATAACAATTTACCCGTTTGACTCCTGTTTATCTAGAAAGATAATGGAGACAGGCAAGCCAAAGAGGGCATCTTATCTAAGGACAGCTTTTATACCGCAAGAGAGAAAAATCAAATTCGCAACTGCAGACCCCTCACAATCAGTCCTCCAGATACCCATACCACTTCCATAATCGCAATTGATGATACCAAAAAACCCCATTTGGCATTTGCGGTTGATTATGCAAGAGTCGTAATCGTAAGAAATGGAACAGCAATTATGGCATTCAAAGAGTATAAGAAGAAATTTCAAAGTTCATGTCAAGAATGCACAAGACTCCAACGGACCAAAATATCGAATTGAGCATTTCAGGAACACATAACAGTTGAATATTCGGCCAAGTTTTGCGGCTCACAAGACTTATCTACTATATTGATGATGCACCCAGACAATAACGAAGAAAACACATCTTGTAAACAGAAACTTCAAGCTTTGCAGACAGTGCAACCAGCAACACGAGTTCCTCAGCTGCAACATTAAAGGAAAATGGTTCATTTAGTAGGACAGAAATCACAGAGTATATCCAAAGAATTCAGTATGTCTATTTAGCATACCACAATCACAAGCAGTCATTCTATCCAGAACGAAAGCCCCCTGATCCACGTCGCTCATAAGGTCCAGAACGATCACGACTGTAGCGATCACCTCCAGAACCACCACGAGCACCGGCATCTTTGTTACGCCCACCAGACCTATCACCATTTCGGTCAGGACCATAGCGACCACCACCACCACCACCACCACCATATCTATCATCCCTACCACCATACCTACCTCCCCCTCTTGCTCCTTCACCAGGACACTCCCTGGCAAAGTGTCCAGGCTTACCACACTTAAAGCACTCTCCACCATTTGCTCCACGCCCACCACCATAATCACGGTTATAGTCACGCTCACGCCCACGGTCACGATTACGGCTACGATCTCCATCGTGCTCCCTGCCAGAACCTTGGTGAGGTTGAGCTTTATCAACAGTTATTGTTCGACCATCCAAATCCACTCCATTCATTTCTTCAATAGCATCATCCATTGCTTTTTTATCATCAAAAGTAACAAATCCAAATCCACGAGAGCGACCTGAGAACTTGTCAACAACTACCTAAATGAAACAAAATTTTTTGTCAGCATCCCATTAATCAGCACATAAAACAATTGTACAACTAAAACTCCCTCCCTTCATGTCCAAAAATCACAAATCCTGAAAACAAGAAAGCTAACAAGTTTAAAACATAACAGAGCAAACTCCTCTTTACTGATTGTAAAAGATAAAAACGACAAATTCTATTGAATAAAAAACAACTGAATGTGTAAAATACTAGTAACCACAAAGAGGCAGAACATAGCCTCTCCTAAACAGATTAAGCATTGTCCCAAATAAAATCTTCAAAAGTTCTAATTCTTCAAAATCACCCAGAAAACAGCCATTTATTCGCAACTCTAAGAGCTTCTATCTCTACGGGTGCTCCCTAAATATTATAAAATTTAAAGCTAAGTTATTTTAGCTAGCAACTTTTAAGTGGAGCACTCCAATTATCCTCTCTATTTTGGTTAGACATTAATATTTTAAATTTTATTTTGTTTCAAAATTGTATTTAAAAAAACATTGTTTGATTAATATCAAATCAAATATTAAAATAATATGAGCAAGGTTTTAGAAAAGGAAGGCGGTGCAAGGCGGTCATGCCCTGGAGAGACAGGGCGATCGCCTCAACTGGAAATGCTAAAAACAAATTAAAGAACAAAAAAAAAATAATAATAATAATGACAAAGTAAAACATCATCAATAACGTGTATGTATAATTGTAGGGGGCTTTCGTTTATTTTTCAAACTAAATATATATATATATATATATATATATATATTTAGGCACATTCTAGCATCCACTTGACCAAAGAAAATATATATGTGATTGCATTCTAAAATGTGTTATTGTAATTTATTATATGTGATTACAATTAAATATATGAGATTACAATTAATACATGTGATCACATTTACTAATTGTAATCAAACATATTTAGTTGTAATCATATATAATAAATTACAATCACACATTTTAGAATGTAATCACGCATTTTTTTGGTCAAGCGTATGCATATACAAATGTACCCAAGGAGACACCATATATATATATATATAATCAACAGACCAGATGCAACAATCAATGGACGTAAAAACGTGATTAATACCTCACCTGGACAACTTGGGATCAAATCAGATCTTGAAAGTTAAAAAAAGTGACATGATTTCGACAAAGTGAAATACTTTTACGTTTACGAGTCAAGGGCAACTGTAGCACCAGCAATTCCTCTTATCTTATTATTCATTGTCTAACCCCCCACACACACATAGATAGATAAGATACATTTTGGTTTGGGATCAAATCAAATATTATTCATATATCAAAGTAATGGGTTCAATAAAGTCAAAACGCACTGAAGTATAGAGAGTCCACTAGAAAAAAAAAGAAACATGGAAACTGAATTCAAAGAGTCAAGCATATTTGTAGCACCAACAATACCTCTTATATTAATATTCCTTCCCACCACAAGACCAATATCATAGATGCACGTGGGTATGTATCAACTTAAGATCAAATCATATCTTATTTATACATTTTTGAAGTTAAGTGTGTCACATTCAATAAAATTGAAAACCATCAAGTTTAAAAAGTCGACACAAATCTGCAGCACCGGCAAAACCTCTTCTTGTATGTATGCATGCTCGTATGTACATATGTATGAAATTGATAGTTTCATGCTTCCAAATTAGTAACCTTAGTGCCAATGTTTAACAGAACCAACAGTCTGTAAATTGTAAGTGTAATGTATCAATAAAATAGGTGGGAGTCATTATCAAGAACTTAAAAAGATTAAAAACATTATTCAGGGTGAAATTGTCTTCTTTCCTATGTGGTATTGAGAAACCTTAGCTGCCATTGCATAGTTTCTATCCATCCTTCATTTATACCTATGCAACATTATGCACATCTACATCCCATTAATTTCCTGCACCAGATAACCTATTAATCCACACCTAAATCAATTCTTAATTTATATAAAATCTATGCACATCAACCTGTAGCTCTATAATCTAAATCAGAGAGCTGAAATCAAGATTCTCCACATCAAAGCCTTTTCTGTTATGCAGCGTAGTTCATGTGACAGACCACATCACACGAACAAAAATATTAAAAAGTAAAAGTACACATGCAAAAATAATTCAAGGACTGAGTACCTTTGCCTCAAGAAGATGGCCAAACTTTTCAAAAGCATCTTTGAGACCTCTATCTGAGGTTGCCCACGAAAGGCCACCTATAAAACAACGATACTCTATCTCTTCCGACATCTTGCAACTGCACATTTTAGCGAACATAATCTTAAAACATCGAAAATGAAATCAAAAAATTATATAACATATATAGTATAAGTTGCTCTTAAATTGTTTTGGAAGCTAATAAACAAGCTACATGAAGTTCCACAGACATGGAAGGAAGAAAGCAGGTTCACTTAACAACAGTTAGATAGCAATAAATCCAAAAACAATTAAAAAAAAGGCAAAGGTAGCATTTTCAACTGCAAACTACTAACTTGCTAATGTCAAGACACATCTGGCTAAAACACCACATTAGTCCCCACACAAACATACAATTATCCATCCAAAAACCATACATACATACATATATAAGAGGCAACAATCACATGGGATTTTAACATATATATATGTACGGACATATACACATACATATATGCGTGCACATGAATATTATTAGGTACAGACTATTGTGAACAGAAAACTTATAACTTCACAAGTCCACTAAGAAGCAATAATTCACACGGACTCTTAAAATTACAAGCTTGCTATCTGATAAAAGAACTTCACATGGACCTGATAAAGTCAGTGCAAGGCTAGTTAAGCATAAGTATATGTTGACTAAGCAGAAGCAATATAATTTCCAATTGTAATTACTCATTATGTTCAACACACAACTCAATACCAATTATCGTTCTTGATTATTTATAAATTTGATTTCGGATACGAAACCCTAATGACCAATTAAACACTCTTGTCCCCACTTGGGCATTATTTGACAAACAAAGAATTCCTAAAATTCCCAATTCGAATATTTGATTAACCGAAAATCAACGAGAAAACAAACCAATAACACAGAGGTCGCGATCAAGAGTACATAGATAGATGTCAATTAAATGATGAGATTATTGAAAAAGAGTGACAGATCTGACAAAAACAATGAATCGTAAGGGAGAGAAGAATCAGCGTACCGATTTTGGAACCCTAGGCGGCGAGAGCTAGGGCTTATGCACTCTTGCTTGTAATTTATTTCGCAACTGACCTCGCCTTTACCTACTCTCTATACTCCTATTAAATAGTCTTTTTACTTTCAAGGAATTTATTTTGGGATAAATCTAATTTCCCCTTATAGTTTGATATAATAACCAAAAAATCCCTCGAACTTATAAAATCGCTATAAACCCCCCTATAGTTAATATAAGTATCCAAAAAACCCCTTATTGTTTATGAAAATATCCAAAAAACTCCTACCGTCAACTGGAATGTTAAAAATCAATGTTTGACCGTTAATTAGAAATGGCAAGACCGTCAATTCATTATAAAATAATTTTAAAAAATTTGAACAAATAGATGAATGCCACGTGTGTTGTAAAAATTATTTTTTTAAGAATTAATAATTAAAAAATAAATTTTTTAAAATACTCTCCATCACATAATTAAAATATAAAAATAAAAAAAATTTCATTCCTTCAAAACACTTCTCTCTCTCCTCTCTCTCTCTTTACGTCTCTGATATCTTCTTCTTCTTCTTCTGTTCTCCTTTTTTCTTTTTCTCTTTCTTCTTTTTCTCTTCTTCTCTTCTTCTTCTTCTCATCCTCTTCTTCACAAACGTCATTTGGGTTCGATTTCGAACCCAGATGTGGGTCTCGAACCCAGATGTGAAAACCCGCATCTGGGTTCAATTTATTTCGAATCTAGATGTTCACATGGATTAGATTTCGAACCTAATGAACATCTGGGTTCGATTTCTTTTTGTTGTTTTTTTGTTTGTTTTGTTTTCAATGACTTTTTTTTTTTTTTTTTAAATAAATTTTAATGAGATTTTAAATGAATACATTTGTTAGTGTTTAGTTGATGTGAAAATATGGTTTCATATTTAAAGATTGATGATGTTGGTTTCATCTTTGGTTCATCATTTTGTTATTAAGGATAATGATGATGATGTGTATGAGATTAGTGGAGAAGTGTTTGAAAGTATTTTCTGGGTTTTTATTTATTTTTTAAAATTTATTTTTTTTGTTAAATTTTATTTATTTATTTTTGTTTTTATTTTGTTTTGTTAATTTTTTTTAGCTTTTCTGTATTTGAGGGGTAATTTCGTCATTTCGCTCACTATAACAGTTAAAATTTACTGTTCATTGACAAACTTAACAGAAGGGGAAAAATGGAATTTGTTCAAATTAGAGGGGGAAAATTAGCGATTAGATCAAACAAGAAGGGGGTCGTTGGAATTATCCCATTTATTTTTATATTTACAATTTAAATATATTTATTTTAAAACATGTATTAAATACATTTAACGATTAATATAATATATTGTTATAATACTTTTCAAAATTAATATTTTAAGTATCAATTAAAATATAAATTCAATTTTCTATAAAAAGTAATTATAAATTTGTTTGTTTATTTCATAAAAATAATTTTATTTATCTCATAAACATAATTTATATTATTTCAAAAATTACTAAAATTGGTTTTAACTAGTTTAAAATACTAAAATAATTCTATTTTCTAAAATAAATATAATTACTTTTTAATATTAAACAACACCAAATTTTATTCCAATTCCATAATATACTATAAACATCACGTTACAATTTAATTCAATTCCATTAAAATAGTTCAATTTAATAATTACATAACGAGTGAATCCTAACCACATCTGTTAACTTTATATCAAAGTGGAGAATTGTAGCTGGTTGAATGATAAGTTAGGCTCATCTTAATTGGCAGGCTGGGGGTTCAAATCTTTTGTCCCCCTTTGAGTGGGGTGTTTTTCTAACATTGCTTCCTCTCGTTTAGGGAGCAATTGTCTCGTCTTTCTTTTAGAAACTTCAGTTTAGGATCGTTTTTCAAGTGTTTTCATCTAGAGAGTTCGACTTGTAGTACTTGTTTGTATAATATCTAATGCGCTATTATTAAAAAAAAAAAAATTATATTAAAAAGTGTTTACTAAGGTTGATAATGACCTAAGTTGGAGTTGCCTCGCTCCTAATCTAATAGGTGATATCTTAAAAAATAAATTTGGTATGATAATTATTTTTTACAAACCTAATGAAATAATAAAAGCAAGGTGGTCAGCTGTGGAAGGTATTAAAGAAGAACAAGGGTTTTGGGTTGTGGGATTCCACTTTTGTTGTTCAAAACAAGAATTGAAAGAAGCACAAAATGTGGTACTTGTGCGTGTTTTATCACAGATTGTTAGACTACAGAAAAGCAGAAGTGGAATCTCTAGCAGAGGTGTTTGGAGTTGGAGATGGTTTGGAATGGAGACTCCCTCAACACCACCACCCTGACTCTCCTTTCCATTTTGTTTCTCTTCCGTCTGAGGACATTGCTGGAAGCATCGCCACTCGAAGTAAATTCAATACCCATTCCTTTTCTTCTTCTTGTTTTAATATTTCATGTACATGTACATAGATCATGTGAATGGTTTGAAACAATGGTTTTTATAGGTATTCTAGTAAAGGGTATCTACGAACTGTGGGGAGAGGGCAGTAGCTATGAAGAACTGGAAGAGTCTATTAAAAATTACCCAGATGACCGGAAGTTGCCATATTTGAGCTCTGAGTCCACTTTCAAAATCACTGTTGATAGCTTTGGCAAGGTCATGTCCTTCCAGGACCAAAATGATCGAATTTGCCAGCTTTCTTATATCCCTTTCAAGGTCCCTCCATTTTTCTCTCTGTTAGCATTGCTCTCTCATTTTTCAGTTATCTAGAGCATGTGTGGTCTGTGGTGTTTCAAATAATGGAATTGATTATGCAATATTTTTAATGAGTTTTTCTTTTAATGGGTTGATTAGCTTTTTGTTCTTTGTTTAATAGCCTTCTTCGTAATTGAGAAATTGATGACTTTCTATCACTAGTGGATTTGTTTTCGATAAATTCTTTGATTGAGGATGTAATGAGTGTGACCAAGGGAATTTTCGAGTTCGTGCTCTTGTGAACGGAGAAGCTGCTATGCAGTGCACTCCTTTAAGTTTTTCTTTTTACGCCTCTTGTTTTGATGTTATGTTTGTCTACTGTTAAATGCTTTCAGAATCAGGAGTGGCTTCTGTTTATTAAATGTTGCTTTTTGTTATGCTTGTAACAGTAATGTCTTAATTGAAAGTGCTACCTACATGTCTATATGACTATATCTGTGGTATCAGTTATTTGGATTGTGTATAAGCCATGTTAAATTTGTGTACAGTGCTGTTATAAAAATTGTTCTTCACGCATTCACTTGTACTTTTATTTTTATTTCATTCCCCTTATGCATGGCATCCTTCCCGGTTTTCAGTAAATGATGCCATGTTGTTAACTTTGGTAGAACATGTAGCTTTATTGCAGCACCCAAAAAAAGGGTTTTGAAGTGATCCACAAGTTAATGTAAAATGAACCGCCATTTTGTTTTCTCTATCATTTGAATTTATTTTGGTCATATATGCTTAAATGGGGAGAGATGGGTATTAATGATGTATATTCTAAATTTAGTTTTGACTGAGATTTCCTGGTTGTTTTCTGCAAAAATGTCTGATTCCTTCTATTTTAAATTATCTGTTTTCTTTTTTGTGGTTACCCCTAGGATGGGTTTTGGTGTTCTCCTGTGTGCTAGTATATTCTACTCCAGTGGCACCATTCCTTGCATCTTTTGACCTCTTTGCTGTTGCAGTTGTTGTAATTTTTTGTCACCATTTCCTTTTATTATATCTTGCCACTCTGTTTGTTTCTTTTAAAAATCAAATTTGTCACTGTGACTGGATGTTGTCATAAAGTTATTCATTTTATATTTGTGTTTCCTTTATATTTATGTCTTATGTAGGGACCAATTCTGAATTCAAGATATTTTAGTATCTCCTTAAAATGTGTGAGAAGTTAAACTTAAAAATTTAATTTTTGGATGGGGGATTACAAGTCTTATCACTCAAGTTCAAAAAGCAGTTGATTCCCATGCGCTTCTTTTGTATCACTGATGTAGGACTCATTAATCTGTTGCAGGGCCGAGTTAATTTAAAAAATCCAGATCATAAGTTTTGGCTCATGCAGACCGATGACTGTGGAGCTAATAATGGGCTTCCACCAGTTGTACAGAGAAGAATATTTTTTGGTCGGGAAGTTGGTGCTGCTGATAGGAAGGTCATACCAACATATCAATTAAAAAGCCGCAGTTATCTTGGCCCCACAGCAATGGATGCTGAAATGGCTTTCTTAATGGCCAACCAAGCACTGGTAAAACCAGGGAAGCTTGTCTATGACCCTTTTGTTGGCACTGGGAGTATTCTTGTTGCTGCAGCACACTTTGGTGCAATGACTATGGTTTGTTTTTCCTGCCCAATTATCTATATTGAATAATTTTGCACTTGATACTTCTCTTAAAACTAGTAATTATATTTTTTCCTACTTTTGTCCTGGTTGAGTATGGACGTTGTAAATCTTCTAGAACTCTGATTGTTTTAGTTTTCCATCCTAGTTATAAGCAACTATATATACATTGGTATTCTTGTATTTCAATAGATACCAGTCCTTTCAAGTTAGTTGCTGTATTTAACTGATGTATCTTCAGGGTGCAGATATCGACATTAGAGTGGTCCGTGATGGACGTGGCCCTGACTGTAATGTCTGGAGCAATTTCAAGCAGGTGAATTTACTATATAGTAGCATTGTCGTTTCTTTTTAATCTTATTTTTTCCTTTTTAAGAAAAATGAATGCTCTGTTTGTGGAAGTACCTTCAAAATTGTAGCACATCACAAATGGTGAAATGCTATTAAATAATCCTTTCTATATAATTTTTTCTTATTACTTGAGGTTGTTAACTATGCATAATATTAGTTCACTGCATCCTTCAGGATTAACTTGGTTTATAAGTATGTATCAATGATATAATAAACTGCATCAGATTGACTCATTACAACATATTTTTGCAGTATGGATTACCAGCACCAGTTGGTTTGTTAAGAGCAGATAATAATCTTCCTCCGTGGCGTTCGACACTGAAAGAGGTATCTCCTATAAATTTTCATATTCTTGCCGTGATGGATGTGCTTCCATCTTTCCTGTTTCTCTTATTGATTCTTACTAGGATCGTCTATTGATGTGTTACATGGTGCTATATGTTTTGTCATATATCTTGGTAATGATAGACAGTTCAAGTCTTCTAGATATATATTAAACATCACTTTACTAAATAATTCTATTGCTATAATAGTATCGGTACAGAATTGATGGAATAAAGAATTTATTGGGTGGTTGTGTGGTGCTTTAGTTTGTCCGACAATGTTCTGTTGAAAATGAAAATCATTGCTTTTGCATAATTACTTGAATGTATTCTGCGATGATTGTTGATAATTACGATTTCAAATGCAAACAAATTACTAATTTGATAGTCATTCAAATTTAATTAATGTACATATTATTTATATTATTATACTAGTGGTACCTGTTATTAATTTTACAGTAATGGACACAGCCCAAAAAATTAACTCAAGTGACAGGGTAAGTGACTTATCCACCATATCATTCCCTACTTTATATATGGAGGATAAATCACTTGCCACATTATTTGAATAGATTTTTAGGTTAATTTTTTGGATTGTGCAGCATCACTCTTAATTTCAAGAAGGTGGATTCCTAAATTATCTCTTTTTTTTGTTTTCTGTTTTCTTTTTTGACTTGTACAGTTGTACTATTTAGTTGGAATTGATGATCACAGTCTATTTAAACTGTCAGTAGATTAATGTTTTAAGGTTTAAAAACAAAAAAGCTATGTAGAAGAATAAATGTGTGTATTGTTCATTTGAGAACTTGTACTTATTTTGTTTAGTCATTATTTTTTCTACACTTTAAATCTTTCAAATGGCATGTTTCTGTATTTAGGTGTTTGATGCCATAATCTGTGATCCTCCTTACGGTGTTCGGGCTGGTGGACGTAAATCTGGTGGCAGAAAGTTGCTGAAAGGAGCTGTGGACCCTTATACAGTTCCTGATGACAAGAGGACTGGCCATATACCCTCAACAGCTCCATACTGCTTGTCTGAATGCGTACATGATTTGCTTGACCTTGCTGGAAGGATGCTAGTAACGGGTGGCAGGCTAGTGTACTTCTATCCTGTACTAAGAGAAGATGATTCAAGAGAGAACCATTTCCCAGAGCACCCATGTTTTAAATTGGTTGCTACTTCAGAACAGATTCTAAGCTCACGATACAGTCGAGTCTTACTGACTATGGTGAAGACAGGCCCTTACACTGACGAAATTGCAGAGGCGGCTCGGATAAAACATTTAGAGTTCAGAGAGAACCATCTCAAATGGTTAGAAGATGGGAACCTTCATTCTTCTGTGTTTGCTCCAGCAGATACACGATTGAACGCAACAGGCGATGCCAAAATCAGTAAAGAACCAAAGCCGAAATATAGAGGAAAATACGTATAGTCTTCATATTGTTGCATTTTTCAGGCTGTCTAATTCTGAACGACCATGCTGTGAGCACAATAATTATAAGTCATTTGACCATGTAATCTGTTCTGAAGATGTAGCCATCAAATTCTCAATTTCTGGAGAAGAGAATCGGCTATTTTCCTGTTAGGGTGAGGTTAACTTGTAGTCCATTAATATTTATGAAAGTGTAGGAGCGGTCATCATCTATGGCCATTTATGTGTTACAACGAGAGCATACTAGTTGGTGGACAAGTTAAAAAGTTTTATGGCCGCTGTCCTCAGGCAATTACCGTTTAATTTCACCCTTTTATTGCACTTTTGTTGAATGATTTCATGCCTATAAGTAATTTTTTTTTTTTTTTAATTTTTCTCAAGAGAAGCAGAAAAAAATAATATGCATCAAATTTTTTCCCTTAACGTTCTTTTTCCTTTATTTTTCTCTATCCTAAATTAATATTGATGAATGAGAAAAGTGTGGAGTTGTAAAACTTGATTATAGTTGACAAGGCAAATGGATGACAAAGAGGGTGCCATCGGTCCATCACAAAGTGTGAATGATATCCAACAATATGACTGCAGTTAGACTTCACCAAGATGTCACCACAATGTACCTTGTCATTTGGTCGGCCTAACTGTTAACCTGTCTTATAACAAACTATCAAGCACCACAGTAACACGCGGACAGATTTAGTGACCAGAACTTTGAAGTTTCAATAACAAAGCTGCAGAATTTCTTAGATAAGGCAGCAATACAGAACAAACTAGAGTCCTAGAAGCAACTTCTATATTTGCCGAAAAAGAATAATTCCAATATTTTATGCCCATCTGCAGAATTTCTAAGCATTGGATAATACAGCACCAAACAAGGTTGAGTGGTAACAAGTATCTGAATCAGAAGCAGAATACAAAACCCATCATGCAAAAATTCCCGTGAACTAAGGAAACTGCAGGTCCATATCAGCTGTAACAGCAAGACCAGCATAGCACACAAGAACCAGCAGTTTACACAACCAACCAGTAGAATTTCCAATATCAGCATTACCAGACACAGATAGATTGCAGATTCAGAAAGCAAGGCTAAAAGAACAAAAAGCAGAACCAAGATCACCATGATCATTCCTCAAATAATCCCAATTACACAAAATGAGCAGCAGCATATGCAAATCAACCTCTGAGGCCAACTCAGTTCTCCTTTTGTGAGGGTAAAAATGAGTCCTAACTTAAAAGAGAAAATCACTGTTTTTGCTTTCCAAAAATATAAGAATAATGAAAGTGCATCTTCTTAAATTGTACAAAGGCAATTAAACCATCTAATATGAAGTTGTCAAGAGGGTTTTCCTTCTTCAAGGACATTATGGTTCAAAAGAATGCACTTTCCAATCATGATCAAAGCCATCAAAGCGTACTTTGTTACTAAAATGATTGCCAAAGATTGAAGTGGTGTTTGGATGGGGAAATGGAATTATGTAGGAATGGAATCAAGGTGGGATTTTAAGATGTACGAATACGATTGTTTGGTAAACATGCATCAGTGAAATATTTATTATTACAACAATACATATCCCCTTTTTTAAACAACTCCTACCTCAATCTTATGTTGATTTCATTCCAATGTCATAGTATTTCTCTAACCAAATACCCTTGATATACAAAAAAAAATATCTGACCAAAAGACAACATTCAACAGACATCCTTTAGAATACCGTAGTTTAAGTTAAAAACAAACTGATGCTGCAGAAAAATTATCATTGACATATTTTGGACAAGTTGTGCTAGTCCAACCAACAAAAAAAAAAAGGCCCCCAACTGTACAACTATGCAATGCAAAAGTTTGTGTTTCTCAAACAAAAGTGACGGCTATTTAGGAGTAATCATTCTAAATGTGTTGGATTAAAAATGGCTTCGAAAGATGCAGCATAAGGGCAATTGTCACAAGAAAACTTGAATTGAACAACACACATTTCTTCCCCATTCTTGCAATTTCAGTTGCAAATGTTGAGATTCCAGTTTTCCCCATTATTGAATAACCTTGACTAGTCATAAACTACAGATTCACCAACTTTCTGCGCCACCAAAATGGCTGATTCTTAACAAACATTTACCACCACCTTCGACACAATTTAAATCACACTTTAGATGAGCAGAGATAGTAATAATTCTTGATTACCAAGAGCTGCGATAAATAAATCTAAGCCAACTTCAATCAGTATCACTAACGAGAAGAAAATAAAGGCAACGAATTATCAAAACTTTTTTCATATAGAATATTACCTCACCTAAATTTCTCCAAATACAATTACATATACGAAAAATGTCCTACTTATATTCTAGTCAGTCACACAAGGCACCTGGAATCCAAATTTGGCTGTAGATCTATATACAAGCAATTAGGATCAACTCAGCAAGTGTTAAAGCATTAGCTCCCCTGGCATGCATAAATTCTGTTCTCTCAGTATTTGAATATGGTCGCAACTGTGTTTCATCCTCTGTGCAAAAGCAAGCAGATAGCCGTTAACAATGTAAAGCAACCTTTACATGACATAGAAGCAAAAAGTCAAAAACCAGCAAAGTTTGTGAAAGACTCTAGAAAGATTTCTCTTAAATTACGTGGGAGGTCTCCAACAAACCTCAACATATTAGGCAGGAAGAAGAAGACATTGCTAAAAAAAACAAAGCCAGAAACTGAAAGTATCTCCACACATCTATGACTATCAAGAATTACAATACATTCCAAGACAATAAGCATATATATCCAGTCATGTTTATTGCATTGCACTAATATGCCAGGAAATACCATGATATAGAAAACAACCCGTAACATGGTAAAGGCCTAAAGGGTGAATACATGATGAAATCTAAACTCAAATTCCATAGGCTAGAACTGCAGAAATGATACAACAGGTGATACAAACCAACAAACGTGCCTTGCGAGTGGTTGTACATATCTGTAATTTACCTTAATCTGGTGTTTGTAGTAAGTGAAAAACAAATTCCAAGAGGATGCAAAGAAACCCTCATTTTCCCATAAACTCTAAGGACTATGGTGTAACTAAACAGCCAAATAAAACTTCAGTTGAACTTAAAAGTTTTTCTAGGGCATTTACTTCAACATCTTGTCATGCACAATGTCATGGTCTTGTAGAACTTTTGCAAACAAGAATAATCAAACATAAAAACAATACAATAACAATAAGTGTTACTTAATTGTGTTTTAAAGATAACATGGCATAGACTCGACCCTTAAATTATGTGAAAAGGAATTGTTAGATGTTGATTTTAAAGATCGAAGTCACAAATTTATGTAAATATGACCCTTTAAGCAAAATATTAACTCTTCAACAAAAGAAGTTTGCAAAATGACAAATAAAACACATTTCTGCTGTGGCCATTGGATGCGATGTGAAAGTCGAGATTGGACATCCTGATGGAAACATTGTTCAACCATCCATACTAGAAAAAGACTATTTAATATAGTCATTCTTGGGGGAACATTCACAATATGGAATACATTACTGGTTGCTCATCATCTAATTTGATGTTAAATTTTATCATAAGTTTACTGAAGATCTGCAGTGATCCTTATTATGTTTAAATGCTATGAAACTCTCCAATAAATTAAATCAGATGTTTTCATTCATTAGAAGATTACTAGATTTAATCAAATGTAAGAAAAGCAAATCAAACTTAAAAATCAAATCCGGTACTTAAATTATATGCTAGATTTGAAACAATCAACATGCTGATCCACTCTATGATTTATATAAAATGAATTGAGCAATCACCTATCAATGAGTTGCTCCGGCTGGCCCTAAAGTGCCTGGAACTCCTTCACCTAGATAACCTTTTCTTTTTTCAATTTAATGAGCAAAGAAATCTTATTTACAGAAGATAATATAACAAAAACACTGGAGGAATGCTTGTCCACTCTAATTTAGCTCACTCTAGTTTCTAACATATTAAGAAAATTTATTTGTTCCTATCAGCAAAGAGAAAACACACTAAAACTAAGAAGAAATACTTAATAAAAATCATAAATGGCAGCCCAATTCTTTGAAATAATGTTAACAATACTTGTCAAAATTGAGGAGAAACTGCTGCCAATAGAAAAACCACCAAAATCTAATAGTTATAGTGCTGTGACAAAAATTTATATACATTCGTGGTGCCACAGAATAAGAGATCGGTACAGAAGAGAATCACATGATACAGATACGACAAGAAAATCACAATAATGGGCAACAAATCGGATATGGGTACAAGAGCTTATTCATTGATCATGTAATTCTAATAGTTATTAATTAGATTGGACTCAATAAAGATTTGATCCCAGCATGAATGACGAAATTTGATCACAACAATGAAGCGGATATTATAATCACAAGGAAAGCTATATTGCAAACAACACAAACTAAAGGGGAAGAAGACAGGAGAGTAGCCCCATACCTAATCCCTCTAAATTTGGCCTCAGGATGAACAACTTGCAGAAGCAGATGCTTGAGAAGGGAAAGCACAAGACTGAAGTGAATCAGTAGAGAATGCTCTAAATTCCCCGGAACTAATTGATGGCAATTCAGCAGCTAAATCCTGATATTGATGTAGAAGTCTTTCATAAAGAGCCTTAGACTTATCACTTAAAACTGCTTTGGAGCCTGTTTTCCTCTTTCGATATTTCAACAAATAGCGAGCAGCCAATGTCTCTCTTTGGCAGAAAAATCTCACATAAGGAGTCTTGTGTGTACCATTTGAAATTCCTTTGGAGCTTAAGTTTCTCTTCCTATACTTGAACAAAAAGTGAGCAACTGATGTCTCACTTTGACAAGAAAATTTTCCACAAAGAGATTTAGACTTATCATTTGGAACTCCATCGGCGACTGAGTTCCTCTTTCTATACTTGAGCAAATAGCGATCAGGCTTTCCATCACTTGTTTGACAAGATATACACTCTATGTTCATACTTATTTCATCTCCACTCGACTTTACCAACTTGTCCGAGCAACTCCCTTCTCCCTCCTTGAATGGCACCACCACATTCTCATTCTCAACACAAACTGAAGGATTCCCATTCGACTTATCATAAAGCTCAATCCCAACACCAACACTAGAATTCCTGGAGCCTAACCCTCCTCCAACCATAGAACCATCATTACACTCCTTCATTTTCACAGCACAAAAATTCTTAGAAATCCTAGGAGAGCTATTCATCACTCTATGCAATTGAAATGCCAACTCCGCATCATCCAAAATGACACCATGGTCCAAAGATTTCGATACCGCCTCCTTTGCCGCCAGCACTGCTTCCCTATGTCCATCCCCATTAGCCTCCAAAGACCGGGCACAATTCTTGCCACCTGAAATCGAATTACACAATTCTGGGCAAGCGTTACTACTCCTCCTAGCCCTTAAAAGCGCCCTCTTTCTAATAATCGAATTGGGGAGCCAACAGTCCACACAACACGAAAATTGGGAGGCAGCAGAGGAATAATAAGACCATGGTGCAACAGATTTGTACAAGTGAAAGCAGTTTGTATGAACACAACGATTACAATGGCAGCATGTAAAGAAGTCATGGGCAATTGGGTTGAAACAATAAGAGCAAATTTGGGAGGATTCAACGCGAGAGAGACATTTATGACAAAGAAGGACAATTCGCCATTCGCTGTAAAGAAGCTGGAGAGTGGACTTACCGGTGGTGCAAGTGTCGAGACGGAAGGCGCAGGCATGGCACTCACTCAAATTGGGTAAGTCCCTGGTCTTCATGTTGTGAGGAGACGGGGTTGTTGTTGCGGGAAATGGCTTCTTGTTGGAGGATTCTCCGTTATTACCCTTCTTCATTCTTCTCTTTCACATTGACAACCCGTTGCTACAGTTACTTTTTATGCCACCTATATATTCACTTTTTGCAACAATTACCTCGATCAAACAAGTGCCAGGATCTATATGATATAGGTATCTAATGTACAGCCTAAAATACTGCTTTAACAATGTGAGAGAACTCCACCCATATTGAGTGAGAAAATTCAACTCGTGACCTTTCATAAGGTAAGAGAGATCCACCCACATTAAGTGAGAATCTCTCCCCATATTAAGTAAGAAAATCTAATACACGGCAAGATTCATCCACATTAAATAAGAAAATTGAATGTCGTTTTCAAAAGGTAAAAGATTGTCTACACTTTATGGGCTATGATGCTTGAACCCTACATCCACCACATTAAGTCAAAAAATTATCCACATTTTAAGGGTTACAATACTCGAACCTTACTATGTTGTTTTTTAAAAAGTTGGATAAATGGGAGTGGCACCACTATGCTACTCCCTCCACTTGATAGCAAAGGAAACGTGTTTTTCTTATGAGAATTAAGGATTTATAGGAATTTATTAAATATGTGTATGGTGAATTGTATATAATATCACTTCCATGAAAATAGTAAAAATAATCTCATAAATATTAAAATAAATATGAATATATTATTAAACAAGTAAATTAAAATAAAAAATTAAAAAAAAAAAAAAGAGTTTGATCTTTGGTTTTCTTTGTCATCACTTTGTCTCTAGGAGCAGTCTTTGATAGTAATACTACATATCATTATTATCTTCACTTTCATCATCCAAGGATTCATCACATGAACTTGAATCTCATGTGCTCTAAGAAACATTCATCGCACAATTTCCATTTTCATTTTTCAATATTTTATAAATTTCCTCTTTCACCACATGTGTAGAACTTAACACCATATACCAATGCTTTAGTCTTCACATATGACCATTTGATAGCACATTCTTCTTGTTCTTCTTCAAGAACTTTGCAAACATTCTTGCTAGCATTCTCATGTGGACATCAACAACAAGACTCTTATTATCACTATCTTCCTCTTTGGTTGTATTTAATGCAATTCATTTACCCTTCTTTGTCTTGAGTAAGTGTGATTCGTACGTTTGCAAAGAACGAACTAGCTCTTCTAGTCCAACCACGTCAACATTTTTGGTCTCTACCATGGCTATCACTTTTACTAGAAATCGCTCAGGCAGTGATCACCAAATCTTGCCAATAATCTTGTTCTTGGGAATTTCTCACCAAGATTAAAAGAGTTATTCACAATATCACTCAACTTTACACAAAAATATTGAAATATCACGTACTTTTCCATCCTTAATAGCTTCAAACTTCGAAGTAAGTATTTGCGACTTTAGACTTTTTTGAATGTATTGTTCTTTCATGAGCGCAGTTGCCCCTTCCTTGCCGAATTCAGGAAAGATTGTAATATGTTATTTAAATGTATTGTTCTTTTATGAGCCAGGCTGATACCCCGAGATGAAGGAGAGAAAGAAAGAGGCTGCCCTCATAGTAGCTACTTCGCTTCCTGCCACCTCTAATCAGGCTCCACGTACAACCTACAAAATATTCCAAGGTTATTTAGAAGCTTCACATTTAGAATGTAAGACCTGTATCCTAATGGACTCATAAAAATTATGAAAATCCAAGTTTTAGAAAAGAGACAAGAGAGTGATTAGTGGCAACATTATTTTTTAAATGGATACTAGTGTCTCATGCCAAAGAAGGATGAATGATGACAAGCAACTTGAATAGCCAAAACAAGAATTGAAGCTTGATAAGCAATACAGAAGTGAGGCGGTGGGTATATATGTATATGATTGAGAGAGGTTTTAAGCGGCCATAGATATATTTTATATAGTGGGGTGCGGTTGAAGCCGAAAAGAACCAGAAGACAGGTGCTTGAAGCTTGTCAATTCGGCTGTCTTTTAGTCAGATTAGAAGCAACAGAAATCAATTCAACAAATACAGAACCAAAATTTACAGCAGAAAAAGAAGATGAAGAGAAAAGAACTAATTTGGGGCTGATTTTGGGTAGAATTGGTGCAATATATATTCACTTTCGGATTCAATCTACTGAATTGATTTTTATGAATTTTAAATAGGTTTTTGTATTGTTTTCAGGTGGAGAAGAACGAAAGGATAATACGAGTACTAGTACTTCCAAACAGAACTTGAAACTCAATTTGTGAGTGGATCGTTTATTTAAATTGAATTGATTATTTACAATTATATATTTTTTATTATTTATGGATTATTAGGAATGAATCATTTGTTAGTTAATTAATTTCCAAGATTATTAATCATGCTATGTGTTCAAAATAAGAATTCATTGTGTTACATATATATGTGTACGTATTAGAATTCCAATCAGAATTTTACATTTTTATTATAAGTTTATTATCAAAAAGATCGCAAAGTACTTTAAGTATTATTTTTGTATATTTGAGAAAATATTTGTTAAGAATTATTTGTGTATCCAAAAATAGAATTACAGATATTTGCATATGAAAATTGTTTGAGGTATGAAACGAAATTTTTAGAATATCGGGATTGTACCCTCTCCCTTTAATAGTTAAGCTATATGTGTCAGTTCTAGAGTATTCTAACACATGTATGGTAGATGTCGAGAAGAGTCATTGAGTCGCCTAGCATATATATGACAGATATCCTATTCGCTCTGCCTGTATGATGATGTTTTTCGCCACATATGAAAGCGATTATCCCTCACTCTGCATGTGTATTGAATATTTGCACCATGTATGACAGATTTTCTTTGGGACTAGATTAGTGTAGATTAAGTTTTTATTAGCATACAAAAATAATTCATGCAGATATTTATAATTTATAGTGACATGAGATGTAAATTTAGTATATTATTTTCAATATTATTTCGAAAATTTTATTAAATCACCCTATGTATTGTCAGATTAGGAAATGATTTTCTATCAAAAAAATTAGAATCATATATGGTTTTCTAGTATATCAGATGGTCTTCTTGAATTCAAAATAGGAATCCTAGAACACCCTATCATCTTGGTATCAGAGTTTGGTTTGCAATTTTTAGACCATTTCATAGTTTGCATTTAATTTCATGCATTTGAGCACTACCCATATTCTGTTACAACATCATGCCTCGAGTTAGTCGCTTATGTAAGAAGAGACCTAGAATAGACCTAGGTGAAAATTCAGCACCTGAACAAGGTAATGAGTTAATAAATGAGATGGAAGGAAAGTCTCATCCTAACCCACGTATGCCAAAACTTTGGGATGAGTCTGTGGATAGAACTGCTCAACTTTTGACCACTATAATTCAGTAAATATGTGCTCCAAAAAACACTACAAAGCATGCACGTAACCTTAAGGCTACATCTTTTGATGGTTCTAGTGATCCCAATAGTGCTATATCATGGTTGAATAATTTGGAACATGTGTTTGTGGTTATGGGATGCCCGGATGAACATAAGCTTGCGTTTGTTACATTTTTATTGAAAGATAAAGCTTATCACTTGTGGGAATTAGTTCAATAGCAAAATATTAGGGTGCTATTTTGGGATGAATTTAAAAAGTAGTTCAATGCTTATTATTATCCTGGATTCTACCAAAATATAAAGATGAATGAATTTTTCAAGTTAGTGCAATTTCCTTTAACAGTTGAAGCATATGAAAAGAAATTTACAGAGCTTTCGAAGGCCGCTCCAGTTGTAGTGGAGAATGAAGAAAATAAATGTAGGAAATTTGAAGAATTCCTTCAACATAAAATCAAGATCTATGTGTCTTCTGCTGAACATACTAATTATGGAGAATTGTTAGAAGTTGTGTTACGAGTATAGAAACACATTAATGAAGGTCACAGGTTTGAACAACAAAGATAAAAACATAGCAATCAAAGCTGGTCAGTTGGAAGGTCTAGCAACGACGTATTTAAGATAGGTGGTGGTTATACTAAATAGACTAGTAATTATTGACAGGGTTATGGGATTTGTTTTAGTCAGATATCTATTAAACCACCAACAAGTCAACAAGGTATCAATTTAAATGATGGTAAACTGCCTCAATATCAAAGATGTGGTAGACATCATGATGGGAAATGTTATTGAGGTACATCAGGTTGCTACCATTGTAGACGGACCGGACCTTTTAGAAGAAATTGTCTTGAATTAGTTTTGGGTGATACGATGGATAAGAAATCAGCTTCTCAAATACAAAGTGGTGGTGGACACTTTTAGGAGAGGAGAGGACTACATGTGAAAGGGTCTACAGCTTCGAGTCAAGCCAGTAAAGTCGTAGCCAATGAAAATAAGTCGAGAAGACAATCAGGGCCCTATACTCAAGCTAGAGTTTTCACCATGACCCAATAAGAAATAAAGGCCACACCAGATGTTGTCCCAAGTGTTTTAACCATTTTTGGTTGTGATGCTCATGTTCTAATAGATTATAGATCTACCCATTCTTTTGTTTTCAAATCCTTTGTAATGAATGCAAATAAGGAGTTGAAACCTTTAGAGTGTCGTATGATGATAGTTACTCCTACAAAGAAATCTTTATTAGTAGAGAATGTGTTTAAAGATAGCAAAGTTATGGTGGGTGAACATGAATTGCATATTTACTTGATTTCATTGGATATACATGATTTTGATGTTATCTTGGGAATTGATTGACTGGCTACACATCACGCCATAGTAGATTGTTTTGAAAGGAAGTAAGATTTAGAAAATAGGGAGAGTTTGATATTGTTTTCTATAGGGAATGAAAAATCATTCTTTCTTAAGCTATATCAACCGTTACTGATAGACAATTGCCTAAGATATAATATTCCAATTATTTGGATTATGTGGTTGATGCTATTGCAAGTGAAATAAAGTTAGAAGATACTCCTATGGTAAGAGAATTTCCAAATGTGTTTCTTGAAGATCTTTTTAAGTTATCACTAGATATATTGAGTCTGAGATATAATTTTTATCACTAGTGTTCAATTACTATTTTAGCTAGGTAGAGACTAGAGACCCATGCACATGTATAAGAGCAATAAGTTCAAGCCAATGGAGGCTTGAACATGGTGGTCAAACCAAAGAAGCATGGGCCGCTATTCGAGAGAGATTTCGGAAAAGTTTATATATTATGGTTGTAAATTATTCATACAGATATTTACAGTTTTATTATAATATGAGATTTGAATTTAATTTTATTGTTCATATATGAATACTTATGAATTATGAGAATTATTTATTATTACCAGTATTATGTTATGATTTATTTTGAAACATTTTTAGAAAAGTTATGTCCAGTCATTAGGTGTTAGTGCTCATTCTTTTATAAAAACCAGTTTTTCAAATATTCGTTACAAGTTTATACATATTATTGCATAATCGTAAAAAAGACCACATGGTGATGAAAAAATGTATTATTATTATTATTAAATATAAGCATTTTGCATTAAAGTATATTATTTTTTATTAATCAAATTTCTTAAATGTATTTTAAAAATACTTTTACAAACGAAATATATTTTATGAATATTTTATACATTCAGTACAAAGGTCAAACATGAAAAATGTAAAAATTTTCGATTTGTTCAAATTACATTTATAAGAAAATCATGAGATTTACAATAATTTTTCTAAATATATTTTCAGAAACTCCTTATTTCAATTAAAAAGATCAAAGTTTTTTCGGAATCTTTCTAGACTCGAGATAAAAATAAAGATGAATTTCGTCAATTTTCACGGAATTCTTTGGACTCAAGAAATGAGTCAAGATTTGTCTTGTTATAGAAATTATTTTAAACTCATATTGTGTCTTCCCTTTGTAGATTGCTTGCAATCCTTCTAAATTCATGTTGCTAATGGTCCACTCGGCCAATTGCCATTCATTATATGGATTTTTCACTTCTAGACCATATTCTATCTTTGTAAGCGAAGTCCATTAATTCTACCTCTACGAAACATCAAACTCTTTCATTCAATGACGTCAAGTATGCCCTTGTTCTTGCTTTTCAATAGGCATAGTTGTTTCCATCAAACAACAAGGTCTTGACATCGAAGCTCCTTCTTTTTCCATGTCTCCAAAACCCCTTAGCAAAAGATCACCACAGTTATTTATATGGATTGACGTTGATACCAATTATAAGGTTTGAGTTTATGCTGAGTACAATCTTGAAAAGATGTGTATAGGTTAATTAAACCTTTTATGAAATATGTACACTTTTGAATAAAGACCTTCTTAAACACTACTAGAGTGCAATGTAGCTTCAACATGAGCTCGAAAAACAATTGATATAAAAACTATAGTTCAAACACTTTAGTTTGAAGAGTTTTTTCTTTCCTAAATGACAATTTAATGCAAAAATTCTTTACATAATGATGTGAAGATCGATCTTTACATTATAATTTGCAATCAGCTTAGTGATTAACTTAATATTAATTGTAGGTAAACCGAAGATTAAAAGGCTTGGTAAACCTTCGGAAAACTTCCCTCTTTGATTGAAAACTAAACAAGACAATTTCTTACTTATGTGAACATTTTCCACTTCTTAATGTAAAGAGTGTTTCCAATAGAAGGTTTCATAGAAGATGATGTTGAGATTTTTAATATTCACAAGCAATGACTTAAACGTTTGTAGTCACATCCACAGCATGAAGTAAATCATCCACAAATACACACTATACTTTTCTGTGGAAACCAAATGGAAACAACCATGCATGTGACCTCTAGTCTAGCCTCAAATTATATATTATGAAATCTACAAAGACTTTCATTAATTTGCTTCCTATTAGTCCACCAAACTCAGAGTTTTTGGAATTCAAGCCTTCTTGAGTGGATTTCTGCTCGAGTTGAACATAGTTTGTTTGGCTCCTAGAGTCCTAGTTGTCCAATTTGTTGCTAATTTTTCTGTCAAATGATTGTGGCAGCTTCCTATACAACTTCTAACAAACCTCCTTGGTATCCTTGTGATGTTAAATTTATAAAACCCACACCACCTCCGTTAATCATAAAGCGGTATAAGATTGTCCCATAGAGAGATTAAGTATTTGCATTGAAAACCTAGTATGATAAACAAGAGTGAAAAATAAAAACAAAAATAAAATAAAATAAAAGTAAAAATTGCAATTTAAAATAATTCTAAATTAAAAATTACAAATTAACTAAATAAATAAACGCTAAATTAATTAGAAATTTAATTAATATTCTCTTACCCGTTAGGTTAGTTACTATGTTTGGCATTTCAAAATATGTTATTTGCCGAATTTCAAGAGAAATTTAATTTATGTGTTTTGTTCATATAAACTTACTTATTTGGTTTTCTTTTAGTAACAAAGTTATTATTAGTATGAACAAATTCATATGCAAAGGTACATTGGCAAACGGACTCTATCATTTACAAGATAGTGTAATTTCATTGCCTGACACTGAAATTAACCATAAAAGGCGAGATTGTCTACGGGTGGTTATAAATATTAACCTCGGCGATCTTGTTAGGAGGCAATGGGTGGTCCAATACCTTCTTCCTCAAGTAATGAACAAGTAGCTCTTCGTCCCGAGGACAAAACCTATACCCTACTGGAAATTTCTTCCAGTACTCGTCCTCAATGGGTGGTTATTGTTAATGGAGGAAGAAGAGTTGATGTTAGGGTTGCTTCCCATGCCAGAAGCCGATGGAAAAGGAACGTAGTCAATTATGAATATGAAAGCTTTCTTTTTCTCTTGGAGTCAGAGGTTGAAGTGATCGTGACTCTCTTCTTATATATCCTAAATACAAGGTATTTGATAATAAGTTTTTGAATTGGATGTGGTAAACCAACTGATAATTATTATTATTTAAAGAAAGAACAGATAATAATTATTATTATTTAACTGTTATTATCTTTTTATGTTTGAATTAACTCAGTACAGCCAATTAATCATAATAATAATGTTTTTTTTAAAAAAAAATCAAATATTTTAGTGTTAGAGCTAATTTTAGAATTATAGTTTTATAAAGTAAGTAGAAAATAAATAAAATACTCAAATATTTTTATTTTCTTAATTTTTTAAATCTATTTATCAGTGTCTAGTGCAGTAAGCCACTGCAAGCTCTTTTGTTTTTCTGTTTGGTCTGCTGAGATTTAAGACTTAATTTTCCTTAAGACAGCCAATTACAACTCTCTTTTGATTTTTGGCTGGTCTGTTGGGATCCAAGACTTTTTGTTGGAGCCCAAACCAAGGGAGCCCAAGCCAAGGGAACCGAAATACAATTCCCACATTAGAGAGACACTTTGCAATTTAATTAATTAATAAAAGTGAGATTTAAATTCCTATCACAAAGTGAGAAGGGAAGAAATGCCCAACCACTTTACTAAAAGTGGATGTATATTAATTCTTAATTTAAAAAAAAAAAAAAATGTGGAGCAAATGGATATCACTCTGCAAAAATCATTACAATAACAATTAAGCCTTGACCAATCACCAGTATTTATATCCCTGCTGCTGTATCGCATATACATTTAACCAGGTAATGCAAGAGGAGCGATAATTATATATCATGGTGAACCAAACTAACGATAAACGAATTCTAGAATTAGGAAATGAAGTATTTGTCAACCAGTAGGATTACAAATTCCACTCACTTGTGACTGATTGATGACAGTTTGTAACGTCTCACAGGAAAGAAATTATTGGTGGAATGGGCGTCCATTCGGTTGCCTAGTCAAAGCAAGCCACAACGTGTGACGACTACAATTTGTCTATTCAATTATATATTGTCTAAAGTTATTGTGTTATCTAGAAAAAACCAGAATACCACACCAACAAACGCATTGGTCGAATGGTAGGGGTTTGTCCAAGCTTAAGCAAGGTCTCGGGTTCGAGTCCTTGTGGATGCAGTTATGTTAAATACTTGTTGGGAGAGCTTTACCACTCGTATGGTCCTATCCGGCTCAAATCCGGATTAGTTGGGGGTGTCCGGATACCGGATGGTATAATCCAAAAAAAAAAAAAAACCAGAATACCACCTCCATCAATCCACAATCTCAATAATAAAGATAGAAATAAGGAAGAAACCACATGAATAAAGGTCAAATTAACATGAAGACTAATATATCAAAAGAAGATGAAACAAAATGAATCATATATATATGGGTCAAAACAATTCTAAAAGCCTAAAAAACACATTCCTAAATCATAACAAAAACACATATTCCTAAATCCTACATATTAATTCTCCAAATCCTAACGCTGAATCATAGATATGGGTTGTTGTAATTATTGGCATTGTCAATCCACCCCATATGCAACCCAAAACTCTCCTGATACCCAAAACTCTCTTGATTTATATAATAATTCTCTTGATTTATATAATTATTCCAGATAGGATCATCTTGAAAAGGTAGTTTTGATCCTGATTCCATGATCTTGTTATTGTTGATCTCTTGATTTTGATCATGAACCATGATATCTCCATCATTTGGGAGATTAAGTTGAGGAGATGGAGTAGAAGCCATTACGGTAGTCGGCTCGTTTTGATGAGCTTTGTAAGTATTGTTATCATGATGCTGATGATCCTCCTCCATATTTCGAGCTTTGAATGACCTACCAAAACGAGCTTTACAAGTATTATTATCATGATGCTGATGACTCTCCTCCGCATTTCGAGCTTTGAATGACCTACCGGGTTTATGATAAATCTTGCATAAAACCCAGTCATCCAACTGTCAATATCAAAACAAAACGTAAACATTACCGCAAGTAATATATTCTTTCGATATTAAAAACTTAAAACAAACAGCAAGTAATGTATTCTTTCGATATTAAACGTTAGAATAATTCGACATTGAAAAATGAAAATAATTAATCATACGCACTCTCATGCAGCTAACATCTCTAGTTGGTGGAGGATTTTGAGCTCTAAATTTATCGTCGACTTTGAATTCATGCATAATCCAATCGGTTTTGGCACCATTAGGAGGTTTTCCCCTATAAAAAACGAGAGCATTTCTATACCCAACCGTTTCACCATGATAGTTAACCGGCTTCTTAGCTCCAGTGGCCTTCCAATATCCAGAACCAGCTGCACGGCTCGGCCGGTCTCCATTTGGATACTTCCGGTCCGTCGGTGTGAAGAAGTAATATACATCGTCTTCTTTGTATGCCTTGTAAAACTCTGCTATTCATAAACCAAATATATTCCAGTTATAAACCAAATATATAATAACTCATGCAAACTCTCTTTAATAATAATTTAAGTTTTTTCTAAAAAAAGTATGATCATAATTCGAAGAATAAGATCTTATATAACCCTAAATAATCCAAATCATTAGCGTGTATTTGAAACGATTGAGAGTACGTATTTGATGCTTGGAATGGTTTTAGTTAATACTATACTAAATAAATAATTTAGACATAAGACATGGACATGTACCTGCAAGGTCCTCAGGATTGTGGTTATAAATATTAACCTCGGCAATTTTGTTAGGAGGCAACGGGTGGTTCAATACCTTCTTCCTCAAGTAATGAACAAGTAGCTCTTCGTCCCGAGGACAAAACCTATACCCTACTGGAAATTTCTTCCAGTACTCGTCCTCAATGGGTATGTGGTGGTGGTGTGAGAGGATTTTTGGTTTTTGGTCAGGCTTAGAAGCGTTATTAATGTTAATGGAAGAAGAAGAAGAAGAGTTGATGCTAGGGTTGGTTTCCATGCTAGTAGCCGACGGAGAAGGAAGACTATTTCACAGACGTAGTCAATTATCAACTTTTTTCTTTTAGAGTCAGAGATTGAAGTGACCATGACTCTCTTCTTAAATATCCTAAATACAAGGTTTTTGATAAAATTTGATTTGTATTCAACTTACAGATAATTATTCTTATTTAACTGTTATTATCTTTTTATTTTTAAATTAACTTGGTACTGGCCTTACAGCCAATTAATCATAATATTAATACTATTTATTTAAAAAAAAAAAACTCAAATATTTTAGTGTTAGTCACTGTTAGGACTCATTTAAGAATTATAGTTAGGGCTTATTTTAGTGTTAAAAAGGAAGTAGAGAGTAAATACAATACTTAAATATTTTTACGTTAATAATTTTTTTGAGAGATAATCTCACTTTTTCTCTTATAGTTTGACATAATTGTTAATTATTTCTATAATTTAGGATAATCTCATTTTACCCCTTGTCATTACTACTATTACTGAAATAACCGAAAATATCAAAGTACCCAAAGAGGTCAAAGTACCCTCTTTAGTTTTGTTATTCCGTATTAACCATTAAACTTTAATTTTTAAAGTCAATTTTGATGACAAAGGGTTTTTTTTTGGACATTTCCATTAACTATAGGGAGTATATGATCTATTTCATAAATTGATAAGAGGAATATTAGCAATGTTCAAAGTATTAGGACATTTTGGCATTATACTACTAGGGGAAAATAGGATTATCCATTTTTTAAAAACTATTATCTAGTCTTCTAAATTCAAGATTTTTTCCTCTCTCTAGAAGAACAGTTACGAGGGATGAAAATCAAGGACAGATACATATGTTTTTAATTTTTTTCTACTTTAGTAGTTCATGGATTGACCTTTTGTTTGTAATATTTAATGAGTTAAATTTTCATTTGTAATTACTTTATGAATTATATTTATTTGTACTCGTTTTATGAATTGAACCTTATTTATAATTGTTATATGTAATGTTTGAATTTATGTGTCGTTATGTAATATTAAGAATGTAATTTGTAATTATTAGGAACTTTTCGATATTTCAACAAATATCTAACTCGATCAACCCAACTCGACTATTATTAAGTAGGGTTGAAAACTTATATTAGGTTACATTTGATTGAAAAATTTTCAACCCTTAGGAGATTTTCAACTCAACCTAGCTCAAGCCAACAAATGCCCACCTCTACTGGCTGGTGGGTTAAGCACTACAAGCTCTTGTTTTTTCGTTTGGTCTGCCGAGATATTTTAGACACCCAACCTAAGGAGCACTACAGCCACACCCAAAATACAACTCTCTTTGTTTTATTTGTTTGGTCGGTTGGGATCTAAGACCTTTTGTTAGAGGCCTAACCAAGGGAGCGTTACAGCCACAACCCGAAATACAATTCCCACTTCAGAGAGACACTTCGCAATTTAATTAATAAAAGTAAGATCTGAGTTGCTCTCATAAAATGAAAGGGGAAGAAGTGCCCAACCATTTTATTAAAAGTGGATGCACATTAATTCTCAAATTTTTATTAAAAAACATTGGAGAAAATGGATATTATTTTACAAAAGTCATTACAATAACAAATGAGCCTTCAGCAATCACCAGTGTCTCTATCCGGCCAGCTATATCACATATGCATTTAACCAGGTAAGGCGAGAGGAGCCACACTCTAAAATATCAATATACCATGTCAAATTATCATGGTCAACCAAACTAATGATAAACGAATCCTAGAATTAGGAAATGAAGTATTTGTCAACAAGAAGGACTAAAAATTCCAACTCACTTGTGACCGCTTGTTACTAGTCTATAAGGTCTCACAGAAAATAAATCTTTGATGTAATGGCCTAATGGGTGTCCCATTCGGTTGCCTACTCAAAGCAAGTCACAACATGTGACTACAATTTGTCTATTCAATTATATATTGTCAATTGTATTCTCCCAAAAAAAAAAAAAAAAAACCAGAATATCACCTCCATCAATCCACAATGTCAATAACAAAGATAGAAATAGGAAGAAACCACATGAATAAAGGTCAAACATGAAGACTAATATATAAAAAGAAGATGAAACAAAACGAATTTGGTCACTTGTACGGCTTTAGTCACACTCCATAAGGACAACAAACTCCGAAATGACAATATAAACTACATGTCAAGATAGATCCTCAAATAAACACCTCACTCAAACTGCTGCTCTCAATAGCTAGTAAACAATGTAAGCAGTAAGGCAAGGACCACAGGTCCAACTGAAATAGAGAGCACAGAAGAAGCCGAAACCCCAGGAGCGGGTGCTGGTGCTAGTTCATTCGATCCTACTGTTGCACCTGGTGTCTCTGCTCCACCACCAGCTGTTGGGGCCAATTCTGCATAT
The DNA here is from genome assembly GCA_019925255.1 of Litchi chinensis. Classification (NCBI taxonomy): domain Eukaryota; kingdom Viridiplantae; phylum Streptophyta; class Magnoliopsida; order Sapindales; family Sapindaceae; genus Litchi; species Litchi chinensis. The sequence goes on along the minus strand of CM034465.1, from coordinate 24,086,508 downwards.
ACCATTCAACATCCCAATCAAGCACACAATCAAAACTAGATCAACAACAAAAACAACAACTTTCTGCACAAAAATTTCAAAGTTTTAACATGATCACATATAAGCAAGAACATATAAATATTTAAAAAAAAAAAATGACATGAAACGGATCAAAATGTTTGCTAAGATAATAACTATTTATATGACCCAAATATTTGTTCCCCTGGTGACGACGATGCTTCTAACATGCATTTGGTGGAATTTCATTTTATTTTTTTTACATAATCCAGAAATCTCATGAAAAAGCCTAGCGAATTTGAGTTCGAAACCAGAGCCGCTGGGCCGAACCCTATAATCTTTGGAAAACATTAAACTATAGCATTTGATCATATAGGTACCCATGCTGATTTGAACCTAGTACAATCCACATAGGTACCCATGCGGATTTGAACCTAGAACAATCCATAAGGTCAATCATTCTTACCAACCACTTATGGATACATTTGATGGAATTTAAATCTCCACCAAGAAGCATGTTTCGTCAAACTTGACCCCACCACTCAGGGGATGGGAGTTGTACAACATCACATATCCCAGTCTATAATTAGATGCAATAAATCATTATTATACGCATAGGCAAGAATATATATATATATATATATATATATAAAATAAAACAGATCGTGTATGAATTAAATGAAATCAAGTGAAATCCACAGAGCAGATAGATCATAATGAACAAAAAACATACCAGGGGCTTCAGAGGGAGAAAGTGACACTGCAAAACAACAAAAGAACCAAAAATTAAAAATGAAATGAGAAAAAAAAAATTAAAAAGGCAAAAAGGAAAGCCAAAGAAAAGAGGGAGACTCACAGTTACAGTTGGTGGCAGAAGGAGCGGAGAGTTTGCAAACGGAAGGGAGAGTGAGAGCCTTGGAGACATTCAAAGTGACACCAAGAGAAGCGCTGCTCTTGAAGGCCTCACAAAGGCAGGCCGCATCTGTCTGCAAGACGGTCTTCAGTCCAGAGCAGCATGTCCCCTCCGGTTTGTTGACTGTGCTTCCAGCAGACACGAACGAGAGGCAGTCTGCCATGTTCAACACCAGGCTGGTGCAGTCGACCGCCGGCGCTGGGGCCGCCGCATGGTGATGCTTCGCCCCGCACTCCCCGAAATTAACGGCCAGCATTGTCACAATCACCATCATCATGGCCACTTTAGCTGCTCCTGCCATCCTCCTGATTTTTCGCTTGATTTCTGAGAGAACACAGAGAGAGAGAGAGAGAGACAGAGAAAGAGAGACTGTGTTTTCGAGTGAGAGTGCTGTGAGAGAAGGAAAGTCGGAATTATTTATAAATAAAGAAAAGAGACAGAGAGTGAGAGAGAGAGAGAATGGCTTTGGTTTTGGGTTTTTGAAAAGAGAAAAAGGAAAGGAAAAGAGGGGTATGATAGTTGGCATGTGGGTACAGTAGTCGGTGCAATGAAGTGGGTCTTGGATACGTGTCCTTCATACCCTCTCCTTTCTATTTTTTTAAATTTTCAATCCTTACTCCAATTTAGGATAGCAAGCCATGGAATCAAGACCGGATCGGTCCATTTCAAATTCGATCAAATTGTTTGATGGATTGTCTAAAATTCGATCCTTATTCCAAATAGATCATTATTTTCCATCCCAAATAGATTCGATTCAGGTCAAATCAATATTTTGATTAGGAATAATCCCAAAAAAATTATAGTTTATAAATATTTTCATTTTATCATATATAATTTTATTTTTATCCAAAATCTTTTTTAACTTTATTAAATTAACATAAAATGTTAATTTTACTCTCTACAACTTCATCATCAATTTATAACCATCAAAAGTATTATCATCATTTCATATGCCTCTAAATGGTATTTTACATATTTTTATTAACGTTGAGGAGAGAGGAGTGATTGGACAGAAATAAAATTATAAATAATAAAATATATATTTTTTAAAACTATAATAGGTATTTTAAAATTATCCTTTTTTACCATCTCTGTCACCATTTACACCATTCATTTCACTTTATTCTCTTAGCTCAACTTGTTCACTCATATTTCAAAGGATTCATCCATTTTTACTTAATATTTATAATCAAGATTGGACTTTTTATTATATATATTAAACGTGTTTTTATGTTTATTATAAAATTAAGATATAATCCTATATGATATTTAATTTTTTATTATTAGTCTCCTCAGGTTTTTAATTACGTTATAGTAGACAAGATCTTCTCAGACTCCTATTTTGAGTCCTCAAATATCCTATGATACGCTAAAAATTTGTATGCAATTCTAAACTTTCTGATTGAAATCATTTGAAAATTTAACAATACATAATGTGGTTTAATAAAAAATTCAGTAATATAACTACTATTTAACCAATAATTCCAACATATAATAATTGAAATAAACACTTCCAAAATATTTCAAATATGAGTAACATCATATTAAACATATAAAATAAACTTGTTTTCATATAGGAATATAACGATAAAATAGTTTGATATCATTTTCAAATCGGGAGTCAAAACATAAGTAAAACTGACGAGAAATCAAATATTTTACAATATTAAAGTGATAAATATACACATGCAAACCTAGGTGTCATGTAATATACAAAATATATATACAATATCATAATATCATTTCTTAGCGTCATGTGATCGAGTGGCTCACATTTTCTTATCTGGAGATTTCTTTTAAAACCTAACGATTACCTGGAAAATGGTTTTAAAAATAAAAAAGAGTAAACACTAACGCTCAATGAGTGGATATACTTTAAAAATAAATAAATAAATAAATCATTTTCAATAATAATTAATATATAAACCATGAAGCTAATGATAAATAAGTTATCAATGTTTCCTATTCAATCATATCTGAAAATAATATTGAAATCACATTTCATAACAATGATAAAATATAAATATTTGTATGAATCATTTTTATTTGCTATTGCAATCTTAATCTACACCAATCTAGTATTCAGAGAAAATCTGGCATACATGGTGGAGATACTTAACACACATAGAATGAGGAATAACATATGTCATACACATGTTGGGTAACTCAATAACTCTAGATATTTTGTTATACACGTGTTGGGCGACTCTCTAGGACTTATACACGTAAAGTTTGTTGACCGTTAGAGAGAAAGGTATAGTTCTAAAGTTCCAAAAGTTTCATTACATTCGTTTCGTAACTTAAATAATTTTCATATACAATTTTATATAATTCTATTTCGAATATAAATATAATTCTCAATAAATTTCTTTCTCATAATATAAATAATTATTCTAACATCGAATTGTAGTTCATAATTCATAATCCATAATCAATAAAATCAATAGACTAATACAATCATTTATTTCTAATAATAATTAAAGAAATAAAAACTAAAAATATAATTTAAAACAAATCCATTCAATTGAAATAAACAATCCCAGAATTTAATTAACTAACGAATAATTCATTTGCAATAATCCATAATTAATAAAAATCTAAATATGGATAATTATAAAAAATTAATTCAATTTAAATAATATATATTTAATTCAATTTAAATATATATTTCATGCTGCATCTAAGATATTACATTGTATTATTTTTAAGAATAATGCAACATTTCCCAATAATTTGTTCAAAAATTTTGTCAAAATGATGTGACAAGTTGATTTGTAGCTACTACATTAATTTTAGAATGATATATTAATAATGTGATAATTATACATAAGTCTACTATATCATTTAGACAATAAAATTGAGCAAAGCTTGGGATAGTGTAACATTAGTCTATTTTTAATTAAATTATATTGAGTAATGTTAGGTCTCCAAATATTTTGATTAAATTCATGTCTAAATAATATTACATGTAAATTCCTATTAATTATTACATCATCTCATGATTTACAAAATCTTGAAAATTCATATGTCATATCATTTGGGTAAAATTTGGGAAGCCTAGCATTACTCAATTATATTATATTAAATTGTATTATTCTTTTACAATCTCATGTTTGATAAAAATTCATGTCTAAATAATATAACATGTGAGTTGTCAAGATATTATTAATTATCACATCATCTCATGATTCAAAATTTTGACAATTCATGTATAAATAATGTGACATATGAGTTGTCAAGATTTTGTAAATCATGAGATGGTGTAATAATTAATATGATCTTGATAACTCACATGTCATATCATTTGGGCAAAATTTGGGAAGCTTAATATTACTCAATTATATTATATTAAATTGTATTATTCTTCTACAATCTCATGTTTGGTAAAAATTCATATCAGACTATGTATTATGTCATATAATGATTGAATGTGGTTTTTGCTTCTTAATATTTTACTAAATAATAAAATTGACATATTTTTTAGAGTAAAAATGTATTAGTTGTATCATTTAAAAAATGACTACGATAATATTAGTTTTTTAAAAACATAAGCTATTATTCATGTAACCAATTTCAATATTGTTTAATATTTTGATTATATTTATTTAATTTGATCAATTTTTTAATTCTTACTATTAGAATAAATTTTATTTTTATTTTTATTTAAAAAATTGTACATTTAGTATTTCAATAATATTATACTATATGTAAATTAATTATTAAATAATTTTCAGAATAAAATAATAAATCAAATAATCATTTAAACAACCACAAATAAAAAAGTTGTAATAAAAAATAAATAGACAGAGAGAGAGCAATTGATGCTTATGTTTTAGTAGACAACCTTAACAAATAAAAACCATGAGACCAAACAACTTGGGTCACTTTATCACAAAATTCACTAGTTGATATAATAAGTACGACCACAAGTTAATCAAATGATCACACTCCTCTTAGCCTATAATCTATTCTACCTAGTCATGATCTTTTTGCTAATAATCTCCTACTATTCTAGACCTTCTATTTCATCTTGCTCAAACAAGTAATGTTTTCTCGTTTCATCGAATTCTCTCTACAAAACAAAATCTTGATAAACTAAAAGAATTATCTAAGTAAGGTTTTAAATATTGACATGATACCCAATGTTGTCCCAATTATCTAACTTTTGGAAGGACCAATATAGATACCAAAGAATAATCCTCTGGAGTATCTCTTTATATGCGTAAAATATCCCGACATTCTTAAAATATCTTGATATTTTCATAGATATCCATATATTTGAAAATGTAAATTTAGACCGATATATGTTGAGATAAAATTTGTTGTCTTATTAAAAGAAATCAAGTCACGGTGTTAATATGATAATAAAAAAAAGAAAAAGAAAAAAATAGAATAAAAACAAACAACTTCCATAAAGTAATAGAAATATGAGAGGGAGAGAGAGATGAAGAGACAAAAGAGGCAAATATGTTTTAACGTGGTTCAGCCTAACAAATAATGTCTATATCCATGATTGTGTTATTGTTGAGAGAAAACTGGGTTTAGTAGAGTTTTCACTAGGAGAGAAGATGTAAATAAACGTATAAGAACTCTTTTAGGATGTAGGCAACCTTGCGAGGATGTAAGATATCTATTGTACATGTGAAGGACTCTTTCCATAGTATTAGGGTTTCTTGTTTATATACAATTTGATTGTTATAATATAGGAAAGACTAAGATTTCTCTTTCTTATATTTACATGAAACTACATTAAACACCTGGATACTAAATCAAACTACAATTAATCACGTTCACATTCAAATCAATGTGTGATTCTAACGACTTCCTACTCGAAGTAACCTTTGACACATTACGAAAATCTTCTTATTTGATGAAGCTTTTTTCTTTTTTCTATAATATCATTGAAATAAAGCAAAATGCCAACTTCTACTGTTCTATAGAAGATTTCCTTTTTTCGGGTCTTTTACACTGTTAAGGAAATAGCGAGCTGAGGGCATATCACGAGCTGCTTCTATGACTATGACCTCGAGTTGTGCCACATGCAAGTTTTTATCTTGAGCCAACTCATTGTCTTGGCGTGAATAAATTCGTTTGGCGTTCCTGCCAATGCGACATTTTGCTAACATGTCATGATATGATGGGCTATGGACTGCTTCATTCTTCATTTAAGCCACTGGGCTTGTTAGTCCATCAAACCTTTCCTGGCTTTTAGTCTTTTCTTTATGCACCATGGTGTTGTTTTTAAGCACAATAGATTTAAAATTTATGTTTAAGAGAAGTAAAGAAAAAAACTAATTAATGCAAGCGTAAGATACATACTTTGTTTTAAATGACAATAATTAATTTTGTTTGTTTAGGATTATTATTGGTAAATTTTTGGGTGCTTATATTAATATGTAGATTTTTAACTTTAACTACGCCGACTGTTGGCGTCTTTGGTTAAAAGTCACGGTCCTTATGCCTCTTGGTGTGGGTTCTACACCTAGTAGCAAAATTACCCACCAATTTGTGTGGATAGCTTCCCCCCACCCACACGTGAGTCACTCCCCCACTTCCATGTAGGTCAATCATTTTTATATGGGAGCAGTTCTTTGGACCACACTATTAGTTTCTTATTCTGATTGATTCTAATAGTTTCATGGGTCAATCCAAGAAATCAAAAAAAAAAAACTATTGGGTGTACTAATAACTTCGATATAAAAATCATATTTTTATATGTCAATAAATCCACCTTACACACAAAATGACAAATTATCAAAATTATCCTTTGCCTTGGCAATTTATGAAAGCCTGCAACAAGTGTTTAAGGGTGGCAATCCGGGTTGGCCGGGCGGGCTGGACATGACACAAACACAACCCAATTATTTTTTATACGACACGATTAATAAATGGGTCGAACCCCTTCAACATGAACATGACACGATTATTAATGGATCGATACATAAATGACATGATTAACCCGTTTATTTACGGGTCGTTTATTAACTCGTTTAGCCGACACGTTTAATGACCCGTTTATTAACCTGTTTATGATTCATTTGACCATATTTAATATATTTAAATTTCAACATAGATCTGATAAAAAAACAAAATTAAAATAAAGATACACAATACCTTTTAAATTCACAATTACAATGCAAAACCTAAAAATATACAATCATCCACAAATACAATCCAAAACATAAAAATATATATATCTACCACTAAAATTATATGAATATCCCTCTAATATGAAATTACTTTTTTACCCCCGTTAAATGGGTCAACCCGTTACCTGTTTAAGAAAACATAAACTCAACACGATTAGTAAATGGGTTGAACGGGTTAACCCATTTATTTACCCAATCCGTTTATGCTCAATCTTAACTCATAATAATCATATCGGTTTTGTATCGACTCGTCATATCGGGTACCAAATTGCTAGCCCTATAGGTGTTGATCGCTTAAGCACTCGCATACGTGACCACTCATGACACACTCACAGCCAATATCGATCATTTTAGCAATCACTAGGTCAAAAATTCTAATATAAAATTCTCATAACTTTTTTCTAAAAGATTAAAAAAAAAAATAAAATTCTAAAAGATATCTGAATCATGAACAATAAAATGATATGGAAAAATCAAATGCTATGGAACTTTTGTAGCTAGCCAATTTTATATAGGACAACAATGAAATCACTTTAAAATATTTAGTTTAATTACCAAACAATTTCCAAAACTTATTTTGGAGTAAAAACTTTCCTGATAATTTCTGAAAAATATTTTTGTAGATAAAAACTTTTTAAATGCCTTCCTAGAAAAAACTTTGCAAACAATTTCCAAAAGATATTTTTCCAAGTAAAAAAATAATAATAAAAACACAAACATACAAATCCAAGTTAAATACCTTATTTATTTTTCATCCTCCCTTAAACCTCAAGTTAATTATAATAGTTAACTTAAGAATTTATATGAAAGTGTAATCCAATAATTAATTTTAAAAGAAACAAAAATAATAAGGTTTTTGAAGTAAAATTGCAGGAGGACAAAACACTATAACTTTAAATAGAAGTCATACATCATGATTTCGATCAATTTTTTAAACAAATGAAATTTCCATCAATCTTAATGATTATTTTTTTTAAACAAATGAAATTTCCATCAATCTTAATGAAAATTTATGGGAGGAAAGTGTTTCCTTTTCTTATACACTGATATTACATAACACACACAGTGTAATTGAAAACCTAGTAACATCAATGATCAAAGGTCTATTAAGACTTGTTGAATTAACTATTAATTAGAGTTATATTATTCAAAATTTTACTCAAATTCGTTACCAAAATGATATAATAAACTTATTTGTAACTATTATATCATCAATAATTTGTTTTTTTTTTTCTCACTTCTGAATCTATTTTATTTTTTTTTTAAAATTAAAATTATCAAAAAACAAGTAATTTAACATTTACATTCTTTTAACTATAATTGTTATCTAACATTGTATAACATGATACAAATAACTAAAACAAATCATTTAACGAATTCTTAAATACTTTTATATACATTTATTTATAACTAAAATATGATTAAAAACATAGTAGAATTAATGATATTTATATATTGATATAATAAAATGACCTCTGAATTGAATTATAAAGTAACCAAAAAATAAATATTTAATTTATAAATTAAAATATAATAGTTCAAATCTAAAAAAATTTGGGATGAAACACGTTTAAGATTTTCCTTCTAAAGATATTTTAATAAGTATTCGGAGGAAAAAGGAAATTTGTATGATATAAAATTAGTATAAATTTGAAAATATATTATTTTGATGAGGGTAGACCTGAAATAGAATATTTTAAATATCATTAAATGATTTACAATTAAGTTTTGAAGGGTTGTTTATTTTTTTTCTATAATAATGCTGAAAGTTACTGAATAGTAATTGAAACTTGAAATCTAAATAACATGTTTTTTTCTTTACCTCTGAATCTATCATAAAATTGTTAATTTTTTTTTTAAAGTTAAAATTGTTTGAAAAATAATAATTTAACATTTATATTATTTTTACTATTAATTGTTATGAAATTTTATCTAATATGATACAAATAACTATAAACAAATAAATTTACAAATTCTGAAATATTTTTATACCCATATTTTTCATAATTAAAATATGATTAAAAACAGTAAAATTAATGATATTTATATATTTAAATAAAATGAAATGACCTTTAAATTGACTTATAAAACAACTAAGAAAAATAAATTATAAATTAAAATATAGCTGTCCAATTCTAATTGGTATGAGATGTGTTTATGGTTTTTCTTTGAAAAGGTTTTTTTCTACAAGTATTTGGGAAAAAATGGAAATCTATATAATATAAAATAAGTACAAATTTGAAAATATATTATTTTGGATGGTGAACTTCAAATAGAATTTTTGAAATATCAATAACCGATTTACAGTTAAATTATAAGTCACAAATTCTAATTTTTTTTAGTTGTTTTTAGGTAATTTTAAGTTGTTTGATCACTTAAAAAATAAATAAAAATAACTTAATAAGTACAATTAACACCATTAAATCATAAGTGTAAAAAACAAACAACTCCTAAATTTAAAATCCTTACTTTTTTTGTTCATTTTAAGTATTTTAATCACTTAAAAATAAATAAATAAAAACAACCTATTAGAGACAATTCAGTATCATTAATATAAAAAAACAAACTAACCCCGTAGTTTCTAAACACAAAATTTGTTTTTTATGTCTATGAAATCACATTTGGGAATAATAATTATTCCTAATATTATTGTGTTACCTAAGATTCCTTATAGAAGAATAACTTATTAATATTTGTATAGGTGTGGGAAGATTAGAATCTATTCTAAATTAAATGGTTGTAGTTTATTCCTTTGGCTACATTATGATTCCGTGATTCAGCCAAGTTCTCATAAAATTCTATAATCAATATGCATAAAGCATTTGATTCCCAATTAAGTGGCATGACAAAAACTATCATAATTATATACGCAAACGAAATTTGCTAACTCCCCCCTAAATTGTGCATGGAGATTGGTGTTATCAGGTATCAGACCATTCTCAAAACAGGAATCCTCTGACACGTAATCCGATCTCTTTACTTTTGTCCTACAATGAGGTCTATAGGTGATTTAATATCGCTGAAGATAATATTTTTCCTGATTTCGTTCAGTAAAGCTTCACTTTTATTCAAAAAAAATATAAAAAATAAAAATTGCCCCCTTAATCATAGGATGTAAATTATTCCAACATATGTTTAGCCTAATTAATTACACTTAAATTTCTTATTAATTTGTGGTCCCAACAAATCTAGTGACATACACGTCGCCCCTCTCCTAAATTAGAATAAAGTTGCATACAACTATATTTAAAAAAAAAAAAAAATTATATATCTATTTAAAACATAAAAAGTAAAATTTTTCTTTTAATTGAAAAATCCATATGGAAAGTGTTCGATAATCCGGGCACATATATATCACGAAATTCGAACTTTCCTTGTTTACCATATATAATTTTTATAAGAAATATTAAAAGAGTATATATTTAACCAATTAAATATAAATAAGGAGGTTTCACTACCTTATCTAATTACTAACTTTATCTCTCAATTAAAACTTTTAGATTGATTATAATAGTGATTATTGATATTAATTTAAAGATTTCGGTTAAATAATAAGATTAATGGTTGAATAAAGTAATTAAATTTAAAGTGAATATTTGATTATTTTATTGATTAAATAAATTTATTTAATAATTATAATTATTAGATGGTATCCATAATGCTGTCTTATAACTGTCAATGGCCTTATTTTCGAGAAAAATTAAATCAAATCCTATAAATAAATAGGGCTTATGAAAAGCAAAACGTTACGGCTTACGAAAAAAATGGAAAAAAGAGATGTGTTTGACCCGTATGATGACAACAACAAAGTGTGAAGACGAAGTGGACCTCTTCGGCGTCATCATTACTGTCCATTAAATAAGAATTCTCTGGAAACTCCATTCAACTAATCTATGCCATCCCGTTTCGGGCGATTAATGATTCCAATTTGCATTAAATCTTCTCAACTTCATTGTGATACATTTCGGCCACGACTGACACATGGAACAGTTTTGGACCGGACTAATCTAAATTTAATCCAGTATTATATTGTATTTGATACATAATAATATATAAGAGATAATCCTATTTTTTTCCTTGAAATTTGGTATAATAGACAAAATTCATCATTAATTTAAAAAATTATTAAAAATCTCTCATATAGATTGATTAAATAGATAAAATATCCTTTATAGTTTAAAAAATATCTAAAAAACCCTTGATATTTTTTATTATTGTACATGTCAAAATTACAGAAATAATAAAATGAAATTTCTACAAATTGCAGAGATAATTAGTGATTACGTCAAATAATAAAGAGAAAACTGAGATTATCACGTCATACAAAATGAGATTGACTAATATAACTTTTTATTAAATTTAATATTCATAAATATATTTTAATTTTTAAATATAATTTATTAATTAAAAATTTAGATTTAAAAAATAAAAAATGACATTCTTCTTCACCTCTTCTTGCTTCATGAAGGATGCCATGCCTCTATGATGGAGGAGGCGTGGCCTCCTCATTTGTAGGGGACGAGGTACAACCTCTTGCAAAAGCAATTGCCGATGACATGTTGTACAAACAACGTTGGCGATCACAAACACCATCGCTCCTTCATTCTTTACTCGGTTGTGATCTTAAACTATAATCTAAGGATACAAGTTAATACAACACATATTAAAATTATAAAACTATACAACCCATATTAAAATTATAAAACTTAATTTTATATAGTTTGATCTTACTAAAATTTGCATGATATCAAAATGCATTAGGTTAACACATGCCACCTCTTAATATAAGCATCTTTGTATCCTCCAAGAGATTGGAGATTCAATTCCTTTAAGCACATATTATAATTTGTAAGAGTAATTTTCTCTTCTTTATGTTAGAATAGTTATTTTTCGTTCATATGAGTAGATACACTACAAGCAAATATATTCAATTTCAATAGACCTCTAACTTGTGTAGTGTTAACTTAAAAAAAAAAAAAAGAAATCAGGTTTAAATTTTTGTTCTATATTCGTTTTCAAAAACAAATGATTTAGGTTAACAACATTTAAGTTATTCATCAAATACTTTTTACACTATAAAACTATAAAATATATATAGTTTAAAATTTATAACTATTATAATAAGTGAAATTTCCATAAAATAACACTAAAAACATTAAGAGTTTTAGAACTAACACCAATGACTTTTTTGGTAGCATTAGTGTTCAAGAACACTGACAATAGTTCCATGAACGTAGAAAGCGAATTATGATATCTTCTTGGTCCTTTCTTTGTGATCATGGTGCCGAAAAAAAAGCTCATTATTTTTTTTCGATATTAGTTTTAACTTCTAGTGGCAGAAAAACCAACTCTTATAATAGTATGAATTAAGGGTACATACTATATCTTCTCTTCACCTTTATAAAAATGTTACTCAAATAGACATATTTTAATTTTCTTCGAAAACCTTACCTCAAATGATTATATTTCACCTCGACATAACACACATACATATACATATATATGTTGATTTTAAATATGAAATCAGTCTGAAAGATAGAATCCCTTGCTACATTGCTCTTCTTCAATCGGTTTTACTCTTTGTTCTTTTACGTGCAGAGAAGCATCTCTAATGAAGCAGCTTTTCATATATTTAAGAGTACATGTTTTTGTTTTTATTTTGATTGATTTTACACAAATTAATCTCAAAATAAAGAAAAAAAATCATTTTAATTCCTATTATTTTGGAAAATATTGTTTATTATTATTATTATTCTTGACTTATTAGGTTTTTAAATTATTTAAAATGACTCAATTAGGTTTATTTGACCAAAATTTTGACAGTCGACCATTAACAAAATAGTAAAAGATTATTTACCCTTGAACTTTAATTATACCAATAAAATTGTGATTATACCATCACAAACATTAAAAAATAAAAATTAAATAAAAATATAAAATACTGTATAATCTTTTCTCGATAAATTAATAGTTTCAACAAAATTACAAGATAATACATTTATGAAAACTCCCATATAGTAATTTGTGGTCTCATTCATACAATAAATTAAAAGTTTGTTAAAAAATTTAACAAATAATTGACTATGATATTTTCTTGAAATATGACTATATTATTATTATTTTTTCCTTGAAATTCAAATCTAGTAAGATCTAATCTATAATCTTTTTTATGCAACTAAAAGTTTTGGGGTTGAATTCTCAAATTGCAGTTAAAAAAAAAAAAGAAAAAAAAGAAAAAACTATGAAATCTCTTTGACATTTCGAGTATTTATTTGCATATAATAGGCTCCGTAACTTCGTTTTTGTCATCAGTAAGATTCACAATGATGTTGCTTAAAACCTTCGAACTTGCACCATTTTCACCGGGTAATCTAAGAGGTAATTTAATTACATCTATTCTGTAATGTACCCCAAATCGTTGATTATCATCCCTAGTTCACAAATGTCATCTTCTCCATCAAATGATTCATCCAAGTCCTTTGAGATCGTGTCTTCCACCAATGAATTTTACAAAAATGTCAAAAACAATTTGCAATTGTCTTTGCATGAACATATACACATACATGCTGAAACTTTTTAACCATCCCAATTTTGGGAATCACAGGATTACAACCCTAAAACCAGTCAAATGTGGGGTTGCCATAAAACACAATAACACCATAGTTTGTTCTCTTCAAAGGATCAAACAAGGAAAGTAAGTTCAACTATCAGACAGCTCCCAAACATAGAAATGGCTTAGCAACACTGGATCAAGTCAACCATTGACAACTAATCACAATTGAAAGTCTCCATGAACCATCGTTGCCTTGAATAATCAAAGAGGCATGTAAGCATTGATTTTTATTCACCACCTGAAATATACATGAACAAAAACAGAGCAATCGGGTTTTTAGAGCCGAATCTAGTTATTAATTAGATCTAGCCTTACAAACCCCAAAACTAAAGAAACACCAATGAGGAACTAGGAAAAGAAGAAGGCAACAAAGATGAAAGAAGGGGAGAAATAAGAAAACGCTAATGATCTATTCAGATTTAGCTGGGAAAATCTTTCATGAAACTCTCTCTTGCTAAGGGTTAGAGAACTTGTTTTCTCTCTCTAGAGAGAAAGCTTTCAAGAAGATTGGACTTTTTTTTCAATTAATATAGAGGTTATACTATCTAAAATTAAAAAAAAAAAAATCAATTGTTTAATTTAATAAAAAAAAGTTATTAAAAATAACATATGTCATATAAAATAACACTATCATGTAACATTTGTTATTTTTTTAAAATTTTTAAAATTTTTATTAAATAAATAATATTATTATTTTTAAATTTTTTATTGTTTAAAATTATCTAGTTATATAATGTAGGCAACATTTTTTAATTTATTATTTTTCATTAAATAAAATAATAATTTTTATTTTTTTAATTTATTATTTTTCATTAAATAAAATAATACTTTTTATTACTTTTAATTTTTTACAATTTCGATATTTTAAAATTTTTAATGTATTTTGATTATCAAAATTTGATCAAATAAACAGAATTAAATTATTTTTAATAATTTAGAAACCAAATGAACTAAAAAAATAACAAATTTGATAAAAAAATTTGGTGTTTCCAAAAGCCTAAGGGCTAAAATTAAGTTTTCAAAAAATGATTACTTAGCGTCTGTTGACTCGAGCTTCAAAAGAATGACAGCTAACGTATATCAAAACAAGTGGATTTGATTAACACAAAATCATTAAATACAATTTAAGAGCAAATAATTAATTCTTTGTGGGGTCCACGTCCATTTTATTTTTGTACGGGGTCCACGTCCACCTTTGCATGCAGACATTTGAAATTTAAAAGTTTCACATGTTGCGCAAGCCTTTTCCCAATGATTGTGTCAACTGGCCTAGCCCAAATATTGCATTTCAATTCTCAAAAAGTTAGCTGTTGAAGTTAAAAAGGGTTTTGATCTGGTGGTAAGACCCCAAAAGCTGCCCATTTTAATTTTCAATAGATTATGGGTTCTATTCTTAAATCTCATAAATTATGGATAATTTTTCCTCACTTAGTATAAGATTGTTCCTTTTTATTTGGAAGTTAATCATCAGGTTACGATTTAGAGTTCTATCTCAACTGAATTCTTGACAGAACTCAGGACAGGTACCAATATTTAAAAAAATAAAAAGTTGGCTGTTTAGATTGTGAAAATGTACTATATATTCTCTCCAATCATCCTATTATTTTCCCTCTTCTTTTTGCTTTTGTGTTTTATTATAAATTTCTTCTTTTTAAGCATGCATGTAGTAGTACCCAAAAAAAAAGAAAAGCTGTATATATAATATGTACAAGTGAATCAAATGACCTCTATATATTTTTCGTATCAAAAAAGTCAAAGAAAACCGTGAATTTCTCTCTCTTTTTTGAGCATTCAAATTAAGTCCAGCTGCTTGATAATGAATGATGATGATGTGCTATTTTTCTCTCTTTTCTGCTTCTTCACACACCAACATAAAATCATGATGTCATTTCCAAATGCTGGTGGAGCGTGCAGTCCAGAGAGACCCACAACAGTTTAGCTACTTAAATCAACAACTTCATTTTTTTTTCATATTTATCGGAACGAGTATCCTTCACATGAAAGGCCAATGGGCTTGCCATGTGGCTTGATTCTCAGAGATTAATACTTATCTTGGGTGTGCTGAGCATTTAGAAAATGAATGGGAATGCTGCACTTAATAGTCCATACATGACTTCAAAGACTTTATAATGAACCAGAGCTATTAATGCTGTCATGAAGCTTTAATAATACCAAAGTCCATTTCATCAATTAGCTTTCATCAGTTTGATGAAACAACTTCATGTCCACCTACTTCTTGATCATCATCAATACATGTCTCTTCAACTTAGCTTACATCTAGCATAGCCTTGTTAAAGTAAATAAAACATAATCTGATCTAATTAATTAAAACCAAGAAAATCTCTCCTCAAGAGTATAACACATTATATAAACAGGAGGTATAACTTGCTGTCCTTATATAAACAAGAGGTATAACTTGCTGTCCATGAGCACTAGGATTCCTTTTCTACCAATGACACTATAACAGTTACATCATCAACCTTGCCACCCCTATACCCAATATACCCAGCTGCTTGGGCTGCATCTGCAAATGGACTTCTTGCAGCTTCTGACTCTGCAACTTCTTTTGCTCTCATGGCTAACGATTCTGCTATTTCCTGAAAAAGAAGTTCATGCACAAACAAAAAGAGAATTTAAAAACACAGATGGTTACAAGTAACTAAGAGGCCAGAGTTTTTCTAAAACACGTTGTAGCTTATCTTTTTAACCCCTTAGTTGAGTTATGAATCTCCCTTAGGAGTCATTAAGTGTCAAAGTTCATCTCATAAACCGTAAAGAATGAAATGTATATTTGTGTTGTTGTGTGTGTGTGTGTGTGTGTGTGTGTGTATAGGTGAGACAACATTCACCATTCCTAATCTGGCACGTCTCTATGCAATACCATCATTCCTGCTTCTATGGCTATTTGACAATCATTGTTGAATCATTTTTATTACCAAAAGTGTATGTCAGACGAGTTGAGGCTAACCACCTGAGGTCTAAACCCATCTTGCAGTGACCTGGAGACAATGGAAGCTACTTCTTGTTCATATAGATTGTCAAAAAGTCCATCAGTTGCTGTGACAATTACATCACCCTCATCCAAATCAACTTTGTATTCCTGAAACAAAGCATTTTACCATCAAAACAAATCTCTATGTTACACACATACGAGAGCATATTGAGTTGAAGTCAATGTGATAACTATAAAAAAATTTGGAGTTCAAATATATATCAGACATCATACCTCAACCAGTGGTGAGGGATCATCACCTCTCTCAATCAGTAAGGGAAAGTTGAACTCATGAACAAGTGGAGAAGACCTATTTAAAACAGAGCCATCTCTTACAACGATAAATCCTGAATCTCCAATATTAGCCACATGAAGAGCCTGTCAACCAAGAGGAAATGGATAGACTTAGATAGCATTAGATGGAAAACAATTAAACAAACATGTCAAGCATTCTAATTAATTATAATTACAACAAAATGAAAAATGGGCCTGTGCATCAATCGATGTGACAAGCACACAAATCTACCCCTGTGCATGAGGAGGTGTCATAGAGCTTAAATATACTATTGCTGATCCCTAACCTAATAACTTAAACTTTTGTATGAGTGTTTTTTATTATAAATAAATAAAATTACTAGAATTTCCAGACTGTACAAATAAATAAATCTACTCAAACAAGTAATCTAAGCAACCTCAATGAATAATCTTAGAATATTTCCTAAATAAAGTTATCTATCAGTTTCCCAGTGTGTTTGACTAATCTAGTGGTTTTCTTAACTTTCTTTTTGACAAAAACAACAAAATCTCATTAAGTCAAGGGACTGTATACAAGTGAAGGGAGGACAAGCTAATCCTAGCTCAAAAAGTATTAGAATCAACAAAAAGATTACACAAAAGCCAAGAGACAAACCAATACAATGAGCCCTCACAAAACAAAAAGAAAAGACTCTCTTACATTACGGTAGCCTCCCTAGAAAAAAGAACTCCTTTGAAGTCTTCAGAAATAGAAGTCCAAAGAGATGCCCAAAAGTGTATTTCATCCCACAACATATGGATCTCCTCCTTCTCCCTATTTTCTTTAAACACTCTTTTGTTCCTCTCCAACTAAATTACCCACAAATGAGTCTTCATAGTGCATTTCTAAATAGTTTGAGCTTTAATTCCCCTACCATAAGGGAGAGACATTTCAGCAGGAATATCTTGGTAAGAAGCTGTATAAATGGGCTGTCTCAAACATCTGATGCCAAAGGCTAGAGAGGCTAAGGGAAGGGGCATTGGAGAAATAGGTGATCTAGTTGAAAGTTGGAATGCTTAAAGTGTTTGTATTGCTATGCTTGAGGAATCAATCCCAAGGAGTGAGTTGGCTGTGTAATGAAACACCTTTGGTTTCAAGTTTCAACTATAAGGTCACGGGTAGCAACCACTTGGGGAAAACCTACTTGGGATATATTATATCTCACAATTTTCTTAATTACCTATGTTGTAGGGTTTGACAATTATCCCCACCTTTAGAGCACAGTGAACCAAAAAAGTCAGGGAATTTAGCTGTATCTAGAAAAATAAGATGTATGCCTAAAAAAATCATAATGAGTTGAACAGTGCAGAATAATTCCTATGAAGTAATTTACAGGCTGAACGCGTAATTTCCATTTGATTGCTATTCCAATCCAACAGGCAACCTAAAATCTACTTTTTCAATCTTGTGAAAGCATCACAAATGAGACATTGGTGTGATTACGGCATGGAACCAAGGGAGAAAGAGAGAGTAGGAACTAGACTTAACAATGGGACCTACTGGAAGTATTTCAAACTTTGCTAAATCATACCTGACCATCAAAGTAAGCAACCAAAACAGTAGAAGATCCAGGCGATTGTGTTTCCACAGCACTTCTATTAAGAACTTTCACAGGGTTAGTTATTGGAATGATTTTGCTTTCTAGCACAATCTTTTCACAGTTTTCCATGAGTTCTTGAGCATACAAGCCAGGATTGATTCCTGAATAATAAGACAGCACATAATAAATTTATTACCATAATGCATATGGATATACAATTTGAGATTGTACATAAATAAAAGATTGATAATAGCTTCCCAAAAAAAAAAAAGATTGACAATAAGATGTTTTTCATATGACACATCATAGATTCAGCCACTCATTAATGCTAGATGGTTAAGGTGGTAAGTTTCTGGTGGTTGCATAAGAGAACTTCAAATCAAATTGCATTCACACTAGATACATTGAATTTTTAACCTCTAATGGGATGGAAATGAGAAAAATGCAACCCACAAATTGCATAATCCTATAATTTAATAGATGCAGCATTTTGATTTTTCTGAGACTTTTTGTTGATTATAAAAATATACAAGGAGAAATGATGTAATCATAGAACATGGATCTTAATCAGACATTTACTATCTAAAGATATCACTTCGTATGCACTATTCATAATTCTAAAGATATCTAAATGATTATGGAGCTTTACATAATTTTGAAATTTAAGTGATAGTTGAACTTTAAAGCAGTTTTAGTTTAGCAAATTAGTTTAGCAGTCATGGGTTGAGTTATATGGTTTATTGTCGAAGACAAGGATGCCTCACATTCTCTCTCTCTCTCTCTCTCCCTCCCTCTCTCTTTTTTTCTCTCTCTCCTAATCTAATTCTTGTTCTTTCTGTTCTAGGTTTTTCTTCTTTGGAATGTCTGAGTTAGTTTTCACATCACTATTCTATTCTCAACTGTTAAACGTTCAGAATTGAAGCATTAACAACTAATTATTTCATAATTAGTTTTTCTTTTTCTTTTTTGAACAAAAACAAGTTGGCCTTGACAAGAAGCAGGAAACAGCTTTCAAAAATAAAAAATTAGGCCTGAACAAAAAGTCACCAAAACAGCTCTAAGCTAAGCCTCTACTAATTATTTCTTAGTTAAGTTTTCATCTTCAAATAACTTGTGAAATCCACACTGATTTTTGAATAATAAATATAATTTATAACAAATATAAAAGTTAAAAAATGTCCACTTTCAAGGTTTTCCTATGTCTTATAGAGTATGCAACATTACTTACTAAACAATGGCTAACATCAGATGAGAACAAATTCAAAACTTGACATTGAGACTTCTGCTGTTGTTGGTGATATGCATTTATCAACTTAAGAGTCATGTATGGTTTAGAATCTCTTTAATCTAGCAACCATATCCAATTTGGTAATAAAAGCCATTTCTGGCTTTAAAGTTTAAAATCAAATGACAATATAAAGCTACTTTTAACAAATTCAGAACAGCAGCTACATACTGCTTTTAGATAAAAAGACTACAACGCTAGAAGTACACGATGCAAGCATCTCACATTTCATTATACAGAAATGCCACTTGGACTTCGATAAATAAATTCTAATGTGATCTTGAATCCATTATTCATATGGTTTTAATCAAGCAAGGTATATCAGCCAAAAGGCAAATGGTACTCCAAGAATAGGGAAAGAAAGAAAAAAGGGTGTTGGAATAAAGTACAATACACATGATTAAAAGGGAAAAAGAGAGAAAAGCTTCATTACTCCAATAACAAATGCAAAACCATTATAGTAACGTGGAAATTATTATCTTTCTAAGGGAATTTCGGACACTTTACTTTTAAATTAGCAATATGTAAGATGCGTTTGTCCCGATAATCCGTTGTATTGAATTGAGATACTTAAAATATACCTTTTAGTGACCACTGACCAACTCCATCAGCAATGCCTAGCCAGTTCTGGCAAGCAACAAAATAAGCATCCCCTCCACCTGTCAATGCCTGGAAATTATTAATACTTAAATTATTTACTCTGACTGTCTTAAGTGATCCCAGACACTAAATAAAAGTAATTTCAAGGTTTAGACGAACATGTAATTAATTTTTGAGAAGGAAAAGCTTTTACTTTTAAATTAAATAAATATATAAAAGTTCCTCATCTAAATCTTCAGTAAACCTTGTATAGATTGTTTGAGAATGTAATTCTTTCAAGCAAAGCAACAGAGTCAACAAAAAAGGGAATCTTTATGACCATGATGTGGATTCACCTTTGAAGGATGTGATAATAAAGCCGCTCCAGAAGACAAGCAAAATCTTGTTGTTGATATTTCCTCACTGTTTAAGTACAAACAAAATAAGATAAGGAATAGCTTTGTAAGTTCTTTTTCATTAAAATTTATCAAGACAGATACTTTTGCAGGTTTTCTCTAAATACATTGAGGCTTTTCCTAAAAAATTGAACATAGGGTATTTAAGAGTTGATTCTTTCAGTAATTTTTTGATAAGAGATTCTTTCAGTATTTCTGATGAATATTACCCTGGAACTAATATACAGTTTCAAATTTAACAACTGCACTGGGGTTAAAAGTCATGAATTACACAGCGATACTCACACATGACATCTTAACACCTTTCTTATAAATTTGCCAATAAAAGAATCAGAAATTATTAGTACTATCGAAAGATTTATAACAGACCATCATGATCCAACAGAGGTGCACAACACATTGCTCATATACTGATCATAATCAAATAAGTCGACACAATTTTGAATACTAAAAGATAGTGATGTGAGTTTTTCTACGCCTCTAATATAACTATCAAGCTCAATAAGAAATGAAAAGACCGTCACTAAGATGGATGCCTGCACTAAAGTCTAGGAATATTGCAACCCAAAAAATTTCAGGACAACAAAAGGGAGAGGAAAGTCATAGCACACCTCTTCGAGATAGTTCCAACTGATATGAAATCTACTGCAGACGCAACTGACACTTCTTCATTGTTACTTCTTAGTTCATCACCCCTGATTATTTGTTCTTCCTGAATCGAGGAAAGCACTGGATCATATAACTTGAAGCTGCATGTCATTTAATAATTGAAATAATTGGACTGAACTTCAAGCATATTAGAAATTGCCACAACCAGAAATTTTAAACTGGCCACACCCTAGGGTACTGAATGAAGCAGCTATGCATTGAAAATATTAGGAAAAAATTAAAGAGAGAGAGAGAGAGAGAGAGAGAGAGAAGAATAAGAAAGCACTAAAAAAATGTATGCAGGCAGGAATTAGTTTTCATGAGAAATGAAACTGTTTGGCCAAATAGCAAATATGTCTTTCATGTAGATACATATACTGGTTGAATGTGTCAGCCACTCAGGAGATAATCTAGCAAATTAAATAACCAAAAGTTAAAGCATTGTAATTAGAAGCTCATAAAGCAAATTGAAAGAAGCACCATAGGATATTTGACAATGACATTTACCAGTATGCCCAACCTACTATTCTGTCCAATGATGAGGTGCATAAGTAGGATTTGAGAAAAACAATAAATTGATCATTACGAAAGCCCCAAGGCATCTTTTGGCTTACAGTACTGTCATAATGATGTCATTGAGAAAACTCTCATATATTCACAAGGCACATTCAAAAACTCAAGTAAATAAATTGATTCAACGGGGACATATTTAAATATAGCAACCTTAATAATTTCAAGACAATTCAACTTACTGTACTGGCCTCCTCACATTAGGACCACTTCATGTTTATGGTTTACCCCTCAATACAAAATGTTTTCCATTCTCTTCCCCCCTCCACACAAGAATGGACTAAAATAAAAATAGATAAATAAATAAAAACAAAACAAAAGAAAATTTTATGGAAGTATCTCTCACACTCTCAAGTAGACAATTTCACAAGAGAAAAAGCCTCTCCGAACCACAAACTCACAAAAGAACATTAAAAAACCATTATCGATAAAAGGAAACCTTCAAAGTCTAACTTTTAGGCTTTATTATGAAGTTTTTTATCCAACAACACAATAAGTTGTTCATTTTGTTCAAGGCAAAATCTTTATAAATTTCTCCTTGAATAACAACCAGGAAGTTGTACAAAATTGCCATGCATAGCACTAATATGATAAAGGTAAATTGTTAGATTGATCCACAATGTAATTCTTAGTCTCTCACTAGCTTGCTTCCAATTTGTCATACCACCTCAGCCAGACTTACTCATCAATTAGATTAGCACTCAAAACCCTCTTAACCCACAAGCTCATGATTGCACATGGAATCCTACTCACCCTACTGGGTCTCTTACCTTGAGTTTCACTCTCTGTCATTTCTTTGTACCAGTTCTTACCAGCTTTGGCTTCTTACCTAAAAACCTTCATGCTACAATTTAGATATCGGTAATGTCTAAAAATTTACAATGACAAGCATGGATTTTAATTGTATAGTTCATTCTTCACTTACGGATAAACTACCAACTGTGCGTTCCTTAATCAACAAAAATTTACAATTGGACTGATTTATATCACGTATCCTGACCCAAGATCCTTTTCCAACAAAGTTCATGTAAACAAGCTTGTTGTCTAACTCTGCATATATTATACTCATCTCTCCAGCTTCCACAAACACAAAACATAAAACAAACAAGAAGTAAGCAGTTTTGGGCTCACAATTTTAGGCGTATCGAGAGAGTTATCCATTGTGTTATGGGTTGTTGTTATGGACTTGGTAGTGGCTTCCATAACTTGAATGTTAACATTGTCTTTGCTACTTTCATGAGTTTGAACCCCGGAAGAAGCAGACGTAGTTGTCATTTCTTCCACAGAACTATCAGAATGAGCCTCAAATGCAGTGGCCTCACATTCCTCCTCAACAATCTCTTCTGATACTTTCTCTTCTTCTACTTCATCAATCATGTCAACTTGTACATGGGTAGCCGTCAATTTTTCAACTTGTGGATTCCCAAAGCGGAACAGGACGCTACCATCACAATGCTCTGCACATGAAAGCAATGGTCACAACCGAAGCAATGTTAGTAGAAGAGAGAGCATAGTAGATACCTGTGGAGGAGATGATGTCAAAATTGTTATTGGAATGGGAACTGGAAATGGGTTTGGGAAGGAGATGAGTTTTGAGTCTTGGCTTTGAAGAAAGTGGGTGGGGTTTTGGAGAGGGAATGAAAAGCGTATGGGAGCAGTTGAAGGCGGTTGAGCTTGCAAAGAAGAAGAAATCAGCCATAACAATTCAAGGCAACAATGACACCGAAACTGGTCAGCATGTACTGCTCAAGGGATGACTTGTTAGGGAGGGACCCAACACCCTTTGGAGTTTGGATTGAATGCAAATCCCATTTCCACCTTCCAAACCATATAACTAAAGGGTAAAGTTATGATCATTTTCATATTTTCATTGTTATCTTACTTTGGGGAAATTTGCATAAAGGTCCCCTCAATATGTAAATAACTCTTCTTACCCAATAGCTATATAATAATTTAATTGTGTGTAATGTAACCATTTTGAGCATTAAATGTGCCAAAATGTCCTCGAGTTTATTTGCCTCTTCCTAGTGTTCAAGTCGTTGAAACCACGTATCAATAGTTTAATTCTAAAATAGAAGGCAAAAAATGAAAAAGTGCAGCCCTTAATTTAACGATTTTTCAAGGAGTTTTTATGTCTACAGAAATCAAATCTTTAGACAAAGAATGATTTCCATAGTTGTTTGTCCTAGTGAAAATGAATTATGAGTTGGAAATGTGTTTTTGGGATAAATGACTTCTTGTTGTGTTTTTGGTCAAGTGACCATTGCATTCTTGGACACAAGTTTTGTGGTGTTGCATATTAACATATCTCATGTGCAAGATATGCCATAAGCACTAGAGGGTTAGGGTATACAACTCCTTATAAGGTAAGGACCTGAAGGACCGTTGGTTCCTTATGTTAACGTATTGGCGAATTTTATTATAAAAAATATATCAAAATTTATAATGAAACTTAAGTAAATAGTTAAAATGATTAGATATGAGTGAATTGGAATTAAAGAACAGAGATTAAAGATTTCATTAAAGACTACATGAAGACATCTATTATATGAAAGTATACAAGTATATATATGAGCTCTATTGATGAGATTACATAAGGTTTGATATTATATTGTTAGTTCAATATTTTTGTATTGATATGGGGTGAGTTTTAGGGGGAGTTTATTAATTAGTTTGTTTATTGGATTTTCGATGATATATTTTCACTTTATCTTGGTTGCTAATGGTTTATTTTCAAGTTTGATTTTATCTTCATCTTGTGCAACATTTTCAACAATACAATTGGCCTAAGTGTTCATTGATTCCTTATATATGTTGCATTGTTAAGGTTTTATCACAAAATAGTCAAAAGGAGATGACGTTAGCCCAAAATTTTTGTAATTGACTTATATCATGTCAACATATTTTTTATGTGTATCATTAACTTCAAAAGATTTGGGATTAGAAATTAGAATGATAAATAACGCTCAATGATCAAGGCATCAAGACATGTTGATTTGAAATGGTTAGCAAGGCTCGAAGAACATTTGGAGAAAGTAAGCTCGCATTCGATATGATCAATATTTCATTTATGGTAACATATTTAGTAAATCATACTTGGGAGCTTGAGTTCATAGTTTTATGACTCATGAGTACGCATTCATTACATATATTATGCTTTTACATATTTTTCACAAAGTTTAAATATCTGAGAGTCTGAAATAAAAGATAGTTTCATTATTTTTCAAATATTTTTTGAAGACAAGTTCTCACAAAAATGTAGCCCTAGGTGTTGGCTAATCATAGAGGAAAAATAATGAGTCATACAGAGGTTAGATGGAGCAGACAAGTACATTTTGATAAAGCGGCACAGCGCAGACCGCGAATTTGCAGGAATTTTTTCTAATTTTCAGTTTTCATTCATATTTGTTTTTCTAGTTTGTATTTTGTGATATTTAGGTTTAAAAAATATATTTTGATTGAAAAAATATTTCTGAAAAAACAAATTTATTTTGACTCAATTTCAACTTTCCTAATTAGTTTTTCTTATTGATCTTCAAGTCTTACTTTGAACTGAATAATGATTTCAATTTTGGAAATAAAATTGATTTTGATTTGTTTCCAACTTTTCTAATTAGCTTTCTTAATCATATTTAAAGTCTATGTTTGAATTGGAAAAGGATTCCCATTTAGGAATGTGCACTAAAGCGAATTAAAGTCTTATATAAATAGTTATTAGATAAATTGCTTTAGTGAGAGCTTAAAGAGACAACATTTCCTCTTTTAAGTCTAGATTATTGTATATATTTTGATCAAACACATTACTTGATTGTGCATACATACGTGCATATATGTGTCTGCAATAACTTTGATTGGATTGATCATCTTGTGAACTTTAATTTTTTGTAACATCAAAGAGTGAGGAGAGTTCGTGTCGCTTACATATGAGTCAAGAAGATGAATTTCAGAATTGTAGTGGATCAAGAAGATAGAGGAGGTTACCAACTTCATTCATATAGGACAAGATCAAAGCTATTGGTAGTTAGGTAGGGATTAAATAATTAGGCAGAAGGTGTTAATGTGAACATTATTTGTAAGGGTGGTTCTCTTGCCATCCCAAAAAAATACTCTTCACACCCAAGTTAAATAAAAACATTATATTTTTAATATATGTATAAGTAAATTTACTTACAAACCCTCAGTCGACATTTCCTCTTGTATGACTTCACAATTAGGTTTCCATAAAATTAACAACGATGCTTTGGTGGTGTCCAAGGAAGTTCTAGTTGCTCTGGGCATTGTTAACCATGATTGGTTTGGTTGAGTGTTGGCTTCTAGTACGTTTACAGTGGTACTTTTTATTTATTTTTATTTTTTTAGTTGTTGGAGCCTTGGCATTGTTGTTAGACCTCAAAATGGTGAGAGATTTGGTATCTTTTCTGTTCTGGTGAAGATTGATGCTGCCAGAATCATCAAGTGACATGCCGTAGATGTTGGTTTGGTGATTCAAATATCATTTTAACATGTTATAGTGACCGTTAATCACCTTAGTGGCCGTTTGTCCACGGAATTTGGCCTTGCCCTTGGAGGAATACGGTGGAGGCTAGATGCTGTTATATCCTTCTTAAATCACAGATCTATGTATGACGGAAGTCGAGTGTTGTCATGTTTTCCATAAACCACAAATGAATAAAGTGATATTATCAAGGTTTGAACTAGTAACTTCACAAGTATTTTGATTACAAACTCGATACTATCAAAACAACTTACCCACCGGTTTCTCTTTTGTAAATTAACTATTTTTCAAAGTTACTACCAAAAAAAAAAAAATGCCCAATGCTAGAAGTACATTTTCTTCTTTTCATTTTTATTGATGAAGCTTGCAATGGATTATCAATTTTATTTTTCGTAAACAAAATTATAAATTGCTAATTATTTCTACATTTTACTCTAATAAATTGCATCAATTTGACAATTTTATAACATATGTTGGATTTTGTTTAATCCTGTCTAAAAGTAGACATAGGCTATGTCACATAGCAGGTGGTCTGAATAAGAAAATATCACGGTCAAGTAAGGGAAGGACAGAAAAAGGTGGCAGTGGTAAAAAATTGCCCCATTCATGGTGATTGATATAGTGAGGTGGGATTGGTCCACATGGGTGGAAGCAACATAAAGATGTGGATGGAAGTGAAGCCCCGATTGGTTCGTAATCTATCCACGTTGGTTTCCCAGATTTCCTCCCCAGACTTCATTATCTTACTTGTCTCTCTAGAAAGCCTCTCTAAACTATTCTTTTTCCAACTATAATCCAACGCAGTGACTGAGTGAGAGAGACAGAGATGGCTGGTGCAGCTGCTTCCGGTGCCGTCCTAAATAGTTTAGGCTCTTCCTTCTTGAGTGGAACTGGAGGCAATAGAAGACTCTTGGCTTCACCTACTACCAGGCTCTCAGTTCCTCCTAGGAAGTCCATTGTTGTGGCTGCTCTTCCTCCTAAGAAATCTTGGCTTCCTGGAGTTAGAGGGGGTGGCAACTTCGTTGACCCTGAGTGGCTAGATGGCTCGTAAGCCTCTCTTTCTATATCTATACGCACATTTATGTTATAATTTACTTATTTACTCTGCTGTCCTAACTTCAATTCGATCGAGAAAATCTTTCATGGACTTTCTCATAGCCGATGTTGTGATACAGGACAATAAAATAGCATCGTTCCTTTCTCTTATCTTGTCCATTGATCTCTTTTTTTTTTTTTTCCTCTTATTTTTTCCATTGATCCATTTGTGAGACAGTCCATTTTTTTCCAGTTTGGTCACATGAATAGTTGTTAATTAATGGGTGCACGCAGGCTCCCAGGTGACTACGGATTCGACCCACTTGGACTAGGGAAGGATCCAGCATTCCTGAAATGGTACAGAGAAGCAGAGCTGATCCACGGGCGGTGGGCGATGGTAGCCGTGGTTGGGATCTTCGTAGGGCAGGCTTGGAGTGGTGTTCCATGGTTCGAGGCAGGTGCTGACCCAGGTGCCATTGCACCTTTCTCCTTCGGATCTCTATTGGGCACTCAGCTTCTTCTGATGGGTTGGGTGGAGAGCAAAAGATGGGTGGACTTCTTCAACCCGGAGTCTCAGTCAGTGGAGTGGGCTACACCTTGGTCTAGAACAGCTGAGAACTTTGCAAATGCCACAGGGGAACAGGGTTATCCTGGTGGCAAGTTCTTTGACCCCCTCGGACTTGCAGGCACCCTTAAGGATGGTGTTTACATTCCTGATACTGGGAAGCTTGACAGACTCAAGGTTGCTGAGATCAAGCATGCAAGGATTGCTATGGTGGCTATGCTCATTTTCTACTTTGAGGCTGGCCAAGGCAAGACACCTCTTGGTGCTCTTGGTTTGTAATACTTGTACATAATTAATCAATTTATATGTTTCTTTTTAACTATGTAATCCAGTTCCCCCGACCATAGTTCAGATTACTTTGTAATTCCATTCTTCTCTCTTGCTTTGTATAATGTTACAACTGTTTGATTAATTAGTCTCTTTGGACTTGCCATATTTATTTGTGTGTGTGTAATTTTGGGACATCCATACTCCTTAGTTCAATAATAGTTTTTCACATAAAATTTTATAACTTTTAGGATTGTTGAACTATTTTTTATGATATTTCTCTCATTTTTTAAAATTATTTTAGCTTCAAAAAATTGAAAGAAAAATAATCTTTTTTTTTTCAAATCTATTTCCTTGGTTTTATCATTCATGTGAAAAATCAAATTAAATTTCTTTTATTTTATCAAAGGTATTAAAACGAGCTTTATAAAAAGTAATATATATATCATGTTTTTATAATCAAGTATACTTGATTTTAAAAAATAAAACTAACCAATTAAATTTATCCATTATATTTGAATTAAATAGGAAAAAAAATTTATTTTGTAAAAAAATATACAATAAATTAATTTAATTGGTTAGTCTTTACTTTTTAAAATCAAATATATATTATAAAAGCTATATATATATATATATATACATACATATATATTAGGATAATAACAACTCCTAAACATTATATTAATTGTTATATAATTTATTGATCTTTAGATCACGATGATTTTAATGGATAAGATTCATCCATATATCTAATAAGTACAATCACATTTATACACTTCAAATAAGTGTATTCTGTCTTTTCTCGTTATCATTATATTCTATCTCCTTTTTCATTGTAAACGAAAAACCTCACCTCT
Organism: Litchi chinensis; assembly: GCA_019925255.1. Classification (NCBI taxonomy): domain Eukaryota; kingdom Viridiplantae; phylum Streptophyta; class Magnoliopsida; order Sapindales; family Sapindaceae; genus Litchi; species Litchi chinensis. The sequence goes on along the minus strand of CM034465.1, from coordinate 24,057,292 downwards.
TAATGTTTTTCATTTACATGATGTATTGTAAAATAAAATAATTGCATGGTACCACCTACAAAATTAGGCAAGCAATCATTATAACCTACCCATAACTAGGTCCTTAAAAAGTTAAAGCAGAACATCTCAACTAAAATCCTGAGGTATATACATTTTCTAGTCTCCGAACATGTGACCTAGGTCATGTAACTTAGACCTAGACAACCATACATGTAACCTGAAAAAAAGTACATGTGATAGGTTCAAGAAACTAAATTCAGGATGTCCTGAGTAGTAGATTAATTATTTTAGATATACTTGTGACATTTTAACAGTCAATCATCAATTTATCTTAATCAAAGGGTTGAGAATTATTAGTAAACCGATGCAGCACACAACTTCGGTCTCAATCCTTTGATTTAAGAATAAATTAAACTAGACAGTGTAACATATAACTAAAACTGCACACAGGAACTAACATCTGAATCAAACAAATCATTAGTTTTTCCATATAAACCAAGAGAATGCAAAGAGATAAGTTTATAATTGATAGGTTGACTACCAGCATTGCAGTGAAACTCTACTAGAAAAGTAGAAAATTATTCACTACCAGTAGCCATTAAAAACTCGCCCTCGCAGACTACTTCACCACCCACATAAGCTTTTCCCTCCATCCTTGCTATTCCGAAGCGTTTCTGTAGCTTGATAAGAGTCATTCTCATGACCAAAGTGTCACCTGCAATCACTGGTTTCCGGAATCGTACTTTATCAATTCCTGCAAAGAAGAAATTATCACGGGAGCCTCCCACTTCTGGCTGCAGCATAACCAAACCACCAACCTGTGCCATTGCCTGGAACCAACCAATTGCAACCATCATTACTTAATGGGAAAATATACTGAACATTTTAAAGAAGAAACAGTTTGGGAAAAGTTTGAATTGCAGCAACTTAAATTTTACAGGTCACATGACCGTTGATCTCCGTCTCTTAAGCAACCACCTTAAATTTGCTCTAAGGCAGACACTTACACATTGTTATCGAAGATGAAGTTGTTGGGAAAGAATTGGTGTTCGCCATAGGAGCTTGGGCAAGGTGAGGAAGGGTGCCTGCCTTAGGAGCTGCGGCAGGTGCCTCAGTATTGAAATATGCAGTTGTTAACTCCTATATTTAGAGACTTTTTTTTTTCTTTTTCACCAGGGATACTCCATTTCCCAAACAAATTAATCCATTAAAGCTGGCTTGTGATAATAAAAATCCTTAGCTAAACGACAGTTACATCGTACAACAGCTTGTTCAATAAACTTTTAGCACTCCATTAAATCAATCATCTTTTCCCTACTTCTAATAAAATTATAAGCCAACTGCTAAGGTTGGTAACACCCACAGACCCAAGAAGAATTAAGTATGATTGCTTTAGATATGAGCAATATACAAACCTAATACTTAATGTGCAAATCTTCAGTCAGAGTCTTTCATTTATTTATTTAAAAAGAGTATCTTGTATGCTATTCAGCAGTCTTACTCTTCAATGCTTGGGAGGACTAGTACTCCATATATTTTATTTAAAGCTCTTTTTCCAATGTGGTTGCCTTCTTCATAGTTTTAATTGCTTACGAATCCTAAAAACTTCATATTTCTTCCTTCCTTTTCTTCTATTTTCTTCTTCCAACTTTATTATTGAACAGTCATTATGAACTAAACCAGCACCATCTAGTCCTGAAGCTAAATAAATAAACTGCATTAAAGAGACCTCATGTCTCACAAAACCTCCTTACCATCCTACAGACTACCTTATCCAACATCTTAACATAATCTTCAAAAATACTGCAGTAACTTTTTATGTCAACAATGAAATAAATGATAGAGGATTATACTTTCAATTGTTGTGCTTAAGTAGTCGCTGAGGATTCTTGGCAGCATATACAGAAAGTCAGAATTTAGTGTATAGGATGAAATAAAAATTAATACTCGATATTTCATATATCAACTAGGATCTATCAATAGTTAATGATACTTACACAGTCAGTATTCCACAGCATGTTGTTTGAAAGAACAGAAGCATAAAAATATACAGTGCTGAGACTGAGTAATGATGAGAGTTATGAACAGGTTAACAATGGTTATTGAAACTGTGGCTTTGACACTGAGATACCAATGTGGCTGATGTGGAGGGCCCAAGTAGAGAACAATTATGATTTTTAAGTTTTGAGTTTGTCATAGAAAGGGTTGTTAGATTGCACTTATTAGGATATATCACCATAGAAGAGGAAAAATCTGGAGGTAGTTTCTTGAGAATAATTGAAAGGGAAGCACGAACTTTTTTCTTTAAGAGTGGAAAGGGTATGTGTCTCTTGGATAGCCCGATGTTTACCGGGCATGAACATGATCAAAGAGACTATTATCTTTTCAAGTGTGGCAGGAAAAGTTCAGTAACAGAGATGCAGAGTTCTACTCAAAATGAAGAAAGCTTATTATGGATTTAGTAATTCTTAAAGGAAGAAGAGTCAAAGGAGGGAAGAACTAGACAAAAACCATTCTTCAACTGTTTGAGGTCGATTGGTCAACCATTAAGACTCTACTAATCACTTAAAGATAACTGAGCTAGTAATTAACAAGGAGAGACTAGTTATTCAGAATGTGTTGCTTATGGAAGTGGTGGGCTATGCCTTGTATAAAGATAAAGGTGACAATGCTAGGAGCAACATTCAATCATGCTTAGCCAGAGGATTTCAAAGACATTTTCTTTGAGGTCTTTCACCCAGACAGAAATCTTCTTCTGTAAGCATGTAAAGAAAGCTGTTATGTTAAGCAGAGTAGAAAATGTGGCATTATAACAAAGATGGTACCCTCAGGTAAAAGATTGTCCGCAAAGGAGACTAGTTGAGAATTCAATGGCTTCCTTTCTTCTCGTGCACATATGAGGCTCTTGATAAGAGAGGATAACAGAGTAAAGCGCTTATTAAAGTGACCAGTAAAACTCAATCAGGCTCATGACTCATCCATTCTAGAATCCAGAATTAAGGTTAGAAAAGGAGTATCTGGCCTTGTCTCAGCTTAACTGAATGTCTTTGATATGGGAGTGTGCTACAAAATCAAATTATAGAATCAGTTTATGGCTAGAAAAGAGTAGAGGGTCTCAGGATGGCTTGGTGTACCAAGTGGAGGAAGAATAGAAGGATAGGAAGCTTCCTCCCATGGAAGCAGGGGATTAGGTTTGATCAGCCACCTTCAGTCATTAGATAACCTCGAGGCTTAAGGATTCAGCTTGGATCTAATGCAAAGTTGCATGCTAACAAAGATGTAACAGTGACCGATAACCAAGGAAAAATGGCAATGGTTTTGTGGGAATGTGCAGTGCTGGCTTTCTTTTTGGTAATTAATAAGAGGTATAAGAGATTTTTGAAAATCAAAGAGGAGATGAAGTTCAGTCCTCCTGAAAAGGATAAAGTTCTTTGTTTCTACTGATTTCAAACATATTCAGTTTTTCTATTTTCACAGAATTAGGCAGCTGTGGGGGAATAAAGTGGAGGCTCAATTCCCTTCAGTTATGTTTCCAGTTTTATTGGGGGTTTTTTGTACATGAAGGGGAAAAGAAGTATTAGGTTCCTACCTTATCTTTTGTAATTAGCTTGTTCAATTTACCTGCAGACAATTTGCTTGTATTTTTTCTCTCTTAAATTACGGTTTCTAATAGAAATAATTTTAAAAGGGAAAAAACATGGTGCTGGTAAAGAATTTTATGTAATGGTTGAGTTTCTACACCTCCAACTATAGACATTCATTAGTTTCTTCAAAGTTGTTTCAAGTTAATACCTGATGATGAACCCTACAAAATTACTAGCTTTTTGAGTTCTTTACCATTCCCATAACGTTTATCTATTCGAACCAAAACATAACAGAAGGAAAAATATAAACTTATTTGAGCAACTCAAAAAAGCAGTTGTCATATATTAATGAAGCAATGATAAAAAAACAAACAATTGATCAATGTAGTTTCAAACTTTTTACCTAATAATTTCTCAATATAAAGAAAAAGAACTGAAAGACCACATAGGCGGTTGATGTGGACTTCTCATTCCAAAGAAGAACAATAAAAGAATTGTTGACCTCATTTATTTAACTGTAAAAGCACTACAACTTCTTTATTTCTCATCAAATTTCTGGTAATTTATTTTTTCCGCATACTGTCAAGCATACATTCGATCACCCTAAATGGCGAGGACAAAATATGATTGTCTTTATATCCAAAATTTAAATCCTTTGTTGCCCACCATATCATATCTGAATTTCAGATGAGTTGCATGCCTGAACACCCAAATCAGAGACCTGCTTTCTGGTATTTCATCCAAGATCTTTGCTTGATTAACAAGAATCAACATCACACCAGAATACACCCATGCCCATCCTTGACTCTCTCCCAACAGCATCCCACTGAACATCCTCCCTAATGACAGTCTTGAACATCTGTCTCACATTTGTCTCTCATTATATAGGCTAAAATGGGAAATTCCAGAACATTATAAACCTAGTCTCAGTCAAATAATCAATAACCATCTCCTGTATCACCTTACTTCCACCCTGTTTCTTACATCCTTCCACCCTTGGTCTCATCATTTCTTCTTCCTCTCCTCTCTAATTTGTCCCATCATTCTTGCAGTGAACGAATCTATTATACTTACAAGAAAGCCTTTGAAATCACTTAAAATTCCAGTAATACAAATGTCGAATTGCCGTAAAAATTCCTAGAATATCCTAGTAGGTTATAATTATATAAATAAAAGAAAACACCTTTATCAACCAATTCAAGGGCATTAACAACCAGCTTAATTGCCAAATTCAATTTAACAAATAATCTTTCTAGTGAATTGTATAACAGGATAACCATAAGCAATTCAATAATGTAGATAATTCACCACTCGTGATAACTCATATGCTATAATTTGTTGGACACTTATGCTACTGAAACTATGGTCTGCAGGACACTCAAAAGACAATATTCATGCTAACCCTTGTTTAATTCACATTTGCACAATGTAAGGAGTATGCACCTGTACCCCTATATGCCTAAATAAATAAAACATATAGAGTGGTATAGACACTTGTTCTTTGACTTTCTCATGCCTGAAAGCTTAACAGAGTATTATTTCATGATTCTGTTTTAATAAAAAATATGTATACTACAAAAAATATACACCAACCTTTCTCTACACTAGTTTGAGCTAGATTTAAACCTATGACCTCTTTTACAACAACAAGAGATTTAACTGGCCAAGCTAGTTAGTACCCACAATCACTATGATTCTTCTACAAGCAATTAAACATACACTCATAGTTCCACATGTGTTCCTTACATTAAGAATGCACAAAAATGCACATTTCCAATTGTGTTCCCACATCTATAGTGTTTTGGAGTAATTCTGTCTTGACACCTCATATCTGTGTCAAAGTACAACACTCATGTGCATCTTGATCATTTACTTAGCACATTAGGAACCATGAATCAGACCAAGACAAGTTATCATATCCATAAATTTGTAGCTTTAACAATTTAAAATTAACTAAGCAATTTGATTAATGAATCAATCTAATCAATGAAAGCCTTTTTAAAGTTGAAACAAACAGAAGTGGATTAAAATGAAGAGAGAAGGAATTACCTCAACCATGAGAACACCAGGCATAATTGGCCTCTCAGGAAAATGGCCAGGAAAGAAGTTATCATTAATTGTAACATTCTTAATAGCAACAGCTGAAACTCCAGGATTGTATTCAATAACTCTATCCACCAAAAGAAATGGGAACCTAAACAAAAGCAACCCAAACCCAATTTTAGGCCAACAACAATAACCATCTCCATATATTCACACAACAACTCACTGACCTGTGTGGCAAAATGTCACGAATCTGGTTGATGTCCATCACTGTAGGAAATGCCTCGTACCCTGAAAACAAAAAATGTATATGTACATAAACAAAACATATAACAATGAATCAAACAAACAAGTTATAAAAAGAAAAGATAAAAAGGGCAGACTTAGTTCAATAGGAGCATCATGTTTAGGATCTTTTGCAGCGTCTAAAGAAGAGAATGTAGTGAAACGAGTAGCTTTGCGAAATGGGGTGGTGGAGAGGGAGGTGGGTTTGGGGGGAGATAAGGCATTTGGTCGATGATGAGTTTTGATGGGCAAAATGGAATTAGCAAAAGAAGCGGAGACAGCCATTGTTAATGGAAATGGAAATGATAAAGGGGAAATGTGTTATTTAAGGTAAGAATGGCGACACTAACGAGGAGGTTGAAGAAGAGGCTTCGGAGATTTCTATGATTTGGCCACCACCATTCCCACTCTTTGGCCACGTTGGAAGATACACAGACCAATTAGACAGTGTTGTTGGCACATGCATCATTTTTTTATTTTGATAAAATATATTAAAAAAAATAATATATATTATTATCTTATATTATTGGGACTAACTCAAGAAACAGTTGGAACCAAATAAAATTACACCAATGACGCGATCCGAAAAACGACTCCCATATGGAAAATGACAACTTACATATAAGTGGAAAAACAGTCCACATACAAGTGGGGAAATGTGCAGTCATAAATGTGGAAAACGACTCCCATATCAAATACATAAATGGGTAAAGGTGTAGTCATAATTGTGGTTATAATGTCTCAAACCAAGGACCAAGAGTGGTTTCTAGCAATGCCTTTGCCATTGCGACAAAGGCACATTGGACAAAAACAATAATAAATGTAACTACTTATATTGGTGATTTATAACTTCTTATTAAAAAAAAAAACAATAAAAATTTTGATCTCCATTCATCATTGTGATTTACGGTGGAGGAATTTTCTATGCGAATTCATTTTTAACTTTTATTATTCCTAAAGTTTTAAAAATAATCAATTTGTTTCCTATGATAAAAAAATGATGGTAGAGATCAAAAATAAGTAAATAAAAATTAATAAAACCCTAAGAAAGGAAAAGGTAGATAAATTGGATTAATAGAGATCCATTAGGTCTCCACTGCTTGGTTTTCCAAGCCTTATTTGCTAGAGAATAGACATCCATCAACAGACCTCCATTGAATCAATGGAAGTCCATTAAGGATTTTCTCGGTTCAATAATTTAGATTCGTGGATTTCAAACAACGATTGATGGAATTCCACGGTGGAATCTCTATTAGTTAATGATGGTAGACCACAAATCTTTATCACCCTTGGATATTTATTGGAGGCCCAACATACGACTTTTGTATCTTTATCTTTTTTTAGTATTTAAGTTTTTAATTTAATTTAAGTTATATAAGTATATATACGTTTTAAGATGTGCTAATTTAATATTGGTTTTAAATTGTTTAATTTTATTTTATTTTATTTTAAAATTAGGGTGACACATGTTGGACTTCTATTAGTTGATAAGTTAGGGTTAAAGGTTAAGGGGTAAAATGACTTGATATTCACAGCTTTTCAAAAGTTGGGCTTGGATAGTTTTCCTATTGATCTGCTTTAATAGAAGAAGTCATAACTAAAGCAACCTACATCTTATTTGCTTTCTTAGTTTTAGTCACCCTCGCACACTTGTAGTGAGAACCAATGATATTCTTTACCATTCAAGTCACCCTATCTCATAGTTTCGAGGTATGCACTCCCTAATCGCATCTCTTGTTTTTGCACATCACAATGTACTACCAATTGTCATTCTTCACCTTCTTCAACTGAAAACCCTTTTGGATTGCATGCATACCTATTAATAGCATCTCTTACTGATTGCATATTGTCAAACACATATCCCTCCTTCAAATCCATCTAGATTTGGTGCCTAGTCACCTCTACTATAGTATTGGGCCATTCTAGTCAACACATCTTCCTCCTCATTAGATGATATAATATGTGTCTCATTCCCGTTTGGAACACAATGCGCCTGCTTAATCTCTTCTTTTGATTATTCGTCTTCATAAACTAAATTAGGTATTATTCTACCATCATAATCATCTTTGTCCTCATAATCTTCATCTGCTTGACTATCTAATTTAGCTCATTATTCAACTAGTTTTTCTATGACAAGTGTTTCCATCTTTTCCTTCCACAGTAGTGATAGTCTCTTAGGCTCTGAGATATCTACGAAAACGAGCAACAATTTTAGTTCGAATTTGATTTCTATTAACTTTTCAAATTCATAAAGTTTGAACACCAACGTTAGTTGTTCATCCATCTCCACTACAATTCAATTCTTATTCCAAGAAAATGTCATAGACAACTCTCATTGCTCACATTTCTTTATTAGTTCATCCTTCCATGTCTTTTTAGATTTGTTAATGATACTAATGACATTATAGTCCCCCAAATGTAAGATTGATATATCAATAACATCACCACCAATCTTAACGAAGCCTGGAAATAAGCATATATATATATATATATATATATATACTGAATAACATTTGTAAATAAATTTGGGTATATTCAAAAAGTTAATGATTTTGCTAAATAATAGACTTTGATGGACTTTTTGAAGGAAAAAATCGATTTTAGATTAATGTGGAAACGTGGATTTCAAAAAAAAAATTCGAACAGAAAACTTACTGGTCGATGCTCATAATAATAATTCAATAACTAAATTAATTAGATCGAATCTTATATTACATGGAGATTGATTGATCCCTTTAATTCACAAATTCTTCACCATTTGATTTTTTTTGCTATGACTCTTTATCATTTTTTTTAAAGAAATGTAGGCATGATCTTGAAGAATCACGATCATTTTTTTTTTTCTCAAAAGGATACTTGCAACAAAAGAAAACGATGAAGGTAACAACCAACAGAGGATTTGACTAACCCTCTTATTTCTTTGATGTTGTTTAGCCAACTCTAAACTTTTTGAGTTTTGGTGTTTTCTTTTGTGTGTTGAACAATTAGGGCAAGGAAAAATCCATTTAAGTCAAGTTTTACATTTATAAATTGATCGATTTTATGTTTTTTAATTTAATAAGGAAACAATTTTTCTCATTAAATATAATATTCAATTCAAAGTTTTCTAATTCAATGACGGAACAACCTACATCATTAATTAGAAATTCAATTCAAAATTTTCTAATGCAATGAAGAAACGGTTTACTTCATTAATTAGAATATTAATTTGAAGTTTTTCTAATTCAATGAAGAAACAATTTACTTCATTAATTAGAATATTAAATCTTAAGTTTTCGTACTTTAATGAAGAACCAACTTACTTTATAAAAATGCATTCAAGTCAAGTTTTTGATTCCCAATATAAAACATTTTTATGTTGATCAATTTTATGTTTTCTAATTTAATAAGGAAACAATTTTTCTCATTAAATAGAATATTCAATTCAAAGTTTTCTAATTCAAAGACAAAACAACCTACATTATTAATTAGAAATTCAATTTAAAATTTTCTAATTCAACGAATAAACAGTTTTCTTCATTAATTATAATATTAATTTGAAGTTTTCTAATTCAATGAAGAAATAATTTACTTCATTAATTGGAATAATAAATCTTAAGTTTTCTTACTTTAATGAAAAAACAACTTACTTCATTAATTTGACTTTAACTATTCAAATATCATGGCTATTTAAATAAATTAATTATTTTAATAACCACGTGTATTTGAATCCATAACATATTTGGATGTATAATTAAAAAAATAATAATTCATAGTTATTAATTAAATAATTATTAATTCAAATATTCAAAAATATTTAAATCATTTGAATGTATTTATGCTACACGTGTAACACATAATTGGACACTCCAATTAATTCTTCTATTTTCTCGTTTCTTATAGTGAGCGTGAGCTAATAAGGGAACCAAATGGACCTAGAATTCTGAACTTCAATATTATCTAAATTATTAATTAAACTTTTTAATTAAATAATTCATTATTATTATTCTTAGAGTTACTCTTCTAAAAACCTAAAGTTGCATTCTGAAAATTGTAAATGTTTTAAATAATCTAAATTTATCAATGTCTATTGATCTAATCATTTTATATGATTCTATCATCTACAAGTAGTTCATAATTACACTACATCATAAAGTTAGTTATGTCTCTCTAATTATATCTTATTTTATTAAGTGTCATTGATTCTCTAATGAACAATATATCCATAACAACTTATAAATTTTATTTTTTTATTTAATCATAAATGGAAAGTCGAGATCTCTTATTGTTCAAGACTTGAATCAACACTTAAAGAACTATTTATTGCGAAAAGGAGTGTATTCCATTATTATGTATAATATTCCTAGCCACTTCTTTAAATCATATTTCCAAATTACGAAGTTTATTAAGTGTAAATATATAATAGTCTCACTCATGTAAATTATACGATACAATTCATCAGATAAGAGTTTATAATACATTCAAGATTAAGATCAATTTATATATGATCATCAGGTCGATAAATATAAATTTCTTTGTTTAACAGATATTAATAAGAAATTCATTTCTATCATGTTCCATCCTATGTAATCTCTATTATATAAGATGTCTCTATTTCTGTCAACGTTGGAATTCGATCAACTGAGAGATTCAACGCCCAATATCTGCACTCAGAGAGCAACAAAGCAGACCAAAGAGAAAAGAGAAAAGAGCAAAGAGAACAAGGCAAAGACAAAAGTTTGTTTACGTGATTCGGCAATGGTGCCTACGTCCCGGGTCACTCTCAATATATTTTAGTAGAGTGACCATATCACTAAAAATGAGTTCTCCTTCTCTTTACAAAGAATTTCACATCTATTTATAGGGAGAGATTTACAATTGAGTGTAGTACACGTTAAGAAATAATAATTATACCAACTATTCTGTCATAGTCATATTGCATTAATTAACAACTTTGGCATGACCATTCCTGTATTAATTATTTCTCGGGATTCGGGATTGCATAGTTCTCACAGGTACGAGATTGAGAAACTTTAATCTGAGAGATCAAATCTGGCACGAAACTAGGGAGCTCAAATTCGTCTTGGATTTGATTGCTGTTAGCTTCTGAAAGCTGCGACCTGAGGTCTGAGAGCTGAGACCTAAGAGCTAGATGCTTAGCTAGCTGAGAGTTGAGACCTGAGAGCTGGATGCTTAGCTAGCTGAGAGTTGAGAGCTACGATCTGGATGCATAGTGAGCTGAGAGCTGAGAGTTGCGACCTGAGACTTGAGAGCTAAGAACTGAAACCTGAGAGCTGAGACCTACGAGCTAAGAGTTGAGACCTGAGACTTGAGAGCTGAGAGCTAAGACTTGAGACCTAAAAGCTGAGACCTGCGAGCTGGGAGCTGAAGTCTGAGAGCCGGGTCCATTCCTTAGATTTTGGGCTTTGTCTATTGGATTAACCCTCTAGGTTAGTTTATTGGGCTTTTATCAACCCCTTTATACAGACCAGAATTCACCCATAACATTAGCCTTCTAACTCTCAGTGCGATTTTCAGACTGGGAGCTAAAGCCTCGTTGGTAAAAGCCGAAGTGTTACTATCTGTTGTGTTGCCTTTTCAGATTCTCTCTCATCACTGACTTGTGGCAACTCTGCAAGGTCATTCACTAGTTTATGCTCCTGCTCTGCTTTCTGAATCTGTGGATTTCCTCAGCTGACATGACATGACTGAGCTGTCTAGAGGGCTGAAACCTTAACTAACAGCAAAAATATTGAATTGAAATATCGAGCTGTCCAAAGGGTTGAAGCCTCAGTTAACAGCAAAACTAACGAGCTATCCAGAGGACTGAAACCTCAGCTAACTACAAAACTAACGAGCTGTCCAGAGGACTGAAACCTCAGCTAACAGCAAAACTAATCGAGCTTAAATATTGAGCTGTCCAGAGGGCTAAAACCTCAACTAACAGCAAAACTATGAGCTGTCCAGAGGATTGAAACCTCAGCTAACAGCAAAAATATTGAGTTAGGATATATCCAGTCGGTTGTAACCTCAGCTAATATAGCACCGTAAAGTAATCATAAAACAATAAGGAGATTCAAAGCTTTTATTGATTTCAAAAGATAGGTTACAAGTTACAGACATGACCTGTTGAATGCGAATACATTGCGGGTTCATGTCTTACTTGGGAGCCCGCTGGGATTGCTATCATATTTGTTTTGGAGGCTGTCAAGATCACAGGTTCGCTAGTCGCACCACATAGTCTCCCAAACGACATTTCTTGACTAGATCTTCAATGACATCCTTTAAATCCCAGCATTGCGAAGTATTGTGCCTGACTTTATCATGATAAACACAAAAGTTGTTCTTGTTTCTGAACTTGACGGGGGTTTTCACAGGAGTGGGTTTCCCGAAGTCCTCTCTGCCCTTTCTGTTGCGAAAATACTGTCTTGCGTATCAGATGAGACACTGTAGCTGATATGATGACCTTGATGTTGAGGTTGCTCGCTTCTGAGCTCGTTCTTGGCCTTTTTAGCGACCTGATGCCTTGAGCTCTTATTCTGACCTTCACTTCCGTCCTCACCATTGCTTATTTTCTTCAACTGGTTAGGATTGTCCAATTCATCCGTTTGGTCAGACTTCTTGGGGCCGAAGGTTTCATTCCATCTAATCTCATTAGCAACTCGTTCCTAGAACTCGCCTAAGTCCCTCATTGAAAATTTGTAAATGCTCTCATAGAGCTTCCCATCCTTGCGAAGCCCAGTTGAGATCGTAGTTAAGACGCTGTCATTTGACGGACTCTCCACGTTAGCGACCTCACATCTGAACCTGGTAATGTAGTCTTTCAAGGATTCATTCTGCCATTGAAAAATTGTAGCGAGGTGGTAGGGCGGTGCGAGCTGCCTCTTCAGAGCCCGATACTGGCTGATAAATTTTTGCTGACATTCCTCCCAGCTGCCTATACTGCAAGTTGGGAGACTCTTGAACTAGGTTCGTGGAATATCACCTAAGGTGGCTGGGAAAACGCGGTACTTCACCAAGGGATTGGATGTCTGAAGGTCTATCTGTATATTAAAAGCATCTAGATGGTCATAGGGGTCACTATCCCCATTATAAGGTGGAACGTTGGGGAGTTTGAACTTGACGGGGAGAGATTGCAGCTTGATCTCTCTGGCGAGAGAGGTCATCTCCTCATACTGCTCTTTCAGATTCTAGGGTCCAGGTTGCGCCTCTAGCTGTTGAACCCTTTGTAGCAGTCCTTCTATTGTTGGGTTCTGAAGGTTATACCCTCCCTCGAGCTCTCGACCTAGGGAGCTGCGATCTGGCACATATTCCAAACGAGACCTTTATGAGCTCCCAACTTCACGAGCTCGACGACCTTCAGTTCTCGAATGCGAGCTGGAAGAACGAACTAAGTTGGCAGGTCGTGGCTGATCTTTGAGTGGTCTTTCAGGAGCTGGTGCTTGAGCCTGTATCAGCGCCCTAATTGCCTCAGCAAGCTGCTGCACTATGCTTTCTAATGCTTCCTGCCGTTGATGCCATACATGCAACCCCCCAGCCGTAGAGTCCAATGATGCTAACTGGTGAGAGGTCATTGGAGGCATACCTATAGCAACACATGTCATGAGTGCGTGAGATGTGCCTGATATGGGCACGACGGCATTTTCCATCGATTGGAAATCATGCTCCTACTGATCTGTTGCCTTTCAGGTGGATCAACTGTCGGGTCTGAACTTTTGGTGGTTCTTTCTCTCGCCATGGTTGCTGAAAACTTAAGATTGCAGTCTGGGTCCTCCTTCTAGCGTCAAAAATGTCGACGTTGGAATTCGATCGACTGAGAGATTCAACACCCAATACCTGCAATCAAAGAGCAACAAAGCAAACCAAAGAGAAAAGAGAAAAGAGCAAAAAGAACAAGGCAAAGACAAAGGTTTTTTACGTGGTTCGGCAATGGTGCCTATGTCCACGAGTCACTCTCAATATATTTTAGCAGAATGACCATATCACTAAAAATGAGCTCTTCTTCCATTTACAAAGAATTTTACATCTATTTATAGAGAGTGATTTACAATTGAGTGTAGTACACGTTAAGAAATAATAATTATACTAATTATTCTGTCATAGTCATATTGCATTAATTAACAACTCTGGCATGATCATTCCTGCATTAATTGATTCTCGGGATTCAGGATTGCATAGATCTCACAGGTACGAGATCGAGAAGCTTTAATCTGAGAGATCAAATCTGGCACGAAACTAGAGAGCTCAAATTCGTCTTTGATTTTATTGCTGCTAACTTCTGAGAGCTGCGACCTGAGGTTTAAGAGCTGAGACCTGAGAGCTGGATGCTTAGCTAGCTGAGAGCTGAGAGTTGGAGGCTTAGGTAGCTGAAAGCTGAGACCTGAGAACTAGATGTTTAGCTTGCTGAGAGCTGAGAGTTGTGATCTGGATGCATAGCGAGCTAAGAGCTGAGACCTGAGAGCTGAGAGCTGAGACCTGAGACCTAAGAGCTGAGACCTGAGAGCTGCGACCTGAGACCTAAGAGCTGAGACCTGAGACCTGAGACCTGAGACCTGAGCTGAGAACTGAGACCTGAGACTTGAGACCTAAGAGCTGAGACCTGGGAGCTAGGAGCTGGAGTCTAAGAGCTAGGTCCGTTCCTTAGATCCTAGGTTTTGTCTATTGGATCAACCTCTGAGTTAGTTTATTAGGCCTTTACCAATCCCTTTATGCAAACCAGAATTTACCCATAACAATTTCTATGTCATCACATGAATGATCCCGGATAAAAACATTATATCAAATATAAAATAGACTGTAGTTGTAGATTTACCACAAATAAAGTATCAAACTTTGTTTGCATTCTACGAACTATTTAAATTATTGATCTTAAACTAAATTCTTTAGTATATAATATTTATATACTTAATTTGAGATTACATAAATGTTACATGATATTTGTATAAAATAAAATATTTCATAAATACATATAAATTGAATTAAATAAATATATTTGATTTATTACTTATTTTAAATGTTTACAAATTATAAACCCTTAGGTATAAACCCCTAATACTTTTAAATGATAGGTATAAATTAAAAAAAATAAAATAAAATCTAAAATACACAAACAATAACCTAAACTTGTTTAGGCATCAATTGTAATCAACAAAGAAAAGGGGTGGGAGGAGGAAACCGAATTAGCGAAGAAATAAATAGGACCGATACCGGCTGTGGACAAAAGACGAGAGGATAGTGATCAGACAAAGTGAAGGTCAAGCATGGACTTCTCCACCCACCACTCCACCAATTCTCCTTCTTCTTCGTCCAACTCCTCCACCACTCCCCATCCACAAAATGGCGCCACCACCACCGACCAAGATCCTATGCACTCCTGGTGGGAATCCGTCTCCAAAGCCAGGTCTCACATCCTCTCTTTGTCTTCAATCGTTTCATCATCGACCTCCTCTTTCTCTCTCTCATCTTTGGCCGACTCAGACCGTCCTGCTCTCTCCCTACTCTCCTCCCCTGAAGCCTACACGCTTCTGTCCGCTGCTCTCCAAAGCCCCACTTCGGGATCCGGCTCCGATCCCCTCTGCCACTGGCTCTACGATACCTACCTCTCCTCTGACCCCCATCTCCGCCTCATTGTCCTCTCCTTCCTCCCTCTTCTCTCCTCCATCTACCTCTCTCGTGTCCACTCTAATGACAACTCCTCTATCCCATCTCTCGCTGGCTTCGAAGCCGTCATTCTCGCTATTTACACGGCGGAAGCCAAGTCAAGGGCTGGTAAGGCCCTCCTTGTCCACATCCCTGACCTTTCTCAACCTTCTCTCTACCACACCCCTCGTCATAAGGCCCCTCCTGTGAGGGAAGACAAGCCTGTTGGGGTTCTGTCTCCTCCTTTGGAGCCCCAGATCGCTGTGAAGTCCACTAAGCGCGCTTCCATTCTCGGAACTGCTTTTGATTGTTATTATAAGCATGTTTCCCACATGCCCGCTTGGTCAAAACTTGAGCTTTGCAAGTCTGCGGCTGTTTGGGCTGGTCAGGATTGTTGTTGTCAAAACAGGTTGGAATTTGATGGGGGTGATGTTGATGTGCTTGTTGAACAAGTAGGTGAACTGGGTATTGAAGAAAATGGAGAGGGGGATGTTGTGGGGTTGAAAGGTGTGCGGATTCCTTTGCCTTGGGAGCTATTGCAGCCTGTTTTGAGGATATTGGGGCATTGCTTGTTGGGGCCATTGAATTCCCAGGATGTTAAGGACATGGCTTGTGTTGCTGTTAGGCGTTTGTATGCCAGAGCTTCTCATGATTTGGTTCCACAGGCGATTATAGCGACGCGGAGTCTCATTCAGCTTGATAAGAGAGAACGTGCAGCCGCCAAGGCCAATGCTGCTGCTGCTGCTGCTGTGGCTAATGCTGCTTCCAATGTTAACACACCTAGCAAGGCTAAGAAACCTGAGATTCTTTTGGTTTCCAAGTGAGGTAATGGTGATCGTGTATAGTTAATTTGAGGCAGTTTAAAGATTATTCTTCGGTTTATACTTAGTTTTGTATGTGGGAATATGTTTACTTTGATAGAGGTGACTGCTTATTTGGGCGCAGTTGTTGGACTCGTGTGTCGCTTGTGTTATATTTGTATTTGCAGCATCTAATGTCATTGTTTCTTTATTTGTTTATTTCGAAATGCCTACTATATTTACATCGATACACTGACATTTGTCATTTGTGCATATGTCTGTATAGTAATTGCTCTTTAGCCTTTCAGTCTTAGTGGCTGTTTTGATTTCTGTAGCATGTGAAAATATAAATTTTTATAGGTGTGTGAATACTGTGAAGATGGAATGTTGTAAACTAGACAGATCACTGGCGGTTTTGTTTCCATGGATCACCGTTTATTGTGATTTTTGGTTAGCATGTGTTCAGGAGATAATTTTCCTGTCTTTTGCTTGGTGATTGATATATTGGTATGAACTTAGGCTCTCCTATACGGTTAATTCCGTGTTGTAGACTTCTAAAATAGGTATTAGTGTCAATCACTTAGTTCCTTTCGGGTCTCTCACATATACTGCTCATGGTATTGTGCTGTTTGGTTGTTCTGTTGGTTACTGAGTTATTGAGTAGATTGTCAGCCCAAGATTATGAAAAATTTGTAAGATACATAGTTCAAAGTTTGGAGGAGCATAATTTGTAGTAATGAGCCAATTGTTTATTTAAAAGTTGGAGAAAAATGGCATTCTGGTTGAGGGATTTGGAGGCCCAACTGGAAGGAATTCTATGTAATCTTCAATGATGAATTTGATGAATTAGATGGATGGAAGTGTGTACTCCATCTGTGTACCGCAAAGTATCTAGGAAATCAAACATTGTCTCATAAAAATTTTTCAAATGGAAGTCAAATTTTTTATGATGGAATGTTCCACAGTTTAGCTTTGTATGAGCTTTGTTCAAGGCCTCAAGTAACAGACTCATCTTTTGGGTGAGGCTGTTGACCAAAAGTGAGAATTTTAGGCAATGTTTTAAAAGGCGAAAGGCGAGGGGAGACGATGGAGCCTCAGCGAGGCGAGGCGGTCGCCTTGAGGCGAACAAGGCGGCAGCCTCAATCCAATTGAAGAAAAAAATAATAATAAGAAAAAAATAAAACTCTAACTTGTAATGTATAATGCTGGAGGATGTGTTGAGGTTTGAGTGATTGAGATGATTTTATGTTTTATCATTTTATATATATAAACTATAAAATCTCATCCCACTAATTTAATTTTTATTTCTTCAAAAAAAATATTTTTATTATTATATATATAATTTCTTATTATTATATATATAAAAAATTATAAAATCCATTTCACTAACTTAATTTTTATTTTTAATAAATATGTATATAAATTATAAATTTCCATCCTACTATCATATTTTTTATGTATATCACAAAAAATTATTTTTTATTTTTTTCTCAATATACATAAACCTCACGTCCTCACCCCACTTACCCTTTTTTTTTTTTTTTAACTAACTCATTTTATAATTTTTTTTTACCATTATATATATATATAAACTATAAAAATCTCATCCCATTAACTTAGTTTTTATTATTTTTTAATTTCTGTCATTATTTTTTTTTGAAACTTCCACCCCACTAACTTACTTTTTAATTTTTTATCATTTTATATATATAAACTATAAAAAACTAACTTGGTTTTTGACTTTTCACTCTTCACTCCACCGATTTAGCACATCCTCCATACAAATTCATCTAGCTCTTCACTCTTCACTTCTCAGGCTCTCACTTTGTCACTCACCACCACCGCCACTCCCACCACGGTTCATCTTTCTAGTTCTTCTCACATTCATTCAGCAGCACCGACTCAGTCACACCACCTTTCTAGTTTGTTCCACATTTAACTTTACTCTCTCTACTCTCTCTCTCTCTTAAAATCAGTGTTTGACTGCTTCTAAAAATGGTGTTTGTTATGGTATTCTAAAAGTGGTGTGTTTGTGGTTTTTTTATTTTTTTGGTGTGTTTGTGTGTTTTTTGTGTGTGTTTTTTTGGTGTGGTAAACTGTTCCAAGCTTCCAATTCTAAATCCGGCGTGTTCGTGTTTTTTCTGTGTGTGTTTTTTGGGTGTGAAAATCTGTTATGAGCTTCAAGTTTTTTTTTTTTTTTTTCACGTAATCCATTGTCTGGACCGCCTCAGGGGCCTCGCCTGGAGGGGGCCCGAGGCGGTCGCCTCACCCTCCAAAGGCGGGTTTTTCCAGCTACTTAGCCACCAAGGTGGTGAGGCGGTGCCTCGCCTCGCCTTTTAAAACCATGATTTTAGGTAATGAAGAGTCGCTAATTTACACAAAATGTTGTTAGATTTGATAAAATTTCAGTTGAATGCTTGACCCAGTGAATCAATGAGGAGCTTTAAGCCTGGTTGATTACTGTTTCCCCTGCACTCTACAGACTAATTGTCCACCTTCAATTGATGTTCTTGAACCATCTTCATATTTCAGTGGGCCTTCTCTTCTTCCAGTGTGTCCATGTGACATGAATGCACCTTCTAATCCATGTATAACAAATCTTTTAGTTTCCAACATCACCCAATAATGCATTTGTTTCATAGCTTGTCTTCAATCGTGATATCTTTGAAGTCTTAATGAAATGTTGTTTCTTCTTTTCTTTTTCATTCTCATTCTTTCTCTATCGTCATGCATACTATCATTATTCATCTAATCACTATCTTCATGGCCTTCCCTGTACATGATTTCAGCCACAACTTTTATCAAGTCACTGCTGCACAATATGCACTGATCTCTTTCCAATAAAGATAACAACCACGTATCTTTGATCGTTGGTGAACTCACTTGGTAGCCAAATTTCCAATTTCTGTGGGGAGAAATCTTGTCCTAAACGTTATTTTAAGAATTCAAGAAACATCTTGAGGAAGCCTCTTTCTGATCCAATTTTTTATTTTTATTTTTATTTTATTTTAAATGAATTATATTTTGTGCAACATATGACCCTTTTTTTTTTCCTCGAGAGAGTTTCTTGAAGAAACAACCTTCAATGAATTCCTAGTCCGAAGTTTTGCGCTAGTAGAATTTGTG
The DNA here is from genome assembly GCA_019925255.1 of Litchi chinensis. Classification (NCBI taxonomy): domain Eukaryota; kingdom Viridiplantae; phylum Streptophyta; class Magnoliopsida; order Sapindales; family Sapindaceae; genus Litchi; species Litchi chinensis. Next base: position 24,037,836 of record CM034465.1, on the reverse strand, counting down.
ATTTCTGTTGTGGGTTTTTAGGTAGTAATTACCATAGACACACTTGATTTGAATAATAGCTTTGACGTTTCACTTGGTGTCTCTGATACCATGTTGAAATTTTAAAAATGGAAAGCTGTGATACAACTTTGTTAGCTTTGAAGAAAACATATCTTAAATTTTAAAAATAATGTGGGTAGTTTGGTTTCTCTTGGCTCCTTCTTACTGGTGTTGAAAGTGTTGTCAAAAACTTTGTGCATTTGTCTTGGTTTATTTATAAATAATTTTTTTCGCTATTACTGTTCATATTATAATTTGGAGTGCTATGCCTTCTTATTAAATTTTCTGTTGCGATTTTCAAGAGTTTTGGTGCTAAAGATACAGTGAATTTTAACTTCAGCGCCACACTTATATTAGCTACTATAATGAACCCTGCTCACCAAGAAGTATTGCTCATTTTATGATCCTTGAACATTGAGAAAATCATGCATATCACTGTATTCATGCCATCCGGTAAAGAAAACTTATGGATATTAGATGACATGAAATGGTTGGAAAAGATGTATGATATGATGTATGCAAGATTTTCTCTTGAGAATTAATCATTGAATCCTACTTTAATTAACTAGTTGAAAAGGATTAAGTTCATAGGAATGTACAAGACCTGATTAAAATGTTGAGAATTCAGGACTATATAGATTTTGCCTTGTTGATTTAGAAGTACAACCCTCACAACACTTACAAAGAAAAGCCCTTTGTTCATTAGATGAGATGTAAGTAGTGTTATGAAATCTTGCTGTCTTTATAATTCCTTTTCAGTGACTTGTTCTGTTGTGGACAATGTTTCCACCCCTTTAATAGTATGTGCACCCCAAATTTATATATATATTTTTAAAATTTCAATATTATCCTTAAATTAAATTGTTAATATTAGAATAAAAATAATAATTTTTAAAAAAATAAAAAAATCACACCTTCTTCCAACTCTGTCTCTGTCTCTGCCACCATCTCTTTTAAAAACCTCCCAACCACCAACTTCAAACTCTGTTCTCTTCCTCCTCCCCTTCTCCTTTCTCCTCTCCACCATCACTCTGTTACCTTCTCTTCTTTTTCTTATCAAACCCCCCAAGTTCCCAGCCAAAACTTTCACACTCTCCCTCTCCAAAATGATGTCGTTTTCCACTCTGACCTCCAAAACCTCGCTCTGGACGATTGCCTGACCTTCGAAGATGAACTATCAGGTCGGTGGTTCCCTCTTTAAACCAGTGAACAATCAAAACACGACTTATCACAATCACAAGGCAAGACCATAATTTCAATACCAAAGTGTCCCAAAACTCCTTCATTATCAACTCTCTAATTGGTCACTAAAATCACATAAAACGAAACCAAAAGTGGCAGATCACACATCACAAAATGCAAAAAAAAAAAATAAAAAAAAAAAATCAAACTACAGTTTCATTGTCTCGCGTGAAGACATACACAGAGGCTTCAAGAGCCGAAGTTGCACTATGCCTACTTTAACAAAACCTACAATCTAATCCAACACACACAAGGCTCAAAAATGGCACTACACCTCTCTGCTCCTTTCACAGTCACTGTAACATGATCACAAACAAGCCCACTTCACTTCTTCTCCACCAAACCGCTACCCAACCAAAAGAAGAAGGAAAAGACAAAAAACCCCACGAACGATATATCGTCGGAGAACCTAGTCCCGGAGAAATGGAGGCTGATCCAAGAAGAACTCAACTTGATGAAGAAACAAAAGTGAAAGATCATTCAGAAAATCGATTTTCATAGCAAAGTGAAGAAGTGAAAATTCGGGTACAAACTGTTGAAGAGCATTGATTTGTAGATGTGTTTGGAGTACAAAAGAGCCAAATTGACCAAATAGACTAAGTTGAATCCAATTAAGCGTGGATAGTAAATGGTTTTTTAGTTGAAAAGCAATTATTTATAATATATATTTTTTAAATTAATAGAAAGGGCATATTTGATATAAAGTAAGGTATACTTAAAAAACAGAGATTTTAATAGAAAGGGCATATTTGATATAAATTTCGTTTTTTTAAACAAATGTAGAGGGGCGTACATACAACTTTTTAGGGGTGGTAATGTGGCCACTCTAAATGATAAATAATTACATTATTTATAATAATAATAAAATTAACTTATAAAAAAAAAATGCTAATCCAAGTGGGTCCTTGTCCCCTTCTTAGTTCCAGTGTAAATCACCCATAAGCCCATAATTGAATCGGCTAGAGGCCGCTGGAAAGAAGGCTCTCAACAATTGATCTTCACGGATGCACTTCCTTGGTAGTATTTTGCGTGAGCATATAGCAACTTGTTTTGTGCTCCACCATGGTTCGCTTTGCACTTTTTTCCTTCCAGTCTTGCATTCACAATCACAATATTTGAGTCAAATTTTAAGAAATAAATTCAATAAATCCTTTTTCATTGTTGATTTAGGCGGTGGTAACTGGAGGGGTAAGATTAAGAGATTTTTTAAATATTTAATTCATTTTATTTTGAGTTTATTACTAAAATTGTATGTGTGTGTGTTTTTAATTAATTAAATAGCTCCAAGTGCTCATGTGTCATCAACTAACTTATTAAAGGTATTAAGGTCGTTAAGTCTTGGGAAGGTTTGCCAACAAAGCTACAGATTTTTAGTATTTTGATTGTACAAAATACTAAAAATTTTAGTATATGTCGTTGCGGAAATTGTTGACTTTGATAAGAGAGAGATTTTCAAAGTAAATTTTACTGAACTTTGAAAATCAGTTATCACCCACTACAAATTCAATTAACTAAAACAGCTATATAATTAACATCAAGAAATAGATCCTATATTATGTATTTAAAGAAGAGTAATGTATATAATAATACTACATAATCTGCCACCCTTGAGTAAACTTGCACCTTTTGTCTATACTACAAGAACTATAGAACAAATCTTGTCAGTTATGATAATTATATTTACAGAGTTAACATTGAACAATGGTTATGGTCATCTAAGCACAGGCTGGCTCAACAAACTAAAGCAAGTATCAAAGGGGTTCGTCATTCAAATCCAATGGACATAAAAGTATCATCACTCAAAAGTGAGTCGATGCCAATTAAATCTTGGTCGCCATCACCAAGTTCTTCTGAGCTGTTTATTTCCATATCACATGCCTGCCAAAATTTGAACAGAATATTGCATTATAATTCTATTAGACGGGCAAAAAGGGTCTTTGCCGAAGATTTTGGCTGAGGAACTATAGATTTTCAAGGTCAAAATTATAAGATTTTTGGCACAAAACAACAAGAATTTGACATGGATCCAGAAGATCTTTTGTTTAGCAACAATAGTAATAAAAGGAGTTCAAGATGCCCTAGTACCCAACATGAAACTTGTACGGGCACACCAACTTGTCTGAACTAATTCTCAAGGTCGAAATGAATAATTTGCAATTAGAAATAAATACAAAGTATGTAACAGCGAATTGAAGTATATACCTTGGTTTCATGGAAACCTTCAACAACTGTCAGCAGCCTACGATACTGAGCTCGCCCCTCAGGATACCGAACCATGGACTTGACCCTATCGAGGGCTTTCTGCAGCCTTTCTTCAGTTTGCCTCTTTCCTTCCTTGAGAAAATCATAGTCATCTTCTTTCAAGGGCACACATTTGGGGTCAGGATGTTTATCGACAGCATCCCGTCTGAATCCACGCAAACCACTCCCTTTACGCCGCCAGCGCAAAATGACCTTCTCCAGTATTCCTACGGACCAGATAATTGATCTATATTGTTTCCTTACCTGGTGTCCCCTCACGTGTGCCTACACACCAAAACTTATGAGTCAGTGTTTTCAATCATAACTAATACCCATACGCAAGCATGAAGAAAAAATAGCCATCAAAACACTTCAGAAACCAAGAGAGAATAGTCTTTCTGGAAAACAGTAAACTGCAGACTTGCTTGTTTCTTTATCTTCTGCTTTTTATTAAGTAAACATTGAACATAAAATATAAGTTCATACAGCAAACCCACAAAACAAGGATACTAATTAGAACCAAACCATGAATCCACACAATGAAGTTAAAGATTTAAGTTCCATTCCTGGAAGCTTAAACAGTTAAACGCCGGACCCATACTTGTCTCTGTAAAGACGCAGAAAACATCATTTCCATAAACAGTGCTTAATCACAGTTTATCACCAACTGAAAATTTGTTAAGGACGGGAATAACTGGTTATGCAAGATCAAAAGAAATGCACTTTAATCATACAGAGAAACCACTTGATTCAATAAAACAATAGAAACTTTTAGAACTAAAGAAAGGGGAAACAGCAGCGCAAACCTGAATTTTGACAATTCGTTGCCTAATTAAGAGAAATTCCTTTCTTTTCTTCCAACCTCGGAACTTTTTCTGTATCTGTAATGCAGCAGCATGAACTAGCCCTTCACCTTTTACAGCCCTATGTGCCTTCGCTGTGAAAAGTGAAAAAGCTTGCTCGTCTAACATACCAAAGTCATTAGCTCCAAGCTCAGTTAACTGCTTCCGCTGAAATGACTGCATCCTGAAGACTTGATGTATACGGTCAGCAGCCTGTGTAGCGTTACAGATTGCAGTTAGTGAATCCTTCAGGCATAGTTCATCAGACACATCACCATCATTCAAGGGAGTAGCTGTCCGGTCCGAAACTGTTAGCACAGCTCTAGCTCTGGTATTTTCTACGGTACTATCTGTTGAATCATTCATTGTCAGGGATGAGAGGTGGCTGGTCAAAGAAGACTCTGCTAAAAAGCCAGAGATTCCTTTGTGTCCATTGCTAGAAGCTAGGTCAGCAGGACTTCTACCCAAAGGAAACTCTGGAGATGGATCTGTCAATGCTCCAGGTGCTGCACCTAGTGATATGAGGACAGCAACTGACTGCTCTCTGAATATGACAAGAATTTAAGCAAAAATCAGCAAATTAGTGACATTAAGATTATAAACTTTCTTGAACAAGATGAAATTAGTTGGTGCTGATTCAAACTGCAGTCCCAAAAAAAAAAAAACACACACACACACAAACAGCAAATTGTTAAAATGCTTTGAACAAAATTTGATAATTTGGAACAATTGGATGTATCAAAAAACCAACATGCGGTTTCAGCCATGAAGAATTTGATGAAAGGTGAGTTAAGGCCTCTGCTATAACTAAAGTATCTAAGCGGGTGCATGTGTATCTATGTTATTTAGAAAGAACGACTGACAGAAAGAGAACCTGCAGTGGACAAATGTAGGGGGATTGGGGAAGAGGAGAAAAAAGGAGATAGATATTTGCATTTTATCATCCCTCACATGCGACAGGACATCGTTGAAACTTCTCTAATTCTAGTCCAAACAGAAGTAGGCAATAACATTTTTTATAAGCATAGACTTTGCACTATTGCGTAACCATTAACCTCAGTCTTTGATGTTCAAAATTGCAGATCAGATAAAGGAAGGATGATAGGTCTAAGCCAAGAGTACCTTAACTAGCTTCAACAGAAAATGAACCTTAGGTATCAACAGAAACTAAAAGAATCAAAGCTTAAAGATTCTTGCCTGCCATAAAATGCAGCCCAATGAAGAGCAGTCCATCCATTGACATCGCGGAAATTGATACTAACTTCGGCAGTTACAGTTGGTTTTATGGCCCAATCATAACCAAGAGCAGCCGCTAAGTGTAGCACACCTTGTCCCTCATCATCTAAAATGTTGGGCCCTTTACCATCTTCAATTACTTTATGAAGGAGCCAAGAAAACAATTTCTGTTTCATCAGCTTGTGAAGGAGCTGTTCCTTCACCATAAGTTGGGATATATTCTTCTCCACTGTTGACTCTCCCATCTGATAGCTTTCCTCTTCCTCTTTTAGTGAAATGATTTTACTGATTAATTGTTGTTTCTCAGGAACAACTTTAGAGAGATGATTTGGATAACTCAAAGACCTCATAGCTAGGAGCTTCTCAAGACGCAAATGGAGATTAATTTCATTTGTGGCACCACCATAGATATCTAAAATATCAACATCTTTAACGCAGCCCACTACATACTCAAATTCTCGCACCTCACTGCATGCTAACCTGTTTGAACATGTTATATAGAAAGGGACTCGTCCAACCATGTGAGGTGGAGCATGGCAACAAAGAACCCCATCTGCCAAAATGTCTGCTGGAACCTCTTCTCCGCCAAACATACACGACCAGTTACATTTTGCTATGTCTAGCTGACTTTCCAAAAACTTCCCAATAACCACCAACTGTTTTATAAGAATAAAATTAATAAGAAACAGAACAGTTTTACCTTTTTGTTTTTGGTTTTTTCTTTTTCACGAAAAATCTGTACATATAGCAGTAAACTTAAAAATTAAAATTCTAATATTAATATGAAATCTTGCAATTGAATATCATAAAAAGGTCAATAACCAAGATAATGACATAGAAAAGAAGGGAGGGGGGCTGGTGGTGGTGGGTGGTTGGTTGGGGGTGTGTGGTTGTGGTGTTTGGGGGGGCGGGGAGGGAGAGGGAGGAGTTGGGTTGCCAGTAAGGGACTCATCAATCCTTCTGAGGAAAAAGAAAGGATGGCTTAGTTTGAAAAGATGATTCATATCAAACGCTGCCATAACAGAAACATTTAAACTTAATCCAACTTAGACATAATATCTACGATGTAAAAACTGCCACGTTAGTGAGAATAAAATTGACAGTGGTAGCTTAATCAAACTCATTTACCTTTTTTAGGTCCTATTCAACAATAAAAAAGGAAGAAATATTTTTATGCAGGAAAATGTAAAGTAACGATAGTTTACCCTCAGAATTACTTGCTGCAGACTTTCAGATTCAGAAATAACAGATAATTACCTCAACATTTGAATCTCTGTAAGCCCACTTTGGCGAAAAATCAATAATACTGAAAAGCTGATCCTGGGATAGAAACGGACTCACTGAGGAATCCTCAGCTACATGTTCGCATTCAGCAGTATTCCATGATAAACCACTGGAGGATTGCATATGCAAATCATCTACATCTTCAAGCTCCTTAGTTACCCACCGTGAGAAGCTATCAGCCTTCTCCAAGCCACCTTCTCTATCCAGTAATTTTTGTTTTACAGATAAGGAATAATTAACATTACATTCCCTATGCATTTCACTCTCAGAATCTGATTTCGTTAGACATTGTGATTCTGCATCTCTCTGCTGCTGAAGGTTGTTCTGCATAGGCAGTCCATTTTGCTGAGCAAGAAGATTATAAAATGTCTCAGGAGCACTTTGTAAAGATGCATCATAAGTTCTTTGCTCAAATAAGTCATCACCCAGTTCATATTCCAGTTCCAGATTTGAAGTCCGGTCCATCGTCCATTTTGACAATTGCAAAGAATTTTCTGCAAATGGAATCTAGATAAAACTATCCAAAATTAGAATAACATTATAAATAAAGGTATTGAATTTGAACAATTATATATATATATTTTTAATTTAAACTTTGTTTTTTGAAATAAACTAAAGGTTTAAAATAAAAAATACAACTAATAAATAATATTTAATACCTTATAAATTCCAAAAATGCAAGCAACCCAAAAAGGAGGAAGCTAGTTTTCAACTGAATGCTTCAAACTAGATTGTTCAATAAGAACTTACTTTACTTCAGAACCCATAGTTATTCAAAGAGTTTAAACCTGTTATTTTGGTAAACTGTGCATAGATTAATTTACACTCTGCGCCTTAAACAGTTCAACGATACAACATAAAAGGCTCGAAGTCACATGCAATTTACATTTTACGAGAAACTGTTAATTTGTGCTAAATTTGGCATATCTACAAGCAGTATCATATTTGACATGGTTCCTTGGTCATAAAAGATAGATCTACTTCTTTTTCAGCGGACAATCGTTTAAAATAATCAAGAAAAAAATTAAATGTCTTAGTAATAAATTAAAAATGTAAGCTGCTTTACCAGGACAAAACTAAATATTAATGATCTAATTTGTTTTAAACTCCTATACATCTTAGAGAAAATGCAAGTGTTAACAGATCAACAGCAGAACAGTAGCAGACATGAAGAGTGGCAAACATAATCCTTTAGTACCTGCACACATATTTGGCAATGCTTTCTATTTGTTGTTGTTAAAAACTGTTACCGATTGAAAAAAAAAAAAAAAAAAAGGAAAAGGTTTCCTTTTCTTGTTCTCAAAATAGATAACTTTTAGAAGGCAGGATTATAATATAGTCTCTAACAATTAGACTTTGCCTTTTTTTAATCTCAACTCATAAGATTCTCTCTCTTTATTCAACAGAACAGTTTAAAAATGTTTAGGGATACTTTAGTAATTTTTTCAGTATTTTAGTAATTTTACATTTTTGGGAAAATTTTGTCATCTTGTACCTATGATAATGCTAAGTGTACATTTGAAAGAGCTTCTCTACTAGCCAAGAGAGTTTTTTTAATCCAAAAAGCTCTTATTACATTTTTAATTTTTTTTAGTCATTTGGCTACCTATCCAACAGAGCTTTTAAAGTGATTAAAAAAATTGTTTTATGTCTAATGGGAAAAGCTCAAATTTTGGACTTCTTGAGGAGATCTTTTTGAACACTTTTAAAAATTTTAAAATGTCAAAAGTATACTCGTGATATTTGATTAATTACACTACACTTTCCAATTATGTTAATGTTGATGTTACCTTCTTTTAAGTTTAGTTCATTCTACTCTGCAGATGTTTTCTCACCTTAAAACAATGAATCTTACTAGTCCCCTTACCTATATTTGTTCCCGGTCATGAAATTGTAAACCATCATTTGCAGGTTTATCAAAGTAGGAAGACTCCTTAAGTTATGAGATCAATCAATTGCCATCTCCTCTGCCAAAAAAACCTTATATGAACAATCTTGCATCTCTTAGTTCTCCAGTTCCTATGCCCATTGACATTTCGGATTTGCCCAATGTAGTTCAAAAGGGTTAACACTCAATTACACCAAATGAACATAGGAACTTACAGCCTTGCCCAAGGGTAAAGAAATTGGCGGATGCATACGAGTTTTTGCTATCTAGTGTAACCCCATGGCACCATTAGAGGCTAAAGGTAAGGTTAGTTTTTGAAGACTATGTTAAAACCTAGGTAGTACATTACTGTGAGACTTTTTATCCTGTTGCTGGCTTAAATTCTGCTAGAATATTGGTCTCTTGTGGTCAATTTTGCATAGCCCTTTCATCAATTGAATGTGAAGAATGATTTGGTGGTGATTTAAATAAAAGGGCACATATAGAACAACCACCTATGTGTATTCCACAGGGGGAGTGGCAGAGTGAATGGTTCGAAAATGGCCATCTATGGTCTTAAACATTCCCCTAGAGCATGGTTTAATAAACCTAGTTGTGTTCTGATCTTTTTGAATTCTGTAGGTGCCATTATTTTGATCACTTCATAATTGTTCTAAAAACTAAAAAAGCGTAGGAACTGTGATGCTTCTTGTTTATCATTGTAGTAGTGATACAACTGAAATTGAGCAGGTTCATTCATACCTGAAACAAAATATCCAGACCAAAAATCTAGGAAAGTTGTTATTGAAGTTGGTCAAGAAAAGGAAGGAACTGCTCTTTCACAGAGAAAATACATGACCTATAGATAAAGATTGGTATGTTTAGGTCTAAACCTGCAGAAACACCTAAGGAACAAAATGCAAAGTTTGAAGATATGGATAGTCTTAATTTTTCAAATAAGAGGGATAGAAGTTTTATTGGGAAGTTGAATTCCAAGGGTCACATTTTTGGAGGTGAACCAATTCATTGGAATCTCCAAAACTGAGATGCTGCATCCAGGCTATTGTGGTACTAGAAAGGCACAAGAGGTGTGATAGTTTTATACTAAGAGATTTAGATTCACTCTTGATGTTGTTAGTTCTTCTTACGCTCACCAGGTAGGTTCTGTTACTAATTGGGGATCAACTAATATCTACTGCCATTTGTGGCAGATGACTTGGTTACTTGGCGAAACAAAAAACCCAAGTGTAGTGGCCAAATCAACTGTTAAAGCAAAGTGTATAGCAACATCGCACACAGTCTGAGTTGATGTGGAATAAAAGCCTTTTATTATGCACTGACAATCAGGCATCTATTCATATAGCTAGTGACCTAATTTTCCTTGAAAGAACCAAGCATATGGAAATGTATTGTCAATTTATCGACAGGTGGGGATGAGTGGTGAAATTTCTATGTCAAGTCTGAGGATCAGCTAGGAAATATGTTCACTAAGGCCTTTGAGTAAAAGTAATTTCTCAAATTTGTGTTCCATGTTAGGTCTTTAAAAAAACATTTGTCCCAGCTTGAGAAGGGGTGTTAAAATGCTTAAGGGTATTTTGTAATTTTACTGATGGGGACAGTTTTGTAATTTTGTACAATCAAAATACTAAATATTGTCTATGGCTGTCAATCCCAATACAGCTTTCCTGGCTGCTTTCCTTCTCTCTACCTTAACAAATGGAATTACTTCAGAGAAATGGAACCCATACTCTACAGTTCCCTGTTATTCTTCAGAAGCTGTTTCTAAAACAGGTTGAAGAATAACTGTCTTAATAACTTCTCTGCAAAACAGTTTACCCGAAAAACAGTTTTATGTTTTTAAAATATGTGCTTTTATCAAGACTTAATTCTTAAAAGCCAACCACTGCATCCAAATTTTGATGAACACAAACTAGAATTGAAAATACCTGGAAATTTGATTGGACTGGTAGAGCACTCCCATAATTCTCTTCGACAGCAGTTTCACCAGCTAAAAGCTCACTATGGATTGTATTTTCTCCTTCAATGGTGAGTCCGATACTAGCATGAGAAGGTACATTATCATTTCCTCTGGTGCAATATTTCAAGATCTCTTCCCAGGATCCCAAACTATGCATCCTTTGGGAATCAATAATAGATATACATTCATCATCATCTCTAGGTCTATCTCCACGATCATGGGATGCATAATCCACAGAAATTGAAGACTGACCTTCATCATTTTCTAATAAAGAAAAAGTACATCATTAAATTAAAATGCGACATCAAGTAAAGCTGATGAGATGAAGCAATTCACGTGGAATATAAAATAAAACAGAAATCATAAATTATATCATAAGAAAAAAGGTAACCTGAATTGGGAGGCAGAAAAGTTGAATTTGAGAGGCCAGAATAAATGTTCTTCATCATAGGAACATTCTGCATCTGCAGAGACTCGAGAAATGAGTAGGATCTGGAACTTACTTGATGACTATCCTCTCCATCATGTCCTGTAAGTTGAAACAAATCCAATATTACCATTAAAATCATAATAGGTGGTCATCGATCAGTAAATAAATTGGAGGAAGAAAAAAAACCAGAATCAGCATTTTCGCATGATGATGCCAGAGTGCTGGTTGGGCTTGTCGAATCTGTAATGCCAGAAGAAGCTTCGGTATGATTTGCTGGAGAGCTATAACTCAATGGGCTGCTCTTTCCTATATTCAATATAACTTCATTACGCTCCCTAATGCCTCCAACATTCATTTTATTTCCCTGCTGGAAACATATTTCTCATAATCTAAGCATACAATTATTTGTAAATATATTCAAAATGTGGCAGTGAATTAAAATTCAGCAAATTTTCAAATCACTGGTAGGTCTTAGTCACTAGTGGCTTCTAGCAAGGCCATCCAAGGATGGTTACTAAAGATCAACTCAGTTTGCTAATGGCTTTGTTCAATATGGTTATCAGTCAAATATTTTCCTTCACACCTCCCATGTGGCATGTTTGGATCAGGGCAGGAAATTTAGCCCTGAAAACACTTGGTGCTAAATCTTTTTTTCTTTTTGTTTTCAAGTTTCTGAGTTCTCTTTTCAAATTCTATGAATTGTGTGTGAAAAGCAAGACCCAAACATAATTGAAATCCTACACTCATTAGCCCTTTCTCAAGATCAAACGCTTAATAATTCTAACAAAATAATGAAAAAATTACAAGACAAGTTCGCTGTTATCTTTTCCTTCCAAAAAGCAAAGCGAAAGGAAAAAAAAATGGAAATGGTCTATGCATGATGTAGTTAAACCATTTGAAAAATAATAACAACAATCAGAAGTTAAATTGAAGATGAAGAGTGATACCTTAACTTCCAGGTAGTGGACAAAAACTATGTGCATCATATCCCTACAAATTCAATAGATATATAAGAACCAGACAGACGAAAAAGGAACAAGAGAAAAAAAAAAATATATATATATATATATATTATATGTTCTTAAACAAACATGTCCAAATTTTCACCATACAAAAATCAAAATTTCTGTTAGTAGATGTTTACATCATCACATGCAAACAGCAGGGCAATGAAAGAAAAGATAAAACCAATCTATTTACCTCAGATTTATCAAGCTTTTTATGGCAGTCCGTCCAATTTCAACTTTGGAGAAGCAAGAAATAATTTTTTTGGTTTAAAAAAAATGGAACAACATAGTGAATTAAATTCAATTCATAAATTGTTAAAATAAAGAAGAATAGCATACACCGAGTTGTGAGCTGCACAGTTGGTTTGGTTCAGGTTCACGTTCAAACTACTCATTCTATACCTCAAACCAAAAAGGTTCATTTTGGTTTACTTATAATCTTTATTTCAGTTTTCAGCGTTTTTATTTTGCCACCCAACCAAATTCTAATTTGTTTCAAACCATTCACACAAGAATTCAATAACACATACATACCCACACCTGGATAACTTCAAACATAAAGAGTTACTAAGCTAGTAAAAATCACATTAATCACACATTAATATATTTCCAAAGGTTTCAACAACTTACTGTTGAAGCAACCAATAGCAGCGGCGTTGGAAATTTTCATTCTCTTCTCCATGTGCATAATAGCAATGCAACACATCAACACTTCCAACCTAAAATTAATTACCCAAATAGTTTATCTATCTCTCAAAACTCCTAGTAATATCATTTCAAAACACAATTTTAAAAGAAGCTGACTGAAAAGTAAACCACCAGTGATATATGAGCTGCTACTACTAGTATCTTACTACCTTTAGCTTCTCATGAGCTTCCTTTATAGTCTTTCCATCGCCTTTCTTCCTCCAATTATGTCCATCCTTCCTAAAGTATCTCAACACCTTTCGATCGAAAAGAAAAAGCGAACCACCTGGTATAGTCAAACCACAATGTTTGATTCAATAACAATAATAATGTTTCAAGCTGTATATAAAAATTTAATATCAACTATACTTGGTGGCCTGTTGGGAGGCTCAGGCGAGATTTGAAACTCGTGATAGTTGCGAAGGATTTCAGAAATCTCAGCAGGCCGCAACCATCTTCGCTGGGCTTCCAATTCTAATTGATTAAAATCTGCATAACAAAACTCATAATTGAAGAATCTAGGAAATTGAAGAATATAAAAAATATTGAAATAGAGATATGAAGCGAGTGAAAAGCTGACCTAATCGAGGAACGAAAGCCATCGAAAGGCAAGGGAGATTCAGAGACGGAGGGATTGTGTTTCAATTTAAGAGGTGGGGTGTGAACAGGGGAAGCAGCAGGGAAAGTTCACTGGAGTCAAGTCTTTGACATCTGGCGGGAATTGAAAGACAATTCAACGCAGGTCAAGTGGCCGCACGATTTGGGCCTATCCAATTCCGCATTACCCGTTTCTGGATGTTGATTGATAGTAGGCTACCTTCGTTTTGTTTGTCTTTTTCTTCATTGGTCAATCCATTATAACCGATTATATGATGGACCAATCCGTTCACGGCTTCCTTGCCAATGACCTATAAATGTTTATATTTTCAACACCAACAGTACATTTGATAATTTGGAAATTGGTGGAAATGTAGATGTTGGATTCCTAAAATCTAAGTAATTCATTCCTAAAATCAAAGATTTCAATGGATCGAGATATTGATTCCTAAAATCAAGTAATTTAATATATTGAGATTTTGATTCTTGAAATCAAATAATGCACTGAAACATTTTGTGTAAAATCAGAAAACTCAATAATTCTCTATTTTAACAGTGGAGAAATTTAAGGACACATATAAGACAATTGATACATGATTTAAAAAAATGATTAATAGTAATTAATAAGGGAAGCATAAAGGTGCCTATATAATAATTAAACTATATTCCAAAAAATGAATAAATCAACTCTAACATTTCAAAAAAATATTAAATTAATCTCTCTCATCAATCAATTAATAGTCAACATGATATGTAGGGGTAGTTTTGTCATTTTCAATCACAATTCAAAATCTTGATACATGTATAAACAAGATAATTTGAGAAAAAAAAAAGAAAAAGAAAGTGTGTCAAGATTTTAAATTGTGATTGAAAATTATAAAATTACCCCTACATATTATGTTGACAATTAGATTTAACCATCAATTGACTAACAAAAATAACTAATTTGACACTTTTTCGAAACATTAAAATTAATTTAGTTATTTTTTGAAATATAATTAAAAATTTGATTACTTCCCAAAATTTAGGGATTAAAATGATTTTTACCCCAAAAAAAAAGGTCAATGGGAAGATGAAAAGGTTAAAATTATTTTCATGGATTAGTGGACATTCAATATTCTTATATAAGTGAATTACATTCATTATATGAAATATTTATTAAACAATAATTTTCATTTTTTTTAATAATTTAAGCTTTGAACTTAATATGACATCATCAAAATCAATTTTAGGAGATGTGTTGGAGTTCGAATTGGCCCATGTTTTTAGACGTAAATCTATTATTTCACTAACTATTAAGTCTTTGTTTAGTCTAGCCCAAGTTATGGGATGCACTCTAAGGATGTGTTTGGTACACGAGATTGGATTGAAATGGAATGAATTAGATTGGATTGGAATTGATTGAATTGGATTGGAAAATCACCATCTCATGTTTGGTAGAACTTAGGATTGGATTAAAAATTATCCCGTATTATGTTTGGTATAGATTGAGATTGGATTGGAATACAATTAATTTAAAATTTTTATTATATAAAATTAATTTTATAAAAAATCTGGAAAAAAAAAAAAACAAAAACAAACAAACAAACATCTCCTCCCATAGATCAAATCCCACAATTAATCAATATCATCATCTCCCACAAATCAAATCCCACAATTAATCAATATCATCATCTCCCACAATTCAACTTCATCAACACACAATTCATCAATATCATCCATCAATTCATCACAATTATCATCTCCCACAACAATAACATCATCAACAACATCAACACATCATAAAATTAACCAAAAAAAAAAGAACCAATCAGGTTCTGTTCGAACCCAGAATCAAATGGTTATGGGTTCGATCGTCGAACCCAGAACCACCTGGTTCTGGGTTCGATCAATCAAACCCATAACTGGGTTCTGGGTTTATCAAACCTAGAACCCAAAACCGGGCTCTGGGTTCGACAACCCAGAACCACTTGGTTCTGGGTTCCTCGAACCCAGAACCAGATCGGGTCACAACTCAGAAAGGAAAAAAAAAAAAAAGAAATGGAGGAGAAGATGAGCGAGACGATGAGCAGCGATGGTGGTGGATCGACGTGGTGGAGAGGAAGGAGAGAATCTGTGGAGAGAGAGAGAGAGAGGGTGGGAGAGGATGAAATGAAAAAATAAAAAATAAATAAAAAAAAGGAATCCCATGAGATTGGGATTTTGGAATGACATGGGGAAGGGTGAGAATGATATATCCCATGAGCATGGGATTGGGGGGGGGGGGGGGGGGGGGAACTTGGGAATGAAATGTTCATTCCCATAAGTGCCTCCAAACATGGGATATGGGAGAATGAGAGAAAATGAATCCCAATCTCATCCCAAATCTCAACTACCAAACATAGTCTATTAGTTAGGGTCGGTTTGTTTTTTTGTCTGAAGACTGAACAGTACTGCCGAATGCTAAAAACTGAATAGTAATTGAAACCTGAAATTCGAATAACATGTTTTTTTTTTTCTCTTATCTCTGAATATATTGTAAATTTGTTTATTTTTTAAATTTAAAATTGTCTAAAAACTAGTAAGTTGACATTTATACCATTTTTACAACTTGTTGTTATGTAATTTTAATTGATATAATATAAACATTAGAAAATAAATAATTTCATAAATTCAAAAATATTTTTTATGTACATACTAATAATATTCTATTCATAATTAAAATATGTTAAAAAATATAGTAATATTAACCATATTTATATATTTAAATATATTTATATATTTCTAAAAACAACTAAAAAATAGATATTTAAACTGTAAATTAAAATATATTAGTTTAATTCAAAGATAATTTGGATGAGATGTACTTACGTTTTACTTTTCAAAAATATTTTTTGTAAGTACCAAAGAAAAAAAATTGAGTAATATAAAATTAGGATAAATTTGAAATTATGTTATTTTTTAGGATAGATTTGGAATAAGAACTTTTAAATGTTATTAAATTATTTACAATTAAGTAAAAAATTAAAAATTCTTATTTAATTTTTTCAGTTGTTTTTTGGTAGTTTTAAGTGGTTTAACCACTTAAAAAAAAACAACTTAATAGGTACAATTCAATACTATTAAGTCTTAAGTGAAAAAAACAAACGATCCCTTAGTCTTGATGTTTAGCCCGGTCCAAGTATATGAGATGTACTTTTTTTTTAGGAGTATATATGGGATGTGCTTTGGTTAAAGAGACTCCAAGTATCTTTTACGAACAATAATCCTCTACTAATCTTTCGTTTATTAGTTTTTTATAAGTTAGTGATAAGTAATTATTATATATATTTTTATACATCATTTAAATTTAAATATTTTTTTATAAAAATAAAAAATTTAACAAAAACGAAAATCTAATAGAGAATTTATCGGATTTCTTTCTCGAAACAATAAATTATTGAAAATTATTTAAAAAATAAATTAGATTACAATGTTAAATTTAAAAATAAGTAAAGGTGTGATGTTAGAAAGAGTACTCGAAGAATTTTCTTCCTAAACCTGAAAAGTGGAATATTAAGTTTATGGTAGGTTAGATGATGACGTTTCCAGCCAGGAGTGAAGCATGCATGTTCTCAGTTCTCAGCTGGTAAGAGCTCTACAGGGACGAAGCCACGTAACAACTCAAACAAAGCCACCTATCCAAAATATGCTGCCACGGGTAGCTGTGCCATGCAATGTTGTTCGTGAACTCAAACTCAAGAAATTCACCATTATATATATGCAGTTGGAGAGAGGAGAGATGGATTCATATTCTTCATCAATGATCAGTATCTGATTAATTTGTTTAAATCAAAACATGTCAACAGCTCATCTACAGTTCCTGGCGACCCAACTCAGATGGGCCCTGCCGTCCTTGAGACGACCACTGCTGCCATTCAAGGCTTTGGTCCAACCAACAAAAGCCACCGACACCTCTGCGCGTACGTCAGTCGTCCATCATATATACATATCTTGTTTCCTTTTTTAATTAATTTTTTGGTTTTCTCCATTTAAATGATAATTATTGTTTTGATGGCAGATTTCATTTCTATTCAGACGACATGACGAGGCAAGTAAGGCGCACCACTTTTGCGGGCATCAAAACGAGGAGGTCAGGCAGTGCCTTATATACAATAGCTCGGAAGCAGACGCTAGGCTTATAGGGCTTGACCATATAATATCTGAGAGACTATTCCTGACTGCACCGGACGAAGAGAAACCCATGTGGCACAACCATGAATTCCAGGTGAAGGATGGATTTCTATTCATGTCTGGAATCCCTGGTCCAATTCAGCGGCAGGATCTTGAGAAGGTTTGCAAGACTTATGGCAAGACCATCCACTTCTGGCAGGTTGATAGGGGCGACAATTTACCTCTCGGATTGCCTCAAATTATGATGACCTTAACGAGGAATGGACAGTTCAATCCACAGCTTGCTCAAGGTACCTATCTATCTACCTAGCTACAATTGTGTTTTGTCTGATATATATATATGGTCCTTCTAATTTCAATACCATTAATTACAATAATTTTATTTTCAATGAGTATAATGAAAATGACTGTATCGGAGTTCATTAAAAATGAGTGATTGAAATTAAAATATTATATATATATATATATATATATATAAGAAGATGATCTGAGTTGGGAGTTTCATAATAATGAATTCAGATGTCGAGAAGCGTTATGGGGTATCATTTGAGACGGAGAGAGGGAACAGAGCATACCTGAGAATGGACTTCATCCATTGGCGAATGCTGCTGGAAAAGGCCTCAAGACTGTTCTTAGGGAGATTGCCTGCAAACCATCTTGACGCTGCTAGCCTTCGTTTTACCTATAGTGTTTATATTATATTTTGTGTAATATATATTTGTATGTTTTACATTTTGGTGCATGTTATTTTCGTTGTCAATTTATTGTGTTTCTTGTCATCTACTTCTAAATTATTAGCTCTTTCTAGCTCCGTGTTTTTCCTATATATGCCTACTCAATGCGTAATGAATATAAGCCAGGCCATAAGATCCCTAATTTCCAAAATAGCAAAACATGTTCCCGGGGTCTTTGTGCAAATTCTGTTCTCCATTTGCCTTGAGTTGCTCCCTCAGTTAAACCAATATTCGTCCATATTGGAGTTTACCAACAAAAACAGAAATTACTTATAAAAATACCAAAGAACGTTAACATAGAAAACCTTGATCACCGGTCTTGGTGGCCATGCAAAGACGACCTCTCATAACTCCACTAGAGTATCTGCTGTTATCTGCTAGGAGATGATCTTGTACATGGAGGTATGTAAGGTCCTGAAACTCTCTTCTGCTAAGTCAATAGTGTTGGATTTTTTATTTTTTTTTATTTTTTTATTTATATATATTTCTTATTATGAACTTACATATTAAATAACAATTATATTATGAGCTATCTATTTTAATAGAGTCAAATAAGTGGTCTATTAATTGGACTCTAGAGATATCCATTGAGTATGAGTTTTAGTGTATAGAAACTCAATATTAATTAAATTAGGGTTAATGAAAACCTAATTAAGTTAGTATATATAAAATATTATTAGGATTATGGTCCCCAAGTCTAATCAACGTAATATTTTGCTTTCTATCTTTTTCCCCATTCAAGAAGAAAATTATAGACCAACCTAAGGAGATTTGGTTGTGAAAGACTCAATCCTACTCAAGTTTAATAATATGGATTCAAGTATGTCTTCTCTACAATAATTCTTAATGATTTAATATGAGTTTCTATATTTTGGTATAGGTTTTCTCCTATTAAAGTTTTAGAGGAATTTATAGTTTTTATCCAAATGAAAATAAAATTTTTGTTTTTACCCAGATTTTTTAAAAAAATTTGTTTTTGACCTCTCAAACAAATTATTTCCATTGTATATCCAAGTTTACCAAAATACCCTTAAGTTAAAATCACTTAAATGCCCAAACTTAAAATTACGAAAATAGTCTTTTTCTTCTTAACAATGTCCTCCCTCTTTCTTCTTCTCCATCAATGATTGGTGAAATTCAATTAACCATTAGTAGTTGAGAAACAATCTATTAAGGGATTATTCATTCAAGCATCTTCATCCATTGAAGTTTCTTGATCCATTCAAGTTTTATCCGTTGAAGATTTTGAATATTCTTCTTCCATTTGAGTTTTAAAAGTAATGTATGTGTTTTTTTTTTTGTTGGTTTTTGGATTGCTTTGTTCATATTGCAAGTTAAAAGACTGTAAAAATGATTTGGTTATGAGATATATGGTATTCATGAAATCTGCGATGAAATCTGCAAAATTTACGACAAAATCGGTTTTTCATGATTGATAATCGGTTTTTCACAGAATGAAAAATTGATCAAAAAGGTGTACTAGTTTTAAGCCATTAAAAACCGTATATCGGTTTTTCAGTTACAGAAAAACCAATCTCGGTTTTTCCAGTTTTTCAGAAACTGAAAAACTGATAACTTCACTGAAAAACCGAATTTAGCATATTTTTCATACTTTTTTTTATATGTTTGTATTGTTAAGTATTGAATATGATTCGATGTGATTCTATTTTGTAATGTTGTCTGATTGAAATGAAATTGATTTATTAATAATATTATTTGATTTGAATATTACAGGAATGACTCAAGAGACAGTTGTAATCAACTTTGACGGAAAGTGAAATGGATGTAATTACGTTGGAGGGGAGTCGATCATGTGTGGGGTCTACAAAAATAGTAGTTTTTCATCATTGGTGGACATTGTGTATAGAGAGGCTGGTATTGATAGAAGAAGGTGGGATATCCGTATATATTACTTACTACAAAGTACGACAAATGGTCAAGTTAAAAAGATATGTATCATATCCGATCTTGGTATTGTTAGTTTGATGGTGATAAAAAATATTGATGTTAAAAAGATTTATATCGAAAAGATTGCAAGAGATTTTAGAGCTGGAGTTAATAAGCGTACCGTTCATCCATTTGTCACCGATTCAATATCAGACACAAGACATGACGAGATAAATATGGATAAACCTGTAAATTCACATATGGTTAAAAGTTATTTTTATCTTACTTCAGGTACTAGGAGTAATCATGTTGATACTTCTGTCACCCCATTTACATCTATAGAAAGTCTCATTCGCAACGTTAATAATAACTATATGAATTATGATATTGATGATGAAGATCGAGACACAGATGATAATGGTGATGAGATATGGGATAGTGACAAAAAGCAAATTGGAGATAGTGATAAAGAAAAAATTCAATATAATGATGTCACTGAAGAAGAAGAGTTTCCAAAAATAAGATTTTTAGGTTTATAATTTTAGAATAATCATTCACAACTATACTGGATTGTTTTTGGTGTAGAACTGAGGGACATTGAGGCTATTTCAAGCGCTACGTCAATCGTTTACCAACGTGATACGTTGTATAAAGGAGCATTCTTTAATAGTAAAAAATAAATGAGTATAGTTATTGGAGAATATGCTCTGAAAGCTAAGTTTGAATATCGGGTTAAACGTTCGGACACAGAGTGATTTAAAGCCGGTTGTAAGGATAAAACTTGTAGCTTTATAGTTCGTGCAACATGCAGAAAGGGTTGTTCGATGTGGTTTGTGTTGAAGTATGTAGCGGAACACACGTGTCGTCAGACAACCATGAAATCACATATAAAGAGTGTGAAGACTATTGTTATTGGAAAATTGTATGCAGAAAAGGTCAGAAGAAATATTTATACATCTAATCGTTTGATTTGAGAAATACTAGAACAATATGGAGTTCAGATCTTATATAGTAAAACTTTGAAGGCTTTACAATATACAAAGAAATTAGCATATGAGCAAGCGGATGAATCATATCAACTGCTTCCATTCTACCTTGAGATGTTAAAACTTTCAAACCCCAGCACAATGACGACAATTAAGAGAGATGAAAACAACCGGTTCTTATATTTTTTTATTGCACTTGGAGCTTCTATTGAAGGTTTTCGATCTTACATGAGACCGGTTGTTGCTATTGATGCCACTCATTTGAAAGGTGAATATAAATGGATGATTTTTTTGCTATATGCAAAGATGAGTCGGAAATAATTTATTCCATTGCTTTTGAATTTGCTGACGGAGAGTCAAATTGTTCATGGACTTGGTTCCTAAAAGAGTTAAGAGAGGTGATCGGGGTGTCAGACGATTTGCTTATCGTATTTGATCGTCATAAAAGCATATCGAATGAGATAAAAACAGATTTTTCTAAAGTCCCACACGTGTTATGTTTTTTTTACTTGTGGCAAAATCTTAAGTAACATTGTAAAAAACGTTCGAATGTAGAAAATGTATTTTATAATGCAGTAAACTGTTATATGCCCGATGAATGCAACAAAATATTGGATGAAATACGTATCAATAAACTATAAACAATCAAAACAAGTCTGGGAAGCCTGTTTCAAACCATATAGGGCCTTGTAAAGTTCACAAATGTATTGTGGTCAAGAGGGGTCAATAAAACCTTTTGGTTGATGCATGTACATTTCTTCTTGAAGAATACCATTTAAGAAAGTATTGTTAATGTCTAACTGTTTCATATAGGGGTGGGCGTTTTCGGGTTCGGGTTGGGTTGAAAATTTTTCAACCCAACTCATCCAATTTTTTTTAAGATGTAACCCAACCCAACCCATCCAATTTTTTTTAAGATGTAGCCCAACCCAACCCAATCCAATAAAAAATGATCGGGTTGGGTTGGATCTGTCGAGTTGGATTTATAAATCCTCTAGATTTATAAACCACTTGAGGTTTTTGATTTTTTCTCTTGTGTCTTCATTCTTCTACTCTAGATTTATAAATCCTCTATGATGGATTTCATGTAGTAGTGTAAAAGTGTATGTCTAGAAAAGATTATAGATAGGAAAGACTTGGTTAGGGGTGAGCATTTTCAAGTTCGGGTTGGGTTGGGTTGAAAATCTCCCAATCCAACGTGGGTTGGGTTAAAAATTTTTCAACCCAACCCATCTAATTTTTTTAAGGTGTAACCCAACCCAACCCAATAAAAAATGATCGAGTTGGGTTAGGTCTGTTGGGTTGGGTTGAAGATGTCCATCTTTAGTTTCATAAGCCAATTAAAACTAACTGCCAAAGCTAAAACTAATCGAATGATAGAAGCTTTTACCACTGGATTGAATGTCACTTTAAAGTCAATCCCAAGGGTTTGATGGAACCCTTTCACAACCAATCGAGCCTTATGACATTCGATGAAATCGTCGGCTTTTAGCTTCGGTTTGAAAACCCTTTTGTTGTCCATGATGTTATAATGTGAGGCTGAAGGAACTAGCTACCAGGTGTAACTATTTTTTAAAGCCTAAAAATTTTATTTCCATAGCTCGTTGCAATTTAGAAACTTGTAAAGCCTCCGAGATAGAATGTGGTTCAACCAAAGCAGAAGGAATCAAGTCACCAATTCTTTGAGCACTAATAGAAAAAGACTTATTCGGTTTAAAAATTCCAACCTTACCTTGGGTAGTCATGGGATGAGTAAGTACATGAGACACTACTTTTAATGCACAAACAGAGAAGCTGAAAGAGCAATAGAAGGAAGAACAGTGGACTTAGAATTACCATCAACCTTCGAAGTTGGCAACATCGAACTTGGCAGGGAAGGCATCACAGAGTCAACGTCGATAGGGCTAGATGGTAAAGTTGTTGTGTAAGTGAACTGGTTGGGTGAAAGAGTTATAGATGGGTCGATGAAGTTGGTAG
This sequence comes from Litchi chinensis, assembly GCA_019925255.1. Classification (NCBI taxonomy): domain Eukaryota; kingdom Viridiplantae; phylum Streptophyta; class Magnoliopsida; order Sapindales; family Sapindaceae; genus Litchi; species Litchi chinensis. The sequence goes on along the minus strand of CM034465.1, from coordinate 24,014,650 downwards.
TGATGGGTATGAGTGACTAAAAACTGACTGGTGCAGTTGTTTGGTTGGGGAATTAGTCGAGTGAGAGAGGCAAAGGAGGGTCGATCGAGATGGTGGTTTTGGGGTATACGTGAGTGATTGTAAGCATGACCAAAAAAGGATGGGCGAGTTATTGGTGATGGGCATGGTTGACAAGTATGGTGGTCTTATTGTTATGAGAGTAACGATGAACAAGATTAGTGAGTTGGTGGTGATCAACATGGCTATTGGGTGTGGTGGTTTTACTAGTCAAAGTTGTGTTGCTTTTGTGAGTGGTTTGGTGGATAAGAGAAAACAAGAGCTATTTGAGGCAAAGTGATAAATGAGGCTGAGTTTTGTGTCTAGTTGATGGTATTTGACAAGTTGAAATCTTGTGATGACATGTGATGTGTAGGTGGGTCCAATTCGTGTGAAGATCTTGTTTCAAAAGAGACTTTAAACCAATGAAAATAAAAAAACTGGACACCAATTGACTCGATAATGAAGACCATATCATGATTAAATTTTTTAATAAGATGGGGCTTTTTGAAGATACAAAAAAAATAATAATAAAAAAAAATCTTGGGAATAAGGGAACTCAATTTCATTAAAAATAACATGAAAAGAAATAAAAATCCGATTTGATAGACTTAGACACTTATACCCTTTATAAGGCTCACTGTATCTAATACAAACACATTGACAAGTGTGAAACTTAAATTTATTTTTATTGTATGGTCTTAGATAACGATAACAAACACAAAAAAATTATAATCTGGTTAAAAGTTAAATAATCTTTGTCAATGAGAGATACCATGTAAAACAAGAGTTGGTAACCTGTTAATGAGATGCACTATTGTAGTCACTGTTGTAGAAAATGCCTGTTAACAATATTTTAAAGATAATGATGTTTGTGCCAAAAGTGTAAGGCCAAGTTCGACAATATGTCAATGTTTTCGCTCAGCCTTCCCATTTTTCTCATGAGTGTGAGGATAAGAATGACGAAAAACAATTCCATGTTTAGCAAGAAAAGATTCAAAAGATCTATACTCATCCCCTCTCCAACCCCCCTTCCCCCCAAATTACTTTGAATAATTTTAGTTCTTTTATCAAATATATTTTCAACAAGATTTTTAAATTGGATAAAAAGAATTTAATGCATTTGATTTATTTTAGATAGTATAAATCCATGTAAAACAAGTAAAATCATTAACAATATTAATGTAGTATTGAAAACCATTTGTTGAAAGCGTTGGTGTTGGTCCCCAAAGATTAGAATGTATTAATTCAAGAGGTGAGCATGTTTTTGTACTAGATTGAGTGAAAGGTAAAGCATGATTTTGGCCAAGTTGACAAGCATGACAAAAATTAAGTACTTTATTTTGGTGAACTTTTTCATTATGAACTTGTAACACTAATTGCAAAACTCTACCAGATGGATGGCCTAATCTTTTGTACAAAATTTTATTCTTGAGATTAACTTCATTAGACACAAAAATTGATGAAGATTGTGACTCAAGGCTAATAAAATTTTTATTTTGAATAGATATAAAACTTAGACTATTATTTGTCATGACTGAATGAGACTGAAAACTTATGAAACGTTTTTGATAAAAACTTACCATGATACTACTGTTGAATCAAATAGTAAATCCAATTAATAGAGTCCATCTTTAAGTCTCCTTTGAAAAATAACCTTTTAAGCTTTCTTGTCCTGCACAATACAAACATCAATGAAAAATTCAACAATGATACTATTATCAACAGTAAATTTTGAAATACTCAATAAATTTTTTGCAATAGCAAGAACATATAAACTTTATTCAAGTAAATATCATAATGAGGAGTATTTAATTGAGTACTGCTAATATGATTAATATTAAGAAGACTATCATCACCAATAATAAATTGTTTCTTACCATAATAATCTTTCTTTACCATTAACTTACTCAAATTACTAGTAACATGATTCGTCGCTCTACTATCAGCATATCATGAAGGATCTCTAACAACTTCTGGTGAGGCTACAAAAGCTATTGTGTTGTTGTTCTAATGTGAATTATTGTTGGAAAAATTGGAATTTCCTTGGTTATTAAAATTTTGGTTGAACTTGTAAAAACAAATAGCATCAATGTGACAAATATTGCCACAAACTTGGCATGATGGACATTGACCTTGGTTTGACCGACCTCTGCCACAACCATTCGATCTACCACAACCACGATTTGATCCAAACTGTGAAGTTAGACCACAATTTTGAGACTGTAGCTCCTTGTTTCTTGAATTATTGCTACCTTTATTATTTACTGCAACATTTGCTAATAACTGACTGATTGAATTTTGAGTATTTAGTTGCGCAATTCGACTCCCATGTCATGAGTATTGCTTCAACCTTTTCCCAACTAATAATAGTCTTCTGATGTGTAATCAATGATACTACACTATCATAATCTTGATCAAGACCTGCCAAAACACTAGTTGTTAGTTTAAAATCTTGAATTAGATGCTCTGCAACTGTCATTTTATCAGCCAAGTTTTTCATTTTGGTGAAATATTCATCAATGAACATAGTTTTTTTGGTCATCCGTTGCATTTGTTGGCAATATTTGAATGCATTTGCCGTACTTTGATTGGTGAATATTGTTTCCCATTTTTGCCACACTTTATGGGAAGTGGAAAACCTACAACTTTTGCAAGAATAGATTCTATCGTGGAACTTAATAGCCACCCTAAAAGTAGCTGGATCATGCACCACCTAATATTCAAAAGTTGGATTTGGATGAGGTAGTGTGTCAAGTGTGGTAATGGGTGGAAATTTGGGTGGACAAGGGATGGTTCCTAACAAATAACTATCTAACTTATACCATCTGATTACAAAAAGGACTATGGATTTTCAAAGTAGGCAATTAATGTGTTCCAACTTGATCATAGAAGTATGACTTAATTTTCCACCAAAAGAAGGAGAAGATTCAGCAGCAGGTATGGAGGGAAAGAAAAAGATGCAGAAGGAATTAAACTAGCCGTAAGCTGATTTGAAACAGGTACCATAGAAGCAATTAAACTATCAATGGTGGTTGAGTAAATTGTGGAAGAAATGGTGGTGGGAATAGGTCCAGGTGTATCTGACATTGAAGTAGGTGGTGATGTAGACATGGCGAAAGCAACCAGGAAAAGACTAGGTAGGAAAAAAAAAGATGTTGGTCTTATGCAGACTTTGATACCAACTTACAAATATGATAAAATATAAAGATTTGTTTAAGAACCAACGCAACTAGTTCTCCCAGTTCCATTATATTAAATAGATAATTGGTACAAACTCAGTTACAATGAATCTCTTTTCAATTTAAAATACAAGTAAGATAAATCGATAATATCTCAGATAAATCGATAATATCTCATCCAATTACTTGATAACAATATAATCACATATTTTAAATTTAAAATAGTTTTAGCTCTTGAGATTTTTATTTTTGACCTTTTCACGCACAAACTGTTATCATTCTGAAACACCCAATGGATAGCAGCATGCACACACGTCCCCACCTCATAGCAGTTTTCAGGAAGAAAAAGATCGTTGCTACCAAGAATCTGCTTGCAGAGAATAGATATAATAAGTTGACTAACCATCTACTATTACAAACTTGTAATAAGCAATCGACACACTAGAGACAAACAAAACACTTATATACAAAATAATTTCTGAACATATTTATAAACAAACAATCAAACATATTTATTCATAATTAAGTGCATGCCATTACACTTTTATTATTAATTCAAGAAACACTAAAACACCAAATATATATATATATATATATATATTTCAAGCACAATGAAGGGTAGAAATTTGTTTTTAAGATATTGCAAACTACTGCAAGTCTCAATTTCCTTCATCAATTTTAAAGTCAGTGTTTCATACAGCCCTTGTTTCTGTTTTGTTCATATAATTTTTTATTTTGTTAATGGATATTGGCGTTCTTATACTACAGTTGTAATATTAATGTTACACGTATATATTTTATATAATAAGTTTACTGTTATTCTTTATCTATCTCTTGTACTACAACTTCGACAATAATGAATTGATGATATTGGTTTGTGAAGGTTGTGATTTTCTTGTTGTCAAATGTTATCTTAACTTGAATATGATGGATTATATAACTTTATGTTTACTCTATAGGCATTTTGTGATTCCATGTTTTAGAAGTGGATGGCTATAACTTGCTTTAGTTTTCCTTTTATATTATGTTTATGTGTGTGTCGACGTTGGAATTCAGTCGACGAGAAATCAATGCCCAATACCTGCAATCAATGTGAGAAAGCACAAAAATCTAGAAAAGACAAAGACAGAAAACAGATGATCAAACGAAGAACACCAAATTTTACGTGGTTCGGCAATAAAAAGGCCTACGTCCACGACTGTCCAACTCTTAATCTCTGCAGAGTGACAGTATATTATTGAATATTGTCTGATGTTGTTACAACGGTTTCAATCCCTATTTATAGGGAAAGAAGAGTTACAATTCTGGCTGTAGCAAATCAGGAAGAGAATCCTGAATTAATTACATTCCCTAAACAATTGGGAAAAATAAGGAAAAGAATTATAAATTAATCATGCTTCCTAATATATTTAGGTGATATCAGGAAATTGCTATAATTATCTTGAAATAATGATGACTTGAATTTGAATTTAAATTAATCTCCATATCTGATGAGGAAATCATGGTTTGATTGGGTAACTACCATATTCGGAGAGAGAGAATCACTATTGAACTTGGTAACTGCCTGTTCTGGAAGATATGATACTTATCACGTATCTGAGCAAGCTGATGTGTCATAGTGGTCCTCATCTCGAGCTCGCTGAGAAACGAGCTGCGCAGGCGTCGAGCTGCGACTTGCCTGTATTTATGAGTCTGTTGATGCCAGCTGGAAGTCTTGATGGTCTTTGAGTCAATACTAGGCCTCGTCTGATGGGCTTTGACTATGTTGACCTCATTGGGCCTTCTCATTGGGTCTTAAATGGGCATAAATTGGACTTTTACCAGCCCAATTATTGAGTCCGAAAAATACACATAACATTAGCCCCCCAGCTCTCAGTTCGCTTGGGCGAGCTGGGAGTTTGCTTTTGCTGGTAAAAGTTGGCTTCCTTGGCACATTTATTTTTGTAACCGCCTCTGGGCACTTTTCGAATTCCACCTTTTCAGCTGCGACACGTGGCGATCATGCAGGTGGTAACTGAAACGACGTCTGCACGTCCTTTACTCACACATTTAATGCGCACGTCCTTCAACTGACGGCTGCATGATTTCCAAAGCCACGTTTCACGCGGCACCGTCAGATCTATGACGGTTACATTTCCCAAAGATCTGACGGTTGGTACTTCATGCTTGCTTGCCTATATAAACCGATGGACCCTTTTCACTTTCTCCTTTCATCTGTCATTTTCACTCGAAGCAAACAAGTGTTCAAGCTTTCCATCATCCAGGACCCACTGCCTTTTACGAGATTCTCAGCCTCCTTCGTCGTTTTTCTACTTATCAACGATTCAAGGTGAGACTTCTTCTTCTTCAAACTTTCTATTCTGGGCTCATCATGCTCCATTCACCATTGTTGCTCCTGCAATGATACATATATTTTTATACATTTTATTTTCTATTTATTTTTTAGATGTCTTCAAGTGGGATTCGCAAGGGGATGATCCCAAGCAACGAAGCTCGTGAGCGCGATAAAGCCCGAGTTCATGCCATTCAGGGCAGAGAAGCCCGTGCAGCATTCGCCCGTCATCCCTCATCATTGAAGCGTCCTGAGGTGGAAGGACTTGTCAAGCAATTCCACATCCCTTTTGGTTGCCGCATTTTACTTCCTGATTCGGACAATCATGCTTGTTATCCACCCAGGGGATATATCGCTGTCAGCACCCAGCATCTCGAGCAGGGGTTGCGGTTCCCCGTTCCACCGTACTTAATCGAATTTCTCAACAAAGTCAAGCTCGCACCATTTCAACTGACTCCGAATTCTTACACACAGTTGATTTCGCTGGCCATAGCTTTCTACAGGATTGGCCTTCATGCCCCTACACCAAGAATTATCCAGGAATTCTACTCCTTCAAGGCTCTGAGCGCGGGAGAAGGAGAGAAACCAGATGGGATTTACTATCTGACAGCTCGTCAGTCACAATACAAAGACCTTTTGCCCAAGGGAGAAGCGAAAGGTAAATCCAACGTCGGGCCATACAAGACGAGCTGGTTTTACATCTCGTGCCCATCTCTTGCAGACCTCCGAAACTTCAGTTTCGTTATGAAACCAGGTATTCATAAGAAAACTCCCACGAGCTGATTTTGTTTTACATCTTCATCACTTATCATTCTTTAATCATTTACTGTGCAGAGCTGAAAATGGACGAGTTTTCTCTCAGCAGCGGGGAGGAGCGAGCTCTTAACAAGCTCGCGAAATCGAACGACGCGGGCATCAGCAGCAGATTTGATGATGTTATCCTTAGGGCTTACAAGCTTGCCCCTTCTACGGAATCACATTTTCTGCGAGCTGGGGAGGACATAGGCAAGATGAGTGACAGGCCTAGACTTCCTTCTGTTTTCGAAGTTTCTGTTCTAGATGCGTCCACTTCCCGACCTCCACCAACGGTCTCTTCATCATCAGAGGAAGTCATTCGCTCGGATAACATTCGCTCGTCTTCTCCACCTCGGAAGACTTCATCTCGAAGCGCTCCTGCTCGCACCTCGTCTAAAGCGAGATCTTCTTCAGCTCGCACACCAAAGAAGGCGAAGCCGTCTTCAACTCGCATTCCTTCAAAGGGTGCGTCTAAAAAAGGTTCTTCTACCGATCCTGCTCCAGCTCGGACAGGATCAGACTCAACTCCTGCAGCTCCTGCTGCACAGGCTGACCCATCATCTTCTCCACGTCATGCATCTACTCCAGGAGCTTCACTGTCATCCCCAGCTCGCGCTCCAGCTCCTGCTCCTTCTTCCACGAAACTCCCGGCAAATAGGAGGAAACTTGTGCTCATGAAATCTCCTCCTGCACGCCCTGCTGAGTTTCAAGCTTCCTCAGCTCCTTCGGCAAAAAGACCTGCTGAAGACTTGGCCACTCCAGTGGCACCCTCCAAACGCTCCAAACCATCTGGCCAGGACCAGGCTCCTTCAGTTGCTGCATCTACCAAAGGGCCTGTAGTCACTGAAGCCACTGCCCCTTCAACCGATGTTCCCAGCGAAGTGCATGCTGCTGCTGGCGCCACTACTCCCTCGACTGATGTTCCCAGCGAGGTGCCTCTCCCAGATGTTTTTGCAAATCTTCAGCGACCTACGCCTTCCAGCTCGCAGCCTGGAAAAGGTGATGCTCCTTCAGATGTTGCCCCCGAGGCAGCCCGAACTGCCCGCAGCACATATGCGACTAGGCGTACTGTTGTGTCGCGTCGTGGCGCTTCTCATGATGATGCGCGCGATATCCCAGAGCGTGAGAGAACTCCTTCACCCACCAGATCAGATGTCGAGCTGGGTCCTGGAGGAAGATACTTGAATGCTTTCCTTGACAGCTGGTCAACAATTATGCTTAATCATACGAACGTCTTGGAAAATCGGTGCCTTAGGGGCGAGGATCTGGATGAGTTCGTGGCTCGTCATTGTATGCTGGTAGGTTAATTTTTTCTGCTGATTTTCTTCCTTGACAATATTTTAATGTGTTCTTGATTTTCAGGGTGCCCTTGCTGCGATGAAGCGAAAAAGGGAGACAAGGGCTGCCAAGGATGAGATGAGGAAGTTGGAGTTCGACCTGGAGGCAGCCAATGATGATTTAGCTCGCTTTACCTCGGGCAAGATAGAAGGTCAAGAAGCCCAGATCGCTGAGGCAAACGCCGCAAGGCAAGCAGCCGAGGATGCCTTGAAGAAAATGGAGGATGATCATGCTATGTTAAAGGATGAGCTGCTCAAGGTAAAAGAGGATCTGAGGCAATCTGAGCAACAGGCCGCACTGGACGAACAGCGAGCTTCAGCTGCAGAAGAGAAAATTGAAGTGCTTCATAGTCAGATTGATGCTGCTCTGGCGCGAGCTGAAACTGCCGAGAAGCAGGCCGAGGAGGCCAATAAGCGGGCCGGTGAGATGGAAGCTGCAGCTAAAAGTGCTAAGGAGGCTGTAGCCAAACGAGCTGAGGAAGTGACAGCTGCGGATAACCGTGCGAAGGAGGCTGAGCATCGAGCTGAGGTACTTAGGCAACAAGTGGGCGAAACTATTCAGCGAGCTGAGGCTGCGGAACAGCAGGTTGAAGATATGAAGAAAGAGGCTGAGGTTGTCAACCGCCTAGCCGATAATGCCTTCGAGGAGCTAACAGCCTTTAGAGAGCAGGCTGCCCAAGAACTGGAAATGCGGGTTGCAGATGCAAGGGATGAGGCTGAAGAAAGGACAGGTCGCGATTTCCTCTATACACTGTGGATGTCCCATCCAGACATGGATTTCTCTATCTACGGGGACATAGGGCTCGAAACCATTGAGGATTTTAAATCAAAAGCTGCCTCGTCTGCCCCTGGTCCGGAACCTTCGGCTAATCCAGACCCTCCTGCAGAGAACTAGCAATTTGTTTTTTCTTTTTCATGTATATCTTTTATCTTTCAATTTGTAATCAGTCTTCGTATTTTAATGAAAATTTCTTTCATTACTTCTCTTGTGTTGAATGTTACTCAGGCCAATGTACTTAATGCTCTTCATTTTTCCTGCGAGCCCAAAAACCTGATAATAATAAAAGCAACACTTAACCAAATTTTGTAAGTATAAGTAATGGGTATTTTAGAATGTTTGGCGAGCTATGCAAGGACACTTAGTCACTTGCTTTTTAGGCTCTTTAATTCATAGCGAGCTATGCAGGGGTCGTCACCTCGCTGCTTTTTAGGCTCATTTAGGCGAGCTATGCAAGGACACTTAGTCACTTGCTTTTTAGGCTCTTTAGGCGAGCTATGCAAGGACACTTAGTCACTTGCTTTTTAGGCTCTTTAATTCATAGCGAGCTATGCAGGGGTCGTCACCTCGCTGCTTTTTAGGCTCATTTAGGCGAGCTATGCAAGGACACTTAGTCACTTGCTTTTTAGGCTCTTTAGGCGAGCTATGCAAGGACACTTAGTCACTTGCTTTTTAGGCTCTTTAATTCATAGCGAGCTATGCAGGGGTCGTCACCTCGCTGCTTTTTAGGCTCATTTAGGCGAGCTATGCAAGGACACTTAGTCACTTGCTTTTTAGGCTCTTTAGGCGAGCTATGCAAGGACACTTAGTCACTTGCTTTTTAGGCTCTTTAATTCATAGCGAGCTATGCAGGGGTCGTCACCTCGCTGCTTTTTAGGCTCATTAGGCGAGCTATGCAAGGACACTTAGTCACTTGCTTTTTAGGCTCTTTAGGCGAGCTATGCAAGGACACTTAGTCACTTGCTTTTTAGGCTCTTTAATTCATAGCGAGCTATGCAGGGGTCGTCACCTCGCTGCTTTTTAGGCTCATTTAGGCGAGCTATGCAAGGACACTTAGTCACTTGCTTTTTAGGCTCTTTAATTCATAGCGAGCTATGCAGGGGTCGTCACCTCGCTGCTTTTTAGGCTCATTTAGGCGAGCTATGCAAGGACACTTAGTCACTTGCTTTTTAGGCTCTTTAATTCATATTCCTAACCATTGAGCTCGGAGCCCGTCAGCCTGGTGAAGAAAGTTGAATCAAAAACAGGAGAGAAATGGAGATATCATTTACAATTAATCCATTTTACATGTAATGAAAAACTTATTGATAATAGGGGCGGAGATGCTCGGCATTCCAAGCTCGGAGGACTTCTGCCCCGTTTACATTGACTAGTCGATAAGCTCCATTTCCCAAGGCTGTTTTGACAACATATGGTCCTTCCCAGTTTGGGCCTAAGGATCCATCACTCGGCTTGCGGGCTCCTGGTAGGATGAGGCGTAGGACTAGGTCTCCTACGTTGAATCTGCGAATGCGAGCATACTTGTTATAGTATCTCGCTATTCTCTGCTGATAGACAGCTACCCTTAACCTAGCGGTTTCCCTGTGTTCCTCGAGCAGGTCCAGGTTTGCTGCAAGTAGCTGATCATTGTTGTTTGGATTGAAGGTCGCTCTTCTTTGCGAGGTGACTTCAAACTCAGCCGGGATCATAGCTTCCGATCCGTAGACCATTGAAAATGGGGTCTCGCCAGTGGAGCCGCGAGCTGTGGTTCTATAGGACCACAATACTTTTTGGAGCTCGTCTACCCACGCTCCTTTCTTGGCTTCCAATTTCATCTTCAGGGTCTGCTTGATAATCTTGTTTACAGCTTCCACTTGGCCATTGGCTTGTGGATGGTCTACTGCCGAGAAACTTTTAACAATTTTGAGGTTGTTGCAAAACCTAAGAAACTGGTCACTGGCAAACTGAGTTCCATTGTCTGTCACGATCTGCTGTGGGACCCCGAATCTGCTAATAATGTTGCTCCACACGAATTTCTCAATCTTTGTAGTGGAGATCTCAGCAAGTTTTTTAGCTTCAGCCCACTTAGTGAAATAATCCACTGCGACTACTGCATGTTTACATCTTCCACGTGCCATCGGTAGGGGACCGATCAGGTCCATTCCCCAGATCGCAAAGGGCCACGGGCTCACCATCTGTTGGAGGTAAGCTGGTGGAGCTCGCGGAATATGAGCAAACCTTTGACATTTGTCGCATTTCTTCACTAAGTTGAGAGCGTCCTGTCTCATGGTGGGCCAGTAGAAGCCTTGGCGAAGTGCCTTCTGAGCCAGAGACAGCCCCCCAGCATGGTTCCCACAGTGGCCTTCGTGTATTTGCCTCAATACTGTTTCACACTCATGGCCATCAATGCATCTTAATAACGGTGCTGTGAACCCCTTCTTGTACAGTGCATCATCATAAATGCAATACCTGGCTGCCCTAGCTCGTAGTCGTCGGGCTTCCAGCTTGTCATTAGGCAGCTTTCCGTTCTGCAAGTATTCAAGAATAGGGCTCATCCAGGAATCAGGCCGTACAGATATGACCATCGTCACACTCTTTTCTTCAGTACTTGGAGCTGGTAGGAACTCAACTGGGATAGCCCCAAGGAAATCTGCATCTCGCGTAGTTGCGAGGCGAGCTAATGCATCAGCATGCGAGTTCTGAGCTCGCGGGATCTGCTTCATTTCGTATTTCTGAAATGCACCTAGCAGTTCGTGAACTTTTTGGAGGTAGAGGGCCATTTTTGGTCCCCTGGCTTGATATTCTCCTATTACGTGGCTGACGACGAGCTGTGAGTCACTGAAAATCTTCAAGTGTTCAGCCCGCATCTCCTTAGCCAATCGTAGACCCGCGAGCAGGGCTTCATACTCAGCTTCATTGTTTGTCGCCTGAAAGCCAAACCTTAGAGCACAGAGGATTTTGTGGCCCTCAGGACTGATCAGTAGAACTCCAGCTCCAGCCCTCTGCTCGCTGGATGATCCATCAACAAAAAGCTCCCAGGCCGGTCCTTCAGAAGACTCAGCTTCATTATCCACGGGTCCTGTAAATTCTGCAATGAAATCTGCAAGAGCCTGAGCTTTGATAGCCGTCCTTGGCTTGAATTGGATATCGAATTGCGCGAGCTCCACTGCCCATTTCAACAAACGACCTGAGGTGTCTGCTTTCTGCAAAACTTGCTTTAATGGATACTTGGTGAGGATTTCTATGGTGTGAGCTTGGAAATAAGGTCGCAGCTTCCTTGATGCAATCACCAGGCAGTAAGCCAATTTCTCCATCTGGGAATATCTGGTTTCAGCATCTTGTAACCGTTTGCTCACATAATAGACTGGGAGCTGCGTCTTTTCTTCTTCCCTTACCAGCGCCGCACTTAGAGCTTGCTGAGACACCCCTAAGTATAAGATCAGCTTTTCCTCTTCTTGGGCTTGGAAAGAAGTGGAGCTCGCCCCATATATTCCTTCAACTGCTGGAAGGCTACTTCACACTGCTCAGTCCATTCGAAATTCTTTGCTTTCTTTAGAATGTCAAAGAAAGGGACACATTTGTCTGTAGCTTTCGAGATGAACCTACTCAATGCTGCGACCTGGCCATTGAGGCTTTGTACGTCCTTCACTCTGGTCGGCGACCTCATGTCAATCAGCGCCTTGATCTTCTCAGGGTTTGCTTCAATCCCCCTACTATTGACCATGAAGCCCAGGAACTTCCCAGAAGCCACTCCAAATGCACATTTAAGTGGATTTAACTTCATCTGGTAGTTCCTCAGAATTTGAAACATCTCTCTCAGATTGCTAACATGATCACCGATCTGCTTGGACTTTACCAGCATATCATCAACGTAGACCTCCATAGTCTTTCCAATCTGTTCTTTGAACATCATGTTCACCAAACGTTGATAGGTCGCTCCAGCATTCTTCAACCCGAAGGGCATCACCCTGTAGCAATATAGCCCCCGATCAGTCATGAACGAGGTGTGCTCTTCGTCTTCAGGCCTCATTGGGATCTGGTTATATCCTGAATATGCATCCATGAAGCTCAGGAGCTCGTGGCCAGCGGTAGCATCCACGAGCTGATCTATTCTTGGCAGGGGAAAGCTGTCCTTTGGGCACGCCTTGTTCAGGTCAGTGAAGTCGATGCAGGTCCTCCACTTCCCGTTTTTCTTTTTCACCAGCACGGGGTTGGCAACCCAGGTCGGGTAGTAAGCCTCTCTGATGAACTTGTTAACCAGGAGCTTGTCCACCTCTTCTTTCAGTGCTAAGTATCGTTCCCCTGTCATTACCCTTCTCTTCTGGCGAACTGGTTTGAAATGAGGATCAATGTTTAGCCTGTGAGACATCACCTCTGGATCTATTCCCACCATGTCCTCATGATTCCATGCAAACACATCCAAGTTCGCCTTTAGGAAGTCAGCGAGCTGGGCTCTCAATTCCGGAGTTAATCCTCTTCCCAGCTTCAAGCATCGCTCAGGATCTACCTCGCTGACTGGTACATCTTCTAACTCCTCAATTGGACCGGTAGCTCGGTCTGCATCTACCTCGCGAGGGTCCAGGTCGTGACTGACTCCCTTCTCAGTCTTAGTTCGTGGCTCGCCCCCTGAGACCACGTTCACCTTCTTTCCCCTCACGCCCATCTTCACAGCATCTTCATAACAACGACGAGCTAGGTGCTGTTCTCCTCGAACACATCCGATGCCATTGAGAGTTGGGAACTTCACAGTCAGTGTTCTGGTTGAGGTAACCATGTCCAACTCGTTCATAGCAGGTCTTCCGAGGACCACGTTATATGCTGATGGGCCGTCGATTATCAAAAAGTCCGTCAAGGTTGTTGCTTGACGACCTGACTCCCCTAGAGTTAACGGCAGCTTAATCTGCCCCACTGGTATCACAGCATCTCCAGTAAATCCAAATAGAGGCTCCGGGGATGGCTTCATCTGGTCTGCTCGCAGCCCCATTTGGTCAAAACAACTTCTATACATCACATTCACCGAGCTCCCAGTGTCGATCATGATGCGCCTAACTTCCACATTGCTGATTTTTGCTCGTATAACCAACGCATCATTATGAGGACAGATCACTCCTCTAGCATCTTCTTCTGTAAATACGATCTCGTCCGAGGTCGGCTTCGCTCTTTTGGCAGGTCCCTCCGACCCGCTGAGTTGAAATGAATGGTTCGCCTCTCGGACATACCTCTCATGCGATCTGTTAGAATCACCTGCGATATGGGGGCCACCATAAATAGTGAAAATAGTTCTTACCGCAGGTTCCTGGCCTTGCTCGATAGCTCGCTGGGGCTGTTGTTGGTGTACTGGCTGTTGCTGTTGAGGTCGTTGCTGATGAGGTCGCTGGTCAGCAGGTCTTGCCACATATTCCCCCAAGCGACCTCGCCTGATTAATTTTTCAATGGCGTTCTTCAACGCCCAGCAATCTGAAGTACTGTGCCCGACCTCATTATGGTAGGCGCAGAACTTGTTCTGATCTCTGTGCTGAAGGGGAGCCCTTATAGGATTGGGCCTCCCGAAGTCCTCCTTATTCCGCTCTGCAGCGTAAATCCTGTCTGGAGACGTAGTCAGGATGCTGTATCCTTCCTGGCGACCCCAACGCTGAGGTCGCTCATACCTCGGCTCTCTCCTCAATCTCTTCGCAATCTGATTACTCGAGCCGTTATTCCTTCCTTCTTCGTTCCGGCCATTGTTTCTCTTCTTTGGCTGACTGGAACTGCCCGCTTCATTCTTCTGAATCTGTTTCTTCGGGCCGAAGGTCTCTTCCCATCTTATCTCTTTCGCAGCTCGCTCGTAGAACTCTCCCAGATCCTTCACTGGGGACTTGTAAATGCTCTCGTATAGTTTTCCATCCTTGCGCAGCCCAGCTGAGATCGCTGTCAGAATGCTTTCGTCTGATGGATGCTCGACATTCGCGACCTCGCGTCTAAATCTGGTGATGTATTCCTTCAACGACTCACCCTGACGCTGAAAAATGGTGGCAAGGTGGCAGGATGGAGCGAGCTGCCTTCTTAGTGCCCTGTATTGACCAACGAACTTCTGTTGGCATTGCTCCCAACTTCCTATGCTGCGAGCTGGGAGATTTCTGAACCACGTTCTTGGAATATCCCCCAATGTGGCCGGGAACACTCGGCATTTCACCATTGGATTTCCTGTCTGCAAATCCATCTGAACGTTGAAAGCGTCTAGATGGTCATATGGGTCACTGTCCCCATTGTATTGCTGAATGCTCGGCATCTTGAACCTCAGAGGGAGAGGCTGTGTCTCAATCTCCCTTGTGAATGGGGTCCTGTCTCCGTAGAGCCCACGCTGTTCTGGAACTCTAGGTCGTGCTTCCAACTGTCGGACTCTTTGGAGGAGCTCCTCTACTTGGGGATCTCGGAGCTCGTATCTTCTCCTATGATCAAGACTTGGAGCCGGATGCTCAGGATCATACCTTTCATCCTCGAACCGATCCTCATGACGATGGGGCCTTACCTGCTGACCATCCACCTCATCGGCATAACGAGCTGCGACTCGAACTCTGCCTTGATCAACTTCCATTCGCCTGTTCCCCTCCTGGCTTGGTCTTGCTACCTGGCTATCAGGACGTGCGACCTCCCTTTCGTGTTGAACAGGGTGTCTTCCACCCCTCGAACGCGCATTAGATGAGCGAGCCGAATCTGCAGGTCGCGGGACCTCCCTTGCTAGCCTTTCAGGTCCCTGCGCTATTTCGAGAGGCTGAGGCACTCCCTGTGGTGCCTGAACTTCCACCCTAGTCACGTTGTGTACCTGGGCCTGTACCAACATGTTGACGGCTTGCGTGAGCTGCCTAACCGTATCCTCCAACGCTTCTTGCCTTTGTAACAACGCATTCTGCCCTTCGGCCGTTTGGGCAACTGGAACCGATTGACGGTGAGGCAGAGGGGGGATGCCTGGCGCGGCCCCGAGTATCTGTCCTTGGGACGGGCCTGCTGCATGCGCGGTTGCGTCTTGCCCAGGCTGTAAGTTTTGTTGGGATTGGTTCACGTGACTTTCCGCCTGGTCATCATCTCCAAGGAACCTGTTTGATCTAGTCTTTGCCATATCGTCAGAAGTTGATAAACTGGGATGAAAAAGATTGCAGTTAGGGCCCTTCCTCTAGCGCCAAAATGTCGACGTTGGAATTCAGTCGACGAGAAATCAATGCCCAATACCTGCAATCAATGTGAGAAAGCACAAAAATCTAGAAAAGACAAAGACAGAAAACAGATGATCAAACGAAGAACACCAAATTTTACGTGGTTCGGCAATAAAAAGGCCTACGTCCACGACTGTCCAACTCTTAATCTCTGCAGAGTGACAGTATATTATTGAATATTGTCTGATGTTGTTACAACGGTTTCAATCCCTATTTATAGGGAAAGAAGAGTTACAATTCTGGCTGTAGCAAATCAGGAAGAGAATCCTGAATTAATTACATTCCCTAAACAATTGGGAAAAATAAGGAAAAGAATTATAAATTAATCATGCTTCCTAATATATTTAGGTGATATCAGGAAATTGCTATAATTATCTTGAAATAATGATGACTTGAATTTGAATTTAAATTAATCTCCATATCTGATGAGGAAATCATGGTTTGATTGGGTAACTACCATATTCGGAGAGAGAGAATCACTATTGAACTTGGTAACTGCCTGTTCTGGAAGATATGATACTTATCACGTATCTGAGCAAGCTGATGTGTCATAGTGGTCCTCATCTCGAGCTCGCTGAGAAACGAGCTGCGCAGGCGTCGAGCTGCGACTTGCCTGTATTTATGAGTCTGTTGATGCCAGCTGGAAGTCTTGATGGTCTTTGAGTCAATACTAGGCCTCGTCTGATGGGCTTTGACTATGTTGACCTCATTGGGCCTTCTCATTGGGTCTTAAATGGGCATAAATTGGACTTTTACCAGCCCAATTATTGAGTCCGAAAAATACACATAACAGTGTGTATTTGACCTTGTGTTGTGTCTGGTTATGAAGTGCCCTAATGTACATGTATTTGATTTCTGCAAAGGGCTATGGTTTTGCATCTTAGTTGAGCCGGAGTTCACATCTTCTACAAAATTAGCAGTTACCTAAAGTACTATGGTTTAATATCCGAGGATGACATATTTGATTTGTTTAACCAAATTTTAGTGATGAAATGCGGATGCAATTTTTTTTTTTTTTAATAATAGAGGGAAAAAAATGAGATTCAAATGTTGTTGGCATATTCTCGAATGTGGAAAGATGATAAATTGAGGATGCATGTAATATATGTTGTTTATATAGGCTTTAAAGATGAATTTAAAGTAAAGTTAAAACTTAAAAGTCAGATTGTGGATACATTATATTTTGGGGAATTTATATTTTTTACCCAAATTAAAAGAAAATTTTTGTTTTTACCCAGCTATTTTAAAAAATTTATTTTTGACCTCTCAAACAAACTATTTCCATTGTATACCCAAGATTACGAAAATACCCTTAAGTTAAAATCACTAAAATGCCCAAACATGAAATTACGAAAATAACCTTCTGCCCAAATATAAAATTATGAAAATAACCTTCTTCATCCTAACAATATCCTCCCTTTTCTCTCTTCTCCATCAATGATTATCAATGATTTTAGAGATCCATTGCAGATGAAAAACAATCTATTGAGGAGATTATTCATTCGAGCTTCTTCATCCATTAAAGTTTTTGGATCCATTCAAGTTTACACCATTGAAGGTTTTGAAGATTTTTCTTCCATTTGAGTTTGAAAGGTAATGTATGAGTTTTTTTGGTTGGTTTTTAGATTGTTTTGTTCATATTGCTAGCTAAAAGACTATAAGAATGATTTGGTTGTAAGATCTAAATTTTTCTGAAATCTGCGACGGAATCTGCAAAATCTGCGACGAAATCGGTTTTTCGTGAACGATAATCGGTTTTCCACTCTGTGGAGTGGAAAACCGATTGAAGAGTTATGACAGTTTTTCAGTGGGATCGGTTTTTCAGCCACTGAAAAACCGGTATCGGTTTTTCATATAGTGAAAAACCGATATCGAACCGGTACATGGCTAAAAACCAATCCCGGTTTTTCAGCCACTGAAAAACCGATCCAACCACTGTAAAACCAATTGAACGGTTTTTCACAGTTTTTTTGGTTTTTGAGAGAATGAAAAACCGATAACTTTACTGGAAAATCGAATTTACCACATTTTTCATGGTTTTTTATATGTTTGTGTTTCTTTGTATTGAATATGATTCAATATGATTGTATTTTGTAATATTGCCCGATTGAAATGAGATTTAATAGTATTATTTGATTTGAATGTTACAGGAATGGCTCAAGAGACAGTTGTAATCAACTTTGATGGAGAATGAAATAGATGTAATTACATTGGAGGGGAGTCGATCATGTGTGGGGTCCACAAAAATAGTAGCTTTTCAGTATTGGTGGATGTTGTATATAGAGAGGCTGGTATTGATAGAAGAAGGTGAGATATTCGTATATATTATTTACTACAAAGTACGACAAATGATCAGGTTAAAAAGATACGTATCATGTCTGATTTTAGTGTTGTTGGTTTGATGGCGATAAAAAATATTGATGTTAAAGAGATTTATATATATAAGATTGCAAGAGATTTTGGAGCTGGGGTTAGTAGGCGTATCGTTCATCCATTTGTCACTGATTCAATACCAGACATAAGACATGACGAGGCAAATATGGATAGACTTGTAAATCCACATATGGTTGAAAATCATTTTTATCTCACTTTAGGTATTGGGAGCAATCAAGTTGATACTTCTGTCACCCCATTTACATCGGTTGAAAGTCTCATTCGTGACTTTAATGATGACTATATGAATTATGGTACTGATGATGAAGATCGGGACACAGATGATAATGGTGATGAAATACGGGATAGTGATGAAGAGCAAACTGAAGATAGTGATGAAGAGAAACTCGATTTGATGATGTCGCTGAAGAAGAAGAGTTTTTAGAATTAAGATTTTCAGGTTTACAATTTCAGAACAATCCTTCACAACCATACTAGATTGTTCCTGGTGTAGAATTGGGGGACATTGAGGCTACTTCAAGCGCTACGTCAACCGTCTACCAACGTGGTACGTTGTATGAAGGAACATTCTTTACTAGTAAAGAAGAAATGACTATAGCTATTGGCGAATATACTCTGAAAGCTAAGTTTGAATATCGGGTTAGACGTTCGGACACAGAATGATTTGAAGCTGGTTGTAAAGATAAAACTTGTCCTTTTATTGTTCGTGCAAGATGCAGAAAAGGTTGTTCAATGTGGTTTGTGTTGAAGTATGTAGCCGAACACACGTGTCGACAGACAGCCATAGAATCACACATGAAGAGTGTGAAGGCTATTGTGATCGAAAAATTGTATGTAGGAAAGGTGAGAAGAGATCTTTATACACCTAATCGTTTGGTTGGAGAAATGCTAGAGCAGTATGGAGTGCAGATCTTATATAGTAAAGCTTGGAAGGCTTTACAATATGCAAAGAAACTAACATATAGGCAAGCGGATGAATCATATCAACAGCTTCCGTCCTACTTTGAAATGTTAAAACTTTCAAACCCCGACACAATGACGACAATTAAGAGAGATGAAAACAACCGGTTTTTGTATTCCTTTGTTGCACTTGGAGCTTCCATTAAGGGTTTTCGATCTTACATGAGACCGGTTGTTGCTATTGATGCCACTCATTTAAAAGATGAATACAAAGGGGTGATTTTTTTTGCTGTATGCAAAGATAGGTCGAAGATGATTTATCCCATCGCCTTTGGATTTACTGACGAAGAGTCGAACAATTCATGGACTTGGTTCCTAAAAAAGTTTAGAGGAGCAATCGGGGTGTTAGATGATTTACTGATCGTATCGAATCGTCATAAGAGCATATCGAATGGGATGAAAGCAGCTTTTCCTGAAGTCCCACATGTGTTATGTTTTTTCCACTTGTGACAAAACCTTAAACAACAGTGTAAAAAGCGTTCGGATGTGGAAAATGCATTTTACAATGCAACATATTGTTATGTGCCTGATGAATGCAACAGAATATTGGAAGAAATACGTGCATTACATTCAACCACACATAAAGCTTTGGTTAAGGCTGGAGTGAGCAGGTGGTCACGAGCACATTGTCCAAGAAGAAGATATGAAATGATGACTACCAACATTGCAGAGTCGCTCAACAATTGCATGATGCAAGCACGTCGTTTGCCAATAACAACTGCACATGAATATGTAAGAAATGTATTGCAGAGATGGTTTAATAATAGACGTGTTGCCGCTGAGAAGCTCACAACGTATGTTACTACCGCTGCATATGATCATATCATGTTGGCAAAAGATTTATCCACAGAAGGTAGCGTACATCCCATTACAGAACCGTATCATTACAGTGTCATACATTACAGCAAAGGAGATGCGATGGTTGACATTCAACAGCACACATGTACGTGTAAGTAGTGGAACCTTGATCAGTTGCCATGTGTTCATGCATGTGTTGTGGCCAAGTATGGTAATTATACATTGTTTTTTTCGGTATTACATGTCATAGCGTGACACTTAAATTGTTGATACATGTCAGGTTCAAGGGCATCAGTTGTGATACACTTTGCAGTCAGTACTATAGCGTAGAGTGTCTAAAAGCCGCATATGCACGTCCGATTAATCCCGTCCCAAAATTGGCCAGTTGGAATGTTTCAGCGAAAGTTAGAAGTATGGTTGTATTACCACCGAAAGGTAAAAGACAAGCAAGTAGGTTGAAGGAGGTTCGGATTCCTTCAGCTGGGGAAGATCCTCATCGAAAAAAGTGTGGAAGATGTGGTCAGAGGGGACACAACCGTCTTCGTTGCCCTAACCCCCCAACTTCTATCAGCGAAGGGACAAGCGCAGACGTGGATGCGGATGTTGGAACGAGTTCAAATGCTACTGAAAATGAGCCACGCTCTCGAAGATGCCACTTGTGTCATGAGACTGAACACAATCAACGTCGATGTATGCTACGGTTTCCTACTCTCGATCCAGAAGTGGCTAATGACGAAAATGATGATTAGCAATTGATTGACATTTTGTTCATGCATGTTTTATGTAAAACGTTTTTATGTTAATTACTCAATTATGTACTAATACAGCTGTATAAATTATTATTCCATTTCTATTATTTTTGTATCATTTCATATCAGCTCGGAACCACAAAAATCGGTTTTTCACCGAGCTTGGAAAATCGGTACCGGTTTTCTAGACTCGATGAAAAACCGATATCTTGCCTTTGATTTCCCCTATCGTTGAGGTACATAGATCGATTTTTGAGTAAGCCTGAAAAATCGGTATCGATTTTCCAGACCTACTCGAAAGCCGATCCACTTGCCACCACTTCTTCCAAGCCTAGACAAGTGTGGATCGGTTTTTAAGTAGGCCTCAAAAACTGATATCGGTTTTTCATGTGTCCCTAAAAACCGATATTTACTTGGGTTGAATTTTTTTCTATCTATATGTTCATTTTATTTCCCTTTAAGTGAATTATTTTTACAAATCGTTATATACGGATGTATGTAAATATATTATATAGATTAGGGAGCGTATAATTTTATTACAAACGATATCATTAAACCCTAAACATTATATTATAATTTTGTCATTTATTAATATTCATATAATATTAGTAATAATAAATATGCATTTACTATAATATGTGTTATCTTAATATATCATATTAATATGGTTAATATATTTCACATAATTTTACAATTATTATAACTATAATCCTAATATGGCTTATAACTTATATGGATGTAATGTTAATAATATATATAATACAAATCTAGATATTATATAATATATTACAATAATATCAGTTTAATGTTTATAAAATATTTAAGTCAATAAATTAATATTAATATATGATATCATTAAAATGTATAATTAACTATTGTATAATGCCCATATAATATATTAACCGTACATAACATATTAATATGCACTCATTATATTATATCATTATGTTTATATTAGTTAGGATTATATATATAATATTGTAATTGCTATATACTTAAAAGATCATTATATTATCATCATCATGATAATATCATACAATATCAATATATAATTATATTAATATAATGTTAATATATGAACATTAATGTTAATATATGTTAATGTTATATTATTGACATTATATTAATAAATGTTAATGTTAATATATTAACATTAAGATAATTATATTAATATATGTTAATGTTAATATATAACATTAACATATTAATATAATAAATGTTATAATATAATTATATTAATATGTTAATGTTAATATATTAACATTAACATTTATTATATTAATATAAGTTAATGTTAATATATTAACATTAACATATATTAACATTTATTATATTAATATATATTAATGTTAATATATTAACATTAACATATATTAATATATGTTAATATTTAAACATTAACATATATTAATATAATTATATGTTAACATTTATTATATTAATATGTTAATGTTAATATATTAACATTATATTATCATTATATTTAGGATTATATTAACATTAATACAATAATATCACACTGTATACATTTATATAATACTAATCTAGATATTAATTATTATATTACTATGATATCAATTTAATGTTTATATTATATTTTACATGTATAATTAATATTTATATACTATATATTTTACATGTATAATTAACTATTGTATATTTAACTATTATGAATATTAGTATAATTATGTTTATATTATTTGGGATTAATATAAATAATGTTATAAATACATGTATATTTAATGTTATAGTATTAACATTTATGTTATAGTATTATGTTATAGTATATTTTATATTATAATAATAATTAATATCTAGATTTGTATTATACAGTGTGATATAATTATATTAATGTTAATATATGTTGATATTGTATGATATTATCATGATGATGATAATATAATGATCTTTTAAGTATATAGTAGTTAATATATGAAATAAATAATCCTAAATAATATAAACATAATGATATAATATAATGAGTGCATATTAATATGTTATATATGGTTAATATATTATATGGGCATTATACAATAGTTAATTATACATGTAAAATATATAATATATGAATATTATTTTATGTACTTAATTAATATAAACATTAAACCGATATCATTGTAATATATTATATATTATCTAGATTGGTATTATAAGATTGTATCTATAGTATTAAGTGGTATATAATATACAGTATAATTAACTTCCTATATTGCTATTACAAATTAATTAAATCAACATTTCAAAAATATAAATTATAGTTAATGTTAATAAGTAATATAATACATGTAAATTATAGTCATAATACATGTATAATTGTGTAATGCTAGGGATAAAGTAATAATATTAATAACACGAAATATTATTTATTTTTTCCATGTTATGATCATATATATATAATTAAATTTAGGGAAATACAATGTTACTTAAAATGTTTAATTAAAATGATTTGTTGGCCATTATAAATATAGAATGTAATTACATCAAATAAATAATGAACACATTTAAAATATAATTAAATTTATTTATATACAATTTTCCCATCAGAGTCTACAAACCATTTCCCAAATTTATTAACTTTATACAAAGGCATCGTAAACATATATATGTCTCTAGCAATTCTGCCCTCAGTGCAATGACATCTACAACGGTCTCGGTTTTTCTTGATTTCCATGTACACGTGTTTGAAAGCACTAAGTCGCGTACGTACATGGCCACATATGCCCCGCAACTCGTCATGTATCAGTAATAAATTAATTAAATATCAAAACATAAAGACTATATATATTAATTAGTTATAAACTTACTCACCCATCAGGTTGCTGGGGCACAGCTGATCTGCTAAGACGCTGAACTTTCCACCGCTCATCCACGGGTGACATATCTACATGGGCCCGCTCATAAAATCCTATGAACCGCAACAAAATAGGCATAAGACATAGCAGCGGCTCAAGTGGTTGTAGCCGTACGGCTAGGTCAACATGCGACATGGAATCATATATCAAGATCCTCTGCTCTCTAAGGCGCACCTCACATAGGACCCAGTGTTCTTGATTGAGGCTACACTGTAGTAACATCTGCATTTCAAAACGTTTGTGTTATTGGATTAGTTCGGATAATCATATAATAAATATTAACCTTCGAACTACACTTACACTATCAACCCGCCACCACGGGACTGATGCGTCTATCTGCCCACGACCGTACACAAGCCACTTAGAGGGTACAACAACTGTAACCGAATCAAATTGTACACCTCTGCTGATGTAATGTAGCTTATAATACGTTGTCATCAAAGTCTGCATGATATTAATTAAACATGTTACTACCGATCAACCGAACGCGACATGAAATTGTAAATGTATAACTAACTTAAATGTAAATACTTACAAACAAAGAAGTGTCATGGACAGCGTATCTACTGTCGTCCACCTCATTCCACCCTTTTCTTCGTAGGCATATCAAATAAGAATCGATGTGCTCATTAGTCAACCACATGTCTTCGTTCTCAAGGATAACCAATGTGGTCGGTATCACACATCACCCACAACGATCAACCGAATGCCTACATAGAAAAAAAAAAAAGGAATTAACTATTATTACTGATTCGGATTACATTAACAACTAGGATGCAAAATTTAGTACCTTTTTTTTTTTTAAATATACCTGTGATCCAAAATGGTTGCAGCTTTATATTTACTATAGACCACTTCTACGGGATTTGTAGCCTCTGCCACCTCCTCCGCCTGCTGTTGGGCCACTGTCTTTTTCTTTTTCGCCGGCCTCGGATCCGTGTATGGCATACGTAGAGGTGCTGCTGGCTTCGTCTTTCGTTTGCCCCGTTCGAGGATGCTCTCGTCCTGCAGCTGTAAGTAGTATAAAAACATGTATGATATTAATATTTACAATTGTACTTCAAAATGCAACACAATAGAGATACAAAGTTTACCTGGTCATGCTCCTGGAGTGACTGATGAGGTGGCTGCTGGTCACCCTGCTCCTCTTCCTGCTGGGGTGGCTGATGAGGTACCTGATGGTAATGTATGTAAATTAAAAACATGTATAATATAAAAACATGTAAAAAAATATTTCAGAATGCAACACAATAGGGATACATAGTCTACCTGGACCTCATCTTCCTCCTACTGGGGTGGCTGCTGGTCACCCCGCTCCTCCTCCCACTGGGGTGACTATTGAGGTGGCTGCTGGTTACCCTCCTCCTCCTCCTGCTAGGGTGACTGATGAGGTGGCTACTGGTCACCCTGCTCCTCCTCCTGATGGGGTGACTGCTGAGGTGGCTGATGGTCATGTATGTAAATTAAAAACATATATAATATACAAAACATGTAAATTATATTTCAGAAAGCAACACAATAGGGATACATAGTCTATCTGGACCTCCTCCTCCTTCTGCTGGGGTGGCTGCTGGTCGCCCTGCTCCTCCTCATGCTGGGGTGACTGATGGTCACCCTGCTCCTCCTGATGGATGGCTGACTGGCCTACATCGATAGGCGACCGACGGACACCCTCGTCCTAATGTGGTTTTGGTGGTGGTGACGGGTAATACATGTGCTTATCTCGGACAAAGCTCTCACCATCATCATCATCATCGTCATCGTCGTCGTCGTCGTCTCCATCATGCCCACCAACCGGAGACCTGGGAATTTTTAAATGCTCTTCCACCCGTCTCAGCCTCCTATCCATCTCCCTTACAATTTGAAAGGTTGTCTTCTGCCTCCTATCCATCCTACTTAACTTTTTATGGGTTGTCTTCTGTAAATCCACAATAAAATCAAACAACCGCTTCACCTGTTTCATAAAATCATATATATATCATTTTATATACTACCCTGAATTTTAAAAAAAATTTGACAGAGTCTCCCCTGTTTTTTGAGTATCCAGGGAAATACAACTTGCATATTTAAACAAATTACACTTCGTCTATCATTTTTAGAGACTTCGTCTCTCTTTCACACTCTGTACTACTACACAACATGTCCACATCATTTGCATTTACTACAATGGAAATTAATTGAATAATTTCATTCTATAATTAGAATATTCATACCTCATAATCTACGTGCTGTACATTATGTGTCTTCTTTGTCCACAGTTCTAATAAGGTATCATCTGATTCGGATTGCACGCTTCGGACGTCTTTAAGTGGCTGATCGTCACCCTCCACCTCATCATCATCCTCTCCCTCCACCTCATCAACATCCTCTATCTCATCCTCATCCTCATCCCTTACACCATCATCCAAACCATCATCATCGTCGGCCTGGTCATCATCATCATCATCATCATCACTCCCCCCGCTGCCATATTTATATACTTCATCATGAACCATATGATTCGGATTAAAATATTTCTAATAATCCATCTCCCTCTCGGCGTCAGTAGGCTCAAAGGTTTCCCTAGTGTCAACTATCTGCATTATATAAATATATTTAGTTATATTGCAATTATATACTTAATATAAATAACGATAGTAACAAACAAATAATTGACACAAATTTAGGTTATATTCGTCACTTACGGGGGGGAAATCATCTAGGCTGTATATATTTGTCGGTGTTCTCTTCAGTGATCGTCTCATACATCTTGGTAGATCATTTTGGAGGTTCCGGTTCTTTTTTGCTATCTTCTCCTGTAATATTGGGAACACATCCACTAACCACCACTATAATGTAAAAATGATTAAACAAAAAACATACATATAGTTAGTATAAATATTAGTTAACCACTACTGTAACAGAAGAAAGCAATAAATATTGAAAGTATTAGTTATACCTGAAACGCCAACACATAGCCATAAATATTAATGGTTCTTGGCGGATTTCTGATCCTCTCTTCATTAAATGTCTTGTCGAGACAGGACAACAGGATACTATAGCATAATGTGCCCCAAGGGAATGTCTTCCACCTCTCTGTATTCTCAATCAGGACCTACATAAATGGATAAATCCTAGCCCTATCATCCAGTCTCATAAAGAGATGGAAAGCAATCCCTACATTCATAAATTTCAAAAGATCTTCATCATCTATCGGATCCTGCCCTGCATGCTCTTGTTGCCCACTATGACTTCTTGCCTCAAGAAATGTGATCAACTCCCTCACCTCTGGCGACACTCCATTAAACATTCGCCATAGGAGACCATTTTGATCATTTGGATTGATGTCAAAGATTTTACGGTCGATGCCCCCAAAAGGAAGTCCGGTCACCAACAGAAACTCTTGTTTCCCAAACCTATATCTTCTCCCCCCAATTTCAAACCACCTCTCATCACATCGTGCATCTGTGACCTTTAACTCTCTAGCAAGCACCCACAAAATCACAGAACCAACAGCCGTATGATTGGTTATCTTTAAAATATATCCGAACGGACATTCTACCATGAACCGATCATATAGATTTCTTCTATTAATAACGACAATTATCTTGTTAACCAATCTTTGACCAATATGTGTGTTCCCGCTCGTATGTGTGTCAATTGTTTGTGAACTATATTGATAGTTGAAATCCATCTGTAGGAAAGAAAAACAACAAAGAAATCGGTTTTTGAAGGAATCTGAAAAACCGATTAATGAAATCGATCGGTTTTTTAAGGCATTTGAAAAACCGGTCAATGAAATCGATCGGTTTTTCACTTCGGTTTTCCATCATCGGTTTTTCAGATCGGTTTTTCCACTTCGATTTTTCAGATCGGTTTTCCATTATCGATTTTGAAGATTGGTTTTTCACTTCGGTGACTAGAAAAACCGAAATGAAAAACCGATCGTGGAAAACCGAAATGAAAAACCGATCGTGGAAAACCGAAATGAAAAACCGATCGTGGAAAACCGAAATGAAAAACCGATCGTGGAAAACCGAAATGAAAAACCGATCGTGGAAAACCGAAATGAAAAACCGATCGTGGAAAACCGATCCGATCCCGATGACTCTTCTCTAATCGGAATCGGCCATTTTCAACACAAAAACGACCAAACACAATCAAATCCAACATATTTTAAACCTAATAATCCTAAACTAACATCCATAACACAACAAACATATCAAAATCTCAAATCTCAATCAAAAAATACAACAAACATATCAAAACCTAACCTTCGCACTTTCTGCAGGTTCGCCGGCGGTAGGAGCTGCTCGGGGAAGGTCGGCAACGTCGCGGGAATGATCGAAAACGTCAATCTCTCCTTCGGGTCGCGATCGGGTTCGGGTTTTCCAAAAACCGGTGTGCTTTTCAGTGAGAAATCGATGGAACTGATTTCCATCGATCGGTTTTGGAGTATATATATGCAGGGGTTTAATCGTAATTTCACGTTTCGGTTTTTCGTAAATTTTAAACTGTTCAGGGTTTTTTTGCAAAAATGTCCAAGGACATTTTGGGTAATTTGGGTATACCATCAAATATATTTGTTTGAAGGGTTAAAAACAATTTTTTTAAAATTAATGGGTAAAAACAAATTTTACCCTTTTTAAATGGGTATTTTTTATAATTTCCACTTATATTTTCCCTTTCACCAATGCCCCTTTATTTACAGTTAAGTGAAGAAAAAACACCCTTCTATGTACATTGTAAGTGAAGTAAAAAAAATAAACCATTGCATTCTGCTTACGTAGGTTTTGGGGATGAGTTTTAACTAAAAGTTGAAGATAGGTTATTAGAAGGATTATACTTATAGGACTAGATGATAAAAATTGGTTATTAGTAATTAAATACAATAATAGTTTAACTAATTCAATGACGGAGCTCCTTGCCCAAATTTATACAAATCTGGTATCGTTATTATAAGTTTCATGGTTTTCTGAAACTAGCTTTTGGGTTCATTCATTAGCTTGTAGCTCAATACCATTGATAATGTGCTTAGAGGTATTATAATGGTTAAAAATGCTCTGCTCATCGATAATTCATTTTAAGTTTGACCTATGACTTAAATAATAACACCTTGTGGCAACAAATGTGCATGTCTACATTGTATGTGTAAAACTCTTGAATGCCAAACCATATGCACTCATGTTTTATTACTTCTTTTTTTTTTTTTTTTTTTGAAAATAGACTATGTTACTTATTATTATAATAGTTGGATAATACAGGTTGACGATTTTATAATGGAAGAATAATTAAACTTGTATGTGACTGAGTTTATCAATTGATAGGAGCAATTACTTCTCTAAATTTACATAAGATACTGTAAGGTGAAAGCATTGACAAGAGATTTATCATCTTTTGATGTAATTTCTCTTATGGGAGCAAAAAAGTAGTGCCAGAGAAGGAGCTTTGAATGATATTAAAAATTAGTTGGGGCATTTTCAGAACTACCAAAAGATATTGAAGATAGATTATAGGTTTGCAATTGCAGCTTCTTCATGCTAGTGTCAAATCTCTCCCTATGTCCTTCTTTGATCCCCACATATTGATTCGGTGTCTTGATCTTTTCTCTAGGTTTCATCACACCAACAGTAGGAGATTTTTCGTAGTGTTATGGTTGTTCTTGATGCAAACTTGTAATCGAATTACGCACCACCTATGATTGGCGTTGCAGTTCAATGAAGCTTCCGCCACAGAAACTTATTAGAAGTTGCCAACCACTTCACCCTTGGGAAAATAAAACCAGTCTTTGGTAGTTGTCCATTAATGAGGGAATTCTTATAGATTTCTGTGCAATCTCGTACAACCTGTTTTAACAAGGATAAAATTGGATGGCTAATCTATTTACTTTATGAAAATAAATCCAAATTAATGACAATAAAAATAAAGATATTTAAAGAAATTAGAAACCAAGGACTATTCTTATTTATAATAAAAACTTTTGGTAATTGATTTGTTTTGATCGAAACAATCTAAGGCCATCACATATAGTAGAAACAATGGATTACAATATATTGTGTTATATGTTTAATTCAAGTTAGCCTGCACTATATCCAAATTATAAATCATAATAAACAACAAAGTAAAAAGGCATTTGTAAGTTATATTTTATTATGGTCTCAAAACGAACTCTTCAAGTTAGTACTATGAGAAAATTAAAATTTTGAGTGATGCATGTACCTTCGATCCTTTGCACCTTTCCATGGTAAACCCTCTCGTAGTCCAACAAGCTTCTCAACAACCTCAAGCTGCAATTGGAGAAAATCAGATAACCTTAATTGGAATATTAAAGGCAAAAAGACCTTCAAAAAATTTTCTGGATATACAGACAATATGCAAATGTTTCACGAAAGAGACAACCTCGCATTATATAGCTTACCACCATTTAAAGAAATGATAAAACATGTATTCACAGCCGCACTAAAAGTAATTGAGAGCGTCTTGTCCATGGGTTCTATTTAGCTCATTTTATATAAGTCGGTGGTTAATAGATGTTGGTTAACACGTAGAAAAACACTTGACAAAACAAAGAAGGGGTAAGATATCTACACTATGATTTGAGGACTCAATTCCATAATCGGTGATCATATCCCAACTGGATGAACAATCCAGGATTCAGGATCAATTCTATTGCATAAAGTTTGTTTTTGGTTTAGTTTTTTTTTACCCTTTTTGATCAATTTTTATACTGCTTTAAATGTATATATGTTAGGTTAATTGAGTGCTAGGTTGGGTCTACCTAAGATGACCAAACCCAAGCCCAAAATTCATTAAGCATTTGAATAGGAACAAATAACTGCTATGGTAGTTGTAGGAAGTTATCGGAAAATAACTACCACTTTGGTTTGGCAGCATTAATAGATTATGGCTTATTTGTTTTGAGAATGATAAAAAATCAATTTTCCATAATATGTAGAACACACATGCAGATTAGAACAAAACCAAAAATGTTAAAAAAACAGAGAGAACTAAGCGCAAGACATTTTACACTATGAATTAGGGGTTTGGTTTCATATCCTTTGATCGAATTCCGACTAATGGAACAATCCAGAATCCAAAAAACTTCCGTAACACAAAACAGGTTTGTTTTTCGGTTTCGTTACTCTATTTTAATTAAAGTATACCCATGTTTATATTACTTTGAATGTTTTCAACTTGTGATCAAAATATCAACTTGGTGACAACATGTTGTAATACATCGATAAATTGATCTCGTTAAACCTTAAAAGAATTCAACGAAGAAAATAGTGGGCAGTGACTTGTTGGCGCGCAAGGTAGTCATCTTTGAAAGAGGAAATGGAAAGGAGAGCATCGGAAACAGTGAGTTGCTTGGCCACCTCTCGCCCTGTGGCTTCTTTAGCTTCCACTCCTAAATCTTCACTCGTCATTTGAATCGATTGATCGATTGCAACTATAACACTAATCCAAAACAGTAATTTTGTTTCTTGTTTTTTGATTTTGATATTGATTGGTTGGTGGTTTAAAAATGTGACACGTGGTATTGGATAAATATAAAAGAGGCGTTTTAACACGTGGAACTAGAGAGTTGATGAGAGTAATATGATTTCATTTTTCGTGTGTTTGAGAAAGAATTAGAAGGAATGATTTTCCACCCCCTAACTAAATGGGTGCTCTATCCTATAGAGGTGTTGATGATAATTTAACACCTAGTGAATTTTTATTGCAAATTGTTGTAATCAATACTATTATCAAGATTCAATCGAAAGTTGAAGGGGAGGTTCGCAGTTGATATATTGTAATCAAGTTCGATTCAATCGTAATAGATATTTATGGTGCGTTTAATTCACTTGAAAGAATCGGAATGAGAATCGGAATGATCTGGAATCGGAATGACTTGGAATCGAAATGAAGTATCGAAATCAAAATAAGTTATTTACTTCAACTGTAACAATCGGAATCGGAATCAGCAGTATTCCCATTAAACTGTTTACTTTACTTTGGAATCGGAATGAATTAATTATAAGTTATAAAAATGTCCTTAATTAAAATTATGGATTAATTACAATGTACAAAATTTTGTTTAAAATGTTAGTGTTATCTTTTTATCTTGTAATTCGTCATAATAAGCGAAAAAAAAAAAAAATCTTACAATTTGACAATATCATTGTAAGCATTCTGTGTATTTATTATTTTATTTTTAGAAGAAGATATTTTATATGGTATATCAAATCATTTTTTTTAATTATATATAAAATATTACCTAAACTTTCTTAACTGTATTATTGTAATATTCTTCAATTGAACTCAAAATTTTAGTGCTAACTGTAAATTATTTCTTATCAAATATAACATTTTGTACTAACACATTTTTTTTATGAAAACTTATAGCATATGTAAATATTTATATTTATAAATATAAAACAAAGGGAATAAACTTATAGCACATTTTTTAAAGAAGGGTATAAGGGACATTTTAGCTTGACAAAGAGAATGGGAATGAGATTCCTAAGTGGGTTGGGGGGAATGAGATTCTCATTTCTCAACCCCAAATTGATGTGGGGCCCACATTTTCATTCCATTACGGAATAAATTTTAAGCAATTAAACATCATCAATCAATCACATTCCTGATTCTCATTCCCCAATCCATTAAGTAAACACACCCTTAATTCTCATTTCCACCTTTTGTGTCTTTTGATCTTTTGCTACACCTGTGTCCTTTGTTTTTTTTTTTTTAAAAAAAATGTAAATGCCTTGTCATTTGCCGAAGTAGGCCGCGAAAATTAGCGAGAAAAGCGAGGGTATAGGAGTAAATTAGTTAGTTGAGAATGAAACAGAAAGAGGTAGAGGATAAAAGGAAGGAAGGAGTAGCGTGAGCGTATGCAGTGCAGCAATGGAGTCGACCTTATCTATATCAACAAGGACATGTACATTGGCATTCTTCACTTTCTCCAAAGCCCTTAACCGCCACTTCTCCAAACGATTCCAATCCACTCATCACCACCAATGTCTTCGTCTACCAACTCCCTCACTCACCTCTTCTCCTTCTCCTTCTTCTCTCACCAGGAGGACCTTATGCGTTTTCCTTCATCCGCATCTACG
Source organism: Litchi chinensis (assembly GCA_019925255.1). NCBI lineage: Eukaryota > Viridiplantae > Streptophyta > Magnoliopsida > Sapindales > Sapindaceae > Litchi > Litchi chinensis. The sequence goes on along the minus strand of CM034465.1, from coordinate 23,982,188 downwards.
GCCTCGTCTGCACTGCTTCTCCACCTCCACGCCCTCATTTGGCTTCTCCGGTGGTGGTAGTGGAGACTTTGGTGGCAATGGCGGCGGAGGCGGTGGAGGCGGCCCGGACGGTGGAGATTCCAAATCTAAAATGAGCTTTGGAGGAGTTGAAGGCGTTTCGGCATGGTCTCCTGATGTTATTATACTCGATGTTGGAGTATGACTCTCTTTCTCTTTCTCATTGTGTTATATCAGAAATTGACATTTCGATATCTTTTGACAGGGAATGACTTGCGGCGGATGCGCAGCGAGTGTCAAGAGGATTCTAGAGAGTCAAGTGAGTTCTTTTCACTGTTAATTGGTTGCTGCTTTTAGATAATATCAATCAAAACCATTTTGATGTTACCGTTGAACAAGTAGGTTCTAGAGAATAATATGCATCATATTATTCTTGTGCAGCCTCAGGTGTCATCTGCTGCTGTCAATCTCACTACGGAGACAGCAGTAGTATGGCCTGTATCTGAAGCCAAGGTTATGCCAAACTGGCAAAAACAAATAGGAGAGGCACTTGCAAAACATTTGACCAGTTGTGGTTTTACGTCTAACCTTCGAGGTAAACAATATTTTCAATTGTTATTTCTGATGTGACTGACATCTCACTTTTGTGCTGATTTAAAAGCCTATGTTACTTTTTGAGAGATCAATGCTTAGGAGACAGGTCTTCCAATTACTTTGATAAATAAGCCCATAGAGGTGCAAGATGATGAGATTTATCCTAAAGAAAGTTGTTGTCCTGCTCCCATCAAGGCTATTTTTAGGTGATTTGGGCAGAAAGGAATTGTAAAATATTTTAAAAAGTTAAAGGAGAATGTTGCAGGTTTTTGTGGGGTACAGCACATTATTTAGCTCAGGCTTTGGTTCCTAAACGGTTTCAAGAATTTCCATCCTTTTTTATTTAACATGATTGGGAGGCTGTTGTTATATGATCGTATCTTGATTTGTAGTTATGGATTGGATGTTTGTCACTATAAATATGGTGTACACTTCTGCTTTTGCAGCCTTGTACATGGCCTGAGAGCTAGATGTTCGTATGTTATACTTGTCTATGTAAATTCTTCTCAATATCAACTTTAGAGACTCCACTTCCTTGCTACGGTTCTTAACATGTTCCTTTTTTATTAAGCTTTCTGGTGCCTACTTTATTTTCTGCATAGATCTGTTATCTGGGTTTTCTAGGTCAATTGATTTAACATAATCAACTCTCTGATCATAATGAAAGTGGAATTATCTTAAGTTTTAGAAGTTTAGCCCATATAGGATACCAAACTTGCACTTGTATAAGAACCTGGAAAAAAGTTGATAGGACTTTTTTTTATTGTACTTTACATGTGATAAGTGACATGTTATTAATGTATTATATCAGTGAATGTGTTTACTTTTTTAAATTATGTCTATTTTTATTAAGTAGTCCATTAAGCGCCTCAAACTATGAATTAGAGTACATTGAAATAATAAAAATAAAAATATTTGGAGTTTTCAAGTGATTTATGTGAAGCTTGGTCGGTTAGTGGCAGGTGAGGAATCTATTGAAGGAGATTTTTCATCACAATAATGCAAAAGATTACTTTAAGGAGAAAACATATTCTTTGTGGTATGTCCCTGCATAATTGGGTTTCAATTTCAGCAAATTGTTATACATCTTGTTTCGACTATTTTAGGTGCTCAAGGATAGGCTTCAAAGTCGTTATTAATTTTACAATCTTTCCTTCCTATAGGTGAGTTGTGGCAGCTTCTTATGGTGCATTAGTATGAGACGAATATCTGTTGCCAAGATCCCATTTGTTTTGGGAAATTTGTTTATGCATTATCCAAGTTTAGAAATCATTTGATAATTATTAGGATAATCAATATGCTGTTCTCTGAAAGTGTATTGTTGATCATTAAAGATTTTGAGAAGTACTGTTTCATACTTTCATGTGTAAAGTTATATTCTTTCACACATGTGTTTGTATGTATTTGTATGTATGTATAGATTTTTATGTATATATGCAAATGTATTCTCTTCTTTTAGGTTTCTTGCCCTAAACCTTTTCTACAACCTAGCATAAATTTCACAGAATGTTGTCTTTCTTATTTATGCTTGTGTAGCTCTTCTGTGTTTCATGTTATTGAGATACTAAATGTTGATAGACCTATGGTTAGCAGATTGGTTAGACCTGTGAACCTATATGGTCAAAGACTATAGTTTTTTGCTTTCTAAAGATTGTACGGTTTAGCGAGGGCTCTAGTTTTGAACTCGGATTTGCTAAATGGGTTTAAATGATCTTTGGATTATAAAAAAAAAAAAAAAAAGGATATTAAATGTTGATAATTTTGTGAAGCCATAAGAAATTTCAACACATGGGTTTCAATCTAAATATAATGGCGTCTTAATAATGTTTTGAACTTTTGTGCCATTTCCTTTTAATTGTCTCCTACTTTGTCTTTAACAAATATTCGAGAAGGAAAATGAGAGAGTGCATTAGCATTAACATCTATCAGGTCAGTAATAAGGTTGGTAATCTATGCTGGAAACTTCACTGTCTGAGCATGACACTCCACCTGATGACCAAATGCCAAGTGATTGAAACATTGAGGGAGATGATGATGCTTTCAACACCTTTTAGGGAGACCACTGCTTGAAACTGCATCCTCTGTGCAGTTTTTTTAAACCTAGAGTTTACTATCCTCGACATAGTTATGACTCTAACAAGACACGAATTGTTCCACCCAAAACAGCTGATCAGCGGCAAGGAAAATGCTACTAACATATTTGAACGTGGCCACCACACCATTGGGAAAGAGATTGTAGATCTTTGCTTTGCATTGAAAGCTTGCTGAAATCAGCACAGGTTTCACAGGGTTCTTGATTTTTAATGTTGTTGGTGCCTGGTGGTGGCTTTGGTTCATGTCTTGGCTTCTGTATGATTGAATGTCTCTTGGTGGACAGTGGCAAGAAATTCCCTCTGTGTTGTTGAGCCTTACAACAGTGTGTTATCCAGCTACACTTTTCTAGAATGTAATGATGTTGCTTTCCCCTTTTTTGTTCCCTCAATTATAAGGCTATCTATTATATCTGTAGGTGCTCCCTTGACATTGAGTGCCTCACCTACACTAACATATTTGCTTGGTCATTTATGAACTCATCTTAGTGCTCCACCTAAACAATTCACATGAAGTGCTTCGTCTTCTTTTTCTTGGTCATTTGTGAACTTATTTTGGAATTCTATGTGGCTAGGCTATAGAGAGTTTCTGTGTCTCTGATTGTAGAAAGACATTGATAAGTGTAAGTGGGGGTGAGGCAAGGTATCAGTAAAGTGAATTCATGCAGTCAGATTTTCTAGTTGAGATTGATTAAAGTAGAATCAGATGTCAATATATTCTTCTTTCCTTATTTAGTTTTTTTATAGCTGTATATCTCTTGATTATCTCTCTAAGATTTTCATTATTGCTGTATATATTCTTGTTGTAATTACTGCTGTATTTCTTCCTATCATAGGTCTAGGATTAAGGGATCTAATTATGCTTACTATATTAGACCCTAGGATTAAGGGATCTGATCATTTTTAATGTCTATATATTGTAATTCTCTTAGTGAAATGCGACAGAAAAATATTTTCAGAAATTCTCTTTTATTTTGTCATGGTATCAAAGCCAAAACTCTGAGATTATTTCATCTTGTCTCTGGTTCCTTGTCTAGCTCCGAGATCTTAGTGTTTTGTTCTTGTTTTTTTTTTCGCGTTCTATTCTGTTTTCTTGGACCTGGTCTCTTAGTTCTTGTTTCTGGTTGAATCATGTCTTTGGAACGACCTGAACATTTTCTTGTTCGATTTAATGGCAAGAACTATTATGTCTGGGCATTCCAATTTCAGATCTTTGTCAAGGGAAAGGAATTATGGGGTCATATTGATGGGATAGATCCTGCACCTAATAGCGAAAAGGAGAAGGAGAAATATGTGAAATGGGAGGTGAAGGATGCTCAGATTATGTCTTGGATCCTTGGAACTGTGGAACCCTCCATACTTCTCAATCTCAAGCCTTATAAGAACTCTAGAGAAATGTGGGGTTACTTGAAGAAAATTTACAACCAAAGCAACACAGCACGAAGGTTTCAATTGGAACTCGAGTTGAGTCAACTCAGTCAAAGGAGTATGTCAATTCAAGAGTTTTATTCTTCCTTTGGGAATCTTTGGGCTGAGTACACTGATATTGTGTATGCAAGTGTACCTTCTGAAGGACTCATTGCTATCCAAAGTGTGCATGAGACTAGCAAGCGTGACCAGTTTTTAATGAAGTTAAAGGGGGAGTTTGAAGCAATCAGGTCCAATCTGATGAACAGAAATCCAGTTCCTTCATTGGATATTTGTATAGGAGAGCTTCTCAGGGAAGAACAACGGCTCATTACACAGGCTGTCATGGAGCAGAAAGCTCAAAATTCTACTTCAATTCCTGTTGCCTACGCTGCTCAAGGGAAGTCTAAAGGAGACAGAGATATGACTAATGTCCAGTGCTATAGTTGCAAGGGATTTGGACACATTGCCACTAATTGTACTGAGAAATTCTGCAATTATTGTAAGAAAACAGGACATATCATCAAAGATTGTTCCACTCGGCCTCCAAGGAAATCTGAAACTGCCTACAATGTCTCGGTTGGTTCCTCGAGTGCCCCTAGTCCTGGTCAGTCTTCTATTACTCCTGAAATGGTCCAACAAATGATAGTTTCTGCCCTTTCTGCCTTAGGCATTTCAGGTAACAAAAATTCTGATCCTAAGCCTTGGTATTTTGATTCTGGTGCTTCCAATCACATGACCAACACTGTCTTACCTTTGAATAATGTTCAAAAATATAAAGGAAATCTTCAGATTCATACTACCGATGGTAATTCCTTACCTATAACAGCTGTTGGTGATATTTTAGCCTTTTTAAATACTGTTTTTGTGTCTCTTAAGCTGTCCACTAATCTTATAGCTATCGGCCAATTAGTTGATAACAATTGTACTGTTCAATTTTCAAATTCTGGTTGTTTTGTGCAGGATCAAGTGTCCGGGAAGATGATCGCGAAGGGACCTAAGGTGGGACGCCTCTTTCCTTTGCTTCTATCACCCTCACCGGTGTCAAATTATGTTGCTTGTAATGCTGTTCAATGTAATAATCAGGTGTGGCATAGGCGTTTAGGACACCCAAATTCTCATGTACTTCGTGTCTTGCTTAAATCTGGTTTACTTGGGAATAAAAATTCAACTTCTTCTAACAATGATATTGTTGATTGCACATCTTGCAAACTTGGTAAAAGCAAAATCCTTCCTTTTCCATTGCATAAAACCCATACCACCAAACCTTTTGAACTCGTACATACTGATGTATGGGGTATTGCACTTGTAATTTCTCATGAACATTACAAGTACTTTGTTACATTTATCGATGACTTCACTCGCTTTACTTGGGTATATTTTCTTCAGTCTAAAAGTGAGGTTTTCTCTGTGTTTAAAGTCTTTCTTGCTTTAGTTGAAACACAATTTTCTGCCAAAATCAAAATCTTGCAATCTGATTCAGGTGGTGAATATATGTCAAATGAATTTCAATTTTTTCTTCAAAGTCATAGGATCATATCACAACGTTCTTGTCCTTTTACTCCACAACAAAACGGTGTGGCTGAAAGAAACAATCGTCATCTTCTTGATGTTGTTCGAACTCTTCTAATTGAGTCTTGTGTTCCTTCTCATTTTTGGTGTGAAGCTTTGTCTACTGCTGTTTATTTGATTGATAGATTACCATCTCTCAACTTGAACAATGATTCTCCCTACTTTCGCTTGTTTGGGCATGCACCAAATTATTCCAATCTTCATATTTTTGGATGTGTTTGTTTTGTTCACCTTCCTGCACATGAGAGAAATAAACTTACTGCCCAATCTGTCAAGTGTGCTTTCTTAGGATATGCTGGAACCCAAAAAGGATTTCTTTGCTATGATCCTCATGCCCGTTGAACTTGTGTCTCTAGGAATGTAATTTTTTTTTAAAATCAACCGTTCTTTAGCACACAACAGACTTCAGAATTCCCTTCTCTATCTGTTTTACCGCATTTTCCTGAGTCACCAACACCAGTACAAAGATTTAACCTGGTAATGTTTATCGTAGACGCACTCCGTCTGCATCTGATTCTCCTACAGGTCTTACTGAGGTTCCTTCAAATCTTCCTGCGGCATCTGATCCTGTTCTACCCATTTCCAATGATCCGCCTCCTCTCCGAAGAAGCTCTAGAACTCACAAACCTCCTGAAAGGTATGGTTTTCCAACCCCTGTGGCTATGTCTACTACTTTGTCTTCTATTTCTATTCCCACTTGTTATAAACAAGCTATGGAACATGAGTGTTGGCAACAAGCAATGGAAGTCGAACTTCAAGCACTTGAAGAAAACCATACTTGGGACATTGTTTCTTGTCCTCCAAATGTTAAGCCAATTGGTAGTAAGTGGGTCTATACTGTCAAACTCAAGTCTGATGGATCTTTAGATAGATACAAAGCTCGATTGGTTGCTCTTGGCAATAAACAAGAATATGGCCTCGACTATGAAGAAACATTCGCACCAATTGCTAAGATGACCACGGTGAGAACTATTCTCGCTATTGCATCCTCTAAATCTTGGCCTTTACATCAGATGGATGTAAAAAATGCTTTCTTGAATGGGGACCTTAAGGAAGAGATTTACATGAAACTTCCACCTGGTATGTCAATGACGGCTCCTCATGAAGTTTGCAAGCTAAAGCGCTCTTTGTATGGATTGAAGCAGGCTCCTAGAGCCTGGTTTGAGAAGTTTCGCAGCACTCTTCTCAACTTCTCTTTCACACAGAGTCAATATGATTCCTCACTCTTTTTTCATAAGACAACCACTGGTATGGTATTTCTCTTAGTCTATGTCGATGATATTATTATCACTGGTAATGACAAGGGGCTGATCACTGAGCTTCAAAATATGTTGCATAGTACATTTCAAATGAAAGATCTTGGGCATCTCACATATTTTTTGGGGCTAGAAGTTCACTCTCGAGATCATGGTTTGTTCTTAAATCAGCATAAATATATCCAAGATCTCATTGAGCTAGCTGGTTTAAAGGATGCTATTGCTGTTGATACGCCAATGGAAGTGAATATGAAATTCCGAAAAGATGAAGGCGAGCTTTTGCCTGATCCTTTTCTTTATAGGCAACTTGTTAGTAGTCTCATCTATCTCACAATTACAAGGCCTGATATCTCATATGTTGTTCATATAGTTGGCAAATTTATGCAATCGCCTCGACATCTTCATCTCCCTACAGTTCGTCGCATTATTCGATACTTAATTGGGTCACCTACTCGGAGGTTGTTTTTTCCTACAAGATCTGCTCTTCATTTGACTGTGTATAGTGACGCAGATTGGGCTGGATGCCCGGATACTAGGAAGTCTACAACAGGTTGGTGCATTTTTATTGGAGATGCCTTGATTTCTTGGAAGTGTAAGAAGCAGGACTGTGTCTCTAAATCTTCCACGGAGGCTGAGTACAGAGCCATGTCTGCAGCTTGTTCTGAAATTGTGTGGTTACGTGGTCTTCTTTCCGAACTTGGATTTCCTCAAATTGATCGTACTCCGCTTCATGGTGATAATACTAGTGCCATTCAGATAGTTGCGAATCCAATATATCATGAACGCACAAAGCACATAGAGGTGGATTGTCATTACATAAGAGAGGCCTTTACTCGCGGTGTTATCACTCTTCCTCATCTTACTACTGATCTTCAAATAGCTGATGTCTTTACAAAAGCTTTGACGCGCCAACGACACAAGTTTCTCAATAGCAAATTGATGCTGCTAGACTTACCCGCATCAATTTGAGGGGGGATGTCAATATATTCTTCTTTCCTTATTTAGTTTTTTTATAGCTGTATATCCCTTGATTATCTCTCTAAGATTTTCATTATTGCTGTAATTACTGCTGTATTTCTTCCTATAATAGGCCTAGGATTAAGGGATCTGATTATGCTTACTATATTAGACCCTAGGATTAAGGGATTTGATCATTTTTTATGTCTATATATTGTAATTTTCTTAGTGAAATGCGACAGAAAAATATTTTCAGAAATTCTCTTTTATTTTGTCATCAGACATGTTGACAGTCATGCAACAAGATTTGCCTGACTTTGGAATATCATTGATTTCTATTATTTTATAAATTGTTGTTTGCAAATTGGTTGTTCAAAGTCTTTCAAAATTATAAGGATATAAATCATCATCAGTACATTCTGTAACTGCCAATGTGAATTATCCATGTGTGTATATAAATGTGGAATAGGTATGAAGGCTGGTTTTTGTAATTGTATTACATGCATTGTCCTCTTGGTCTTAACAGAAAAGAATAGTCGAATTCTTAGTTGACTCTTTTCCTGTCAATTCAACATAAGAATTTTGATTGTGACACTTTAATCCCTATCTGACATTGCCTTCTTTTCTTTTCTTACTTTCCAAGAAAATTCATAAAGTAAGTGAGCACCACTTTCATTTATTTATATTTTATTTATAATGAAATTACGTAATACATCATATGGTTATTGTTGTTATTATCTTAGGTTCGTTAACTTATTTTTAATTTGTTGTAAGTTATAACAGTCTTATGATTGTTGTTCTGTTTACTTCCTAGCAACAAGTTTGTGCATTGTTTCATACTTAGTAACTTTCTGATGAATGTCCATTAATTTATTGAGCTTTCTGTCTGTAAAAAGTTTGCTTGAAACTGATGTGTAAATTGATTTTGTTGGATGTTTAATATCTTAAGCTTGTATTAACTTCCACATATCAAGTCCAGTTTTTAGAGATTTTAAATTCTTATATAAATTCACATCAAACCATTTTCTTAATTGTAATTGCAATTATGTTTAATCAGTCAGCATGTTTGCACTCTTATTCACTAGTCTATTTGTGTAGATTCAGGGACTGATAATTTCTTTAGAGTGTTTGAAAGGAAGATGGATGAGAAGCGTAATCAGTTAAAAAAAAGTGGTAAGTACCTCTATTCTTTATCTTTTTTTGAAATTCACAGCTATACTTTTTTTTTTTTGATAGGAAACAAACAACTATACTTGTTATGTACATGCTAAGCAAGAAATTTGAGACTAATTACTATTGATGTAGGTCATGAGCTTGCTGTCTCCTGGGCTTTATGTGCTGTATGCCTTGTTGGCCATCTCTCTCATGTGTTAGGAGCTAGGGCTTCTTGGATCCATGCATTTCATTCCACTGGATTTCATCTGTCCCTGTCTTTATTTACATTGCTGGGTCCTGGACGTCAACTTATTCTTGATGGAGTGAAAAGCCTTTTTAAGGGAGCTCCAAACATGAATACATTAGTTGGTCTTGGGGCCTTATCTTCTTTTACTGTTAGTTCATTGGCTGCCTTCCTACCAAAACTGGTAAGTGATGTCTTAACTCATATATGGCTCTAGTTGTTTCTGCATGTGTTCTTGCTACCTCGATTAAGATGTCGACTTTTTGTTCCTAATGACAAAACTTTGTATATCATTAGCATCATCATCATTATTATTATCGTTATTATTATCATTTATTTAGGCATAATTGTTTGGATTCAAGTAATTATTTATATCTTGTGATTGGAATTGGATTTGTCAATTAAACTGTTGTCTTTTAGAACAGTTTACTAGTGATTTTTGTGTATTGAATTTCCTCTTAACCTTTAAGACTTAGCATGATGTTTGATGTAAAACATGGGTCTGCAAGACTCGATTTGTGATAACAACTTGACTGTAAGGTCCTGCTGGATGGTTGATGTGTATGCAGGGATGGAAGGCATTCTTTGAGGAACCAGTTATGTTGATAGCATTTGTTTTGTTAGGAAGGAATCTTGAACAGAGAGCTAAAATTAAAGCCACGAGTGATATGACAGGGCTTCTCAGTATATTACCTTCGAAAGCTCGTCTTCTAGTTGATAATAATGATGCAAAGGAGTCAGAGTCAATTGTTGAAGTTCCTTGTAGCAGTCTTTGTGTGGGAGATCACGTTGTTGTACTACCTGGAGTAAGTAAAATGGTTCTCACATTCCTTGGTTCTGTATTCTATATATTCCCTCTTCCTTAGTAAAACATCTGTGGATCTGGTTATCCGATCTAGATTCTTTCATGATTGTATTTTGCTTGTTGTGCTGTGGGGTATTTTTCTCAATTTGGTGATACAATAGTAACAATACAGTCTGCTTTGAGTTGTTTCAATTGAAATCTCTGAGGAATGGCTTGCAGTGATGCTTTTCACTTTGAATAGTTACTACTTTCCTTTGAAACATATTATTCTGGAATTTTAGGATTGTCTTCCAGCAGATGGAATAGTTAGAGCTGGTAGAAGCATCATCGATGAGTCAAGCTTTACGGGAGAGCCATTGCCAGTGACCAAAGTACTTGGGGTAATGATCTTCACATGCCTGTAACTATTTTTATTACCCATGACTGTGATAGCATGTAAAGGCACTGTTGTTTTACATGTTTGTTTCTGAGAGGTTTGCCTTTTTCTTTTTCCATTTACATGGTTCCATACTCCAGTAACTATTGCAGCTGTCTCCTTTTTATTTTCTCACATCATAGTGAAATTTATGTCTGTGATAGAGTCAAGTTGTTGCTGGCAGTATAAACCTTAATGGAACTCTTACGGTTGAAGTGCGGAGACCAGGTGGTGAGACTGCAATGGGAGACATTGTTCGTTTGGTGGAAGAAGCTCAGAGTAGGGAAGCTCCTGTACAGCGGTTGGCTGACAAGGTTCTTATTTATGTTCTTTTTACTATATCAAGTCATATTTTTTGGTATATTACTAAGCGGTTTCTGTAAGACTCTAGGAATTTAAGGCTATGGTATGGTGTTCCACATTTTCGTGCTGCAATGGTTTCTTTATCTTTTTTTTTTTAATTATTAATATTGTTAATATTATTATTATTTTGTGTATATATTGTGTTTTTACACTTGACAAATTGCTAAAGTGATGTTTTTATAATTATTATTTTTAAAATACTAATACATATAGAATTGCTTGCCTTGGTTATATTTTTAGAAATGAGGTTTTGAAAAATTTAGCAATATTTATGTGATTGCGAGGAGGATCACTGTTACCATAGACCATTTGGAGCTTGATGCTTTGAGTAGGAAAAAAAAAATCCTGAAAGCTGTACAGCTAAAGAGTAAACAGGTTGAGGATATGGAAAATATTGTATCTTCTTCTTAACCTACTGGCAAAGTTGCTCAAGAAAAAAGTAAACATACAGAGAATTCCAGTTAAGTGATGCCTATAAAGTATCTAAAATTGTCTGATGAATGACAAATCGAGCATTGCAGAGTTTCTAGTGATCTTAAAACTTATGAGAGCAGCTAAAACAATAAAACACAAGAAAACTTTTGTCTTTATTTGAAACTTTTGAGTGAGCATAAGCAAAGTTTAACAATGAATATTAATTGAGCAAACTATTCTAGTTCATGTTTACATATGCAATCTTCTCATCCGGGTGAACAGTGCTACACTATGGAATCACATACAATTAATTCCATTGGCCTGTTACGAGTATAAATCACTGCTTGCCCAGCTTTTTCCTTAAACTTACTATGGTGTGTACACTACATGAGTATTTCGAAGAAACTGTTAAATTATGCTTGTCTGGTAGACTAACAGGAGTAAGTTATACTACTATATGAGTGTAACTGAAGTTGTTTATATTGCTTTAGCAGACCATTTACAAGATTATAAATACTTATACTAAAACCAGAATTGGGAGATGAAAAAAAAAATTCTTCTTTCCTTCATAGGGAAATACAGTAGCCTATTTATACAACAAACTAAATATCTAATCTTACAAATTTAGGGATCGTAAAGAAAAGAAAAGAAAACAAAGCAATATATACACACAAATAGAAATAACAGAAAAAGAGAGAATAAATCCCACTTATTATGAGATTTTATTCTGACTTCCCAACACTCCCCCTTAAGCTAGTGAATAGATATCAATCATTTCCAGCTTGGTCACGCAATGATCAAAGCTTGACTTTTGAAGTGCCATGATGAGAACATCGGTTTCTTGAGAATTAGTAAGAGTGTAGGAGAGAACAATTGTCCCATTTTCAATTTCGGTTTTGATGAAATTTCTGTCGATTCTCACATGTTTAATCTTGTCATGTTGAACTGGGTTGTGTGTGAACTACACTGATAGTAGACATAGTGTCACTAAATAGTGTCATAGGGCCGACTAGAGGCATATTAAAATCTTCTAACAACCTTCTTATCCAGATTAACTCACAGGTTCCTTGAGTTATTGCTCTATACTCCACTTTGGCACTACTCCTAGCTACCACTAACTGTTTTACTTCTCCAGGTCACTAAATTCCCCCATACTTTTGTACAATACCCTGTTGTTGACTTGCTATCTAAAAAAATTCTGGACATGTATGGTTGTGTTTGCCCTTAGACGTATAGAGTTGTATTGATTGTTGTTGTATAACAATATTGTTTATCACGGTTTGCTAAATTGAATATTTTCGTATGTATTTTTTATCTTTCCTTTTTCCGTTGTAGAATTTATCTGATTTTTAGAAGTTGTATCAGAAATATAGTGTATTACTATTGTTCTTATAAATTTTTTGGCTTAAGAATTAATTCCCCCTGTTCAAAGTAGTTTTGGTTTTCAAATTTATGGGTGGTTAATTGTGCCCTGGTAATGTAATACAATTTCCAATTTGCAACTTCAAATTTCCTTGGAAGCAACATATTCAGAAACAGTGGTTTTCATCCATTTTATGGGGCTTGGACTTGGGAGAAGATAAAGAACCCCTTGAACAGAATAATTTTACCCAGATGCTGCATGATAGATAATTAATCAATATGCTTTTCCATAAACTCCTGTTTTTACTCCCCCACTTTTTATTACCTCTTTTCCATTGTATGAATCCATATCGCTTTAGATTAAGGGAGTCATCCAGCTATTGTCGAACAAAAGACATTTGAGTGACATCCTATGTCGAATGACTTTGTAAATCTTAATTGCAGTGTTTTCTTTTTTAATGCATTTTTATTTTTTTCTTGGGTGGGTTCTGGCCATCCTAGATGTCTTTTCCTTCTTTTGTTCAATTTTCTACTTGGTATTGTGAAATAATGAGAAAGTTAAGAGGATAAATATGTTGACAAGAGTTGGTAATGATCTATTGCGTATGGTAAGAACTTGATATGTGGTTGAGATTAGTTAATTGGTTTTGCTTGTTGACAATTGAGTGTTCAATTGAGCCTAGTTGACATTTAGTTGAATGTCTACACGTTATATAATTCTTTGTTGCCTCAGGTAGCTGGGCAATTCACATATGGAGTCATGGCACTTTCTGCTGCTACATTTTTGTTCTGGAACTTGTTTGGTGCACGTGTTTTACCAGCTGCTTTTCATCATGGAAGTCCAGTTTCATTGGCCTTGCAACTATCTTGCAGTGTTCTGGTACATCATCAACACATTTATCATTATGGCTTATTTTACTGCTTCAGTTTCAAGTACATGAATTCTTTTGCCTTATTTTTCGTTTTGTAGAAGTAGGTTGATTGTTTGACTGTGTTTCTGATTATAAAAGATTATTAGATTGTATTTGATATGTAGGATTATTAAAGATGAATAAAAGTACAAGAAATCAGAGGATTTTTCATCATAAACATTTGTTGCAGAATCTTGCTTTTACAAACAGCAGGTTGCATGTTGTGAGAGAGTGAAAAAGTTTTGTTATATTTCGGTTGTTAGAACAACTTATAAACCATCTTTGATCTTGGATTAGATTTCAATGATGTAGTATTTATTATAAGATCAATCATAAAATTTATGGTTTCAGAATAATATGACAGATTTTAAAAAAAAAAAATTAACATCTGTTTTTCCATAAAAAACTTGTATCCTTTGTGCCTAAGACTGAGTATTAAGCTCATTCAAACAAAATCATGTTCTATTTTGGTTTTCTCAGGTTCTTTTGCCAGCGGGTGTCTTCTTAGAACTTTGGTTTTGTCACATTGATTTGGTAGTAATTCAAGCTTAAATAGAGGATTCCCTTTTTTTGTGTATGTTTGACTTCAGTTAGCACTAGTAAAAAATCTGTTTCAAGGGCCTAGGGCTTTTATTGTCGGGTTGTAGGTGATATACAGCTTGTAAATGGCCATGAGAAACACTGATCATGATGTGTAACCTGTCACCATGTCAAGGACAAAAAGAAGCCGAGTCTGAAGACATTTATTTACTTGTTTTGTTATCTGACCACCTTTAAGATATTTAGTAACTAGTAACAAAGGAGACTTTATGCAATCTTGTAAGATTGGCCGTGTCCTCCTTTTAGAGCTTAATGAAGTTGAGACAATCTGAAGGATACTTGGAAATCACTTCCTTTCTTCGTCTTTTTTATTGGGAGGTAACAGATAAAGCTATCTAATTACCCAGACATTCTGGCTATCTAAATTCCATTTATAATCTTGTGACACTTTGACTTTGTTTCTTGTCGTATGCTATTCCTAGGACAATTGTGAATTAGATCATCATTAACCTTGTGTGGGCATTTGATCCATTTTTTCTCCTAATACGAAAGACTTGGGTGATGGCTGTATGCTTGCTATTAGCTGCAGAAGTTCTTACACTGTTACAATTGATATCATCAACTTGCATGACTCTAGAAAGCAATGGATTTCTTTCTTCTCTCTACTTCCACTGGTATTTGTATGAGGCTTGAATCTTCCATGCCTTTAATATTATGCAATAGTGAATCTTTGTTCTTTTACTGCAGGTTGTTGCTTGTCCTTGTGCCCTTGGCTTAGCCACACCTACTGCTGTACTGGTAATCTCTTTGTAAATGCTACATTATTTTCTTGGTAGTTTAAATGTATATTTAAATTTTTTTTAACAGTTTATTAATGACTGATATACCTTATTTTCAGGTTGGAACTTCATTAGGGGCAACAAGAGGACTGCTTCTGCGCGGTGGAAATGTTTTAGAAAAGTTCTCTACTGTGAACACTATTGTGTTTGACAAAACAGGAACCCTTACTGTTGGCAGACCTGTAGTGACAGAAGTTTTGACGTCGGCAGGCGATATAAGGTTTACTGATGTGAAAAATCTCTTTCGTATATGAAATCATTTCATAATGTGTTTAAGGTTGTTTTTTAAAATTCGCATATTTGTTATATGTAGTTTTGAGAAGTGGTTTAAATATTAGTGGATATCTTATTCAGTCAGGTGTCCTATTGTAATGATATCTGGACCTCAAATCTCAACAGTTATATGCAATCACATGGACAATAGTGAAATGTGTTATTTTGTTTTTTACTTATTTTTATTGCAACACTAAATGGTCATTAATTTCTCTAAGTCTAAGGTGAAAGATACCGCATTTTAACAAAAATGCAGGATTGTCTTGATGGTCTTGATCTATATTGTGAAGGTCTTGATTGAAATTTACATCGCTTGACTCGTGATCATGATCAAAGACCTTCTTGACCTCTCTAGAGCATAAAATCGTAGATTCATACCTTCACAACATCAAACAAAAACATCAAGACTGTCCCATACTAGAGAAAGGCTATTATTGTTATATCTCGCCTATTTTATGAAAATTTTTGTATCCATATATTTTTGCGTTTCGTGAGGTTATGTATAGGATCTACTTATTATAATAAAATCTGCTGGTCTTAGTTTTTCAGAATTTATGCGAACCTGTCATTAGTTAAATGATCATTTTTATAACTTTTTCTTATTCACTTATGCATTGTAAACTAAAATTAATTTCAAAGTAACGATTTTGAAAAGCTGGTTCAGTAGTCATTGATGCTAGGTTAGGTCTCTTAAATCTTAATGACTTTGGACTAAAATCTTTGCATGTGTAAAAGTTAAATTTGCATTGGTTGCCTAGGTTACTGTTAACATGATCTGAACCGAATGCTTTGATGCAGACAGGACTCAACTTATACATATTCAGACATTGAGGTCCTGACGTTAGCTGCTGGTGTTGAATCAAATACAGTTCATCCAATTGGTAAAGCCATTGTGGAAGCTGCTCAAGCTGTTAATTGTCAGAATGTGAAGGTATCCTCTTTCTTGGCCGCTTGAGTGCTTATCTGTTTAATTTAATAAGGTGACAATTTCATTGTAACTCCTCATGTTTGGGTTATCTACAATGAAGTTTAAGTCCTAAGTTTCATAAAAATCTTATGCCATTAATGGCTACCCTGAAAAACGGCTAAAAATCTTGGAAGAGGTGCACAGGGATCTAACACTAGGCTGTGGGAATCAATCAAGTGACAAAACGTACATGAGTGAGAAAGTCACTAGATGGGTTGAAAGCAATTCCCTGCAGTGCATTCTGAAACGTTCACTAAATTTTTGCTCAAGTATGGATATCATCAAAGTATGAAGATCATACCTTATTTATTGTTATTCATAAGGTAAGATCACTACTCTAATAGTCTACTGACGGTTGTAATTTGTGACTGGGAGTGATAATGAAAAAATTAAGATTTTGCAAGAACTTCTCTGAAAGAATAAGGATGTTGGGATCGTAAACCAAGCAATAGTACAATTGAAGACATAATTATTTTATTTCTTAATTGAAAGATATATAAACTTCTTAATATATACTATTCAGTCTAGGCTATACTAACTATAAAACTAAATACAATTAGGAAAAGGAACTATATTCATATATACTTCCTCTTCTTAATCTCCATGAAGAAATGTAATCTTTACATCTAGCTGCTGCAAAGGCCTCTCCAAAATGGCAGCAATAAGTAATAAAACTTGGATAAGGCTCATTTTTGCAATAGGAGCAAATATTTCTCGGTTATCAATTTTATATGTCTAAGTATAACCTTTCACCACTATCCTAGCCTTAAATCTCTCAATCGATTCATTGGCTTTGTGTTTGACTTTAAATGCCCATTTACAAATTATGACCTACAGTTTTCTTTCCAAGAGGCAAATCTGCAAGAACTCAAGTTTTATTTTTGTGCAATCCTCTCATTTCATCATGAATCGCATCTCTCCACTATGGAATTTCAAGTGCATCCGGTACAATTCTAGTAGTCACAGAAGACAAATTAGTAGCAAAGGTTCTGGAGGGAGATGATCTGTGATAAGAGACAAAATTGGATATAGAGTTATAGTACCTTTAGATACTAAATTGCTTGCACCTGCTGAAGTTGTTCTGTGGAGTTTCTAGAAGCTAAAGTTATTACAGAAGTATTTTGCTTCCGTATTCTGTGATGTAAATATGAGATGTAAAAATATTTGTCTGAGGACTCAAGATTCCACAACCTTCTACCTTTTTCACAATTTATAAACGGAGATATTATGGAGGGCTGCCATCAAACAAATTAGACCCTGGCATTGTGATAGAACCCTTCACTTCTCACTTTCTAAATTTTACTTCAGTTCTGGAAAAGGATTTATCAATGACATTGATGTTCACATGTTGGATTTTCATCAAGTAGCTATTTTTTTTTTTTAAACAGGTGGTGGATGGAACTTTCTTAGAAGAACCTGGGTCTGGCGCTGTAGCTATTATTGGGAATAAAAAGGTCTCAGTTGGGACAATAGACTGGATTCACAGGTGTTATATTCATGGACATTTTCATATCAAGTGTTATAGTGTTCTAATTTAGGTAGCACTTAATTTCATTGTGTTCAGAGATCCATAAAGAGAAACATGCTCAATTTCTGTTATTTCCACTTTACATCCTGCATATTGAACCATCTAAGACTGTGAATGGTTACTTTGATGTAACTTTTTGTGTCTTGGTGTGTATCTATATATATTTTTTTGATAGAAGTGTGTACATATATATAGTGTTTTATGTGTATTCTAACTTTTATTTTTACACTTTTTTTTCATAGTAGTTTAACTTTTCTTTTCATTTAGTAGTTTAAACTAGGCATCGAAAGTGTCTGCTGGCCCCAGTTTTAGGTTTCCAAGATGATTGCAAATCATAATAGATGATTACAGCGAATCAAATATTTTAAATTTTGTGAGATGTACAATGAACCAAGTTATATACTGTTTCATCACAGCTGAACTTACCTTCTCCTGGCGTAAGTAACAATATATTGATTTGGTTTCTGGTCCATTCTACTCGGGAACCATATGTGGTATTGACTCTGTTAAGACATTGATGATGTCAAAACCAGTGACATCAATCTGAGATTGAAATTGAGATGCTATTTACCATAATTCTTACAAATGTTTCCAACAAGAACATAGATGTTTATTTTGGAACAGAATGGACATTTGAACTTGTATACGAGTGCAAAGACTCTTGCCATGAGTATAGATTAGTATGCTCACTTAAAATTGGGAAAATCCATTTTAGGATTTGCATATTTAGTTTATAATTTCGGCATGTCAGTTGATCTTTTCTTTCTGCAGGCATGGAGTTTATGAGAATCCATTTCAAGAAGTGGACAGGGAAGAGCTTAGGATTCAATCAGCTGTCTATGTTGGAGTTGACAACACCCTTGCTGGCATTATTTATGTTGAGGATCAGATCCGGGAGGATGCAGCAGATGTAGTTGATACTTTGTCTAGACAAGGAATTGATGTATACATGCTTTCTGGAGACAAAAAGGAGACTGCTGAGTATGTTGCCTCTGTCATTGGTATTCCAAAGCAGAAGGTAAGATAAGGCCTTCCCAATATTGAATACCATAATTTGAAAATTTAAGTGTAAGATTTAGGTTGATATGTTTTTCCCTGTTTAAAATTTGAGTAAGTCTGAAAGTTTAAGTCTTGGTAATATTTTTATTTATTTTTTTTTTCAATTATAGATATAAGATGCAAGGGTTTTTTTTTTGGGAAAGCAAAAACATTTGAAAACTATTTATCTCTCTATATAAAGATGTAGGTTTAGAATATGTAATGTAAATTAAATACTTGCATCAAACATAGAAGAACATGCTGTTTTTAAGTTATCTCAGATTGGTCTATTGTCATTGAAAACGTTAATCATCACAACAATCCGCATCCCACCCTGCACTTTGTCTCTATATCATACAAGATTAGCTTATTTTCCAAAGGAAGCAACAAAATTGAATTGGGAAATTGGATAAGCACCAAGTATTTTGGAACCATTAGGTTACTATTTTAAGACTCCAAATGCAGTTTCCATTATCTGACATTGTTGCTGGGTTGATTGTCTCAATGTAATTGAACTCATAGCTTAATAAAAAAGAATAAGAAATAGTTAAAACATTAGTGCACATAATTAATAGTAAAATTGAGCTGTGGGGTAGTTTTGTACATTTCCAGACACCAGCATCTAATGAAACAACATTTTTGCTTAGTGGTTAACTACAAATTACAATCAGAATTTTATCTTTGCTATAGGGGTTTCAGAAGGCTTTATTTTTGCTGTGAAAAACTGCTTGTTAACTATTATATAATCTTTCTCCTTAATAAATGTATCTGGTTGTTTATTTATAAAATAAATTAACTAAAATGTACCTTTGAACTACAGGTGTTACCTGGAGTCAAACCAGATGAAAAAAAGAAGTTCATAAATGAGCTTCAGAAGGATAAAAAAACTGTAGCCATGGTTGGTGATGGAATTAATGATGCTGCTGCTTTGGCTTCATCACATGTTGGAGTTGCCATGGGTGGGGGTGTTGGAGCAGCTAATGAGGTATCTTCTGTTGTACTGATGGGCAACAAACTATCTCAGGTATTTGTGAAGTACTTTTTCACTTAACTGCAGTATCTGGACTACTTTTCTGAAAATCCAAACTTCTGTTTTTCATATTGAGCACAAATATTGGGGTTTGCTTATATACATTGTGTACTCGTCTCTTCTTAGATAGTCAAATTGCTTGCTCATTCCATTTCCAAAATTGAAGTCTTCAAGCCAATAATTTTTTGTTTTTGATATTTTGTCACAAAATATACAAAATGTACTTGCAATGTTATTAAGGTGAACCTAGGTTCTACAGAGGCTCAAGAGCACACTAGAAGTGTTATTTTTTGGAGCAAGATGTGAGATCTCTAATCAGGTGGCTTATCTCTAGGGCCTAGAGACATTGTGTTCTTGTGAGTACATCTCCTTGAGAGCTATCCAAATCTTCTTAGCAGCCCCAAAAATTTGATAGTTATTGCTATTTAACTTCATAGAGGTATTTTGTTGTCCCACATTATCACTATAGACATAAACACTTATAACATGGTGAATGGGAGTTTTTCCCTGTCCATCAGAAGTCATCTTAGTAAGAAAAAAACACATTCAACTTCAAAATTTACCAACTCTTTTCCTAATCAAGAAAGATTGTTGCCATATGCATAAAATGAGTCATTCTCTTGAAAGAAGTAACCACCTGCCTTTGTTATCCCAACTGTCCACCTCATTATATTCTAGTTGTTTGAAGTGAATCAAATGGACAAAAGTTGGAATTTGTTTCTGGGTAAAAGAAAGGTACTTCCAGACATCTGATTAATCAGGCCAAAGAACATAAAGTGAGGGATTTTTAATTTACATTCAAAGACTTTTATGAAATTAAAAAATTTGGATGTATTCAATACAAACTTTTAATACTCTATAAAAGTATAGAAGTCATGAGGTATTTAATATAAACTTTTAATGATAGATAACGAATGATTATTGTGTTCCAAGAATAACATAAAGTCTTCTATAAAGTTCAGTTAGGGAGGATGAAATTCATGTAATTTCAAATTTTAAGGTTTTCTCTTGTTGATAATAGTTGGAAATTAACTTGATGTCACTTTTGTTCAGTTGCTTGATGCTTTGGAGCTGAGTAGGCTCACCATGAAGACTGTGAAGCAAAATCTTTGGTGGGCCTTTGCATATAACATTGTAAGTTTCGATTCCAATCTCAAGTATCTTTACTCCAGTCCAGAGATAGTTCATTTTACAGAGCACCTATTGCTTTACAGGTTGGAATTCCCATTGCTGCTGGCCTATTACTCCCAGTAACTGGGACCATGTTGACTCCATCAATTGCTGGAGCCCTCATGGGTTTAAGTTCTATTGGTGTGATGGCAAATTCATTGCTTCTGAGATTTAAAGTTCCCTCAAGACAGGAGAAACCTCTTGGAGCCTCTTCATACTCTAAAAGTGATGAGAATTTTGATCAATTTATCAACTTAAAAGAGAAAACCAAGCACCCTCTTTCTGATGGTAGATGGAAAGAGGTGTGATTTTTCATTAACAGGTATAGATTGAGATATAGCATAGAGATCTTGACCCCTTGAATTTTGTTTTGCTGCAAAATTCTAATTTTACAGGAATATGTTTATATTTATCAAAATCAAAGCAAGATTGAAATTGTTCCAGATTTAACTGTTCTATATATTCGGGAAAAGGAAATTATTCTTTTTTATTATTGCTCTCGTTTCTTTAACTAAATTTTACTTGGGAGCCTCTATTTTAGAGGTGAATCACAGATTAGGCAATTATACATGGAATCAATTGCTCACAATTAGCATTCTCCGATCTATAAGGTCTTTTAAAATATATATATATATATATATTACAATAAATTTGGGATTTAGTGAGAGTGATAATTCAAATTCACAATCATATTATAAGTATGAGAGATATATTGTTGGGTTAATATGATATATTCAAATTCATAATCATATATTATAAGCAGAAGATTCTATAAAATGTAATTTTACATAAAAGTAACCGTTGTGGGAATTGGTATGGGGAAAGTTGCTAAACTTCTGATACAATTTTGCAAGGGTGTATACACGTACACCCAATTAAAATTGTATTAGCACATCTGCAATTGATACATCATCTCAAATGTATACAAATAAATTCTAATTACATTGCAAAAGTGGTTTTGATGGTGTTTATTTACAAATATATAATATACTAAATTTTAAATATAATATTCTTTATATTAAGTGGATTAAAATTGAATATTATAAGTTTTTTTTTAATAACTTTAAATACAATGTATTTACTAAAGGGTATAAGTGGGTACAAATACCGTCTTTTTGTAATTTCCAAACAAGCACAAATCCTGGTGGGCTTTTCTATTATCTTCTCTTTCACTTGACTTCACTATCCTTTCCCATGCACAGTTAATACAAGGGAAAAAATACCTTGTCACTGAACTTAGTTCCCAAGCCATATTGATGATGTTTTCATCAATTTTTGGACCATAATTGAAGAATAGATGTTTGAGATTTGGGAAGGCTGATAATCAGTCAAGACATTTTTAGGATAGGATCAGTAGAAATAATATCAACCATTGAAGAAGAAACAGTTTAAAGTTTGGATAGATTGGACAAATGGACTTCTGAACAAATGTGACAAATGGACTTTTCTGATAAATAGTTTTAAGCTACAAAACTTCTACGCCTAATTTTTGAAATCATATTACATACAAAAGTGAGAGTCCATCAAATAATAGGTAATTTTGTCAAATTATACTTAAAATTGGAAGAAAATTCAAGCAGTTAATCAAAGTAAACTGAGCCTTGTAGACAGATTAATTAGCATATATGAAATACATCAAATGAAATCTAGGCCTGGATGCATTCATATAAAGTGACAAACAATGCATATAGGCATAGCTTTCAAGTAGAACTTGATTTATCATGAATTGCCAATTACATCACTTGAACATGTAATTTAATTACAAGAGGCAGGCAATTTCCAAATGCATCTGTACTGTTGTAACAATAAAAATCAATGAAAAGCCAGAGGAAAAAACACTACAAAATTTGCTGATTTAAAATGGGGAAATGAAAGTCTGTTTGGCAGCAGATTCAAATGGCCCCAACACAGACCTAGGCACGTTTCAATGTAACTTTATCATCCAGAGCAGCACATGCCACAAACAATATTACTAAAGATTTAATTCCATACCTCAAACACCTTCTGTTGTGTGTCTAACTTAGTAGCCAAAAAGTGATGGAGATCTATCCGCCCTCTTTTGGAAGCTGGATCAAATGTCAAACCATGTAAGTCATTCCAACCTGCATTAGATGTGAGTGCGGTACACTCAGATTTGCAATCCCCCTTCTGCAATTCTTTCTCAAGAAAGCATAAAAGTAGTTTATGACTAGTTTCTTTATAAACCAAGAATCTTTCCTTGCCCTAATATCCCCATGACCAAGAAGATAAACCACCCCAGATTCTTTAGCCTTCCGTATAAAAGACAGTTCCCTCTCTAGACTTTGTTCTGCATCAGGTATTGCAGAGTCTGAGCCTGTGGATTGTTCAGACTTCACCTCTTCAGAAGTACCTGGGTCGGAAATGGGCTTGTTTTTATACTTGTACTCGGCGAGTAGAGGAATGCCAAGTGAGTAGACACTTCCATTGGGAGCTATAAGAACTCTTGAGCAAGATGATTCATCCTCAGAACCAGAGTCGTCATCCCCATCACTTTCTAATGACCTTTCCTGGGCTTCCCTACGAATGAACTTCTCAAGGCTCTCAATCAGCAGCTGCTCAAAAGCCTGGTGATTTTCTTTGCGAACATCCTTGTAGCCATAACTGTTAACAGAAGTAAAATTAAAATTTAAGGCGATATGGTCAAGCAAAGATTTGTAAAACATAAAAATATAACAATAAATAACTACGAACACCAATGTATTGTACAAGAAATAATGGGCATGAACCTCACATCTCCTCAGGTGCTCACTTGGAATAATAATAAAACAAACAAAAACCAAAATATCAAAAAGGAAGAACAAAAATGAGCAGAACTAGCTTTCTAATTTTTTTTTTTATAGGAAACAAAATTTTATTAAAAAAACTAAGCAATTACAACAGTGAACCAGAGGTCCACAAATAGAACAACCAAAAACTAAAACACAAAAACTCAATGAACAACTGCCTTCCAGTCAAGAAGAATGAGAAATAAGGAATAGTCTTTGAAATAAGGAATAGTCTTTCTAATTTAAAACACACTTCCTTTGCAAGGATCATTAAATCATTACACGAGTGAAGTTTATTTGAGGGCCTAAATGATGAACATCATTCAATGTAATTAAATTATTTCTTAACTTGCAGGAGTTAAGCATTTACCGAGCAATACATCGAAATATGTGGTAGCTTTTGGGACAGACTCGCCGGAAAAGGAACCTTTCACTCTGTGGCACTCCAGGAACTGGAACATACTTTATACATACAAATATGATCATGGAGTGGATTGCTGGAAGAGTGGTCAGAAAATGGCCAAAAATTGCTGGTATTCCCTTCACCAGCTCATTATAGACTAAGCCAATTCCTGGAGCTCTAACTGTCCCAAGGTTGCAGCCCAATTCTCGCATCAAATCCATTGACAACTTTTGCTTGACTTCAGTCTCATACTTCAGTTTGCTTCCGTAGTTCCATATGTACATAATAAAAAACATAACAACGGCAAAGACCAATATAATCCAACTTCCATCTCTCACACTCCACAATACGGATGAGAAAAAGGTCAATTCCAACCCCAGGAAAAAGACCACAAAACTCAGCACAATGATGATGTTTATCTGCCATATAAGAAGCATAACAATTGTCACCAAAATTGTCGTCATCATCATCACCCCTAGCTCAGCAATGCCTGTAGAAAGAATTAATATAAGAAGGTTATTTTCTCATATGTGTAACAAGGAAGAAAGCAATATCAAAATCAACTCTTGCAAAAACAAGAAAAATGTCATTGATTAACTTCTGAATTAAGCACACCAGTTATAGTGCAAGCAACATGAAATGTGTCTAAATATGTATATAATACCACAAAATCTCCCACCCATGAAAGTCATGATATAAATTATAATATCCCATGTAGGTAATCTCAAGAAATTACAACAATAAATAAATTCACTTAACCTTAAATATGATATGCAAGGGACACAAGGAGCAGAAAAATAGAAAAGTCTATTTAAAGGTACGCCAGAACAGTGTATATGACCTAGGTTCAAAATAAACTGCAATTACATAAAACAGAATCTAATCATTTTACTCCAAGGTCAAAATAGGGGATTATTGTGTTTAATTGAAGGTATCAGTTTATTGTCTCTCTCTCCTATATGTTCACAATTTCAGATATGCTAGCCTATTTAACAAAGAAGATTCAGAAATGAGAAGAAAATAATTGGGTTTATTTTGTTTATGAAAAATTCAAAACATATATAGACCTGAGGCCAAAACATAAAAGGAAACAAAACCCAAAATGAATGAGACAGCTAATACATGTTAGTCAGACAACTTGCACGTGCTAGAGTGTCCTATTTCAGTTTTAACGCTAAACATTCAAAATGATTCCATTTGTTTTTAATAGCTTTTAATTTAAGACTACTATATAAGGAACAATAATTCTTTAGGATTTTGAGATAAAAACACCATAATGGTATTTGGATAAACTATAGCATCCACCTGCACAAAACATTCATGTTTTGAATTCACCTTTTCTGTTATGCTTAGTTTTTTTTAATTAAAAAAAAAAAATTTATTGTAAATCGAAAAGAAGAGCAGTTGTCCATCTTATACTTAAGAATATATATAAAAAAACAAACAACAAATTAAGAGACACAAAGTAACTCCTCGATCATACACTTCCAATTCCTAAAGAGATAAGAGTTGGAGATTATTCACATGTAAGCTAGCGAATGTAGGACACTAAATGACACATTGAAAAAACAAAGAAAGAAGACAGTTTATAAAGCAATGGAAGCCACCAGTGAACCTGAACGAGTTAGCCTTAGGATCGTAGGGCTATCCACTATAAATAATATTGCTTCTAGAAATCTCTACAAAATCATTTGAAACCAAAGCACATAATGAAGCAAAATATATCTATATATATATATAGAGAGAGAGAGAGAGAGTATTTCTACCATCAATGCCTCCTAACTTTAAAAAGTTCGAACAAACCAATCAAATTCATTTATTGTTTGAATTAAATAAGAGAGATAATTTATTTTAAGACAAAAAATGTAATGAATGAATTTGATTGATTCGTTATAAGTTTTTAAAGTTAGGAGACATTGACTATAAAAGTTCTCTCTCTCTCTCTCTCTCTCTCTCTCTATATATATATATATATATCTTCTCCAAAAATATTCAAGCTCTTCTTTTCTTAAGAAGAAGTATGAACTCTGTCCCTCAACTTGACTTATACATTGCAATCATCTCTTCATAAAAATTTTACCTCTTATATTTCACAAGATCCTCCATTTTTTTTTTTCTTTTTATAGGAAACGGAGACTTTATTAATAAAAAAGAAAGAAGTTATAAATGTGAACCAGAAGTCCACCAACAACATAAACAAAAACAAAATTAGAATAATCAATCAACAAACAGAGTCCTCCAAATTGAGTGCTTAAGAATAAGCTGGTAGAGGCAAAACCCAAAGTGCCTCAGGATATGCATTGAAATACTTTAAAAATAAATAAAGAGTTTGAGGTATAAAAAAATGTACAAAGCTTGTTTAAAAGACCTGAATGTGAGTATAATTCAATGTACCGCTAAATCAAGCATAAACTATAGGGTAAGGAGCTGCCAGTGGTAAATCAAGTACTAGACATACTATAATTGGTCAACATCCAATAAACAAAAAGCATCCTTTTGGTCATCTGATTCAGCTTTTATATTAAAAATATACTCAGAAATCTAAAAGTTTTGAAAAGAAAGATATCCTACATTGACTGAAGTATATTACAAGGAGAGAGAGCACAAGCACCATTTGAAAACTAAGAGTTTTCAATCCTAAATTTTCTATGATGCTTAACACAAAAAGAATCATACGCTTGAATAGGTAGAGTGAACCATTTTATAGCTGGAAAGCTAAATTTGAATAGGTAGAGTGAACCATTTTATAGCTGGAAAGCTAAATTTCAATAATTACAAACGACAAAAGACTTTCAACGTACCATACAATAATTACAAAAAACAACTATTGGAGAAGTAAAAGCAACAGAGAAAGCAAGATGATAAAAGAAAATCTATACAATTAGTATATAGCTCTTCTCCAATCCAAGGATAGTCACTTAATTTTTTTACACCTATTAATTTCTAAACGAATTTCAAAGATTGCTTGATGAATATAACTCAAATCTAAAGCATTATCATGAATCATGGAAAGACGACTTCAAAAAGCAATTTAAGATATCTAAGCCTATTGTTGGCTTTGCTTTGTTGCTGAAATCTGAATTATTTGAGAGTTCTTGCGAGTT
The DNA here is from genome assembly GCA_019925255.1 of Litchi chinensis. Classification (NCBI taxonomy): domain Eukaryota; kingdom Viridiplantae; phylum Streptophyta; class Magnoliopsida; order Sapindales; family Sapindaceae; genus Litchi; species Litchi chinensis. Next base: position 23,954,968 of record CM034465.1, on the reverse strand, counting down.
GTGATTTGTTTGTGACTTGTGTTGTCAGTTATGTGGTTTGCTGTGAATTTTATGAACTGATTTTGCTATTGTATATTATATACATTTACACAGACCATGAACAGATTATTGAGTAGTTGCTGTGAATTTTATGAATAGATTTTGCTATTGTATATTATATACCATAAACAGCTTGATTATTGAGTAGTTGCTGTGAATTTATGAATTGATTTTGCTTTGTAGTTGTGATTTGTTTGTGAGTTGTAGTGACTTTTGTTGCGATATTGCCCTATTTTATTTTGGCAGGAGCTTTCAATAATGTCGTCGACGTCGAGTTACTCGAGTAACAAAATCGACCCTGCATGGAAATACTTTGAAGCTGATCCTAATAATAAAAACAACACCACATGTAAATTTTGTGGTAAAGTGACAAAAGGTGGCATCTTTCGGGCAAAACAACATTTAGCGGGTGGACATAGGAACACTAAAGTTTGTCTACGATGTCCTCCATCGGTAAGACAAGAGATTCAAGAGTTCATACAAAAGAAGAAGAGTGATAAAGATGAGCGAAATATGGCACCACCATTAGATGATGGGTTTCAATTTGGCGAAGAGGATGAGGATGAGGATGAGCTCCAACAGTCAAATAGTAGGAAACAAACTGTCAAAGGGCCAAAACAGAAGGGCCCAATGGATCTCTTTTATAGCCGAAACTCAGAAACATGTATGTTGAAGAACAAAGGAAGGCAAACAAGGTTGGATGAGAATGACCATGCAAAGAAAGAGTTAAGGAGTCGAGTTTGTAAAAGCTTTGCAAGATGGATGTACGATGCGGGCCTTCCTTTTAATGCCGTGACATATGATAGCTTTAAAGCGTTTGTAGAGGCAGTTGGTCAATATGGTCCAGGTGTAAAGCCGCCTACCTACCATGAAGTTAGGGTTCTCCTTCTCAAACAAGAAGTGGAAACCACTCGTAGCATGATGAAAGATCATGAACAAGCATGGACCAAGTATGGATGTTCTATCTTGTGTGATGGTTGGAAGGACAAGAGGGAGAGGACATTGATTAATTTTTTAGTGAATTGTCCTAAAGGAAGCATGTTTCTAGAGTCTATTGATGCTTCTAGTTTATGATTTTACAATATTTTGAGTCTTTTTACAAAGCGTGCGCCTTTCATTCGAAAGGCGCGCCTCGCCTCGTGCGCCTTGCGCCTCAGGCTCCACGGCCCTTTGCGCCTCGGTGCGCCTTTCGCCTTTCAGAACTATGGACACACCAATGGACTCTACTACTAAACTTGGGTCAATTCAAGACAGTGCTCCTATTGAAAAAAGGAGGTATCAAAGACTTGTAGGGAAGTTGATCTATCTTTCTCATACAAGGCCTGACATAGCCTTCTCAGTGAGTGCTGTAAGTCAGTACATGAATAATCCTACTCAGGAACATATGACAGCAGTTTAGAGGATTCTGAGATACCTCAAAATGACCCCTGGTAAGGGACTGTTTTTCAAGAAGAATGCAGCAAGAGGAGTTGGAAGTATACTCAGATGCAGATTGGGCTGGATCTATAATTGATAAGAGATCTACCTCGGGGTTGTGTACTTATGTCTGGGGTAATTTAACAACTTGGAGGAGTAAAAAGCAGTCAGTTGTGGCGAGAAGTAGTGCTGAGGCCGAGTTCAGAGCCATGGCTCAAGGAATTTGTGAAGGAATATGGCTGAAAAGATTGCTAGTTGAGTTAAAGGTTCTTATAGATGGTTCAATCAAGCTATTAAGTGATAGCCAATCAGCAATAAGCATTGCCAAGAACCCGGTTTAGCATGACCGAACCAAACATATGGAAATTGACAAACATTTTATCAAGGAAAACATAGAAGGAGGGATAGTTGAGCCTATCTATATCTCCTTATCATTGCAGAATGCAGACATACTCACCAAGCCAGTTCCTAGAGTTGTTTTTGAAGGTTTATGTAGCAAGTTGAGTATGATAAACATATTCAACCCAGCTTGAGGGAGAGTGTTGGAGATATTGTTACTGTTTTCTAGGGATTTTGATATTTAATTATGATGTATTTTTTAGGTTTCCTATTTTTTAGATGATTTGGTATTAATTTCCTTTTTTGTAAGGATGAAACAAATCCCTTAGATTAAGCAGTGTATACTGCCTAATGTGTATATATATTAGCGTTGTTTTGTACAAAATTGATTATGTAAATAAAACCCTAAAATTTACATTATCTAAAATCAGTGTAAATCAATCATAAATATTAAAAGTTTTTCTCAAAAGAAACTAAGCTACGTGAAATTAATATATAAACATAAAGAGTCAAAAATTATTTTTATATTGAAATATTCAAATATATTATTTTAATATATTTATATTGAATATTTTATATTACTTATAAATAAACACAAAGATTTCTTTTAAAAAAAATACAAAGATTTAAAAAATTAATAAAACAAAATAAATAAATAAAAGTACAAAGCTTGATGTTTCACAATCCCCTGCTTCGTGGGACAATTTTGTCCCACCACAGCTGGATGATTTTGTTGCTTGGGACTATTTTGTCTGATCCCAAGCAACACAATGGAGGAAAAAATTGTCCAACCCCATCTTATCTTGGCCAACAAATGACCTGATACATCTTTAAGTGAAGGATTTCTAGGATTATCCCACAAAAATCTACTAAATAATAAGTAGATGCCAGGATTCACAAGTAAATTAAAGTATGAATCAGAACAGAAATGTCACTAAAAGATTCAAGTAAAAATAGAGATAGTATTACCGTATGCATTTCCCAACTCAGTAATACTTGAGATAGAGCAGACCAACACCAGGCAAACAACCAGCAAAAACCAATTAAGGACTGGGATATAAATCTGACCCATGAATTTCCTAGAGGTATGAATAATTTTAAGTCGAGGGAAACAACCAAGTGCAGTTGATTGTTTTATACATGAAAATGTAGCAGTTGTCATTGCCCGACTGGCAATAAGTGCAGCTATGTTAGCAATCAACAAGACAGGCCAAAAAGCACCACCTGCAGACACAATAAAATTTCTTAACACAAAAGTATAAATTGCATAACATGCAGTAAATCTTTTTGAGCTTTGCTTATGTTTTTGGGATTCATTAAATGTTTAATCATTCCCCTTCTTATGCCTTATTTATAGATCATGTTTCCTCATCGTACTTTCCGCATGTATATACATTCCTAACACCTTAAAATCCATTGCTCTAATAACATAGTAAGCATGTACGATAATCCCAAATGAGAAGCAGGATTAGCAGATCCCAAAACAACATAATAATCAAAGATTTGAAGGAACACAACAGTAACATAATCTGCAAATTGCAAACTAGTCCCTTCACATAAACCCTGCTGATACATGGAGATTGACAAGTGAGCTTACTTGGAATTGATGAAAAGAAAACTAGCTCTGTTCCCCCATGGTTCTCCATCAGGTATGCTGCTTGACCCAGATAACCCAGCAGAAGGCAAGGTAAAACAAGAAATGTAAATGTAAGCTGCAAACAACCACTATCATATACATCAGAATAGAAGCAGTCAGAAAAATACCAATTGAAGAAGAAAATCCAGAAAAGTTGTTGAAACATGACATGTCAAACAAAAATAAGATAATTAGAAATCCAAATTAGAGCTATGTTCCAGTCTTTACCTGAACTGATCGTACTGAAAAATAACAAAGATCTGCAAACATAGCCTCAGAACCTGAAACAAAACCAACAAGGAACATTTAAAGGGAAAGGTGTTATTACATTCAAATATGCAACCATGAATGTCAAATTCCGACACCATGTTTGAATAGAGATGCCAATGCTCTTCCTCTTAGCAAGGATCATTTGATTCATTCCTGAGTTCCATCATCACTTCACGAAGTGTTAATTCCCCCCACGTTTGAATTATAAAAAAATATATATTTTTTAAAAAAAAAAATCCTTTTGTTTGCATACTAGAAGGTAATTTTAGTGGTACAAAACAAATCTGACCAGACCATTCTTGCATTACTAGGTCTGGCAGCTGCATCCTACATCATTTTCTTATATTTTAATTTTTCATTTAAGGTAATTAATTAAAGATTAAACTAGTTTAGTTTTCTAATTAAAATTATTCTAGATCTTTTAACATTTTAATAAAAAGCATTTATAATTTTTAATTAAAAAATAATTAATTAAGTTTTTGATAGTAACTATAATCAATATGTTAATTAATATTAATACAGAGTTCAGAGTTTTTAATTAAATAATTGTTAATGAAAAACTGCTGATTAAAATTATTAAAAATAAAGAATATTTAATTTACTTTAATAATTATTAATTAACATTTTGGTAATTTATCATAATGAATGACAGTAAATCGTTTGAATTTTTTATTAATATTCATTTTGTAAATAGATCACGTTATTAAGGGTAAAATGAATAATTCGCAAAATAAAGACAAAATTGGGACAAAATGTTCTTTTACTACTCTAATCACACCAGATTAACACTTTTCTAGACAGAGTTTAACAACAACCAAAGGGCAGGGACTTTTGTTGATTACAGAAATGACAGGGATTTTTAGGCATAAAAAGAAACAGATTTCGATGTGACACTAAACCTTACCTCAATAGGATTTGGAATTTGCCCAAGACAAAATCAATTTAAAAAATATAGGTATAAAACAAAAATTTAGCAAGTATTTCACATTCCCAATACTAAACTATTCAAAGATTGATTTGTTTACCTGTGGCACATAGAAGACAACCCCCAAGGGCATACCAGGCCTTAACAGAGTTTCTCTTGAAGAAGTAATAGATGTGAACGGGATTAAAAGCCTTGAATACACTGCTGTCATATTTAACAAGGTTGTAAATCCCAACACCAGCAAGTGAACAAAACCATAAAAGTAAAGCAGGGCCTACAGCCATTCCCACTTTGCTTGTCCCAAACTTTTGTACACTGAACAAGATTATAAGAAATGCAACTGATATCATCTCCACTTCATCTGCACCCAAAAAATAAACAAATAAAATAAAATATAGCAAAAGTTTATATCTCAAAAGCAAGCTAGTTTGCCCCAATAAAATTTTCCAAACATAAGATCATAAGTAGCTCACTATCAAACAATAAGGGAAAAGAAAATAAATTACAGAAGGGGAGGGATCTATTTCCAGCAGGTGTCAGATTTGTTAGTCCAATTCCACTAACTCACTTTTTCTTGTGCGATTTTTCTGATAAGAAAAAGGCAACTTCCTTTTTTCTAAATTAAAAAATCCGATTATAATAATGGCCTACCAACAGTCCACCTCAAAGCAGCATATAAAGACAAAACAAATAAGCATAACTTCAACACTAATGCAAAACAGTCTCTTGATATACAATTCTGAATGAATAGTGAGGCAAAAAAAAAACTCAGAATAATCCCAAAAAGCAGGGCTACCCTTGTGCCATAAGTTTATGGCTATAAGCCATAAAGAAATAAGAAATCAATAGTTTCCACACTCCCTTTTACATGACATCAGCTAGAAGACAAATAGGCCCTACATCTCCTACTTTAAATGCGTTACAAGTGTTAATTTTCCTATGAGATGTAGCACACCAGAGAACTTGAATCTTACAAGGAATTTTTAGATCTTACACCATCCCACCAGGTTGAAAAACAGGAACACTAGGATCGTCAATGAGTCAATCAAAGTAGGTTTTTGCAAAAGACAAACGGCCAGAATGGGATTGTGGTTGCTGGTAACGTTAGCTGTGCTTTAATTAGCTTTAGAAAGAAATTGTAGTGTTTGGATAACTTACGAGTAATAATACATGTGTTTCTAGTAAATTCAATTAAAATGTATTGCTGATTTTAATGGCCAAACTGGACATAATGAAAATTTATAGTATTATTGTATAATTAAAGAAAAACAAAAACAATTATAAAAGTTTCAATTCAAATAAATTTATGAAAGAATTAGATAGAAATAAATCTTATATTAAGAAAAACAAATATTAAAAATTACAAAAATGACCTTTAAAGGCAATTGCTGCTAGTGTCCTTTGCCTCCTCCGTTAGTGAAGGCAGACATATCTCGTTAATGGAGGTCCTACTCCAATCTCAACAGGAGATGAAGGCCTACTTCACAAAAGGTAATCTCCTCAAAGGAGGTTTGCAACTCCTCTAGCTAGGAGAGATGAGCCTCAATCTCATCTATATTCCTCCTTTAGCGGTGGCAACCATAATTTTTTCTTTTTCTTTTTTTTTTACATTATGGTCTTATATTATGATATATTATTCCATTTTAATTTTCAATTTATTTTGTATTTAAATTTCAAAAATTATAACAAATTTGTACAAAAACTATTACCAAAATAAAGATACAATTTATTTTATATTTAAGTGATTGAGTTTCCAATTTGAATAAGTTTAAGTACCTATAGATAGGCATCTAGTTGAATTTGTTTTCTAGACCATGATCAGATGAACTTAAGCGATACCAAATTCTCCTCCCTATTTTTCTCCCCTTTCATCCATAGTGTCCCCCCTTTCCTTTAACTTTCTGTCTTCCTTAATAACGCTCTCTTTATTCTCCATTTCTTCTAATTGTCCTATATGACAGGGCTACATAGATATTTTATTATTAGTTCTTGTAACACAAGGAAGTGAATACTGGAAACCTAATAGTGAAAGGTCAGTTGATAACTCCATATCAAAAAGAAAAATAAGAAAAAATACAAAGAAAGAAAGAAATAATACACACATGAGTGAAAATTTACCAATTGATATTACTATACCTTGCTTAATTGCATCAACTCCAACCTTAAGACCGCCAACAGCCGACACTACTGCACTAAGGAAAAAAATAAATCCATAAAAAATAGGCACAAAGTACGCCATCCATAACAACAGCTTAGGTTCATTCAACTGGTTTGTGGCATCATAACCAAAACAAAAGCACAAAAGAGCAGCATATAAAAACCTGACATTGTCGGTGTAATAACACCATCAGCTAATACCATAGATGTACCAGCAAGCACCAACATCAGAAGCAGCCTCTTCAATGTCAGGGAAGTCTCAAGCCTTTCCTTGATTTTTAGTGATCTCTCAAGTTCAGGTGACGGCACCTTTAGTCTGAAGCTTGATATACGGGCATCCGATGGGAGCTGATTCGGTAGAAGACTGACCTTCGCATGGCGACAAATCAATGAATACAATGCAAAAGTGCCACCTGCACCATCAAAAAAATCTTACCCAATGATAAACACATCTACTACATCTCTACCTTGAAAACAATGAGCAGCAAGCATCCATACCTTCACCGTCATCGTTGGCCCAAAGAACAACAAAGACATACTTGATGAGTGGAATCAAGATTAAAGTATATAAGACAAGAGACAAAGCCCCAAGAACGTCTTCATTGCCATTAATAGGTGCCTTGGTGAACATGACATCAAAAGTATAGAGTGGACTAGTTCCAACATCACCAAACACGACACCAAGTGTTTGAAAAGCAAGTACAATCTTCCTACTAAAACTGTAGTCCTGCAATTAATTATTGTCCAAACAAAACAATAAGAGATCTATCTAACCACATTCAATTCACATTACAGAAATCAAAAGTGTGGGCGGTTGTGGTACCTCATATTCGTGTCTGTGAGCGCCGGGGACTTCAAGAGCTTCGACATCGAAGGAATCGATGCGAGGCCCGGTCCGGATCAAGCGTTGCTCGCCGCTGTCCTCGTCGTCCGAATCCAATCCAGCGCGGTGGCTGGAGTCCGCGTCGTCCATGTCTTCTTCGTCGATCTCCGACTCGTCCTCGTTTTGGAAGACCCACCGGGACTCCAAGGAGTCCATCGAGGACAAGCCGACGCCGTTGATTTCAGATCCACTAGTCTCCTCCGCCATTGAAATTCTAATGGGATGGAAAGGTCATGCTGTTTTTGTTTTGAATAGGGGGATTTTTGTTAGGTTTTGCGGATTTGGAGCTAAAATTAGAGAAAAAGGAAAAAGGCGTGTTGGAAATTCCCAATGTTTTCTGTTTTCATCCTTTTGCTTTGCTAACTGTTCAACTACTTCACTACCTTTCTACAACCTCTGCTGCCGCGATCCTTTTCGTTTTTTTTTTTTTTTTTTTTTTTGGGGAAATTTTCATTTGAGTCCTTTATCACCCCCTCTTCTCGGAAGGTGTCATTAAAGGTTTAATCTATGTGGCATGTTTGGTACTTTGTATACTATTGGATTAGACTATATTACATGTGATTGGATTAGATACTTTTAAATTAAATTAAAGATTTAGTTACCATACTAATTAGGTAACCTTAGATTTGATTATCTTACTGATTAAGTAACCCTACCCCATAATTACAACCACCTTTATAATCAATCCAATCAATATAGTTGATAGATAAAGTTACTCAATTAGTAAAATAGTCAAACCGATTAATTTAATATTGTACGGTGTTTGATATTGGATAAGACAAAGTGTTAGGGTTGAGGTAGGCTAATATAGTTTTTATTTAAATTATATTTATAAAGATTAAACTAAAATATATTTTTAAATAACTAAAAGATAAAAATGTCCTAAAAATTTAGAGAGTCAATATTTTTTTTCTCATCTTATTTTACATTTGAGTCCCTATAATCATATGATTAGACAAAAATACTATTTGGGAAAACATACTTGATTTCATATTCTCCAAAATTTCATTGTCGAAATCTTTCCCCATCTCGCAAACCTTCCCCTTCATCTGATGAACTTTATTTACCTCTTCTTCCTTCTCCTTATTTCTATTTCTTCATTTTTTTTTCTCTTTCTTCTTATTTTCCTTCTTTCATCTCCAACAAGTTCTTCATCGAAAATGCAAGCTATATTTTACAAGTGTATATTATTAATAGTTGAAAATTTTCCATAAGTCATGCTACATGACTCACACTAGCTTTTCTAATGATAATAATGCTAGAAAAATTGATGTGAGTCATTAATGTTAGAAAGGTTATATGACTTACACCAGTTTTTTTGTCAATAATAACACTCGTGGATCTACAAAATGAATGAAGGAAAACAAAGAAGAAAGAAAAAGAGGAAAGAAGAAAAAATAAGAAGAGGAAAAGGAAAAAGAAGAATAGAAACATGAAGAAAAGGAATAAAAATAAAGACTCATCGTCGATGTTCATCGTTGACAATGGAGACCCATCTCTGTCATCTTTAGTGCACAATGGAGATGACAGATGGTCTTCATACACGATGGAAATCAGTTCTGGTCTCTATTACTAGTCTTTATAGCGATGGAAATCAGAATTAGTCTGCATCACATGAAGACGTGTTCGGATCTCTATGGTGATGGAAAGCATAATTAGTTTCTGTCACATGAAGACTAGTCAACCCTTGATAAAGATGTTTTTTTTTCCCCATTTTTGGTTATTAATGATGTTGATGAAGTGTTGACGATGAAAGCTCTTAAAGGCTTTAGGTTATTGTAGATTTTTGAGTCTCTATTGCATGATGGAGACCTAGAAACCTTGGTCTCCATCTTGCGAGGGAGACCAAGAAATCTAGGTCTCCGTCGCATGAGTGAGACACAGATTTCTAGATCTTTGTCGTGACAGACTAGGTCTCCATAGAGATGTAGGAAATAGGAGATCTTATATGGGATTTCCACCCTTTAAATTTTGTTTTTCATTTTAATTTTTTTTTTAAAAAATATTTTGAAATTAATTTCTCTTGTCCACCATAGGGATGAATTGAATTTTTTTTATTTTATATATATTTCTATTTTTTTTTCTTTTTCAAATTATTTTTATTTTCAAAATTAAGGGCTTAGTCATTCTAACTAAAAGTTTTGGTCAATAGTTAAGTGTAACAATGTTGACTAATGGAAGTGGGTCTTCTAGGCTAATAAAACGAATTGCTGTAAGTTTATAAAATTCTTAAAATATATATAAAAATAAAGTTTAACGTCCAACATTATTTTTTTGGTCAAGATATTCAAAATCTACAACAAATCTTTTTGGGATTTAGATTTGATATTTTTTTTCTTAAATTACTCTCAAGCCTATTCATTTCGCATTTAGTTACCATACGAAGTTTTGTCTTCTTTTTATAGTAAAGATATTCTTATTTTATAGACAAAGGTTTTAAATCATTCATTCATGGTTAAAACAAGATCAATTGTAAAATTATAGAGACTAAAATGAAAATTATCTTTTTTTAAAAGCTAACATTAGTTAAAGGTCTAACAAGATCAAATGAGATCCAAGATTAGTTAAGACATGTGGAGATGACTTTGTACATAACCAGCTAGCATGAAAATTCGGGATTTACCAAAGTCAATTAATACTTTCTGTAAAATACGCTTGGTGAAATTTGAACATCCACCATTGTGAATAGAAACATGCACATACTGTTATATGCTAGGAAGGGATGCATTACCGTGTCGTTTGCGTTGACCTAGATGGTGTTATTTTTGTGTTTTAAGGTATTTTATAGTGCTTATTTAAAAAAAAAAGAAGGTATTTTATAGTGCTTGAACCGGTTAGCTTTAGTATAAATATGCTGAGTTAGTTATGTTTAGATTATCCAAACATAAGGAATCTGAGTTAGAGTGAAATACTTAGAGAAACCCTATAAATTTGAAAATATAAGTTTGATAAAGTTAGGTAATGAATGTTATTGAAAATATAAGTTTGAATGTTATACTCATTTGAAAAAGAAAATGAGAGGAATATGATGGTGATGTTAGTTTGTATTATTGACATAAGGATCATTAAGATATCATTTTATTAAAGTATAAAAGTAGTGTCCTAATTGGTTCAGGATTATGACTTATTCCTGTGATATGAATGTTTGATTATGGAATCCTTATCATTGAGTAAATTAGGAAGGATTCTAGATTGATTAAGAGTATAATTTTTTTTTTCTTTTTTTTATGAAGTAATTAAGGTGATATGTCGCTAGATGGAAGAAAATTAAAAAAAAAAAAAAAACTTGAAACCGGTCATGGAGAGTTGTATACCTGATTATGGAGCTGTTATGGGACTTGGAGTTTTAGATGGATTAAATCCTTGATTTATAAATCAGAGTGGTTATAAATATTCAGATATATTTAGGTTAATTATTTAATAAAGATTTATTTGAGACATTATCTTATTACGTGGGAGCTAAGTAAAATACATGTCATCATTCATTAATTTATTTGTCAGAAGGAGATTCGATGAAATATAAGTATCATTACTTGATTGGACTAGATGACATATTAAATGACATGTGGAGGTATAAAATGCTAGTTTATGTAAGGTTATTATATGGATTAATATATGAGATAATATTAGAGACATATTATAAGATTAAAGTTGAATGAAATTAAATGAAGTATTTTAGAGTTGAATAGTGGATACGGACACTTATGAGTAAAGATACGAGCAGTGTTTTAAAGTATGTGGTTGATCGAGGCAACACCTCGGAGGCAAACTAAATTCAGGCTGCCTCGATTGCGATAGACGACAACCTCATACCAAAGTCGTGTCGACTCAACAAAGTTGACCCTCTTGGGCATGAGAAATTAAAAAAATAAAAATAAAAATACCCTAAAATATAAACATCGGTCAACCCTATCTCCACCCTTTTTCAAAGACTCTTTTTTCTCTCTTCAAACCAATAACCTACACTCTTTTTTCGTTGACTAACAACCGAAGGTCTCTCTCTCTGGGTGGACGAGCAACCCGAGCTCTCTCTTTCCGCCGACTAATAATCGAAGCTCTCAATCTCAGTTGATCAATAATCCAAGCTATTCTGTCGACGTCTAAATTCAGTCAGTCCAAGTTCTTAACTCAATACTGCAAATAAAGTAAAACAAAGGCAATGACAAAAGAAAGGTAATAGGAAGAACAACGAATACAATGAGATCTTTTACTTGGTTCAATCCAAAAGGATGTCTGCATCCACGACTGTTTCTCTGATTATTTTGACAGAGTTACAGTATATCATTGATTGTTCTCCTTCTATAATGAAATTTCAACCTCTATTTATAACGTAAGGTATTACAATTTGAGTACAATAATAATAGAAAAGAATTCTACGTTAATTATACTTCCAAAATCGGTGTCCATCAATTTAGGGATAGATTCCGCTAAAATAGGAGTTTGATTTTACTTCAAATTATAGTAGTTGACTCTTCCTCAACTTAGACTGTTGCCTTTCTGGAAAAATTCCTTTAATGAGTATTTCGAGTCATGAGTTGAACTTCGCTTTGAGCGACCTAAAGCTAAGTATAAGACAGTCTTGATCGTGGTTGACCAGCGACCCGAGAACTGCAACAGCGAACTGAGAGCTCGTTTCTGCGAGCTGAACATTCGTGAACTGGGCTTTTATCTATTGAGTCAATCTATTGGATCTGTTCATTGAATTTTTACCAGCTCATTTATGCAACCCTAAATATACCAACAACATCTTCAAATACTCTTCTATCTCTCTCTAAAAATCAATTTCTCTGTATCGGTTTCTTCAACTAGAAGCCAAAGCTCTCTCTTTCTAAAAACTCTTCTTTCTCTAGCTTAAAGCTAGCAACCCAAGCTTTCTCTTAGCTAACCAACAACCCAAGGTCTATAAACACTTTATTTATATATATGTGTATATAAATATAACTGATACAGACATGGAAAAGAAGTAGAATCTATTTGTGCCATTACTCTATTTCAAGACATACAAAAAAACAAAACAAATAAACAAACAAGCAAATAGAGAAAAACAGAGGAAGAGAGAGAGATTGGAGGATTGTTGGTTAAAGAAGAAAAAAGGTGTGGGGTATTTACACAGAATAAAAAAAAAAAATGAACATAGAGTTTGGTGTTTGAGTGCTAAAGGAAGCAGTATATGTGCAGCAATGTTTGATAATTAATAATGGAGTGATGTGATGCATAAATTAATCAAATTTGTTTTCTTTTTCAAGACATGTATACGTATTACTCAATGAAGCATATGTGTTACTGCATATGAATTTTTTTTTTCTTTTTGCTTTTTTAAAGTCATTTCGGTGGAGGTCCCCATCTACCCATCCCCATACCGCCTCACGGCGAGATGCCCGCACCACGTTGCCGGACATACTCTTGAACCTTGGATACAAGTCTAATTATTTTGGTGAGTTATATGACGGTGAAAATCATAATATTATCATGTGTATAAGTTAAAAATTAAAAATAACTAGTATGATTTAAAGTCCAAGGTATTTAGGTTTCTTGAACATTACAAATAAGAGATTCGAAGTCATATTTTAGTATGTCGTGGAGTGTTGAGAGAGATAATAAAATAAAGGTTGTAGTTCCTCACATAGTCGAGTTTGTTAAGAAGCCTTATAGGTGTCATATATCATTTGATTACATGTGAAAATCATATTCCATTGTTATTTTGATTTCATACCCAACTTATTAGTATAAAAGTGGTGGTTGTACACTTTTCTATCTTACTAAGAGTTGTGGTTTTATCAAATATATTTTACAAGTTTAATATAATTAATTAATTTTGACCGAACCAAACTTTTGAAAAAAGGAAAAAAAAAAAAAAAAAAAAGAACTCGGATGTGATTGTCATTAATTATACATGCATATACTCTCAAGCAATGTTTATAATAATTTTTTTTTGATAAAATTTATTAAAAGAAAAGGGCAAATAACAAAATCACTTCTAAAGTTTTTCAATATTAAATAGACATACAACATTAACATTGCTTGACGTTCAATAGATGTTGCGTACACTTCTTTTGTTGTTAGTTGACTAACCACTGAGTATCCCTTAAAATTTGAATTAAAGAATAATTTGATATTTTTATAATATGTTACGTAAATAAATAAAATTAAATTAATTATCCAATAAAGTTTGGCACATCTTTTGAAATAGTAAATTGACCAAATAAATATTAAAATATCACAATGATGTACTATCATGTCATGTTCAAAATAATTTTTAAGCAATAATTTAAAACTGAAATCAATGTTCAAAAACAAAAATCAAATAAATGAATGAGATGCGAAAAAATTTCCAAATCTCATTAATCGAAACCTCCATAGAGATGGAGCAACTCGATCCAATATGCAGCACATGGTACACCATCTATGGAGAAGATGTAACAGATTTCTGCTTCATCTTTTCTTTCCCCTATATTTTAAGTATTTTTTCTTTTTGTAATTGGATTTTTGTTGAAAATATTTGATTTATATTTTGACTAAGTAGAAAAGTAATAAGAGATGTCGAAAATGCTTTGATTTCTATTGAAGAGGTTGTTACTTGTTTTTACCACTTATGATTTAATGGTATTTAATTACTCCTATTAAGTTATTTTCGATTTTTTTTAAGTGATCAAATAATTTAAAATTATTCAAAAATAATTATATACAGTGGTTCGACAGTCAATGCTTCCTATTTTAAAAATGTTAGAATAAAAAAAAATCTAATATTCAATCTGATGGATAGAAAAAGAATAAATAAATTTAAATAAATAATTATCATTTGATTATTACCATCATAAGAAGTTTTTATAAGGTTTTTTGGTATTAATAAAATGATAATTATTTATTTATATTTTTATCTTCTTTTTTCTGTCTATATAGATGGTTAAAATTTTTTAATCATAATTTTATTAAAGTTAGAAGACACTTACTGTAGAACCATTATGTATATAAATAAATATATATATATATATATATATAAAGCTTTTATAATTATAACGTTCTAACTTTTAAAAGTAAGAATCAACCAATTACATTCTCTCTTCTAAAACAAATTTTCTCTCTTGTTTAATTTAAATAAAATATGTGAATTTGATTGGTTGGTTCTTACTTTTTAAAGTTAGAACATCCTAAATATAAAAATCCTATATATATATATATTCTTTATGGACAAGTGATCTAGACTCAACAAACCAAATTTCCTTTTTATATTTAATTTTAATAATTAATTATTTTTTGTAATTTAATATATTTTTTTTAATTTTAAGTATTAAAATAATAAATATTAATTTTTTTTTAATATTTAAATCTTGAAAGAATGGGTATTTGAGTTTCTTAACATTAATGGTGCGTTTACTTCACTTGGAGAAATCGGAATGAGAATCAGAATGATCTGGAATCGGAATGACTTGGAATCGGAATGAAGTATCGGAATCAGAATAAGTTATTTACTTCAACTATAACAATCGGAATCGGAATCAGCAATATTCTCATTAAGCTGTTTACTTTACTTTAGAATCAGAATGGATTAATTATAAGTTACAAAAATGCCCTTAATTAAAATTATGGATTAATTACAATGTACAAAATTTTGTTTAAAATGTTAGTATTATATTTTTATCTTGTAATTCATCATAATAAGCTAAAAAAAAAATTCTTAACAATTTGACAATATCATTATAAGCATTTTGTGTATTTATTATTTTATTTTGAGAAGAAGATATTATGTATTTATATGGTATATCAAATCATTTTTTTTAATTATATATAAAATATTACCTAAACTTTCTTAACTGTATTATTGTAATATTATTTAATTGAACTCAAAATTTTAGTGCTAATTGTAAATTATTTCTTATAAAATATAACATTTTGCACTAACATATTCTTTTATGAAAACTTATAGCATAAATAAATATTTATATTTATAAATATAAAACAAAGGGAATAAACTTATAACACATTTTTTAAAGAAGGGTATAAGGAACATTTTAGCTTGACAAAGGGAATGAGAATGAGATTCCCAAGTGGGTTGAGGGGAATGAGATTCCCATTCCTCAACCCCAAATTGATGTGGGGCCCACCATTTCATTCCCATTACGGAATGAATTTTAAGCAAGTAAACACCATCAATCAATCCAATTCCTGATTCCCATTCCCCAATCCATGAAGTAAACACACCCTAAGACTATGTTTGGTAGGTGAGATTTGGGATGGGATTAAGATTCATTTTCTCTCATTCTCCTATATCCGATGTTTGGAGGCTTGGAGCCGCACTTGGGAATGAACATTTCATTCCCAAGTTCCCCTCCAATCTCATGCTCATGGGATGTATCATTCCCACCTTTCCCTATGTCATTCCAAAATTCCAATCTCATGGAATTCTATTTTTTCATTTTTTTCATTTCATCCTCTCTCTCTCTCTCTCCACAGAATCGCAGTTCTTTCTCTTCTTCCTCTCCACCACGCCGATCCACCACCACTGCTGCTCATCGTCTCGCTCATCTCATCCTCCATTTTTTTTTTCCTTTCTGAGTTATGACCCGACTTGGTTCTAGGTCGTCGAACCCAGAGCCCGGTTTTGGGTTCTGGGTTTGATGAACCCAGAACCAGGTGGGAGGTTATGGGTTCGATCGATTGAACCCAGAACCACTTGGTTCTAGGTTCGAACAGAACCTGACTGATTTTGTTTTTTGTTTTTTGTTTTTTTTTTTTTTGGTTAATTTTATGATGTGTTGATGATGTTATTGTTGTGGGAGATGATAATTGCGATGAATTGATGGATGATATTGATGAATTGTGTGTTGATGATGTTGAATTGTGGGAGATGAGATATTGATTAATTGTGGGATTTGATTTGTGGGAGGAGATGTTTGTTTGTTTGTTTGTTTTTTTTAAAGATTTTTTATAAAATTAATTTTATATAATAAAAATTTTAAATTAATTGTATTCCAATCCAATCCCAATCTATACCAAACGTAATATAGGATAATTTTTAATCTAATCCTAAGTTCTACCAAACATGAGATTGTGATTTTTCATTTAAATCAAATCCAATTCATTCCATTTCAATCCAATTCCGCGTACCAAACGGAGCCTAAATATTAGAGATTTCTCCACCATTTATGGAACATCAAGTAGTATTTAATATTAAAAAGACGTACATATGATGTATTTGTAATTAAAAACTGCATAAAATGTTTGCTTAAAAAATATATAAAAACTCGTAAAATTAAAAATGTTAATGTTATATGCCAAAAACAAAAATGAAAGAAACCATTTCTTGATGTTACAACGACTGAGCATCAAAGCTCACGTGAGGTGTTGCACTAGTAACCACTTCGACCAGCCTCCGCTCAAAATTGCTTGTACTTGCAAAAAATGTCTCACCTTTTGCTTGTATTATTCACAAGAAGAAAAAAAAAAAAAATTGTGGATAACTTTCTTTCACTATTTTGAGTAGTCATTCTGTTTCGGTTGTTCTTTGACTTGAAAAGGTATCAGAAAATTACAAAAATAAAAATAAAAATAAGAACAAAAAACTGAACTGAACCGGACACCGAATGCAGGCCACGTCTTAAGAAAGCTCACCTTCTAAATCCAAAACCTCATCCATTCGAAAAATGCCTCTCACTCTCACTGTCTTATCAACTCCACGTACTCTGATGATAAGTCCCCAGTCTCCATCCCCAAAACGCCACCGTTTCAAGTTGCTTCTCCAAGCCTCCACCAAACAGCTCTCCCTCAACAACCCACCACCTCAATCCTACCTTCAAGATAAAGTCATAATCATCGGAGGCGGCCTCGCCGGTCTAGCCGCCGCAACCTCCCTTCACTCCCAACGCATCCCCTTCCTCCTCCTCGAATCTTCCGACGCCGTCGGCGGCCGCGTTCGTACCGACTCCGTCGACGGTTTCCTCTTGGACCGTGGCTTCCAAATCTTCATCACAGCTTATCCAGAAGCCCAAAAGCTACTCGACTACAACGCCTTAAACCTCCAAAAATTCTACTCAGGTGCCCGAATCTACTACGATGGACACTTCCACACCGTCGCCGACCCTTTACGCCACTTCAGCGACTCCATCAGATCCCTACCAAACCCTATTGGATCTGTTCTCGATAAGTTGCTCATCGCTTTGACGAGAATTCGGGTTTTGAGTAAATCGGATGACGATATTTTCAATTCAAGTGAAGTTGCTGTTATAGATTTGTTGAGAAAAACCGGGTTTTCGGATTCTATTATCGAGCGATTTTTTAGACCCTTTTTTGGTGGTATTTTTTTCGATAATGAGCTCGAAACTTCTTCAAGATTGTTTGATTTTATATTCAAATGTCTCGCTCTCGGTGATAACACGCTTCCGGCTAATGGCATTGGAGAGATTCCAACTCAGTTGGCGGGAAGATTGCCGTCCGATTCGATCTTGTTGAATACGAAAGTTGTTTCTATTGATTTTGATGAATCGGATTCGCCGAATGTGAGGTTGGAGAATGGGGAGATTTTGAAAAGCCAGTTAGGAGTGGTGGTGGCGGTTGAAGAACCGGAAGTTGATAGGCTTTTGGCGGGAAGGAGGGAACCGGTTCAAAGAAAACCCGGTCGGAGTACGGTTTGCTTATATTTTTCAGTGGAAAACGATAAAATACCGGTTCGTGATCCGGTTCTTTTTCTCAATGGTTCGGGTAAGGGTATTGTTAATAACATGTTTTTTGCTACAAATGTGGCTCCGTCTTATGGACCGCCAGGGAAGGCTCTCGTTTCGGTTTCGTTGATTGGGTTGTATGCGGATGTTTCGGATGATGATCTGACAACTACGGTGATTCAAGAGCTGGCGGGTTGGTTCGGGGACTCAGTGGTTGGTTCGTGGAGACACTTGAGAACGTATCGAATCCGGTTCGCTCAACCGAATCAATGCCCACCGACCAATTTGATGAAGAATCCGAAAAGTGAGCCGGGTGTGTACTTGTGTGGTGATTATATGACTTCTGCCACCTTTGATGGTGCTTTGGTTTCAGGACGGAGAGCTGTTGATGCTTTACTCAAAGATCGGTCCTTGGCTCGGATTTAGTTCATTTGGAATTTTGTCGTGTTAGGTTGTTTGTGTTATTAGTTTACCTTTACTTTTTCTCTTCTTTTCTTGAAATCATGTGTTCGCAATTTTTGCTACTACTACACAAATTGAAATTGTATAGGGTAATTGTTCTGTTTTTCAAATTTGTCGTCTTATATAATTTCATTTTTTGAACTAATAAAATGAAATACAAATGAATCATACATGTTCTATACTTATAAGCCTTACATTTGAAGTATGCAATTATGTTAATTTTGTTAGAGGTTTGAATGAAAACTCTCCAATGGTGCTACCTAGAGTGCTACAAATGGTCGTTAAACATACAAATACAGCGTGTAGTGCAACCTGAGGGGCGAAACCAGGGTCACGACTGCTAGTCGTGAAAGACATTAGTTAAGTGATTAGTGTTTAGTGCAACCCGAAGTTGTGACAACCTAGTCTTGACAAGGGTGGAATTCTCTACCAGTATTCAGTGCAACCTAGTGCCGTGACTTGAGGTCGTGGCATGCTAGTCGCAACAAATGGTTGCACTCAAGAATGCGTAGCGACCTGGTTCTAGATCACAAAGTTAAATTTGAACGGAAAAGTTACGCCTCTTCAAGTATTGGTGTAAGTTGATTGATACCCCTCCAACAAGTTAAATAGTCTTTCGTTGACGTTTAACTTTTGTCAAATGGATTAAAGTTTTCCCTTAAATAGCAAATTACCCCCCAAACTATCAGTCAACAATCGTTAAAATTAACTTCAACCACTTGATTTTTATATAATGATCAAAATATCCCTGCAAAGTAAAATAGTATTTAAAACCAAATTAAAAGAAAACTTACAAAAAGAAGATGAATTTGCACCGTTCATCTTAAAGATAGACGGTGGAGATTAAAAAAAAGATAGAATAAAAAAAATAAAATAAAATTTGTACTTAAAAATAAAAACAAAATTTTAAAAAGATTATGGATGGAGATTCAACATATCTTTACCAATATGGAGCAACTCTAGATCTCCACGGTAGATCCAGAGATTGTTTGGATTAAGATGTGTGCAGCCTTTTCTACAATGGACACAGTGCGAACAAGAGGTTTAGGTTTTTGATAATAATTAGTATAGGTTTTCAGTCGATTGAATGCCTAGAATTTATGAGTTGTAGTCAACTGTAAACCCAAATATTTTATATGTTTCCAATCAACTAAAAACCCATAAATTTTCTAAGTTTCCAATTTATTGGAAGTTCATATATTATTTAGGTTTCAATCAAAGAAAACCTAGTTTAGAGACTGAAGGTCTCCATTACCGATGGGGATCCTGACAATGGGATCCTATTCGCCAATAAAGACTTTGTATCTCTATTTTATGAAGATCCTTCTCCATGGAGATAAAGATGGGTAGACATCCAATATATATATATATATATATATATATTAATATATTACAAAATCTGTCTCCATCATCTATCACTTTTGATAGATGATAGAGAAAAAATTTCAATTTTTTAGAAGTTTCGTTTGTTAAATTTATCTTAAATTAATTTTTAAAATTATTTAACCAAAATAAACAGTTATACTTAACAGTTGACTTAAATTGACTAACGAGCTGCTTCTG
The DNA here is from genome assembly GCA_019925255.1 of Litchi chinensis. Classification (NCBI taxonomy): domain Eukaryota; kingdom Viridiplantae; phylum Streptophyta; class Magnoliopsida; order Sapindales; family Sapindaceae; genus Litchi; species Litchi chinensis. The sequence goes on along the minus strand of CM034465.1, from coordinate 23,934,623 downwards.
GGATTATGCTTCAGAGTCAAATCTTATTTGACTTTAATTGATCTCTGAGCTTGTATCAGCCTTTAAACGTATATATATATTATACACTATATTGTTTTAGGAAATATATTACGCAAAAAAGAAAAAGTAAAAACCAAAACATATATACATGCCCCTAAGAAAAGGAGATAACGTAATATTAGGTGATGGTTTTAGCATATATAGTTTTATAGCTTTTGTTGAAAATTGATGCATATCTACTAGATGTGAACTATGAGAAAAAATTTTCATGGGTGTATTTTAGTATTGATTAGGCAAAACGAATCAATGAAAAATGTAAGGGAAAAAGAAAAAATTAATGAAAAAAATAAAAAAAATAATATTATTTTATTAGTTTGTTCCATCGAGACGTAGTAAAGAAGATATTTTTTTATGACATACAGTGTGAACCACCACTCTTTTTTTTTTTTGAAATGATTTATATGAAAGTGGTATTTTAATCCTTTGAATGTCAAATCTAGTTAAGAACCATTTTCGTAATGTTTTGAAATTGGCGGACCAACCTGGCGCGTCATCATGAAGTTAGTGGACTAATTTGTTCAAATTTGAAACAGTGAAAAGGATGTTAGTTTGGAGGTTTGCGAATAATATAGCAATGGATAAGCTCAAGTGAGCAAAGTTTGGTCTGTTGCGATCCAAATGGAGGAGGAGTCGAGAGGAGGCAATCAAATAATAATGCAGGAGGCGAGCCTTTACGAAGCATACAACGAGCTACACGGGCTGGCACAGGAGCTGGAGAGCCCATTCGACGCGCCAGCCGTGCTCGTGGTGGGGCACCAGACGGACGGGAAGAGCGCTCTTGTGGAAGCCCTTATGGGGTTTCAATTCAACCATGTAGGTGGAGGCACCAAGACCCGCCGCCCCATCACTCTCCACATGAAGTACGACCCTCTTTGTGAGTCTCCCTCCTGCCATCTCCTCTCCGAGGATGACCCCACCGTTGCTCACCCCAAGTCTCTTCAAGACATTCAGGTCAGCTGCTGCCTTCTTCTTTTAGTTTTCTCCACTTGTTAGCTTTCGTTCATTGTCGTGTTCAAAATATGTTCTGTTTGTAGGCATATATTGAGTCCGAAAACATGAGGTTGGAGCGTGAAACTTGTCAATTCTCTGCTAAGGAAATTATTGTTAAGGTGGAATACAAATACTGTCCTAACCTTACTATTATAGACACCCCTGGCCTTATTGCTCCTGCGCCCGGTCGAAAGAATCGGGCATTACAGGTAAATTTAACTCAACTCTTGAACAATGTTTCGGTTTCAGTCTTGTGTGATTGCTTTGCTTGCTTCTTACTTTTCAAGGGTCAAGCTCGTGCTGTGGAGTCTCTAGTGCGTGCCAAAATGCAGCATAGGGAATTCATTATATTGTGTCTTGAAGATTGCAATGACTGGAGTAACGCGACTACAAGGCGGGTGGTTATGCAAGTATGTACTTGTTGTCTAGTTTTATTATAGTCAACAATCTAGGACAGAGTGACAGAGTGTTTTTTTTATCTTAAATGGGTGTAAGAAATGTAACTTATTGCTTAATCTTAAGTTGTTTCATTCATGCAATGTTTTAACTGTTAATAGTTTCTTCTGAGGAGTAGTTGATGGCTTGTTGCCTTAAAATGTTTTCATGATGTCGATCATTTTTTGCTGATTGCATGCAGGTTGATCCTGAGCTCACTAGAACTGTCATTGTCTCAACGAAGCTTGATACGAAAATTCCCCAGTTTGCACGTTCATCGGATGTGGAAGTTTTCCTTTCTCCGCCTGCTTGTACACTTGATGGCTTTATATTGGGTGAATCTCCATTTTTCACATCAGTGCCTTCTGGTAGAGTTGGTTTGGGAAATGATTCGGTTTATAGGTCAAATGAAGAGTTCAAACAGGTTTGTCCTCAAAGAAATTGTTTATTTATGTAATGTGCTTGATCTTGGTTATTGTCTCTAATAAGTGGGGAAAAAAAGAAGGAAAGGAAGAGGGGAATGAGAAAGATGAGAAGAGTATTTATCCTTTTTCTGGGATAGTTGAATAGGTTGGAAGGAGTAAGAAAGTAGTTATTTTCCACTCTTTTATATCCTGTGAAGTGTGAAGATAGGAAATAGAAAACATTTGATCTAGAAATTTGGTTTTGAAGAAAAAAGGGAAGAACTGTTACGATTGTTGTAGTTGTACACTTGTACTAAAAAAAGATAACATTGTTCTTGGATTAATCTCTGAATTCTCAAGAACTCAGAAATTATTATTAAATTTGGTTACTTATACATAATGAAAGTTAAATCTTACCTCTAAAATTAGACATATTCGGCAGAATAATACGTGTTTTCACTAATGCTAATTATATTTTGGGGCATCATAGGGAAAAAATTATGGGAGGACAAGCAGTCCGTAGCTTACAGCAACTGCCAAGATAAAAAACGAATAGAGAAGAGAACACTGGCCTATACATCAAAAGCCCATATAAATGGCAAAACTAGAGACAAACCCTCTTTATGTTACAAGTGCCTTCAAGTTAAGGTTAACAAAGAAAAGAAAACTCCTTTGAAGTAAGCTGTCTCAGAAGCCTAAAATATGTCCCACAAAATATGAACATCCTCCCATAACGTCCTATAATTCTTCTAGTTTTCTCCAAAATATTGCTCAAGGGAGAGCCATCACAGCACATTTTTGTATTGTTTGAGCTTTAGCCCCATTAAAAGGAATGATCAAATCAGCTGGGATATATCCCTGCAAAGAGATGGCTTGGCCTGCTCAAAATGGGAAAGAACAATGTTAGTCTGAGTGCACCCAAAAAACAGAATAACTATTAATAGTTTTGTGTTTATAATCTAGAATATATTTAGTAGCATCAATCAGCACGTGTTATGGATTTGTTTCTCTTGTTCTAGAATTTCTACTCCTATAGATTTCTTGAATTTATTTCTCATGGCAGGCTGTATCGCTAAGGGAGATGGAAGATATTGCATCATTAGAAGAGAAGTTAGGTCGGTCACTGTCAAAGCAAGAAAGAAGTCGAATAGGTGTAAGCAAACTTAGATCATTTTTAGAAGAACTGCTACTGAGAAGGTATGCATTTATTTCTCTTTCTCTCTCTGCTTTCCGTTGTTCTCTTTATGACTAATATGTTTTAGAAATTTATGCATGGAAGGTATATGGACAGTGTTCCTTTAATCATTCCCCTTCTCGAAAAGGAGTACTGCAGCACAGCAAGGAAACTGAATGAAATAAATAGGGAACTCAGGTTTGTAACTGAAACCATTTTTTTATTTTTTATTTTTTTAATTTTTTAAAAAAGGGTTTCTATGAGGCATTATTTGATGAATTAAGATTGTGACCTTAAGTGCTAAGTTTCAACAAAGCTAAATTGGAATCCTTACTTTTAACCTCATCTTTCATTCGTATTTTATTCATTATTCTCTTTCATCATATCAGTATTATTCCTTTCTTTCCTTGTATGCAGCACCTTGGATGAAGTAAAATTAAAGGAGAAAGGAAGGATTTTTCATGATCTATTCTTGACGAAGGTATATGGGTGTGTTTCTTTGTTTTACTGTTATACTAAAGTGGCAGTCCTTTGAATCTACCCAAATCTTGCTTCCTTCCAATTCGTTGGACAAGCAGAAGGAGTCTTTGAGAAGTGCTTCAGAAATTGTTGTTTGTGTTATTGTTATTGGTTCTGACTGAAATATGCTGTTACTCAGTTGTCATTGCTATTGAAAGGGACAGTCGTTGCACCTCCAGATAAATTTGGTAAATAACCTTGATGATGCTTATCATGAAATTTCAATATTCAATAGATTTTTTTTTCCACATCTCATGACAGTGGAGCATCTATTTTTTTTTTTTTTGAATTTTTTTGGTTACCGTCTCAAATAAATTATGCACATATTTCCTGGTTGTCCCGTTAGAAATGACAAGTTTTTTACTTTTGCTTGTGTAGGTGAAACATTACAAGATGAGAGAATTAATGGAGGGGCGTTCATTGGTACTGATGGTCTTCAGTTTCCTCACAAGCTAATACCTGTAAGTTAGAGAAATTTCTTTATGTATAAATCTCTATTTAACTGAATTTTGCAAAGTATTTGACCGTCTTACTTGAAGTACAATATGGAATTCATGATGCATGGAGTGTTGATTAAGGTGTTGGGTACTTAGCAAATGTACCTTAATCTGGAGAGATTCGACAGAAAAAGAGTTAACAATGTTTATGTTTGTCGTATCACTGTCTAAGTCTTCTTTCTACAAGTTTGTTTTATGTCTTTCCTCCTGATTATTAGTATCAGTCAATCACTTGATCAGATACCAAGTGATGTATGTCTGTATCGCTGATGGTGTTTTGTAGCAAAGCATGTTTTATTGGACTGCCACAAAAAATTTATGTGGGCCATGTTAACGACACTTGTTGAAAATGAAAAATGTTAATGAGAAAAAAGAACATTATTCTTTCAAAACATTAATGTACGACTTCATGTTTCTTGGAAAAATAAATGTGTTTTTTTAATGGCTCAGTGAATCCTTATGGACACATGCTAAACATACAATTAAAATGATTTGTTATTCTGCTTAATGTGAACTGGCTAGAAGCCTTTAAGAGATTTACAAACTTTATAAACTGGTCTCTTCTGCCTATAGAATGCTGGGATGAGACTTTATGGAGGTGCACAATATCATCGGGCCATGGCTGAATTTCGTTTTGTGGTTGGGGGAATAAAATGCCCTCCAATTACACGAGAGGAAATTGTCAATGCTTGTGGAGTTGAAGATATCCATGATGGAACAAACTACTCTCGGTATTGTATGCCTGTCATATTTGAGATACTAACTTTTTCTACATTAACTTTCTTATGGTTTTTGTTTTATTTTATTTTTCCCATTTTCATTTGGCAAACCAGGACGGCTTGTGTGATAGCTGTTGCAAAGGCTCGTGATACTTTTGAACCTTTTCTCCATCAGGTGATAACATTTATAATATATGTTACATGTAATGTAGGTTGCCAGGTGTCATTATATGTTTGAGTTGAAATGAGCAATGAGTTCATCCTCCTAGCTACTTAATAGGCAATTTGAGATGCTTAACTCATTCTGCATCCTACATATGCAGCACCTATTTTGAGAATTCACTTCTTATCAACATAGTGACTAGTTTCAAGAAATACCTGGGCTATTCAAATAAACAAGGCTCTGTATAGTTACGTCTATGTTTAAAGGCTTAGGCAAGACATTTTACTTGTCCAGTCAATTATTCAGTCAAGTTGGAGGCCTTGTGAGTTATTAGCCCAAGGTGTTAAGTTTCTTGTAATTATCACTGGTTGTAGAATGGTGAATATCTGCTTAGGATGCTTTAGAAATTTTTGTGTGGGATCCATCAGACTCATATATTTTGGGGCATATAATTGATGTATCTATCATCATTAGTAGGGCGAACATTTCTTTTAAATCTACATTAGGTACTCTTGGTATGCCCCATATCGTATTAAGTTGGATGGAGATTGTATTTTACTGAATAGTATGGACTAGTGGTTACCATATGGTTTTTAGTATTTAGTCGAACAAAGATTTTTGATAATCTAATTAGGTAATTATAATATAAGCTATAAACATTTTAATAAAAACATTTGTTAAAAATATAAAATTTAAATATAATCTAAAAATATCACCTTTAATGAAATTTCATGAAATTTGATTTACTTACAAAGGTTTTTTTTGTACTCATGAAATAAAAATATTCATTTGGGAAAAATTTTTGAAAATCTTTTGGGGGAATTATTTTTAAGATAATTCTCTAGTTATTTAATATTTTATCTTTCAAAAGTCAGAAAAAAATTATTTCAATACTTAAAAACATTTTAATTCTTTTCCCAATATATTTCACTTTTCTTATTGTCCATACAAAGAATTACATCAAACATAAATTGGATTTCATTAAATTTCATCAAAGGTATTTAAAGTGTGCATTATAAAAGTCTTCATTAGAAAATTCATATCTTTATCCTACTCAAATATGTCTTTCCTAAAAATTAAAACTACTTAAATGACTTTAACTATAATAGGAGGAAAGAAATCTCATAAAAAAAAATAAAATAAAATCAAAATCCTACTGAAATAGAACATTGCTAAATTGTCCTACATCATTTTTCGTTCCTATCAGACTGGTTTTTAATATCTATTACACCTATATTTATTTGTTATTCTGTAATTGCCATTACCTCTGACTACCTAGGGTTGTTTCCCCCCTCCTGTTCTAGTTACTTTGTTCCATTGCTTGACTAATACAATAGTAGTGTTGATTGAAAATTTTGTTTACTTATGCTTAAAAGTTAATCCTTGCTAAACACTTGCTCGGTTTTTTTGGTCCTAGTTTATGCTTCCTCAGTAAACTTAATATGTTTCCTTTTTATTTATTTATTTTTCATTTTTCGTGTGTATAGTTGGGCTGTAGGCTCTTGCACGTTCTGAAAAGATTGCTCCCTATATCCATCTATCTTCTTCAGGTATGTTCTATTCTTTAGTTGATTGGTTATTTCCTTCTGTTATGCTTGTCACTTCTTAATTGTAATGCTTATAAAATTTTGACGTTTTTCTTATTATTTTTAATGTTTTTTGACAGAAAGATGGTGAGTATCTAAGTGGCCATGAGGTATTTCTACGGCGTGTTGCTTCTGCTTTCAACAACTTTGCAGAATCTACAGAAAGAGCATGCCATGAAAAGTAAATAACCTTTTTCTATTGCATTCTAATTTATTTTGTTTCTGGCCCATAATATTGTGAAATGTTCTAAAATCAGATGAACTATCTCAAATTATTCAATTGTAGTTTCTTCATTTTGTTATTTTTCCATACTTGTTGGAATAAAACATGGTGTATACATTGGTGGATAGCCTTGCAATCCAAAATACCTGTCTACTAGGTTGTGGTATCCATTGGTATATATTACCCTTCTTTCGCCTTTTTTATGTTTTCGATGTGGGATTCGTCTCATCTTCTTTAGCTTCACATGTGGGTTTTCTAACACATTTGAAGAAGGGAAACCTCAATATGAAATCAACTGATTAAATTATTATTATCAGAAACAAACCTTTGTAAAGCAGAAAGATTACGAAGGGGAAAAAAGAGAGGGCCAGAAATCCTCAGGTGAAAGCAATAAGTAGAGCTCCAGAACAATCAAAGATTCACTCAAAATGTACAATTAGTTAATTAATTAAATTAAGCTACTGGATGATAGGAATTATAGTTGTTAGGAAGCTTCTTCAGGTTATGAAAAGTACACTTGGATGAGAAGTTTCTCCTATTTTGTCATGATGAAATAGTGTAAGATGGAATGATCAGTTTCTTAGAAAAAGTGGAAGTATAAATTTTGCTATCTGCTAATGTGTTGGGATACATGTTGTCCATCATTACACATGCTCTGTTTTTAGAAAGTAAATTGTTTTTTATTCGTTTTTAGATATTTACTGGTCAGTTTCAACAATGATACCTAGTTGCTTTCTTCAATGTTTGCTGCAGATGTATGGAGGATTTGGTGAGCACCACCCGTTACGTTACATGGTCCCTCCACAATAAGGTTAATTTTTGTTTTTAGAGCATTTAAATATCTTCTAAAGATGAACCATTCAAATATGTCTCCTGTTTCATCTCTGTGTTCACATTCTACATACTGGTTCTAATTTAGAATTTAAATGGCATCACCTACGTCTTCTTCTGCAATTGGTGTCCTGGCCTAACTTCTATATAGCTTCTGTACTTCTGTTTATGAAATTTGTCTCTAAATGGTAATGCAACATATGAACCTTGTCTGTTGCCAGGGACTTCTTTTAGCTCCTAATAATTAGAAAGTTCTAGTGGTTGTCAAAACTGTTGGTTTTTTGACCTACTCATCTTCTTGTTTGACATTGAATTTGTAGAACCGTGCTGGATTACGTCAGTTTTTAGACTCGTTTGGTGGAACAGAGCAATCTGCTGTGTTAAGTAATCCTGTATCTATGGGTTTTTCTCAAGAATCATCACTTGGTTCAGTTGCCAATGAAAAGCAAGACATTAAGCCAAGGACAGATGTAAAGCTCAGTCATTTGGCCTCAGGTGCTGATTCAAATTCCGGCATTCAGACTACAGAAACTAGATTGGCGGACCTTCTAGATAGCACACTTTGGAACAGGAGACTTGCACCTTCATCTGAAAGGATTGTTTATGCTTTAGTCCAACAAATATTCCATGGAATAAGAGAATACTTTTTGGCTTCGGCTGAATTAAAGGTTTGATCAAATTTATCTACTTTCTACTTTTTGTAACAAACCATGCTATAATTTTTGTATGTGGAATTTCTGCAGAGAGTTGTATCATGATCATGCACTGATATATTACAGAATTGCTGTTATGTGTCTCAAAAGTCACAGGATTATTTTACCACTTCAGAAGGGGCAGTGGAGAGGAACTTTGATTCTATATGGTTAGATTCTCATCAATGGTTTATTTAACCTTTTCTGTACTGATTTTGTGGTATATGTCTATGTTTTGCAGTTCAACTGCTTTCTTCTAATGCCGGTTGTAGACAAGTTGCCTGCACTTCTCCGAGAGGATCTGGAATCTGCATTTGAAGATGACATGGATAGTGTTTTTGACCTCACCAACTTGCGACATTCATTGAGCCAGCAGAAGCAAGATACAGCAATTGAGCTGAAAAGGGTACTCTAGTCATGTTTAACATTTTTCTTCATACCTATCAATATTAGCATTCTGTGTCTCACTCTTATGGGTTTGTGCATCAAACTAATGGTTTTTGCAGATTAAGAGGCTAAAAGAGAAATTTAAACTGATACACGAGCAGCTCAGTTCGCATCAAGTCATGTCAAGTTCTTCACTGGCGCCATCTGCATAATTTCTGATTGAACATGAAATCAAATGAAGTCAAACATGTGAGATAACTTTTCTCTTTCGTTTATATTCTAGTAAAGGAATGATTTAGTAGTTGTTTATGAGAATATTCATAACCTGGTTCACAAAGTCTTAGTCTGTACCTTATGCCGTGAATTCATTGAACTTCAGTATCAGAAGTATGCTGGTCTAGCTGAATTTACTTAAATCTATTATTTGGTTCTTACGAGTATCAGGCAGTGATATACTTGATGTGCAAAGTGAGGTGGTCCTTTCTTTGCCTATTAACACTTATTCTAACCCACTGGGTTCCTATATTTTTATGTTTGCTGCTGGATAAAGCATTCATTTCAGGTATAGCCTTGAGTGTCTACGTGGATTTGGGCAGCCTGTACAAACTATTTGAGCCCTTTTATCTTCAAGAGTTCAGCGCCTGTCCAGGTTGATTCACCTCCGGTTTTCCTTGCTCAAGTAAATTTGTTTTGCAGGTCCTCACTCGAAAGTGAAGGAAGGTCCTAACAAATTAAAAATTTAAGACATAAATTAAAATAAATCAGATAAAGGGCAGTATTAATCTGTGCCTCTAGAGGATAAGTTGAGATTATAAACAACCAACCAACCAATGAGGGAAAAAAAAAAAAAAATCGTCCATTAGGTTCTTGTAACTTTGTTTTTCTCAATTTTCTAGGTGTTAACTTATAACCTGTTATGGCCATTTTTACAACCTGGATAAATGGGTCACTAAAAGCTCAAAGGTTGAGTATAGTGGCGAAGGGCCCAAAGAGCCCAGTCTTCAGGTCATAGTAGCGAGCTCGTTAGCTTTTCAGCTTGTGTTTCTATCGGATCTACTCTAATGCATCCTTAGCTCGCGTTCTTGCCTAAATCTATCTTAACACATTTTTAGCTCGCAAAGATGAACAAATCGGATCATTAAGTTCGCATCAAGTAATCCCTCAGGAAACTGATGCCAGATCGTTTTGATTTTTTGATTTCACATCGGTACGATCTCTACAGTTCCCAAGAGGTATTTAATGTAATGATGACTATGCATTTAATATGGTGAAGACTTTACATGAAACATTTAATGCAAACATGGACATGTATGAATGATTAGTGCAGTAACAATAAATATAATATGATCAAAGTCAGAGTAGTTAAAAATAATGATAGCTTTTGAAGTGTGAAATACTTAATTGTAATCCTTCTCTCTCTATAAATAGGGGTGAATTTCATTGTAAAAAATAAGTTAATACTATTATTATCATCATTCTGTTAAAATACATTCAGAGTGACCTATGGATGTAGGCACACTTGCCTAACCACGTAAAAATCTTTGTCTTTGCATCTTTCCTCCTCTCTCTTCTCTGTTCTTAATTGCTTCTTTAATATCTTCACCAACCTTAAACATAATTTATTCTAATTTATTATCAGAGTTGTAGTCTGCGTCGTTGAATCTCCAGATCAACCAATTCCAAATGTTGACATAACCTAACACTAACTTTAGATAATTATAAAGAAAGCATTAATTGTTAATTTTTATAAAAAAATAAACTAATTTCATATAAATGTAAAGAAAGCATTAATTTTTAATTTTTCATAAAACTTAAAGAAAACGTGGAAGTTCATCGCTTTCGTCTTGGTGGCAGTGAAATCCACAATCCCCTCGTAAGCAAGATTGGTTGATCTACTCTCGTTGGAGTCGTTAACGGTCACCTCCACTAGGTGGCCTTCTTTTTTTCTCTCTCTCTTTTTTATGTTTTAATTTTAAAATAAGATATTATAATAACACGATAGACGTTTGATCTAATTATAGACACGTATGACTCTAAGAGTTTTAACCATAATTATAGAAACTTTCCCTCAAGTTTCATAACAGTTACATGCTTACAGCTACATTTCCTACAGTTAGTTAATGGTCACCTCCACTATGTGGCCTCCTCTCTCTCTCTCTCTCTCTCTCTCTCTCTCTTTCTTTTTTTTTTTCTTTTTCTTGTTCATATGTTTTACTTTTAAAAAAAATAGATTATAATAACACGTTAGACTTTTGACCGAATTATGGGCACGTATGGCTTTTAACCATAATTATAAAAACTTTCCCCCAACTTTCATAACAATTATAGTTATATCTCCAACCGTTAGTTGATTAACAGTTAATTGAATTTTATGCAACAAATTAGGGATAATTTGGTCTCTTGTTATTATATAAGTATATAAATAATTAAAATAGTAAAATAAAATAAGATAGACTTAAAAAATAAAATTTAAAGAAGGATAGATCTTTACCATTCATCATTAGAACGAATGGTGGAGGTGGAATCTTAAAAATAATTAGATATTAAAAATAATATGTAAAAATGTTAAAAATTTAAAATTTAAAATAAAAATAAAAAGGTAGGAGACCAAGGTCTCCACCATTGGAGACCTTTTAATCTCCAAGGAGACTAGTTTTGGAGACCCATAATGGGTCTTTAGGTTTCTGTCAAGTCTTCTTTGAAGGAGATTGAAAACAAGATTTCCTTTAAAGGAGATTAAAGACCCGGTTCTGGGTTTTAGACGGAGACCCATTTGGATCTCTATTGGAGATGGAGGAGTTTTTTTTTTTTTTTTTGGGTTTAGTTTTTTATTTTATTTTATTTATCTTTTTTGGGTAATTTTTTTTAAATATTATGATGAATAATGTTGAAATGATGAATAAAAAAGGATGAAGGTGATAAGAATTGATAAAATGTTGAGATGGAGATGTGATGAAGAATCAAAGATGGAGGTGAAAGAGGTTGAAGAAGACAATTGATTTTATTTTTATTTTTAATTTTTTAATATTCAATTAGTTTTTATATTTATAATTTTTTAGGTTTTTATGTCCTCCATCCATCTTAGTGATGAATGGTGGAGATATACCTTTTTTTTTTTTTTTTTAAGTTTCATTTTTTATATATATATTTTATGATTAAATAGGGGTATATTACTCTTTTATAGGTTTGACTAATGGTCAATGAACTATAACTAACGAAAAGGGGTGTATTTACAATACTTATGAAACTAGAGGGGAAGTTTATCTAATTATGGCTAAAACTCATACACGTTTGTAATTAAGTCAAAGATAATGGGATGTTATTGCAACTATCTCTTACAACAATTTCTATTTTTATTATAACTTTCATTTATTTATAATCATATTTTTATTTGAAATAATTACCTATTTTTAAAATGTAGTTCCGTGTTTTCAAAACATAAATGTAGTCAAAACTATCAATTTGGTAACAGATTGGTAGAATTTATCACTTATGCCCTCATTTTTAGTGTCTATGCCACTAAGTTAATAATTTGAGTTTTTTTTTTTTTTTTTGAAATAATAATAATTTAAGTTTTAATAGTAATTAAATAGAGAGATTGCTGAAATTACCCTTAGTATATTAAAACACATCCACCACTCATTGTTGTCACTTTCCTCTTTCATTTTTCTCTCACTCGCTCTTTGTCTCACTAGTAACCATTTTTTATAACCTATTCTTCTTGACAAATATAATTTTTCTTTAAACAAAAAAACCTCCTCTCTGATTAGAGCTATTATTTGCCTTTTTTTTTTTTTTTTTTTTTTGGTATTGGGGGGTGAATGGGGGAAGAGAGGGAGGACTACATGGATATGGTTTTTATATTTTGGATTAATTTTCTTTTTTAAAGATGATTAATTTTTTTTTTTTGTAAATCACAGATGGAAAACAAAATGAACAATAAAAATACTTGGTTTCATATGAAAATCAAAACTAAAAAAAAAAAAAAAAGGATTAATAATTTGTGATCCACTAAATTGTATATTTTTTTGTCTGTTATTACAAATAAGTCTAATTCGAGTTTGACTATCCATATTTATGATCACATGTATATTTATTTATTATTACTGTTATTGCATTTTTATGCCTTTCTATCATGCCATCTCTTTTTCAGTTGAAGGTGAATTGAATAGCTCAAGAACACGATGACAATCAACCATTTGAGTTAAAGCGAAAATCCCATGAAATTTCACCAAAATTTAACTAGGTTTATAAATTCATACTTAAAAATTGAGTTGAATTAATAACACCAATCTAACTGATTTTTCAATTTTACCTTTCATTAAATTCAATTTGCTCTCTTTATTTCTTTGCTCTTCTTGAGATAATTCTTCTTCACTTCAATAGTAAAGTTGACAAATTTAAGCTTAGTTTTATATTCAACGAATCTATCGAGCTCACATTTTTTCCCACAATCTCACTTTGGTCAAACAAAGAAATGTTTCATTACTTTTACCCTATGTCCTGTATAAATACAAAATTAAAATGAAGTTGATGAAAAAGATTATTGTTATTTTTTTCTCTTTTTTAAACAGCGAGAGATTGATTTTTAACCTCCATCTTGTTGTAAACGTAGGCATTAGAATCTTAAATTAATACTTTCAATATATTACAGTTTTATGCTTCTTTACAATTACTGAACACAAAAATGCTTCATATGATTGAATCACATTTATTTCTTACAAATACAATCACGTTGTTAGTCTGTGACTACAACTTAAAACGAAGTTAAATAGTGTTTCAGGAAAATTTTGTCAGAAAAATAGAGATCTGCTGGCCTTTGGCAATAAGAAGGGTCGGCAAGAGAGATATGGCTTTTGGTTTTCAAGAATGCCACAACAACTCAAATTGAGTTATCATTATTTTTTGTTGATTTGTTTCTGTTTACCAAATCTAAATCGTATTTGAAGTTTACTACTGCTTTTGTTTTCTATAGTAATTTCATTTTTTATTTTTATTGCCCGTTACTAACTACAATATTAATTAACTAGGTTATGTTTGAGATTGTTGCAACTCAAAAAATAAAAAATAAAAAATTAATAATATTAAAATTAGTGTGGATTTCGGAACTAATACAAAACTTTCAAAGAGAATTTGTTTTAGGTGTCTGTGAACAAGACCAATAGTTTACCAAATCACAAATGACCATAATTCACGTCCTTTATTTGTAATTCATTGTCCGTGTTTATGAACAATGACTCATAAACATTTATGGTGCTAAACAAAACTAATTTTAGAAGTTGATGTACTAAATTTGAACACTGGCACTAATTTTGGTATTATCTTATGAGATTTTCACTAAGAAATAATCACTTATTACTTTGCTTGAGAAATAATCACCTTAAAAAATCGTAGATACGCATTTGTAAAATCAATTTCGAAATTAGAAAGGAAAATGCATACGATAAAATGACTAAAATATACATAAATTATATTTGTACATTGTATGAAATGAAACCAATGACACATCAATAATATATTAAGCAATTGTAAATTTAAAAAATATAAAAAATAAATAGAAAATATTCTTTTATACAGACAAGACAATCCCTACTACAGCAATCCAGTATATCATATTACTACATGTAATAATCCCTTATTAAAGGAACAATATATATTTCAAATATCTATCAAACATTACTTGTGCACACATACAAACTTGTATTATCTGTAAGAAAAAAGTTCCACCAAGATCAATACCTTCAACTCAGGGTATCATCAAAACTTAATGAGTGAAAATCTCTAGCCACAGTGTAATAGGTATTCAATCAAATTTTGATTATACGAAGAATTTTGGGGTTTATTTGAATTATATTCAAGTTATTTTATCATATATAGTAACAAAAATAACAAAATACCCTCATTTCAAAATAAAATCCTTTAACCATAATTATTACCTTCAGTGGAAATAGACAACAGTGTTTTAGAATTAAAAAAGCAACTGGCACTTGCTTCTTCATTATAAAAAAAAAAAAAAAAAAAAGCTTTTAAATTAAAATAGTATTTTAGCTGCTCTATAAGCATTTGATAGGTAATTTTACATAACTGCACTTTTATGGACATCTCAAAAGCACTTTAAACGCTTTTAAACACATATCACAGGACCAGAAACCCTACGACCAAAAACACAAAATAGAAAATATAAAATCAAAGGCCAAGGTGACATTTTGTGGGTAGTGATGATCTAAGCATGCTGTTAATTATATGATAATATAAAAGGTACACCGTCCATATGTGATATAACAATAATAGTAAATCTCGTTCAAGCTATAGATGGTCCTCTACTCTTCAAATTTTTGAGCAACTAGTTGAATTCTATCCTACCCAAGCGGGAAAAATCAGACATCCTACATGGGAAGCATGTAAGCCATCCAATGAGATCGTTCAAGTGTGTATTTTTCACATATAATTTTACGGGAGATGAATGATGCACCATAAACCTGATCAACCCAATTCACCAAATTTGTACTACTAAAATTCAGGCATATGTAATTGGTTTTTGAAAGAATTTATGCTACAAAGCAAGGAAAGCGGAATTTTCTTTTTCAAACTACATTGTTATTAACAGAATCAGTTTTCTAGTTATCATCTATCAACAATCTATATGCTTGCAAGTGGGGTAGTAATGATGGTAACAGTAACAGAAGAATTCAAATCTATGGCCAAGCTATATAGTATATACTCTTCTCATCTGTTTTATAGTTCTGGTTAGTAAGTTTTATAGCAACTATAATATCAGCACTTATTATGCTCTAGCATGCTATAATATGAACGAAGAAGGTATAAAAGAACACAAGCCGAACCAAACCAAACTTTAGAATGGTTCCGGCACACACCAAATCAATGTAATGTGGCTTATATACCTTTCTCTCCATATGAGATGTGTTCATTCAGAGCAAATCTCCTCAAACACCGGCAGCCTTCTCCTTGCACTAGGCTGATAGAGAACACGATCGATATATGCACCAATATCTTGCCTCGAAGGGGTGGTGTTGTCTGGTTGAGAAGGCAAAACAACCTCTATGCCATCATCCTGTGGTGACCAATCAACACTGGTGACGGACGTCCTCCTCCCCCCTGTTTGAACAGAAGCAGCCTTGGTGATGGTCGGTGTCTTGCTGGGCTGTTCAAGTTTGAAAGCAGTGGGAGTGATGCATTCGGTCTTGGGAGTCTTGACGAAGTGTTGGGGTTTAGAACCATATAAGCAAGATCCTGTGACAAGTGACTTGCAGATCTGCAACGCAACACAATCTTAGTTATCAATCCAGACAACAAAAAAACACCAAAAAAAAACACAAATTTCGTGAAATCTTACCTCAGATTTGTTCTTCAGAACAGGAAAACGACTCGGACTCGGACGCACCTCCTCTTTTCCATGTGCAAACTGCAAATGAATGAACAATTCTCTTAATTTCAAACAGTTAGTGCGTTGAATAATGTGATTAAGCAGAAGTTGAATAAGCGAATCAAGACCTGACACTTGGCACCGTAACGGCACTTGCTAAAATCATCCCAAGACCTGCAAATCTCCGTCTTGTAGAAACCACTGTTATTGCTGCTGCTACTGACGAGAATGTCGTCCATCACCAGCACGTCCTCCCCCTCCACCGTGGACAACGGACTACCACTGTTGTTGCTGCTGTACGGAGAAGGCGGGAATGGATCCACAGACGAGCTTGAACTCGAATTCGAACTCGAATTCAAGTACTTTATCATCAACGGAGACACGCCGCCCTTTCGACTCCTCGATTTCGCCCCCTTCGACGACGACTTGCTGCTGTATATCGACTCCATCGGTGAATGCATTTCCAGTTTCCACTTCACTTGTCGCCTGTAAATCACTTGATTCGATTAGTTACAGATTCGAATTCAATTTTAACCTAATTTAGTGATCTCACGAGATTTGACAATAAGTGAAACTGATCTATATAGCGATTGAATTTCGAATAAGTTACATTAGATTGTGATTTGTATTCGACAGAAGAATCCGGTGATCGAAGTAGTTGAGTTGATTTTTGGATTGAATCAGAGTGGAAAAAGTGAAACGAACACGAGAGTTAAGTGACGAACACGAGAGTCAAGTGAAGTCAAAGTACCTTCGAAGTTGGAGAGGCGAAGAGCGAGAGAGAGAGAGAGAGAGAGAGACGGTTGCTTCCAACTTCAAAGAAAGAAATTCAAGATTGATTTGGTACTTGAAATGGCGTTGTGGTTTAGACGATGAGGAATCTCAATTTGGAGAATTGACCACTTTTGAATGAGCTACAGAGAGGTCGAGCTTTCTGATTCTCTTTCTATTTATACACTAGTACCAGTGAGAGCGCGCACTCGCCACTACTCCAAAATCCAAATTATATACTTTTTTTTTTTTTTTTAAATACAATCTAATTTAATATGTGTAATAGGAAAAATCCAATTATATGTTACTAGAATCTTTACAGTAAATGTGAAAAAAAAAAGTACATTGTTATTTTAAATTATGAGTGAAATTGCAAGTAATTACTACTCCTAATCATCTTTACAACCAAAAATTATTCAATTGAGAACTTGAGATAAATAGTTCTTAAAATTTTTTATCAAAATAAAATTTAAAAGTATTTTCTTTTTTTTTTTTCTCTGACATCAAATTGTTTTTTACTAGCCGAAATAGTTTTCAAAATATCTTAAGGATTAGATTATTAATTTCTTAATCATAAATTAAATATTTGTTTTAAATTGATATGGGCAAATATCATATTTACAATAATTATTATAAAATGTCTGTGGCTGCTAGTGTAGCTTCATATAAAATATTTTCCTTCTGGAAACTGGCTTATTTCCTACTCCAAGTATTGAACGGCATTGGAGTCTTGCTATGAGCGAATTTCATTAACATCAGAACAAAGACCAGAGAGAAGATGACCTGAATGAAATTGTCCAACTAGTACGAAAGGATGCTTTGGCTGAAGCTGAGACAATGCGTTTACTCCATATGACAAATTCTGTCCTTTATTGAAGTAGCTAATATTACATGTTTTGTTTTGCACTGGAAATCATTGCATGAATCCCAAGTCGCAACACAATTTGCACACAATTTTATGGATGAAAAAACAAACTACCATACACAAACAATCCAACATTCATTACAATTAATCAGCAGATCAACGTTTCAAGCATTCGACCAAATCTCCTTGCCTACACAATACAGAATACTGACTGTATTCTGATACCACCACTATAAATCAAACACAAATTATGTACCATCTGTTTTAACAGACACCATACGTTATTACACAATTTCTTGGTTTAAAAATAACTGAAACTCCCGAAACAATATTTCTACAAGATGAAGCAAAAGTCATCAACTTTCAACTTTTACTTCAGTTTCCATCAATTGCATTCTTCAGACTCCCACCAAGCAACGACATGAGACCCCCGCCATGGACCCTTCCCTCTGGAATCATCAAGTCAAAGCTCTTTCTCCCATTGCTTCCACCAACACTGATCCCATACCCGTTTCTTCCTTCTCCTTGCTTCTCAGCATTCTGGAAACTTGAATAAAACGTTGACTTCATAGATAGAGGAACCAATACCTGTGGTGGTATGAGTTGATGCCTTTTTGCTGGCTTTTCTTGCGACTCAATGCAATCAGAGACAGCACTGATTCCTGAGGAAGTATAATCAAAACTGCCTCCTGTAGTTGACGTAGCAGATACAAGCCCATGGAAGAGACCAGGTCCAATAAGACCTCCCTTATTTGTCTCCTGCTCTTGAACCATGCTGCTGTGGGCAGCACAGAGCCCACTCTTACCCCGTGCAAATTTCTCACATTTTCCCTCTCCCCAAGAACATCGCTTTCCCCCACCATGAGCTTTGCAGAAATCTGTGCTACCTTGGGCACTTTTTCCACAGTTTTCAAACTTGCATCGTTTTCCACCACCATGTCTAACACAACAATCAGTGCGGCCACGTGCACTCTTTGTGCAGGCTGGTACAACACATCTCTTTCCACCACCATGGGCAACACAAAAATTTGTGCCTCCATGTACACTCTTTGGACAAATCCCACCACCATCATAGAGGCAACGCTTCCCCCCGCCATGTCCTTTGCACAATGGAGTGCTTCCTTCGGCACCTCTTGTGCACCCAGCAAATATGCAACGCTTTCCACCACCATGTGCCTTGCAATACATGGTGCTTCCCTGGGCACCCTTAGTGCAACCCTGATACAGGCAACGGCGGCCACCCCCATGAGATATGCACAAGCCAGCCTGTCCTTCGGCACTGCGAGTGCAGCCTTCCATCTTACACCTCTTCCCCCCACCATGTCTAATACAAAGCCCTGACTTGCCTCGTGCTGCCTTGGTGCATCCTCCTGAAAATTGGCATCGTCTCCCACCACCATGAGCTATACAAAAATCTGTCTTGCCCTCGGCACTTTTAGTACAACCCAAGTACTGGCACCTCTTACCCCCACCATGGGCCTTACAGAAGGCAGTTCGACTCTCTGCACCCTTGTTACAACCTAGTTTTTGGCACCTCTGCCCGCCTCCATGACTGATACAAAGACCAGAGGCCCCTCGTGCTCCCTTCACACAACCAGCAAACTCGCACTTCCTTGTGTTGCTGGTTCTATGCTCTGATGATGTCACAGTAATTGTTTGCTCAGACACAGTGCCTGTCAACAAATCAGTGTGAGAAGATGGTTCGCGTCTCAGTTGCGATTGATGACAATGGGATTTGGTTTTAAACTGTAGAAGTTCTTGTGTCTCCCTCAAAAATTTGCTACCAGCCATTCGTGGAGCCAAAAGGAGTGATGACATATAGCCACCGGATTTCTTTGCTGAGGTAGAACCCTCATCAACAACAGGAATCAGTAGTCTGTTGTCATCAGTTGAAACTTGATTAGGAGAAGGAACTCCCATATCAGATTCCATGGATAATGAACATTCAAGGCCCCTCAAATCTGCCTTGGTCCCTCCAGAAGGACCAAGTTTTAGAATGGAATCATCCTCAGATGTCAACCCCTGTGGGAACTCAGCTGTTGGTCCCTTGCTCTTGTTAACACCTACATTATAATAATCATCACAATATGTACTTGGTGTTGGACCCAATCCAAGAACCAATCTGCAGCTGTCATCAAGAGCACTTGACAGCTCAACATGAAGATTGCTTTTACTTCGAATCCCAGAGGTGTTGCTTCCTCCATAGTCAAGGAAATTCAAGCACAGAGTGGTATCTCCAATGTTTTCACTTTTTGAAAGTTCACTAGTATGAGAAAACTGTACAAAATTCTTATTCAGATCCATTTTGAATGCTGTTGACAATAGCACAGAGGAACAGGAAAGCTGATTGCAAGAATAGTCTTCAGCACATGCTACTAACAAGTATATATATATATATATATATATCAGAAGTCAGAACCCGAAGCAGAAGAAACTCTGTAAGCAATCTCCACCACTCACAAAGCCTGATGTGTCTGATCTGTCCATCTTATCAACTATTAGCATTTAGCAGCAATAGCCCAGAATCTAACTTTGCAAACTTAATTAATTAAATATCTGATAACATTTCTAGGATAAAACCCTTTAATGAGAGCTGCCAAAGCTGATGGGCAGAAATCTTTGGAGCGCCTTCTGCCCCTTATCTTAGAATTCTTGCGATTCATTAACCCTGACAACAAATCAAAAGTAGGGGGGAAAAAAAAAAAAGCTCAACATTTAAATGAATAATGCATCAAATAGAAAAATAGTGATCTTAAATACATAGATTTAAAAAAACAAATCACACATTAGGCAAACTTGTGCAAAGTCATTAAGAATACATGATAACAAATAACAAAAATCAAATTCCATTAAGCACAACAACTATACACCCAATAAATCCATCCACATAACACTTCACCAGTACATAGTGATGTATGTAACAAATTACCATGAAATTAGAAAAGATAAAGACATGCTGCAAGGTGTTCTCCAGTCAGCTACAATGGACATGAAATTAATTTAAAGCAGGATTAAACCATGGCCTTGAAAAGGCAATGACAGCCTCAAACATAAATTCACCAATGTGATGAATATGCACTTGAGTTATTAATTTGAATCTTGTAATCAACAGGTTTTATATTTTAACTTTTGAAAGACATTATTAAGTTAGCAAGCAGAACTTTTGTGCGTCTATCTACCATACTAAACAGTCTAGAGCAACATAATTCAAGGTAGTTTGCCAGTTATTTTTCAGGATTATTCTGCCCCAAGATACAGGATTTCATTTTTTAGGATAAAAATCTTGGCCAAAAAATCCAAATATGCATTTGTTGTGACTTTGGAGCACTCCATCTTTGTTAAGATAGGTAAAGCAAGGATGTTCAGATCTGCAGATTAGTTGCATACAACATTAACAAGTTGTATTAGCATAAATAGCCACTAAATGCTATCATGAAGATTCCTAGCCTATACAGAAAAAGCAGACCAAATAAATGGTTGCTTAGAATACATTTAGCAGTAACCATTAACTCCAAAAACCATTGTTAAGTCAAGCATGCCTGATCCGTATCTAAAATCAATACCAAGAAACTGTCTTCAGAATTAATAATATTCATGAAACATCAAATTCACGATCTGCAAATCAGATAACGAATAAACCAATGCATCTCCTATTGCCTACACATAAACAGACTAATAACCCTATGACCTGGTATGTACGTAACAATCAACAAATAGAGTCTTATTTCATTCTCAAATACAAAGCACAACCACAAACAACAACTTATCAACAGACTAATGAAATAAACGAATGCCATGAATAAATGAAAAAAAGAAAATAGTTACTATTTTCAATCTTTTCTTCACGAAAGATGGCACAAAACACCAAAGATGGTAGAAAACTAGAAAAACCCTTATCTAACTGAACAAAAACACTGAGCAAACATATTTACAGCCACTAATTTATCTAGCTCTCCAAGATTATTAAAAATTCCCAAGTTTTACACCATCCCTTAGAAGTGCTCTTCAAAACATAATAGCTGTCAAATTTTCAGGCATATGTTTTTATGGACAATAGTATCAAATTAACAAAATTAAGATCTACATCCAGAACTACTAATAAATTTGCTGTTTCTTGTCATCCTAAAGCATCCAACTAACCCAAAGTCTCCAAACAATAATTATAAATTAAAAAAATTTAAAAAAAAAAAAACTGTGAAGTTAATTCTGTATCTCAACTGCAACAGAAGATCAATTTAGAGACATAAAAGCATGAAGAGACCTATTTCAACTCTTTTACAGCAAGTAGAAACTACAAAACAAAAAATATTCCATCTTTAGACAGTAGATCTGAAGCTAAAAACCTAAAATCAAAACAGCTGCAGTAAATGAACTATATATATATGAAAAGAAACCCAAGACAAAGTATTAATTACAACGAAACAACAATTTAAAAACCTTGAAGAAGGCATCAAATTCACAACCAAAATTCAAACGATTCATAGGTGCCTTCAAGAACCGTTAACCCCTATTGGTTTCAATCTTTTAACAATGATTGAATACTCTCAACAACATACCGCAGCAAACACACAACAAAACAGATTAAAAAAAAAGCACGCACACACACACACAAAAGAAGCAATTAGTTAACGGAAAAGACGAGTAATATCAGTAGAAATACCGAGAAGACAATCAGAGAAGCGACCAGAAACATCATTTAACGTCGAAAAAAATCTCTGCGAGTGGGAGTTTTTGAGAGAGGAAAGGAAGAAGAAGATATAAACTAGGTAATCAATTGAAGGGTAATTATATTTGGGCGGCTACGATTTTTTTATTTTCTAAAAACCGCCAGCCAGACAGGTGTTCAATGAAAATTAATAGGGTTGTTGAATTACCCAAAATGTCCTTCTCTTGGGACATTCGCGCTTGATGTGGACTATGTGTGCTTTTGGTTGAAAGCGAAGAGGGGCGAAATGTCGTGTTGGCCCTTTGGGGAGGGGTTGTTTGGTAATCGGATAAATTGTATTCGTTTGAGGGAATGTCGCGTTGATGATGATGTAAGCAAAATGAGTGCAGAAATTGGTGGCCGAGGCAGAGTTGTCGTGACGTGGCCTACATCTTAAGCAGACAAGTTCGAGAGAATCTGCTACGCTGACCTAGCAGATGATGGCTTTTCCCCGCGCCAAGCCGATACCTTTTCTGACTTGTAAACGCTCGGCTTTTCGTCATTTTGTTCATGCACTTTTATTTCGGTTATTTAGGTAACGCAACTCGCATGTCCCACTTTTGATTTTTGAACGGGGACTGTTCACCGCAAGGGGTCGGTGCAAATGCATGACTCTATCGAACCGATTTTGGATGTCCAGTTCGGATCATGTAATAATAAAGAGAATGTTCGGTTCCACAAAATTTTGGTTCTGTTCGGGTTTGGGACAAAGCCAAACCGAAAATCCATATATATATTTTATATTTTAATACAACAAAATTATATATGTGATCCTCGTAATTACTCAAATTTTGAATAGCCTTAAAAGACACATGTCAATTTCAATGCCTAACTACACCTAAATCTAACCTTGGTCGGTCCAAGTCCTTTTTTCCATTTCACTTTCCTCTTTCTTCTCCTCTATCATCGTTGACACCCCTCCTCCATTTTCCTCTTTCTTTCTTCTTCTTCACAAAGATGCTGACACCCTTATCTTTATCTCTTATCACTAAATCGATCGTTGATTCCATCACCAGTTTTGTCGTTTGTCTTCTACTCATTTGTCGTTCGACAACAACGACTGACCTCTTTGAAACTTCTACTAGCCTCTTTGAAACATATCACTATTTGCTTGAAACTCCTACTGGTGCTAGGTATTTGTTGTGTTTGATTTGAGTTTTGAACATGGTTATTTTCATGTGACATCAATGACAAAGTCTAGGGCAATTCAATGATAAGTTTCATTATGGTGGTGTGAAAAAGTTTGTTGATTGTTTTCATGTGCGATGGTGCTATTTTGGTGTTTTTGCAGTTGAAGTTTTGGTCTTTTAAGGTTTTGAGGCTGTTTTTTTATGTTTCTTTTGGTGGAGTGCTTGGTTTTGGTTTTTTGTGTTAGAATTGATACACTAAGTTTGTATTAAATTTATAAGAATCCCTCTCCCCCTCTCTCTCTTTCACCAATTGCTCAAAATCAGATGATCATGCATTGTTGTTACACTTGTTTTTATCATTAAGATAGACCCAATAGTAGATCCAAAAACAGGCTCAAATTAGAGTTCAGAACTGATATAACCGAACCGAACCAAAGGTGTTTGATTTTTGATTGGTTCTACCTCCAAATTTCTTCATGTTCGATTCTCCATGTTAAGAACCTAATATTTCTTGATTCGGTTTGGTTCCAATACAAACCATTTGCCTACCTCTAATTCATCGCGCAGTGTACATGGAGGATGGAAGGAGTCATATGTGTGTATTAATATTTTTAAATAAATTTAAAAAATATTATATTTATATCCTTATTTGTAAACTTATATACAAATAAAAAATTAAGTTTTTGATGGAAATAAAACTTAAGCAAATATAATATAACACATCTCTTTGATTAAAAATACATTCTTATCACTTTATTGATTCCAACTAGAGTAAAATTACAAAAACAAATAAAATTAGATATGAAAATATTAAATCATTATTGTACGTTAAGAAATTTGATCTAACAAATTAAATTTAAAATTTTGAAATTCATTAAATAGATTATCAAGTCAAGTTAGAGATATTATATTTATTTGAATAAAAATCATAAGCATTTTTATACATAGGGTTAGACTATATTAACTTAAACTTTTTATTTAAAAAAAAGTGACTTCAACAATTACCTAATCATTTTCATTTAATCAAAGGATTATTATCTATCTTAAGATATGTTTACTAATCAAGAATTTAGAGAAGTAAAGGAAACTTAATTCCTGATTTGTAAATTTGTATGTTGTCGACGTCGATTTTTGGTGTCGGTTGACTGGATGATCCAAAGCCCAATATCTGCAATCATAAAGCACACCAAAGAGAGGAGAGAGAAAGAACAAGAGATGGAACATTGAGATTTTTTACGTGGTTCGGCCCAAATGATGTCTACATCCACGGGTCACTCTCAATATCTTTTTTTCAGAGTGACTGTAATACTAAAAATTTTCAACCCACCTTTACAATGAATTTTTTCCCCTATTTATAGATAATGAGGGATTATAATTGAGTGATGTACACGTAAAGAAATCAACTACTCTAACATAACATTTATTACATTGACTAATAACTCTGTTGTAGTCATACTGCATTAATTGCTCATTGGGATCTGGAATAACATGGAGCTCAGTGGTACGAGAGCTGAGAGCTAAAGGTTTAGCTAACTGTGAGCTGGGAGCTGCAAGCTAGCTGAGAGTTGGACCTGCGACCTACGACCTGCGAGCTAGATGCTGAGGAGCTGAGAGTTGGGCCATTTTATTGGATTGGTTCTTTGGGCTTTTACCAGCCCATTTTTGCAGTCCCAAAAATAGGTATAACATAAGCCCCCCAGCACCTAGTGCGATTTTCGAACTGGGAGCTCGAGCTCGCTGGTAAAAGCTGATGTTCCGTCCTGCCTTGACGCCTTTTCAGATTTCGTCCCATCTTATGGTGACTCTACTGAAATTGCTGAGCTTGATATATTTTCTGAGACTTTTTATAATTGTGCTTTGTTCCTTGGTTTTTCCTGCGAACAGAAGAATCTAGTTGATCAATGTGTTAATCAATATATTGCTCAAGGGTAAAAAACACCTTATGAGAGCTTGGAAGGTCGCTTAACCATCATAGGCTGTGGTTCCAGATCATAATTCGATTCAAGAACTCAGCCAACATAATATAAAAACCTTGCTGCGAGCTATGCAGGGGGTCAGAACCTCGCCTGCCATAGCAATTTGTCGAACTACGTAGGGGGCTATGGCCTCAGCTAACAGCGCTGGCTATCTCCAGTGGATCGAAGCCTCAGTTAAGATAACGAGCTGTCCAGTAGGTCGTAACCTCTCCTATCATAGTGATGCACTTTTGCGAATTGTCCAGTAGGTCGGCCTCAGCTAACAGGTTATAGCTAGCTATCTTCAGTGGATCAAAGCCTCAGCTAAGATAGCGAGCTAGTGAGCTGTCCAGAGGGCTGCGACCTCAGCTAACAGGTCACGTAAGCACTTTTTCATAGCATGATTTTAAGAAATCAATAAGGCAGCCGTAATATAAAACATTGAAGAAAATTCATATCTTCTATTGATTTCTTAAATTGAATTACAAATTAAGTACATGACTTGTTGGGAGCAACTGTAATGTGGATGCATTGAGGGTTCTTGTCTAGCTTGGGAACTCGCTTGGGCTGCTACTATGCACCACATATTCTCCTAGATGGCTTTGTTTGATCAGGTCATCGATAGCATCTTTTAGCTTCCAACAATCTGAAGTATTGTGCCTGACCTCATCATGATAGACACAAAACTTGTTCTTATTTCTGAACTTAGCAGGGGTCTTTATGGGGTTAGGTTTCCTGAAGTCCTCTCTATCTCTTTCTGTTGCAAAGATGTTATCTTGCGTGTCAGACAAGGCGCTGTAGCTTTCATGACGCCCTTGATGCTGAAGTCGCCCGCTTCTGAACTCGTTTCTAGCCTTTTTGGCGACCTGGGCTCTTGTTCTAATCCTCACTTTCATCCTCACTATTACTTCTTTTCTTCAGCTGATTGAGACTGTCTGGTCCATCTGCTTGGTCAGACTTTTTGGGGCCGAATATTTCTTCTCATCTAATCTCCCTTGCAGCTCGTTCATAGAATTCACTCAGGTCATTTACTGGGGATTTATATATACTCTCATAGAGCTTCCCGTCCTTGCGAAGCCAGCTGAAATCGCAGTTAGGATGCTGTCATCTGAGAGGTTCTCCACGTTAGCGACCTCATATCTGAACCTGACAATGTAGTCTTTCAATGACTCGTTCTGTCGCTGAAAGACTGTAGCAAGGTGGCAGGGTGGTACGAGCTGCTTTTTCAAAGCTTGGTACTAGCTGATGAATCTTTGTTGACATTCCCCCCAGTTGTTTATGCTGCGAGCTGGGAGACGTTTGAACCAAGCTTGCGGAACGTTGCCCAAGGTGGCTGAAAAAACACGGTATTTTACCAAGAGGTTGGACGTCTGAAGATCCATTTGAATATTGAATGCATCCGGATGATCGTAAGGGTCGCTGTCCTCATTATAAGGTGGAACGCTTGGGAGCTTGAATCTGGTAGGGAGAGGTTGCGTTTTGACCTCCCTGGTGAGAGAGGTTCTCTCCTCATACTGCTCTTTCAGATCCTGGGGTCCAGGTTGCTCCTCCAGCTGCTGAACCCTCTGAAGGAGCTCTTTTATTGCTGGGTTCTGAGGGTTATAGCCTTCCTCGAGCTCGCGACCTTGAGAGTTGCGATCTGGGGTACCTTCTAGACGAGACCTTTGTGAGCTCCTAGCTCCACGAGCTCGGCGACCTTCAGTTCTCGAATGCGAGCTGGAGGAATGAACTGAGTTGGCAGGTGGTGGCTGATCTCTGAGTTGTCCTTCAGGAGCTGGTGTTTGGGCCTGTACCAGCTCCCTGATTGCCTCAGCGAATTGCTGTACTATGCCCTCTAATGCTTCCTGCCGTTGATGTCATGCATGCAGCCCCCCAACCATAGGGTTCTATGGGACTGGCTGGTGAGAAGTCGATGGGGGCACACCTATAGCAACACCTGTCATGGGGGCGTGAGATGTGCCTGATATGGGCACAACAGCGTTCTCTCTCAGTTGGAAATCATGCTCTTGTTGATCTGCTTGCCTTTCAGGTGGATCAACTGTCGGGTCTGAACTTCTGGTTGTTCTTCTTTTTGCCATGGTTGCTGAAAGTTCAAGATTGCAGCCTGAGCCCTCATTCTAGCGCCAATTTATGTCGACGTCGATTTTTGGTCTCGGTCGACTGGATGATCCAAAGCCCAATACCTGCAATCATAAAGCACACCAAAGAGAGGAGAGAGAAAGAACAAGAGATGGAACACTAAGATTTTTTACGTGGTTCGGTCCAAATGGTGCTTACATCCACGGGTCACCCTCAATATCTTTTTTTCAGAGTGACTGTAATACTAAAAATTTTCAACCCACCTTTACAATGAATTTTCCTCCTTATTTATAGAGAATGAGGGATTATAATTGAGTGATGTACACGTAAAGAAATCAACTACTCTGACATAACATTTATTACATTGACTAACAACTCTGTTGTAGTCATACTGCATTAATTGCTCCTTAGGATCTGGAATAACATGGAGCTCACTGGTACAAGAGCTGAGAGCTAGAGGCTGAGCTAACTGTGAGCTGTAAGCTGCGAGCTAGCTGAGAGCTGGGAGCTGGGAGCTAGCTGAGAGCTGGGAGCTGCGAGCTAGCTGAGAGCTGGACTTGCGAGCTAGCTGAGAGCTGGGAACTGCGAGCTAGCTGAGAGCTGGACCTGCGACCTGCGAGCTAGATGCTGAGGAGCTGAGAGCTGTGCTAGCTTATTGGATTGGTTTTTTGGGCTTTTACCAACCCATTTTTGCAGTCCCAAAAATAGGTATAACATATGTTTACTAAAATTTATGATAATTAAATTATGTGGATCTCACACCCAAAATTGGGAATGTTTGAAAGGGAACTTGATTTCCCTCTCTCACCATAGGAATAAAGTTATATTTCCTAATAAAAAAGGTAACTTATACGGTTTTACCAAATATTCTCTACCAATTTGAATAAAAGGAATTGCAAATATATATCTCTTTTTATATTGTTATCTTTTGCTTATTGCAATTTTTTTCACATATCCTCTTCTTCTTTTCTCCCTATAGGTACAATGAATTCAATAATATAAATTATAAAATTAAAAATAGCACGTGTTTGATTTTATTCATTGTTTTATTTTTTAACATTGTTGTATGAATATACTTTTTTGTTTTTTCTAAGTCGATTATCTTTTCAATTCAATAGAGTTTTTTTTTTTTTTTATGAATTATTTTTGATGAAAATTGACAAATCATACACATATTAAAAAAAAAAAATTACCTTCAATCATCTTTTAACTTTTACAGATATTTTTTTCACCTCGACAACAATAATTTAATTGTTTATGCTCATATTGGATTTAAAAAGCCCCAAATACCCTTTATTTATTTATTTGTGTATAATTACATTTCATATTGAGAAAAATAATTGTATTTCATACCATATAAATAATTAATAAAGTGGAAAACTTGAGATGGGTGTTCATCAACACGTATTTCACATTGTACAAATATTTTAGTAGCGTGAAATACAAATATTTTAAATTGTGTGAAATATTGATTTTTTCATTGTGTGAAATATTGATATCCTTTATAGTGTGAAATACCAATATTTTTTTATAATATGAAATAGACAATGTGAAATATCAAAAACTTATAAAATAATGACACTAAAACAATATTATACAACACAAAGTGAAATTTATAGTCATCTTTGACAATAAACTTATAAAGTTGTTATATTTCAAAATGTGTAAAATAGTTATTTCACATTATATAAAATAGTTGTATTTTACACATGTACTATAATTGTATTTCACGTAGTATAAATAATTTACAAAAAAGTGAAATACAAAGTGTAAAATAATAAATAAGGCACATATGTTAGGGGTTGGTAATTATTGGAGTAGTAAATGAAAAATAATAATGAAAATGAGTACAAACAATTAAATTATTAGTTTTTTAGCGACAAAAAAATTAAGAAAGATAAAAGAGGACTTTTGAAAATTTCCCTCAAAAAGAAAAATAAGTGACAATAAATTGAAAATAAAAATTAAAAAAATTAATAAATATAATTATTTTGTAACCTATAAAAAAAAAAAAGCTATCTCTAATCAAGAATATATAGATAGTCTTCGTTCATTTTTTTTTTCTTTTGCTGGCTATCAAGGTACAACTTTATTGTTCCTAAAAAGTACTACTTTATTGATTCAAAATAGAATAAATCATGAAGATAAATAATTTTAATGTAAGCCATTCAACTTGATGATATATGGTTCATTGAATTGCTTGAATTTTTATGCTAGAATAAAAATATTAGAATTAAAATGAATAATAAGAAATGATAAAACTATAATCATCAAAGAAATGCAGATTATTAGCTATAAATAAAAAGCTAGTGAAAGAAAAAAGAGTTTATTTTAAAAAAAGTAACAAATATTAATATATTTAATAAAGAAATATTAAATAAATTACAGATTAAAGTAATTTTATACCAATATAGTGGTGACATATGTAGTCTTCTAAAAAGAAACAAAATAATAATAATAATAATAATAAATGATAGAGATCGTGTGAAAACAGGCGAAGCCATGGCTGGCTTAGGCTGGAAGCCAACAGGAGGGATGGGCGAGCGAGTGAATGCATTGCCACTGCCAGTTCGCTGCATACAACGGACTTATAATTGGCGGAATCCTGAAAGCCACGTGGCCGATTTCTGTTGGGCAAAGCGGGCAATAATTGGGATTCCCGGAATCGAAACCAATCTAAAAAGCCTTTTTCATATCCGGGCTTGTGTTGTGCGGCGTTTCGAGACTCCATGAGACGTTCGTTTCACTGTTGCTCCAAATATTATATACTCTTACGAAAATGTACATATATATATATATATATCACTAATTGATGCCATAATGAAATTTGAAATTTTCTCAAATATATTAGTAATTGGTAAATAGGTTTGAATAAAATCTTAAATAGGAAAAAAAAACCCAAAATTTGATGATTATATAGAACTCTAAATTTTTTATATCCTAGTTGTTAAACATCACTTGTATAAAATAAAATAATTTGTTATATTAATTATTAAAACTATTTCTATTTTGTATATCCCTTTATAAAGATAATTAAGTGATGTATTTCTCATTCATATCCGTAATTGAATTGAAATCTAATTATATCTTTTATCAACATATGTAAATATATGTTTATATTAACAAAAAACTTTTAAATAGGAAATATTAATTTTCGATTATACATAGAATATGTTATACCTATTTTTGAGACTGTAAAAATGGGCTGATAAAAGCCCAAAGAACCAATCCAATAAACTGGTCCAGCTCTAAGCTCCTCAGCATCTAGCTCGCAGGTCGTAGGTCGCAGGTTCAGCTCTCAACTAGCTCGTAGCTCCCAACTCTCAGCTAGCTCGTAGGTCCAGCTCTCAGTTAGCTCGCAGCTCTCAGCTCTCAGCTAGCTCGCAGCTTCCAGCTCTCAACTAACTCGCAGCTCTCAGCTAGCTCGTAAGTCCAGCTCTCAGCTAGCTCGCAGGTCGCAGGTCGCTCAGCTCGCAGCTCCAAGCTCTCAGCTAGCTCGCAGGTCCAGCTCTCAACTAGCTCGCAGGTCCAGCTCTCAGCTAACTCGCAGCTCTCAGCTAGCTCAGCTCGCAACTCACAGTTAGCTCAGCCTCTAGCTCTTAGCTCTCGTACCAATGAGCTCCATGTTATTCCAAATCCCAATGAGCAATTAATGCAATATGACTACAACAGAGTTATTAGTCAATGTAATAAATATTATGTCAGAGTAGTTGATTTCTTTACGTGTACATCACTCAATTATAATCTCTCATTCTCTATAAATAGGGGGGAAATTCATTGTAAAAGTAGGTTGAAAATTTTTAGTATTACAGTCACTCTGAAAAAAAGATATTGAGAGTGACCCGTGGATGTAGGCACTATTTGGGTCGAATCACGTAAAAAATCTCAGTGTTTCATCTCTTGTTTTTTCTCTTTCCTCTCTTTGGTGTGCTTTGTGATTGCAGGTATTGAGCTTTGGATCATCCAGTCGATCGAGACCAAAAATCGACGTCAACAGAATGTTAAATATGTTGGATATTAATAAGTTCATAATCCTCAATTTTGAATTACCATACCATTATAAAATAATAATAATAATATTTTTATTTTAAATTATTAGTCTTTTTTTTTTTTGAAAGAATTGTATGAATCATTTGGTTTCAATCATGACAAGCGTAGGGGTAGAAAACGCTGCAAAATCATAGCGCTAACGTTACGGTTAGTCGCTATAAGATTTGCGGACAAAAGAAGTGGGAGAGAAAATCAATGCAGGGAGCACATGTCAAGGACGCAAATGAGTGTAATTGGACACTACGACAAACATCGGTGTCTCAGTGTGTGAAACGAGCGTGACGCCCCAACAACGCCGCGGAGCCCACGATGCCAACGAATCATAATCACATGCGCTCCTCTCCATTCAACGTCGTTCTTTCATTGTTCATTATTAGTTGAAATGTTTTACAAGTCAGATGTTGCGAGGGACATTGGCAAGATTTTTGTTCTCTTTTTTAATTGGCTAGAAGTATGATTATTCCAACGATTACATCAGCATAAGGGTGGCACAGTTTAGTAATCGATTAATTAGAAATTGACTATTTTTGTGATTTGATATTTTCAATGATTGAACTGAAAAGATATTATCTCTTGAAGAACTCTTAAAAGTCGATTGCATATTATAAGGTGATATATATATAATTTTTTTTTTTTTTTCTTATAGCAATATAGAATTTGTTTTTCCCAAGGCAGGAATGTAGATTCATAATCACAAAAAAGTAATTTTTTGTCATAAAAAAATTATGCTTTTAATATAATAATAATTATGTTAACTTTTAAGATACATGAAAAGGTGCCTTAACTAAATATTTAAACATATAATATAAATATGAGAAGCGAAGTGACCGATCATCTTGTACCGATCACATAATTTGTACGAATAATCTTTTCCCAATATTTAGGAGTAAAATTTTGAATTATTCTATTAGAGTCCTATTTAAATTACTATTGATAACTAATTTATATATTTAAGAAGAGCTTTATTTTTGTTTAGTTTAAAAAGAAGATTTTTTTTTTTAAATTATTATGTGGCACAAAAATTAGTGTGAATATTGGACTTAACACCAAATTTTTAAAATGAATTTTCTGTAACATCATCAATATTCAAAAAACTTATTTTGAAAGTTTGGTATTAATGCGAAAACTAATGTTAGTTTTGGTGTTTTTTTAATTATATTTTTAAGAATAAAGATTATGATATAAGATGAGATTAACTCAATAATCAATTGAAATAGATAAAAGGTAAAAAGAAAACACTAAAACCATCTACTGAGATTAATGAGTTATTTATTTTTTCCACTTAAGACTTAATAGTGCTGAATTACACCTATTAAGTTATTTTCATTTGTTTTTTTAAGTGGTCAAATCACTTAAAATTGTAAAAAAACAACTGAAAAAATTAAGTAAATTTTTTTAACTTTTCACTTAATTGTAAATCACTTAATGTCATTTAAAAGTTTTTATTCCAAATCTATTCTCCCCAAAATAACATAATTTCAAATTTATTTTAATTTTATATTACTCATTTTTTTTTCCTTTATACTTACAAAAAATATATTTAAAAAGTAAAACCTAAATACATCTTATCTCAAATTGTCTTAAAATTGAACTAATATATTTTAATTTACAATTTAAACATTCATTTTTTTAGTTGTTTTCTTTAATATTTAATATATTTAAATATAAATATGACTAATGCTACTATATTTTTTAATCATATTTTAATTATGAATAAAATATTATTAATATGTACATAAAAATATTTTAGAATTTATTAAATTGTTTATTCTCAAATATTTGTATTAAATTAATTAAAATTACATAATAACAAATAGTAAAAATGATATAAATATCAACTTACTAGTTTTCAGATAATTTTAAATTTAAAAAACAAACAAGTTTACAACATATTCAAAGATAAGAGGAAAAAAAAACAAACACGTTATTCAGATTTTAAATTGCAATCACTATTCAGTTTTCAGTTTTCAACAACACCATTAAGTTTTTAGATAAAATAACAAACGACCCCTAACTCAATAGCAATAAAAAGAATTATAAAAAATTTATAGATAAAGAAATAATAATTAAATACATCTTTAAAGCTAGATTCAAATTTAAAGAAAATAACGTTTTCTTTTAAAAAAAAAAATTATTTTGTATCTTAATTATATGTATAACTTTAGAGGAGTTTAGAGGAAGGGAGTAAAATGTCTAGAACTCATAATTTCAATAGCATCCGTAAGGAGCATAATAGGAAACTAACCTCATTTCATTAATATTTATGTAATATAAAAACGTTTTTGACATGAATTTATATATATTTCTTAAACTTTTTGTAACAATGGATACAGAAAAAAGATAATCCCAAAACATTTATTGTTGTTTGTAAAAATATCTACTTACCACATATGATTTTATTTTTATTCAAAATTTCTCCAATATTAATAAAAATATTCAAAATACCCCTTGAAGATATGTGAAAGGATAATAATATTTTCCAATGATCATAAATTGATGATGAAATCATAAAGGGTGAAATGATAATTTTCTAATAATTTTTTAACATCGAGGGGATTTTGAATAAAAATAAAATTATAGTGGTAAAATGAATATTTTTATAACTTATAATGGGTTTTTGGTATTATCCCTACAGAAAATTGAAGACAAAAAAAGATGATTATAGTTTTTGGATTGTACCCTATAAAAAGAAACAGAAAAAACTTTTGTTTATGATGGAAGAACTTAAATTAAAATTGAAAAATAAAAAGAAAACTAATACTTTTTTTAGTAATTAATTAAAACGAAAAAGAAAACTAAAAAAAATGATGACAATATCAAAATTACATGCATACAGTTCGGGGACGTACTAAAGTAAAAATGTATTGGTGGACATAATCTATTTAAAAAATATATGAGGTGACATCCGAGTGGAACATTATTGATAGGCATCGTGGCTGTGATTGGTTGAAACCAAGTTGAAGAATATTGAAAGCAAAAGGTGACGCAACACAACTTATTTATGTTTATTAAAACAATTGGGCTGCCCATTATTTTATTCATAGTGGAAACTTGCCTCGTGGCTAGGTGTCATTGTCGTCCCCTAACTGACAATACTTGATTCATTAAATTCCCCTTCTCTAGAATTGTCATTTTATTATAATTTCCACTATGTGAGATACGTTACTAACGTTAATTTACTAATGTTGGATTCATAGATTGTGCAAATTATGTTCAAATGTTGTTATTATTATTATTATTATTTTATATATTGATATCAAACCAGAACACTATCAAAACTCACTAAAATAAGACTTTAAAGTATAACACAAATTCCAACTCCTAGAAGCGGGAGAGGGCTATTCACATATCATAGGAAATACGAGACTAACTGAGATGAGATTCTGAAACATGATCAAGATTTCAACTCTCAAAAAATAGAGAGGCCTACACATATAAAGTGAAAAAACTACCAACATTATCGTAAGAAATACAGATCGAACCCTCGGACTTGAGTAAGAGTGGAGGTTCCTTAAACCATAACAGCAGCCCTACTTGCTGCAAATGTTCAAATGTTATTTACTATATTATTTTACAATTAATATTATAGGCACACTTCATGTATATATATCCTTTTAGATGTCTCTAATTGCCCATATTTTTAGACAGTGGCGAAGATGAATTTCCGTCTTCATTTTTTATGCCTCCAACTAATCCACTTTTTTGGAGAGAGGCTGATGGGCACTAAACACTTTTCATTTTTGAAGAGTCAGAAAACTCTTCCTCATCGTCGATGCTTTCAAAGAATAGTAAGTATTTTCGATTAATTTGCGGTACACAATAATGAGAGAGAGACAACAACTATGATACAAACGTTTTAGTCTCTAAAACATTAGAAAACTATCTTAAACAAACTAAAATCCCAATTGATGTTAGCCTTTGAGTTCCATGAGGGAACCTATTTATATAAGAAGTTCTAACACAAGTTAAAAATCACTTTATTTTCATCATATATATATATATATATTCGAAAAAAAGTCATGTAGGACAATAAGAAAATCAATAACAAAAAGTTTGGATAGATTAAAAACATGAAAATGAAAAAATCAGACGAAATTCGCGTAAGGGGACTTGACGAGATCACTAAGCTTATCGTTGGACTGGTAGGTTCCACGATAGTGATCGTTGCCATCGGTGATCTTAACGATCGCTGGTTATAGCAATTTCTGGCATTGGCTAGGTCAGTTGCTGAGTAGTGGGCCAGTGGTGGTCTTCGTTGATTGTAGTCATGTCTTACACGATTTTATGGTTTTGCTCATATCTCCTTCATTTTTCTTCATAACAATTTGTTTATTGTTATTATATTATAAAGTTGAAACTTAAGGATATGATAGCTGAAAACGATCAAGTAAATGAAACCTGATTTCATGGATCTACTTCAAGTAGCTGCTAAAGCAAGGAATGATAATGAGGATACTATTTTTGTTTAGGTTAGACCTGTGCATTTGGATGATGAAGAGGAAAATCCTGATCAATATATTGCTTCTCAAGCTTGAGGAGGGAAATCCCGATTAACATATTACTTCTCAAGCTCAAAATATGAGAATAAATGTTGAATAAATGCTTAGAGAAGAAGTTTGCTATAAGTGGTAGCTCTTCTGAAGACCATAAAACCTCTGAATCTAATGAAAATGATGGACGAGAAGATAGGGATGATATATAGTGATGATGCAACGTCGAGTTGTCGGGCATATTGTATCAAGTCATTCACCATTAAGCCCAAATGACGACCAATATTAGATATACAGGTTGGGATGTTAGTGAAAGAGGTTGGGATGCGGATGGATCAAGTTGTAATGTTGATGTCAGTAGATAACAAATAAGAAAAGATTATGATGAAAGTCATGGTAGACAACAACGAAGAATGAGTCAAACTAACGGAGATCCTTTGAATACAATTCTTTTCTTAATCAGTATAGAGTAGGAAATAGTTCTTCGGTTAGTTCATAAAAGGGTCAGATTCCCAAGTTTTAAATTATGGTAGCTATGGATCTTATGGTGGCTACGATACATTTGATTACCTTTTGCCACAAATTCCATATCCAATTCTTGTGCATACACATTAACAATGTCCACCCAATTGGGTAAATCCAAACTACCCAATTTATAGGCCCATTGGAGCAATATACAGGTGGCATGTTAAAAGTTACCTCCCAAGTTATGCAAACGCATTTTCTTGAGGAAATTATTGTTTATGTCAAAATAGATGTACGTTATGTCTTTAAACCATTGAGGAATTGATTTTTGTATTAAATTTTAGACATACAACGTATCATAGAACCTTTTTTTTTTTTAATAATTTTGTTTGTTAATTATTTAATTTTTTTAGATTGTATATGATCATAATATAAAAGTGAAGCAAAATTTTATTTTATTAAATACTTACTTTCAGAAAATTATATAGACTCACTATTATGTTGTGTTCATAACCTTGCTAATTTATTATAAAATATGATTCGTTTACAAATTTACAAAAAATTTCAAACTTTAGAAGCATATATTCATATTTTTTGTTTCAATTTTTGACAAAATATCCATCGACATCGATATTATCCCTAATACATCTATAAATTTGAAAGTTCGAAATTGATATCAATATCAATATTTTATTCCTTATTAGAAATTTGTCAATTTAGTTAATTTAAATTTCATGATTATTTAGATTTGATTATTTCTCTTACAAGTTTAGTAGAAGAATGTAGGACGCATGGATTAGAATCATAAATAACTACTCTCAAATCATGAGCAGACCTGCGGATAGTTTCACTATCACTTACAGTCATCACAGCTAGAGTGGCATTCTTGAGCAATAAATTAAATCCAAGGAGACTTTGAAAGTGATTGACAATGATAAAAACTGGACAACAGCCATGTAATCAAATCATTTTTACACAACACAAGCAGAAAAAAAGCCAACAATAATCAGCAAAAACTACTTGTGATCCGTAGATACACCTACAAACAATTTGCTTGTCATTTAAAGTAGTTATCTGGGCGACCTAGGCAGCTATGCTAACCCAAAATTGCCCGTAGACAGTTAAGGCTTGTGCAAAATAATCATACAATGCATCCCTTGCTAATAAAACCTTGCATGCTTTCGCAATGTACGTTCCAGAACCCTGATAGGTTTTCATTAATTTTTGGCATTTTCAAAAGGCTGTGCACTTTGAGTCTTGCCCATCTGATCGGGCTGGGAAGAATCTGTAATGGGTGCTGATCCACTCAACTTTCTTTGACCTAAGCCAAGAGTTGGTACAGAACTGCTTAATTCTGATTTGTTTTGGGTGTTTGCTTGGGTTTTGGTCATGCTGCCACTTGACTGCTTCTTAGATTCAGCCATAATTTCATTTACAGGGTCCTCTAATTTACCCAGTCTTTTTGTCACTTCCAAAATCACTGGATTCGATTTGGTTTTTTCCTCTTCCTCCTTTAATTCCATCTCCTTTGCTCGTTCCTCCTCCTCGTGCCTTTTCTTTCCCTCTAGCTTCTTCTTCTCCTCCTGTTCCTGTCATAGATTTTGGAAATATAAAGACCAAGTCGATAAAATGAGATGACCAAGCAAGAACAAAATAATAATGAGGACTTCATTAAATCATAAAGTAATAGTAATAAGCAAGGAATGTTGCGTTGCGCTTCCATTCTCCTCATTTCATAGCGAGCATATTGAGCAACCAAATACACAGCTGGTACAGGAAATATGCTCTCTCTTAGATAGCACCACCGAAGCAAGAGTCATTCTAAAATACGAACGAAATACAGCATATTTCATAAATAAAAATACCCAATGAAGGCATGCAGGCAAAAAAAAGCTGTACCAGATGAAAATCTATCCTGACCACAAATAAAGACCTGTAATAAGCATACCATTTAACAACTGAAACCAAGGCAAACTGCTAGTATAATCAGAACCATCATGTGAACAATTACATATTCCTAGCGGTTGATTGCATTACAAGTAATTAAACATGTCTGGAACATGACAACACAACCAAGGATATGATTTTTGCAAATTATCAAAATGTCAAAATTAAACACATGGATCACAATATTTTTATAAAAACACAAAAAGAGAAACATAAAAATAGAACTCACGAAATCAGCTGGTAACACATGAAAAGAGCAAGTATATGCAAAAACATGAAATACCCAAATTTCTTTTTCTTGGGAGGATCAGTGAAAAGGATTGCAGCATCGTTGGAATTGCTAGTCCCCTGGCAAAAAGGCCTCGCTTGGGCGGGCCTCAATCGGCCCTAGACCCCACCAGCTTTGCCATGAAGCTTGGTGTTTATGTAAACAGAAAGGTGAGATTGCTGATTTTATTGGGGCTTAAGGGGTTTTGGAAACACTAGAGTGGCCCGTGAGCGGGAGCGGTTCGGTTTGATCTCAGGGAGAAAGGAAACAGAAGCAACAACTCAAAGTTTTGAAAACTTTATAAGAAACAAATAAAACCAACCGAGTTATTTGGGATGGTTTCAACGAAAACTGGCTTAAACCGAATATGTTTTGATCGGTTCGGTTTAATGCAGTTTTGGACGTTATTGGGAAGTAAATAGGGCAAATATATAAACTAAGAAACTTAACCTATTTATTAATTCATTTGTGAACTATACATAATATTTGAAAATATAGTTCACAAATAATTTAATATTTGAATAATGGATAGAGTTACTGCCATCTATAAAAATGATTTTTTCTAAAAATATTTACATGATAAAATTATCCTAAATAAAATTATAAAGAAGGATGAACACATTAGTATAATAATTTATTTACTTTCAAAACTCGAAATAATTTTCCCTTTTTAAATTTAATTAGGTAACAAAACAAACAAAAATATATAATTATTTTTAACAAAAAATCTTTTAAAAAAAAGGTTTATGAATCTTTCATACAACCAATGATTCTTTAGATTCTTTTAAAAGCAAAATACTATTTTTTAATTTTATTTTGATTCATTTAAATAGTAAAAATTAATTAAGACATAAAATAAAGTCTAATTCTTGTGAAAATTTTTTATAGTTTCAACTTTCAAGTCTGATTTATCCTTCTTCTTCTTGATGAAATCTAAAATTAGGGTTAGAGTTAAAAATTTATATTGAAAAATAAATAAACAAAAAAAAAAATGAAGATAGAAATTTTATTTTAAGTAAATATAATTAATGTTATTTAAATACGGTTATGAGCGCTTATATTAATATACAAATTTTAAATAAGTGTATTAATAATTTAGGTGTGAAAATCATATTTATGGGTGACAATATCGACACCCTTGAATAATATGCATTTAAAGTGAATAATAATAATAATAATAATAATAATAATAATATGCTTTCACAATTTGACAAGGTTGGTGTCTCGGTCTTGGATCCTTTTCTAAGCTAAGAAGGGTGTATTTAATTC
Organism: Litchi chinensis; assembly: GCA_019925255.1. Lineage (NCBI taxonomy): Eukaryota > Viridiplantae > Streptophyta > Magnoliopsida > Sapindales > Sapindaceae > Litchi > Litchi chinensis. The sequence continues at coordinate 23,894,565 of CM034465.1, read as the reverse complement.
AGAATTTATTAAAGTTTATTTTTTTTAAAAATGATAGATTTAAATGGAATTTACATATTTTATAGATTCTATATTTTGTTAAAATTCTTTATGGAATCTAATAAAATCTTTAAGAAAATAGTAATATTTGTTATAAACTTTTTTCTCCATAAAAATCACTATAGAATCCATCTAAATTCATCACTTTAAATAAAATCTATGAAATTAATGATTTTTTTAATATACTTAGATTTTATTGAAGTCTTTATAAATCTAAATTAAATACACTTAAATTGCATTGGATTTTATATAAATCTAAATTGAATAATTTAAATTTTAATAAATTCCATACAAATATAGATTGAATATACCTAAATTTCAGTGAAATTTATTCAAATACGAATTAAATACACTCAAACTTTTAAAATGTTTAAAATTCCAATTAATCTTAGATTGAATACACTCTCCTAAGTTTTACCTAACATTTTTCTAATATTGTGACACATAAGCACTACAATCAATAAATGATTGATATTTGGTTAGTTTTTCAATCTTATTTTTTCAACAAGCAATCATAAATACATGAATAATACTAGACTTTTTAAATATTTTTTCAAATTTATAACTAAATGATATGATATATGAATTATCAAGATCTCATTAATTATCACATCATTTTATAATTTATAAGATTTTAACAACTTATATACCACATCATTTGAGTATAAATTTGACAATATATTTAGGAAGCCTAATATTACTCTATATATATTTTAAAAAAAAAAAAACTTAGGAGAGAATCTAAATTCTGTGTCTCACCCATACCTGAATTGTTTTATTTAGCTATGTCCTTATAAAATTTTAATCATTAATATCATATTATTTTGTAATAATCAATTAAGATATCATAACAACAAAAACAACAACAACAATAATAATAAAGGTTGTCATTTGGCTGCTCGCGCCATTGGCACCAACAGCCCCCACGCCGTGTGTTGGCGTGGGTTCGACACCCGGCATATCCAAAAATTTGTAATATATAATATATATAATATATTCATATACTAATAACATTAATAATAGTAATAATATAATAATATAAATATTCTAATAATAATGATAATTAGTCTTCTATTAATTGTGCGGGTTGCTCTCTCATTCCAGTGTAAATCTTTCCCCCACCTCTGTGTGGATAGTTCCCTCCCAAATGGGAATAGTTCTTCGGGTCGTGCCATCAGTATCATATCTCAGTTAAAAAGTTTCGGATGTCCCCTGGATTTGTCCCAGATATAGGTGTTATACTAAAAATAATAATAATAAAGGTTAGATGTGACACCATATCAGTTATAAAAGGTTGGTTATGCTACAATATGATCAGTTCATATCTAGGGAGTCAAAAGGAAATCGATAATTAATATAGTAGATTTATTGTGATCATTTATTATATTACTAATTTAAAACTCTAATCGTATTTGAATACGGCATGGTGGGGTTGTACAAAAAGATCTCTACAAAAGCAGAAATTGTAATTTCAAAAAAGACAAAAAGAAAAAAGCAGAGAAATATAGACATGCTTGTTAATAGTTTCTCTCGCAATGACAGCCTTCTTCAACATTCTTGCTGCATTGTTTTTCTTTAGCTTCTTCATTTCCCAAGGTATGTATATATCTTTTATATAGATTTCATGCATTCATGTCAATATTTCCAATCGAGTTCTCTTTTATTATTATTATTTTTTCTAATTAACTTTCTTCTTCCAATTACACAATTTTGTATGTGTTTTCAGAAAGCACTTTAAATAAACTAATTTTTGTAAAAACACTTCTCCTAAAAGCGTTTATCGATTTCTTATCAGTTTCTTTTCTCTAAATTTTGAAAATCATTTTTATTTAATTCAATTAAATACTAAAACTGGATTTAAAATCTATTTTAAGTAGATGGACTTTCTCCATAAACTTAAATTTTTTTTGAAAAATATTATATTTATCATGTCATCAAATTCCTTTTTCCATAAATCACTTTTTAGAAAGCAATTATTCCATTTAAACACTACTAATGCAAAAACGCTTCATGTCAATATCTATAACGGGCTAACACACCCCCGATCGACCAACATCGGCCTAATCAGGTGGTAGCCCGGCCATCCCACGCCCAATCGATCAACACCGGCCCAATCACGTGGATGGCAGGTACTATCCCTTTGCCTTCTGAAGGATTTCCACACCTCTCCCACCACTCGAATCCAAGACAAAAAACATATAGTCATTTGAGAAGCATGGTGAGTACCATTTGAGCTAGTAGATTTACTGTGATTATGCATTAATTATATTACTAATTTAAAACTCTAGTTGTATTTGAACACGGCATAATGGGGTTATACAAAAAAATCTCTATAAAAGCTGTAATTGTAATTTCAAAAAAGACAAAAAGAAAAATAGCTGAGAAATATCAGACATATTTGTTAATAGTTTTTCTCTGCAATGGCCACCTTCCTCAACATTCTTGCTGCATTGTTTTTCTTTAGCTTCTTCATTTCCCAAGGCATGTATATATCTTTCAAATAGATTAATTTCAAGCATGCATGTCAATATTTCCAACCGAGTTTTGTTTTGTTTTGTTTTGTTTTTTTTTTGTTTTTTTTTTGGTTATTAATTTTCTTTTCCAATTACACAAATTTTGTGTGTGTTTTCAGAAAGCATTTTGAATAAAATATTTTTTGTGAAAACACTTCTCCTAAAAATATTTATTGATTTCTTGTCGGTTTCTTTTCTCTTAATTTCAAAAATCATTTTTGTTTAATTCAATTAAATACTAAAATGGATTTAATATCACTTTTTAAGTAGAAGGACATTCTCGAAAAACCTAGAAACTTTTTCAAAAATATCATACCTATCATGTCATCAAACTCTTTTTCCATAAACCACTTAAAAAGCATTTATTTCAAGTAAACACTACTAATGCAAAAACGATTCATGTCAAAATCATTCTTAAAACACAGTATTAATTTATAAAACTATTTGTTTTCTTTTCTTTTTTTTTTTTTTTTTAATATCTTAACCTTTAATTTCTCGACATTTTTTTAAAAAATAATTGTAAGGTATTGTCAATGCACAATCAAAGATCTAAAAATCAAACAGCAACAAGCTGGAAAACATGTGCAAAATAAGCCAGAATGGAAGGTGACAACCTCTAACAGTTGTTTAAGCATAAATGAGTTCCTAGATAGCAACAGAGAAGTTGGGACATTTAATTCGCTAAAGCTGCGAAGTATGGAATTATTCTAAAGTTTGGTGTAATTTATATATAAACTATCGAAGCAAATTGGTGTTGGTGCCACTGTTGCTCACTGAATGCACAGTTTGGACATTATTTGTAATTATTAGTAGGTAACGTAGAGGATATGGACCTACACTAGCTAGTTGATTAGTTTGATTTTCGAAATCAATACTCAATAACTTTTTTTTTTAATTATGTGTTGCTTCGAGGATAAAGTATTCAAGGAATTTAACAAATCCAATTAATTAAATTGAAATATAGTCATGCCCTTAAGTTGGTTACTTTTAATGGATAATTAGAAGCCAAATAAACAAAGCATAAGCCATAATAAATTAAATGTATCTCTGAATGCGGAAGTAGATTTTGAATCCCTAAAAAGAAAAATAAAGTCGATCTTTGGATTACACGTAATATTTAATCTCTGCATTTCCTAGTATACATAGTATACATTTTGACATGATCTCAAAATGTTTAGTCAAATATTTAACCATTCATATCAATAGATTTTAAATTAAAAGCAGAAAATAGATAGAAATAACAAGGTCAACGAAGCACCAATTTGATTTTCATTTGGAAACGTGTATTTTGCACATCTTGGCTATATGAGAAATTTGTTACAATTGCTGACTTACCGATTTGTGTGATGCCTTAAGGAAAATGAGGAAGAAAAAGAAATCAATGATAATGGAGGACTTGAAAACTTGATTCAAATCCTGACACTCAACAAATGCTTCAAGCTTCCCACATGAAGCACATGGTTCCCCTAAGGCAAGCTTTCTGTTTCCCTGCTCACCAACAACAGTCATGTCCTTACAAACATCCACCTTAAAACAAACCAATTCTTCAGCTTGCCCTTCCAAGAAGACCTTCTTAAATGTCAATAAGTGCTTCTGTGGTGAGTTGTGCACTGATGGAGGAGTTGAAACAAAAACACTGAATGACTTCCACTTACACTTCCATTGTTTCTAGCTTAGAGGTTTAAGTTAAAATCTAAGCTTTGACAATTGCTTTCAACGGGCTTCCACTGACGTGCAATTTGATGAATAGCAATGTGATTTTCTTCGAAGGGGACTGAAACTTATTTTGGAGCTTCAACTGAGTGCTGGCTTAGATGGTAATAGCTTAATCCATCTCCAAATGCATAAACAGTTTCACCAGTGTAGAACCTGTAGCTTCTGCCAGGGTAACCACTTCAAGGAAGCTGCTGCCGTAGCTATTTTAGCAGGTTATTACACGTATTTGGACATTTTTATAAGATCATTAATTTCCTGTAGCCGTATTAAGATGACTAGTAATTTCTGTTATTAACATATTTTTTTAAAAGGCTTGTTCTTTTTTTTGGAAATACAAAACAGAAAACAACTTTTGAAACCATTTAATAAATAAATTTAACGATGACTAATAAACATGATAAATGTTGTGGTTTTACAGGGTTGGATCTCGACTGTTTAAATTTCTTAAAAAATCACACTCAGGAAGTAGTGAGGGATCTGGTCTCATGTTCATGTTAGTCATTGGCACTTTGTCTACATATGATTGAGGATACAATGTCATGAGTAGTCTTCCATCAGCACCACGTTTGTAAGCAATTAGTCATATAAATTAATGAATATATATGTTGAGAAAAATTCATTCAGGCAAAAGCATATATATAACACAATGTGACTTACTTGGATTGTAGAAACCAAAAACAATATCAGCAATGGCAGCCCCACCAACTTGGCCAGGGTAGTTAACTCATAAAATGCTTGTAATTTTACTATCAATTTTAGCAAATGAAATATCGAATCTTTCTAAATTAGAACAGCAGGTCCTTTAGCAGACTTTGCCACTTGTGTTACTAACAATTGTTGCTGTTCTGGAAGGTTGCTAAAAGGCCTTCTCCTTCCAGGACAGCAAGAATTATTCGTAACACGTGACAAACGCTGCTAAAGGGCCTGTTAATCTAATCATAACGTCTGGAGGACGATTTGATATTTCATTTGCCAAAAATGATAGCAAAATTACAAGCATTTTATGGGTTGGCTACCCTGGCCAAGCTGGTGGAGCTGCCATTGCTGATATTGTTTTTGATTTCTACAATCCAAGTAAGTCACATTGTGTTAAATATATACTTTTGCTTGATTGAATTTTTCTCAACATATATATTCATTAATTTATATGACTAATTGCTTACAAACGTGGTGATGATGGAAGACTACTCATGACATGGTATCCTCAATCATATGTAGACAAGGTGCAAATGACAAATATGAACATGAGACCAGATCCTTCACTGCTTCCTGAGTGTGATCTTTTAAGAAATTTAAACAGTCGAGATCCAATCCTATAAAACCACAACATTTATCATGTTTATTAGTCATCATTAAACTTATTTATTAAATGGTTTCAAAAGTTGTTTTCTGTTTTGTATTTCCAAAAAAGAGAACAAGCCTTCTAAAAAAATATGTTAATACAAAAAATATATTAATAACAGAAATTACTAATCATCTTAATACAGCTAAGAAAATTAATGATCTTATAAAAATGTCCACATACGTGCAATAACCTGCTAAAATAGCCACAGCAGCAGCTTCCTCTGGTGGCTTAGTGTAGTGTTGGGAATTGTACAATACATCTACTGAATCACAGTCAGAAACCATGTACCTGCAACTACCCAATATGTATCCTTGTAAATTATAACTAAAACACTGATAAAAACTAGACTCAAACAAATTATTATTAACTGAATAATTAGTAAATACCCGCTTAGTTTCCATTGGCCTCTGATGACTCCTGATAGAAGGTCTGAGTCTGCACGTGTTGGCTTATCATTAACCTGGTTGTAAGAACACATCAGACTTGCTACATTCCCATCAATTACGCAGCTCTTGAATGGTGGTTGAAATTTATCTTCCATATCTTGCTTTGTTACCTACCTCACCCGCAACCAAAACAATACAAACCAAATAACTTCAGCCATCTGTAATTTAGTATTCCAAAAAAATCAAATTAAAGAAAAAGGATATATTTTACATTTTTTAAGTTTCTTGCAGACGTAACACCGTATTTATAAACGTGTTTGAATATGTAATAAATATACATGATCTATTAATAAAAAAAAGTGAATCAGAGAAATTACCACAGCATTGAAGTGGTAGTGATCAACCCCTTTGCAGTTATCCAGATCATAAGCTGTATAATGTTTACAACATGCAGCAACTTTAAGGCGATTAGAATTGTTGTCATCACTTTGTTGTAGACCTTTGACATAACTTGTTGCATACTTGCTGGAGAGCAAAGGGTCCTCTCCTGGTGTCTCCTGGCCTATTCCCTATCCGGGGTCCCTAAATACGTTAACATTTGGTGACCAATATGTCAATCCTGCTGATCCTACATTGTACATTGCCCTGGCCTCAGTCGAAACCACCTAACAATGACATGAAAACAAATACAACTCAAATGTAATTCAAGCCCCCAAACAACCTCAACATTTTTGTACTTAACTATGGAAAAAACAACAACCATGTAAATCAATCAAACATATAAAATTTCACAATCATTTTAGCTTTATATATATATATTTTTTCATTTTTGTATGCAAAATTTGTTCAATACTTAACAAACATGATTAGATTAGTCTTAATTTACAAAAAGAAATAGAAAAATAAAAGAGAACACACTCATCACAAGATAATTTTTTATTTAACTAAAAAGACAAATATTTGTTAAGATTTCGTTATCATTTCAATTCAGATGGCAAGTTGGACGTGTTAGTGACGACGATGTTCAAGATGAAAGTGACCGTAATGATAAAATGGTCATCTTCAGCATCTGGAAGGATAAAACAAAACGATGCAGAGAAATGTATACCTTTCCAATGGCTTGAAACAGGCATGCGTTAAAGGAAGCAGCAGTGAGAATAACCTAAGGAAAGCTAGTAGCACCCGGAAAAACACCAGTGAAACGTTTATTTCCACCAGGACCAACGTCAGAGACACCATGTAAAGCCTCCGACCACCACTCATAGTATGGAATTCCAAGTCTGCTCACACTCCCTGCTGTGTCCACCAAGAAACTAATCTTCTCTTGTAATGTCAACCTCTGCATCAAGTCTGCCACCCTTGTATGTGTCCCCAGAGACTTGTTGCAGAACCCCAAGCTCCCCAGTGTGGCATTCTTCTCAATGTCCCAGGCAAAAGCAGGTGATGACTGTGCCCATGACACCCCACTACAACATGTTACCTACAAAATATTAATGAAAACAGAGACAAGGAGTGCTCTGTTTCGTGGTTTGTGAAAAAGGAGGGAGAGCTTGGAATCTAATAAAAGAGAAGGCGTGGTGAGTTGTTTTCTTCAATTAATGAAGAAGTAATTGCACAACACTCCCTTTTATTAGATTCCATTAAAGTTGGTCAAACTCATCAACTTAAGGGTATTTTTATCTTTTATTATTTCTAATTTTCTTTTACAAGTTAATATTATAAAAAATAAAAAATAAGGAAAAATAATTAAAAAAATAAAATAAAATTTCCACCATCCATCATAAAAATAAAAAAATGTTGAAAAAAAATAGAAGTAAAAAATGAAGTCGCTCGGATCTTCAATGAAGATCTGGGTTTTGAATCCATATATTCACCTTGAACCTAGATCCTTTTCCAGCAGACTAAATCACCTTTCAAAAGGATCATCTCCCATATCATCCTCATCCGCATCCTCATCATCTCGCGACAAACTTCTCTACATCAACAGGAACCCATCTCATCAAAAATCAACACAAATACACCACAACACCCAAAATAACCTCGAACTTGGCCAATAATTTTCCAAATGAGAGCAAACAGCAGATTAAAACAAACACAAAAACCAAAAAATCACTGCCTTCTGACCCTCGAAGACATCAAACACCAAGCTTCAAAATCAAGTACCCTCAAACAATAACATTCTAAAATGATAAAATCATACCCTACACTATAAGAAAAATGCTTAGTAATCAAGGGCGATGTCCGTGATAGATGTACAACTAGCACGGGCAAGCGTCCTCACTGTATAAGGGTGTGAAGGTAAACAATGCTTTTAGAGTATGGGCAAAGCCCGTGCTAAAAATATTAGCAAAAACAGATGAAGTTTGTAATAGTTATTATATTGAAGACGAGTAATGTCCGTGATAAAATAATTAACAATTATTTTTTTTTAAATCTAATTTTGCCCTTAATTGATAAATTATTGCATCTATTGTCAAGTAACATTTTTTTTTAGTATAAATTTATTAATATAAGCAAATAATCATATAACACTTTAATAATAATTTAAAACATATATAAAGTTCATACAATTTATAAAGCATTCATATAATATCGGAAATGATAAAATTTATACAATAGAAATTCTAAAATATTCGTATGTAATAGTAGCAAATCCTAATACAAAATATTAACTCCTAAAAATAATCTACATTCTAGGTCCTAATATGTAATGTACTTGTTGGTCAAAAAATGTAGATGTCTCTAGTACCAATTCGGGGATTCAATTGTTGCTCTCCAAATACATCATTTATATTAAGAGAATTCGAACTACTTGTTGCAGAGGTGTTTCTTCGGTAGTATTCTCATCACAATTCACAAGATCCGACCCCATCTATCAAAACAATATGGAGCAAAAAACACAAAGACAATAAAATAAATACATAACAACGAGGACTAGAACCATAAATTATTCAATTGAAGTTTAAAAGCATAAAAGAAACGAAAATGAGAACATAAAAGGGAAATAAAAGAACAATTGTTTCCATATTAATTTGTTTATCTTACCCTAACCCTTCGTGTTGACCAAGAGCCAAAATATATGCATAACTTTTACTTCCTCCATCTCAAGATATAAATATCTGCCATACCAAAACGATACGGCCATATCATTTAACTTAGCATTAATGATTAAAAAAAAAAAAAAAAGTGATATACTTTAATCAATTCCAGAGCATGAACATTTTACTTCTAGGTATCTATATTTTTATATACGTAATGAGGTATCTATAGAGCATCTATCTCACACAAGTCAGTCTAATTCCAAAACAAAACTGGAAAAAAGGCTCCAAAACCCCAATCACAATCTCCTCATATAGCAGAAAAATCAAATAAATAAAAATCAATATAAACAAACAAACCTCTCCTGAACAAACGAACTCCAAAATTGAAAACAACCGGATTTAGTTCTAGCATCTTACTAGGCTTGTCACCTGTAAAGCACATTGCTTATCGGCATTTTGTCAAACACCTGGAGACACAAAAAGAACAAACAAAAAAAGAAGACAAAAAGATTGAATTGAAACCAATCAAAAAAGTCGTGATACTACTTTCTTTAGTAAAGCATAGATACTTGTCAAAGCAGAAATATAAGTGACATTTTTCACTGTCAACTTTAAGAAGGTAACTTCTCAATCTTGTAATTTATGAAAATAAGGATAAGTACATGCAAAATCAATTACAGAAAGATTTAATATGTAGATTTAATCAGGATAAGTACATGCACAAAAGGAACCATCTGCATCCACCTCAAAATCAGACTGCTCCTCATAATTCAAACCATTTTTTCACCTCCTCTGCCACCCCATCAATACCACCAACAAACAGAAACTCAAAATAGAAACTCAGATGGAATTTCGGGTTTCATTATATATAATTCACATTTCTTGATGGACTTAAATATGCAACAAAGAAAATAGATTAATAAAACTAGAGAGCAGTGCTGAAACAACCAACCCACAACAGAATCTGTACATATTTGTTAACTGAAAAACCACTATAACATTCAACAAAATAGTAACAGCTTAAGGCCTCATATTAAGCTCCTCTCAACCATGTAAACACATTAACATATGTTGTTTTGCAATAGTATTTGAATTTCTGATGGTGAAAACTAACCTTTATCATGCAATCCCGCAATACAAACTTATTATGTATCTGCACCTATTATTATAGAGTTTATTGTATCTCAACAAATGATAAAAACTTAAAACAACATGAAACGAAAATAAAGCGTATAAAGTGGAATTCCTTACAGAAGCACTAGAAGGCAATGGCTTGTATATTTCTATATGTTGTTGTCCATGCGGCAGAACACATGGATCATACCTACAACATGGCAACGAAACCCATAAACACAAATTAGCTCTGCTTTCATTAGAATAAAGCAGAAAGCCATTAAAGCAAAACAATTAGAGTTTAGGAACTACAAAGCAGTATGATTCCAATCATGTGAAATTGTCAGTGTCAATAACAAAGACAAGAGGACTTTAAAAGAGCAATAAAAATCTAATAGGCTTGCTCCATAGCACTTGTTGGCATCAAGTCACACGAAAACCAAGCAGAAAATGAATTTGACAAACTGCTTACTGCAATTTTTCGTGCAACACATAATCAGTCCTCAGATTAATGAAAATGTGTTTCAAATTAAATTCCAGTGCATTAGTTTCAAAAGGAGCCACTGCTGAAATGAGAAGAGGACTCAGAGCAGTCAAAAAATAAAAAAAAAAGATGAGATTGTTATCATTTATCAACATGACAAGGAATCGGAGCGAATCAACTGACCAACAACTCGGCACTGGTTGCAGAACACGGATCTGGATCTGGCCATGTCCTCCTCCACGATGTGCAACAACACTGTCACCGGAGCCAGGAAAGAGTCGGGGATTTCCGTTGTGTAGCCGACGCGGAAGAGGATCGCGTGCGACAAGAAGCATAAATCAAGCTCGAAACAGCTCCGTCACGGCGGATCCTTTGACGGCGGGGAAGGTGAGGAAATCGTAGAGATCAGTTGTGACTCTTCTCTTCCGTTGACAACCATGTCGGAGGTGGTGGAGGTAGCGTCGCGCGGAAGTGGTTGTGTGGATTTTAGATCTAAAAAGGAGAAAGAGAAATCTGAAAAAGAGAGTGAGTGGTTTTCTGGGTTTGGGTTCAAGTAACACTAACCGAAATCCGTTTCTTTACAAATTTCAATCAAAATACCAAATAAAAACAGCCAATGTTAGAACTTGAGAATCGCATTACATGCAAAAACTGACACTAACCGAGAATAATCAACACTAACTGACCTCGAATTAAAATCTAATCAGCCTCCAATCGATCATTTTGACACAAAAAAAAAAAAAAAAAAAAAATCAATTGAAAGCAAAGAGGAAGACTTTTTAGCTAAAAGGAAGAGAAAAACTGAAAAAGGTCGAAACTTGAAATGTTAACCGACGAAAGTTGAGTTTTTTGCACATACCCTTTGCATGTTCTTCTTCTAGGAAGACGATAAAGACAAGGACTTGATGGAAGAGTCGTGGTTTCGGCGGCGGGAGAAGGCGAGTGTGGAGGGGGACAAAGGGTGACATGGCAGATCTAGAAAAGCCGGTTTGGAGAAGAGACGATTGTGAAATGAAGTGGAGGAAAATAAGAGATGGAGACCCGAACTGGGGTGTCTCCACCGTTGGCGACTTGGATGGTCTCCGAAGGAGACCACCTGGGTCTCCTCCACCGCTGGAGATCCGGATGAAAAACTGGGATGGAGAGCAGCTGGTCTCCATCCCAAATGTGGGGAGACCTGGAGACCAAAATGGAGACCATCTCCACTTTTATCCATCCCAGTTTTTTATTATTTATTATTATTATTATTATTTAAATTGTTATGATTTTTTATTATTATATTTTTGTCTTATTCACGGAGAATGGGCAACTTCTGACGGCATTTTAGTTTTTTAATTAAAATTTCCGAGTAATCCTTAAAGTTGACTATGTAAAGGTTGGTGTAATAAAAAGAAAAATATAATTCTATCTGTTTTTAATTAAACTTTAGGAAAGTATTGTGCAATTCATTTGTTAACGAATGAGAGTTTGGAAAAAATATGGCTGAGGTGTCCCATAAAGAAGGCTCAGATTTACTAAATGTGTCTAATACAAATGTGGGCTGCCTCTATGATGTGGTTTTACATGGTCCACTGCATTTGATATGTCTTCATCATGACATGTTGCTTGTATTTCCGTATATACTTGATGCATTTAACAAAGAACCAACCCATAAATGGCCACCGCCTCCATCCAACCTGAAGGCAACCCGTGAATTTACTTTGCAAATAACTCCTCCATTATAATAGTTTAAAAAAATTATGATATGCTCCTTATATTTTCATATATACTTGATGCATTTAATGGAAAACCAAACCACATATCCATCCAAATCTGGTGGAGGTGTGGTTCATTGCATTTTCTAAAAAACTTTTTATACGTAATTTCAACTATCTTATAGTTAAGTTATTTATAATTATGAAAAATACATAAAATAAAGGATAAAGTCGATAAATTATGGGGTGGGCTTACTAAATATGATCTATTATATTATTTTAATAGGATGTATCTACATAATAATTATCACATTGATCTAATATAGATATGAGTTGCGTCCATCATGTGATTTCGCACGAGTCATTGCATTTGAAAGTGAGACACAAAACAAGCTAAAAATAGCTAATAGATTCGTTGCCAAGCAAAATTAAGTACCTAATTCAACCAACCAAGCAGATGAGTTTCACATCGAAACCACATGTTGGCTCCCACGTATATATGTGTTGAAATTTTCCAAATACCACTAATTTCATGAACTTTTAATGCTAAAGCCGTAATGGTTGATTTTGACTTGTGGAAGATGAAAAAAGTACTAACACTCGGACTAAAGGGATTCTGATTGATTGTGCGTTAAATGCTCACAAATACATATTGACCATACAAGCTATGAAAAGAAGAAACAGTGGACTTGCTTTAATTGTATATATATATATATATATATATATATCAGACATATTGACAATACAAGCTGTGAAAGAAGAAGAAGAAAAAATGGACTTGGCAACGCCTACTGACAACGTTTTGTTCGATGAATAAATACACCCGTGAGCTCAGTGATTTGTTCATTGATTTGAAAAGAAAGTATTAATTTATATTAAATGATTATTATTGGATAGAATATACGTTGATAATTAAATGTGAATATGAATTCCAACCTACACCCAGTACAACTGACACCAAGTTTTCAAATACAATGACTTAATAATTAATTTAAATTTTTAGAACTCATTTATTAACATCGATTTATAACATGCTAATTAATTTATTTCTTAGGAATGATATCTTAGCTTTTCATTTTATACTACATGATAATTGTTATTTAAAGTAAGCTGCTATATTATTATGAAATCAAAATTACGTTTACTTATGGAGTGTCTACCCCAGATATTAATTGCTAATGGTTGATCACATGGGAAAAAACAAGAAATGAAATGAATTTTTTCATAATCGTGGCTGGGACAAAATTTGAAAGAATTTGTCACTTGGGCAGCAGTGCAATCTGCCCACCCATAGTCTCTTGAGACATTAGAGTTCGATACCCCCACCCCCCAAATTAGTGTATCTCCCACCTACATGTGGAGTGCCTCACAACACTCGTGTGGACCATTTACTCATCTGTGTGTAGGTTGCTTTTCTTGTATGAAAGTCGTTCTATTGACCGTGCCACTTATATTCAATCTTATTTAATTTCAATTGTACTTGGGTCAGTCCCGTAATAAACAAAAAAGGAAAAAGAATTTTAAATATGAGAAAAACAGATCTAATAATGAGAGAGTGAGAGGGGTGAAAACTCATTTTATAAGTAGGAATATTCAAATAAATTAAATTAAACTGCATCACATGTTGAGAGTGGTGCACAATCAACATGTTGAGTTGGAGCATTGAAGATTTTTTCGATGAGGGATTCATTTCAAAATTTGGTATATTCTTCAATTTATGTCATGTATTTGTGCAAATAACTTTTCTATTTTTGTAAAAGGTGTATTTAAACATAAATAATATAAATGTATATATAATAGAAAGTAAGTACGTAACTTTCGCTTTTACCACTGCTCTTCTGATCGCTTTCCTGAATACAACAAAAGTTGAATCTCTTTCAATAAATAATACTAAGCACAAGTTGTTCATCTGTTTTCAGATACTTAATGAACCCTAGCTACTCAATTGCCCATTTTACAAAATTAAAAATGTTTTTTTTTAAATGAAATTTAAAAATGTTTTGTTAATTCTTTACACTCTCTAAAATCTCAAAGCCGTCCCTAAATATTGATAATTATTTTAATTTGATTATTTTGTCTTACCAAATATATTTTATCAATTTTTAATGCATTTTACTTTCAAAAGAAAATTTGGAATGTAATTAAACAACCCTAAATCAATAACTTGTCAGCATCTTTTTATTCTCCACTCATTGCAAGCAAAAGTTGTTCATTAGCAATCCAGGCTTATAAAAAATTTGCTAGGCTATGAATGGTGTATTAATATTATTAATTAAAATTCTTGTACAATTATTAATTCACAATTTTTTTCCTTAAATCTGAAACACTCTCGATTGATTTATAGTTGGATTTTTCGGCTTCTCATGTTAAGTAAAAGATTTATGTTTACTTTTTTACAAATACTTGTGTTTCAAATTTTATGATTGTATTATCAATATCTATTTGAATTTCCTTTTGTTGCAAATCAAAGAAATATTATTTAAAAATTAATTATAGTTGGTAAAAAAGGAATTAATCATTATTTATGATATGTTTTCCTAAAAAAATGATAAATTTAAAATTAACGATGGTAAATGATATACTTGATATTTGAAAGACATATGAAGTGGAAATTTTAATTAAATAGAAAGTAAAGTTGCAAGAACTTTTTTTAGGTGGCAATAGAGACACCTATCGACTATTATTTGCAGGAAGCATTACCAAATTCATAAAAAATTTCAAGACAATAGAAAAAAAAAGGTGGATTGTAATGTAAATAAAGGTTAGTGTACTGCAAAGTAGTATTTTTACAAAATGTAAACTAGTGGGTATAACTTCGATTACAAAAGTCTACTTATTAATAATAAATAATATTATCATTTTAATAATCTTCATACTTATAATACCGATTAACTTTTATGGCGACTGATTGGTGGGTAGTGCGTAGAAACAAAGCTCCATCATTACGTGCAATAGTGGTTCGCATATTGTCACGAACAGCATTATCATTAGCTTGTGCATGAAATTGGTCCATATTTTCTTTAATTCACACAAAACAATGGAACCTTCTGGCATATTCTAAATTTCAACTTGTTTATTGTTATTATAAAAGGATCAAGTAAATGAAACCCAATTTCACGGATCTACTTCAGGTAGCTGCTGAAGCAAGAAATGAGAATAAGAATCCTATTTTTCTTTAAGTTAGACCTGCACATTTTGATGATGAGGAGGAAAATCCGGATCAATATATTGCTTCTCAACCTCGAGGAGGGAAATCCTGATTAAACATATTACTTGTCAAGCTTGAGGTATGAGAATAAATATTGAATAAATGCTTAGAGAAGAAGTTGGTGTAAACTGTAGAGTTACTATTAGTGGTAACTCCTCTGAAGACCATCAAACCGGCCTCTAAATCTAATGAAAATGATGGAGGAGAAGATAGGGGTGATAATGATGGTGGAGTTGTTAAGCATATTGTATCGAGCCATTTACCATTAAGCTCAAATGAAGATCAAAATAGTTATACAGGTTGAGTTTCGGTGAAAGAGGTTGGGATGCTGATGGATCAAGTTGTGATGCTGGTATAGGTAGATAACAAATAAGAAAAGATTATGATGAAAGTTGTGGTAGACATCAAGGAAGAATGAATCAAAGTGATGAAGATTATTTGAATATAACTCTTTTCTTAATGAGTATAAACATAGGAAATAGTTCTTCCGGTGGCTCATAAGCAATGTCAGATTACATTTGATTATCTTATGCCACAAATTCCATATGCAATTCTTATGCATGCAGATTAACAATATCCATCGGGTAAATCCAAACTACCCAATTTTTGGACCCATTGAAGGAGACCAAGCAATATACATGTGGCATGTTAAGAACTACCTCTAAACTTATGTAACCACATTTTCTTAAGAAAACTATTGTTCATATCAAAATAGATACACCTTGTGTCATTAAAACATCAAGGAATTGATTTTCGTATTAAATTTTAGATATGCAATGTATAATAGAGCTTTTTGTAAAATATGATTCATTTTATGTATAATTACTTTTTTGAGATTGTCCTACAATTTTACAAAAAAAATTCAAACTTTAGAAGCAAATATCCATACTTTTGTTAATTTTTGACAAATATCTTCTGATATCAATATTATCCACGATATATTGATATCGATACCAATATTTTCTTCCTTGCTAGAAATTTGTCAATTGAATTAACTTAAATTTCATGATTATTTAGATTTGATTATTTCTCTTACAAGTTTAGTAGGAGAACGTAAGATGCATAGATCAGAATCATAAATAACTACTCTCAAATCATGACAAGGCCTGTGGATAGTTCCACCATCCCTTACAGTCAACACAGCTAGAGTGATATTCTTGAGCAATAAATTAAATCCAAGGAGACATCGTAGGTTATTGACAATGATCAAAACTGGACAAAAGCTCTGTAATCATATCATTTTTAGACAACACAAGCAGAAAAATTACAAACAATAGTCAGACCTACCAGTGATCCACAGATACGCCAACAAACAATTTGCTTGTCATTTAAAGTGGTTATCTGGGTGACCTAGGCAGCTATGCTAACCCCAAAACGCCTGCAGAGAATTAATGCATGAGCAAAATAATTATACAATGCATCCCTTGCTAATGAAACCTTGTATGCTTTTGGAATGTACGTATGAGAACCTTGATAGGTTTTCGTCAATTTTTGGCATCTTCAGAAGGCTGTGCACTTTGATTCTTTGCCCATTTGATCGGGGTGGGAAGTATCAGTAATGTGTGCTGATCCACTCAACTTTCTTTGACCTAAGCCAGGAGTTGGTACAGAACTACTTAATTCTGATTTGTTTTGGGTGTTTACTTGGTTTTTGGTCAAGCTGCCACTTGACTGTTTCTTTGATTCAGTCATAATTTCATTTACAGTCTCCTCTAATTTACTCAGTCTTGTTGTTACTTCCAAAATCAATGGATTCGATTTGGTTTTTTCCTCTTCCTCCTTGAATTCCAGCTCCTTTGCTCGTTTCTCCTCCTCTTGCCTTTTCTTTTCCTCTAGCTTCTTCTTCTCCTCCAGTTCCTATCATGGATTTCGTAAATATAAAGACCAAGTTATCAAACCAGAAGGCAAGCAAATCGATATAATGAGACGACCAAGCAAGGATCAAATAATAATGAGGACTTCATTAAATCATAAAGCATTAGTAATAAGCAAGGAATATCGTGTTATCACTTCCATTCTCCTCATTTCATAACGAGCATATTGAGCAACCAAATACACAGCTGTTACAGGAAATATGCTCTCTCTTAGATAGCACCACCGAAGCAAGAGACATTCTAAAATACGAACGAAAAACAGCATATTTCATAAATAAAGATACCCAATGAAGGCATGCAGGCAAAAAAGAGCTGTACCAGATGAAAATCAATCCTGACCACAAAATAAAGACATGTAATAAGCACACCATTTAACAACTGAAAAACTGCTTATATAATCAGAACCATCACGTGAACAACAATTATATATTCCTACTGGTTGATTGCATGACAAGTAATTAAACATGTCTGGAACATGACAACACAACCAAGGATATGATTTTTGCGAACAGTCGTATTATTGACTAGAGCATTCTTGAAATCAAACAAAACTTGGAAACAAAGGATCAAAATGTCACAATTAAGCACATGGATCACAATATTTCTTTGTCACATATAAAAACACAAAAAGAGAAACATAGAATCCATGAAAACAGACATGGGAGCAAAGACGTTCGACGAAATGCGCAAGAGAAAACCAATTCATGAAATCATACAAAGAGAGCAAGTATATGCAAAAACATGAAATACCCAAATTTCTTTTTCTTGGGAGGATCAGTGAAGAGGATTTGAGCGGCAATCATGAAGTCAAGCTTGTCGAGTTGCTTGTAAGCTTCATTATAAGTGCTTACACCGGAATCAATCTTGTCAGCCTTATTGGATTTGCTGGTCTCCTGGCAAAAAGGCGTCGTTTGGGCGCGCCTCAATCAGGCCCAGAGCCCACCAGCTCTGCCATGAAACATGGTGCTGCTCTTGAACGTGGTTTATTTAAACAGAACGGTGAGATTACTGCTCTTGAACCGAATATGTTTTGATCGGTTGGGTTCAATGCAGATTTGGACGTTATTGCGAATTAAATAGTGCAAATATGTAAACTAGGAAAAGTAACCTATTTCCTAATTTATTCGTGAACTATACATAATATTTGAAAATATTGTTCACAAATAATTTAATATTTGAATAATGGGAAAATCTTTAAAAAAAAGCCGCTCGACTTTTGATATATAAAATCCTTTTTCTGTTACAAAATTAACAGAAAATTTGGACAATAAAACCCTTAAAATTTTATTTAAAAAATAAAATAAGTTTAAAATATTATTTTAAAATAAAAAAATATAAATTAATAAAAATTTAAAAAATTAAAAAAAGATGGAGATCCGAATTGGATCTCCACTAACCATTACGTCATCATCATCAATCTTTAGACCCACCACCAACAATGAATAACTCACAACCATCACAAATGAACATACTATCAACTATTATAGTCAACATACCGAATATGAACAACAATCAATCAATAAACCCACAAAGATTGAAAAAAAAAAATCATCAAACATCATTAAGTACACCTTGAAACCCATAAAAATCTAAACCCAAAAATCATAAAAAATCAAACATAAAAAATATATCAAACATTATCAAGCATCTAACATTCGACTAGGTTTATTTGGGTTTGAACTCAATTGAAGGTTCAATTGTGTTCAGGTCATCTAGGTTCGAATTCAAATGACGGTTCATCTAGGTAGGTTCATTTGGGTTAGAACCCAGATGATGAAAAGAAAGAGGAGAGGAGAGGCGGCGACGAAGAGAGATAGAGATAAAGAGCAATCGGCGTAGGAGAGGGTGGTGATGGATGTCTGGTCAAGGTGGCGGCGAGCAACGAAGTAGGATCGATGAGGTTAGAGAGAGAGAGAGACTAGTAAAGTTAGAGAGAGGCCAATGAAATTAGAGAGAGAGCTTAGTGACAAGAAAAAAATTTTGATTTTCTTAAATATTTTTTATTTTTTAATTTTTAAATAAAAATATCTTTATTTTTATATTTTTATGTTTAAAATTATTTATTTATTTTGATTTTCCATATTTTAATTAATATTTTTAAAATTTTCTTCGCATTTCCATTTTTTCTCCTGAAGTCAAACGGTTAATCGTATCAACTTAAAGGAATTTGTTACCGTCAAAGATATCATCGTCATTTTATATACATTTAGGGGATATTTTGAGTGTTTATTTAAATGTTAGGAGGTATTTTTGATAAAAACAAAACTATATGGAGGAAAATGGATAGTATATAAAAAATCAGAAGCTTTTTTGGGATTATTTCTTGAATAATTGATAGAGTTATTGCAACCTATAAAAATGATTTAAACATCAATTTTTCTAAAAATATTTACATGATAATATTATCCCTAATTAAAATTACAAAGAATGACAAACACATATTAGTAAAATAATTTATTTACTTCCAAAGCTTGAAACAATCTTCCTTTTTTAAATTTTTAGTTAACAAAACAAACAAAAATATATAAATATTTCCAACCAAAAATCTTAAAACAATGGTTTATGAATCTTTCATACAACACATGATTCTTTAGATTCTTATAAATGCAAAACACTATTTTTAAATTTTATTTTTTATTCACTTAAATAGTAAAAGTTGATTAAAACATAAAATAAAGTCTCATTCTTGTGAGAATTTTTTATGGCTTCAACTTTCAAGTATGACTTATCCTTCTTCTTCTTGATAAAATGTAAAATTAGGGTTAGAGTTAATAATTTATTTTTTAGAGAAATAAGAAAAAAAAAATAAAGGTAGAAATTTTATTTTAAATGAATATAATTAATGTTATTTAAATAGGGTTATGGGTGCTTATATTAATATGCAAATTTTAAATGAGTGTATTAATAATTTAGATGTGAAAATCATATTTGTGAGTGAAAATATTTGCACCCTTGAGTAATATGTATTTAAAGTGAATAATAATAATAATAATATGCTTTCATAATGTGACAATGTTGGTGTCTCAGTCTTGGATTATTTTCTAAGCTAACAAAAGTGTATTCAATCTAAAATTTATTGAAGTTTAATATTTTTTTTTCCCTAAATAATAGAACTGAGTGGAATTCACATATTTTGTAGACTCTATATTTTGTTAGAATTATTTATGGAATCTAATAAAATCTTTAAAAAATAGTAAGATTTATTATATATTTTTTTTCCCGTAAAAATCAGTAAAGAATTTATTCAAATTCATCACTTTAAATCAATTTTATGAAATTAATGATTTTTTATATATATCTAGATTTCATTGGATTCATTATAAATCCTAATTAAACACACTTAGATTGCATCGAATTTCATGCAAATCTAAATTAAATAATTTAAATTTTAATGGATTTCATACAAATTTGAATTGAATACACCTAAATTTCAGTGAAATTTATTCAAATATGGATTGAATATACTCAAACTTTTAAAATATTTAAAACGCCAATGAATTTTAGATTGAATACACCCCTCAAGTTTTTTCTAATCTTGTAATACATAAGCACTACAATCAACGAATGATTGATGTTTGGTTAGTTTTTCAATCTTACTTTTTCAACAACCAATCAGAAATGTATGAAAAATGCTAGGTTTTTCAAATATTTTACTCAAATTTATGTCCAAATAATGTGACATGTAAGTTGTTATGATTCTATTATTTATTACAACATTTCATGATTTGTAAGATTTTGATAATTCACATGTCACATCATTCGTATATATATATTTAAAAAGAAAAATTAACTTAGGAGAGAGTCTTAATTCTCTGTCTCACAAGCTCTTGAGTTCATTTATTTTGGTAAGTCCTTACAAAATCTTAATCATTAATATCATATTATTTTGTAATAATTAATTAAGATATCATAATAATAACAACAACAACAATAATAATGAAGGTTAGATATGCTACCATATCAGTTATAAAAGGTTTGTTATGCAACCATATGATCAGTTCATATCCAGGGAGTCAAAGGGAAATCGATAATTAATATAGTAGATTTAAAACTCTGGTTGTGTCTGAACAGGATTCACGGCATAATGGAGTTGGACAAAAGGATATCTATAAAAGCAGAAATTGTAGATTCAAAAAGGACAAAAAGAAAAAAGCAGAGAAATATAGACATATTTGTTAATAGTTTCTCTCCGCAATGGCAACCTTCTTCAACATTCTTGCTGCATTGTTTTTCTTTAGCTTCTTCATTTCCCAAGGTATGTATATATCTTTCATATAGATTTCCTGCATGCATGCCAATATTTCCAATCGAGTTCTCTTTTACTTTTTATTTTTATTTTTATAATTAACTTTCTTCTCCAATTACACAATTTTGTGTGTGTTTTCAGAAAGCATTTTGAATAAAATCATTTTTGTAAAAACACTTCTCCTAAAAGTGTTAATTGATTTCTTTTCAGTTTCTTTTCTCTTAATTTTGAAAATCATTTTTATTTAATTCAATTAAATACTAAAAATGGATTTATAATCTATTTTAAGTAGAAGGACTTTCTCCAAAAACCTAAAAACTTTTTGAAAAATATTATATTTATCATGTCATCAAATTCTTTTTTCCATAAATCACCTTTTGAAAAGCAATTATTTCATTTAAACACTACTACCGCAAAATCGCTTCATGTCAAAATCATTGTTAAAACATAGTATTAATTTATAAAAAAATATATTTTTTATCTTAACCTTTAATTTCTCTATTTTTTTTTGAATAATTGTAGGCTATTGTGGATGCACAAGTGAATACCTAAAAATCAACCAGCAACAAACTGGAGAACAGGTGCAAAATAAGCCAGAATGGAACGTGACAATTTCCAATGGTTGTTTATGCCCACAGTCGGACATAAAACTTGCATGCGATGGATTTCAGACAGTAGAACCTATCAAATCTTCGGTACTGGCCAAATCTGA
The DNA here is from genome assembly GCA_019925255.1 of Litchi chinensis. Classification (NCBI taxonomy): domain Eukaryota; kingdom Viridiplantae; phylum Streptophyta; class Magnoliopsida; order Sapindales; family Sapindaceae; genus Litchi; species Litchi chinensis. Next base: position 23,872,194 of record CM034465.1, on the reverse strand, counting down.
GGGTGAATGTTTGGTTAACGATGGGCAACCTATTTATGGCAATGAAAGTATCAGCTTCACTTATGCTTGGGATACTTCCTTCCAGTTCAAGCTACTTTTTTCACAAGTTTCATGTTCTTAAGAGTGATCTTTAATATGCTATGCCTTTTTGGGCACACATATTTTACAATTTTAGTTTTAGTTAAATGTGACAATAATAAGACTTTGATCTGTATTTCATCCATATGAATGTCATATATGCAATATATGTTCTTGCCAATTTATTTGTTGTTTTTTATTGCAGTTTATAGTAGTATTGTTTGAAGCAGTTTGAAATGGTCAAAAGTCTGCGTAATTTATACTATGTGATGTTTGTTTAAAATATAAAACAACAACTTTGACTTTTTTTTTAAAATAACATCCAATAGTTGGTAAGTTAGAAGTCTATCATGATCAATAAAATCAATTGTTATAATGATTCATAGATAGCAACTCCTAAGAGGTTTCTTTTTACTTCACATTTTTTTTTTTTTTGGAAGTTTTCATTTTACAATTTTTATTAATAAAAATTTAGACTTTTCTTTTCACTATGAGAAATTGAAAGGTGTGAAATGCTCAATTACTCACAAAAAAATGAATTAGCTTAATATATAACACCACTTGCAAAATATTTTCTATAAAGCGTACTTAATAATGTGATAAAAGTGTTTTTAAACTGGTGATTTTTTTTTAAGAGAAATTAATTTTACTCAAAATCAAGCACAAAATAATTTTTTAGTGCACTTTTATTCATTTAGGGAGAATATATTTCTTCCATTTAGTACTTAAAGGGACTGAAATGGACTTATTGATTTTATCATGATAAATGACTTAAAAATATTAACACATAAACTCAAAATAAAAAGTGACTAGAAAATCTGAAATATTACTCGACACTTAATTACGTTTGGGAAAAAATTCTGAAAAACCTCTTTAAACGAAAAATAATGCTAGTTAATCCAACTTTTCAAAATATTAGCCAAAAACTCCCTACCGTTAGTGAAATAATGGTTTCATCCAACCCAAAAGTGGTATTGGACCCAATATTTTAAAAGACAAAAAGTGAGGCGAGGTGAGGCGGTAGTCTCGAGTCAAAAGAGGTGGCTGCCTCAGTTCCAAATGAAAAAAAAAAAAAAAATTTAAAAAAACCTTTAATATACAAAATCATTCATAACATTGAAGAATATAGTGAAAACCAATATTATAAACATAAGTAGGAAACAAAATAGAACAAAATCAATAAAAAAAAAAGGATAACTGCCCTTTTCATTCTAGAGTTTCTTGGGTTTAGGGTTGAAAATGAAAATAAGAATAGAGTGAAAAGATAGTCAACCCTATAGATAGAAATGTACAATAAGTTCCCAATAGGGGCGGACCTAGCTTAGGGCCAAGCGGCGCACGTGCTTCTCCTGAAATTTTATGAAAAATTATAAAGTTTATAATATTAGTGATTAAATATTTAAATATATTGATAAATAGATATATAGTTGCCAGTGTAACTTATCTTGCCAGTGGCTCATCGGCTCTAGTGGTTTCAAGTGTCCTTTTGTTTGCATTAGAATCCAGTTCAATCTCCAATGCCCACAATTGCTTTTCTCCTTTTTTTTGGAAAAAAATTGCAAAACATGCGTGCTGTGGCTTTCGAACCAGGAACAAGGGATTAAGATGACACACTTTTACTAACCATGCTGATGTAGATATTTGCAACACAATGACTTCAAAAAGTTTTATAGTGGCAGCAGTTCTTTCCATCTTTCAATTGTTTATTAATTTTTGTAACGTTATTATTTATCCTTCCTATTTCTAGTATAATTAACATAATTCCTTTTCATTGCTTTTATTAGACCTAATTTTTCTATTTTTAATATTTTGTCTATTCCTAATTAATTATTTTTTTTAATTTTTTCCTTTTAGTTCTCTATTATATAAGTACTATTTGCTTCTACTTTTTATATGCTATACAAAATCCATTTGTAATTTGTAATTTTAGTGAACAACTGTTTTCGTTTTTTCTCTTCATTTTTATTTGACATTTCTTTATCTTCACTTTGATAGCTTGTTACTTACCAGATTAGCATACGAAATTGATTTTTTTAAATTATTTATTTTAATGTTCATTATGATTTTTAAGTATAAGATTATTTGTTTTACCTAAATATTATGTATGTTTTATTTTATTTAAACTATATAGTGTTATCAAATATTGTTTCATATAAAAACATTATATATTTAACATGTTTTTAATTTTCAATATTTTTATTATTTCAGTAATGTGCCCCCTTTAAACAAATTTTCTGGATCCGCCACTGCCAATATGTCAATCCCGTTGATCCTACATTGTATATTGCACTGGCCTCAGTTGAAACCACCTGACAATGACATGAAAGCAAATACAACTCAAATGTAATTCAAGCCCCCAAACAACCTCAACATTTTTGTACTTAACTATGGAAAAAACAACAACCATGTAAATCAATCTAACATATAAAATTTCATAACCACTTCAACCTTTTCTTTTCTATTTATTATTATTATTTTTTGTCTGCAAAATTTATCCAATACTTAATAAACATGATTAGATTACTCTTAATTTAGAGATTCCGTTAACATGATTAGATTACTCTTAATTTAGAGATTCTGTTATCACAAAAAGGGATACAAAAATAAAAGAGAACACACTCATCACAAGATAATTTTTTTATTTGACTAAAAAGTCAAATATATATTAAGATTTCATTATCATTTCCATTCAGATGGCAAGTTGGACGTGTTAGTGATGACGATGTTCAAGATAGAAGTGACCGTAATGATAAAATGATCATCTTCAACATCTGGAAGGATAAAAGAGTTCTATCAATGATTAATGCTATCTCCATCAAAAACAAAACAATGCGGAGAAATGTATTCCTTTTCAGTGGCTTGAAAGAGGGATGCGTTGAAGGAAGCAGCACTAAGAATAACCTGAGGTAAGCTAGTAGCACCAGGAACAACACCAGTGAAACATTTATTTCCACTAAGACCAGCGTCAAAGCCACCATGTAAAGCCTCTAACCACCACTCATACTCTGGAATTCTGAGTTTGCTCACATTCTCGGTCGTGTCCATCGAGAAACTAATCTTCTCTTGTAATGTCAACCTTTGCACCAAGTCTGCCACCCATCTATCCCCAGAGACTTGTTGTAGAAACCGAAGCTCCCCAGTGTGGCATTCTTCGCAACATCGCAGGCAAAAGCAGGTAATGATTACACCCATGACACCCCACTACAACATGTTACCAAAAAAATATGGACGAAAACATGGTGTTATGATTTCCTAACAAGAAATAGCCCAAACTCAACCAAGAACAATCAAAAGCAATCAATCAACAAATTAAGCAGGATTTACGTGGTTCGGTAAGAATGTCTACATCCACGGAAAAGATCAAAATTTCTTGTATATTGAACAATCACTAAGAATATTTACAAGCTTTACATACACAGGATGTAATCTTGTTAACCCCTTTATTGCATACTAGAACAATGCAACTTTACAAAGTCCCTTAATGTGTTTCTCAAGCTTTATAATTCTCATTTTGTGATCTCTCTCTGAATCCTCCTCTTGGTATCCTCTTCTTGGTTTCCTCTTCAAACCTCTATTTATTCTCGAAGAAAACTTGATTTAGAGCCTTCAACCAATAGAATTCTTCAACCAATAAGATTCTTCAATCAATAGGATTCCTCCGGCTGAATGAAAGTCAGAATTTGTTAATAATAGTTGTGGTCAACAACTGTTTAAACCGTTTATGCTAAGCTGGAGATTCCAAGATTTATTTACAAGTCAACTAACAATTCTCTACCTTGACTGTAAATTATCCTTGCTTCCTCTTTGATCCTTCCACAAACCCCTAAGTGCTTTATCCTCCATAATGCCTTTGTAAGCATATCAGCAAGATTGTTTTTTGTTGGTATATTTTCCATCTTAACCGATCCCTTCCCTATGATGTTCCTCACAAAATGTAGCTTAACATCAATATGTTTAGACCTTTCGTAGAAGACTTGATGTTTTGTCAGGTGTATTGTGCTTTGATTATCACAATATACTGTGATCACCTTTTGTTTGCCCCCAATTCATCAATCATCCCTTGTAACCACATTGCTTCTTTGATTGCCTTTGTGATAGCATTGTATTCAGCTTCTGTGGTTGATAAAGCTACCATAGATTGTAGGTTTGCTGTCCAACTTATAGCAGTCCCAAAGAGAGTGAATGTGTATCCAGTTAGTGACTTCTTGGTATCCAAACTCACTCCATAGTTAGAATCTATATATCCAACCAGCTGATCCTGGTTTCCTTCTTGCTTTTTGAACAACAAATCAAGGTTGACAGAGCTTTTCAAGTACCTAAGTATCCACTTGAGAGCTTCCCAATGTTTCATACCAGGATTTGACATGAATTTATTGGCCAAACTCACTGCATAGGCCAAGTCTGGTTTGCTGCATACCACGCCATACATTATGCTTCGTACACAACTTGCATAAGGGACATGTACCATCTTATCCTTTTCTTCATCACTCTCAGGTGCCTGTGTAATTAAGAGTCTAAAATGTTGCCCAAATGGAGTGGTTGCGTTCTTTGATTCATGCATGTTGAACCTATACAACACATTCTCTAGATAGGATTTTTGAGATAATAGCCTCCTTTGTTGCCTGTTCCTTGTGATTTCCATGCCAAGAATCCTTTTGGTTGCTCTTAAGCCCTTCATTTCAAACTCCTTATTTGGCATTGTTTTTAGCTTTTGAATTTGCTTCACACCATCATTTGTAACCAGCATATCATCCATATATAAAAGCAAGTAGACTTTTACTTTGACTTATTCTCTTTGTAGATAGACACAACTATCATAGCTACATATTGAGTATCCAATCCTCAACATGAACTCATAAAATCGTTTGTACCATTGTCTTGGACTTTGTTTGAGTCTATACATAGATTTTTTGAGGAGACAAACCTTGTTTCTGGTTTCAGGTTTTACAAAATCCTCTAGTTGACTCATGCAAATGGTCTCCTCTAACTCTCTATGCAAGAAGGTTGTCTTGACATCTAGTTGCTCTAATTCAAGGTCATTTTGAGCAATTACTGTAAGGAGAATTCGAATAGGACAGTGCTTGACTACAAGTGAGAAGATCTCATTGAAATCTACCCCTCAATTTATGTAAATCCTTTCGCCACCAACCTAGTTTTGCACCTTGTCTTCTTAACCCTTGGGATACCTTCTTTTTTCTTGAAAATCCATTTTGAGCCCACTACCTTCTAGTTCTTTGGTTTATCCATAAATTGTCAAGTTTGGTTCTTCACCAAAGAAGCTATTTCTTCTTCCATAGCTTTCAACCAGAACTGTTTTTTCGCATTCTTGACAGCTTCTAGGTATGTTTTTGGCTCCTAAAAATAAATCTCTTCTTCTACATTAAAAGCATAAGAGATAAAGTCAGCATGACTATATCTCAATGGAGGCTTGATTACCCTCATTTGCCTGTCCCTTGCCAAGCTATAGTTTTACAAGTCTGTGGTGTTTTCTATAGCTTGTTAGTCTTCAGTATTATCAAGTTGAGTTTCATCATGAGCTGCAGCTCTTTCTTAAATGTCATCTTATCCTTGCAACTCCACCTCAACTTGAATATCTTCTGAATGTTTATCAAAATCTTCTTCACTTTTGTACTTCACACAAAATTTCCTATTTTTGTCTCATCAAACACACCATCCCTCCTTACAAAACACTTTTGTTCTTCAGGTTCTGGACTCCACAATCTGAAACCTTTTACACCTTAATGATAACCTATGGAAATGCACTCCTTTGCCCTTGTTTCCAACTTGTCTTATTTGATATGAGTATAGGCTATGCATCCAAAAACTCTCAAGCTTTCATAATTTGTAGGCTATCCACTCTACAACTCCATAGGGGTTTTAAAATCAATAGCAATTGATGGACACCTGTTGATTAAGTAGTTGACAGTTGATACAACTTCTCCCTAGAAGCTTTTTGGCAGTCCTGCATTCAATAACATACATCTCACCTTTTCTAAGAGGGTTCTATTCATTCTCTCAGCCAGACCATTCTGTTAGGGTGTTCCACTTACAGTCCTATGCCTTTCAATGCCTCTCTTTCTGCAAAACTCATTAAAATGTTCTGAAACAAACTCTAACCCATTATCTGTCCTCAAATATTTCAACTTGGTACCCTTCTTGTCCTCAGTGAGTTGTAACCATTCTTTAAACATCTCAAAAGCCCCACTCTTTTGCTTGAGGATGTAAACCTACCCTTATAGAGAAATCATCTATTGTTAACAAAGAAATATCTACCACTTCCATGAGTTTGAGTTTTTGAAGGCCCCGACAGATCACAATGCACATAATCATGAGGTCTTGATGTGGTATGCATTGCATTAGCAAACGTAACCCTCTTAGACTTTCATAAGATATATTGTTCATAGAATTCAAGTTCATTAATCTTATCTCCACGTGGCAAGTTCTGCTTTGATAGTTCTACTAACCCCTTTTCACTCACATGGCTTAATCTCATATGCTAAAGTCTAGCTTTGTTTGTTTCAAGTTGTGTCACACTAGAGACATCCTATCACAGTCCTATCCATAAAAACATACATACCATTCTTTCTTTCACCCCTCATAACAACCATGGAACCTTTAAGGACCTTTAAAAATTCATTTTCAGTCTTAAAATTGTAACCATTCACATCTAACATGCCAAGAGATATAAGATTCCTTTTTAACTCAGGAATGTATCTTACATGCTACAAGATTCTCTCATCCCATCATGCATTCTGATTTGAATGGTTCCGATTCCAATAACTCTACATGCCTTATTATTTCCAAGTAACATCGAGCCACCATAAATTATTTTCAAAGATTTGAACCAATCTACATTCGGGCACATGTGAAAAGAGCAACCTGAGTATAGAATACATTCCTTATCTGATTTTATTTCTTCTATAACAAGAGCATCTGTAGAGTCATAACCATCATATACCACAGAAACATCACCCGTTTATTTGGTTTTTCCTTGTTCATTCTTTTTCTTTTCAGGACAATCTCTTTTAAAATGTCTCTTTTTATGGCAAAAGAAGCATTTTAAAGGCCCTTGGGTAGAGTTTGATCCTTCACCTTTTGTAGATTTCGATCTTGCCCGATTTTTAACATCCTTGTTATCTCTCTTTTCAAGCTTACCTCTTGCTATCAGATTTTTGAATCTCCTTCTTCCTTCCATTCCATTTTTCTTTGGAGTTCTTTCGTTTTAACTATTGGCTGTACTTCTACAAGAGTTATGGTTTGATCAATCTCATACAACATTGCACCCTTGAAATGTTCATATTTCTTTAGAATGGCATTCAAGAAGAGCAAAGTCTTATCTTCATCATCCAAAATGACATTTATGTTTTCAAAATCATCAATGATCTTATTGAAATCATCAATCTACTTTGTAATCATTTTATCCGCACGTATCTTGAATGAGTAAGGCCTTTGCTTCATATACAACCTATTTGTCAATGACTTTGTCATGTAGAGCTGTTTCAATTTGAACCACATTAATTGAACAGTCTTCTCCCTTGAAACATCTCGTAGCACTACGTTTCCAAGACTTAAGATTATTGCATTACGAGTCTTTTCCATCATATTAGATTTTTCTTTGTGCGAAAGATCGACGGGCAAGGCTAAAACACCTGTCAATGCATTTGGAACCCCTTGCTGAACCAACAAGGCTCTCATCTTGACCAACCATAGCCTAAAGTTATTCTTACTAGTAAACTTATCAATGTCGAGCTTGGTAATATTTCCCATGATCGTGATGTGTGTTTCCTATAGACGACGCTACTTATTACGATTTCCTACCAAGAAACAGCCCCAAACTCATCCAAGAACAATCAAAAGTAGTCAACCAAAGAAATTACATATTATTTACGTGGTTCAGCAAGAATGTCTACGTCCATGGGAAGAATCAAAGTTTCTTGTATATTAAATAATCACCAAGAATATTTATAAGTTTTACACACATAGAGGATGTAATCCTATTAACTCCTTTATTGCATACTAGAACAATATAGTTTTACAAAGTCTCTTAATGTGTTTCCCAAGCTCTATAATTCTCTTTTTATGATCTCTCTCTGAATCCCCCTCTTGGTTTCCTCTTCAAACCTCTATTTATTTTTGAAGAAAACTTGATGTAAAGCCTTTATCCAATAAGATTCTTTAACCAATAGGACTCTTCAATCAATAGGATTTCTCCGACTGCATGAAAGTCAGAATTTGGTTATAATAGTTGTGGCTAGCCACTGTTTTAATCGTTTATGCTGAGCTGGAGATTCCAAAATTTATTTACAGGTCAAATAAACATGGAGTGCTCTGTTTCGTGGTTTGTGGAAAAGGAGGGAGAGCTTGGAATATAGTAAAAGAGAAGGCGTGGTAAGTTAGTTGCTTCAATTAATGAATAAGAGAGAGTTTGGAAAAACATATGGTTGAGTTATCCCATAAAGAAGACTCCCATTTACTAAATATGTGTCTAATACAAATATGGGTTGCCTCCATGATGTGGTTTCACATGGCACTGCATTTGATATGTCTCCATCATGAAATGTTGCTTGTGTTTCCATATACTTGGTACATTTAATAGAGAATCAAATCATAAACAGTCATTGCCTCCATCCAAACCAAAAAGTAACTCATGAATTTATATTGCAAATAACTCCATTATTATAGTTTGAAAAAAAATCATGATACGTTCTTTATATTTCCATATACACTTAATGGATGTAATGGTGAACCAAATCATGTATCTAGCCAAATCGGGTGAAGTTTTGGTTCTTTGCATTTTTTAAAAAACTTTTTATTTGTAATTTTAACTATTTTATAGTTTATTTATTAATAATTATGAAAATAGATAAAATAAAGGGTAAAGTCGATAAATTGTGGGGTGGGCTTATGAAATATGATCTATTAAATTATTTTAACAGGGTGTATCTATATAATAATTACCACATTTGTTTAATACAGATATGGGCTGCCTTCATCATGTGGTTTCACATGGACCACTGCATTTGAAAGTAAGACACCAAACAAGCTAAAATAGCTAATAGCCTTATTACAAAGCAAAATAATTGCCTAATCTAACCAACTAAGCAGATGAGTTTTACTTTGAAATCACATGATGGCTCCCACACATATATGTATTGAAATTTTCCAAATACCATTAATATCATGAACTTTTAATGCTAAAGTCGTAGTGGTTTGAATTGATTTTGACATGTGGAAGAAGGAAAAAGTACTAACACTCAGACTAAACGGATTCTGATTAATAATGTGTTAAATGTGTTAGATCCTCAAAGCTCAATATAGGTAGATTGTTAAGCATGGCTTAGTGAGATGATGCCAAGCCAAAGGAAGGCATGTTGGTGCATGTCTATGATGCTAGAGGACTAGTAAGACAATGAGCAACAAACAAGCAACATAAATAGTATGTGTAGGTGTTAGCACGCAACACAAACAATGGTTGTCAAGCCAAGGCAATGTGTATGAACATTAGTATGTAGCATAGACGATGGACTACTAAGACAAGGGCATGCAAGATAGTGGGCACAGAGCACAGACAACAAGGCAACATGCATGCACATAAGGGCATGTGCATAGTAGCATTAGCAGCAAGCCAAGCAAGTAAGCTAAGTCAAGGCTAGGCAAGGTAAGGCAGGCAGTACCAAGATAAAGCAACGCAAGGTAAATTATCAACAAAGCCAAGCAAGACAATATATTCATCAAGTGTGGGGTAAGACCAAGCATAGCAAATGCTAGTTGGGAACTATGTTAGGGGTGTTGCAAGCGGCTGGGGGTAAGGACAGCAAAAGGCATGTGTGGTTAGCATATATGACATATGAGGCAGACACAATCTCACAC